>BSBN01000332.1:2533145-5066290 GCA_027924645.1 Cunninghamia lanceolata
CAACCGCTTATCCACCATGGATGCCTGTAATTAACAAAACTGGTCTTACAATTGATACCTTACAAGCATGCATATACGTTATATCTTCATTATTCATCATGCATATTATACTCTTTCAATATTTCGTTTATCCCAATATGCATAATTTAGAACTTCAAACCAGAAAACACCATGATACCTGGATATGCAGAACACAATAGCAAGATGGTTTCAATTACTTACCTAATGTGTTTATCCTCTTATTTATGCTGATAACTGTGTGAAAGGAATTCAAATACCCGCAATGCTCACGTATCCCATTCTGGTACAAGCTATATGCGTCCGCAGGTAGTCTTATGAGGGTTTGCAAGCTGTGCTCTGTAAAAACTTGTTTTATCACAAGATAAGTGTAAAATGACCCTGTAAATCACTTTTAACTTCCCCTTTAGGGTAAAATTAAGGCAAAATTAGGGATGAATTAATTAAAATCATGGATTTCCTATACAACAACTCAGGATCTCGCCGAGTGTATGTATCGGGTTCGTAATCAGTTGGAACCACCTACCACATTTATGGCATTTAATGTTATGGCGGTAAGGCACGGGGTGATCTTTGCAAGATAGGATGATATTCAAATATTGGGTGATATTTGGATATTGGGTGATGTTCAAATATGATCCCTTGGACTAAAATGACTTCCTATCGAAATATTAGGATGACATCATCAGGATAATGACTTAGTTCAGCATTGTGGCTCTATGACGTCATGTCATGTTATGTAGGAAGGGTCATGTTTGGAAATATACCTCCGCGAGGTAAAAAGGATGGTGATGTCATCATCATGTTTATGTCTTCGTTTACTGGGTTTGGATGATGTCATTAAGATATTGGTTCGGGATGATATTTTGCGACAGGCCGATATTCAAATATCGGGGTGATATTCAGGAATATGATCCTCGCAAAATATATGATGTTGTTTGTCGGGTAGATATCGCTATCATTTAAAGTTGACGTCCGGATGTTTGGAGCAAATGATTTTATCGGGTGATAATATTAGATCGGGGTGATCTTTTATAAGATGACTAATATTAAGAAATATGATCCTCCCCTCGGAATATTAGGTTTGACCAGATCTTTGACTCATCATAACTTTTGTTCCCTAAGGAATATCAAGGTGATCCAAAAGGCAAACCTGCATGAAATTTTGTACCTTTTCCAACCACGAGGTTATTGTCATGAAATATTAACTTTGAAAAATTGACCTCATGATGATGACTTACCCAGTCCCTTTTTATGTAGGATCATCTGTATTGTCTTACTTTTACCAGACCACCAGCAAGTAAAAAACATAAGCAAAGCCAAACAGAAAAATTGGGTCCCTGTTTTGTCAAGTCAAAATGGGGCGTGTTGTGTAACCACACAACACATCCAAATTTTTATTTTTGAATCTCATGGGATTAGGAATAGCTTCATATGGGGTTAATGTGTGCATTCGTTGGCCATGATTAGGAATGATAGGGGATATAAGGGGACGTGATGTGTGGATAGAGGAATGAGTATATTGATGGATGAAGGGATTAGGGGATTGAAAGATAGGAATAATAGGATTTGGAAGGAGTGGAGGAAGAGTGGATGGAGGGAGATGTAAGGTCGTATGCTTTTGCGAATGGTATGATGATGGAGGAGGGATGGCAACATATGAGTGAGAGGTGTGATAAGGTGCATTAGGATATGGAATGGAAGAAGTAGCTGGAGGAGGTGTGGAGGTAGTACCAACATCCTTGGATTGTTTATCTTGGGATGAAAAACCAAGACCATGTGCGCGAGGATGGATTACAACATGGAGGGGATCTAAGATACCTTGTTCATGAAGGCCTAAACCTTTGCCTTGATATTTCATGTTTTGAAACATATGGTATGCAATGGGATGTTTGTTTTGGAAACAAGATGTAAGTCCATTATGAGATGGAGAAGGTGAAGTGGTGGATAGTGGTTGTTTCTCTCCTAAGGAAGAACATTCATGGATGAAGGTGGTACAACCAAGAGGATAGGATAATGGATTTGGAATGGGATCAATGGTAGATGGTGGAGGATCAACTTGAGATAATGGAGGATCCACAAGAGACAATATAGGATCATGCAATGGATGACTTGGGATGCTCAGATCATGACTAACATTATGCTCAGTAGGAGATGAAGGGATAGGATCCAAGTTACTTGTTTGATTGCAAATTCTTTCTTGGGGACCAAGTGTCTCATCAAGGGAATTGGATTTTGTTGGATCATGGATAGGGCTAGATGGATAGTGTATAGGAGTAGTGTGGATATCTTGTTCATGGATAGTTGTGGGATCATGGATAGGATCAATTTTCTCATGGATAGGTTCATGATCATGGATAATATCTTGATCATAGAAAATATAAAGGTTATGGATTGGTTGAATTTCACTTGCTTGCTCATGGTTAGGAACTGGATCATGGACAATATCTTGATCATAGAAAGTATAAAGGTTATGGATGGGTTGGATGGAGTTGGTTTGACCTTGATTTAGATAAAGGGTTGATGTTTCCACATGATTTAGATTATACTCTTGACATAGCTCTTGTTTTTCATGAATGGAGGTAGAAGTGGGAGACGCTTGGATAGGCTTGATAGGCTCTTGATGGTCAACAACATGGAGGTACAATGGATCTAAACTTGGACTCATGGTGGAAGACTCTTCAATATGATTGACAAGTTGTAGACTATATGATGTATTGGGAGGACTAGAAATATTGTTTGAAGGCTCTTGGATAAACTTGATAGGCTCATAGATAAGTGTTTGATGACACAGAGATGGTTGATTCCTTGCTAATAGCCATTGGATCACATCCTTCATAAGAGTATGGGTGGATGGGAAATATAATGGATGGATGATAATGGTGGATGGTGTTGTAGGTTTAGGATTAGTATTAGGTGGAGGGATAATGTGATTGGATGGATTAGGATTGGAAATATCCCACGGTGGACTACAATAGGGGCTACATGGTGGCATAGGGATAGGACTAGTAGGCTCTTGGATAGGCCTTTGATTGGATGATGAGGTAGGGTACCCATAGGATGAAAAAGATAGAGTGGTGTTCCCCTTGTAAATGGTATCATAAGGACTTAAGGACACTTGATTTTGGTGCAAAGGAAGACTTGCATGTTTTTGTTGTGAAGGACCTTGATAGCATTGTGTATGGGTTTGATGATGACTTAAAATGTTGGAATAAGGAGTTGTATGATCATGGGGTGAATGCTTCATTTGACTTGATTTCTTTTTGCTTAGGGACCCAAACCATTATATTTTTGGACTTTTCTTGTGAAAGTAAGGGTTTGGGTAGCCATTTGGATATATTTTTCTTAGACTCTTTGCCTTGATAAGATGAATGATTTGATGATGAGTTGAAATGTTAGAATAAGGAGTTGTATGAGCTTGGGGTGGATCTTGTTGAGCTTTACAAATCTCCATGGGAGTAAGGAGAGGTTCAAGTGGTTTTTCTCCCATGAGTTTTTGATTGGGTATACCCTCTTGTGAAGATGATTCAAGGAATCGTGTAGATATGGTAGACATTGTTTGGATGAAGTTTACTTGTAGTCTACCCATAACGTTGAGGGCATCTTGAAAAGGATCTTTCTCTTTAATATTAGATGTATCAAAGTCACAAGGCAATTCGGCTCCATCTTGAGTAAGCAAATGGAAGTAGTGATTTGGATTAGAGCTTATGAGTTTATCAATAATTGCCATGGTTTTAGAATCTTGCATGATTTCATCTATTTTTTGAGACCCTTCTTGAGAGGATTAACCTTCTTGAAAGTTTTGCTCTTCTTGAGAGTGGTTTGGATCAATAGTGTATCCTTTTTCAAGGAAATCATGAGAATACATGCCCGTGTCAAAGTGAGATGCATCTATCAAAGAGGTATTACCCTCTTGAGGATTGTTTTGGATGTTACTTTGAATTTCAAGTTGGGGATTATGAAATGGGATGTTTTGATGATCTTGTTGAGGGGGATTAGGATTTTGATATTGTTGTGGAGGAATGAGGTATGTGTTTTGATTTTGTGGTGTTTTGAGAGTATTGGTGTGGAAAGTGTTGATGTTGTTGTTGGGGTTGAATGTGTTGATGTTGGATGTATTGATGTTGTTGTTGGGGTTGAATGTGTTGATGTTGGATGTGTTTATGTGGTTGTTGGGGTTGAATATGTTTATGTTGTTGTTGGGGTTGAATGTGTTGATGTTCATATTGGTTAACATTAGAAGAAGTGGGATAGGTTGATGTAGAATTGATATGATATGTGGGTAGGCTAGATTGGTATGATGATGGAGGTGACACATGGGATTGTGTTGGGATTGTGATTGACAAAAGGCTATGAAGTGTTGGGCTTGGACTATGAGGTGTTGTATTTGAGGTGATTGGATTTGTTGAAGTTGAAGCTATTGGATGAAGGCTTGTAGTTGTTATTAGTCTAGGGGTTGTGGTTCTTGGTAAAGTGATTGGAGAAGGTCTTGGAATTGGGGTACTAGGTCTTCTAATGTTGACATGATATCACACATGTGGTTAAGGATTAAGACCCTCTTGGAAAGTGCTTGAGTAGGATTACGATGATGATGTGGAATGACTTGGATAGGATAGGATGTGATTGATTGGAGAGCTAGTGATGGAAAACAACATAGAATGGTGCTTATGGAACACAATATGTCACTTCTAGTAGTGTTTAGGCTCTTCTAGAGCACATTAAGGCATCTTTGGTGTAGCTAGGCACTTTTGGAGCACAGTAAGGTGCCTTTGGTGCAGCCAGGTGATTTTGGAGCATAGTAAGGTGTCTTTGGTCTAGCTAGGTACTTTTGGAGCACAGTAAGGTGCCTTTGGTGCAGCTAGGCACTTTTGGAATATAGTAAGGCACCTTTGGTGTAGCTAGGCACTTCTAGAGCACAATAAGGTGCCTTTGGTGTGTTTCAAGGTATTTGGATAGTTTGAAGGCAAGATTTTACTCTTGGATTTAGATAGATTGCTTTGGATGATGAGAGAGAAAGCTAAAGTGGATTAAATTTGGAATGGAATGAAGTGGTTTTTAGGAATGGATTGGAATGTTTTAGGATAATTTAGGGATGATTTGGAATGGTTTAGGGTTGATTTAGGATGGGTTCAGGTAGTTTAGGGATAGCTTGGAATAGTTTAGGGATGTTTAGGAATGGTTTAGGGTTGATTTGGAATGGTTTAAGGTTGATTTGGAATGGTTTAGGGTTGGTTTAAAATGGTTTAGGATAGATTTGGAATGGTTTAGGGTTAATTTTGGAATGGTTTAGGGATGGTTTAGAGATGGTTTAGGATAGTTTAGGGAGGGTTTAGGATGGTTTGGAGATGATTTAGGGTTAATTTTGGAAAGGTTTAGGGATGGTTTAGAGATGGTTTAGGATAGTTTAGGGTGGGTTTAGGATGGCTTAGGGTTGAGTTGGAATGGTTTAGGGTTGATTTGGAATAGTTTAGGGTTGATTTGGAATGGTTTTGGGTTGGTTTGGAATGGTTTAGGGTTGATTTGGAATGGTTTAGGGTTGATTTGGAATGGTGGCAAATGATTAGAGGATGATTGGATGCGGTTAGGGTTTGATTGCAAGTAGTTTGGATGATTAGGGATGAGGTTTGATGGATGAGGTGTGGGCTTGCTTTTGATAAAATTGGGATGAAATGGATATGATATGGATAGAAAGAGGATGGGGAGAGTAATTTGGATGAATTGGGATGAAGATGACAATAGGGAATGCCAAAAACTCAGGACTTAACCAGAAATGCCTAGATATGGACCAAAGGCACCTTATTGAGGTGCAAAGGCACTTCAGAACTATGAAAAGGTGCTTTTCCATAACAATGATGTTTCAAGTCAGATTTTGATAGATTTTGACAAAATTAGGATGGAAATGAATATGAAATGGAGAGAAATAGGATGGGGAGGGCTACTTGGATGAATTGAGATGAAGATGATAATTAGGAACTCAAAAACTTAGGACTTAACCAAAAGCTCCTAGATATGGACCAAAGGTGCCTTACTAAGGTGCAAAGGCACTCCAGAACTATACAAAGGCACTTTTCTATAACAATGATGTTTCAAGTCAGATTTTGATAGATTTTGATTAGTTTTTTTGATAGGATTTGCTTTGACAAGAGAACACATAGTAAATAAAGAGACCAAGGACTGATGCAACAGATAGTGTATGTTTGAGGCTCATAAAAAAGCCCAAGTTTTCACAGGAATAAGACAATTGCAAAAAAATCAAGCACTTTTATCCCTAAAGACATGGACTCATTGTGGTACATCAGCTCACAACTTGAAATCTCTTTCGACTCAAATGTCATCACATTAAAAAGTAGCTGCATACATTTGTGTCTTTGCGAGAGAGGACAAGTAGGGGTATCTCACCCATGAAAATCTATGTGTATCTTATCCTATGCCAGGGATTACTGTCTCATCTCAAGGGAGGAAATGGTGAGTAATCTTGAGGGCTTGTATCGATTCCCCTTGCACTAAAAAATTACTGCAACATTCAGAGGTGAATTAGGTAGTCACTAGCTATGAGGTTCTTAGTTACTTTGAGGGACCAATGCCTTGCAATCATGCGACAAGATACTAAAAGCTTTGACCAATCCTACTAATAGTATCATATACCTCACACAATGTAAAAATCATTTTCAAAAAGTGTTGGTACACCTCTTTTTGATTTGGCACCATACGGCAAGGCTAACACTGGTTAGGACTTGGCTTTTGCCTTATCCAATTTTTATAGCGGTTCAAAAGAAAACTCTGCTTAGGGTCATCCCTTTTGAATGAAGCACAATCCAAAAGTAGGCCCTTCTAAAGGATAAACTAAAAGTAAATGATAGATGAGTCTAGTTTTTTTTATCACCCAAGATGTTGCAAGGGGAGAGCATATACCTATCACCTTACAAGCATGGAAAACAATTGTTCATTTATCCTTTTTAGTAAGAAAATAACTAGGTACAACTACTTAACCACACAAGATTGCAAATGATAGATGTCAATTGTCCCATAAGATAGCAGTTGTTCCTAAGACTTAGATTGAAAAAAGATCATTCATGTCCATTGTCCCTTAAGATTGAAATTGTTCCTAAGACTTAGATTGTAAAAAGATCATTCATGTCCATTATCCCTAAGATAGCAATTGTTCGTAAGACTTAGATTGTAAAAAGATCATTCATGTCCATTGTCCCTTAAGATAGCAATTGTTTCTAAGACTTAGTGAAAAAAGAGATTACAATTCTTTAATGCTCGTCCTGCAAAGATATGTTAGAAAACCTATTTGCTCTATTTGAGTGATAAGAGGCTGCAACAAATTGTTTAGCTCCAAAAAAATCAAGTAGTTAGCAAAAAACAAATCAATGGACCACAAAGGGCTTCTTTGTGGTTTAAAGGTACTTCACTAATGACCAAAGGCACTTCATTGCTAACCAAAGGCACTTCACTACTGACCAAAGGTGCTTCACTGTTGACCAAAGGTGCTTCACTGCTAACCAAAGGTGCTTCACTGTTGTGCAAAAGTGCTTCGTAATGACAGACTTGCAAAAAATAATATTTCATCAAGAAAGCTAGATTGAAGGATGATTGAATGATTAAGTGATGATCTAGGATGTTGATGAGTGATAAGACACCGCAACAAGTGATATTAGTTCCAAAGAAATCAACAAGATGTCAAAAACCAAGTCAAAACCCTAACAATACGTCATAAGCCCTAGAAAATCAAAGTGAAATCTAAAAAATTTGTGATACTCATGATGAGATACAAAAGATTAAGTATCACCAATGGATCCCTTATGATTTTCTATGCATTTTTGTTTTAAAAAATCATCAAATTTTGTTAAGTTTTGAGAAAGTTATGAGGTTTTTAAGTTTGTAGGCCTGTTATCCCAACCAAAAGTGCTTCAATACTGACCAAAGGCACGTCAGTACTGACCAAAGACACTTTAGTACTGACCAAAAGCACTTCAATACTGATCAAAAGTACTTAACTGTTGTACATATGCGTTTTTCTATTTTAAATGACCAGAAGTGCTTCAGGATGGTGCAAATGTGCATTTCTGCACACCAAAGGCACTTTTATATAGTCGTCCGAAGGTGTTTTTCTGCAAGCCAAAGGCGCTTCAATTCGGTTTAGATGCACTTTTCTGTGTTCGATTGCACTTTTCTGTACTGCACTTCAAAAAATCAAATTTTCTAGACAAAGTAAGGTTAGTGGGTCCCATCGGGCATGCCAAAATGTGTATAGGTAAAATCAAGATTGAATAATAATCAAAACACTAAAAAATAACTCAATCCTATAACATAAAGAGATCGATCTAAGCAAATACCAATATCAATGAATAATAGAATTAAAACAAGAAAGCCTTCACCTATATTGCATTGTTCTCTTTATTAGATGTGGATTGCTTAATCAACAAGCAGATGTAGATAAGTGCTCAAAGTGCTCAAAAGGTCGATATGTGCTCAATGATGCATGATAAAATCTCAAAGCGCGTAGGAATGCAAAAGCTTAAATGATTGAAGAGGATTTTTAAAGAGAGTGAAGGGGGTATATATAGGTTTCAATAAAGATCGATCAATGGTTGAGATAAATCAATGAAATTGATGGATGAGATAAATCAAATAACTCATGATGAATGTGCACATGACATGTGTCATGAAGAAAAAACTATTTTGTTAAGTTAATTACTTTTTGGCTAAAGATAGGATTTAATTTCATAAATTAGAATGCTTTTTCCAATTTATGAGTTGATGATAAAATAATAAATATTAAAGCCAATTAACTCAACTTTAGATTTGCTTTCTGAAGTTCTAAAAATAAGATTGATTGTGCACATAGAGTTAAAATGATATTTTTAGAGGAATTGGAGGATAAAGAAAATTAAATAAATAAATTTATTTAATTGATTGTGCATAATTAAGAATAAATAAGATATGAAGATTTAAACAAATTAAACAAATAAATTGATTTAATTTATTTTGCCTGATAGAAGAATAGACAAGATATAAATAAAATATTTAATTTTATTTATTTTTAGAAGATAATAGTCAACTTAAATAAACTTGGATAATTTATTTAAATCTAGAAGAATAATTGATTAATTAAATAATAAAAAATATTTAATTGCGAATAAGATGAAATTTGACAAATTAATTAAATAATTGATTTATTTAATTAATGTGGATTTGAATATTTGAAGAGGAAATTAATTAAATAAATATAATTTATTCAATTAATGTTGAAATTAGGGAAAATAGAAGACATTCAGGAATTTGACGATAGTAATTAAATAATTAGATTATTCAATTAACGTTGAACACAAGTGATTTGACATAATTGATGAAATGCAAGAAATGTGATGCAAAGGCTCATTTTTGGGTGTCTACAAATACAAAACAAAGGATGACAAACTCTTGCCTTATAAAAGGATGGTTGATGACTTTAAAGACTATTTTGACGACATCCACTTTGAACAAATTTTGAGATTGAATAACAAAGTAGTAGATGCCATGGCCACAATAGGATCCTTAGTGGATATTAAGAAGGATAGTAAGAAGTGTGAGTTCCTGATTGAAGAAATCCCCATACTAGCTTATGATGTTCTGTAATCAGAATTAGTGTGTGACATTGTTGGTCCTTTATCCCCTGGTATCAAGAGACTTATATGTATCTTCACGACAACATTATCCCACCAAACCTATCATCCTCACAACGCAAAAGCTTCATCTGTAGAGCCTCTCACTTCACCCTTATAGAAGACACCCTTTATAAAAGAAGTCTTGATGGTACACTTTTATGATGTCTTAACTCTAGGGAAGACAAAGTGGCCTTGCAAGAGGTGCATGAAGGCATTTGTGGGGTGCACTCGAGTGGACCTACTTTAGCAAAGAAGATCATGAGAATGGGATACTACTGGCCAACCTTGGAACATGATTCTTACAGGTTTATGAAGAAATGTTTACCTTGCCAGCAACATGGAGATCTCATCCATGCACCATCATAGGAGTTACAATGAATAATGACTCCTTGGCCTTTTTTGCAGTGGGGACTCGACCTCGTAGGTAAGATTCACCCTCCATCATCTAATGGCCATAAATTCATCATCACTGCCACCGAATACTTCACTAAGTGGGTCGAAGCCATTCTGCTCACTTTCACCATAGGTATCCAAATAGTCAAATTCATCCTCCATTACATAAAATGCCATTATGACATTCCTCACTCCATTATTGTTGATAACAGGAAACCATTTAAAAACCAAGAAGTCTGTACCCTATACGAGAAGTTCCATATCCAACACCACTTCTCCACTCCCTACTACCCCCAAGGTAACGATCAAGCTGAGGCTTCTAACAAAACTATTTTGCACATTCTGAAGAAGATAGTTAATGAAACTAGCTATGACTGGCACATCCAACTCAACCCTGCCCTATGGGCATATTGCACAAGTATCCGCACACCTACAGGAGCCACACCATATTCCATAGTATTCCATTTCAAAGCTATCTTGCCTATTGAGGTCAAATTCCCATCACTTAGGGTTTCATTACAGAATATGATCATTGATGAAGAGTATCAAGTTGCAAGGCTGCATGAACTAAAATTATTGGATGAAAAATGCTTGGATGCTCTCAACCATCTTCAGGCCTACCAAAATCGCCTACAAAGGAGCTATATTAAGAAAATCAAGAACCACAAGTTTGAAGTAGGCAACCTTGTCCTCATGGAAAACCAGAAAAATTTGCAGGAGCACACCAAAAAGGGAAAATTTGAGCCCAATTGGTTGGGACTGTATGTTGTCACAGACAGATATGGGTTAGGGGCATATCAACTTGCAACACTTGAGGGGCAACCTCTAGACAAACCCATGAACATTCCGCATTTGAAAAGGTTCTATGCATGACTCATTGAGTATCCTAAAGCAAAAATACAAAAAAAATAAAAATAAAAAGGAAAAATCCAAATAAATTGAAAAATCAAGAAAAAAACCTGAGTGCAATAAAGCCGTCCAATGGTGAAAATCAGTTCAGTGATGCCTTGGATAAGTACCATGGTGAAAACCTATCTTAGGCGCCATGTGTAGCAGCCAATTCCACATCTAATAAGTCCTCTTCCCATAACAACATTCCATATTGCGCACATCCCATGGCTTGGAATTCTCAAACATCAAAAATCCTATCACCTACCCCACATTATCCCACCCAAAGCTAATCTGTGGAACAAGGATCCTTGTATGCTTCTCTTGTATAGCTAAAAACCAAAAAAATCCAAAAACAATAGAAAATCCAAAAAATCCAAAAAACAATAGAAAAACCAAAAAATCCAAAAACACTAGAAAATCCAAAAAATCCAAAAACAATAGAAAACCCAAAAAATCAAAAAACAATAGAAAATCCAAAAAATCCAAAAACAATAGAAAATCCAAAAAATCCAAAAACAATAGAAAAACCAAAAATTCCAAAAACACCAAAAACATTAGAAAAGCAGAAAAATATAAAAACACTCTCACATCATCATCTTGCACGCATCATCACATCCATCCTGAACCGTTCCCACATCATCAAGTCATACCAGAACTATATATTCATCTCACTCGCATCTTAAAATGCCTTGATCCCGTGGACATAGGGCATGTAGGCAGTCTGGAATATGAAGGAAGTATCTAGTACTCAGGTACATAAGATGCACCCATCCAACCCATTTGAATGGTCCCTATCTGCTGAGCTTACTAGATTCACCAAGCAATACACGCCCTAAGCATATTCTCAGAACATGACATCTCACACAAAAATTATCAATCAACAAACCAACTATAATAATCACACATGGCCTGATTGTCCTTTTTGCCCACCTTTCAAAGTTTATCGAAACAATATCCAACCGATTCACGTCCTAGGGTACATTGTTCCTACAATGGACAAAATCCATCATCCTATCAACACCTATCTTGACAAGAGAATACAATGGTTGTTTGTGTCATTTTGGTGGTCTTTTGATTATTGATTTTTATCTTTCTTCCTTGTTCTAAGTCATTTTCCAAAGCTACCTTGATCTCATTATATCATGGTATGTGGCAAGCAACACCTAGAATAGACATGATCATTGTTTCTGAATGTTGTACTTGTGGGTTGATTTCATTACTCCAAGAATTGTATTCATTTATTGAAGATAGGGTCGGTTCTAGCATAGTGCTTCCCATTTGCATATCAGGTTAATCATACCTCCTATGTACTATGAGAACTTATGTTATGAGTCCCCTTCCCTCATCTAGGCAAGGTTATACTACCTTGGGTATGCATGAGATCAACCTATTGTTTGCAAGTCTAGTCCATGCAAAAATGTGGGATAAACATCATCACCGAGGCCCTTTCATACCTTTGTGAAAAGTATCCTACTTTGTTATAATCAACCTAGAAATGCTCTCAATACTGTAATGCAAGTACTGTGCCTAGCTCATACCATATCCTTTTCCATTATTAGCCATCTTACCATATCATCTGGGCTTAGAATTTTGATCTACCCTTCCACATCTAATCCATTCACTCTAACCTCCCCCATCTAACATACCCCCCATCAACCCACTCTACAAACCTAAACCATCCCAAACCTAATTTTCCCCATAATGACGTGGTGTGCGGTAACCTAGTATTCCCAAAAACTACCCTAACAATCCCCTTCCCATCAACCCTACCAACCTATCTTGACCGTTCCCTTTCCCAACCATGTCCTGCATCACCTAGCCCCATCACCCAGGGTTTAATGCACATAACATGTATCATGACTTGACCACCTCATTAATCACTGCATTGGTTCATTAATCATTTGTATTATCATAGTCAGATATCATTATTACCATCATCAATCATTACATCATTTAACCATTGCATCTTCAACATGACTTTTGGGAGAACACATCGTCTGACCATTTCTATTGCTTGTTCTCTTTCCGACACATAAACAAAACAATTAAAGCATTGAACATAGAAAAGTCATGTTGCATACAAGAGATAATCAAACTCTCACATAAGTGTAATCTGAACAACACATTCCATTTCATTTCATTTCCATACATAATATATGTTTATTTATATGAGCATATAATTTCATTTCACATTCATTTGGCATCCATTACATCTCATATATAATTCACATCACATAATCCATAACATAATCCAAATACAAATCATACAACAACATCACAATATCATCTATATCAAGTGCATTCATAATCATAGCATGCATAATCCATTAACATCAACATCATAGATATCATTACATCATGATCCATAACATATCCATAATGATCCATGTACATCATAAACATCATCATAACATCATTAATAATACATAAGTATCATATCAAAAGCTTAAACCATAGCAGTATAAAATGCATGATCCATCACATATCTATAACCATCATATGCATATCATAAATAAAAGATACATCCATAAAACCATCATAAACATCATCAGATACATCACCGCAAAAATAATACATCACTCAAAGTCATGATACAAAATGCCTCTAAGGGCCAAGATATATCAATACATATCATAACATCAACCCTGGGCTGATGATCCCCTAGCATAATTGGTGGGTGACCCTGGATGTCGATGTGGCTACTGTTGTTGTGGTGGCAATGGTGGAGGTGCCATGGACTGTTGAATTGACTGAATGGACCTCTTGGATCTATGTGACCTAGACATCCTCAACCACTCCTCGCACTATAGCTACGTACCTGTTGACCCTCAAGAACTATAGAGAAATAGGCCCCATAGTAATAATCAGTTCATCTGCTCTGGTCTAGAAGTTGACTCTGTAGCTATTGAATCTAACTCTGCATCTGGGTGACCTGAGCCTATGACTGTGCAAATATCTAGCCAATGCCACTACCTAACACCATCCCCTGTAGTTGGTTCACCTCTCCATGTAAACTCCCCATCTGTGCCTCAGCTGCCTGCTATAAGGCTCTCTCTACATCTCTCTTAGCCATCACACTAACCACTTGCCCATCAACTGCATGTCATAGAGACCTATCTTGATCTCTCTCTATTGTCACTACCACCACCTATGCCCGTGCCTGCGCTAACTATGCTTGTGCCTACACTAACAGTACCTGTAAGACACTAATCTACCCATCAGCTCCATTGCTCCCATCTAGTAGTGCAACTGCTCCCTGTAGCTTCACTAGCTCCTACCTCTACCTCTACATAGTCTCCTCTAGGCTCACAACCTAACTACAGAGGGTCTCCAACTCCTCCTCATCATCTTCCCAAGAGTGCCGACATGATAAGCGTGCACCTGCACCAGGTCCTACCTCTAAACTGTCAGCCTCCCTAGCCCTAGTCCCTGTAAAAGTCATCTCGATCTCTGGCACATGCTACTGCCAAGTTTGATCTCTTCCTCGTGGCTACCATCCCTGCCCCTGCTGTGCCTACTGATGAGTCTGGACTCTGCTCTGTGGCTACTGTCCATGTTGTGCCTGCTGCCTGGCTGGTACTGGCCTAAGTCCCCGCTACTACTATGGTGGCCCTCGTGGGGGTAACATCTGCTCTCTCTAACCCTACTACTAAGATGGTCCCTGCCTCAAACCCTGCTATTGTGGTGCCTATGGTGGTGGCATCTACCCTCTCTCCCTCTTTCCACCTACTACACAGGTAGCTACTCCACTAGCCCCCGTCCTCTACCAACCACAACCTACTCATAAGATGCTACTGCTAACATCCCTGATGAGGGTTGCTGCAGTCTTCATCATTTAATTAAAAATGTCAATCCAAGGCAATGTCCATGGTGATATGCAAGAGGGAGAAGAAATCATTTGCATGACATTCTTTTTGTACAAACAGAATTGAAAAGAAATGCATGAAACAAATTGCTGCAATCAAATCTAAACTAAGAGCTTGTAAATGAAATTGCTGGAATCAAATCTATCCTAAAAATCTTGTGAAGGGAAATACTTGAAATGTAAAGAACAGGAAATTGAAAGATTGCTAAGAAATGAAACTATATGGAGCTATCTAGACTATTGTTGCTAAAAGACTGAACTATATTATTTCATAAAACTCTTCCCATTTGATTCCTTGATTACAATAAATTTATAGAATTCTTATTCTCAATCAATCCACCAAGAATGTGGATCTGAGATCTTATTTTTAGGAAGAAAAACTAAACCTTCTTTCTCTGATTTCCCTGCCTTCTTTCATGCTAGTTTTGTTTCAGTCAATTTTAGTCATGAACTACTCATTTATTTTGATGAATCTCCTCAAACAGTTTCTGGTTTTTGTTCCCCTCATTTCCAGATTTCTAGATCATTTTGAAATTCCAAATTTTGTTAAGAAACAAGGGAGATATCACCGTTTTATTGAGATTGCATTTTTAACTCCCTCCTTTCATGCTTCTTTTTAGGAAGTTTGTTGGAGTTTCAAATTGACAAAATTTAATCTTTAGAATACTAATTGCTGATTACAAGGAAAAACATGTAATAGCATTAATACATGCAATGACACTAATGAAGCAAAATATATGCTTTTATTTAGCTAATAGATGAGACAATGAATTGTCTCATCATCTCCCCCACACTTGAAATGTTGCAAGTCCTCTTACAACTCGTAGTGAGATTTTGGAGCCAATTTCTTCACCTTTATTGCAATTGCTCTGAAGATTTTTCTGAGAGGTGCATTGGAGATGCTTTGAAGAAGTTCTGAGTTACTCTGGAGCTATCCAGAGCTAGTTTTCTTTCCTCCATGGTCGGTTCTGAGTTACTCTAGAGCCCTTCGGAACTCTCCGGAACTAATCCAGAGCTAACTGTTTTTCTTCCCTCAGCGGCTCTGGAGAGATACAGAATGTTCTAATGATGGAAATAGAGCCCATGGATAGCTATGGAGAGATCTAGAATGCCTTGAAATGCCAAAAAAACATGCAAAAGCTTTTGGGAGCAACTTTTATGGAGAAATGTATGTTTTTGAGCTTTAGAGAAGAAGACGTAGCATGTGCAAAGCACTTATTTGTAGAAAAGAAACCTACTCTATCCTACTTTACTTATTGATGTAGAGATAGGTTACACAAAACCATTAACTGGTTGTGGAAAATAACATCCTTTTCTCAAAAAATGGATCCATGCATTGAACATTTTGAAAGGAGAGGAAAACCATGAGAAGAAGATGGCTAAATATTTGAACTCAGATGCTCCTCCTTCCTTTGAAATGGTAGCCTTCTCCATAATATATGATTCTAGTAGATGCATGGGCTGATTGGAAGGATCTTGTAATCCTTCCTCACATTTTGTTGCATGCATGACTGGATACAACTCCTTTTCCTTCAAAAATCTGATTGGGTAGCCCTCCTTGGACTTTGAAGGTGTCCAAACAATAATCTTTTTCTTTCTGGGGCTTGAATTCATGGTCCTCTAGTTGAGGAAGTTGCATAAGAGCTATCACCTTTGCATGCAAGAACCTCTTCCTTTAGATCTGTTGTTTTGGGGGGAGTTTCTAAAATAATAAACCCAAAAAAGACTTGCTAATCTAATTTTCTCTTTTGACCTACTGTCACCAGATCAACAACAACTCCCTAATGATACCTTTCCCTGGCAACGGTACCAAAAATGATGAGGGTCACTGCAATCTTCATCATTTAATTAAAAATGTCAATCCAAGGCAGTGTCCATGGCGATATGCAAGAGGGAGAAGAAATCAATTGCATGACATTCTTTTTGTACAAACAGAATTGAAAGGAAATGCATGAAACAAATTGTTGTAATCAAATCTAAACTAAGAGCTTGTAAATGAAATTGTTGGAATCAAATCTATCCTAAAAATCTTTTGAAGGGAAATACTAGAAATGTAAAGAACGGGAAATTGAAAGATTGCTAAGAAATGAAACTATTTGGAGCTATCCAGACTATTGCTGCTAAAAGACTGAACTATATTATTTCATAAAACTCTTCCCATTTGATTCCTTGATTACAATTAATTTATAGAATTCTTATTCTAAATCAATCCGCCAATAATGTGGATCTGAGATCCTAATTTTGGGGAGAAAAACTAAACCTTCTTTCTCTAATTTCGTTGCCTTCTTTCACGCCATTTTTGTTTCAGTCAATTTCAGTCACAAACTACTTATCTATTTTGATGAATCTCCTCAAACAGTTTCTGGGTTTTGTTCCCCTCATTCCTAACTTTTTAGATCATTTTGAAATTCTAATTTTTGTTAAGAAACAAGGGAGATAACACCATTTTACTAAGATTGCATTTTTAACTCCCTATTTTCGTGCTTCTTTTTAGGAATTTTGTTGGCATTTCAAATTGACATAATTTAATCTTTAAAATACTAATTGCTGACTACAAGTCAAAACATATAATAGCATTAATACATGCAATGACACTAATTAAGTAAAATATATGATTTTATTTAGCTAATAGATGAGACAATAAATTGTCTCATCAATCCCAATGGGATCATCATCATCGTCCTCAACCTCCTCTACAACTAGCTCCTCCTCCACCACATCTCTCTCCTCCCCTAACTCCACTGTCATGTCTAGCTCTGTAGTGAGATCCATCAAATGGATTGGACTCCATATAGCCCACCACTGATCATACGTAGGAGTAGTCCTTGCGTCCACCACTCTACTATCCCAATCCCACTAATGGGGCTGTAAAGCTACAAAATCATCTATTGCCACATATGGTACTATAGCTGGTGGCCATCCACGGTCCTGACGTGTCCTAGAAAAAATGGCCATCACTTGTGGAAGATCTTGGTGTATCCCAAAATGACACATCCCCTGAGAGGGCAGGTACATGTCAATGGTGTGCTCTCCAAGTCCCATCAAATAAAGCTACTGAAATGTATATGGCATATGGATATGGTCATCAGGCCACTGCTCTACTCCAATGTATGGCCACCATGTCACCTGAATTAGGTCATCAAAAAGTCACTGTAAATAGCACAATCACCCTGTATGAGAGTACTAAAGGGGCTATCTATATAAGAACACAAACACCTCAAACTGTCATTAGAAGTATGCCCCCTGTGGCCTCGTAATCGCAATATGCTCAAAGGCCCACATATGCAGCATTGTGACCCCAATAGACAATGCCGAATCATAATGGTATACCACAGTGTGCATCTTGTGGTATAGCTATCCTAACATGCATGGCCCCCATGCATAAACCATCTCATCTTGCACCATCTTCTCTATCACCTCTCCCCAACCCACAGGAAAGCCCCGACCATGCCAATCTGACATCACCACACCCCCAATCAATGCACAAAGAAATAAAGTAAACTGATCAACCCCAGCTACCAATGTCTTCTCATAACTCATCTCCCACTGATCCCATGTCAACTCTAGGTGGCCTAGGGCAAATGCTCTGTCTAGGGCCACCCATCCTCTCCCCGTGTCATATATCACCCGTGCTCTGTGAATAGGTAACTTCACAATGCGATAAACATCCTCTAGGGTGATGGTGATCTCACCCATCGGAAGGAGGAAAGAACATGTCTTTAGGCACCGTCACTCGACCATGGCTGTCATCATTGCCCTATGTGCTTGTAGGATGGGCATATCAGCCACTGTTAGCAAACTTAATCTCCCTAATCGAGCCCATGTAGCTCCATCAAATCCATCCAGTAGCTACATAACATTGGGAACACGTCGCTTCCGCGAACCCATGATCCCTCTGCCAACCTGCACCCACAAAATGTAAGTAAAAAACTTGCATTTTAATTATATCAGTCATATAGAGCTGATTTTCCTCATTTTAGAGACAAAATTTCTTATGGCGCCAATTTTCTTTTCATCATAGTAGAAATCCTTGGGAAGGCATTGCTATCCCTAGGGACCCCTCCTAAATAGGCGTCATTCTAGGGAATGGCACTATTTCTTTCACATTTGACACCAAGGCGGCGTGGCCCCCCTAACCAACTTTTCCTCCATATCCCAGGTGTCATTCTGAAGAATGGTGTCGCCCATCTCAGGTATGGCACCATTCTACTGAATGGCGTTGACCACAGCCCCCCTGAGGTGGCACCATTCGTAAGAATGGTGCCATGGTCCCAGGTGGCTCCATTCTAATGAATGATGCCATGATGTAAGGGTTTGGCACCAAAGGGCACCCAAATCCTAGGTGCCTGTGGTGCTAATCCGCCGCTTGGTGCCAAAGTGTGTGGCTTTTGTTCCAAACCTCCCCTTCCCTCTTCATGCAGTTTGGTGCCAATCAACCCTCCGATGGCACCAAACCCTAATACACGTTTCCCAAAGCACTAAATGCAAAAAAAATTTAAAAATTGACAAGCTGAGGGTTAGGTCACATACCTGGTTGCAGCCACTGGTGATTTCATGTACGAACGGACTCACTCAGACAAATGCTTGAAGCATGGGAAGAGTGGGTTCACCGTCTCGTCTCTTCTTCTCTCCTCCAAGTAGGCTCAATGAGTGCAAATGTGACACTTTGGGCCCACTTTTTCTATTTATAGAAGGCCATGTCATCCTCCAATACATTTTTCCCTCCCCAAGGTACAAATCTTAACCTTTTTTGCCCATTTTCTTCCTGTCAACCTACTTTTCTGTCCTCTATCCATTTTCACCTCCATTTCCTCCTTTCGAGAGCTCACCTATTTTTTTAATTTTTTCATTTGACCTCTCAAGGGGGCATCCCTCATCCATTCCATTCCTTCCTAGTTGCTGGGGCAAATTTCTTTGACTTGACACCATATCTTTGCTAGGTCACAATGCCATGACAAAGAGGGGAAAATGTACACATAAAAATGTCTTCACCATTTAATCGACCTCTGACATCACTAATATCACTGATTCCCCTCCTAATTAATTAATTAATTTTTTATTTAATTAATTACTCCCTCCAACACCTGATTATTTATCATTTCACCCCTAAAATTGAATTAATTTAATTAATTCAATGGTTCCATTTACTAACATTAGGCCAATTAATTAAATAAATGTGCAAATAATTCCCCCTATTTCATTAAACCCAATTAATTAGATAAATTATATCTATCTAGTTAATTTAGCCTATCCCTATGCTAGTTAATTAAATACATATTATATAATTAGCTAGTCTAACCTACCTATCCTCTAGACCTAAGATTAATTAAAGGAATCCCTGTTTAATTAATCTTAACCCCTAATTAACCCACTCCCTAATTTACTACAACCATTTTAATTAAACTAATCACCTTGATTAGTTTGGTCAAATCCTATTTAACACTCCTCCCCACATTTTCCAAATAAAAAATTTATCTTTATCCCACATAAATCAAATTTTTATATACTCTTGTCATAAATTTCATTAATAACCTCTTACATCACCTACATTCATTTATTTGAACTCTTCCCCAAAAGAATTTTAAATTCATTTGTAATCCTCACCTCTTCCCCAATAGAATTTTTAATTTCTTTATAATCCTTCTCATCTAACTTCATTTAATGAACCCCTCTTCCCAAGATGAATTAAAAATTCGTCTTTATTCTCATCCCTCCATTTTTGGTGATTGAATCTAAGCCCTCCACCTCACATTCATCCTCATCCATTGATCTCAAAATTTAATCTCGACCCTTGGATCAAATCCCCCTCCAAAATGCTTATAAATAGAGCCTCTCCCAAGCCATTTTATCATCCATAATTTGAGAAAAGTTATTATGCTAAAATCTCCATCAATTCCATCATCTTGAGCTAGGTTTTTAGTGATTTGTAGTCTAGTTGAGAGCATTTCACATATCAAAACCATGGGTAAAGCAAGAGTCTTTGGGTGCTAGAATCTCCACCTTATCGAAGGAGAAAGAAGATTGCAAGGTATGATTTATGTGTTTTGTGCATTTGTTTTATGTTTCTAACCTTGTTTGTTTTCTTTGCTCTCACACATTAAGACCTTAAGTTTGAAGATAAGTAAAAGAGAACAAACTTGAGTTTTTGATCTCTAAGATCACCCAAGGGTATGAGGATAGAGAATACACTCAAGTAGATTCTCAGAAATATAACAAATAAGTGTTCATTCCCATTAGCATGTGCATATGTTCCTAGACTAGTGATAAAAAGGATGACTTGTATGAATGAAGCTACAAGAAAAATGCTAGTAGTTTTAAATATGTCTTGGATAAATGATTTGTTGTAAAATAGATGTTAGTGGTAGTGCACAACAAGTAAATGTCAGTTCAATGGTTAGTTAAGCATAAATCCCAAGAAAATTTGATATTCTGCAACAAAGACAAAAATGCCTAACCAAAATTAGAAATGTTGATGCAAAATAAAAACATTGAGAACAGGGTTGAGCATGCTGAAATGTGAAAAATATAGTTTCCTTCATTTACCATGAAGGCATCGAGTTGGACAATAAATATGATAATTTAGAATGATTACATTGATATGTGAAACCTACATAGAAAATGGGTTAGGGTTAGGAAAAATTGATGTAAAATGATAACCTACATAGAAGACATAGAGTGAGTGGAAAATTCAATAGCATAACCCTCTACAAAACTAATGAAAATAAAAAATAAGAGCTACTACATCTAAAAAAGTCAAAATTAACAATTTTAAAGGTCAAACACACATGTGCCTATTCACAGATGGAAATGTTGAATTACAACAGATGTGCCAAAACTAGGTTTTGGTGTGCTAAAGT
Organism: Cunninghamia lanceolata; assembly: GCA_027924645.1. Lineage (NCBI taxonomy): Eukaryota > Viridiplantae > Streptophyta > Pinopsida > Cupressales > Cupressaceae > Cunninghamia > Cunninghamia lanceolata. The sequence continues at coordinate 2,554,823 of BSBN01000332.1, forward strand.
TTGATTAGGCTAGAAAATATGATGAAAATATACAAAAATGAAGTTAAATCAGCCAAAATAAAGGGTCAAGATACATAAAAAATAGTGATGATGTAAAATCCTACCAAAACAACCCAAAGATTAGTCCCAACAAGTTGTAAAAATCACCAAAAAGTGAGTTATGAGCTAGGAGTGATGGGTTGCAAGACACATGGATGGTTGCACCGAACTAGAAATGCATGCACTCAAGAAGGACAAAAACATCAAGACTAGAGTTGCATGCACTAAACTGTAACATGCACGACAAGAGCTACACAAAACTTGACAAAAAAATTAGTAAAAGCGTCATGGGTCCCACCAGGTGTACCATAAATGTGTACAAGTAAAAGTGAACACATACAAAAAAATGAAATTAATTCTAAACTATTCTATTCACAATTACAAGCAACCTCAAGTTTAAGCATAAGGAAACTAGTATAAAAGGATGAAAATATCAACAATTCTCCCCCACAAGCCTCCTTGTTACACCAAGCTATAGTGGTTGTGCTCCAAGTTTGGTTGTGATGAGAGGGGATATGTTAATGGTCAACTTAGTAGCATAACATTAAATTAAAGTGATAGATGAAAATGACTTGTGGACGGTGTCCTTTATAGATTTTTGAATGGGTAGATGGAGGGGTAGGATTAATTGGAAAGATCAATGGTTGATGAGTGTTAAGAGGATTGGAGTGATGAGAAGCCTCCAAATGTCACCCTTTGAGAGGTAGTCAAAGGAGGTTCCAAAATTCGAGGGAGATCAAGGGTGGAGTCCATCTTCTTGAAGAGAGTGGATGGTGGAGATCCAAATGGAGATCCAAAAAGTAGATTTTTTGATCCGTATGTGCAAATCCTTTCCCATGCCTAGGTACCAAGCATGTAAAAATCAAGGCCATACCTTTGAGCCATGTATACTTTAGGAACTTGTACAAGATTTACCTTGACTAATCATGTTTTGGATTGTGCAAATAATTATGGAAGGATAATAATTTTATTTTGACAATTAATGAAAAGTGGATAAAATAAGGAATTAAACAAATATGAGATATTTATTAAATTTTTAGGATGGGATGAGATGAACTTATAAGTAAATATTTGAACTTATTTACCTAAGGTTGGACTATAGATGAAAAATTGTTTAATTAGATAAGTAGTCTCGACTTTTTAAACTAATGCTTGGGTGAATAGTGAATTTATTAATTATATAATATAAATTATTTAATTAATAATATTGGAATGAAAATTGGGATAATTACTCAAATAAATAAAGATTTGAATTTAATTAATTATAAAAGAATGGTCGAGTGATGACTTGATGATGACTTGATGATGAAATGATTTTTGGAGTCTACATTTTTCTCATCTTTGAAATGATGTTAAACTTGTTAGTGTGAAAACTTATATTATCTATCTAGTTAGCTTTTAGCATGTCTAGGAGATTTCTATTTCGCACTAGCTTAAGTTTACTTAGCTATTTTGGACTTTGTCTCACCTCATGTGGTGAAGACATGTGTACTCACCTTTGTGAGACACCTACTTCATGAAAACATGCCACTTGCTCAAAGATGTGTCACTTGAGCAAGACAAGTGTTGCACCTAGGGAGGGTTGCTCAGTCATTGTGTATGAGCTTCTCACTCCCTCATGCTTGCCTACTTAAAAAAGGCTCCTACGTACATTTCATTAATCTTTTGGCAATGTAATTTGGCATATTGTGTAGAAAATAAAATTGTGGTTGTTTTGTTGCTTGTTGATCTTCACTTTTTCCAACATAGTATCAGAGATATACCTGCAAAATTCTGCCCATTATAACAAATCTTGCACTTAGCCAAGTCGAAAGATCCTCATAGAGATATGATTTTTGTTGAAAAAGAATTTTTTTTTTTTAGAACAATCTCACTTTGGGCAAGAATTATTGGCAAGATTTTTCATCTTTTGACCCGAATCTAGTCATTTTGTGGCAAAATTTGAAATTTGTAGCCTCATCGGCCTGTTTTGTCTCCATTGAAGTCATTTCCTATTCAAAGGCACTTTTTTCTTCACCTAATTTTTGTGCTTCTCCTGTGTTTGTGTGTCTTGCTTGTGGAATTTGGGAAAAATCTATCATTTGGCTAAATTTATTTCACCTGCTCATAGATTTGTGAGAGAGTTTGGAGGGCTAGTATTGCATTCTTCTTTGCAGGGTCGAGATTATATGACTCTCTAGTTTTGCCAACCATCATCTACTATCATTTGTAAATCTTTGATGCGATCTTATTGTCCTTCTTGGTCACTGTTTATAAGGAGGTGCCACTTTGTGATAATCCAAAGTTGCTGAGTGATAATTTCAGTATTCCAACATTTATCTCTTGTCGCCATTCAAGATCACGACCACATTGGGGGCGCTTTCACTGTAGATCTTCTGTTTGACGCCATTGTAGTTGATGTCTTGATTTGAATTTGTGTTGGAGTTTCAATCACTTAGTTCGGCCTTGCTTGTGCATCCTGACCAAATCTGCTCCTATTCTTCGACCCCTTTATTGCTTTCTAAGCAGCATTGACATCTGTGTCTTGGGCTTTTGGACCTAGATGTTGTAGTTTGAAGGTTTCTCTTCAAACGTCATGACATCTCGACCAATCCGCCTCTCATGTTGGTGACATTTTGGATCTAATAAGAGACCAGTATAGTAGCTTCCAAATCTTTTCCAACATTTTTCCTCTGTTTCGAGACCTCTACTGGCTGAGCACTATACACAAGTCATTGTATGCTTTTTCAACAAAGGGTCACATCATTATCACAAGAAGGCTGAGGTTTTGATGGCCATCACACACTCCTTGAAGGTCGATCACTCCTTTCAAGGTTGTGTCTTATGTTGAGGTTGCTATGTATCCAATTGCTAAGCAACCTCTTCCACAGGCATCTACGGTCTCGACAATTTACAGAAGTCACATTCTTGAAGTTTCCAGGGCCGCCTCTTCACAAAGTTGGCGTCTCCAAATTTGATACAACACCTTCGACATTTGTTGCATAGTTCATGAAAAACACCAAGTCTTTTGGCATTTGTTTGTAAACATCTGCCAATGTCAAGTTAACAACAGTCTTTTGGTTAGTGGTTATCATTATTTAGAGGCAGATTTAAATCCATTTAATGTTACTCTTACTGTTGACATTTGTCACAACTAGGGACTTAGTCAAACAGATAACATTTTCTGAATTGTAGTTAGCCATTCATTGTTACAATGTAAAGTTAACATATAAAACAACTAATATTATATGCTAAGATTAGCATTTGCTGTAACCATCATTGTAACCATCAAGATTAGTAAACCACAAACACATGCTAACCCTAGATGTTAGTTAACAAACTGCCTAAAGCATCATATTCTAACCCATAGAGGTTAGTTAACTATCCGCATGGTTCTCTCAACTTGTTAGAAAGTTGAATTTCTAAAAATATTTTGCCTTGAAAGACCCTAATCTTGCATTGGTGTGTGCAAAGAGGGGCTTTTTTTCATGTTGCTGTAACTTTCGCCCATGGAGGCGAAATTGGGCATATTTATAGTTGACATGAAGCTAGTTCAGACACCGACAACGCTGCATTGAGACGATTTGGGAATTGTTTTCTCAAAAACATTTCCTTCTTTGTACAACTAGTTAAACAACTTGAAAAACAATTGTATCTTTTGATTGGCAAATCAAAATTGAGTGTCGTTTTTTTAGAAAATGAATATTTTTTCGAGAGTAATCTATTGGAAATGATTTCGTACTAGTATTATAAAGTGCCAAAATTCAGGAGGGATAAAAATATTGAGTCATAGCGGGCATCTAGAGTCATGTCTTGTGTGCACTTCTATTTCTCCCTCAATATTTCTTTCAACATCTCAAAACAAATATGCAAATAATCTAAGTAAAGCATGGAGCCAAATTGTCCTATAAAACCTCTAACACCCTTTAACTATCATGATTGGAAATTAAGTATTCAACTTATGCTAAGGGATAAAGGGTTATATAGAGTGGCTATGGGCACATAAAAAGAGCCAAATGCTATCAAAGATAAAGAAAAATGGTTCAATACGTGTGATCAAGCCTTCGGGTTCTTATGTCTAAATCTAGCTCCTAAAATTTTGTTCCATGTTGAAACCTTGAAAACACCCGATGAGGTATAACAAACCTTAGAAAAACTCTTTGGGAAGGTTGATGAATTAAAAAGTCATGAGTTAGAAAATGAGCTCTTCAGTTTGAGCCCTAGAGTTTTTGATACCTTGGAAGATTATTTCACAAAGTTTAGATCATTGAAATTGTAGTTAAAAGAATGTGGGATGGATAAAAAAGAAGATCAACTCATACTTTCTATGCTTTCCATACTAGGTCCTAAATATTCTATTTTGTATATTCTTTTTATACTACCAAAAGGGCTTTTGGTGCTTCATGGAAAATGTCTACTTTGGATGAATTCATTGTTGACTTAACAAGGGAATGGAATAAATTGATACAAATGGGTACCATGAAGAATTACAAACCACATGCTCTTGTTGCTGGAAATTGAAAAAATAACAAAGGAGAAAAACAAAAGGACAAAGAAATCAAGAAAGATAAGAAAGCTAAGTCTTCAAAATCAAACACTCAAAGTTTTTAAGATCAAGGCAAAGAAAAAGCTAAGTGTACAAATTGCAATAAAATTGGGAACACTGAGCAAAATTGTTTGAAGAAGAAGATTAATCATCTTACCAATCTTCTTGAAAAGCATAATATAAAGGATCCTGAATGTAATCAAGAGTCATCATCAACACCAGCACCAGAAACATTTAAGGGCCATGCTCTTTTTGCATCTATAGTCTCTAAGTCTAGATCATGGATTCTTGATCCCAGAACTTGACATCACCGCCATCATCACCTGTTGCTACATCAGAGTTCAAAGTTGCTTCACAGAAGGCTTCTAGAGATTCTTCAGAGTAGGATTATCACCTTTGGGTATTTTGTATGGTGTCTAGTACACTTTCTTGTTTTCTCTCTTTTTGGAGGAAAGTTTTTTTTCCCACAGGGTTTTCTTTCATTCTCTGCTTTATGAGAGATGCATTTATACATGGGTACTTGATCAGGCTTAGTTATTGGGACCCATCATTGTTTCACTACTCCCTAAGTTGCACTTAAGGGGGGTGTTAGTGTGAAAAGTTACATTATCTATCTAGTTAGCTTTTAGTATGTCTAGGAGATTTCTATTTCACACTAGCTTAAGTTTACTTAGCTATTTTGGACTTTGTCTCACCTCATGTGGTGAAGACGTGTACTCACCTTTGTGAGACACCTACTTCATGCAAACTTGCCACTTGCTCAAACACACGTCACTTAAGCAAGACACATGTTGCACCTATGGATGGTTGCTCAGTCATTGTGTATGAGCTTCTCACTCCCTCATGCATGCCTACTTAAGCAAGGCTCCTATGTACATTTCATTCATCTTTTGGCAATATAATTTGGCATATTATGTAGAAAATAGCTTTGTGGTTGTTTTATTGCTTGTTGAATCTTGCTTTTTTCCAACAAAAATAACATAATTGCAAAGAAAAATAAAATGTAGTACTTTCTAGTGAGGAAGGGGTGATGACAGGATGCCCCAATCAGTTGGAAGAAAATGGTTGAGTATGATGGAGTGATAGTGGCCCCTTAAGAGGTCAAGTGGGCAAAAGAGAGCATAGGTGAGCTCCTAAAATATGGATGTGATATTGGACATTTGGGATCACTTGTAGCTGTATTAGAAAGGGTGTGTGAGGAGATTGGGGGAGAGGGAAAGTAGTGTAAACCCTAATAAAATTACCTCTTGTGGGAACCGATTATGGAGGGTTATGGATGGACCACCATCAAATAGAAAATCTAAAAAAAGAATATGGGAAAAGGGCAGATTTAGGAAGGATAGAAGGGGTGGAGGAAAAATGATGTAGAATGAAGAGTGTAAGGGAGCTTACAAAAGAAGAAATATATTGTAAAATATGATAGAGGAGGAAGAATGAGGAGAAATGGGTGAAAAGTGGGTAAAAAAGGCCTAAAATGAAGAAATAGAATGGAAAATAGTGAAGGAGGGTGAATATTTTGATAAGGGGGTTTAGGGTGTATAAATAAGGTGTGGGGGTGAAAATAGTTATTTCATACTCAAATCTTAGAAACCTTGGAGGTGAGTAGAGTGAAGTGTGTGAAGAAGATGGAGAACATGTTAGTCCATATGAATTAGGCAGAGCAAGTGAGGAGGTATCAATGGATGGAGGACACGAGGGCACTAGAATGTACCATCTCTCCTATCTCAAGTGAAATTTAATGCATTTATTCCTAGTTAGGGGGAGGTAAAAATATTGAGAATGCACAATGTGTGAAGGGCACAAATCAATGTGCACATGGCATGAACAAGCACAAACATGGAATGAATCAGCACATGCATAGTGTTTCAATGCATGTGTGGGATAAATTAGTGTGTGCATCGAGAATCAATGCATGTGCTAAAATGTTGAAATGCACCAGACAACTGAGAGGGGGGGTGAATTAGTTGTCTCCAAAACTTTGACCACTTATAAACATTAACACACCAAACACTTGTTCACTGTTATTCAAATTTAATCATAAAGACATGAAATAAGAAACTCAACACAGTAACATAATCAATAGATGAGACGCTAGATTTTTTATGTGGAAAACCCTATAAGGGAAAAACCATGATGGGTGTTAGCCTACAAAAATAAATATGTTATAGCAATACTGAAAAACAAAGGCTCATTGCCTTAGGGCTCACTACCCAAAATGCTCACTGCAAACGTTAGGGCTCACTACCAAGATCAACTCACTACCAAGGGATGGCTCACTACCAAGGGTTGGTGAACTGATTTGATAGCATCTACTCCATGTCTGGGTTCAATTCCTTTAAAGCACAGTATAACTCTTCTGCTCTACTCTTCTTACACCTTTTCACTTATCTTCGCATTTTCACACAAGGACATGTTTTTCACAACTTCATTATGATGAGCCATATGACTCATCTATTTCATGTTATTTCTACTCTTAAGAACTTTCACAAACACTTTGGCATATATAAATACATATTATTATAATTATGTTTGTCTTTTGGTTAGATTATGCACGTGATTAGTTTTCATTTCCTTTGATGAAATCTATTGCTTTATTTTATTCCAAGGATTACATTTCAAATGTGCATATCTTATGAATTATGGTCTAAAATTGTGAATGTTTTTATAAGGCTTGCAGCAGTATGAATAATTAGTGGTCTCCAGATCCCTCTGGAGTCCTTTGTCCTGAGAAGAACTTGAACTCCAAAGAGCTCCAAATGCTGAAAACCTCCCTCAGATCATCCTCCCCTTGAGTCAATGATTGCCACAAGTCCATCCTTGAGTGCAAACATAACTTGTGCTTCAATCACGAAGCTAAGAAGACTAACATTGCCACGACGCCGCAATCTTGGTGACTAACTAAAAAAATGGTTAACCGACCTCAGTCTCAACTAGAGTGACTCCCATCTTGTGTCACACCATTTATGGAGAATCATCTAGTTCACCATGCAGTTAGAATTAACGTAGATCTCTAATCTATATTTCTATTTAGGAATTCTGAATGTAATAAACCATGCAACTAGCTTTAGTCCCAGTTTTCTCCAGTTAGACTTACTAATAGTTTTTTTCTTCCAATAACGCTCACCTGTATAAGTAGGAGCAATTCATTTTCTTTCTAGTTAGTTCAAAGTTTTTAAGTTTTATAATAGTTATTGCCAGATCGCTGTAACAGGAGGAAAACTCCAAATGATTGTAATTCCATCCATTTTTTGGACTTTGATTTAATATGAAGGGAAACTTCTGCTAAAAGAAGTTAGTTGAGCAAGAGGATCATCTTTGGTTGGGGAAGTAGGGCCTGCTTACCCATCTAAGGGATGATCTCTCGATTATTTGTTATTTATTCAATTCTATTTTAATCTCTATTAAGTTTTCCTTTATGTTCTGTGTGACTGTTGTTAATTGTTCCCTGTAGGTTAGTTCTTAAAAATCCTAAAAATACCAAAAAGAGATAGCTTTGTTCCTTATCAGCATTGTCATAGTTAGAGTGTTTCATTGTTGTAGAGTAACAGTGGATTCAATTGGTCTTCATTTACTTTTTTAGCATTATAGATTAATTTCTTTTCCAGCAAAGTGTGTTTGTTTCCAGCAATTTAAGATAGTTTATTTTCCAGTAAAGTGTGTTTCCTTTCCAGTAATTCAAGATAGTTTCCTTCCCAGCAAAGTGTGTTCATTTATCATCAATTAGATAGACCTTTATTTCTGCATGCACTTTTAATTCTGGTGAGACCAATAAACCAAATCCCATTCACCAAAACACTCGACCAAAATCCCCCCATTCTAAGAAGTCTTATCACAGATAGCTCCAGACACCTTCAGATTGATAAAAGTAGATAGTGATCCATTAACAAAACCTACTTCGACCTCATCATTTTTGGCACCGTTGCCGGGGATAATCTACAAATCATTGTAGGTTTAAGGTGTTGATAAGACTTTTGATTCATTAGTTTATGAGAAGACCTAGGGATGCCTTAGGTTGATTCATTAGACATCTTATAGCAGATATACCTCTAGGGCTATTTTGGAAGAACCTCCAGATCACCTAATCAATCAAGAATCACCTGTACTATCAGATTCTCCCAATTCATCTGCCACATTCTCAACAATGGGTGATAACGGTGGTAATCATGAAGATCCAACTAATAACAGAACATTCTCTTATCCAATCTCCATCATTCCTGAGATAAATGAGCCTCCTATTAAAAACATATCTCCTGCATTTTTACCTACCTTTAGGGAAAAAACATCAGAAGATCCAAACTAATTTCTATTTGAGTTCAAGGTCCTCTATCAAACTTATGACTATGTTACAGATAACCAGAAGTTGAAACTATTCCCTTCTACTCTTAAGGAGTCAGCTTTAAGATGGTTCATGGGCTTGACAACAGACTCTATCACTACTTGGGATGAAATGGAAATAGTTTTTCTTGATAAATATCAGGATTACTATAGAGTCAGGGATCAAAAAAATGAAGTTTTCCACATGAAACAATTGGAGGATGAGAACTTAGAAGACTATGTGGATAGATTTTTATTTGTCCATAGGTGTGGAAACAACCTACAGGAGGAATTAAGACCATCTTTCTAAGAGAGATTGATGATGAGAGCAGGGAAGCATTAAATCTGATGGGTAAGGGAGATATTAATAAACAAACTTTTGAGGAAATTGTAGAAGTTTGCAGAAACTATTCTCATACAAGAGCAAGCAAACGAATTTTAAAAAGGGGTAGTAACAATGACGTTACAAAAGTAATGGAGGAACTAGCAAATTTAAAAACTAAAATCCTACTTCATTTGAATACCACTTTAGATGGCATGCAGGCTAGTAAAAAGAGTATTGAACCCTTAGCTAATTAGTTCCCTTGTTATAGGGAGAAACATCCACTTAGGGAATGTCCCTTGAATAGAACTGATTTGTGTAAAATCTATGAGAAAAGCCATCCTACCAATGAGTGTAGCCTACTTCCTGAGATTAAAAATAGATTGAAAAAGGTTCCAGCAGATGAGGAAGAGCAGAATTTTATTGGTCAGAAACAACCTACTTATGGACTTAATCAGTTTCAAAACCAATATGCTCCAAGAGGAAACTCTTATAATGGGCCCTGGGGAATGTAAATACCAATGCAATGGGGTACATGGCCTCAACAAGATTGGACAAATCAATCCTGGTCCAATCCACAGTGGTCAAACCAACAATAGTATCAACAACAATGGGCTCCTCAATATAGCTAAGGAATGAGGAGATTTGCAAACCAACCTTAGGCCTTGCTCCCTGGACCTTAACAACCTATGAATGCAAATCCCAATGAGCAGGTAAACCAATGATCAATGTCTGCACAACCAGTTACAAACCCCAAGAACAATAGGCCACAACAACAGGTGTACAATACTGATCCAAATACAACAAACCTGAATGTTATGGAGATTAATGATATCTAACTCCAATCTAGAAATGTTCCTGTAACTATTCCTATTGAGGAAGTCATTGAAGAAGAAGAAGTGAGTCCTAAAGACGATGCACAACAATCCAATAAGAAGGCTAAAGTAAAAGAGACAAAAGAGATTCTGAAGGAAACCTTTGTTCCATTCCCAGAACGATTGAAATGGTTTCCTCTACTATCTAAGGAAAACCAACCTTCACATGATGACTCCCAATTAAATAGGGAACTTAGAAAAAATGCACATTGAAGTTCCTTTGTTACAGGCAATAAAATATATTCCTGAGATAAACCAGACCATTAAGAGTTTGTGTCTAAAACTTCTAGGCAGAAAAAGAAAATTACCCAACACTATCCAAGTGGAAGGAAAGCTTGTTGATGTCCTATCAGGCAAGTTAATTCCTCAAAAATATGGGGATCCTAGGAGCCCTGTCATTATGGTAGACATAAAAAAACCTTTGATGAAGCATCTCACAGGAGAGAATGAAAGTAGATCCCAAAAAGAAATTCCCCCTCCTCAAACTCAAACAAAGGTAAGAAGCTTTCTGGGACATGCTGGGTATTACAGAAGGTTCATTTAAAATTTCAGTCAAAAAGTTGAGCCTATGTTCACTTTGCTAAAAAAAAAATCTGAATTTAAATGGAAACTAGAATGCCAACAGTCATTTGAGGCCATCAAAAATGCCCTCATGACAACCCCGGTAATAAAAGGACCAAACTGGGGAGAGTCATTTTACATCCACACAGATGCTTCCAATTAGGCCATTGGAGTAGTGTTAGGACAATTGAGTGAGTCTAGAGGTATGCATGTAATATATTACATTAGAAAAAACTTGAACCCTGTAGAGAAAAATTACACCACAACTGAAAAAGAATTTCCGGCAGTAGTTTATGAAATCAACAAATTTTGCCACTACATCATAGGCTACAAAATTTTCATACATACTAATCATGCAGCCATAAGATATCTGATGAATAAAGCTATAGTAGGAGGTAGAATTATCAGATGACTATTATTATTGCAAGAATTTGACATAACCATTATTGATAAGTTTGACAAAGATAAAGTTGTTGCCGACTTCTTGTCTAGATTGAATGTGCAGGGAAATAACGAACTAGTGGATGATGCCTTTTTGGATGAACATTTGTTTGCTATCTCTGTACAATCTCTGTGGTTTGCTGACCTAGCTAATTATCTGGCTTTAGGGAAATGCCCACAACACTTCAATTAAAAAAATCAAACAACTAGTTTGAGAAAGCTCCAGCTACAAGTGGGTAAATGGTTTTTTGTTTAAAAATTGTCCTAATCATGTATTACATCAGTGTGTGCAGGAAACAGAGGTGTATGACATAATTCGTGCATGTCACGATGAACCTTCTGGTGGACACTTTTCAGCCATCAGGATAGGGCACAAGATCCTAAGAGCTAGATAGTTTTGACCAACAATGACCAAAGATATTCATTAATATGTAAAACAATATGATCAGTGTCAAAGAATGGGACATCCAACTTCCACCACAGAGATGCCACTCCATCCTTAAGTGGCTTTAGATCCATTTGAAAAGTAGGGAATAGATTTTGTTGGACCAATTGATCCACCATCTAGAGGAAATCACTACATTCTAGTCTGTACAAACTATGCCACCAAATGGGTTGAAGCAAAAGCATTACTAGTAGTGAAGGAAGAGAAAGTTATAGATTTTATGTACAAACACATCTTGCAGCGGTATGGAGCATCCAAAACTCTTGTTTCTGATCAAAGACCACAATTTATGTCTACCATGATCAAAGCATTCCTGGAAAGATATCAGATCAGTCACAGAAAATCTTCACCATATCATCCGCAAAGCAGTGGTCAGGTTGAAGTAACAGATAGAGAATTGGAGAATATTCTCACCAAAACAATCTCAAGCAAAATGATAGATTGGGCCGGTAGAATGACAGAAGCTATTTGGGATTATAATACTACCTAGAGGACAACAACTAACTTCATGCCATATGAGTTAGTTTATGGGAAGCACCCAGTGCTGCCTATTGAATATGAGGTAGAGACATTAAAAACAACACTTGAAGATGGTATCAATTTGACAAAAGCACAACTACAAAGGATATTGTAATTAAACAGATTGGATGAGATGAGGATGGAGGCACTACAACATACGATGTTAATTCAACAATAGAGGAAAGAGTGGCATGACAAGCACATCATTAGCAAGCACTTCAAGCAAGGAGATTGGGCCCTATTGTATGATTCTAAATACCAAGATCTAAAAGGGAAACTACACACCAGATGCTTGGGGTCCTATTAAATTCAAGAAGCCTTTAGTAATGGAACTGTTCAGTTAGTTCCCATTGATGGAGATCACAAAGTTTTTCTAGTCAACGGACATAGATTGAACATGTATCATAAACCAGCCTCTAAAGAAGAATTCTCTACGGAAATTTGGTCTCAAATAGAACATTTTTCTGTGGAAGATCTTTATTCCATGGGAATCATGCTCTAAATTATGATTCTTGAATGAATAAAGTAGTTGAGGTTGAAAACCATAAATGGTGGCCTCTCTTGCCAGAAAACACAAAAAAAAAAATCAGGCAAATGTTGAAAACCAGCAATGGCGGCTTTGCCTAGAGGAAAGACTGAAAACCAGCAATGGCGGTCTTTTCTTCGAAATTCCCTTCCCTTTGAATAAAATTCCTTTTTTTGCAGATTTGTAGGTCAGAATAATAAATTAAATAAGTGAGGCTCCTATCAGTTCTGGAGAGCTCCTGACAACTCCTGATGGCTCCAGATGACTATAGATTCCTCTAGAAAACATCATCGTATATTACCCATACAAGCACCATTGAATGCTATTTTCAATGCATCACAAAAATTGATTTGGTAAATGAAGTTGAGGCAAAATAATTAAAGGCTTGGGAACTTTTCAAGGTATATTCTTTCCTTAACACTTATATAATTATTTTAATATGTTTTGTATATGCCACGTGTCTCCCAAAGTATCCACATGTAGTTTCACACTCCACGGCAGTTGCGACAATCATTGTAGTTGACAGGTGGCAGTCGTAGGGTTATTCAAAGATCTTGCATAACCCAAAATAATTAAAAGTACTGGGTGATCATTGCAAACAACATTTGAAATAAATTCCATGAAAGGGAGTAAGCACCAGACTGTGAAGCCATCATAGCTAGTACTTATGATTAATTATGGCAAGTACCATGACAAGCGAGAATGCTGGCATCAACTCCAGAGTTGAATGGAAAGACAATTAAAGCGACGGCTGCAAACTTGCACTTAACACGTGGCCAACCTAGTGCATAACACTGAAGTACAAGCCATGATGGATGAAAGGACATACAACATAACTGTCAACTTGTCAAAATCTCACGCCATTAATCCTGCACACATATCTATAAATTACAACACAACATTCATAACTCTTTCCCATTTCGAATTAGAGTTAAAAGATCAAGAGAAGAATAGGTTAAACTCCATTATAAGAAGCCACCTCAGAATCGTTCAAAGTTGGAAAATCAAATGGGTCACAAAAAGAAAGTAGAACCATAGAATCCCATCTTCAATGATGCAAGTGCCCAGATATTTCAGCAAGTAGGGTGGCTTGAATTCCTGCAGAAATTTGAAGGGTTCGAAGCAGAGTTGATTGAAGAATTTGTCTCAAATTTCCATCAAACCTTCACCACCATCAAAGGGGTAAGATTTCAAATTAACCCAACTGTCATCAGTTAACTTTTTGGTATTCCTATTATTGGGGTTGATATGTTTGCAAGTAAACCCTCCTATGAGGAGTTAATTCAGAACTTCCATGTTGCTCTGGAGCCCCTACCTTGGTACATTGTGAACAAGGGAGCAACAAAAGGTATTGAGAGGACCAGTCTTCCAAACCCATGGAAGACTGTAGTCCCATAGGTCATGAAATTCTTTACATGTGAAGGGCAGTATGGTACAGTCTTAGGCCATGGTATGTATTGATTACCCATCTGAGGCATGGGGCTAATAACCCTCAGTAGTTGATAAATGTCCCTACTTTTTTGCATGCCAATTTGGTCACCATGATGACTAAAAGAAGGGATAGGGAAGGGAAAATCACTGACCTTGGTTTAATGTACTTGATTATGAAGCACCACTTCCTATCATAGGAAGATGGTCAAATGAAGTGGGAAGATTTCTTAGCCTTACAACCCAGACGGAAGTAGGTAAAGCACCAAGCCTCTACTATATCTATTTTAGGTGACCCTATCGCAGTTTCCTCACAACCTACAGAGGTTCAGTCTAGACGGCTCTAGAGAAGGATAGAGAAGAGTGCTCAAGAAAGTACAGCTACTAATACTAGAATCCACCACCCCCAATTAATCATCTCTTCAGATGAAGAGGAAGAACAAAACCCTATGACCATCGCAGGAGAGCATGCATCCCCTATTGCATAGCCAACAGAAGAAGAGGCTCAGGAGGAAGAAAGAATTGAAGAGGCTGGTGGCGGTGGAATGCCTGAGAAAATTGGTGAAGAAAGAATCCCTAAGGAAACAGGGTAGGTTAGAAATATCCCTAAAGAAATTGAACAAGCTACTTTGTAGCACAACCATAGAGAAGGCAAGGAAATCCTTGAAGAGGGTTCTGAAGATACTGCTGCACCAGAAACAAGGTATGCCCTCAATCTTTCTAAGATTGAATTTGAGTTAAAACAGTGTAAAGCACAGATGGAAGCCATGGCCTTGCAATTAAAATCTAAAGATGAGGAATTTGAGAAAAAGATGGCAAAAGTAGATGAAGAGAAACAAGAAAAAGAACAAGAAATTTTAGCTTTTAAGAAAGAAATTGAAAATCATAAAAATATGGTGGCCCAGATGGATACACAAATCACTCATCTTAGGCAAAAGATGACCCAACAAAACCTTGCACCTGTTCAATTCAAAATATATGCACAAAATTCACAACTAGCATAGGAGAATAGACAACTCGAGAGAGAAATTAGACAACTTCAGAGAGAGCTAGAAACCATAAGGCAGGAGAAGTTGATAGTTGAGAAAAACCTGGCCCTAGCTTGCGAAATAGGGGAAACCCTATTAGCTCAAAGGGCACCATCTAGTATATATGCCCTGTTCCTGAGAGAGCAATATTTAAAGTGGAAATTGTTAAGGATAAGTTGTAACCTTCCTTTTGACTTTGATAGTGACATGGAATTTGTAGAGTGTTATTTACAAAATCCCCAGGACCAGCAAAATCTATTGTGTGAGTTTTTCCAACATGGTCATATCATGGGCCATGTAAACACTTCAATGCTGAATTTGTATGTGGGAGAACTGCAGATTACGAGCTATCTATCTCTGCTCAATAACCATAGATTATGGGTAGATAGAATGGAAGAGTATAATGCTGCTATAGGATCCATTGGGTTATTGATGCACCATGAATGTCCCAAAACTACTTGGTTCACCAACACTATCAAGGCAAATGTTTACAGGAAAGGTATTACAGGGCCGTATGTGCAAAATTTGAATTCTTGTATTGCTGACTTTTTCACTATTGCTAGATATCTTCCAAATGCAACAGTTGCAATCTGCATAAACAAGTTTGAGAACTTGCCCCAAGTTTTCAAGAGGAGAGAGCCTATTTCACTCGCTAATATTAGATGGATGACTGACAAGGTGTGAAAGGTTATCCCATTATTTCAATAGAAACAACAAAACTAGGTTGGAATGAGATTCAGGCCTCCATTAATTGTAATGCCAGCTCCTCAATTGAACCATCCACTAGGACATGGAATGAGAGAAGGGAAATTCAACAAGTGGTTTAGTAGGGTGCAAGAAAATGATGGGTTCCAGTGAAAGGGGAGACAATTGTCCTGGTATGATTATGATGAGGATTATGATTGCAGCCAGAAAATGGAGGGCAAAAACATATTGGATGAAGCAAACTAAGCACAACCATGAGGACATGGCATATATTCAGTAGGGGAGATGATGAGCCATATAATTGACTCATCTATTTCATGTTATTTTTGCTCTTAAGAACTTTCACAGATACTTTGGCATATATAAATACATATTATTATAATTATGTTTATCTTTTGGTTAGATTATGCACATGATTAGTTTTCATTTCCTTTGATGAAATCTCTTGCTTTATTTTACTGGATTACATTTCAAATGTGCATATGTTATGAATTATGGTGCAAAATTGTGAATGTTTTTATAGGGCTTGCAGCAGTATGAACAACCAGTGGTCTTCGGATCCATTTAGAGCCCTCTATCCTAAGAAGAACCTGAACTCTAGAGAGCTCCAGATGCTGAAAACCTCTCTCAGATCATCCTCCCCTTGAGTCAATGATTTCCACAAGTCCATCCTTGAGTGCAAACATAACTTGTGCTTCAATCACGTAGCTAAGAAGGGTAACATTGCCATGACACCACAATCTTAGTGACTAACTAAAAAATTAGTTAACTGACCTCAGTCTCAACTGAACTAACTCCCATCTTGAATTGCACCATTTCTGGAGAATCATCTAGTTCACCATGCAGTTAGAATTAACGCAGATCTCTAATTTGCAGTTCTGTTTAGGAATTCTAAATGTAATAAACCATATAAATGGCTTTAGTCCTAGTTTGCTCTAGTTAGACTTACTGATAGTTTTCTTCTTCCAATAATGCTTGACTGTATACATAGGAGCAATTTATTTTCTTTCTAGTTAGTTCAAAGTTTTTAAGTTTCATAGTAGTTATTGCAAGATCGTTGTAACAGGAGGAAAGCTCCTCATGCTTGTAATTCCATCCATTTTCTAGACTTTGATTTATTATGAAGGGAAATTTATGCTGAAAGACGTTAATTAAGCAAGAGGATCATCTCTGGTTGGGGAAGTAGGGCCCGCTTACCCATCTAAGAGAAGATCTCTTGATTATTTGGTACTTATGCAATTTTGTTTTAATCTCTATTAAGTTTTCCTTTATGTTCTATGTGATTGTTGTTAATTATTCCCTGCAGTTTAGTTCTTAAAAATCCTAAAAATACCAAAAAGAGATAGTTCTATTCCTTATCATCATTGTCATATTTAGAGTGTTTCATTGCTGAAGAGTAACAGTGGATTCAATTTATCTTCATTTACTTTTCAGCATGATAGAGTAATTTCTTTTCCAGTAAAGTGTGTTTGTTTCCAACAATTTAAGATAGTTTCTTTTCCAGCAAAGTGTGTATCCTTTCCAAAAATTCAAGATAGTTTCCTTCCCAACAAAGTGTGTTCATTTATCAGCAATTGGATAGACCTTTATTTATGGATGCACTTTCAATTTTGGCGAGACCGACAAACCAAGTCCCATTCACCAAAACACTCAACCAAAACCCCCCATTCTAAGAAGTCTTATCGCAGATAGCTCCAGACACCTCCGAATTGATAAAATTAAATGGTGATGCATTAAAAAAACCTACTTTGACCTCATCACATTACATGTTTTTATACAATTCATCAACCTTGGAATGTACATCAAGGTCGACATTACATTCATCAACCATTGGAACAATCTCCAATGTCAGCATTACAAACATACATAGAAATAGGTCTAGACCTAAGCAAAATTAGCTAAGGAAAAGATGTATGCAGATCACGTTATGCCTTAGCTGGGACTCAAATGCAATATTCCATGCTGCAACATGCTTTCACAATCTTCAATGCATCTCCGCAAGTAGTGAAAATAGCCAGGTCAGCGAAGACTGGTGTTAACACTAACTCTTCTAAGAACAATCTTCATTCACAATCCAAATTTCTCTCTATGGACTAATCCAAAGGTAGGAACATGATCAAGAGACATCCATAAGCACATTGTAACCTCCAAGAACATCTGCACAACCTCTAAACACTTTGTTCATAAGATTGTTCAATCAGGAACACTTAAACATAACTATTATCCACTGTCATATAGAAAGGATCACTTGCAGACCACCAAATCATGAGCCATTGGAGTTGAAGGTACTTATCATCATTGCAAACTAGATTCTAGAACTGTAGACTAAAATACTTATATTCAAAGGAATGCGGAGCATAATACATTCTCTCTGTCATCACCAAACATACAGAAAAAGTAGTTTTCACTTTGATGAACATAACTCACTCAAATCTTCATATCGGAGGCTCAAACGTGGAACATAGAAACTTTAGACATATCTCTAACTAACTTCCAATCTGCAGACAAAGATATTCATTCTACAAGAAATGCGGAGCAATCTACTGGAATGTTCTGCTATAAACAATGATACTCTTCAATACACTGTTTCCATTGGAGGGGCAAATTTTCTCAAAAGCACTTGGAAATTCAGTATCAAGAATACTTATTCATTATCTTCAACATCTAACTCATTACAAGCAATCATCAAAACAAGAGCATAGTTGACACCAATGACAACACAAATATGTTGACATCAATGACCACATTGGTTAGGCACATACTTGCAACAATCTCCCCCTTTGTCATTGATGGCAACATATGATGTGAAAAATTGTAAAGACCATTAAGACAAGATTCTCCCCCTTTCTCTTTATACATCTGTACTCTTTCTCCCCTAATTTTTTCACGTGATTTCTCTCCCCCTTTGACATCAATGGCAAAGGGCACATACTTGCATTCTTCTGATGAAACTAAAATTTCTCTGTTATCAATACTTACTGCTTATTATCAGGAACTCATGTTACTAACATCTAGCTACTCCTCTTGAGAGGTAGCTCCAAAAACTTCAATCTAGATCAATGAATGAGGCTCTAGGCTCCACTAGATTGATGCATTCCTATGCATCTTAGTTTAGAGCAAGAGGGGCAATAACCCCTAAATTTTCTCTGAGATACTCAAAAGTATCCTTAGGTAGAGACTTAGTGAAAATATCTACAATCTGATCCATAGTAGACACATATTTCATCTTTACTTCATTCTCTGTCACCTTTTCTCTCAAAAAGTGATACCTTATAGATATATGCTTTGTTCTTGAGTGCATCACTAGGTTCATTGAAATGTTTATAGCACTTGTATTGTCACAAAAGATTGCAATTGGATCTTCATACACAACTCTTATGTCCTTCAAAGTCTGCTTCATCTATAACACTTAAGTACAACAACATGCTGTTGCAATATACTATGCTTTTGTAGTACACAAGGATATTGAATCTTGCTTTTTGGTCAACCATGAAACCAATCTATTACCCAAGAAGAAAGCACCTCCACTTGTACTTTTCTTGTCATCAACATCTCCGGCCCAATATGCATCTGTATAAGCACTAAGAGTGAAATCATTATCTTTTGGATACCATAAGCCATGATCTGATGTACCTTTCAAGCACCTTAAGATTCTCTTAACTGCCATCACATGTGATTCTCTAGGATCTTCTTGAAATCTTGCCACAAGACAAACTGTATGCATTATATCAAGTCTGGCTTGAGTTAGATAAAGTAATCCTCTAATCATGGATCTGTACCTTTTCTGATCAGTCTTAGGTGATTTATCATTTTTTCTTAACTTGCAATCAGTCACCATGGGAGTACATACTGGTTTAGAGTCCTCCATCCTAAATTTCTTCAACAACTCTCTCACATACTTAGACTGAGAAATGAAGATTCCTTTATCTGATTAAGTAATTTGCAGACTCAAAAAGAAATTCATTTCACCAAACATAGACATCTAAAACTCATTTTGCATTTCCCCTGCAAATTTTATGCACATACCTTCATTGCCTCCAAAGATAATGTCATCAACAAAGACTACAACAATCAGGATTTGATTATTATTGATTTTGAAATAGAGATAACTATCTGTAGTGCCTTTACTGAACCCTAATTGCAATAAATACTTGTCTAACCTTGCATACCAGGCTCTGGAGGCTTGCTTTAGTCTAAATAAAGCCCTCTTCAATCTACACACCATGCCATCTTGGACTGATAACTTAAATCCTTCTGGTTGTCTAATGTAGACTTCTTCTTCCAACTCACATTCAAGAATATAGACTTAACATCCATCTGATACACTTTGAAATCTTTGAATGTTACAAATACCAAAAACATTTTGATTGCTTCAATTCTTTCCATAGGGGCATAGGTCTCCTCAAAATCTATCCCTTCAACTTGAGGATATCCTTTGCATACTAGCCCTTCTTTGCTTCTAACTACTCCATTCTCATTCAACTTATTCTTGAAGACCCATTTAGTTCCAATCACATTCTTATCAGCATGTCTAGGAACCAATTCCCAAGTTTGATTCTTCTATATCTGCATTAGCTCTTCTTCCATGGCCTTTACCCAATTTTCATCATTGCAAGCTTCATTCATAGTTTTTAGTTCAACTTTTGAAAGAAAACAATAATTCACTTGTTCTTCTATAGCTCTTTTCCTTGTAAATACCTCTTTACTTTTGTCTCCAATATTGTAATCTCTAGAATGAATGATCCTTACATACCTAGGAGTCTTGACTGCATTTTCTGGAGCCTTTTCTTCTTCATCTTGACTATCTTCTTATTCATCTTTCTTCTCATTTACTGTGACAATAGGTTCATCTAATTCATAGCCACTCAGATCTAATGTTCTTTCCCTGTCTTCATCCACCTTTACGTTAGCACTCTCAACAATCTTTTTCAACCTTTTGTTGTAGCACCGGTAGGCCTTACTCTTGGTAGAGTATCAAGGAAGATTCCTTCATCACACCTATCATCAAGCTTTCCTATATCTTCTTCCCTTCAGATATAGCATTTGCTTCCAAAAACTTTGAAATATTTCACTGTAGGAATTCTTCCATACCACAACTCATAAGGAGTTCTACTACCATTACCTTTGACTTGAACTCTATTTTGAATGTAGACAACAGTATGTATAGCTTCTTTCCAGTAAATTTCTAGTAGATCAGCTTCCTTCATCATGGTCCTAGTAGCCTCTTGAACTGTCCTATTTTTTCTTTCAACAACTCCATTATGTTGAGTCCTAGGTGCATACAACTATCTCTTTATCCAATGCTCTTCACAAAAAATGTTGAATTCACTTGATGTGAACTCACCTCCTCTATCATACCTCAAGAATTTAATTTTTAGTTCTATCTCATTCTCAACTATTACCTTGAAGGATTTGAACTTTTCTAGGGCTTTTGATTTGTCTCTTAGAAAAGTGACCCAAGTAATTCTAGAATAATCATCAATAAGCAACATGAAGTACCTGTCTCCTTGTAGACTTCTCAACCTTATAGGACCACACAAATTTGTATGTACTAGATCTAGCAAACCGACAGAAAATTGCTCTTTTCTCTTGAAACTTGTTCTTGTCTGCTTCCCCAATTGACATTCGTTACAAATGGTATTGGTAGGTTTCACAAGCTTTGGTAAATCTCTCATAGCATGTCCTAAACTTTTATTCACTAAATTATCAAAGTTGATATGACACATCCTTCTATTCCACAACCAACTCTCATTTGTCTAAACCAATAAACAATAATCATTAGTTCCTCTTAATTGGTAAATGTTACCTCTGGTCTTCTTACCGATAGCAATCACTGTTTCGGAGCTTTCCATGATCTTGCACCCATTATCTTTGAATCTTAGATCATAACCTTTGTCACACATCTAACCAAGGCTCAAAAGATTATGTTTTAAACCCTTCACTTATAGGACATCATCAATGTTGTTCTTTCCATCAAAAGAAATAGATCCTTTTCCACAAATCTTACTAGTTGCATTATCTCCAAACCTAACTAGACCTCCATCATACTTTTCCAAACTCGCAAACTTACTTTTGTCACTAGTCATGTGATGTGAGCATCCACTGTCAATAATCCATTCATTCTTATCTTTCTCAACCTAAACAACCAAAGCACTTTCTTCCACTAATCTTTCTTCCTTCACACAACTAGCAGGATTAGTAGACACATGTTCTTCTTTAATGGTAATAAACAAGCATTCATTTGCACTAGTACTAGAATCATCAGATTCATCATCTGTCACACCTTCATCATCTATATCTCTAACATAGTAGCATTTCTTTGGAACCCTAGGTCTATTCTCAAATCTTTGTCTATTCCTTTCAATTATCTCAGGACACCTAGAAGCATAGTGACCAACCTTACCACATGTAAAACATTTGAAAGGTAATTTTCCTTTAAACTTACCAGAACCTCTTTGCAGTCTATCAACAAAGTTGACTTCAATTTCATCAAGCTCATCATTAGGTTCCACCTTGTACTTCTCAACTCTGGAGATCTTTTCTGAAGTACTAGGTTTGAAAGCAGTCTCAATCTTCGGTAGAGCATCACCAAACTCTCTCATCTCAAAAGCTATAAGCTTTCCTAGAAATTGATCCTTAGTGACTTCTTGCACAGTCATTACTTCTTCAATTGCAGCTACCTTGTGACTATAGGGCTTAGGTAATGACCTAATAATTTTCATCACAACTTCCTTCTCATCAATAGTTCCTCCCATACCTTTTATTCCATTGACAATTTCATCAACCTTTTGCATGTAGGCTGTTATGTTCTTATCTTCGCTCATCTTTAAACCCTCATATTTCACTTTCAGGCCCTACTATTTGGCACTCTTTATAGACTCATCTCCTTCATATAGATTTTTCATCTTTTCCTAGACTTCATGAGCAGCTTCTAGATCCATGACCTTTATCAACTTAGTGTTGGACAAGGCATTTAACAGAGCATCTCTAGCTTTTATATTTTACTCATATTCTTTGATTTCATCTTCAGTTGTTAAACCATTCTGAGGCATGGTATGCTTTGTCGCTGTCACTTTCAACACTCTATAACCAAGACAAAGGAGATGTCTTTCCATTCATACCTTCTAGAGAGCATAATTTGTTCTATCAAACTGTAGAGCTTCATTCCTGTAAGACATCTTGAATCTACCTCAAGCTGTTAGGCTTACTTTTGAGGAACTTGGCTCTAATACCAATTGTTGAAATGCACCAACCAACTGAGAGGGGGGGTGAATTAGTTGTCTCCAAAAATTTGACCACTTATGAACATTAACACATCAAACACTTGTTCACTGTTATTCAGATTTAATCATAAAGGCACGAAATAAGAAACTCAACACAGTAGCATAATCAACACATGAGACACCATATTTTTTACGTGGAAAACCCTATAAGGTAAAAACCACTATGGGTATTAGCCCACAAATATAAATATGTTATAGCAATATTGAAAAATAGAGGCTCACTACCTTAGGGCTCACTGCAAAAGTTAGGGCTCATTGCCAAGGGGGTGGCTCATTGCCAAGGGTTGGTGAACTGATTTGATAACATCTACTCCATGCCTAGGTTTAGTTCCATTGAAGCATAGTATAACTCCTTTGCTATCCTCTTCTTACATGTTTTCACTTATCTTCACATTTTCACACAAGGACATGTTTTTTACAAATTCATTACATGTTTTTATACAATTCATCAGCCTTGGAATGTACATCAAGGTATGAGTTGTTGATAACTGAGAGGGGGGGTGAATCAGTTGTCCTAATTATTTCTTCTTTTTGAACTTTCTTATTAATCAATGGAGCATTAAATCAAACAAGCAAACATAACCATGAAAATAGAGATACACATGACACAATATTTTTGACGTGGAAACCCTGTTAAGGGAGAAAACCACGGGGTGATTAACCCAAAGATTATTCTCTGTTAGAAGAATAAGGAAATACAAAATGACACTTGCCAATTAGGGCTCACTGCCTGAGCACACTACTCATAAGGAGGCACACTTCCTACAAAGAGACACACTATCTACAAAAAAGTGTTATACAATACTTGAACTAATTGGTAGCATCTGTAAATGCTGGAGTCCAGTTCCGGTTAGGCTCAGTATACTGATCTGCTGCACTTCATCTTTCCTTTTCTTTTAAGCTTCTTTCCTTCCACATACTGGACCTTCCTTACTGCTTCTACTTTTATTCGCACAACACAACACACAACTACAACACTCACAACTAAATTCATCGTGTATATATATCCGCACAAGTAATTTCATCACCTTTCAAGTTGGCACCCGGAATAGTCAATTCTTTTCACAAACTCTGATCTGTCAGCTGAATCCTTCCACACCAAGTAATGCGGATCAAGACTATGCTTGTAGAAATCATTAATCAGGCTGGCCAAACATGATTCATGCCGTCATAACCTTTACCACCATCAGTAACACATCCAAAAAATAGTCTGATGTTCTGTTAGTCAGTTCTTCCTCTGTTCACACTGTCACTCAGGAACCCAGTACTCAAGTATTCATATCTTTTACCTCATCTATCACCGAAGGCTACAACCTTGGAATCTATCACTCAAGGTAGTCCTCTTGACTTCCCCAAAACCACACTTCACCAAGATACTTCCTCTGAGAGATCCGGACCAGTCTATCAGACCTTGCCACATGCTCTGTTCTTATTTATCGGACCACAATAATCTTCATTCTGACTTTCGGTAGAGACACACCATGTCCTGTGGATGTGTGGGATGACCTTTGTTGCCATTAATGACAACAAACATGAATCCATATAGTGTCTCTTGCCAACAATCTCCCCCTTTGGCATTGATGGCAACACTTAGTGAAAAATGACTAAGTGTTTACACTATGCTCCCCCTTGGCTGATGCTTTGTCTTTATATACATTTTCCAGAGCTCCCCCTTAGTTGGATTCCTCATTTTTCACTGCTCCTCACTCCCCCTTTGACATCAATGGCAAAGGGTAGGGTCCGCATACCAAAAATTTCAAAATTTTAACTGTACTTAGCCGCATAAGTATATATATGTGGAATACTTACATAAACTGTAGTATGTCTGCAAAAGTTGTTTTCAGTTGGATGAGTTCTGCAGCCCAAATTTGCTTCATTCTATCCAAAATTGAGATGTGAGCACTCAACAAAAATGCAAAAGCTTCTGCCCTCTTAAGATCTGTCAGATCATTGGTCTAGGCGATAGTCTGAGCATCACTTATGGCCTCATGCATGGCCTCTAACTTAGGGATAATAATCCTTCTAAGTTCACCCATCTGGTTAATTATGTTCTTCCTTTCCTTCTCAAAATTCTTTATTGCATTTGTGATTGCAATAGTTTGACACTCTTGATTTACTATGGAGGAAGAGAGAGGATCAAAACTTTGAGACAAACTTAGTAGTTTATCCTCTTCCTCTTTTATTTTCTTCTCAATTTCTACTGTTGCTTTTGACTAGGAAATACAAAATTTGTATACTTCACTGCCATCCTTGAGAGCATTTTCTAAGCTCTTTATACCAATACTTATATTTCTCCTATCATTAGTGATTAATCCTTGCACCTCTGAGAATCTCTTATGCAAAAACTCCTTCCGGACCTTTTCTACAGCTGATTTTTCTAGAGAATCAAAATGTGTATTAACACTGCTGACTAAGGTTTTGAGATTACCAGAAGAGGAGGCTGTGGGATCCTTCTAAAAAGATGGCATGATCTTTTCCAGCACTCCAGATGCAGCTTCTATCAACTCATAGTCTTCCATATGAGACTTTAGGAGTTTTTCATTTGCCTTAGCATTTGCAAATGAAGCTATCTTCATTGTCTGTACCGAAGAAAGAGAATCAAAATTGAATGGACCTTGTAGAAGCTCCGGTTCATCAATCTCTATTGTTTCTTTGCTCAGGAATTCTTGGATAGTTTGTGCAGTGTCTCTTGCCAGAGACAAATGTTTCTTCTCTTATGTAGTCTTGGAGCTGTCCTTTGGAGTTTTCTTTCCTTCTACATTCCCACCACTAGCAGTTGTGGTTTTCTCTGTTGAAGTCTTTTGTCCCTCTGCAATCTTTGCACTGTCACCTTCTTTTTCCTTCACCTCTGCTTCTTTCTCCTGTAATTTTTCTTCTTCTTTAGATCCAGAGACTGTAGGGGAAACCGGAGGAGAAATGTTGGTCTGTTCAGGGCCCACCTCTTCTGTCACTTTCTCAGAAGTTTCTTCTGCAACACTTGTGGTTGAAGGATCAGTACCCAAGCCCTCTACAATAGGAAGATTAAATCTTTTGAAGGCCTTCCAGAGGATCTCTTCTGTATCCTTGGCCACCTTATTAGTCTCACCAAGCATGAGCTTATTCATCCTTGCTTTGCTTCTGAACTCATCCTTGCAGTCTTTGAATACCATGTTCATTGTCTTGGGATCAATTGAAGGATATAGCTGAATAGCTATCTGTTCTCGGATCTCAAGATCTTTAGCTTGGGCAGTGTTCTTTCTTGATTCTAATTCCTTCTCCAATCTTTTAGGGATCAGAGATATAATTTCAATAAATGCTTTGTTGTAAATATTTAGATACTTGACTGTGGCATCTTGCAATATCTTCTGATCTGCTTCACCATAATTATCATAAAATTCAACCATTGGATGAATATTTCCGTCCACTGTGACTGATTTGATTATGTCATCAATGTTAAGAGTGGGTTTTTTAACATATTCCTCTGCCTTTTCTTCTTCCATTTGTTCGATAGAGGGTTGACCGGATGTTTTCTTCTTTTTCTTCATTTTCCTAACTTCTTCATCAGATTCAGTTTCCTCTTCATCTCTCTGACTTGTATAAGCCCTTGTGGCTTTTGTCTTGGACCTTTTCTCTCCTTTGCCAGATGCTTGGACTTCCAGTTTTGAGCTTTTAGCAGGGACAGGTGCTGGTCTCTTTGAAGATCTGGTCCGGGAGGAAGTTTCTACCAGAGCACTTTTCTTGCTTCCCTTTTCTACCTCTTTCTCCTCTTCAGCAGCTTTTTGTCTCTTTTCCCGGTTGGCATCAAGTGCCTCCTTTAAGATCCGAAGGCCTTGGGCAATATGTTCTACTTCTTTTCTCACCTTCCTTTTTATCTCTGGTTCTCTGAGTTCCACATGAATTTTTACACTGAGCTCCTCAAAGGTTCTAAACCTTTCAGCCTTTGGATCTTTAGGCTGACTCAACATGTGTTGAACATGTAGTTCCACAATCTGTTCATCAACTTCATACCCCATGGGCATGATCCAGACTGTCCTTGGTTCTACTGCCTCCATTAGGCATTGATTAGTCTCTACCATAAAGCAGACTGTGTCTTTGTATTTCTCAACAAGGGACTGGGGAATCCTTTCTCTTGTTTGCATCATGTTCTGAAAGTTCTTAAAGTATCCCCACATAGCTGTATTTTGTGTTTGGTTATTACCAAGTCCATGCAAATAATCTCTAATTTGGATAGCTACTGGCCTATCACTCTCCCATACCCAGCCACTAGATCCGGGAAGCTCATTCATAAAGTAGAAGAATAAGCACAAAATTAATCCACCATACTTAAATGAATTCTTTTTATCTTTCTTGATTTTCTACTGATTCTCTAAGAGTTGGTTCAGGAGAAGCTGGCAGAGATCATAGTCTGCATCCTTTCTTAACATTTCATAAGCTGTATAGATGGCAGTTCCAGGTACAGAATTTTCTCTGCTAGAATGATATATCTTATATCCAATGATCATGGAGGCAAACTTGATATCTGGATCAGTGATGTCTTCTACTGTCATTACTCTTTTGTCAAACTTAGATCCGATAGCCTCACTCACAGTTTGGTTCTTCACAGATTTGAGAACAGGAATCCCACTGGATGAGTGTAATCTGGTAACTGCCCTGATGGCATCCTTAGTGATCTTGAATGGTCCATTCAACCACATGAAGTTGTCATGTATTCTGCTTAGAATGTATCTAACCCATTCATCCTCCGTGAAACAGGGGAAATGTATGTATTGTGCAAAGTGTTTGTTCCGGAGGCCCTTGTATTGGGGTTTGAGCTCAAATGAATCATCTAAGAGTTGTTTGTGATAGATATCTCTTAGTTTGAATTCCCCAAACTCTTCAATACTCACATGTATGTAAACCCTAATATCTTCGGTATGCAACATGCCATGCAGAACACTAGAGAAGGCTCCTAGGGGATCTACCTCCAAGGATTTGTATGGATGTTTCTTGAATGTGGGGTGAGGTCTATCAGAGATCTTAACTATATTCAGAATAGCCATTTTTCAAAAGATTTACAGTGAGATATTGAAAAATGAAAAATACCTTATGCACCTTCGGTTACACGGAGTTGGTTGGATTGATTTTTGGATGTAATGACTTCTGCAAGTGATCTTCGATGAACTTGATGAATTTTGTTGCAGAGCTCTGCTTTACGTTTCTTCTTGAGTGCAGAATGAGCAAGTGATTAATGAGAAAACCCTTATATTGCTCCGCAAACCCTAATATCAGATTGCAATAAATGCTTGACCTACATTATTCTAGTTTGCCTTATTCGGATGACTTAAAGAATCAGATCTGTCCTGATCTATGAACATTATGCGGATCTTTCAAACCATGAACAAATTGAGATGACACATCACAAGGACATCCCAAACACTCTGTCCAATCCACAGAATAGGACAATGCACTTCCGGATCTCACCGGACCTTTTTGTAACCCTCTATTACTCCGTAGCATCTCCCAGAACTAGTTCTACTTGATCGATCACAACTTCTTCACATCTTCATGTGGACCTCTGAAATCTTAATTGGATCATCTCAAGACTCATATCTACAAACCCTTTAATCTGCATCCTCTTCTTGTGCCAATTCCGGCACCACTTGACTGGCTGGAGGAACAAGGTTTTCTTTATGTCTCCCCCTGAGCCAGAGCTCACTTTTTAATTTCTGAAAGGAATATCAGCACCAGAGTCTGGTGTGGATCCAACCTCTATATTCTCTGTACTTTTCTTCACCCAAATCTTGCTCATCTCACTTTTAACTTCATCCACATTCACTTTTTGTTTACCCTTATCTTGATTCTGGTTATGATATACCGGACCTCTTTTGTCCTGATTCTTGTTTCTGCAAAATTTTGCACTGTGACCAGATCTATTGCAGATTTGGCAAACAACATTTCTTTGCATATTTGACTGATATCCTTTTGATCTGCATTGATTAGACATATGACCTATTCTATTGCATACAAAGCATCTACCATTGAATGATTTGTTCATTTGCATATTTCTGCATTCATGAGATTTGTGACCATACCTTTTGTAGTTAAAACATTATCCGGAGAAGGAAGAATTAGTCTGATTCATTCTCTTTCTACATTGATTAGCTTTGTGACCAAAGAGATTATAGTTGTGGCAGTATCCATTGAAAGATGGATATCTTTGAGCATTGGGTTGTCTTACCGGAGGTCTTCTAGGCCTGTTCCTTGGATTTTCTGATCCAAAATTCTTCTGACAGGATCCGGAGCTTTCTCCTTTCTCATATCCCAAACCACACTTGTCATCTGCCCTTTTTTGACTTCCAAGAAGAACTTCAAGTTGAGCAGAACTTATCTTGAATTTCTCTTTCTATTCATTTGTTGATTGAAGATCCCTTTTGAGAGAGACAATTTGATTCTCAAGTTTTTCTTCATTTTCTTTAGCATCTTCAAGATCAGATTCAAGATGTCTGATAATTCTATCCATTTGGTGGCAATCTTCTGATTTCTCCTTGAGAGATTGTCTTAGATTATCTTTAGTTTTTCTTTTCTCTTCAATCTCTTGGGTAAACTTTATAACTCCTGATTCCATTTCATGTCTTACCATAATGACTTCTTTTGATAACTTTTCACATAACTTGGTTTTTTCAGTCAGCTCTTCATTTGCATCATTAGCTTCACCTTGTCTTGCCAATTGCTGAAGCAGCTACTTTCTCTTTTTCATAGAGAGACTTAATTTGTCTTTTAGTTCTCTCATGAAATCATCAGCCTGTTTGAGTCTTTCCTTTAATTCATTGACTTCAAAGTTTGACTGTTCAAGATCCTCAAGGGCAGTCTTGAGTTTCTCCTTTAAACCATATGTATCCATTTGGATTCCTAGATCTTCCTCGAGCTGTTAGACTGTTGTTAGGAGGAACTTAGCTCTGATACCAATTGTTGATAACTGAGAGGGGGGGTGAATCAGTTATCCTAATTATTTCTTCTTTCTAAACTTTCTTATTAATCAATGGAGCATTAAATCAAACAAGCAAACATAACCATGAAAATAGAGATACACATGACACAATATTTTTGACGTGGAAACCCTTTTAAGGGAGAAAACCACGGGGTGATTAACCCAAAGATTATTCTCTGTTAGAAGAATAAGGAAATACAAAATGGCACTTGCCAATTAGGGCTCACTGCCCAAGCACACTGCTCACAAGGAGGCACACTGCCTACAAAGAGAGACACTGTCTACAAAAAAGTGTTATACAATACTTGAACTAATTGGTAGCATCTGCAAATGCTAGAGTCCAGTTCTGGTTAGGCTCAGTATACTAATCTGCTGCACTTCATCTTTCCTTTTCTTTTAAGCTTCTTTCCTTTTACATACAGTACCTTCCTTACTGCTTCTGCTCTGTACTTCTGCTTTTATTTGCACAACACAACACACAACTACAACACTCACAACTAAATTCATCGTGTATATATATCCACACAAGTAATTTTATCACCTTTCAAGTCAGCACCCAGAATAGTCAATTCTTTTCACAAACTCTGATCTGTCGGCTGAATCCTTCCACACCAAGTAATGCGGATCAAGACTATGCTTGTAGAATCATTAATCATGTCGGCCAAACATGATTCATGCCTTCATAACCTTTACCACCATCAGTAACACATCCGAAAAATAGTCTGATGTTCTGTCAGTTAGTTCTTCCTTTGTTCACACTGTCACTCAGGAACCCGGTACTCAAGTATTCATATCTTTTACCTCATCTATCACCGGAGGCTACAACCTTGGAATCTATCACTCAAGGTAGTCCTCTTGACTTCCCCAAAACTGCACTTCACCAAGATACTTCCTCTGAGAGATCCGGACCAGTCTGTCGAACCTTGCCACATTCTCTGTTCTTGTTTACCGGACCACAATAATCTTCATTCTGACTTCCGGTAGAGACACACCATGTCCTACGGATGTATGGGATGACCTTTGTTGCCATCAATGACAACAAACATGAATCCATATAATGTCTCTTGCCAACATGAGTTACATTCATCAACCATTAGAACAATCTCCAATGTCGACATTACAAACATACATAGAAATAGGTGTGGACCTAAGAAAAATTAGCTAAGGAAAAGATGTATGTGGATCAGATTATGCCTTAGTTGGGACTCAAATGCAATCTTCCATGCCACAATAGGCTTTCTAAATCTTCAATGCATCTCCACAAGTAGTGAAAACAACCAGGTCAGCCAAGACTGGTGTTAACACTAAGTATTCTAAGAACAATCTTCATCCACAATTCAAATTTCTCTTTGCAGACCAATCCAAAGGTAGGAACATGATCAAGAGACATCAACAAGCACATTGTAACCTCTAGGAACATCTAGGAACATGGAGGATACTAATGCTACCCATTTGTGGGAGGAGGATATACTAGATGTAGAGGAGATCCGATGCAACATTGTTTTGGCCATTGAATAGAGTAGATCTACCATAACAAGGACTACCATTAAACCTAGATGCATGTGAGGGGCATGTGAAGGAGTTGCCCCTTATGATGGTAGCCATTGTCAACAACATATTGCTACCTAAAAAGACCAGGTGATTCTTTTCTATTGCTTTGGTAGAGTGCATTAGTGATAGACATGTTGATGGGTATGTGTTTGTCTAGGGTTCATGTGTGTTATCAAAATTATACATGGATCTCTATCTAATCACCTATAGGAGAAGGTTTCATCTAGTGTAGATGATACTACTACAAATCTTGGCCTAGAAGCACAATGTAGTGCTCAGGCCTATCAAAGATAAAGATGAGAAAAAGGTGGGAAAGCCATTTACATTCTACTGGGGAGGTAGATATACACACACATGGGTGATCAAGAGTACTAGTGGCATGTTATGGATAAGATGAGAAGGATTATTTGGAGGCTGTATTTGTAGTGTTAGGACTAGGAGGATGATTATCAAACATTACCATGGGTGCAAAATCTAGTTTACATCATCGACAAATAGTAACACATTATTGAGTGATATAGGCCAAACAAGGTGCTCTGATAGTTTGGGATTTGGTAGAGGGTCCTAGTGGAGGATGTACATGTTTTTGCATGAGTAGCCTAAGAGGAGGGCCTATGGAGGCCACAAATCGACTGTCTTCTTGCAAGAATGGAGTGGTTGTACCTAGTGGGAGTACCATGTCAGAGGAGAGCAGGTGTTATAGATGTGGGGGTGTAAGATTTGGCTATGGAGATAGCCACCCAAGATCTAGAGGCCTAATGGAAAGCACAATGAAATGAGAAGTTCAATATGACAAGAATAAATTGTAATCCTATAAAAGAATGTAAAATAATGTATGAGATATAAGAGAAACCCTTACTTATATAGGCCAAGGTGAAACATAGGACAACATGAGATTATGACAAGTGTCTTAATCTTTTAACATGAGACATAAAATGAAAATTCCCTAATAATGTCCTAAGTAAACTTAAGTGAAAAGGTGTGAAAAGGATCCAAGAGTGAAACTAATTACTAGATATAGATTTAAATTAGCTACATATAAAGAAAAACTATTATCTCTTGATAGGTAAAAGAAGAAAACCTTTAATGTGAAACTAAATACATATTTGATGGAGACAACAATGATCTCCTGTACTAGTACATCATAGTTATCCTCAAATATCAGGTGCCTAAATCTTGCCCTCAGAGCTTGCTTCAACCTGAAGTTGCACAAAGTAACACCTTATCAATTGAAAACAACAAAGGCCATTGTCATTAAACAAGCCAAAACTGACACTTGAATCAATATAGAATAGCTTGCAACCACTATTTTTTCAACAAACCATGGTGGTAAGTCAATCATGATCCTTGGGTATAGTCCACTTGTGTAAAAAAGAGAAAATGGTTACTAACAAGTGATTATTTGAAGAGTTGTTCTTCATTGGTAAGAATCCAAGGCCTTACCTTTTAGGTTCATTTTGATGATCATCAAAGAAAA
This sequence comes from Cunninghamia lanceolata, assembly GCA_027924645.1. NCBI lineage: Eukaryota > Viridiplantae > Streptophyta > Pinopsida > Cupressales > Cupressaceae > Cunninghamia > Cunninghamia lanceolata. Next base: position 2,587,808 of record BSBN01000332.1, read on the forward strand.
CAACCACCTTGATCTAGTCTAAAAAGCAATATTCCTCCATTATGGATTTTCATTGTATTATTCCAAAATAAATAAACTATTTCCCCGAATAATATCTACAATTGTGATCTACATATGTAAGCCCTTTCTTCAAATCTTTTTAGGATGATGAGGTGTAATTGATATTATAAGCTTGTTGGGCATGGATTTCCTTAATACCCATGTGGAATGAACTTTGAAAGCACCACTTACTATCATCAAATTTGGCTTCAACCACCTTTTATGAACCAAAGACCAAAACTGTGATCAAAACCCATACCAAACATGTTATTTTTTATAGGTATGGTATGGTAAATGGGTACGAATTATTTCAACCCATGAAAAAGGTCATGTCTTGTCCAATTGATAGTGGATCCACATCTTGACCTGCTTTTAGCCAATAAGGTATGATTGGCCAACACTTTCAAATTCAATAAATTAAAATGAATAGCACAAGGCATAATTGTGGACTATTAAAGAGAAAAATACTTAATACCAAAGTGAAGAGGTTGTTTTAAGATTAACATTTAACATAGAAAGACAACAAAAGAGTCAGTCATGACACAATTTAGGAACTATGACTAGTAAAACTCTCATTTAATTCTCAAATAACATAATAGCAATCTAAGAAGATGGGTCAAATATTTGAAGATAAATTAATATTTTAAATCTTTTGGTGCATTATACCAAGAGTTTTAGATCGATACTACAAAATTACATTTCATTAAAATATATTTCAAAGTTAACTTAGAATTCTAGGTAGGATACATGTAAACCAAGGAACTCCTAGAGAGCTAAGATTTGAAAGGAGATCATTGTTTCTCTAATGTTGCAAATATGTGCCTAATTAGTGTTGTCAATGATGTAAACATATCCTTATTGTCATTAGTGTCAATTGTATCCCATTCTAGAAGAATTGTATGTTGAGGATATTGAGAAGATTAGCCTCTCCGGAAAAAACAAGTGAGTTACATATCTCTCTATCAAAGATAGTGAAGACAATGCAATTCAGTGAAGTAGATTACTCTGCATTCCTAGCAAGATGAAGATTAAAGTCTGTGGATTAAAGGGTTTGTAGAGAATTGTCTAAAGTTGCTCCAGTCAAGATTTGAGAGGTCTACATGGAGAATTGGCAAAGTTATGGCCATCTGAGTAGAACCAGGTTTTGCAGTTGTTCAGAGGTGATAGAGTGACAGAAATTTGGTCTGGATTGATCAGCATTGGAGTATTATGATCTGCAGATCTAGAGGTGTGTTTGGGATGTTGGTGTGTGTCCTCAACTCAAGTGGTTCATGGTTTGGAGGTCTGCAAGCAATCTTTCTAGTGTGACAGTCATGACAATTGGTGTTCTTGAGTTCTCAGATGAAGGTGCAAGTGTTTCTGGTGATCTGAGGTGGTGCAGTTGTTCCTGTTGATTTCATTTTTCTTGTGGTGGTCTCTGGATCATGTTCCTATTGTGTTGGTGGTTTGCATTGAGGATTGAGCTCGTGGTTGAAGATTTATCATTGGGTGTCACTGTTCTTTCCAGTCTTGGCTGACCATATGCTTTGTGGATGTTGCGGATGATCTAAGAGAGGTTCTATGAAGTGTAGCATGGTGCTTGAGGAAGATTTGGATCCCAGCTATGATTGGCTGACAGTATAGTGATTCACATATTTGTCGTGTTGACCTTCATGTTTATTCCAAGGTTGATGAAGCATATAAATGTGGTTGAGTTGTGGAAATGCATCCTTGTGTGAAAATAACAAGATCATAAGAAAGGAAGAAAGGCAGAGCAGAGAAGTGAAAGAGCAGAAGAGGAAGAGTAGTAAAGGATGAGGAGAGAGCAAAGAAGTGTTTGAGGGACAAAGCATAAATGTTATGCGCATCAATGGAACTAACCTTGGCATGAAGAAGATGATATTTTTCCAGTTCAATCTTTCTGTGATAAACTTATAAATATTTATGTAGGCAGTGAGCCTCTTGGAGCAGTGAGCTCTAGGTAGTGCACCTTGAAGGCATGTGCCTTCCCCATTTTCTATTCTTTTAACAGAGAATAAATCTTATGGGTTAACCCCCACCGTGGTTTTTCCCTTAATCGGGTTTCCATGTAAAAATCTTGGTGTTATGTGTGTTGTTTTTATTTCTGCTCATGTGTTGTTGATTCATGCTTTCATGGTTACATCATTCATCTATTATTAAGTGGTAAATAAGTTTAAATTATAGCAAAGGATAAAAGTTTTGGTGACAACTGATTCACCCCCCCTCTCAGTTATCTTCCCTTATTTCAACAATTGGTATTAGAGTCAGTTCCTCTAAAAGAAGCTTGACCGCTTGAGGAGATCCAAGATGTCGACCTACAAGAAGGATAGTCTGAGATTTGATGGAACAAATTACTCTCTTTGGAAGAGTCGCATGGAGTGCCATTTGTAATGCATGGATGATGCCTATTGGTTGATAACAAAGGATAAGGATGAGCCCCTAGAGAAAGGTCCTTCAACTCCAGATGAACTCAAAGATACTGAAAATAACATTCGAACTAAAGAAGCTTTGCTGAGTGCCTTGACTGATACAAAAATGACAAATGTCCTGGAATTAAAAAATGCTCATGAAATCTAGAAGAAGTTGGAAACTCTATATGAAAGTGATGAATATGTCAAATGTGCTAAGTTGCAGAGCTTGAAAGGCAGGTATGAAAATTTGAGGATGAGTGAAGATGAAAACATCACTTCCTACATGCAGAAAGTGAATGAACTTGTGTGCAGTATCAGGTGTGCTGGTGGAACACTAGAAGAATCAGAGATTGTTGGCAAGGTGCTCAGATCCTTACCTGCTTCATACAAGCATAGATTTGTTGCTATTGAGGAGATCAGGACTATGACAACTGTTACAAGAGATTGGTTGGTTGGAAAGCTCTCGGCATTTGAAATGAGTGAGTTTGGTGATTCTCCTCCTAAATCTAAATCTACATTTAAGGCCAGTGTTTATGGAAAGCAAAGATTTGATCTAGGTGAAAGCTCTTCAAGAAGACTAACCAAAATTGAGAAGCCAAGGAAGGAACTTGAAGAAGATGAATCAGAGTTTGAAGAACTTGAAGCCCTGTTTGCCAAAAGACTACCAAGAGGATCTGGTAAGTATGAAGGAAAGTTGCCTTTCAAATGTTTTGCTTGCAATAAGATTGGTCATTTTGCCTCAAGATATCTGAAGAGGGTTTCAAAGTTAAACCCTAACAGACCTAGGGTTTAGAAGAAATGCTACTATGTCCAAGAAGTTGTTGAAGGAGCCACTGATGATGAATCTGATAAGGGAAGTACCTCAGGAAATGAATGGTGTTCATTGCCATCAAAGAAGAAGATCTGGTGCCTATTGAATATGCTAGTTGTGTGAATCTAGAAATAGCCTTGGCTGCTCAAGTTGAAGAAAAGGATGAATGGGTAATAGACAGTTGATGCTCTCATCATATTACAGGTGATAAGAATAAGTTTGTAAGTATGGAAAGGTATGAAGGTGGAATTGTGAAGTTTGGAGACAATTCAGCTAGTAGAATCCATGGTAGAGGATCCATCTCTTTTAATGGTAAGAATAACACTAATGATGTTTTGTATGTAGAAGGGTTGAAGCATAATCTTCTTAGTGTTGGACAGTTGGTTGACAAGGGATATGATCTTTGATTCAAGGAGGGAAAATGTAGAATTTTGGAAAGCTCCGGAACTAAAATTGCATCCAGTACATAGACTAGAGGTAACATCTTTCATTTAAGTGGTACTGGTAAAAGTTGTTTGATTGCTCATATTGATCAGAGTTGGTTATGGCATAGGAGAATGTGTCATGTAAATTTTGACAACATTGTCAAGATAAGTGTTACTCAGGCTATGAGAGATCTTCCAAAGCTTGTAAAACTTGCTAATAGCATGTGTAAGGAATGTTAGTTGGGAAAATAGAGTAGAACTACATTCAAGAGTAAAGTTCAATCTTCAAGTGGATTGTAGGAACTTGTGCACACTGATTTGTGTGGTCCTGCCAGGGTTAGGAGTTTGCAAGGAGATAGATACTTTATGTTGCTGATTGATGATCACTCCCAGATGATGTGGGTCACCTTCTTGAGAGAAATTAGAGGTTCTTGAAAAATTCAAAGTGTTTAAATCTAGGGTGGAGAATGATATTGGTGTGAAGATAAAGTGTCTGAGATCTGACAGAGGTGGAGAGTTTACCTCCGGTGAGTTCAATGCATTTTGTGAAAAGCATGGAATAAGAAGATAGTTGTCTGCTCCTAGGACTCTTCAGCAGAATGGAGTTGTGGAAAGGAAGAACCAAACTATTCAAGAGGCTGCTAGAACCATGGTGATGGAAGGAAATGTTCCACATATCTATTAGAGAGAGGCTGTGAGTACTGCTATCTACACTCTTAACTAGGTGCAAATCAAAGGGAATTCTAGTAAAACACCTTATGAACTGTGGTTTGGTAATGCTCCTTCTATAAAATATTTCAGAGTTTTTAGTAGTAAATGCTATATCAAAAGAGATGAAGATCTAGGCAAGTTTGATGCAAGATGTGATGAAGGAATATTTCTAGGTTATTCTAATCAAAGCAAGGCATACCGATGCTTTAAAAAGAGATTAAAAAGATGGTTGAAAGTGTTAATGTCAAGGTTGATGAAAGCAAGGAGAGACCTTCAAGGTTTTGTGGAGATGAATATCAAAATGAAAGTCCAAATCAAGTTTAGTTTACTCTAGAGAATCCAGTGACTCAAGAAGTTAATGCAAATGTTGAGGAACAAGTTCAAGAATAAGAAGTTGAAGAAAATCCCAAAACTCCCACGTATGTAAGATTGAATCATTTTGAAAATCAGATCATAGGAGATAAAAATAAAGGTGTTCAAACTAGAAGAAGAATTGTTAAAGAACAAGAGGAGTATTGTCTGATTTCAAAGATTGAACCAAAATCAGTGAATGAAGCTTGTAATGATGAAAGTTGGGTAAAAGCAATGGAAGAAGAAATAACACAAATTAAAAAGAATCATACTTGGGATCTTGTTCTTGGACTTGAAGACAAAAATGTAATTGGAACCAAATGGGTCTTCCGGAATAAATTGAATGAAGATGGTGAAGTTGTGAGAAATAAAGCAAGATTGGTGTGCAAAGGATATTCTCATGTAGAGGGAATTGATTTTGAAGAAACTTTTTCTCCGGTGGCAAGAATTGAAGCAGTCAGATTATTTCTTGCCTTTGCTTCTTACAAAGATTTTCAAATTTTACCAGATGGATGTCAATCAGCATTCCTAAATGGGGAATTAGAAGAAGAGGTCTACATTGAGAAACTGAAAGGATTCCAATTGTCTGATCAAGAAGATAAGGTCTGTAGATTGAAGAAAGTATTGTATGGACTTAAACAAGCTCCAAGAGCCTGGTATGCAAGATTAGATAAGTATCTACTAAAGTTAGGCTTTAGCAAAGGCACTATTGATAGTAATCTTTATTTCAAAATTAATCATGAACACATCTTGATTGTTGAGGTATTTGTTGATGACATCATATTTGGTGGAAATGAGAGTACATGTAAAAAATTTTGTTGATCAGATGCAAAGTGAATTTGAGATGTCCATGCTTGGTGAAATGAACTTCTTAGGTCTGCAAATCATTCAGTCAAAAAAAGGCTTCATATCTCATTCTAAGTATGTGAAAGAGCTATTGAAAAAGTTTGGATTGGAGGATTCAAAACCAGTGAGTACTCCTATGGTAACTAGATGTCAGTTGAGTAAAGATGATGATTCTCCTAAGGTAGATCAAAAAAGGTATAGATCAATGATTGGAGGACTGTTTTATCTAACTCATAACAAACTTGATATTATGAATGTAGTTGGCTTTGTTGCTAGATTTCAAGCTGATCCTAGAGAATCTCATGTTCTAGAAGTCAAAAGAATTTTTAGATATTTGAAGGGAACATTTGACTATGGCTTATGGTATCCTAAGGGTAATGATTTCACTCTTCATGCATATACTGATGTTGATTAGGTAGGAGATGTGGATGATAGGAAGAGTACTAGTGGATGTGCATTTTTCTTGGGAAAGAGATTGGTTTCTTGGTTGAGTAAAAAGCAGGAGGCAATATCTCTGTCTACTGCAGAGGCAGAGTACATAGTAGCAGCAAGTAATTGTACTCAAGTTTTGTGGATGAAGCAAATGTTGAAGGATATCAGAGTTGTGTTTAAAGAACCTATTACAATCTTCTGTGATAATTCAAGTGCAATAAACATTTCAAAGAATCTGGTGTTGCATTCAAAGACAGCATATATCCATCAAGTTTCACTTTTTGAGAGAGAAGGTAAATGAAAATGAAGTCAAAATGGAGTTTGCCTCTTCAAAGGATCAGATTACAAATATCTTTACTAAGCCTCTACTTAAGGATACTTTTAAATATCTCAGAGGGAAGCTAGGGGTCATTACCCCTCCTGTTCAAAACTAAGGTGCACTAATGTGCATAAGTCTGGTGGAACTCACAGTCATATCTTGTGGTCCAGATTGGTGTTAAGGGAATGCTACTCAGGGTGAGTAGTCAGTATGTTTTGAGTTTAGTTTGAGTTTGTCTAAGAAACAAAAAGGGTGAGAGATGACTACAAATATGTGCCCTTTGCCATTGATGTCAAAGGGGGAGAGAAGTCATGTGAAAAACTTGGAAGTAAGCAGTTGATGGTGAAAGGGGGAGTAGTAAAGAAAATGGTTGCAGGTGTGATAAGAGAAAGGGGGAGAAGTTCTTGTCTTGATGGTTGAAACAATTTTTCACATCATATGTTGCCATCAATGACAAAGGGGGAGATTGTTGCAAATATGTGTCTAATCGTTGTTGTTATTGATGTCAACATATCCTTGTTGTCATTACTGTCAACCGTATCCCATTCTAAAAGAATTGTATGTTGAGGATATTGATAAAATTAGCCTCTCCAAAAGGAAAAAGTGAGTTACATATCTCTCTGTCAAAGACAGTGAAGACAGTGCAGTTTAGTGAAGTAGATTGCTCCACATTCCCAACAAGATGAAAATCAGAGTCTATAGATTAAAGGGTTTGTCGAGAATTGTCTAAATTTGCTCCAATCAAGATTTGAGAGGTCTATATGGAGAATTGGCGAAGTTATGGCCATCTAAGTAGAACTGAGTTTTGTAGTTGTTCAAAGGTGACAGATTGACATAAATCTGGTCCAGATTGATCTGCATTGGAGTATTATGATATGCGGATCTAGAGGTGTGTTTGGGATATTCATGTGTGTCCTCAACTCAAGTAGTTCATGGTTTGGAGGTCCGCAAGCAATCTTTCTAGTGTGATAGTCATGACAATTGGTGTTCTTGAGTTCCTAGATGAAGGTAAGTGTTTTTGGTGATCTGAGGTGGTGCAGTTGTTCATGTTGATTTCATTGTGCTTGTGGTGGTCTCTAGATCATGTTCCTATTGTGTTGGTGGTCTGCAATAAGGATTGAGCTCGTGGTTGAAGATTTGTCCTTGGGTGTTGCTATTCTTTCCAGTCTTGGCTGACTGGATGCTTTGTGGATGTTGCAAATGATCTAAGAGAGGTTCTATGAAGTGTAGCATGGTGCTTAAGGAAGATTTGGATCCCAGCTATGATTGGCTGATAGCATAGTGATTCACATGTTTGTAGTGCCAACCTTGATGTTTATTCCAAGGTTGATGAAGCATATAAATAAGTGTGGTTGAGTTGTGGAAATGCATCTATGTGCAAAAATGACAAGATCATAAGAAAGGAAGAAAGGTAGAGCAGAGAAGTGAAAGAGAAGAAGAGGAAGAGTAGTAAAGGATGAGGAGATAGTGAAGAAGTGTTTGAGGGACAGAGCAGAAATGTTATGTGCATCAATGGAACTAACCTTGGCATGAAGAAGATGCTATTTTTCTAGTTTAATCTTTCTGTAATAAACTTATAAATATTTTTGTACGCATTGAGCCTCTTGGAGCAGTGAGTTCTAGGCAGTGCACCCTGAAGGCATGTGCCTTCCCCATTTTCTATTATTTTAACAGAGAATAAATCTTCTAGGTTAACCCCCACCGTGGTTTTTCCCTTAACTGGGCTTCCACATAAAAATCCTGGTGTTGTGTATTGTTTTTGTTTCTGCTCACGTGTTGTTTATTCATGCTTTCATGGTTACATCATTCATCAGTTATTAAGTGGTAAAGAAGTTTCAATTACAGGAAAGGATAAAAGTTTTGGTGACAATTGATTCACCCCCCCTCTTAGTTGTCTGCCCTTATTTCAACATGTAAAACCACCTCTTAAGTAGTAAAGTCTAGGAGCCTTACAGAAAATCTATGTTCGTTGTATGTATAAAATCTCGAGTATCAAAACTAAAGAGCACATAAAGCATATAGTAATGATAGCCAATCTGTTTGGTTGTCCACCCTTGCTTAGCTCTCTAGCATTCTTGCAGATCCCTGACAACCCTTTCATTATGGCTATAATCCACCTAGGGTCTATGTAGAACCCACCAAAAATAGTCTCCTAAAGTAGATCTAGAGTAATCAGTGTAATATGTTGCCTAACACATGACTTTTGAGGAATACTCACTCTGACAACCCACCCACTCTAACAACCTAGACCCAATTGCCCAGATTCAAGGACTCCCCAATATCATTACCAAATTTAAAAGTATACAAATAACATTACTACACTTGATTGATCTGAGATTTAGAACTTTTCCAAAATCATAGTTAGATTAAATGACTACTCACAATGACAATCCACATGATTGGCACCATGATCAAATTTTCAAGGCTACCAATAGACCATAATCACAATACACAGACACTCACAATCTTTAACTAAAAATTTGAGGAATGCCCACAATTGAAATGACTATGCTCAACATCTTGCAACCACCATAACCAATTTCTTAGGATTTGAATGTTCTATTTGGGTACCAAAATGAAATTTTCAACACTAAAGAATCTAAAAATTGTAAAATTAAAATAAGTAATCATTAACATTAAAAAAATATAGCCCATAAATGCAACATTAATAATTAAAACATATATAAAACATAAATGTTTGAAAGTCTCCAATACCGAAAATAATTAGATAAATTTATTAATCATATATGCATAAATAATTTCATAATGCTAGAATATTAAAAATTTCAAATTCATTGAAATACGCCATAAAATCCTCATTTACTTTTAATATTCTTTTGATCCCTTTTCTTGATTATATGAATTTATCTTTCTTTTTAAAAATATTTAACAACAAAATAAAAATCAATAAGCATAAAAAAATCAAAAATCAAAATAACTATTGATAAAAATTTACAAAAACAATGGAGCATGGCTGCGATTCCTTCTGAAGTCCAAAGAGGATGTGGATGACAGCAATTATAATATGCAGCAGCCATATTTGACATATGTACCAGTCAATAGCATGTGGAGCAGCCATCTTTGAAAACTTTGTAATGCCCATTAGGCCCATTGAGTTGGTAGTTGCCTTCCTTGACTTTTAGGTTGAGTGGTTGGCATAGTTGGTAGTTTCCTTCCTTGACTTCAGGTTGAGTGGTTGGCATAGTGGTTGTGTCCTTTGTGTTTCTCAAACTCTATATATTGATGCCCTGCCTCTTCATCCTTAAGGCAATCTGGGCTTTTGTAATTGTTTGGTTTGTGATCAGTAGATCATTTGTTTTGTTTATTTTGCCTTCATTTGGTATCAGAGCCATTTGGTTCAAAGATCTTGAATCCAAAGTCTAGTGGAGATCATTTTATGTTTGGCTCCATTAATGAATGTTTCTTGTGCGGATATAAAGAGGACTGGTGCATAGCAGATAGAAGAGGCATTTGAAGTGACTGTCGTTGCCCTGTGAAGAAATCAAGCCACTAAAATATTTGCCTGTGAAGAAGCACAGACCAAGATACTGCAGTGTGAAGGAAACTCACACTTTGTTGTGCGAAGAAGAAGTCTGCACAGCAGTTTACATATTGTTGTGCCTACAGGCGTGTGAAGAGGGCATATGCCATGGTTTCAAGTAGCATGGAAAGAGTCAAAAAGGAAAACTTCCATGTGAAATTCTTTTTCCTTTTTTTAAAGCCTTTTCATTGGCTCTTAAAAGAGCTTTAAGCCTTATACTTTAAAAGCAAGGCCACGTGAGAATTTTTAAAGAGTTCTTTTTTTTCTATTGAAAAAATAATAGTTTTTTAAAAGAAAAGAAGTCAAAAGCTATTTTTATTGAAATAAAATAGTTTTAAAAAGGTTTTAAAAATTGTATTGCCTTTTGTATAAGGTAAAGGAGTTTTACCTTACAAAGTGTAATTTTTTATTGCAAATTGTGATTTTGTTTTTCTTGCAAAAGTGACAAAGGGAATTATTTGTAATTAAGTGCATTATTGGTTGAAACCGACACTTAAACCAAAACAAAATAATATAAAAATCTTTTTGGTGTGAGTCCTATTTGAAAGGACAGGGAGAGTATCCATTTGCAGAGATCTCTCTAGATTTTTTGTGTTGAGCCTTTCGGTTACTTTGCATATTCCTCTTATGGCAAATATGGCAGGAAATGTTATGTCTAACATGTTAATTCCCGTGTTTGAAGGGGACAATTTCACATATTAGTGTACTAGAATGCAAACCCTACTCAAATCTAAAGATTTGTGGGAAATTGTACAACTAGGGTATGTAGAACTAGATGCAACTGCATTTAATGCATTAAATGATCAACAGAAAAGAGAACACAAAGCCAATGTAAAGAAGGATAATGAAGCCTTATTTCTGATTCAAGGCGCAATCAATCAGGCTATCTTTCCTAGGATAAGTGGTGCTAGTAATTCTAAGCAAGCATGGCAAATTCTTAATAATGCTTATCAAGGTGCACAAACTGCAAAATTGCAAACTACGAGGAAAAATTTTGAAAATGTAAAAATGATCAATAGTGAAAGTGTAAATAAATTTCTAACAAAGGTAGAAGGCCTAGTTAGTCAAATGAAAGTTCTAGGAGAAACTGTGGATGACAAGCATGTCATTGAGAAAATTTTAAGGAGTTTAGTTCCTAAATTTGATGGTGTGGTTTCTACAATTGAGATCTCCAAAGATCTCACAACTATGCAAATAGATGAACTAAGTGGAATATTGTTAACTGCTGAAGAAAGAATGAAAAATAATGAGGAAGGTCTAGAACAAGAATTTGCCTCTAAAGCAAGCATAAGAGGTAAAAAAAACATGTTTTTCAGGAATCAAAATAAAAATGAATACAAAGGTGAATCTAGCAATTCTAGAGGAAGAAGTAATAGTTTCAAAAGAAGAAGTAGCAACTTCAGAGGAACAGGAAGAGGAAGAGGTAGAAATAATGGGGGAGATAAAAAGAATGTCCAATGCTTTCATTGCAACAAGTTTGGACATTATGCATCAGAATGTTGGAGTAAACAAGGAGAAGCAGAAAAACAAAATGCTCACAATATTGTTGAAGATAGACAAAATTTATTTATTTCTTCTTTCAATGCAAATGTTAGTGAGAATGATGTATGGTACATTGATTTTGGATGTTCATCACATATGACATCTAATGAAAATTTGTTTATCAAATTAGATGAAAACCATCATAGTATAGTGGTATTAGGAGATAATCAATCTCATGGAACCAAAGGTAAGGGTATTATTACAGTTACAACAAAATATGGTGCAGTAAAACATATCAATGAAACATTGTTGGTTCCAGCTTTCAAGAAGAATTTATTGTCCGTTGGACAAATGTTAGAGCAAAATTATCAGGTGACCTTTGATGAAAAAGAGTGCATAATAAGATACAAGTTAAAAAGAAATGCAATTGTTGCAAGAGCAAAGATGACAGGTGATAAGATGTTTCCTCTCCATTTTACCCATGGAAACCAAGCATTGAGGTCTAGTGAAATGAATGAAAGTAGAATTTGGCATCAAAGATATGGCCACCTCAGTTTTAGTGGGTTAATTTTACTCAAGAGATTTAAAATGGTTGAGGGTCTACCATTCATTGAAAATACAAAAGAAGTGTGTGAAGAATGTGTTGTTGGCAAACGACATAGAGCTAGCTTTCCAATTGGTAAATCCAGTAGAGCTAAGCAGCATCTTGAGATAATCCATACGGATTTGTGTGGTCCTATGGAAACACCTTCTTTGAATAAATCAAAGTATTTTCTAACCTTCATTGATGATTACTCAAGAAAAACTTGGGTATATTGTTTGGTTTCAAAATCAGAAGTGTTTGACAAGTTTGTAGAATTCAAGAGGTCGGTTGAAAAACAAAGTGGTAAGTACATCAAAGTGATAAGGTCAGATAATGGGGGTGAGTACAAATCAAATCAGTTTCTAGATTTCTGTAGAAATCATGGAATCAAGAGAGAGTTCACTACTTCTTACACTCCACAACAAAATGGAGTTGCTGAAAGAAAGGATAGAACCATTGTTGAAATGGCAAGGAGTATGATGAAAGAGAAGAATTTAGATAAGATGTTTTGGGCAGAAGCAGTTTGCACAACTATATATCTTCTCAATAGGAGTCCTAGAAAAGCAGTTAAGGGGATGACTCCTGAACAAGCATGGTCTTAGATTTCAACATTCAGAAGATAGTAAGTTGATTGGCTATACAGATTCAGATTGGGCAGGTTCCATAGATGATCGAAAGTCTACTTCTGGTTATACTTTTAGTCTTGGTTCTGTAGTATTTTCTTGGAAGTCCAAGAAATAGCTGACTATATCACTTTCTACAGCAGAGGTAGAGTATAAAGCTACAACGTTTGCAGCATGCCAAACAGTATGGTTGAGACGACTATTGGAGGATTTACATCAGATACAGAATGGACCTACTTTGTTGTATTGTGACAACAAAAGTACTATACAAATGACTAAGAATCCAATGTTTCATAGCAGGACCAAACATATTGAGATTCAACATCACTTCATCAGAGAGTTGGTTCAACAGGGATTGATAGAGATTGTGTACTGCAGTACAGATGATCAGATCGTAGATATCTTCACGAAGGCTCTAGCTCGTGAAAGGTTCGAGACACTTAGAGATCTACTCCAAGTTCTTCCCAATGGTCATTATGGGGGAGAATGACAGCAATTATAATATGCAGCAGCCATATTTGACATATGTACCAGTCAATAGCATGTGGAGCAGACTTCTTTGAAAACTTTGTAATGCCCATTGGGCCCATTGAGTTGGTAGTTGCCTTCCTTGACTTTCAGGTTGAGTGGTTGGCATAGTTGGTAGTTGTCTTCCTTGACTTTCAGGTTGAGTGGTTGGCATAGTGGTTGTGTCCTTTGTGTTTCTCAAACTCTATATATTGATGCCCTGCCTCTTCATCCTTAAAGCAATCTGGGCTTTTGTAATTGTTTGGTTTGTGATCAGCAGATCACTTGTTTTATTTATTTTGCCTTCAGTGGAATGGGTTTTACAAAAACAATGGAGCATGGTCATCATTCCTATTGTACTAAAGCAGTGGACTCCAAATTTTGATGCAAAAAAGGAGAGGGTAAAGTACGAACCCATCTAGGTTTGCCTTCCAGCACTCTCCATGCAGTACTGGAATGTTACCAGGTTTACAGAGGTTGGCAATCGATTGGGGAAGTATTTAGATGCATACATATCATTTGAGCAAAGTGGGAGGATGACGGTAGCCCAAATATTGGTCAGCATTGATTTAAGAAAGGGTCTCTCGGAAGAAATCGAGATAGAGACACTGTCGGGATCATTTTTCTAGATTCTTGATTATGAGGGTTGGGTTTTGTAATGAGAAGGAACTTGGTTTCAGGGGTAGGGGAAGGAAATATCACATATCCCTAGCACAAGATAGAGCAAGGTTGGATATTGCATTTGGCAGACAATCTTCCATTGAATGGGCACTTAGAGCATCGAAAGCCCCTGGCAGGATTACTCAATGAAAAAATTATCTTTCAACTGCAGAGGGTTGGCGAACCTATCCAAAAAATCATCGTTGAGGTGGATGGTGGAGACCATAGCGCTAGATGTTTTATTGCTACAGGAAACTATGGGTTCGAATGAGTTGGTTAAATCTACCTTGGAGACAGTCTTGTCGGGGTGGATCTTTGAAGCGATTGATGCCAGAGGAAGATTGGGTGGGTTAGCATTTGGCTGGAAACCAAAGGTTTACAAATGTGAAAATATTTGGAGTTTTGAATCCGTGATCAGTTTGGAGTTATTTTCTGAAGAATTGGGAAGGTTTGTGACAATTCTTAATGTCTATGGGCCATATTAGGATAGGGTACAATTTTGGGAACCTCTACTAAACCGCTCTTTCCTGAAAGATAGAGAAGTCATTTTGGGAGGAGACCTTAATTTTTCTATTGAGGCAGCTAAGGTATGGGGGCTGAGAGTGATTCTAGATCCATTAACAAACTATTTTTACATGCTTTTGATGAAAAAGGATTCTTGGACATTGAACCTGTCAAGCTCAATCCCACATGGAGAAATAGGTGATCTGGTGAAGATAGGGTAGTGAAACGACTTGATCATTTTTGGTTTCTGAGGACTTGGTGGGATCTATGGATCTGATAAGACAATGGGTAGCCAGTGGAGGAGAATCAAATCATAGTCCTATTGTATTGGAATTTAAGGGAAGGGGTCAAAAGCCTCTGAGTCCTTTCAAATTCAATGCAAAATGGCTTAAGGAACCATCTTTCCAAGAGCTGGTTCATAATAGATGGATCCCCTACAATATAAATTCTCATGAATATGCTGCTAAGCATTTTGTCAGAAATCTTAAGAGAATCAAACAAGCTACCATTACTTGGGCTCACGAGAAAAAGGCTAGGGAGGAAGCAGAGTTGGCTGTGATTGAACATGAATTACAGAGTCTACAGGAAGGAGATGGAGGGAGTTTTATCTCGTAGGAATCTAAAGAGGGCCTTATCAAATTCGAAAAAGGAGGACTCTTCTAGAGGAAAAAGAGGCAGCATGGAGGCTGAAGAGCTGTACAATTTGGCTAAAATGTGGGGATGAAAATACAAAAAATTTCCAAGCTTTTGCACATGGCAGGAAATTGGCCAATACAATTTGGGAGCTTCAAAACCAAGATGGAGATTCAGTTCGCTCATTTGAGGGGTTGGCTTCAATGGGGGTTGAACACTTCCAGGATTTATACAAAGCTCAAGAAGGAACATCCATAACTGAGATTGTACAGATTGCACATCTTTTCCCCCAGTTTGTGGAGGAGGAGGATAATAGGATGTTAATGGCTGACATTACTGAGGGTGAGCTTTCATATGTTCTTCATTCCTTTCAAAAAGACAAAAGCCCAGGGCTAGATGGATGGTTGATTGAATTTTATCTAGGTTTTTTTAAAATAATCGGGGAGGATCTCTTGAGGGTGTTGGAGAAATCCAGAGTCTCCAGACATATACATGCACCAATTAATTCTACTTTCATAGCCTTGATTCCAAAATCAGATAATCCATCAGCTTTTGAAAATTTCAGACCGATATCACTTTGCAATTGTCTTTATAAGATTATATCAAAAGTTATTGCAAGAAAGGTGAAAGATATTCTATCTAGGATGATTTCTAGTGAACAATTTGGTTTTTTGGATGGAAGACAGATTCATGAAGCAATAGGGGTGGCACAAGAAGGACTACACAGTTTGAAATCTCAGAAGCTCAAAGATGTAGTGGTCAAAATTGATCTATCCAAAGCATATGATAGAGTCAATTGGATGTATATCAGGATGCTTATGACTCATCTTGGTTTTGGATTAGATTTTATGAGATGGACAATGAGCTACTTAACCTCTATATCATTTGCTATCCTTATTAATGGGTTTGCCTCTCCCGTTTTCCTTCTGGAAAGAGGGCTAAGGCAAGGATGCCCTTTGTCTCCATTTTTGTTCCTTTTGGTGGCGGAAGGACTAAGTCGCTTTCTTGTCGAGGCCAAAAGATCTGGGGGCTTCAAAGGAATATAAATCTCATAGGTATTGTATATTTGCCACCTATTATTTGTTGATGACATTCTTATATTTTGTGATGGATCCAGAAGAGACACAGATAAGCTTTGCCAAGGGTTAGATCAATTCAAGAGAGCTTCTGGGATGACTGTAAATGGACAAAACTCCACTCTATCCTATTCAAATATGGAGAATGAGGAGATCAGATACTTGGCTACAAGGCTCCCCTTTTAGCTGCACGATTTGGATGAAGGTTTAAAGTACTTGGGCTTCCATTAAAAGCCTAATGATTATAGGAAGGAAGATTGGATGTGGTTGATTGCCAAGCTAGAAAAAAGATTAAATGTATGGAGTCATCGGTGGCTTTCTAGGGCTAGAAGACTAGTTCTGGTAAAATTAGTTCTAAAAGCGATTCTGGTATACTAGATGTCCCTATCATGGATCCCAAAAGGAATACTAGAGAAGGTGAGAAAGATTTGTTTCTCTTATCTTTGGAGGGGCAATAAGGAACATAGGGTTACGCTTGGGTACGCTGGGATAGGATTGCTATTCTGAAGGCATTAGGAGGATGGGGATTGAAGAATATTTTCCTCTTTTCAAGAGCACTAGCAGCAAAGGGCATATGGAGATTGATCAATACCAATAGTTTGTGGACTTAGGTGGTTCATAAAAAATGCATTGCTCCATACTCCATTCAGGAATGGATCAGGTTACAAGACAAAAGAAGGACAAGAATCTCTATTATCTGGAAGGTTGTTCTTCAGGCTTTTGATGTAATTGGAAATGGCCTTGCTTGGCGGGAGGGAAATGGGTGAAATGTCTGCATAGGACTGGACCCTTGGCTAGGGTGTGGACAGGATCACTTGCTCCCTGAGGATCTTTGAGATATGTTGATCCGTCAAGGGATGATTCATTTAAATTAGGTAATAGATAATCTTTCTACCAATATCTGGTAACAGGGGTGGAAGAATGGTCATATGCTAGGCTTAAGTGAAGATCATGCCATTTTATGGGATAGATATACTCATGCCCTTACTCTATCTCACATTAGAATCATGGATAGAGATGATGAATTGATATGGGATCATGATCCGCTGGGGGCATACACACCAAAGGTAGGTTACATTCAGCTTAGTGCAGACTTATTCAATTGGGAGATCAAATGGTGGTGGAAATGCAACTAGAAATTTAAATGCCTAGCAAAAGCAAAGATCCTTGTATGGTTGATACTAGAGAATAAGGTTCCAACTTGGGACAATTTGTAGAAGATGGAACATCATGGTCTTGGATGGTGTATATTGTGTAAGGAAAGTGAGAAACAACCAATCATCTATTCATGAGATGTCAATACTCATAGAGTATATGGGAAGAAGCATCAAGGATGATCAGATATAATTGTTTGTGGCAGGGGTAACATGTGAAGGAGCTCTACAAAATTGGATATCTGATCACGGCACAAAAATTTATAGGGCTCTCCCATCCATCCTATCCTCGGGTATTTGGATCACCTGTAATAAGGCAATCTTCCAATACTACATAACTACTCCTACAGTAGTTGTTGCACAAAGCATAAGCATCCTATCTTTCTTTCCGCAGATAAAGGAAGGTCTAGCGATTCGACACATACAATGTGAGGAGGTTGACAAATCCACCCCTTGGGGCTTTTTTGATAGGGTTACATAGGGAGACCCACTATATGTGGTGGAAGGGGGTTCTATATTTCTCTGACTCACACTTCTATATTAAATCTGGCCTAGGGGAGGTTCCAATAACTATGTTGAACTGATGGCTTTGAAATTACTTCTTTTTTCTTTAAAAAAGGGCTACATGACTCTATAAGTTTTTGGGAATTCTATGATTATTATAAATTGGACAAATGGCATTCAGAGATGTCACACTATGAGATTATTACCAATCATGGAGGAGGTTATAAATTTAAAAAATCATTTTGATTTAATATCCTTCAAACATGTGTACAGGGAGCACAACACCATGGCCAACTGACTGTCCAAAGAAGGCACGCAACTCATACTGGGGCAGTGGTACATTCAGGAGCAGATAATAGATGCTCCACTGGGTTATTATTATAGACCATTTCATGAAGGAATGGGAGTAGATATATGACTGAAAATTCTGAGGGAAGTTGTTTTCACTTGTTACAGCATTTTTGGGGACTTGACTTTTTTGTTTCTTTTTTGGCTTATTTTCTTGGTAGAGATGTTCCAGAACTATACATGTAAAAATCTTATGACAATTTCTGATTGGACTATTACTGTAGGATGGACATTCCTATAGGAATGATATGTTATGCATTTATATGAGAATGTAATTTTGTACTTTCATAGTAATAAAATTACAATTTTTTTCTGAGGAAAAAACTATTGATAAAAATTTAACTATTGAGGTATGCCCACAATTGAAATGACTATGCTCAACATATTGCAACCACCATAACCAATTTCTTAGGACTTGAATGGCCTATTTGGGTACCAACATGAATTTTTCAACACTAAAGAATCTAAAGCTTGCAAGATTAAAGCCCTCAAGTATTCCACAAACCTCGGGTTCTATCCATACAAAGTTTTCTTTGAATATGTCATCGTGCAAAGTTATGTATCAACATTTTATTACAAAGTTTTCTGGGTGAAAAAGTTGGAACACCTTCAAAGAAGAATGAAGTGTAGCGAGAAACTGCACCGAAAATGGAGTCATTGAAGGTGCTATAGTGGAATTTGTGGAGTTTGTAATAGATGCTATGTGGAACACAAAGGTAATAGCATTGTGGCACATGAAAATTTTTATTCCGCCATGTCTTCCACAATGCAACACATGCATATGTCTAAAAATGGAGAGAAAAACATTATAAACACCTCAAAATTTTCAACCCATTCTAATTTTTATTTAGGCAGATTTAAACAAATCAAAAAATTAATACCAATGGGCTAAAATAGCCACTAATGAATGAGAAAATCAAACTTTGTGAATTTTTGTAACACAAAAATCTTTGAAAAAAACAAACTTTAGAGAATGCAAATTTTTTCCTCTACATGAGAAAAGTAGAGAAAATACTTTGAAATAAGTAACTACAAAACAAGGAAAAAAATTATTAGAAACATTTAACTCCATAATATCCATCAACAAAAAAATTTCAAGATTTTACGAATACAAAAAATAGTTACCAATGGGCTCAAAAATCAACTCTCCAATAAAAAAACCAACTTTGCTGAATATCTCCCTCCAAAAATTTCAGGAAAATAAAAAACCTTAGGCAAACCACTAATTTTTCCCTTTACACATGAATTTTTCCCTTTACACGTGAATTTTTCCCTTTACAAATTAGAAAATCAATACCAATGGGCTAAAATAGCCACTAATGAATGAGAAAATCAAACTTTGTGAATTTTTGTAACACAAAAATCTTTGAAAAAAATAAACTTTAGAGAATGCAAATTTTTTCCTCTACATGAGAAAAGCAAATAAAATACTTTGAAATAAGTACCTACAAAATAGGGAAAAAAATCATTGGAAACATTTAGCTCCATAATATCCATCAACAAAAAAATTTCAAGATTTTACGAATACAAAAAATAGTTACCAATGGGCTCAAAAATCAACTCTCCAATAAAAAAAACCAACTTTGCTTAATATCTCTCTTCGAAAATTTCAGGAAAATAAAAAACCTTAGGCAAACCACTAATTTTTCCCTTTACACATGTGAATTTTTCCCTTTACAAATCAAAAAATCAATACCAATGGGCTAAAATAGTCACTAATGAATGAGAAAATCAAACTTTGTGATTTTTTGTAACACAAAAATCTTTGAAAAAAACAAACTTTAGAGAATGCAATTTTTTCCCTATACATGAGAAAAGTAGAGAAAATACTTTGAAATAAGTACCTACAAAACAGGGAAAAAAATCATTGGAAACATTTAGCTCCATAATATCCATCAACAAAAAAAATTCAAGATTTTACGAATACAAAAAATAGTTACCAATGGGCTCAAAAATCAACTCTCCATAAAAAAACTAACTTTGCTGAATATCTCCCTCTGAAAATTTTAGGAAAATAAAAAACCTTAGGCAAACCACTAATTTTTCCCTTTACACATGAATTTTTCCCTTTACAAATCAGAAAATCAATACCAATGGGCTAAAATAGCCACTAATGAATGAGAAAATCAAACTTTGTGAATTTTTGTAACACAAATTTTTTTGAAAAAAACAAACTTTAGACAATGCAAATTTTTTCCTCTACATGAGAAAAGTAGAGAAAATACTTTGGAATAAGTACCTACAAAACAGGGAAAAAAATCATTAGAAACATTTAGCTCCATAATGGGTAAATGGATGTCAATTTTTTACTCTGCATGTCGAGCTAGGGCGTTTGTGCCCTAGCCCGATCCTCTAGTTTTTTCTTGGTCATATGAAGTGTGGGAAGTGCATGCGTTTTGGGGAGGTTTGGGGTTGTGATTTTTATCAGTGCAAAGTTTTTTCATCTGCTTCAGTGTCTCTTTCTCCCTGAGCGTGTGGGGGTTTTGTGCCTAGTTGGAGGCCACGGGTGGGGTTTTTGTGCTTGGTTGGTTTGGGTCTACAGTTTGAAGGTAGTGCTGGGTAGTGGGTCAGTTAAACCCTAGTGGTGGTTCTTTTTTCTCAGGCGCCTGCATGCCCACCTTGAATCTTTAGTTTCAATGTCGATCAAGGAGTCTTCATGGGCTAGTCCCAAAATGGATTTTCACTTAGCAGCGGTTGGTACGAATTCTCCTTCGTATGCTTTGAAGGTTTTTAATAATAACTTGTTCTCACCAGATCCGGGGTTGGTTGGTCTGGGTTTGTCTGGCGGTACATGGATTACGAAGATCAATGGATGTCTTGAACATTGTGAGGAGAGGCCAAAATTGGTTATTCCGCTGGACATGATTGCGGAAGATATTGACTATTATTCAACGCATGCATTGCTGTGCAAGTTTATGGGGATGTGTGTTTCATTACAATTTCTTGAATCGTGGGCGCAATGGACTTGGATGCCAGAGGGAGAAATGGAGGTTATACTTTTAGCAAATAACTATTTCATGGTTTCATTCAATTGCTTGGCAGATCGTAACAAGGCCTTTGAAGGAGGCCCCTATTTTCATAATCAGATTGGGTTATTTATTAAACCTTGGCATGCGGGCATCAATCCTACTAAAGAGCTTCCGATAAGGGTTCCGGTGTGGGTTTAGCTTTCGAGGTTTCCTGTGGAATGTTGGTGGGATGATGTTTGCACTTGTTGGCTTCGATGCTAGGAAAACCAGTTGGTGCTTCACAGCAAACTCAAGTTAAAAAGGTGATGACTTTTGCTCGTATCTGTGTTGAGATTGATTTAAGTAAACCTTTGCCAGATTTTGTGGATATGTGTGCAGGTCCTTACTCTTGGGTGCAGCAGTTAGACTATGAGTCTCTTCCTTTTTGGTGTTGTCTCTGTCATGAATATGGACATTTGCAGAGGAAATGCCTAAAGGCTAGGCCTGTGGATTCCCATCCTTCTCAGCCTCCCCGCAATCCCCTTAGGGTTGAAAAGGGGAAGGAACCCATTCTTGGTGATGTGGATGGGGCTGATGGTTTTGTTCCTGTCAAGGCTCGATACAGGAATCGGGGTCAAAAGAGGACTTTGAAGGAAAGACAGGATGAAGATTCTTTCAATAGATTTGAAGTTTTAGATGATCTTAGCCAGAAGGAAGTGAATCCGAGCTTGGTGAATCTGGATTAGGGTGCTTTGGGTACAGGACAGGAGGGCCTTCTTTCTGAAGCTACTCAGGTTTTGCAGGATACTAGGGCTTTGCAAATGGACACAGATGTTCAAATGGAAGTCCAGGTGGAATCGATTCCTCTTATAGTAGGGAAGAAGGGTGGTGAGGATGGATCTCCTCTTGTTTCAAATGCAAGTATGGAGGGGGTGAAGAATAATAAGTCTTCTTCTTCTCATTTGGGTCTTCATCAAAAGGATCTGAAAAAAGGGGTTGGGGAGAAGTCTTCCAAGCTTGGTAGAAAAAAGGATTTGGAAAATATTAAATTAATAGGGGAAACTTTGGTAGAGTCAGGGTTTGTTAAGACTTTGGATTCTCATTTTTCAAGCCCCTTGAAATGATTGTTCTATCCTGGAATGTAAGGGGCTTGAACAATGGCCCTCGACCAAAAGTTGTTCATGATTTGGTTAGAAGTCAATCTCTTGATGTTCTTTTCCTGCAGGAGACTAAGTTATCAGTGGAGTGTATATTTGGTTTAGTGCCTAAGTTGTGGGGGAGTGGAGAGTGCTAGTGTATTGGTGCTCAAGGGTCTGCTGGGGGGGTGGCTTGTTTATGGAATCCTCGGAAGATCCGCCCTCTTTGGTGGTTGTCCTTTTAGTCTTCTATCTCTATGATTGCGTCTTGTTTTAAGACAGGGGAGTCTGTTCTCTTCTCCAATATCTATGCGACTATTGAACTTCAGGGTAAGAAACTTTTGTGGTCCCATATTTAGTTTGTTCGAAGCATGGTTCCTTTCCATCTGTGGATTATGGTTGGAGACTTCAATGCTATTTCTAAGTTGGCTGAGAAGCGGGGTGGTATTGCAAGGCTTGAGGCTTCTGCGTTGCTACTTCAGGATAACATCTCAACTTTAAATCTTGTTACTATCAAGCCCATTAATGGCCAATTTACTTGGAACAATCGTAGGATTGAGAATAATTGCATTACAGAATGACTTGACTGCTTTCTAGTTTCTTGCTACTAGGTTGGTGGGTTGTGGTCTTCTAGCTCTGAAATTTTGGATTGGAGGGGCTCAGATCATTGGCCTATCAAGTTGGCTATTTCTTCAACTCGTGTGCCTCGGTCTCCTTCTTTCAAGTTCCAGCTTATGTGGTTGTGTGACTCCTCTCTCCATGACTATGTTGCTGAGTGGTGGAGGTATGGTAGACCTGCTTATGGTACATCAATGTATACTTTTGCTAAGTTACTTCAATTTGTCAAGTATCAACTTAAATGTTGGAATCGGCAATGCTTTGGAAACATTTTCCATGCTAAGATTGTTGTCCAGGCTGAGTTGGATGGTATTATGAGGTTGATCAAGGATGATGGAGTGACTGTAGCAGAGACTAGGGCTTTGAAAGTACTAGAAGAGTGTGAGCTACGAGAGGAATTTTTTGGAAACAAAAGGCTCGGATTGAGTGGCTTCAAGAAGGGGATAAAAATACTTCTTTTTTCTTCAACTCAGTGAAAGCCAAGAGACATGGCAATTCTATTTCTACTCTAGTGAATGACAGGGGTGAAACTCTTTCTTCTTTTCATGAAATCACGCATGAAGCTATGCAATATTTTGCTTCATTATTCAGGAAGGACTCACAGGGGGGTTCTGATGAGGAAGCTCAGGTCCTTTCTTGTATCCCTTCTTTAGTATCTAGGGAGATGAATGAGCATCTTATGAGTGATATTTCGATTTAGGAGCTATAGGGGATTGTGTTTCAAATGAAGAGGGGGAAAGCGCCTAGCCCTGATGGTTTCCCGATTGAGTTCTTTCAAGAATTCTGGGAGATTATCAAGTTGGACTTGTTGGTGATTATTCAGGAGTCTCTTAAGAATAAACAGATGTTACGGGCTTTAAATTCTATCTTCCTTTCTCTCATCCCAAAGTGTGATGGGGAGGATAGGTTAAGTCAATTTCGTCCTATCTATCTTTGCAATGTGATTTATAAAATTATCTCTAAATTGATTGTTGATAGGTTGAAAAAGTGTCTTAAAGTGCTGATCTTTGAGGAACAGAGTGGTTTTGTGGTGAGACGTGTTAGCACAGTAAAAATTTGAAATTTTTACTATCTCCTTACCCCTTCATATTTGAATAAATCTTGAAGAATATCCCAAAAAGACCATAATAAAAAATTGTTTCTCACGAGGTGTCTATGGATGAGCAGTGCCAAATTTCATCAAAATCAATCCATCGACAAGAGGTTGTGTTGCTTACACCGATACATAAGGAATCGTTTGAAAACAACCATCGACGTGAGAATAGAGATCGGAAGAAGAATTATGGAAGTCACCGATGGAGTAAGTAATGCCGATGACATTACATCGGCAGGAAAGGCAAGTGGTCATACCGATCGGTATGACAAATATCTATCAGATAACTTTTTAAAAGTTGCCCCGACGGTATATATTATACCGATGAAGCATTTCGGCAAGAGTCTCACCGAACATCCTGTGGGGGTAACGAAGCAAATAGTTATCGGTGAGAAATAAACTATCGGGATAGCAAACAAGTAAGCTTCTGATGATTAGAGTCTTAGCGATAAGAAAGCTTTCGGCAAGACTCACAACGATACACATCTATCGGGATAACTCAGCATATCGGGATAAGGGAATTAGGTCTTGCTGATTCACAAGTCAAGGCGATCAAAAGGCATCGGTAACAATTTAACATACTCTGTCCGATGAAGGATATGAAAAGGGCCATCGGGGAGATGATTTGGATCGGGATATCTTGATTTAGCTATCCCGATAGTGTATGTCATTCCGATGAAGTCCATATATGAAAATGACTATCGACGAAACAATAAAGATCGGGAGAACATAATTTAGCTATACCGATAGTATTAATCATGCCGATAAGCAAATCATATCGGTGGGACTTGCTATATCGCAGAGAGATCTAAAATACTTGGTGATGAGGGAAGTCATGCCGATGGACGCGCCCACTTAAAACATGACATTACATAGCGTCGGGAATACAATCAAGGGGTCACGCCAATTGACTGTTCGCGCCATAAAAAAAAAATGTTGAGGTCGCCCAGACATTTCAAAAATCACGCCGATAAGCAGAGTTATGGCGATGTGACACTTCACAGCGATGAACATTGAATTGATCAGGTGATTAATGCAAACGACTACGAAATTCATACGATCACTATAATTGCAAAAAACCGTCCGAGAGGAGAATACAGAGGAATTCTTAGGGCAAAAGTAGAGGCTTCCAATTCCAGCCACCGAACAACAGGTACACCTACACAAACCATTATATTGCCTGTATTTGAATTTCCTGCCAAAGTTTTAAAATGGAAAATCCGGGAAAGGGAAAAGGAAGAAAGTCACAAGGGGAAACCAGTAAGCCTAAAAAATAAAAAACTGATGAAACCCTTGAAGAGAAAGTGAAAGATAGAAAATTAAATCAGGACCTAATTGATCAATTGCCTGGGTCAACTCCCAAGGCCAGGAGGTCTGCCCAACTCAGAGCAGAAGTAGAAAAACTGGAAGATAAACATAAACGCCTGGGAGATATCTGGACCCCAATTCGGGGGTATGAACTTTTCAAATTTCACTATAATAGACGGTTTAGAAATGCTCCTGTGTCAAACCCATGGCACATGAATTTAGGCAAACTGGTTGTACCTAATGTATTCTTGAATGTAGAACTCCTTCAACTGCTAGCCAGACATTACAATTCAGGCCTAAAAGCTATCTGCAACCCTCAAGGAGAACCAATTGTACACCTGTCAAAAAATGCTATTTGTGAGGTGTATGATTTAGATGATTTGTGCACTGTCCCTATTGTTTATGAAGATTTGGATAAAGAGTATTGGAGAATGGATACAACTTACAATGGATGGAGGTTACCCATTCATAGGCCCAGGATTGAAGGAGAAGTGATACCCTTGACTGAGAATGATGGCCCTCCCTTTCATGTAGCCATTTTTGAACCATACATACAATATACTTACTATTCTGTAGGCCAAGTCCTTGGCTCAGAGGTCCCTGAGTTCATGACTATTCCTCTGATGGTCATAGCCTCTGATATTCAATGTCACAATGCCAGACAATTTGATTATGCCTCCTATGTTGCTACTAGAATAGACTCTGGTCTATCTGAAATAAAAAATAATGCTCCAGCATGCTCTTTTGAGCATTACTCGATGCTTATGCATATGGTGTTATACTATGGCCAGGAAGTAGGATTGTGGCCAAGTGAGTTTCAAGTTGTTGCTGCGGATAAGAAAGGGGAAAAGATACCTGTACAAATGTGGACCAGAATCTGGGATAGCAGGTATGCCAACTCCAGCTATGCTCAATTTGAAGAGCATTGTGTTAAAGTGCTATATAGGTATTTCAACCACCCCTGTGAATATTCAATTTCAAATGAAATAAAAAGGTTCCTCAGACCTAAAGATTTTGGTGGTCCCCCTACTGTCACTCATAATTGGGGAGACTGGTACTGCTTTGAGGATGCCACTATGATCAGAGTTTATGGATTTGAGGATACTCCATTCATATTGCCTAAAACTGTCCCTGACAGACTTGCATATTTAGAAATAATTAGGCAAATGCATTGTTCAAATGTGATGCATCTAAGTTCACATGATAAACAATCATTCATGCCCAGCACTTTGTGTTTTGGTGATTTTACTGTGGTTTCAAAAGAAGGATACAATCTCATTTTGGATAAACTAATGCATTATAACATGGTGACTGCTGAGGTGAGGAAAGGGTTTGACCCTGAAGGTTTCATTGACTCTGCAAGAAGAAAACAAAATCTTAGTGGATACATGCACATACATTATCCACATGATGATGTCATTAGAAATTTGGAAGAGGCTGAAGTCGACTTGGTGGTAGAAAAATATAACAGAGATTTAAATGAAAAGAAAAAGCAGTTGGCAGAAGTTGAAGTGGTATCCTCTGAAGATGAAGAATTGACTGAGCAAGAGCAGCCACAAGATAAAACAATAGAAATGTCTAAAAGAAAAATGCAACAATATCAGCCTCCAGTTGTGATACATGATGAGGAGGGGTCTACTGATGAAGATCCACGCCAAAAGGCTTATGATTCTTTCGTTTCAGATGATACATTCATTCAGTCAAAGGAATTTAAATCATTCCTATATAAATACAAGGGAAAAGAAATTAGAGAGTTAGTAGATGATGTTTCTGCTAATAATGAAAAATAGTTATTAGATATGTTGAAGGAAACAGTGGATAAAGAAATGAAAGACATGATACCTAGCAAGGGTAGACAGTTGCTCAAGGATGCAGGGGTTATGATTTTTCCTGGTTTAGATTTAAATTCTGCTTTGGTTTTTGAAAGCTTTTTGAATAGTGCTAATGACAAGTATAAGCTTACTCCAGAAGGAGTTAATGAAGTATATATGGGGACTAGATACAATAATGATGAAAATTCTTTGATGATATGGGCGTTGTATCCTCCCCATAAGAAGATGGCCATCATAGACACTGAAAAAACTTTTGGCCATGTTATGACTTTTAGAGCAGGTGAAACTGACCCTATAATCACTGCAGACATTGGTATCAATGTTGCAAAGTTGAATAAAGCACAGGCTCAAATGTTGATCAAAGAAAGAGATGCTTATAAATTGAATTGTGAGAGATTGACAAAAGAAAATGATTACTTGAAGGATGCTGTTAAGAGCACTTTTGGCCAGTCCACAAAAAGAATAACTCAAGGCGAGAGCTCTCAGGGCATTCAGGCATTATCCCCTGATCAGGCCACGCAAATTCAAATAGATGCATTTGTTACAATACTGCAGAGTAGGTATGCAAATATGGTATGGTGGTTAAACCAGTTTTGGGATAACTACTCAGAAAATCATAAAGCAGTCAAAGAACATGAAAGGCTTGATAAGAGGATACAGGAAAAGATGATTGAGTTACAAAACAGAAGTGCCACTGATGGTACAGACATCTTTGATGTAAGAGCATTGTTCAAACAGCACCAGAATTATTATGACAAACTTAAAGCTGATGCTAAGGAAGGGACTGATGCCTCAGGCGCAGGAGTGCCCTGGATATTCAAAGATAACGGAGAGGTGAAGAGCAAAGAAGAATGGACTGTTGATTGTCAGGTTATATTGCACAAAGCCACAGGAGCTTTGAAAGATAAAGCATCTGCATCTAAAGAAGCTTGCAAACAATTGGAGGAGATGGTTACTCTTGATGTAATTACCAGAAGCGCTATTGAGCTTACTGATTCTCATCGTGATCAAGAGTATCTAGATCATCTGGCTAAAGTTTATTTATGGCTGAATAGAGCCTAATTACGCTTATGTAATTGTTGTTAATACTTGTTAAGTTCCCAAGAGACTTATTGAAGAGTTGTATCTCTTCATAGAAATATCTATGTAAGTTCAAACAATCGATGCTGAAATGGGCATCAGCAGTAGAAGATATTCATATATACATAATATACAATGTCTCAAAGTGACTATGTTGCATATTTTATTTGAAGAAGAAATTTGAAGTTCTCTGATTCAGTGTTTCTATTTTGGTATCAGTTGTTTGTTGAAAATATTCAATTGTGTGGCTGTCTCCATTTCTGCATTTCCTTGTTATTCAGATTAAGATATCAAGTATATAGTTAATCTGTCATTACACACTTGCTATATCTGTGTGATTAATTTGGTTGGTGTCCATCTGAGGAATTAAATCCTTCTAATTTAGTCGCAATAGCCTGGAAGTAGTAAGTTGGGATTACTAAGTAGAGCCATATAATTAGGATTACCATTCTATCTCCAGAAAATATTATCTGTTAATCTTGCCCATTCATTTCATTTGGTTCCTTCAAGTAAGGATTAAAATACCTTCTGGTGAATTATAAGATAATTGATTATATTGGTTGGATTGCTAAGAAGAGTTTGTCAATCACTTTCTTGCACGTTTATACAAGCTATAAACCAAAGCTGTGCCAAGCAATTAGAATTATTACCATTAAGAAACTACTGGTCTAGGTCCTTCAAATTGACTCTGTTACCCAACAAGGCACTGGTCTCATTCACTCATTATTTAAAACCTTTTACCTTGATATTGCTTATACAATTTCTGCCAATCATTTATTAAGCATTATACATAGAACTAAGTAGTCAGCTTCTTTTTCATCTATCTTACATCCTATGCCATTGTAGATAGATCTAGTTAGTCCACTCATCCACACTCAGACTGCTTTAATATTTCAAGGTTCACCCACCTAGGTGTAGCAGGACCTAAAGTGTAGGAAATCATCAAACCTTGAAGGTTGATTTCGTCAAGTTAGTTCAAAAACGTTGCAAATCCAAACATAGAGCCTGGCATCCTCTTAGGATTAGCAACTTGCATTTTTGAGACCTAACAAGA
The DNA here is from genome assembly GCA_027924645.1 of Cunninghamia lanceolata. Classification (NCBI taxonomy): domain Eukaryota; kingdom Viridiplantae; phylum Streptophyta; class Pinopsida; order Cupressales; family Cupressaceae; genus Cunninghamia; species Cunninghamia lanceolata. The sequence goes on from BSBN01000332.1 coordinate 2,616,837, forward strand.
TGGTAGATTCTAGATGGGGTTGTTATCGCAACTGAAACCATTCACTCTATGGCCAGTTCCAAAGATAAGGCGATGTTCATCAAGCTTGATATGGCTAAGGCTTATGACAGAGTTCAATGGTCCTTCCTTCGGAAGGTTCTTGGTGCTTTTGGTTTTGGGGATGAGTGGATTTATTGGGTTATGAGTTGTGTTACTTCGGTCTCCTTCTCTATGTTAATAAATGGTGAGCACTCTAATCTTTTTGGTGCCTCTTGGGGTTTGCCGCAGGGTGACCCCCTCTCTCCTTACTTGTTTCTTCTTCTTGTTGAAGGTCTGGGACGTTTGATAAGAAGGAATGTGGAGTTAGATTTCATTTAGGGGTGGGGGTGGGGAGGTGGCTTACCTCCATGGTCTCACTTGTAGTTTGTAGATGACACTGCTATGATGGGTATGGCTACAATTAGGGAAGCTTTGAATTTGTGCAAGGTGTTGGATATTTATCTTGTAGCTTTGGGCCAATTGATTAATGAAGATAAGTCTTCCATCTTTTTCTTCAATACTCCAGGTTCCATTCAGAGGTGAATTGCTCATATCTTGAGATTTCAGACTGGGGTTCTCCCTTTGACCTATCTTAGTATTCCCATCTTTGTTGGAAGACTACCTAGGGATTCTTGGTAGAATATTCTAGATAAATTTCATGTGAAAGTTAATCATTGGACCCATCGTTGGTTGTCCTTTGCGGGTCATGTTCAGTTGCTCAAGTCTGTGGTGCAGGCCCTCCCCATTTATAGATGTATGATTCAGGTGGCCCCTTTAGGTTTTATTAGGGAATTGGATTCCTTAGCAAGATAGTTTTATGGGATGGTAGATTATTGTCCTCTAAATGGAGCCTTGTCAGATGGGACATTGTTTGTAGCCCGAAGTAGTTTGGCGGCCTTGGTTTAAGGCAGTCATCATTGTCAGGGATGACGTTGGTTGCTAAATTGTATTGGCGATGGTGTGTGGAGCAGGATGGGATCTGGGCCAGGATATTAACATAGAAATGCTTCTTAGGGATCCCTCAGATTGATATTCCTCATTATCCCCTGGTGGGGAAAGGCTCGGTGATTTGGAGTACGCTCAAGAAAGGGACTGCTCTAGTCAAGGATGGCTTATTTTGGATTTGTAAAAGAGGGACGAAAGCTCATTTTTGGTCTGATTCTTGGGATGGTTTTCCTCCCATTGTTTCTCAGTTTCCTAATTTGGTGACTCTATGCCAGAGGTTTTGTGAGGTAGGATGGTCAAAGGTGAGTGACTTCAAGTCCTTATCTTCTCATGGGTAGTTGGTGGTGGCGAGATGGAAGAATCCTGATGAGTGGCCTATTGTTGTTATGGAGGAGGAGTGTGTTGAGCTTCATAGTATCCTTTCTCGTAGACGTTGTAGCTCCCTCCAGGAAGGGGATGTTCTTTCTTGGTCTCCTAATCCTAAGTGTGTCTACACCATTGCTTCTAGATATCAGGTGTTGTTATCTTACCGGCTAGAAGGGGTGGAGGTTCATTGGTGGAAGAAAGTGTGGAATAAGCTTTCTTGGCTGAAGTGTACCACTTTATTTGGACTTTGGCTTGGAATAGGTGCTTGACATGGGATAATATTCAGAAGTAGGGTTTTCAGGGTCCTTCTATGTGTGTTTTGTGTGGATGTGGAGAGGAGGACTCCTCTCACTTGTTTTTCTGTTGTCCCTTGACTTTGCAGCTTTGGCATTTTTGGTGGGAAGTTTGGAAAAGCCCCCGTGTTCATGCTTCCTCCCTAGTGGATTTTTGGAGTAGTCTGGGTAGACCTCCTTCTATGGCCTCTTTCTTACAAGATGTGTGGTATGATGGGTCTTCCTTCATAATATGGCAGATTTGGTTGGAACGGAATCAAAGAATATTTCAAGGTGAGAAGCTGTTGATTCAACAAGTTTGGCACAAAATTATGGGTTGATTCAAGAGACAGTGGAAGCTAAGTGTGATGTGGTGTTCCCTTTGGAGAAAGGGGATGCTGAGCTGGTGGATAGATTAGGTATTTAGGGGTTGTCTCCAGCTTCTGCTTGTGTTAGGAGAGGAAGGTGGGTGAAAAAGAAATTTCAAAGGGTGGGGCATTGGCTACCCCCTCCGGCTAGCATTCTTAAGCTCAATACTGATGGTTTTTCAAGGGGCAATCCTGGGCCTGTTGGGATTGGTGGGGCTGGTAGGGATTTTTCAGGATCAGTGGTTTTTTTCTTTTCTGTTCATGAAGGATTACAGACTATCAACCTTATGGAAGGTTTGGTGATCCTCTATGCTTTGGAGAGGGCTTATGCTTTGGGATGGCACAAGGTTATATGTGAGTCTGATTCACAGGTTTTGATTAATTTGTTGAATAAGCAGAAGGTATCTGATGTTAGTTGGCAGTTGGCTATGATGGTGCAACAGATTTTGCAGATAAGTTCTTTGATTGAGATGGTGTCTTTTGTCCATATTCCAAGGGAGTGGAATAGGGCAGCAGATTGTTTGGCTAAGTGGGCTTCTGAGCATTTAGATGGCTAGAAGATTGATGAGTGGGAGCAGGTTCCTCATGAGCTCCGACATGACTTGGAGAGGATTCTTGCTGAAGATGGGAATGGTATTGGTGAAGGATGATGTTGTTTCATGCTTTGTATGGTTGTTTCTTATGGATTCCCAGGGCCTTGGCCCTTTGATGTCTTGTAATGCTCTTTTCTGAATTTCAATAAAGTTTTTACCCCTTTTTTATTAAAAAAAACATTTAGCTCCATAATATCCATCAACAAAAAATTTTCAAGATTTTACGAATACAAAAAATAGTTACCAATGGGCTCAAAAATCAACTCTCCAATAAAAAAACCAAATTTGTTGAATATCTCCCTCCGAAAATTTTAGGAAAATAAAAAACCTTAGGCAAACCACTAATTTTTCCCTTTACACATGTCAATATCATTTAATACATGGAAATGTTAAGGAAACGTGTAGGAACTAGAGAAACAAACAAGAAAAGTGCTCATTCAAGGTTCATTTGACTTAAGCAAAAAAATTAGGTACATCATTCCAAGCAAAATTCAAGTTGTTTCAAAACATTCATTCAATTGATTATAAATAGTTTTCTATGAAGTAACCATTGTAGTGCAAATGCTAGTTAATACAAGATTGTTAATAAAAAACGTGTTTGAAAGGAGAAATAATATTTTATTATTTATAAAATGTCTCGATAAACTTTTTGACAAGTCCCTTCAATAGTATAGCAAAATTACTACTGGCTTAATCACTCTGATGACCCACCCACTCTGATAGTCTGCCCAATTTCCTAGATTCAAGGACTCCTCAATACCATAACAAAATTGCAAAGTATACAAATAATGGTACATCACTTGATTGATCTGATATTCAAGACTTTTCAAAAATCATATTCGAACTAAATGACTACTCACAATGACAATCCATATGATTGGCACCATGATCAAAATTTCAGGGCTACCAACAGACCACAATCACAATACACAGACAACCACAATCTTAAATTAAAAATTTGAGGGACACCCACAATTGAAATGGCTATGCTCAACATCTCACAACCACCATAACCAATTTCTTAGGACTTGAACAACCTATTTGAGTACCAACATGAATTTTTCAGCACTAAAGAATCCAAAACATGCAAGATTAAAGCACTCAAGTATGCCACAAACTTCAGGTTCTATCCATGCAAATTTTTTCTTGGAAAATGTCATTTTACAACCTTATGATTGTCCCTCTCAACGTAGGAGCCATTTTTTAGGTGAAAAAGTTGAAACGCCTTCAAAGCAGAATGAAGTGTAGAGAAAACTACACTGAAAATGGAGTCATCGAAGGCATTGTAGAAGAGGTTGTGGAGTTTATAATAGAATGTTATGTGGCACACAAAGTCTGTAACACTGTGGAACATGCAAAATTTTATTGTGCCATGTCTTCCATGATGCAGCACAAAGAAAAACATTATAAACCCTAAAATTTTTCAACCCATTCTAATTTTTATTTAGGCAGATTTAAACAAATTAGAAAATCAATACCAATGGGCTAAAATAGCCAATGATGAATAAGAAAATCAAACTTTATGAATTTTTGTAACACAAAATATTTGAAAAAAAACTTTAGACAATGCAAATATATTGAAGTGAGCACCTGCATAATAAAAAAAACATGGGAAACATTCCATTAGCAAAAAAAATTCAAGATTTTACAAACATGAAAAATAGTTACTAGTTGGGAGATGGAGTGTGTGTGCGGGAGCTCTGTGCAGTCCTGCGACCTGTAGCAGGTCGTGGTCTGCATGTGTTTGTTCTTTGTTGCATGCATTTTTTCTTTGCAGATCAGGCTTTGTGGGGTTGTTTTCAGAAAGGGGTGGGGTTTTTTAGCTTTTGGGGGGGGGGTTTCTTGTGTGTGCGTTGTTTGGTGCAAGTGTAGGGTGTAAGGGCTTGAGGGGATTTTCTAATGGCAGGGTCTGTGCCTTTGGGTGAGACATTGGGGGATGTTGCTATGGCTGGGGTTGGTGACAGGTCTCCTCATCCATCTCTGCCTGATGTTGGGGTTTTCAGTACTGGTGCTTTGAAATTGCACAAGATAAACGGATGCTTGGAAAGAGCTCAAGTTCATCCGAAGCTGGTGATTCAAACAGAGGCAGTAGCTGAGGACCTGGAGTATTATAGAAAACATGTTTTAATCTACAAATTTATGGGATTGAGGGTTTCGATGCCTTTTCTGGAACCCTGGATTCGCAAGTCATGGAATCTAGAAGGTGATTTTGAAATCTTGCTAGCTGCGAATAACTTCTTTCTGGTGGTCTTTTCGTGTATCTCTGATTGTAACAAGGTTTTTGAAGGAGGGCCCTACTTTTATAATCAAGTTGGGCTTTTCATGAAGCCATGGCATGCAGGCTTTAATTCAACAGAGGAGCTACCCTCGAAGGTGCTGGTGCCGTTGGAATGTTGGAGACAGGATATTCTGCAATCAATTGCATTGCTGCTGGGGAAGCCTATTGGCCTGTCTCAGCAAACTCTGGAGAAGAGAATTTTTTCCTATGCTTGAGTCTATGTGGAGATTGATCTAAGCCAACCTCTGCCAGATTCTATTGATTTGACTATTGGGTCTAGCTCCTGGACTCAACAGTTAGACTATGAGACTTTACCTTTCAGGTGCTGGCTGTGCCATGAGTATGGCCATCTTCAAAGGAGGTGCCCTCGTGCCTCGGGTGCTGGTGGTTTAGATAATGTGAAGGTTCTGTCTAATCCAAGGGTAGAAAAGGGTAAAGCACCCATGCAGGGGGTGGTACCAGATAAAGATGGCTTTGTGCCAGTTAAGGCATGAAACAAGAATCGGGGTCAAAAGAGAACTCTTCAAGATCGTCAAGAGGAGGAGACTTTTAACAAGTTTGAGGCTTTGGATGAATTAGTCCATGAGGAGGGGGTTTCTTCTGACATGCATTTTGAATCTTCTCCTTTAGTTGATCATAATTTTGAGTCTTTTCCTGTTACTACCTTGGTCCTAGTTCCTGTGGTGGCTTCCAAGGTGGTGATGGATTCAGTTGCGTCTCCCCCTGATGCTGGGTTTGGGGACTCTTATGGTTTGGTGGAAACCCCCATGGCCTCTTCAGATGAAAGGGTGAGTTTAGCCAGTGGACTGGGTTTGGAAGACTCTGGTAAGAAAAAGCCCTCTCTTCTTCTCCTATTCTGGGTCTTTAGCAAAAATCCCTGAAAAAGTGTGCTCCTGATAAGCCCCAAAAGGTGAAGAGGAAGAAGGATCAGGAGAAAGTTAAGATGACTGGAGAGACATTGGTGGAATTTGGGCCGATGAAGACATTGGATACTCACTTCTCTCACCCTTCATGATGATTGTGTTATCATGGAATGTAAGGGGTATGAATAGCATCCCTAGACAAAAGGCTATTTGGGACTTGGTTAGTGCTCATTCCCTGGATGTGGTTTTCCTCCAGGAGACGAAGTTATCTGTGGATGGTATGATGCAGTGTGTTTCTAAGATTTGGAATAGAGGGTTTTTCTAGTGTGTGGGTGTGCAAGGTAGCTCAGGGGGTCTTGCTTACCTATGGGATCCTCGGCGAATTTCTCCTATTTGGTGGATCTTTAGTAGATTTTCCATCGCTTTGGTTGTAATTAGTTTGAAGATGGGGGAAAGAATTCTTCTTTCTAACATTTATGCTCCGATGGATGTCCCTGGTAAGACTCTCCTGTGGTCTCATATCAATCTTCTGAGATCGTTGGATCCTTTCCTCCCTTGGATTATGGCAGGTGACTTCAATGCAATTGCCTCCCTCAAGGAAAAGGGGGGTGTACCTCGTTTGGACCCCTCTTCTGATCTTCTAAGGGATAATTTAGCTTGGTTCCAACTTGTGGATATCAAACCTTCAAATGGCATGTTTACTTGGAATAATAGGAGGCTTGGGGATAATGCCATTTCTGAACAGTTAGACAGGTTTCTTGTTTCCTATTTTTGGGTGGGTGACAAGTGGCTGTCAAGTTCTAAAATTTAGATTGGTGAGGATCAGACCATTGGCCGATCAAATTCTCTGCTTGTTTGGCTGATGGTCCTAAGAAACAAACTTTTAGATTTCATCTTATGTGGCTTAGGGAGGAGAGTCTTCTTGACTTGGTTTCTAGATGGTGGATTGAAGGACGACCTACCTTTTGTATAGCTATGTACTCATTTTTGAAGAGGCTTCAATATGTGAAGAATAAATTGAGACATTGGATTAAGTATCAGTTTGGCAACGTGTTTCAGAAGAAAAGGGTTGCCCAGGAGCGCTTGGATTCTATTACCAGGCAGATTTAGGACTAGGGTCTTGATATGAATTTAAGCAGGCTTGAGGTTAGTGTGGTTAAAGACCTCGAGGAATGGGAACTTCGTGAGGAATTTTTTTAGAAATAGAAGGCCCGTGTTGATTGGCTTCAGGAAGGGGACATGAATACTTCCTTCTTTCATAAATCAGTGAAGGCTTGAAGACAAGGTAACTTTATCTCTTCTCTCTGCTCTGTTGAGGGTTCTGTTCTTTCTTCCTCTTTGGGGATCTCTAGTGAGGCGGTTCATTTTTTCTCTGCTCTCTTTTCTGAAGATACCCTGCCTGCTAGTGAGGAGGAAGCTTCTATCCTAGCTTGTATTCCCTCTCTGGTGACTACGGATATGAATGCTTCTCTTCTTAAACCTATTTCTTTGAAGGAGTTGGAGGATGTGGTGTTTCAGTTGAAAAAAGGGAAGGCTCCTAGTCCTGATGGGTTCTCAACTGAGTTCTTTCAGGAATTTTGGGAAGTCATCAACCTTGACCTATTGGAGGTGGTGCAGGAGTCTTTTAGGAATAAGCAAATGTTGTGAGCCATGAATGCCACGTTTCTTGCTCTTATCCCAAAACGTGAGGGTGCTGATTCTCTGGATCTTTTTCGACCAATTTCTTTGTGCAATGTGGTGTATAAAATCATTACAAAGCTAATTGCTGAACGTTTGAAGCCATGTCTAGATAAGTTCATCTTGGAGGAACAAGGGGGCTTTGTTGCGGGTAGACAGATTTTGGACAGAGTGGTTATTGCAGTTGAGACTATTCACTCTATGGCCTCTTCTAAGGAAAAGGCAATGTTTTTAAAGTTGGACATGGCTAAAGCTTATGACAGAGTTAACTGGGGCTTTTTTATCAAAATTCTCAAAGCCTTCAGGTTCAGTTGTGAGTGGATTGATTGGGTCATGAGCGATGTGAGGACTTCCTCATTTTTTGTCCTCATAAATGGGGACTCTTCGGATCTATTTGGTGCTTCTAGAGGTCTTTGACAAGGGGATCCCTTATCCCCATATTTGTTCATCTTGATGGCTGAAGGCTTGGGGAGATTCATTAAGTCCCATGTTATGGATGGGCTCTTTCAGGGTTGGAAATGGAGCAATTCTCTTCCTCCTCAAACTCATCTTCAATTTGTGGATGATACGACTTTGATGGGTGTTGCTAAGGTGGCTGAAGCGGTTGCTTTGCGTCAAATTTTGGATTGTTACCTGGCTGCCTCAAGTCAAAGCATTAATGAAAGTAAGTCTTGCATTTATTTCTTTAATACCCCTAGGCTTATTGAGCAGCGTATTGCCAGGATCTTAAGGTTTCAGGTGGGGAAACTTCCCTTTATATACCTTGGCATCCCTCTGGATGTGCACCCACTTCCCAAGTGTTTTTGGCAGGATGTGATGGATAAATTTCATGGGCTGGTTTGTCACTAGACCTATAGATGGTTATCTACAGTTGGAAGAGTTACTTTGTTGAATTCTGTGGTTCAAGCCCTTCCTATATACAGGTGCTTTGTGTTGACGGCTCCCTCAAGTTTCATCAAATATTTTGAGGGCCTCTATTGGCAGTTTCTTTGGTCGGGTAATCTCCTTTCGAAGAAGTGGAGCTTAATTAAGTGGGAAGTTGTTTGCTAGCCAAAGCAGGATGGTGGTTTGGGTTTGCATAGGATAGATTGGAATGGAAAGGCTTTGGCTACTAAGCTATACTAGAGATGGTGTTCTTATCAGCATCAGTATTGGGCCAAGATCCTTACCTTCAAGTACCTTGGAGAGGTGGAGGGCGTTGAGGTGCCTCGTTTTAGTCTTTCGGGGAGAGGTTCTATGATCTAGGATACTCTCAAGAGGGGGGCTACACTGGTTAAACAAGGCCTATTTTGGATCTGCAATAGAGGATCTGATGCTCTTTTTTGGCATGACTCCTAGGATGTCTTCCTGCCTATCCTCTCCTCACACCCTCACTTGGGGGACTTATGTAGGATTTTTGTTTAGGGTGGTTGGAGTAGAGTGATGGATTTCAAAGCCCCTCAAGCTCTGAGGCAGACTATTATTTACTAGTGGAAGGATATGCAGGAATGGCCCATGGGTGGATTTTGGAGGATAGGAGGGAGTTATCCTCCATTTTGGCTGAAAGAATTTGTTGTTCTCTCCCAGAGTGGGATGTGCTGGCTTGGGGTCTAAATCCAAAAGGGAAGTTCAGTGTTGCTTCAAGGTATCGTGTTTTGGACAGACAGGCTTGGGGGAGTGCTGAAGTTCCTTGGTGGAAAAATATTTGGAATAAATTCTCTTGGCTAAAATGCAATTTCTTTTCTTGGCTGGTGGTTTATGGCAGGTGTTTGACTTGGGATAACCTTTGTAAGTGTGGCTTCCAAGGTCCTTCCTTATGCTTCTTATGTCTAAAAGATGTTGAGACTATTTCACATTTTTTCTTCCAGTGCCCTTTTGCTAGGACTATTTGGCATTTTTGGTGGGGGGCCTGGAGTTTGCAGTGCAAGCACCCTTCTTCTCTGGAAGAGTTTTGGCAGAACTTTGGGTCCATTCTGGTGAGGACTTCATTTCTGCACATAGCTTGGCCAATTGGCCCTAGTCTAATTATATGGTACATTTGGTTGGAGCGCAACTGCAAGGTCTTTTTGGATAAGAAGTTGTTGGTGGGTCAAGTTTGGTCTTGCATTCTTGGGGCTTTACAAGAGAACTTGTATGCTAAATGTGATCTGTCAGCCCCGGTAGATCCTGGTGATACTAGAGTGATTCATAATCTAGGAATTCTTGTTGGGGGTCCCGGAAGGCCCAAGATTGGGCAGAGCAAGTGTTCTAGAAGGAAGGCTTCTAGGGAAGGGCATTGGCTGCCCCCTCCCACTGGAGTCTTGAAAATCAATACTGATGGGTCTGCAAGGGGTAACCCTGGGCATGTTGGCATTGGTGGGGTGGGTAGAGATAGTTCTGGGGTGGTTGTGTTTTTCTTCTCAGAATATAAGGGGCTGCACTTTAATAATCTTATGGAGGCCTTGGCTATTCTTTTGGCTTTGAAGAAGGCATATGCCCTTGCCTGGAATAAGATTATCTACGAGTCATATTCTCAGGTGGTGATAGACTTGATAAATAGAAGGTAGTTTGATGATGTTAGTTGGTAGCTTGCAGTGGTGGCTAAGCAAGTCACTAGTCTTGGAGATTTATTTGATTCTATCACCTTCTCTCATATCCCTCAAGAATGGAATAAGGTGGCTGATGGGTTGGCCAAATGGGTTTCTGAGAAGAATGGGACCTAGCTGGTGGATGATTGGAACAGTTTACCTAGGGATCTTGCTCAAGATTTTGTGGATTTGGTCACGAAGGATGTGAGATGTTGCATGACCACTTCTTGACTTCTTATTTGTTGTTCCTAGGCCCATTTGGGCCTCTTGTTGCTTTTATGCTTTGTACTGCTCTCTTTGATTAATAAAGTTTTTACCCTCTTTTATTAAAAAAAAAAAGTTACCAGTGGGCTCAAAAATCAACCATCCAATAAAAAAACCAACTTTGTTGAATATCTCCTTCCCAAAATTCTAGAAAAATATAAACAAGCACTAATTTTTCCCTTTACACATGTTCCAAGGCAGAACTAATACTTAGAAGTGAAAACAATAGTACCCTACCTAGGCAGGGACTAGCAATAATAAAAGAAGAAAAAGATAAGTCAATATCATTTAATACATGGAAAGGTTAAATCAATGTGTAGGAACTAGAGAAACAAAAAAGAAAAAAAGCTCAGGCTGATTTGACTTAAGCAAAAAAATTAGGTACAACATTCCAAACAAAATTCAAGTTGTTTGGAAACATTCCTTCAATTGATTCAAATGTTGTAGAAGATATTATATGCATTTCAAAGCTGTACTTTCAAATTGTAAATTAAATAGCACCTTGGTACATATGTTTCTCATCATTATTTATATAATCTACAAAACAAATGTAAACCTACAAAAATAATATTTTACATACACAAAAATAAAAATCTAATTCACCATATTTTAAAATATTACAAAATTTGGAAAATAAAATTAATGTATCTTCTATGAAAAAACTTAATTGTACTCTCTAGCATATTAGTTTACAAATAGTTTTCTATAAGGTAACCAATGTTAGTTAATACAAGATTTCTAATTACAAACATATTTGAAAGGAGAAATAATTATGCTAGAAGCAGTAAAGCTTCTACAGTCATATTGGAGTAGAGATTAGAGCACTGTAAATATATAGAAAAAAAAAAACCAAGAAATTAGAAAAAATAAAAAATAAAACCAAAAAAGAAATTGGAGAAAATTAAAAAGGAAAACCATGAAGGATAGAAAGGTGGAGAAAATCACAAAAAATATGGAAAAAAAAAAAGAAATTAGAAAAAATAAAAAATGAAAATAAAAAAGAAATTGTTAACGATTAGAATAAAGGTGGAGAAAATCACAAAAGTATGAAAAACACAAAAAGCAAGAACATAAAAAAGATATCTCTCTGCATACTACTGTAGTGTGCTCTTCCAACAGTGTGTGTGCTTCTGACCACCCAGAAAACTGGCCATTACAGGGATTTCTTTCCACTCATCTGTAGTGGAATTGTAGAGCACAACTCCATCGAAGACATTTATAGTAATAATTTCAAATTGATCTAGCCCTTACAACGAGGTAAGAATCTGTGTTGTTTACTTAAAAGATTAAATATGACGGGGTGATCTAAGGAATCAACAAAGAGAAAAAGCCCTACAGCTATAGCACGAAGAAAAAGCTTGGTAGGGTTTGGGTTATAGCGCTTGTTGCAGTTCCAGGTGGTTTTATTCCATGGTAAAGGGATTCGAAACCATTGATTCAGAGCGGCACATAAGAAGGCGATTCCATGAGAGCTCTGCTGCGTCACAAAATGTTGTGTCTCGTCATTGAAATTGAAAGTGTTCTAGGCTTTGCAAACACTCTTAGCCCTAATCAATGAGGGCAAAGGAAGTCTTTGCAAAATCTCCTCAATCGCATCATAATCCAGATCAGGATTATTATTATCATTATTCTCCTCCATTGTATCCTTATTACTAGTATCATTTAGGGCATTTACTGCCTCACTTCCTCCAGTAATTCCATATCTATGGTGGAATTCCGTTTGCAATGTTGAAATAGGAAGACCGCTACAGAACAAAGAAATCGTATTGCGCCATTCACTATTGAATTTCCCGTAACATCCTACTTTCTCGTCCGCTCCTTTCAAATAAAATAGAATCACCTCCATCACTTTTCTCTCCGCCTCCATCTAGGTACATTAATTTTTCTTTTTTAAGATTTAATGGACATATATGGGAAAACTTAAGTAGATAATCATTTCATAATGAAATGTGTGATAAAAAAAACTAAATTAATACATCTATTTTCAATAATAATTATGTGATGCTAAATCCTCCTATTCCTAGAGACAAGTGTGGTGAGAAGAACTCTAGGTTGCTTAAGGGAAAAGGAAAATGAAACCCTAGCTGTGTGGGTAATGTTGTTAGCAATACTAAGGGCAGGGATCCCAAAAAGAAAGGGCCTCATACTTATAAGGTGAAAGACATCTCTGCACCTGCCACCCCTCACAAACACTCTAGTACAAAACAAACCCTCAATGATAAAGACTCCTAGGAAAACATCCTGCTATCATTAAGAGATAATTGTGGAAAGACACCTAAGGGTTTTGGGAAGAAAACAAAAATTCTAAACATTAAGTTTGATGTTACTAAGGTCAATCTCTCTGCAAAATTTATTGACAAAGATGAGAACCCCAAGATGCATAGTGCTGGCCCAAGATCTGCCAGACTTGCAAAAGTGTAGGAAAAAAAAGGTAATAAGAGAAAAAATAACAAGACCAAAGAGGCCTTTGTTCAGGAAATAAACTCTGATTCTGAGGAAAATCCAGATGTTGAAATAGATAGGGATGATCACATAGCAGTAGTTGAGGACTAGGAACATTACTATGACGGTTCAGAGGAAACTAATTGGGAGGAAAATAAGGTTGAGGAATAGGGAGAAATGAAGAGTAAAACAAGGAAAGACGAGGTTGCTAAACATGACCATTCTGAGTGGAATAATGAGGATTTGGAAGGAAATGTTGTTGATGACACATATGGTGAACACTTTCAAATTGACATAGGAACCTTTGAAGCACAGATAAACAGTCCTAAAAAAACTGAAAATATCCACAATAATTCTGACCTTCAGAATATGGCTGAAAGGTTGGACAAGTTTAAAGTATTTTTTAACAAAAGGGTGAACTGTACAACTTGCCAAGAAAGTTGGAGCAATATGTATGAGATGTGCAACATGTTCCAAATTAGGATTGACAAACTGGAAAAACGCATTAAGGATATGGTAAAGTTTGAACTAATAGTATATTGAACAATACTATGGAAGAAGTTAAAAATATTAATACTTAGCTGGAAAAAAGAAAACATTTGTATGATAAAGATCATGAAAAAGATAAGAGGCATGAGACTGACAAGGACCAAACTAACTAGGAGGGGGTGCTCAAGAAAATGAAGAATGACTGGAATAACTCAAAGTTCTAGCTTTTTGTCTTGTTTATGTTTAAAATTCTATGTTGTTCTCTTGTTGTTTTATGACTCTTTTGCTCTGCTGAACAATATCATGTTGCCCCTATATCAAATGTTGTCATTGATGTCAAAAGAGAGCATGTAGATGATGTCACAAGGTGTTATGTGTTGTGTTGCTGATTTGTGTTCATAAGGTGCTCAAGTTGTGGTTTAATGTTCATTGAAAGGAGAAAGTCATCATCATCTTTCTACAAGCAATTGACACATATTCAGGATTGAATTGTCTAAGTTGAAGTGTATGACATGCCTACTATATGGTGAGGGTGATCATGTCCAGTTGAATAGCTCCAATGTTGAAGTGATCATTATGTGTCTCAGTCTTCTACACAGAGATGACAAAAAAGTGGAGATGTTACAGAGGGAGTTTTAATTCTAAGGTGACGGTTATAAGTCTACATCTGCAAGAGGGCTAAATTCACTAAACCCTAAGTAATACCTAAACTCTCACTAAACCCTAAGTAATACCTAAACTCTCACTATATCCTAAGTGTGTTTCAGATGCTGGTGCTTGCTTATTCATGATGATGCCATCTCATTGTTATGTGATGAGTTATGATGCCATTGATGCCATTATCATGTTGGTCCTCAGTGGTATAGAAAGTAAAGTGTACAAAAGAACTTGGTTGATACATTGCATTCACAGGAATTCATGAGATGGTTAGAGAATTAGGGTTCTGATTATTTGTGAAGACCTAATGAACTTCTTTAGATCTCTAATTATGCTGAGAGGCGAAGCTTAGAGGTCTTTACATATCTATTCGCTGAATTCTGTTCTGCCCTGCTCCCTGAGAGTGGGTGCCGCCATTTTGCTTATGCACAAATTTGAGATTGCTACACTTCTGCACCTGATTCATACCTATAAGGTTACTGTGGCCGCTAATGTACCTCCCATTGTTCTGGCCATTGTTTTCAAATTTTGCTTAAATTGCTGAATTGGGGAACGCCACACAGTCAAAAGAATGAAGCTGCAGGGGAGGTGCATGTCGCCTTCGTCGTTAGATCCAACGGATTTGATCTCACAGAGGATGAAATTAAGCAATTCGTGGCTAAACAGGTAAACAAAATCTAAATTGCTCCTTATTTATTTACAAATTATATTTCGTCAGTTTTTTAATGTTATAAAATAAATATCAATCCATACAAATATATCTTTAGTCTTAATTTTAGGTAATATTTAATCAAGTTATAATTTTTTTAATTTCAAATTTAATTGTTAAATAACTTAATAAAAAAATAAAAAGAAAGAATTGTAAAGATTATAAGTTTAAACTCATTATATTTCATAAATTTGAATGAAAGTGAGTTAAAAGAATTGTAAATATTCTAAGTTAAGAGACATTGTATTTCATAATTTGGGTGAATAATTAAAGAAAAAATAAAAAATAAATATTTATTTTTTTAATATTAATAAAGTTTTTCTTAATATTTAAAATTTGTTTAAAATACTAAACTAAGATAAATAAATCTTTATATATTTATATATTAATAATTTTCTTTTATTTTTTTTAAATACTATTAATATTATTTAATTTTATATTTTTCTTGCAGGTGTTGAATCCTTTACTAAATTAGGAAATTCTATATACTTCCAAGAAAGTGGTGTTAGTCTTAATTTGTACATCATTCAATTCATACCTAACACATTTGCTTGGGATAATGCTGAATTTACCTTAGAGCAAGTAATTCAACCTTTATTTTCTCATGATCCAAACATCCTTGTCTCAATAGAGTTCCCTGCATTTAAGGTAAAATTTAATTACTTATTCACAAACTCCAATGAAAGATCTAATATGTCATGATAAACGTTAAATATATGTGAAATTATATGTGAATATACGAATACCATTAAGCACTATTACTACCATCTCCAGGTAATTAGTTTACCTTGTTTTTCAAGATCAATGAGCTTGAAATTTTGACCTATGTATTGTTCTTACAAGTTTTCTTTATTGATTTATTTTCTCCTATAAAAATGGTTATTCTTAAATATCATCCACTTCAACAGTCAAATGTCAATTTTGGTCAATAAAAATAAGACAAATAATTGTAAGGAAGTTAAAGTAGCAGAAACAACTTCCTACGCCAATCTTGAGGAGAGACAATATGCAAAACTTTTTAAAAACTGATCTAACAACTACATAAATTCTAGCAACACATTCAAAACATGAAATAAACAATAAAACACAAAACACCAAGTATGTGTGGGGAAAACCCTTTCGGGTGAAAAACCCCACACTCAATGTATTCCAAATCCATTAACAAGATTACATACACTTGCAAAGCAAGTTTATTACAGGAGTATCACCAGTAAACAACTCTGGAAGAATTTCGGTAGCATTCCAACAACATAACAATACCTACAAAATCACACTATGCAAACAACTCCTCAAGCCTCCAATTTATAGGCTTCTGGCTATACAAGAAACCACCTGTAGTTTTACAAAACCATGTGCAAGGCTTCTCGGCCAAGATTCCAGCCCCAAAATAAGCTCTCACGTCCAAAATGAAATCCCCTATTTTGACCCTTACAGATGTCATAGAATCTATCATAATATGCCTAAAAATAGGCCTTCCATAATATACTATCATTTGGGCATCTTTTGACACCTAAAAAACCAATTTTCAAAGCACCGACAATGCGTAACAACTGTAGGAAAATATTAAATAAAAAAAACTATAACGAGAAATATGCAGCAAGGTTGAACACCTCGTTTCCCAACAATAATTACCCCTTTTTGGTATGGACGAGGTGTAAATTCACTATTGATTGTTTGACCATTAAAATAGATGATATTTAAATAGAGTGCTATAAAAATACTACAAATCATTGGTGTACATGTGGTTCTCCGGTATAATAAAAAAATTCCATGATAAAATGGTATGCTGAAGAAGAATTTTTCTAGCTCAATGTGTTGTCCATATTCTCAGGTTGAATTTAAAAATTATATTGTGATAAAAATCTTTCTTTCTATGGATTTACCGGGTAGTCTCTTGATTTTGTCCACAATGTTCAAATGTGTAATTGATTTACTGATTTTTCTCGAAGAAAGAAAGATTTTACAATTTGGAGATTAATATATAATAAAACAATTGTTTGGTTTGATTTTTATGAATTGCGGGAAATTTTTTGAGTATTAAAAGAAAATGGATGTCTGGAGATAAGGTGACTATCATTACTAGTTGGCCTTACGACAAAGAAGATTAAAGGTAATTTACAGGAAAGTCTGTAATTGAAAAACAAATAAGTTGGTGTTCAATAGGATCATTACCAAGAAATTCACCAACAATTTTCAATATATTTCCTTTTCAGATGATTGTCAGCAAGCTGAATCCATTCAAGCAATTCTTTTCGGTCCATATCTACTTGTTGGCATGGCTGATAAAGGATGGGACCTTAACATTGGCAAAGAATCTTCAATTAATGATTGGATAAAGCCAGTTCCTGCTACATTTGCCTCTCAATTATTCATCTTTAGCCAAGGATCTGGAAGTAACACCCTTGTACTTGAATACAACAATACTCAAGTTTTTATGGGTGCTTTTCTGAAGTTGGGAATAGATGAAGCAGCTCATTCTACATTTAGAGTTGTATATTCTTCAATTGAAGAGAAAAGATATAATTCAACCATGGATTTTGTGGGGAAGCATATCTATCTAGATCTTTTTGATCAACTTGGAGTTGCTATTGCACACCAAGGACCAGACAAGCCATCCACAATTGCAGGTAACATTGGAAATACTGCAATAAATTTCAAAGTATTGGAAGGGTTGGATGGAAAGAGAAATACCATATCGTTTGAGTCCACAAGTCTTTCAAATTTCTTTCTCTATGGAGGAGGAGCAACTCCACAAGCTGTTCTATTGAAGTGCATGACCAATACAACTAATGAGAATTTCAATGACTCAGTTAGTTACATTGGAACCATAGGAATTAGTACATATCATCCCATCAGTTAGGTGAGAGGTACTTAGTGTTACATTTTTTCAAAACATTAAATATTAATATCACATGGGTGAAGGGCTTGAGTTATACTGATAGTCAATATTAGGAATATCAGTTTTAGGTTTGTCTGGTGCCCCTCTTGAGATTTTCATCCCTAGAACTTTGACCATAACTGAGACAACAAGTTTTGAGTGATACCCATCATATCATTTGCAGTTTTGGAAGTTGGAACCTTTTCACAATAAGAAATTGATATCATGGGGGAAAAGATTAAACCTCATTACAAATTCTAGATATTGCACATTGTAGAAATGCTAAGTGTTTTTCATTTCTTTGGTTAGGATGAATCTTCAAACACACTCTTTCAACTGCACATCGCGTATGGACTTTTTGACTTAGATGTCAGGTTTGTAGGTAACTATTATGGCAGAGTTACCAGCTATTTGCATACAACCTCATCACTTCTATTGACATGCAAGTTGGGTGGGACAAACTGTAGTTGGAAAGCAATCTAAAGGGCATTTTGAAACCTCGTCAAACTCACCAGCCTCATCATTTCTATTGACATGCTAGTTGGATGGGACAGACTGCGGTTGTAAGGGAATTTGAAGGGTAGTTTGGGAACCTAAGGTGGATTTCTTTTTTAATGTTTATGGGATCATTGTTATAGGATCACAAACTAAAATTGAGGTATGTTCCTTGCAGGAACATTCATGTTGTATGCCTTGTTCAGTACTCTTACCTTAACTTTTGTAGTACTATTTGTGCTTGAAACTAAAGCAAGAACTCTGGAGGAAATTGAAGCATCACACAGATAATTTGGGTGGTCAGGAATCATCAATAATACTCTTGGATGACACATTGCTTTATAAGCATAGGGTTCCTGTAACCAATAAAATTTGTTGGCCATGAAATTGAAAGATGATACACCATATATTGGGAATTATATTTTATCCTAAAAAATTTGGGTTGGTAAGTCCTCAATACACCAAATTATATGACATCTATACAACTACCCATATTGGGGAATCCATGGTCTATTTCGATAAAGAAACCTTGACACAAGGATCACATAATGGACTTCTAGAGCATTGAATAACATTGTACGGGTAAGTGCAAGAAGATGGGGGGCCAAAAAGGGGCCTTAAGTGGCCACTTTTTTTTTGAAATCAAGAAATGCTGGCATTGGATGAGAAATTAAGCATAGTTACACTCAAAATTTGGAGATGTTAAAAAAACAATGTTCATAGTGCTCCGAGTCTACTTTCTAAACTACTAATTTTTTTTGAAAATGGTATAGATTAAGGGGTTCAAAAGAGGGAGCCACAGAAATTGGTGTTGTTTCTGTCAAAAAAACATAACATAGCATGTTTTGTGGCTCCCTCAAAAGGTTAACTTTTTTTTGGTATTTTTAAAATCACTTCGGTGAGAAATTAGCTAACAGCATGTAGTTTATGCCCAATTTTTCTGATAATTTTTTGATGAATATTTGATTTTTTACTAATTTTCAAAGTAGACACATCCTAAAAAATAGAATTTTAGCCATGCTACCCCTATAAATTTTGAAAACTAATTGAAAATCATTTTTTTAATATGTGTAGAATGGAGTCTAGTTTCTAAATATGTAATTTTTTCACATTTTGACAATGTTAAGCCTTTCATCTTTAATTTCTTTTGTTTGTGTGTCTAGTTTTGGGCAAAAACCACTGTTTGGTCTTTTTTTCATTGTAAATTAACATTACCCAATTGTTCAATTTGTTCGACCTTGAAACATGTGCAAATCTGAGGGTTAGCACGAACAAAATTATGTGAAATCTTGTAGAATTTGCAAAAACATGTATGTGGATGTTGAAAAGGCACTCCAAGCCTTTGGGTTGGAAATCCAAAGCAAATCCCAAGCCTAAGGCATTTGATTCCCAAAGCACAACATAACATGAGCGCGTTATAATGCGCTTGCATTATGTTGTGCTTTTTTTCCTTTTTGGCATGTTTACCGGTGTTTTCCCAGTTCGACATAATGCGAGCGCGTTATAACGTGCTCGTGTAATGTCTTCCTTTGAATGAGTTATGTTCAAGTTTCATAAGTATGTTTCATGGATGTTTATATCTATGCTTGTAGGTATGTATGCATGTTTGTATGTATGTACATGTATGCATGCTTGTATGTATACATGTTTGTATGTATGTATGTATGTTTGTATGTATGTATGTATGTATCTATCTATCTATCTAACTATGTATCTATGTATGTAAGTGTTTTGGGTTTAGTGTATATAAGAACCTGAGCCTGTATAGTTTTGAGGGTTGAGGGTTGAGGGATTAGGGCTTAAGTAATAGGTAGAGGGTAGAGGGTAGAGATTAGAGGGTTGAGGGTTACAATTGAGGGTTAATATTCAAGTTGTTGAGTGTATAAGATTAAGTGTGTAAGGTGCGGGGATTAGGGTTTAGGATATTGGGTTTAGGGTTTACGATATGGATTGAGGGTATATAAGGCATAGGGTGACTTGGGTTGAGAGCACATATAGTTTAGATTTAATTTAAGTATAGGGTTGAGGCACAATATTTGAGGTTTAGGATACAATGGTGAGGTTATATGGTCTAGGGATGAGGGTTTGAGGGTGTAGGCTTTAGGTTTTAAGGTATAGGGTTGATGATTGAGGGATTAGGGCTTAAGTATATTGTTGAGGGTATAGGGTTTAGGGTTTAGGGATAGGTTTTAGGGTTTAAGGGTTAAGGGTTAAGGGACAGGGTTTAAGGTTTAGGGGTACAAGATTAGGGTTTAAGGTATAGTGTCTTGGGTTAAGGGTTTAGGAATAGGGATAGCATTTAGGGTTTATGGATGATGGATTAGGCTTGAGGGTTGAGGGTTGAGGGTTGAGGGTTGAGGGATTAAGGTTTAAGGTATAGTGCTGAGGGTTGAGTATTTAGGGATAGGGTTTAGAGTTGAGGGATTAGGGTTTAAGGAAGAGTGTTGAGGGTTGAGGGTTTAGGGATAGGGTTTAGGGTTAAGGGTTGAGGGATTAGGATTTAGGGTTGATAGATTAGGGTTTAATGAATAGTGTTGATGTTTGAGGGTTTAGGAATAGGGTTTAGGGTTTATGGATTAGCATTTAGGGTTGATGGTTTAGGGTTTAATGTTGAGAGTTGAGGGTTGAGGGTTGAGGGTTGAGGGTTTAGGGATAGGGTTGATGGTCAAGGCATTAGGGTTAAAGTAAAGTGCTGAGGGTAGAGGGATTAGGGATAGGGTTTACGGTTGAAGGTTTAACAATTAAGGGTTGAGGCTTTAGGGTTGAGGGTTAAGGGATTAAGGTTTAAGATATAGTGTTGAGTGTCGAGGGTTTAGGGATAGGTTTTAGTGTTTAAGTTTTAAGGGTTAAGGCTTGAGGAATAGGGTTTAGCATTTAGGGATAAGGGATTAGGGTTTAAGGTATAGTGTTGAGGGTTGAAGGTTTAGGAATAGGAATAGCGTTTAGGGTTTAGGGATGAGTGATTAGGGTTAAGGGTTGAGGGATTATGGTTTAAGGCATAGAGTCGAGGGTTGAGGGTTTAGTGATAGGGTTTAGGGTTGAGAGTTGAGGGATTAGGTTTTAGGGTTGATGGATTAGGGTTTAAGGTATAGTGTTGAGGGTTGAGGGTTTAGGGATAGGGTTTAGGTTTGAGGGATTAGGGTTTAGGGTTAACAGATTAGGGTTTAATGCTGAGAGTTGAGGGTTGAGGGTTGAGGGTTGATGGTTTAGGGATAGGGTTGATGGTCAAGGGGTTAGGGTTAGAGTGTCCAGGATAGATGGATTAGGGATAGGGTTTAGGGTTGAAGTTTTAAGATTAAGGGTTGAGGCTTTAGGAATGAGGGTTTAAGGCTTAAGATATAGTGTCGAGTGTTGAGGGTGTACAGATAGGGTTTAAGTTTTAAGGGTTAAGGGTTGAGGGATAGGGATTAGGGTTTAACGTATAGTGTTGAGGGTTGAGGGTTTAGGGATAGGGTTTAGGTTTGAGGGATTAGGGTTTAGGGTTGATGGATTAGACTTTAATGTTGAGGGTTGAGGGTTGAGGGTTTAAGGATAGGGTTAATGGTCAAGGGGTTAGGGTTAGAGTGTCAAGGGTAGAGGGATTAGGGATAGGGTTTAGGGTTGAAGGTTTAAGGATTGAGGGTTGAGGCTTTAGGGATGAGGGTTTAACGCTTAAGATATAGTTTCAAGTGTTGAGGGTGTAGGGATAGGGTTTAAGTTTTAAGGGTTGAGGGTTGAGGGATAGGGATTAGGGTTTAAGGTATAGTGTTGAGGGTTGAGGGTTTAGGGATAGGGTTTAGGTTTAGAAATTAGGGTTTAGGGTTTACGAATTAGGGTTTAATGTTGAGAGTTGAGGGTTGAGGGTTGAGGGTTGAGGGTTTAGGGATAGGCTTGATGGTCAAGGGGTTAGGGTTAGATTTTCAAGGGTAGAGAGATTAGGGATAGGGTTTAGGGTTGAAGGTTTAAGGATTGAGGGTTGAGGTTTTAGGGATGAGGGTTTAAGGCTTAAGATATAGTGTCAAGTGTTGAGGGTGTAGGGATAGGGATTAGGGTTTAAGGTATAGTGTTGAGGGTTGAGGGTTTAGGGATAGGGTTTAGGGTTTAAGGTATAGTGTTGAGGGTTGAGGGTTTAGGGATAGGGTTTAGGTTTGAGGGATTAGGGTTTAGGGTTAACAGATTAGGGTTTAATGTTGAGGGTTGAGGGTTGAGGGTTTAGGGATAGGGTTGATGGTCAAAGGGTTAGGGCGAGAGTGTCGAGGGTAGAGGGATTAGGGATAGGGTTTAGGGTTAAGGTTTAAGGATTTAGGGTTGAGGCTTTAGGGATGAGGGTTTAAGGCTTAAGATATAGTGTCGAGTGTTGAGGGTGTAGTGATAGGGTTTAAGTTTTAAGGCTTAAGGGTTGAGGGATAGGGATTAGGGTTAATCTATAGTGTTGAGGGTTGAGGGTTTAGGGATAGGGTTTAGGTTTGAGGGATTAGGGTTTAGGGTTGACGGATTAGGGTTTAATGTTGAGAGTTGAGGGTTGAGGGTTGAGGTTTGAGGGTTTATGGATAGGGTTCATGGTCAAGGGGTTAGGGTTAGAGTGTCAAGAGTAGAGGCATTAGGGATAGGGTTTAGGGTTGAAGGTTTAAGGATTGAGGGTTGAGGCTTTAGGGATGATGGTTTAAGGCTTAAGAATATAGTGCTGAGTGTTGAGGGTGTAGGGATAGGGTTGAATTTTTAAGGGTTAAGGGTTAAGGGATAGGTATTAGGGTTTAAGGTATAGTGTTGAAGGTTGAGGGTTTAGGGATAGGATTTAGGTTTGTGGGATTAGGGTTTAATGTTGAGAGTTGAGGGTTGAGGGTTTAGGGATAGGGTTGATAGTCAAGGGGTTAGGCTAAGAGTGTCAAGGGTAGAGGGATTAGGGATAGGGTTTAGGGTTGAAGGTTTATGGATTGAGGGTTGAGGATTTAGGGATGAGGGTTTAAGGCTTAAGATATAGTGTCGAGTGTTGAGGGTGTAGGGATAGGTTTTAAGTTTTAAGGGTTAAGGGTTGAGGGATAGGTATTAGGGTTTAAGGTATAGTGTTGAGGGTTGAGGATTTAGGGATACGGTTTAGGTTTGAGGCTTTAGGGATGAGGGTTAAGGGATTAGGGTTTAAGATATAGTGTCAAGTGTCGAGGGTTTAGGGATAGGTTTTAGGGTTTAAGTTTTAAGGGTTAAGGGTTGAGGGATAGTATCAAGCCCATTAAGGGTTTAGGAATAGGGATAGTGTTTAGGGTTTAGGGATGAGGGATTAGGGTTGAGGGTTGAGGGATTAGGGTTTAGGGATAGGGTTTAGAGTTTAGGGTTTAGGGATTAGGGTTTAAGGTATAGTGTTGAGGGTTTAGGGATAGGGTTTAGGGTTAAGGGATTAGAGTTAAGGGTTGAGGGATTAGGGTTTGACATTGAGGGTTGAGGGTTGAGGGATTAGGGTTGAGGGTTGAGAGATTAGGGTTTAAGGTATAGTATCGAGCCTGTTGAGGATTTAGGAATAGGGATAGCATTTAGGGTTTAGGGATGAGGGATTAGTGTTGAGGGTCGAGGGATTAGAGTTAAGGGTTGAGGGATTAAGGTTTGATGTTGAGGGTTGAGATTTGAGGGTTTAGGGTTGAGGGTTGAGGGATTAGGGATAGGGTTGAGGGTTGAGGGATTAGGGTTAAAGTAGAGTGTCAAGTGTATAAGGATTAGGGATAGGGTTGGAGGGTTTAGTGATAAGGGATTAGGGTTTAAGGTATAGTATCAAGCCTGTTGAGGGTTTAGGAATAGGGATAGCATTTAGGGTTTAGGGATGAGCGATTAGGGTTGAGGGTTGAGGGATATGGTTTGAGGGATTAGGGTTTAGGGATAAGGTTTAGGGTTTAGGGTTGAGGGATTAAGGTTTAAGATATAGTGTTGAGGGTTTAGGGTCAAGGGATTAGAGTTAAGGGTTGAGGGATTAGGGTTTGACATTGAGGGTTGAGGGTGTAGGGTTGAGGGTTTATGGATAGGGTTGAGGGTCGAGCTCATTGAGGGTTTAGGAATAGGGATAGTGTTTAGGGTTTAGGGATGAGGGATTAGGGTTGAGGGTTGAGGGATAGGGTTTAGGATTGAGGGTTGAGGGATTAGGGTTTAAGGTATAGTATCAAGCCTGTTGAGGGTTTAGGAATAGGGATAGTGTTTAGGGTTTAGGGATGAGGGATTAGTGTTGAGGGTCAAGGGATGAGAGTTAAGGGTTGAGGGATTAGGGTTTGACATTGAGGGTTGAGGGTTGAGGGTTGAGGGTTGAAGGTTGAGGGATAGGGTTGAGGGTCGAGGGATTAGGGTTAAAGTAGAGTGTCAAGGGTATAAGGATTAGGGATAAGGTTGGAGGGTTTAGGGATAAGGGATTAGGGTTGAAGGTATAGTATCAAGCCCATTGAGGGTTTAGGAATAGGGATAGCATTTAGGGTTTAGGGATGAGGGATTAGGGTTTAGGGATAAAGTTTAGGGTTTAGGGTTGAGGGATTAGGGTTTAAGGTATAGTGTTGAGGGTTTAGGGATAGGATTTAGGGTCGAGGGATTAGATTTAAGGGTTGAGGGATTAGAGTTTGACATTGAGGGTTGAGGGTTTAGGGATAGGGTTGAGGGTCGAGCCTATTGAGGGTTTAGGACTAGGGATAGCATTTAGGGTTTAGGGTTTAGGGATGAGGGATTAGGGTTGAGGGTTGAGGGATTAGGGTTTAGGATTAAGTGAGACCTAGATGGCTAAGGTTGGATGGAGAGGTAGACAAGGAGTAACTGAGAGACATAGAGAGGGGAGAGGTAGAGAGGTGAGGGGGAGAGATAAGTGAGATATAGAGAGGTGAGAGATAGAACATGAGCTAATGGAACTAGAGGTGAGATATTGTAAAGGTGCTATCGAAGGTGAGATAGGCACACATATTTATGGATCAATCTATAGAAGGACAAAATGTGAGCGCGTTATATCGCACTTGCATTTTGTCTTGCTTTAGAAATGGTAAAAAAGCCTGGACCCCCGTGATCCAGGCCCACATGCTTTGTTTTCATGCTGATTATGCACGTGTTCTAACAAAAAAGAAGTGCTTTCATGTTGTTGGGAAGTTCACATGCACATTTTACACATTCTACCACCTTTGCATGATCTTTCCACCACCTTTTCTACTTTGCCAACTTGAGAAGGAGGAAATAACATAGTTTTCATATCAAATTTGATATATATATATATATATATATTCAAGTTTTAATTTTTGTAGTGTTGCAATCTTAATTGTGATTCAATTTTAGGAATTTAACATTATAGATTGGTTGATAGTATTTTTGTTACTAATTATATTTGAGTGTTATTCAATTTAACATTGAAAAGGAAACAAGTGGTGAAAAACTCAAATTGTTGAGGAGTTTGATGCAAGAAGAAAAAACACTACATAATTGGGTACTCTCTCCATTCGAATCTCTATTTTATGATAAATCATGATAAAGTAATTCAAATAGAATTAAGGAAAATGTAAAGAACATGCATGAAAAGACTTGACATGTTTATATCACTTGTATCCAATATGCATAATAAAAGACTATGTATACATATCTTGTGTTTATATGATATACTATGTTTTAAATTACTTCATGGTATGGATACTAAAAGATATCTCAAAGGTCAACATTAATTAAAATAGACACATTCCCAATCAAGAAAGTAGCCTACAATCTCACATGATGCCATGTATATTTTCTACACTTGGGCTCTTTAATAATTATGTGTAATAAACACACCTTAGCATACCATTACAATCCCACTATTATCTTGTCATATTAACAAGTTAAAATACAAATGAATAGGTGCCAAGATCATACAAGTATGCACATGACATGATGATTTGTATACACATATCTTGGGCTAGGACATTCCTTATGCACCTATTCATGATGATTTGTATGCACATGACATAACAATATTTCAAAATTTCCTAATTGTCCTTTGTTAGCTGACATGATGGTGGTTACCTTGATTGACTATATACCATTCAATACCCTAAATTACAGAGATTAGTCTAATGATTTTTATGACAATCCTAGGTATGTGATGTAGAGGTAGGGTTCAACTCAATCCAAAGGGCTCATACCAATAGTTTCTTCAAATTTCATAAGCTTTCCTCTCAAGCAATCTCCCTATACAGAGGAACAAAGAGGGTCTTCAATACTTCAAAACCTAACAAGGCTACTAGAGGTCTTCTTACCCCTCAGGAACTTAGACACAACCATTCTAAACCCTTACTCAAGTCTACACTCTTTAATTGTTGTCTATTCCTTCACAAGACACCCAAATCCTAGTAGCCCTAGTACCAACAAAACACCTTCTCAATTCCAAATCGTAGTAGCCCTAGTAACAACAAACATGTCAAATTGGGTCTGCCTCAACCTTTTCAAGCATGAAGTCCCATGTACTCTTCACTTGTAGCCTTAATAGGTGACTTTCCTTTGACCTTATCCTCATTTAGGATTGAAGTGAACTTTGTACCATAATGCTTTGTATGGCTGCAATAACATTGTGCAATAATGCTTTGTATGGCTGCAATAATTTGCTTTGTACCTATTTTGGTTGAGTGACATTTACTCTTTTACATGATGATTGTATGTATATTTACTATGAAGGGTTGAATGACATATTTTAATTATTTGTATGGATTCATTTCTTAGGAACTAATATTGGTCTCTTTATCATGCTACAGACAAATTCTCTATCATATTGAGGAAACGATCAAGAATTAAACCAACACAGGAAGAGATAGAATCTAAGAATGCAAAGAAAGAAGCAACTATGAGGGAACTTCATGAGAAGAGGAAATTGGACACGATAAATGAAGACATGCCAATTGAAGAGGAACCACAACCATCACAAAGAGATATGGTATTGGTGGCACAAAGAGAACGAATGCAAAAACTTCATGCTATGCGAGATTTGAATACCATAGTTGGAGACACATCCTCTACCACAAGTCAACATGTAGGGACACCATCTACCACATCTCAATTTGAGAGTACACCATCACTCACATGTGATGATGGAGGTACTCTATCATTCCCACCTCAACCTCAAGGTATGCCATCTATTCCATCTTCGATTGAAGGTATGCCATCTAGCCCATCTCATTTAAATGTTGATGAAATTCCTAATGTTGAGATGAATTTACCTAACTTAACACCACCTAGAATTTTGCATAGAAAGCCAACGTATTTGATTGATATTGATGAGAATATTTTGCAACCAATGGAAGGTAAGATTCCAAAATGCACTTGTAGAAGATATGCTCATAAGATTTGGAGATTGTTCTTTGAAAAGTTAAATGAGACTACAAGATGTCAACTATTCGTTGAAATGATGCGAAGTATAAAGTATAGGTCCATCATGAAGATTCTTGGGTTGAGAACATCAGAGGCTTCAAGTGAAAAATCTATTGTCAAGAATCTAATGAGTGCGTATGAAAGTGTGGGTAACACCTCACACATAAAAGATAGTAATACAACACAGCGTCTGATTACATCAACTATAGTAAGTAGTCAAATGAGGAAAGCTCGTCTCATTAGAAAGATGAGTCAAGACTTGAGAATTAATAGAAAAAATTTATCAAGAGCCATTGGAAGATGCCAAAGAATTGAGGACACTAATGCCAATTAATTATGGGAGTTCTCGGGGAGACTACCACGAAAAGATAAACCAATTGTTGAAGCATTGAGATCACTAGTTGAAGAATTTTGGAAGAATTACACAAGGGTATCCCCGAATCAAAGAGATGTGGTAAGAAGGAGAATCAATAGTTGGAACCGTGAGCCACATCCAAAGCATTTTTTGGATGAGACTCAAACACAGTTTTATGGTAAATTTCTAGAGAAGTATCCTAAAATTAAAATTTATCAAAGATATTTTGAAATGCTAAAACCTTTCTATGTCAAGATAAATCACACACGCACTACTTGTTGTTGTAGATTACATATTGAATTTTCTAACCATTTTGATGTTTATAGGTCTATATGTTTAGATTTGCATACTAACAATGTTTTGCAGGGTTGTGGCATACGTGCCCCACCAACATCTTCAAGAGACTTCATATCAAGGATTTTATGTGAAAGAGAGGAAGGTCAAATATTCTACAAGAAATTATTCTTGGATGGAACATGTCATCAATGAAGTGGCTTGCAACATTTGCTAATAAATGAACATATGGAAAGAACACATGCGGTTGGAAACGAACTAGTAGAGTTTGGAAAGTATAAAACAGTGGCATACAATACAAGAGATGGTAAAAAAGCAAAGAGGTGTGAATTGGTTATTGAAAAGATTCGAGTGTATCAATTTATGGCTATATTTCATGATCGCATAGTGTATGAGTATGTCAGACATGCCCATAGAGCTCGATGGTTGGACTTGCAATTCAAGTTATGCAAGGACACATTTCTGGTTGGTAGCATTGTTTCAGTCATTGACTTTGCAAATAACTATAGTCTACAGCCACATCGTGAGGTGCAATCACAATATTACAACTCCAAATAGGTTTCTATATTTGTGCACATCGTATTCATTCATGTGAATGATAGTATAGAGGATGACAGAAAGATTATAAGGGAGTATCATTTCTATATCAGTAATGATCGCACGCATTCTACGGAGTTTGTGCAAGGTTGCTTTTAGGTGTTCTACAATGATTTGGCTAGAAGGGGCATATCGTTTAGTCAGCATATCATATGGTCAGATAATTGTGTGTCACAATTCAAGAACTCATGAAATTTCTATTGGCTGAGTAGGAGGCATAATTTTACAGGTATTTAGCATATGTGAAACTTTTGTGAGGTCAGGCATGGAAAGGGGGAGCATGATGGTGCAGGAGCATGTATCAAAAGATCCATAGCACAAGAAGAGTTAAAGTATAAAGACAATGCAAAGTTGAAAGATGCAAAATCGATTGTCGAGTGGTGTAATGCTTCTATGGGTCCAGGTAATGAAGGTAAGTCTTTAGTTCATAGATTTTTTTGGTTGATAGATGATACTAACATTGCACCATATGAGGACTATTCTACACTGATAGGATCAAGTGAGATGCACTCTTTCAGAAGCTCAATTGCAGGTTCATGAAGTATCCATACGTGAAAGATGTCATGCTTTTGTTCTTCATGTACAATTCAAGCCTGGGATGAGTGCGAGTCAAAGGAGTTGGTTGACAAATGGCAGTTAAGTTATCTTAGCCCACTTGACACGTATCGACCCTCAACAGCACTGGAACTAATACAGATGGAATCATCAGTTGACTTTGACCACATATCAGATCTAGTTCAACCAGGTAATATATTTATTTTCATAGTTTTTGAAATTCCTAATGTCATCTTACTTTGTAGTGTTTTTGTAATGTTGACTAATTTCATCTAATTTTCTACACATATCAATGTAGGACATGTATATGCAGTTATTGCAGATGAAGATAACGAAGAGGGAACATATTATTACTTGTGTCGTTGTGTTGAGGCCAAAAAGAAATTGGAGGCCCCAGTTACAGATGGAGAAAACATCAAATACCCTATAGGCTCAGTGGTTATTACTGGAATGTGGCTTAGAAGGTACCCACATAAGAGTGTTAATGTTTGGCTATTTTAGGACTTTGACACGCATCGGAAGATTCTTCATTACTCAAACCTTGTCGTTGCATCCAATGTTCATTTGATACAATATCAAGGTAGACCTTTGAACAAGATCTTGTGGAAGGTGCGTGAGTCTGACCATGGAACAATACTTGACACAATAAAGAGTAGAGCAGACCCGGATGGTTCATTGGATTAATTTGTAAGTATTCACATTGATTTTGTAAAGTCATGTTACATTGAGTTGTAAGTATGCACATTAATTTGTAAGGTTTGTCTTTTTTTATTTGATGCTACATTTTTACACATATACACATTTTTACATCATCATGTTATGCTTCATGGGGTTAGACCTAAGTGATGGATGAAGTTGATCCTGAGAATAATGTATAAAATCTAGGTAATGTATAAAATATAGGTGTCTCTAGGTGTCTTAGTTTCTAACTAGATAATAGGTGTCTCTAATTGTGTCTTAGGTATATACGATATGTCAACTAGGTAGATAGAGACTAGAAAAAAGGTATTTAATCTAATCTAGGTGTCTTAGGTAGATACTATATATCAACGACTTGTCTAGAGACTAGAATAAGGTATAATCTAGAATGATCTAGGTGTCTTCTATAATTTAATCTAGGTGTCTTAGGTAGGCACTATATGTTAACTAGGTCACCATAATAGGTGTCTTAGGTAGAACTATAATCTAGGTGTCTAGTTGACTTAGGTCTAGACTATGATAAGGTATAAAGATTAGGTGTCTTAGGTCTACTATGTCTATAAAATCTAGATACATACTATACAATAGGTGTCTTAGGTGTCCTACGTCTACTACAATACATGTGTCTTAGGTCTTAGGTGAGGCCACATGAGCTTCCACCTTCACGTGGTTGGCCTTGTCAGTATAGAATATTTATATTTCTTGAAGCTAAGGGAAGCTCTTTTTCTTAATAGGAAAACTTTATCAACTTTAGTTGCACTAATGGTGCAGGGGCACCCAGGTTGTCATGCCTCCAAGAGGGGGCAAGAATTAAAATTTTGTTTTGATTGAGTCAATTGTATGTAATAAGGTCTTCTAAGACCATTTGATATATTTTTGAGTCAGTTTGAGTTATTTGGGGTTAGTTTGAGTCTTTGAGTCTTGTTGCAAAAAAGTGTCAATGTTGTCAAGTTGCACAAAGCAACTTTTGTATTTTTGGTGTCATGCTCCTGATGCGACCAAACTGACAGTTCCAATGCATCCTAATGGGTACGTTTAGGCTAGGCATGGTCCTATTTTTCACCCAAACATGCCGAAACAGTCCAAGCTACATTGTACCGATGATATCCCTAAAGAGTCCAAAGTGCAAAAAGACAACAATTTTTGACGAGCTGTTACTTAGAAACTATGTCACTTAGAAACATTCGTTCTAAGGCAATGTGATCACATAGGGTTCCTCTACAATAACCTCTGTCAATTTTTTATATCTGTAAGGTGTTTTCCTGTGGTGAAAGGTTTTCTGCTGCCCCAAAAATCATTTGAAGGAGGTAGTGTAAAGTTGAAAAGGGTGTAACTTTCATCCTACTCTTGATGTGACCAAACTGACTGATCTAACGCATCTGGATGGGTACATTTATGCCAAGTATGGTCTTGTTTTTAACCCAAACATATCGAAACAGTCCGAGCTACATTGTACTGACGATATCCCTGAAGAGTCAAAAGTGCAAAAAGGCAGCAATCTTTGACGAGATGTTACTCAAAAACCGTGTCACTTAGAAACATTATGTTTGAGGCAACGTGATCATGTAGGGTTACTCTACAATAACCTCTCTCAGTTTTTTATATATCTAAGGTATTTGCCCATGGTGAAAGGTTTTCTGCTGCCCCAAAAATTGTCAGAAGGAGGTAGTGTAAAGTTGCAAAGGGGTGTAACTTTCATCTTGCTCCTGATGTGATCAAACTGACTATTCCAACGCATCTGGATGGGTACATTTATGCTAGGTATGGTCCTTTTTTTCACCCAAACATGCCGAAACAGTCCGAACTACATTGTACTGACGATATCCCTAAAGAGTCCAAAGTGCAAAAAGGTAGCAATCTTTGAGAGATGTTACTCGAAAACCATGTCACTTAGAAACATTCTGTCTAAGGTAATGTAATCATGTTGGGTTCCTCTACAATAACCACTTTCAGTTTTTTATATCTCTGAGGTATTTGCCCGTGGTGAAAGGTTTTATGTTGCCCCAAAAATCGTCAGAAGGAGGTAGTGTAAAGTTGCAAAGGGGTGTAGCTTTTGCCCTGCTCCTGATGTGACCAAACTGACTATTCCAACACATTCAGATGGGTACATTTACGCTAGGTATGGTCTTTTGTTTCACCCAAACATTCTGAAACAATCTGAGCTACATTGTATCGATGATATCCCTGAAGAGTCCAAAGTGCAAAAAGGTAGCAATATTCGACAAGATGTTACTTGAAAACTGTGTCACTTAAAAACATTTCGTCTAAGGTAACGCAATCATGTAGAGTCCATCTACAATAACCTCTCTCAGTTTTTTATATCTCTGAGGCATTTGCCTATGGTGAAAGGTTTTCTGCTGGCCCAAAAATTGTCAGAAGGAGGCAGTGTAAAGTTGCAAAGGGGTGTAACTTTCATCCTGCTCCTGATGCAACCAAAATGATAGTTCCAACGTGTCCAGATGGGTAGGGTTATGCTAGGCATGGTCCTGTTTTGCACCCAAACATGCCGAAATAGTTCAAACTACATTGTACCAGCAATATCCCTGAAGAGTCCAAAGTGTAAAAAGGCAGAGATCTTTGACGTGATGTTACTCATAAACTGTGTCACTTAGATACATTCCGTCTGAGGCAACATGATCATGTAGGGTTCCTCTACAATAACCTCTCTCAGTTTTTTATATCTTTGAGGTGTTTGCCCATGGTGAAAGGTTTTCTACTGCCCCAAAAATCGTCAGAAGGAGGCAGTGTAAAGTTGCAAAGGGGTTTAACTTTTGTTTTTCTCATGTGGCCAAACTGATAGTTCCAACGCATCTGGATGGGTATGTTTAGACTAGGCATGGTCCTGTTTTACACCCAAACATTCCAAAATAGTCTGAGCTACATTGTACTGACATATCCTTGAAGAGTCCAAAGTGTAAAAAGGCAGCAATCTTTGATGAGCTGTTACTTGGAAACCGTGTCACTTAGATACATTATGTCTAAGGGAACATGATCATGTAGGGTCCCTCTATAATACCTCTCTCATTTTTTTATATCTCTGAGGTGTTTGCCTATGGTGAAAGGTTTTCTGCTACCCCAAAAATTATCAAAAGGAGGCAGTGTAAGGTTGCAAAGGGGTGTAACTTTTGTTCTCCTCCTCGTGCGACCAAATCGACAATTCCAATGAGTCTGGATGGGTATGTTTAGGCTAGGCATGGTCATGTTTAGTACCCAAACATGCCGAAACAGTCTGAGCTACAAACACTAACTAGTCTTCAGTCTTCAAACACTACAAATACCATGATATCCTACATAAAGCTATCTTTTAGCCTTTTATAAAGGCATGCCCATCAAATTCAATTGCATAGAAATAATTTTTTGTATTCCAAATTCCTTTTAAATATTGACCTTCCAATCCTTTTTCCTATCCTCATATCAATTAAATATGACCTTCGATTACGATATGGCACTCGAGCTTATGAGAGTTTACCAGAGACGCCAGTTGAGTTAGGTTGAAGGGCCGGTGAACTAATGACTTAAAGACCCTTTAGTAGGTTGATTTAAGTGGTAGTAACTTGTGATTATAAGTCAATATTAAATTAAAACAAAAGTGCACTTTACACACGACAGACAATTGAGGGTTTTAAAGTCTTAAGAAAAGGGTATGTGCAGGATCATCGCGGGCCAAACAGTGGTAATAGGAAAAAAAATGCCTTTTTACTTAGCCAAATTCGTGACTTGGCAAAGTGTTTTGGTTTGGATACCAAACCAAAATGGATATCCGTTTTCTAAGAATTTTTGGGAAAAAGGCTTTTTACTCTTTTTGAAAATACACCTCTTAAATCTTGGATCTCCAATCAATATATGAACCTCCTTAAAGACCGTTTCTGAAGGAGGAGGGAAAATTAACATTGGTAGCTTCTTTACACATTGATCCATAAGGATTTGTTAAACACTAAGAATCATCACTAATGAATTACTCAAATAATCAATAATAAAATATTCAATTTTGTTCATCAGGTGAAATAATCACTTTTAGACTATGTTCCAATATTTCAGGGATAAGAATGGTGGGGCAGCAGGGGATGTGTTTTGGGGCATTTTGGATTTCATGCCCTAAATTGCTTTACCCAATCCTTCATATGATTTGATTCATGATACATGGTTTGAGAAGGATACACATGATATACCCTTACCCTCTAGTGATAAAATTATGAATGATACTTTATGTGGTGAAGCTACACCTTCGTTAATCCTTCATGACATTTTTATTCCTTGTGATGATGATGTCCTTCATGTGATATGTTAGGACATAATTCAAAGTTAACATGGCCTGAACTCTCTTGGAAGGGTAAGCATGGACTATAAGAACATTGAACTAGTTGGATCTGTTAAGCTCGCCATTTATGAAAGAAGCTTTTAAAAGGTTAACCTTAATTAGGTAAGGTTATGTTTCAGTGTGGTTGTTTGTGCAACAATGTGTAAATTAACGTTACCGAAGGATAAATCTAACTATACTAACATTTTAATAACCATGAGAGCTGGGACTAACAATTAGACTAAAAACTTGACAAACAATGCAACTTGGACACATGTAGGACTTGGAAAATAGAAAAGAATATAATTAAATGTGGAAAACAATGAAAAAGTGGTATTAGTTGCACCTATATAGAGAAGTGGTTTAGAGGTTGGTTAGGGGAATTATTTAGGGTTTAGAGGTTTAGGGTTGCTCGGGTTTAGGGGTTTAGGGTTTATAGTTTAAAGAGTTATAGAGAGAGGGGACTGATAGAGTTTGGGAGAGATAGAGGAGACAAAGGGGAGAGATAGGAGATAGAGAGTGAGAGACATGTCCAAAGACATAGAGAGAGAGAGATTGAGAGGTAGAGGGATGATAGAGATAGGGAGATAGAGGTTTAGGGTTACTTGGGTTTAGGGGCATGATTTAGGGTTTAGGGTTTAGGGTTTAGGGTTTAGAGAGAGATAAAGGACCAATAGAGAGATATAGAGGAGTCTGAGGGGAGAGATAGGGATATAAAGAGTGAGGGACATGGCAAGAGACATAGCCAGAGAGATTGAGAGATAGAGGGACAAAGGTGATAGGGAGATAGGGGAGAGACAGGGAGATAGTGGTTTATGGTTACTTGGGTTTAGGGTTTAGGGGTTTGGGGTTTAGGGTTTCTTAGGTTTAGGGGTTAGGGGTTAGGGTTTAGGGGCATTATAATTTAGGGTTTAGGATTTATTGTTTAGGGGTTAGGGGTTAGGTTTAGAGGTTTAGGGTTTATAGAGAGAGAGGAATGATAGGGAGATAGAGAGAGGAGACCGAGGAGAGAGATAAGGAGATAGAGAGTGAGGCACATGGCCAGGGACATAGGGAGAGAGATCAAGAGAGGTAGAGGGATGATAGAGATAGGGAGATAGGGGAGAGATAGGGAGATATAGGTTTAGAGTTGATTGGATTTAGAGTGTACCTGGGTTTAGGGTTTCTCAGTTTTGGAGATAGCTAGATAGAAAGAGAGAGGAGACAAATAGGGAGAGATAGAGGTGACAAAGGGGAGAGATAGGGAGATAGAGAGTGAGCGAGATGTCCAGAGAAATAGGGAGAAGGATTAAGAGGTAGAGGGATGATAGAGATAGGGAGATAAGGGAGAGATAGGAGATAGGGTTTAGGGTTGCTCGCGTTTAGGGGTTAAGGTTTAGAGGTTTAGGGTTTAGTGTTTAGAGAGAGAGGAGCAATAGGGAGATATAGAGTGAGGGACATGGCCAAAGCATAGGGAGAGAGATTGAGAGGTAGAGGAATGTAGTGATGGGGAGATAGTGAGATAGGGAGATAGAGAGATAGAGGTTTAGGGTTTCTTGGGTTTTGTGTTTAGGATTTAGGGGTTTATGGTTTCTCAAGTTTAGGGTTTAGGGGTTAGGAAATAGGGGTTAGGGGTCACAAGTTTGATCTCAATTGTTGACACAAATATCATCTAATATGTAAGTTAAACATGAAATGATTTGTTAGAATTTACAGGTCAAAACTACTTGCTTTTACAATTTTTTTATGACAATTATCTATTCAAAAGTGCCTTTAAAATACTATGAGATACCTTAGTATAAGTAAATCATATAAAAATCAAATATATATATCATCATAATCCTATATAAATTTTGATAGTTTGTCCAAAATCTCTCCTTTCATATGATACAGTCTTTCTAAAATTTGGATTATATTTTATAGCTAAAATGCCTAAATGCTAAAAATGCTAAAATACTAAAATAAAAAAAATGAAAACAATAGAGAAAAAGAAAACAGATATTCATTTTGATAATGGATATCCATTTTGGAAAACATAAAAAGTGAAAAAAACACTGAGTTTTTGCAAACCCACGGCTTGCAAAACATAGTCTCATCTTTGAAGAACGGATATCAGAGCTGAGGAATGGATATCCAATCCAAAGAGGTAAGATTTTTTGCATTTTTTTTGTTTGTTTTGTATATTCAAGCAATTTTTTTGGTTTTTATGCTAAGTGGCTATGTTTTATAATTTAATTAGGTAAAATGGATGCACAAAATGAAAACCCAAACCCTCCACCACCAAACCCTCCCCCCCAACAATAGAAGAGAATATTCAAAGAAATATTGATCATATAAGTAGGATCATAGAAATGTATCACTGCCACCCTCGATTGTCTATAATGACATCAAATTTAGAGGGAATTGTGAGGGTAAAATAGTGCATCAATCAAATGAATAACAGATGACCCAAACATCAACAGAATAGAGAAACAAAGAAGATTCAAATGAACAAAGCAATGAACAAACACAGCAAACCTCTTCCGTTTCGAAACTTCTGTTGTTCGCCTATCACGAATCGTCCTTTCGCAGATGAGATGAGCCCTCAGAGAGTGCAATCTTTTAAAAGCTGTTGGAGGAAGTCGATGGTGAATGGCTGTAGTGTGATATGCAATGAAGGTGAGCTCCAATGCAACAATGGTGATCTCAAGCTTGTAGATGACAAATGGGTGCCAAAGGCGCGCTGGTGATATTTCTGTAGAGTAACGATGTCAAAAGCCTGGATGATTAGAATGAAGGGATGAAGCTTCATTTATAGACCCGGAGGAATAGGAATCAACGGTTGAGAGAAGATATGAAGATCAACGGTTGAGGATGGTTGAGGAATGTGCAACCAGTGGAAATGTGACAAGTGTCCCAGCTCCATCA
The DNA here is from genome assembly GCA_027924645.1 of Cunninghamia lanceolata. Lineage (NCBI taxonomy): Eukaryota > Viridiplantae > Streptophyta > Pinopsida > Cupressales > Cupressaceae > Cunninghamia > Cunninghamia lanceolata. The sequence continues at coordinate 2,653,698 of BSBN01000332.1, forward strand.
TGAAAGGTGGGATGTGACAAAACTGATTGGAGAGTTAACTCCATTGACTGGTCTGTTAACAGAATTGATTGATCAGTTAGAAGAGTGGATTGTGGAACTGACTGGATTGATTGAGGATTTGACTCAACTGACAGGTTAGTTAACAGATTTGATTGATTGGTTAACTGACCTCTGATTGGAGAAGAAATAGGCCATGTGGGTGAGGGAAAATAAGATAATTAAATATTAAATATATTTAATTACATGTGCAACCTGATGAGGTGGACAAGGTGAGGTGGAAAAAGGTGAGGTGTAGAGGTGATGTGGATTTTTGAATTTAGAACTTTAGGATAGAGGAATTAGGCTTAATTAAATAATTTATAATTATTTAATTGTGAAGGACGAATGGAAGGATTTTAATTAAATAAATAGAATTTATTTAATTATGGAACAGTGAATCGATTAAATAAATTTAGAATATTTATTTAATTAATAGAAGAAGGGAATAAATATTTAGAATATTTATTTAGGATGATTTGTGTCATTTTTAGGCGTATACATTTTGCCCCTCTTTGATGCAATGCAGTTTACAGCGTTGCTTCAAAGAAATTGATAGTCTGAATGATGATACATGCCCCAGTTTGCCCCTAGTATAGGTTAAATGACGATAGGATGCCCCCTCGGGAGATTGGATGGGAAAAACGGCGAAAGTTTTGGAGACGGACGATCTCACGACGAGGAAGGGGTTAGGATAGGTTGGAGGAAAAGGGACGCGGTCAGGGATGCAGGAAGAAAACGGGAGGAAAAACGGACACGGGAAGTAGTCACAGTCATCACCTAGCCAGAATTAGGGTTTTGGAGGCTATAAATAGGAGCTGGGTCCACAAGAATAGTCATTTGCACACTTGGTTGATCTGGATTGGAGAAGGAGAGCTCAGAGCAAACCTAGCGCAGCATGGCGGCTAGAGCAGCAGACATTCCACGCGAGGAGCATCGATTCGAGCAAGTCCGACGATTCAGGCGGCCAGCAGAGGCAGGACCCCCGGTATGTGCTTCGAAAAAATTCTCCTAGGGTCGAGTTTAGGTGTCATAAATGCTCATAGAAAATAGGTGAAATGAATGCGCCGAAACGCAGAACGGCGCATATGCCCCGCGAAGCTGCGCTTTTGTGATTTCGCGGCGCATATGCCTGTTTCGGCGGCGCATACGTGAAAGCTGCGCATGTGTTCACTCTGGCGGCGCTTTCGTAATTAAGCGGCGCTTTTGTATTTGCGCCGCGCATGCGTGAAATGTAGCGGCACATTTGCTGAAACTGTGCATATGTGACTTCCTGCGGCGCCTACATGATTTAGCGGCGCATACGTGGCTTTATGCGGCGCATGCGTCAGAACGGCGCATATGTGCCCTGTTGCGGCGCATATGCATTTTTGCGGCGCATATGTTGATTGTTGCGGCGCATATACCAGAAATGGCGCATTTACCACCTGTAGTGGCGCTTTTGCTTGGGATGGCAAATTACTTAGCCAAACTGACTCGATTAGCGTCCTGTTTGATGCAAGAATCGATGAGCTATCTCCGAGATTGCAGGAATCTAGTCAAGAGATGTAGTGTGCTGTTTTGATCAATTTGAAATGCTAAGTTTAGTTGATATAGTCCAATAGATATGTTGAGTATGGTATATGCGGTTTGAGACTGACGCCTTGCTTTGCGTGCTTGCAGGAGGAGATACGAGAGACATTGCAGTCGAGGGAGACGTTCCCTATGCCTCTACTGCAGAGACATATGTTGACGGAGGCTGACAGAGTGGCGCTTGGTGCCATGGGCCTAGATTACGTTTGCTTCATGCCCGAGGTGCGGGCGAACCGAGGACTGCTGACAGCTGCCGTGGAGAGATTCCACAGCGAGGACGGGACCTTCCACTTCCCTACTGGAGAGATGACTGTGACGTTGGAGGACGTCTATAGGATTATGCACTTGCCCGTGGTAGGCGAGTTGGTGGAGTACGACGCACAGCGGGACGCGGGACTCGCCGAGTGTCAGCGAGTATTCGACGATCCCAAGCTGGTGGGACAGGTCATCCCTTGGCAGGATATCTATGACTGCTACGACTACTTCCCTGGGATCGTGGCTGGACTGATTGCGGGTGTTGTATGCCCTGACAGGAGATCGCACGGGTTCCCCGTTGGATGGGGCAGGATTATGGAGCGGATGGTGACTGAGGGCACCCGATACGCGTGGGGACCTTGCGTGCTAGCTCACTTATACCACGACATGCATCAGGTGGTGTACCACCGCAGCACGAGTCTATCGGCTGGGGTGCTGCTGTTACAGTTTTGGCTGTGGGAGCACATAGCGGTGACCAGGCCGATATGTGTCTTTGCTAGGCAGAGGGGAGAGCCGTACAGCTATGGCTACGCAGGAGTGATTTCTCAGCACAGGCTGGGGAAGCTGGAGTATTGGCGGCACACGCTGGATGGGATAGATGTGGTCGTCTGGCGACCATATCTGGACTGCGAGCCTTGGGACGATGAGGGAGATGAGCTGCCCTTTTGCTTTCAGACTAGGTGGCTGATAGGCCGGACACGGCACATCTTGGAGAGGCAGACGGTGGGCCGAGTACTGAGACAGTTCGGCAGGAGACAGGGCATGCCGCAGGGACAGGCCATGTTTGCACGGACGCATGCAGAGAGGGTCCGATGGGGGCCGATGGCTTCTTACGAGGAGGCTCTGGCAGAGTTCCAGCAGTTGCCTTATGTGGCATGGGATATGAGGCGAGAGATTGCAGATGCTGGGGTTACACAGGAGTATGAGGATTGGATTACTGCACATCCATTTCCGAGATATTCAGGACCTGGTATGCTGGTGCCTCGTATCGACGAGGCGGACTCAGAGGAGGAGGGAGAGGCTGGTCCAGGGCGGAGGGCCGCTAGAGGAGGACAAGGACGTGGTGGCCGAGCTGCAGAGAGGCCGAGGCAGCGGAGGAGGATAGACCGGGCTGGGCAGGCAGTGCCAGGACAGGGGGAGGGACAGCAGCAGGCACAGATGCCACCACCCCAGCAGGTACCACAGCAGCAGGTGCCCCAGCAGCAGGGGCTAGGACAGGCAGAGGCAGCACAGGGGCCGGTGCAGGGTGAGGCACATGAGAGGACCATAGCCAGCCTGAGAGGACAGGTGCGGGAGCTGCAGGCACAGCTGAGGAGAGTGGAGAGGATGCGAGATACAGATGCAGCAGTGATCGCTGGCTTGACTCGCGAGTGAGACATGGCAGATGCCCGGGTACGTCTGATCCGAGTAGAGAGGGACATAGCAGTAGCTGCCATGGGCACAGATGCAGCGAGTACATTTTTGGTTGGGCAGGTGCAGCAGGCACAGGCACAGACAGACTTAGCCAGAGCACAGCAGCAGGTACAGTACTACCGAGGCTTGTACCATGGTGCCGTGTCGGCGAGCCAGAGGGCAGGGAGTTTCAGGACTCAGTCTGGGGTGGCTCACAGAGCAGGTCCATCCCAGTCAGGGGCATCTGTCATGGGACCTCAGCAGTCAGGAGCCGGCAGTGGTGGCTCACAGCCGCAGGGGTAGTCAGAGACCAGATTTTGTACATTTTGGGACATGTATCATCGTCTATTTAGACGTATATTGTATATGACACTGTGATTTTGAGAGAGATGGTGATATTGTACATTTGGACATCCTTGTATATGATAGTATGGATGATGATGCAGCTTTGTGTATCTATTGCATGCGTTTATGAGATGATGACTTCTATTGCATGATGTGGTTCTATTGCATAGTTAGATGGTTTATATGATGTTATACGAGAAATACTTTGATATGCTGCTATATGATGTCTATATGATTTAATGTGACAAATGAATGCAAAGTTAATATGATGTTCTTGTGATGATGCAAATGTATATGTATGGAACATGATTTCTATGTTATGATGCTGTATAGGTGTTGTGTAAATGGGCTAATGCAGATGTGTGTATGGAACACTATTTCTATGTTATGATGTTGTATAGATATGTGAGATGCTATTGGATACTTATATGATGTAATGCTTTGAATGTATGCATTTGTAACATGAGTACTATGGGGTGATGTAACTATATATGTGATGCACTTAGCTATGTTGTTTGATTTTCTGGGCTTTTAAGATTAAGATGTGATGCAAATGTATTGGTGACCTAATGCATTGGATGATGTATTCTACTAACCTAATCATGTGCATGACTAGTTTCTACGAATGATATGATATGCTCCTAGATGCCTTGTTTTTGTGATGTCCAAATGTACGCTATCGACAGAAGAATGACATGATGGACAGAGGGATGGTTGCGAAAGAATGACTTAGGAATTTTTCTTGATATCGTTACTCTGCATAGTTTGAATAATGAGGATTGTATGGATGGGTGTGTGGATATAGGACGGATGCTTTGCTTTGAGATTGCTTTATTTCATCATTGGGCATTTTGTTTTTGGTATTTTTCTGAAATGTTGTAAGTGAATACAAGCATCGAGGTATAATTGAACTGAGATGACCTGAGTATCGCTTACATGGATTGTGATTTAGCAAGTTAAGACAAGCATCTAGTCAAAATTGAATCTAGATGACCTGAGTACCTCTTGCGTTTCAACAAGCAAGGATTGCTCCCGTTCATGTTAGACCTTTGATGTCCTCGACGATCTTTTGCCGATCACGTCCTAAGACAAGGCTTCACATTACTAAAGTTTAATCTCCAAATAGCAAACAAAGAAAGTAATCATGCCCCCATCATAGCATCTCTAGCTTTTGGCATCCTTGAGTTGCATAGGAAGGTATGATAGTAAAAATCAAGACTCTGTAACTTAACCCAAGTTTCCAATCTACAAAAGCATATGTGCGTTGATACGTGTTTATTTCTTGCCTTAATTTTCATAAAATCATTTAGAAGACCTTGGGTATTTGCTTTGCATTGGATGGGTTAAGATGCTCATAGTCAAGATTTCTGCTTGAAGCGCGGGTGTTTGCTTGCATTTGCTTACTTGATGAGAAGGTTGCACAATCCTTATTGAGAAGACGGACCCTAAGGGACTGACCTAGTGCCTCGGGGGCTCATTGCTAAATGGCCTTGCCTACGTGACGACGCAGAGGCAACGTAGTTTGGGGTAAACCCTAATGGACCATGGATGGACTAGAAGAAAGACGACAAGAATGAAGACAAGAGGGGAGACAAATGGGACCTTGGGAGAGATGGAAGCCTCGGGGGCGTATTAGAATAATGGCCTTGCCTACGTGATGGCGCAGAGGCAACGTAGTTCACGGATTCGGATCACAGACATTGACGAGATACACTACGCTAGGCTCACTTCGAGGAGACGATATGGGACAAAACCTTGGTTGACAAGGCCACAAGCTGAGTATCAAGCCATGATAGGTAACTGTCAAGTGTTTACTGTGGGATGGATATGGGTCGAATGGGGAAAATATAGAGAGAATGGGCTCAAGGTGATTGGATGCCCAAAGATGGAGAATGCGGTTTGTCACAAGTAACGCCTGTTTACCAGGTTTTCATCACTTGCTTTTATTTGCACGAGAAGCTAGAAAGTAACATGACGCCTGATTGCAGGTTTACCCCATGATACCTATCCAAGGCGCCTGTTTGCCAGGTTTTCACCAAAGGACGATTTTTTTTTTTTTTTTTTTGTATGCTTGCTACTTTTTTTCTGATTTGTTTTTTTTTTTTTTTTTTTTTTTTGATTTTTATGATTTTTTGACTTTATTGTGCCCCCTTGCATTGGGGTTCTCTTAGGTATAGAACCTGCGAAGGTGCATGCTGTTGATGGGATCATCAAACAACTCACCTTCTGATGTGGCCAACTGATATGCCCCCGATCCGTAAGCTGATACAATTACATAGGGTCCAAGCCAGTTAGGCTCGAACTTACCTTTCTTTTCTCTGTCCTGCTGGTTGCGAGGGTTCTCTTTTAGGACGAGGTCCCCAATTTTGAAGCATCTTGGTCTAACCTTGTGGTTGTAGCTTCTTGACATCATCTGTTGATAGGCTTTGAGATGGTCAAAAGCTTTCTGGCGTCGTTCCTCTAGCAGTTCTAGCTCTTGCAGTCTGGAGACTCTGTACTCTTCGTCTGAGATGAGACCTTTCAACGACACCCGAAGGGAGGGGAGTTCGACCTCAATAGGAAGGATGGCTTCGGAACCATAGACGAGGGCGTAGGGTGTAGCACCTGTGGGAGTGCGTATGCTGGTTCGATAGGCCCACAGAGCGGGATTGAGCTGGACGTGCCAATTGCGACCGGCTTCATTGACAGTCTTCTTTAGGAGTTTCAGAATGGTTTTGTTTGATGCCTCAGCTTGGCCGTTACCTTGGGGGTAATATGGGGTGGAGAAGCGATGTTGGATCTTGAACCGTTCACAAAGTTCCTGGACATCTTGATTTTTGAAAGGTCTCCCGTTATCCGTTATGATGGATGAAGGGATGCCATATCGGCAGATAATGTAATTCCAAATGAAAGAGGAAATTTGCTTTCCTGTGACGGTTGATAAGGGAACGGCTTCAATCCACTTTGTGAAGTATTCAGTAGCGGTTATGATGAATTTATGGCCGTTGGAAGAAGGCGGATGAATCTTTCCTACGAGGTCTAGTCCCCACTGGCAAAAGGGCCAGGGTGTCGTTAGAGGTCTCAACTCCTGAGCAGGTGCATGAATCAAGTTCCCACGGTGGGCGCCAAAAATGTGAGGGTAAAATAGTGCATCAATCAAATGAATAACAGATGACCCAAACATCAACAGAATAGAGAAACAAAGAAGATTCAAATGAACAAAGCAATGAACAAACACAGCAAACCTCTTCCGTTTCGAAACTTCTGTTGTTCGCCTATCACGAATCGTCCTTTCGCAGATGAGATGAGCCCTCAGAGAGTGCAATCTTTTAAAAGCTGTTGGAGGAAGTCGATGGTGAACGGCTGTAGTGTGATATGCAATGAAGGTGAGCTCCAATGCAACAATGGTGATCTCAAGCTTGTAGATGACAAATGGGTGCCAAAGGCGCGCTGGTGATATTTCTGCAGAGTAACGATGTCAAAAGCCTGGATGATTAGAATGAAGGGATGAAGCTTCATTTATAGACCCGGAGGAATAGGAATCAACGGTTGAGAGAAGATATGAAGATCAACGGTTGAGGATGGTTGAGGAATGTGCAACCAGTGGAAATGTGACAAGTGTCCCAGCTCCATCATGAAAGGTGGGATGTGACAAAACTGATTGGAGAGTTAACTCCATTGACTGGTCTGTTAACAGAATTGATTGATCAGTTAGAAGAGTGGATTGTGGAACTGACTGGATTGATTGAGGATTTGACTCAACTGATAGGTTAGTTAACAGATTTGATTGATTGGTTAACTGACCTCTGATTGGAGAAGAAATAGGCCATGTGGGTGAGGGAAAATAAGATAATTAAATATTAAATATATTTAATTACATGTGCAACCTGATGAGGTGGACAAGGTGAGGTGGAAAAAGGTGAGGTGTAGAGGTGATGTGGATTTTTGAATTTAGAACTTTAGGATAGAGGAATTAGGCTTAATTAAATAATTTATAATTATTTAATTGTGAAGGACGAATGGAAGGATTTTAATTAAATAAATAGAATTTATTTAATTATGGAACAGTGAATCGATTAAATAAATTTAGAATATTTATTTAATTAATAGAAGAAGGGAATAAATATTTAGAATATTTATTTAGGATGATTTGTGTCATTTTTAGGCGTATACAGGAATCATTAATCATGTTCAAACCTTGTCAACCCAACATGAATTATTTAGGCAATGGTGAGAAGCCAAGAAGGCTAAATATGCACATGGTTTGTCATATGATGAAGTCAGAGAATTAGAGATTACAAAAACTATGTTAGCCCAACAATTTGTCAATCCTAAAACCAGATTGCATGTTGATGTCCGCAAGCCCAAGTTTTCAATCAAATGGTGTATTCATGAGGGCATTAGTCAAAACTTTTGGGATCGCTGGTGGATGGTTTTTGATAAACCACCCAACAACAATTTAGATGTGCCTTTGTATTTCCTTTGTAAACTCTATGCAGAGTTCGTCATGGGTCAAAGTGTTAATTATTTTGATTTTAGAGAGTTTCAAGGAGTGGGCAAGGGAATGCCTCAAGATAGACCTAGGGCAATTAGACAAGTACAAGGTCCCTATATTCCCCCTCCTGCTATCCCTTCTCCACCCCCAATGCAGCACCTAGACGTTGTTGCAAATGTAACACAACAGGGCCTTAGTGCCATACACTCTTTGACCGAGCATTTGATTATACAGACATCTCAGTATGCACAAGCACATGATGAAGGTGATGATATTGGATCACCTGGTTCTACTAGATCGTCGTCGTCCACACATGTATGTGTGCCCCATCATTGGATTTCTTGCAATCATTTATGCTTAGGTCCTATTATGGAGAGTAGTGAGCCACCGTTAAAGACATCAGAGTACAATCTCCATTCACGAGATGAGGCAATGGGGTCCAGAACTCAAGGTGAGGTGTTAGGGACAAGAGTAGAAGCTACCAGATCAGTGAACCATAGAGAAGAAGAAATGCATAAGTAATCTTTTATGCAAGTAAAATTTAAAGTTAAATTTTATGGTCTATTCCATTTGAATATATAAACAGATTTATTAGTACTAATGTATCTAAGTGGGATAACAGTTGATGACAAAGGAGGAGTTGACAAAAGTTCATCATGGAACTTTGTCTGCCATCCAATTTGGCTTGGACTTGCCGGTATAATCTGTTGTACACATCAACTTTTTTTAATGCATTTATTTCTTTGTGAGTAATTATATATTAATTTATATCTTCATGTTAATTTTATTTTATAGTCAATCAAAAATGTGAATGATGTGGCATCTTTGCCAATAGTCTTTTCTCGAACTCCTGATCGACCCAAGGGACTATCATTTGCAGAATAACTTTCTCAATGCCAACAAAGGGTGGAGGTAATTTGATTGAATTGTACTTTAATTGATAATTTAGAAAACTTAAATATTTGATTATAGTCATTTAGAGTCTTACATTCTTGTCCTTCTCAATTGATGCAGGAGGCCTCGATGGTGGTATGTGCTTATTTTCTAGTAGATATGTTTTTGTGTAGTGCATTTCCTATTTTAAATGTATGCATTTCCTATTTTGTTTAATAATTATATATTAATTTATTTCAATGTTACTTTGCTTTTATGTAGTCTCTTGAGAATGTGAGTGATGTGCCACTATTTCTATCATGCTTCAGTAGGACACCTGATTGTCTTAAGAGATAATCATTTGCAGAATGATTGTCCGAACAACAACATAGAGTTGAGGTAATCGAATTGATTTTTTCTAAATAATTGATAGTTTATCTAGTGGTCTTATAGTTGATTGTAGTGATTTAGATGTATGTTAATAAATGAAAGTTCTTAATTGTACTAGATAAGAATCTATTTACTAACTTTAACTTATTTTTATTTACCATTGAAGAGATTAATCAAATTTGTGTTTTGACTTGTTAATGCAGGAAACTTCACCTCCATCAATTACTAGACATTTTGGTACAAAGAGGACACTTTTTCAAGATCCATCACAGATTGAGGATCCATCATAGATTAAGGATCAAGTGGACTTGTAGTATTTGATGTAGCTATTTGGCATGTAGATTGTATATAGATTTTGAGACATGGCATATGCCACATTTTGTAAAAAATGTTTTGAGTTGGCATATTTGCCAAATTTTTGTATATGTCTACCATTATGGACTAGATTTTAATATATATACACCTTGATATACAATATAATTTAAATTCCTTATGTGCAAGTCATGATACTTCCCATGATGCCATACATTATGATGATAGTTCTTTAGTCCATTGATGATATGTTTAGCATTGAGAATGGTTTTAGATCAAGAGAATGGTTTTAGATCAATAGAATCAATATGACAAATTTCCTTATATATTCCCTAATCAAGCATAGTAGCTTGAAATCTAATAAGTCATGATAAACCATTTCATCATGTATTTAGTCTTCATCTTGCAAATTTTGTAAATATGTCAAAGTTGTCATATGAAAAACGTAAAAAAAATGCAAACGTATGGAAGATGAACAGTCAAGTACTCAAGAGTCAGTTGGAGACTATTGGTTTCTCTCAAATCATGTATAAATATGCATAAACCTTCGTGGAAAAGGCATTGGAGATGTATTGAGAACATTTTGAAGATGAATTGAAGACAAGTTTGAATGAAATTAATGTCAAGAAACTCTATGTCAAGGACACTGGGGGCACATTATAAACATAAAAAACTTACATCTTGGGGGGAGGTGCCAATAAGGCCAATAAGGATACCATTTCAGTTGGGTGTGTGTGTATGCAAATCCCATTTATGGCCAAGAAGCTCTCTATTTACTATTATTCAACTCTCGTTGATAGGAGGTTGGCTCTACAACTATTGCAATTTGTGTATGAAACCTAGATGCCTACGAGATCATATATGTATGTATGTATGTATGTATGTAAATCCTGCAAGATAGTCATTCATGAAATTACTATGCAAAGAGGGTTTATAAGTTGCATTAGGGTTTGTATAAATGATCTAATGGATTTATAAGGTTGTCAAACACCAAAATGGATGATTTATATGAGTTTTGGGACTGTCACAGTCCATGATTGTTAAAAAGATACACATGGCTGTCAAAAAACTGCCATTTATGACTATCCTAAAACAACATCGTGTATATGCTCATAAAAGCCATCAAACTCTGAGAATAAACTCGTCATTGGATAAGGAGTGGAAGGCTAAAGTCACATTCCCAAAAACCTCTTAAAATCACATGTCTCCTCTTATGAAAACTAGGGTCTTTGCCAATACATTGTTCCGTAAGAGCAAAGTCACTTAAGATCCTAAGAGCAAAAACCTTGCCAGGTACCATTTTTTTATTCTTCTCATCATGGGGTTGAACGGACTGTGCCAACATGTCGGGGTGGGAGGGTAAATGCCAGGGGAGGTCTCATTTTGTGCACCAAGCATCCCAGTCATTCTGGGCAAGAGGCTATCGGCAAGCCCATTAAGATCCCTAAGACTAAAAAACTACCAAACTTTGACATTGCAATTCATGGAATTTGTGATAGCTGGGAATGTTCTGTTTTGACCTATAGGTGCACGTGGCGTCCATCCACAATAACCTCTCTCATTTTTGGTCAACTCCATTCCGTTTGACTATTCCGAAATCAAACACATTGTTGCAAAATGCTTCAATTTGATGGAGTGGAAAGGTGCTAGGTGTGACATTTTTCATTCCATAGCTCGTACGGTCGAATGGACTACATCAACGTATCGGGGTGGGTGGGTAAATGCTAGTGGAGGTCTCATTTTGTGCACCAAGTGTCCCAGTCATTCCGAGCAAGAGGCTACCGACAAAGTCCCTTAAGATCCCTGAGACCAAAAAATTACCAAACTTTGACGGAGCAGTTCTCAAAATTTGTGATAGCTGGGATGTTTTGTTTGGACCTACATGTGCATGTGGTGTCCTTCCACAATAACCTCTCTCATTTTTGGTCAACTCCATTCCATTTGACCGTGCCGAAATCAAACACATTGTTGCAAAATGTTTCAATTTGATGGAGTGGAAAGGTGCTAGGTGTGACATTTTTCATTCCATAGCTTGTGCAGTTGAACGGACTGTGCCAACGCATCGGGGTGGGTAGTTAAATGCTAGTGGAGGTCTCGTTTTGTGCGCCAAGCGTCCTAGTCATTCCGGGCAAGAGGCTACCGGCAAAGTCCCTTAAGATCCCTGAGACCAAAAAACTACCAAACTTTGACAGAGTAGTTCTCAGAATTCATGATAGCTGGGAATGTTCTATTTGGACCTATAGGTGTACATGGCGTCCGTCCACAATAACCTCTCTCATTTTTGGTCAACTCCATTCTGTTTGACCATGCCGAAATTAAATGCATTGTTGCAAAATGCTTCAATTTGATGCAGTGGAAAGGTGCTAGGTGTGACATTTTTCATTCCATATCTCGTGGGGTTGAATGGACTGCGCCAATGCATCGGGGTGGGTGGCTAAATGCTAGTGGAGGTCTCATTTTGTGTGCCAAACGTCCCAGTCATTCTAGGCAAGAGGCTACCGGCAAAGTCCCTTAAGATCCCTGAGACCAAAAAACTGCCAAACTTTGACGGAACAGTTCTTAGAATTTGTGACAGCTGGGAATGTTCTGTTTGGACCTACAGGTGCACGTGGCGTCCTTCCACAATAACCTCTCTCCTTTTTGGTCAACTCCATTCCATTTGACCGTGCCGAAATCAAACGCATTGTTACAAAATGCTTCAATTTGATGGAGTGGAAAGGTGCTAAGTGTGACATTTTTCATTCCATAGCTCGTGTAGTCGAACGGACTACGCCAATGTGTCGGAGTGGGCGGGTAAATGCTAGTGGAGGTCTCATTTTGTGCGCCAAGTATCCCAGTCATTCCGGGCAAGAGGCTACCGGCAAAGTCCCTTAAGATCCCTAAGACCAAAAAACTGCCAAACTTTGACGAAGCAGTTCTCAGAATTCATGATAGCTAGGAATGTTCTGTTTGGACCTACAAGTGCATGTGGCATCCTTCCACAATAACCTCTCTCATTTTTGGTCAACTTGATTCCATTTGACCGTGCCGAAATCAAACGCATTGTTGCAAAATGCTTCAATTTGATGGAGTGGAAAGGTGCTAGGTGTGACATTTTTCATTCCATAGCTCGTGCGGTCAAACGGACTATGCCAACGCATCGGGGTGGGTGGGTAAATGCTAGTGGAGGTCTCCTTTTGTGCGCCAAGTGTCCCAGTCATTCCAGGCAAGAGGCTACCGACAAAGTCCCTTAAGATCCCTGAGACCAAGAAACTGCCAAACTTTGACGGAGCAGTTCTCAAAATTTGTGATAGATGGGAATGTTCTGTTTGGACCTACAGGTGCACGTGGCATCCATCCACAATAACCTCTCTCATTTTTGGTCAACCCCATTTTGTTTGACCATGCTGAAATTAAATGCATTGTTGCAAAATGCTTCAATTTGATGTAGTGGAAAGGTGCTAGGTGTGACATTTTTCATTCCATAGCTCGTGGGGTCAAGCGGACTGCACCAACACATCGGGGTGGGCAAGTAAATGCTAGTAGAGGTCTCTTTTTGTGCGCCAAGCATCCCAGTCATTCCGGGCAAGAGGCTACTGACAAAGTCCCTTGAGATCCCTGAGACCAAAAAACTGCCAAACTTTGACGGAGTAGTTCTCAGAATTCGTGATAGCTGGGAATGTTCTATTTAGACCTACAGGTGCATGTGGCATCCATCCACAATAACCTCTCTCATTTTTGGTCAAATCCATTACGTTTGACCGTGCTGAAATCAAACACATTGTTGCAAAATGCTTCAATTTGATGGAGTGGAAAGGTGCTAGGTGTGACATTTTTCATTCCATAGCTCGTGTGGTCGAACAGACTACGCCAACGCATCAGGGTGGGTAGTTAAATTCTAGTGGAGGTCTCATTTTGTGCGCCAAGCGTCCCAGTCATTCTAGGCAAGAGGCTACCGGTAAAGTCCCTTAAGATCCTTGAGACTAAAAAACTGCCAAACTTTGATGGAGCAGTTCTCAGAATTCATGATAGGTAGGAATGTTCTGTTTGGACCTATAGATGCACGTGGCATCCATCCACAATAACCTCTCTCCTTTTTGGTCAACTCCATTCTGTTTTGTGTGCAAAGTATCCTAGTCCTTCCGAGCTGTAAGCTACCGGCAAAGTAACTTTGTCGATAGCTTATAGCTTGGAAGGACTGGGATACTTGGCACACAAAATGAGACCTCCCCTAGCATTTACCCTCCCACCCCAACATGTTGGTGTAATACATTCAGTCCCAGGACCTGTGGAATGCAAAATTTCAATCCTAGCAACTTTTGACTTTGTCGGTAGCTTACAGTTTGGAACAACTGGGACGCTTGGCGCACGAAACGAAACCTCCAATGGCATTTACCCATCCACCCTGACGCGTTGGCATAGTCCGTTCAACCCCATGAGCTATGGAATGAAAAATATCACACCTAGCACCTTTCCACTGCATCAAATTGAAGCATTTTGCAACAATGCATTTGATTTCAGCACGGTCAAACAGAATGGAGTTGACCAAAAAGGAGAGAGGTTATTGTGGATGGACGCCACGTGCACCTATAGGTCTAAACAAAACATTCCTAGCTATCACAAATTCTGAGAACTGCTTTGTCAAAGTTTGGCAGTTTTTTGGTCTCAGGGATCTTGAGGGACTTTACTGGTAGCCTCTTGCCTGAAATGACTGGGATGCTTGGCGCACAAAACGAGGCCTCCACTAGTATTTACCTACCCACCCCGACATGTTGACATAATCTGTTCAGTCCCAAGACCTGTGGAATACAAAATTTCAATCCTAGCAACTTTTGACTTTATCGATAGCTTACAGCTCGGAATGACTGGGACGCTTGGTACAAGAAACAAGACCTCCAATGGTATTTATCCATCCACCCCGACGTATTGGTGCAGTCTGTTTGACCCCACGAGCTATGGAATAAAAAATGTCACACCTAGCACCTTTCCACTGCATCAAATTGAAGCATTTTGCAACAATGTGTTTGATTTCGGCACGGTCAAACAGAATGGAGTTGACCAAAAAGGAGAGAGGTTATTGTGGATGGATGCAACATGCACTTGTAGGTCCAAACAAAACATTCCCAGCTATCACAAATTCTGAGAACTGCTCCGTCAAAGTTTGGCAGTTTTTTGGTCTCAGGGATCTTAAGGGACTTTGCCGGTAGCCTCTTGGCCAGAATGACTGGGATGCTTGGCACACAAAACGAGGCCTCCAATAGCATTTACCCACCCACCCTGACATGTTGTCGTAATCTGTTCGGTCCCAAGACCTATGGAATGCAAAATTTTAATCCTAGCAACTTTTGACTTTGTTGGTAGCTTACAGCTCGGAACGACTGGGACACTTGGTGCACGAAACGAGACCTCCAATGGCATTTACCAATCCATCCTGACACATTGGTGCACTCCATTTGACCCCACGAGCTATGGAATGAAAAATGTCACACCTAGCACCTTTCCACTACACCAAATTGAAGCATTTTGCAACAATGCGTTTGATTTCGGCACGATCAAACAAAATGGAGTTGACCAAAAATGAGAGAGGTTATTGTGGACAGACGTCACATGCACCTGTAGGTCCAAACAGAACATTCCCAGCTATCATGAATTTTGAGAACTGCTTCGTCAAAGTTTGGTAGTTTTTTGGTCTCAGGGATCTTAAGGGACTTTGCTGGTAGCCTCTTGCCCAGAATGACTGGGACACTTGGCACACAAAATGAGGCCTCCACTAGCATTTACCCACCCACCCCGACATGTTGATGTAATCTATCCGGTCCCAGGACCCGTGGAATGCAAAATTTCAATCCTAGCAACTTTTGACTTTGTCAGTAGCTTACAGCTCAGAACGACTGGGACACTTGGCGCACAAAACAAGACCTCCAATGGCATTGACATGTATGATATCTCAGTACCATTCCTTTAGGTACAATATGAGCTTCCAATGGAAGGCGCAATTGTGAGGTTAGAGATGATGAAAAGTGTGCCTCATTCACAGTCATGTTTTACTTGTCTTCAATGACGATTCCTTGATTCAACTTAATCCTTTGATAATACATTTTAACCTCCTTGTGAAAGCGCACTTTCAAGGTTACTTGAGCAAGATCTAGAGCCTCAACATCGAGGCACACTTTTGGTGTTCTAGAAGCATGAACTAGCACCTCAAATAGTAAGGCACTCATTCTAGGTTGTTTATTCAATAATTGACGCCTTGTATTCATTATCAAGGCACATATCCAAAGTCATAGAGATATGAAGTGGCACATCACTAATCTAGGTGCACATTTGATGGTGTAGAGAGGTAGATGTGCGCCCAAGTCATCATTTGATGCCTTCAATAACTATAAACTCCTTTAATGATGCATTTTATCCTTCCAATTCACTATCTAACCTTAGGTGCACATTTTAGGTTGATCAATCATAATCTAGTGCCCTAAGTACCAAGGCACACTTTTATGTTAGTTTGATCAAGGATTAGCACCTTCACTTCTAGGTGGAAGTTTGGAGTTGAAATACATCAAAATAACAAGTTTCTTCATCACTTCAAACATCTTTAACACTTTGAAGATCTCCAATGCATGATTGAATATCAAGAAACCAATGTATCATTTCATGAAGGTCTTAAGTGTTGTAAATATGCATCTTCTTATTTAATCATTCGTTGTAAATGAAGGAATGCAATGATTGCAATATGTGCACAAAACAGAATTTTTGATAAGGATTGAAAGGAAATGTTAAGAAAATGCAATTGGCGGGTGTAAATCCAAAGTGTGGAAGCATAGACAAGGCATGTGAATAGTTTGGCATGACACCTCAAAGAGATGCTATCTCATGGAATGCAATGATTTCAAGATATGCACAAAATGGAGTTTTTGAAAAGGCTTTAGAAACTTTGAAGCAAATACAATTGGAACGTTTAAAACCAAATTCCATAACATATGCAAGCATTCTCCCTACTTGTGCCAAATTAGGATCTTATATATACATATATGCACATAATGTCATGAAAATAATGCATAGTGTATATATCAAGCCATATAAGCATGTACAAATAAAACCATATGGGTATATACAACGATATACATCGATAACATACAAAAGTATGTTTACAAAGCCAAATAGGCATATGTAACAAAATGTCCCAAAATCAAATCTCCTATGGATTGCTATCAAATAATCTATGGCTCTTGCTAGGCCATGAAGATGGTGAACCAGTCAATGACTCATCCTCTATCGCTCATCGACTAGACCTCCTCGATAGAGATTTTTGAATTTCCACCTATTAATACAATCAAACAATGTGCACATTAATATAGAATTTAATATTCAAAATATATAACATGACATAAGTAATCAATCACTTACTGCCAATTGGTGATCCCTCTTGATCATTTGTTGTCTCTCTTCTTCTGTAGAGCTGGATGGGTAGGGGAGGTGATGTCCTGTGAGAAGCATGAACAAGAAGATTTAAAAGTAAACATGAATATCATAAATATGTACATTAAATGCTGCGCTTATTATAGGACTATTCTAGGACTATTTTAGGACTGTTGTAGTTAAAACTATCCTAGTAGACATGTATAGGACTGTTATAGGACTGTCATCTCATGGAATACAATGATGGCAAGATTACTATCAAGATTAGTATCAAGATTAATTATGACTGTTATAGGACTTTTATAAGAATGCAAAGTAAGGAAGCATAGGCAAGGCACATGAACTGTTTGGTGGAATACCTCAAAGAAATGAGAATTTTGTCAGATGTTGTAGTTGCAATTGCCATGTGACACATGTATGTAATATGTGAAAGCATAGACAAGGCACATGAACTATTTGGCAAAAGACATCAAATACATGTCATCTCATGGAATGCCTTATGCAGAAAAAGGTACAAATGTGCAATATTAAGAAATACAAATGAGAACTAAAAATCATACCTCGAGTATAGTTAAAATAACCTACGATGCCATACAAAATAATTTACGATGCCATGCAAAATAATCTACGATGCCATGTAAAATAACTTTATTCGTAGTTTTGTATAGTCAAAAGCATGCATTATAGTTAAAGTAACATGATTTTTAATAAAACAATTCTAAAAAATAGAAAAAACAAGAGCAAGTTAAGATAAAAAATGTCATACCTGTCCATCTGAAAGTTTAAATTCTAGTCAAGTGTACCTGAGGGGTCATCTCTTACCTTCAAAGTATCCAATATTGCTTCATGATTAGCATTACTAATTGTCCATAGTTCTTTTGATTTTGGTTTTCCACGATGCTTTAGTAACTTGACATTTGTTGTTACAACTAGGTGGGAATACATCAATATGGTTTTATGCTTCTCAAAGTCTTCAAAGGTTGGGATGCCATTCTTTTTAATCATATATGTTCATAACCAAGTCCCATCAATAACATCTGATCCTGTAGGATATGTGAACCCATCATCATCTGTCATAGGTTGTGTTAGCTTTTGTTTTCCTTGTACACATCGTGCCAACCAATAGTCTGACCTCTCTTCATTTCCATGCGGTGCAACAACTGCATAAACATGACATGGCTGTACAAGGTCTGAAAGATGTTCATAGTCAAATGAGCTCTCCATGTCATTGACGGAAGATGATTGACCTTCATATAAAGGGATTAAATATTGTGGAATCCATGCATCTACTCACTCACTTGACTCACAATTGTTCCAATCACATTTAATACAACTCTGACAAAAATAAGCTAATTCTCATGTCCAAATACTCCATGTACTTGCATCTGAGCTTTGAAATGAATGCATCTTTGATGATTCACTGATTCTCTGACATTCCAATTTCTCTATCGCTATCCCATCATCAACCAACCAAAAGAACCTGTGCACTTCAGAATCAAGAGCCACTCCTCGTGACAATGCATAGTTACACCACTTAACAATAGAATCTGCATCACTGAATGTAGCACCACCTCTAATCTTTAGTTGTTATTTAAAAAGAGCTCTCTTCACACATGCACCTGCTCCATCATGTTCACCTTTTCTGTGCCTGGCTTCAAAAAAATTCTAAATATGAGGTATACCCTTCTCTACATGCATTTTGCTCAACCAATAGAAATTATGAGCATTCTTGAATTGACCAGTTTAATTATTTGACCAAATGAGATGTTGATCTATTCTAATATCTTTTTCTTGCAAGAACCCATAAAATTGTTGAAAACAATATTGCACAAAATCTACTGAATGAGATCGATCATCACTCATGTAAAAATGGTATTCTCTGACAATCTTCTTGTTCTCTTCTGTACTCTTGGGGGCATGTTTGTATGTGATGTGAACAAAAATAGCAATCTGAATAGAATTGTAGTACTGGGATTGAACTTCATTTTGGGGTTGCAATGTATAGTTTTCTGCAAATTCAACTACAAAGACAATAGTTCCAATCGGGAAAGAGTCTTTACACATCTTGAACTGTTGATCTAACCATCGAGACCTGTGGCTATGTCTAACATACTTGTAGAAAAGATTTTTCTTAAAATCATCAATAAAATCAGCAATACTTACCTCTCTTACAATCAACTCACATCTAGAACCTTCACCTCCACTTTTCAAATTGTATTTCACTGTCTCATATCTCTTTTTCTCAACCATTCTCTTTCCAAAATCATGCGCATTGCCCTCATGAAAACATGATACAAACTTTGATAACCCACCACATTGTAAACACTTTTCATTTAAACAATCATTCTTGTAGAACATGCAACCATCATCTCTAATACATAGAAATAAATCCAATAAGTCCCTAGATGACTATGGTAGTTGAATTGCACCACACTCCTATAACATTTTGTTAGTGTGCAAAGTAGAATGAATATTGCATAATAATTCATGGTACATAGAAAATTCTACATGGTATTTGCAACATGTATTACGAACTTTAAGAGGAACACAATAAAATAGCTTAAGAGATTCAAATGCTCTTTGTGAGATTGTCATACCTAGGTGAGTTTCACAATATTGTTTGTACAATGTTGTTTGGCTACATTCCAAGTAATGTTTAGGATGTGGTGTGCGGTCTTTATCACCAATTCTTAACTTTACAACATCTTTTGCATTCGGTGATACCCTAGAGTTAGTGTGCCAAAATCGTTCAATTTCTTCCTTTGTGCTATCAATTAGCTTCTTGTCAACTTGTGGAAGCCTACCATTAAAAGCCCAAGTATCATTGGCAACAGGACTATCTAGCCTTGATCTTAATGCTAGTGCTTTTGACAATGTTTTACGATTCAATCTTAAGTCAACACAAGTTTGCCTCATTAATCGAGCATTTCTTAATTGTTTGCTTACTATTGAGGTTGTTATTACTCTATGCGCAGCTCTTTTATCTTTCTCCTTGCTAGTCTTTCCAATAAAATTGAGTGCATTGAAAAGGCTTCTTACAATAATTTTATTCTGATTGGACACTTTGTTTAATCGAATCTTTAATTTCTTTAGTAAAGGTCTCATTTTGTACATCTTTAATAATTGCACAAAAAGTTGGCATTGTTTGGTTAATGTTTTCTTCTCAAAGTATTCATTGAAGAGTTTTGTAGCCCACAACCGAACCGTTCGTGATGACCTCTTGCCTTCAAGTTTTTCCATTATGTTCTCATCAATTTCAAGTAACCATTTTGGGGTTTTTGGGTGTTTTCCAATTTCATCACGGTTATTCTCTTCTTGACAAATTTCCTCTCTTCTTATGAAATTTGGAGATACATTGATTGTTCTTGTTTCATCCATGTTATCAACCTCATCAATTTTATCAACAAATGGATTATGCAGTGCAATTTCAACATCATGATGTTCATATCCACTTTCTTCAAGTGCACATCTTCATTTTTCTTCTTCTTCTTTTTCCATGGTATTGCTATTAGGAATAGGTGTTTCATAACATTTTTCAATATTTTCATTTGCAATATCATGGTGAATTTCATTCTTATCTAACATTTCATTATAATCAAAATTAATATCTTCAATTTGCATGTCATTAGATGGTAAAGAAGAAGATTCACCTTGATGAGCATCCGCCAAACCCACCCTTCCAATCCTCTTCCTTTCCCTATCTTTTTCCCTAATTGCTTCAATTTCCTCCAATGTAACTTTCCTCCTCCTTTTTGCTTTACGACAACTGTTGCTCCCCATTAGGGAAACAAAAATATCACCCTTATGATTGTAACAAGAAAATTGTGTCTCCAAAAGTGCATAAAAATATTCCTTTCACTGTCATAGCCAGAAATCACGAGTATTTTGACAGCAGAGTGTCTCTGGTTGCAGATGTCAGGCCCAACAATATTCCTTTTGTCTTTTTTCTGCTTTTACAAAATGGATATCCATTTTGTAAAAGCCCAATTCTTTGCAACGAACACTCTGCAACGTCCATATCGCTACTACAAAATAGATATCTGTTTTATTATGTACATTTGGATTCTAGACTAGGGATTCATTTTATTATTCTATAAACTTGTGAATTACCATCTAATTTCAATGTTTACACACTAATCCACCTAGGTATCAACTTAATAAAGCTCTGGATATAAGCCATTATTTGATTTGAGTAATATTACTTTGGACACATTTGTGAAGACTCCTAAATAGCCTGGACATACAATTGTAAAGATGATATAGCCTCCATATAAGCATAAAGATGATATATAATTTTAGTTTGTTGAAGGCCATGTAAATCAGTCATTGATGAGGACTCGGCTACACCTAAAGTTGAGTCCTTTGTTTGGAACTTTGAAGCATGTAAAGAGGCTTAAGTAAACACAAGTCTCAACATGATGTAGTTCAACTTGATGACATGTCTAAATATGACACATTTTAGTTTGTATTGCATGAGGACTTCCTTATTCATGCAGATCAAATTTATAATTAGGTATATTTTTCTGAAGTGTATGAGTTTGAGGCTTTCAATTTTTGTATTGACTCACTTGAAGAAGCTAGCAGCCATGTGAACATGATTAATATGGGATCCAAGAGTTGTCCTTTTCCCATGCATTTGGAGTGGATTGTTGGCCCTTATGATTGTTTAAATCATGTTGGCCTAGCATTTGAATAGTTGCTTCGTGACATGGATGGGAATAGATAATGTATAGACTTTATCACACTTTAGGGTTTTCCCATTATGCTAAAATGTTATGACTATCCACTTATTCTATTTTAGGCTATCATCAAATGAGGAGCTTCTAAAGGAAAAAATGTGGTCCCAAAAGAAGGCTTAATGTTATTCGTAAAGACATTAGATTGTTAAAATACAAATTCAAGGGTAGATATTCCTTGGGCTATTTTAGAGAAGCAAAATTGCAATATATGACTATCCTAGGAATTAGAATGGTTGATCATAGGATATTCATGGCATTTTGGTATTAATGGATGGATTGATGGATGTTTATGGAGTTTAAGTTTAAATTTAATGTATGAGAATTCTTATTTATGAATGATCTAATAGGTCTTATGTCTTATTTGCAGGCCATTCAAGAAAGAAATGAAAAGATACCAAGGACTATCATAACACCTATTATAATTAGGTGCATCAAAGGATTGTCATCCAGGACCTTACCAATATGGGAAGTTATCAAAACCATGTCATGTTTAAAATTAAAGGCTTTATCACCTCTTTGTCCCTATAGGCCTATTAGAACAATAGGTCACATTTTATTCATATACCGAGGTTGATAATAAACACTAAGCATTTGTAGTTATGGCAAGTGTAAATGGAAATAGATCACAACTTTAGACAATCTATCCTCTCCTAGATTGCACTGACTGAGTGGAAATTAAAAATTCCCTATTAATGTCCTTTATATACTGAAGGTATGGGTGAGAAAGGTAAACTTTGTATGTTGTAGACAAGGCCTCAAATGTAAAATATATTATGAAAATAACGATAAGGACTGTTAGGCATGAATGCTATCACTATTATAGATTGTCAAACCAACCATAGGCTGCCATAATAGTACACTGCTGATTATCATACCTTTAGGCATGGTGCCATGAACCTTATGAGTAGAATGCATTGGTATTTGTGAGAAATGTATTGCTTATGTTAAGAATAAGTATTTATATTGTTTGAACATTATCAAAAGGTGGACTACAAATACGACTTTGTCAAAGGAAAACTTTAGTGGCAAAAATCTAACTATGAATTATTGTGCCATCCAAGCACAATCATGACCAACATCAAGGTATAGTCAAGGCATGTGTGTCTTAAGAAACACAATTGAAATTGTCCATGGATATTTGAAGTAATTCGCAATATTCATGATCAAGAATCAACTCTGACTATCTCAACAGTGGTAAATTTGGCTTCAAGACAATAAAAAATGAGCTTAGGGATTCATTATCACCAAGTAATAAAGAAGAGTAACCATAAGTGTTGACCTTCAATTTCATTATACAAGAGGATGAAGAAGGGGCCATAGTATTTTCATACCATAATACAACATACAAAAGGAAAATCATGAAGTCAAAACATGTGCAAAGGGTATCTATGTTAAAGAGGAGAGTTGTGAATGGACGATGACTATCACTGTCAAAATAAGATATAGTCTCACTAAGGACAGCTAGGTGATTTGTGGATTGTCATGACTACAAGGCATGAGAATCTTGTGTATGAAGAGGAAAGAAATATAAATAAAAGAAGATTGAAGGATTGTTGCACCTGGGTACAATGATCCTAAAGGATTGTTGTGCTAAAAGGATAGTCAACAGTACAAAGATTCATATTTCAAGGCTATCCTTAATCTCATTCACATGGTCCTAATGTTGGTTTGATTTGCATGGAGTGAGATGACACTATCAGGAATAATTGAAAAGGTGAAAAGGTTTGGTACCAAATTTGGTCACAAGTGTAAAAATTGCAATAAGCTTGAGAATATTGTTCACTAAACCTAGAACTATCACCAAGCAACATCTGTTTCATAAGATGTGATCAACAACCATGTAAGAAAAATGGATATCAACCTTATTGGTTATGCGTGCTTGATAAGAGCCCATACTTTTCACAAGGAGCCACCAATTTTTAACTAAATATTTCCATTAGAAACGGATAAAAAAATGTTCGCCCAAATGAGGAAACTAGATTGTTAATTAGAATTCTATGTGTAATGTGATATGAAACAATAGATACACCTATAAATGACCAACTAACTTTAACTTCTCGTATTATTGCCTCGATGTTTCAAATATGTTGCTTCTCTTCATCCAAAACCAATGGTACAAAAATTTTCATAGATCAAGGAAACGGATATCTGTTTTCAGAATGGATATCCGTTTTGGAAACATATATCCGTTTTGAGTTGCTTTTACTGAAGCAAAATGGATATCCATTTTGATTGTTGACTTTTTATGGATTCTAATGTGTTTAATGTTTCAGTCTCTTCTTTGAACTTCACCCTTCATGCTGACGACTTTTTTTTATGCAAAATTGATAAAACGAAAAGGGTTTATAGAAAAAATTGTTATCTTTTTAAAATATAAGATTTGTTTGGTTATCATTTTATTAAATAATTATTAATAATTTTCTATATACCGTGTCTCTAAAATCCTGATGGACACACTGATTGAAAAACATCCATAACTTTCAAACCATTTCACCTTTTTGAGATCCGAAACCTGCGTCACACTCTATGCTTTTCTGGCTATAGGTTAAAAAAATTTTGAATTTCAATTTTTTTTATCGAGTTAGGTTGGCTGTAAAATTACTTTTTATTTTAAAAAAAAAGTCACAGTAAAAAAATCATAACTAATTGTTTTATTAGAAAAAAATTTCAAATAAATATGCGTCACATCCGGAAATGAGTCCTCTACTTATTTTGAAAGTTTCAAAAATATATATATATTTTTACTCATAGTTAGGTTGGCTAGACAGACACCCACTTTTTATTTTTTTCTGAAAAATTTAATAGTTGTTCATTGAAATATTCAATTTTCACTAAGTAAATTTAGTTTTTTTTAAAAAAAATTAGTAGTCTATAAACTAGATTCAATTCTCTACAAATTTGATTCTTACATCTTTTTCAAATTGTGTAGATAATCCATTCAAAATTTTACATGAACTTGATAAAGTTTGATTTTTTGTATTTTCATTGCCACTTAGAGGTATAGTTTGGCCCATCATGATCCTGCACATACCCAAAAGTAGATTCTTTTTAGGGTTTAATGCCCAATATGCAAACCCTAACTATAAATAAGAAAGACTTAAACATTCTAACTTTCATCAAGAGATATCTAGGACATTTCAAATACCTCAAGGACATCATCAGAAAGACATTAGAGTATGACACTTATCACTGGCTTAGGGTTCTAAGACATGAACAACTTGACATTCGAATCAAACTCATGACTCCCCTTGATAAATATAAATCTCCTTGATGATGACATTGAATTATGATTATGAAAACTTGTGTCTTCACTAACTTCTTATTGCATGAACAAAACCACATCCACCATGAATATGAACCTTGCATCATATCAACCTTCCAAGATAGACCTTATCATGAAAACCATATTCACAACAAAACCTTGCATGAACAAAACCACATCCACCATGAACATGAACCTTACATCATATGAACCATGTTTATCTTGTGCATCATCAACATGAATTGAGAGACTTTATCATGAAAACCATATTCACAACATCGTGCACCTCATGACCATCACCTACCTTGAATCACTGTATCACCTTATCAACATCATGGCATCAACCTTGACATCAATGACAAAAAACCTTGACCCTTTGACTTCAATGACAACCTTGAACCTTGATTGTTGATGACTTATGGAAGCCTATAGCCCCAATATTATGTTTCATGCTAAAATTAGATAAGGCTCAATGTACTCTCATAACTTTGCCTTATATGCAAGAGGAATTACATTTAATAACTACAATGGTCATCAGGTGCTCATAAGCATATAATTTTGACTATCTTATTCAAAACAACAAACATACTCTTTGCATCCCAATATGGTATAATAACAAGAAATTAAGAAATATTTTCAATTGACCAACTCATAAATAATATGCATCAGCATACTCATTTGAATATTTTCAATTGAACAACTCATAAAGAATATGAATATTTTCTATTCAACATGATGATTCATTTTTATTTTAAATACAAATTTTATCTTTTAGTTCTAGAATGAGGTTTAGGTGATACTTGAATAACAATAGCTAGCTTATTGGATCAACAAACATCCTATGTAATACAATTGGACTTTAAATATTTGAAGTAACCATCTACAAATATCCATTCAAATGTGGATTTATAATGCAAGTATGGACGCCATCAATAAAAAAGATTTGTATTAACCAAATATCCATATAGGCATACATCAATATCTGTCGATATAAGTATAACATATTTACAAAATAGCCATATAGGCTTACAAGAATGCCATATAGGCATACAAACTCAACTATATGCAATACAAAATATATGTCCACAAATTCCATATAGGCATACAACAAAGGAACACAATAAAAAGTCATTCCCCTTTGGCTGGTGAAGAGAATAGATCATGGGCAGCCTTTGATCTTCTAGGGGATGGAGACACGTATGTAGGTGGTCTACTACGAACCCGAGGGCTACTCCTCCTATTTAGTTGTTCATGCATCTGTAGCTATTATAATAAAAAGTATAGACATTAATATATAGAAATTACATGTTATAAAAAATGGAACATTTAACAAAATAATCACTTACTACTACCATATAATCTATCTCCTCATTTTCCTTAGTAGTAGGATTAGGCTGTGATGATGTCATGTCCTATAGAAACCATCTAGATAGAAATTAAACTTCAAATCAATAATCTTTTAATTTTTAAAAATAAACAACTATAACAATGAATGCAAATTGAAATTTACTAATCTGCCTCATACCCCTATCAATGGTATGGAGCTATGAATCGCAGAGGACACACCATGCTCCATTGCCCTATGAACATCGGGAGGTGTCTTTGCAGCCTACATCATCTGGAAATAAAACAACATTATTCAATTACAAAAACTATAATAGTGATGCAAATCATGGCTCCTAACATACACATTCACCTAAACATGGAAGTACACACAATAAAGCACACAAGTCACATACAAAAATCTAGTAAGTACAATTAATTCATTAAACTATTTATTTTATTACCTCCATGAAGCTTTGAAGTCCACCACGCTGGCAAGTGTTGCCGTGAAATCTCTAATATTAACATATTTAACATCCAAAATCAAATATTAGAATACCATTCATATAATGATGCTATTCACATGTAATATTTATAATTGTTTACTAGTTACATACCCTGACAGTAGATGATGTAGTGTAATATGTAGGTGGAGAACCACTAAAAACTGCATCAATGCTATGACCCTGAAATTTTATTAAAATCATTAAACTAAATTAGTTAATCTTGCATTTCAAAAATAAAATTTAATAAATTAAATTCAATGAACTTGCTAAGATTTACCTAAGTATCAAGCCCAAAAGTCTCACTCAGGAGGGCATTTGTCATCACCATCTGCTCAGCTGCAGATGTAGCCTATGCACCTACGTCACAACTATCCATGGGGTCATAACCACATGTTGACCCACAAGTCCGACAAGTATGGGGTGGAACCGCACTTGAACTCTCCCTCGGCCCACATTGTGCTGTAGGACTAGCATGCTGTAAGATGCTCTAGGTCAAGGCACTAATGGACTAAAGTGCCTCAACCTCAACACTCTCCTTCACAATGGAAGGGATAGAAATGTGCTCATGGGCCGGTCTAGTGAGTTCTCGTCTTGCTGGCCGCTGTGGGTCAACACATGCCCCTCGTCTATCTTGTACTGACCCCCTACCTCTACCCTGGAACTCAAGCATATCAAAATAATTTGGCACTTTATTTTTGACAAACTCGCAGTAGAGTTTCCTCAAAAAATATTGTGAGACCTCATTATTGTTGCATGGAGGATGGTCCAAAACCATCCACCACCTCTGTGCAAAATTGTCCCTTATTGCTTGGTTGTTACACCAATGGATAGGGAACCTCTTACATGTAAGGGGTAGAGATTCATTTGTTCATGGGTCTATGAAAATAGAACACAAGTTGAGTTTTGTAATTTGTTCCTTTTTCACTTGTTTGTATGATAACTTGTTAGCATAATACTCTCTAAATGCTCTCCTCTTTTCTGTCCAACTAGTGATTTGCTTGCTTATTGAATCTACATTTGATAATATAGATTCAAGGGATTGAGCAAGTGTGGATCTATGCAAGGTTGAAGTTGTAGGTTCTTTCAACCTTGCAATTATGTCCTCAATTTGTTTCTTATTATTTTCAATTTGCCCCATTAGATTTTCTTGTGTTCCAGGGGCATATTCAGGAATAAATGGAGGCATTTATGGTTGGGGTTCTTCTTCATCAGGTATTTGTTGTTCATTTGCTGGAGGATTTTGTGGATTTTTAGGAGGAGGAGGAGGTGCATTATCAACTCTTGTAAATTTAAGAAATTTACATCAAAAACTATTTTAACATACCTATTTAGCAACAAATTCACACAAGAAAGCAAATAAAACTTACTTCTTCGATTTCCCTGACATCATGGCTGCATTTTGATTATGAATTGGCGAGAAATAGATGACGATTGAACCTCAAATACCATGAGTGCGCTCCTTCCTTTCTTCAAGCCACGGGTTTCTTGCAATTTGTTGTGAAATAATGAAATAGAACGTTGCTTTTTTTCTTATATATAGCAGCACATAACGTGAGCATGTTATGGCTTGGTGTAGGCTCAACAACACCAAACCATAATGCACTCGCATTATTACTAATTTTATTTTGAATAGTAATAAATTGTTCTTTAAGCTCTTCAGTTAGCTGAAAAATATTGATCATATGATCTATAAGAATTGTACTCCAAATTTTCTTTATGTGAAATTAATTGAATTTTGTTATTGGTAGGCTTTGGTGCCTGGTTGTAATAAAGTAAGTTGTATGACTTTTCTTTATATTCCCCACTTTATCGTGTGCCCTCTGTTATCCAATATAGTAGCTGTCACTTTAAATTAACTTTTTGACTAAAGTAACTATTGAAAATGCATTCCCTTTCAACGGGCCTGTATATTAGTGTAATGCTTATAAAAAATATATATATTGTTTGAATTCTTTCAAAACAATAAAGACTAATTAATTTACACACTCTTTCAGGGCATTTGGAAATTAATCACATGAAAATGGAATTGTAATTCCATGCATTGAGATATTCATGAGGGTGAGTGGGAAGGTGAATTCCATATAAACCTATTCTATTTCAAAAATTTAGAGGTGGTAGATTCGCCATATTTTTTCTAAGATTCTCATTCCCAGTTTTAAAGCACATTATCTATGCTGTAAAGCTCAGTATTGTACAACTATAAATATAAGAAGCATAAGTGGCCATTTCAACTATAAATATAAGAAGCATAAGTGACCATTTTTCAAAATATAAAATCTATCCAGCTGTATTGAAACGTGTTTAATTTTTGGCAGTATTTAAGGGAATGACCAATTTCCTTTTAAATAAAAAAGGCTTCCAAGAAACTAACCCTCCAATGTCATGTTGCATAGTTATGCTCTATGCTATCATATTCAATTTATAATAAATTTTATTGATTTTTGGTTGTTTAATAGTGGATTGCTCAAATCTATAGAAGCAATGACAACGATCTACGTTGAATTAGATAAAATGTTTAGATTTTACATTTGCTATCATTTGGTTTGGTAGGTGAACAATGAGATTTAGTTTACTAAGAATAAGATGGGAGGTTGAGTTTGATACTAGATTTAAAAATAAAATAAAATATAGCATTCAAATTGGTTGAATATATAATTTTTTAACTTAACATGATATGATGACAAAAGTATTACAGAGATTTTAAGAGAATAAGCTCCAAAATAATTATCATTTTAATATGAAAAAATGAAGCAGCCAATATAAAATAAAAATGTAGAAAAAAGTATATAGATAAAAAAAAGTCATCTAAAAGACAAAGTAAAGTAAGTATAACAAATCTAAAATATTAAAAGATAAAAATTTACTGGAAATGACACATTAAAATCTCTTAAATATAAAACTCCACCACTCAACTATGTGGTAAAGGAAAATGTTTGTTTTATTTTACTATAAAGAAGATGTTAGCTTTACTTTTAATAAATAAAGCAATTTAGTTGAATTGTTAAAATACAAATCAATTTACTGAAAAAGGGAACTGGATATTTAACCTATTAACTTAAACTTCTATACTTCAAAAGTATATTTTAAATATGATACAAGATTTTATAAATTATTTTGTATCTTACACATATTAATAATACTTAGACGATAGACAACATGTAGCAATAGTCTTTTTCAATAAGTCAAAAAATAATAGAATTAGGGTTAGAATTATGATTGGAATTAGAGGGTCAGAATCAACCTTACAAATAGAATAAGGGTAAGGATGACAATTATAGTTAGGGTTAGGATTAGAATTAGCATTACAATTAGGTTTAGAATTAATGTAAGGTAAGAATTAGAATTAGGATTGAGGTTAGGGTTAGAATTATGGTTAGGATTAAAATTAGTGTTATTAGATTTAGGGTGAATGTTAAATTTAGGGTTAGGATTAGGTTTAGAATTAGAGTTAGGATTAGAAGTAAGATTAAAATTAGGCTTGGTGTTAAGCTTAGAATTAGGGTTATAGTTAGAATTACTATTACAGTCTTTGTTAAACCCTAAATGCTTTAATTATAATAAGGAATAGAATTAAGATTACCATATAATTATAATTATGATTAAAATTAAGGTTAGGGTTAGAATTAATTTAAACCCTAAGTTCTTTAATTATAATTAGGATTAGATTTACGATTAGGGATATAATTATAGTTATGATTAAAATTAAGGTTAGGGTTACAATTAGAGTTAGGTTTAGAGTTAGGATTAGGATTAGAATTAGAATCAATGTTAGGGATAGGGTTAGGGCTACCATTAGGGATAGATTTAGGTTTAGAATTAGAGTTAAGATTAAAAGTAGGATTAAATATGTTAGGAAACTTTAAAATAATTATTCTAATTTGCATTATTTATTGTTATTTAAAATATGAAATAATTGTTCTAATTTAAATTGATTATTCTATTTAAAATATGAAACTATTTGCACATAAAATAATAAACATTTATAATAAAATAATAATATAAATACATTATTATGATGTTTACTAATATTATACTACTTTATTATGATTTATAATTATTAAAGTATACAATAATTACAATTAGAATTTAAAATAAATTGATTAAAAGACCCTCTAGATGGATACTTCTGAGCATAATTTAAATATATTTTATAAATATAGCTATACCAGTTGTATTTAAACCCTATTCTAAATGTCACTCCAAGTTGTTACTTTATGTTTTATTTTTAAAATGACTTAATATCATGGATTACTTCACTTAAAACTCACCGTCTAAAGGGCACTTAAATCATAAGGTTGACCGGCCTCTTTTTGGAGTCACTAGCTCCTCAAGTTATAGTATAATTGAAGGGTTCATTTTAAAAGAAGGCTAGGCGCGAACTTGAAGATCGAGGGATCAAGATAAGTTTGACGGTTAGAAGTTGTAATGACCCTGCAAACAGTTATGGAAACGAACTAAGAGGGCCAAGAAATTTAGGTGAGTTTGGTATGATGTTTGGTGTGATGACAGTTGGTGATCCGAGTGCTCAAAAGATATATCTTCACATTCATGTAAGAAATGCCAACAGTTGAATGTTTTTTTTAGTATTCTTTGGGAGACAATGAATTTGAAAGGTGGCTTAATGACCAGATGGGCCAGTATAATTCATGTTCATTCTGTTTGATATGCGGATCGATAAGACATGGTGATTTGTGATCTACAGTGATATATCTATTCACCTATGTGCAGATTGCCAAAAATAGAGGAAAGTTTTTGTGTTAACAATGTGCAAGATGCATAAAGGCCTTTGTATGATGTTTGAGGGAGAAAGTGTTGATGATCCAGAGGATAAGTGAGCTCTGATTTGTGCTTATACTATCATTGTGTTTGAAGAGCCAGGTGTATCTGAATGTTGTATTGCTTATAGACACAAGGAGATGTAAGTGAAATTGTCTTAGCATATTATAGATGTTTGTATGATTCAATTTGTAGATAAAGATGAAGTGGTTTTCACAAGGATCGACATGTGTTGTAGGAGATATTAAAGCTCTCTTTGTTCTGTAATCAATGATGAGGGGTTTTGTATGTATGGTGAAGGTGGATAAATTATTTGATGTGTTATAGTGAATCAGGGAATCCCCCTGAATTAGTTGTTCTTGTTTGCCAGTGAGGTATCTTGGTGAGACATCATGATTTGCCAGTGAGGCAACTGTATTTGCCAGTGACGCTGTGTCAGGGAGTGGGTGCTCCTATTGATATTGTAGTTGATGTTCAAGTTGGTGCTCTTATTTGTTAATGGAGTTGGTGCTCCATAAGGAGTTGGTGCTCCTAGATACATTGTAGCCAGTGAGGCTTTGTGATCAGTGGGATTTTAATAAGTCAGTGAGGCAATTTTTCCTGAGTGGTTTTTTATCCCTGTGAGGGTTTTCCACTCATCAAAACATGTGTTGTGGTTCATGATTAATTGTCTCTATGTGTGTGTGCCCTAATGTTTTTTTAAGGTCATGTTCATACTATTCATCATTATTCATACTATCCATCATGATACTTGTGCATATGTGTTTGATAGATCATTGAAATCTCTCTGGTGCAAAATATTTTAAAAGTTTATATATCACTAATTCAACTGTAAGACTGTAAGACTGGTCTTTTGATAGCTCCCTGGCCTTGATGGGTAATTATCAGGGAAAGTCCGTGTTGTGTTGTTTAATCTTCTGATCTGCATTTTGTATGGACCTGGGACCTTTTCCCAGCTAAACATAATAAAAAATAATTATTAGATTTTCTAATATAGTAAATTTCAAGTCTTTTATCCAAATAACTTAAATTACTATCATTAATTTCAATGGAAATAGAAGTATCACCAACAAATTACAAATAATAATAGAATTTGTTGAAGGTAATTTCAACCTCTTAACGTGCAATCTAGGAGATAAATCTCTCAACAAAATTATAATACCCAGAGTCTTCCATGTCACCTTAGAAATTTCATTAGTCGTATTAGATAAATTTACAATAGAAAGAGTGTTCTTCCTTTTACACTACTTGATAGACTTGGCCCCTGGCATTAGCTTTACTCCCAAAGCCCTTACATAGAGGAGGCTTGGACTAATTAAATAATTTAGAAAAGATTTAAGAGGGTCTAAAGATATTTTATTCTTATAATTTAATTAGATGAACCCTATAGATTGATTGGAGACAAGGAGATTTATCAATGAAAGGATGAGCACCTTAGCAGCTATAACCACATAGGCTTCAATATCTTCTTTTACTATTTGAGGAGGCAACTTTAATGGCGCCTTCATTTATGATTTGATAAATTTCGTTTTATGAGACAAGAGGGAGGCGCCAAAAGGAGAAGAAAAGGCAATCCAAAGTGCAGTTGGAGAGAGGAGAAAAGGAGCGCCCTTTGAGGCTTCCTGAACATGCAGCGCAGAAAAGAGGATAAGAAAATAAAACGCCTTGATGGGGAATTAATATGGAGACTTTTAATGCTTGTAACAGCAGAAACAATAAGGAGAAGAGCGGTGCAGATTTGAAGAATGAAGAAATGAGAAGGAAATATGTGCAGCAACGGAGTCATGAACAGCAGAAAAAAGAAGTTTCTTTGGAGATTATTTATAAAATGTCTCGATAAACTTTGTGAGAAATTTGCAAAACTGCTGCCGGCTTATTCGATTTCCCAACCAGTCCTCATTTATTCAATTTCACAACCGTTGTCTATTTATTCAATGAGCTCGGGGGGATTTGTGCACAAACCTAAAGAGGGAGAAATTCTGAGGGGTGCACAGACCGCCTTCCTTGGAATGCAATCAACCAGATCTTCAGCAGTGTAGCCAGGCAACACACTCCATTCCATGGAGCTCAAATTAAGAGTCAACAGATTCATGCTTCCTTTAATCGTAAGCCAAATTTTATCTGATGCTGCAGCAACCATAAAATCTGTTCCATGGGATGACTTGACAGTGTCTTCTAACAAATCTTTTGGAGTAACGGAAATGAGAGACCAACTCTTATTATTCTCCAACTCCCATATCCCCACCAAAGTGTGCTCAATGAAAGGGAAACGGCCCCATATGGAGGAGTAATCTTCTTCCTTCTCTAACCTCCCCACCAAAAGCAGCTTTCCATTACACGCCACTAAACAAGGCAGAGATGCGTGCAAATTGTTATCAAGATCATGATAATCTATCTGTGGAGGAAACCCTCCTTCGATTTCCTTAAACCGAAACTCTCTGCGGGCAATGTCATAACAACCCAGATGATGACCAAAGTCATTCGTAAAATACACCATTCCTGTGCCTTTGTGGAGTGTGCTCTTCCAACAGTGTGTGTGCTTCTGACCGCCCAGAAAACCGGCCATTACAGGGATTTCTTTCCACTCATCTGTAGTGGAATTGTAGAGCATAACTCCATCGAAGACATTTATAGCAATAATTTCAAAGTGATCGGCCTCGATCATCAGTTCTGCGGCCGCTCTGGCCCTCCAGCCCTTACAACGAGGTAAGAATCTGTGTTGTTTACTTAAAAGATTAAATATGACGGGGTTATCTAAGGAATCAAGAAAGAGAAAAAGCCCTGCAGCTGCAGCACGCAGGTAAAGCTTGGTAGGGTTTGGGTTAGGGTTTGGGTTATAGTGGTTGTTGCAGTCCCAGGTGGTTTTATTCCACGGTAAAGTGATTCGAAACCATTGATTGAGAGCGGCACAGAAGAAGGCGATTCCATGAGAGCTCTGCTGTGTCACAAAATACTCTGTCTCGCCATTGTAATTCAAATTCAAATTGAAATTGAAAGTGTTCCAGGCTTTGCAAACGCTCTTTGCCCTAATCAATGAGGGCAAAGGAAGTCTTTGTAAAATCTCCTCAATTGCATCATAATCCAGATCAGGATTATTATTATCAATATTCTCCTCCATTGTATCCTTATTACTACTATTACTTAGGGCATTTACTGCCTCGCTTCCTCCAGTACTTCCATATCTATGGTGGAATGCCGTTTGCAATGTTGAAATAGGAAGACCGCTACAGAACAGAGAGATCGTATCGCGCCATTCACTGTTGAATTTCCCGTAACATCCTACTTTCTCGTCCGCTCCTTTCAAATAAAATAGAATCGCCTCCATCATTTTTCTCTCCACCTCCATTCTTTTTCTTCTTCTTTCCAGCTCTGTATTTTTAACTAATACTTTTGTTTTTGGAAAGGCGGGTGAATATTCTATATTTGTATGTAACTTTTGATTCAAACTCAAAGGACGTTACTTTTTGAAAAAGCCACCATTTATTATGAATAATTTTATGGATTTTTTTGAATTTTGATGAATTTGTTGTACTTTACAAAGTTTAAATTTGATGGCCGTATAGCAGTATTTGGACATTTTTACCTTAAAATACAATTAAAATTTTAAAAAAACTTGTATCATAAGAAAGGAGAGATTTTAGACATATTGTCAAAAATTATATAAGATTATGATGATATATATATATATGTATTTGGTTATAATTTTACTTATACTAAAGAATGTCATAGTATTTTAAGGGCACCTTTAAATGGATAACCGTCCTAAAGAAATAAAATTTTAAAAAGACTATATCACAAGAAAGGAGAGATTTGGGACATATTGTCAAAATTTATATAAGATTATGATGATAAATATATTTGGTTTATATATAATTTTACTTATACTTAGAAGAATGTCATAGTATTTTAAGGGCACCTTTAAATGGATAACCGTCATAGAAAAATAAAATTTTAAAAAGTGTATCACAAGAAAGGAGAGATTTTGGACATATTGTCAAAATTTATATAAGATTATGATGATATATATATTTGGTGTATATATAATTTTACTTATACTAAAGAATGTCATAGTATTTTAAGGGCACCTTTAAATGGATAACCATCATAAAATAAAATAAAATTTAAAAAAGACTATATCACAAGAAAGGAGAGATTTTGGACATATATATATATATATATATATATATATATATATATATATATATATATATATATATATATATATATAATTTTACTTATACTAAAGTATGTCATAGTATTTTAAGGGCACCTTTAAATGGATAACCGTCATAAAAATAAAATAAAATTAAAAAGACTGTATAAGGAGAAATTTTGGACATATTATCAAAATTTATACAAGATTATGATGATATATATATTTGGTTTATATATAGTTTTACGTATACTAAAGTATGTCATAGTATTTTAAGGGCACCTTTAAATGGATAACCGCCATAAAAAAAAAAAAAAAATTTAAAAACACTGTATCACAAGAAAGGAGAGATTTTGGATATTTGGTTTATATATAATTTTACTTATACTAAAGTATATCATAGTATTTTAAGGGTACCTTTAAATGGATAACCATCATAAAAAAATTGCTTGACACGCAAGGTCAATGGTCAAATTTAGGCCTTGGTTGTAGAAGTTTAAGATTGATTTTTTTCTCCCATTATCAATCTTTTTACATGTATATGATGATGATATTCTTCTATTTGAGCTTACGGGATATTTTCATTTGAATTTTCTTTTGATCCTAAGAATTCAATTAGAATTAAATTCCACACAACTCATTAAATGGGCAATTATTGGAGTTCTAAGATTATATGGTAGAAATTGATTTTCTATTTTTTATAAAGTAAATTAATTAATGAAAAAGTATATGTATTCTTGATAAGGGGACAAATATTATGCTGCAATATTGTTTTGATTTTGAGTATCCAGTTGTAAATTACAAACATAACTTAACAAATTAGTTATGAATGAGTGTTGTATGAAACATAATGATCAATAAAGGATTGGGATGATAAATATTAATTAATAAAGATAGATGCTTATGTATTTGCATGTACTATGAAGAGATTAGTCATAAGTGACCCTCTTCTTTCTTTCATATAATGTTGTAGGGATTCTTTTGTATTTTCGAGTAGAATTTGAAGGAGAATGATGGTTCTATGTGAAGCCCTTTAATGGTTTTAACTCTTCATATAGAACTGTAAATCTTAATCCTTGTCTTTTAGTTTTACCGATATCAATTGTGACCTTACTTAGTGTACAATCCTTGGGATTTAT
This sequence comes from Cunninghamia lanceolata, assembly GCA_027924645.1. Classification (NCBI taxonomy): domain Eukaryota; kingdom Viridiplantae; phylum Streptophyta; class Pinopsida; order Cupressales; family Cupressaceae; genus Cunninghamia; species Cunninghamia lanceolata. The sequence continues at coordinate 2,690,640 of BSBN01000332.1, forward strand.
GTGTAATAATTTCCTATGCCATGGATATTGGTATTTATCTAAGTTACTGCCTCATGATATCAGTATTACTAGTATAGTACTTGGGTAGATTCTTTGTCCCATAATGGACCTTTGTAGTTTTCAAATCTTACGATGACATATATAGTGGATCTACCAACTGCATAAACACTATCTTTAACTTCTCCAAGTGATCCATTGATAAGAATAGTTTGAATCCATAAGTTGTTGGTTAGCATTACTCTTTTGCCTACATATAGTAGAACTTCTTGGGGAAGATTTTCTAACTATTATCAATGTTTGGTTTATGTTGTGTGTTAATTGCAACATCAAGTACATTTGGAACATGTACTAGTTTTAGCACCTTTTTGTTGAGTAATGCAACTTGATCGTTTGTTGCAAATAAATGCATTGAGAGGTCAAAATCTTGTTTCTCAAATGTGGTTAGATTTTGTTTGTGTGAGTCATTAATAGTTCCCAATCATGTTTTGTTGGCTCAACATTTCTCATGTTTTGTAATATATGATGGAATTGTGCTTGAGTTAGATTTCCACCTTCTTGTCAAACTATTGTTTCTAATGTAACATAGTTTTAATTTTTTTTTTTTTAGTGTGAAGTGTATACAGGTTTGTCCATAATAGGTGGCAACTAGGTAAGGTCACCTATCAGATATTCCATCGAAGCAGAGATGTTGTTGATAGGGAAATTCCTCACATAATCTACTATCTATTTTTAATGGTATCATTGGTACTATGAAGCTCATCTCATCAATGAGGATGCATTGTATATTTTTTATTTCCACTTAAAACATTGTCAATGGTTGTCCCTATAATGTAAATGCATTTCTTTAATCAAAGTTTTTAGTGTTGCATGTATAGAATTGAGGCATGTATATCAAATGCAAAAAAAAAAAAGGAGCAAGTGCAAGGAGTGGCTTTTGTTTTCCCAATATTAAATTTTGAAGTGCATTCATAATGCAAATAATTAGGTATTACTTTCCTCTACCTATAGTTCCTTGAATAATCATATGCAACGACTATTTTAGAACATAATCCATATAGTGTTTTCTAATGATAGTAAGTGCTACTTGTGGTTTTGGTGGCAGTTTTATAGTTCTAGTGTTACAAATGTGAGGTTGAGTGGTCTTCTTATTCAAACATCTTTCTTTTGTTTATAAATTAGATTGTAGTGTTATATAAATGTGAGAGAACACTATCATTGTCCCATTTGTGTTTGTTGTTAAAATCACATCAACCAAAAATTTCAAATTCATTTAAATTGACATAGTTAGTAAGTATGATTTGAGATAATAATTCCTATTTAGACATGTTTATATTATTTGTTGTGTTTGTCTCATTGTTAATTTCTTTGTCCTCTTCATGGTTATCATCACTTTTCTTTGTGTGGTCAATATGCCATACATGGTTTTTTTCCTTGTGCTTCCGATTTTCTATAAAATCTATTCTTTTTTGAGACCTATATCTATGCTTATGTCATGAAAATGTTTTCTTAGAAGTAGATCACTCCAATAGAAACTTTCAAATAAATTGAGTGTTCTTTTAGAATGGTATAGAATTGTGGAAATGCATTCACAATTGCTTTTTATTTCTTCTCTTTCTATTTGCATCCTTTCTTACAAGCATCATATCAGAAAGCTTTTGTTGATTTAATTAGTGTTACTATTTCTAGGTTAGGTGGTTGTTGCATATAGGAATGTAGGTAGTTTGATTGCATTTAGGTCTCATTTGTAGTTCTTGTAAGATGATGAAATACTTTTCTACCAACATTTAATGATATAAAATTTCTATTGTGAATAAAAAGAGGTAAATTTTGGAGCATATCTCATGTTTCTTGTGATCCTATATCATGATTTATAGTAGTCTTTGTAATGAATTTTTGATATGCAGTCAAAACCTAGTCTTAAAAACCTTAATTTTGTACATATCCTTGTTAACATAATGACATAAATTTCTAATTTCATTTAGGAATTAGTTGCATACTTCGCAATATATCAAAGAAAAAGTGTTTCCGAGGTGACTAATTGGCAATGTATGTTAGCTCTTCATACTGAAAGCATATTGCAGTTATGGATGTTTAACCTATCATCATTTCTTATTGGTTTGTAAGTTTTTTTTTCAACATCATCACATGATAGATTGTATTTTATTTGTTCATTCCATGAAAATTTGTATCAACATTCTATGTTTTGGCCTTTCCTACATAGACATGTTCTCTCACTACATTTGGTGTGTCATTGGACATCATTAATCAATTATTCATATAATAATTTGTGGGATCAATAGACAATATCTCATATGTGTTTAGAAAGCATGGATAATCTAGTGAGGAGTGACATGTGTATATTATGTTATTTCTTTCAGATGGAGTACAAGGGTTCCAAACAATTCTATATTAGTCAAACACATTTCTTACTATTTCCACCTTTACATTATTTACCTAGTCAAATGTTTCCATATTTGGTGCATTCTCTAGCAAATGAATCCATGTACATGTGCACTGCCTAGGTGTTACCATTCATACCTATACTAATAGTCTTTACTACATAGTTTCTCTATGACCTCCTCACAAATGATAGTGAATTATTGATGTAGATATGGAGAAGTGATGTGTGGATTTTTATTACATTATTAATGTGATGTTTGTTGGAGTGTGATGTTTTGTTTGCTATATTTTTTTGTGTACAAATTAGGCCATTTTATATCTACAATGCTTAATGTGAAGAATAGAGTTGGTGATCCTATTTTGTTGATCCTATTTGTTAATTCACCACGAGAACTATTCCAATATCATTTTTCCCCTTATTAAGAAGAGCTAAATCACATTAATTAATGGTATAGTAGATTTTATAATTGGGTGTGAAGGATTTCAATAGTGGTTATTATGTTATCTTCTACATTTTTCTTAATAAACATCAAGTCCAATGATTGGCTATAATGGACCATCATCAGATTCAATAAAAAGTATGAAAGTCTTGGATGCCTTACAAATCTATAGTCACGAAAATGTATTAAGTGTAAGGAATATTAATGCATCTAGATAGTTTCCATTATTAAAGCTTGTATTTGTAGTGCACATTCATTTGGAAATAGAGTTGGAAATTCCATGTCTAATAATCCCTCAATATTGTATTCATTTATGGGGGATAAACCAAGTTGTGTCCACTCAATAATATTAGCATTCTTATCATCTATTTATAATGTTTCTTTGATGATTTCTATTTTAGAATGCCTATTTGGCAGTCTCATCATGAATGTTGTTGAGTACTCAAAATGATTATTGGTTTAATTTTGAATACTATTTGATTTAATTTTTGATACTTCTAGTTCTTAATTTTTTCTTTTGATGGTGTGAATCATGTCTAAAATGATTGTACTTGTATTAGGGTATAGTTTTAGAGATTCTTCATTGATTTCAACATCTTTGTAATATGTGTCATATTTGATCTTCTATTGTAATGTTTCTCTAACATGACTTCTACTTAGATATCAATCATAATGCTTCCCATGTGTATAAGATCTTATAACTATTAATACATCCAGGTCTCTAATTTTATGTGGAAGAGCTTTTGCTATTATTTTGATATATTGGGGGAAGCTAACTATGTGACCACTATTTTTGTATTTTCCTCCATGAGAATGGGTCACCTATAATATTGGATTTATACACACTATTAGCATTTCTTCTAGTTGAGTGAGATTGCATAAGACATAGTTGTTCACTTGGGTCCATATTGTTAGATGTAGAGAATTTTTGTATGCTTTTCTCATTGAAGCATCTACTACAAATAATTTAGTTGTTTGATGAAAAAACATGCATACTAGGGTAGCATTTTTGCACCCTATAATGGGTCTCCGCATTGCTATTTTGTTTGTTGTTGCCTTTTTATGTATCTAAACTTTTATAATATTTAATATAGTATGGGTGTATGTCTACACCTTTAAAAAAATAAAAAATAAAAATAAAATTAATTGAATTTAAATCAGAACTGTTTATTCAATTAATTAACCTTCCGCTATTGTCCAACCTTAGATTATAAATAAATGCAAATATTTATTTATCTAAGCTCATCTCATCCCATCTCAAAAATTAAATAAATTTAAATGTTTATTTAATTCCCTATTTTATCCACTTTTCATTAATTTGGCTAAAATCAATTAGTCAACTAATCATCCACTTGCACAATCCTAAACATGGTCAACTCATTAAAATCTTGCACAAGGTTTAAAGTTGTACATGGGTTCTTTTTATTTCTACATAGACATGAGTCTTTGCACATGGGCATGGATCAAAGATTTGTCCATACCTCTAAAGTGCCCTTAGGGTACCAATTTTATCCTCATTCTCCACTTTCTCCAAGGGAATCCTTAACCATGGATTTCCCTTCAATATTGAGCCCCTCCATGTGCACCTATCACATGGTTCCACTTGGAAGCTCCATCAACTCCAATCCTCTCAATCATCCTCAACCCTTGATCTTTCAAATCAGCTGTAGTCATTGATCATCCTCCTCGAAAATCTATAAATTGGCTTCAACCCAAGCCATTATCAAGCCTCCTTGGAATGCATAGTCATGTTGCTAGTAGGAGCATCCATATCTCTCATCAACAATCCTTGAGCACATCCACCATGGCTTGGCAGAAAAAAATTAGTGTTGGTGAGAACTTTTATTATTTTCATTAGCTTAACTAGTCCTTAGCTTAATCATGAGACTGCTTGTAGATGTAAATGAATAGGTTAAATTAATTTAGCTTATTCATTTATGTTTACATTTAGTTGTACATATTCTTGGCATGCTTGGTGGGACCCACACCCCTTTTCTAGTCTATTTGGATTAGTTTTGTAGCTATTTCAACTTGTAGGATATAATTTAGCATGTGTACGCCTATTTTTAGCATGTGTTTTTATAAACGACTTCATGTAGTTGTGAATGAGTACATGCAGTTATGAATGAGTGTGTGCATTTATCTGTGAGGCAATCCATTGACCCTTGACATTAACTTGATTTTTCATATTTTTGGTGTTTTTTGGTCTAATCTCTAGGTGTTTTGCAAGGTTTTGTAATTCTATTGATTTTCATGCATCCTAACCCTTGATTTTGGTTGGATTTAACCCTTCTCATGTATATCTTTCTGACATTTTCTATTCCTAAGCATGCTTTACTGCATGTATTCTAAATGAGCATGTGTTTATCCTGAATCAACACATCTATTCCTAACACACAAAATGTAATGAGAATTTTAAATGGAGTTGAGGTGTAACTATTAGGAAAATTGGGTATGCACTTGTTAAGGAAGTGGGTTACTTCAACAATGGGTAGTTTTCAAATGGATTGGTCCTATGCTACTATTCATCTACATGCCCGGTGAATGTGAAGCTCTGCAAAGAATGGAAAATTTTGAATATAATTAAGGATTTTTAGAAAGCATACAATTAATTCCATTATATTTAGGATGGACCTATCATTTTATAGGGCATTTCGAGGTTAAAGAGAACTTGATTAACCTTTTTACTTGTGAGGGACCTATCCATAAGGAGTTGGATTTCTTGCTCATGTATAGTTGTTGGGAGATGGATAGGATCAAGTGGCTTATGGAGAGGTTCATTATTATGGATATCATCTTGATCATGGAAAAGATACATGTTATGGATAGGTTGCATGAAAGTGATTTGATCTTGACTTAGACTAGGGCTTAATGTTTCCACATGCTCTAAGGTGTGCTCTTGACATAACTCTTGGGTTGTTTGAAAGAAAGTGGATAGCTTTTGACTTGGGTTCATGGTAGGAGACTCTTTGATAAGCTCAAGGGGTTGAGGATCACATGAAGGGGTTGTAGGATTTGACATTTTATTGGAAGAATCTTTTGTAAGGTCAAGGACCAGATTTTGGGGACATGGTTGACTCTCTACTAGTAGTCCTTGGATCGCATCCTTCGTAGGTGTAGGAGTACATGGATGAGGTGATGGATGAGTGTATTTGGCTTTCTCCATAGCTTTTCTTTTGCTGTATAAATTTGGAAAATATTTTTCCCAAAACTCATCTGATTCTTTTTTGGTTTTCCATTTAGAATTTGAGGAACTAGATGGTGGTGTTGGTGTAGAACCGGTATACTTTGGGATATGTGTCTTAGAAGATAGTGAAGGAGGACTATTAGATGGGGTGGTATATGATTTATGACTTGAGGTGGTGCTTTCCTTGTCATGAGTATGGGAAAAGGATGTACGATTTTGGGGCAAGGAGTAGCTGGGATTGGCATGTTCAACTTGCAAGATTGCCATTTCTTGTTGTAACACTTGGATTTGTTGATAAATTTCTACACAATCTTGGGGGGAGGGACCTAAGTTTATTTGCAATTGTAGATATTGGAGTGTTTGACCAATATATTCTAATTGGTTTGCCATTGACACAAGGCTGAAAAAGTTTACTGGTTTAGATGCGTAGCTACAAAGCAGGAATAGGTGGCAAAAGCACAGAAAGTCAGTACAAATGCACAGTAGGTCAAGATAAATGCATAGCTTCAGAATGTCTATGCACAGCTCTAGTTTTCTAAATGCTTTTACAGAGTTTTCTCTTTGGCATGTTTTTCAAAATTTTCTATTTTTGGTTTGAAAACTTGGTCTTTTTGAATTCTAATTTCTAGTTATGGCAAAAAACACAACAAACACACAGAAGTTTTCATGATTTTTATCTTTTATTATTTTTTTGGTATTTTTGGACTTTTTGACTCAAGAACAATGACAACCTAGGCTGGAAAGGACAATATTTGTTGAATCCTCTAGCTATGCATATTCAAAGCGTGTAGCTCTAGGATCTGGTAGCACCGGCTCTCCTCCATAGCACTCACTTCTCACGCATACCAGATCCAGGTTTCCTTAGGCTCATACCCCCACTGAACCATATGATTGTCCCTGCTACCTCTACTAAGAATCACATGAATCAAGGCCACTTCAAGGGCTCCGCCCTTTGTGTCAACAAATAGGGGTTTTTGGTATAATACACAATTGGTTCGTAGTCAAGGCAATTGTTCAAGTGGTTACATGTACGGTGGCACTACTCTTCGTTATGGAGTCTCCCAGCCTCAAAGGGTTGCGCCTTAGAGGGTTTTGGGGGAGGTTGGCCATTGGTGTAACTCAGCAGCACTCGTTGTAGGAGGTTTTCACGTCAAGCATGATTTATTTTAAGTGGATTGGCAGGGCTTGGATTTAGCCTGTTACCACTCAGGGTCGTTCCCACTTGGATAGGCATGCATCCAAGGGCAGGCCCTTCTAAAGGTTAAACAAATGGAATGACAAGTCTGACATTCTGGTCACCCAGTTAAGGGGAGAGCATAAGCCTATTGTCATTCACAGTCATAGAATACACTAATTAATCCAAACCTAGTTAAAAGTAGAAAAACTAAATGGGCTATTCTACTTGTGCACTCACGCAGTTGTTAACTTTGAAGTGTTTAAGACAAAGCAATGTTCATTCCCATTTGTTGAGATAGCAATGATCTCATCTAGGAAAGAAATCAACAATGCAAAGATAGCAATGGTTCAGTTACTCTCCTTCCTAGTTAAAGACTATCGTGGAATTTGCATGCATGCATCATTTTTTGTTACTTTTTCCCTTAATTAATCTAAATGAACTAATCAATGCGGCTAAATGATCTAATCCAGCCTCTAGCCCTGGAAGACAAATGTTAGCTCAAACATAAAAATCAGATGATACCCTAAAAACTACAGTGGAAAACAGAAGCGCCGCTATGCAGCTTGAATGCGCAGAAATAGAGATTACATGTGGCGTTTTACATATGCGCTAACTCAGGTGTCAAAAGTGCCATAATATGATGCAAATGCTTTAATTAAATGTATGCACCATGAAACAGAGTAAAAGCACTGCGACAGGAGGTAAATGCATTGGGATGGTGCAGGCGCTGAAACAGGATATGGATGCGCTGCTATAGGGGATATATGCGCAGTATCTGTGCAGGCACCAAAGTAGAGGGTAAAAGTGCTAGTTTAGAGGTTGAATGCACCGTAACTCTACATGCGTCGGGACAAGAGGTATATGCATCACGGGATTGCTCAGATGTGCTGAATTAACTTGTCAGAAGTCTATACGAAACCTGTATGGAACTTGCGTCTCAAAAACTCAAATTTTTTATTAGAAAAAGGGGCAAGGGCCCCACGGTGGGCGCCAAAATGTGAGGGTAAAAATGGGAAAATTAATTTAAGAATATAAACCCAAACATCAATGAAATATGAAGTAAAAAGAGATTAAAATAAGAACAAGATGATACTTACAACCTTTACCTTACACCTTCCATTGCTTGCCTTTTCTGTCTTGATCTTGATGGAGATGAATGTTGGCCTTTAGGAAGCTCGCTTCCTTGCTTTGAAGTCCTCAAAATGACAAGATGAAATTGGCTATGATACTTTGTGTGATTGAAGATGAGCTTCAACACACTATTGATGGATGATATGATATGAAGTGATGGTAGTAGTGGTGCCAAAGGCGCGCTAGTGTTTCTGTAGCATAAGTTTGCTCAAGTGATGGATTATGAAAGATAGAAGAAGAAGGTTGTATTTATAGAGTTGTGTGGGAGAAGATCAATGGTTGAGAAGAAACGAGAAGATCAACGGAGGAGGATGGTTGAGGAATGTGCAACCAATAGAAGGACATGTGTCATTTGAAAAGGAGCTTTGTTGAGTTAAATCTTTCTTGATGAGGATGAGTTTTGTTTTTCTTAAATTAGAATTTATTTTTCTAATTTAAGAGCAAAGTTGTTTTAAAGTTGCTTTAACTCAGCTTTTGCTTTTGCATGACAAGAAGAATTTATTTTTAGAAGATATTGAAGATAAGAAAGAAAATTAAATAAATAAATTTATTTAATTTATTTTTAGAAGATTTGGAAGATAAGAAAACAAATTAAATAAATAAATTTATTTAATTTATTTTTAGAAGATATTGAAGATAAGAAAGCAAATTAAATAAATAAATTTATTTAATTTATTTTTAGAAGATATTGAAATCATAATTAAATAAATAAATTTATTTAATTACTTGTAGATAATTTGGAAGAAAAGAAAGCAAATTAAATAAATAAATTTATTTAATTTATTTTTAGAAGATTTAGAAGATAAGAAAGTAAATTAAATAAATAAATTTATTTAATTTACTTGCACATGATTTTGGAAGAATAAATAAAATATTTTATTATATTTTATTTTTGGAGAGTGAGGGGATTTAAGTAAATTTAATTAATTTATTTAAATTTGGAGGAATGAACAACTTAATTAAATAATTAGAAATTATTTAATTGTTTGGAAGAAATAAATTAAATAAAAGATTTTATTTAATTTTGACTTTGGAAGATGTAATTAAATATTTTGATATTTAATTAACTTAGAGGAAATATGAATCGAATAAATAAATTTATTTATTTATTTATTGATAGAGGAATTTAGATGGAATAAATATTAAGAATATTTATTTAGACAGATTCGTGTCATTTTTAGGTGTATACATTTTGCCCCTCTTTGATGCAATGTGTTTTATCACATTGTTTCAAAGAATAAGATTGTCCAAAAATGATACATGCACCAGTTTGCCCCTAGTACAAGTTTAACGATAGGATGCCCCCTCGGGAGATTGGATGAGAAGAAGGCAGAAGGCGTGAGACAGACAATCTCACGAAGAAGGTGGAAAATAGGTTAGGATGAAGAAAAATAGATTGAAGAAAGAGTCGAATGATACGCAATGCAAGATAAAATGATAACACCCACAAGCAAGAAGCAAGTATGCAGAAATGATGCAAGAACAGGCAAGGTATTGCCCCTGTCAAGCGGTAAACCAACGATATACTAATAACGATATACGACAATGTTGTCATGGTGGGGAACGATATATACCTAGAGCAACACAATAGGATAGTGTTTGGTTTTAGGAAATGAAACATGTCGTGTAAGACACGTGTGTTGGTCTGATTTTGACAGTACAACATCCTATATAAGACAATTGATTGATTATAACTGATTGAGTTGGTTTACAACCAGACAAGGATCAAGACCACTGATTGTGATTAGATCATTTGACAATATTGACTTGACTTGATTGGTATGGATTAAGGATAAACTTGCATTTTGATCACTGCTCGGATTGATAGCTAGAACTGTTGATGAGAGACATGAAGACAAATAGAAATTTGATCGATAGAAGAATGACTTGATAGAAGAAATTACAAGCTTTTGTAAACATTGATTCGCTGCATTTTGGATCTTTATTGGATGAGATATGGAGAAATGCAATTGGATATGGATACGGATATGAGACGCAATTGGATACATTATGGATATGGTATGGATATGGATATGGATATGAACTACAATTGGATACGGTATGGATATGGATATGGATATTTGAGATCTTGATATAGCAAGTATTTTGAAGTGCTTATTTCATCATTGGGCTTTATTATGTTGTAAGAAAATACAAGTATCTAAGTATAATTAAACCAAGATGACCTGAGTATTACTTACATAGATTTTGATATAGCAAGTTAATACAAGCATCTAGTCAAACTTGAATCTAGATGACCTGAGTACTTCTTGCATTTCAACAGACAAGGATTGCCCCTTTTCATGTTCAGACCTCTGAAGTCCTTGATGATCTTGTTGGTGATTGTTTTGATGCAATCATAACAATTAGTTAAAATTCACATATAATGAACCAAAACTAACTTGAAAGATATGAAGGAATCGGTTAAGATTCACTTAATCCCAAGTTTAATATGGTCAGGTCTTGACCTGTTGGGCAAATTCAGTTGGTCAATGTGAAGCTATAATGTTCAAGGGGCCTTACGTAGTTTAGGGTTTCTTGTTGGTTTACTGGACTCAAACTATGCAAAAGAGATTGTGAAACATCAGCAAGTTGTTCATTCCTTCGCATAAAAAAAATGTTACAATGCTGCAAAAAACTTTGAATGGTTTTCCTGAATTATTACAGTTTTCTCCTTTTAAATATTTATGAAAACTATCTACTCTCAACTTAGTTATGCATACCTTTCAAATATGAGACAAATTTCCTTCAAATTTCTACGTTTTAGGCTAAGTATTTTCAGATGGGTTGGGAAAAGTTAGAAAGATCTAAACTGAACTTCATTCATTCTACCAAAGGATCTAATTGTTCTGTTATGCACTATATAAATCATACAGTAACTTGATCAAATCCACAGACAAAAAACCTTAAATGTAAGTTCTGAGCATTTTCACAAACATACACTTAAAATTGCAAGCTCTAAGAGAAAATGTTTCAAAACACAATGAAGAGCAAGAAAACACTCAGAAGATAGATATAGAATTCCATATTCAATTGTACTAGAAACAGATAGTCATATATAATTTACAATGTCAGAATGACTCTTACTTTCATTGATCAAACTACAGAAAAACTTACAAGCTTTACATATACAGTAAGGAAGCCAGATGTTCCACGCATTCCTTATTCCAGACACAAGCGACCTCCTTCTACTTCTAAACTCAAAGGTCCCTCTATTCTAAATGCTATTCTCTAAAAAAAATCTCCGCTGCTACAAATTTCTAAGTCCCTGTTTAAAGTATTACAATGCAGAGAGGCACAATATAAAGACTCTGATTGTCCTCACTGCAGCAAAAGAACCCTAGTAAAGCAATGGTTCAAACCTCTGGTTACAACAATAAATGTCTGGAGAACAAGTCTCCTGAAATATCTCTGAGCATACATCCAATCTGGGCGAAATATGCCATTCTGGAAACCCTAGCAGCGCAATAATAACTTTTGTGGTCTGCTGCAATAATGCCTTCAACTGCATTTTGTCTTCATCAGTGAAGACCCTTGACTTCTTCACACTCATCCTTATCTTCTCCTGCTCCTAAGATCTGATTTCCTCCTCCATCATGTCACCGCCATTAAATTCCAGCTCCTTCTTCAACTGCAAGCCTACAGAACAAACAAATCAGCAATAAGTATCATCCTTTAATAAATAGCAGGAAGAAAAAAGCTACCAAATCTGGTTGTGGTTGTGTGAATGCATCAATCAGGCCTTGAATTTATGAAAATCACATCTAAAATGCATACACAGTGTTAGAAAATGGTCGGGTCAACCATCGTTTACCAAAAATATGCATTTGGGCCCTAAAAATGCCCTTAAAATTTCATCACTTTGCCCTTTACCACCCATCGGCGTGATATCCCTCATTGGTGAGTCCAAATGTAATGCCCGTCATGTAACCCTAGAGTGCTAGACTAAAAGTGCAGAAATTACAGAAATAATTTTTTTTTTTGAAAGCAAGATAGTGCAAAGTAGTAACTAAACATATCATATTACACCGTATAAATGAAATTACTCTTCTAACAACTCTAGGGCAACATAACTGCATTAATGACAAAAAATAAAACTACAGAAGCAATAACCATTACACTGCTAAAATAGATACAAATAACTTTTATTGTAGTAGGATAGATTAATTACAGAGTCTCAGTACAGGATTACATGATTACAAGATTATAAGACTGATCATGTCGGTTTACAAAAGAGTACATAAGAAAGCGTACAACTCTGAAGGAGGAAAGTGAACTGGAACTGGAACACCTCTGCGCAGAACTCGAACCATATCTCCAAAAAGGACCAATGGATAGCTCTTACCACCCAACCATGTGGAACCCTGAGGTCCACCCCTCTGAGCTAGGAGATAATGATGAGGATTCCACTAAGCCAAGGAGACAACAAATAACAGAATGACAATAGACATGGAACAACTGACCATACCAACAACACTACACAAGTCAAGATATCACTCCAGAGGTACCACCAAGAATAATAGAACTGCATAAGGTGAGTGTCATCGCATGGTCCTAGCATGGGTTACCCAGGCTATCTATCACCAGAAGCCGACCCCCATCTATGGATACCCTGGCAGCCTCTCACTAGGCACCGGCCCCACTATGAATGCCACTCCCTTAGCATTCTCGGGTCAAACATACATACCACAACATGTAGGTATAAAAGTCACAAATCAGATCTGGCCATAACATATGCCTTTCACTAGGCCACAACCAGAATCCATAATCTCTTCAAAATGAAGCAAAACCATCAAGAACCAAGCACTATATACAAGAGGCCATTTCCCATTCATTGCAAGACATGGGGATCCAGTGAAGCGAATACATAATTCAAACCAAAGCCAAGAACTACCCCTTTGGAGTTAGGTACACAAACACTATATCACAAAGAAGTTCCTCATCCAAAATGGAAACCAAGGGTTAACACTTGACACTTGTTTGCAACAAAAGACTCAAACTAAGAAATGAGCTTAGACCAATCGCATCATCCTTCCCTGTTACATGGCAAGGTTTCCCTCATATGAACAAGAGCCATACTATAAGATATTAACTGAAATAACCCATAAACATCATAGGCCTTGGAAATACAACTTGACCACATGACCAAAATTCATATCCGACAATGTATCGTCTTCACAAGGAAACACACATAAACACAACTCGCCCCCAAAATAGACACAAGATCCAACACTAGCGACAAGGCGACAATCAAGCATAAGAGACTCAATGAACTTCTATCCAGTCAAGGAAACAACTTACACCAAGTTATCACGAAAGCAAAACTCCATAACTCTAGGAATTAATAAGGCAAGGAAGGTGAAACATAAACCGATCATCTTACTTATACAAAAGTCAAGGAGAGCTTGAACCCAACACCAAGAACAGTGAGACACAAGTATCAAGTTGATAACTCAACCGATTAGGCCTTTGGAGTCGACAAATTGAACACACGACTGCTATGGTTACATCCATTTCTCAATATAAGAAGATTAGCAATCTGACCTTCAAGCCCATGACAATCCATTGAACAACATGACTCTAGACCCAAGAATAACAAAATCAACCAATTACCTCTTTGCTTGAAGACTAAGATGGAATTTCGAGCATAACCATCATTAACTTAACTCAACATAGCTCCAATCAGCATACATGGGGATTAAATCTATTAGCACTCTCGATTCCATGATTCTTTTGAGCATAAGGTAGGTAATATTACTTTACAACACCTTTTACCATTCTATTGGAAACAATAACCTTAGCATTAAATCGACCAATTTTGGTAATGCAAAGGAGGTTAGCTACACTAGGTTCTTAAAACATGCTATAATCAACACAACAAATTAAACCAGTGACTAAAATCATGAAATGGCAACTAGCTTTAACCAGCTAAGGCTAATAATCTAACTTATTCCATTAGCTATTAATCTTATAAACATCACAATGCAAAGTTGTTAAGGACCTAAATTCTATTGAAATAATAACACAACTACATACCTTAATGTTACCTTTCTCATGCTAATCTGCATATTAAATGCTATAGCAATTTTAATGGCATTAAGTTCACATAATAAACATCTTACCCAAAATTGACTACGTCTCTGATATAATAATTACATAAATAAATAACTCTATTCCATTGGACCAATACTAAACTTCTCTTCAATACAATATTTTTATTTATTTTTAAATCTGTAGACAATTTCTTTCAAGTTTGACAGCGCTTTGGTTAATCTGGAAACCTGATTCCTATCTGAAAATTCATAGTTATCTCTTAGGATCCAAATGCCTTTCTATATGAAAATCCATGCAAGCTGTTCTGAGCAACATGGTTTTGTTGATACTCTTCCTAAAACATTAAATGCCTAGTTCAACTAACCATAGGATAGATAATATAGACAACACTCTAAACAAGGCTTATCTTCTTTTTAAAATTAAATTGAAATCCCTACTGTTAAATTGCTAATGTTATATATATGTTGGAGACAGTTCATCCGCAGGCACAAGGGATCTACTGAATGTTAGGAGAATGGTTGGAAGATGGAAGTAGCATTGTATTTTCCAAATTCAAGACATTTACTTCAGGCTGTGGAAGAGGAGGAACTAAGTATTATTTTTCTGCCATCATAGTGAAAAGTTAGCAATTGGCATTTGGTTTCTTACTCATGCCCGTAGCACAACTATTAGGGTTGTTTAGAACCTTCGAGTATGTGTTGACTGCCACACTGCAATGTAGCTTATTTCAACATTGTTGTAAGAGAAATTGTTGTGAGATCTGTGAACCATTTCTATCATTTTAAACAGGGCCAATTTTCTTGTGAGATTATTGGTGAAACTAAAGGAAGCAATCTAAGAAAATAAAGCATACGCTCAGGCTATAAAAATGCGGACAGTATTAGATCTCTAGCAATAATGAAGGGAAAACTTTCAAGCATAACCGAAGGGTTCTTTATTTAATTTTATTTTTGCTAGATGGCGTAATTGTTTCAAAAATGCCTAAAAGAAAAATAGTCTACTGGAATGCCATGATTATAGAATATGTTGGGAATCAGATTTCAAAAAGAAAGTCCCAAGAATTTTAAGTAAATTCAACTGGCGGGCGTAAAGACCAAATCCTCAACCTTTGTTAACATTCTGCCTATTTGATAGACTATCTTAGCACTTGTACTATTCTACAAAACATGTATGATCAGAAATTGATGGAGGGAATGACAGCAAACGACCACAAACAGGTAAGAAAAAAAAAAGAGATGGATTCCAAGAATTTTTGGCTTGAATCGATAGATTGTAAGAAATGCACAAAGATTTCAGATAGAACCAAAAAAAATCTCTCCTTTCATATGATACGGTATTTTAAAAATTTCAATTGCATTTTGTAGCAAAAATGTCTAAATACAGTTGTACAACTGTTGAATTTAAACCCTGGCTCCAATGGCTTCAACAACAACAGGTGCACCCCTCTAATTATTTTTCAGACATAAGACTTTCCTCACCATATTGGTGTCTAGTAGAGGAGGAGGAAGAACATAAATGATGAAACTATTGAGTTCTTAAAATTCACGTCTAACAAGAGGACTGTGGGTGTTACTTCTCAATTTTCCCTTGAGTGTAAAATCTTGTCGGTAGAAGATAAGTAGAAATTACATATTGTTGATTGGAAAACTAGGAAATGATCATTCTGGCATGGCGATGCAACCATGTAATCAACGAGCAAGGGCAGGGCACTGAGGATACAACTAATGAAAAAATGTGGTGCGAGAGTATGTGGCAGAGAGGATATTTGCTATCAAGGCGAAGCAACTGTAACAGATAATCAAAGGATTGCCGCAGATGATGGTTGTTCTGAATGCTTTCATAGCTGCCCATAAGAGAGCTATCAGCCAGATACATTGGCAAAGGATTTACATATTGATTGGGTTGCATACGAAACTCCCATTAAAAAAGCAGAGCAAAATAAAATTGGTCCTAATGGTCTACCCCCACAAAAATAAGAGAACGGATGCTGACTGATCCTTTAAGCTCGTAGAGGAAGGGTAGGGTTTCCTCGGTAAGATCAAATATGTTACTCAAATCTGCCACTTGGGAAACATGCATTGCAGATCATATTTCGTGCATCAAAAACACATACTTGTAAAACCTACAATTTATAGACCTTTTTTCATATATCAACAGTGCATATCTTATTAAGTGCCCCTTTGATTTTACATGCAATGCGATTGTCTATAATTAGGGGTAAGAAATCATTCATATCTAAGGAAGGAAAACAACCTGGTCCATCATTAAAATGCATACAAATACTGAACACATCTTTCAAAAGAAATGTATGCAAATTTTAACAAATGTTGCCAGTTTCGCCACAACAAACAGGAAAATGCCAACTTTTAGGCACCAAATTTGGACATGATTGAGGATAGGTGGCATTTTCCCCAAATCTTTTTAGGATTTTGGAAGAAATGCCTCCACCAGATGCTATGCCATGGTTGCAGGGTATGTCCAAAATGTTTTCATTTAAGAGGCTTTATGGGCATTTAAGAAATTAAAATTGGCAGGTTTAAAACTGAATTCTACAACTCCTGTAACTATCCTACCAGCTTATGCCAAATGAAGTCTATGTAGTTCTAGTGTGCACATTGAAAATATTTCACCGCACAACAGACAGTTTAAGGAAATGAGTACAGGCACAGTAGCATGAATTTGTTTAAACACTAGAAAGATTCACAGCCTAAGCAAGGGATCAAATATATCCTTACCCATTGCCACTCAGATCCTTCGTACCTTCCTTTGAACCCCCAAAACTCCTCTTCTACTCCTCTGCCTTCCACAGAAAACAGACCACTCAAGTCCATATTCCAACCATGCCCATCTCATTGTCACCACTAGTTGAAGCTGGAATACACACAGAGGCCCTCTAAAAAGAAGGCAAACCCTCGATCAGACCATACAATCTGAGCCCATGCCACGATACCCAGGAGGACATGCATTAAGAATGCCACGATAGGAAGACGTGCAATTTATGGAAGAAAAAATTAAAATAATGTTTTAATGACTGATTAAATGTTGTAGGAAGCCCCTTGGCAACCAGGCCGCCGCTGCCTCCATGGAGATGTTTCTCTTCGCAAGAAGTAGAAAAATGAATGAAGATTTAGGGCAAGGCAATATTTTTTTTTTGTTTGTAAGAAGTGCTCTCTAATAGGGCAGTGACTTCTTTTTTTTTTTAACCCTTAACTCATCCTCATTGAACCCAATACGACAACTTCAAGATGTATTAGACCAAGATAAGGACCAAGTATCCCAAACACGACTCAAGACCACAACAGAAGACAAGGACCGACCTAGTGGATTCAACCTCATGTTATCTCCCATCACTAATATCCATTGGTGAAAGAACCTGCTCAAACTTGCTATATCAGGTGGAGTCGAGGTTTGGTACCTGCAGCCTGCACCCAAAAAATTGATTAAATACGATCAAATACGTATATGTCAACACATAGAGAGTCAGAGAATCATGACGCAACAGGGTACTCGAAACGAGTAATACTACACCATCTCTGCTCTTGGATAAGATTATAATCATAACCTTCGAAAACAGATATCTACGAATCTAATAAAACATGTAAATAATAATCCATTACTAAACTTATTCAACACATCATAACTGAAGTACTCATAATGTCATCATAACTCATAACAGATGTCTAAATATAGCAGTCAAACATCATTCATCAGATAAACATAAATCATAACCTACAAATCAACTGTCTCAAAATTGAATCAATGAAATGAACGATTAACAATTGTCCCTGACTGACAGAGAGCAATGCAGAACTACCACCATCACAAGCTAACAACGAGGGGGCACTACACCAAAAATTACTTGGCCGATCACCTTGTTCTGGCCGAAATGGCCTTAATATTCCTAAGTCTTTCTCGTATGCCATCGGCGTGAGATTCCTTATCGCCAAGACAAAACCAAACATTGCCGATATTGAAAGTTAAACTAATGATAAATCATCAGTGAGACCATACCCTTCGGGGAGACAATTTCATCGAACTCCGATATACCCTGCTATGCCGACGACCAAGTGTTTCATCGGCGAAAGAACAACCTTTGGCGAGAAACTTTCGAACTCGGCCGATATCCAATGTTATACTAATGAAGGGGTGGGACCCCTGCACTGTTCACCTTGTATCCAACCTCATATACAAGGATCCCTCCTTATTTAATAAACTTTCGGGTCCGCGACATGTATATTTCAATTGTATCTTCTGATATACATTCAGACCTGATACGCGTATTTAACCACTTTTTTATTGTCTCTTCGATTCCGCATTGAATGCACATAATGCTATGTATGTTTGTATATTGTGCTTGTATCCCTTGATATACATTTCAGACGCAATACAAGCACCTAACCAAATTTAATCCTACGCTGAGATCTGCCTTGTATACTCCTTGTAATGTATCAATATACAAGGTGCGAAATATACAAGGGCCTTTCGTTATTTCATACTCATTTCAAAGCCGCCCCTTGTATATTTCGTTTGTATGTATATGTTGTATGTCATGCCTTTGTATATTCTAAAACATACAACGATTTAAGTCCATTTAATAAACTTTTCGGGTCCGCGTTGTATGAAGTGCCTTGTATATTTTACCTGCCAAACATACAAACGTGAGATACAAAGCGGATTTAAAACATCAATTTATTTTAACCTAAAACCACTTCGGGTCCATCTTGTACATTAACATTGTATATCACAAAAGTATGTAAAAACATACAAGGTGTGAACATACAATGAATTAACTTCATTTCAATAACCTCCAGTTCTGTTGCATGTATAAGTTTAATGCATATCGCAATGTATTTAAGATACATCCAATTTGCTAACATACAACAAATTTACCAACTTTAACAAATTTTCACATCCACTGTTTGTATGCGATTATTGTATACTACAGATGCGTGTCCTGTGGTACTTAACATACAAACATCAAATATGCAAGCTAGACCTAAACCTTTATATGTTCCAACTATGAATCCCATCGGGTCCACTTTTTATGTATGAAGAAAATAAAGTATTTGTAAATGCATACAAGTAAAACAAAGCACCCGATATACAAGCAGACTTGTATATACAAACAACAAACCCTTCCCTTGTACATTTTACCAAAATGATCATAACTTGCAAAATATGATAAATTTTAAGATGGTTCAAAAAGCAACCCTAGCTTATTTTTCACAAGGAATCCATCCATATCATGCACTGGTACTGAAAATGCATTTTTTCTTTATTTCTATCAAAGTTTACAATTTTAACCCTCTTTTCCCTTTACCACCAAGCAAAACAAAACACACAAAAGCAGAAGCCACAGCCACAGCAGGGGTCCTCATTTTGCTAAGGAGTAAAATGGGGCGTGTTGTGAACATCACAACAACTAGCAACCAAACAAAACAATTAAATTTAAAGCATTCAAGAGAACTAGATGAAATAAATTCATAACTTCCAATCATCTTTCCTGCAAATCATTATTTAACTCAAGACCTAAGGTATTCAATAAGGGTGCATGAATTTTCATTTTCAGTTTAAGTATGTGCAAGTGATTAATAAGCCTCATCTTGAAGATCGGTTGAACAAACCAGTGACTGACATTAGCCTATGTAGTTGAGGATATTCCCTCATAGCCAACCAGATAGAGCCTTGCTGCCAGCAAGCGTGCATAGCCCCAGCAAGGTTATCGTTACAATTGTCCTAAGTAGAGCCCCATTGCTAGCGAGCGTCCATAGCCCCGGTAGAGTTACTTAGATGGCTTAATCTGGATTTTCAGTATAATCTGCTTTATTATATTTTTATTTTCACTTTTATATTTTGCATTTTTGACATTTGATAGAGATTTCATAAGATTTTGCAATTGTAAATTCATGATGCAAGGAGTGGTCACTTGCTGAAATTAAGCTGAGAATTGTAATGGTAGCAAAGGGTGACCTCAAATTTTTCACCTAATATCTACACTGGTAGGTTCAACAAACCCAAAGATTTTAGGTGTGTCATCGTGAGAAACATCCTTGAATTCTCAATCACTATTATTGAATACAAAATTTTAGAAAGTGAACAACTCTCTACATTCATGATAGTCACAAAAGGTTATGCATAAATTACAAATGGTTAACTTGAATATTCTGAATTCTATACTATTTTCAATGGTTGTTAGCTTGCTCCTTAATGCTCTAAGGTAAAACAAAGATCCCTGCTGAGGAGACAACAAACAAACCAAACAAACAGACTATACAAGCAAAGAAAAACAAAGCAAAAGGAGACTATACAAACAACAGAACATAAAAAAAACAAAAAATAGAAAGAAATAGAAACAAAACTATACAAACAACTAACCTAAAAAGAAAGAAATAGCAAAAGAAAAAACTATACATTATTTACACCCTTTTTTACACAAAAATGGACTGCCCTCTACCTCAAGCCTGGAAGTAGTGTTTTAAATGTTGACCATTAACTGGTAATGGCACGTCTTCTCCAGTCAAGGTCTTAAGTCTAAATGTGTTATCTCCTATTATTTCTAATACTTGTAATGGTCCTAACCATAGTTTGTCGAATTTTCCATGACTCCCCTTCTTTTCATGTGCTTTATCCCAGCACAACACTACGTCTGATATCTTAAATGTCTTGACTCTTGCCCTCTTATCAAACCACCTCTTAACAACCGCTTGGTGTTTGGCAAACTTCTCAATGGCTTGACCTCTTTTTTCATCTAATTGTAGCATTTGTACTATCCTGGCTTCCCTATGGTTATCAAAGCCTAAATACTCATTGGTAAACTTCCAGATTGGTATTCTCAAGTTTACTGGAAGTATGGGATCAGTCCCATAAACTAAATGATAAGGTGTACTGCCTAAGGCCATTTTAAACTTGGTTCTATCTACCCATAATGCATATTTTAACAAGGTATTCCACTCTCTAGGACTCTTTGCAATTAGCTTTTTGATTATGTCTAGTAAAATTTTGTTTGTAGACTCAGCTAATCCATTACCTTGAGGGTAATAATTTGAAGAAAACTTTAAAACAATCCCGTATTCAAATGCCCATTTAGAAAACTTTAAAGAAGAGAAAGCAGGGCCATTATCACATACCAATGAATAGGGAGTTCCAAACTTGGTGATGATGTTTTCTTCAAGAAACTTAATAACTACATCAGTTGTGGAGAATTTGTAGTAGGTGGCCTCAGTCCACCTTGTACAGTAGTCCTTCACTGTCAGTATGAACTTGTGTCCTGCAGAAGATGGAGGATTGATGACTCCAATAAAATCCAGGCCCCACTGTGCAAATGGTCTTGATTCAATCACAGGTTGTAATGGGTTGGCCTAATTTCTTCCCTTATCTACTGCAGTCTGACAGGTGTGGCAACTCTTGATGTGACTCTCTGTATCCTTGAACATTGTAGGCTAATAATAGCCTACTCTCAATATTTTGTGTGTTGTAGCTAGATGGGAACCATGACCTGTTCCGTATTTGTCATGCAGTTCTGTCAACACTTTATCTGCTTCAACTCTGTTCAAACATCTTAAATAAATTCCATCATGATTCTTCCTAAATAGAAGACCTCTTTGTATCATATATTTTTGTGCTTTAATCCTCAAAGCTCTCCTTTGAAAAGCTTTCATCTTGTTTGGGTACTTTCCGGCTATTAGAAAAATGTTTAAATCTCCATACCAATTTGATGTGTCGTGGGAATTCAACACATACTGCTGTTTTATCAAATCTGGTTTTGTGTTTGCTATTGTTTACACCAATGCCTGCCCTCTGACTAGCTTCATGGGAATGATTTCTATGTCGAACTCCTGCAGTGTGGTGATCCACTTGGCTCTCTTTTCTCCAGGCTCGTTCTGCATCAGCAACATCTTCACTGCTGCGTTCGACACTATGGTTCTGACCTGGCTGCGCAAAATATAATGTCTAAATTTCTTCACAGCCCTTATCAATGCAAATGCTTGTCTTTCAGTATCCAGATATCTTAGTTGTGCATCCTTCAGAGGTGCGCTCATAAATGCGATGGGGTTTTCTTCATTGTTTACACCCTTCTATGTCAAGACAGCCGCGACTAAATGAGAGGATGCGAAGGAGTAGATGTAAAATAACTTTGTGTAGTCTGGGCTCGCCAGTACAGGGGCATCAGAAATGGCCTGCTTGATATCTTCGAATGCAGCTTTAGCCACTGGCGTCCACTCCATTTGTGCATCCTTCTTTAACATGGCATTTAACGGCTGCACAATTTCTGCAAAACTCATGATAAACTTCTGAACAAAGTTAATTTTACCAAAAAATGATTTTAACTCTTTCCTACTGTTTGGTATTTACAAATTTTTTATTGACTCTATTCTATCTAGATCAATCGATATTCCATCTTCAGAAATGACATGCCCTAACAATTTACCTTTAGTTACCCCAAATATACATTTCTTAGGGTTAAGGGAAATTTCGTACCTTTCACACCGCTTGAGTATTTTCCTGAGATCTTCAGCGTGAGTGGATGCATCCTTGGAATACACAGTCAAATCATCCATAAACACAATAATGCACTTACCTAATAATCCACAGAATGCAATGTCCATGGCTCTCTGAAAAGTGGCACCTGCATTGATCAGACCAAAAGGCATTCTCCTATATGCATAATTTCCCCATTTACAAGTGAAGGTGGTTTTTAATCTATCATATCTATCTATTAAAACCTAGTTATAGCCTGAAAAACCATCTAAAAAAGACATCATCTTTGCTCCATTTACTGCTTGTAGCACTTCGTCTATTGGAGGCAGAGGATAATTATCCTTTTCAGATGCTTTATTCAAATTTCTAAAATCTACGCACAATCTGATGTCTCCATTTTTCTTCCTCACTGGTACTAAGTTAGCTACCCAAGCTGAATGTCTGACTAGGAAAATTATTCTAGTAGACAACAATTTTTTAACTTCTTCGAAGATTAAAGGCTCTAAAATGGTGTTCACAGGCCTTTGTTTCTACCTAAATGGCTTAACCTCTGGTCTCAAAGGTATCACGTGAGTTATGATGGACGTATCATATGTTTTCAAGTCTTCATAGGTCCATGCTATTACATGTTTATAATCTTTTAGAACGTCTAAAACTTCTTTTCTTATTTTCTCAGAGAAAGTCTTTCCAATCAGCACATTTTGTGGATTTTGCTCTATCCCTAAATTATGTAAATCACACTTACCCCCTTCTGTTTTGGGCAAGTCCTTCTGTCTCATTACTCCATTGAAGTCAAAAATATGTTCTAATTCCATTACTCCCTTGGGTAAAAAGTTGCTCTTCAAGTTGATTATATCCTCTTCGTCCCATGTTATCTCAGGCCTTTCTTGTTCATCGATGATTTGTGCCTCAAATTCCTCACTACAAGTCAGAAAATCAATAATTTGTTGATCCCCTCCAAATACCTGAAAGTGTGTAACATTATCTGGGATACTAGGAACATTAACTAACTCAACAACAAATCGTTTCAATCCTGATAGTGTCAAGGGTTCTAGTGTACTAGCAGCAACTGCTAGTGCATCCGGCCTATGGTTCAGTTCTCTAGGGATATGCTCTATGTTGAAAGCATCAAATGAATCTATTAAATTCCATACTCTATGTCTGTAACAAATCATTTTCTTGTAGTTGCACACGTATAGTTTCCTCACTTGTCTGACTACTAGTTCAGAGTCTGAAAATACCTTAATTGTTTTCACCCTTTTCTTGATGGCCATGACAAGTCCCAAAATTAAGGCTTCATATTCAGCAGTATTGTTAGTACAGGAAAACTATAGGTACGTTTTACCCTGAGGATCTATGAGTTCAATACCTGCACCTGCACCATGTTTTGATTTGGACCCATCACACTTTAGTGTCCATATGCCATCTTTACTTTTATGACCCTTTATTTTAGCATGCTTTGTCTCTCCTATTACTTGTGAGGTGCTGGTCTGTTTATTCATGGGTATTTTTGTTTGGTCAACTCGCCTATGTGTATTTTTAGCTTGTAAATCTGAAAGACAACTACCCTTGTCCTTTATTCCCTCTCCTAAATTTGAAATCAGAGCATCTACATCAGTCTGAATGTATCTTTGTGGTTGATCAGGATTCACATTTTCCTCTTGTGACCCTACCCTCTATATGCATTTTTTGTATTCATATTCGATGATGTCTTTGCACATTCCACAGCTCTCCTCAGAATGTGGCCTATCATGAACTCTACACCTATTTTTATATAGTTTACATTAGACTGGAAGATTTTGTTTAATGCACTCTTCTACCTCTTGTCTAATGGCATGAACAAATTTACCTATTGCACTATTTTCTTCATCCGAAGAATTTCCATCAGACTCAATGAATAATGCTGTCTCCTTGCTTACACATTTTTCTCTAACGTTTAACATCACGATCTCTTCAATTTGTACCCCATTGTTAGTAATCCTATAAACACGAGGTTCAACAGTAGCATATAATATTTCATTTGTTCAATTATACTCTGTTATCATGTGTTTCATCCTGGGTTCTGCCTCTATTCTAATATGGTTTGGGACACCTCTCCAAGGTAGCCACATATGTGAAAAGTCAGTGGCCATATATCTGTTTAATGTCTTGGACCAATCCCTACTCAGCAACATTTCATAATTTATGGGTATATCCACTATTTGAATGTCAATGAATTGGCTTACCCTGGGGTCTGAAGCTAATTGCATCTAAATGTTCATTAGCTCTCCTATCACACTAACCTCAGTTTTATCTAACTGTGTGACAACCTTAACAGATTTGGTGGGAGTCATCCCTAGAGTTTTACATATTCCTAAGGGTATAACGTTGGCTGATGCACCAGAATCTACCATGCAATCGTGTATGTTCTTCCCGCACAATCTAACTATTAACAAGAAAGGAGGAGCATCCTTCTTATCAGCATACATTACCACATTTGTACTAGAAGGCTGCTCAACTCGCTTACTTTTCTCTTTAGGCGGTGAATCTCTATTAGGAACAGCTATAGTAACAGGAACTTCACCTGTCACGGATACATCCAGAGATTTTATAAAAGCATTTATGATCCCTAGAGTTTTCATTAATTCATTCAAAGGTATACTGACCTTAATTTTCTTTATTTCTTCTGACAAGTAACTCATTAATCTTGTTGTCTCTACTATTTCAGTTTTACTTGTTTGGGCCTTTTGTTCTGCTGTTCCATTAATTGTATGATGATTAGCTTTAAGTATGGCAGGATTGTTGCTGGCATTTTGATCTGGGGGGTATTGAAGTTGTTTGGAGGAATGGAAGTGGTGAAAGGTCCTCCTGGCTTGGTGTTGTTCCTTAAATTGTAGGTGTGGTTTTTATTTGTCTGTTAAAAAGCCTGCACCTCTTCTGTTTCAGTCAATACTTCATTTTCAGATTCAAAGGGGAACTAAAAAGCGTTTAACACAAAGGCTGATTCAGGATAAAGATTTTCACAAAAGTATGGTTCATCCTCTAACAATTCATCCTCTTTCTCTTCTGTGGTTGCAAAGGTAAAGGTTTCTAAAACTAAAGCTGTATCATACCCCGAGGGTACTACCTCATTACCCTTGGGAATGAGAAATTTAGAAGTAAGAGGCTGCACATCTATATTGAATATGCTGGCTCCTAAATGGAATTGTAGATAGTCAAGCTCAACATGGGCATTGGTATTGTGAAATCTGCACCAGTTTTTTAATGATGTATTGGCCATTTAGATGCCAGCCGTTTGTTTTGCATCATGATTATCTATATTCTCAAAAGAGGAAGCTAGAGTACCATTGTTTGGTCCAGTGTTCCATGTTTTGGGTGGCGTAGGCTAATTCTAATTTTTATTATTGTATCCTTGGTTGCCTCTATTGTCTATTACTGGTCCTCTGTTTTGTATTGATTGCCCTTGGTTATGACCTTGATGCT
The DNA here is from genome assembly GCA_027924645.1 of Cunninghamia lanceolata. NCBI lineage: Eukaryota > Viridiplantae > Streptophyta > Pinopsida > Cupressales > Cupressaceae > Cunninghamia > Cunninghamia lanceolata. The sequence goes on from BSBN01000332.1 coordinate 2,716,969, forward strand.
GATTATAGTTTTGGCTCTGATTTGAACATTGGCCCTGGCTATTATTTTGGGTGTGGCTCTGATTGTAGTGTTGATTTAGATTTGCACTATAGTTCTAATTTTGGCCCTAGTTGTAATTTTGATTTTGATTGTAGTTTTGGTTGCCTCTTGAAGTTCTCATTTCTTAGTTGTGTCACTTCGGTGGTTAATCTTTTCAAGTGTACAGTGATCTCTTTAATTTCTTCCCTTTCCTCTTGTGCTTTTGCCACAGTTGTATCTTTAGGAGGTTGGAAGAAAGGCTGACCATTATTTTGACTATTATTAGGAGTGTTACCTATGTAAGGAGCTATGGCTTGGATTGGAGTAGAACTATACATAGGCATGTATGTAGGAACTAGATTTAATGATGGAGTGTGATGCACAGGGACTCCATTCCAAGGCTGTGCCTGATTTTGCACTCCAAAATTTCCTCCATTAACAAATGGGCTATAAGTTGTATGCCTCATCTCTTGGTTTACTGAGGCCGCCTCTTTGTAGGCTTTGGATATTGAATCTATGTCAGGTTTTCTTTTGACAAACATGGCAGTTAAAGGATCCAAGGCAGCATAATACATAGCCAACAAGGTATCATCATCTATGGTGTAGGGGGCTACTAACCTAGAGTAGGCCTTTTGAAATCTGTCATTAAAATTATCAATTAATTCCCCCCTCCTCTTTTAATGGTAGCCAATTTATGATACAAGATGCAAGGATCAATGGGTCTTCTAAATCTGGATAGGAATGCTTCTTCCATAAGTGCCCAAGAAGAAATATAGCCATTGGGTAAGTTTACGTACCAGTTAGAGGCCTGCTCATTGAAGGTGTAGGGAAACAATCTACACACAACATCTTCATGTTCTAATCTAGCCCTAAAGCATGCCTCCTTGAATATTCTAATATGATCTTCTAGATCCTGATGTAACTGGTATTTGGGACATATCTTTTCTAGATTTTTGGGCATCTCATTGTAATCATTGAAGTGTATGGGGGAGTTGGTATTAAAATAAGCCATTGTGGGCACTTGAGCTTGACCTGGACCTATAGGAATACCTGGATTTCCTAGAGGATTAGGATTTCTAGGAGGACTAGGACCTCTAGGAGTTCTTGAACCAAGATTTAAAGATCTGAATAGCGATCTGTCAGGACTCACAATGTCACAGATGTTAAAGGGTGACCCGGGAGGTGTTCCAGATGAACTCCCTACTTGCGATATTTTGGGATTCCAAATCAAAGGGCTCTTACTTCGCCTTATATCAGGTAATTGCACAAATATATCCCCTGAACTAGATCTAGACCTAGTCACTCTATTGTTGTTATTAGCCAGTTTTACTTGAAACAAACCCTAACTCAAGTGGCCCTCCTTCTAGTGCCAGAGAAACTGTTGGTGATTGTTTTGATGCAATCATAACAATTAGTTAAAATTCACATATAATGAACCAAAACTAACTTGAAAGACATGAAGGAATAGATTAAGATTCACTTAATCCCAAGTTTAATATGGTCAGGTCTTGACCTGTTGGGCAAATTCAGTTGGTCAATGTGAAGCTGTAATGTTCAAGGGGCCTTACGTAGTGTAGGGTTTCTTGTTGGTTTACTGGACTCAAACTATGCAAAAGAGACTGTGAAACATCAGCAAGTTGTTCATTCCTTTGCATGAAAAAATGTTACAGTGCTGCAAAAAACTTTAAATGGTTTTCCTGAATTATTGCAGTTTTCTCCTTTTAAATATTTATGAAAACTGTCTACTCTCAACTTAGTTATGCATACCTTTCAAATATGAGACAAATTTCCTTCAAATTTCTACGTTTTAGGCTAAGTATTTTTAGATGGGTTGGGAAAAGTTAGAAAGATCTAAACTGAACATCATTCATTCTACCAAAGGATCTAATTGTTCTGTTATACACTATATAAATCATACAGTAACTTGATCAAATCCACAAACAAAAAACCTTAAATGTAAGTTCTAAGCATTTTCACAAACATACACTTAAAATTGCAAGCTCTAAGAGAAAATGTTTCAAAACACAATGAAGAGCAAGAAAACACTCAGAAGATAGATGCAGAATTCTAGATTCAATTGTACTAGAAACAAACAGTCATATATGATTTACAATGTCAGAATGACTATTAGTTTCATTGATCAAACTACAGAAAAACTTACAAGCTTTACAAATATAGTAAGGAAGCCAAATGTTCCACACATTCCTTATTGAAGACATAGGCGACCTCCTTCTACTTCTAAACTCAAAGGTCCCTCTATTCTAAATGCTATTCTCTAAAAAAAATCTCTGCTGCTACAAATTTCTAAGTAGCCCCTGTGTAAATTATTATAATGCAGAGAGGCACAATATAAAGACTTTGATTGTCCTCACTGCAGCAAAAGAACCCTAGTAAAGCAATGGTTCAAACCTCTGGTTACAACAATAAATGTCTAGAGAACAAGTCTCCCAAAATATCTCTGAGCATACATCCAATCTGGGCAAAATATGCCATTTTGGAAACCCTAGCAGCTCAATAATAACTTCTGTGGTCTGCTGCAATAATGCCTTCAACTGCATTTTGTCTTCATCAGTGAAGACCCTTGACGTCTTCGCACTTCATCCTTATCTTCTCCTGCTCCTGAGATCTGATTTCCTCCTTCATGATGTCACCACCATTAAATTCTAGCTCCTTCTTCAACTACAAGCTTGCAAAACAAATAAATCAGCAATAAGTATCATCCTTTAATAAACAGCAGGAAGAAAAGAGCTGCCAAATCTGGTCGTGGTTGTGTGAATGCATCAATCGGGCCCTGAATCCATGAAAATCACGTCTAAAATACATACACAGTGTTAGAAAATGGTCAGGTCAACCATCGTTGACCGAAAATATGCATTCGGGCCCTAAAAATGCCCTTAAAATTTCATCGCTTTGCCCTTTACTGCCCATCGGCGTGATATCCCTCATTGGCGAGTCCAAAAATTACTTGGCCAATCACCTTGTTCTGGCTGAAATGGCCTTAATATTCCTAAGTCTTTCTTGTATGCCATCAGCGTGAGATTCCTTATCGCTAAGACAAAACAGAACATTGCCGATATTGAAAGTTAAACCGATGATAAATCATTAGTGAGACCATACCCTTCGGGGAGACAATTTCATCGAACTCCGATAGACCCTGCTATGCCGAGGACCAAGTGTTTCATCGGTGAAAGAACAACCTTCGGCAAGAAACTTTCGAACTCGGCCGATATCCAATGTTATACCGATGAAGGGGTGGGACCCCCGCACTGTTCACCTTGTATTCAACCTCATATACAAGGATCCCTCCTTATTTAATAAACTTTCAGGTCCGTGACATGTATATTTCAATTGTATCTTCCGATATACATTCAGACCTGATACACGTATTTAACCACTTTTTTATTTTCTCTTTGATTTCGCGTTGAATGCACATAATGCTATGTATGTTTGTATATTGTGCTTGTATCCCTTGATATACATTTCGGACGCGATACAAGCACCTAACCAAATTTAATCCTGCACTGAGATCCGCCTTGTATACTCTTTGTAATGTATCAATATACAAGGCGCAAAATATACAAGGGCCTTTCATTATTTCATATTCATTTCAAATCTGCCCCTTGTATATTTCGTTTTTATGTATATGTTGTATGTCATGCCTTTGTATATTCCGAAACATACAATGATTTAAGTCCATTTAATTAACTTTTCGGGTCCGCGTTGTATGAAGTGCCTTGTATATTTTACCTGCCAAACATACAAACGTGAGATACAAAGTGGATTTAAAACATCAATTTATTTTAACCTAAAACCACTTCGGGTCCATCTTGTACATTAACATTGTATATCGCAAATGTATGTAAAAACATACAAGGTGCGAACATACAATGAATTAACTTCATTTCAATAACCTCCAGTTCCATTGCATGTATAAGTTTAATGCATATCGCAATGTATTTAAGATACATCCAATTTGCTAACATACAACGAATTTACCAACTTTAACAAATTTTTGCGTCCACTGTTTGTATGTGGTTATTGTATACTACAGATGCGTGTCCCGTGGTACTCAACATACAAACATCAAATATGCAAGCCGGACCTAAACCTTTATACGTTCCAACTATGAATCCCATCGGGTCCACTTGGTATGTATGAATAAAATAAAGTATTTGTAAATGCATATAAGTAAAACAAAGCACCCGATATACAAGCAGACTTGTATATACAAACAACAAACCCTTCCCTTGTACATTTTACCAAAATGATCATAACTTGCAAAATATGACAAATTTTAATATGGTTCAAAAAGCAACCCTAGCTTATTTTTCACAAGGAATCCAACCATATCATGCACTGGTACTAAAAATGCATTTTTTCTTCATTTCTATCAAAGTTTACAATTTTAACCCTCTTTTCCCTTTACCACCAAGCAAAACAAAACACACAAAAGTAGAAGCCACAGCCACAGCATGGGTCCTCATTTTGCTGAGTAAAATGGGGCATGTTGTGAACATCACAACAGATCTTTTGCTGATCATGTCGTTAGACAGAAGTCATCACATTACTAAAGTTTGATCCACAAATAGCAGACAAAGAAAAAGATTATGCCCCCATCATAGCCTCTCTAGCTTTTGGCATCCTTGAGTAGCATAGGAAGACATAATTACAAAAATCCCAAACTTTGTAAATTAACCTGTTCACAAAACATTCTTGCATTAGATGTGTCTTCTTGTCATAATTGATATAGAGTCAGTTTGAGTGTTTTGGTATATGTTCTTCTTTGCTTTGGATAGGTTGATGTCTTGTGTCAAGATTTTTGTTTTTGGGAAGCTTGCTTTGTTGCTCTCGCTTGTCTAGCGAAAGGTGTGGACGCGGACGGATAGAGGGATAGATGACAAGACATGGGATGGACGGGAAGTGGAGCCTCGGGGGCATATTGATAATGGCCTTGCCTACGTGACGACGCAGAGGCAATGTAGTTCGGGGAGAACATTGATGGACCTAAGATATGGATCGGATGAGACATGATATGGAACATATATGGATCAGACATGGAACAACTATGGATCAGACATGGAACAGCTATGGATCAGACATGGAACAACTATGGATCAGATATGGAACAGATAACACTGATGACAGAGGTTATGCTAGGCTGACACTATGGACAAGATACTGGATAAGAATGTTGGATAGCCTTAATGCTAGATACTGATGACAAGGGAAACACTAGAAATAGGTAGATGTATGGGTGATAAAGAATGGAACGGGTATGTATGGGGATGGGCAATAGTGGATAGAAGGAATCAAGGATGTGATCTCCAAGGATTATGTCGCATAAGAATAACTCAAAGCTTACGACGAAGGACGATGAGAGGATAATGAAGGATTTGTGTGGTTTTGGAGGGATAAGGTATGTCAAGAGACATTCAAAAACATTTGTCAACATTGTACCCCCAATCTTTATCAAGATCAAATAAATAGAGGAATGGAAAATTAGGATGGATGGACACGACATGATAGGTATGTAATGGATAGGAATAGGAAATGGTATGGAAGGAAATGGTAGGAGAAAAGTAATATGCTGATGAGACAAGGTGCCCCCCAAGTGTAGGTGATGTAGGAGATCAACTTACACATGACGCCTATTTGCTAGGTTTTCACGATACTTATCCAAGGCACCTGTTTGCTAGATTTTCACTGTTGGACGAAGGGATTTTTCTTGACTTTTTTTTTGAATATTTAGATAGGAGAAGGTGGATATGGATAAGGAGAGACTTAAGCATCTAGCTCCTTAAAAGGTGATAGTCCCGCTAGATAGATGTCATCGCTTGGACCATGTCAAGTGTTCTCATAGATGTTGGTAGGAGATTGCATGAAAGTGAGATGGAGAATGGTAGATAGTGGATTGTAGAAGGTACAATAGTGGATGATGATGTAGAATGAGGAGGGGAAGGCTTATACAAAAGCATGGACCATGGGAGTAGGATGGGGAAGATATGTAGGATAATAGTTGAAGGAAGGGGAGATGAAGGTATGTGGAAATGTTGTGGAATGGAAGGGGATCATGACCAATGGTTGCACATACTGTGATAAACATTGAAGCTGATGATAGGAAGGTGGTGTAGGAAGCAATGGAGATTTTTGCTTAGTGGATGAGTGATTTAGGTATTTAGGGACCCACATAGACTTAGTATTTTTCTGATTTTTGCTTGTCATGTGGGATGGAAGGATTTGATACTTTTTGATGGAAGAGGAGAAAATGGGTGATTTGGATGCTTGACAGGTGGACACCTCATTTAACTTGATAACTCTTTTCTTAGGTACCCAAACCATTTTTCTTGTAGACTTTGCTTGTGCAGGTATGGGCTTGGGTATATGCAGCTTTTGTGTAACTTCTGAGGTAATTACTTGTTGCTTGGGGACACACACCTTTTTTAGTTTTGCTTTGAGGTGTGTGGGTGTATGCAACTTCTGAGATGGGTTTTTCTTTGATTCTTGGCTTTTATATCCTAGGTCATGAGGACTCTTAGGATTTTTTATTTTATAGGTAGAGGCATCCACATATTTGTCATTGAATCCCCATGGGATGGTGGAAGTGAGGTTGGTGAAAGCTCCTTGTTTAGACAATATGTGCATGTGTCGGCCATGATTGGGATATTTAGAGGATTTATAGATGGATGGATAAGGTGTTGGAAGAAGTGGTGGTAAAATGCATGGAGGGATAGTGGGAGTTGGAAGTAGCGGAGGTAATGTGCATGGAGGGATAGTGGGAGTTGGAAGTAGCGGAGGTAGATTGGATGGTGGAAGGTGTATGGTCACATGCTTTTGGGATGTGTATGATAAGGGAGGTGGAATGGTGACATATGTTTTGGGAATATGGTAGGATTTGTGATGAAAAGTGGTGGATTTAGGAGGAGTGGAGGAACTACCAACATCTTGAGATTGTTCATCTTGGGGTATGTATCCAAGGCCATATGAAAGTGGAGGAACTTCGACATGAATAGGTTTTAAAATACATTGTTCATGAAGGCCTAAACCTTTACCTTGATAGTTCATATGTTGGAGTATGCGGTGGGCCATGGGATTATGTATAGGTGTACTAGCAGTGAGTTCCTTATTGGATGAGGAAGATGAGATAGCGGATAATGGTTGTGGGTGTTCTAAGGAAGAACATTCATGCATGAAGGTAGTGGGACCAAGCATATAGGATAACGGATTTGCAGCTTGGTCAATAATGGATGGTGAAGGATCACTAGAATCTTGATCATCATTATGCTCTTTAGGATCTAAGTTATTGGGTTGATCATTCATGTGCACTTGGGAGGCAAGTGTCTCATCAGAGGAAGCGGAAGTTGTTGGATCATGGATGGGATTAGATGGAAGAGGGATAGAAGTAATGGAGGTTTCTTGCTCACAGATGGGTATGGGATCAAGTTGTTTAAGGACATCTTCTTCATAGGGAATATCTTGATCATAGAACAGATAAGGGTTATGGATGGGTTGGAGTTGGATCTCTTGCTCATGTCTAGTTGTTGGGAGATGGATAGGATCAAGTGGCTCATGGAGAGGTTCATTATTATGGATATCATCTTGATCATGGAAAAAATACATGTTATGGATAGGTTGCATGAAAGTAATTTGATCTTGACTTAGACTAGGGCTTAATGTTTCCACATGCTCTAAGGTGTGCTCTTGACATAACTCTTGGGTTGTTTGAATGAAAGTGGATAGCTTTTGACTTGGGTTCATGGTAGGAGACTCTTCGATAAGCTCAAGGGGTTGAGGATCACATGAAGGGGTTGTAGGTTTTGACATTTTATTGGAAGAATCTTTTGTAAGGTCAAGGACTAGATTTTGGGGACATGGTTGACTCTTTGCTGGTAGTCCTTGGATCACATCCTTCGTAGGTGTAGGAGTACATGGATGAGGTGATGGATGAGTGGATTTGGCTTTCTCCATAGCTTTTCTTTTGTTGTATAAATTTGGAAAATATTTTTCCCAAAACTCATCTGATTCTTTTTTGGTTTTCCATTTAGAATTTGAGGAACTAGATGGTGGTGTTGGTGTAGAACCAGTATGCTTTGGGATATGTGTCTTAGAAGATAGCAAAGGAGGACTAGTAGATGGGGTGGTATATGATTTCTGACTTGAGGTGGTGCTTGCCTTGTCATGAGTATGGGAAAAGGATGTACGATTTTGGGGCGAGTAACTGGTACTGGCATGTTCAACTTGCAAGATTGCCATTTCTTGTTGTAAGACTAAGATTTGTTGAGAAATTGCTACACAATCTTGGGGTGAGGGACCTAAGTTTATTTGCAATTGCAGATATTGGAGTGTTTGACCAATATATTCTAATTGGTTTTCTATTGACACAAGGCCAAAAAAGCTTACTGGTTTAGATGCGCAGCTACAAAGCAGGAATAGGTGGCAAAAGCACAGGAAGTTGGTACAAATGCTCAGTAGGTCGAGATAAATTCATAGCTTCAGAATGTCTATGCGCAGCTCTGGTTTTCTGAATGCTTTTGTAGAGTTTTCTCTTTGGCACATTTTTCAAAATTTTTTATTTTTGGTTTGAAAACTTGGTCTTTTTGAATTCTGATTTCCAATTATGGCAAAAGGCATAGCAAACACAAAAGTTTTCATGATTTTTATCTTTTATTATTTTTTTGGTATTTTTGGACTTTTTGACTCAAGAACAATGACAACCTAGGCTGGAAAGGACAATATTTGTTGAATCCTCTAGCTGTGCATATTCAAAGCATGTAGCTCTAGGATCTGGTAGCACTGGCTCCCCTCCACGGCACTCACTTCTCACACATACCAGATATGGGTTTCCTTAGGCTCGTACCCCCACTAAACCATAGGATTGTCCCTGCTACCTCTACTAAGAATCACATGAATCGAGGCCGCTTCAAGGGCTTTGCCCTTTGTGTCAACAAATAGGGTTTTTTGGTATACTACACAATTGGTTCGTAGTCAAGGCAACCGTTCGAGTGGTTACACGTGCGGTGGCACTACTCTCCATTATGGAGTCTCCCAGCCTCAAAGGGTTACGCCTTAGAGGGTTTTGGGGGAGGTTAGCCATCGGTGTTACACAACAACACTCATTGCAGGAGGTTTTCACCTCAAGCATAATTTATTTTAAGTGGATTGGTAGGGCTTAGCTTTAGCCTATTACCACTCAGGGTCATTCCCACTTGGACATGCGTACATCCAAGGGTAGGCCCCTCTAAAGATTAAACAAATGGAATGACAAGTTTGGCATTCTGGTCACCCAGTTAAGGGGAGAGCATAAGCCTATTCTCATTCACATTCACATAATACATTGATTAATCCAAACCTAGTTAAAAGTAGAAAAACTAAATGGGCTATTCTGCTTGTGCACTCACGTGGTTGTTAACTTTGAAGTCTTTAAGACATAGCAATGTTCATTCCTGTTTGTTGAGATAGCAATGATCTAATCGAGGAAAGAAATCAACAATGAAAAGATAGCAGTGGTTCAGTTACTCTCCTTCCTAGTTAAAGACTATCGTGGAATTTGTCAGCATAGGACCTAAATAACGGTAATAAATCAACACTTTGAAATTGGTCCTGACCTAAAATAGGTCAAGACTAGGGCGTGAGCGCCCAAGTCCTCCCCCCTATTTCAAGCAGGACTTATGTCAAGTGCACCCCCTAGGTCCCATTTGCCATGAAACTTTAGTGTTTTCTCATCGGGATGTCAAATTAACATGAAAAATTCTCTAAATGCATAAACAACACCCGAGAGCTAAACCTTAAGAGGGAAAAGCCCCCAAGGGGACATTTTCTGATGTAACAGAGATACTTTGCTAGTTATCTAGTGAGTCTCTTGGAGTTAGCTCACCACCTCTTGCTAGTCTTGAGGAAGATAACTTGCCACTAGTCTTAATTAGTGTAAGTCAACTGCCTATTCTTCTCCATTATTAAGAGTAGCCTCTCTCCTATATATGTACATCACATTTATGGGTTAATACAAGGTGGTTGATTTCATTTACATGAATTTTCTTTATGTTGCATATTTTCTATTTTCTATAACTTGTAGGAGCATGTGATAGCTTGTCTTTCATGGCTCAACTCGATACTAGCATTCTTCAAAATATCTCGACACTACGACAATATGCATCTATGTAATGCACATTCATGCAACTTGAAACAAAGCTAAAACATTAATTAATTGACATATTCATTAAAGAACTTATACTCAAACATAATTTTTTGTTTTATTCTCTACTAATATGCAATTAATGGTGACGAAGCATATCATAACTGCCACCAAGAGAGTTTTTAATGGGGAACACTGCCTTGTATACAAGCGATAGATCAACAATCTGTCAAAACAAATAAAAAATTCTTCTTTCTCAAAATGACATTTGGTCAACTCTCTTTCTGGTGTGCATGACCCTATAATATACATCATAGTATCATGCACATAGGTACATAATAGGAAAACTATCTAACATATTTTGATTTCTATCTACTAAATTATAGAAGTATCCAAAACATCATTGTTGCTAATAATGTACTCACTTTCTCCAACTATAAGAGTGCCAAAATAGTCTTCTTTGTAGTGATTTTAGTTTGCATAACTTGAATTTCTAAATAAGCTTCAGCATCCATAATTTCAAATCCTTTACAACACTTTAAAAATTTCCCATTAAAATTTGACTTTCGATGACCTTTAAATTTTCCCAAATCGTCAAAAATCACCTTTCTTACCTTTCCTTTGTTTTTTCTCTTCTTGTCTTTTCAGCCTTTTGGCACCTTTCCAAACTCATGAACCACTTTATCCTTCATCCTTCTTTTTGGTGAGAGCACCTTTCAGTGAACCATCTTGTTCATGAACCACTTTAGTTTTATTTTCCTCTTTCACTTTCTTTTAGCCCTTCAACATCAACCTAAACCCTTGAACTATTTCGGTGAGTTCGGTGGTTTGTGAACCGACCAAACCACCAAAACACAAAGGAAAGATCACACCAAAGGCCATTTTGACACACAGGCAGGTTCACGAACCTGCCGAAGGGCAAAAATTACACTTAGAAATTTAGGGAATTTACAACATAAGAACCTCTAGGTCTTAGTGCTCTTGGTTGTCTTTTGCTTCTCCTTGTGGGTGTGCTATTGGCAAGCCAGATATTGACAAGCTTCCTCACTTGGAGCTAGCTATCTCTCTTGTTTGTGCTCAGCCTATAGATGATGATCAAGAAGAAGAGAGTGCTCTCACTGGTTGGGAGCCTATTGATAGTTCCACCCTCATTGATGTTTAGGGTAAACCAAATGATCAAAAACTCCTCCTACTAGAATTGGTCTTTCCACCTAGTGGCTTTTATGTTGTTTTAATGTTTGGGCTTAGCCCCATTTAGAATGCTCATCTTTTGTTTTAGACTCTATCCAACTGAGACTTTGTGGGTGTGCCTTTTTATCACCCACCTTTTTTTGTGAATATTGTACTATTATCTTTTTATTTATTAAAAAGTAATATAAGGCCTTATTATCAAAAAAATAAATAAATAAAGACACCAATTTTTTTAAATATGTAATAAATAAAATAACTCTAAAGTAAAATAAAGTAACTCTTAAATGAAAAAAAAATAGTTCTATGTCTTTTTTTTTAATCTTAAATACATCTATGTAAAAGATGTAAAGTTGAAAGAAAAATCATTTATAGTCTACTTTTATTTTTAATATAAAGTTCCTAATTCTAAAGAAAATAAAATATGTAGTAAACAAAACAACTCTATAGTAAATTAAAGTAAAGACACCAAAGTTATTAAATATGTAGTAAATAAATAGCTCTATAGTAAAATAAATAGAGAGGCCAATTTTTCTAAATATGTAATAAATAAAATAACTTTAAAATAAATAAATAAATAGTTCTATAACTTTTTTATCTTAAATACATTTATGTAAAAGGTGTGGAGATATACCTCAAAAGATATTGAGATAAATGTATTTAAGATATCTATAATAATAAATATTTTAAAAAAAGAAGATTTCAAGATGTATATAAAATAAAAACTAATAATAAATGACACATTGCTTAAATTTAATTTTAGATTGTATACTAAATTAATGACACATTACCTAAATTTTGGGTTGTATAAAAAAAACCCAATACAAGAACACACCTACTCAAAATTTTTATTGTAATTTCTTAGAAAATAAGGTCGTGGTAGAAGTTGTGAGTAAAAGCTTAAAAATTGAAGATTTTACAATTTTGCATTTTATGCTATTATAATTTGTATAGATTTATTAGTACCTACCTTCGGCAATACTATTGTAATGAGTTTTTTATCTAGTGATTAATCTAAGTAAACCAACCAAAATAGAGTATTATTTTTCATGTTGAAAAATTTTTAATTTTTCCTAAGTCTACATGAGAAAATTTTAACAAAAATTACTCCAAAAATCATTTATTTGTGTTGTGATTGGCTCAAAATTTGAGCTCTTAAGGACGGATTTTGCGGAAATACTATTTTGAGTAAAACAAACACACCAAAATCTATTGATTCAAAGTGCAAATAAATAAACAATTAAACACATAATTAAATAGATGCAAGACAATATATAGAACACCAAGTTTACGTGGTTCACCAGTTTGGCTACATCCACAAGAAGCAGGAGAAATCTCTTTTATTATTATCTCTAATTTTTTACATTACATCTACATCAGCGTATACATACTACTTATTACATTATCCATATTGAATTAAGAGTTTCCGAAGGAAACCCAAGAGACAAACATTGGCAGGAGAAAATAAAGGAAGTTGAATGGTCTACACCCATTGGACTTCACTATCTAAAAATCTCCCACTTGAAGTCCAACCATCGTTGCAAGAAGGCTTCTTAGAGATGTTCCCCCACTTCAGTCTTATTGTCACATCTTGACAATGCCAAGAGAAGCCCTGTAAAACTCGAGCTTCTCCCTTGAAACTATCTTTGTCAATGCATCAGCTAGATTGACCTTTGTATGGATCTTTTCTACTTTTAGTTTGCCCTCATCAAGAGCACTTAGGATGAAATGATAATTTAGCTCAATGTGCTTGGTTTAATTATGAAATGTTGCATTCTTAGCCAAGTGAATAGCGATGTTGCTATCACAAAAGAGAGTGAAAGCATGTTGTTTGCATCCCAATTGACCCAACAACCACTGCAACCATATCATTTCCTTAGCACCTTTAGTGAGAGAAATGTATTCATCTTCAGTAGTTAAGAGAGAAACCACTTATTGCAATCTAGAAACCCAATTGATCACTGCCCCAACAAATGTAAAGACAACAGGTAGTTGATCTCTATTTGTCCAAATCACTGGCCATTTTGGAATCAACAAAACCTTGCAGCTATGCATCTTTCCCTCTAAAGTACAAAACATGATCTGAAGTGCCTATCAAATACCGTAGAATCCACTTAATTGCTTGATAATGAGTTTTACTTGAATTGCTCATAATCTGCTCACTACTCCCATTGCATGAGCTATGTCGGGTCTAGTGCATACCATTGCGTACATGAGGCTCCCAATAGCGGATGAGTACAAAATTCCTTTCATATATTCTTGGTCTTCTTGTGTCTTGGGACACATTTTGGAGGATAAACGAAAATGATCAGCAAGTGGGGTTCTTACAGCCTTTGCACCACTCATATTAAACTTGTCCAAAACCTTATTGATGTATTTTTCTTGTGACAACTTGATCTCTCTTTACTATCTATCCTAGATTATAGTCATACTAAGAATTCTCTTTGTTGCTCCCAAATCCTTCATTGCAAACTTGTGAGATAATTGTTTCTTCAAATCATGAACAACACTCATGCTAGTGTCAGTCACTAACATATCATCAACATATAGAAGCAATAAGACAAACACACCATTTCCCAACACCTTGTAGTAGACACATGGATCAAATTCACATTTGGTGAAGTGTTGCTTAGCCATGAAGGAATCAAACTTGAGGTACCACTACCTCAGAGCTTGTTTAAGCCCATACAAGATTCTCCTTAATCTGCAATACAAATTCTCTTGTCCTTCTTTCTCAAAACCTTCAGGTTGCTACATATATAATTCCTGATCTATGTCGCCATGGAGAAATGTAGTTTTAACATCATGTTCTTTTAAATTGAGGTCATACACCACTGCCAAACCCAAAATTTCTTAGATGGTGGTCATCTTCACAACTAGTGAGAAAATTTCATTAAAATCTATCCCCTTTTGCTGGTCATATCCCTTCACCACCAATCTAGCCCAATATTGTTTCTTACCTCCCTCTTCTTCTTTCAATTTGTACACCCATCAATTTTTTAGAGCTCTTCGATTAGGTGGAAAACTCACCAAATCCCATGTGTGATTGGCTATTAACAAATCCATTTCTTCCCTCATAGCTTCCATCTATTTCTCATTATTTATATCACTACAGGCATCTCTGAATGTTGTCATCTCTACTTGATCAGAGATTAGTAGATGATGCACAAAATCATCAAATTTTGATAGAGGGTTTTGCTCCCTGGTAGACCTCCTCAACTGAGAAACTAGCTCCTGCAAGTTACCCCATTCCTACACATTTCCCTATTCAACATTAGGTTGTGAATTCAAAGGAAGTTGCATATTTATGTCTGTGTGCTCTTGATATCTCTGCGCTAATGTTGAAGTACTTTGTCTATGAAGAAATTGTTGTGTGGGAGTATCCAAGGGGAGCGTGGAATTATGCAGAGGCTATGTACAACTTAAAGGAAGCAACGTAGGATTTACCAAAGGTAGCATGGGATTTAAAGGAGGGTGTGTTGAATTAGAGCCAATTCTTAAAGGCTGCATAGAAGTCAATGAAGGCTACATTAGATTTGAAAGTGGTTATGTGGGATATAAAGGAGACCACAGGTTTGCAGATGAAAGGTGAGTGAGCAGCGTAGAACATGAAGGAGGCTGACTAAATAATGGTATTCCATGTGAGTGAGGTGCCACTCCTAAATGAGTTTGCAGCACTAGCGTTGGTGCATCCAATTATCCATGACCAAGTGAATTAGAGCTTGGAATATCTAAATATTGATTTCTTTGTGGCATATTTAGAGCATTAGGCTGCATTGAACATGAAGTAGGTGTCTACCTATGAAAATGAGACCCTAAATGGATACAAATTCAACCTAGAATGTACCCAATCTCAAGTCCAAGGGACCTCAAGTTTGGACTAAATCACTACTATGCTTTTATACCTAATTATGCACCATATCTAAGAAAATTAGTGATGATATATCCTAATGGATGATATACTAAGCTAAACTAGTTAGAATTGCACTAATTCTAGTTATATTGAGCACTCAAATTGGTAGAGTAACTTTGCATATGATGGCTTGTTCCAAATGGGAGGTGGAGGCCTCAATTTCTAGATTTTTGGTGATGAGATTGAAGGGCTAGGATCAATTTGGAAGATCAATAGTGGAGATTGCTTGAGGATCCTCAAGCAAGGAGGATTGGACAAATGGCATGATTGGATTGAATGAGAGTGTTGCCCCAAGATTCAAAGGATGATCAATGGATGAGAATGCAAGTTTGAATGGATGAATGGCTAGGATTGAGTAGGTGTATGACATGTAAGGACTCATTTATGAAAAGGTAAGGCTTGGACTTTGTAATGAATTTTAAAGTCTATGGAGATGACAAGTGAAATTTAAAATTAGAAGAATAGTGTTCAAATAGTGCCACATGGAATTTTAAATTGGAAGGAATAGTGACACATGGAGTGGGGTGGAAGAAATAGGACAAATGTACTCAATTTAGAAGATTTGTCCATGCTTCCAAAGTACCACTTGTCATGTACATGTGTGTACATTGGATGACAAGTGGACTTCTAGAAATATAGGGGTTTGTAATGATGAATTAATTAAAATTAATTCATGTGCACATGGATTAGAAGAAAATAATTATGATTACAAAAAGTAATCAAAAGTGCACAAAATAGGGAATTAAATAAATATGATAATTTATTTAATTTTTTATCATGAACTATAGTATAAAGTATTTAATTTTCAAACTATAGTAAAGGAATTTGATTTTTATGATATGATAAAAGCACAGAATAAATTAATTAAATAATTAAAAAATATTTAATTAATAATTAGATCAGATGAAGTGATGCGGGTGGATTAGGGTTGAATGTGTGGGTGGATGAAATTGGTTGTGACCATTTTCAGTTATCTATATTTTGCCCCTCTTTGATATGACATCACGACTGTCGAGGTTAGTAGGTTGACGAAATATCAAAGAATATAATTTTCTTAAATAAATATGCCCTGATGAGTGAGTGGAAGGGGAATAGGTGATGAGGTGATGCCCCCTCGAGAGATCGAAAGAAAAAATAACTTTTTCGGCAATTTCTCAAAAAAGGAGGAAAAATGACAGAAAAGGGTGGTCCCGAGACTAAAGAACAAGGAAGAAATGAAAGAAATGGTGAAAAAATAGAAAAAAAGAGGTGGATGGATGGAAAAATTGGAAAAAGAAGTTGGTGGAGAAAAGGGAGGGGAAAAAAGGATAAAAAGTGGGGTGAAAAAGATAAAAAGAAGTAAAAAAAATAAAATGGAGGGAGTTAAAAAGTGAAAAAGGAGTTAAAAACTCATTTTACTTTTTGTGACTTTAGAGGTGGGAGTGAAAAGAAGAAGAGGAGCGATGGTAGGAATTCCTCGAGAGGAGCACCGAGTAGAGCGGGTGAGGGAGTATCTATGACCCATAGCAGTAGGCGAGTTGGTGACTATTTTTTTTTTATCCATCCTTGGTATTTTTGGATTTTATTTGATTTAATGATAGTGGCATTAAGGTAAATTAATGGTGTAGAAAAATGGGATTTGGATGGAATGGCGCGGGGGTTTGGGATTTGGCTTGTAAAATATGGATTGGCAGTGAAAATGGGTTTATTTTATTTTTGAAAATTTGATTTATTTTTTGGATTTTTTGAATTTTCTTTATTGGTATTTCATTATTTTTATTGTTATTTTTATGTGGTTTTTTATTATGATAATATTTTATGTATTTTTTTTATGGGTGGGGTGTAGCGTGTGATGGGCGATAAGGGGGTGGGATTTGGCACCAGATGGGCGCTGAGGGGCACGCTTGGGCACCGGACGGGTGCTAGGGGTGGGTAGAGGCACCTAAAGGGCGCTAAAAGGGGGGTGGGGACAAGATTAAGGGAGGGGGGACAAGGTTTTAGTTAGGGGGTGGGGATCAGCACCCGGATTGAGAGGAGGGTCTTAGTGGAGGGGAGGGAAGGGGGGCTAGTGGTAGGGTTTCGGTTAGGCGAGGTTCGGGTTGTAGGGAGTTAGGGGGGTTCAGGGTAGTGTTTGGGGTAGGGGGTGGGCGTCGATGCCTGGTCCGGTGCCTTAATGCCAAGTTGTGGAGGGAGTTTTAGGGGAGGGGAGGGGGGTGTTATATATAGGTGGTGTGGGTTTAGGTTTAGGTTGGGGGTAGTTTAGGTTAAGGGGGATGGGGGAGGTGTTAGGAGAGGGGGGTGGGTGGTGGCGCCCGGTCTGGCGCCTTAGCTTTCGGGCCGGGGGGCAGGGGGTGTACAGTGGCGCCGGTCTCAGCACTAAATGGTTTTTTTTGTTATTTATTAGTTTTTTTATTTTTTTATTTTTATTTTTTATTTTTTTAAATTTTTTTATTTTTGAATTTTGAATTTTGATTTTGATTTTTTTTAATTTTTAATTTTTAATTTTTTTATTTTTTAAAAAAAATTATATTTTATATTTTTTTGATTTTTGATTTTTGATTTTGATTTTTTAATTTTTTGGTTTTTGATTTTGATTTTTTACTTTTTTGATTTTTGATGTTTTTTGGTTTTTTATTTTTATTTTTAAATTTTTTGATTTTTGATATTTTTGGTTTTTTATTTTTATTTTTTTATTTTTTAATTTTTGTTTTTAATTTTTATTTTAGATTTTTTTGGTTTTTTATTTTTATTTTTTAATTTTTTAATTTTTGATTTTTTTGTTTTTTATTTTGATTTTTTGATTTTTTTGATTTTTGATTTTTAATTTTTTTAATTTTTGTTTTTTATAGTTTTTTATTGTGAAATGGGGGTGGCAATGGGGGGAAGGTGACGGTTTGGGGATGTTTGTTTAGGATGGGTTTTTTTTAAAGGGAGAGAGAAGGTAGGGGGGCTCAGCTCGAGCTACGGGGTCAAAGGAGGGGGTGCTTTGGCAAACGTGCCAAGGGATAGAGGAGGTGTGATGAGGTATAAATAACCTCATTTCTTTGATGGAACATATAGCCCTTTTTACATTACCCAATTCCCTAGCCCTACCAATTTATTTATTTTTATAAGTGATATTTATCTATTTTTAATAAAATGTTGTACAAATCCTTATTTCCTAAATTGATTGAAACTAGCTTTAAATGTTGATTTAGTGGCATGAAAAGTTGGGTAATTGTGCAAGTTAATGCATTGCCTACAAAAGAAGTGGACATCATACAGTTGTGGATGAATGCACCGGAAGTTAGGGGCACCAGAAATTTTAGGCGTGCATTAAATGAAGACTTTGTTTTAATTCTGTTATTTCTGTGGTTACCCAAAAGACATTATGGCTCCACTCGGTGTTTTTTTTATGTTCTAAAAGATAACAGTAGTAAAGATTCTATTTTTCAGTTATAAGACTTCTTCAAATGGCATTTTCCTACCATATGATTTAAAAGTTTTGAAGTAGTTCAATTTTAATTGTTGCTCGAAACATGGATATAAATATATATTATGGAGGAATGAAATACAATCCCTTTAGTTCTAAAAGATAATCAGAGATGTGTACTTGCAATTTTTCATGAATGTAAATGATGTTGTTCTGAGTTTTAGTTTCTCTAGAAATATGAAGATTTGAATGCAGTAATCATGTGATGTGAAAGTGATTGCATGTGACTTGAGTTAAGACGAATTTCTCCACCGAGCTGGCCACTTGCAGGACTGTAGGATAGATAAGTATTTTCATTTTTGTGGATGTTTTCATTCGGTTGAAGATAGTTTATGTTTAGTTTTATATCGTTAACTTGTAGGGTATGTTGTTTAAAAGTTAAACTTTTGTGTACTGTTGTTTCAAAACTTTTTGTGTTGATTAGAAGTTTTTCGGCGCACATGCCTTAGTTCAAATTATTGCTTTTTGATAGTTAGAATTTTTAATGTTTGCAGCATAGAAAATTACATTTGTGAATTGTTAGCATAGAATTGATCTGCTTTCTAGTATAAAATTTGTATTCTTTCTAGTCTAGAGTTCTCATGCTTTTTAGTATAAAATTTGAATGCTTTCTATAGAAGGATATAATTATTGTTTCATTTCATGTGTTGTTTCAATCTTTTAATAGAATTAGAAAACTGTTTCTCAATGAAATATCCAAACTCCCTATTCCATATAGCCTCAAACTCTACCCTAGTCAATAAACTGATAATTTTCATCTAAAGTCAAGGTGTGTAATGATAAGATAGACTAACATGGTGATGTGTTTGGGAGGGTGCAGGAGGATAGGGGGTTCTTCAGTCTTGGGAGAGGCGACTGCCGACATTTGGTTTATGGGGAGAGCTAGACCAAGCTGACAGGTTCGTCCTAGGGGTACTTGGAGTGGATTATATCGTGAATATGCCACAAATTCGCGTTGATAGAGCTATAATGACAATTGTGGTGGAGCGATATTAACCAGAGTGCTGTACCTTCTTGTTTCCTACACGGGAGGTGATGATCACATTAGAGGATGGGCAGAGGATTCTACGGGTTCCCCTACATGGGGAGAGGGTGGTTTATGAGCATGGACATAGAGCAGAGTACCTAGACTAGGTGTTTGCCCCGAGGCAGGTGTTGTATATAGCAGACATGACTGAGATGGTGTATCAGCTTGTGATGGAGAGGGGATTAGATTCGTTCGCTCTATTTCTGGTAGGGTTGATAGCAGGGACATTGGTTCTTGACATGAGATCACGTAGATTCCCAGTGGGCTAGGGGGAGGTATTACATTGGATGCTAACAGATGGAGTGGTGTATGCGTGGGGCCCATGTATACCGGCCCATTTGTATCATAACCTATATTCAGTGGTATATAGGTAGTCAGGGGGACTGGGTTGTGGGGTTACATTGTTGCATATCTGGGCCTATGAGCATATCCTAGTGACACAGCCACTAACGGTGTGAGATAGACCACGACATTGACCATTTGTTTATGCATATACAGGACATTAGATGCGGGGGCAGTTGGGGAACATGGGATACTGGAGACACGTAATAGATGAGATGGTAGAGTTTGTATGACGACCCTGGAGAGAGGTGGAGAGGTAGTTAGATGATGATGACCAGCTAGGTTATACAATGCAGTCACGATACCTAATGGGACAAACAATGCTGATTATAGACAGATACCTGCTAGAGTGAGTTCAGAGACAGTTTGGGTTAGTCCAGGATGTACCACAGATGGAGGCAAGATTCACATAGATATGAGAGGAGCAACAGTGATGGGGACTAGTGCCAGATGCACAGATGGTCATAGCGGAGGTTGAGGGACTTCATCCACAGGCATGGGATGATAGATGAGATATAGTAGATGCAGGGAGTACAGTAGCATATGAGGAGTGGTGGGCTTGGCGGAGGCCAGTGAGACTCATAGTGCTCGTGGGGTTTGTAGCACCAGTTGAGGCAACAAGAGAGGAGGAGGATGATGACGATGATGAGGATGAGGATGATGATGATGATGAGGATAATGAGGATGCACAGGCAGAGGGGATGGATATAAATATTGGAGTTGATGGCAGAGGTGATGCAGCTGGTGGTGATGATGTAGATGGATCAAAGTTAGCCAGGGCATAGGAGTAGATACGCCAGCTATAGGAGAGAGATCAAGCACATGAGGGATAGATAGCCCAGCTACAAGTGTAGCTAGCCCATCGAGAGGGATAGGTGGTTCAGCTAGAGGGGCTGGTGGCTCAGTTAGAGGGATAGGTAGCCCAGTTACATGGACATGTGACATAGGCTTAGGGGTTAGCACGACGGTATGTGCATGAGAGGGACTAGGCCCTCTAGACATCAAGGATGAGGGAGATGATGAGGGCCATGTAGGAGAGTAATAGGGAGGCCCTATACTATAGGACCCTTTACGAGGGGTTAGTACCAGTAGAGCAGAGAGTCAGTTATCGTAGTCAGTCTAGAGCTTCTAGTTCCAGAAGGACAGGGTGGTCAGAGAGGTCTGTTTAGTAGCCCTCACCATCATAGGTGTTAGCAACAGCACAGATACCACTTCCACCAGCACTGAGACAGGTAGGTCAGCAGGATATGGGGCACCCATGTTAGAGGGATTTAGGACTAGTTGAGGCAGGTAGGGATAGCTGTGCCTAGGGGCATGATGTATACATGTACTATTTTTTGATAGGTCTAAGGACAACATTTTGTATCATGATCACACACACACACACACACACACACACACACACACACACACACATATATATATATATATATGAGATGGACTATATGTTATGGATGGATGTATGGATGTATGATGTGTTATATATATAATGTATGTATTGATTTATAATGTGATGGATATATGATAGGTGTATTGATAGATGATGTGATACATTTATGGATATATGATGGATGTATTGATGATGTGATGCTATTTGATATGTATATGGTTATGATGATTGAGATGTGAGGTGCTATGACTTGACATGTGCTTGGATGCAAGATGGAGCGTGTTAGGATAGATGGATTTAAGTATTATGTATGATGCATTCATGTGCATATGATGTTAGGATATATGGATTTATGTATGATGCAAATATATGCGTATATGTTATGTGGTGATATGTGGATATATGCTAACATATTTGTGATGTAGGATGACAAGTGATCAGGATACGCTTAATAGGACCCTAAAAATGGTCACAAAATGGTAGGGGAAATGAGAATGTAAGTGTTTAGTGAATCTTAGAGTAACAATAGGGAGATGGGGTGATGAGGGTAGATGTAAAGGTGAGGAACTTCATCATATTGAGATATTCTGCCAATAATAATAATAATTAAGTGCTACTATTGATATAGCATGGGATGTTATGCACCAGGGTATGTGGAACCAAGGTGACAAGGCATCCATGAATAGGACTTGACTCTATAAACAATAGGATGAACCCATACATGCCCATAATAGTACAACTTTGTCTAGATGAGGGAAGGGGACTCATAGGATAAGTCCTTAATACACCAAAGGTATTAAAGAACATTAGATGTAAAAGGGGATGATTATGCTAGAATTGACCCTATGATCCACAAGATATGAATACTAAGATGGAGTAATGAGAACCTCCCACAAGAACAACATACGAAAGCAATGACTATGCCCTATTCTAGATCTTTCAACACATGTCATGATATAATGAGATCAAGATAACTTTGTTATAACCCAAGAATGATGCATAAGATAAAAATCAAAGACAAAAGATTGACTGACCCAAAACACACAACCATTGTATCTCTTTCCAAAGGATGGATGGAGGATTGATGATTTTGTCCATTATAGGAAGGATGCATCCTAGGACAATAATCGATGGTGGATTAGGCTAAACTAAGGATAGGCAGAGGGATACGAGCTGTGAATTATGGAAAAGCCAATATGTTGGTGAAAGATTTTTTGTGAGAGAGTTATGCTTCGATAAGATGTCCAACAAGTATATTGATCATAGGTCAAGTGCAATCAACAAGCTCAGAAAAGTGGGACCATCCAAATGGGTTGGATGGGTGCATTGTATGTACCTACGTACTAGATACTTCCTTTATATTCCATACTACCTACATACCTTGTATCCATGGGATCAAGGCACATTACAATGTGAGTGGTGATGATATAAGGATATGGGTTGGTTCATGTGGAATGATGAGATATGGTTTAGTGGATGTGGATGTCAATTTTTCAATGGGTACTATGGTATAAAAACTATGATGGGTAGGGGATGGTGTTGATGTAGTAAAGGTTGTGATGTTTGTGCGAAAACATTAAAGGGACAAAGGTTATGGATGGGTAGGAGGGTCAAGTGAGTGACATTGTGGTGACGTGAAAATATGGAAATTAAGTGTTGGGAGATGAGAGATATTTTTGGAATGATGGACAATAGAAGCTCAGATGATGGGTTTATTTTGAAGCTCAGACAAGGGGATAATTGTATTGGATAGTGCGGGTGAAAATGGGAAGGTGATTTGAACAATGAATTTGGTTTGAACCTACACATGATGCCTGCAAGTAGGTTTTCATCATGGTACTTATCCAAGGTGCCACAAGGAGTGGTTTTCACCATAGGATGGATTATTTCTCTTTACAATTTTTTTTTTGGAATTTTTTAAATTTTTTGATTTTTTTGTATTTTTGCCATAGAGTATTTAGCAGACTAACTATGAAACCGCTTCAAGTGAATGATATTCATGGGCTCATCAAGTTCTTCTCCTTCAAGGGTGGAGAGACGGTACGCTCCAGAGCCATATTTTGTAGCGACAATGTAGGGCCCTAGCTAATTAGGCTTAAATTTCCCTTTCTTCTTGCTTAGATAAATTCCTTTGATTTTCTTTCAGGACTAGATCTCTGATTGCAAACTGCCTAGCAGGAATCTTCTTTTTATAGGATCTGCAACACTGATTTTGGTATGCTTGAAGGTTATTAAGGGCATTGAAGCACCATTCATCTAATAGCTCGAGCTCTTGGAGGAGTGCAACATGATATTCTTCATCAGTGATGACATTATGCAAGGAGATGCGCAATGAGGGTAGTTCGATCTCGATTGGTAGGATGACTTTTGCTCCAAAGACAAGGGAATATGGTGTAGCTCCTATGAGTGTGTGGATACTAGTGCAATAAGCCCAAAGGGTGGGGTGAATATGGAGGTGCTAGTCATAGCCAGTTTCATTGACAACTTTCTTGAGAATTTTGAGTAAGGTTTTGTTAGTTGCCTTAGCCTATCCATTACCTTGTGGGTAATATGGGGTGGACCAATGATGTTGAATGTGGAATTGTTCACAAAGGTCTCGAACATCATGGTTTTTGAAAGGTTTACCATTGTTGATAACAATGGTGGATGGGATACCATAACAACAGATGATATGGTAAAGGATGAATTTGGCGATTTGGTTTTCTTGTGGCAAAAGTGAGAGGGATGGCCTCAACCCACTTAGTGAAGTATTCAGTGGCGGTGATAATGAATTTATGTCCATCAAAGAATGGATGGATTTTGCTAATGAGATCTAGGCCCTACTAAGAAAAAGGCCATGGTGTAGTAATAGGTTACAATGCTTGAGAGGGAGTGTGAATGAGATCTCCATGCTTTTAACAGGGCTTACACTTCTTCACGTACTCACATACATCATGTTCCATAGGAGGCCAGTAGTATTCGGTATGCAAGAGCTTCTTGGCTAGGACAATTCCACTTGTGTGTGCTTCGCAGATACCTACATGGACTTCATGTAAGGCAAGGGAAGTTTCTTCCATGCTTAAGCATTGAAGGAGAGTGCCATCATAGCTTTGGCGATAGAGGGTGTCAGCGAGGATAGTGTAGTGAGCTGCTCGGTGAATGGGGGATCTTTGTTGTTTGCTGGTGGATTTAGGAGGGAAAGTGTGATGTTGGAGGTAGGTGTAGATGTCATGATACCAGGGATTTTCCAGACCAACAATCTCACAAATGAATTCCAAATCAGAGACATGATATGCTAGTATTAAGAGCTGTTCCACAAGAAACTCACATTGATGGCTGTCATGAGGCATATCCAGAAGGGAACCAATAGTAGCTATGGCATCAACTGCTTTGTTGTGAAGGTGAGGTACCTACTCAAATTGTATGTAGGTGAATAATAGTTTGTATTCATCAACCATTTGCTTATAGGGTACTAGCTTATCATCCTTTATGAGAATCTCATCATTCACTTGTTTAATGATCAATTGAGAGTCTCCATAGACATGTAGCTGTAAGATATTCCATTGCACTACTATTTTGAGACCAATGATCAAAGCTTCATAGTCGACTACATTGTTCATATAGCAGAAAGCAAGTCTTTAAGCTTTGGGGATGTAATCACCTTGCTAGGTCACCAATAGTATTCCTGCCCCTGAACCATGATTGGTGAAGGATCCATCAAAGTATAGTTTCCAATGTGTTGATTCTGTCATGGTTAGAATGGACTCATCTAGAAAGTCAATGGATAACGGTTGATAATCTGTGAGGAGTGTTTCGGCCAGCTGATCTGCTACAACTTGTCCTTTGATTATTTTTATATCAACATACTCAATATCAAATTCACTCAAAAACATGACCCATTTTGCCATTCTCCCTATGAGTGTGGTCTTGGAAAGGAGGTATTTAAGGGGGTCAACCTTAGATATGAGCTTGATAGAATGGATTAGCATGTAGTGTTGTAACTTTTGGGAGTAGAAAATGATAGCTAGACATGCACGTTCCATGGGGGTGCATTTAAGCTCATATCCAACTAAACTCCTGCTGATGTAATATATAGCTCTCTCGTGGCTAGAATCCTCTTGTTGGCTAAGAGTGCCCCTAGTGCTATTGAAGTTGCTGATACATATAATAACAGGGGCTTTCCAGGGATAGGCACCATTAGGACCAATGGTGAAGCAAGATATTCCTTGATCTGGTCAAATGCCTATTGACAATTATGATCCCACTTAAAGTGTATGTCTTTGTGAAGTACATGGGCAAAAGGATGGCATTTGTCTACAAGTTGAGCGATGAACCTTCGTACAGCCTGTAGTTTACCTTGGAGACTTCAAAGCTATTTGAGCGTCTTTGGAGGAGGCATTTCTATTATGACCATGACTTTAGTAGGATCCACTTCGATGCCCTTGTGGGATACAATGAACCCCAAGAGTTTGCCTGATGTTATGCCGAAGACACATTTCTTGCGGTTGAGATGGAGTTTGTATTCTCTGAGCCATGCAAAGATCTATCACAAGATCTCAGGATGTTCTTCCTTGGTTCTAGATTTCCCTAGGAGATTGTCTACATAGTCTTCCATTATCTTATTTATCATGTCATCAAAGATTGTAGTCATTGCACGTTGATAGGTTTCTCCTGCATTCTTTAGGCCAAAGGGCATGACTTGCTAGCAGTATGTACCCCAAGGACAAGTAAAAGCCATTTTATGTTGATCCTCGGGGGCAAATCTGATTTGATTATACCCTAAAAAGCTATCCATGAGGGAAAGCATCTCATGCCCTACTATAAGGTCTATAATCATGTCAATGTTGGGGAGGGGAAAATCATCTTTTGGACATGCCTTGTTAAGATCTTGGAAGTCTATACAACAATGGATGCCCCCAGGTTTCTTAGCAACTGGGACAATATTGGAGACCCAATCTAGATAATCAATAGGATGGATAAAGACAAAATCTAACAACTTATGCGGCTCTTCTTTGATGAGAAAGGCAACTTATCAGTGCATCTTATGGAGCTTCTACTTAACAGGTTTTGCGTTAGGATGTACCACAAGATGTTGAACCACAAAGGAAGGATCCAATCCTAGCATGTCAGTGTAGGACCAAGTGAATAGATCAGGTGTTTCATGAAGCATTGTGGAGATGTTGGATTTTTCTTCTGTACTAAGACTTTCTACTAGATGTGTGAACTTAAGTGATTCTTGCATGCTGAAGTTGATTTCTTGTGTACCGAAGTTGATTTCTTGTGTGCCTTTAATTAGAATGCTGGAACGCTCTTTCCAGTGAGATGGTATAGGGGGAAGATTGAGATCCTCATCTTCTAGCACCTCAGAGAGGTTTTCACTAGGAGATATGTCTTTATTTTTCTCTTTTATGTCTGAAAGTGCCTCAGAGAGGTTTTCACTAAGGGAATTTTCTATTTTTTGATTTTTTCTTTTTTGTACTAAGGATCTCTTCTTCCCCAAAATACACATTAGCATGTAAGCATATGTCATATTGTGAGGTGTCGCAGAGTTCTAGGAATGTGGAGAGGGCCTCATCATGTGGGAATACGTCAAGAGGCAAGGGTCCTTGACAATCCCAAGCAATGAGTTCGGGATGAACTAGGGGAAGGTCAATAATGAAGATGGTGTTGTCAGGGAAGATGCATGAAAGATCAAGGTCTTTGCATGAAGCTATGATGACACTTAGATTGATGTTTTCAACACTAGAAAAGGATTCTGTTACTTGTACCGCAGTCTTAGCAGGTCCATGGATTGACACAGTCGGTGAAACATATCCTAAACCGAAGTATTGAGCATATTTCTTGGGAGATGTAGGATCAACTGGAAGGGGTTCTGTAACACCTTATTCATTGGCACCAAGTCATGTTCCACAGTAAGGCATTTTGGTATAGATTTGAAATGGTACAGGATATTTGTCTTTGAAGTATTCTAGATTGACAGGTGGTGGGGTGGTTTCATCGTGGTATAGCCAATCACTTAGAGTTGTTTCTTCGACTTCTTCTTCTCTAGAGACCTGTGCTAGTACAAAGGGAATTTTATCATTGATCCTACGCTGTTGTTCTTTTTCCTTCTTCTAAAGATGATGACCATGGGAGTGAGGGAAAATGGTAACTGTCCCACATGGAAGGCATTGTGAAGCTCATATTCGCCACACCCTTTGTCTACGATCTTGACCTTCTGAGGTGTATGGGTGGAAGATGAGGTGGAAGCTTGTGATTGTTTGATGATGACTTGTGGCGTGAATGATGATGTGGATGGAGTGGATGAGGGATCTTTGACATGATCCCCATAGGTACTCGGACAATGGAATTGTCAATCATAAACAACCTCTAAGGCCTTGTAATATTCAAAGAGCTATTGATCGGTGGGAATGGTGACTTCCACACCATTATGGGGGAACTTGAGGCATTGATGGTAGGTGGACATAACGGCTTGCATGGCATGCAACCATGGTCAGCCTAAGAGGAGATTATATGGGAGGTCAAGATCAATTACATGACATAGAGTGGGCATGGTGAGTGGGCCTACCTTGATAGGGAGTGATATAGTACCTTCATATTCTCTCTCCGTGTTGTCGTATGCCTTGATGGAGATAACCAAAGATTCCAAATCAGTCATTGAATACCTCAAGAGTTTTATGAATTTTAATGTATATATGTTCAAGCTAGATCCATTATCCAAGAGGATCCTCTTGATTTTATGGTTGGTGATTTGGACTTTGATATGGAGGGCTTTGTCATGTGTGGGATTGATGGGTAGCATGTTGGCATGACTAAAGGTGAGATGATAGGAGGATGATAACTGAGCGACAAGGTTTTGGAATTGGGCGAGAGGTATGTCAGTAGGAACATGAGACTCTTAGAGAGCCTTGTTAAGTATTTCACGGTGGATGGCGGATGTCCTAAGGAGTTCTAAGATGGAGATTTGTACGGGGGTCTTTCCAAGATGGTTAAGGAGATTGTAGTCAGAAGTGGTAGTAGTGGAGGATGGGGATGGTCCCTTTATGGTTATACACCCACAGAGGGTGGTAACAGCACATTCGGGGGTGGTATTTTTGATTTTGATGGTGGCAACACAAGTATAATAAAAATCAATTCTACCCACTATATTATCGTAAGGAGGCGGAATGTTGTTGTAGTTGATGTTGTTGGTTTGGTGGTTAGGATCAATGTTGGAGGAGGATGGTTTGGATGTGGTTTGATTATTGTTGTGGTGGGGAAGAGGGTCTTGGTAGATGCCTAGGCCATCATTAGGTGATGTATTGTTGTGGTTTTCCATTTGGATTCCGCTGTGTTCAATGAGGTCTTAGACATAGTTTTTCAATTTCATGCATTTGCTTGTGGTGCGGCCCTTGATGCGATGATAGTCACAGTATTCATTTTCTTTGTACCACGCAGGTTTAGGTTGGTTTTCATCAAATGGTTTCATTGTGGGGAACTCAACCATGCCGGCTCGGAGTAACTTTTGGAATACAACCTCGAGTGGTTCACCCAAGGGAGTATATTTACATTTTGGATTGTTAGGGGGATTCTAATTTGGAGGAGTGGATGGAATGGAGACATTGTTTGAAACATTTTGGACTACATTTGTCTCTTTTGGTTTAGGAGTGGCGATTTGGATGTACTTGGAATCGGTAGCACCATCTCCTACAGTGTTCTTGTTTTTAGCCCAAAATTTAGGTTTGTCATTGGATGTTTTGTCGTTGTCGTTCTTGTTCTAAATTTTGACTAAACCTTTTGCAATAAGGGCTTTTTCAATGGTGACCCCTTTTTCTATAATTTTGTTGAAGGTTGATGTGCAATGTACTTGCAAATGGAAGGCCATCTCTTGGTTAAGATTTTGGATAAAGATGTGAATGATTTGCTTTTCGGGGCTTGTCCAAGGTAGCCTACTGGCAAGGGCTCTCCATCTTTGTAGATAAGAGGTGAAACTTTCCCCACTTCATTGTTTGGTGTTGCAAAGGTTGAGCATAGTTATCTCATGCTCTACATTGTATGAGAAGTGGATGACAAATTTCTTCGAAAGTTTGGTGAAAGTGGATATGGATCCATAAGGCAAGTGCATGAACCATTCTAAGGTTTGTCCTCCTAGGCTTCGTGGAAAAAGATGAAGGAGG
This sequence comes from Cunninghamia lanceolata, assembly GCA_027924645.1. Taxonomy (NCBI): domain Eukaryota; kingdom Viridiplantae; phylum Streptophyta; class Pinopsida; order Cupressales; family Cupressaceae; genus Cunninghamia; species Cunninghamia lanceolata. Next base: position 2,746,562 of record BSBN01000332.1, read on the forward strand.
AACTGGTCATCATAGGTGACTTCTTGGCATGCCATGAATAACTCCTTGATGCGGTCACGAGGGTCTCCTTTTCCTTTGTATTTATCAAATTTTGGCATTTCAAAGTGTTGAGGAAAAGGTGTGATGGCAATGTTTCTATCAAATGGGTAGGGACATAAGTATTAGAACTTATAATGTTTCTTTTGGGTCCCTAGTTGGATGTTTTTAAGTGCATTTTTCATCTCTTGCCACTCTTGATTGAAAGGATTAGTAAGAGGTGGTTGTGATGTGTGTTGGAGTAGAGGTTACTGTGACTATGATTGTTGATATTGGTGATGGACGTATTGTTGTTGTTGTTATTGGGGATGGATGTATTGTTGTTGTGATGATGATTATTGGTGCTGAGAATGGATGTATTGTTGTGTGTGTGGCGGAAGGCCTATAGTTTCTGTGTAAATATGGGAACCATGGGTTTGTTGTTGTGGAATGACTTGTTGATTTTGGGGTGGTGGTTGTTGTTGAGTAGCGTAAGGAGGTTGCACCAATAATCCATGGTGAGGTTGTTGATATATGGAAGATTGATATGTGTGTGTGGGATTGGCATAGCTTGTCAATGGGTTTTGTGTTTGGTGTAGTGGATTCACAATGGGTGTTCAAGTTGTGGGTGGTACCATTGTTTGTGTGATGATTGACCTTGGTGGAATGTTTAGTAGAGGGAGATGTTGTGGTACAATTGTGGGGGCTTCTTGTTGATTGTTTGGTGGGGGTGGTATTGTGGTGATGGTGACATTAGAAGGTATCCTAGAAATGGGCACATTGGAAGGTAGCATGTCATAAGGTAACCCGACAAGGGGATTGGATGCTTGTGGTTATGAAACATTTCTAGCCCTCATGTTTTGTCACAAGGCATGAACGGTGGTGGTGTTGGAAGCAAAACTAGCCCATGGGTTGTCATAAATTGATTCATTAGGATTAGGGATGCATCCCCATGGTTGATCACGGATGGGTGTTGGTGGTTTGTCATGAAAGATGGTTTTGAGGTTGTCATGGTCATATGAATATGGGAGGTGCGCGCCATGTTCAATGAGGCATTTCAAAGAAATTCATCCTTATGGTTGTCAATGAAGTGGTCAAACTTGTCGTGTAACTCCTTTTCATTAAGGAACTTGACAAAGGTGGGGGAATCAGTTTGATGAGGATGAGTGGATACTTCACCCATTTCAGGTTGGTTGACATACTCATCCATGTTTCTCATGGTAGAGCCACTAGGAGAGAGGGTTTGGTAATGAGCATCCATTTTCTTAGCTTGTGATTATGTGATGGGAGGCATAAAAGGTGAATTTGGGTCAGATTTGGATGATGAGATACCAATGATGAGAGATGAAGATAGGTTCAAAGTCTAGATCAAGATGATTATACGCCGATGGTTATCCCATATACTTAGGGTAGACAAAGAGCCTAAACAAAAAGATAATAGGATTATTTTACTTGGGGTAAACAAGACGCACCAAGCAAAACGGGATTTCTTGGAATCCACTAACTTAGGAGTTGTCAAGATTTCTAAGCCAATTTATCCAAGGGGGGTTGATGATTCCTAGTTTATACTAAACTTAAGATGAACAAGGTCTCAAGCTTAATACAAACAAAAGGACAATTTTGATCTAGAGTTTTAACCTTAGGATTTGGGTGAGATGTGGGTTGGTTTGATTGATTAGGATTGAGTTGATTGAGGAAATGGTTGGATTTAATGGATTCAAGGATAATGATTGATTATGGATTGATGTAGATTGATTAAGGATGGTACAATTTGGTCAAGGCTGATGAGGGATAAACAAAATTTTGTTTAAGGATAATGATGACTTGGATAATGGATAATGACAAGGATAATGGTCGATGATTGGGGTAGATCACAAGCTAAGAGTGATAAATGGACAGGGACATGGATTGAGGTGGCATCTAATGTTGAAGGATGACGTGGAATGGGGATTGTCGGCAACCACAAGGACAAAAATTTGACTTTATAATAACTTTTGGACTAAGCACTGATTCAGGGGGCTGGGCACTGATATAGAGGACCAGACACTGATTTACAGAAGCCAGGTGCTGATGTAGGACAGTGATGGTTTTATGTGGTTTTTGATGTGAGGAATTGAGTTTTTGGAAAATTTTGGGGGATGTTTTTGGACTTTGGAGGCTTAATGATGGATTTGGGAAGTTCAAATGTTTTAATGGTTTGCTTTTTCGAATGGCTCAAATGATGTTTGGGTTATGTCAATGATAGTTTTCCTTGGCAAGCAATACAAACATTCCAAACAAGAGCATATAATGGCCAAAGGTTTGACGTGACGTATAAGTGTAATGTGTATGTTCGAGAAGCCCCTCAAGGCCCAAATTTCCATGGGTATAACACAATTGAAAACACTTGAAAGTAATGCTTAAACTACCTAAGGTCAAGGTGAATGGCATCTTGTCAAGCTCACGATGTGGAATCTCTAGCTCAAATACAAACACATAGATAAGCACATATGTGATTATATTGTCTTCTTGAGAGAGGATGGCTAGGGGCCTCCTGCACTGGAAGGATGATGCAATCACCCTCTCCCCAGAAAGCTATGTATAGCTTATGCTAAGCCGAGGATTTCCATCTCATCTCAAGGGAGGTAATGGTGAGAATCTACAAGGGACATTGTTTCCCCTTGCCTTGAACAAACTGCCACAAGGTTAAAAAGGGTAGGCCTCTACCTTAAGGTGTTAAGTGGGGGAACATTCAGGGACTTGACACTCATTCATGCAGTAGTGACCCACTTAAGAGACTATCCCAACCACTTACATCAATCCTTTTGCACGGAGAGAATGGGGTTGATGTATCTCACACACAAGTGTGTGGATACTAGGGAACTGTCAGAATGAGAATATGTCACCAAGAAGCTTCAACTTTCGCCTAGGCCTTTTATATAGCAGACCGAATGGAAAGTACCGCTTAGGGTCATTCCTTGGGGTGAGTACCTCTTTTCCCACCAAGGTAGGCCCTTCTCTAAGAAAATGAAAAAAAGAGAATAGAACCATTTCTCTTCACCCAAGATCCTTTTGAAGGCGAGGGGAGAGGATACTTTGGTTCTATCCTTTGGGATCTACCTAACACGATGTGCAAGCACATCAAACACTTCACTCAAAAGCTACATTCTTTTTAAGATCCAAAACAAAATGTTCCTATGATTATTTACAAACAAGCTCAATTTTAATGCAATTTGTTGTTCTTTTTAACCCAAATGAGTGTGATAATGCAAGTTGTTCTTTTTAACCCAAATGAGTGTGATAATGCAAGTTTTTGTTCTTTTTAACCCAAATAAGTGTGATAATGCAAGTTGTTGTTCTTTTTAATCCAAATGAGTGCCTAGGATTAGACAAGCAATTTCATACAAAAGAACAATACTAAATGTTTCTAAAATAGTAAAAACCCTGCAAGGAAGAGGTCAGTAGTTGTATATGAGTCTTTGACAATCGATTAAGGATGCAAAACAAGAATTTAATTAAAAAATCAATTTAGGATTAGACGCCAATCTGTGGGACTGGGCACTGATGCCGAGGTCCATGCACTGATCCTAGTTTGGTAGAGTTTCCCCCTTGCAAAGTGCACTTTTCTTGCAAAACAAAGAGTCAAACCTATAGGAAATGATAGTTAGAAGCCCAAAAAACACTATCAAACATTAAATTCACAAAAAGGGTCATAAAATATTAGTTCTATCCTAAGTCATGACATGCATTGATTTAGGAGGATGGGCACTAATCCATTGTGACAAGAACTGCTTCGAGATGGACATCGCCTCCCTTTTGCAAAATAAGTTTTTCCTACAAAACAGAGAGCTAAAGTGGCTAAAAAGTTAGTGAAAATGCATTTAAGACATCATACACACATAAAATACTAAAATTGGCCAAAAACCCATGCAAAATGAATGATTTTACCTTATGTGGGACTGGGCATGAATCTGCCAAGCTGGGCGCTGATGTGTTTAATAGGAGCTACTTTGCAGAAGTTTAGGCACTGATCCAACCTATCACAAGAAAAAGTTCACAAACATGCAAATTTGTTAAGTAAAAAGGTGGTGGGAGTCCCACTGAGCATGCCAAAATGTCTACCTATGAAAATGAGACCATAAATGGATGCAAATTCAACCTAGAATGCACCCAATCTCAAGTCCAAGGGACCTCAAGATTGGACTAAATCACTACTATGCTTTTATACCTAATTATGCACCCTATCTAAGCAAATTAGTGATGATATGTCCTAATGGATGATATACTAAGATAAACTAGTTAGAATTGCACTAATTCTAGTTATGTTGAGCACTCAAATTGGTAGAGTAACTTTGCATATGATGGCTTATTCCAAATGGGAGGTGGAGACCTCAATTTATAGATTTTGGGTGATGAGATTGAAGGGGTGGGATCAATTTGGAAGATCAATGGTGGAGATTGCTTGAGGATCCTCAAGCAAGGAGGATTGGAGAAATGGCATGATTGGATTGAATGAGAGTGTTTCCCCAAGATTCAATGGATGATCAATGGATGAGAATGCAAGTTTGAATGGATTAATGGCTAGGATTGAGTAGGTGTATGACATGTAAGGACTCATTTATAAAAAGGTAAGGCTTGGACTTTGTGATGAATTTTAAATTCCATGGAGAGGACAAGTGAAATTTTAAATTAGAAGAATAGTGTTCAAATAGTGCCACATGGAATTTTAAATTTGAAGGAATAGTGACACATGGAGTGGGGTGGAAGAAATAGGACAAATGTACTCAATTTGGAAGATTTGCCCATGCTTCCAAAGTACCACTTGTCATGTACATGTGTGTACATTGGATGACAAGTGGACTTCTAGAAACATGGGGTTTGTAATGATGAATTAATTAAAATTAATTCATGTGCACATGGATTAGAAGAAAATAATTATGATTATAAAAAGTAATCAAAAGTGCACAAAATAGGGAATTAAATAAATATGATAATTTATTTAATTTTTTTCATGAACTATAGTAAAAAATATTTAATTTTTAAATTATAGTAGAGGAATTTGATTTTTATGATATGATAAAGGCATAAAATAAATTAATTAAATAACTAAAAAATTATTTAATTAATAAGTGGATCGGTGAAGTGATGCGGGTGGGTTAGGGCGTGGGTGGATGAAATTGGTTATGACTATTTTTTAGGTGTCTATAGTAGGTAGTGTGGAGGAAGAATTCAGAGGCAGAGAATGTGGATTTTTAAACATATCACTACATCACTTCCAAAATCATCAATTGGTAGATATTCTTTTTCTTGTGTCCCCTATGCTTGTAGACCTGAAAACATTTTTCATTAAATATCACATCTTGACTATAGACTATCTTTTTGCAGTCAAATCCCACAACTGATAGCCATACTGCTCTTCTCCATAGCCAATGAAAATACTTTTTTTTTTCAATTTGGCATCTAGTTTTGTTCTCTTCTCCTTGGGAATGTGGGAAAAAGTCTCACAGCCAAAGACCTGTAAATGATTGTATGAAATCCTTCTTCCCAACCATTTCTCCTCCAGAATATCAAAATCCAATCAAGATGAAGGGGCTAGATTAATCAAGTATACTGATGTATTCATGCCAATGGCCAAAATTCCTTGCCTAAACCTACATTAGAGAGCATACTTTGAGCTCTATCTAAGATTGTTCAATTCAACCTCTTAGCTACACCATTTTCTTAAGGGGTGAATGGAATAATCTTTATATGGTGGATGCCATTATCTGCACAAAAAATGTCAAACTCCAAAGAGCAAAGCTCTCCACCATTATCTGTTTTCAAGAACTTTATTTATTCCCAGTTTGATTTTCAACAATATCTTTGAAAACTTTAAATTTGCTAAATACTTATGATTTCCTATTTAGCATATAAATCCAAAATTTGTGAGTGCAATCGTCAAGAAAAGTAATAAAGTAATTTGCCCCTCCAATACAGGTTATCTCCATAGGGCCAAACACGTCCGAGTGCACGAGCTCCAAAGGCCTTGTCTTCTTATCATGTATGGTTTTAGAAAAATTGATCCGCCTTTGTTTATCATAGACACAATGCTCACACAACTCTAAATCAACAGATTGCAAACTTGGAAGTTGATCCCTTTTGAGAAAATTTCAAGTCCTTTCTTTTTCATATGCACGAGCCTCTTGTGCCAAAGCTCCATCCCACTGTCCACAACTGCCATCATAGCTCCCACTTCAACGTGGCACTCTATCACATACAATAATAATAAGATGACTTTGATTTTGTCATCCAGATTTATGTTCATGGAAATCAATTGGTTGATTAATGTATTGAATTCATTTAGGTGATTTGTCATGTTGTCTCCTTCCTTCATATTCAAATTATACATTTTCTTCATGAGGAAAACCTTGTTTGAAGTTGAAACCAACTCATACATATCAGACAATTTGTCCCACAATCCTTTCATAGTCTTTTCCATTACAACATTAAATAATACATTATTGGATAGAGAAAGGATAATTGTTGCTCTTGCTTTCTTATCTATTCTCTCCCACTCCTCATCAACCATCATAGTTGGCTTCTTGGATTTGTCTTCTAGCACGATTGAAAGGTCTCTTTGAATCAGCAATGATTCCATCTGCATCTTCCACATTGAAGAGTTATGTCTCGAGAATTTTTCAATTTTCCATTTATCCGCTTCTTCCATCTTTCTAGAAATTCTTCACAAATTCCTAAACAACTCTTTCACTGAGATTTGATACCAATTGTTGATTTGAAGTGTATATAAATAAACAATTAAACATAGAATTAAATAGATGCAAGACAATACACAGAACAACGAGTTTACGTAGTTCACCAATTTGGCTGCGTCCACGAGAAGCAGGGGAAATCTCTTTTACTATTATCTCTGTCTTTTTATAGTACATCTACAGTAACGTACCCATACTACTTATTACATTATCCATATTGAATTAAGAGTCTCCGAAGAAAGCCAAGAGACAAACATTGACAGGAGAAAACAAAGGAAGTTGAACGGTCTACACCCGTTGGAATTCACTATCCAACAAAATCAAGCAGAAAAATATGATCTGGAGGGAGGTATGAAATGGAATGAAGCGAGGAGCCAACAATAGATTAACTTGTGTAATTAAATTCTAAGTGGCTAAATAATATAATTAATTATATATTAATAATAGAATGTATATTAAATTATTGATTATACAAATTAGTAGAATTATCATTATTTATGTTATAATATTGTAAAATGAAATATTAATATATATTTGTGTATAAATATGAAATAATGAAATATTATAGTGATCTAAATATTAATATATTATATGTGTAACATTCATATTAATATTTAATTTTTATTCATTGTATATATTATTATAAAATTCTTATTTTAAATATTAGTAGAATAATATATTAATATTATAACAAGGGAGGGAAGTATTAAATGGAATGAAGCTGGAAATACTAATAGATTAATTTGTTTAATTAAATTCTTTTAGACCTTTGGCTGAAACTGACTAGCTCATTAGTAATTTCACTTTGAGACTTTAGCTCATTAGTAATTTCACTTTGAGACTTACATTTTTCTACCCTGTAGTCATGTGGCCAAAAATCAGCCTCCTTGATATCAGTTCAGTACACCAAACCTACGCCCTCATCCCATATCTGCATGAATCTTTTGGTTGGGAGTTTCATCACTACTGTAGCCTATTCACATATAAATCTTTTTGTGAGTCCAATGAAAGACCTGGTAAACATTCTTTCCTTGCCCTGGAAATTTTTTTCATTCCTTGCCTTCCACAAGACCCATAAAATCTTAGTTGTAAATAACGACCAAAACACATTTTCATTTTTGGTCACATTTCTAGAAAAACCACAAAATATATCAATTTTAGAAACACACATATTTGACAGATTCCCTTTCAAGGACCTTAGAAACACAGACCAAACAAATTTTGCAAACAAACAATAAAAAAAATATGACGACTATTTTCCTACCCTTTACAGAACAAACAAATACTACCTTTACCTATAACCAGTCTATCTAGCATTAATAACCACCTGAAACAACATTTTTTTGGCTCAATAACTTTGGACTAGACATTATCTAGTGCTTTAGATATTACTTTGGGTTCCAGATTGACCATCCACGCTCGGTTGATGTGTGCATAAATCTCAGGCTTGTCAGTTACTAATTTATAGAGCTTTTTGGGGTAGTATTGGCAAACTCAGATCCATCTTTCCATTTAACCTGCCTCCAATTTTTGTCTGATAATTTTGTTTTTTGATTAAGGAAGTTCATCAAAGATTTAGATAGGACCAAATAAGTTCTCCTTTGAGTTTCTGGCATCCTATATTCTTCTTTTAATTGATTCCATTATTTAATGCAATTATCTGAGATGATGTCCTTAAATGATATAATTCCTTGTTTTTGCCATTTCTTAGAGGAGCATCCTTGTAGAAGGGCAAGAGGTTTTCCATTTGTTTTTAAATTCCACCATATTGATTTGGTTAGAATAATTTCATTCCTTTCCAAATTAAAGGGTTCTCTATTTCCAAGGAATGGCTTGATGAATTCCCAAGCTTTCAAGATTGAACCAAACACAGCTAACCCTACAGGTTTGACACTAAACTCCCCAAGCACAATATCCTGAAGACTCAAATTTGACCAATCCTTACTCTTCTTAGGCATTGCATTTTTTAAGTTGTTTGTAATCAAAATTTTCTAGGGTTCTGAGCCCTCAAAAGCCTTAACAATCCATTTTGCAACCAAGGTTGCACCTTGAACTTTCAAATCTTTTAGCCCCAACCCCCCTAATTCTCTTCTTAAGCAGCACCAATCCCATGAGACATTATGCTTCTTCTTATTCCCTTTCCCATATGACCATAGAAAATCTCTTATTTTCTTCTGAATTATATTAACCTGATAGCTAGCAAAAAACTAAGAAGAGGCAAAATATATAGAATAGGAGGATAGAATCTTTTGGCACACCTGGAATCTATCAGCTAAGGAGAGGTAATGCCTATTCCACATACGAGGCTTCTTGCTAATCTTGCCAAACATCCAATCCCACATCTCTTTTAGAGAAGGCTTGGCAGAGAAAGGAATACCTAAGAATCTCACTAACCTTGAAGAGTCTCCCCACTGCCATTTCAACTCATTCAACCACCAAGGAGGAGTTGTATCCCATCCTAGTAGAGTAGATTTAGAGTGAGATATTTTCGCACCAGCTGCCTTGAAGAAAAAGTCCAATCTTTCCTCCAGATTATAAAAGTTTTCTTCCTCAGGAGCTAAAAATAGAGCAGTATCATCTACAAACTATGCATTTAGAAGTGACTCATTATTTGGTAAAGATATTCCTTTCAAGGTCCCATAGATTTGATTAGTTCTTAACAAGTAATACAGAGCTTCAGATGCAATTACAAAAAGAGTAGGTGCCAAAGGGCAACCTTGCCTAATAGACCTTTCTAAGACAAAAGGTTTTAATAAAGAACCATTAATATCTAATTGCACAGATGCATCCCTGAATAGCATTCTTACCATCTTGCAATAGTAATTAGGAAATCCAAGTGTTTCAAGCATCATCATTACAAAAGACCACTCTATTCTATCATATGCCTTCTCAAAGTCTATTAATAGGATACCTACATTCTAACCAGACCTCTTAGCCCAATCTAAGGCTTCCTAGCTTGTGACAAGGTTCTCTAGGATATACCTTCCTTTTATGAACCTAGTTTGCGTAGGGTTGATAATGACAGGTAGGATGTCTACCAGTCTAAAAGCTAATACTTTTGCTATTATCTTGTAGGAAACATTTAACAATGTAATAGGTCTCTAGTTTCTAATGTTAGTCTTGTCACCCTCTTTAGGTAATAGTTTGATAACTCCACTATAAATTTCCTGCCCCAGAGTCCCCTTTTCAATTACTTCCTGATATACATCCAACAGGTCAACTACTATCCAATTCTTATTATTTTTATAGAATTCTATTGGTAATCCATCTATCCCTGGTGACTTACCATTTTCCAAGGCTCTAATCACTTTTATAATCTCTTCTTTGGAAATTCTATTCTCTAATTTGCTTTTCATATCATCTGTAATCTTTTTAGGACAAATTCTTCTACACAGTGCTTGGGCCTGCTTACACTCCTCAGAGTTGTCTTCAGCAGTAAATAACTTCTGGTAGAAGGACCTAAAGATTTCTTTTATGTCTTCATTTTCACTATAGAAAATATTACTTTCTACAATGGGACTAATGTCTTCCCTACAATTCTTGGCTTTCAATGGGTTGAAGAAAAACTTAGAGCCCCTATCACCGTCTGTCAACTAGTTAAGTTTTGTCCTCACCTTGGGGCCTTGGTCTCTTGCTGCCTAAAATTTCCTAAGTCTGTGCTTTGTATCTCCTAACTCCATGGCAAGCTCACCATCTTTTGGGCTCTCTTGCAGTCTTCTTTCATAGGAAAGCAATTTTGAATGCATGAAACCTTCTTCTTTTCTTATATCTTTGGCATACTTCTTTCCTACTGTCTAAAACAAGCTTTTACAATTCTGGGTCAAAGCCTTCAATGGAAAGTTTGGTCTTGAGGCAGATTCAGCTTTCGAGATGAATCCTGCACAGGGGAATTAGGAAGAGCAGGCAAATGTTAACAAGGGAAGTTAAGGAAGCATAATCAGTTGATATTATTAGTTAATTTAAACATAACTTGGAGGCAGTTAGATGGACATATGATATAGTTTTGTGTTGATGTGGCCCTCTTAGCCACCCACTGTAATCCTCTTTTTTTATTATTATTAGTATACTATTTGCAAGTTAAAAAAAATAATTCTTTCCATGAATATATTAATATTATAACAAAGGAGGGAAGTATGGAATGAAATGAAGCTGACAATACTAATAGATTAATTTTGTTAATTAAATTATTGCCAGAAATTTGGTTATTAAACAAATAATATTTGTTTAAATGTTAAACAAATAATATTGTGTAATATTCATATTAATATTTAATTTCTTTTCATTGTGTATACTAATAATAAAATTCTTATTTTAAATATCAATAGAATAATATAATTGATAATATATTAGTGATTTTAAAATTTTTATACAAAATTATACTAAATATATTATTGCTTTTAGAAAAAATTATATTAATAAGCAATTTTTTAATTTAAAATTAATAATATTGTTCATATACAATTTTTTTTTATATTCATTGTATTTATTAATTATAAAATTCTTATTCTAAATATCAATAAATAATATAATTAATAATATATTAGAGATTTTATAATTTTTATACAAAGTTGTACTAAATATATTTATTGTTTTTAGAAAAAAACATATTAATAAGCAATTTTTTAATTTAAAATTAATAATATTGTTTATATACAATCAATCTTGTTTTATATATTCATATAATATATAAGTCTTTATAAAGAGTTTTTATCTTTTTAAAATATATTAAAAGATTAAATATTAAAAAATGATATATAATATTAATTTTTATAGTATTAAGTATTATTTTTTAAGTAGATTTCAAATATTTAAAATAAATTCTTCTCTTTATTATATTATTGTTGTAAACATTTTAGAATTAAAATTGAAAATTATATTAAGAATACTTTATATCTAAAACATATAATGTTAAAAGAGAACAACCTCACCAGTAAACTACTCACCTTTAATTTCATATTAATATTTGAAGTGTTTTATATATTTATATAATATATAAGTCTTTATAGATAGTTTTTATCTTTTTAAAATATATAAAAGATTAAATATTAAAAAATGATATATAATATTAATTTTTATAGTATTAAGTATTATTTTTTAAGTAGGTTTCAAATATTTAAAATAAATTCTTCTCTTTATTATATGATTACGGTAAACATTTTAGAACTAAAATTGAAAATTATATTAAGAATACTTTATATCAAAAATAGATAATGTTAAAAGAGAACAACCTCACCAATAAACTACTCACCTTTAATTTTATATTAATATTTGAAACTAAGTGATGCAATCAACCATTGACTTATGTTGTAATTAATATTATAATAAATTGTTTTCTTTCATTCCCATCTAATTAAAAACTCTTCTCTCATTTTTTACTCAATTTTGATAATGCAACAATATTTCATCACCTAGCATATAGTATTTATTCATGTGCTAATTTCCCTTTAGAATTAAAGGAAGAAACTAAGATCACTTGAATGTTACATCATATTTACAAGTAGATTCAAAGTAGATTCTGAGTGTGTGAAAGTGCATAAATCTGTTCTTCTTCTTCTCAACAGGTGTAGTTACTTCTCCAACTACACCTCCAGCCAGTAAATCTACTGATACTTTTCATATTAGGTAGCCTCTATTTTTATGTCTTACACTAGGCTTGTTGATACTCTTTAATTATTACTAGGAATGTTGATTGTACTACATTCTTTTTGTAGCAACATTTTATAAATTTCTGTTAATTTGGATCTAGGGAGCATATTATACTTTTACCAACATTTTATAAATTTCTATGTTGATTTGATTAAGGAGAGCATATAACAATTAGTTTTTCTTTAGATGTTGTTCAATTTGATTCTTTTTCTCAAGCAAATGTTTACTTCAAATTTGACGGAAAGAGCTTATCATATTATTTTTATTTTGGTGGATTTTTTTTTGTAAAATACGAAATCATTTATGGGAGATTAAGAATCACTACATAGAAATGTATTTTATTTAAAAAATACATCTATATTAAAAGCTAATTATGAAAGACTAAAAGTCAGAACTTAGAATTCCACATTAAATATCCTTATGAAGATTTGAATTTAAGTCTCCACAATAAAAACTACATTTTATTCAATTAAGTTTCAATCACTTAAACTATGTTTTTCTTTACTCAAATTGTAAAAAATTTAATATTATAAATCAGAGAAAAGAATTATATTACATTTCATGCCAAGCAACCTAAATAAAGATACATGAAACCCTTACAAATTCTATTGCAGTTACCAAATAAATTATGATATTATAGAGATTGGAAACCCAACATTTTTGTCAAACAAAAGATCAATAAAAGACATGGTTTATAACACTCCAGAAAACTATTACATTATTAGACAGAATAGCCTACAGCAATTATTCTTTTGATTATCTCCATTCAACACGTAGCCTATATGTGTTGGAAAAAATATCTCCATTCAAACATCATATTGGGTTAATTTGAAGCATCTGACATAATAATAAACTAACTAACATGTAAATAAGTGAGATTTATTCATTAAAATGAAGCTGATTCATAGAAAAATGCATGACTCTACGTGGGCCTAACTCAGTTGGCCAGCTCAATGAAGTGAAACAATATGCTGTGAAAAGATGACATAGAAGTGTCATGCCTATTTCTGCAAATCTCTACACAGCAGCACCGTACGTGTCTTTATAAATACTGGTTTATTGCAGTATAAATATGATGTGATTATGTAACAAGTTGATCAAGTTAGTTAAAAGAGATTTTTAATGGAGCTCGATGCCATTGGAATGTTTTCTTCTCATTTCCGCTGGACTGTTGATCTAATTAAAAACAGAGGGTAATTATTTTAAACATAGCGTAGCATACAAAATATCTTTGTATTATGATTAACCAGTGATTAATTTTAAAGTGCATTTTCCATATAGTTATGTATTTTTCTATTGTTTTTATACACAAAATTAGTGTTAAATAAAAAAGACATTTTAAATAAAACGAAATAAAATGTTAATAGTCTTTAAATGATATTATATTTTTTTGTCTTTTAAAAAAAAAAAATTATTTATGGTAATTATACATTATTTAATGGGAATTTCTATCATGATTAGTAGATTATGATATTTGAAGATCTGATTTTCTGATATTATATTTGTCTTTCTTCAATCACTAAAGTAAATGCTTTTTTTGATAGTTGGGATGACTAGGAAAGAATAGTGATTTTGCAAGTTTACACACTGCTTATTTGTTTTTAACTGCAGATAAGATTGTTAAGGCAAAACTTTTACCAAGTGGAGAGATGACTTTGGACTTGACTCAGGTATGGAAAGAGAAGCACACGGAGTTCAAGTTCCAATGCATACACGATAATTCCTATCAATTATTTGTTTACTTTTTTTTGTATGGAACTGATTATAGTTTTGTGTATTCTATAACAGCTGAGGAATGCAAAAGATTTTCAAGAAATAATTTTGAATGGAATTTTTGGAAATCTAAGGAATAGGAAAATAATCACTAAAACAAAAAATCTATGGTGCAGTTCCTATATGTACTTCCTTTTGCCCTTAGTATCAGATGAGTCTGGTGTAACTAGCATTGACTGGAAATGCATTGAAACATGAGCATCAAGAGCTAGAGAATTTAAAATACTTTCAACTATTTCAGAAGAGGACCATAATATCATTGATATTGATAATTTAAAAGAGCTTCCTATGGTAGGAACAACACAGTTGCATAGCCAAGGGCAATCTGAAATTTTGACTTTGGCAAGTGACATTTGTGAATCTTCAAATTTGATAGATAAAATAGTAGTTACGACTCATAATGGAATGATTTACCATGTTGTGAAAATTATTCATGAGAAAACTGCTAATAGTCCCTTCCCGTCAACTAAAGATTCTAAGCCACGTTATGATAGCTACAATGACTATTTTCAGAAAAAGTGAGTACATCTCTCATCTTTTATGGTTTTAATACTCATCCAAGAGTTTATTAATGTAAAATTGATTGCAATGGTGCTAAATTGCGTATCATCATGAGTTTGCCAGTATGGAAAGAAACTTAAGCATTTGAATCAACCACTTCTTTTGGTGAAACATGCTAAACAACCCCGTAATTTTCTTGCAAAACACCAGTAGAAACCAACTGTGAAGGAAGGAGATTTTGTGGAGCTTCCTCCAGAGTTGTGTTTGAATTTGGGTGTTCCAAGCTCCATTTTGAGATTATCTCTTTAATGCTTGCAAGTCAACTAAATAAAGCAATTAGTGTAGAATGCCTAGATTGTCCCCCTATTTTTCTGCAACTAGTACTTTTATTCCTAAGGACTTCAAACTAAGATTATGTTGGCTTATTTTATTTAAGATTAGTTGCTCCTCTTATTTTGTTATATGTCAAAAGTGATATTCGTAACATCTTGCTGACTTAAACTTGTTTTGCTGGTAGATAATGGAAGCACTCACTTCACATAAGTGCTTAGACCGTTTTTCATATGAGTGTTTCGAGTTATTGGGTGACTCATTTTTGAAATATGAAAATGAAGATGAAGGACATTTATCAGTACGTAGAGTTGAGGGAGTTGAGGCAGTTTGTAACACAACTCTTCATCGTTGGCACTGGATCGTAATTTGTAGGTATTAAAATGTTATATTTCAGTAACTCACCATAGTAACTCACCATAACCCGTCGAAACCATAACCTGCCTAACCAACTCACCATAACTAAACTAATTATGCTAGCTATAAATTGGAAGAGGGAAAGGAAGGTTTATGTACGACAGAAGTGCTTACAGATGAGGATGTAGAAAGTAATCATCCAAAGAAAAATGCAAAGAAAGTGTGTTCCCTATCAAGTATGCAGCATTGCTAAAGTGTAACCTTATTTTTAAATAGTTCTTCAAAATCTAAAGGGTAATTTGTCATAATTTAGCCATGCATTTGTTCTCAATGAATATTGTTATAATTCAGCCATGCATTTGTAATAAATTCTTTAATTGATGATTATTAATATTATTGTCAAAGATGAAGACCTAAATGTTAAAATTGATTATTCTCATTTCATTTCTAATTGTACTGCACAACTCTATTCCTAGGGTAATGAATTTAAGGAAAAAACATCAAAACCCATTTTATTGTGATAGGGGAGCACCTACTTAGAAGTTGTTTGCAGCTAGATTTTTGTCACTCCAATAAGTTTGTTACTAGCACTAGACAATAGTGTGCTATTCACATAAAATAAGCTATGTTCCATGGTGTTTTGGGGACAAGAATGGCAGTAAACATATGGATGTGTTTTTTGGAACAATTGGGAATGGGAGTCCTTTTTTTAGGAGACAACATGGGATTTCAATTAATTAAAAAATATAGTTCAAGATTTTAATTATTCATATTATAAGGCACTCATCATATTCATTATAGAACCATATTACATAACATTAGGTTTGAATTGAGACTTCACATGAAAGTTGACACAAATTAACAAAGTTTCATTGTTTCATTGTCAATGTGCATAATAAAAGGCCCAAAGGTTACAACAATATTGCTTGCTACCCACAAATTGATAAAATTTTCTTGTAGAGATTAATATCATTTAGTACTCATTCTATGGTGGATCTGGTTCACAGTATGCCTTTTTCTCAGTTCCCAACGAGGACATCATAGACACAATTTAAATGAATTGTGCCAAAAAAATACATTATAGGGAACCTCAATTTGATTTGCTAGAAAAAGTTGGCATGCCTCATGAATTAAGGTATTTTCTAAATTCTATTTTCAAAATGATTTTGTTGGTACAATTCTGGTCGTATGGTCAACTAATGTTCACTTATGGTTGTTTGTGTAGATTTCTATTCAAATTTGTGGTAGACATTCCCAATAAAGAAAGCCTCTTAATCCAAGGCGAACTAGAAAGAGACCATGGAAGCCAAAAGATTTGGCTACATATAATGCTTGTGAAAATATTTAACATAAACATAGGATGTTAAACCTCCTTCATAAAGATCAAGCATTTGCCATTTGTTTGAGATGTAGATATGTATCTATGATGTGAGATCATGTGTTGCTTTTTGTTATTTCATATGATAATGTTGATCTATTTGAGTGATCTAGAAAGTGGTCAACTAATTCATGATTTATGTATCATGTGACGTCATAAATGAGTGTTGGATGTATTCATGGTTTATGCTTATGCTATATTATCATTATGTGATTCATTGACTATGTTTGGTGAACATGGTATTTTTATCATATTTGTGTATATGACTTGATTATCGCATGAATTTGAGAATCCATTAAACGTTGTGATTTATATGATGTATTTCATGGAGATAAATTTCATGCATTTTTTGAGATTACTAGAGATTTGACGTGTGTTGTTTGTACTTGTGTACTTCACTAGTATGCTTCAACTATTATTCTATAATGAGATTTAATATGTGCATCAAGTGTAATACATGGATAAGCCAATGTGAGACATAAAGAGAGTTGACCATTGATTGTCTATCATCTTGCTCCACCTCCTGTGGTGATGAGACTATGACTATATATAAACTTGAATAGCCACATCACCTAGGTCATGTATGACTTGGGGGACCCTTGCGTTAACTTGGTTGTCTTTCTTGTTATATTTTCTTAAGTGGTAATGTACTTATGTGGTTCCAAGTTCTTTAGAATGGGTTGAGTCTATGTATGTAATTTATAAATTAGATTTAAATTAAATTGTAAATGTGTTTCCCTTATTAGTCCTTGCACTAGCAAGTAATTATTGTGATGGATGAATATGAATTGGTTACTATTCATTATATCTTTTAATTAATAAAAAAAATATTTTTCTTCTAAGAATACTAATATTAATTTTTTGAATTTGAACTTGCATATTTGTAAATTAACAATGTCAATAAAAAATGTCTTTGCATTGTCATTGGCTAAATCTTTTGAGTTCTTATTAGAGCCTTTATACAAATCCAAAGTATATTTTATCATATTTATTGAACTAATAATAATATTATCTAAGTGAGATGACTACTTGATGGCACTGTATCCCCATCACCTATGCTTTGATATCCAGTGATGGCTGACTAGCCAGTCACAGAATCAAACAACTTCATAATGCATTTAATCAAATAGAGATATTCAAGAGATGAAAACTTAAATATAACCCATGTCAACACAATTCATCAATAATGATAGGAAGTTTAGGTTAATCAATTGTGAATTCACACATGCCCATGCAGACAGGGAACTACTCAATACTGAAAATGTCTATTCTTCAATGTATTCGATAGACATAAGAATTACTGTAATGTAACAACCTTCAATTCCTTAACATGATGAATATAAAAGAAACAAAGACTCTTTTATTAGCAGACTCATCCTTTGTACAAACTCTACTATCTCCCTTGACTCCCTATTGCAGACTTCCTTCCGCGGCTTCCTCTTCTAACTGTTTGGTCTCCTTTTTTCCATACTCGTACCACATCTCCTCTTCAATGTTTCTTTTTCTTGTCATTGTTTCCTCTCATTTCCCTGAGATCATCAGCTTTTCTTTAGCTCACCACCACTACACTCTCCTCTCAGCCTTTAATTTCTCTCACTATTTTTTGGCCTTTCCCTCCACACACAACCCCATTGGCTTTATTTACCAACTGCTCTATTCTTTTTGGGCCTTCTGTCTTCTTCCACTCCTTACGAAGGTGATTACTTATTAACTCTGTGGCATCTCCCCTCATCTTGCCTAAATGCCCTTCTTCTATCTACTGTGACCCACCATCCTTCTTCACCACTAACTTCCTCTTGAATCTTCCATCACATCTTGTTATGCATTCTTCCCAGCCCATTACAAAATTCAAACCATAACCGTCGATTCCACCTGCCGTAACTCCACATTTCCCCATTAGCTTTTCCCTAAATTACTTGATTCTTCTCAGTGTAATTGATGACCCCCACACTATCCTCTGCAACATTCAACTTCCTCTTCCAGTAACCGTCAGCCTTCTCTCAAACAAGACAATTCTCCCTTTTGGTCTTCTGCCTGACCATTTACCTACTCACAACCCTTTACTTCTCCTAACTACCAAAGCATCCTCTGTTGGGTATAGAAGAGTAACGGTCAACTTCTTTACAAAACTTGGCATATTAACTAGCGACAGGAATCACTTAGCGACAAGAGCTATGCAAGCTGGACTCATATTCATACTGGTAAGCTACAAGAACTACATATGGGATAGGAAGTTACATCTGCAAACACTCAAACCACCAAAGCACAACCAAAAAACCAAAAATTGAACAAAATTCAAAACCAAAATTAAGATGGAGAGTGATACCCCTGCATCAGACTCCCAAGGGGACAAAATTCATGTGCTCCTGCACATGGGTCGTTAGTCAAAATTGTTTCACTTGTCTTCTCTTCTTCTGCTTCTTCCACAATCTTTCTAGTACCTTCAACATATTCCTCCAACATCGAGGTTCAACATACAACTCCAAGCTAACTAGAATTTTCACTATTAAATTCACCCACAAATTAGCCCTTCTAAACATCTGAAGATTGTTACTAATTAATTCCACTTTGCCTATTATTCTGTCAACTTCATCATGCTCATCCTTCAACAAATCTGCATCTAATATTACATATACTTCCTTTTCCATGTCCCAATTAAACACCCACAAATCATTTTTAATATGCTTTTCCTTAACACAAACCATAATATCATGCTCTCTTATAGATTCATGCTCAAATCTCGCATTGATCAAAATTCTAAAAAAATACAAATCCACACTCTTATAAAACACATTTTCGTTTACCTCAGCCTTCATTGCTACACCAACTTCTTGGTTACTAACTGAATCCTTCTTCTCTGTCCCACTTGTATTTATTCCTTCACTAACAATATCCTCCTACAATTCTTGTTCAATCAAAGAGGACTGTACCCATAAACCACCATTCTTGTTTGCTGCCCTAACTTTAAATTCTTCTCTTTTATGCTGCCCTTAAGAACATGATTATCTTCATCTTTTGTACTCTTTGTTGTCTCAGCTTCTCCTGCTACTTCTTCAACTTCCATGTCTGCCTTGTCTTCATTATGAATTTTATCTTTACCTTCTTTATCTTCTGCTGCCTCAACTTCTTTATCTCTATTTTCTACTACTCCTCCTTCGCTCTCTAGGTCTTTCTCTACTTTTCCTCTTTTGTTTTCATCCATCTTAACCATCACATTCTTTATTTCCCTTTCATTATCATCACTAGATATTCCACTCTGCCTTCCTTTGCTCTCCTTCCTCAATTTATATCTTCCTCTTCTCATTTTCTTTTCATCCACAGTTAGCCACAACTTTTCCTCATGTTCATAAATTGCATTTAAAGCTTTATCATCATCCTCATACAAATCAGATTGTCTATTTCTTATCTTACACTTACCATGTGGCTTTTCCTCCAATTCTGTTGCATGCTCTAGGGCATTATACTTCTTTTCATCTACTAGGGGCTTTATCATGTGCTTCTCTACATTAGGCTTGACAATATCTACACCCTTCCTCTTCTCTTGCTCTATTTATTTCTCCTTGTCATCTTCTTCTACTGATCTCCCATGCTACACTACCCATGTTGGGTGAACTTCATATTCTTGAGCTGATGCTTTGTTGCCTCTGCACTTGGCCTATCTTTTTGTCTCCTCTGAATCTCTGTCATATCTTCCATACTAGATGCTATTTTGATGTCATACAGGTTAGTACAAACCACTCCTCTTTGTTGTACCTTTACAATTAATTTCTTTTGCCAATATAGTATTATATACCCATGATCTACTAATTTAATTTTCTCCTCTCTGTCTTACATATTCACATTCCTATGTCTTCTTGCATAATCAAAATTACCACCAAAACTAACTTTTACCTCTTCATTGGTCTATTGTCCCAAATTGCTTACATTCTTGGCTTCATGTTTTACCACCTTTTTTTCTTCATAGGCTTTCTTCTTTTCTTCATTAGCCCTCTTTCTATCTTCAAGTACCTTACAATGTACCTCTGCTACTACTGTAACTTTCTTCCTTCCTTTCACATCTTCAACTTTGTTTACAGGCACTCTTCTTGTACCTTCTATCATTGTCAGGGTCTTGTTTTCTATATTCTACATACCTGCATCCACAATCTCAAACATATCATTAGAGAATAAATCAAGAAACCAAGATGTCTCCTCAAGTGCCTCCTTTATGGGCACTTTCTTCTCCTCTTCTTCTAGTGCTCCTTGCTACACTTTCCCTTTTCTTGTTTCCTTACTATTTTTATCTGAGTCCTCTACAATAAGAACTTTCTTCTTCTCTTCTTGTCCACTTCCTGTAATTACCACCTTATTAGGAAAATAAATCTTTTCCAAAATATCCATTCTTCTCGCAATCTCTTCCAATTCCTCTCAGAATTTTTTGCTTTCTACTTCATCTCAATATCTTTCCCAAAATGGGATTATGACAGGTCTCCTTACACTAATACCCATCCTCTCACTGTTACAACAGAATATCTTACCTTCAACAACTACCCTCTACCCAACAATGACCCCAGAAGATGTTACTCTCAAAACCCCCTCTACCCACTCTCTTTTCATGGAGGAAGTTATACACCTTCTACCAAGTTTATCTTTGCTGGAGGATAGTAGTTACAAGCCCTTTCTCATGTGTACAACAACAGATGCTCTTATGTCTTTGACTAACACCTCTTTCATAACTTAATCAACTCTCTCATCCCTCATTCTTCAGCATACTTTTCACCATGCCAGTGATCTTCTTCCTCTATCAATCAAACTACAACATACATTAGACTGCAACATTCATATAACGACACCCATCAAAATCAAGAACACACACAATGTTTTATGCCCAGATCTTTTAGGGCTCTACTACCAATCTGATGGAATAGTATCCCCATCACCTATGCTCTGATATCTAGTGATGGCTGACTAGCCAGTTACAGAATCAAATAGCTTCACAATGCATTTAATCAAATAGAGATATTCAAGAGATTCAAACTTAAATAAAACCCATGTCAACACAATTCAGCAATAATGATAGGAAGTTCAGGTTAATCAACTTTGAATTCACATATGCCCACACAGACAGCTAACTACTCAATCCTAAAAATGTCTATTCTTTAATGTATTCGACATGCATAAGAATTATTGTAATGTAACAACATTCAATTCCTTAACATGATGAATATAAAAGACAACAGAGACTCTTTTATTAGCAGACTCATCCTTTTTACAAACTCTACTATCTCCCTTGACTCCCTATTGCAGTTTTCCTTTTGCAGCTTCCTCTTCTAACTGTTCAATCTCCTTCCTATCATACTCGCATATATCTCCTCTTCAATGTTTCTTTTTCCTGTCGTTGTTTCCTCTCATTTCCCTAAGATCATCAACTTTTCTTTAGCCCACCACCACTACACTCTCCTATCGGCCTTTAATTTCTCTCATTGATTTTTGGCCTCTCCCTCCACACACGGCCCCATCGGCTTTATTTACCAACTGCTCTATTCTTTCTAAGCCTTCTGCCTTCTTCCACTTCTTATGAAGGTGATTACTTATTCACTCTGTGGCATCTCCCCTCATCTTGTTTAAATGACATTCTTCTATCTATTGCAACCCACCGTCAAGTTCTTCACCACTAACTTCCTCTCGAATCTTCCATCACATCTTGTTATGCATTCTTCCCATCCTATTACAAAATTCAAACCATAACCATCGATTCCACTTGTCGTAACTCTGCATTTCCTGATTATCTTTTCCCTAAATTACTTGATTCTTCTTAGTGTAATTGACGACCCCCACACTGTCCTTTGCAACATTCGACTTCCTCTTCTTGTAATTGTCGGCCTCCTCTCAAACAAGACAATTCTCCCTTTTGGTCTTCTGCTTAACCGTTTACCTACTCATGACCCTTCAACTTCTCCTAACTACCAAAGTAGCCACTATCGAGTATAGAAGAGTAACGGTC
Organism: Cunninghamia lanceolata; assembly: GCA_027924645.1. Classification (NCBI taxonomy): domain Eukaryota; kingdom Viridiplantae; phylum Streptophyta; class Pinopsida; order Cupressales; family Cupressaceae; genus Cunninghamia; species Cunninghamia lanceolata. Next base: position 2,769,273 of record BSBN01000332.1, read on the forward strand.
AACTTCTTTACAAAACTTGGCATATTATCTAGTGACAGGAATCACTTGGTGACAGGAGCTATGCAAGATGGACTCAAATTCATACTGATAAGCTACAGGAACTACATATGCGACAGGAAGTTACATTTGCAAACACTCAAACCACCAAAGCACAACCGAAAAACCTAAAACTGAACAAAATTCAAAACCAAAATTAAGATGGAGAGCGATGCCCCTGCATCACTACTCAACAACATTATATTTATTTATTTATTTTTAATTATTTCTATAATGGCAATGAGACTTAGGAGTCTCATGTATATAAAAACCAAAACACAATTGACACATAATAAAAAAAAACTAAAACTATAAATAACTCTTAAGTAAATAAAAGTAGTTCTTCAAATAAAATTAAATAATTCTTAAATAGTTCTAAAGTAAAAAAAAATAACTTCTAATATATAAAATAATTCTCAATTCTCAAATAAATAAATAAAAATAACTCTTAAGTAAATAAAAATAGCAACAATGTAAAGAAAATAAAATATAAATGAACTGACTCATATCTTATAGATGTATTAAGATATCTATACTAGTATATTTGTCAAAAAAATCTTATATTTAGGACATTTTTTACAAATATACTTAATGCTTCATAGGAGAGTGCTTGGGAGTTACATATGCTAACTTGAGCGGTGGAAGTCAAATATGTTTTTTTGATAGAGGGTAAAAAGGATTTTGAAAGGGCCTAAAATCTTTTACAAAGAACATGAAAGATATAGCAATGAAAACACCCAAATGGAGGATTAGAACAAGGAACTAGCTCTAAGGCTAAAAAACAAACAACAACTGTGGAACCATTCAACAGGGGAAAAAAAGCTAATAGGGGCCAACATGAAACTCATCAAATCAATTCAAAGAGCTTTGAATATGGCTACTAGGCCTAACCATAGATTATAAATGCTTGAATCCTTATTGACAACATTGCCCTTTTTATTTTTTCTCTTGAAACACAAGACCTCTAATCAAAAGGTGATATCCCTTTTTCCTTAAATTTTGAAAAGTCCCAACCTTGTTCACATCCACCAAATTTTGCACTTGATTAGCCAACTCATAACCCCTCCTAATAGAATCAAGGAATTGAGGATAGGGCACAATTCATGCCAAGGACATATGAAGAATGATCACCATCTTCCACAACAGTCACCACAAGAACAACCTTCGAAGGTTGGGCAAGAGGATCCATATTTTCTTATTTTTTTAGGAGTATGTTGTCCTAATGTTCAAAATACCAATAATAGAGTAGATGACCTTATATCATTTTGGTACATGATAGAATAATCTTTGTAGACAATCTTTTATCTCCACACCCCAAATTTTGAAGACAAATTTATAGCGGTTGGCATACAACAGGTGTTTCTGATATTTAGTCACCTCATCAATGGTGATGAGTTAACTGATAGTGCTAGAAATACCCACCAAAACCTCCTCCTCCTAGTACTCCATCAATAAGCATGACAACCCCACTTAGATAGGTACCCAATTGATGTATTCTTTCTTAGTATTGAAACGGGGTTCTCATTTTTCAAGAAGAGACCCGATCTGCCCAATAACCATGAACCCTTTAAGAGGATCCAAGCACAATAATTATAGGTCAAGAATGAAATCAAGAAAAAATCATTCCTCCGGGAAACTATTTTGAAATGGTTGCAAAATTTCTACTTTATATTGCCCCAATCCCTAAAAATGTTAATGTTTGGCCTAGCTCCAAAAATAATGCCAATGAGAGAAAGCTTTAGCTTGGAGGAAGCCCTATCCACTAGAGAATTAGGAACCTATAGATGAACACTCATGTCACACTTAGCTAGTTGCAAGGGAGATGGAAAAGTAAGAATAGAACTACCCATCAATGACCACATCTACCCATAAAGATGTAGTTAATAGATTGAAAGAACTAGCCATGAGATCAACAACAAGAGGCATAGAACCACTTGCACCATCAACATCAAGAGACATAGAAGCACCTACACCAAGACCATCCCCCACTAGCATAGTGGAAGAAACACCAGACCTTGAAACATTTGGTGCCATAGACATAACCTTCCCTCCAAGGGAGCACCTACACCAAGAACACCTTAGCTTGACCTAAAATAATCATAAAATTAAATGTTTGTGAATGTGTAGATTACTATATATAGGCCTCTCTATTAAAACTCAAAATATCAATACTATAATATCTAGCATCTAGAGTTTATATATTTTATATAATACTCTAATCCAATATTGTTACCCTTCTATCCTGTCTTAAACTAACCTAAAAGAACTTCCTGAAGGATGAAGGACCCACCATGAAAGCCCCCTCTAGGCCTAATTATATATGGTAGGGGACCTAAAGAACCAAGTGGGTAGTCCCTAAACCCATGCCCAAGAACAAACACTTCAAGCTAGGCCACCTACAGTCTAGTCTACCCTTATATAGAATAGGCCAACATAGAGTTGGCTATTAGAACAATTGAGGAAGAAAAACTTAGTCAGTTAGAGGAAGCCAACAATAACATACTATGATCCACTAGGAAGCTCTAAATATGGAACACAATGTTTAGTTAGCCACAAAATATATTGGAAGGGTAATAAATGGATATTGGCCTTCTATTCATAGAATTGATAATCTCCTAGAAGGCCCAAAGATACCAAATACTCATTCTATGAAAAGTGACATTTTAGAGTATATTGACCATCACAAAAAAGATAGAGAAACCAAATAGGAATAGGCCCAATTATGTATAGTAGGGACCCCTTAAGCACCAAGTGGATAGTCCCCTAAACCCACGCCCAAGAATAAAAACTTTTAGGCAAGGCTACCCTAAATAGAGAGAGAGTGGGGTCAAATCTCTATAGTCTAGTATTCCCCTATATAGACTAGGCCAACATGTCAACTCTATTATCTTCATTTAGGGGAACAAATTACTCCTCTCTAGCATGATGTCTATCTTGGGCTCATATAATTTTTAAAAAGGAAAGATTTGACAATAAAAAGTTATTAAAAAATAAGAAGATGCAGTTTTCAAGTTTGTGAGACACTGTGTTTACAAAATAATAAATAATTAAACATTTAAAGTTTAAAAATTATATATTTGAAAAGTAGACACGATCCTCTACAAGCCATATTAATTTTGTTGAAAAATTGTAATATAAATTTGTTATCCATATTACCAAAGTGAAGTTTGTCAATGTCTTTCATCATGGACTTGTAGTTGTAGATCCAAGTGTAAAACCAAAGAAAACAAGAGAAACTTGAATTTGAAAATTTTATCCAAACCAAATATTTAATTCTACCAAAAAAATTGTCCCTTTGTCTTTTCCTCTTTTTCCACCCACAATATTTTGCGTTAAACTTTGTTTTGGGATAAAACTCAGCCTCCAAAGCATTACACAACTCAATGCATTATCTTAACAAGAAGATACAATACATTCATAGAGTTCTCAATGTTAGACTTCTTTATTGTTAATGAGAAACCTAGTTACACTCCAAATGATATCAATTAACCACACTTGAGATCCAAAAATCCCACTCCATGCTCCTTACAAAATCTCTCAACAAGTAACTACTCACTATAGGTACTTAGTCTCTACATGGATATACCAAGATTCACTCACAATAAGCATACACAACAAGAATATAATTTCCACCCCGAGCCTTACATATATAGGTAAGAGAGTAATAAGAAAACTTTCACTTCCCAAGATGGGAAACCAGTAGTCATTATAAACTCGAAGGAAAAGTGTAACGACCTAGTCGTTAAACCTTGACAAATTACCCTAATTTTTTTTCTAAGTTATTGTAAGTATTTAACTCAAGATGATAGAGTTGATTCAATTCTTTACTTAGGTAGTTCTATCTAATAGGATAGGCATTCATCCAATTGAGACAAGCATACATCCTTACGGGTTAGGCATTTGACCAAACGGGTTAAGCATTTGACCAACCGGGTCAAGTATACTTCCATCCAAATGGGACAGGAATCTATACTAATGGTATAGGCATCTACCACAAGGGTTAGGTACATGCTTTGGCTAGAGACTTAGGCCCATCGGGATCAAACGGATCTTAAGACACTCACTGAATACTACACTCCCTCTGGAAGTGCACCAAGGTCTTCCTCTTCAGGAGTAAAACTTTTCAAATAATAGTAGCTTGAGTCCTGCCCCAAAATTTGGCCTTAAGCCTCAGGGAGTCAAGAGAATCCATATGAGATTCTTCTAAGTACATGTTGAATGTTTTCCTATTTTTTTCCTATGTTTGTACTTCCTCTTATAGTTTTGTTTGAGGGATTTTCTTGATGGAATTCCTAAGTCAAAAGTTTAAATCAATCAACCAAGAACTTTTAACCTCCCAACCCTACACCTAAAAACCTGTGCACTGAGAACATTCTTTGTTCCCCCAACTACCTACATATCTACTTCTAAATGGGATCAAGGTGTAGTTTATATATAGTTCTATTCATTATTCTATGTTCTATGTGAATTGTTTAATGTGGGTATGTAGCCCTTTCTAGGGCCCAGTTTCCCCAGATAGTTCCTCTACGACTACTAACCATGAAGGGAGTAATTAATAAGTAATTAGTCTTCTTGACCAATAATTTTTTACCTAAATTTAACTATTCCTAATCATATCAAAATAGAATTTTACAAATATACGTTTAATGACCTCTTTTTCCCTTGCATGGAAAAATATTCAAGTTTTGATAAATCTACAAGGTGATTTCACATTCTCTTAAGGAACCAAGTGATAGAAGATATGTTTCAGAGTTGGATCAATTCATTTGTTTAGACAATTAATCTTATTAGTTTGGCATTGAAGGGAGATTACTCATCCCTTGAACTTAATCATTGAGATGAATCCTTATTACTCCCCAGCAGTTTATAGGGACGATACCCAGATGTCGTCGTTGTAATTATGTTAGGCAATATGTACAGTAGATCAAGGTGAGAACTTTACCTGTAAACGTGACCTAGAGGCACCATTGATACCGAACACTACAAAATGGTTGTCATTTTGATTCTTGTTTAAAATGTTTACCTAACTAGAAAGAAAGGAAAATTTTTAAATGGTTTGACATATACTAATAATATATATGTATATATGTATATATGCATATATATATATATGTATATATGTATCTAATATGTATATATGTATATAGATATGTATATACATATATACACACACACACACATATATACATATATATATGCATATATGTATATATGTATATACATATCTATATACATATATACATATTAGATTTGTATAGACATTAATATGATCTAAGGATAGACTGTACATACTCGTAAGTTGATAATGTGGAATAGAGATCTACATGTATATAGATCTCTGTTCCACATTATCAACTTATGAGTATGTACAATCTATCCTTAGATCATATTAATGTCTATACAAATCTAACACTATGTATAATGGTTATCATATGCAAATTAATATGATATCTATAAATACATCAATTTAATTCTAATTCTAAATGATCAACATGTACTAAGTCTATTAAATTGAATTCACAAACAATAGCATGAGAAAATCATATCACTTTTACAACAAAATATACATACATGTTAAAACAATACATTCATCCATTAATTAAAACTATGCAAAATGCCTACATATAATTTCATTATTTACTTCATTGATTTGATTAATTTCTAATTTATACTCAAGTCAATTTATTAAAATCCATAGATTTACTTGGACTAACAATCTCATCGAGATCAACACAAACCAACATTAACATTAATAGACATTTTATTGTTGATCTATCATTTTAATTTCCATGAAATTACAAGATTATACTTAAGGTATGAAGTACCATTATTTGTTTATAACAATGATTGAAACAAGTAACACATTTGACTTTAGGGCGGGTGCAAAAAGATGGGGGGCCAAAAAGTGGCCAATTTTTTAAAACTTTTTAAAAAGCAATAACGCGAGCACGTTATAACTTACTATAAAAAAGCAACATTTCTGTCATTTTTCCATCTTTGTTTTCCTACAAACCCACAGCTTGCAAACAAGGGAGAGCACACTTGCATTATTGGAGGCCAGATTGTCACCAAATTTTTGTTGATTCATCATCAAAATGCTGCCACGATGTTGGGGAGGCCAAAGGAGTAAATTCTATTTGTTTTTTGTGTGAATTTGTTACTAAATAGGTAGATTTAAGTGGTTTTTTAATGTAAATTTCTTTAATTTACAGGAATTGATAATGTACCTCATCCTCCTCCTAAAAATCCTCAAAATCCTCCATCACCTAAACACCAAATACCTGCTGAAGAATAACCCCAACAAGAAACACCTCTAGTAATTCCTCAATATGCCCCTGGAACACAAGAAAATTTAATGGGTCAAATTAAAAATAATAAAAAATGAGGACATAATTACAAAGTTGAAAGATTCTACAACTTAAACCTCGCATAGAGCTGCGCTTGCTCAATCTTTTGAATCTATGTTATCAAATGTAGATTCAATTAGCAAGAAAATCTCTAGTTGGTCCAATAAGAGGAGAGAGTTTAGAGAATTTTATGCAAATAAGTTATCTTATGAACAAGTAAAAAAAGAACAAATTACAAAATTGGACTTGTGTTCCCTTTTCATAGACCCGCAAACAAATCAACATCTACCCCTGTTGGTTTACAGATTTGCCACCTAACTCTATATTCTCACACCCATACAAGTGACAAATGTAACAACAATTGAAATGGTTGTAATGGTATTTTACAATGACTCTTTGCTTATTTACCAAGGTGCATCTACCTTCTTATAATGTTCAATGAATGAAAACTCAGATTACTTTTAACCAGAAAGCAAATAAAAGGTGGTACTTTTGACTAGAAAGCATTAAAGGCAATGTGTCTTAAAACTTCTAAATTCAAAGAAGTGCAAAGACTTTAGCAGCAATAACTTCAACTAAACCAATAAAGAATTTCCACCACATATCATACAATCACCACCATAAATCATACACCGAAAGATAGATAATTCATAGCAGTGAGAAAGAATTAAAGATATCCAACCACATTAATATAGAAATACCATCAACATCAACAAGAATATATCCAACATAAGAAGAATATAAATTCAAACAACCATAACACAAAGTTTACGATGATCCAAACTCTAATGTATTAACTTCTATTCCATATATGAAAGCGGTTGAATAGAAAGCAAAACTGATCTATCACCAACACAAAGTTTGCCAAAAGATCCATACATTGACTGGTTAATTAAATTTATAGCCCAGTCTCCCCATAACTGTCTTTTAAAGATAATGGCTTCTTAAAGACATTCAGTGATAAGGTCTTTTAAATTAACATAATTAAAATAAAGGGCCCTCCAGAGCCAATAGTTTTTGATCAAATATGAAATGAACTAAAGCATATGAAAATAAAGCTAGTTAATGATAGCCACATCCTCATCCTTCATATTGTCTTCTGGTATCGCTTCCTTCTCCTTCATCTATTCATCTCCAGCTCCTACATTCGCTTGTGCCACCTGTGCCCTCAATCTTGCCTTGTATGACCTATAATTGTTGATAATGGGTGATAAAGATATTTCATTTGGAGTCCCAGTCATGTTGATTCGGTGCTTCTTACTTTCTACTCTATCTGCATTATTCACTTTTTAGTGAATGTCATCCATCCTGCTCTTAACAGTTTTAATATAAGAAACAATCATTGCAAGTTTACCAAGTGATTCCCCTGTTATGATGTCATGGTTCACCATTTCTTCGGTCACCAATTTCTTAAAACATTGTTTGATTTATTTGATATCCAGCAACTTATCATCATCATCCCTAGTGGCTTCTATTTCTATGATGGCAAAATTAGTTTTGATTCTCATCATTTCTGAATAGCAAAGAGTAATAGCATTTCTCATTTCCTCCTTAGCCGATATTAGGACACATAATTCCACTCAATTATGTCAGCTGACACAGGTGCATCCAATACTTGAAAGAGTCTGAATCCACGCTTCCAACCACACAATGCAAGAGGGTAATCATATCAGAAATTTCCTCCTTAAAATGCCCCCTTTTTAGATTGGCAGAAAGTTTAGATTTTTCCTTCTTCTCAGCTTCCAACCATGTTTGAGCAATATGGTTCTAACACCAATCCTTTTTCTCATGATAATATGTCTAAGCAAAACACACTAAAACATCAACATTTTCCTCATACTCATCTAAATTCAAAGTAAGAGCCATAGATTCTACATCAATTCAGGCAATTACACAACCATCATGAGCTCTTATCTCTTGATCTTCTAGGAAATAGTTATTGGCACATGCAACTATCAGGTCCGGATAGCACACAGGAGGTGGGAAACCTCTAGCCCGGTCCAAACCACTGCTTACAATTTTATCAGCTAGGGGGGTCCTACCCTCAGGTTGCATTCTTCTCCAAAAACCATCAAGGTCAATATGACCCAATTCAGTATCCTTCACATTGGACAACCCATTTTCCACCATAGGAACCATAGGAGCCCCTTGGAATTTAAATTTCATAGTAACTAGCTTAAAAACCTAGTCAACCAATAACTCAGAACTATTTATAGGCACAACAAAACTCCACAATATAGGGGAAGAGCTATGAAGATTCATGAAAACAAAGGGTCTCCGCCACCAAATAACTTATGTACTTAAAGAAAATAGAGAAAAAGAGAGAGAAAGCCATCTAAGCTAACCTATTTCTCAAGAATTATGTGGACTTCTCAGTATATCGTGAATTCCACTCTGCAACGTAATCCCCTTCATGAAATTATGAATGCTTTCTTGATGGGATGATTAACTTATTCAGACTTCATATCACCTCTCATAAATTTTCTCATAAATTCCAATAAATGTTGGCAATGGATCGAGTCTTGAAATTCATAATATCCCCTGCAATTTCCTATTGATTATAAGGAATACTGAGAGGGGGGTGAATCAGTATTCTGCAACACCACTTCTTCAACACTTCATTAATCCAATTACCAAAATTAATAACATGAAAGCAGATTAGACATGAGAACATCAACCATAAAGACATAACACATAGACACCAGGATTTTTACGTGGAAAACCCAAATAGGGAAAAACCACAGTGAGTGTTAGCTCACAATATATTATAATGGCAATACTGGATTACATAAGGCTCACTACCTAAAGAAATGATCACTGTAGGTGGACTCACTGTCCACAGAGAAAGAAAGATAGAAGATAGAAGAAATTTGGCTCACTGCTAGGAGAAGACTGTTCCAATATGCATCTACAGAATGTTGAATTGCACTTCCATTAGTAGCTTAGTATACATACTTAAATGTCTTCATACTGTCTACCCTATTTTTCTTCTCTGCTACATATACTCTGTTTACTCCCCTTTTTATCCTTTTCTACTCTGTAAGGTACCTTAGATTATGCACAAATCAAATTCGCACATGTTCCACACTCACTCATTGCACCAACACATAAATCCATCTAATATATATATATATGTATATATATATATGTATATATATATGTATATATATATATGTATATATATATATATGTATATATATATGTATATATATATATGTATATATATATGTATATATATATATGTATATATATATGTATATATATATATGTATATATATATATATATACATATATATCCACAATAAGATTTAACCCAAATGTAGGTCGGCAAGCAACACATGAAACATGTATACAACTGTTGTACCTAGTTGTCTTGATCTTGTGCACAAATACCAATGCAGACTCAAAAAAACATGTAGTAGTCTTCATATGGGTTGGCATCAAACATTCAATTACTTAGATTGATTGTACAAACAATATATCTTCTCCGCATACAGATCTAACAAGCCTATCGGCTTGTCCCTTAAGAACACACTTGACTAATTCAACTGTCATATCATAACTTACACTACGGACCATATGAGACTCTAAGAATCATATCCAACATCCATCATTGACCTCTTAGCATACCTTTAGAACTGTAGGACATCATAGATCTTTATAGAAAAATGTAGATCTTGGAACTATCACTCTGTCATAGTGGAAAATGGTTAGACTAGAAGCTGATACTGGAGAACTTGTAGAAAATGATTTGTTGGGTTTCAGAAGCTACAAATCTAGATTTAGGTAGTCATGGTATGTATATTCACTTCCTCAGAATCACAAGACAAAATATGCCACAGCGGAGGAATACAGACCCTTTTTCTCTAGTACTATGCACTGTTTCTGACTTAAGTCTGTTCACCCAAACTTAGCTATTTCACCAAATGACTTCCGGAGGAAGTCACAACTTGAACACTGGAACATTTCATCACCAAATAGATATGATTACCATATTTTAACCACATGTAATGATCTTCAACCGCGGAGGCATACTGACCCAATCTTTGACACTTACTCTACATACTACCCATACTTAGTCATTTTAGGCTTTCGAACCAAAATCCTTTTATCCCTTGTTGTCACACCAAGTTGATCTACCAGAGCAAGGTCTCTTTGTCTTGTTGGTAGAATCCCTTTTTCCTTGTTGCCATCAATGACAACATTCAATCATTCATCAGAGTAGTGTCTCTTGCCAACAATCTCCTCCTTTGGCATTGATGGCAACACTTAGTGAAAAATGCTCATCTGCTCCCCCTTACTATATACTCTCTATTTTTCATCTCCCTCTTAGGTGTTTGCCCACTTTTCATTGATTTCTTCTCCCCCTTTGACATCAATGGAAAAGGTGTATGTATAGAGGTCAAAAATGTGTCAAAAATTGCAAATACTACAAACATTGTTATACACTGCCGCATATGTAACGAAACAATCTTCAACTTAATTTGTTGTGGGTTGTAGAATATCTTTGAAAATGTGCTTGATTTGAATTAATTCTTTGTCCCAACTCTTCTTAGAATTGTCCAAAATTTGAATATGCCCACTTATTAGGAAGACTAATTTTTCTACTTTTTATATATTAGATGGTGTGTCGATTAGTGCACTTACCTGTAGTGCTTCTGCTGCAAGATTTGACATTGAATCTAATTTGGGACTTATTAGTCCTCTCAATTGACACATTTTGTTTTTCATTTGATCTCTTTTATTCACCAGATTGATTAACTCATTATGGATATTGATCACTTGTATTTCTTTGTTGCTTACTAACTCAATTGTTGGATCAAATGACTTCAAAATATTAGTCAGCTGCAGTTTCAGATCATTGATCTTTTCTTCTAGCTCCTTTGTGGCTTCTGGCCATGATAAAAAAAAATTGTACAAGTCACGGGCTTCTTTTAAGGTACTTTGTATACCACTTATTCCATTTACTAATGAAGTTTTATCATTGATCAACATGGTCTTCATCTCAGCTAATCTTATCTCATCAAACTCTTTTTTGACTTTTGTTTCTGTAGATTTTTCAACAGATTCAAAATGATTATTGATTGATTTTATCATATCTTTAAGTTGATCAGTTGATGATAATGATGTATCCTTTTGGTATTCAGGCATCAACTTCTCCAGTACCTCAGATGCTGCACCAATGAGCTCATTATCATGTATATGAGTTTTCATCAACTCTTCATGTGCCTTCACTTGAACAATTGACACTAGTTTGAATTTTTGCATAGGAGACATAGAGTCTAAATTTATAGGTCCTTACAAAAATTTAGGCTCATCCATGACTTGTTTTTCTTTTTCTAGGAATTCCTTGACAAACTCTACAGTTTCTCTTTCTACACTAGAGACTTCTTCTTCTTGGTTTAGTTCCAGAGGATCTAAATCCATGACATCATTAGCATCATCCTTTTGTTCCGGAGAAGAGTTTTCTTTAGCTTGTTCCTCTTTTAGATCATCATCTTTGTTTTGTTCCTCACTCTTTTCTTTGTTTGTTTGATCATCAGTCTATTGTTCTAAAGGAATACTTGTTTTGGATTGATCCTTAACTATAGTATCAGTAGCATGGACTAGATCATCTTTCTCCTTTGGCTCTTTTATCAAATTTTGCTCCAGTGGCTTTCATGACTGTATCATTTTTCACAACCTTCAATATCGGAACTATACCAATAGGGTTTAATCCTGTGACCACCCTTATGGCATCTTTTGTGATCTTGAATGTGGAATTGAGCCACATAAATTCATCATGAATTCGACTTAGGACATATTAGACCCATCCATCTTCTACGAAAACTAGGAAGTCTATATACTGAATGAGTTTCTTCTCTTCCAATACCTTGTATTCTTCCTTTAGGTCAAGATTTTCACCACTTAGATGTTTTAGATAGAGGTCTATGAGTTGACTTCCTCCATGTTCCTCTAGGGCAACATGAATATATGCCCTAACATCTTCCACATGCATCACACCAAATGGAATATCTGAGAACGCACCAATTGGATCAACCTCTACTGATTTGAATGGATGCTTCTTAAATTTTGGTTGGGCTCTTTCAGTGATGTCAACAACTTGAGGGATTGCCTTTTTTTTAATTCAAATAGATTCACAAATAGGGTTTCAGCTGTAAATACCTCTCTTGCCGAACTTGGGTTTACTTGTTTAGAAATGTTCTAGAAATTGTTATAGTCACTTGGAATTTGGCTTCAGCTCTCCTTAGTCACTTGATAGATCGAATGTAAAATGATTATCCATTCAGTTTTGACCCTTTTAGCCTTTGTTTGCCTTGACCTAGTTTTCCATAAATGCAATCTTCCAAAAAGCTGTCACACTTCTCTTGTTAAACTTATTCAATCTAGATTGCTTCCGCAATATTCTGCATTTGATCCTTTTCTTCTGAAATTTCTTTCAAAAGATTTATCATATGAATTTTTACATCATATCTTCATGTCGTAACCCAACACTAACTATCTGGCTAGGGGATTTGGATTTTCAATACTTCTCCCCTTGAGCCAGAACTCCCTATTCACTTCCTGGAGGAAGTATCTGCACCAGAGGCTAGTACAGATTCATCCTTGATATTAATCACATATTTCTTATCCAAATTTTTCCCAACTCTTTCTTGGTTTCAACCAGATCAATTTTTTCTTTTCCCTTATCATTCCTTTGTTCTGTATTTTTCCTTCTTGGAAAGCTTCTCCTTTTCATATTTTTGCTTCTGCAGAATCTTGCAATATGTCCAAACTTATTGCAATTATAGCATACCACATTCCTCTATCCTTGATTTCTTTGATTCACACTTGATCTGCATTGGTTAGCCATGTGTCCAAATCTATTGCAAGCAAAGCACTTCCCTTGGAAAGATTGAATATTTATTGTGTTGTTGGGACCATTCCTTATCATACTTCTATTTTCATTTGCTTTATGACCAGTTTTCTTGCAATTAAAACACTGACCAGAGAAGGATGAAATATTTTGATTTATTCTACTCCTACACTAAGTATCCCTATGACCATACTTGTTGCATTTAAAACAATAGCCATTGAAATATGGGTATCTTTGAGCATTTGGTTGTCTGACTGGAGGTCTTCTAGGTCTTCTTTGATTCTAGAATAGGTTGCCTTGATTTTACTTAGACTGAATGTTTGCTTGTTCTGATTTTGAGCTTTCTCCTTTTTCAAATCCCAATCCTTTCTTGTCATCTGAACTCTTCTAACTCTCAATCAACTCCTCAATCTTTGCAGAGATTATTCTAAATTTTTCTTTATAGCTATTAGCTACTTCTAGATCAAATTTCAGAAGTAACATATCTTTTCCCTACTTTTCACATTCCTTAGACTTATCTTTCAACATTTGATTCAAATGATTCTCAGCTTTTTCTTTCTCTTCAACCAATCTTGATAATTTATTTAGGATTTCATTTGCTTCAACCAATTGTTCATTTAGCTCTCTATTCTTGTCCTTTGATCTATTGAATTTGCTCTTAGCTTTAGGATGCATTCATTTGTGTCTTTGACATTTTCTTTCAATTCCTAAATCTTTGCTTCATACCTATCAAGGTCCTCAAGAGCTATTTTCAATTATTGTTCAATTGTGTCATTACTTGAAGCATGATACCTACTGACTGCCATGATTAATCTTTCCCAAATCTTCCTCAAGCTATTAGACTTCTTCCAAGGAACCTTACTCTGATAACAATTATTGATTATAAGGAATACTGAGAGGGGGGGATGAATCAATATTTTGCAACACCACTTCTTCAACACTTCATTAATCCAATTACCAAAATTAATAACATGAAAGAAGATTAGACATGAGAACATCAACCATAAAGACAACACACATACACTAGGATTTTTACATGGAAAACCCAAATAGGGAAAAACCATGGTGAGTGTTAGCTCACAATATATTATAATAGCAATACCGGATTACATAAAGCTCACTTCCATGGGGCTCACTACCCAAATAAATGCTCACTGTAGGTGGACTCACTGTCCATAGAGAAAGAAAGATAGAAGATAGATGAGAGGAACCTCTTGCAAAAATATAATGAAAAATGCATGAAATAATAGAAACAACAGAAACACAGAAGGAATTTATTGATCGCAGGCCACTTTGAGGGGGCAACCTCCTTTGAGAAAGCTCAATACAATAAATTAGTGGATGCCTTTATTGGCCTCAACACGTACTTATATACTAAGTCTAATCTAAACAACTATTACTTCCCATGAATGTGGGATAATACAATATACTCACAAGATAACTTACAAAGCATATGCATCCAACATCAATATACTAAAAAAGTAAAGAGAAGGGTTAAACACAAGTTCCTAACATCCCCTCCCTCTTGGAAAAGATTTGTCCTCAAAGCTTAAGATGTGGAAATTGTTGATGAATCTGAAGGAGTGGTTCCCATGTAGCATCCTCTGGTTGCATTCCGTGCCACTAAATTAATACCTTTGTGATGGATCGAGTGTGAAGATGATGAGTGCACCTATTGAGGATTATCTCCAGCTCCAAAATGATGGATCCTTCATTATCTAGTTCTGGTAAAATAGTTTGTGCTCTGATGTTGGTGCCAAGAACTTTCTTTAGACAAGAGACATGAAATACTAGATGAACATGGAAAGGAGGAAGCTCCAATTTATAAGCAACTGACCCAATCTTCTGAAGAACCTTATATGGCCCATAGAACTTTGGAGCTAGCTTATGATGCGATTTGAGTTTCAGGGCTGATTGCTTGTATGGATGTAGACAAACAAAAACCATATCACCTACTTGAAAAGTGTGCTCAAAACGGTGTTGATCGGCTTGTTGTTTCATTCGATTTCTTGTCATGTGAAGATTGTCTTGCAAAATGCAAAGAATCTAATCTCGGGTTTAGAGAATCATGTCAACTTCTTGAACTGGTGAACTGCTAGGGGTGTATGGAAGGAGCATTGGCAATGCCTAACCATAGACTGCTTCATATGGAGTCATTTTAGATGTAGTGTGGTAGGAGGTATTGTACCACCATTCAGTGAGAGGGAGCCACTTTGCCACTGATGCTGTTGTTCTGAGGTGAAGCAACAAAGATAAATTTCCAAACATTTGTTGATAATTTCAATCTGACCATCTATTTGTGGGTGATATCCTAAACTCATCTTCAGTTTGGTGCCAACGTGTTGAAATAGTTCTATCCAAAAATGACTGGTGAAAGTTGCATCACGATCTGAGACAATGGAAGAAGAGATGCCATGAAGATGGAAGATCTGGTCCATGAAAATTTGTATGACTAAGGAGGTAGTATAGGGATGGCTGAGGGCACAAAATGACTATATTTGGAGAGGCGATCAACCACAACCAAGGTCACTGTCTTCCCTCTAGATTTAGGGAGCCCCTCAATGAAATACATGGAAATATTTGTCCAAATCCATGTAGGGATGGGCAAGGGTTTGAGCAATCTAGGAAGGAGTGTCATTTCACCCTTGTTGTGTTGCTAAGTATCACATTCAACCACCATTTGTTAAATTTCCCTTTTCATTCCCTTCCAAAAGAAGTTAGGTCGTTCCCTCTCATAAGTTTTGAGGAACCTGTTGGGAATTAAGGTGTCTCAACCTTTGTAAATTCCTAATGTGGTATTTATTTATCCCATGTTGAGTTGGTGAGTATCTCTGCATGAGAGAAAGGCATCTTTGGGTGGTCAAGGGAGGTTATGACATGTAAGAGGAATATGATATTTTTAGTCAGTGTATGACAGATTCTCTAACAGCTGTAAGGTGTGTAAGAGCATCTGTTGTAACCTATCTTGGGACCAGGTGCCCACGTCAGGATGGGATGTTGGACAAGTGTCCTTAGGCGTGGGTTTTGGGGCATGAGTCCAAGATGGATGCCCATCTCTAGAAGGTTCCATATTTGCCTTGTAAACTCTATATAAACAAGTGCTTAGATGGGAGATAGATAACTTTGGTACGAGTACTGTTATACTGCTGGAATATCTCCAGATTCAACATTTGAAGACTCCTAAAAGAGCATTGGCTCTGAAACTATATTGTAATATGTTATTGTTTACTATAATACATTTGAGCTATGTTTTGGAGTGGGGTTTTTCACCCATAAGGGTTTTCCCCACGTATATCTTGTCTCTCTCTTCTGTCTACTTTCTATGTGTATGTGTATTGCTGCAATATCTCATGTTAATGGTTTAACATTGCTATAATAGTTAGGATAAAGTTGAATTTGCATAGCCCTCTCCTCATTAGATTAGTGTAGGAAGCGTTTTCTACACACCTAGCTTTCTTTCAGAACCTAGAGTGCCCTGCCGATGGAGAAGCATGGAGTTCATAGAAGACATCTTGTTGAAGATCTATGCTCTGGGGAAGCACCAGACGACCCTTGTATCTTAGAGAAGCACCATCCCAAGAGTAATGCGGTACAATAGAAGGGCTATTGGCCAACTACTAGATGATTTGAGATAATGAAGAGTCATTGACATAGCCCTGCTAGACAGATTCCAACCAATTTGGAATAGGCATAGAAATAGCTGAAAGAGAAGCTTGGTCATTAAATGTACAAGAAAGAGCATCCACTAGAATATTGTCCTTACCCTTCTTATAAGTGATCTCATAGTCATAACCCATGAGTTTGCTAACCCATTTCTATTGTACTAGGGAGGAGACCCATTATTCCAGGAAATATTTCAGACTCTGGTGATTAGTATTGATGCAAAAATAATTCCCTAGTAGGTATGGCTACCACTTTTGTACTGCATGCAAAATAGCCATCATTTTCTTCTCATATGTAGAGAGTACTAAATGCTTACCAAAAAGGGCTTTTCTGGTGAATGCAATGGGATACTCATGTTGAAGAAGAACAGCACCAAGTTAATTTCTGCAAGCATCACTCTCAATAGTGAAGGTCTTGGAAAAATCTGGCATAGCTAGAATAGGTGTAGTACACATAGCTTGTTTCAGTTTTTCAAATGCACACTCAGCAACATGTGTCCATGTAAAAGCATCCTTTTTCAACATAGCTATTAATGGAGCTGCAATCTTCCCGTAATCCTTGACAAACTTGCGATAGTAGCTAGTCAGTCCCAAAAAACAACAGAGGCTCTTGAGTGTCTGAGGATGCGGCCAATTTTTCATGGCATCTATTTTGGCAGGATCCACTTGAATCCCTTGGGCTGAAACAATATGCCTAAGATACTCCACTTCCTCTTGGCCAAAAACACATTTAGACTATTTTCATAAAGATGATGATCAGAGAGAAGTTGCAGTACAAGATCCAGATGTTGGAGATGCTCAGCCCATGTTTTACTATAGATGAGGATATCATCAAAGAAGACCAGAATGAATTTCTGCAAGTAGGGCCAGAATATTTTATTCATTAATGCCTGGAATGTGGAAGGAGCATTAGTGAGGCCAAAGGGCATGACCAAAAACTCATATTGGCCATCATGCGTGTGGAAATCCATTGTAGGGATATCATCCTCATGAACCCGAATTGGTGATACCTAAAACGAAGATCCAACTTGGAGAAAAAATGAGCGCCATGAAGCTCATCAACAACAAGAATTGGAAACTTATCCTTGATTATGATGTGATTAAGTGCTCAGAAGTCAATGCAAAGGTGCCATGACCCATCTTTTTTCTGGACAAGAAGAATTGGTGAAGAAAAGGAACTAGTACTAGGGTGAGTAATACCTTGCTTCAGTAAGTCCTGAATGAACATATCAATCTCTATCTTTTAGTGAAATGGGTAGAAGTAGGGCTTCATGTTGGGAGGAACACTTCCAGGAAGGAGCTGAATACGATGGTCCTCTAGTTGTGAAGGTGGCAATCCCACTAGTTCGGTAAAGACACATGCATATCTATCCAAAATTCATTGTAGATCTGAAGGAGTAGTGGAGACTGCTAATGGTTGCATATGAATGGAATGGAGCTGAGCGATGACACCATGTGAATTCTTCTTAAGGAGATTTTCCATACGATGTGAACTAATGATACTGAGAGACCTTGGTTGTAAGCCCTTCAATGTGTGTTTTTTCTCATTGTCTGAAAACTGCATCCAAAGTTTAGCAAAATCCCATAAGATGGGTCCAAGTGTGCATAACCATTGAGAGCCCAAAACCACATCACATTTGCCTAAGGGAAAGGCAAACATGTCAGAGTGCAGGTTATAATCTCCAATAGAAATACACATGTTGTGACACTTCCCTTTGCAAGGTATTGTGCCCCCATTGGTAATCATGACTTCAAATTTGGAGCAAGGATGGACAAAATAATTAGCCTATTTGGCAATCTGAGGGTCGATGAAGTTATGAGTGCTACTAAAATCAATGAGTATTGTAAGAGGAAGCTTTTTGAAGTAACCCTTGACCCATATGGTTTGTGGGGTGGTGACTCTTGCTAAAGTATGGAGAGAGATCTCTGGGTGGTCTTCCTAAGAAGTAGGGTCAATAGGTGACCGCTGAGTTTCAACTTGATCATCTACTATATCCTGAGCATCTTCATAAACTTTAGTTGTAGGTGGAGAATCCACATCCAAGAGATAGAGCTTTTGCTCAACACATCTACGTCTCTGAGTGAATTTCTCATCACAATTATAACAAATCCCTTTTTCTCTATGCGCCCGCATCTTTGCTTCAGACAAATGCTTAATAGGAGTTGTTCTAGGAGTTGGCATGATTGGAGGTTTTTGGGAAACCATATTTCTGAATGGAACAAAAGTGGATTTGGAGCACTGGTGAGCTATGATCTTGTCCTCTGCCAACTTAGCCAACCCTAGGGCTTCCATCATTGTGCTGGGATGAAACATTTTAACCTCAGATCGGATTGCATCCTTCAGCCCACTGACAAAACAACTCCTGAAGAATTCATTAGACAATCCCTCTGTGTGATTGGCTAGTTTCTCAAATTTTGTCTGATATTATCTCATAGTGCCATTTTGGTGAAGTTTAGTGAGTGCTCCTATGAAGTCATCAAAAGTACTAGGGCCAAATTGTTGCAAATTGAGTTTGCAAAAATTTGTCCATTTTGGCTCTTCATGAGCCTTGATGTACCAACGAAACCATTGAAGGGCTTCATGTTCCAAATGAAAGGATGTAAGTGGGACTTTGTTGACATCAAAAGTATTATGCAGACTGAAATATTGTTCTACCTGGTATATCCATCCAGTCAGATCATCACCATTGAAGTGAGGAAAATCAAGCTTTGGCCCACAAAAATTGCCAGAAGAAGAGAACCTAGTGTTTGCAGAAGACTTTGGCTGCCATCTATTGGTCATAGCTAAATGCTGAAGATTGAGGCCAAGAACTTTTTCATCAAGGTCTTGGAGTTTGGTCTTGAGGGCTACAAGTTCATCCTCCATGTTTTTTGCTCTTGTGCAGGTGACAACCATAGCCAGGAATTTTTTTTGTGGGAATGGGTAGAAAAACAAAAACATAAACTATTTTAGTAAAGAAAAATTTGGATTTGGGAAAAACTCTGATGGGTAATTGGGGTTTGACTAGGTTTTGGACACTTTCTGAGGGACAGGGAAGCAGAACATGGGGATTTCAGAAGCAGGGTGAAAAATGGGAAAATTTGTCCAAGAGGGACAAAGGAGTAGAAATAGGAAATGAACACTATGGCAAAATTTGAAGGCTATTGGGTGATAATCAAAGAAGATATGGAAAACCCTAAAAATAGATAAATGTGGGATTTTTGGCTTCGATAAGTGGAAATTTGGGATAGGGTCCTCAAGGAAGGAAATATGCAGAATGGAATTTCAAGGGTTCCAGTGAATTTTGAGAGGAAACAGGGCTAAAGCAAGGAAGATATGGCGAAAAAATAGATTTTTTTTTCTAGAAACGATCTGCAACGGGATCTACAAACGGCTCTGGACAGATTCAATCTATGATTTACCAATGAACAATAGATATGGGCCCAGGTATGTTCGACTACCTAAGGGTTCAAGGGAGTCACTTGGCCACCAATGTTGTCTAATGGCTTGTGTATTGGGGTAGTACCCCTCACTCCATGGCTCAGGTAAAACTGATAACCACTTTACCACAAACAACAACTCTTGGTTTACCTCACAAATGGGAACTAGTTAATTAGGTAGGTGTTGTTGCCCTTTTTTCTGGTAGGTCCTCTCAATGGGCTAGCTACTTCGAGGTTCCTATGGTACTCTTCACAATGAGTTTTAGGGCTATGCCTAGGTACTTCCCATACTTAAGTAGATAGGGTTATTCCTTGATCTGAACCTGTAATTGAAATGAACAATACAAATGCAAAAAGAAAGAACTACTGCAATAATCACAGCACCCAGCGAGCCCAAGAAAGCACTCTGATACCATATGAGAGGAACCTCCTGCAACAATATAATGAAAATGCATGAAATAATAGAAATAGTAGAAATACAGAAGGAATTTATTGATCACAGGCCAATTCGAGGGGGCAACCTCCTTTGAGCAAGCTCAATACAATAAATTCATGGATGCCTTCATTGGCCTCAACATGTACTTATATACTAAGTCTAATCTAAACAACTATTACTTCCCATGAATGTGGGATAATACAATATACTCACGGGACAACTTACAAAGCATATGCATCCAACAACAATATACTAACAAAGTAAAGAGAAGGGTTAAACACGGGTTCCTAACAATAGAAGAAAGTTAGCTCACTGCCAGGAGAAGACTTCTCCAATATGCATCTACAAAATGTTGAATTACAGTTCCATTAATAGCTTAGTATACAGACTCAAATGTCTTCATATTGTCTGCCCTATTTTTCTTCTCTACGATATATACTATGTTTACTCCCCTTTATATCCTTTTCTGCTATGCAAACTACCTTAGATTATGCACAAATCAAATTCGCACATGTTCCACACTCACTCATCACACCAAAACTAAAATCCATCTAATATATATATATATATACACAATAATATTTAACCCAAATGTAGGTTGGCAAGCAACACATGAACATGTATACAACTAATGTACCTAGTTAGCTTGATCTTGTGCACAAATACCAATGTAGACTAAAAAAAACATACAATAGTCTTCATATGGGTTAGCATGAAACATTCAATTACTTTGATTGTACAAACAATATATCTTCTCTGCATATAGATTTAACAAGCCTGTCAGCTTGTCCCTTAAGAACACACTTGACTAATTCAACTGTCATATCATTACTTCCATTGAGGACCATATGAGACTCTAAGAATCATATCAAACATCCATCATTGACCTCTTAGCATACCTTTAGAACCAGAAGACATTATAGATCTTTATAGCAAAATGTGGATCTTGGAACTGTCCCTCTGTCATAGTGGAAAACTGTTAGACTAGAAGCTGATATTGGAGAACTTGTAGAAAATGATTTGTTGGGCTTCAAAAGCTACAAATCTAGATTTAGGTAGTCATGGTATGTATATTCAGTTCCTTAAAACTACAAGACAAAATATGCCACAACAGAGGAATGTGGACCCTTTTTCTCTGGTATTATGCATTGTTTCTAACTTAAGTCTGTTCACCCGAACTTAGCTATTTCACAAAATGACTTCCGAAGGAAGTTAGGACTTGAACACCGGAACATATCATCACCAAATAGCTATGATTAACATATATGAACTGCATGTAATGATCTTCAACTGTGGAGGCATACTAACCCAATCTCTGACACTTACTCTGCATACTGCCCATACTTAGTCATTTTAGGCTTCCAGACCAAAATCATTTTATGCCTTGTTGTCACACCAAGTTGATCTACTGGAGTAAGGTCTCTTTGTCCTATTGGTAGAATCCCTTTTGCCTTTTTTCCATCAACAACAACATTCAATCATTCACTAGAGCAGTGTCTCTTGCCAACATTTCCCTCTGAAAATAATGCCCATGTACTTTCACACTTTCTGAATTAAATGTGAAATGACAAGTGTCATTCCATCGTACTTCTTACCAACTTAGCAAAGGAACCAAGGGAGAAATGAGCACATTCGGTTAGTGAGTCAGAGATTAATGCAACTTTTTAACCGCAAGATTTGAGAGTTTGGAAGTTCAAAGAACTTGTAACCTCCTGACAACAAAGGTTTTCTTTAAAACAAAGGAAACCAAGACTGACAACAAAGGCTCAGAGATGTAAGGCTTGGAGACCAGTCAGGAAGTCAGGTGGTTCGAGAACTCTTGAACGTTCTGACTTAGGTTCAAAGATTCAAATATTTTTTTAAAAAATATGAAAATGACTAAGTAAAGGACACAACTTGGGCAAGAATGAGGACAATGATGAATAAAAGAACAGGGACTTTCTAAGATACACATGTTTTAGTAAATTTCAAAAATGGGCTAACAACTGGCTCTAATTAGGGACAAGGACTAAGGAGGACGTAGAGAATCTAGAAAAACTCTAGCAACAAATCCTTAATTCAAAAGGGAAATAGAGTCACACCAAAAACACAACAATAGAAACATGAAAGACAAAGAAAGAAACTATAGTACAAGGCAAGACTTAGGAGTTTACCAATTGTACAACTTCAGGTCTTGCCCATTGTAGGCAAGAGGCAATGGTGTCCCATCATGGTATGCTAGTAGAAATGCATTCCCTCCAATGACTTGTCTAATCTGAAAAGGCCCCTTCCATAGAGAATCAAACTTCTTATGAGCCCTTTTAGGCTCTCTTCTCTTGTCCCATAAAACATAGAGTCTCCCACAATGAAATTTCTTTGCTTAGATTTCTTATCAAAAATCTTTTTAACAATCTACTGATGATTGGTGATCCTATCCACAACAACTTATCTTTGTTCTTCCAACTTGTTCAAATACATAATCCTCTTTTCAAGAGTTGATTGAAATTGTTCACCTTCAATTGCCTTCTGTAAATTCAGTGTAGATAATTCCAAAGGTATGGGAATTACACTGTCAATCCCATAAACTAGCTGAAAAGGGGACATACCAATGGCTCTTTTGTAAGGTATTCTATTTGTCCAAAGAGCATCATATAAGATCATATGCCATCCTCTTTGATTTTCATCCACTAGCTTTTTGACAATTGAGATGAGATTATTATTACTAGATTCAGCTTGCCCATTTCCTTGTGGATAGTAGTCAGATGAATAAGAAAGGATGACACCATAATCATAATAAAAAGAGTGAATTCAGAAGAAGATAAACTGGTGGCATTATCAGCTACAATATTTTTAGGCACACCAAACCTAACCAAGATGTTCTCCTTAAGGAAATTATAGACTACCTCAGAGGTGGTGTGTTTTATAGAGATTGCTTCCACCCATTTGGTAAAGTAATCTATAGTTGTCATGATGTGAGTATGTCTGGCATTAGAATTAGGATTAATAGGTCCAATGAAATCTAGTCCCCACTACTGAAAAGGTTCATCAATCACCACTGGTTTTAGAGGCAATGTTGCTAACTGAGGTTCACTGGAAAACCTTAAGCACTTCTCACATTTAGATACCTAGTTATAGGCATCCTTGAACATGCATGGCCAATAAAAAAATTATCTTAAGATTTTGAAAGTAGACACCGATGCTAAAAAATGACCTCCACAGGCTTCATTATGAAAGGTCTCCAATAGTTTCTTCTATTGTTCCTTATCTACACACCTTAAAAATGTTTGGTCCGCTCCCCTATTGTATAAGTTCTCTTCCCAAAGAACATACTTGTTTGCTTTAGGCTTTAGATTCCTTTTTTCTTTTGCAGACAGGTGGGGTGGGAAGTCACCATATGTTAGAAAATAAGAAACATTGGAAAACAAATCATCAATAGTGCTTGTGAAAAGAACCAGAGGCAACTCTTCATCTTCATTAACTTTATTCTTAGCAATCATTCTACATAATCCTTTGCCTCTGACTAAATTGGTAGGTTTGATTTCAACATATTCTTGAACTTTAGCTATCTAGGCTCCTCTATTATTACATCCAATTTCTTGTTTCATAAGGATACTTTTTACAGCAGACTCTGGAACATAGACAACTACATGTGAATGTAAATAATAAAACCAAAAACTTTTTAAAGCTTTCACTACAGTATATCCATACTTCTCTAGTACAGAATATTTCAATTCATGTTTCTTTAATGGCACACTCATGAAAGCAATTGGAGCCTCAATCCCCTACTTGTTCTTTTGTAGAAAAATAGCTGACAAGGTATGTTCCGATGCATAGCAATAGGTAATAAAATATTTTTCAAAATTGGGATGCACTATTGTAGGTACATTTACAATAGCTATCTTAATCTCCTCAAATGCTTGTTTACCTTCATCACTCCATTTTAAAATAGGATGGTTTTTCATCATCTTAGCAATATGTCTAGTCAACTCAGCAAAATCAGGAACAAATCTTCTTAGAAAATTTACTTGACCAATGAAAGACCTTGTATTACTTTTGGTCATAGGTAGGCTCAATTGTTGAATTGCTTTGACCCTTTTAGGATCAATTTTGATACCATCCTCGGAGATGATGTGACCCAGTAGTTTCTTTTCAGTCAGCAAAATTTTACTTTTTAGGATTTAAAGAAATACCATGTTCTCTACAGCATTGCAACACCACCTCTAGATCATGCAAGTGGTCGGCCCTCTTCTTAGAGAAAACTATTAAATCATCTAGATAAACAATAATAATTTTATTTTTCATATCACCAAATGTTAAATCCATTGTCCTTTAGAAAGTGGACCCTACATTGATGAGGCCAAATGGCATCCAATTGTAAGAAAAAACACCAATAGGGGTACTGAATGTTGTTTTGTGTTGATCCTTTAGGGATACCTCAATCTAATTATACCCTGAAAACCCATCTAGCATAGAAATCATCTTTGAACTAGATATTGTTTCCAATATATAGTCCATCACAGGTAAGGGATAGTTATCTTTCAAAGAATCTTGGTTCAAATTTCAAAAATCAACACAAATTCTTATTTCCCCATTCTTCTTTCTGATAGGAACAATGTTAGCCACCCATGTAGAGTGGTGAATGGGGTAAATAATCTTTGCCTTCAGCATCTTATCTATCTCACTGAAAATAGCCTCAGATACTTTAGGGTTTTAAGTCCTTTGTTTCTGTCTAAAGGGAAAAGTACTGGGCTTTAACGGAATGTGGTGTTGCATCTTCCCATCTCTAAATTTCTTTAGGTCTACATAACACCATGCAAAAACATCTCTGTAGCGAACAAGCAAAGAAATTAAATGCTCTTGCTCTTTAAGAGAGAAACACTTCCCAACACAAACTATCTTTAGATCCTCCTCAATGCCAATATTAACCCTATCATCATCAGTTGATGATCTGATTGAAACCTTTCTTTTCTATTTCAGATACTGATCATGTCGGTTGAAAAGGTCCTCAAATGAGACCAAGCCCTTGGGAATTTTGTTTCCTTTCAACTAGATCACTTCAAATCCCTGGCCATTGTGAGAATTAGCCACTCCTAACACATCATTGCTTCCATCAAGACTCCCCTCAAAGAACACATTTGCAAATGACTCAGCCTTTTCTAAGAAAGATATAATTTTTTGGTCATTGTTAAATTCCTGCCAATGATTGACGTTGTCAGGCACACTGGGCCTATAGACCACCTCAACTCTGTAAGGTTTTTCCTTAAAGTCTGGTTGAGGTAATAAGAGAGATGCAAACATAGCCAATGAATCGGCTTGAGTGTTTTGATCCCTTAGCACAACTTCTATTAAGAAAGCATTAAAATCTTCTATGCAATCCCACACTCTATTTCTGTAGTGCCTCAGCCTTCCATTTTTCACTATATATAATTTCCTTACTTGCTTAACAATCAATTCAGCATCACCCCTGGCTCTCAACTGCTTAATACATTTTTCCTTCTCTAATTCCAATCCTAGTAGCAAGGCTTCATATTCTATAGCATTATTAGTGTTTTTGAACTCTAATTTATAAGCAAAAGGGAACTTATAATCATCAAGGGAAATCAGAACTACTCCAACACCAAAACCAGTAGTAGAAAAACTGCCATCAAACTCTTATGTCCACACCTCATTAGCTAGATTAGGGCTTATAAGATTTTCATCATCTCCCACTGTAGATGTGCACATGTATGTGCCAAGCCCAATTTCTACATATAAAATGTCCACTAACTTAAGTAAAGTGAACTTGGCCTTAGGTTCAAGGTTTAGGCAAACTTTCTTCCCATCCACTGGTATCAAAGCATGCGACTAGTCCATCTGAATCTCCCCACCAAGTCTCTACAGAAACTACGGCTCAAAAGCATCCCATAGCTTGTAGGTATATCTGCTAATAAAAGAGTTAACTTCAATATCTTCTTAGGATAAGTGGCAAGGACAACCTATGCATCTTTAATTTGACCTAAGATAGGTACTCAAGAGTCATCCATGGAAAAGCACCTACCATGTGAGGAGGTATAGGATAAACCTAGGGCTTTAGCAACCTGGACGGGCATTAAATTATCAAAGACTCCAGATTTGATGACTCAGTTGCTTAATTTATAACCAGCAATGTATAATGATACATAGAAAGGTTTTGGTTTTTCAAACGGGTTTTGAAGACCAGGTTCTTGGGAATGGGAACTTGAGCAATTTTGTTTTTCATCATGGACCTCTATATCATTAAACACCTGAGCATTGCAATGAGAAGGGTCCAAGGCTTTTGCTTAATATACCTAACCAGTCTATCTAGTTTAGAAGGGTTGAGCCTAAGGTATTCATCTTGTGAGATTTGGATTTTAGTGTTTTTACAAGACTCAATGATGTTAAAAGAACTAGAAACAAGAGCTTCATAAGAAGATGTAGAAGGTACCTCAGTAGATGCAACTTTTGGTGTAGTACTCTCTATCTTCTTAGAACTAGCATTTTTCTATCTTGATAAAATGTACTTTGGAGTAGAAGAGGAACTACCAGGTTGGTCTTGAGGTTTTTTCCCTTTTTGCGTTTGTTGTCCTCTAGTGAATATTGCACAATTGGGACTGTCAACCTCAGTGTACACATCTTCCCCACCTTTAGAGTTTGACTCATATTCAAAGAAATTAACAATTGCATCACTAGATGGAGAAGGTTCTTCTACATAGGGTTCTTTTGCATGATCATTCATTGAGAGCATCTGCATGAATCTAACCATCTCTAGATAGGATGCCCCATCATGATCTGTTGATAGATGAAAATTGCACATTATGTGATTATTCTTGTTGGAAGAAGGACCGACTTCGATCACCAACCTTTGAGTTGGACTAGGTAAGGGAAGTGTTCTGTTATAGTTCCCCTAGGAACCATGATCTTTCCTTGTTACATCTCGGTAGAAAGGCTATTGGGAGCCTTTAGGCATCTGCCTCTTCAAAGTAATTATGTCATTGGCCAACCTTTGTATGAAAGGGTCAGTAGAATTAACTACTGAAGGTTTACCTATCTGCAATTCCTTCTTCCATTTGCCAGTAGTTATGAGATCATCTTCAATTGCAATGGCTAGAGTTTGGGTTGCTACCAAGTTAGCAGCACCTTCCCTCTTTATAGCATAACTAACATCAGGAGGTAAAGAATTGATAAAGAAGCATTTCAACAGTCCATCACCAAGCATCACATCATTAGGTATTCTATTTGCAAGTTTGTTGAATTTAGCTACAAACTCTCTCATTTGTTTGTGGACTTCTTTCTTCATCGAAGAGAATTGAGCTACCAATGTGTGCTCATTATCAACAGTTTTGAACCTATCTTCAAACTATTGCCTCATGGTGGCCCAGTCTTTGATAGTACCATTGGGCAAATGGTAGAACCATTCTACTGCAGCATTAGTGAGGGATTCAACAAATAACCTGACGGATACATCTTCATGCTGCACTCCCAAGATAGAGCGGGCTCCAAAAAAGGCATTTATATGCTCGTCTGGGGTGACCTTTCCATCACCTTTAAATTTGGGCACTATCTTACTAGACCCCCTGTAAATCATGCAAGTTTTCTCCCAATCTTAAAGGACCTATAGTAGCTCCCCATGGTATAAGAGGTGGTTGGGCCATATTGAGAGGGTTATAAGGTGGGATGTTGACTTGAAGAGGTAAAACAATACTGTCAAGGGTTAAGACTTGACAAGAGGAACTTGTAGACTCTCTTATAGGTGGAGGGGAAGATGGCCTACTTAAAGAATTAACTTTACATGTAGGAGGGAAAGGAACAAAGTTCAAAGACTCAAGAAAGTCAAAGTCAATATCTATGATAACCTTCTTTCTATCTTCCCGAGTATATCTTTTCATAGCCAATTTTCACAGATATATGTATACATGTAGAAACAATAGTGTAGAGTTGCTAAACAACTTACTGGTTGTTATGATGGAGAGCTGGTTGGGCATGCATCTAGTTCCTTGGTCTATTAGTAGGGTTTCTCTGTCTATTGTCAGGAATCGCCTAAATTTAAAGGGCTCTATTTCTCCTATGCACAAGAACTATGCCTTCCAGAAAAACAATCTCCTGAGCATCACCAAAACAACATGTATTTTCTCTTATAATATCACCGAGTTCTTCTTCTTCTTCAAGCACTTCATCAACTTGGTGATATTGCTGATTTGTTCTCCTAGTTTGCCAGATACAACTCGCAGACCAGTAATAATGTCTTCTTGGTCACCAACATGCCAGTCTACATTAGGCTACATAATTAGTAAACGTCTTCCATAGAGAACCATGAAATCCAATGATAAAGCAATTCATAAAGTATGTATAGTTATTTTCATAAGAAATTCCCTAGTAGAATCACCAAAAATCTATTGGTTTACAGATTTGCCACCTAACTCCAAATTCCCACGCCCATACAAGTGACAAATGTAACAATAAATGAATCAATTGTAATGGTATTTTACAACTCTCTTCTTATTTAGCAAGGCATGGCTACCTTCTTATAATGTTCAATGAATGAAAACTTAGATTGCTTTTAACCAAAAAGCAAATAAAAGGTGGTACTTTTGACCAGAAAGCATTAAAGACAATGTGTCTCAAAACTACTAAATTCAAAGAAGTGCAAAGACTTTAGCAACAATAAATTCAACTGAACCAATAAAGAATTTCCACCACATATCATACAATCACCACCATAAATCATACACCAAAAGATAGATAATTCATAGTAGTAAGCAAGAATTAAAGATATCCAACCACTTCAATATAGAAATACCATCAACATCAGCAGGAATATATCCAACATAAGAAGAATATAAATTCAAACAACCATAACACAAAGTTTACGATCATCCAAACTCCACTGTCTAACTTCTATTCCATATATGAAAGCAATTGAATAGAAAGAAAAATTGATCTATCACCAACACAAAGTTTGCCAAAAGATCCATACATTGACCGACTAATTAATTTTATAGCCCAGTCTCCCCATAACTATCTTTCAATGATAATGACTTCTTGAAGACAACCAGTGATAAGGTCTTTTAAATTAACATAATTAAAATAAAGGGCCCTATAGAGCCAATAATTTTTGAGCAAATATGAAATAGACTAAAGCATATGAAAAGAAAGCTAGTTAATGATAGCCACATCCTCATCCTCCATATTGTCTTCTAGTGTCACTTCCTTCTCCTTCATCTATTCATCTCCAACTCCTGCATCCGCTTGTGCCACTTATGCCCTCAGTCTTGCCTTGTATGACCTATACCTGTTGATAATGGCTGATAAAGATATTCCAGTTGGAGTCCCAATCATGATGATTCGGCACTTCTTCTTACTTACTGCTCTATCCGCAATATTCACTTTTTGGTGAATGTCATCTAGCCCTCTCTTGATATTTTTGATATAAGCAACAATCCTTCCAAGTTTTCCAAGTGATTCCCCTATTATGATGTCATAGTTCACCATTTCTTCAGTCACCAATTTCTTAAAACTTTGTTTGGTTTCTTTGATATCTAGCAACTTATCATCATCATCCCTAGTGGCTTCTATTTCTATGATGGCAAAATTGGTTTTGATTCTCATCATGTCTAAATAGTAAAGAGCAATAACATTTATCATTTCCTCCTCAGCCAATATCAGGACACATAACTTCCACTCAATTATGCCAGCCCACATAGGTGCATCTAATACTCGAAAGAGTATGAATCCATGCTTCCAACCACATGATGCAAGAGGGT
The DNA here is from genome assembly GCA_027924645.1 of Cunninghamia lanceolata. Taxonomy (NCBI): domain Eukaryota; kingdom Viridiplantae; phylum Streptophyta; class Pinopsida; order Cupressales; family Cupressaceae; genus Cunninghamia; species Cunninghamia lanceolata. The sequence goes on from BSBN01000332.1 coordinate 2,799,770, forward strand.
AATCATATCAGAAATTTCCTCCTTAAAATACCCCCTTTTTAGATTGGTAGGAAGTTTAGATTTTCCCTTCTCATCTTCCAACCACGTTTGAGCAATACGGTTTTGACACCAATCCTTTTTCTCATAATAATATGTCTAAGAAGAAGACATAGAAACATCAGCATTTTTGTCATACTCATCTAAATTCAAATCAAGAGCCACTAATTCCGTATCAATTCAGGCAATTACACAGCCATCACAAGCTCTTATCTCCTAATCTTCTAGGAAATAGTTATTGGCACATGCAACTATCAAGTCTAGACAACACACAACAGGTGGGAAACTTCTAGCCTGGTCCAAACCACTGCTTACAATTTTATCAACTAGGGGGTCCTAACCGCAGGTTACATTCTTCTCCAAAAATCATCAAGGTCAATATGACCCAATTCAGTATCCTTCACATTGGACAACCCTTTTTCCACCATAGGAACCATAGGAGCCCCTTGGAATTTAAATTTCATCGTAACCAACTTAAAAACCCAGTCAACCAATAACTCAAAATTATTTATAGGCACAATAGAGCTCCACAATACAGGGGAAGAGCTATGAAGATTCACGAAAACAAAGGGTCTCTACCACCAAAGAACTTTTGTACTTAATGAAAATAGATAAAATGAGAGAGAGAGAGAGAGAAAGCCAACTGAACTGACCTATTTCTCAAGAATTTCATGGACTTCTAGGTGTATAGAGAATTCCACTCTACAATGTAATCCCCTTCATGAAATTATGAATGCTTTCTCGATGGGATGATTAACTTATTCAGACGTCATATCACCTCTCATAAATTTGCTCATAAATTTCAATAAATGTTGGCGGCAAATCAAATCTTGAAATTAGTAATATCCCTCGCAATTTCCCTCTGAAAAGAGTCCCCATGTATTTTCACACATTTTGAATTAAATGTGAAATGACAAGTGTCATTCCTTCGTACTTCTTGCTAATTCAATAAAGCCGCCAAGGGAGAAATGGGCACATTCGATCAACAAGACAGAGATTTATGGAACTTTTAAACTGCAAGATTTGAGAGTTCAGAAGTTCAAAGAACTTCTGACCTCCCAACAACAAAGTTTTCCTTTAAAACAAAGGCAACCAAGACCAACGACAAAGGCTTAGAGACTAGTCGAGAAGTCGGGTGGTTCAAGAACTCTTGAACCTGCCAACTTAGGTTCAAAGATTCAAAGATTTTCCAATAAAACATGAAAATGACTAAGTAAAGGACATGACTTGGGAAAGAATGAGGACAATGACAAATAAAAGAATGGGAACATTCTAAGATACAAATGCTTTAGCAAATTTTTAAAATGGGGTAACAACCCCTTACATGCAAGAGGTTTCCTACCCATTGGTGCAACAACCAAGTGATAAAGGACCATTTTGGGAAGAGGTGGTGGATAGTTTTTGACCATCCTCCATGCAACAATAATGAGGTCCCACAATATTTTTTGAGGAAACTCTACTGCGAGTTTGTCCTCAATAAAGTGCTAAACTATTTTGATATGTGGGACTTGCAGGGTAGAGGTGGGGGGTCAACACAAGATATCCCAGGGTCATGTCTTGACCCATAGAAGCCAGTGAGATGAGAACTCATGTAACTATCCCATGAGTACATTTCTATCCCTTCCACTATGAAGGAGAGTGTTGAGGTCGAGACACTATAGTCAATTAGTTCCTTGACCCAGAGCATCATAGAGCATGCCAATCTTGTAGCACAGTGTGGTCTAGGGGAGACTTTGAGTAGTAGGATTCCATCCCATACTTGTCAGGCTTACGAGTCAACTTATGGTTATGACCACACACATAGTCAGGATGCAAGTGCGCATGATACATTTTCAACTGAGCAGATGGTGATGACAAATGCCCTCCTGAGTGAGACTTTTGGTCTTGATACTTAGGTAAATGTTAGAAAGTTCATTGAATTTAATTTATTAAATTTCATTTTGAAATGCAAGATTAAGTAATTTAGTTTAATGATTGTAATAAAATTTTAGGGTCATAGCATTCATTTAGTTTTTAGCAGTTCTCCACTTTTGTATTACACTACAACAAGTATTACCGAGGTATGTAACTAGTAAACAATTATAAATATTACATGTGAATAGCATTGTTATATGAATGGTATTCTAATATCTAATTTTAGATGTTGAATAGGTTAATCTTGGAGGTTTCATGGCAACACCTCCTAGTGGAGGTGGAGTTCAAATATTCACTTAGGTAATAAAATAAAGAGTTTAACTAATGAATTTTAATTACTAGATTTTTGTAGTTTATATTCATATCATTGATTACATTGCATTGCACATCTTTCAAACTCAAAGAATTACTACTCATTGCATAACTAATAAATAGATGTTGATAGATGACAAAATTTCAATTACAATATAGTTTTTGAAAAAATGCCTCAAAGAAATGTGATCTCATGGAATGCCATGACAAGAAAATGCATAGACAAGGACAAATCACCATGAGACCACATTTCTTTGAGGCATTTTTTCAAATAGCTCACTGCCTTGTCTATGCTACTACATTTTTTATACATGTATACCAAAGCTTGTTGATCCCCTCCACATTATTCTTTAACAAATTCTCTCTAATAAACTCATTCAATTACCACCAATTAGACCCCTTGAAACAAATCTTCCCCTTTTAAAGGCATACGATCCCAAAGGTTTCTTCTAGTACCACCATGCCCCAGGACATGACACCGGAGAGGGGCATGGGCCTATGACATCTTATATAGCATATGGTTGACTCCAACATCATTTAGGTTTTAGGTATTAATTATAGGGGCAACAAGTCACCCCTAACCAAAATCTTTAAATCTACACTAACCCATTCCCCTACAAACTATGTCAATCCTATTACCTCAATTTCTTCCATCCCTACTTTTGATACTACATCTAACCCACCTAACTTTAATGAGGACCCTTCCTTTAATACTACTATATTCTTTGAGATGATAGGCACATTAGACATTCAACCTTATAATTTCATTGTTGAACCCACTCCTACACCTACCATCACTTTCTTGCTTGACAATGTGCCTATTGATGATTATAACGATCATCTATAGATTGAGGTACAAGTACACTATAAATTAATAGTTGAATCAAGGTGGATCTTTTGAGCCTTATTAATGTAGTTATAAAGGAACACTTATACATCACTAGGTTGTAAAGATATTCTTATCCCCTTTAGATATCTCCTAGTGTATACATAATGACAATTCTATACCTACTTTTGGCTCCCTCACCTTGCTAATCTAGGTAGGACCTAAATGCCTAGATGTCTCATGTCATATCATCCCCACCTCAGACCACTATCTATTCTCTTAGGTCATCCTTGGCTCATTGCAACGTGGGTTGTCCCTGAACTATCATCCACTAGTGCCTTAAATTCCCCATGGTGGTCATGTCTTCACCATTTCTCATAGCCCATACCAACTAGTTGTTACCTTAAGACACTTCTCCTTAGGTTATTTTTTGTCAACCCCTTCTGGTCCACCTCAACCTCATACCAATACCCTCTTTCACCTTTACCTATCTTATGCCTCTAAATGTATTACTCTCCCCACCCCACAACCTCTTTCTATTACTTCTCCTACTCCACTAGCTATGCCCCTATCTTCCCCATCATATATCCACATATTACTACTTCACCTTTCTCATTGACTTCTATCTCCCCTCTAACACCCCTCCAAGATAAAGTAAAAGAAAAAGTGTAGGACCTTTTCACATCCAATTCTAAAAGTATGCCTAAGAAACTTCCCCAACACTACACCTAACCTACTAACCAACCCATATCTACCCTACCTATTTCCTAATCTACCCCTATTAGTGAAAGGAAGCTACGTGTGCAGAAAAATGCTTCCTACACTAATCTAATGAGGGGAGATGACTGCAAATTCAATTTTATCTTTACAATTATAGATATGTTAACCCACTAACAGAGATATTACAGCAAACACATAAGCAAGAAAGTAAGATAGAAGAAGAGAGACACAAGATACACATGGGGAAAACCCTTATAGGTGAAAAACCGTACACTCCAAAACACAGCTCAAATGTATTCCGTAAACAATGAAGGTTAAAATACAACATAGAGCCAATGCTCTTGTAGGAGTCTTCAACACTCATATCTAGAGATGTTTTAGTAGCATAAAAGTACCTATCAAACCTGTAGTACTTCTCCTCTGCAAAGCACCTATTTATATAACAAATACAAGGCAAAAATGGCTCCACATTGGGATGGGCGTCCAACATGGCCTCATGGCCCAAAACCCATGCCTATGGACACTTATCCAACACTGTAGGATGTTCCTGACACTTGTCAAGTCACCCCATCCCAAGGAGGTCACCTATTTCCAAAATGGGTTATGATAGATGCTCTTACGACTCTTACAACAGTCATAGAATCTATCATAGCTATCAAACTTACAACTATAAGAGAATTTGTCATACATAGGCTATAAATAGCATATTCTCTTACAACATGTCATAGTCCACCTTGGGGCACCCAAAGATGCCTTTTTCAAAGATTCTCTTCAACACATGTCTTCACCTGTCATAGAATCTCCCATTTCTGACTCTTACATGTCATAACTTTGTCATAGGAATCTGTCATGACCATTTCGATCAATATTCCCTTACACAACATCCAAGATGCTGACACATGGAAAATATTCCTACCACTAAGTGGGATGCCTATCTCCTCATGTGTGGACAAAATTACATGTGGTCATATGCCATGTAGGATGACACACCCACAATATGACAACATAGGATTTGCATCCAATTAATACAATAGGCAATAAAAAATAAATACAATGTAAAAATACAAGGAATTACCAAGGTTGAGACACCTTAATTCCCAACATTCTCCCACTTGTCAAACACCTTGTAAGAGCCAGTAGAATTAACAGGATTTAACTGTTATAGGCCGAGAGGCCCATAGACTCCGAACACCATTTGAACTTCTCTGTGCCCACTGGTTTCTTCAATACATCTGTAACATTCCTCAAAGTATTTGCCTTCTCCAAATTTACCTTCTCATCCTCTACCATGTCTCACTGAAGTGAAACTATACATCAATATGCTTTGTTCTGGCATGGAAAGCTAGATTCTTCGCAAGGCAAATCACACTCTGACTGTCACAACAAATCATAATCTATCCTGCATCAACACCAATATCTAAACACAATCTCTTAAGCCAAATGGCTTCCTTACAAGCATGAGTTACTGCTATGTACTCAGCTTCTATCGTGGATAAAGTAACCATAGGCTGTCGCTTACTCATCCAACTAATTGCACCACCAAACATAGTGAACACATAGGCACTGGTGGATCTCTTGCTGTAAAAGTCACCTGCCCAATCAAAATCCACAAATCCACAAATACAAACTAAATGCAAAGGTTATGTAGCATTACTGTGACAACATATGGAATACTCATAAGTACCCCTCAAATATCAGAACACTCACTTTATTGCATCCCAATGTACCCATCCAGGATTGGCCATAAATCAACTAAGGACTCGCACTGCTCGGGCAATGTCTGGTCTTGTGCAGACTATATCATACATCAAACTACCAACAGCACTAGCATAAGGTACTCTACTCATGTCCTCCACCTCACTAGGAGATTTCAGACAATCATTAATAGACAACTTTGTCCCCAATGAAACAGGAACACACAATGGTCTACAATCTTCCATGCTGAACCTATCCAACACGGTCTTCACATACTTACTCTAGCTTAACCAAAGTTTTCTATTAGCTCTGTCTCTTCTAATTTCCATTCCTAGAATGTACCTAGCTACCCCAAGATTTTTCATCTCAAACTGTGATGACAACTAAGACTTCAAATCAGAAATCATATTCTTACCATTCCCAATCAACAACATATTGTCAACATACAATGCAATAATGAGAATGCAATCATTGTCAAATTTGTAATACACACAATGATTTGATTTCAATCTCAGATATCCAATTGACAACACAAAGGCATCAAACTTCAAGTGCCACATCTTAGGAGACTACTTCAAACCATACAAAGACTTCTTTAACTTGCAAACCAAATTTTCTTTACCTTTCTCTATGTAATGCTCTCATTGTGACATGTAAATTTCTTCCTCCAAATCACCATGAAGGAAAGCTATCTTCACATCCATCTATTCTACCTCTAAGTCATAAGCAGCTACAAGAGGTAACAAAAATTGAATGGATGTCATCTTTACAACGGGAGAGAAACTTTCACCATAATCAATTCCATCCACTTGTGAATACCCCTTTGTAAACAATCTAGCCTTGTACTTTTCAACATTGCCATCTGCACTGAATTTCTTCTTGAATACCCATTTGCATCAAACGGGTTTCTGTCTAGTAGGAAAAGACACCAAGTCGCATGTTTTATTCTTTTCCAAAGAAGCCATCTCATCTTCCATGGCCTCCTTCCAGGAACCTATATCTTTCATTCCCATAGCCTCTTTCATAGTTCTAGGCTCATCAATGTTAGTAAGCAAAGCAAAAGCACAACTAGAATCAAGTAATGAATAACCAAACCTATCAGGTTACTTTCTCATTCATGTAGACCTCCTCAATGGCTGAGGTTGAGGTTCTGCTTCTTCTTCTAAGCTTTCAGAGCTACTAGAGCTCTCCTCATCATCAGGTCTCATAGGGTCTGTCTATTCAGTCTTCTTAGGGGTAGAAGGAAACTAAACCACATCTTCTTTCTTTTTGATCTGTTCTAGCTGTAGAACAATAGAAGAAGGTGTTATCTCTTTGAAGATAACACTTCTTCTATACAACACTTTTTCAGCCACAAGATCCCAAAGCTTGTATCCTTTCACACTGACACCATAGCCAATGAAAATATATTTAATAGCCTTGTTCTCCAATTTAGACCATTTCTCCCTAGGCACATGTGCCTATGCCTCACAACCAAAAACATGAAGATGTCTAACTGAAGGCTTCTTACTAGACCACACCTCCATAGGTGTCTTACCAACAAGAATTGATATAGGAGATCTGTTTACCAGATGGCAAGTAGTGGCAATAGCTTTAGCTCAAAACTTGTGTTCGAGACTTGCTCCACTAAGCATACTCCTAGCCTTCTCCATCAGTGTCCTATTCATCCTCTCTGCAACTCCATTTTGTTGTGGGGTGTATGGAGTTGTCTTATGTCTTTCAATCCCTTGCTCTTTACAGAACTTATCAAACTCTACCGAACAAACTCACCACCATTGTCAGTTCTCAAACACTTAATCTTTTTACTAGTCTAATTTTCAGCAAAGGCTTTAAAATCCTTAAACCAACTAAAGACTTCAGTCTTGCTTCTAATGAAATAAACCCATGTCCTTCTACTGTAATCATCTATAAAAGATACAAGATATATAGATTGGAAATTGAAGGAACATTAACTAGACCAAACACATTAGAATGAATAAGATCCAACACACCAGAAGACTTGTGAGAACTAGAGTAAAACTGAACATGGTTTTGTTTTCCATATACACAATGTTCACAAAAGATGAACTCAAGATTACAATCATTTAACCCCTCAAAGAGGTTTTTATTTTTTAGGGTTCGCAGACCCTTCTCACCAATGTGGCCATATCTAAAATGCCGTAACATAGTCTTTTCGGTAGGAAGCTTAGCTTCCATAGCATGTGCACTACCATTAGAACTAGTTACAACAGATTTCATCACTACTCATTCAGATGGTGGGGATGAAGTGACTACATCTCTTTTCTTTGAGTCAGAAGAACTATTGCACTATGAAGTGCATGCCTCTAGTTGAAATAGAGTACCTCTCCGAGTACCCTTCGTAAGCACCATAGATCCTCTAGTCATCTTGCATCCATCCTTTGAAAAGACAACCTGCACACCTGCATCATTCAACATACTTATAGAAAGCAGGTTCCATGCAAAGCCAAGGATGTGCATAACCCTAGTGATCCCCTTCACTCATCCATCAAGGAATCAGATTGAGACTCTTCCACGACCAACAATCTTCAGATGAGAGTCATCACCCAGGTACACTCTTCCACCATCGAACTCTTCATATTCATGAACCAGCTTCAATGTGAGGTCATGTGGAATGATGCACCAAAATCAATCAACCACACATCATTAGATGCATGGGTGGCTAGGGCTATGATGAAGGCATCACCATCATCTTGTGACTTGTCAAAATCTGAATCAGGGGCTGTCTTCTTTTTCTTTTTCTTTTCTTCTTTGCATTCCTTTCAAAAATGCCCCATCTTCCCATAGTTCCAATAGAGAGCCTTGGACTTTCTAGGAGATTTAGATCTCCCACAGGATTTGGATATGCCCTTTTCACCTTTCTTGTGCTTCTTCTTCCCTTTCTCTTTGGGTCTTCCATGAAACGCAAGAGCCTCTTTGGCTGACTCAAATGTCTACCTCCTCATTTCTTCAAATAACAGTGAGGACACTATTAGAACTAAAAAATTTTACATTATTCATCTGCTAATAATTCACTAAGTCTCCACATAGTGTAAATAATGCCCCTCATTTCCAAAACCAATCACCAAAAATTTGTGTGACAAGATCCATTCTAGAATCTGCACATAGACAATCTCATGAATATACCTAGCTCTCTGACCACAACCTAATTCTGATGCTAATTTATCTATGTCGACAAGACCTTAAGTAACTCACCCCGAACAACAAAATACATTTTTGAAGTATAATGTGATAATCGGTAAGATATGATCGATGTCTAAATGATCAAAATTTCATATGTCAAAAAATTGGGGCGACATTATGTATGTATCACCGATGCATACTCATCAGTGTGAGTGCAACAATCAAAGTGAAATCCTAAGGTTATACTGAGCCTCTAAGTCACACCAACTAATGGTCCATCACCAAGAAGTAAACAATCTCTCACCAAAGCATAATATTAAGACCATTGGCATGACATATACAGTTGGAATGAGATCCTTATGCTTCCCTAACCATGAGAGTCACTCCGATATAAGAGACAATAGATTTTAGTAAGACTCTCACTGATATGTTCTAATAAAAGGAGCAATGGAGATAAACATTATCGAGAAGATCTAACCTGTCAGGAGACTATCATATTCTCTTGACGATGGAGATTGTCATGCTGATAAAGATAAGGTAATCCCTATTATCAGAGAAACACTCACCGATACCAAGAATAACATTCGCCAAACCTGATCAATATGACATCGGGATGAAAATTGTAATATCTCCTTGAAATAACAATAAAGGGCTCATAACTCTGTGAAAATTTAAAAGAGTACTTTGTGGAGACACCAACATACCCTTTGCGACCAACCAAAAACCTATGAAAGAAAAATGACGCTAAATAATATGATGATTGGCAAAAGAATAAAATGGTCTCACCGATATGATAAAAAGGGCATCGCCATGACATTTTGAAATTCATGAATTCTATGCATTCAATTCTGATGGTAGCCATTAATGGCTGATTGAACATAATACTATATAAGACATTCTAAATCCCACTAAAACCAAAAACAAGGGTTGCAGATGAAGAAGTAATTCATCAGGGACCAGGAGATTTGTGTAGAGCATATACAGGTAAGTCCCTAAACTTTTTTTTCATACAATCAAGTTCTGGTAATTCCCTAATCTACAAGGAAAACCCTTTATTCACGTATCCAAGAATGCAATATGTGAAGTTTTTGATTTAAATGACACATATAACACCCCTATCATACATGAAGACCTAGAAAAGGAATATTTCAGATTGGATACCACATATAAGGGCTAGAGACTGCCATTACATAGACCACAGAATGAGGGGAATTTGGTGCCATTTGAAGAAGGGAATGAACCACCATTCCATGTCGAATTGTTCGAACCTTACCTAAGATACACATATTACTCAGTAGGGCAGGTATTGGGAACTAAAGTTCCAGAGTTTATGACTATAGTACCCATGGTCATCTCTATGGATATCTAGTGCCATCATGCACAGACATTTGACTATGCTTCTTTTATTCTTAAGGAAATAGACTCATGTCTTAAGGCCTTAAAGAGCAGTTCCCCTATAGTAACCTTCAAACACTATTCTATTCTCATGCATATGGTTTTGTATTTTAGACAAGAACTAAATCTATGGCCAGCGCAGTTGAAAGTTTCACATATTGATAAAGATGGTCAACTGTTGCCCCTACAATTGTGGACCTCTATATGGGATAGTAGGTTTGGAAATTCTAGTTATGTTTATTTTAAAGAATTCTTTGTGAAAACCCTGTACAGATGTTATGGCTAGCCATGCAGTTACACTTTTTCAGAAGAAATTAAAATTTTTTTGGGACCCAAGGATTTTGATGGGCCACCCATTATAAACCACAATTGGGGGATTGGTATAGTTTTCATGATTGCGTAGTGATTAGAGTATATGGGTTTGAGGATACCCCTTTTCTATTGCCAAAAACTATACCAGATAGGGTGGCATACTTGGAAATAGTTAGACATCTTGACTACTCAAATGTGATGAATCTTAGCGCATATGATAAACAATCTTTTATGCCAAGCACCTTATGTTTTGGTGACTTTACTGTGTTAGCTAAAGAAGGTTATGATCTCATTCTTGATAAATTGTCTCATTTTAATCTTAGGAAAGCAATACAAAGAAAAAAAATTGACCTAGAAGGCTTTATTGATTATGCTAGAAAGAAACAAAAATTGAGTTGATATACTCATGTGCCCTTCCCTCATGATGATGTAATCAAAAATTTGGAAGAAGTAAATGCTGAAGCAACCATTAATGAATATAACTAGAAAGTGAGGGAAAGAAGAAGGGAAGCACAATAAATTGAATTGATTTCCTCTGATAGTGAAGGATCTGTGGCATCTAAGCCCCATGACTTTTCTTATACAATTTCAAAATGTAGAATTGAACCATATCAACCCCCTGAAAGAGGATTGGAGATTGAAGAAACAAGTGATAATGATGCTAGACAAGTTGCATATAAATATTTTATTTCAGATGATCAGTTTGTTCATACCCCTGAGTTTAGATCCTTTTTGTACAAACACAAGGGGAAGGCTATCAGAGAATCAGTCTTAGATGTTACACCAGACAACAAGATGTAGTTAATGAATGCTTTAAAAGCAAAATTTGAAAAGGAGATGAAAGATATAACTCCTGAGAAAGGAAGGGAATTACTCAGAGTCTAGTGTAATGATATTCTTGGATCTCTATTTGAATTAAACACTTGTTTTTGACAATTTTCTGCATAACGATGATACAAAACACAAGCTTAGTTCTGAAGGGGTTGTTGAAGTATATACTAGAACAAAATACAATCTAGACGAGAACTCCCTCATGATATGGGCTCTATACCCACCAAAACAAAAATCTTGTTGTTATTGACATTGAAAAACATTTTGGCCATGTTATGACATTGAGAGTTGGAGAAACTGATCCAGTCATCACAACAGAACTAGGAGTAAATGTGGCAAAACTAAATAAAGCTCAGATTCAAATGTTGATAAAGGAGAGGGATACCTACAAAGTGAGCTGGGAAATTTTGAAAAAAGAAAATGTAAAAAATTTAGTCTCTCTTAAAATGATTACACAAGCAGAAAGCTCACAGCAGGTCTAACCACCTTTAAAACATCAAATGACACAGGTCATAATAGATACACTCACTACAATCCTGTAGAACAGGCATGCTCATCTGATGCAATGGATGCATAAATTATGGGATATTTACCTAGAAAATCAAAAGGTCATTCAAGAAAATGAAAGACTAAATAATAGAATACATGATAAGTCACATGAAATACAAGGTAAACACACCTCTGATAGTGCAGACACATCTAATGTAGACAATCTTATTAAGCAACATAATAAGTACCATGATAGGCTCCAAGATGAAGTAAAAGAATGCATGGAGACTTTTCAGATAGGTGTACCTATGTTACTCAGGAATGACAAAGATTTGAAGAACAAGGATGAATGTGTCAAGGAGTGTCAGGGAATATTGGATGAAGCCATAGAAAATATAAAACATGAAGATTCGGCATCCAAGGAAGCTTGCTCGCATCTGGAGAAGATGGTTTCAATAGAGGTGGATGTTAGGGATGCCATTGAGTATGCCAAGACACACCTGAGCCAGAAATATTTGGATCATCTTGCTCAAATCTACATATGGCTCAGCAGGGCTTAATGCTAAATGCATTTGTTTATTTTCATCATAATTCTATTAGTTCTCAAAAGACACTATGAAGAGACGTGATCTCTTCACTAATATTATATAAAAAGCTATAACATATGATGATCATAGGATCATCGATATAGAGGCATCTCTCTTTACTTGAAGAAGACCACAAATATTATATATAAAAAGAAGATATATTGTTAGTTCTGTTTTAATTGAAGAATTTATGTTACACATGTTTACTTTCTAAAAAGCATAATGGAGAAGAATATTTCTACATGGTGATTTATTTTTAGTGTTCAACAGTTGTGTTAATTTTCATGATTATAAGCTATTTGACCGTCTCCAAAGTGGCCTTTCATGTTATTCAGATCTAGTGTGAAACACATTTGATTTGTCAATACACAATTGTTATCATTGTGTGGTGCTGTGATTGGTTTCTGTGTGAAGAAGGATTAAATTACCTTTTAAGCAATCTTGTCTGATTGGTTCTAGTTGGATTAAAATCCTTTTAAATAAGTTGTCTTAATTGGTTCCTCTCACATCCGAATTAAAATCCTTTCACAACTTCACAATAACATAAGGGGATATCATTGGGATAATTAAGAATAGTCTAAATAACATACATACTTGCACATTTGCATTAGGTGCAGGTATTAAAAAGGTGCCCAACTATTAGAGTTAAGCTAGAAGGTAAGTTCATCAATCACATACATCTGTTTCCATTCACTGACACAAATAGCCCAATAGATTAAGGCACTAGTATTACTCATTTCATTAGTTGAAACATATTCATAAAGTTTGTCATGATATTGCTTATATAATTTATACCAAATTAGAACCATACCATTTTCAATCACTGTTTAGACATTAGAAGTAAAAGTAGGCAGTAAGTAATCATCTATTCCACACCATTTGCCACAGTGGGTAGATTCATCTCTCAACCAAGATCACACATCCATTCAATCTGCTTTATTAAGGTGTACCCGCCTCAGTCTAGTAGAACCTAAAGTGCAGGGAGTCATCAACCCTATAGGTTAACTCCATTTTGTTAGTTCAAAAATGTTGCAAATCTAAGCATAGAACCTGGCATCCTCCTAGGATTTGTAACTTGCATTTTTGAGACCTAACAGAATTGGTGACTCTACTGGGGATCACACAACAAAATTTGGTAAGAAGCCTAGTCTATAGAGTCAAAAGGTTGAAACTCTGCTGGTTGAAGAGAACCCAAACACTAATCAATTGTCTTAAGTGAGGTGGCGACTCTATTTCACAATATAATCATTTTATGTCTTGATCTTTTAACATGGACAGTAGGAGATCTAAAGCTGATGGGAAAAAACTACAATCATCCCTACCCCTAAGAGCTCCTTCAAAGAAAATCATATTATCAAACCAATCTCAACAGGATCATAATCAAGATGCCTAGGAGAATACTTCTGATCAGCCCATTATAACTCATAATAGTTTCACTCCTTTGCATGAATCAAATGAAACCCTATCCCAGAATTGTGGATTATCTAATGATGTTCTAGCCTAATACAGGCCTAATCCCCAAAGGCAACTTGAGTATGAAGCATGAATTATGAGGCAAATAGACCAAAGACAAGCAGAATATGACTATCAGATGTCATTACTATAGGGAGAGGGAGCTCAACAAGATTGATGAATTAGGGAATAAATGACAGTCCAAAGGATATAAGGAACAAAGATGAAATGCAACAGAATTTGCTTGAATTATAGGAGGAACTCGAATTGGTTAAGATAAGAGAAGTTGAGACTTTATTGAAGCAAGAAATTCAACAGATAAAAGGTAGAACTAAAGTAGCTACCCCAAAATATGTACCTCCACATAGACAAGGAGGGCTTGCTCCAAGGAATATACAGCAAAACTTGGACCAAAATGCAGGAGGTTCCTCCAATTCACAACCATCATCTGGGAGTCATGTTCATCAGAATGTTCCCCCAAGAAATCCTAGACCACCCTTCACACATAATACTTCTCAACATATAGTCAATCCGTACCCACCCCCTGGCCAACAATATCTTAGGCCTCATAATCACCATGCCAACCCCCATATAAACTCACAACAACAACATACTTACCATCAGCCTCCATATGGGTATCATTATTACCCCAACCCACCACCCATGAACATGCCTCCACAAAACCTCATGAACATATGCAGGCAGTTTGATCTAATAGGGTATCAATTATATCCATACCCCACTGACAGTAGCTAGAGGAATATGGTCCCCAAGTTTACTAGGAACAATACAATATCAATTGAGGACCATATTAGAAAATTTAATGCCTTTGTACAAGATATCAGTTTGGAACATGAAGATGTTATGATGTCTTTAACTGAGGATGCACGAGACTGGTTCAACATCTTACCAGATGCCTCATTCAATTCCTTAACATATTTCCATGATCCATTTAAGGAGCAATATGGTAATCAGTATGCCCCTGAGTTTGCCTTGAATGAGCTAATAAGCCTCTAGAAATACTAGAATGAATTAGTATATGACTTCAATCTAATATTCTCCAAACTACATAACAAAGTACCACATGGATCTAAGTTGACTGACCCAACAACTTTAAGTATTTATCTAAAAGCGTTTGATCCTAAAATAGGATATGAACTTAGAAACCGTTGCCCTAGGAGCTTAGCTGAAGCACAAAAAATAGCATTGGCTATTGAAAATAATAGAAAAGATGCAGGGATGATTTGAAAAAGAGATAATTTTAGAGTTCCTCAAAACCCTAACAATCACTACAATAAGCAGGAGAATCAATACATAAATGAAAGACCTAGGTTGCATGACATGCCATATAATACCAATTGGAAAGATGGAAGACCTATTGAAAATAGTAGAAGGCAAAATTATGGCAAGGATACTCCTGATCCTCTAAAAAGAAGTGGGGTACATATGGTAGAGGATAATCCATGGTGCTTGGTATGTAATTTTCCCCACTCACCTAAGTATTGCATAGTGTCTAAATCAATACACCAAGAAGAAGCATCTTGTGACTATGAAAGAGATAGCCACACCATAAATATGATGGAAAATATACCATACCAGATACACGAAGAATATTCTTCTACATAAGAAGATGGATATGAGTATGATGTGGGAAATCAAAAATATAATATCAATATGGGAAAACAAGAAGTATTTTCAAATCAAGAGGATAACTATACAGGGAATACTTATTATCCTAACATATCACCACACAATCAATGGATAAAGCCCATTGAAACTAAAAAGAAAGCTCTTACAATGGTTGTAGTGGCACAAGCTAAAAATGCTTATAATTTAAGAAGCAGGACAGTAAATATAGACCAAGGAACACCTAGCAGTGTCTTTATAAAGGATCAAAGTTACAAAAGAAATAACACAAAATCCTCACATAAAGAACCAAAAAGAACTAAACAAAAGATAAAATGTCAGTTCAAGAAAAAGAGCATATAAGAATAGAAAAAAATGATCAAACAATAGCTCCTTCATTTGACATTGCCCACGCAATATCTCAGGTTAAGATATCAGTACTTCTTTTGGAGATGATGAAGGTAGATAAATATAGGAGTACAATGGTTAAACTAATCTCAGATATTACGAATCAAGAACATGAGAGATCTGAAAATAAAGCAAACAATGTTCAACAAGAAACTATTAAAGTTCTTGAAGTATATCTAGGTGATACTTTAATAAAAAAATCCCTCACAAGTGGACCATTTTTATACCACTTTATTATCAGAAATAAGCTGGTAAGAAATTGCATAGTTGACTAAGGTGCAATAATGAATATTATGCCAGTAGCAGTCATGGAAGAATTGGGAATGTGGGTTGACACTACATTTGGTAAGTGTTATGCAATGGACAATAGGTCTATTCTAGTTGTGGGCATTATGAAGGATGTGGAAATAAAACTGGCTGCTTACCTTGAAGCAACATATAATGTTGATATTACTGTGGTTGATATCCCACCATATTACGGGATGTTACTATCAAGACAATGGGGTGCAATGGCAGGAGGGAATGTTCAGTTAGATTTATCATATGCCACAATACCAATGCGAGGCAAAGAAGTTAAGCTTTGTAGGGAGCTGAGATGCAAGAATATCATAGAACGCATAGATCAAAACCAAATAAATTTATTCTATGATACAGACTTGGGTACCTTCAAAATTGAAAAAGGTCAGCTAGAATTACAAAACACTGATCCAATGCATCTAGAAGCTCAAAAAGATGAATGTGATGTATGGAAAATGTATTTTGATGGTGCATACAACAAAATGGCAAATGGGGTAGGAGTACTATTTATCTCACCAATGGGTAAAACCTTCAAATACTCGTTCTTATCGACGTTTGAATGCACCAACAATGTGGCAGAATATGAGGCCCTACTCAGCGGTCTGAACATTGCAATAAAGTATAAGATAACAAACCTAGTTGTATATGGGGACTCCAAATTATTTACCTCTAAAGTTAGAGGGAAGTATTCATTTAAAAATAAAAGGTTGAAACAATATAGAAATGTTGTTTGGGATGATGTTGAGTTATTTGATGCTTTCTCAATTAATTGGATAGATAGGTCAAAAAATATAATGGCAAATTTCTTGGCAAACATCACATTGAAAAGAGATGATATCACATTGGCAGGCATCACTGAAGTGGAATTCAAAACCAGACCTACTATTCCAGATAACATCCATAATTGGCAAGTCTTTAGCGATGACACGGATCTAATCAAATTCTTATATTGTGTTGATTGTTATGAAAATCAAGAAATTGATTTCAATGCGTTTGTGGAGGAACATGATGGAAAAGAAACCCTTTTTGGTCAGGAGATAGTTCAGCTAAGAACAAATAAAATACCTAAGGGACTCATAGAATTGGAGAAAGTATTTGATGGACATGACCGATTTAAAACAAAAAACATACCCATAATACAAAATGATCTTGAAGAAATAAATCTAGGAACACAAACAACCCCAAAGAATGTATACATTGGGAAAAAATTGAATCCCAAAATCAGGAGCATGCTCATCAACTTGCTCAGAAAATACAAACATGTATTTGCATGGTCCTATGATGACTTGAAAGCATATCGAGAAGATATTTTTCAACATGAGATACCATTGAAGCCAGATTCCAAACCATTCAAGCAAAAGTAGAGGCCTATCAATCCCACGTTGGCCCCTAAAATGCTTGAGGAACTCACAAAACTAAGGGATGGAGCTATTATCAAACCCATTAGGCACTCTTCTTGGGTTTCTAACTTGGTGCCTGTCAGAAAGAAGAATGGTGATATTAGACTATGTGTGGATTTCAGAAATTTAAATAAATCCTCACTTAAGGATAATTACCCCCTTCCTAACATGGAAGGAGTACTGCAAAAAGTCACAGGCTATGAACTATTATCCATGATGGACGATTTTTTAGGATATAATCAGGTGAAAGTCAAGGAATCATAGCATTATAAGATTGCCTTCACCACACCATGGGGAACATATGTTTATGTAAGAATGCCATTTGGGCTCACAAATGCTGGAGCAACATTCCAAAGGGTGATGGATGTGGCTTTTGCAGGACTAATTAATGAAATCATGGTGGTCTATCAGGACGATTTGACCATGTATTCCAAGAAGGCTGAGAATCATTGTACACACTTAGAAAGAATTTTGTTAGAGCCTTGGAATATGGAATCTCGTTGAATCCTAAGTGCCAGTTCGCAGTCATAGAGGGCAAGCTGCTTGGCCACATAGTTTCAAAAGATGGAGTAAGAATAGATCCTGAAAGAGTAAAAGCCATTGACCAAATCCCCATCCCTAAAACTATGAAGGCTATACAATCCTTCTTTGGCCAAATCAACTTTGTTAGGAGATTCATACCAAACTTTGCAGAGATAGTTAATCCTATATCAAAAATGTTAAAGAAGAATGTGGAAATAAGTTGGACTGCTGAAGCCTTAGAAGTATTTGCCACTATCAAGAAAGCAATCAAAGAGGCTCCAGTTTTAAAATCTCTTGATTTTGGTAAACCATTATAGATTTTCTCATTTGCATCCTTTCACACAGTTGTAGCAATTATGCTATAGGAAAATGACGAGGGATATGAGTAGCCCATTTCATTCTTCAGTAAATCCCTCTAATGTGCAGAATAAAATTATGACATCATAGAGAAATAGGCCTATGCATTGGTGAAAGCTGTCAAAACATTCAGACCTTACCTGGTTGGGGCAAAAGTAATAGCCTATGTACCAAACGCTACAATTAAGGATGTATTTGTGTAAAATGAGGTAACAGGAAAAAGGTGCAAATAGCTTAACCAGATCCAGGAATTCAACATAGAAATTCAAATTACAAAACTTGTGAGAGGACAAGGACTAGCAAAGTTAATGACTGAAATGAATTTGGAAGTTGCCCAAGTATGCAATATGAATGATGAAAAAGATATGGTCACAAGTATTGAAAAAACTCCATGGTATACTGATATTGTATACTATCTTAAACATTTAAAATGCCCTGAAGGATTTGATGACAACAGAAAAAGGACACTTAAGCTCCATGCCTCAAAATATGTGCTCATAGAGGGTGACCTTTATTGGAAAAATAAGAATGGCATTCTACTATTATGCCTAGATGAAGATCAAGTAAGACATGCTTTGAGAGAGATGCATGAAGGAGTGTGTGGGGGGCATTTCTTAGCAAAAATTACTGCCCATAAAATATTGAGGGTAGGCTATTATTGGCCTAAAATGTTTAATGATGCTTATGACTATACCAAGAAATGTGAGGCATGTCAAAGGTTCTCTAGAAAATTGAAATATCAAGGAGCATTATCCTTAAGACCTATGCAGGTTGATACCCCATTCTACCAGTGGGGAATTGATTTTGTAGGAGAAATTGTAGAAAAATTTAGTGGGGGATACAAGTGGATATTGGTGGCCATGGACTACTTTATAAAATGGATAGAGGTTGTACCTACAAAACAAACAACCAGTAGGGTTGTGACAAATTTTTTGATTGAAAATGTCATCACTAGATTTGGGGTACCAGTAAGAATCATAACTGATAATGGAATGTGCTTTAGATCAGATGAATTTAAGGAATTTTGTAAATCTTATGGTATAACAATTTTGTATTCCTCGCCATATCATCCACAGGCTAATGGGTGTTAAGGGAAAATTGGTTTAACAATGAATAATCAATAATAATCAATATCAAGTTACCCAAAACTCAATGAAATGGTGAACTAAGGAGATTAATTGAATAAAGCAATGAACAACAAAGAAAACCTTCCTTAATTCAAAACTTCCATTGATTGCCTATCACAATCGTTCTTGCATGTATGAATGATGCCCTCAGAGAGTGCACTTCCTTGCTATGCTTCAAGAATATCAATTGGGAATGGCAGTGATATTATCGCAATGAAGAGGAGCTTCACAACGATGGTAGTAGTGCATAGTGCATAGTAGCGAATGTGATCACAAGCAATGAAGGAATTGGTGCAAAAGGCGCGCTGTAATTCCTATAGAGTAACAATACTTAAAGCTTGGATGAATGAAATGGAAGAATAGGGTTCAATTTATAGACTTGAGAAAGAGAGGATCAACGGTATAGAAAGAATGAGAAGATCAACGATATAGAATGGTTGAGGAATGTGCAACGAATGAGAAGAGGACATGTGTCTTGCTTTCTTTTGCATGAGAGGAGTTATCAAAAATAGAAGAATGAGTTAAAGCAATTAAAAGAATATAATAATCAGTTTAGTGATTTAAAACGAGAAGAAGGGATTTGCATGAGAATAAGAAGATATTTTGCTTTATTAAATATTAGGAATATTTAATTGCATGTGCACAAAGATTGAATTATATTTAGAGATAACTCAATTTAGAAGAAATAGACAACTTAAATAAATATTTGATTTATTTAAATTTACAGAAGATATTATTGGAAGAAACAAATTAATTAATTGATATTATTTAATTTAGAAGATAAGAAAGTAAATTAAATAAATAAATTTATTTAATTGTTGTGCATGATTTGGAAGAATAAATAAAATATTTGATTGTATTTTATTTTTGGAGATTGAGAGGATTTAAATAAATTTGATTTATTCAAATTTAGAAGAATGATTTGATTTAATTAAATAATTGAGAATTATTTAATTGTGTGGAAGAATTTAATTAAATAAAGGATTTTATTTAATTTTGACTTTAGAAGAGGTAATTAAATATTTTGATATTTAATTAATTTAGAGGAATGTGAATCAAATAAATAAATTTGTTTATTTATTTATTGATAGAGGAATTAGAAGGGAATAAATACTAAGAATATTTATTTAGACTGAATCGTGTCATTTTTAGGCGTATACAATGGGCAGTCCAAGTCTAGCAATAAAAGTATTTTGAAAATCATAAAAAGGATGTTGGACAACAATAAAAGGGCTTGGGATTCCAAATTGAAATTGGCATTGTGGGCAGACAGAATCACAGTGAAAAAGGCTATTGGAAAGGCACCCTTTGAACTTGTTTATGGGACTCAAGCTAGGCTCCCTATGTACAATCTATTTCCAGTATATAAATTCATCCTGCAAGAAAATGGGGAAGTCCTTGAACCAATAGAAGAAAGAATGGAGCAATTGATGGAGCTGGATGAAATTAGAGATTAGGCACATCAGCAAAATAAAAAGCTACAACAATAGGCAAAATACCTTTTTGATAAGAAAGCCGAACAAAGAAAATTTAAGGAAAATGACATGGTCCTCATGTGGAATGCCAGAGCACAAGAAAAGGGTAAACATGGCAAGTTTGAGGCATTAAGGGTAGGACCATTTTTTATCACTGTCAAGGGAGGAGAAGATTCATATTATTTACAAAATATGTCAAGAGAAAATTGGGAATTGCTAGTGCATGGACAGTTCCTAAAATATTTCTTTTCTTAAAATTTCCATGCATAGTAGTTTAGGAAAAAGTAAAAGAATTGCCAGTGCATGGACAATTCTTGAAAAATACCTTTTTGCAAACATATTTTCCATGCACATTAGTATAGGGTTTCAATCCATTTCCATCCATTCTACTTCTAAAAATTCTATCAAATTGTCACCTCCAACAAATAAAATACTTGGTCTACTCCCCCATAGATCTGAATTCTTGTCATACTCACAAAAGAGTATGCATCCCCAAAAAGAGCTGCTGTTGGAACTAAAAAATTTTACATTATTCATCTGCTAAGAATTCACCAAGTCTCCACATAGTGTAAATAATGCCCCTCATTTCCAAAACTAACCACCAAAAATTTGTGTGACAAGATCCATTTCAAAATCTGCACATAGACAATCTCATGAATATACCTAGCTCTCTGACCACAGCCTAATTCTGATGCTAATTTATCTATGTCGGCAAGACCTTAAGTAACTCACCCCAAACAACAAAATACATTTTTGAAGTATAATGTGATAATTGGTAAGAGATGATCAATGTCTGAATGATCAAAATTTCATATGTCAAAAAATCGGGGAGACATTATGTATGTATCACTGATGCATACTCATCGGTGTGAGTGGAGCAATCGAAGTGAAATCCTAAGGTTATACTGAGCCTCTAAGTCACACCGACTAATGGTCCATCACCAAGAAGAAAACAATCTCTCCCTGATGCATAATATTAAGACCTTCGGCATGACATATATAGTCAAAATGAGATCCTTAAGCTTCACTGACCATGAAAGTCACTCTGACATAAGAGACAAAAGATTTTGGTAAGACTCTCACTGATATGTTCTAATAAAAGGAGTGTGGAGATAAAGATTATCGAGAAGACCTAACTCGTCGAGAGACTATCATATTCTTTTGACGATGGAGATTGTCATGCAGATAAAGATAGTAATCCCTATCTATCATAGAAACACTCACTGATACCAAGAATAACATTTACCAAACCTGATCAATATGACATCAGGATGAAAATTGTAATATCTCCCTGAAATAATAGTAAAGGGCTCATAACCCTATGAAAATTTAAAAGAGTACTTCATAGAGACACCAACCCACCCTTGGCAACCAACTAGAAACATATGAAAGAAAAATGGCGCTAAAACAATATGATGATTGGCAAAAGAATAAAATGGTCTCACCGATATGATAAAAAGAGCATCGTCCTGACATTTTGAAATTTGTGAATTCTCTGCATTCAATTCTGATGGCAGCCATTAATGGCTGATTGAACATAATAATGTATAAGCCATTCTGAATCCCACTAAAACCAAAAACAAGGGTTGCAGACGAAGAAGAAGGAATTCATTAGGGACTAGGAGATTTGTGAGGAGCATATACAGGTAAGTCCCTGAACTTTTTTTCATACAGTCAAGTTCTAGTAATTACCATAAAATGGAAGGCTCCTTTGAAACAAAGAAAAGGCAACATACTGAAAAGAGCCAAGCCAAGGGCAAAAAATAGAAAATTGAAATAGAGAAGGGAGAAAAAATGCCAGAAAGGAACTGAACCAAGATCTTGTAGACTAATTGCCTGGCTTTGGACCCAAGGCTAGAAGAACTGCACAATTGAGGGTGAATGTGGAAAAACTAGAAGATAAATACAAATATGTCAAGAATATATGGATTTGTATCCAAGGATATGAATTATTCATGTTCCATTATCACATGAGATATAGGATGGAACCTATCTGCAATCCCTGGAAACTTAATTTAGGGAAATTAATAGTCCCAGATGTTTTTATCAAGATAGACCTTTTCAAACTACTAGCATACCATTATGATCCAGACCAAAAGGCCATATGCAATCTACAAGGAAAACTCTTTATTCACATATCCAAGAATGCAATCTGTAAAGTTTTTGATTTAAATGACACATATAACACCCCTATCATACATGAAGACCTAGAAAAGGAATATTTCAGATTGGATACCATATATAAGGGCTAGAGACTGCCATTACATAGACCATGGAATGAGGGGAATTTAGTGTCATTTGAAGAAGGGGATGAACCACCATTCCATGTCGAATTGTTTGAACCTTACCTAAGATACACATATTACTCAGTAGGGCAAGTATTGGGAACTGAAGTTCCAAAGTTTATGACTATAGTGCCCATGGTCATCTCTATAGATATCTAGTGTCATCACGCATGGACATTTGACTATGCTTCTTTTATTCTTAAGGAAATAGACTCAGGTCTAAAGGCCCTAAAGAGCAGTTCCCCTACAATAAGCTTCAAACAATATTCTATTCTCATGCATATGGTTTTGTATTTTGGACAAGAACTGAATCTATGGCCAGAGCAGTTGAAAGTTAAACAAATTGATAAAGATGGTCAACCGCTACCCCTACAATTGTGGACCTCTATATGGGATAGTAGGTTTGGAAATTCCAGTTATGTTTATTTTGAAGAATTCTTTGTGAAAACCCTATACAGATGTTATGGTTACCCATGTAGTTACACTTTGTCAGAAGAAATTAAAAGATTTTTGAGACCCAATGATTTTGATGGGCCACCCACTATAAACCACAATTGGTGGGATTGGTATAGTTTTCATGATTCCACAATGATTAGAGTATATGGGTTTGAGGATACAACTTTTCTATTGCCAAAAACTGTACCAGATAGGGTGGCATACTTGGAAATAGTCAGAGAGCTTGACTACTCAAATGTGATGAATCTTAGTGTATATGATAAACAATCTTTTATGCCAAGCACCTTATGTTTTGGTGACTTTACTGTGTTAGCTAAAGAAGGTTATGATCTCATTCTTGATAAATTGTCTCATTTTAATCTTAGGAAAGCAATACAAAGAAATTTTTTTGACCTGGAATTAGGCTAGAAAGAAACAAAAATTGAGTGGATATACTCATGTACCCTTCCCTCATGATGTAATCAGAAATTTGGAAGAAGATGTTGAAGCAGCCATTGATGAATATAACCAGAAAGTGAGGGAAAGAAGAAGAGAAGCACAATAAATTAAAGTGATTTCCTTTGACAGTGAAGGATCTATGGCATCTAAGCCCCATGACTTTTCTGATACAATTTCAAAATGTAGAATTGAACCATATCAGCCCCCAGAAAGAGGATTGGAGATTGAAGAAACAAGTGATAATGATGCTAGATAGTGTTGTGTGGTTACACAACATGCCCCATTTTGCATTATCAAAACAGGGACCCAACTTTTTGGCTTGGCTTGTGTTGTCTGCTTTCTGGCGGTTTGGTAAAAATGAGTCAGGTGCATCATCATCATGATATTCGATGAGGTAGGTCATCATCATGAGGTCAGTTTGTCAAAGTTCATATTTTGTTTCTATGACCTCATATTTAGAAAGAGCTTGAAATTCCATGCAGGTTTGCCTTTTACATCACCTGAAAATTCGTCCATATGAGGGAGTTATGCGCAGTCAAAGTTTTGGTCAAACCTGATAATCGCAAGAGGATCATCATATTTTATAAACTCGGTTTTGCTGTATGAAGAACATCATCATCATATTTGAAACACCCCCCCGATAATATCCTGAGGTTCAAATATCCAGACGTCAACTTTAAGTCATAGTAAGTTTTCCCCGTCGAGCGGTCTTTTGTATCGCGAAAGGTCATCATCATGATCTTGATCTATCACCCGATAAAAATCATGCAATCGCAATATCCGGACGTCAATCTTAGGTGATAGTGTGTTTTACCCGTCAAATGACCTTATGCGCATCGTGAGCATCATGTCTTGGTCTACCTGATATTTCGTAATGTCCTCCTGCCGAGAAATATGACCTTATGCAAATATCCTGATGACGTCATCTCGATCTAATAAACGAAGAAACAAATATCAGGATGACATCATCATCACATTTTCCTTCGGCAGGATATTTTGTAAACATGATCCGGTTCACGAATATGATGATGACGTCCTATTCTAAGTTTAACAAAAGCCCCGGATATCCTGATGATCATCATCATCCTGATCTTTCGAGAGGGTTACCTTGGCCGCAGAGGGGTCATATTACATTCACCACCTGATCATCTTCCTTAGGTGACCCGATATTACATTTATCCCCTGATCTTAACTAAGCATGACGGTGACGTCATCTTTTGCATTTTAATGAAGCCCGAATATGACGATGACGTCACCATCATATTCCTTTCCTCAGCAGTAGGATCATATTCCAAATCCTCCTATTTTCCTTCGACATGATGATGATGATGATGTCATTCTTTTCCCCAATATACAGAAGCGAAACATGACGGTGACATCATCAGGACATTCGGAAGGGGGAGCATCATATTTCACGATATCATGCAGAGGGAAAGCCCTAAGATTGTCCATCGGCCCAACGTTTGTCTATCGGCCAAGTCTGGATTTTTCTCGCTGATAGTTGTTGTCTTCCCGATGGGTGGACATCATCATGATTTTTTTTGGCGTCGGTGTAACTATTGCCATCGGCCTAAGGTAAAATTGTCATTCCGACAGTGTGTAGTCACGCCGATACATGATCATATTTGAACCCGATATACAAGAAAATGGGTGGGAAAATAGAGCGATGGAAATTTGAAGACCCGATTGCATTTTCCAGTCAACGATGGTTGACCCGATTGTTTTGATGTTGTTTATGCATTTAGTGCATATTTTCATTGATTTGAAGCCCGATTGCCTGTAGCTACACATTTTGGGCATGTTTAATAAAACGTTTAAATTCCTATTGTTTATCCACATGATGATGAACTTAATGTTTGTCTGTTTACTTGCAGGAAGTCATGATGCTGTTTGAAGCTGATAATTACAAAGTTGCACACGAAGGCAACATGAACCAGAAGTGAGGAGGATATTGTCAAATATGCTGTTTGCCAGCTAGAGACCGAATCAAATCAAAGATGCTAGAATATTCTGTGCCAGCTGTACATTTGCCAACTGGCGAAGCATGTGCTTTTCATCTGGACTGTTGATTATTATGAGAAGATCCTGATCCTTGGATCATTGTAACTGTTTTCTGGCATTTGTTCTATATAAAGGCCAGAACCTGAGGCATAAGAGAGACGATATACATTAGATACATCAATAGATAGATATATCTGGCAATAAGACCAATTACTGTAGAATCAATTAGGAGATCGGATTACTGAGACTAATGAGGATAGAATTGTTGAAATGTCAAGGTTCTTTCTTCAGATCACTATAAATGTACCTGTTCTTGAGCATACTGAATGGATATGAAGTTTCAGATTACATCCTAATTGTAAATTTTACGTAATCTTCATGTTGATTTCTGGATATGTACTGGTGAATGCTGTGTTCAACTGGAAGCGCTTTCATTTTATTACATGTTGTTATCAACTTTTCCTTTGAAGATTTGCACTAGATCATGCAGATTTGTGGAATGTCCTGGTGAAGTATGATTCTAGTTTCCTTCTTTTCATTGCATGTATGGGAGCTTGTATGTGGATCAGTGATCTCAGTCAAGTAGTTTTGGGAATCTCATCCTTTAACCCTTTTCCTTTTTTTAATTTCATAAATTCATCACCATAACTGCAAATCATGACAAATAACAAGCAGAACAGAGAAATATGCTGAAATCCCGTAGGTAACTGAAGATCATTAGCATATTTGAGTTAAATGCATGTAGTATTGAAAATATCATGCAAAGAATTGTAAATAATGGTAGAAATCATGCAAATATCAGCCTGTAGGCACATTATTTGACTAAATTCACAGTGCAGAGGTAGAATTGTTAGAGATTTATGCAGGGCAGACATACAGAGTAGGATATTTGGAGGAATAATGATGAACTTTGCAGAAATACGTAAGGCCCCTGAATGGAAAATAGCAACACACATCAACCACTGAGTAACGTCAGTAGATTAAGACCTAATCAACGGAGACTTGGGATCATGAATTCTCTGAATTCATCGTATCTTTCAAGATGAGTAAAGGTTGTTGTGTAACTTTTATTCTATGTTTGTGAATGACTAACATCATGATCAACATAAATTGGCGCTAGAAGGAGGGCAGAACTGGAAAAGACACTACTGCTTTAGTCATCATTCATTTTATGCAGGCCCCTCGCTTCTAACGCAACATAAATTGGTGCTAGAAGGAGGGCTGAGCTGTTTCTCAGCGAATAGATCCTGTTCAATTGAAGTGATATCCCCTGCCTCTGTTTATCAGCCCGCTTTAAATCTTGCAAACATATATGCAGGCCCCTCGCTTCTAACACAACATAAATTGGCGCTAGAAGGAGGGCCTGAGCTGTGAATTTCTGGATTTCTGCAAATATTGCATAAATATTTCATCATTTCAGTTAAATGTCTGCAAATATCTCTTATCTAAGATGTTTTGGTTGCACCTTTGCAAAGATCTAGCTCGAAACATCAAAGATTAGTTTGATTTTCTAAACTTTCAAGTTTTATTTTGAGATATGATAGATCTCATTAAAATTTCAAAATACTAAAAAATTGAAAAATAGAGTCTCATTTTGATGGATGTATATGAAGATAATTGTCAAATTAACATTCCTTTATTTCAGGAAACTTTGAATAGGCAGCTTTACCCTCACAGTTTGTCTAACTTTGGTTTATCTACCTGTTGCAGGATACACTAGACTGTGGAACACAGTGAAATTAATTGTTTAACTTTCCTTACAAGGTTGGATTTATATTTGAAAGGATTAATATTCTTCCCAGATGTGTTCAGGGTTGAAATTTGCCAGGAAAATGAAGAAGTCTGGCAGGAAAATGAAGAAATTCTAGAGCAACAAGCAGATGCAGCACTAGAAGTTATTAATTGTCCAGACACTGAAGTGGACCGATCTGAAGATTTTGAATTATACTTGTCTAGAAATATACAGTGTAGTCAAATATTAGGTTTATCCATTGATGATGTCTTGATTGAAAGCTGGTGCAGATTACATGATGAAGAGCATTCAGAGAGAGATTGCTACCCTTGCTTGGTCATGTTGAAAAAGACTCTAGAAAATACAATAGCTGAATCAGTTCCAGAAGGTAATGAAGAGGAAACATCTTTCCTGGATTCATTCTATGGTGAGATTGATAGGAGTTCTCTACTTCCTAATACAAGTAAGGACCAGTCAGTATGCAGGTATGAATCTTGTGAAAATTTTAGAGAAGAAACCACTCATCAGGATAGTATTTTTGATTCTGATCCTAATACTTTTGATAAAGAAGATGAAACATCTTTCCTGGAGTCATTCTATGGTAAAGAGAAGTGTAAACAGATAGTAGAGCAATTTAAATGCACTCCCGATGATGAAGTTACTATGATAGTAACTCAGGGAGTCATAGAAAATAAAATAAATGTTGATTTACTACCTAACTGGGTTGAATTGAATGATCAAATGCAAGAATGTTGCAGGTTAATGGAACCAGATCCTTTACTAGATAGAAGATGTGAATTATTTAATGAACAATTCTTGAAAGATGAAGATGTAGAAGACTTTGGAGTTGTTGTGCATAATCAGACGTTACTCCAGAAATATTTTGAAAATGAAACAGGGAAGTGTCCTTATCAAGTGAAAGTTGTTTCTCTTTTACAGTCAAGTGATTTAGAAATGATAAATTTCTGTATATCAGGTTATGATAATAAAGATACTTATTTAGATGCTGATGTGCAGGAAATTGAAGAAAATATTGAGAAGTTTCCTGAACTGGAAGATAAACTGAACATCCAGAATGAAGGGATAAGGTTGGATAAAGATGGAGAATTAATACATCAAGAGTCATACATCCTTCAATTTGAAGAGAGACCAGGCACTGAGCCAAGCAGTAAAAATATAATGACAAATGGAAGACCAACTGCCAATGGGGGAGCATGTCCAACAGAACCAGAAATACACTAGGTTGTATTTCTCCTTTCCACAGTGAATGATGTTGATTACTATTTTGATTATGGAAATTCAGGAGATAAGACATGCATATGGATTAATCATGAACATGATGAGCTTCCTCAGTTGCTGATCATCAAGAGTTGTTCTGTTGAATACAATGAATTCAGAATATCAGAATATTTTTCAGAATATAAAGATAAATTTGCTAGGTTGAGAACTATAACTAATACCTTAATGCTCCTACATAATCAAAAGAAGTATGCAAATACAGGTGTATTTGGGTCGTTTTCCAGTTTTTGTTTGCCTAGTAGTGGTTTGTATATAATTTTGTAGGTTAGTTGTTTGTACAGTTTGCTTGTTTTGCTTTCTTGTTTTGCTTTCTATTGTTCCTTTTGTAGGTTAGCTATTTGTAGAGGTTGCTTTTTGCTTTGCTTTGTTGAGTCTTTGTTTTGGTTGGGCAAAACTGGTGCACCTTGTTACTTAAGAACACTACATAAATTGTTAGAATTCAAAAGTTGAATATAAGTTTTTACATAGGTTGTAACTCATATCAGTATAGGTACTCATGATCAGGTCTGTGGTATCATATTCATCAGTACTACTTTTCTTGAGTCAAGGTGATCCTCACAATGACACACCTAACAGCCTTGGGTTTGTTGAACATATCAGTGTAGGTGTTAAGTAAAAAATCTAAAGGTTGCCCTTGCTACCATTGCAATTCTCAACTTAATTTCAACAAGTGACCATTCCTTGTATCATGAGGCTACAACTATTATATCTTAAGAATCAAATTCAAAATATAAAATAAATAAAATAATAAAATGGATTTTCTGAAATCCAGATTAAGTCATCTAAGTAACTCTACCGGGGCTATAGACGCCTGCTGGCAGTGGGGCTCTACTTAGGGGAATTGCAACGATAACCTTGCCGGGGCTATGGACGCCTGCTAGCAGCAAGGCTCTATCCGGTTGGCTATGAGGGATGAACCAAACTATGTAGCTTAACACCAGTCACTGACTTATTCAACTCACTTTCAAGATGAGTATATGAATCACATGCACACAATTGATCCCTTATCAATTCACTGTTACATTGATGAACATGATACCAGTTAGAAAGGATTAGGATGCTCATGTTTAATAGGAGTTGGAAATTTATGTTTTAACTTATCCTCACCTTTTGAATTATTTGAATTTTGTTGTTTTCTTTGGTGGCAAGTTGTTGTGTGGTTACACAACACGCCCCATTTTGCATTATCAAAATAGGGACCCAACTTTTTGGCTTGGCTTGTGTTGTCTACTTTCTGGCGGTTTGGTAAAAATGAGTCAGGTGCATCATCATCATGATATTCGATGAGGTAGGTCATCATCATGAGGTCAGTTTGTCAAAGTTCATATTTTGTTTATTTAGAAAGAGCTTGAAATTCCATGCAGGTTTGCCTTTTACATCACCTGAAAATTCGTCCATATGAGGGAGTTATGCGCAGTCAAAGTTTTGGTCAAACCTGATAATCGCAAGAGGATCATCATATTTTATAAACTCGGTTTTGCTATATGAAGAACATCATCATCATATTTGAAACGCCCCCCCGATAATATCCTGAGGTTCAAATATCCGGACGTCAACTTTAAGTCATAGTAAGTTTTCCCCGTCGAGCGGTCTTTTGTATCGCGAAAGGTCATCATCATGATCTTGATCTATCACCCGATAAAAATCATGCAATCGCAATATCCGAACGTCAATCTTAGGTGATAGTGTGTTTTACCCGTCAAATGACCTTATGCGCATCGTGAGCATCATGTCTTGGTCTACCCGATATTTCGTAATGTCCTCCTGCCAAGAAATATGACCTTATGCAAATATCCTGATGACGTCATCCTGATCTAATAAATGAAGAAGCAAATATCAGGATGACATCATCATCACATTTTCCTTCGGCAGGATATTTTGTAAACATGATCCGGTTTGCGAATATGATGATGACGTCCTGTTCTAAGTTTAACAAAAGCCCTAGATATCCTGATGATCATCATCATCCTGATCTTTCGAGAGGGTTACCTTGGCCGCAGAGGGGTCATATTACATTCACCACCTGATCATCTTCCTTAGGTGACCCGATATTACATTTATCCCCTGATCTTAACTAAGCATGACGGTGATGTCATCTTTTGCATTTTAATGAAGCCTGAATATGATGATGACATCACCATCATATTCCTTTCCTCAGCAGCAGGATCATATTCCAAATCCTCCTATTTTCCTTCGACATGATGATGATGATGATGTCATTCTTTTCCCCAATATACAGAAGCGAAACATGACAGTGACATCATCAGGACATTCGGAAGGGGGAGCATCATATTTCACGATATCATGCAGAGGGAAAGCCCTAAGATTGTCCATCGGCCCAACGTTTGTCTATCGGCCAAGTCTGGATTTTTCTCGCCGATAGTTGTTGTCTTCCCGATGGGTGGAAATCATCATGATTTTTTTTGGCGTCGGTATAACTATTGCCGTCGGCCTAAGGTAAAATTGTCATTCCGACAGTGTGTAGTCACGCCGATACATGATCATATTTGAACCCGATATACAAGAAAATGGGCGGGAAAATAGAGCGATGGAAATTTGAAGACCTGATTGCATTTTCCAGTCAACGATGGTTGACCCGATTGTTTTGATGCTGTTTATGCATTTAGTGCATATTTTCATTGATTTGAAGCCCGATTGCCTGTAGCTACACATTTTGGGCATGTTTAATAAAACGTTTAAATTCCTATTGTTTATCCACATGATGATGAACTTAATGTTTGTCTGTTTACTTGCAGGAAGTCATGATGCTGTTTGAAGCTGATAATTACAAAGTTGCACACGAAGGCAACATGAACCAGAAGTGAGGAGGATATTGTCAAATATGCTGTTTGCCAGCTAGAGACCGAATCAAATCAAAGATGCTGAAATATTCTGTGCCAGCTGTACATTTGCCAACTGGCGAAGCATGTGCTTTTCATCTGGACTGTTGATTATTATGAGAAGATCTTGATCCTTGGATCATTGTAACTGTTTTCTGGCATTTGTTCTATATAAAGGCCAGAACCTGAGGCATAAGAGAGACGATATACATTAGATACATCAATAGATAGATATATCTGGCAATAAGACCAATTACTGTAGAATCAATTAGGAGATCGGATTACTGAGACTAATGAGGATAGAATTGTTGAAATGTCAAGGTTCTTTCTTCAGATCACTGTAAATGTACCTGTTCTTGAGCATACTGAATGGATATGAAGTTTCAGATTACATCCTAATTGTAAATTTTACGTAATCTTCATGTTGATTTCTGGATATGTACTGGTGAATGCTGTGTTCAACTGGAAGCGCTTTCATTTTATTACATGTTGTTATCAACTTTTCCTTTGAAGATTTGCACTAGATCATGCAGATTTGTGGAATGTCCTAGTGAAGTATGATTCTAGTTTCCTTCTTTTCATTGCATGTATGGGAGCTTGTATGTGGATCAGTGATCTCAGTCAAGTAGTTTTGGGAATCTCATCCTTTAACCCTTTTCCTTTTTTTAATTTCATAAATTCATCACCATAACTGCAAATCATGACAAATAACAAGCAGAACAGAGAAATATGCTGAAATCTCGTAGGTAACTGAAGATCATTAGCATATTTGAGTTAAATGCATGTAGTATTGAAAATATCATGCAAAGAATTGTAAATAATGGTAGAAATCATGCAAATATCAGCCTGTAGGCACATTATTTGACTAAATTCACAGTGCAGAGGTAGAATTGTTAGAGATTTATGCAGCAGACATACAGAGCAGGATATTTGGAGGAATAATGATGAACTTTGCAGAAATACGTAAGGCCCCTGAATGGAAAACAGCAACACACATCAACCACTGAGTAACGTCAGTAGATTAAGACCTAATCAACGGAGACTTGGGATCATGAATTCTCTGAATTCATCGTATCTTTCAAGATGAGTAAAGGTTGTTGTGTAACTTTTATTCTATGTTTGTGAATGACTAACATCATGATCAACAGATAGGTTGCATATAAATCTTTTATTTTAGATGACCAATTTATTCATACCCCTAAGTTCAGATCCTTTTTGTATAGACACAAGGGGAAGGCTATCAAAGACTCAGTCTCAGATGTTACACCAGACAATAAGATGCAATTAATGAATGTTTTAAAAGTAGAAGTTGAAAAGGAGATGAAAGAAATAACTCCTGAGAAAGGAAGGGAATTACTCAAGGAGTCTGGTGTAATGATATTCCCAGGTCTTGATTTGAATTTAGCACTTGTTTTTTACAATTTTCTGCATAACGATGATACAAAACACAAGCTTAGTTCTGAAGGGGTTGTCAAAGTATATACTAGAACAAAATACTATCCAGATGAGAACTCCCTCATGATATGGGTTCTATACCCACCAAACAAAAATCTTGTTGTTATTGATGCTAAAAAATCTTTTGGCCATGTTATGACATTGAGAGCTAGAGAAACTGATCCAGTCGTCACAACAGAAATGGGAGTAAATGTGGTAAAACTAAATAAAGCTTAGATTCATATGTTGATAAAGGAGAGGGATACCTACAAAGTGAGCTGGGAAATTTTGAAAAAAGAAAATGATTTTTTAAAGGATTCAGTCCCTCTTAAAATGATTACAGTAAGTCCAACCACCTTTAAAACATCAAATGGCACAGTTCATAATAGATACACTCACTACAATCCTGCAGAACAGGCATGCTCATCTGATGCAATGGATGCATAAATTATGGGATATTTTGTCTGAAAATCAAAAGGTCATTCAAGAACATGAAAGACTAAATAATAGGATACATGATAAGTTACATGAAATATAGGGTAAACAAACCTCTGATAGTGCAAGCACATCCAATGTAGACAATCTTATTAAGCAACATAAGAAGTACCATGATAGGATCCAAGATGAAGTAAAAGAATGTATAGAGACTTCTCAGATAGGAGTAGCTATGTTACTTAGGAATGACAAACATTTGAAGAACAAGGATGAATGGGTCAAGGAGTGTCAGGGAATATTGGATGAAGCCACAAAAAATATAAAACATGATGATTTAGCATCCAAGGAAGCTTGCTCACATCTGGAGAAGATGGTTTCAATAGAGGTGGGCGTTAGGGATGCCATTGAGTATGCCGAGACACACCTGAGCTAGAAATATTTGGATCATCTTGCTCAAATCTACTTATGGTTCAACAGGGCTTAATGCTAAATGCATTTGTTTATTTTCATCATAATTCTGTTAGTTCTCAAAAGACACTATGAAGAGATGTGATCTCTTCACTAATGTTGATATAAAAAGCTAAAACATATGATGGTCATAGGATCATCAATATAAAGGCATCTCTCTTTACTTGAAGAAGACCACAAATATTATATATAAAAAGAAGATATATTGTTAGTTTTGTTTTAATTGAAGAATTTCTGTTACACATGTTTACTTTCTCAAAAGCATAATGGAGCAGAATATTTCTACATGGTGATTTATTTTTAGTGTTCAACAATTGTGTTAATTTTCATGATTATATGTTGTTTGATTATCTCCAAAGTGGCCTTTCATGTTATTTAGATCTAGTGTGAAACACATTTGATTTGTGAATACACAATTGCTGTCATTGTGTGGTGCTGTGATTGGTTTTTGTGTGAAGAAGGATTAAATCACATTTTAAGAAATCTTGTCTGATTGGTTCCAGTTGGATTAAAATCCTTTTAAATAAGTTGTCTTAATTGGTTTCTTTGACATCTAAATTAAAATCCTTTCACAACTTCACAGTAACATAAGGGGATATCATTGGGATAATTAAGAATAGTCTAAATAACATACATACTTGCACATTTGCATAAGGTGCAAATATTTAAATGTGCCCAACTGTTAGAGTTAAGCTAGAAGGTAAGTTCATCAATCACATACCCCTGTTTCCATTCATTGACACAAATAGCCTAGTAGATTTAGGCACTGGTATTACTCATTTCATTAGTTGAAACATAGTCATAAAGTTTGCCTTGATATTGCTTATACAATTTATACCAAATTAGAACCATACCATTTTCAATCATTGTTTAGACATTAGAAGTAAAAGTAGGCAGTAAGTAATCATCTATTCCACACCATTTGCCACTATGGGTAGATTCATCTCTCAGATAAGATCACACATCCATTCAATCTGCTTTATTAAGGTGCACCCACCTCAGTCTAGCAGAACCTAAAGCGCAAGGAGTCATCAACCCTATAGGTTAACTCTATTTTGTTAGTTCAAAAATGTTGCAAATCTAAGCATAGAACCTGGCATCCTCTTAGGATTTGTAACCTACATTTTTGAGACCTAACAGACACCACATCTTCTATCTTGAAGGTGGTAGTGGTTCTTCTGATAGCCATGACAAGATGATCCCACAAATCTGGCAAAGAACAAAGCAGGGTCATACATGGATCCTCCTCCTCCATTTTCACATCCATAGAAGTCAATTGTGCAATGATCATGTTGAAAGCATTCATGTGGTCTGCAACAGATCCTCTATCTTCCATCTTTAGAGTGAAAAACTTCTTTTTCATAAAAAGCTTGTTCACCAGGGACTTGGCCTGATAAACATCACTTAGCTTCTTCCAAAGATCTTTCATGCTCTTCTCCTCACGGACATTCAACAGGATAGAGTCAGCTAAATAGAGTCTTATGAGACCCTTAGCCTTCTAATCTTTGAGGTCCTAATCAACTTGAGACATTGTTGTAGGTTTTACACTTGATACGGTTTCCCATAGGTCACGATCAACAAGTAGGTCCTCCATCTTGAGTTTCCACAACTTGAAATTAGTGCAATTAAATTTCTCCACCTCTAACCTTTCAGATGTGGTTTTCATCTCCTTGTTGCACAAAGATACAGAATGCTCTACACAACACTCCCACTCAACTTAAGATTAGCTCAAAAAACCCCTACCCATCAGCTAGAACCAAAACTGGCCAGGCTCTGATACCAATTGAAAGGAAGCTAGGTGTGTGGAAAAATGCTTCCTACACTAATCTAATGAGGGGAGGAGAGTGCAAAATCAATTTTATCTTTACAATTATAGCTATGTTAACCCACTAACAGAGATATTACAACAAACACATAAGCAAGAAAGTAAGACAAAAGAAGAGAGACACAAGATATACGTGGGGAAAACCCTTATGGACGAAAAACCCCACACTCCAAAACATAGCTCAAATGTATTCTGTAAATAATGAAGGTTACAATACAACACAGAGCCAATGCTCTTGTAGGAGTCTTTGACACTCATATTTGGAGATTTTTTAGTAGCATAATAGTACATGTCAAACTTGTAGTACTTCTCTCCAAAACACCTGTTTATATAACAAATACAAGACAAAAATGGCTCCACATTGGGATGGGAGTCCAACATGGCCTCATGGCCCAAAACCCACACCTATGGACACTTGTCCAACACTGAAGGATGCTCTTGACACTTGTCAAGTCACACCATCCCAAGGAGGTCACCTATTTCCAAAATGGGCTATGACAGATGCTCTTATGACTCTTACAATCGTCATAGAATCTGTCATAGTTGTCATAACTTACAGTTGTAAGAGAATCTATCATACATAGGCTATAAATAGCATATTCTCTTACAAAATGTCATAGTCCACCTTGGGGTGCCCAAAGATGCATTGTTCAAAGATGCTCTTCGACACATGTCTTCACCTGTCATAGAATCTCCTATTTCTGACTGTTACATGTCATAACTTTGTCATAGGAATCTGTCATGACCATTTCGTTCAATATTCCCTTACACAACATCCAAGATGCCGACACATGGAAAAATATTCCTACCACTAAGTGGGATGCCTATCTCCTCATGTGAGGACAAAATTACATGTGGTCATTTGCCATGTAGGATGACACATCACCGTGCCAACTCCCACAATATGACAGCATAAGATTTACATCCAATTAATACAATAGGCAATAAATAAATAAATAAATACAATGTAAAAATACAAGGAATTACCAAGGTTGAGACACCTTAATTCCCAACAACTAGACGTCCCAGACCCAGTTTGCTTCTAATCCACCCCCTGACAAACCTCATGACAAGGAAAATGATAAGAAAATTTTAAAATAAGGTTTTTCTTGTCCTATCTTTCCTCCCTTCTATTATCCCACAAACTCTTGATATTCCTCCTTCCCATAAACCCATAAACTTACCTAATGTCTATGTGATTTCTAGTTCCATTCTTGTATCCCTTGTTCTACTCCTCATTCCCATCACCAATCTTTTCCTGACATATTAAAATCCTCTAGCTTAGGCATTGTCCTACCTCCATCAATACCAAACAAATAAAAATTTGAGCACTACCCTACCCCACCCTACCACCAACCTAAACTTAAACTAACACCTTCACTCCTCTCTGACTTCTTCTACATCTATTATCTCTCTAATTGAGGTGGCTCCTCTTCTAAATCCTCACTATCCTAGTATGCTCATGTCTACTAGAATCATAGAGGATCAAAGATTAGTGGAATATTCTCTACCTGAGCCATCAACCCATGTAGTTGGTGGGTGTCTCTTTGACTTAATTGTTCATTTTCACATGTTATCAGTAATATTCACTCGTTTAGTGACCATCATTCCTTCTATAGACATTCAATAGGGCACTGATCTTGTTGCATCTAAAAAATGTCCCCTTTCTACTTCTCTTGATGCTACTATGGTCCCTCCTTTGTTCACCCTTATACCACACAATAGTCATGAATCCTCATATGACCATGATTGGGATAAGGATGACTTATTGGATGAGGAGTTTAATGAGTAGGAATTATATCTTCATCTAATTTGTATATATGCATGTGACTTGTGTGCTTTATTGTGTGTACTTCCATGTTTAGGTGAACGTGTGTGTATGTTAGGAGCCATGACCTGCATCACTTTTCTATTTTTCATAATTGAATAATGTAGTTTCATTTTTAGATGATGCAGGCGGGGAGACACCTCCTGATGTTCATATGGCAATGGAGCATGGTGTGTCTTTCGCAATTGATAGATCCATGCCTTTGATGGGGGTATGAGATAGATTAGTAAATTTCAAATTACATTCATTATTATAGTTATTTATTATTGAAAAATAAAATGATTATTGATTTGAAGTTTAATTTCTATCTGGATGCTTTCTATAAGACATTACAACACCACAACATGATCCTGCTACTATGGAAAATGAGGAGAGAGATTATCTGGCAATGCTAAGTGATTATTTTGTTAAATGTTTCATTTTTTATAATGTAAAATTTTCTATATATTAATGTCTATACTTTTTATTCTAACAACTACAGCTCCATGATGAACTAAATAGGAGGAATGGCCCTTGGGTTTGAAGTAGACCACTCTCATATGTGTCTCCATTCCCTCGAAGATCAAAGGCCACCTGTGATCTATTTTATTCACCCAGAGGGGAATGACTTTTTATTAGGTTCCTTTGTTGTATGCCTATATGGCATTTGTGGACATATATTTTGTATTGCATATAGTTGACATTGTATGCCTATATGGTCTTCTTGTAATCCTATATGGCTATTTTGTATATATGTTATACTTATATCAATAGATATGCCTATATGGCTATTTGGTTAATACACATCTTTTTGTTTGATGGTGTCTATATTTGCATTATAAATCCATGTGTATGCTTCATGCTTCATGTGTTCACGTGTATGATTCATGCTTCCTATGTATACTCCATGTTTTGATGTGTATGCTTCATGATTTTTATGTAGACTTCATGTATTATGTGTATTCACATGTATGCTTCATGCTTCTTGTGTATACTTCACGTATTACGTGTATTTACATGTACGCCTCATACTTCATGTATTAGGTTGATAAGCACTAACATAAATGGGAGAGTAATTTATCATTGAGAAAGACATCCATAACATCCTTGAAGAATAAAATTAAGAATACAACCTTAGGAAATATTGCAAATAAATGAATTTAGTTTCTCACGAATAGTGATGATATGATTTAGGTTCTCACATTTCAAAGCTGAAAAGTTGTGACCCTTAGAATAGGAAAGACTATGAACCTTTTAAAATTAAGGGCAGTGACCATGATTAGCATAGATGTGCCCAACTAGACATGTTGGTACTGATAGTTTGGCCCCATGAAGAACAAAACAAAAAGTAGCCTACCTTGCAACTTTACACTACATGCATCTGACGATTTTTGGAGCATAAGAAAAACTTTCACCACGGGAAAATGCCTTAGAGATATCAAAAACCAAGAGAGGTTATTGTAGAGGGGCTCTACATGATTTTGTAGCCTCAAACAGAATGTTTCTAAGTGACTTGTTTTCTGAGTAACAGTTCATCAAAGATTGTTGCCTTTTTGCACTTTGGACTCTTAAGGGATATTGTCGGTACAATGAAGCTCAGACTATTTCAACATGTTTGGGAGTGAAAAATGACCATACCTAGCCTAAAAGTACCCATCCAGACATGTTAGAAATGTCATTTTAGTCACATGAGGAGCAAAATGCAAGTTACACCCCTTTGCAACTTTACATTACATGCATTTGACACTTTTTCTATCAACTGAAAACTGGACACCATGGTAAAACATGCCAAAGATATCAAAAACCAAGAGAGTTTATTGTAGAGGGGCCCTATATGATCCCATAGTCGCAAAAAAAATGTTTCTAAGTGACACGCTTTCTGAGTAATAGCTCGTCAAAGATTGCTGCCTTTTTGCACTTTGGACTCTTAAGGGATATCGCCGGTACAATGTAGCTCGAATTGTTTCAGCATGTTTGGGTTTGAAACAGGACCATGCCTAGCCTAAACATACCCATTTAGACATGTTAGAATTGTTTGTTTGGTCGCATGAGGAGTAGAATGAAAGTTACACTCCTTTGCAACTTTACACTGCATGCATTTGACATTTTTTCCATCAACTAAAAACTGGACACCACGAGACAACACCTTAGAGACATACAAAACTGAGAGAGTTTATTGTAGAGGGGCCCAATATGATCCTGTAGCCTCAAATAGAATGTTTCTAAGTGACACACTTTCTGAGTAACAGCTCATCAAAGATTGCTACCTTTTTGCACTTTGGACTCTTAAGGGATATTGCCAGTAGAATGTAGCTCAGACTGTTTGGGTGTGAAACGGAACCATGAATAGCCTAAATGTACCCATCTAGATACATTGGAAGTGTTGGTTTGGTCACATGAGGAGTAGAATAAAAGTTACACCCCTTTGCAAATTTACATTGCATGCATCTGACACTTTTTCCATCAATTGAAAACTGGACACCACAGGCAAATGCCTCAGAGATATCAAAAACCAAGAGAGGTTATTGTAGAGGGGCCCTACATGATCTCATAGCCTTAGATAGAATGTTTCTAAGTGCCATGCTTTCTGAGTAACATCTCATCAAATATTGCTGCCTTTTTGCACTTTGGACTCTTAAGGTATATTGCCAGTACAATGTAGCTCGGACTGTTTCAACATGTTTGGGTGTGAAACAGGACCACGCCTAGCCTAAACGTACCCATATGGATGCATTGGAACTATTAGTTTGGTCTTATGAGGAGAAGAATGAAAGTTACACCCCTTTGCAACTTTACACTGCATGCATCTAACACTTTTTCCATCAACTAAAAACTGGACACCATAGGAAAATGCCTTAGAGATATGAAAAGAGGTTATTTAGAGGGGCCCTATGTGATCCTATAGCCTCAGATGGAATGCTAATTCTAAGTGACATGCTTTTTGAGTAACAGCTCATCAAAGATTGATGTCTTTTTGCACTTGGGACTCTTGAGGGATATCACCGACACAATGTAGCTCAAACTATTTTGGCATGTTTGGGTGTGAAACATGACCATACCTAGCCTAAATGTACCCATCTAAATGTATTGGAACTATTGGTTTGGTCACACGAGGATCAAAACGAAAGTTACACACCTTTGCAACTTTACACTGCATGCCTCTGACACTTTTTCCATCAACCGAAAACTGGACACAATAGGAAAATGCCTCAGAGATATCAAAAATTGAGAGAGGTTATTGTAGAGGATGTGATCCTGTATCCTTAGATGGAATGTTTCTAAGTGACACACTTTCTGATTAACAACTTGTCAAAGATTGTTTCCTTTTTGTACTTTAGACTCTTAAGAGCTATTACATGTTAACAACCCCCTTTATTCCTTTTCATGATCATGTTTTAGGTGAAATGATGGTTGAGGAAGGGTCTCCCAAGCCTAATCTAGGGCTAAAAAGGTCAAGTTTGCAAATTGAGGTCTCCAGATGGTCAAATGGTGAAACCATAAATATGCATATAATTTGCCCAATATTCACTGTATATGTGTAAAAATGCAGTAGCAAAAAAAAGACAAACATATGTAAACTTGGAACCAAAACATATGTAAACTTGAAATATAGAAACGAAAGGTCTAACTATCAACTGCAATACATTACTATCAATAACATGACTTTACAAAATTAATGTGCATACTTACAAATAATTCAATGAACCATCCAGTTATGTTCTACTCTTTATTGTGTCAACTATTTCCTCATGGTCAGACTCACACACCTTCCACAAGGTTTTCTTCAAATATCTACCCTTATATTGTATCAAATGAACATTGGATGCCATGACAAGGTTTGAGTAATGAAGAATCTTCTAATGCATGTCAAAGTCCTAAAATAGCCAAACATTAACAATCTTATGTGGGTACATTCTAAGACATGTTCTAGTAACAACCACCAAGCTTGTAGGGTATTCAATATTTTCTCCATCTATAACTAGGGCCTCCAATTTATTTTTGTTACAAGTATGTGCCTAACCGGTGTTATCATTGATGTCAACATATCAGTGTTGTCATTGGTGCCAACTATGCTCTTGTCTTAATGATTGCTTGTAATGAGTTAGATGCCTATGTAAGTGTTTGAAAGCCTGATATTGAGGATATTGAGAAAATTTGCTCCTCCAGTAGAAATAGTAT
The DNA here is from genome assembly GCA_027924645.1 of Cunninghamia lanceolata. Classification (NCBI taxonomy): domain Eukaryota; kingdom Viridiplantae; phylum Streptophyta; class Pinopsida; order Cupressales; family Cupressaceae; genus Cunninghamia; species Cunninghamia lanceolata. Next base: position 2,841,891 of record BSBN01000332.1, read on the forward strand.
GTTGCAAAATATCTTTGTATATAGAAAAATAGTCCAATAGATTGCTCCACATTTCCTATAGAATGAATATCTTTGTCTACGGATTGGAAGTTATTTAGAAATCTATTTGAAGTTGTTATATTCCAAGTTTAGGCCTCTGGTATGAATATTTGAGTGATTTATGTTCACCAGAGTGAAATTTGTTTTTCCTGTATGTTTGGTGGTGACAGGGAGAAAGTGTTATGCTCCGCATTCCTCTGCATTGAAGTATTTTTGTTTGTGGTTCTAGAGTTAAGTCTAAGATGATGTTAAGTGCATTCACCTCCAATGGTTCATGATTTGGTGGTCCATAAGTGATCTTTTCCCTATAATAGTAGTTGGTTGTGTTGTTTATGTGCTCTTGTTTGAGGAATCTTCTTGACAGAGTGGTTAGAAGTTGTGCAGTTATTCTTGATGATTTCAATGTCCTTGTGGATGTCTCCTGATCGTGTTCCTACCCTTGGATTGGTCTGCAAAGAAAAAGTTAGATCATGGATGAAGAATGTTCTTAGAAGACATATTGTTCTCACCAGTCTTGGCCGACCTAGTTGATTTCATTATTTATGGAGATGTTTTGAAGATTGTAGAAGCATGTCATGGCATGAAGGATTGTGTTTGAGTCCTAGATAAGGCATGGCATGATCAGCATACATCTTTACATCTTTCCCTTAGCAAATTTCTATATTAGGTCCTGACCTATTTCTAAGTATGTTTTGTAATGCCAACCTTGGAGACTGTTCCAACGGTTGATGAATGTATTGCCGACCTTGATGTACATTCCAAGGTTGATGACTTGTATAAAGACTTGTAATGTAATTGTGAAAAAGGTTGTGTGTGGAAAAAATGAGAAGATAAGTGCGAAGAGTAAGAAGAGCAGAGCAGAGGAAGAATATTGTACTTCAATGGAACTAAACTAAGGCATAGAGTAGATGTTGTCAAATTAGTTCAACAATCCTTGGTAGTGAGCCACCCTTTGGTAGTGAGCCGATTCTTGGCAATGAGCCACCCCTTGGTAGTGAGTTGATCTTTGTAGTGAGCATTTTGGGCAGTGAGCCCTATAGGTAGTGAGACTCTATTTCTTGGTATTGATATAACATATATATTTCTATGGGCTAACACCCACCATGGTTTTTCCCTTTTAGGGTTTTCCACATAAAAATCTAGTGTCTTCTATGTTGAATGTGTGATTGTGATTAAGTCTATGGTTTCATGCTTTTATGGTTAAATCTAATTATCGGTACTTAAGTTGTTGATGGTTTGATATTCATATGAAGTTAAGTTTTTGTGACAGCTGATTCACCCCCACTCTCAGTTGTCCTATGTAATTCAACAATTTTTGGCCTCAACACAATGACATAAGTAATAATACATTCCCTCTTCATTGTCTTCATTTGCAATAACTACATAAACATGTCGTACATTGATGTGTAGCAAATTAGATGAAATTAGTCAACATTACAAAACCACTACAAAGTAAGATAACATTAGGAATTTTAAAAACTATGCAAGTAGATATATTACCTGGTTGAACTAGATTTGATGTGGTTAAAGTCAATCGATGATTCCATCTGTGTCAGTTTCAGTGCCGTCAGGGGCTGATACATGTCAAGTGGCCTAAGATAACTTAACCACCATTCATCAACCCACTCCTTTGACTCGCACTCATTCCATGCTTGAATTGTACATGAAGAACAAAAGCATGCCATCTTCCGCGTATGGATACTCCATGAACCTACATTTGAGCTTTTGAAAGAGTGTAGCTCACTTGATCCTATTAGTGTACAACAATCCTCATATGGTGCAATGTTAGTATCATCTATGAACCAAAAAAATCTATGAATTGAAGACTTACCTTCATTACCTAGACCCATCAAAGCATTACACCACTTGACAATTAATTTTGTATCTATCAACTTTGCATTGTCTTTATACTTTAACTCTTTTTGTACTATGTCTCTTTTGATACTTGTTCCTACACTATCATGCTCCCCCTTTCCATTCCCAGCCTCACAAAAGTTCTACATATGTTAAACACCTATAATATTATGCATCCTACTCAGTGAATAGAACATCTGCGAGTTCTTGAATTATGATGCACAGTTATCTGACCATATGATATGCTGACTGAATGATATGCCCCTTCTAGCCAAATCATTGTACAACATCTGAAAGCAACCTTGCACGAACTTCGTAGAATGTGTGCGATCATTAGTAATATAAAAATGATACTCCATTATGATCTTTTTGTCATCCTCTGTACTATCATTCACATGAATGAATGTAATGTGAACAAATATACAAACCTGTGTGGAGTTGTAATATTGTGATTGCACCTCACATTGTGGCTATAGACTATAGTTCTCTAACAATGCTACCAAGTGGAAATGTGTCCTTGCATAACTTGAATTACAAGTCCAACCATCGAGTTCTATGGGTATGTCTTGCATACTCATACACTATATTGTCATGAAATGTAGACATAAACTGATACACTGGAATCTTTTGAATAACCAAATCACATCTCTTTGCTTCTTTACTATATTTTATACTTTCCAAACTCTACTAGTTCATTTCCAACTGCATGTGTGCTTTCCATATGTTCACATATTGGCATACATTGCAAGCCACTGCAATGCTGACATATGCCATCCAAGCATAATTTCAATTAGAATATTTGACCTTCCTCTCTTTCACATAAAATTGTTGATATGAAGTCTCTTGAAGATGTTGGTAGGGCATGTATGCCACAATCCTGCAAAACATTGTTAGTATGCAAATCAAACATATAGACCGATAAACATAAAAATGGTTAGAAAATTTAATATGTAATCTACAACAACAAGTAGTGTGTGTGTGTGATTTATTTTGACATAGAAAGGTTTTAGCATTTCAAAATATCTTTGAGAAATTTTAATTTGAGAATACATCTCTACAAACTTACCAAAAAATTATGTTTGAGTCATATCCAAAAAATGCTTTGGATGTGGCTCACAGTTTTGACTACTGATTCTCCTTACCACATCCGTTTGATTCGGAGATACCCTTGTGTAATTCTTCCAAAAGTCTTCAATTAGTGATCTTAATGCTTCAACAATTGGTTTATCTTTTCATGGTAGTCTCCCCAAGAATGCCCATAATTCATTTGCATTAGTGTCCTCGATTCTTTGGTGCCTTCCAATGGCTCTTGATAAAGTTTTTTTATTAATTCTCAATGCTTGACTCGTCTTTCTAATGAGATGAGATTTCCTTGTTTGATTACTTATTATTGTCGATGTAATGACATGTCATGTGACATTACTATATTTTGTGCATGAGGTGTTACCCACACTCTCATATGTACTCATTATATTCTTGACAATAGATTTTCACTTGAAGCCTTCAATGTTCTCAACCCAAGAATATTAATGATGGACCTATAATTTATACTTTGCACCATTTCAATGAATAGTTGAAATCTTGCAGTCTCATTTAAATTTTTAAAGAACACTCTCCAAATCTTATGAGCATATCTTCTACAAGTGCATTTTTGAATCTTACCTTCCATTGGTTGCAAAATATTCTCATCAATATCAATCAAATACTTTGGCTTTCTATGCAAAATTCTAGGTGCTGTTGTGAAAGGTAAATTCATCTCAACATTAGGAATTTCATCAATATTTAAATGAGATAGGTTAGACAGCATACCTTCGATCGGAGATGAAAATGATGATGTACCTTGAGGTTTTGGTGGGAACGATGGCATACCTCCTTCCTCACATGTGAGTGATGATGTACTCTAAACTTGAGATCTGGTAGGTGGTGTCCCTCCATCTTGAGGTGGGAACGATGGAGTACCTCCTTCCTCACATGTGAGTGATGATGTACTCTCAACTTGAGATGTGGTAGATGGTGTCCCTCCTTCTTGACTTGCAGTAGAGGATGTGTCTCCAACTACGGTATTCAAATCTCTCATAGCATGAAGTTTTTGCATTCGTTCCCTTTGTGCCACAAATATTATATCTCTTGTTGATGGTTGAGGTTCATCTTCAATCAAGGCATGTATTCAACAATCATGTCCAATTTCCTCTTCTCACGAAGTTCCCTCATACCTACTAGTTTCTTTGCATTATTAGTTTCTTTCTCTTCCTATGTTGGTTTAATCCTTGATCATTTCCTCGGCATGACGAAGAATTATCTGTAGCATGATAAAGACACAAATATTAGTTCCTAAAAAATGAATCCATACAAATAAATGAAATATATGTCATTCAACCCTTCATACAAAATGTACATACAATCATCATGTAGAAGAGTAAATGTCACTCAAACATGATGAATAAACAATTGCACTAAGAACACAAGGAAAATGGAAGACAAAATTTTTTGAAGTATTTCTACCTTACAAGAATTTATCATATGACTTTTCTATAGCCATTTTCTAACTTAAGACCTACCAATATAATTTCCACAAATAGACATGTATGCAAAATGTGGTAGCGTAGAAAAGCACATGAATTTTTTGATGGAATGCCTTAAAGAAATGTGGTCTCATGGAATGCCATGATTGCAAGATAAGTAGAAAATGGAATTTTTAAAAGACATTACAAACTTTCAAGAAAATACAATTAGGTTGATTATAAATCCAAATTCCACAACTTTTGTCAACATCCTACCTTTGGAACAAGGTATGGGCATCAATCAAATCATTGAAAGAAAGGAGGATTTTTGTCAAATGTTATAATTGCAACTCCCTTCATAGCAATGTATGAGAAATGTGGAAGCATGGACACGGCATGTGAATTGTTTAACAAAATGCATCAAAGAGATATGTCATGGATTGCAATGATTGCGGGATATGCACAAAATGGATTTGTTGAAAAGGTTTTGGAAACTTCCCAGCAAATGCAATCAGTGTGTGTGAAGATAATTTCTACAACCTTTGTCAAGATCCTCCCTACCCATGCCAAGAAAGGATCTTTGGAATAGGATATGGGCATCCATCAAAGCATTAAGGATAGAGTCTTTTTTAAAATTTAAAGTGGAAGCATAGACAAGATAGGTGGTTTGTTTAGAAAAATGCCTCAGAGAGATATGGTCTCATGGAGCATAATGATTGTAGAATATGCACAAAATGGATTTGTTAAAAAGTTTTTAGACTCTTTCAAGCTAATGCAATTGGAAAGTGTAAAGCCAAAATCGACAACCTTTGATAGCATCCCCTGACATTTTCAAAAATGGGCTATTTCAAACAAGGTATGGGCATGATCCCTCAAATGTTATAGTTACAAATTCCCTATTAGACATGTATGCAAAATGTGTAAGCATAGACAAGGCACATGAACTATTTGACATATAATTTCTCAAAGAAATGTGGTCTCATGGAATACCATGATTTTATAATATGAACAAAATGATTTGGTAAACATGTATATAAAATGTGGTAGCATAGACAAGGTAATGAGTTGTTTGAAAAAATGCCTCAAACAACTCATTTCCTTATCTATGCTACCACATTTTACATATATGTGTACCAAAGCATTTTATCAAACAACATCTAAACAAGGCTAAGGTTATAATGAGAAACAAACAATGATGAACATGGAATATGTATAATAACAAAATCAAAGCATTGTATTAAGCATGTATGATAATGGATGATAAAGAAACACAATAGAATTAAGGAAAATGTAAAGAACATGTGTAAAGACTTGACATACCTAAAAAATAGAGATTTGAATGGAGAGACTACCCAGCTATGTAGTCTTTTTTTCTTCTTGCATCAAACTCCTCAACAATTTGAGCTTTTCACAAACTTGCTTCCTTTTCAATGTTTAATTGTATATCACTTAAATTAAATTACTAACAACAATATAATTAACCAATGTATAATGTTAAATTCCTACAATTAAATCACAATTAACATTGCAACACTACAAAAATTGAAACTTAAATTGATATATATCAAATTTGATGTGAAAACTATGTTATTTCCTCCTTAAGTTGGCAAACCAAAAACAGGTGTTGGAAAGTTCATACAAAGGTGGTAGAATGTGAAAAATCTGCATGTGCACTTCCCAACAACATCAAAAAACTTTTTTTGTCAAAACACACACATAACCAGTAGAATAACAGAGTATGTGGGCTTGGATCATGGGTGTCCTATCTATTTTACCATTTGTATAGTAAGACAAAACGTGCTCATGTTATAAGTGAGCATGTTTTAGCTTGCTATACAAAACTCCTTACCTCTCCACCTCTCTCCCCCCTCCTTACCCATCTTTCCCTCAAGTTGTCAACTTCACTCTCTCATTTTCTTCTATCTCTCCCCTCACCTCTCTATCTCTTACCTTTGTCTTCCCTCACCTCTCTACCTCTCCCTTCTCTAGGTCTCTCAGTCACTCCTTGTCTGCCTCTCCATCCATCCTTAGCCATCTAGGTCTCTCACTTAACCCTAAACCTTATCCCTAAAGCCTCAACCCTTGATCCTTAAACCTTAAATCCTAAACCCTATCCCTAAACCCTCAACCCTCAACACTATACCTTAAACCCTAATCCCTTAAGCCTAAACCCTAAACACTGTCCCTAAACCCTCAACCCTTAAACTTTAAATACTAAACCATAAAGCCTTAAACCTTCAACCCTTATCCACCCCTCTCCTCCCCTATCTGCCTCACCCCCATCTCTCCCCTATTTCTCTCACCCCTCTCTCCCTAGGTTGCAGGTCTCTCACTTGTATATCTCTCAAGGCTCTCTAGATATTTCCCTTCCTCTCCACCTCTCTCCCTCCTCCTTACCCATCTTTCCCTCAAGTTGTCAACTTCTCTCTCTCATTTTATTCTATCTCTCCCCTCACCTCTCAATCTCTCACCTTTGTCTCCCCCTCACCTCTCTACCTCTCCCCTCTCTAGGTCTCTCAGTCACTCCTTGTCTACCTCTCCATTCATCCTTAGCCATCTAGGTATCTCACTTAACCCTAAACCCTATCCCTAAATCCTCAACCCTCAACCCTTAAACCTTAAATCCTAAACCCTATCCCTAAACCCTCAACCCTTGACACTATACCTTAAACCCTAATCCCTCAACCCTAAACCCTAATCCCTCAACCCTTAAACCCTTAATACCTCAACCCTTAAACCCTAAATCCTTGACCCTTCAACCCTAAATCCTTAAACCCTCAACCCTTATCCACCCCTCTCCTCCCATATCTGCCTCACTCCCATCTCTCCCCTATCTCTCTCACCCCTCTTTCCCTAGGTTGTAGGTTTCTCACTTGTATATCTCTCAAGGCTCTCTAGATATTTCCCTTCCTCTCCACCTCTCTCCCTCCTTACCCATCTTTCCCTCAAGTTGTCAACTTCACTCTCTCATTTTATTCTCTCTCCCCTCACCTCTCTATCTCTCACCTCTGTCTCCCCCTCACCTCTCTACATCTCCTAGATATTTTACCTTAAACCCTAATCCCTTAACCCTAAACCCTATCCCTAAAGCCTCAACCCTTAAGCCTTAAACCCTAAACCCTATCCCTAAACCCTCTACCCTTGACACTATACCTTAAACCCTAATCCCTTAAACCTCAACCCTAAAGCCTCAACCCTCAACCCTTAAACCTTCAACCTGAAACCTTATCCCTAAACCCTCTACCCTCGACACTATGCCTTAAACCCTAATCCCTCAGCCCTTAAACCCTCAACCCATAAACCCTTAATCCCTCAAACCTTAAACCCTTAAACCCTAAACTCTCAACCCCTAGATACCCTTAAACCCTATACCCTATACACTTAACCTTGGACACTCAACCTTGAACATTATCCCTCAACCTTCAAACCTCTACCCTATACCCTATACCCTATACCCTTAACCATATACTTATGCCCTAAACCCTCAACCCTCATCCATATGCCTTATACCCTCAACCTTAAACCCTAAACCCTATATCTTAGACACTCGACCTTGAACATTAGCCCTTAACTGTAAACTCTCAACCCTCTACCCCATACCCTCAACCATATACTTAAGCCCTAATCCCTCAATCCTCAACCCTATACCTTAAACCCTGAAACCTACACCCACAAACCCTCATCCCTATACCCTATAACCTCACCCTTATACCCTAAGCCCTGAATATTGTGCCTCAACCCTATACTTAAAACCTAAACCATACACTCTCAACCCAAGTAACCCTATGACTTATATACCCTCAATCCATATCATAAACCCTAAACCCAATATCCTAAACCCTAATCCCCATACCTTACACACTTAATCTTATACACTCAACAAGCTAAATATTATCCCTCAACAGTAACCCTCTACCCTCTACCCACAACCTATTACTTAATCTGTAATCCCTCAACCCTCAACCCTATACCATAAACCCTAAACCCAAAAACCTCAACCCTCAACCCTAAAAACTATACGAGCTCAGGTCCTTATATACCCTAAACCCAAAACCCTTACATACATACATACAAGCATACATACAGGCATACATACAAACATGCCTACATATATACATACATACATACAAGCATGCATACATACATACATACAACCATACATACATACATACAACTATACATACATACATGCATACATACATACATACATACATACATACATACATATATACATACAGGCATACATACATACATACATTTAAGCATACATACAATTTGGCATACATACAAACATGCATACATATATACATACATACATATATACATACATAAATACAAATATATATACAAACATACATACATCCAACATACTTAAAAACCTTGAATATAAAACATTACAAGCAAGACATAATGCAAGCATGTTATAACACACTCGCTTTATGTCAAACTTGACAAACATCAAGTAAAATTTTGCAAAAAAGGAAAAAATACAAAATAAAACATAATGCGAGCACGTTATATGTTGCTTTGGGAATCCCAAGCCCAAGGCTTAGGATTTGATTTGGATTTCCAACCCAAAGGCTTGGAGTGCTTTCCCAATGTCCAAAGACGTGTTTTTACATATTCTATAGGATTTCACATAATTTCGTTCGTGCTAACCCTCAAATTTGCACATGTTTCAAGGTTGAACGAATCGAACACCTAGGTTATGTAGGCTTTCTCTTAGATATTTAACGATGTAATTTTTTTCACATTTTGATAATGTTAAGCCTTTCATCTTCAATTTCTTTTGTTTGTGTGTCCATTTTTGGCAAAAACCAACGTTTGGTATTTTTTTCTTTATAAATTAACCATTCATTGAAATTTCAAATAAATTACATTTTTATAAACTAGACACCATTCTACACATATTAATAAAATGATTTTCAATTAGTTTTCAAAATTTATAGGGGTAGCATGGCCAAAATTCTATTTTTCAGGATGTGTCCACTTTGAAAATTAGTAAAAAATAAAAAATTCATTAAAAAATTATTAGAAAAATTGGGCATAAACTACATGTTGGCTTATTTCTCACCAAAGTGATTTTTAAAATACTAAAAAAAGTTAACCTTTTGAGGGAGCCACAAAACACGCTATGTTATGTTTTTTTTGACAGAAACAACACCAATTTATGTGGCTCCCTTTTTTGAACCCCTTAATCTATACCATTATCAAAAAAAATTAGTAGTTTAGAAAGTGGACTCGGAGCACTACGAACATTGTTTTTGTTGCATCTTTAAAAAAAATGAGTGTAACTATGCTCAATTTCTCATCCAAGGTCAGTATTTCCTAGTTTCAGAAAAAAAGTGGCCACTTAAGACCCCTTTTTGGCCCCCCATCTTCCTGCACTTACCCTTTATATATTTTTGCTTACATCCTATAATTGCTTACCCTTTATATAAATGTTCTTAATAAGGTATTACCTTTACTCTATTTATCATTTATGAAACACTATCCCTAGGTTTTTAAAACTAATTCTATATTAAATCAAAGGCACATCGAGATGGTTGCTTGCAAGGCTAGAATATGTTACTTAAATGTATCTATTTTGTTAGCCATAGGAGAATGATATTTGGAGAGGAATATGTTGTTGGATGTGGGGAAAGAGAAGCTAGTTGTTGAAGGGATAGCAACAATAAGGTGTAAAATTGCTATTAGTTGTTGACCATTGAAGTGGATGATGTTTAAGTAGAATCATAATTTAAGGTGAACACTGACATGTTTTCGTTAGTCCTAACACTTAGGCTGAAAATCTATCAGTTTTATTGACCAGGTTATGTCCAAGGCTATATGCAATAGGAGAGGAGATTCAGACATCCTAGTTTAGTAATAATTTTCTTAGTTTATACTCTTTTAAGAAAAGACTTTATAAAACAACTTTAACTAAAAAACATAGAGATCTAAGCTTAAGGAAAATATTTGAATGCAACTGAAACTCATTAACTAACTCATTAATCTATGAACTCAAAAGAAACACTTAATCTAAGAAAGCATAAGAATACCAAAATCTGGATTAGGCTACCAACTTTTACTAAACTACGGAAATTTGAATTATGCAAGAACTCCAAAACTTCACTACTACATAACATAGAAGGACAAAGCTCTGGAACTCCAAAATATCAAAGTCAACAACACATAGAACTATTGAACTACAATTTTGAATTTATTCTACTTAAGACAATAATCACAATGTGCAAGCCATGGAGGTTAACATAGTTTCACCTTACTACTTCAGAATAGAACATAATAGAATAGAATAGAAATGATAATAAAGACAACAAAACATTCACATAAAAAACAAAATACTAATCTATCTAATTCCTTCAATTGAGTGGTCAGCTCTCTGAAATATCTCTACTAACTTAGATCACATTAATCAACAATAGAATCCAATCCAATTTTGCATAAGCACACATATAGAAATCTATCTTATCTCAAAGAAAATTCTATTCATTTCATTCATAGTATATTTCTATTTGAAAAACATAAGGTTTTTATCACTTCAATATCCCTAAATCTGGGGCAGCCCATCATTGCCTCTTAAAATTATTATAAAAACATAATAGAATTGCTTAAACAATTTTATCTTTCACTGCCATAAAGAGGGCTCTGAGTGGAGCCTTAAATGCTTCAAGTGTCTTTTGAATAACATAAAATAAATGAAAATGCCATATGGATGGAAGGGTAGCAGATGACTGGAGTCTTTAGTTATTAGTTTCCTTAATTTCTGGTGCTCCTAGACCTCTAGTGCTGTTGACTTCAATATACACTAATATCCACTTCCTCCACTCCATCATATTCAAAACATGTTGATGACATAAAATATCTTTTGATAAAACCTTGTCAACATTGGTGGTCAAAATGAATCAATTTAGGAACAAAGATTTATATAGTATTCTTTCAAAAATAGACAATATCTATCATAAGATTTAGTAAATTGGCATAATTTTGAGTTAGCTTATTAGCACAAAGGGGGTAATTGGGTCAATGTTGGGATGAGGTTATTTTTACCTCATCACTTCCTCCCCCACCTAAGGATGAGTAGGTCCTCCTGCTCTTTGTTGTGACTGTCCCCTCTGATTTATTTGCCTTTATGTTTCTCTTTTTCTATTGAGTTCTTCAAATAATGCATTGGTGTCATATACTACACTGATTCAGGATCTTAGTGTTCAAGGTACTTGATGAAACCCTTATGTAGTGTCAGTTTCACTCTCCAAGTTTGAAGTTCCAAAGGTGACTACTTTATGGTTACCAGGGTTGTAGGTGGAGGCTGGAGAAGTAAAAGAGGCTTATACCTCATACCTATCCACTTAGTTTTCAACTACTGTAGTATTTCTACTACTACCTCTGCTCTTTTGTATGTGTTGATAACTGAGAGGGGGGGTGAATCAGTTATCCTAATATTTCAACTTTTTGTGCTTTCTTAACAGTTAATGCAACATCAGATTAAATAAACAAGCATAATCATGAAATGGAAATAACACCAATACACATGACACAATGATTTTGAAGTGGAAACCCTATTAAGGGAAAAAACCACGGGGTGATTAACCCAAGATATTATTCTCTGTTAGAAGAATAGATAGAACAAAATGACACTTGCTAATTAGGGCTCACTGCCCAAGTACACTGCTCACAAGAGGCTCACTACCTACAAAAGACTTACTCTCTACAAGAAGAAAACTTGAACTGATGAGAGGCATCCACACATGCTAAATTTCAGTTTCGGTTATGCTCAATAGACTAATCTGCTGCACTTCATTCTTACTCTCCTTAAGTGCTGTTGTCCTCTTACATTCCGAACTTGTTTTCTGCCTTATATACTCTTCTTCTATTTTTATTTGTACTTCCAAAAAATGCACCACACCCACCTTCACATCTAAATCCATCTTGTATATATATCCGCACAAGTGATTTCAACACTTATCTAGTCATCATCCGGAATAGTCAATATTATCTCAAACTCTGGTCTGTCAGCTGAATCCTTGCATAGCAAGTAATGTAGATCAAGGATATACTTGTAGAAGTCTTTAATCATGTCAACCAATCATGAATGATACCTCAAGAAACTTAGTTATTAGCAATATCTCTTCCTGATTTGGGTCTGACACTCTGTCGGTACAGTTCTTCCTCTGTCTACTCAGTCAAACAAGAACCCAACACTCAAGTGCTCATATCTCTTCACCCTTCCATCACCAAAGGCTAAATCCTTGGAATCTATTAGTCAAGGTACTCCTCTTGACTTCACCAAATCTGCACTTCACTAAAATACTTCCTCTGAGAGATCCGGACCTGACTGTCAAACCTTGCTGACTGCTCTATTCTTGCTTACCGGATCATAACACTTCTTCAATCTGACTTCCGGTAGAGACTCATCATGTCTTGCGGATGTGTGGAATAACCTTTGTTGCCATCAATGACAACATTCATGAATCCATACAGTGTCTCTTGCCAACAATCTCCCCCTTTGGCATTGATGGCAACACTTAGTGAAAAATGACTAAGTGTCACACTATACTCCCCCTTGGCTAATGCTCTGTCTCTATGTACATTTTCTAGAGCTCCCCCTTAGCTGGATTCCCCATTTTTCACTGCTCATCACTCCCCCTTTGACATCAATGCCAAAGGGTGGGGTCCGCACACCAAAATTTTTAGAAATTAATCTATACTTAGTCGTATAAGTATATCATCCGATTGTACTCTACATATACGTTAGTATATCTGCAAAAGTGTTTTTCAATTGTACACCTTCAGTTGCCCAACTCAGCTTCATCCTGTCCAAAATTGATATGTGACCACTCAACAAGAATGCAAAATCTTCTGCCTTCTTCAGATCTATCAGATCATTTGTCTTGGCTGTGGTTTGAGCATCACTTAGGGCCTCATGCATGGCCTCTAACTTAGGAATGATTATTCTTCTAAGTTCATTTAACCTGTTGATTCTATTTTTCTTTTCTTTTTCTAGCTTCTTAATTTCATCCAAGACTGCAATAGTTTGACATTCTTGATTTACTATGGATGAGGTAAGTGGATCAAAATTTTGACAAAGTTTTGTTAGTTTGATCTCCTGTTCTTTCATTTTCTTCTCAATCTCCATTGTTGCTTTGGACCATGATAGACAAAATTTATATATTTCCCCACCATCTTTAAGAGAATTTTCTAAGCTCTTTATCCCTATATCCATATTTCTTCTATCATTTGATATTAGACTTAGTACTTCAGAGAATCTTTTATCCAAAAACTCTTTCCAGACCTTTTCCTCAGCTGATTTCTCTAAGGACTCAAAATGAGTGCTAACTAAACTAACAAGAGACTTAAGATTACCTGATGAGGAAGCTGATGAATCCTTTAGAAAGGATGGCATGATCTTTTCAAGCACATTGGATGTAGCTTCTATTAGCTCACAGTCTTCCATATGAGACTTTAGGAGTTTTTCTTTTGCCTTTGCATTAGAAAATGAAGCTATCTTTATTTTTTGTACCGGGGAAAGAGAATCAAAATCAAATGGTCCTAGTAGAAGTTTCAGTTCATCAATCTCCATTGTCTCTTTGTTTAAGAATTCTTTGACAATTTCTATAGTGTCTCTTACTGGAGACAGAGTTTTCTTTTTTGTTGTAGTCTTAGAGCTGTCATCTTCTTTTCCCTTCACTTTTTTTTCTTTCTCCTCTATTCTTTCTTCTCCTTTGGATCCGGAGTCAGCAGGGGAAATTGGAGGAGTAATGTTTGTTTGTTCATGGGCCACCTCTTCCAGAGCAGAGGATTCCAAGCCCTTATCTTTACTGGTGTCCATTGCTTCTTCTATTATTGCCTCCATAGATCATTCTTCAACACTTGTGGCTGAGGGATCAACACCCAAGTCCTCTATAATAGGAATGTTGAATCTTGAGTATGCATTCCTGAGGATCTCTTCTGTCTCTTTTGCTACTTTGTCAGTTTCTCTGAGCATAAGTTGATTCATTCTTGCTTTGCTCCAGAACTCATCCTTGCAGTCTTTGAAGATCATATTCATTTGCTTTGAATCAATTGAAGGATATAGCTGAACTCGAATCTCAAGATCTTTTGCCATAGCATTATTCTTTCTTATTTCTAACTCTTTCTCTAGGCTTTTGGGAATAAGAGATATAATTTCAATAAAAGCCTTATTGTAGATATTTAGATACTTGACTGCTGCATCCTGCAAGATCTTTTGGTCAGCCTCATTATAATAATCATAGAATTCAGTCATTGGTTGAAGGTTTCCATCCACAGTAACTGATTTGATGACATCATCTAATGATAGAGTGGGATTTTCAACAAACTCTTCTGCCATTTCTTCCTTGTCTTCATCGGTAGAGGGTTCACCAGAAACTTTCTTCTTCTTCTTCATCTTCTTGATTTCTTCATCAGATTCTGTCTCTTCTTCGTCTTTCTGACTGAAATAAGACCTTGTGGCCTTTGTCTTAGTTCTTTTCTCTACTTTACCGAATGATTTTGCTTCTAGTTTTGATGCCTTTGAGGTCTTAGTAGGTGTAGACCTCTTAGAGGATCTGGTCCAGGAGGAGGCTTTTACTAGATCACATTCCTTTTCTGTTTCTTCCTTCTCTTTTTCTGCTCTTTCCATTTTTTCTCTATGTGCATCAAGTGTTTCTTTTGAGATTCCATGCCTCTTGGCAACTTCTTTAACTTCCCTTCTTACTTCCTCTTGATTTCAGGCTGTCAAAGTTCTACATGGATCTTTACACTCAATTCTTCAAAGGTTCCAAACCTTTCTGCCTTGGGATCCTTTGGTTGACTCAGCATATGCTGAACATGCAGCTCCACGATGTTCTCATCCACCTCATACCCCATTGGCATGATCCATACTGGTCTTGGTTCCAATGCCTCCATTAGACACTGATCAGTCTCTACCATAAAGCATACTGTGTCTTTGTATTTCTCAACTAGAGATTGGGGAATTCTCTCTCTAGCTTGTATCATGTTCTGGAAGTTTTTGAAGAAACCCCAGAGACCTGTATTTTCTGCTTTGTCATCACCAAGTCCATGCAAATAATCCCTGATTTGTATGGCAACCGGTTTGTCATTTTGCCATACCCATCCACTGGATCCGGGTAGCTCATTCATAAAGTAGAAGAATAGACAGAATATTAGGCCACCAAATTTGAAGGAATTCTTCTTGTCCTTCTTTATCTTCTGCAGGTTCTCCAAGAGTTGGTTTAGAAGGAGCTCACAAAGGTCATAGTCTGCATTTTTTCTCAAAATTTCATAGGCAGTGTAGATAGTACTGAATTCTCCCTGCTAGAATGATATATCTTGTAGCTAATGATCATGGATGCAAACTTGACATCCGGATCAGTGATGTCATCTACTGTCATTGCTCTTTTGTCAAACCTAGATCCAGTAGCCTCACTTACAGTCTGATTCTTGACAGACTTGAGAGTAGGTATCCCACTGGATGAGTGTAAACTGGTAACTGCCCTAATGGCATCTTTTGTGATCTTGAATGGTCCATTCAACCACAGGAAGTTGTCATGTATTCTGCTCAAGACATACCGGACCCATTCATCCTCAGCAAAGCAAGGGAAATGTATATATTGTTCAAAGTGCTTCTCCCAGAGAGCCTTGTATTGGGGTTTGAGCTCAAATGAATCATCTATTAGTTGTTTGTGGTAGATATCCCTCAATTTGAGCTCTCTAATTTCTTCAATGTTTGCATGAATGTAAACCCTAATATCTTCTATATGCAAGACACCATGTGGAACACTAGAAAATGCTCCTAGGGGATCTACTTCCAAGGATTTGAAGGGATTTTTCTTAAATTTGGGGCGAGGCCTATCAGTGATCTTCACAATATTTAGAGTACACATCTTTTAAAAAGATTTGTAGAGGGATATTTAAGAATAGAAAATACCTTTTGCGCATTTAGATTTTCATGGAGTGAGCTGGATCGATTTCTGGATGAATTGACTTCTGCAAATGATCTTTGATGGGCTTGAGGAAATTTGTTGCAGAGCTCCTCTTTTCTTCTTCTTAAATGCAGAATGAGCAAATGTTTAATAGGAAGAACCCTTATATTACTCCACAAACCCTAATACCAAGTTGCAATAAATGCTCGACCTAAGTCATTCTGGTTTGCCTTATTCTGATGACTTGAAGAACCAGATCAATCTTGATCTAAACATCTTACAGATCTTCCAAATCTTAACCATAGGTTATTTGGATGTTTCTCTTATGAACCCTTTAATCTGTAACTCTCCTTGTGCTAGTTCCGGCACCAATTGATTGGCTGGGGGAAAATGGTTTTCTGTGTCTCCCCCTAAGCCAGAGCTCACTTTTTAATTTCTGAAAGGAATATCAGCACTAGAGTCTAGTGCAGATCCATTCCCTACATTCTCTGTACTTTTCTTCACCCAAATTTTGTTCATCTCACTTTGAACTTCATCTGCATTCACTTTTTGTTTTCCCTTGTCTTGATTCTGATTATGATGTACCGGACCTCTTTTGTCCTGATGCTTGCTTCTACAGAATTTGGCAATATGACCGGATCTATTACAAATTTGGCAAACAAAATTTCTTTGCATATTTGATTGATATCCTCTGATCTGCATTGATTAGCCATATGACCCATTCTATTGCATGCAAAGCATCTACCATTGAATGAATTGTTTATTTGCATATTACTGCATTCATGAGATTTGTGACCATACCTTTTGCAGTTGAAACACTGTCCAGAGAAGAATGTATTAGTCTGATTCATTCTCTTTCTACACTGATTAGATTTATGACCAAAGTTATTGCAGTTGGGGCAGTATCCATTGAAGGATGGATATCTTTGAGCATTAGGCTTCCTTACTAGAAGTCTTCTAGGCCTGTTCCTTGGATTTTCTGATCCAAAATTCTTCTGACCAGATTCAGAGCTTTCACCTTTTTCATATCCCAGGCCACACTTGTCATCTACCCTCTTTTGGCTTTCAAGGAGAACTTCAAGTTGAGCAGAGCTTGTCTTGAATTTCTCTTTGTATTCATTTGTTGTTTGAAGATCCCTTTTAAGAGAGACAATTTGATCCTCAAGTTTTTCTTCATTATCTTTAGCATCTTCAAGATCATATTCAAGATGTCTGATTATTCTATCCATCTTGTGGCAGTCTTCTGATTTTTCCTTGAGAGATTGTCTTAGATCATCTTTAGATTTTCTTCTCTCTTCAATTTCTTGGGTAAACTTCATAACTCCTGATTCCATTTCATGTCTTATCATGATGATTTATTTTGATAACTTTTCACATAACTTAGTTTTTTCTATCAGATCTCCATTTGTATCATTTTCTTCACCTTGACTTGCCAATTGCTGAAGTAGCTCCTTTCTCTTTTTCATAGAGAGACTCAGTTTCTCTTTTAGTTCTTTTATGAAATCATCAACCTATTTGAGTCTTTCCTTTAATTCATTGACTTCAGAATTTGACTGCTCAAGATCATCAAGGGTAGACTTAAGTTGCTCCCTCATACCTTACACATCCATTTGAATTCCTAGATCTTCCTCAAGCTGTTAGGCTCTATTGGGAGGAACTTGGCTCTGATACCAATTGTTGATAACTAAGAGGGGGGGTGAATCAGTTATCCTAATATTTCAACTTTCTATGCTTTCTTAACAGTTAATTCAACATCAGATTAAATAAGCAAGCATAATCATGAAATGGAAATAACACCAATACACATGACACAATGATTTTGACGTGGAAACCCTGTTAAGGGAAAAAACCACGGGGTGATTAACCCAAGATATTATTCTCTGTTAGAAGAATAGATAGAACAAAATGGCACTTGCCAATTAGGGCTCACTGCCTGAGCACACTGCTCACAAGAGGCTCACTGCCTACAAAAGACTTATTGTCTACAAGAAGAAAACTTGAACTAATGAGAGGCATCCACACATGTTGAAGTTCAGTTCCGGTTAAGCTCAATAGACTAATCTGCTGCACTTCATTCTTACTCTCCTTAAGTGTTGCTGTCCTCTTACATTCTGAACCTATTTTCTGCCTTATATACTCTTCTTCTGCTTTTATTCGTAACTTCCAAAAAATGCACCACACCCACCTTCACATCTAAATCCATCTTGTATATATATCCACACAAGTGATTTCAACACTTATCTAGTCAGCATCTAGAATAGTCAATATTATCTCAAACTCTGGTCTGTCAGTTGAATCCTTGCATACCAAGTAATGCAGATCAAGGATATGCTTGTAGAAGTCTTCAATCATGTCAGCCAATCATGAATGATACCTCAAGAAACTTAATTATTAGCAATATCTCTTCCGGATTTGGGTCTGACACTCTGTCGGTACAGTTCTTCCTCTGTCTACTTAGTCAAATAGGAACCCAACACTCAAGTGCTCATATCTTTTCACCCTTCCATCACCGGAGGCTAAATCCTTGGAATCTATTAGTCAAGGGACTCCTCTTGACTTCACCAAATCCACACTTCACTGAAATACTTCCTCTAAGAGATCCGGACCTAATTGTCGGACCTTGCTGACTACTTTATTCTTGCTTATCAGATCATAACACTTCTTCAATCTGACTTTTGGTAGAGACTCATCATGTCTTTCGGATGTGTGGAATAACCTTTGTTGCCATCAATGACAACATTCATGAATCCATATAGTGTCTCTTGCCAACAGTATGTCCACTTCAAATTGGTGTGAGAAATCATTTCCCTTCTTTTCAAATACATGGGAAGAGGAGTTTACCTATCCTCGCATGTTGCCCATGATCTATCTATTAGTTTAGGTTCATTTATTTTGAAATCTTCAAAACATATTCTAATGCTCTTATTGTATTTCTTCTTCATATCACCATATTTCTTTATCCTTCTGAATTGTTCTTTGAATGCATAAGGCTTATGATGCTGATGTCTCATAAGAAGGCCAACAATTCTAGATTCCCCTGATCTTTCTCTTCAAACTGTTTAAGTTGGGCTTGCAAGTTTTCAACGTTCTGTAGTTGCAAACTTGTGACTTCTACTTCTTTTTGTTTTGTTGTTTCCTCCAATTGAAGATGCAAGTTTGCAATGATTTTATATTTTTGTTGTAATTCAGTTTTCAAGTCCCTCACCTTTTGTTCCCAGGAGCTACTCATTTGATGTATAACCTTCTCATTTTGGTCAATATTTTATTTTTGCACTATAACTAGTTCATCACTTTGCTCTAATTTACTCAGCAACTATAAAATTTCCTCCTTTAGTTTATCTAAATCATATTTTAACTGACTATCTTCAACAGTGTCTATATCTATTGTTTGTGAAAGTGGTGGTTCAAGAATTTCTATGTTTTGATTATCTTGTGCTTCTTCATTCACTTCTCTAGTTGGGATTTGTTTCTATGTTTCCACAGGAGTTGTTACATCTACTATTGATGTATCAATTTTACTTTGTCCCCCTGCCTCTTCTTTTTCTTACTTAGTTGGACTAGGTTTTTTTAGAGTTTCCTCTCAGTCATTTTCCTTTAGAGTTTTACTAGCACTTGATTGTCTAACTTGCCTTTTCTATTTTGAGACAGGTATGTGTTCAAATGGAATGGAAAAACTCATATTTGTAGCTAGATGTTTACATCTCCTTAAAGGAGGGGGTCTTTGAAACCTCTTCTTAGAGTGTTTCTTTCTCGCCCTAGGTGGACTAGTCTCATGTTCTCCCTTAGAATTGATAAATTCCACATTTTCTTTATTATATGGAGTCTCTTCTAGAGGCTCCAAAACTTTGGGTGCCTTGGGGGAATTGTTAGGTTCCATGGAGTTTGGGGAATTTTTTGATGCTTCTTCCTCCAGAATTCCTTGTGATTGTTGAGGTTCTGGAGAAAGTTCTTTAGGGATTTTTGTGGCTAGCCCAGATGATTGCCCTATTTCAAATTGCTACATGGGTGTTGGGGTTTCAAAATTTTGAAGGAATCTTTTCCTTTTCTTATTTGTCTTTCTTCCCTTAAAAATTTGATGCTTGCAGATCATGGTGATTAGCTCGTGGTGTTTTAGAGGGCCATAACCAATTTTGTACCTTTCAACCATATTAACTAAAGAGTTAAACAAAAATGTAGGAACGTTGATCTTAAGTTCAGGCCATACTACGTCATGATGTAGGTGAGTGAGCAAATGGAAGGGTGGTCCTACAATTGTAGAACATTGGCCATCATAGGTAAAATATTTAATTATACAAGTGACTGCAATTTTTCATGGTTCTGCTATTGATTTTCTTTGAATTCCTTTGTTTTGACCTCTAGGCCCTATGAATAACTATGGTTGGGGTTTTCCCTCCCATATGAAAAGCTCAATCATCCTTTGATAAGAAAAATTTGTCTCTTCAACTAAATTTATTCCCTCATTTGCAATGCCAAAAATTTCAAAGATGGTTTGGGTGCTTACCTTAAATTTCTTTCCCCACACCACTGAGTGACCCTCTGTGAAGTTTTCCATGAATTCTTTGACCAGTTCTAGATGATATCCTTCAAACTATTTGAGGAATTCCAACCACCCTGATGCCTGAAAAAGCTTTGTGATGTTCTAAATTTCTAGCAACTTTTCCACTGAGGTAGGTTTTGATTTTCTTTTTGCTCCCATGTTTGTCACAAATGGAATTGTTCACTGAATGTGTATTGCTTTCTAAGACAATAAAATACATAGCTTACAGTTAGTTGCAACTGTTGTGCATTATAAAGAATGAAGTGAGTTTAAGGAAGGATAAGTAATATGACGTCTCTTCATACACCATCAATATGCCAGTCTATACCCTTGTCTCATCATTACTTATTATGTATGTAGAGTTATGATGCCGCCATTTCCTCCACTTGAAGTGAAGTCATCACAAGATTACATTTTTGGGAAAAGAGGAACAATAGCCAATTTATTATATCTTAATAACAATTATTGCCTAATTAAGAAAGAGATGTACATACCTTACATTCATAAGTTGATGTCAATTCATCCCACTTTGCTGACGAATGTACACTTTATGATTTTATGAATTATTAATGTGGAGTTGTAAATGGGTTGGTTTAATGATGGTATGGGTGAATTTATTGATGGAGGTGATGACATAGGTAGACGAGATTAATATGATTTTTGGAAAAGGTGGCATTTCTACTTTCTTTTCAAATGATCATAATAATAATTCTTTATTATGATAGTGAGTGATTGTCTTAAGGAGTTCATTTTAATGAATCCCAGGGTATGAAGGTATTAGATGGCGAGGAATGCTGAGTACGTGTGAGTTATGAATTCTAACATATTGGTGAAAGGCTAGAAAGTTCTGGAGCATCCTAAAGGACTACAGCTGAAATGAGGAGGAGTAATGTTCTAGAGCATTGTTGTAGGGATGCAACTGAAATGAACAAAAACAAAGTTTTAGAGTATTGTTGTAGGGATGCAACTAAAACAAACAAGAACAAAGTTCTAGAACATCATTGTAGGGATACAACCGAAATGAACTGGAACAAAGTTTCAAAGCATCATTGTAGGGATGCAACCAAAAAGAATAGGAACAAAGTTTTCGAGCATTGTTGTAGGGATGCGACTAAAATGAACAGGAACAAAGTTCTAGAGCATCGTTGTAGGGATGCGACTGAAACAAGCAGGAACAAATGTAGTTAGGGTAAAATTGCAAATCAGGGCAAATGAATAAACAGCAATGATAAAAACCCTAGCAATGCACAATGAAGCACAAGACAACATAAAAATCAAAATAACAAATGTAAATGCAAACCGATCTCCATGCTATGCTCGATTTATCTCCATTGCTCTTCTCCACCTCGCATGAGCATGCAAGATTTTGAAGGATTATTGTTGGAAGAATGTTGGGTGCTCACTTCTGCAGCATAACATTAAGATGAAGATGCTAGAATGAATGATAGATGAAGGATGCAAAGGCTCTAATGATATTTCAATAGCATGTGGATACTTGAGGATCAATGCATTATAGAAAATTTGACAGAATAAGGGTGCTTAAGGCTCAATGCATTGCTAATGGCTTGTGAGGGGTTTGATTTATAGGCTTGGCTTAGTTCAAATGAATGGCTAGGATCAATTAGGGCTTTAGATGAAATGGATGGATAGGATTAAGTTAGGTTTCCTTGCACATCAAGAAATTGTAGTCAATTGACATGTGGCAAGAGAAGATAAGGCTTAGGTGTGCTTGTGTAGATAAATACTAAAATTAGGTCCCATTAGTTGTGCATGTGAAAGATAAAAGTTGTAACACATGATTGACTGGACAAGTGTTGGAATGTGATGAAAGATAAGGACTTAATTCAAATAAAATATTTGAATTAGTTGTGATATAGTTGGAAATTAATTAAATAAATAAAATTTATTTAATTAATTGGGAAGATGATTAGGATAGGATTGGGATATGATGTGGAAATTAATTAAATAAATAAAATTCATTTAATTAATTGAGATGGGGATAGGATAAATGGGATTATGCATGTGAAATTAATTAAATAAATAAAATTTATTTAATTAATTGGCTAAGTAGGATGAGGATGGGATTGAATAGGATTTTAATTAAATAAATAAAATTTATTTAATTAATTGGCTAATGGATAAGGGAAATTAGGACAAAATGCTACAAGATGTCTAGGATAATGTTTTAACAAGGTGTTGCTAGACATGGACAAAGTTGGGACAATTTTGGGTGTCTACATTTTGCCCCTCTTTGAGATGATGTTCGAGATGATGAGCTTTGTGTCGAGTAACATCATTTCAAAGAAGTTAAGGTATGGATAATTGATAGGGATTTTGCTGATGATGATAAGATAGGATGATGATGCCCCCTCAAGAGGTTAGGCGGGTTGGACAAACACGGGTAGGCTCTCGAAAAGAAATGGCTTGGCTGCAAAAGAAAGATAAGGGGGTAGATAGAAGAAATGATGATACGTTATGCTACAATGAAGGTGAGCAACCATGATGTTTGATATAGCACTAGACGTTATGCACCAAGGTATAAGGACCAGGGTGATGTTGTGTCTCGTGCCCCAGCATAATACAACCTTGTCTAATGTATGAGGAAGAAAACTTAGAGCATTGAAGTCCTAGTGCACAAAAGATATGATATTACCTTAGAGGCAAAGGATAGTGCAAAAAGCTATTCCAACATACACAAGATATGAATATTAGCTGGAATGATTTGGATGTGATACAAATGCAAGATAAAAAGATAACACACACAAGCAAGCAAGCAAGCATGCACAAATGATACAAAAGCAAACAAGGTATTGCCCTTGTCAAGCTGTAAACCAATGATTAATTGATTGTTGTTGATGATAGTGTTGTCATTGTGGGGAAAGCTATATCCCTAGATCAACACAAGGTTGTTTGCTGAGTTGGTTGGCTGATTGGTTGATTGATTGATTTGGCTTACAACAAGGCTAGGATCAAGACCATTGATTGTGATTGGATAACTTGGCTTGATTGATTAACTTGATTGGTATAGCTTAAAGGATTGACTTGCATTTGGATCTTTGTTTGGAATGGTTGGAAGATGATGAAATGCTGATTAGATTGATTTGATGAAGGATGGATTTGACATTTATAGGTTAATGGAGGTAGAATGGCAACATATGTTTTGGGTAGATGGTGGGGTTTGTGATGGAAAGTGGTAGGTTTAGGGTGCATGAAGGGATTACCAACATCTTGGCCTTGTTTACCTTGGGGTGTGTATCCAAGGCCATATGAGCATGGAGGGATCTTGACATGA
Source organism: Cunninghamia lanceolata (assembly GCA_027924645.1). Classification (NCBI taxonomy): domain Eukaryota; kingdom Viridiplantae; phylum Streptophyta; class Pinopsida; order Cupressales; family Cupressaceae; genus Cunninghamia; species Cunninghamia lanceolata. Next base: position 2,866,035 of record BSBN01000332.1, read on the forward strand.
ATTGGCTCCAAAATACCTTGTTTATAAAGGCCTAGGCCTTTACCTTGGTAGTTCATGTTTTAGTATGCGCTTGACTATAGGACTAGGTGTGGTTTGGACATTAGACTTGAGTTTATTATTGGATGGAGAAGCTAAAGTGGATAAAGGTCGTTGTTGTCCTAAGGAAGAACACTCATGTATAAGGGTGGTAAGACTAATAGGACATGATGGTGAACTTGAAGTGGAATCGATGGTGGATGTGGATGAAGGATCATTAGGATCTTGATTAGCATTGTGTTCACGAACATCCAAGCTATTTGTTTGATCTTTTATACTTACTTGGGGGACACGTGTCTCATCATGACAAGTTGATGTTTGCTCATTATGGATAGGGCTAGATGGCGGATGACTAGGAGCAATTTGGATATCTTTCTCATGGATGGATATAGGATTATGGATAGGATCAAGGTGCTCATGGATAGCTTCTTCATAGGTATCATCTTGATCATAAAGAAGGTAAATGTTATGGATGGGTTGCATGAAAGTGTTTTGATCTTGAGTTGGACTAGGGCTTGATGTTTCCACATGCTTAGGATTAAAACTTTGACATACCTCTTGGGTTGCTTGAATGAAATTGGAAAGCTCTTGGATAGGCTCTTGGTCAACAACATAAGAACATGATGACTCTTGACTTGGATTAATGATAGAAGGTTCACAAATAGGCTTGATGGCTTGTAGGTCACATGATGGGCTTAAAGGGCTAAGAATGTTAATTGAGGTCTCTTGGATAGGCTCAAGGATAGGTGGACCACATGATGGGATTATAGGATTGAACATGACCTTTGGAAGTTTTTTGGTAGGCTCATGAATGGGTGTTTGACATGGAGATAATTTATTCCTAGCTAGTAGCCAATGAATCACATCCTTCGCAAGGGTATGGGTGGATGGGCAATATAATGGATGGATGATAATAGTAGATGGTGTTGTAGGCTTATGATTAGGATTAGGTTGAGGGCTAATTGGATTGGATGAGGGTAATACATGGGATTGGGATGATGTGACATGATTTCTTATTATAGGTAGGTACACCTTGTAAACAATTGAGACAAATATTGGGAATTGATTTGTATTATGGCCTTTGGTCCTATGGTATGCACAATAATCATGTTCATCATATGGACTTTCTTCACAAGGTTTAACTTTAGGAAGTTCAATGAGTTTTGCTTCAAGCATCCTTTGTAAAACTATCTCAGCCGCATCCTTTGGTGAAGGATTAGAATGACAGGGTGATGAAGGTAATGGAGGTCTTGGTGGTTTGGAAGGTAGAGGGATTAATGGACTAGGAATGGGATCACATGGTGGTGTTGGGATAGGATTAGTTGGCTCATGTGTTGGTGGGTGATTAGATGATGAAGGCCACTCTAGATCGGTATCTCCCTTATCAAAGGTAATTAAGTCTTGTTGCCTTAGGCTTGCATGGTTTATGTACAAAGGGCCATTTGGAGCTGCATGTGCTTCTTGTTGCAAAGGTGGATTTAGGCTCACTTGTGCTTGTTGGAGAGGCCATTGATAGTCTTGGTAGCTAGGTGTAATGGTAGGATATGTGGACAAAATATCTTGAGGTCGACCCAAAGATGCGAGCATTTGATCTTGTTGGCAAGGTTGACTTGTGCTCACTTGATTTATATACAAAAGGCCATTGGGACTTGCATGTTGTTCTTGTGATATCACTTGATTGCCTTGTGGATGGGCTTGGTAGTGAATTGGAATGATGGAATGAGGGATTGGATAAGCTTGAGGTGGATGTTCATAGGTTGATGTGGCATTGACTTGGTGGATAGGTGGATTAATTTGATAGGAAGTGGATGGTGATGACATGTAAGGTTGAGGTGGAATTTGTTGAGGTTGAGATGGTGTTTGGATTTGTTGTTGTGATATGATTTGTTGTTGTTGCAATTGTTGAATGGGTTGTTGTGATGATGATGGAGGGGTTGCATAGGATAATGATTGTTGTGATATGGATTGATATGGATAAGGGTTGTGATAGGTTGATAAAGGGCTGATATGATATGTGGATGAATTTGGTTGAGATGAAGTGGGATAAGTTGATGTAGAATTGATTTGATGTGTGGATGGATTAGATTGGTATGAAGTGGGATAAGTTGATGTGAAATTGATTTGATGTGTGGATGGATTAGGTTTTGGACTTGTCTCATCCTCATCAATAAAGATATATCCTCCTCGAAGTATAAACTTGGTCTTAGGAGGAGAGGCTCCTTTAATTGTGATCTTGGGCTTTGGTTCGCTTTCATGATTTGGATTAGGAGGATAGCCACCTTTAATTGTGACCTTGGGTCTTGGTTTATCCTCATGATTTGGATTAGGAAGAGGGGCTCCTCTAATTATGATCTTAGGTCTTGGTTTATCTTCATGATTTGGATTGGGAGGATAGCCACCTTTAATTGTGACCTTGGGTTTTGCATTGTCTTCATGATTTGGATTAGGAAGAGGGGCTCCTCTAATTGTGATCTTGGGCTTTGGTTTTATTTCATTGTTTGAATTAGAGGGGTAGCCTCCTTGAATTGTGATTATAGGTTTAGGTCTTGTCTCATGATTATAAGGATAACCCCCTTGAATTGTCACCTTAGGCTTGGGATTAATCTCATGATTAGAGGGATAGCCCCCTTGAATTGTTACGACCATCTTGACAAGTGTTGACTAGGACTTGGTTGATGATGATGTAGAGATGATTTGGAATGAGTATGGATGTGACTAGGATGAAAGTTTAGATTGACTTGTTTATGTGTTTGGTGTTTATAGCTTGATTTAGCAATGTTCAAACAAATGATTATGCATATACACACATGAATCACTCACGCAAGACACATAAGCAATTGTTGACTTTGAAAATGAAATGTGATGATTATGCAAGCACACATGGAAGACACATCAACAAGCCTAATGTCTAGTTTGAAATAGGGTATGGCCAATTCAGTTTTGGGCTATGTTTACACGAGGTTGACTAGGAATTTGAAAGCAAAATCCTGCCACACAGCTGGGAGAAAGGGGTAACCCACCCTTCACCTTCACTTCCCAAAGGTATAAAGTTCTTTGGGGCTTAGCCAAGAGTGACAAGATTCCAACTCCCAATGAGGGTGTCTTTCGATTCAGCCTCGATTGAGGTCGTCCCTTGGAGTGGTGTGTCTCTAAGCAGGCCTCCTAAGAAGGGTATGACAAAAGCAAACCAAGTGAGCTGTCACTTGATTCACACTCGCAATTGTTAATTTCCCCTTAAAAAATTGAAATGTGTAACAAACAGTTCAAGCACTTGTTTTTTTTAGACCCAAATCCAAATGTGATGGAAGACAATGGTTTGTTTTAGCCCAATTTTTTGATGTGAATTTGCAAACAATTGTTCATTTTATGCCCAAAATCCAAATGTGTTTGCAAACAATTATTAGAAGATGAGAAATGAAATAATTGCACCTGGTTAATTCGCTATCCAAATTGTTGTAGATGTTGATGCCAATGCTGCTCCAGCTCCTTATGATCACCTATAACATAAAAAAAATGATATTATAATGCAGGCATAAAAAATAGGCTCATCAGGCAAGGAAAATTGTAATTTTAGATGCATAGCCGAATTAGATTTGATTATTTCAATACATTTTTATTTTGAAAATTAAAAAATTAAAGAAGAAACCCCTATTAATTCTTAGAGAGCTTTCTGAAAATGTAAAGAAATCAGAAAAATTCTCTGATTTGCGCCCAGAAATGCGGATTTATGAAAACAATACAGTCGGCAAAGATCTAATTTTTTTACACTATAAATGACCTCCAAATTAAATTTGTAAAACATAGACCCCCATTATAATTTTGAGAGCTTTCCAGAAATGTAAAAATTTCTGAAAAATTCGCTGATTTATGCCCAAAATTGCGATTTTATGAAAAAAAATAAAAACATGATAAATTCCGCAAAAATCATAATAAACCCAAACTTTTTCTTCTGTAGCTTCTTTATATCATGGACAAACTTTTGCTAAAATATTTTAGAAAAATTCATAGCCGTTTGGAAGATATGATGAAATCTTTAAAACCTAGGGTTTTGTCCAAAAAGTAGCAGATCTGCAACAAAAAGTTAATTAAACCTGCAAAACTCAACAATGGGGGTTATATGAATGCAAATTTTTACTACAAAAACCTGCAAAAAAGATCAAGCGAAGTGAGTCTCACCGGGCGTGCCAAATGTTGTTAGGGTAAAATTGCAAATCAGGGCAAATGAATAAACAGTAATGATAAAAACCCTAGCAATGCACAATGAAGCACAAGACAACATGAAAATCAAAATAACAAATGTAAATGTAAACCAATCTCCACGCTATGCTTGATTTATCTCCATTGCTCTTCTCCACCTCGCATGAGCATGCAAGATTTTGAAGGATTATTGTTAGAAGAATGTTGGGTGTTCACTTCTGCAGCATAACATTAAGATGAAGATGCTATGATGAATGATAGATGAAGGATGTAAAGGCTCTAATGATATTTCAACAGCATGTGGATACTTGAGGATCAATGCATTATAGAAAATTTGACAGAATAAGGGTGCTTAAGGCTCAATGCATTACTAATGGCTTGTGAGGGGTTTGATTTATAGGCTTGGCTTAGTTCAAATGGATGGCTAGGATCAATTAGGGCTTTAGATGAAATGGATGGATAGGATTAAGTTAGGTTTCCTTGCACATCAAGAAATTGTAGTCAATTGACATGTGGCAAGGGAAGATAAGGCTTAGGTGTGCTTGTGTAGATAAATACTAAAATTAGGTCCCATTAGTTGTGCATGTGAAAGATAAAAGTTATAACACATGATTGACTGGACAAGTGTTGGAATGTGATGAAAGATAAGGACTTAATTCAAATAAAATATTTGAATTAGTTGTGTTATAGTTGGAAATTAATTAAATAAATAAAATTTATTTAATTAATTGGGAAGATGATTAGGATAGGATTGGGATATGATGTGGAAATTAATTAAATAAATAAAATTTATTTAATTAATTGGCTAATGGATAAGGGAAATTATGACAAAATGCTACAAGATGTCTAGGATAATGTTTTAACAAGGTGTTGCTAGACATGGACAAAGTTGGGACAATTTTGGGTGTCTACACAAAGTTCTTGAGCATCATTGTAGGGATGCAACTGAAACGAACAAGAACAAAGTTCTCGATCATCATTGTAGGAATGAGAATGAAATGAACAAGAACAAAGCTCAGGAGCATCGTTGTAGGGATGTGATCAAAACAAGAAGGAACAAAGTTCTAGAGCATCGTTGTAGGGATGTGATCGAAATGAATAGGAATAAAGTTTCAAATCATTGTTGTAGGGATGCAACCGAAATGAACATGAACAAAGTTCTCGAGCATTGTTGTAGGGATACAACCGAAACAAGCAAGAACAAAGTTTTAGAGCATCGTTGTAGGGATGCGACTGAAACAAGAAGGAACTGTACACTCAAAATTGTGACTCTAGTTTCTTGGGGCTATCAGGTCAAATTTTGGCACACATATGGACCCTTTCCCTCCTTGCAACAAGGCGATCTACCACGTCACTCTCATTCATGTGGAATTAGCTAGTTGAGAGGAGGCGAGACATGGCGAGGGTCTGGCTCATTGGAAAGCTAGACTTCATGGAGAGGGGTTGGCAAGTATTGAGGCCTTTGTTGTTGTGTGCTTTTTTGTATGTTTCATTCAATTGTTGTAGTAGTTGAGATAACCCTATGACCCAAACGGTCACTAGTTTCTCTTCTTCTATTTGGATTTCTAAGATTCCACCTCTGCGTGGGTAAATGATTATTTTCATTGATGTCCTCTTGTCTTTGTATGTGTTGTAAGAGTTCTTGTTGTATCTGGCATTGTCTAGTTTCTTCTAACACCAAGAGGACAAATGGGTCTACTTGTGGTTGAACAAGTGTTTGTTGTTGAGGTCTTGGATGAATCTCTCAGATCTCATCACGGATAGCCATCACCCACTCTCCTCTCACTCCTAAGCACATTCGTGAATCAAGATAGAGGTAAATGTGTGATTACTAACCTTAACCAAATCTAGGGTTTTGACCTAGGGTTTTGTTGACCTAGGGTTTGACTTGTGTTTTGACTTTATTTTTACCTTGTGATGAAATCAAGGGTTTGTTTGGAATTTTTTGAACTGTGATTACCTCGTGATGGAATCGAGGGTTTGCAATTTTGTCTATTCTAATGTTTCTATATGCATGCAAACTAAAATGATATACAAAACATCTTTTTGGTATTTTTAGAGTATTTTGGAAATAAAAGTGCTTCTAATCTATGAAAAGAAAATATGTATGCAATCCTATATGAGTTTTCCAATGCAATGTTAACCTATGTTTTTTGTGCTTTTGATATTTTGAATGCAATTTAATCTAAGAAAAGGGAAAATGCTTTTTCTAACAATCTAGATCTAGAAATATGAATGTGGTTAATCTAACATGCAAGATCTAACTATCAAGGAAAAAGCAATGTTTTACTGTTCCCAAGAGCAAGTTTGATTCTCTAATTACTATGAACTTTAAAGGGAAACAATGAAGGAACATGAGAGAATGAAGATTTGTTGACTCCACTATGCTCAACAATCCTTGTAATAGGCAACCTCAAATCCTTTTGTGGTAGCAGGTGATCCTCTTGACAACAAAATGACCCAAAGAAGCAAAAAGAAGCTTTGATGAAGCTTGTATGAGCTCAATGAGAGCTTGGGTTGAGCACAATGGCATAGAATGAAGCAGCGTGACACTACTTGATTGAACAAATAAAGCAAAAGGCACCTTCATCCTACAAGAGCATTTGAATTCTAAGTTGGAGAGAAAAATTTGGCAAGAGTTGTGTACACAATGAATTTGCCTCCCTTTGTGCTTGAGGGAGAGGGGTATTTATAGGTTTAGAAGAAGGAATTGATTGGAGAGTTAACTCATTTGATTGATGAATTAAGAAGAATAGATTGGGGAGTTAACAAGGTTGATTACCCAGTGAACTCAACTGATGAGAGAGTGATGAAACAAAGATAATTTATCACTGGAGAGGAAATGGAGGAGATGGAATGCATGAGATTGATTGAAGACTTAATTTGAGATCAAATAGAGCTAATTATGCATGTGTGGGTGCATGAAATAGTTAACTCTATGTCAGGGATCAAAAACCATGCAAATAGAAAGAAAAATAGGCAAAAATGGAGCAAAAAAGAGAGAGAAACTTGAGTTTTTCCATGGATTCAAAAATGATAGGGTCACCCCTTATGCCAGAAGGGTCTTCCTTGGGCGACCATGGGTGGCTCGGGGGAGATTTGGGCTTGACAAGGTCAAATGTAGAAAAATAGGCTGGGAGATGGTAGAAGAGAGGAAAAGGAAAGGTTCTACATCAAGAAACAAGTTAGTCATGTGGAAGAATCCAAATCTCGACTTGCATTAGCAGGATCTCCCTGGGGAGATCTAGAAATAATAGAGGGAGATTTGGATTGGTTCGACAAAACTGAAAACTAAAAGCAGGAGATGGATAAGGAGACCTCTAGAAGGCTTCTAGGAGGTGTACTAGAGAAAAAACAAAGGGGAGGGGTGAGAACTCACCTACAAGACACTCACAAGGCTTAGGAACAAGGTCAAAAGCTAGAAAACGCAAATTGACAAGTGTCACAACAAGTGTCAAAAATCGTTGCAAACGGGGAGAGAGGGAAATTGACAAGGAAGAAATAACACAAGACAAGAAAAGAGGATATGTCATCAAGAGGCCTGCTGCTTAAAGGACATTATTTCACGCTTACATGTATGTGACAAGGATTTGAATCATCATAGGGGTCCTCATGGAGGTAGTGCATGAATTTTGTGCTTACATATTTGCCCCCTCGGGGATGGTAGTCTACATGAAAGGTAGGTACTGTTCCCAAACTAGGCCTTACCTATTGTCAATTTTCCCACAATTTATACCTGTAATAACTAGTGTTAATATGACATTTAAATATATCAAAGTAAATGATGAAAACTAAAATGATGAATCTTACCATTGATCGCTTGAGTTTGACTAGTTGCTTGCCTTTACTAGTTTGGACCTATAGGGATGAGAGCATGCAAAACAATACATGAAATGGATGCATAAAAGCAAAGAACTAATCTAAAAATGTGTAAATGAACTAAGCTAAGGGCAAATAAAGTAAGCCAAATTGTGAGATCAGAGAAAAATGGCAACAGAATCATTCGTGTGAGCATTCGATAGAGAGGTATCATCCAGGGGATCACACAGATGGCCGCCTCTTCTTTAGCCACAGAGAATCGAGTATGCAATCAGTGAAAAACTCTTCTCTAAACCCTAACTTGAATTTTGTGAAAAATCTCTTAAAATTATCTGCTTTTGGTTATTTTCTCTATTGCATTGTGTTCATCTCGTCGTTCAGAGCAAGATTAGTCTTTCATTTTCTAAAATTGGTCAAAAATGAGGTTTTAAAAGTGATTTTTTCTTGAGGGATTCACTCCTAGGGTCACCTCTTTTGTCAGGCAGGGTCTCTCAGGGGAGATCCTGAAAAGTAGCAAGGTTGCCCAGGGGAGATCCTGAAAAACACCTGGGTCGCCCAAGGGCGACCTTGTTGTACTGATTTTTGACTGCATATGATGTTGTTTGACACTTGTTTCACTTCGATCTAACATGATTTGGTCACTGAATTTACCCATTTATTACAATTTTTGAAGGTTTATGTGATTTTTTTATGTAAGATTTTCTACAGTTTTACAATTTTTAGGGATTTTGTGAGTTTACAAGATCTGATCGAAAGTTCTCTTCTGATTTTCTAAGACATGCGTATTTGATGGAATGTCTACCGAGAGCAGGGGTGGCTCTTGGGGATGTTTGCTTTGTTGAGTACTGAGGATCATGCTATACTAAAGAGGGAAGGTCTTTCTAGAGTTTTCCATGTACCTATGATTCATCCTGTATCCTACATATGTTGTGACATCTTGACTTACTAGGATGTAGACAGAAACACATTCAGGTTCCCACAAATTTCTAGAGAGTGGACTATCACTCTATATGATGTATATTGCATTCTTGGAGTACCTATGAGGGGATAACCTTTGTCTCTTCCAGTTAGCAAGTCTTATGAGGACAAGGCTTCGGGCTACATTTATGTGGGTTAATCACCTTGGGGACCAGACAGGAGTTCAACATACATATGTGCCACAACTCTGCATCCCGCTCTTGAGGAGGTTCCTGATTGGTTTGATTGCTTTGAGGCTGTCAGGAGACAAGGTCTTAGCTTGTCTGAGATGGTGTTGGGCACCCATTATTCGTGAGATTGAGGAGGGCACAATTTTTTCTTGGGGTACTGACATCTTGGCTATGGTTTATAGAGACTTCTATCGGATTTCACAACGAGGGGCCTTAACCTTTAGCCACTCTTCTTTGATCATGGCATGGATATTTGAGCACATGAAACCTTATCAAAAGCTTATTCCTCTTCCAGATAGATGGCTACTAAGAGTAGTGAGGTGGGCGCATGTTAGTCACTTTGATGCTACTTTACCCACTATTGTTACTCTTACTGATAAGGACATGATTTTTGATCCTTATCGCGACATGGAGGGGGCTTGGACCTAAGATGGTGAGATTAGAGGGTATTGTCATGAGGTCTCTAAGATAATAGACTGCAATGGTCTGGTTGAGGCTCATCGAGTTGATCGTTGTTTGCAGCAGTTTGGTGAGGACTTGCTCCCAGTGTCTACTTGTTACAAGACTGTTCAAGAGATGGGTGAGCTTGGAAATTTCATTTGGACTCCTTTGACTCTAGGCATCCTCATTACTAGGGTCTCTAGAGGAGGACAAAGGGGAGGGAGAAGGACTCCTTCTTGATCTCTAATTGTGACTACTGACTCGGAGTCCATTGACAAGGACTATGTTCCAGATAGTAATGATTCATCAGATGAGGCCATTCCCAAGAATGAGGATTTTGATGATATTGATGATTCAGATGATGTTCCTGACATCCCCGAGGGTCCTCCTAATGTTCCTCAACCTCCTCATTCAGATGAGGTGATGCATCAATTTGACCCTAATTGGCAGCCTGGCAATCCACGTAAGCCTTTGCTTACTTTCTTTTCATATTCTTTATCCTTTCTCTTTTTGCATGGAACTGACTTGGTCTTGTTTCAATTTGCTATTTCAGGCAATGTCAGAGAGTGGAGGGATTTTGTTCATGTTATAATTAGACCAGACAACTAAGAGGGGGGTGAATCAGTTCTCTCAAAACTTTAACACTTACAGCAATTAATTCTTCTTTACCACTTAAAACAGATTAATGATGTAAACATTAAAGCATGGATCATCAACACATGAACAGAAACAAAATTAGCACACATAACACCAAAATTTTTAACGTAGAAACTCGGTTAAGGGAAAACCAAGATGGAGGCTAACCCACAAGAATTAATACCCTATTAAAAGTATTACAAATGGGGAAGGCACATGCCTTCGGGCTCACTTCCCAAAGCTCACTACTCAAAAGGAGGCTCACTGCCTACAATAATTCTTACAAGAAGATTATAGATTATTTGAACTTGATCTTCTTCCACCATTTCTTCATCCTTTTTATTCAATGCTTCTTCTTCTGGAAGGGAGTTATCATCTACTCCAATTTGTTGCTCATCCTTCTGTAACTCTTCATTATTTAGAATTTTTGCATCCTTTGTATCAGTTGGATCTTCTTTGACCACATAGAACTTGTTCTTGTCTAGTGATTTTCTTAGAATTTGTTCAGTTTCATGGACAATTTCCTCTATCTCTCCAATCATCAGCTTATTTATCCTAGTCTTGCTTATGAATTCATTCTTGACTTCTTTGAAAATTTTGTCTGCTTATTTTCTGGAGATCACTGGGTACAAACTGGACAAAACATGTTCTCTCAACTCCATATCCGTTGACTTGGCAGCTTCTTTTCCAATTTCCAGAATGTCTCTTAAACTTTTGGGAACTTTTGACAAGATCTCTACAAGAGCCCAATTGAATACATTCAAGTATTTGATAGTAGCAACCTCCAAAAGCCTCTTGTCAACATCATTGAAAAGATCATAAAATTTAGTCAGTGGCTTTAAATTCCCATTAGTAGTGATTGACTTAACAATGTTTTTCACAGGAGTTGGCTTCTCAACATTGGCTTCTGACTTTTGCCTCTTATTTGTCATATTGCTTCCGAAATGCTTCTCTTTAGATACCTTGACTACTTTGGTGCTTGTGGCCTTTAGCTCTTTAATCTCATCATTTGAATCTATCTTTTCTTCATCCTCCTTTTCCAAACTGCCATATGGCCTTTTTGCCATTACTTTTGTTATTTTCTCTTCCTTACTAGATGATTTGTCTTCCAGTTTCTCAGGATTGGTAGGTTTTGGGGGAACAGATGTAGTAGTAGAGCTTCTAGTGGTCCTTGGTGTGGAGGAGGATTCTACCAGAGCACTTGCTTGATTCTTATCCTACTTATCCCTCTTAGCCTTTTCAGTTCTTTCCCTACATTGCCTCACAGCTTCCTTGGTAAGGCCTAGGTTCTCTGCCAATTGCTCAACTTCTTTCCTTACTTTCCTTTTGGTTTCAAGTTTTCTAAGCTAAACATGTAGTTTCATACTTAGCCCCTCATATGTCCCAAATCTTTCTACTGTTGTGTCCTTCGGCTTGCTCAAAAGGTGTTTAGCATACATATTCAATTTTTTCTCATCTACCTCCTACTCCATGGGCATGATCTAAATAGTTCTAGGCTCTAGTGCTTCCATTCAGCATTGATCAGTGTCCACCATAAAATAGATTTCATTCTTGTATTTCTCAATAAATTATTTAGGGATTCTCTCCCTAGAATGCATCATACTCGAAAAATTCTTGAAGTATCCCCAGATTGTAGTTTTCTATGCTTTAGAGTCACCAATGCTTTGTAGATGATCTCTTATCTGAATAGCAACTGGTCTATCATTAGTCCAGTGCACACCCTTTACTCCAGGCACCTCATTCATGAAGTAGAAAAATAAACATATAACCAAAGAACCATATTTGAAGGTGTTTTTCTTATCCTTGATTTTGTTCAAGTTCTCAATTAGTTAGTTCTATAATCTACATTTTCTTTCAACATTTTGTATGCAGCATATATGGCCATTCTAGACATAGAATTCTCCCTGCTAGAGTGATAAATCTTGTAACCAATTACCATTGAAGCAAAATTAACATCTGGATCAATAATGTCTTTGGAAATCATTGCCCTTTTGTCAAATTTGGCACCAGTTGCATCAGTAACGGTCTGGTTCTTCACAGATTTCAGCATGGGTAAACCACTAGTTGAATTGAACCCAGTTACAATCTTGATAACATCCTTTGTAATCTTGAATGGTTTCAACAACCATATAAACTCATCATGCATTTGGCTCAAGACATATCAAACCCACTCAATTTCATCAAATGTTGGAAATTTGATGACTTGTAAAAAATGTTTGTTTTCTAGGGCTTTGTATTCCAATTTCAAATCATAATTATCATCCTTAATGTAGTTGTCAAACAAATCTAGCAATTTCAGATTTCCAAATTCATCTAAGTTATAGTGAATGTATGCCCTAATATCCTCAACATGCAGCACTCCATAAGGCACACCAGAAAATGCTCCTAATGGTTTGACTTCGATTGATTTGTGTGGATGCTTCTTAAATTTTGGTCAGGGCCTTTCAGTAATATCAACAACATGAGGAGTAGCCATCTCAAAAGATTATAGGTTCAAGGCTTTGCAGAAAATACCTTTTTCTTCATGGAGTTAGGGTTAGCAGATGAATTTGTTAGTTACACTTCAAATCCTTGAAATCTTATCTTAGGTGCTCTTCTGCTTGCTCTCTTCACATTGTCTTCTTTTCTTCCAAAATTTACTTTAACAGGTCTACAATAGGATTTTCTAATTTTAATCATCGTGCCAGATTCAAGCACCCACTTACTGGCTAGGGGAATTTATTTTTCTATGCAACTCCTCATGAGCCAGAGCTCCTAATTTAATTCTGAGAGGAATTACCAGCACCGGATTCCGGTGCAGACCCATCATCATTATTCATTGCACCTTTCTTTACCCTTGTCTTGTTCATTTCATTTTGGACCTTATTTACATCAACCTTGCTTTTCCCTATGTCTTGTCTCTACTCATCCATTTTTCTATTTACCAAACCTTTTCTTTCATTATTCCTACTTCTACAAAATCTTGCAATATGACCAGATCAATCACAATTGAAGCATACAACATTTCTTTGCCCATTTGATTAATTTCCTTTTGATTTGCATTGATTAGCCATATGTCTAAATCTATTACATGTAAAGCATTTGCCATTACAAGAATTTCCATTTCCTCTATTGCTAGAGTTATTCATTATTATATTTCTGCATTCATTAGATCTATGACCATACCTCTTACACTTGAAACATTGACCAGACAAGGATGGACCACTTTGGTTTACTCTGCTTCTACACTAAGTAGCTCTATGACCAAATTTATTGAAATTGAAACAATTTCCATTGAAAGATGGATATCTTTGAGCATTAGGTTGTCTTACCGGAGGACTTCTAGGTTATTTCTCCCATTTCTTGATTGAGAATTTCTTTGTCTAGATTTAGAGCTTTCACCTTTCTCATACCACCCAAGACCATGCTTATCATTAGCCTTCTTCTTATCTTGAACTTCTCCTTGTATTCATTTGCAATTTCTAGGTCATGTCTTAGAGTGACAGTTTGCCTTTCAAGTTCCTCCTCATTATATATGTATTCTTGTAGATCAGATTTTAGGTGACCAATTGTTATGTCCATTCTACATCATTCTTCTTTTCCTTTCTTCAAAGTTTGATTTAGGTCTTCTTCAGTCTTTTTCCTTTCCTCAATTTCTTTGGTTAGCCTCATCACCCCAGATTCAATCTCATGTTTTAGAATAGAAACTTCTTTTGTCAGCTTCTCACATTCCTTTGTCTTTTCTTCCAAAGCCTCATTCATGCAATTTTCTTCTGTAAGATTAGCTAACTGATGAAGTAGCTCCTTCCTTTTCTCCATTGATTTCTTTAATTTATCTTTTAACAAGTCAATGCAATCATTAGCATCTTTAAGGTTTTCTTTTAGGTCATCTACTTCTGCTTTGGACCAGTCAAGATCTTCTAAAGCCAATTGAAGTTGTTCTCTGAGTGAACCCATTGAAACTCCTTCCCAGATCTTCCTCAAGCTATTAAGCTTCCTCCAAGGAACCTTGCTCTGATACCAATTGTTGGAATTAGACAAGACAACTAAGAGGGCGGTGAATCAATTGTCTCAAAACTTTAACACTTGCAACAATTAATTCTTCTCTATCACTTAAAATAGATTAATGATGTAAACATTAAAGCATGGATCATCAACACATGAACAAAAACAAAATGAACACACATAACACCAGAAATTTTAATGTGGAAACCCGGTTAAGGGAAAACCATGGTGGGGGTTAACCCACAAGAATTAATACCCTGTTAAAAGTATTACAAATGGGGAAGGCACATGCCTTCGGGCTCACTGCTCAAAAGGAGGCTCACTACCTACAAGAATGCTTACAAGAATATTACAAATTGTTTGAACTGATGAACAACATCTACCAATGTAGGAATTCAGTTTCAATTAAGCCCAGAACACTGATCTTACACAATTCATCTTTACTTTGTCCTATTTACTACTTTGCCATGATCCGGTCCTTAGATATAGATATTTTCTCCTTCACACTTCTTTTCACCTTTTTCACACTTACTCCATCACCTCATCACAATAACACACCAAAACACTAAAATCCATCGGCTATATATATCCGCATCAAGAAATTCAATCAACTATAGTCAGCTTCAAGAAAACTTAGAACATTATTAAAAACTTTGTTCTTTCAGATGAATCTATGTACAAATATCAACACAGACCAAAAACTTGTGTTCCCAGATCATCAATCATGTCGGCCAATACCACTATTTATTACTAATTGCTTATCCAACAACTTTTTTGCATTTGGACCAAGGTCAAATACTAGGTTGCCATATTCTTCTTGTGCTGATTAACTAGGACCTGATACTCAAATCCTTATAACTTTTGAATCCTTTATCACCGAAGGCTAAATCTCTGGATTTAGATAGTCTTGACAATCCTTATCACTCCTTCAATTCTGAAACACACTATGAATTACCACCAAAGAGATCCAAACCAAGATACCGGACCCTATCACATGCTCTATTTTTGACTACCCAGACTTAGACAAATCCTCACTCTGACTTCCGATATGAACAAATCATTCAATGCGGATTGTAAGGTAGACTTAGTTGCCATCAATGACAACACCTGTCATGCATAGCAGTGTCTCTTGCCAATAGTTCATGAGGTCAATGTCGGATTAGCTTCTCCCTTCACTAGGATGACTTGTGATCGACTTTTGGATGATCCTGGTGCGCCCCCAGCTGTAGGGCAACACACTGAAATTTTTGCTCCTATCTACCATGGGTGTTAGGTAACTACAAAGTTGAAGACCCGGGTTGACATGATTAAGGGTGAGAACCAAGTACTCCAAGAGATGGCTCGCCTCAATTTTGGATGATATGATGCTAGAATGGCGAGGCCTTCACAGTCGCATGCTCACAGTAGAGCACCTCATTCTCATAGGTCTTAGGGGGTGACTAGTGGTACTCATAGACAAAGGAGCTAAAGTCCTAAGGGTTCCATTGAAGGGAACCACCCCTAACTTGCTTTCTTTTGAAATTTGTGCCCCCTTGCATGGGGAGCCTCTACTTTCTTGAGGGTATTCTATCTTAGCTCTTTGATGCCCTTGTGTATGCAAACTTTGGATATATCTATGGAAGTCTACCTTTTATGGTTTTGTCTTATCAAAATCTGTACTCATCTCTTGTGCATGTTTGGAAGTTTTGAGGAACTTTTTTATTATGTTTGACCTTTTCAACTCTTTTAACAAATGCAAGTATGGCAATGATGACATATTTTTTAGTTTTTTATGACATATATATGATATGTAGTTCCCAATATGATAATGTAGGAACACAAGAAATGTTGTAAATGAAACTGTTACTTCTACTGAATGCCATGAGATATGACATTTGACTTTATTGCTTTGAGACTCTTGTTCTGGTTTTTGGCATGAATGCAATGTGGAACAAACAATGTGACTGCTCTTAAATACAATTTTCAATTTAGGGGATTGCGAGTTGTCCTGATATAAGAGATCTATTCAAGGCTATGAGATAGGATTTAGGGAAACTCAAGTGGGGAGTGGAAATGAACATGGAGCATTTTTGATTTCTAGACTTCGCTAAAGGCTAAACACTGATCCTTATCTAGATAAGACAAATTGGCAAGATTTCAACTTAGACAAGCAGCAAATTTTATTGGTGTTCGCTAGACTTAGATCATAGATGGAAAGCAAAGTAGATGTGGGGTAAAGGATAAATGGGAAAGAACAAGGGTCCCTAGATAGAAGATGATCCTAGAGACTACTAGACTCTTCACTTTTGCTCAGCTAGTGCATGTGTGTGCTTGGTACCTTTCTTTCTCTATTAGAATGTCACCCTTGAGGCTTCAATCTTAGACTGATCTCCACCCAAGAGTATGGACATTCAACAATCTTCTCTCTTACACTCTTTTTTTGCTTTTTACTTTTTTTGTATTTTTCTCACTTCATTTTTCTCTTTTTTTTTGGATTTTGACTTTTCAAGAAATGAATGCTTTTTAGAATTCTTGCTATGCAATGCTTTGATCTCTCAATTCTCTCTTTTTGACCCTCTTATTTTGATCACTCATTTTTTTATTCACTTGTATCTTAGATTGCTTCCTTCAGAGTTTTGATCTTCCTAACTTTTTTGGCCAAGAAAGATAAGGGGCTGAGCGCCACCTAAAGTTTTTATAATTTGGTTGGACTTCTCTACTACTGGGGAAGAATTGTGAAGGTCTACTTGCAAGCTTCCTTTGAACACTGTGGGTTTGAATACTGACTTTGTTTAAACCTAACATCTTGACTCATTAAGACTGGGATTAGTGTAAATCTAAGAGCTAGGTTTCTATTAGAATCACTAGGAATGAAGGGGGATAATGGAGATTGTGAAAAATGGGGATCTCTAGGTCTTGAAAGGATGATGTATATCTAGACAACATTAAACTCCTTACTAAAGGGAAAATAGTAAAAGAGCAAGTCACAAATAGTAATGCAAGATTAACAAAATGATACAGAAATGCAAGAAACAAATTGTTTTTGACATTTTTGATTTTTTAATAATTTTTTTGTATTTTTATGTTTATGATTTTTTTTGGTCTTTTAGACATAATATTTCTTGAGGTGAAAGGCATTGACTGTTTCACCAAATTTCTCTCCCTCCATTGTGCACAAGAGATAGGCACTGTTTCTAACATCTTCTTTAACCATGTAAGGACCTATCCAATTAGGTCTAAATTTTTGTCCTTCACCAACACTTTTGTCGATTAGATTGTCTATCCTAAGCACTAGGTCTCCCACTTGAAAGGGTCTTGGGACAACCCTTTTGTTATATTGCTTTTTCATTCTTGCTAGATAGGAATCATGCCTTTGAACAAATCTCAAATGTGTTTCATCTATCATTTCTAATTCGGCTAACCTTACCACTCTATAGTCTTCATTGTCTAATAATCCTTGTAATGACACTCTTAGGCTAGGGAATTCTACTTCCAATCGTGAAACCACCTCTGACCCAAAAGTGAGGGTGTAAGGAGTGGTTCTGATTGGAGTCCTAATGCTTATTTTGTAAGCCCATAGAGCTAGATATAGTTGTAAATGCCAATCTCTCTTAGAATCTTTTACGATCTTGACCAATATGGACTTCAAAGTCTTGTTGGTAGCCTCTGCTTGTCCATTTCCTTAAGGATAATAGATTGAGGGAGAATTGTGATTGATGTGAAATATTTTGCATAGCTCCCTTTGCTTGTGAGTTTTTTAAGGATGAGGCATTATCTGTCATTATCAGTTGAGGGATTTCGAACCAACAAATGATTTGGTTTAATATAAATTTAGTGATTACAACACCTGATACTGTGGTGAGAGGCATGGCCTCCACCCATTTTGTGAAATATTCTATCACAGTAATGATGAATAGGTGTCCATCTTTTGATGGGGGAGATATCTTCACCACTAGATCTAATCCCCATGTGGAAAAGGGCCAAGGGGTAACGATCGGTTGCAAATATCTTGTTGGTGTATGGTGAACGTGAGCATAAGCCTAACATTTTAGACACCTCTTTATGAACTTAATCACATCCCCCTATAAATAGGGCCAAAAGTATCCCATCCTATGTATTTTTCTTGCCATGGCATAGCCACCAAAATGTCCTCCACTCTGGCACTCTTCTAATATTGTGCGTGCTTCTTCCTTGTCAATGCAACGAAGCAACATTCCATCTAGGGGCCTTTGATAAAGCACATTGTCTATCAAAACATATCTCACGGTTAGGACTTGTAATCATCTTTTTCCCAAAGGGGTCATGTTGACTAGGTAAGTCTTGTTTGTAAGATAGTTCACGATATCTCTATACCAATATGAGGCTGCATACTTCTCGAGATCGACCACACAAATCTCTTCATCAAGGAAATCTTCATTTATGGGTTCCTCTTGGGGAATTGGGTTGTCTACTAACCAATCCACTACTATTTGTCCCTTGACTGCTTTTTTGTTGACATAGTTTAGCTCAAATTTACTCAGCAAGGTTATGAATTGGCCAGCTCTTCGTGAAATCATGGGTTGATTCAAAAAGGTCCTCAATTGCTTGGATCATATCATCACTTTAGTTTCTTAATTCAACATATAGTGTCATAGTCTTTGGGTCACAAAGATTATGGCTAGGCATTCCTTTTCAACTTGAGTGTAGTTCTTCTCATATTCCAACAAGGTTTGACTTGTGAAATAGATGGCTCTTTCTCTTCCACCTATTAGATTCAAGACAAACAACTGAGAGGGGGGGTTAATTAGTTGTCCCAAAACTTTCTCTTATTAACCACTTAAGTCCTTGTAATTTAGTAGCATAATAATAAATCAATCATGGAAAGATAATGCAACAATTAAAGAGCAGAAACACATTAACACATATGACACCAAGATTTTTAATGTGGAAAACCCAGTTAAGGGAAAAACCATGGGGTGACTAACCCAAGATTGTATTCTCTGTTAAAAGAATAAGAAGAACAAATGGCACATGCCAATTAGGGCTCACTACCTGAGCACACTACTCACAAGAGGCCCACTGCCTACAGGAGACACACTATCTACAGAATAATAAATATTACATACTTAAACTGAAGAATATCATCTTCACCATGCTTGAGTCAGTTCCATTTAAGCTCAATACTTCTGCTCTACCTTTCACTCTGCTCCTCTCTACCACACTCTCATCTCTTCCAAGATACCTTTGAAATGACTTCACAACTTCTTATTTATACAAGATATTGACTTTGGGATAATCATCCAAGTCAGCATACTTTACAGAGCAAATACACAAATACAACTTGACTAAATTACAAAAGACTTCATGTGGATCATCACACTGTCAGCCACATAGATCTAAGAGTTCAATCCTCTTTTAGGAACACGCCATGCTTCACTGAGCATCTTCAAGATCATCTGCAGGATGTGTAACTTATCCGGTCGGCCAAGTTTAGGAAGAACATCATCATTCGGAAGTAATTCTTCAATTACAAGCTCAATCTTCAATGTGGACCACCAACACAAACTGGACATAATCCAAAGACCTCCACAAGCTTGGCTTAATGACCAAGAACATCCACACTACTTCTGCTTACTAAAATATTTCTCTCCTTCATCCGGAACCTCAAGAACATAGTCAGCCATCACTGTCATATTGGAATAGATGCTTGCGGACCTCCAGACCATGAACCAATTGAGTTTTCAATTCTCATTGACTTCCTAAACACTCCACCAAATCCACAAAACAAGATATTGCATTTCTAGATCTCACCAGACCTATTAGTGTTACTTTGTCACCTCTAAACATCTGCCAAAACCAATTTTACTCATATGGCCATAACTTCTTGTAATCTTCATGCGGACCTCTCAAATCTTTATTGGATCATCTTAAGTCACATATCTACAAACCCTTTGATGCAGAACCTCTGATCTTCATCTTAGTTGGGATCTTTACCTTACTGTCTTCATTATTCTTCTCTATTCCTGATAGGGCTAATTTTCTCAATGTCCTCAACATACAACTCATCCAATCCTTGTCATCAATGCAACAAGAGTATGTTGACATCAATGACAACACCGGTTAGGCCCATACTTGCAACACCACCCTCATCCTCTTGAGCTAGCATGCATGCTACAGAGATATCGGTTGCTCTGAAGTATAAGATGAATGGTTTATCATGTTTGAGTGGCATCAATGTGTGTGGAGTTAACAGGAATTTCTTTACTTTCTCAAATGCGTTTTAATAGTCCACTGTCCAAGTTATGCTAACTTGTTTTTTAATAGCTGATTGATTGGATGAATTTTGAAAGTCGTGTCTGGTATGAATCGTCTAATTGCACCCAACTATCCTAAGAAAGCTCTTACTGCCCTCTCACTTGTTGGCAAGGTTTTATTCAAAACTGCTTTGACCTTGGCTGGGTTGACATCTATACCTCTTCATGAGACGATGAATCCCAACAACTTTCTTGCCGTGACTCCAAAAACACATTTTTTGGGGTTTAACCTTACTTTATATTCTCAAAGCCTATTAAAGATTTTTAGAGGTCCTCCACATGTTTTGATCTCTATTTTGATTTAGCCAGCAGGTCATCAATGTAAGTTTTGACTATCTTGTGGATGTAATCATGAAAAATATGTGTCATCACCCTTTGATAGGTAGCTCATGTGTTCTTCAATTTGAATGGCATGACCACGTAGCAAAAAGTTCCCCAAGTGGTAGTGAATGTTGTTTTGTTTTGGTCAACTTTTGTTATTTTGATCTAGTTGTATCCTAAAAATTCATCCATGAGGGAAAGGGCCTAGTATCCTATCGTTGAATCGACAATTTGATCGATGGATGCTAAAGGGAAGTCATCTTTTGGGCAAGCTTGATTGATGTCCCCAAAGTTGAGACATATCTAAATTTTTCTATTTTTCTTTAGAATGGGGATGATGTTTGACACCCAATTTGAATAATCCACTGGTTTGATGAAACCAACATTTAACAAATTTTTTAGTTCTTCTATCACCATTTCAACTACTTGTGGCTTTATGGGCCTTGGTTTTTGTCTCATAGGTTTTGCATCCGGTTTTGTCACTAAGTTATGCACCACAACCTTGGGATCCAATCTTGGCATTTCAAAATATGCCCATGTGAATATGTTTGAATACTTAATAAGGAACTCTGTGTACTCCTCTAATTCCTCATCATTTAGTTCTCCTCCCAGTTTTAACATCCAAGGCTTCTTAGGTGTTCCAACATTGACATTGATGGTATCTCCAATTAGGAATGGACGTCCTTCCTCAAATTTTTGAGGTGCAGGCGGTAAATCTGAGTTCACTTCAATCTAAAGGATTTCTTTTTCACTCCCAAAATAATCATCTAGATGAGGGAGGAACATGTATCCTTTTTTTTGGTGCACTCTTGGAAGTCCATCATAAGCATGTAGATATTCCAAGATGGCTTCGTCATTCTCAGTGTAATATCAGGTTGGTGTTTCTTCCTGGCCCATGGCGTAGTTTAGGATGTTTGGTAATTCTTCTCTCTCCAATAATGGTTCTCCACACACCAAGACAATATATTCAACATTTTGTAACTGAGCATGTGGTGAAAATAACGCGGATGAAGTGGCCATTCAGTCAGCTACTTGATTCTCTTCTCTAGGTATGGCTTTGATAGAGAAGAAATTGAAGAATTGAACTAACTTCTTGATGGTTTCTTTATAAGGTCACAACCATTCTGATTTTGTTTTGTAATTTTCTGCAACCTGGTTGATTATCAATTGAGAATCTCTAAAGGTAGAGATTTTCTTGACTCCCATTCTCATGGCTAGTATGATTCCTAGGGACAGGGCTTCATACTCAACAATGTTGTTGGTGCAAAAAAAGTCTAGTCTGAAGGCGAAGGGGAGGACTTTTCCTTTGGGAGATGTTAAGATTATCCCCATTCCTACTCCTCTTTTGCAACTAGCCCCATCAAAATGTAAGGTCCACAAGCTTTCATGATTTTGTGAATGGGATTCTTCTCCAAACTCATAAGTGGAAGTTCATTTTTCTTCTTTTTCATCTCCTTCGATGATCTCAATTGTTCCAACCAAGAGATTTTTTATATCCCATTCGTTGATGCACAGGATGGCTGCTAAGCCAAATGTTGCATGGGATTTAGTAGTATGTGGATCAAAAGGAAATTCCCTAAGATTTTCCATTCTTTGCTAGGATATGTTGTGAGCACTTGCACTTGTTTGAATGTCCTAAGTTTTCTATTTATGTTTCTCTTACATTTTCAATTTCTCATCTTTTTCCTCCTGTTCCTTTTTATAAACACTTAAAGGATCAAGTCTGCTTTGACTATGATCACATTTCCCAAATGATGGAAATGTATTTCTTGGAATAATGTAGAAGAAATGGCCTTCATGGTGTGAATCCAGGGTCTCCCTGAGGATCATGTTGTAATTGGTCTCTTGGTTAATAACATAGAAATTGGTAGAGATAGTTTTTCCCATCAGATTGAGTGGTAGGATAATTTTCTCGATTGTTTGGATTTCATGACTATCATAAATTATTAATGTGTTAGTTTGTTTCTTGATCCCTATTTTGTTGTATCCCATCCTTTGTAGAAAGGACATTGGCAAAAGATTGATTGTCGATGCTTCGTCCACCACCACTCTTTTTATAGTGATTTCCTCAACTTGAATTTGTATGTATAGGGGTGCATCCTTTTTCTTACCTCCTTTGCTTTGGGGTAATCTAGAAACATTGAACGTAAGAGGAGGTGATTCCTCCTATGAGGAACATCCTACTTCTAATACTTCTACGAATGTCTTGCAATGTGAGGGAGATGCGCTTAGCAAGTTAATCACTTGTGAGAAGATGTTCTCCATTTGGTTTGTCTGTTCCTCTTCGTGGATCATGAGCACTTCTTGGTCTAGTTCTAGATGTTGGTATGGTTTTAGTTGGCCTTTCCTTTCTCTATTGGAGATTCTTTCTCCTTTCTCTGGGATTGGAGAAGTTTAAGGAAGTTCTTTTGTTCCAGAGTAAGTTTTGAGATGGCTTTATTATAACCATAACAAGTCTTGTTTCGTGACCCTTTGTCGCATGGAACCAACAATAGGTATTGGGGTCATATGAAGGTCAATTTGA
Organism: Cunninghamia lanceolata; assembly: GCA_027924645.1. Taxonomy (NCBI): domain Eukaryota; kingdom Viridiplantae; phylum Streptophyta; class Pinopsida; order Cupressales; family Cupressaceae; genus Cunninghamia; species Cunninghamia lanceolata. The sequence continues at coordinate 2,889,413 of BSBN01000332.1, forward strand.
TGCTTGATTCCCTTTTTGTCACCATTTGTCATTACTTAGATTGTTTTTTATGATATTGACATATTTTTCTTGAGGCATATTAGCTGTAGTCTTTTCAATTCCTTTGGATGTTTGAAGCTTCCTGTTGGTATCATAAGTTTTCCAACCACTATCGATGGTGGCTTGGTCAATTCTTAAGGTTCTTTCCAATGCCTCTTCGTAGGACTTATATGGTAGTTCTTGGACATCTTCTGTCATGTCTTTGTTAAGGGCATGCAAGAAGAGATCACACAATTCTCGATGATCCATGTTCGAAACATTGGTTGAAGAATAAAGGACTTGCCTCCATCGAGTGATGAAATGTGCTACAGATTCGTTTGGCTCTTTTTTCATCATGAGGAACTCTTCGATCCCTATTTTGACAAGTTTGTTCATGTTAAATGCCATGACAAACTCTCTGATGAGTTGTCTAAATGAATGGATTGAAGCTTTTGGGAGACAATAATACCAATCTAGAGTGATGCCTTCAAGCGTTTTCAAGAAAATCTTTGTTACAACCCCATCCCAAGGGAGGAGTTCTCTGATGGTCATGGTATAGGCTTTAATGTGTAAATTTAGATCTCCTTCTCCTTTGAACTTCAAGAGATCTAGCAGTGGTCGAAGTAATTGCACATTCCTTATGTTTTGGTCTAGAGGCTCTTTCAAATATTCAAGATATGTTCCTAGAAAGGCACTTTTGGATTGTGGGGTTGTTAGTAATAACCATGTGGATGGGTTTTGGTAACCCGTTGTCAGATTCATTGGATTGTTTTGAATAGGAGGGTTCCCATTCAGATAGGTATCATTACTAGCATGTCGTGAATAATAATTGAGGTAGGGGGATTTTGAGATGCCCCCTAGTCCTATTCATGAGACTTGAGTCTTCTTTTTGGAATAGCTTGTTCTACTTCCAGGATTCTAATTCTTTGCACTAGAGTTGCTATTAAATCTGTAGGAGTTGTAGCTCTAGGGGTTTCTTCATTTCTAGGATGTTCTCTTCAAATATTTTCATAGTGATGGGCTTCCTCACATGTAGCATTTTCTTTTTGTTCTTCTTGTAAGGCAATCCTTAGTGCTTCTTGAGCATCTTTGGTTTCTTGTAGACATTTTTCAACTTTTTAACCTCTTCATCAAGGTGGTTATTCGATGTACTCATGGAAGGTTGTTCTGGTCAATGTATTTCCAACCTCATCCTTCTTGCTTTATGTGGGGCATTTGGTATGGCCGAATTGTTCTCCCAAGCTGGGTTGTTGAAAGATAAAGACACCTAGATTCCCTTTGATCTTGCTCATAGTCTAAATCCTCATAATCATAACAATTGGTGATTGGCACATCAGGATGTGGTGGCACATACCTATCAAATGAGGGAGTCTCTAGTTCTCTTGAGGGAATGTTCCCTAGGTTTAAGTCAAGTTCCGTCATATTCGAGGGTACCATAAACACCATAGAATAAATGGAATGGATGATGGCGTAGACAATAGAAGTTGAAGCAGCTATGAAAAGCAATGTAATAATGTTTTGAAGTTTTATGAGATCCAAATAATAGGAACATGAACAACACAAACAAAACTTTTTGCTCTTCATGTTAGGTTCACCAAAATATGTATGCTCAAAATCGTGACTCCGGTTGTCTAGGGCTATCAGGTTAGAAATTGGCATGCACACAGACCCTTTCCCTCCTTGCCATGGGGTGATCTGCCACATCACTCTTGTTCGTGTGGAATTATCCAATAGAGAGGAGGCAAGACACAACAAGGGTCTAGCTTGTTAAAGAGTTGCACTTCACGGAGGGGGGTCGGCAAGTACTATGGCCTTTGTTGTTGTGTGCTTTGTTGTATGTTTCATTTGATTGTTGTTGTATTTGAGATAACCCTATGACCCAAAGGGCCACTAGTTTCTCTTCTTCTATATGGATTTCTAAGATTCCACCTCTATGTGGGTAAACGATTATTTTCATTGATGTCCTCTTGTCTTTGTATGCATTGTAAGAGTTCTTCTTGTATCTAGCATTATCTAGTTTCTTCTAACACTAAGAGGACAAATGGGTCTCCTTGTGGTTGAACAAGTGTTTGTTGTTGAGGTCTTGGATGAATCTCTTGGATCTCATCACGGATAGCTCTCACCCACTCTCCTCTCACTCCCAAGCACATTTGTGAATCAGGATAGAGGTAAATGTGTGATTACTAACCTTAACCAAATCTAGGGCTTTGACCTAGGGTTTGACAGTTTGTGTTTTGACTTTATTTTTAATTGTGATGAAATCAAGGGTTTGTTTGGAATCGTTTGAACCATGATTACCTCATGATGGAATCGAGGGTTTGCAATTTTATCTATTCTGATGTTTCTATATGCATGTAAACTAAAATGATATTCAAAATGTCTTTTTGGTATTTTTAGAGTATTTTGGAAATAAAAGTGCTTCTAATCTATGAAAAGGAAATATGTATGCAATCCTATATGACTTTTCCAATGCAATGTTAACCTATGTTTTTGTGTTTTTGATATTTTGCAATTTAATCTAAGAAAAGGGAAAATGCTTTTTCTAACAATCTAGATCTAGAAATATGAAAGCGATTAATCTAACATGCAAGATTAAGAGCAAGTTTGATTCTCTAATTACTATGAACTTTGAAAGAAAACAATAAAGGAACCTGAGAGAAATGAATATTTGTTGACTCCACTACCCTTAGTAATCCTTGTAATAGGCAACCTCAAATCCTTTTGTGGCAGCAGGTGATCCTCTTGACAACAAAATGCCCCAAAGAAGAAAAAAGAAGCTTTGATGAAGCTTGTATGAGCTCAATGAGAGCTTGGGTTGAGCACAATGGCATAGAATGAAGTAGCGTGATGCTACTTGATTAAACAAATAAAGCAAAAGGCACCTTCTTCCTATAAGAGCATTTGAATGCTAAGTTGGAGAGCACAATTTGGCAAGATCTATGTGCATAATGAATTTGCCTCCCTTTGTGCTTGAGGGATGGGGGTATTTATAAGTTTAGAAGAATGAATTAATTTGAGAGTTAACTCATTTGATTGATGAGTTAACAAGAATAGATTGGGGAATTAACAAGGTTGATTATCCAGTGAACTCAGTTGATTAGAGAGTGATGAAGCAAAGATAACTTATCACTGGAGAGGAAATGGAGAAGAGGGAATGCATGAGATTGATTGAAGAGTTAATTTGAGATCAAATAGAGCTAATTATGCATGTGTGGGTGCATGAAATAGTTAACTCTATGTCAGGGATCAAAAACCATGCAAACAGAAAGAAAAATGGGTAAAAATGGAGCAAAAATGAGAGAGAAACTTGAGTTTTTCCGCGGCTTCAAAAATAGCAGGGTCACCCCTTTTGCCAATAGGGTCGCCCAGGGGAGATCCAGGTTGGACAGGGTCAGATGCAGAAAAATAGGTTGGGAGATGGTAGAAGAGAGGAAAAGGAAAGGTTCTACATCAAGAAACAAGTCAATCATGTGGAAGAATTCAAATCTCCACTTATGTCGGTAGGATCTCCTGGGGGAGACTTGGAAATAATAGGGGGAGATTTGGATTGGTTTGATGAAACTAAAAATTGAAAGTGGTAGATGGATAAGGAGACCTCTAGAAGGCTTCTAGGAGGTGCACTAAAGTAAAAACAAAGGCGAGAGGCGAGAACTCACTTGCAAGACTCTCACAAGGCTTAGGAACGAGGTCAAAAGCTAGAAAATGCAAGTCAACAAGTGTCACAACAAGTGTTGAAAAACATCGCAAATGAGGAGAGAGGGAAATTGACAAGGAAGAAACAACATAAGACAAGAAAAGAGGACATGTCATCAAGAGGCCTGCTGCTTAAAGGACATTATTTCATGTTTATATGTACGTGACAAGTATTTGAATCATCATAGGGGTCCTCGTGGAGGTAGTGCATGATTTTTGTGCTTATAGGAACAAAGTTCTGGAGCATCGTTGTAGGGATGCAATCGAAATGATTAAGAACAAAGTTCTCAAACATCATTGTAGGGATGTGATCGAAACAAATAGGAATAAAGTTTTGGAGCATCGTTATAGGGATGTAACCAAAATGAATAAGATCCTAGGGGGTACTCCTATAAAAATAAAAGAAGTATAACTACAATTTAGACAAATAATTCAAGAATTTACACACGCATTTTATTTATCTATCTTACACAAACTTATTTATGTATCTCCTACCAACTTGGATACATTGGACTTCACCTTGTGTTTCTACCATCTTTGTAAATTCCTCTCTGTTTATAGGTTTTTGATACAAACGTAGTCTATGACAGTTTACTAATAGCATTCATGTTTCTCCATAAATAGGTTTAAGTTATACAACTCCATTTTGGAATACTTAAAAAATTTTGTAAGGTCCCAACTAGTGAGTTCAAAGTTTTCCTTTTTGATCCTTGTATTTAGAGTCGAATAGTAGTGCCCAATCACCACTGTCAAATTTCCTTTCTTTTATATGTCTCTCATGCCATGCTTTTCTTTGTTGTTGAACTAGTTCAGTCTAGTGGATGGCTCCTAGGTGGAGTTCGTCAAGTTCACTAAGTTGTAGGACTCATTCTATTTGGACTTAGTTAAGGTCTAAGCCTAGTTGCATTTCTATTCTTAGTGTTTGTAATTTGAATTCAATAGGCAAAATGGGTTTCTTCCCAAAAACCAACTGATAGGGGGTAAAACCAGTGGCTGATTTCCATGTAGTATTGTAGGCCCAAACTACCTCGTACAGGTTTCTAGCCCAGTCCTTTCTTCCTGATGAAACTATTTTTGTCAAGATGTTATCAATTTCTCTATTTGTTACTTCCACTTGACCATTTTCTTGAGGGTGATAAGGAGATGACTTCTTGTGACTCACTTGGAAATGATCAGTGAAGGTTAACATAGCTTTAGACATAAATTGTAGTCCCTGATCTGTGACAATAGATCTGGAGCCTCCAAATTTGAGGAAGATTTTTTTATAAAGGAAATCTGCTACCTATTCTTCTCTAGCAACTTTGAGTGTCTAAACTTCTACCCATTTAGTCAAGTAGTCAGTACAAACCAAGATATATTCTTTACCTTTGGAGGGTGGATCTATGGGCCCAATAAAGTCTAGTCCCCATTTTTCAAAAGGCACCAAAACTATTCATGGTAGAAGAGGCATTTCACTGGATGCAGTAGGTCTCCCCACTCTTTGGCATTCATCGCAATAGTGGACATAGTTTTGACATCTTTGGCATGGAGGGTCAGTAGTATCCTACACCTAAGATTTTATGAGAGGTTCTCTTTGTTGAATAATCACCTCCTAAGGGGTTGTCATGGCATGCCCTCAATATGCTATATGTTTCATTTGACCTGACACACTATCACAATACAAGATCAGGTCCACTTTTGAATAACAAACCATTTATCCATTTAAACTGGGCACTTTCTTTAATTAAACATTTATTTTTCTTGGATGTAAAGTCTGGTGGAAATTCTAAGGCAGCTAAATGATTAGCTATGTTTGCAAACCAAGGTGTTTTCATGAAGATGGAAAATAAGTTTTCATCTAGAAATTCATCTTGAACAGGGTCACATTCTCCATCGTCTTGTTTTATCCTAGATAAAAAGTCTACTACTATGTTAAATTTTCTAGGTTTGTCAATGATGGTTACATTGAATTCTTAGAGAAGTAGTAACCATCTAATTATTCTTCCATTCACCGTAGGTTTATTCATTAGGTACTTAATTATTGAATGGTCCATAAAAATAGTTACTTTGAACCCTATGATGGGGTCATCCCACAATAGTGGGTTACACTTTTTGGCCAAACTTGACATTAAAATCAACATTTTGAACTAAATCCTCACTTTCTAACACCTATAGCCGCTCAACCACTAGGAATTTGAAGATGATGCGAACTACTAATTTGTGAGATTTTGTCTATAGATTCTAAATATATATATTTTAAAACTTTGGAGTTAAATTGTAAATTTATTTGTCTCCTTTGATAACTAGTTTTTAATATTAAACAACATTTTTTAAAGTGATGTGTATTCTGTCGCATATAACTTTTTTCTTACAAAGGATAAATTTTTGATTCTTTTGAATTTAGATTGGTAACACTGATATCTAGAGGATGCATTTGGTTTCATAATGTTTTGTTAATTTTTTTTTAATTAAGTTTTGAAGTCAAACCAATTATAATTTAGACATAGGTGTATTTCTATCCAACATAACTTTTTTTGTATGTATCAATTTTTTTTTGTTGGAATAAGGACATCAATACCTAGAGGACATGTATTTTTTATAATTTTTTTCTCTATTTTCCTATTTTTTTGTATGTGTGAAACAAAGACCTTGATGTTCATTGAAAATCTACATTCACAAGAAATAAAAAATAAATATAATAATCAAATTAAATATATTTAAAATTATACTTTTTGGGAAGCTTATAATAAGGACTACATACTTACAAAACATAAATTTTAAATGAATTCATTTGATCTTCCAAAAGGTAATTCAAAAGTGGTTTTTTATTAGCATTTTGATAGGTGCAGAGGAGACTCCATTTTAGGTATGGTTTAAAACTAGCGGGGTTCTATCCAAGGGGGTTTGAATCTAAGGGGGTTTGATCAAACCCTCTTCAATTAAAATCCTTTAAATGGAACCTTTCAAGGCTTAAATAATTATATTTTCTAAAAATATGTGATTTTAGAAAAAAATCAAGATGTCCCAGAAAGTGTAACGCATTATTGTGGCAGCACCTAATGTAATGTTAGAATTTATTGATTGCATGAACCACAACTAAAAATTCCTTCTCCGTATTGGTATAGTTTCTTTTAGTGGGGGTCAAATTCTTGCTTATGAAATATATAGCATATTTTCCTCCATTTTTATCTTCTTGGCCTAAAACTACCCCAATTGCATCATTGGAAGCATTCGTGTAGATATGAAATGGTAGGTTCCATTTAGGTCCCTATAATATTGGAGTGGAAGCAATTTTTTCTTTAATTATGTTGAATGACTTTTGACATCCCATAGTCTAGGAAAATCCTATGTCTTTCTAAAGACGAGAGAACATTGGGGTTGTGATTTTACTAAACTTTGTATGAACCTTTAGTAATATCCAACATGTCCTAAGAAACTCTTGACATTTGTTTGGTTTTTCTGGGTTTCTAGTTTTTGTATTACCTCAATTTTTTAGGATCTAATTTTATCCCTTCTGTTGAGATGTGATGTCCGAGTACTATCTCTTTCTTGACCATTATTAAAAATTTCCATGGCTCAGGGACAATTGATGTTCTTCACATCGTTGCAAGACTTTGTCTAGATTTTTAAGTGCTTAATCAAATATAGACCCATATACCGTGAAATCATCATTGTAGACTTCTACACAATCATTGACAAGTTCAACGAAGATTGCCAATACAGCTCCTTGGAATGTTGCAAGAGCATTACATAATCTAAAGGGGAGGACTCGGTATGCAAATATTCGCCAAAGACAAGTGAAAGTTATTTTGTTCTAATCTTGAGTTTCCACTTGTATTTGATTATATCCGCTGAACCCATCTAGAAATGAGAAATATTTCCTTCTTGCCAGGTTATCCAGGACTTGATCTATGAAAGGTAAAGAAAAGTAATCCCTATAGGTTGCTTTGTTAAGTTCTCTATAATCTACACAAACTCTCCATTTCCCATTCTTCTTTGGAACAACCACTAGAGGTGAGACCCACTTGCTATCAGAGATGGGGTAAATGAATCTAACTTCTAGGAGCTTTTCTATTTTAGTTTTGACTATATCTTTGAGTGTAGGGTTAAGTCTACATTGTGGTTGGTGAACTAGTCAAACATCTTAAGTATAGATGTGGTGATTACAGATACTAGGATGTATCCCTCGCATATCAGTATAGTCCCAAGCAAAATCTTTGGATCTATTTACCAATACGTCAAGTAATTTAAACTCATCTGTTTCTATTAACTAGCTTTTAATATTAAGGGTCTTTCTTGGCAATAACATTATAGTTTAAGTTCCTGGATGTTTGGAGGTGACATTATAGACTTCACTCGTCAATGTATCAAGTGGACAAATATATGGTTGAATCTTATGGAATGTTGTTATATCCTTGTTGAAATGCATCAAAAAACTAAGAGGGAGGGTGAATTAGTTGTCACAAAAACTTAAACACTTCTTCACTTGCACATTAATCACTTATCCACAATTATTATGATTTAACAATGAATGCATGAAATCAGAAACTTAAACACAGATGCAACATTATACACAAGAGACACCAGACTTTTACATGAAAAACCCCAAGTTGGGGAAAAACCATGGAGAGGATTAGCTCTCAAAATATATTGCAATCTTTGAAAAATGATGTCCAGGTTTGGTCACTCCATGGGCCCAAAACATACTGGTTCACTACCGTGAAGTTTAGCTAGGTCTAGCAGGCTCACTGCCTCAACCCTAAACCTAGAAAGATTGCAATAAAGGTTGTTAAACCCTGAGGGCTATTAAAGCCTACTAGCAGTTCACCACTAGGCTCACTACCACAATCACCATATTCTTCATGTCTAAGATTAGAACATTGAAGTACAATCGGTCCTCCGCTCTACTTTGCCTTGCTCTACCTTATCTCCTCACCCCTTTTCCTTATTTTCCCATTCTCGCTCAAGGACAACTTTTCCCCAACTCAATTACAAGTATTTATACACTTCATCAACCTTGGAATGATCATCAAGGTCGGCATTACAATCATCAACCATTAGAACAATCTCCAAGGTCAGCATTACAAACATTTACAAAATAGGTTTTGGCCTATTACAAAGAAAATGAAGTAAAGATGTATGTGGATCATGCCACAACTTGGCTGGGACTCAAACAAAATCTTCCATGCCACAACACACTTCCACAATATTCAAGGAATCTCTACAATTATTGGAATTAACCAATCTGGCTAAGACTGGTTACATGCTACATTATCTGGGAACAATCTTCAAACATGATCCCAATTCCTTAATGCAGACCAATGTCTAGATAGGAACATGATTAGGAGACATCCACAAGCATGTTATAATCATCAAGAGAAACTGCACGGACCTTAACCACTTTAGGTATAGGAATCTTCTCACCGAAACACATGAACTTCACTGTCTTTAACTGACATAAAAGAAATATAGCTTGTAGATCACCAAAACATGAACCACTACATTTGTAGGAACTTATCATCATCCCAGACTTCCCTCTAGAACCACAAAGTAAAATACTTTATTGCGGAGGAATGCAAAGAAAAATACTTTCTCCCTATCACTAGAGAATAATCAGAGAAAGTAGGTTTTACTCTAGTGAATGCAACTCTCTTAATTCTTCACACTGGAGGCTCAAACTTAGGACTTAGCATCTTCAGACATCCCTTTAAATAAGTTTCAATCTATAGACCAAGATATTCAACTAGTGAGAAATGTGGAGCAATCTACTGGACTGTTCTTCAGCATACAACTCATTGTCTATACTACACTTCACTGTAACTCACTTGTTTCTTCTGGAAGGGCCAATTTTCTCAATATCCTCAACATACAAAGATTCTAAACAAGTAATGGAATAGGACATAGTTGACACCAATGACAACAAAGATATGTTGACATCAATGACAACACTGATTAGGCACATACTTGCAACAATCTCCCCCTTTGTCATTGATGGCAACATATAATGTGAAAAACTACAACAACCATTAAGATAGAATTCTCCCCCTATCTCTTTACACATCTGCACTCTTTCTTTCTAACCAAGATTCTCCCCCTATCTTTTTACAGATCTACACTCTTTCCTTCTGAGTTTCTCACATGACTTCTCTCCCCCTTTGACATCAATGGAAAAGGGGACATACTTGCACTTTTATGCTCTAATTCAATTTCTCTTCTGAACTCACTGACTACTCCCCCTGAGAAGTAGCCCTAAAAGCATCAATCTAAATATGAAGAAGCACCACTAGACTGATGCACTCTTGTGCATCTTAGTTTAGAGTAGGAGGGGTAATAATCCCTAACTTTTCTCTGAGATACTCAAAAGTATCCTTAGGCAAAGGTTTGGTGCAAATGTCTACAATATGATCTTTTGTAGATACATACTCCAACTTTACTTCATTCTCTATCACTTTTTCCCTTAGAAAGTGATATCTTATGGATATGTGCTTTGTTCTTGAATGCATTACTAGATTCTTTGATATGTTTATGGCACTTGTATTGTCACAAAAGATTGCAATTAGATCTTCATACATAACTTTGATGTCCTTCAAAGTCTGCTTTATCCATAATACTTGAGTACAACTACAGCATGCTATCATGTATTCTACTTCTACAGTAGATAGGGCTATTGAATCATGTTTCTTTCTCAACCATATTACCAACCTTTTTCGCAAAAAGAATGCACCTCCGCTTGTACTTTTCTTGTCATCCACATCTCTGGCCCAATCTGCATCAGTGTATGCACTGAGAGTAAAATCATTGTCTTTGGGATACCACAAACCATAATCTATTATGCCTTTCAAATATCTCAGAATTCTCTTGATTGCCATCTCATGTGACTCCTTTGGCTTTGCTTGAAATCTCTCCACAAGACAAACTGCATGCATTATGTCATGTCTAGTTTGAGTCAAATAAAGTAATCCTCCAATCATAGAGTTGTACCTTTTCTAATTTTCCATAGGGGAATCATCATTTTTGCTCAACTTACAACCAGTTATCATGGGAGTATTTACCAGTTTAGAATCTTCCATCCCAAACTTCCTTAGAAATTCTTTCACATACTTAGACTGAGAAATGAAGATACCTTTATCTGATTGATTTATTTGTAGACCCAAAAAGAAATTCATCTCACCAAACATGGAGATTTCAAATTCATTTTGAATTTCTCTGGCAAAAACTGTGCACATACCTTCATTGCCTCTAAAGATAATGTCATCAACAAAGACTGCTACAATTAGGATTTGTTCATCATTGATCTTGAAGTAGAGATTGTTGTCTATAGTACCTTTACTAAACCCTATATGCATCAGATACCTATCCAACCATGCATACCATGCCCTGGGGGCTTGTTTTAATCCATACAAAGCCTTATTTAATCTGTATACCATGTCACCTTGATCTGATGACTGGAATCCTTCTGGTTGTTCAATATAGACTTCTTCCAACTCTCCATTCAAGAATGCAGACTTTAGATCTATCTGATATACCTTAAAATATTTGTAGGCTACAAATTCTAGAAACATTCTTATAGCTTCAATCCTTGCCACTGGTGCAAATGTTTCCTCAAAATCTATTCCTTCAACTTGAGAGTATCCTTTGCATATCAACCTTGCGTTGTTTCTTACTACTTCACCATTCTCATTCATCTTGTTTCTGAAAACCCACTTGGTACCAATTACATTTTTGTCTGTTGATCTAGGAATAAGATCCCAGGTCTAATTCTTCTCTATCTGCATCAATTCTTCTTTCATAGCCTTTTCCCAATTCTCATCATTGCAATCTTCATTCACAGTCTTAGGTTCAATCTTGGAAATCAGACAAAAATTTACTTGTTCTTCGGTAGCTCTTCTTTTGGTCAGGATTCCTTTGCTTTTATCTCCTATGATTTGATCTTCAGAATGATTAAGTTTTACATACCTTGGTGTCTTGGCAATACTTTTTGGAGCTTGATCCTCTTCATTTGAGTTGTCTTCATGCTGCACCACTTCTAAAACATCTGATTCATTTGATTCATATCCACTTGATTCTGGAGACCTTTCCTTTCTTTCATCGACTTTGACATTTGCACTCTCAATGATATTATTTAGCCTCTTACTATAACACCGGTAGGCCTTGCTCTTGGTTGAGTAGCCAAGGAAGATTCCTTCATCACACCTATCATTAAACTTGCCTAGATCTTCTTCTCTTTTGATATAACATTTGCTACCTAAAACTTTGAGATATTTCATTGTAGGAATTTTACAATACGACAATTCATAAGGGGTCTTAGAACTATTACCTTTGACTTGGACTTTGTTTAGGATATATACAGTAGTGTTAATTACCTCTCTCCAATATACTTCTGGAAGATCAGCTTCCTTCATCATGGTTCTACCAGCTTCTTGAACTATTCTCTTCTTTCTTTCAATGACTCTATTTTGTTGTGAACTTCTCGGTGTAGATAATTGTCTCTTTATCCCATGTTCTTCACAAAAGAAATTGAATTCATTTGATGTGAACTCTCCCCCTCTATCAGACCTTAAACATTTGATCTTCAAATCCATCTCATTTTCGACCATTGCCTTAAATGCCTTGAACTTATCTGGAGCTTCTACTTTTTCTTTCAAAAAGGTAACCCAAGTCATTCTAGAATAATCATCAATAAGCAACATGAAATACATGTCTCCTTGCAAACTTCTTACTCCGGTAGGTCCAAACAAGTTTGTATGCACTAGTTCTAGTAATCCATCAACTGATTGGTCCTTGCTTTTGAAACTTGTTCTTGTTTGTTTCTCAAATTGACACTCCTTGCTAATAGAATTAGTAAGCTTGGGAAAATCTCTAACAGCCTATCCAATACTTATCTTCATAATGTTGTCAAAATTGATGTGACACAACCTTCTATGTCATATCCAACTTTCATCAGTTTGAGCCAACAAACAATAATTATCATTTCCTTTCAAGTGATAGATATTACCTTTGGTCTTCTTACCAGTTGTAATGATTGTTGTAGATCTTTCCCTGATCTTGCATCCATTATCCTTGAAGCTTAGGTCATAACCTTTGTCACACATCTGACCCACACTCAAAATATTGTGATTTAATCCTTTCACATATAAGACATCTTCAGTATTATGCTTGTCATCAAAAGAAATAGATCATTTTCCACAAATTTTACCAGTTGTATCATCTCCAAACCTAACCAGTCCACCATCATATCTTTCCAAGCTCACAAACTTACTTTTGTCACCAATCATGTGGTGAGAGAAGCCACTATCAATAACTCATTCATCTTTGTCTTCAATAACCTAAGCAGCCAAAGCACTTTCCACTAGTATTTCTTTCTTCACATAGCTAGCAAGATCAGTAGACACATGTTCTTCTTTAATAGAAATAAACAAGCATTCATTTCCAAAAGTACTAACATTATCTGGTTCACCATTATCTTATACTCCTTCTTCATCAAGGTCTTCAACATAATAGCATTTATTTTGGATCCTAGGCCTGTTCTCATATCTTTTCCTATTTATTTCAATTCTTTCAAGACATCTAGATGCAAAGTGGCCTACTTTATTGTAGGAAAAACATTTGATAGGTAATTTTCCTTTAAACTTATTGGATCCTCTTTGCAATCTATCCAAGAAGTTGGCTTCAATTTCATCAAACTCATCATCTGATTCTACCTTGTACTTTTTTGATTCAGAGGTTTTCCCTGAAGTACTAGCTTTGAAGGCACTCTCTACTTTTGGCAAGGCATCCCCAAACTCTCTCATTTCAAAGGCAGTAAGCTTACCAGCAATTGATCTCTGTCAATATCTTTTACTTGCATAAATTCTTCAATTGCAGCTACCTTGTGACTGTAGGTCTTTGGCAATGATCTAAAAATTTTCATTACAATTTCCTTATCACCAAGAGTTCCCCCCATACCTTTTATTCTAGTGACAAGTTCATCAACTCTTTGCATAAAGGCTGTTATGTTTTCATCTTCATTCATTTTCAAACTTTCATATTTCACTTTCAAACTTTGTAGCTTGGCCTCTTTCACAGAATCATCTCCCTTATACAGATTTTTCAACTTTTCCCATACCTCATTTGCAATTTCAAGATCCACCACTTTTGTCAGTATTGTGTCATTCAATGAACTTAACAGAGCATCCTTTGCTTTAACATCCACTTCATATTCTTTGAATTCGACTTTGGTCATCAAACCATTTTGAGGCAAGGTGTATTTTATTTCTGCAGCTTTCCATAATTTGTAACCAAGACAAAGAAGATGACTTTTCATTTGTGCCTTCTAAAGAGCATAGTTCATCCCATCAAAATGTGGTGCTTCCTTCTTATAAGACATTTTGGATCTTCCTCAAGCTGTTAGACTTTCTTTAGAGGAACTTGGCTCTGATACCAATTGTTGAAATGCACCAGATAACTGAGAGGGGGGTGAATCAGTTGTCACAAAAACTTAAACAATTCTTCACTTGCACATTAATCACTTATCCACAATTATTATGATTTAACAATGAATGCATGAAATCAGAAACTTAAACATAGATGCAACATTATACACAAGAGACACCATATTTTTACATGGAAAACTCCAAGGTGGGGAAAACCATGGAGAGGATTAGATCTCAAAATATATTGCAATCTTTGAAAGATGATGTTTAGGCTTGGTCACTCCACTGGCCCAGAACATACTGGCTCATTGCCATGAAGTTTAGCTAGGTCTAGCAGGCTCACTACATCAACCCTAAACCTAGAAGGATTACAATAAGGGTTGTTAAACCCTACTGGTGGCTCACTGCCTGGCTCACTACCACAATCACCATCTTCTTCATGTCTGAGCTTAGAACATTGAAGTACAATCAGTCCTCTACTCTGCTCTACCCTGCTTTGCCTTATCTCCTCACCCCTTTTCCTTATTTTCCCATTCTCACTCAAGGACACCTTTTCCATGACTCAATTACAAGTATTTATACACTTCATCAACCTTGGAATGATCATCAAGGTCAACATTACAATCATCAACCATTGGAAGAATCTCCAAGTTCGGCATTACAAACATTTACAAAATAGGTCCTAGCCTATTACAAAGCAAATGAGGTAAAGATGTATGCAGATCATGGCACGCCTTGGCTAGGACTCAAACATGATCTTCCATGTCACAAAATGCTTCCACAATCTTCAAGGAATCTCTACAATTACTGGAATTAACCAAGTCGGCTAAGACTAGTTACATGCTACATTATCTGGGAACAATCTTCAAACACAATCTTAATTCCTTAATGCGGACCAATGTCCAGATAGGAATATGATTAGGAGACATCCACAAGCATGTTATAATCATCAATAGCAACCACACGGACCTTAACCACTTTAGCCATAGGAATCTTCTCACAGAAACACATGAACTTCACTGTCTTCAACTTACATAAAAGAAAGATAACTTGCAGACCACCAAAACATGAACAACTACATTTGTAGGCACTTATCATCATCCTAGACTTCCCTCTAGAACCATAGAGAAAAATACTTTATTGCGGAGGAATGCGGGGAAAAATACTTTTTCCCTATCACCAGAGAATAATTAGAGAAAGCAAGTTTTACTCTGGTGAATGCAACTCTCTTAATTCTTCACATTGGAGGCTCAAACTCAGGATTTAGCATCTTCAGACATCCCTTTAAATAACTTCCAATCCATAGACCAAGATATTCAATCAACAAGAAATGTGGAGCAATCTACCAAACTATTCTTTAGCATACAACTCATTGTCTATACTGCACTTCATTGTAACTCACTTGTTTCTTCTAGAATGGCCAATTTTCTCAATATCCTCAACATATAAAGCTTCTAAACAAGTAATGGAATAGAACATAGTTGACATCAATGAAAATAAAGATATGTTGACATCAATGGCAACACTAATTAGGCACATACTTGCAACAATCCTCAAAGAAGTGATTTGGTCTTGGAATTATATTAGCCAATGGACATTGAAGTGTTGTGAGGAAGTTCTGGTTTCTATCATGAACGTATTATGTATCATTAGTTTGGATCAGGTTTCCTAATATCTCACCAATTTCAAAGACTTTATCATCACTTGAATTTATAGTGATACTTCTCATGTTATTTTCTAGTTCATTTCCTATTTCTTTGTCGTGTTGTTTGATAACTACCATTTCTAGGGAAGCCAAATTTTCTTGTTTACTAGGATGATTAGGTTCATCTATCCAAACTTGATCATGTATATTTATAGCAAGTTGAGCAAGGGGATACAGGGACAAGTTTTTGCTATTAAGTTTATTTGAAATTGTCATTCCTCCTATAGTCAATCTTAGCTATGATGGTTTCCATCCAAGGTCTTCCTAGAATTAACGGATAGCTATCTTTGGGGGTGTGTGATTGAATCACTTGGTAGTCAACTAGATATTCCCAATTTTGACTCTAACATGAATATTCTCTAGAACTCCTTTGGGAATGGCTATAGATTGATTTGGCATTTGTAAAATGGTCGTTGTGGGATGCAAGTTTGTAAGCCCTAGTTTTTCCATGATGTCTATGGTCATGACATTATCACTAACCCTAAGTCTGCCAGTGCATTAGGGATTTCCACCTCATTGATTGTTATCATTATAACAGGGCTACCTAGATCACCATATTTTTAGGAAAACATTTCCCTAGAAAGAAGATTAGCCAAATATCCATTAATTTACACCATGTTAATTTTCTTATTTTTCCTTCCTGGTGTTTTTATGCATAGCTATTTAACCAACTAGTTCAATTCAAGAATTTCTTTGATTGCTTGTAAGAATGGTATTTCAATATGAAGTTGTCTAATCTCTTACATTAAATTAGTTTTAGTTGGCATGGTCATTTCTAGGGGATTATTTAGAGAAACTTTCCTTAAGTCACTCTAGAAAATGTGCTTGGGTTCTCCCTTTTTTGTTGGAGTCATTCTCCGAAAAAGATGGTGAATTTTTTTCTTCTATTTTCTTTAGAGGTAATTCCAAAGATTTGTCAAGGAGTTTTTTAGAGGTCCCTTGGATGATGAAGTGAGCATTTCATAGGAACATCCCAAAATTGTAGTGGGTATATCTTGGTTATTCTTTGTGATTTTCTTTGTAGATGTGGGAATCTTTTTTGTTTTTTTAGCAAACATCTCATTTTTGTTATCTGTGATTTCAACAATGGTAGGTTGTTGAAGTATTTTCCCTGACCTTAACTATAGGTTACCACAATAAATATCATTAACCCCATCCATGTTTTCTTGCTCAGAAGAGTATATCGATGCAGTTTGACAGTTGTTTTTTGGATTAGCGATAAGTTGTGCCAGCAATCGGGGTTGATTGACTCACTCAACTTGTTGATTATTCTAGGGAGATGTTAAGAGATTTTGCTAAGGGTTTGGCATTCATCATAATCCATGATAGAATTGATTAGGAGGTTGATTCCATTGTGGTGTAGGGTTTTGAGGATACCATTGTTGTTGTGTTTGATTTGTCCATTAAGGACTTGTCCAAGATTGGTTTATCCATTCTGGGTGTCCCCACAAATAAGGTCCCCAGTTTGGTGGTGCTAGAGGCTAAGGTGCCACCCACTGATTATTGTTCCAATTATTTTGAGTTCACAAGGATGAATTCAAGTTTTGGCCATAAGAGAAATTTCCTCCTGGTCTTTGTCCCATATAATTGATCTCCTCTTCTATTTGAGATGTCTTTTTCTTTGAATTTGTAATCACATTAAGTATTTCACATTGGTTAGTGGCATTGTTTTTCTCACAAATCTAAGAACTATCAACTTTATCTAAATGGCATTACCTTAGTAAATGTTTATTTCTACATCTAGGATAGTAGATAGATAAGGTTTTGGGGTTGCATGTTTTAGCCTATATTCCATCCAAGGTGGTGTTTAACTGGATGAGGATTTCAATTTTTAGGTTGTGATTTCTTCTCTCAGTTGGCCAATTTCATTTGATCCTCTCATTAGGCTAGACTTTCAAATTCCTCCTTGAATTCTAGAAAATTTTATACATAACTTAAAAAATTTTGCGAGGTCAAGTTTTGCTATCTCCCTTTCCCATTAAATCTAAACTTCTTCAAGCATCCTCATCAAGACCTTTGAGGAATATGGTTTTGAGGATTTCTTGGCTCATTGTTTCCTCTCCACATCATTTTGATAAAAAGGTGAACCTATCTAAAAAGTCTTCTAGGCTCTTATCCTCTTTCTATATTAGTCTAAACAATTCTTCCTTTCTATTGTTGACCTTGCAATAGTTTTGATATTTGTCCAAAAAGACAGTTTCCATCTCATCCCAAGAGGTGATTGATCCTAAGACCAAACCCATGAACCATCTCATTACAGAGTCTCTTAGGGTAGAGGGAGACATCTTTAATTTTTAGTTATCAATTTTGTAATTATATGTCTGATACAGGACTTTAAATTCGAAGAGAAATTGATCTGGATCTTTATAAGCCAAACCTCTAAAGGTTGGTAGGATAGAAGGTGAAATGTTTTTCATTGGTGAATCTTCATCTCGATTGAGAGAAATAGGATAGGTAAATGTTTGAGCTACTCTCTTACCATTTAGGTTATCATCTTGATTGTTTCCAGGTCTCCTTCCATTCTGGTGATTGAAAGGGTCATTATCATTATCAGCCATTATGTTAGAAGGAATATTTTCTTCCCTTGGTTGTTGTTGCAATGGCTGAGTATCTGAGGTGTTTTGAGAAGTCTCAAGTTGATCCTTATTGATTAGTTCGTATTAAAAAAGTTCTTCAGCCAAGACTTCTACCTCATTTGATTTGGTTGGAACTACTACTTGGGGGGTGTTTGCTATAAATCTTCCATGTGGACATCTTTTCATGACCATGCAAAAAAAGAAGTTTGACAAAATGTTTTTGTTTTTACTAAATAAGAGGTGTCTCAATACTCTCCTAATAACACAATGAAGGGTCCTCGACAACAATGCTAAAAAGTGACAGGTTGTCATTAGTCCTAACATTTTAGCTGAAAATCTATCAGTTTTATCAGCTGGGTTGTGTCCAAGGCTGTATGCAATAGGAGAGGAGATTTAGACATCCTAGTTTAGCAACAATTTTCTTGGTTTTTACTCTTTTAAGAAAAGACTTTATAAAGCAACTCTAACTACAAAACATAGAAATCTAAGCTTAAGGAAAATCTTTGAATGAAACTAAAATTCATTAACTAAATCATTAATCTATGAACTCAAAAGAAACACTTAAGATATAAGAAAACATAGAATACCAAAATCTAGACTAGGCTACCAACTTTTACTAAACTACAGAAATTTGAATTACGCAAGGACTTTGGAAGTTCTCTACTACATAACATAAAAGGACAATGATGAGTATCAAGTAGCACTTAGATAAACATACCTTTTGACTCCCTTTTCCCCATCTTTTCATTATGCCTATCCTAGTATTTGCATTATAGAAACTATAAAGTCTTGTTTTAATGATGCAAATAAGAGATGAATTGCTAAAGATTATTGTTTTGATGAAAAGACTTATGTTGCAGTGAAACTAATGAAATTGTGCAGAAAAATCTATTTTTTGGGTTTCACAGGTGTTATTACATAGGTGGAAGGCAATTTTGGAGAACTCCAGAGGTAATCCTAATCATCTCTAGAGCCTAGTATGAAAGACACTACAAGATACTCCAACATTTTCCAACTTGTTGGAGTATCTCTAGAGTAGGGAGTAGAGCAGAGAAGATGGTGATCTCTAGAGCTATGTCTCAACTGCATTTTGGAGCATCTCTGAACCTGCTTACAATAGTCTGGAGACTTCTGTGCTACACAGAACCTCTAGTGCTATTGACTACTAGGAATCTCTGGGATGACTGAAGTGCTATGGAGATGCCTATTTAGGCTTGAGCGTCCCAGCAGATAACTCCAGTTGTCCACAGGGACATGATACACTTTCACTTGTATTTGCATGAGATTAAAAGGTTTATTTTAGTCCACTATTTTGGGAATTAATTTCCCTTTTATCAGGCCTTTCTACATATTATTGTTATAAGTTATACTCTAGATTTAGTGCTACTATTAGTATCACTGAAGTCTTCTTTCAGACTTTGTATGGTTATATCTTAGATGGACAATCACATGTTTAGTTTAGAATAAGAGATTGTTTATATCTCAAGATAAAATGATTAGATAAAGTAGTTAACTCTAGTGATATTATGTCAATCAGACTAATATATTTGGATAGGAACAACAGAATAATATAGAAGGATTTTTATAGCAGTATTATGTAATTTCATTTTTCAGAGCAGAACATATACTTTTGAATACAACATGCTTTGGTAAGACTGGATTAAAGAGAGTTGTGTTGTTGCATTTTTATTCTGAGTTTCTTGTTTAGCCTTCGGTTCTAAAGGTGTGGAGCAAGGGCCCACTCCCACCAATAGACAGGAGGCTAGTATCTTTGCTTCATTGTCTTATTTATAGTTTTCATTAGAAGTATAACTTTCCTATTTTCATAGAATAGGTCAATTCTTGTTTCAGTATATTCATTCAAGTAAATGCATATTTCTATCTTTTGTCTAGATTAGGTAGATTCTTTTAGCAATTTACTACTTTAGTCTTTAGATTAGATTTCCTTTCATAGTAGATGGTTAGCAGCATTGATTTTCTAAGACAATTCAATTTAGTAAGTTAGCTAAGGACTATTGATTATTAGGTTCCTTATTACAAATAGCCTAGGACATAGCCCTAGATTTGACAACATGAAAACATGATTAAATGCCAAGATACAATGACCCTTGTCATTTTTTGCATCATTGTCAGGATGTGTTAATAATAAAACCCTAGTTAGTAGTCCTTTTAGATTAAATTGAATCTCTATGGTTAAGCCTAGGGATTGAAAAGGTAGATACATTAAACAAATACTCAAGCAGCAAACTACAAGTGAAAGTAGTAGGGTGGTACAACATCTTGTTGAAGAAGAAGAGGAACACTTAGAACCTACCTTGGAAATTACACCCCAAATTGACATTCCCACAAGTCCTTAAAATCTCTTTCTGGGTATATTCAAGAACTACAGCAGAAACACCAGGCAAATCTATTAAGAGAATCCATCTTCCCATAACCTCACACTAAATCTTGGGAAGAACAAGCATCAAACATGGTGGATAATCATAATGATGAGGCAAATCCTCTGCATGAGAATGCAAAAAACCTTCTCATACCCCATTGTTCTTGGTCTTGGAGACAATGCCCCTATGAAAAACATTTCACCTTCAAACCTACCAATATTTAGGGGTCTTGCTTTTGAGGATCCAGACTAGTTTCTATTTTAGTTTAAGGTCTTATGCCAGACATATGACTATAGATTAGATAATCAAAAACTCAAACTTTTCCCTTCTACCCTAAAAGATTCTACCATGAGGTGGTTCATGGGTTTAGCCCCAAACTCCATTCACTCATGGGATCAAATGCAAATTGAGTTCATGGACAAGTACCAGGACTATTGTAGGGTCAGTGATAAAAATGAGGAGTTGTTTAGAACTAAATAGAAAGAGGATGAAAGTTTAGAAGACTACCTAGATAGGTTCAACTATGCCTTGAGGAGATATGGCAACCTTGTAGCTCACAGCTTAGCCAAAACTCTATTTTTAAAAGGATTGGACAAAGAATCAAAATAGGCACTGGATCTAATGGGGAGAGGAAATATCAACAAAATGGACATACCTTCTCTAGAGGAGTTTGAAAACCTAAAGATAGATATCTTAGTCCAGCTAAATACCACGTTAGATAGAATTTAGGAAAAGACTAGAACAACTAAACAAAACAGAACAACTGAGCCTCTTTCCATATACTATCCTAGGTGTAGGAACAAACACCTTTTGAGAGAATGTCCATTGGATAAGTCAGAGATCTTCTAGATCAGTGACAAAGAATACCTTGTTGGAATTGGTCTAGACAACTAAGAGGGGGGGTGAATCAGTTGTCACACAATTTAAACTTTTCTGCCTTTAATCCTCTTTTAAAACTTCTAATCAAATTAATGATATGAACATTAAAGCATGAATCAATAACACATGAGAAGAAACATAAGTAACACACTTGACACCAAGATTTTTGATGTTGAAACCCGGTTAAGGGAAAAACCATGGTGGGGGTTAAACCACAAAGATTATACTCTATTTAAAGTATTACAAAGGAGAATGCACATGCATTTGGGCTCACTACCTAGAGCTCATTGCTCAAAGAAGGCTTACTACCTTTAGAAGGCTCACTTCCTATAGAAAGAAGATTACAATGACATTGAACTGATAATTAGTATCTATCAATGGAAGGATTCAATTCTGGTTATGCACAAAATACTGTCTTGATACACTTCATCTTCACTCTATCTTTTCACTGCTTTGCTCACATCTAAATCTTAGATCTTTGCTCTTTTTTCAATTATTCTATAGTCACATCACACACACACTAAAATCATTCAAATCTATCTTCTATATATATCCACATCCTGATCTTCAACCACTTTTCTGTTGATAACTGAGAGGGGGGGTGAATCAATTATCTTACTTGCTTCATCTTTTTGAACTTCCTTAATAGTTAATGCAATATTAAATCAAATTAATAAACATAACCATGAAATGGAAACAACACCAATACACATGATAGAATGATTTTGATGTGGAAAACCTGGTTAAGGGAAAAACCATGGGGTGATTAACCCAAGATATTATTCTCTATTAGAAGAATAGAAGATACAAAATGGCACTTGCCAATTAGGGCTCACTACCCAAGCACACTGCTCACAAGAGGCTCACTACCTACAAGAGACTCACTATCTACAAGAAAGGAAAGTAACTCAATGTTTGAACTGATAAGAAGCATCTACACATGCTGAGGTTCAGTTCTGGTTAAGCTCAATAAACTGATATGCTGCACTTCATTCTTACTCTCTTTTGATGCTGTTGTACTGTCACATTCTGAACATGTCTTACTATCTTCACTCTACTCTTCTACTTTTGTTCACACTATATAATACAACACACACACCTTCACATCTAAATCCATCTTGTATATATATCCGCACAAGTGATTTCAACACTTTTCTAGTCGGCATCCGGAATAGTCAATATTATCTCAAACTCTAGTCTGTCAGCTGAATCCTTGCATACCAAGTAATGTGGATCAAGGATATGCTTGTATAAGTCTTCAATCATGTTGGCCAATCATGAATGATACCTCAAGAAACTTAGTCATTAGCAATATATCTTCCAGATTGGATCTGACACTCTGCCAGTATAGTTCTTCCTCTGTCTACTCTGTCAAATAGGAACCCAACACTCAAGTGCTCATATCTCTTCACCCTTTCATCATCGAAGGCTAAATCCTTGGAATCTATTAGTCAAGGTACTCCTCTTGACTTCCCCAAATCCACACTTTACTAAAATACTTCCTCTGAGAGATCCAGACCTGACTATCAGACCTTGCTGACTGCTCTGTTCTTGCTTACCGGATCATAACACTTCTTCAATATGACTTCCGGTAGAGACTCATCATGTCTTGCGGATGTGTGGGATAACCTTTGTTTCCATCAATGACAACATTCATGAATCCATATAGTGTCTCTTGCCAACATTTTCAGTCGACTTCACGAACACTTAGAACTTTATTGAGAATTATGTTCTGTCGGCTAAATCCATGAACACTTGTAACATGGACCAAAACTTGCACTCACAATTCATTAATTAGGTTGGCTACTATCACTAATCATCACAACTTGTCCAACCAACAACTTCCATACATCCAGAACCAAGATTAATTACAAGGTCGGCATGTTCTTCTTGTGTCTGTTCTGTGAAATTGTTAACCCGATACTCAGATGCTAATAAATATTGAATCCTTCATCACCAGAGGCCAAAACTCTAGATTTAGATTATCCTAACAATGCTTATGACTCTCTCAGATCCATAACAAACTTTGATCTACTCCTAGAGAAATCCAGACCAAGATACCAGACCCTATCACACACTCTGTTCTTGACTTCCCAAACTTAGACAAATCTTCAATCTGATTTCCAGTATGGGAAAATTATGAAATTCAGATGTGTAGTAGGGACTTAGTTGACATCAATGACAACACTTATCATGCCTAGCAGTGTCTCTTTCCAACAATCTCCCCCTTTGACATTGATGGCAACACTTAGTGAAAAATGACTAAGTGTCAGAATAACTCCCCCTTTGCTTGTACTCCATACTGTTGTTCACACTGCTTTCTAGTGCTCCCCCTTTGTTGGATTCTTCATTTTTAACTATTGTTCACTCCCCCTTTGACATCAATAGCAAAGAGTGGGATCCGCAATCACTAATCATGCAAAAATTCTATATATAAGGCTACATATGTACAAACAATCCATATGTTATATTTACATATATATAAGGATATCTACAAAAGTACTCTTTAACTATGCAAATTCAATGGTCCAACCTCTCTTCATACCATCCAAAATTGAAATGTGTCCACTCAGCAGAAATGCATATGCTTCTGCTTTCTTTAGATCTAAGGGGTTGCTTTCCCAGGCAGTACTTTGGGCCTCTGACAAAGTGTTAAACATTGTTTCCAACTTAGGGGTAAGCAGTCCCTGGAGCTCACCCATTCTTTCCATAATGTTCTTCTTTTCTTTGATAATCTTCTTTATTTCATTTGTCAGGCTAATTACTTGACACTCTTGGCTCACTAGAGATATTGTTAAAGGATCAAAACTTTGAGATAGGTCTAGCAACTTTTTCTCCTACTCCTTTATCTTTTTCTCAATATCCTCTACTATTTTGGGCCATGATAAATAAAATTTATATACATCACCACCATCCTTAAGAGCATTTTCAATACTCTTTATACCAATATCAAGTGTTTTTCTATCATTATCTATACGGCCTTTTAGTTCACTAAACCTCTTATCCAAAAAATTCTTTTTGGACCTTTACTTCGGCTGACTTCTCAAAACACTCAAAATTTGTATTTATAGAATGCACAAGATTTTTCAAATTACCACAAGGAGAATCAGATGTATTTTTCTGATATGTGGACATGATCTTCTCTAGTACTTTGGATGCTAGGCCCATCAACTCATTGTTTTTTGTGTGACTTGAGCATTTTCTCCCTTGCCTTGTCCTGTGTAAGTGATTATATCTTCAGCATTTGGTCTAGAGAGAGAGAGTGTGTCCAAATTGATTGGTCCTTGTATTAGTTTCGGTTCATCTAACTCTAGCATCTCCTAGCTGAGAAAACTCTGCACTGCATCCTTAGTGTCTCTTGCTACACTTGCTATTTCAGTTTCCTTCCCTTGTGCTTTGTTAGTGGCAGCAATCAGACTGTCTTGCTCGAGTGCATTAGCACCATCTCCTTTTGTTAGTTCTTCTTTTCCCTTTTATTTTTCCTCTTCCTTTTCTTTCTCTTTTTATTCTTCTTTTTCTTGGTCCTTTCCAAAGTCATCAGTAGCAGGAGGATCCATAGGATCATGGCCAACACTTGCTTCTTCTATCAATACTTCCTCTTCTTCTTTTTGCACTTCCTCTTCTGGAATAGAGGAATCTAGAGTTTTAGTGTGTTGCTTATTCTTCTTTAATCCTTCGACATTCATGTTTGAGGACTCAATCTCTACATTTACCTCCTCTGCAATAGGAAGATTGTGCTTTTTCAAAGCACTACAGAGAATCTCTTTGGTTTCCTTTGCAATATTGTCTGTCTCCCCAAGCATAAGATTATTCATTCAATTTTTACTTCGGAACTCATCCTTGGCTTCTTTGAATATCAAATTCATTTTCTTCAAAGTAATTTGGGGGCATAATTGTATTAATATTTATTCTTAGATTTCAATATCCTTGCTTATTGCATTCTCTTTTCTCAGTTCTAAATTATTTCAAGGCTTTTTGGTATCAATGAACATATCTCAATAAGAGCCTTGTTGTAGATATTCAAATATCTTACTATTGCTTCCTCAAGTACTCTTTTGTCAGCATCACTATAGTCATCATAGAATTCTGTCATTTGAGCCAAGTTTCCATCTATAGCAACAGGTTTAATGATGTCATCTATTGAAAGGGTAGGATTATCTTCATATTCCTCTGTCTTTTGCCTCTTGCTTTCCCTTTTGCTTCCAGAGGGCATCTCCTTGGATATCTTGGCCACTTTTGTGCTTGTGGCTTTTCATTCTTTGATCTCAATGTCAAAATATGTATCTTCTTCTTCTTCTCTTGTGCTTTCATAGGTCTGGGATGCTTTTGTTTTCTTTCTTTTCTCCCTTTTTTCAGATGATTTTGTTTCCAATTTTGTAGTCTTAGGAGGAATAGGGACAACAACAGAGCTCCTAGTAGTCCTTGAGGTAGAAGAGGGTTCCACCAGAGCACTTCCTTATTTCTTATCCTATTTCTCTTTCTCAGCCTTATCAGTTCTTTCCCTGAATTGCCTCACAGCCTCCTTAGTTAGGCCTAGATTTTTAGCCAACTGCTCAACTTCTTTTCTTACTCTCCTATTGGTTTCAAGTTCTCTAAGCTCAGTATGCAGTTTTAAACTTAACTCCTCATATGTTCCAAATCTTTCAACTATTGCATCTTTAGGCTTTCTTAGAAGATGTTGAGCATACATATTCAAGATTTTTCCATCTACTTCATACCCCATGGGCATGATCCAAATAGTTATGGGTTCCACTGCTTCCATTAGGCACTGATCAGTGTCAAACATGAAGCATATTTCATTTTTGTACTTCTTAACAATTGATTTAGGGATTCTTTCCCTTAAATACATCATACTCTAAAAATTCTTGAAGTATCCCCATATTGCAATTTTTTGAGCTTTGAAATCACCAATGTTGCGAAGATGATCTCTGATTTGAATGGCAACTAGCTCATCTTTAGTCCAATGACCACCCTTTACTCTAGGTACTTCATTCATATAGTAGAAAAACAAGCATAGAACCAATGTACCATATTTAAAAATGTTTTTCTTATCCCTTTTGATTTTATTCAAGTTCTCAGTCAGTTGGTTCTATAACAGCTCACAAAGGTCATAATCTACATTCTCCTTCAACATTTGATATGCTGCATATATGGCAGTTTTGAAGATAGAATTCTCCTTGCTGGAGTGATATATCTTGTAGCCAATCACTATGGAAGCAAACTTCACATCCAGTTCTATAATGTCATTTATAGTCATAGCCCTCCTATTGAATTTTGCACTGGTTGCATCAATAACATTTGGTTTTTCACATATTTTAACATGGGTAATCCACTGGTTGAGTTTAACCCAGTCACAATTTTGATAACATCCTTGGTAATCTTGAATGGTTTTTACAGACAAATGAATTCATCATGCATCCGACTGAAAACATACCAGACCCATTCATCTTCATCAAATGTTGGAAACCCCATAATTTGAATAAAGTGTTTATCATGCATTGCCTTATACTTAGGTTTAAGATCATGATTTTCACCGCTGAGATGATTCTCAAACAAGTCTTCATACCTTGAATCACCAAATTCATCTATGTTTGCATGAATATAAACCCTCATATCTTCAACATGTAGCACACCATACATAACACTTGAAAAAGCACCTAGCGGATTGACTTCTATTGATTTGTGAGGATGTTTCTTAAATTTGGGTCGAGGCCTTTCAGTAATGTCAACAACATGAGGAGAAGCCATCTCAACAAATTTTAGATCCAAAGTTTTACAGAGAAGTACTTTTTTCTTTCGTGAGGTTAGGATTGATCAATTATCGGTTGAATTCACTCTTCGTTCTTCAATCTCTGGATTTGCAGCTTAGAAGCTCTTCTACTTGTTTCCTTTGAATGCAAAGTGGTTCAAATGCATGATTAAGTGGCCTTTTATCCTTTGCAAAACCTAATTTCACATTGTAATAAATGTGCTGCCCTAACTCCATCTGGTTACTCTGCTTCTTGAATTGTTCTTCATGAATTACTCCTCAAATTTCCATATCAACATTTTTCCTTTCAGAAATCCTTCCAAAAGTTTTGAAACACTTCAAAATATCTTCTCTCATTGTGCCATATATTGGCACCCACTTACTGACTAGGAGAATTTGATGTTCAATGTAGCTCCCCCTGAGCTAGAGCTCCTAATTTAATTCTCGAAGGAATTGTCAGCATCAGATTTTGATGCAGACTCATCATCATTTTTCATTGTATCTTTCTTCACCCAAATCTTGTTTATTTCACTCTGTATCTCATTCACATCAATTTTTCTTTTGCCTTTGTCTTATCTCAGCTCATCCAATTTTCTATTTACTGAACCTCTTCTTCCATTATTCCTGCTTCTGTAGAATCTTCCAATATGACCAAATTTATTGTAATTAAAGCACACAGCATTTCCTTGCTTATATACTTAATTTCCTCTTGATCTACACTGATTAGCCATGTACCCAAATCCATTGCAAGCAAAATAGTAGCCATTGAAATAATTGCCATTAGAGTTATTCATTATCATACTTCTACATTCATTAGATCTATGACCATACCTCTTGCACTTGAAGTATTGACCAGAGAAGGATGGATCATTTTGATTTACTCTACTTCTGCACTGAGTAGCTTTATGGCCAAATTTATTGTAGTTGAAACAATTTCCATTGAAAGATGGATATCTTTAAGCATTTGGCTATCTTACTGGAGGTTTTCTAGTTTTGTTTCTCCCATTCCTTGGTTGAAAATTTCTCTGTCCGGATCCAGAACTTTCACCTTTCTCATATCCAAGACCATGCTTATCATCAGCCTTTTTTTGTCCTTCAAGCAGTGCTTCAAGTTTAGCTGAGCTTATCTTGAACTTCTCCTTGTATTCATTTGCAACTTCAAGATTATATCTGAGAGTGATAATTTGTCTCTCAAGTTCTCTCTCATTGTCTCTACTTTCTTGTAGATTAGATTTTAGGAGACTAGGTATTCCATCTAATATACAGCATTCTTCAGTACTCTCTTTCAGATTTTATTTCATCTCTTCTTTAGTTTTCTTCCTATCTTCAATTTCCTTGGTTAGTCTCATCACCCTAGATTCCATCTCATGTTTTAGGACAACAACTTCTTTAGCTAACTTTTCACATTCCTTTGTCTTTTCTTTTAGGGCCTTGTCTTCATGATGATTTCCCACCTGAAGAGGTTGCTCCTTCCCCTTTTTAGTTGATTTGCTCAATTTTCCTTTTAGAATCTCAATGAAGTCTTCAGCCTTTTTGAGATTTTCTTGTAGCTCTTGAACTTTTGCTCTAGACTGCTCAAGATCTTCTAGGGTGAGATTAAGTTGCCCTTGAAGGTTATATTCATCTATCAGACTACCTTCCCAAATCTTCCTTAAGCTGTTAAACTTTTTCAAAGGAACCTTGCTCTAATACCAATTGTTGGAATTGGTCTAGACAACTGAGAGGGGGGGTGAATCAGTTGTCACACAATTTAAACTTTTCTACATTTAATCCTCTTTTAAAACTTCTAATCAAATTAATGATATGAATATTAAAGCATGATTCAATAACACATGATCAGAAACATAAGTACCACACTTGAAACCAAGATTTTTGACGTGGAAACCCGGTTAAGGGAAAAACCATGGTGGGGGTTAATCCACAAAGATTATACTCTATTAAAAGTATTACAAAGGGGAATGCACATGCATTCAGGCTCACTACTCAAAGAAGGCTTTCTGCCTATAGAAGGCTCACTGCCTATAGAAAAAAGATTACAATGAGATTGAACTAATAATTAGCATCTATCAATACAAGGATTTAGTTCTAGTTAAGCACAAAATACTAACTTGATACACTTCATCTTCACTCTACCCTTTTCACTATTCTTCTCACATCTTAATCTTAGATCTCTACTCTTTTCACACTTATTCCATAGTCGCATCACACACACACACCAAAATTATTTAAATCCATCTGCTCCACATCCTGATCTTCAACCACTTTTAAATCAGCTTCAAGAACACTTAGAACTTTATTAAGAATTATGTTTTGTCAGCTAAATCCATGAACACTTGTAACATGGACCAAAACTTGCACTCACAAATCATTAATCAGGTTGGCTACTATCACTTATCATCACAACTTGTCCAACCAACAACTTCCATACATTCAGAACCAAGATCAATTACAAGGTCAACCTATTCTCCTTCTGCTTGTTCTATCAAACTGTTAACCCAATACTCATATGCTAATAACTATTAAATCCTTCATCACTAGAGGCCAAAACTCTAGATTTAGATTATCCTGACAATGCTTATGACTCCCTCAGATCTGCAACAAACTCTGATCTACTCCCAGAGAGATCTGGACCAAGATACCGGACCCTATCACACATTCTATTCTTGCCATCCCAGACTTAGACAAATCTTTAATCTAATTTCTGGTATGGGCACATTATGAAATGCTGATGTGTAATAGGGACTTAGTTGCCATCAATGACAACACTTATCATGCCTAGTAGTGTCTCTTGGCAACACACCCTACCAATTATTGTGATTAGCTCCTAGCCCTAAAAAGGATGACTAAAAATAATGCCATTATAGAAGAGGAGTTGAACTGCGTAGGGCAAAAACAAATTGGCCATTTCCTATACAACCAGTACCCATATTAGGCTTCCTATAAGGGCCCTTCAAAATGGGGAAATAATTAATGGATTCCAACTTGGCAGGGACCTCAAAAAATTCCTCCATGGGTACCACAAGACTGGTCAAGCCAATAATGGCAAAACTAATAGTGGCAAAATTAGCCTTGGGTAAACCAACAATGGCCACAACAATTTTAATCACAATATGGATCACAAAACATGCAACCTTAGTGAGGTCATCAGCAGTGTTACAATTAACAATACCAAGGACAACTGAGACATTTCCAACCTCAGCAACAAGCACTCCTAACTGGACCCCCCAACACACAGGAATAGTCACAAAATGAGCCAGTTAGTTAGCCACCCCTACTAACTCAACCTATAGCAAATCCATGAAATAAATAGGAAGAAATTGTTTACATGATAGAGCATGAAAACATGTCTGGTGTAAACTCTATTTATCTAGACAACCTCCAACTACATTTTGGGAAAGCACTACCAAGACCATCTCCTCCACTCATAGTTGAAGTAATCGATGATATGGAACCTAAAAATCCATCCACTCAACCCCAGGAGAAGATTATTATCAAATATGTGCCAAAAGAACATCCCTTAGGAAACTCCAGAGTTCCTCCTAAAGGAACAGCTCTGGAGACCACATCTGGGGCTACTTTTGAGAACTCCGGAGACTAAAAAGAAAACACCTTACCCAAAATAGCTCAAACAACATGTCCCTCAAAAAACCATCCTACAAAAACAAGTCCAACCTACCATTGAGTCAAAACTTTTGTAGGAAATCATGTAGCTAAATATTGAAATTCCACACTTGCAAGCAATTAGGGATGTTCCTGAACTCAACCAATTCATCAAACAAAATTGTGTTAAAACCCAAGGTAGAAAGAAAAACTTCCCTACCACCATTCAAGTGGAAGGAAAGGTAGTTGATCTTCATGTGGAAGAGATGCTCCTCCCAAAATATGGAGATCCTGGAAACCCTATTATAACTGTCCACATTTCAAGGGTAGAAATATCTAATGTTTTGGTTGTTTTAGGGGCATCAATAAATGTAATGATAATTCACACCCTGGAAAAATTATCCCTAACTAGTGTTCAGGCTACATCCACAATTCTCCAATTAGCTAACCAGTATGTGGCTATTCTGAAAGGGGTGTTAACTGATATTCTAGTTGTTGTAGAGTCATGGGAATTCCCAGTGGACTTTCTAATATTGGAGCCTAGAAACCAAAGGAATACTTACCCCTTGATCATAGGAAGGCCATGGTTGGCTGCAGTAGCAGCCTCTATTAATTGTAGAACTAGCGATATGGTCAGCGATATGGTCATTTCAAATAGGTTAGACATGAAGAAAATCTTCTTGTATCCTCTAGCTAAACCATCTATACACTATTTAGGAAAAGTGTCAATAGATGAGCCTGGTAACATGGAAAGTAGTGCCTCAGTAGCTATGGTTACCATCAAGGAACATTTGGGTGAATTAGAGGAAGAAATAGACTATGACACACCTGAAGATATAACTGACATTCTCATTGGGATAGATACAATGGAGCTAGCTCAAGATGTGAGGAGAGAAATTTTGATTGCTACCTATTGTACCCTTGCAAATATCATTCCTTGTAGAGAAACATTATATAGAGACTCAGCCACATTTCACATGTTGCACCCACATTCTTGTCCTCTTAACACTATGACTCCAGAATATGGGATAGGAACATCTATGGATCATATTACAAAACAGGTCATGATCTTACCTGGGAAAACATTGAACATCAACACTCAGCTAATAGGAAAACATGAAGAAGCACTTCTTCATCTTCTTATCTCACATTCAACAACTTTTTCTTGGGAATATCAGGATATGAAGGGAATCCATTCTGAGATTTGTACCCATCACATATACACATAAGATATCAAACCTGTTAGGCAACCCTAAAGGAGATTAAACCCTATGCTGAAAGACATTATTAAAAATAAAATAGAAAAATTGCTATAGGCATGATTCATCTATCCTATATCAAATAGCCAGTGGGTTTCACCCTTGGTTATAGTACCTAAGAAGAATGGAAAATGGAGGGTATGTATTGACTTCAAAGAACTAAACAAAGCCACAAAGAAGGATCATTTTCCCTTGCCATTCATTGATCAAGTGTTGGATAACCTAGCAGGGAAAAGTACTTCTCATTCCTAGATGGATTTAGTGGGTATAACCAAATACAAGTTGTAGACACTAAAATTTGTCCATGTCTTGTCTACACCTAGTCAACATGACCTTGTAATGTTTTGTCCTAGGTCCTAGGTCATCCCACTCTTATTCCAACTTAATCCCCTTTCCAATTAACTAAATAAATCCCATTTATTTAGTTGATATACCCCTTCACATGTCTCACATAATTCAAATTAAAATTTTGAATTATTCCCTCACCTCTCATCACATTGCGACACATGTCACATGTCTCCATCTTCCACTTAATATGCCTTCACATGACAAACTAATTCAAATAAATATTTGAATTAGATTCTCTTTATCCTCCATCAGACACTTGTCGCATTGCTACAACCTCTTGGAGTGGGAAAACCCTAACCAATCTTGACCATTCATATCATTGAAACCCTAACTAATCTCATCTATTGATTCGAATCAAGCCTTTTCTATAAAGGAAGGCTTTCACAAGTCATTTTTAGGAGGTTGTATACTTGCATATTGTTATGCTACCAAAATTTTGAGCAATCAACATTCCTCTACAATCAACCCTTCAAAATCTGCATGCCTATGCATGATTGAGAAGAGCTATGGAGGTCAATCGACACTAGTTTGAAGTTTGGTTTGCATTTTGTTTATGTTTTGCATTTTCAAGATAAGTTGTGCTTCATGGTGCTTGATAGGGTTTGGTTAGCTTGTTGTTTTAAACACTAGATCTGATTTTTACCCTATCTACATTGGTGAACTCAACGTGAATGCATGTAAAATCTAAGCTTTTTGGTGATTTTCGAAAATCAAATTTTGTAGGTGACCTCCGAAGCTCAAACGGACCTCACCATTGAGTCCTGGAGGCCCTTTCTGTGAAAAATGACATAAAATTTGTTGGGTTTTAGTGACTGTAAAATTTTTGATATTTTCTAAAAAAAATTAGGGTACAGTCCATACAGTACGGACTCGTACAGATCCATACTGTACAAACATGGCATACCATCATGTGCAATGTGCTGATCTATTGATGGTTGTAGTTTTTTGTGGGTCCTCATTGATTTGATGATAAATGTTTCTTAGTCTAACGTTCTGGTCGCAAGTTTAGGGTTATCATCTGTCAAGTAATAAAGAATTTTGTAGGTTGATTTTAAAGTTTGTAGGTCGACTGTGTTGAATCCTTGCTATTGATAGGGTTAATACCCTAACACCACCTATTTGAAACCTTATTGTTGCCTACAGTGGCGACCCACGCCTCCAAACAGCAGTCACCTCTACCCCAATCACCTCTGACCACCACCGTTCACCTGTTTTACCTCTTTCTCAATCGTTCTATGCCACTTCTAATAAACCCTCTATCACCACTTTAAAAAGAAAAAAAATCATTCTCCTCTGCTTGATTTTTTGTAGGCCACCACTTTGGAGGTTTCCGCCACTCAATTCGTAGCAGTCGACACCCCTGAGACTTAGTTAGATTGCTCAGAACCTTCTTGTTTAGTGGCCAAAAGCCTTCTATTTGTTGATGCAGAAGGGTAACCTTTGAAGCTGCCCCAATTCATGTGGTTCTTAGCTAAGGTAGCAAGGACAATCCTAAGGTTTGGTGGGGGATGAGCCTTGGGAAACCTAGATCTTGGTATGCGTGAGAAGTGAGTGCACTATAAGGGGGAGCCGATGCTACCAAGATCCTAGAGCTACCTGCTTTGAATAAGTGCAACTAGGGGATTCAACAAATATAGTCTTTAACTGGCCCTAGGATCGTGCTTATCTTCCAAGTTTCTCTTTTTCAAAAAAAATTCACCACAAAATGTCAAACAAACAAGAGACAGCCACAAAACTGTTTGCTGAGTGTTTTGCCACTGATGTGCTTTCTAATTTTTCACAAAACCATCAAACAAACCTAGGAAAACATTTCCTTTAGAGCCTTCTAAAAAATGCAATGTATACGCTAAATAGTCAACTGCATAAGTGACATTCTGCAACACATGAACAAAACTGTAATGCATCTACTAAAACGTAAACTACATACACTCAATAGTGAACCGCATACACTCAACAGTAAACCACATAAGCTTGATAGTGAACCACATACACTCAACAGTAAATTGAAATGCATCTGCATGCTTTTGAGATGCATAAGCTAAGCAGTCACATGCATAAGAAGAATAGTGTGCCGCATACGCCTAAGAAAAACTTTTGAGCCATAGGGAAATTTTTTAAACTATTTTCTCCCAATCTGATTCAATTGCAACTATGCTAAGAAACCTATAGGTCTCATCCCTTATGATCCACTTGCATACCATCTCCAATGTCTTAGGTTTTAGGTCTCGCATTTATCATAGAAAATCTTAGAACCTTAGGATTTGAGCCTTAGACTTCAATAGGAATTCAAAACATTAATCTTCCTAAGTCGAAACATAAGGAGAAACCGTCGAAGTGTGACTACCTCGCAAGTGTAAAATTGGACTAAGAGACCTTGGCATTATTCTCACGCAATCCATTCTATTCAGGCCTCATACTCATTTGGCTAAGTATAAGGTCCACTTTCCAAAAATCCCTATAAATCACCCTTCTCGTACCAAAAATCCAAGGTCTCGACAAACCTTATTTGCACTTTGAAGGTCATTAGTAGAGAATAGTATCCTATTGCAGCTAGACTTTGCGAAGATTATCCCCACACTTTGGTCTTAGGCACCTTTCCATTAGTTGCATCCCATAAACATAACTTTAGGACATACATCCCCATTTGCATAAGACACCTAGGTCATTTTCATTTCCATCTTTAGGAAACTTTTAAAGCACCTTTAGAATACCACCCTTGTTCATTTACTTAGAAGGTTTACATTGTCATCCTCCCGCCTTCCATCTAGGTCTTTTATGGTTGAAACATGGTTGCAAAAGAAAAGAAAGGGAGAAGAGAACCTAGAAGATCCCCAAGACTGTCACATCGGAACCATGAGGTTTGGCACCAACCCCAACGAACAACCTAACCAAAACATGGGAAACCCCTTTGACAATCTATTCTTGCAAGATGACGAACCCGGGGTTACACTTGAAGTCCTTGAAGCCGCAGGACAAGACCCTAGAGTATTGAGAATCCTAGTTGAAATGATTACCACAGACCCACAAAGCTATCTTTTGTGCCTTATACAAAATGGAACAAAACTTCTCGAAGGCATTGACATAACCACCCTCATACCAAAGTCCGCTAACACCAACACAACAAGCCAAAGCTACGCCTCATCCTCCAACTACCATGCCAACCAAACTCAAGAACATGTCAATATACCTCAAGGTCAAACCTCACATGAATCCGTCATGGTAAACATACCCCCTCCTTTTGAGGAAAACAACACCAATGTCACAACCCACACATCAAATCCTTTTGTTTTCTTGGCAAATCCTCAAGGTTGCGTTAAGTAAACACGAAGGATACATATTGTGACCTTGCAAAACCAAACCCAAGGAGTTAACACCACAACAAACACAAACATGAACTTGGGAACCAACTCTAATACCAACATGGGTAATCTCAACATGAACTTGTGAACCACCTCTAATACCAACACAGGTAATCTCAACATGAATGCGGGAACCAACTCCAATACCAACACGAGTAATCTCAACACCAACCCCATCAACCAACATAACGCAACTAGACAAGGCTTGGGAATATCCTACATCAACTCAAACCCCATAAATCCATTTGGAGCCAACACCCACAATGCAAATTACATTGATCCCAACCAACAAACAAATCCTCACGTCTCATCTCAAAACACCATGAGTATGCTATACCATTATTGATATATTAACCCTAATGTATCCTTCACCACCAACAATCAAAACCAAATCACGACACCGCTACACACTCACTATGATGTCAATACCATTCCACTTGCTGGTAACATGGGAACCTATAACACGATGAATCCTTACTTGGACATAGTCTCAAACACTACCAACACACCCGTCGAAACCCTCACCCAAGAGTTGGACAAGCTAAAGCAACAATTCGTAAACTTGCAAGTCTTAGGGACCAAGAAACTATATTCCATGGAAGACTAATGCCCATATCCATTTGACAAAAGTATTTACATGCCTCCTTTCCCCCTGAATTTCACCCCACCAAACATCAACAAATATAGGGGAAAGGGGAGTCTCGTTGAACATGTATGTGAGTTCCATACTGCTTGCCTAGAGCTCGCCTATGATCACACCTACTTGATGAGGCTCTTCCCTAGGAGTCTCATGGGCCAAGCTCTTGAATGGTTTACACACCTCCCCACAAGGATATGCACATGGACAGAACTCGTAGACAAGTTCATTTCACACTTTTCCTATAACTTAGAGATGGATGTGAACATAGCCACCTTCTACCAAGCAAGACAAGAAGAAGGAGAGAAATTTATCTCTTTCCTTCAAAGGTGGCGAGGCCTAGCAAGCAAATGCCCTTGTTATATTCCTTAGAATCAGCTAGTGCCCATTTTTGTGGAAAACTTAAACAAAGAGCTTATGCTTCAATTGCAAATCCACTATTGCACCTCCTTCAGCGAAGTAGTTGAGAAGAGGGTGGCCATCAAAAAGGCTCTCATCACTAATAAAGATCTTCAACAAGAATCAAAACACCCAAAATTTGTCTTACAACAAGAACAAGACTTGGGCACAGAACAAGAATGTTACCAATGACGGGGTGGTAGATGCTATAGCATTTAGAGCCAGACCTACCCTCACACTTAAAGCACTCCCCACAATAAATAATCATCCATACATTAAACAACAACAACCACAACAACAACCATAGAAATAGACACAACCTCAACAACAATCAGCAAACACGATCCAAAATAACCAAAGAAGGCCACCTCCTAGGAATAATGCCCCTAGACGCAACTATACGCCCTTGACAGAACCAACTAAAGTAATCTTGCAGAAGTTATTAAAAAATAACCTCATTCAACTACTAGAGATTTGACATTATGATCCGGCCTTCAAACCCCCTTCATGGAATGACAACTACTTCTGTGTGTATCATGGAATCAAAGGACATAAGACATCAAATTGCTTTAAACTGAAAAATATCATTCAAGACTTCATCGATAGGGGTATTGTAGGGGTAGAAGAAACAACTGGTTCCTCCAACACTGACCATACCATCTTCACCGACCCATTACAAAACCATGGATCAGGACAACCCTCTTCGTCAGGAACCAAGCCACACAACAATGTCAGCTATAGTAGTGTCACCTATGGTTACACCATCAATAGCATTCGGGTGTCTAACAACAATATCTCCATGATCACCATAAAATCTCATCTTGAATGCATTGTCACCATCTGTAAAGCAAAAGTTACATTACAGGGCACCCCCACCAACACATCCAATACATCCACTCTGCAAGCCAAAGGTCAATATAACCTTTTAGATCATTTGAAGAAGACACCAGCACAGATATCCATCTTTGAGTTGCTTCATCTTTCGCCCAAACATAAAGCCATTCTAGATAAGGCACTCCTAGAATCTTCCATTCCTACTGATCTAAATATTAGCCAATTCTAGGCCATGGTGGGACATTTAGCCACTGTCAATAGCATCACCTTCACGAAACAAAACATACCTCCACACTACACCAATCATAACGATCCTTTACACCTCAAAGTCTACATCAACAAACATAAAATCTGATGAGTCTTGGTAGACGGTGGAGTGGGATTAAACATATGTCCTTTGAAATTGGTGTTAATACTAGGATACTCTAAGGCTTGCATTGATCCTACCAAGAGGATTGTTATCAAGGCCTACAATGATGTTGAACGCTCCTCCAAGGGAGTTATCATTTTACCTATGAGAGTTGGGCCATCCATTCAAGATACCATATTCCATGTCTTGGACAGTAAATTGCTATATAACCTCATCCTGGGCCGACCGTGGATCCATTCCATGAAGGCCGTGCCCTCCACCTACCACCAATGCATCAAGTTTCCCTATAACAGCTTGGAAGTCACCGTCTCGAGTGATCCAAATGCCTTTCAATACTGCAACCACCTAAGAGAAGTACCCCAACATCAGGTGCCTATAAATTGAGGAATCTCACCATTTGCCTCCTCCTCCAATTATGTTGACCCATCCACATTATCCAAATCCACCTCCACTTTCATTCCGCCACTCAACTCCCAGGTTCAAATCCAAGATAGAGGATGCGGTGAATACAAGATAGAAAGGTCCTATTGCATCAGAAAGTTGCTGGTATCACCCAAGTCACAAGGAAATCCCAGTCTTATTCCGTCGAAGCAAACCCTCTCAACCAGCCCCACCACATTTTACAAAGTGGGGAGAACTCAATAAAGAAGATGTCAGTGAAGACATATCCAGTTGGCTCTATAAAGAAGAAGAGGAATAAGAAGTCGAACACATCAAATTGCCTATGGAACAATATGGTAAAGGATACGAGTTCATTAAGAAACAAGGATATGACGGGCATAGTGGATTAGGACCAGATGGAAATGGACGAACCAAACCTCTTTAGCCAACAAGATGGCCATGCAATAAAGGGCAAGGATATACCATGCAAAGAGATGGGGCTCCATGTACTAAGTTACTTATCCGAGGGGAGATGAGTGCTTCCAAAGGAGTTGAGAGATCAAGGGATCCACCTAAACCTGAGCCTGAATCATCCCTATCCACCTCACCAAATCTCCCTGAAGGGGCAGCATGGATAAATATCTTCTGGGACCCTGATAACACCTCTATTTGCACCTTGACTCCTATAACCATGAATTACCTAAACATCGATGATGGCTTACTCTTATTCCATCTAGAGCTAATTGACTAGGACCAATAGGATCCACCTAACTTATATTTGTTCGAGAACGACGAAGCAATAGATGAGTTCATGGGACTACGCGAAGGATTACCTCTTGGAGACCATAAAGTTGGGTACATCATGGACTTGGATAGTTCTGCTTACTTCAGAGAATCCACTCCACCCTCTAGTCGCAAAAGTGAATAAAAAAGAAAAAAATAGGTCTTTGGGTGAAAACTGAAAGGCACCCTTAGATCATGCAAAAATAAAAATAAAGGACATATCTGAGGGTGAAAACCTCTCTGAGGTGCCTAAGGATGGAGGGTTGGAAGTTTTTCCCATCACAGAAGAAAAATCACCATTGTTGATAGAGACAACTGTTGAAGCCAACCTTGGCACCGAAGAGTGTTGGAAAGAGACACTATATGGATTCATGTATGTTGTCATTGATGGCAAGAAAGGTTATTCCACACATCCGCAAGACTTGATGAGTCTCTACCGGAAGTCAGATTGAAGAAGTGTTATGATCCAGTAAGCAAGAATAGAGCAGTCAGCAAGGTCCAACAGTCAGGTCTGGATCTCTTAGAGGAAGTATCTTAGTGAAGTGCGGATTTGGGGAAGTCAAGAGGAGTACCTTGACTAATAGATTCCAAGGATTTAGCCTCCGGTGATGGAAGGATGAAGAGATATGAGCACTTGAGTGTTGGGTTCCTATTTGGTAGAGTAAATAGAGGAAGGACTATACCAGTAGAGTGTCAGACCCAAATCCAGAAGAGATATTGCTGATGACTACATCTCTTGAGGTATCATTCATGATTGGCCGACATGATTTATGATTTGTACAAGCATCTCCTAGATCCGCATCACTTGGTAAGCAAGGATTTAGCCGATAGATTAAAGTTTGGGAATTACTGACTATTCTGGATGCCGACTAGAAAGAGGATGAAATCCTTTGTGTAGATATATATATCAAATGGATTTCGATGAGAGTTGATGTTAATGGTGTTGTTGTGTGTGTGAAGAAAAGTGGTAGAGCAGAAAGAAAGCAGTAAGGAAGGTCTGGTATGTGAAAGGACAGCAGCATAACAGAAGAGGAAGGATGAAGTGCAGTAGATCAGTATATTGAGCCTAACCGGAACTAAACTCCAGCATGTGTGGATGCTTCTCATCAGTTCAAGGATCTTGTTATTCTTACAACTTATAGACAGTGAGTCTCTTGTAGGCAGTGAGCCTCTTGTGAGCAATGTGCTCAGGCAGTAAGCCCTAATTGGCAAGTGCTTTTTGTAATTCTATTCTTCTAACATAGAATACAATCTTGGGTTAATCACCCCATGGTTTTCTCCCTTAACAAGGTTTCCACGTCATAAATATTGTGTCATGTGTATTTCCATCTCATGGTTATGCTTGCTTATTTGAATTGATGCTGCATTAATTATTAAGAAAGTTAAGAAAGATGAAATAATTAAGATAACTGATTCACCCCTCCTCTCAGTTATCAACAATTGGTATTAGAGCCAAGTTCCTCCAATTAGAGCCTAACAGCTTGAGGAAGATCTAGGAATTGAGATGGATGTGCATGGTATGAGGGAGCAACTTCAATCTGCCCTAGATGATCTTGAGCAATCTAATTCTAAAGTCAATGTATTGAAGGAAAGATTCAAACAAGCTGATGATTTCATAAATGAACTAAAAGGGAAACTAAGTCTCTCTATGAAAAAGAGAAAGGAACTAGTTCAAAAATTGGCAAGTCAAGGTGAAGCAAATGATACAAATGAAGATCTTAAGAAAAAAACCAAGTTATGTGAAAAATTGTCAAAAGAGATCATCATGGTAAGACATGAAATGGAATCAGGAGTCATGAAATTTACCCAAGAAATTGAAGAGAAAAGAAAAACTGAAGATGATCTAAAACAATCTCTCAAGGAGAAATCAGAAGACTACCACAAGATGGATAGAATAATCAGACATCTTGAATCTGATCTTGAAGATGCTAAAGATAATGAAGAAAAACTAGAAGATCAAATTGTCTCTCTTAAAAGGGATCTTTAAACAGCAAATGAATACAAAGAGAAATTCAAGATAAGTTATGCTCAACTTGAATTTCTTCTTGAAACCCAAAAAAGGGTAGATGACAAGCGTGGCTTGGGATATGAGAAAGGTGAAAGCTCCGGATCCGGTCAAAAGAAGTTTGAATCAAAAAATCTAAGAAACAGGCCTAGAAGACCTCCGGTGAGGCAACCTAATGCTCAAAGATATCCATCCTTCAATGGATACTACCACAACTATAATAACTTTGGTCACAAAGCTAATCAGTGCAGAAGAAGAATGAATCATACTAACACTTCCTTCTCTGGACAGTGTTTTAACTGCAAAAGGTATGGTCACAAATCTCATGAATGCAGAAGTATGCAAATGAACAATTCTTTCAATGGTAGATGCTTTGCATGCAATAGAATGGGTCATATGGCTAATCAATGTAGATCAAGAGGACATCAATCAAATATGCAAATAAATGTTATTTGCCACAATTGCAATAGATCCAGTCATATTGCAAAATTCTGTAGAAGCAAGAATCAGGACAAAAGAGGTCCGGTACATCATAACCAGAATCAAGACAAGGGAAAAGGAAAAGTGAATGTGGATGAAGTTCAAAGTGAGATGAACAAGATTTGGGTGAAGAAAAGTACAAAAAATGTAGGGGATGGATTCGCACCAGAATCTAGTGCTGATATTCCTTCCAGAAATTAAAAAGTGAGCTCTGGCTCAGGGGGAGACACAAAGAAAAACTTTTTCCCCTAGCCAGTAAATTGGTGCCGAAATTGGCAGAAGGAAGGTTGCAGATTAAAGGGTTCGTAGAGAATCATATAAATAATCTATGGTTAAGATATGAAAGATCCGCAAGATGTTTAGAACAAGATTGATCCAGTTCATCAAGTCATCTGAATAAGCAAAACAAGGCAAACCGGAATGACTTAAGTTTAGCATTTATTGCAACTTGGTATTAGGGTTTGCAGAGTAATATAAGGGTTCTTCTTATTAAACATTTTTTCATTCTGCATTCAAGAAGAAGCAAAAAAGGATCTCTGCAACAAATTTCCTCAAGCCCATCAAAGATCATTTGCAGAAGTCGATTCATCCAGCAATCGATCCAGCTCACTCTGTGAAACCTAAAGGCACAAAAGGTATTTTCCATTCTTAAATATCTCTCTACAAATCTTTTTAAAGATGTCTACTCTGAATATTGTGAAGATCACTGATAGGCCTCGCCCCAAATTCAAGAAACATCCCTACAAATCCTTGGAAGTAGATCCCCTAGGAGCATTTTCTAGTGTTTTGCATGGTGTCTTGCATACAGAAGATATTAGGGTTTACATTCATGCAAACATTGAAGAATTCAGAGAATTCAAATTGAGGGATATCTACCACAAACAACTAGTAGATGATTCATTTGTGCTCGAACACCAATACAAGGCCCTCCGGGAGAAGCACTTTGCAGAGTATATACATTTCCCCTACTTTGCTGAGGATGAATGGGTCCGGTATGTCTTGAGCAGAATACATTACAACTTCATGTGGTTGAATGGACCATTCAAGATCACAAAAGATGTCATTAGGGCAGTTACCAATTTGCACTCATCCAGTGGGATACCTACTCTCAAATTTGTCAAGAATCAGACTATAAGTGAGGCTACCAGATCTAGGTTTGACAAAAGAGCAATGACAATAGAAGATATCACTGATCCTAATATCAAGTTTGCCTCCATGATCATCAGATACAAGATATATCATTCTAGCAGGGAAAATTCAGTACCTGGAACTACTATCTACACTGCTTATGAAATGTTAAGAAATAATTCAGAATGACCTTTGTTAGCTCCTTCTAAACCAACTCTTGGAGAATATACAGAAAATAAAGAAAGATAAAAAGAATTCATTTAAGTATGGTGGGTTAATATTGTGCTTACTCTTCTACTTTATGAATGAGCTACCCAAATCCAGTGGATGGGTATGGCAGAATGACAGACCGGTTGCCATACAAATCAGGGATTATTTGCATGGACTTGGTGATGACAAAGCACAAAACACAGCTCTCTGGGGTTTCTTCAAAAACTTCCAGAACATGATGCAAGCTAGAGAGAGAATTCCCCAATCTCTAGTCGATAAATACAAAGACACAGTATGCCTTATGGTAGAGACTGATCAGTGCCTAATGGAGGTAGTAGAACCAAGAACAGTGTGGATCATGCCAATGGGGTATGAGGTGGATGAGAAAATCGTAGAGCTGCATATTCAATACAT
Organism: Cunninghamia lanceolata; assembly: GCA_027924645.1. Taxonomy (NCBI): domain Eukaryota; kingdom Viridiplantae; phylum Streptophyta; class Pinopsida; order Cupressales; family Cupressaceae; genus Cunninghamia; species Cunninghamia lanceolata. The sequence goes on from BSBN01000332.1 coordinate 2,933,012, forward strand.
GCTGAGTCAACCAAAGGATCCCAAGGTAGAAAGGTTTGGAACCTTTGAAGAATTGAGTGTGAAGATCCATGTTGAACTAAGGCAACCAGAGATGAAAAGAAAGGCAAGAAAAGAAGTAGAAAACATTGCCAAAAGCTTTGGCATCTCAAAAGAGGCACTTGATGCCAATAGGGAAAAGAAGGAAAGGACTAAGAAAGAAAAGAAAGAGGCAGAAAAGCAAAGTGTTCTGGTAGAATCCTTCTCCCGAACCAGATCTTCTAGGATCTATGCACCTACCACTGATAAGAGCTCAAGTAAATCAAAACTAGAAGCAAAATCATCCGGTAAAGTAGAGAAAAGAACTAAGACAAAGGCCACAAGGTCTTACATTAGTTAGAAGGATGATGAAGAGACTGAGTCAGATGAGGAGATAAGGAAAATGAGGAAAAAGAAGAAAGTATCTGGTGAACCCTCTACCGGTGAAGACAAGGAAGAGATGGTAGAAGATTTTGTTGAAAAGCCCACTCTATCATTAGATGATGTCGTCAAATTAGTTACTATGGATGGAAACCTTCAACCAATGGCTGAATTCTATGATTATTATAATGAGGCTGACCAAAAGATCTTGCAGGAAGCAACAGTCAAGTATCTGAATATCTACAATAAGGCTTTTATTGAAATCATATCTCTTATTCCCAAAAGCCTAGAGAAAGAGTTAGAAATAAGAAAGAATAACGCTATGGCAAAAGATCTTGAGATCCGAGAATAGATAGCCATTCAGCTATATCCTTCAATTGATTCAAAGAAAATGAATATGATCTTCAAAGATTGTAAGGATGAGTTCCAGAGCAAAGCAAGAATGAATCAACTTATGCTCAAAGAAACTGACAAAGTAGCAAAAGAGACAGAAGAGATCCTCCGGAATGCATACTCAAGATTCAACATTCCTATTATAGAGGACTTGGGTGTTGATTCCTCGGCTACAATTGTTGAAAAAGAATCACCTGACGCAATGACAGAAGAAGTAATGGACATCGGTGAAGAAAAAGATAAGGACTTGGATTCCTCTATTCTGGAAGAGGTGGCCCGTAAATAAACAAACATCACTCCTCCGGTCTCCCCTGCTGACTCCGAATCCAAAGGAGAAGAAAGAATAGAGGATAAAGAAAAAGAAGTGAAGGAAAAAGAAGATGACAGTACTAAGGTTGTAGAAGGAAAGAAGACTTCAACAAAGAAGACCACAGTTGCTAGTGGTAAGAGTGTAGAAGGAGAGAAAGCTCCAAGAGACAGCTCTAAGACTGCAGAAGAGAAGAAGAATCTATCTCCAGCAAGAGACACTATAGAAACTATCAAAGAATTCTTAAACAAAGAGACAATGGAGATTGATGAACCGAAACTTCTACAAGGGCCATTTGATTTTGATTCTCTTTCCCTATTACAAACAATGAAGATAGCTTCATTTGCCTATGCAAAGGTAAAAGAAAAACTCCTGAAGTCTCACAAGGAAGACTGTGAGCTAATAGAAGTTGCATCCAGAGTATTAGAAAAGATCATGCCATCTTTTCAGAAGGATCCCTCAGCCTCCTCATCCGGTAATCTCAAATCTCTAGTCAATAGTGTTAGCACACATTTTGATTCCCTAGAGAAGTCAGTAGAAGATAAGGTCCGGAAGGAAATCTTGGCAAAAATATTATCAGAGGTACAAGGGTTAATAACTAATGATAGGAGGAATATGAATATTGGGATAAAGAGCTTAGAAAATGCTCTTAAAGATGGCAAGGAAATGTACAAATTTTGTTTATCATGGTCCAAAGTAACATTGGATATTGAGAAGAAAGTGAAAGAATAGGAGGACAAACTGACAAAACTCTCTAAGAACTTTGATCCTCACTCCTCTTCCATAATTAATCAAGAATGTCAGACTATTACAGTCTTGAATGAAATCAAGAAGCTTGAGAAGGAAAAGAAAAATAGAATAAGCAGGTTGGGTGAACTTAGAGGGATAATTATCCCCAAGTTAGAGGCCATGCATGAGGCCATAAAAGAAGCTCAAATCATAGCCCGGACCAGTGATCTGACAAATCTAAAAAGGGCAGACGCGTTTGCATTCCTGTTGAGTGGTCACATCTCAATTTTGGACAGGATGAAGCAAAGTTGGGCAGCAAAATTCATCCAATTGAAGACAACTTTTGCAGACATACTTCAGTGTATGTAAGTATGCTGTATATATATATATATATATATTTATTTATGCGGCTAAGTGCAATTGACTTTTTGAGAATTTTGGTGTGTGGACCCTACCCTTTGCCATTGATGTCAAAGGGGGAGTGAGGAGCAGTGAAAAATGAGGAATCTATTTAAGGAGGAGCTCCGAAAAATGTATATAAAAATAGAGTATCAGCCAAGGGGGAGTATAGTGTGACACTTAGTCATTTTTCACTAAGTGTCGCCATCAATGCCAAAGGGGGAGATTGTTGGCAAGAGACACTATATGGATTCATGTATATTGTCATTGATGGGAACAAAGGTTATCCCACACATCCGCAAGACTTGATGAGTCTCTACTGGAAGTCAGATTGAAGAAGTGTTATGATCCAGTAAGCAAGAACAGAGCAGTTAGCAAGGTCTGATAGTCAGGTCTGGATCTCTCAGAGGAAGTATCTCAGTGAAGTGCAGATTTGGGAAAGTCAAGAGGAGTACCTTGACTAATAGATTCCAAGGATTTAGCCTCCGGTGATGGAAGGATGAAGAGATATGAGCACTTGAGTGTTGGGTTCCTATTTGGCAGAGTAAACAGAGGAAGAACTATACCAGCAGAGTGTCAGACCCAAATCTGGAAGAGATATTGCTGATGACTAAGTCTCTTGAGGTATCATTCATGATTGGCTGACATGATTGATGATTTCTACAAGCATCTCCTAGATCTGCATCACTTGGTAAGCAAGGATTCAGTCGACAGATTAAAGTTTGGGAATTACTGACTATTCCAGATGCTGACTAGAAAGATTATGAAATCCTTTGTGCGGATATATATATCAAATGGATTTCAATGAGAGTTGATGTTAATGGTGTTGTTGTTTGTGCGAAGAAAAATGGCAGAGTAGAAAGAAAGCAGTAAGGAAGGTCCGGTATGTGAAAGGACAGAAGCATAACAGAAGAGGAAGGATGAAGTACAATAGATCAGTATATTGAGCCTAACTGGAACTGAACTCCAGCATGTATGGATGCTTATCAGTTCAAGGATCTTGTTATTTTTACAACTTATAGACAGTGAGTCTCTTGTAGGCAGTGAGCCTCTTGTGAGTAGTGTGTTCGGGTAGTAAGCCCTAATTGGCAAGTGCTTTTTGTAATTCTATTCTTCTAATAGAGAATACAATCTTGGGTTAATCACCCCATGGTTTTCTCCCTTAACAAGGTTTCCATGTCAAAAATATTGTGTCATGTGTATTTCCATTTCATGGTTATGTTTGCTTATTTGAATTGATGCTGCATTAATTATTAAGAAAGTTAAGAAAGATGAAATAATTAAGATAACTGATTCACCCCCCCTCTCAGTTATCAACAAGAAGCACCCAAGGTTATCCATTTTGCCAAGTCACTTACAGAACAAGAAAAGTCTAAATTCTAAGACTTCTTCTCAAGATGACAAATCAACTTTACATGGTCATATGTTGATATGTCTGGGCTTGATCCATAGTTTGTCCTACATCACCTGCCGCTACTACCAAATGCCAAACTTATCAAGCAAAAACTCTAAAAAATGCATCCATAGATCGTCGTGCTGGTTAAGGAAGAATTGAAGAAACTTCTTGATGTTGGCTTCAACAGGCCAATTGATTATCTAGAGTGGGTGTCTAATCTTGTGCCCATCATGAAACCCAATGGCCAGATCAGAATATGTGAGGACTTCCATCACTTGAATAGGGCATGTCTAAAAGATGATTTCTCATTACCAAACATAGACGTCATAATGGATTTGACAGCCAGATTTGAAATTCTCTCATTAATAGATAGTTTCTCTGGGTATAATTAGATACAGATAGCACTGGAAGATCAACATAAAACAACTTTTACATGTCCTTGGGGCACATACTGCTGGATCATCATGCCCTTTAGTCTCAAAATGTAGCTACTACATACCAGAGGGCAATGACAACCATATTTCATGACTATATGTACACATGTATGGAAGAATATGTTGACGACCTATTGGTAAAATCAGTCACTAGAAGCTCTCATCTAGAGGTGCTGGATAAAATCTTCAAGTGCTTGGAAGAATTCAAAGTCAGACTAAACCCTAAGAAATGTGTGTTCAGCGTTACATCAGGAAAATTGATGGGATATATTGTTTCACACAGAGGGATAGAGGTTGACCCTGCTAAGGTCAAAACAATAATCAACATGCCTTCACCTACTACCTTAAAGCAACTACGTAGCCTACAGGGAAAGTTACAATCTATTCGGAGGTTCAATGTACAACTTGCCGACAAATGTCAGCCTTTCGAACACTTACTCCACAAAGGGGTACCATTTGTGTGGACAAATCAGTGTCAAGAATCCTTTCAAAAGATCAAAGAATATTTGTTATCGCTAGTGGTTCTTAGGCCACTAATCCCAGGCAAGCCCCTTTTATTGTACATATCAACAACTAATTCAGCATTGGGGGCATTATTGGCATAGAACGATGAGGAAGGAAAGGAAAGGGCAATCTATTACATCAGCAAAACCTTAGTTGGATATGAGCTAAACTACATTCCTATCGAACATGCCTATCTTGCCATAGTTTTTGCTACCCAAAAATTGTGGCATTACATGCTGAATCACAAGACAAAGCTGGTTGCTAAGATTGACCCACTAAAGTATTTACTGAATAAATAGCCTTAACAGGATGACTGGCCAAATGGGTTATGGTATTGAGCAAATTTGACATAGAATATGTTGACCGCAAAGCCATCAAAGGACAAGTAATCATAGACCAACTTGTAGATGCACCTACACTGGTAGATCATCCAATTGTTGTCGATTTCCCTAATGAATCAATATTCACAGTTGACACACCCAAGATCTGGACATTATTCTTTGATGGATCATGTACCAAGCTTGATTTAGGAGTGGGTATCTTATTTATTATGCCTCAAGGTGATGCCATTCCCAAGACATTTAGAATTGCCTTTCCTTGCACAAATAACATAGAAGAATATGAGGCATTACTCATAGGACTTCGAATAGTAGTTAACTAGAAAATCAAAACATTATAATTATTTAGCGATTCCCAATTAGTTATCAAACAGGTCAACAATGAGTACGACACCAAAGATGAAAAGCTCATACTGTATAAAAGAATGGTAGATAGTTTTAGGCTATACTTTGACACAATGCTCTTTGACCAAATTCCAAGAGTTCAGAACTAGGTAGCAGACGCAATGGAAACCATTGGATCTCTCCTTGATATCCCAAGTAACCTCACTCAGTTTGAGTTCTTGGTGGAACAACTATTGGTCCCATCCTTCAATGTTCCCAAATTTGAGTTAGTCTTTGAAATTGTTGGTCCCATGTCACCTTGGTACCATGATATATACACCTACCTACATGACCAAACCCTACTCGCTGACCTGTCATCCAACCAATGCAAGTCCTTCATACGCCAAGCCGCTAAGTATGTCATCATCGGTGACACTCTATACCACCATGGATTTGATAATACCCTCCTGAGATGTCTCGACTCTGAAGAAGCACAAACAACCCTATGAGAGGTACACAAGGGTATATGCAGAGCCCACTCCAGTGGTTCTACCCTTGCTATGAAGATCATCAAAGCAGGATATTACTAGCCCACAATGGAAAAAGATGCATACCATTTTGTAAAGAAGTGTTAGTAGTGCCAAATACATAGTGATCTTGTGCATGCACCAGCTCAGGACCTACAACCACTGACATCTCTGTGGCCCTTCTCTCAATGGGGACTTGACCTCATGGGCAAAATCCACCCTACCTCCACCAACGGCCATAAATTCATCCTCATAGCCACCGAATATTTCACAAAATGGATTGAAGCTATTCCTATGACATACATCACTGGAAAGCAGATCGCCAAGTTTATCCTTAATTATATCATATGTCGGTATGGTGTCCCATAATCCATCATAACAGATAATGGTCATCCATTCAAAAACTAGGATGTCTGTGAACTTTGTGAAAAATTCCACATCCAACACCACTTCGCTACTCCGTACTACCCACAAGGCAATGACCAAGCTGAGGTGTCAAATAAAACCATCATAAAAATCCTAAAAAAGACTGGCAATGACACTAGTTGTGACTAGCATATCTAACTCAATCCCACCCTATGGGCTTACCGTACCAACATCTGAATGCCCACCAGAGCCACCCCTTATTCCCTTGTCTACGGATCCGAAGCCATCTTGCCCATTGAGGTCGAGTTGCCCTCTTTAAGAGTATCCCTATAGCAGCTGGTTGATAATGAGGACTATTGAACATCGTGATTACATGAACTTGAACTGCTTGATAGAAGGAGACAAAATGCACTCACTCATCTACAAGCTTATCAAAATCATCTCTAGCGTAGTTATAATAAGTGAGTATTGGTCCACCACTTCAACATTGGAGACCTTGTTTTAAAAGAGAACCCCAAAAATCAAATGGAACGAGAGAAGCCGGGAAAATTTGAACCAAACTAGTTAGGGCCTTATGTCATCACAACAGCATATGGGTCCAGTGCATTACTAGAACCCATCAACAGCATGCACCTAAGGTAGTATTATACATTAAAATAATAATAATAATAATAATCTGTCCAATAGTGAAAACCACCTTGGTGGTGCTTTGGGCAAGTACCATGGTGAAAACCTGGTAAATAGGCACCATGCGCAATTAATCTATACTCCATTGTCTACCATCACTTGGCTCTATCATCCCTCCTCCATCGTAATGCATTACCCACCACCATGCCATAACATATCATACTAGCCCTCCCATGGCCTTTAATCAAGTTAACATCTTGTTGTCATCCGATTCACCTTGTGTCACCTTTCCCACAACATGCTAATGCACCTGACTGGGGGCAATTCCTGATCCTAAGGTCATTGTTGGGGGACACTTGTCACAAAATCCAAAAAAATAAAAAAACCACCAAAATCCAAAAAAACAAAAAACCACCAAAATCCAAAAAAATAAAAAAACCACCGAAATCCAAAAAAATCAAGAAAACCAGCAAAATCCAAAAACATCTAAATATTCCCCAAAACCCCAAAACAACAAATAGTCAATCAAAGTACTCAAAAACATGGTCACATAGCATCAAACCAATAAACTGAACTACGTTGCCTCTGAGCATTAGCATAGGCAAGGTCATCATTGATGTGTCCTCGAGGCATTCCCCTTAGGTCCTAGGTCAACCTAAGTCCACCCTAGTTGAACTACATTGCCTTTGAGCTTTCATGTAGGCAAGGCCATCATTGATACTTCCCTGAGGCACTAGGTCAGCCTGTTAGGGCCTGCCCTATCACATCATTGCAATAAGTTGTCCTTTCATGGGAAAGACACCGCAAACAAATAGCAAACAGCAAAACATCCAAAACACTTAAACAAGACAAATCAATAGTATGATCAGGTCATTACCACTTATCATATCCATAGTGATAACCAGACACCATTATAACTAGCCAACATTTTGAACCGCATGTCCAACAACGAGCATGGAAAACAATCAAAACCAAGCTCCATGCCTTAGACAATAACACCCATCTCTTGGACACTATTTAACATCACACATCAACTATCCCGTAAATTTGTGAGACACTTGCAGTCCAACCATATTTCTTACACAAGATGCTTTGTAAACTTTCATCTGCCTTATACAGGAGGATGCATGGTCAAAACCAGACTCGACGTCTTCAACTACATGTTCTTACCCTGAAACCAGGCACTGCTTAACCTCTCACAATCATTCAAGAAAGCACATCTACACTTAGCACATGATATAACAGTTGTTGTCTCTATCTCACCTTTCACACTTGGTTGGTTTGTTTGTGATCTTGCTCCTAAGCTTCTCAAGGTAGTCCCTAGTGGATGAAAAGAGGCAAGGACAGGGCAAGATCAATTTTTCTTTGATTGTTGTATGTGGTTTGTTTAGGCAACATGACTGGAGCAACTAAGTTTCTTGTATGTGAATGGGACACTATGCATCCTATACATGGGAGAGGCTAGACACTTCCATGTATTAGGACCTTTACACCTAGAGTTGTTCTCGCCACAGGACCTGATAAGGTGCCTTAGGGACCTAGGATGAGCTTGGCAATCCTTGTCTGTTCTTTTTGTGTGTGTGTGTGCGTGTTTCCCAAAGGATCACACTTTGTACCTTGGTCGCAATAATACCATGGCACTTGTTGTTCTTTGGCATAATAAGTACTATGATGATACGCAGTACCACATTAAAGAGTAGCTCACATCCTTAAAGGCATAAGTCAGAATCCCTCATTTCACACCAATTCTTCTTTTGTCGAACTCATTATTTCCTCCTCATGTCTTCTTCTAATCTTCTCCATCCTACTGTGACACACCAAAAAACAACATTAGATCATATACCCCTACATACACACACATGCTAGTCCATAATTCATCAACATCATAATCATACATTAACATCCTCATAATCAGATATAAGCATCAACATCATAATCATTCATCATGGTTGAACATCATACATCATCAACATATGTCATTAGCAAACCCAACCTAATCATCATAATTACCATAATGCATAATCAACATAATCATCATAATCATCGTACTTACCATAATCCATTATCATCATTAAACTAATAATAATGCATAACCATATTATCATCATTCGTACCCAAAACCATGCATCTAACACATAAGTCCTTATCATATAACCATTTACATCCATAACATGAACTAGGAGTAGAAATAAAATCATAAACATCCATACATGATCCATCACATTATACACATCACATGAACATCATATAAGCATCATATATATCATAAGCATCTTTAGATGACATCATCACAAATACATAAAATATATCACATCATGAGCATCATAAACCATCATCATCATATGCATCTAACAACAAAAGAATGAACTAGAATAAAGTCATCCCATATATATATATATATGTATCTCAAAAAATCATGTGTGTCATAGTACAATATCAATCCATGTCTATATGTGTCAAAAATGAGCTTGCATGCTCCATAATAGTATCCCAATAGCATGTAGGGTCAATCAAAATATGTGTCTACAACAAGAATATACAACTAAAATCTATCCAGCCCCTGCTGGCCCTGTCGGAGGATCCCTGTGCTCTAACCCTGTCGTCAACCCAGATGGTCTGTCATATGGAGAAGCTCACCTGTGAACACTGCTGTACAATCTATGAGAGTGGGACTGACTGCTCCTCCTACTCTGAAAGCTCAGAGCTCTCTGATCTATGGGTATTGCACGCTCATATAGATCTCAGTAGTACTAGGTCTCTTGCCCTACTCTCAGCAATGCCTGCACCAACTCGCTAGTAGACCCACTAATGGTAGCTGTTAAGTCTATAATATGCTGCTTCACTCTCTAGGCCCTAATAACAACCATGTCTCTCAGCTATGCGCTGCAGTAGCTGACCCTCTACTATTTGTACTCTCTACCACATGGCATCCATCTATGCCTATAGATCAACAATCTGCCTATCCACATCTCCTCCATGAGCTCCAGTATCCCTTTCCTCCTCCCCATCATCTCCTACCTTAGTAATAGGGACATCCTGTAAGGCCTTGTGCCTCATCCTCTCCTCCTCCTCCTCATCATCATCATCACTACTCTCCTCATCCCCACTCTCCTCCATCTCCTCTCTCTCGACACTGACATCCTCTCTCGCTACATCCTCTCCTCTACCCCCACCTGTATAGCTCCCATGCCTGCTGCCACCTATCCCACTACCTCCTCCCTCTCCTCCTAGATAGGGGCAAGTACACCACCCCTACCTCCACCTCCTCTGCCTTTGCCTCACCCTCTGAGTCAGCCTCACAACCCCCATCCCAACCGCTCCATAGGAACTGGTGCATTTGGATCCAAAAATGGTGTGGGCCTGTGAGTAGCCCATCATGCATCATACGCAGGTGTCGTTCCCAGATCGGCCACATCTCTGTACTCCCACTACATCGGTTGTAGCCTGTCTATCTTGGTAATGGTTGTCTGGACCAAAATCATCGGTCCCCATACTCCTATCTCCTGGGTAACATAGGTAAACTCTGCAATACCTACCAGCTCATCCTGAACCTCTCCAAACTGTTGTAGTACACGTGATGGAAGATGGCACTCAATCACATATTGTACCTACACTATATGCCCAATCAGATACCTAGTATGCCTACAATATGGTAGTTGCTCATCATCCTCTGTCCACCGAGGGCACCCTCTTTATGACATCCAAACAAATGCATCCATGTGGTCAATAGCATGATGCCAATAACCGACGTCACCCATCCAAACCTATGGCAATGCCCCTGTATATCCAAACACATATGGAAGCTCCTTGAATATATACCTCTCCATTGGTGACCTGCATATGGCAATGTGCTCCCATACCCAAATCATCAAAAGTATCACTCTATAACTGATCGACTGCTCTCCTTGGTACACCACCCCGTGCAACTGATGATATAGCTAAGCAAGTAAACAGGGCCCCCAAGCATAAGAGGTCACATCTACCATCATACCCTCCAACATCTCCCCCCATCCCACTAGAAATATGTGCCTATGCTGATCAGGGCACACCAAACCACCTATGCAGGTGTAGATAACACCAATAAGCCTCTCATATCAATCAGTCAGTACATCCCATGGGATCTCATGCTCCTCGACCCCTAGCTCAGCATCATCCTATGTGTCGAACAATTTATGCAAAGCTGCTAACCTAGTCATTGGGTCATAAATCACCCACTCTCCATGGATACACAATCAAAGAATCCACCACACATCCAAGAGCATCATAGTGGCCTCCCCTATCAGGAAATGGAATGAGCTCGTCTCTGAATGGTACCACTCAAACATTGTAGTCAATAGCCCCTAGTTAGCCTGAATCTCGGGCATAAAAGCAAATTCATATAGTCCTAGGGAATCCAAAATGTCTCTCTCCACAGCATCTAAAGAATGGCTCAATGAATACCCTGTCGATCGACTCTCCCATGTATAGATGGGAGGCAACCTCACCTATATCCACACAATCCAACACACTCAGTTAATCAAGCAAAATAAAACCCTAACTCATAGCATTTGGTGTCAAAACATAGGAAAATTAAGGCCTGATATGTATTTTTTAACAAAAATCTACACATGCATCACACTGTTTTGCACATGCGAGTCACATAAGTAGATGCGTCGCACTGCTCAACGTATGCTAGCCATCTAGGCATATGCATCACACTGGCACACGCATGCATCACACTAGTGAACTTATACGTAGCACCCTATGGATGTGTGCCCCCTACACACATGCGTTGCAATGTTAAATGCATATGGTGCCAAAACCACATGCATCATGCTGCCAAGTGCATGTGATGCACATGATAGCACATGTGGCACACAAATGTGCACTACATGTGTGCCTTTCTTTTGGGCCCTAAAATCTACAAAAAATTGATCAAATTGAAAAGCAAGGATTGGATACATACTGGCATGCCTATCCCAAGTAGACGTCCATGTGACTGAACATGATATCCGTGGTGCTGGTGGAGTGGTACGGGCAACATTCTGATGACAGCTCTATGCAAAACTCTCACAAACACACTGCAGGCTCTACACACTTTGCTATCACTCATGCACAAATGAGGAATATGGGCCCCTTTCTTGCTATATATAGACCCTTTTGACCTAAGTGGGGCCCCTCCTTGCAAAAATGACCTATTGGCACCCCTTTCACTATTGGAAACAAGGTAGATAACTGAGAGGGGGGTGAATCAGTTATCTTAAATATTTTAACTTTTTGTTCTCCTTTAACAATTAGTGCAGTATCAAAACATAGAAGTAAACATAACCATGAAAGCATAAATAAAATCAACACACATAACACAATGATTTTGACATGGAAAACCCTGTTAAGGGAAAAACAACGGGGTGACTAACCCAAGATTATATTCTCTGTTAAAAGAATAAGAAGTACAAAATGGCACTTGCCAATTAGGGCTCACTGCCCAAGCACACTGCTCACAAGAGGCACATTGCCTACAAGAGACTCACTATCTACAAGGATATAGAAGGTAACCAGATGTTTGAGCTGAAGAGAAGCATCCACATATGTTGAGGTTCAGTTCTGGTTAGGTTCAATATACTGATCTGCTACACTTCATACTTCCTCTTCTTTAGTGCTATTGTTCTATCACATACCAGACTTGTATTGATGCCTTCGCACTTCCATTTGCCCTTTCTCACATACAATTTCTCCACACACTCCTTCATACCAAAATCCATTTGTTATATATATCCGCACCAAGGATTTCAACATCTTTCTAGTTGGCAACCAGAATACTCAAGATATTTACTAAGCCCTGATCTGTCGGCTGAATCCATGCTCAAAATGTGATGCGTATCCAAGACATAGAGTTAGAAGTCATCGATCAAGTTGGCCAACCATGTATGATCTCTTAAATAACTCGACCATCATCAATTTCTTATCCGGATTAAAGTCTGATGCTCTGCCGGTCAGTTCTTCCTCAGTCTACTCTTCTTGTCAGGAACCCAACACTTAGATGCTCATATCTTTTCACTCTTTCATCACCAGAGACTCAATCTCTGGAATGTAGTAGTCATGGTACTCCTCTTGACTTCCCCAAGTGTACACTTTGCTGAGATACATCCTCTGAGAGATCCGGACCTAATTTTTGGACCTTGCGGCATGCTCTGTTCTTGCTCACCAGACCAAAACACTCTTCAATCTGACTTTCAATAAAGACTTACTATGTGATGTGGATGTGTGGGATAAACTTTGTTGCCATCAATGATAACAATAATGAAGCCACACAGTGTCTCTTGCCAACAATCTCCCCCTTTGGCATTGATGGCAACACTTAGTGAAAAATGACTATCATAGCATACCCCCCCTTGGCTGATGCTCTGTTCTTATGTACACTTTTTTGGAGCTCCCCCTTAGCTAGATTCCACATTTTTCACTGCTCCTCACTCCCCCTTTGACATCAATGGAAAAGGGTGGAATCCTCACACCAAAATTTGCAAAAATTAACCTATACATAGCCGCATAAGTATATATACAAGTTATACTTACATATACTTCAGTATATCCGTAAAAGTGGTTTTCAACTAGACAAATTTTGTTGCCCAACTCTGCTTCATCCTGTCCAAAATTGAGATGTGACCACTTAACAAAAATGCAAAAGCTTTTGCTCTTTTTAAGTCTGCCAGATCACTAGTCTGGGTTGTAGTCTGAGCATCAGTTAGGGCCTCATGCATTGCCTCTAACTTAGGGATAATTATCCCTCTTAGTTCACTCATTCTACTTATTCTATTCTTCTTTTCCTTCTCAAGCCTCTTTATCTCATTTATAGTGGCAATAGCCTGGCACTCTTGATTCATTATGGATGAGGTGAGAGGATCAAAACTCTGAGATAAACTTGATAGTTTACCCTCTTGTTCTTCCACCTTCTTTGCAATGTTTGCTGTCACTGTGGACCAAGATAAACAAAATTTGTATAATTCTCCACCATCTTTAAGAGCATTTTCTAGGCTCTTTATCCCAATATCTAGATTTCTCCTATCATTTTCTATGAGTCCTCGTACTTCAGAGAATCTCTTACCCAAAAACTCTTTCCGGACTTTCTCTTATGCTGATTTCTCTAGTGAATCAAAATGAGTGTTGACGGAATTTATCAAAGATTTGAGGTTACCGGATGGAGAGGCCGAAGGATCCTTTTGGAAGGATGGAATGATCTTCTCCAGCATTCTTGATGCAATTTCTATCAGCTCACAATCTTCCATGTGAGACTTCAGAAGCTTCTCTTTTTCTTTGGCTTGGGCAAAAGATGCAATCTTCATTGTTTGGACTGGAGAGAGAGAATCAAAATTGAGTGGTACTTGGAACAATTCTGGTTCATCTATCTCCATCAATTCCTTAGTCAAGAAATTCTTCACTGCTTCTGCAGTGTCTCTTGCTGGAGACTTCTTTCCTTTTGCAGCCTCAGAGCTATCATCAGAGATCTTCTTTGTTTGTTCTTCTTCTCTTCCCTTTTTCTCCTCTTCTTGACTTACTTTCTTCTCTTTTCTTGCTTCTCCTTCAGTTGTGGAGTCTGCAGGGGGATCCAAAAGAGAGATATTTTCTTCTTCATGGAATTCCTCTTCCGAAATAGAGGAATCCAAGTTCTTAGTCCTCTACTCACCTATCTCCTTTGACTCTTCTATAATTTTCTTAGTAGAATCTTCCTTTGATGCACTTAATCCTTCGACATCTATGGTAGAAGGTTCATCACTTATATCCTCTATAATAGGAAGATTGAATCTTTTAAATGCATTCTAGAGGATGTCTTCAGTCTCTTTTGCCACCTGATCAGTCTCTCTGAGCATAAGTTTGTTCATTCTTGATTTGCTTCGAAACTCATCCTTGCAGTCCTTGAAGATCATGGTCATTTGTTTTGGAGTAATGGAAGGATAGAGCTGAATTGCAATCTATTCCCGGATCTCCAAATCCTTTTCCTTGGCATTGTCTTTTTTGAGTTCAAGTACTTTCTCTAAACTCTTGGGGATTAGAGAGATGATTTCAATGAATGCTTTATTATATATGTTTAAGTACTTAACTGTAGCTTCTTCCAAGATCCTTTTTTCTGTGTCACTATACTCATCATAGAATTCTATCATTGGTTGCAGATTCCCATCCACAGTAACTACCTTGATGACATCATCAATGGAGAGAGTAGGCCTTTCAATAAATTCTTCTGCCTCTTCTTCTTTGTTTGCACCGGCAGAGGATTCACCTGATGATTTCTTCTTCTTCCTCATTTTCTTAATTTCCTGATCGGTCTCTATTTCTTCATCATCCTTCTAACTTGTATAGGACCTTGTGGCCTTGGTTTTTGTTCTCTTTTCTCCCTTATTGAATGTCTTGGCTTCCGGTTTGGAGGATCTTGAGCTCTTAGAAGTGGCAGGTGCAAAGATCTTTGAGGATCTAGTCCGGGAGGAGGCTTGCACTGGAACACTTTCTTTTTCTGTTTCTTGTCTCTCCTTCTCTGTTCTTTCTATTTTCTCTATGTTTGCATCAACTGCCTCTTTTGAAATGCCATATCTTTTGGTAACTTCCTCTACTTCTCTTCTCACTTTTCTTTTCATCTCTGGTTGTCTTAGTTCAACATGAATTTTCACACTCAATTCTTGAAAGGTTCTTAACCTTTCTGCCTCAAGGTCCTTAGGCTGACTTAGCAAGTGTTGGATATGTAGCTCCATGATTTTCTCATCTACCTCATAGCCCATTGGCATAATCCAGACTGTTCTAGGCTCTACTACCTCCATTAGGCATTGATTAGTTTCTACCATAAAACACACTATATCTTTATATTTTTCAATTATTGTCTGAGGAATTCTTTCCCTGGCCTGCATCATACCTTGGAAATTCTTGAAATATCCCCAGAGAGCTGTGCTTTGAGCCTTGGCATCAACAAGCCCATACATATAATCTCTGATTTGTATGGCAACAGGTCTATCATTTTGCCATATCTAGCCACTGGTTCCAGGTAGCTCATTCATATAGTAAAAGAAGAGACATAGTAGTAGGCCACCATACTAAAATGAGTTCTTCTTATCCTTCTTTATTTTCTACAAATTTTTTAATAGTTAGCTCAGAAGAAGTTCGTATAGATCATAGTTTACATTTTCCCTTAGCATATGATATGTAGTATAAATAGTAGTTCCGGATACAGAGTTCTCCCTGCTGGAATGATATATTTTGTAGCCAATTATCATAGAGGCAAATTTGATAGCCGGATCTATGATATCTTCTATTGTCATTGCTCTCTTGTCAAACTTTGATCTGGTAGCCTCACTAATAGTTTGGTTCTTAATTGATTTAAGAGCAGGAAACCCACTGGATGAGTGCAAACTAGTTACTACCCTAATGACATCTTTTGTTATCTTGAATGGCCTCATTAACCACATGAAGTTGTTATGTATTTTGCTAAGAACATACCAAACCCATTCATCCTCTACAAAATAGGGAAAGTGGATGCACTATCCAAAATGCTTATCTCAGATGGCCTTGTATTGAGGTTTGAGTTCAAATGTTTCATTTACTAATTGCTTGTGATAGATATCTATCAGCTTGGATTCCCCAAATTCCTCAATATTGGCATGTATGTATACACTAATATCTTCTACATATAGAACCCCATGCGGAATGCTAGAGAATGCGCCTAAGGGATCAACTTCTAGGGATTTGTAAGGATGTTTCTTGAACTTAGGGCGTGGCCTATCAGTGATCTTAACAAAATTTGGAGTAGCCATCTTGCAAAAGATTCAGAGAGAGATATTCAAGAACGGAATTACCTTTTTATGCTTCTAGGGTTCACGAAATAAGATGGAAAAGATCGTTTGTTGAATCAAATTCTGTGGTTGATCTTTGAGAGGGTTCAAGTAATCATGTTTGCAGATCCTTTTCTTTCTTCTTCTTGAGTGCAAATGTGCAAATGATGAATAAAAGAACCCTTATATCTCTGTGCAAACCCTAATTTCTTATTGCAATAAATGCACACTTTAAGTCATTCCAGTTTCCTTGTTCTGACCTTATTTTGAGAGAGATCCTTCCGAATCATTTAGATACACTTAGAATTATTCTTGGTGATAACTGACAATGTATCTCCTTTTCTCCAATCATTCCATTTATTCGCAGATCCAAATATTTCAATTTTGAATCATACCAAATCTAACTGTGAAAATCATGCTTTTGCCAGATGACTATCAAACCAGATTAATCTTGGATGATTAACCTTTTCAAACTCCTTGTGGATCTTTCATATTTTTACCAAGGGTTAATTAGATGTTTCTCTAAGAACTCTTTAATCTGCAACTTTCCATGTGCCAATTTCAGGCACCAATTGACTGGCTGGGGGAATTTATTTTCCTTTGAGACTCCCCCTGAGCCAGAGCTCATCTATTTAGTTTCCAGAAGGAATATCAACACTAGATTCTTGTACGGATCCATCCCCAACATTTTATGTACTTCTCTTCACCCAAATCTTGTTCATCTCCCTTTGAACTTCATCCACATTCACTTTTCCTTTTCCTTTGTCTTGATTTTGATTATGATGCACTGTACCCTTTTTATCCTGATTCTTACTTCTACAGAATTTGGCAATATGACCGGATCTATTGCAATTGTAGCAAACAACATTTCTTTGCATATTTGACTAGTATCCTCTTGATCTGCATTGATTAGCCATATGTCCCATTCTATTGCAAGCAAAGCATCTACCATTGAATGAATTGTTTATTTGCATATTTCTACATTCATGAGATTTGTGACCATACCTTTTGTAGTTAAAACACTATTCGAAGAAGGATGAATTAGTTTGATTCATTCTTCTTCTGTACTGATTTGCTTTATGACCAAAGTTATTGCAATTGTAGCAGTATCCATTGAAGAATGGATATCTTTGAGCATTTGGTTGCCTTACCGAAGGTCTTCTAGATCTATTCCTTGGATTTCCTGATCCAGAGTTCTTCTGACTAGATCTAGAGCTTTCACCTTTCTCAAACCCCAAGCCATGCTTGTCACCTACCCTCTTTTGGCTTTCAAGAAGAACTTCAAGTTGAGCAGAGCCTATCTTGAATTTCTCTTTGCATTCATTTGTTGTTTGAAGATACCTTTTAAGAGTGTCTCTGATTCTCAAGTTGTTCTTCATTATCTCTAGCTTCTTCAAGATCAGATTCCAGATGCCTGATTATTCTATCCATTTTGTGGCAATCTTCTGACTTCTCCTTGAGAGATTGTTTTAGATTATCTTCAATTTTTCTTTTCTCTTCAATTTCTTGGGTGAATTTTATAACCCCTGATTCTATTTCATGTCTCACCATAATGACCTCTTTTGATAGCTTCTCACATAACTTGTTTTTCTCATTGAGATCTTTATTAGTATCATTGGCTTCACTTTGACTTGCTAATTGTTGAAGTAGTTCCTTTCTCTTTTTCACAGAGATACTCAGTTTTTCTTTGAGTTTATTTATGAAATCATCAGCTTGTTTGAGTCTTTCCCTCAGGTTATTGACTTCAGAGTGAGATTGCTCAAAATCATCTAGGGCAGACTGAAGTTGTTCCCTCATACCATGCATATCCATTAAGATTCCCAGATCTTCCTCAAGCTATTAGGCTCTATTTGGAGGAACTTGGCTCTAATACCAATTGTTGGAAACAAGGTAGATAACTGAGAGGGGGTGAATCAGTTATCTTAAATATTTTAATTTTTTGTTCTCCTTTAACAATTAGTGCAATATCAAAACATATAAGTAAACATAACCATGAGAGCAAAAATAAAATCAACACACATAACACAATGATTTTGACGTGGAAAACCCTGTTAAGGGAAAAACCAAGGGGTGACACCCAAGATTATATTCTCTGTTAAAAGAATAAGAAGTACAAAATGGCACTTGCCAATTAGGGCTCACTGCTCGAGCACACTGCTCACAAGAGGTACACTGCCTACAAGAGATTCACTGTCTACAAGGATATAGAAGGTAACCAGATGTTTGAACTAAAGAGAAGCATCCACATATGCTAAGGTTCAGTTCCGGTTAGGTTCAATATACTAATCTACTGCACTTCATACTTCCTCTTCTTTAGTGCTGCTATTCTGTCACATACCAGACTTGTATTACTACCTTCACACTTCTATCTACCCTTTCTCGCATACAATTTCTCCACACACACTCCATATCAAAATCCATCTGGTATATATATCCACACCAAGAATTTCAACATCTTTCTAGTCAGCAACTAGAATACTCAAGATATTTACTAAACCTTGATCTGTCGGCTGAATCCATGCTCAAAATGTGATGCATATCCAAGACATAGAGTTGGAAGTCATCAATCGAGTCAGCCAACCATGTATGATCTCTTAAATAACTTGACCATCATCAATTTCTTATCCAGATTAAAGTCTGATGCTCTGTCGGTTAGTTATTCCTCAGTCTACTCTTCCTGTCAGGAACCCAACACTTAGATGCTCATATCTTTTCACTCTTTCATCACCAGAGGCTCAATCTCTGGAATGTAGCAGTCATGGTACTCCTCTTGACTTCCCCAAGTCTGCTCTTTGCTGAGATACATCTTTTGAGAGATCTGTACCTAATTGTCAGACCTTGTTGCATGCTCTGTTCTTGCTCACCAGACCAAAACACTCTTCAATCTGACTTCCAGTAAAGACTTATTATGTGTTGCGGATGTGTGGGATAAACTTTGTTGCCATCAATGACAACAATAATGAAGCCACACAATGTCTCTTGCCAACATTTACATGTACTAAATTCCTTTTTAGGCCATTTTTCTCACTTTTGGACCCCTTTGGGCACACCACACAACTTTTTTAGAAAATTTTCCAAATTTTTTAAAAATTTTGAAAAATTCCCCGAGGGGGCATAAGACCATCAAGCTTCACCAGGAACACACTGGGGCATGTTTTGAGCACTTTTTAAAATTTTTTTCTTTGATATAATGTCGGATTCGACATTATATCAAAAAGGGGCAAAACGTAGACACTTAAAATGTCCCAAGCATGCGAATGATATTTTTGGCACATAATTCACCTTCCGCTCGCATTCCTCTATTACTTAAATAATTTCTAAATTATTTAACTAATTCATTTCACTTGGCCTTTTAATTAAATAAATTCTATTTAGTTAACTAGGCTATCTTTCTTCTTTATTTCCTCTATGGTTAAATAATTTAAATATTATTTAATCATTCATCACCATGTCCCATTTAATTTAAATAAATTTCTATTTATTTAAATTATCCAATGTTCCCCTTTTAATTAAATAAGTATCCCTCTTATTTAATTAAATCATCCTCATCACATACCCTTCTCAAAACAATTAAATAAGTGTCTATTACTTATTTAATTAAGCACATAATCACTTATCTCGCCTCATATTTTCCCCAATAAAAAATACATCCTTGTCCTCTAGTGACAAGAAAACCCTAACTCATCCTAGCCCTTGATTTCCTTCCAAAGTCGACTCTAAATCTCCACCCTCCATTCCAATTTCCTCCTCTATAAAACCACCCTCTCCCATTGACATTTCACCACTTTGAGCATTTGACTTGTGCATTTGTCTACTCTTGAGCTCTCATTCCTTAGTTGCTGGTCTGCAAGTCTGAGTACATTCTCTATAGCTTAGCTTAGTAGTAATGGAGGAAATGCATTAGGCATTCTAGGGTTTTATGCTTTCATAGTTGCATTTCTAGGTTGTTTAAGGTCTCCATTGCTTGAGTAGGGTTTTATTCTATTGTTCTAGGACTGTAGGATAGATTTTTCCTTGCTTACACAAGTAGCACCAGAAGACCAAGAGTTGACCACTTTTACATTTTCATGGGGAACTTTTGCATATAGAGTCCTTCCATTTGGCCTATGTAATGCTCCAGCTACCTTTCAAAGGGTTGTTTTAACCATTTTTGCTTAATTAGCCCATGAGTGTATGGAGGTCTATATGGATGACTTTACTGTGTATGGGGGCACCTTTGAAGAAGTCATTAAGAACCTAGATAAAGTGTTGCAATGTTGTGAAAAAAATTAGTTGTCTTTGAGTCATGAGAAATGCTTTATGATGGTAGAAGAAGGAATTGTCCTTGGACACCACATATCAACAAAAGGGATCCAAGTAAATCAAAACAAAGTAGAGGTGATAAAATAGTTACCATCACCTAGGAATCAAATTGATGTTAGAAGCTTCTTAGGTCATGCAGGATACTATAGGAGGTTTATAGAAAATTTTAGCAAGATAGATGCTCCTATGTTTTCCCTGCTAACTAAGGATGCTGACTTCCAATGGACAGATGACTGCTAAATAGCATTTGAAACTATTAAAGAGAAACTTACAGTCACACCTATTTTGAGGGGACCTAATTGGAATCTACCCTTTCACATACAAACTGATGCTTCAAATGAATCAATTGGGGTAGTCTTAGGACAAAAAGAGGAAGGGGAAGGTATGCATGCAATTTACTATATCAGTAAGAACCTTACCCCTGTGGAAAAAAAACTACACAACAACTGAAAAGGAATTCCTAGTAGTCATTTATGCTATTAACAAATTTAGGCATTATATCATAGGGTATAAAATCTTTGTACACACTAATCATGCAGCCATTAAATACTTAATGAACAAACATGTAGTAGATGCAAGGATAATTAGATGGTTGTTACTATTGCAAGAATTTGATATCACTATCATAGATAACCCAGGGAAATTCAATTTGGTTGTTGACTTTTTTTCAAGGTTGCATACAGGTGGAGAAAACTAGCCAATGGAAGATAAGTTTCCAGATGAACACCTCTTTGTTGTTTCTTCCACTACACCTTGGTTTGCTGGCATAGCTAATTTCTTGGCTATAGGCTTGTTTCCCTCTCATTTCACTTCTAAATAGAGAAATAGATTGGTAAAATAAAGTTTATATTACAAATGGTTGAATGGTCTTTTGTTTAAATGTGGTCCTAACTTTATCTTATGCAAGTGTTTAAGAGCTAATGAAATCTTTGATGTGTTGAGGGCATATCATGATGAACACTTAGGGGGACATTATTCCTCACAAAGGACAATCCACAAGATCTTTGAAGCTGGTTACTATATTGACCATCTCTACATAAGGATGCCAAAAGGTATGTGAAGCAGTGTGATCAGTGCCAAAGGATGGGGTAGCCAATCTTCACCCAAGAGATGTCACTGCAACCTCAAGTGGTTTTAGAACCATTTGATCAATGGGACTTGGATTTTGTACAGCCAATTTCTCCACTCTCTTCAAGAAAAGAATATATTTCAGAATGCACAAATTATTTAACCAAGTGGGCAAAAGTTCAATCATTACAATTTGCAAGAGAAGAAAGAGTTGTTGATTTCCTCTATAACAAAATCTTCTTGAGGTTTGGAGCCCCAAGATCAATAGTTTTAGATAGAGGCCCCAATTTACTTCTCAGATAATTTAAGCCTTCACAAATCTATACTAGGTTAAGCACAGGAAATCTTCACCTTACCATCCCCAAGCAAATGGGTAGGTGGAGGTGACAAATAGGGAGCTAGAAAACATCCTAACAAGGATAGTGGCCATGAATAAGAAAGATTGGGCCAGCAGGTTACCTGAAGCAGTTTGGGTTTACAACACAATGCAGAAGTCAACAACCAAGTTTTCACCCTATGAATTGGTTTATGGGAAGAAACCCATGCTGTCCATTGAATTCAAATTGCATACACTAAAGACATCATTAGATATTGGAATGCCATTGTCTATAGCACAACCAGATAAGATTCTTCAACTCAATGAATTAGATAAAATCAGGATAGAAGCCATATAGTAAACATAACTCATTCAACATCAGAGGAAACAATGGCATGATCAACACATCAAAAAGAGAACATTTCAACAAGGGGATTAGGTTCTCTTGTATGATTCCAAGTTTAACGAGTTCAAGGGAAAATTACAAACTCATTGGATGGGACCCTACCAAATTAGGGAAGTTTTTGAAAATGGAACAGTTCTGTTGGCACCAATTGATGGAGGAGAAAATACGTCCTTAGTAAATGGTCACATAATTCAGCTCTATCAAAGACCAGCTACAAAGGAGGAGCTTACCAAGGACTTGTGCCTGGTTATAGAGTCCACAACCTCTGCCACAAATTGAAAAGATTCAAAGGACGATTTTAAAAAGGGTTGAAAACTAGTAAATGGCGGCCCTTCTAAAAAAAGGTAAAAATAAAAATAAACAGGGAAAGATTGAAAACTAGTAAAATGGTGGTCTTTCTCACCAAGGGAAGTGGAAACCAACAAATGACAGTTCTCTTCTTCATGCAGGATGTCAACAGAATACTTTTCAGAGCTAACCAGGTGCATCTCTGGAGCAAACTAGGAGCACCTCTGGTACTTCACCAAACTGAAAACAATTCAAACATCAAGGGCCCACCTTTCTAGATGTCAAAGTGGGGACACTAAAAAGTGGTGACGTCACCATGACTCATCCTCTACTTTTACAAAGGGAAACCCATGCAAAATAATCACTTTACCAGCTGCCAATGAAAGATCATTCACACACCAGCCAATGATGTCACCTGCTAGCGTGTTGCATTCAAATCTATCTTCAGGAAAAGGTGCCAAATCACGCATTACTGACATCATGATGACTAATGGGAGAGTTGCACTAAGGAAGAGTCACATCAAACCTCATTAAGATGGTGGAACAACAACCCAAACATATCGTTCAATCATCACGAATGGTAATCCAGGTACTTTGCTTGCATTAGTTAATTATTAAGAGTCTTTTCATTTCTATTTTTGTGCAAATTCCCTAGACATGTACACCTCGCCATTATTTCTATTTCAGCCCATGCATGCCACCATAACTACCTAAACTAACATATCTACTTTGGATTGTCACATCTTTCCTTGCAATTATGATTTAACCCCCAATTTGTATTATTCAAGTAAAAAAAGCCCTCCTAAAACTAAGCAATCATCGTAAGTGATACCCAAACAAATGAGCTTTCAAACTCCAGAAATAGCACAATAGAAAACACAATAGAACATTTATGTAGAAACAAAGGAGCTCCAGAGTTAGGGTTAGTCTATAACCACAGAAGAAGAGCCCCAGAAAGGGACTTATTCCAACAAAATCCACTCAAGAAAAGGAGTTAAAGGTGAGGGTTTTATAATCAATACAAACAGAGAAAAGGGGAAAATATTGTCAGGTGTAGCATGGGAGTCAAGAAGAAATCTAAGCCTGAAACACCAGAGGGATTGCTTCAAGATCAAGCCTCAGTGAATGCAATGAGAAATGTAGGATGGTTGGAGTTCTTGGAAAATTTTGAAGGTTACTATGAAGACATAGTAGATGAATTCCTTTCTAACCTAAAGAATAACCAAACAAAGGTACATGGAGTGACAATTGTTGTCTTAGCCACAATCATCAGCAACATCTCAGGCCTGCCAGAACAAGGTGAGAGGTTTTACCATCTTAAAACCCTCTACTCTGATTTAATCAAAAATTTCTTAGTAGATAATGACCCTGAGGTGCAATTACACTTAAGTAAACATGAAGTAAAAGGGATTATAAGGACTTCACTTCCTCATCCATGGCAGTCTTTGGTCATGTGGCTAATGAAATACTTCACTTGTGATGAGAAATTCTTCACTAGTACTAGGGCCCATTATGAAGATGTTGATTTTCCTAAGGCATTGCCATGCCCATCCAGAATACAGCATAAACCTACCAAATTTCATGTATTCTACCATACTAGCTTCAACAAACAAATACCAACAAGGGAAGGCCCTAAGAAGCACCATGAACTCATTCAGTTAATTATCAAACACCATTTTATGTCCAAAATAGTAGGGGAGGCCTTATGCAAGTCATTTTTGGATAACACTCATAAAGCCAAAAAAAGAATAGGGAAGCTACTGAATAAGCACCTTCCTCCACTCAGGGGACTGAAGGAGAGGCACCCTCTACTTCATCCCCAGCTACTAGGAAAATTAAAGGAAAGAAGAAGATGGTAGACGAAACACCAACATCCATTCCACAAGCAGTACATGTGGGTCCAATTATTGAGAAAAGGAGAAAAGGAAAGGAGACTATAGGAGATCCCTTAGCTGCAATTGAATAGGTAGAAGAAAGAATTACAGAGTAGCCCTCAAGAATAACTCACTCAACAAAATGAAAACTAACCCTGGCTGAGGATTCCTCCCTAGCTAAGAAGATAAAAGATGTTGAAATTGAGGAAGAGGCAGTAGGGCAATCTGCCAAAACTTCTAGGCCTAAGAAACACAAAGACAAAATATAGCAGAAAGGAACTGTAAGGATGCCTCCAAGAACCCCTAAGCCCAGTAAACATAAAAGGATAGAGGAGGACTCTGAAGATTCAGATGAAATTCCCTTAATAAGAAGAAGCACAAGGAGGAAAGTAACTGAGGGAAGTACTCTGGAGTCCACTACCCCTCCAACTTCTCAAGATCTAGAGATCCCTGAGAAACAAGATGCCCAAGCTCTGGAGGTAGCATAGGGTGAGACCCTTACTATCTCCTCATATTTTGAGGGAGATATACTAGCATCAGAGACACATCCAACACCAGTTCTCTAGAGGAGCAAAAGGAGGAGGGAGCCCACTCAAGCGGAAAAGGACACTACTCTCCTAGCAAAAGTTCTTGTAGGCTTCAGGACCTCCATGACCCCTCCCTAAGAGTAGGCTAGAACATCATCTATTCTAGCCTCTATAGTAGACTAAGAAAAGGAGTAGTAGTATGATGCTCAGCAGGTTGACAATGGAGAATAGGGAGATATGGAGATCCCAAATGTAGGGTTGACAGAGGGAGGAGAAACAGGGAGTTACATCCCTCTGACCAAGAGGATATTGAGACCCCAAGGGAACAACAGTTAGTGGAGGAGATTGAAAATTTGAAAAGATTATTGTGGGGCAAAAATCTGGTTATCACTAACCTCAAGAAGGTCATGAATGAAAAGGAGGCAATTAAAAACAAGAAAATTGATGAGTTAAAGAGGGAAGTAGAGGAGAAGCAAAAGATCATTGACACCAAGGAGACAGAGATCTAGAAAAAGAATGCAAAGATGACAGAGAATATTTCTAGCATTATCCAAGCCCAGGATAATAGCATTACCTTGATCTCAGCCATGACTAAGAAATTGCAGAGCCAAGCCTGGGAACTCACAAAGGCCAACAATAAGATAGATGACCAAGTAGAGCTGCTTCAATAATTGACCAATCCAGTTGCTACTACTGAACAAAGTACTCAAACATATGCATATCTGGGGATAATCCCAATAGACATTCCTAGAGCCTTATTCCATTGGGAAAGGAGATGCAAGGAGTTAGAGAGATCTAGGGTGATTCTACAATTTTACAAAGGGTAGTAACTATTGGCTTTGGCATGATTGATTGTCATTGATGTCAAAAGAGATCATGATGTGTTCATGAAAGGATTGTAGAAGAGATGTGATGCCCATGCTATTGAATTCTATTATGTTGATGATCATACATGAGTTCACATGGTTCAGCATGATCATGGTTCAAGCAACACATGGTTCACATGCATGTTCAAGCAAGTAAGGTTTCATTCATAGCTTCAAGGATCATCAAAGGTTTACATGATATGGTTGTATGATGTGGATTCTTCACTTCAAGATGCATTTATGCTCAGGATCAAGATCATGTGTGATGGTGTTGATTAAAGACGTTTAGAGTTAGGAGGTTCATGTTATCCATGCTTCATAAGGGTTTATGATAACTTAGTAATAGGTTCATGACAAGTGTGAATGGCAATGTGTTACTTTAGATCGATATGTCATGATCTTCATCCGTTGATGTAAAGTTGCTTCTTTGTCCATTACATTGATTCATCTTGTTTCATTTTGTAATATTCAGTGGTTGGTACACGCCAAGAAGTGTGTCAAGGTGCAGGTTGTAAGTCCTCAATTGTTTTGGTGAAATAATAACTCAGTCAAAGACAATGTTTGGTATTTAGAACATCTTGCTTGGTATTTAGAATAGGACCTCATTATATTGGAAAAGCACCTCAGTATAAACATGGTAATGATCATGGTGATGATGTCCATGGTCTATATCAACACCCTAGGTCTAATGTCTATCTAAACTATGCAATATCTTCTTTCACACATCATTGCTTTATGTTTTTTTTTTCAAGTGACCGGGAAAGCAGGTGAAAGTGACTTAAGTTATAAACTTAAGCCATCAACTATCATGAGGTGACCAATCCTATCACCCAGGGAAATGGGCAATAACAAGTTTGTTTTAAAACTTAGGCAAAGTTAAAAGATAGTCATTGATCTCGAAGGCAGCAAATTATGATTGATGAACCACATTCAAAGCCTTTTTAAATTCCAATGGAAATTTGATTTGTTTTAGTTTGACGGTTTCTTTTTGGTATGGCAATTTAACTGCCTTGCAAACTAATTTTAAAACCGACAGATAGGGCCAACAAAATAAATATCTGGCTCTGTGTATCAAATTTGATGATGAGACTTGGTTAGATCAAAAGTAGAGACAAATACCTATCCGTGCATATGCAATTTGGAAGATATAGTTGAAGAAAATAGGGGTTTTGATGGGTTGAAAGTTGAAGGACTATTTCAATGATCATAAGGAGGGAATCAGAGTAATAAGAATGGTTGCAGCATTGTTTGTAGATATATATTTATGATGCAGAAAGGCTAGAGAAATTAACAAGAAATCTTCAGAAATGTTTTGTGTGAGTTGAGTTGTTGATTTGTGATGTGAAGGCATAAACCTACCTATTCATATTTATATTGTGAAGATTGATGAAGGAAAACAATGGCTTTGAAGGGGTTAAACTTAAAGGATGATCCAAGTATCTACAAGGAGATATAAGTGAATCTATCTTAGCATATTTTAGGAGCTTGTATATTGTGTCATAGCATCAAAGTACTTATGTGTATGCAAGGAGGATAATATTTGTACAAAGAGACTTGTAGAGATTGATGCAAGATAGTGAAACATAGTGTTCCTCTATACTTTTTATTTTTCATTTAGATTTGTGATGTATACCTGATTGTCAGTGAGACATCATTTTTCTAGTGAGGCAATTGTATATGCCAGTGAGGCAATTGTATTCTCTAGTAAGGTTGTGTCAGGGAGTGGATGCTCCTGTTGATATTAGAGTTGGTGCTCTTGTTGGTGTTCAAGTTGGTGCTCTTGTTTGTTATTGGAGTTGGTTCTCCATAAGGAGTTGGTGCTCCTAGATACATTGTAGCTAGTGAGGCTTTGTGATCAATGGGATTTTATTAAGCCAATGAGGCAAAGTTTCCCAAGTGGTTTTTCATCCCTATGAGGGTTTTCCACTCATTAAAATATGTGTTATGTCTCCTCTTTATGGTTGATTATGTTTTACTTGTTTGATCATCCTTGTTCAAGTTTTATATCCTAAATTGCATATCTTTATGCCTATATTTTCAATAGGCTTCTTTGTATAAATCTGGTGAGTTAAGTTTTGAAATAGTAAGGTTTCTAGACCACTGATTCACCCCCCCTCTCAATGGTCTTGTACTCCAATAGTAACAACCATGACAAAAAGGGTAAAATATCTAGAAGAGAAGGTCACCGTTGTAGCCACCCTCTCTACTGAAATCAAAGCCTACAGACCCCCCAATGGCAATTATGCTCTATTTTTACAAGAGAGGATCCTCCAAAGGAAGATATCATTAGTTCTTTCTGATTCAACTGAGAATATACAAGATGGGAAAGACTTCCTTGAGGCATATATGAAGAGTACAGATGAAGACAATTTTTTTGTGTGAACTGTATCTACATAATTGCTTGATAGAAGACCACACTTTCTTCATCAACTTCTTTGTAGGTGACTACTAGCTCAGAGCATTTATGTCACTGATGAGGAATCATCAGATCTAGAATAAACAAATGGAATCTTACACCAAGAAGGATGCAGATACAAGCCTATTCCTTAGGAGAGATTGTCCAAATCCCCTGGGCTTTAAAATTTGTTTCAGAGTCATAATTTATTCCCCAATTGGTAAAACATAAATTTTACCCCTATATTAGAAACACCTACAAGAGTTTTCCATTGAATTTAGTCTATTGATGCATAACTCATCGAGTCAGATGATAACCATTGGGAAGAAAAGATGGACTACTCTCACTCTAGAGCAGAAAATGAGAGTAGTGTCCCCAGCCAACCTTAGGTGGTTTCTGAGAAAGGCAAGGGTAATGTCCAAGCTGATGGACAAATATAAGTAGAATTGGATAGGGGGCGCTTCACACCACCCCTCATCATTGAGCCATTGCCCATATGGGTTGAGCAGATGGAGGATGCTAAATTTCAAGAATGGGTGAAACAGGTTAAATAGTTCAAACGAAATGGAAATACAAACTTCACAACTTGCTCAACTTTTGAGAGTGAGTACAATCTCATTGATAAACTATACAACCTCAACAAGTCCAGACTATGAAAGTGCAGGAGGACCTACAAAACCTTAGGCTCGGGGAGATGATGAGTGCCAGGTAGCACTTAGATAAACATACATTTTTACTCCCTTTTTCCCATCTTTTCATTTTGCCTATCTTAGTATTTGCACTATAGAAACTATAAAGTCTTGTTTTAATGATGCTAATAAGAGATGAATTACTAAAGATTATTGTTTTGATGAAAAGACTTATGTTGCAGTGAAACTGATGGAATTGTACAGAAAAATCTCTTTTTTGGGTTACACAGGTGTTATTACATTGGTGAAAGGTAGTTTTGGAGAACTCCAGAGGTAATCCTAATCATCTCCAGAGCCTGGTATGAAGGACACTACAAGATACTCCAACATTTTCCAACTTGTTGGAGTATCTCTGGAGTAGGGAGTAGAGTAGATAAGATGGTGATCTCTGGAGCAATGTCTCAGCTACATTTTGGAGCATCTCTGGAGCTGCTTACAACAGTCTGGCGACTCTGGCTCTACATAGAACCTCTGACACCATTGATTACCAGGAATCTCTGGGACACTAGTAGAATTTTGGCAAATAAATGACTACGTGACTAAAACTTTTAGTCACGACAACTAAAATGATTAAATTTGAGTTATTTTTTGCAACACAACTATAAATGACTACTTTTATGGTGGGTAAAAAACATAGCTAAAAATGACTAAATAATTAGTCACACAAATAAAAATTAGAAAGAGGGAAATTAAAAAAATGTTTCGAATTAGAAAGAGGGAAATTTTTTCCATAAAAAATAATTCAAACAAAAGAAACCTAACCACCTCTACACTCAAGACATTGTTCATGCATTGGATGCATTGTACAAGGGTTGAATTTGCGCTCAAAAATAGGTAAGGCTCATTGATTTCCCTCTTTTTGCATTGATGAATTGGAACACAATCACTTGAAGATGTTAATTTTATTGTATTTTGTTAAATTCTATATTGGGCAGACCCATTTTAGGGGGATTTCCCAAAAGTGATAGAAGAGTTTCTGGAGAAGGGCATGGCTAGATGCATTGCATTCAATCACCAAGGAACCTTACTAGCAGGTCTGGTATTCATGCATTTTTTAAACTATAATTTTTTGTTATGTTTGGTACTCTGTTTTAGTTATGCCCATTTGCCAGATGCAATAAATATAGACACCAAAATTTAATTCAATCTATTAATTGTTAATACTCAAACAATACCCCACTCTTATTAGGGATGCATGAAGTTCAAAGCTCAGTTGTGAAGGATTAGGGTTTCACGTCATTATAGAAGAACTGCCTCAACCTTGCAAACTTTTTTAAAAGAAAACAAAAAATAATCTTATATTGCTTAATACCCATTTCAGTTTCTGCCATCCCTATCATAGTTTAGTCCCCTGAATAGTCATTATTGTGTTGAAGTATTGGTTATTAATACTAGTGTTGGTGTGTTCTGAAGAGTATTCAATATGCTCTATTGTTAAAATGGGGATTGATTTTTCTTAATTGGGGTCATCTTAAGTGGTTTAGCTTGGCTTAAAATGCCCAAGTGATGAGCTTGTAGATCAATCTAGGGTTTCTACCTTTTTTTCTGTGATATGGAAGTTACCCTTTTGGATGTTTCTCTCCCTGATGATT
Organism: Cunninghamia lanceolata; assembly: GCA_027924645.1. Lineage (NCBI taxonomy): Eukaryota > Viridiplantae > Streptophyta > Pinopsida > Cupressales > Cupressaceae > Cunninghamia > Cunninghamia lanceolata. The sequence continues at coordinate 2,963,863 of BSBN01000332.1, forward strand.
GTCTAACAAAAATGTCCTTTTAGCATGATGATTTTCCTCTCATGGGCAAATTCATGGGAAGAAGACTAGATGACATAAAACTATATGGATGGATATGGAATCTACGAGGCTAGATACAGAGTTAAGTTCTTCCTTTTAAGGATTTCTTTCTTCCTCAAGTCTACCAAGGATAGAGTTTTCTCAAACAAGGGTTATGATATTTGTGGCAAATCTGGGTTGTTTTTATGTCCTCTGGCAATTTTTAGACCTAGATCATCTCTTTTTCAAAGGTTCCCTTTTGGATCCCAATTCTACAACATCCCTCTAGTTTGTAGAGTAGTGAAGATAGTTCAGTTGCTTGTAAAGATCTATACCTCTAGACCAATGCTAGTCACAAGTTGAATAGTGCATCATAACGATTGCCTTACACCCTACGCAGTTGTTAGTAGCTAGATGACACAACCAATTTTAATCATCAATATCAACACTATAAAATTATATGCTTCCATGCACCATGCAAATGATACTCATGCTTCCTAGCACTTGAAAGTACTCATTGCCACATGTTTACTTGCATTTAGCACATCTAAAAAAGTAAACAAAAAATAAATGACTTGATAGCAAGGTTTCCCTTCAAGTTTAACTCCAAAACCCAACATTCAATTCAACAAAATTACCCCTCAGATTTCAGCTCTATTATCCAATTAATTTACCCTCAAAAATTATCAAGCCTAACAATTCAGCAATATGACATCTCAAATTTCAACTCTAAAATCTATCAATTTATTGTGCAAGATAACAATTCTTTGGGTTCTCAAGTCTTTATTTTTCTACTTCCTTTCATTTAGAATCATATGGTCATTGGCTTCTCAGGTCTTTATCTTTCTACTTCATCACATACTTGCATTATCATGTCATAAGATCTCTAACACAATACCATGGAAGCCTCAATGCATCTCGTATAAAGCCAAATAGTTTTAAAAAAACAACAAAGTAAGAAACATACTCAACAAAAGTGATGACAAATTGGCATATTATCTTCTCATTTTTTTGTACAGTTGTGAACATTCCAAATGTTTTCAAATGTCAAATTCTTTGATACATCAAATGACTCCTCCAAATTATTACTTTTTTTAAAATAGAAAGTTCATAGTTTATAATACTAAGAAATCATCAATCTTTTTGCTATTTCTATGATCTGAAAGCAAATAACAAGCACTCAAGAAAGAATAAAAAATAACAAAGTCAACTAATATGGTAGCCTAAATTAAGCCTCAAACAATACAAGGAAACAAGGATTACAACCTAGTTTGAAGTCTTTCCCAAAATTTTGAATCAAAAGTAAACCACTAATTATAAGAAACAATAATAGGAAACATGGTTTACAACCTGGTCCCCATAAATTGTTGACGCAAAGCAACCTAAAGAAAAAATAAACTAAAAGATGACATTTTTATATAATCAAAGCTCTATAATTGTTTAATTATGATTAAGATTAAGTGTGTGTACATGCTAAGGGGCTGCGTTGTTGAGCTTGTAGGCTGTCGAGTTAGTAAGTGGCGATCCGGGTTCGGATGAGGAAAGCTATGCCTTCACCGAACACTTGGTGATATTTTGCATTCGTCCTAGTCTGCATAGTGTAACTGTGATGCTTTGGCAGAAATGTGAGTCAAGTTTCTTGTGGCTGCATTACTCTATGAGGTTTTAGAGCTCGGGTTTATGAGCAGGAATAGCGAAGCGCATTTCGCAGAGTCTTGTCACATCGAAGCCTTTAGGCGTAGATGTCAACTTGGATTCACCAGTTGCTCTTCCAACTGCTTGGCCGAGTTGTCATTGCTGCATTGGAGTTTGCGTGGTGGATCCAGAGACACGTGTTGATGGATTCGGATCAGTGAAACTGTTCGACGGTTGGTGCGCCTATATCTCCTGGGTGAATCCAAGAGTTATACAAAGGAAGATATTGATGCGAGTTAGTTTTCTGAGTTGTTGTTCTTTGTGATACATTCTGTGTTGCCAAGACCGATTTGGAATTGTTGAGCTATGAGAGTTTTTATCTGCTGGGCAGGTTTCTCTTGTATTGGGATATTGCTGGGCATAGTGTTTTGATCGGGTGATTTTCAGCAGAGTCTAAGCCCGTGTCATTTGTGGGATTCTTGGGATAACTGTTGAGAGTCTGTGTAATGCTTTACATTGATTTAATATGGAACTTGAATCTTTCCCATTGCTTGGTGTTATTAGTTAACTTGCATTGTGATTTGCTACATGTTATTCTATGTATGCTTTGTATGGTTTTTGTGAGGCGTAGTCCAGGATTGGGTGCAGCGTGTTTCTCATAGGCATGTTTGTGCTCAACTCGCTGGTGCCACGTGGGGGTTAGATTGTAGCCCCATGATAGTTGGTATCAGAGCCAACTCATGACGGTGTTGGTTCAACTCGAAAAACTGAGCTGAAGTGGTGCTGTTACACCACAGCCTAGGAACTCTATGCTACTGCTCTATCTGTGAAGCTGTCCACTGTTCTGGCTGATTTCACTCATTTGGGTTAGTGAATTTGTGAGTCTTGATGGATTCTTGTCATCTGGGTGTGCTAGGTTCACACTTCTTGGTGAATTTCACCATCTGGGTGTGTCAGAATTGAGGCTCTTTGTTGATCAATGCATGTGGGTATGCTGGGAAGAGCCCTATGAGGTGGAATTGTGTAAGGCGAGCTCAAGCTGAGTTCTATGTGGTGAACTCTATGGGGCCGAGCTCTACGAGATAAATTCTATATTTTGAGTTCCACTACTTTTGACGATGAGTTTTGTGTGACAAACTCTGTGAGGCCGAGTTCTTTGAAGCCGAATTTCTGATAACCTAGTGCTGTTGTTTTGGTTCTTAGTGTGACTTGGGGTCGAGTTGCTTTCTTGGCCAAGCTCCTATGCAGTGTTGTTTTTTAAGCTGCCAGGTTCTTTATGGTTGGGTTGGTTGTCCCAATTCTTGGATTCTTGGACAAAGTTGCTCCGAGGTGGGTTGTGCATCAAGATTCTTGACTACTGCTACGAATCTGCATTCTAGGTATTACTCTTTCTGCAGAGTTAAGTCTGCTGGGCCATTTTCTTAGTTTTAGATCTGCATTAAGCTCTCTGCTGGCTGAGTTCTTGGCGACATGGGGGACAACCCAGATAGCTAGGCCAACTCTGCCTCTGAGCTCAGGGATGTTGAAGTGAACGTAAGGCGAGGCCGTGGATGCCATCTTGACCGGGAGGCCCATCTGAGGATGCGCGAGATTGTGGATGATTTGGGTGCTCGATTGGGAGTCTTGGAGACCTAAGAACTTGATCAGTGCCTGGAGGTGTTGGAAATTGAGGTGCAGCACCTTGTGAATGCGAGAAAGAAAATGAAAGATGAGATCACAGTGTAAGAAAATGAAAGATGAGATCAAGTGTTGAAAGCCTTGGCTGCTCAGGCAGGGCCATGCGGACCATTAAGGCCAAGAAACCTGAAAGTTATGATGGGCAACGTGATGATTGTTTGTTGGAGAACTACTTCTGGGATTTGGAGGAGTTCCTGTCAAACATGCCAGGCATGTCAGATGAAAGTAAGATCAAAACGGTGGCCACCTACTTGACGGAAAGTGCCAAGGTCTAGTGGAGAACGAGGGCCGAGGACATCAAGGATGGTCGAACCGTGTCGAAGGCAGACACTTGGGAATAGTATAAAGCAGCTCTGCGGGAATAGTTCAGGTCAGGTAACTCCGCTTGGGTTTCCTGATCAAGACTGCTCGAGCTCAAACATACTGTTAAGGTCCGAGACTATATTAAGTCTTTTTCTGCTATAATGTGAGAAATCAAAGACATGTCAGAGATGGACAAACTTTTCCTATTCATGAATGGTTTGCAAAGTTGGGCCCAAGCGGATCTACGAAGGCAAAATGTGAAGACATTGGCTACTGCTATTGCGGCGGCGAATCGACTACTCGATTTCAAGGGGGACACCTCGAGGGGATTTGGTGGCGAGTCTGATCAAAGCAAGAAGTAGAAGACTTCAGAGAGTGGGAGGTCCAAGGCACAGACCTGGAACAAGAAAAATGGTAACAGTAAGTCGGCACAGGGATCTCTAGATGGAGCTGAGTCCATGACGGTTAAGAAATGGGATGGAAACTACTTCACTTGTGGATAGTCGAGACACCAGGCTCGTGAGTGTCCAGAAAAGAAGCTAAATACTGCCCAGACCGAACAAGAGATAAGTGCCATACCAGGAATTGGAGCTTTGTGGCTCCTCAACGCCATTGTGTTGGAAAATTGGACTGAAGGTGATGAGTCCAAGACTTCAAGTCTGAAGCAGGCTGAGGAAGTTATGCAGTCTCATAGTGAATTGGAGCAAGCTGAGCAGGTTGCTGAGGCCAAAATAGATTTGGTACTGGGACAACACTTGGCTAGTCAGCCCCTATTCTGGCGTAGAGATTTGAAATGGAGATTAGAGTTGGAATGCTAGTTACCAACTCGTCTGAGTTACCACTCCACTTTGGAGTTGGTCAATGTGATGAAGCTATCACGAGTCCTTTCTAAGGCAGATGACATTGGATCTTGCTGGATGGTATCATCAAATAAAAGAGATGGAACACCAAGGGTTTACATGGACTTCTGAGTTGGAAACAAGCTCGCTAGAAATGCATTGTTCGTGGGAGCAGTTGGCTTAGACTGTGGGACAAATATAGAGTGCACTCCCAGATTTGGCTCGAGTTGGGGCAACTTCCAAAGTTGGGTTGTCAGAGAAGGGCAACATTGGATGGCCGGCATGACAATGTTCATATACATGGACGATGCAGTGGTATGCATGGGTAGTCTGTAGGACTTGGGACAGTCCGAGGTCGAGGTCCAAATGTGGCAATGGAAGCAGAATAGGGTTTTTGAGGGGGACATGGAGTCCTCATCTTACTAGGCAAAAGGTAAGGAAGCTGGGGGACTTTGTGGTTTGTAGCACCACAAGTTCAGGGGGTAGGTCAGTGATGTTCCACTGCACCAAGGAGTATCAGTTTGGGTTCTGCTGAGGAGATGGAGTGCGGAGCGAGGCTTGGGCACTTGTCAGAATCAGAGTTTGTCGGGTTCTCTACACTGTGCATCCATTTGTTGGGTGTGTGTCAGCGCTGAGGTCATCGCTTAAGTTAAAGTGGGGGAGGATGTAAGGGGTTGCGTTATTGAGCTTATAGGCTGCCGAGTTAGTAAGTGGCAATCCGGGTTCAGATGAGGCAAGCTATACCTTCACCGAACACTTGGTGATATTTTGCATTCGTCCTAGTCTGCATAGTGTAACTGTGATGCTTTGGCAGAAATGCGAGTCGATTTGCTTGTGACTGCATTACTCTATGAGGTTTTGGAGCTTGGGTTTATGAGCAGGAACAGCGAAGCGCATTTTGCGGAGTCTTGTCGCATCAGAGCTATTAGGGGTAGATGTTGACTTGGATTCACCAGTTGCTCTTCCAATTGCTCAGCTAAGTTGTCATTGCCGCACTAGAGTTTGCGTGGTGGATCCAGAGACAGGTGTTGATGGATTCGGATCGGCGAAACTGTTCGATGGTTGGTGTACCTATATCTCCTGGGTGAATCCAAGAGTTATGCAGAGGAAGATATTGATGCGAGTTAGTTTTCTGATTGTTGTTCTTTGTGATACATTCTGTGTTGCCAAGACTAACTTGGAATTGTTGAGCTGTGAGAGTTTTTATCTGCTGGGTGGGTTTCTCTTGTATTGGGATATTGTTGGGCATAGTGTTTTGATCGGGTGATTTTCAGCAGAGTCTAAGCCCGTGTCATTTCTGGGATTCCTGGGATAACTGTTGAGAGTCCATGTAATGCTTTACATTGACTTAATATGGAACTTGAATCTTTCCCATTGCTTGGTCTTATTAGTTAACTTGCATTGTGATTTGCTACATGTTATTCTGTGTATGCTTTGTATGGTTTTTGTGAGGCGTAGTCCAGGATTGGGTGCAGCGCATTTCTCATAGGCGTGTTTGTGCTCGACTCACTAGTGTCGCGCAGGGATTAGATTGTAGCCCCGTGCCCAATGTGTTGATGATTACCACCACCATGAGGATGCTCAACAAGATCCATTGCCACACCATGAACCTTGGGCCAATAGTTACTTTTGACCCTATATTTGTGATATGCATTGCCAGCTTTGAGTATTGGCTTTTTTTTCCTTCCACCACTAGTAACCTAACCAATCAAGGCTCTGCAACTACTTGGCACAATCTTCTTACCTCCAGATGGAAGCTTTACCTTGTAAATTGAAACCAATTTCCAAGACTCGTCAAACAAGACTATTAAAAATCTCCAAAATTAAAAATTACACAAATCTAAACATTAAGAGAGAACTTAGATAATTGTTCCAAAATTATTTCCACTACCTTTGGAATAATTGCATTTATCAGCTCACTGTAAGCTTGGAAAAAAAATTAAGCATAGAAATATGCCATAAATCTCCACAAAGTGTACACCTAGAACTCAAAATAGTTTGAAAATAATTTGGAAAAAGCCACCATCCATAGGACATCACAACAAATGCATCACATGTTTGTTGCTAGCCAAAAAGCAAGATGATAAATAAAAATGATAATGAGTCAAGGTGAACATCAAGAAGCAATACATTCAAATTAAATTTCAACCAACTACTAAATGAGCACAACCCACTTTGACTTGTCATAAGTTCAAAATATTAGAACAAGTACATTTTATGTCTGTAAAGGTGACAACAATCCAACAATGGGTCAAATGTTTTAGATTGAAATGCAATAGAAATGCATTGCAAATGACATGAATCAAATTTGAAATTACTCGGCTCATAAAAGAATAGTGGAGAAAAGGCAAAAAAAAATGTTCTTTGATTTGATCGGGCCACTGAGAAATATTGTCTTAAAAATTCAACTATATCACCATGTCTTTGGCAACTTCGTTACCAATACATTGGCCAACATTATTACACAAATGAAGAGCATTATGGGAAAAAATAAAAACTAATTTGAGGCTTCACTAAGATAGCTTGACAAAGAGGAATGATATATCTTACTAAGATAGGCATATGACCCTGGAGATGGGATAATACCAAAAGATAAAACAGATCATACATCTAGACACAATCCACAAAATGTTATTATTGGTGATATCATCTAGGATACCAATAGGCATTGAAAAAATGAGATCAGCAATGATTGTCTGTTGTTTTGACTTATTTTAACAAATGAGTTTCCAATGTGAAGTGTCAACCAAGGATTTTATGACCATTCTATTGACTATCATTTTCTAAGTCATGACTATCAATTTTGAACCAAATGAGGCCTTCCAATGCTTTGGCTTTGGGGGCTCATGATTTTATTGATTGCCTATGATGGAGTTTCCTGTCGTGTCTACTTTTATGACTTCGAGGAGCACATAGAATCAAAAATAGCAACAAGATAGGATGACAACTATTGGAGCCAAAGGGCCATAGATGCAAAATTAAAGTGAATGTCTAAGCATGGTTAATGATCTTTTATTTTGTTGCTTCTAATTATATTTGTTCAAATGTCAAGGGGGTGTAAGTCATGGCATAGCTTTGTATCTCTTTATTGCATTAAGGTAGATCCTCACATGATTCTTATCTTGGTAGCAGGGGTATCTCAACACCAAAAGTTATTTAGAATCCCACTCCTTCATGAAGTGTAATGACTGCAAACTATTATCCCTTGACTTATCTCTACCATAAAGACAACTCTATAGAACATGTAGAGGGTGTAAGTTGTGGCTTGGCTATGTCTAAGAAACTTCATAGTTTGTTCTATCTCCATTTTAGAAATATTCTCAAAAATTCAACTATATCACCATGACTTGTTCCCTGCCACAGTACCACAAACTATTTCTTTGACCATCGCGGTACCGCGGTATACTAAACGAAGCCTTTCACAGCACTACTACACTCCTTATTGAAACTGTCATGGGGCTGCGGTATTCAACACTTACATAACTTAAACTCCTTATACCACCATACCGCAAGCATCACTTGAGGCTACCGTGGGGGTGTGGTGTACTATTTTCCTCCCGCAAGCCTCACTTGAAGCCACCGTAGGGGTGTAGTGTATTGTTTTCCTCTGCTCCTTATTGCATTATCATCGATTATTCTCTTGACTACCGCGGGACCACAGTGAAGTATCATATGCCACTTAAATTTATACTGCCAGCCCACCACTTCATTTTTAGACTATTGCGGGGCTGCAGTAATCGATCTCTGCATACCTCAATGCCGCAAGTGCAATCTCTTCATGCTACAGGATAGCGATAACTACTCCCTTATTATCCTTGGTTCCTGCACACCTGTCAAGACCTTTTAAGTGACCTGCGGGACTACGATGAGAGACAAAAACACATCAATGGTAAAAAATACAAATATATTTCACATGGACTTGGTATGGGGTGCTTATGAATGACTCATGGAATAATTTTAAAAGAAATATGGATCCCTAAGATGGATTTATGGAAGGAAATTTGCATGGATTTATGGATTTATCAAATGTATGAAGGTATCTTTATTGTAGGTTATTTTCCCTATATTATTTATTCTTGGTTTGAACTCCTTGATTTTGTGGTTTTTTGTTAGGACCCAAAGCTTTCATATGCAGGACCACCTACAAGGTGCCAAAGGAGTCATCTGGATCATGACTTAGGAGTTGGTTAGTATTCATTGAGTGGTATAATGGTGGTTGAACTATCCTAGTCTATACAACTAAGAGATGTACTTGTGTGCTTTGTAATTTGTTTGTTTAATTTTTTATGCTTAGAAAAACATCATAAATAGATAGGATGATATTTTTTGTAATTTATTCCTTCAATCACTTATCATAGGTCCAATTAGAGGTAGCAAAGCTGGTGGAATGGAGGGTGTACCTTATCCACCTATTTATTCAAGTAGAAATGTTACAAGTTCCACTTTGGATCACCAAAGCCTTCACAAAAACATCTACACAAAATTCAATAATGAAGAATTTATGCACAAATTCTCTTTTGAATGTTGTACAAAGCCCCCACCACAACACCGTATTGTTGCTGGGCCTTGCAGTGATGTGGGTGATTCCTGCATCACCGCAAGGCCCGGCAACAAACCGTGTGGTGTTGCGGCGGAGGCTTTGTGCATCATTCAAAAGAGAATTTGTGCATAAATTCTTCATTATTAAATTTTGTGCAGAAATTTTTGTGAAGGCTTTGATGATCCAAAGTGGAACTTGCAACTACAATATCTGATAAAAATCTACATCCAAATATGCTTTTGATGGATGTCCATATCCTCATCCAAAGCTCCAATTCACACACAGGAAGGAAGGACGCTTTCAAAGGTTGAGGAGTTGGGCTTTACACCCACTAGTTGCATTTTCTTAAAACTTTCTAAGGACTTTTTAGAAAAACCCATTTTAAACATATCCTTTAATCACGACATTCCATGATATCACATTTCTTTGAGGCACTTTTTGAAACAGTTTGCTTGCCTTGTCTATGCTTCCACATTTTCATGTATGTCTAGCAAGGCACTTGTAACTACAACATATGACAAAAAAATCCATGTTGTTATGCTTTGATGGTTGTCCCTTCATTATTAATGGATATCTGATGTAATGCACATTATTATAGTGCAAGCCTATTTTTTAGATTGTTTCATTAGCATTACCAATATTCTCCACAAGAACATTGTCCCTATTTAAAATAATGGGAATGGTTCACATCTCTCAAAACAATTTCTCTTGCAACAATCTTGGAGATGAATTTAGATGCAGTGTGAAAAATAGAACATACTTGAAGGTTCTTAACAACTCTAATGGTTGTATTAGGGCCCATGTTTAACAAACCAAATGCAATTGCTAACTTTTCACTATGGTGGTAGATAAATGATTCTTTTTTCTTCTATTCTACAGCATTAAGTAAAAGTCTTGAATCTGGAAATACTCTATTGCCTTCATTTGCCAAGCCAATTTCTCTAATTTTACATAGCTCTCCCATGTTTGTGGATGTGATTTGTCTCCTACACAAAAAAGCATGTACCATTTTATGCCCTTCAATCCAACTGCATGCAGGTATCTTTTTAATTCCTCTATCTTTCATCAATCTCCTTACTATTTGAACCTCACCACACCTGCCTGCTTCTACATAGATGTTTTAGAGAAGAACATAAGTTGTAGCATTTTTAGGATCCAACTAAAAAGGTAGTGTTGCTAGAATACTCAGCCTACATTCAGATTCTAAATTCTAGGAAATTATATACAATAAATAGATTGATGGCTGTTTGGCTAGTGAAATTACTAGCTTTCTTAGAAATTAACTGAAATATTTTTTCTTGAAATATCTAAAAGGATTATTTTAATTAAAGAGGATTTTGTCGTTATTTTTGTAATAATGATTAACAATGATTTTACAGTGCAACTAGCTTTCTATTTTCACTCAAGATACAAGTCATCAAAGTCAAGCACATACCAAGAAGATGGTACTCTACTTCAAACCCTCAACCTCACTTAGTTTAGTATGCTTACATGGGGATATTAAGGAATTTTCTAAACAATTAATATATATCATTTTTGTTTGTGAAGGAGAATCATGTGAGATCTAATATGGCAGTGGATCAATATTTGGTTTCTCAAGTAAAGATGATGTCACAGTTGGGAAACTTGTTGTGAAACATCAGGTTAGTAATTTTTGGATATTAAGGCTTCCCAGTTGGATATCAATGATCTTTTCTCATCAACTTAATTTGGAATTTATGTATAATTAATGGATTCTTTCATGGTGCAGGTCTTTACTGAGACAACACATGAACCAGGGTTGATATTTTTTTTAATCAGTAAGGATGTTTAGAGCATCATAATATATTAGTATTAATAAAAATATTTTTATAGATTACAAAAAAAGGCCCTTCCTAGCCAAAAAGATAACATAACAGAGCATTTTAACTAAGAGCCCTAAACAAAGATACAGATCTAAAAGGCCCTTTCTAGCCAAAAAGGAAACCAAAGTTACAGCGAAGCCAAAAACTTAAAATAAAAAGAGTGATTCACATGTTGTCCATATTTAAATCTGCAACCCTAAAGTGATGAACCCCCAGTTAGATTCTACGCAGGAAGGATTGTGTCATCATTGGTGAAGGGAACTATTGATGGTTAGAAATTTGACAAGAAGATCCATGCATTGAATACTTCCTCTATCCTTTCCCTCTTGGACCTTCCTATTGGAATTAGGGAAGACAACTGAGAGGGGGGGTGAATTAGTTGTCTTAAAACTTTAATGCGTGTTGCAGTTTAATTCTTCTTTACCACTTATTAACAAATTAATGATATAACCATGAAAGCATGAATCAAAAACACATAAGCAGAAGCACAATCAATGCACTTGACACCAAGATTTTTGATGTGGAAACCCAGTTAAGGGAAAAACCATGGTGGGGGTTAACCCATAAGAAATTATACTCTGTTAAAAGTATTACAAATGGGGAAGGCACATGTCTTCAAGGCTCACTGCCCAAAGCTCACTGCTCCAAGAGGCTCACTAACTACAAAAATGATTACAAGAAGATAATAGAGTGTTTGAACTAATGAATAGCATCTACCAATGCAAAAATTTAGTTCTGGTTAAACACAAAATATATATCTTACACACTTCATCCTTATTCTGCTCTGTTTCACTCTTCTGCCATAATCTAGGCTTAGATATTTTCTTTCACACTTCTTCTGCTCTTTTCTTGCACTTACTCCATTGTCTCATACTCCACAAGACTCAAATCCATTGACTATATATATATGCATCAAGAAATTTTATCGACTGTAGTCAGCTTAGAGAAAGCTTAGAACATTTATGAAGACCTCTACTCTATTGGCTGAATCCATGCATGATTAGCAACACAGACCAAAAAATTATGTTCTCAAATCATCAACCATGTCATCGAATACCACTAGTTATCACAAATTACTTAACCAACAACTTTTCTTCATCCAGACCAAGATCAAATACAAGGTTGGCATGTTCTTCTTCTGATTGTACTGACTAACTGGAGCCCGATACTCAAATGCTTATAGTTTTTGAATCTTTCACCATCGAAGACTAAAATCCTAGATTTAGATAGTTTGGACAATCCTTATCACTCCCTTAGATTTACTACCAAAGAGATTCGGACTAAGATACCAGACCTTGTCACATGCTCTGTTTCTGACTCCCAAACTTAGACAAATCCTCACTTTGACTTCTGGTATGAACAAATCATGTAGTACAAATGTGTAGGATAGCCTTAGTTACCATCAATGACAACACATGTCATGCGTAGCAGTGTCTCTTGCCAACAATCTCCCCCTTTGGCATTGATGGCAACACTTAGTGAAAAATGACTAAGTGCTGGAACAACTCCCCCTTACAAAGTACACTTTTGCTTTTCACTATTCTCCAATGTTCCCCCTTTGCTGGATTCCTCATTTTTCACTATTATTCACTCCCCCTTTGACATCAATGGAAAAGGGCGGGGTCCGTAAACCAAAATTTGTACAAAAATTCTACTAGTAGGCTACATATGTACAAACAGTCCTTAAGTCTTATTTACATGAACGTAAGTACATCACCAAAAATGCTTTTAAACTGTGCCAACCCACTATCCCAGCTCTTCTATATAGTGTTCAAAATTGAGATGTGGCCATTGAAAATAAATGCTTGAGATTCGGTCGTCCATAGATCAATGGGGTCACTTGATTGAGTTGCAGCTTAGGCTTTAGTTAAGGCATTGAACATTGCTTCCATTTTGGGCGAAATTAGTCCCCGAACCTCACTCATTCTAGCCTCTATACTCTCCTTTTCTTTTGTCAATTTATTTATATCCTCAATCAAACTGATCACTTGACCCTCCTTGCTTGTCACTGATGTTGTCACCGGATCAAAAGAATTTGATACACTAGATAAGTTTTGCTTAGACACTTTTATTTTATCTTCAAGATCCTCTAAAACTTTAGGATAGGATAAGAAAAGTTTATATATATTTCCTCCTTTCGTAAGAGCATTTTGAGTACTCTTTATACTGGTATCCAACACCATTCTATCAACTCTAATCAAACCTTTAAGAGCATCAAATCTTTTATCATTGAATTCCTTTTGGACCTTGACCTCTACAAACTTCTCTAGGGATTCAAAATGTGTACTTACAGAGTCTATTAGGTTCTTTAACTATCCAGAGGGGGATACTGAATAATCCTTCTGGTGAGTTGGCATGATTTACTCTAAAATACCTGGTGTCAGACCAAGTAGCTCACTGTCTTCTATGTGAGACTTCAAAATATCTTTTCTTGCTTTGACTTGAGCTTAGAAGCCAACTTTATTTTCTGCACTAGAGATAATGTATCAAAATTTATTGGACCTTGTATAATGTCCTGATCTTCTTCAATTTGTTTGTCTCTTTCCAAAATTTCCTTTATTGCCAACGCAGTGTCTCTTGCCCAAAATGATGATGTGTCTATCTAATTCTTACTGGTATTGTCAACTGGATTGTCCTGCTTGGGCTCTTCATCCTTTGCAATCTCTTCATATTTATCATTTTTCTCCTTGACTTCTTCTGCTTCTTGGTCTTTGGCCTTTTATGTTTCATGCTCTCCAATCTTCAATGAATCATCTTCAATTTGATCATCTATTTTTATATTTTTCTCTGTGTCTTCTTTGTCAGAATGATCCGGAGGGGTTAGAATACCTCCTGCATCAATAGTTTCTTTTGTTATCTTTTCATCTTCCTTATTTATTGCTTCCTCTTCCAGGATAGAGGAGTCTTCTATTCCAAATTGTTGCTTATCTTTTTGCTGCTCTTCTTCATCTAGAACTAATGTGTCATCAACAGGTTCATCTGAAACTACAAAGAACTTGTTTTTGTCCAATGCTTTCCTTAGAATTTGTTCAGTTTCTCAGACTACTTCTTTTATCTCTTCAATCATTAGTTTGTTCATTCTTGTCTTGCTCCTGAACTCATTTTTGACCTCTTTAAAAAATTTATCTACTTCTCTACTGGAGATTATCAAACATAGAGTGGTTAACACATGTTCCCTCAACTCCATATCTTTTGACTTGGTAGCTTCTTTTCTTATTTCCAAGATGTCTCTTAAGCCTTTTGGAACTTCTGACAAAATTTATACCAATGCTCGATTGAATACATTTAAGTACTTGATAGTGGCTTCTTCCAAAAGTCTTTTGTCAGCGTCATTGTAAAGATTATAGAATTTACTCAGTGGTTTTAAATTCCCATCAACAGTGTTTGTCTTGACAATGTTTTTCATAGAGGGAATTGGCTTCTCAACATCAGCATCTAATTTTTGCCTCTTATTTGTCATCCTGCTTTACTTATCCATAGACACTTTGATTGATTTAGTGCTTGTTGCCTTTAGTCTTTAAGCCCATCATCAGAATATGTCTTTTCTTCATCTTCTTTTTGAAAACTATCATATGACCTCTTTTCCTTTACTTTAGTTTTCTTCTTTTCTTTACTGGATGATGTCTTCCGGTTTCTTAGATTTGGCAGGTTTTGGGGGAACAGGGGCAGTAGCAAAGCTCCTAGTAGCCCTTGGAGTGGAGGATGATTCTACCAGAGTACTTCCTTGTTTTTTATCCTACTTCTCCTTCTCAACTTTTTCTATTCTTTCTCTATTTTGCTTCACAGCTTCCTTTGTTATCCCAATGCTTTCAACATACATTTCTACTTGCCTCTGAGATTTTCTCTTAATCTCTAGCTTTCAGAATTCAACATGTAGCTTTTCATCAAGCTCTTTATAAGTCCCAAACCTCTCAATAGAGTCATCATTGGGTTTTCTCAAGAGATGTTGAGCATACATTTCCAAAATTTTCTCATCAACCTCATAACCCATAGGCATAATCCAAACAGTTATGGGTTCTACAACTTCCATTAGGCACTGATCAGTGTCCACCATGAAACAAATGTCATTCTTATATTTATCAACAACTGATTAAGGGATTCTTTCCCTAGAATGAATCATACTCTAAAATTTTTTGAATTATCCCCAGATTGTAGTTTTCTATGCATTAGAGTCTCCAATGTTGTGTAGATGATCTCTTATCTAAGTAGCAACTGGCTTGTCACTAGTCTAGTGCACACCTTTTACTCCAGGCACTGCATTCATGAAGTAGAAGAATACACATATAACCAAGGAACCATATTTGAAGGTGTTTTTCTTGTCTTTCTTGATTTTGCTCAAGTTTTCAATCAGTTGGTTCTATAACAACTCACATAGGTCATAATTTACATTTTCCTTCAACATTTGGTATGCAGCATATATGGTTGTTCCGGACACATAATTCTCCCTACTAGAGTGATAGATCTTGTAACCAATTACCATAGAGGCAAACTTAACATCTGCATCAATAATGTCATTGATGGTCATTGCCCTCTTGTCGAACTTGGCATCGGTTGCATCAATAACGGTCTAGTTTTTCATAGATTTTAATATGGGTAAACCACCAGTTGAATTTAACCCAATTACAATCCTGATAACATCCTTTGTAATCTTGAATGGTTTCAATAGCCATATGAACTCATCATGCATTCGACTCAAGATGTAACAAACCCACTCACTCTCATCAAATGTTAGAAATTCAATAACATGTAGAAAATGTTTGCTTTCTAGGGCTTTGTATTCTGGTTTCAATTCACGATTATCATCCTTAAGGCAGTTCTTAAACAAATCCAATAATTTTAGGTTTCCAAATTCATCTACGCTACAATGAATGTATGCCCGAATATCCTCGACATGCAGGACTCCGTATGGGAAACTAGAAAAAGCTCCTAATGGTTTGACTTCGACTGACTTGTATGGATGCTTCTTTTTCTTCCACAAAGTTAGGGTTAGCTGATGATTTTCCTGGTTGAATTTGTTCTTCATGCTTCAAATCTCTAGATTTTTAGCTCAGATGCTCTTCTTTTTGTTCTCTTTGAATACAAGGTGATTCAAATGCTTTGAATGAGTGACTTTTTATCCTCCACAAAACCTAATTTGTCATTGTAATAAATGCTCTACCCTAGTACATCTAGTTACATTGTTTCTGCATGCAGTTGATCTTCAATTGCTCCACAATCAATCACATTTGCTTCTTTTCTTCTAGAATTTGCTTCAACAGATCTATGGTAACCCAAATTAACTCCTCTCATCGTTCTAGATTCAGGCACCCACTTTTTGGCTGGGGGAATTTGATTTTCAATGCATCTCCCCCTAAGCTAGAGCTCCTAATTCAATTCCTGGAGGAATTTTCAACATTGGATTCCGGTGCAGACCCATTACTATTGTTCATAATACTTTTCTTGACCCATGTCTTTCTCATTTCATTCTGAATCTTATTCACATCAATTTCTCCCTTGCCTTTTCTTGTCTCTGCACATCTAGTTTTCTATTTATTAGACATCTTCTTTCATTATTCTTGCTTCTACAGAATCTTGCAAAATGACCAAATCAATTACAGTTGAAGCACACAACATTTCTTTGCCCATTTGATTGATTTCCTCTTGATCTACAGTAATTTGCCACATATCCAAATCTATTGCATGCAAAACATTTTCCATTAAAAGAATTGTCATTTCCTCTATTATTAGAATTATTCATTATTATACCTCTGCATTCATTAGATCTATGACCATACCTCTTACACTTGAAGCATTGAACAGAGAAGGATGGACCATTTTGATTTACTCTGCTTCTACACTGAGTAGTTCTATGACCAAATTTATTACAATTGAAACAATTTTCATTGAAAGATGGATACCTTTGAGCATTAGGCTGTCTTACTGGAGGTCTTCTAGGTTGATTTCTCCCATTCCTTGATTGAGAATTTCTTTGTCCGGATCTGGAGCTTTCACCTTTCTCATATCCAAGACCATGCTTATCATTAGACTTCTTCTGACTCTCAAGCAGTACTTCAATTTTAGCTAAGCTTATCTTGAACTTCTTGTATTCATTTGCAACTTCTAGGTCATGTCTGAGAATGACAATTTGCCTTTCAAGTTCCTCTTCATTATATCTGGATTCTTGTAAATCAGATTTTAGGTGACCAATTGTTCTTGTTAGAGTCACACAAGGACTCACAAGAGACAAGATCATCTGTAGGAAATCTTCTACAAGAGAGAGCTACAAGAAAATATTGCAAAAGCTAAATGCATGCGTGAATTAGTGCTTCACACTCCCATTGCATTATTCAAAAAATAAATACAAAGGATATACACAACCACTGTCCAAGAATAGACAAAGTGGGGAAAGAAAGCATGTGACACATGTCACAATGCTCTCAAGAGAAAAGAAATCCTATGACACATGTCATAAGGCTCAAAATAGAAAAAGAATCTCCCTAATTAACTTATGTAAAAGTGAAAATATGATTTTTCACCAACACCCCCCCATAAGTGCAACTTAAGAAGATTACACAAGATAAAAAGAAAGAAGGAAAGATGGGTCCCAGTAACAAAGGCCATGTTAGGTACCCATGAACAACAAGAATCTCTCATAAGGTGGAGAAAGGGAGAAAAACCTAGTGGGAGAAAACTTCTTTCCAAAAGAGAGAAAAAACAAAAAGAAAGTACAAGAACATGTGATGGAAGAAGGACACTAAGACCCCCCATGGAATGAATCCATCACAAGAGTACAATCATGAGTGCCCCCATAAGAGAGAGAAAATAGAGAATATGAATCCCTTCCAAGAAGAAGCTCCAGAACCAATGAAGAGATTTTGAGGACAGAAACCAATCCACTGCCTGCAAACAACATTTCTCCCTTTCGGAAGAAACAAATCCACTAGTGAATGTAGAAGCCATTCCCACATCTTGGATGAATAAGGAATCCATATCAAAATGTGTTCCTCTGAATGCAACTCAAGTGACCTCATACTGGGAGAATATGTCTTCTCCAAAATAGAAATTGTCTGCCCAATTAGAGAAGAAGAACCACGAGAGGATATGATCTAAACTGCATTATGAAACATAGTAGATGAAGGTGGTGATGCAAAGCCAACTGAGATAGCATCAAACAAGAGAGATAAAGCCTCAAATGTGTCCTCCAAATCAACAATGTGAGACTTCACAAACAAGGATGATATGTGTGCAAGATAAAAGTCCTAATGAGGTGGATCTGAAAGATTGATATTGACCTGCTGTATAGAATTACTAGAAGCCAATGATGATGCAACATTAAATTTTGAAGTAGCAATAGGTGATGAAGAAGATGTGATCTCAATAGGAGGAGAAGAAGGAAAAAGAGAGGTCTCTGTCTCTGAACATTCAAGACATGCCATATACTCAAGCTCCTCTGAAGAATCATCATCATAAGGTATATCATCTGCATCATCAAGTGGAATGAGACAATCTGTTGTAGGATCATTTGGAAATGGTGAGACATGAGGGTCTCCATACAACTCCCAAATTTTTGTTCAAAGTGTATGATGGGCTCTCATAGATGGGAAGATCACACACAATATCATAATCAATAGTGGTACAAATTAAACCTACAACATGATCTTGATTGTTACCCCAAAAAGATTTCTTCATAAGTGTCTCTGGTTCAGGTATGAGCCCATAAAGATGAGGCAAAAGATGTAGCCACCTGAGATGTGTCAGGATGCCTCTTTCCCAGGACTCATAATTGTCCTTAGTCAGATTGACCATAGAAGGATGAGTGGCAAAACCCATGATACCTCCTCAAAATGATAGATATCAAAACATGCAAATAGATTTATACTGATAACAGAAGCCTATCAAAGCAAACAGAATCTTTCTAGGAGGCAGCATGTCTAGGATATCCAACAAAAGCCATAAAATTGACAAACTAAATAAAAGATACCTAGGACTAAATATGAAAAAATTACATAGACGGTTGTGTAGAGCTCTTTGATACCTTTCCAATGCCTATTCATTTTTGAAAAATGAAGATTCTGGGCACAAGAACGGAGCTCGGAAGCCAGAAATGATGCCTTGACTTTAAACAGCAAAAATAGTTTTCAAATAGAAAAATCTGGTAAAAAGACCAAAATTACTAGATAGTGCTCAAAACCAGTTTTCCAACTCCTTTTTGTTTGCCAATGTTTGAGTCCGTATGCTCAAGTTATGGCCTCTGGAAGAAAACTACCTTTTTAGGCTTGCACATGAGCATGACATGGAAATCAAGGCAGATTCAAAGATTGAGGTGACACAGAAATCAAGGCAGATAGAAATCTAGTGGCACAGAAATTGAGGCAAATTTAAAAAAATAGTACGCAAATTGAGGCAACTCAAAAATCAAAATATGTTGAGAAAAAAATTGGCACAGAAATCAAGATAGTTGTATAAAAATTCAAAAATGGAAATCAAGGCGTCTATATAGAATTTTGGCATGGAAATTGAGGTTGTCGTACGGACACAAAAAATCAAACCCCAAAAAAATGCCCAAAAATTTTTTTGTCACCAAAAATAGAGTACCTTATATGAAAATAGGGGTTTTGACACCTTTTGAGCGCAACCGTGAGGTTTGTTTTGTTCCAAGATGTATAGATTATCTGTTCATGGCTAAAAACCTCTCTGATTTGAGAAGAAACTGATAGATCTGGAGCTCTGATACCATGTTAGAGTCACACAAGGACTCACAGGAGCTAAGATCATCTATAGGAATTCTTCTACAAGAGAGAGTTGTAAGAAAATATTGCAAAATCCAAATGCATGCGTGAATTAGTGCTTCATATTCCCATTGCATTATTCAAAAAATAAATACAAAGGATATACACAACCACTGTCCAAGAATAGACAAAGTGGGGAAAGAAAGCATGTGACACATGTCACAATGCTCTCAAGAGAAAAGAAAGCCTATGACACATGTCATAAGGCTTAAAATAGAAAAAGAATCTTCCTAATTAACTTATGTAAAAGTGAAAATATGATTTTTCACCAACAGTTCTGTCCATTCTACAGCATTCTTCTGTTCTTTCCTTCAAAGTTTGATTCAGGTTTTCTTTAATCTTCTTTCTTTGCTCAATTTCTTTAGTTAGCCTCATCAACCCAAATTCCATCTCATGTTTTAGAATAGAAACTTCTTTTGTCAGCTTCTCACATTCCTTTGTCTTTTCTTCCAAGGCTTCATTCATGTCATTTTCTTCAGTGAAATTAGCTAACTACTGAAGTAGCTCCTTCCTCTTTTCCATACATTTCTTTAGCTTTTCCTTTAACATCTCAATGCAATCATCAGCATCTTTAAGGTTTGCTTTCAGTTCATTTATTTCTGCTTTGGACTGATCAAGATCTTCTAAAGCCAATTGAAATTGTTCTCTGAGTGAACCCATTAAAACTCCTTCCTAGATCTTCCTCAAGCTGTTAGGCTTCTTCCAAGGAACCTTGCTCTGATATCAATTGTTGGAATTAGGGCAGACAACTGAGAGGGGGGGGTGAATCGGTTGCCTTAAAACTTTAATGTTTGATGTAGTTTAATTCTTCGTTATCACTTATTAATAGATTAATGATATAACCATGAAAGCATGAATCAAAAACACATAAGTAGAAGCACAATCAACACACTTGACACCAAGATTTTTGACGTGGAAACCCAGTTAAGGGAAAAACCACGGTGGGGGTTAACCCACAAGAAATTATGCTCTGTTAAAAGTATTACAAATGGGGAAGGCACATGCCTTCAGGGGTCACTGCCTAGAGCTCACTATGCCAAGAGGCTCACTACCTATAGAAATGATTACAAGAAGATAATAGAGTGTTTGAACTGATGAATAGCATCTACCAATGCAAAAATTTAGTTTCAATTAATCACAAAATACTGATCTTACACACTTAATCCTTATTCTGATTTGTTTCACTCTTCTGCCATAATTTGGGCTTAGATCTTTTCCTTCGCACTTCTTCTACTCTTTTTTCGTACTTACTCCATTGTCTCATACTCCACAAGACTCAAATCCATTGGCTATATATATATATATCCGCATCAAGAAATTTTATCAACTGTAGTCAGCTTAGAGAATGCTTAGAACATTTATGAATACCTCTGCTCTGTCGGCTGAATCCATGCATGATTAGCAACGTGGACCAAAAACTTGTGTTCTCAAATCATCAACCATATTGGCCAATACCACTAGTTATCACAAATTACTTAACCAACAACTTTTCTTCATCCAAACCAAGATCAAATACTAGGTTGGCATGTTCTTCTGACTGTACTGACTAACTGGAGCCCGATACTCAGATGCTTATAGTTTTTGAATCCTTCACCACTAGAGGATAAAATCCTAGATTTAGATAGTTTGGACAATCCTTATCACTCTCTCAAATCCGCAGCACACTAAGATTTACTACCGGAGAGATCCAGACTAAGATACAGGACCCTGTCACATGCTTTGTTTCTGACTCTCAGACTTAGACAAATCCTCACTCTAACTTCTAGTATGAACAAATCATGTAGTGTAGTAGAAAATATCTGTCACATACATCTATCAAACCATCCTCCACTGGCTCTTCATCGAGTAGTTTTAAGGCCCTAGCCATGAAATCTGATTTGATGCTTCCATGCATTGGTTGTTCCCATGGTTGAATAGGCAAATGAAGTCAACAATTGTGGGATAGATAGACATTGTAGATACATAGCAAGTGAAAAATGAAGAGACAAGAATGAAATAATGACACAGATACCATGGTCTCTTGCATAAAAAGAGGATCGCACGATCTAACACAATGAATTGAAGTCATTCAAGCTGGCAGGGAAATAAAACCAAGGCAGATGAGATCCAAATGTGGATTATATTGCATAGCTCCCAACACTCCTCTTACAAAGCATTCAATGAATATAATCAAAGAGACATGTACAAAGTGAACAATTAATGCCAGATGGAAATCTACATAGATTTCAAGCTTCAAAATGACTAAATATAGTACTAATTGATGTCAATTAATAATTAAATTGACTAAATACACTACCAATTGATAGAAATTAGTGAACGGTGAATAAATATGACTAAATATATGACCAGAGTTAAATTAGTGAATAAAAATGACTAAATATACTACCAAATTGATCAAAATGATGATTAAAATTAACGATTAAATACACTACCAATGGATAGAAATCAATGAATAAAAATGACTAAATAAGTGACCAGTTAACAACAATCAATGACTAAATTAATGACTAAATATATTAGTGAATAAAAAATGACTAAATAAGTGACCAGATTACAGCAATCAATGACTAAATATACTACCAAATCGATCAATCAAAACAACCAATAAATGACTAAAAATGGTTTAGTCATCAATTTGGTCGTGTTATAAATGACTAGCAATAAACTACTAATGGTCACGCGACCATGTTTGGTCATTTATAAGTAGTTTTTAGTAGTTTTTTTAGTAATATATTGCTCTTTTTGTACTAGTGGGATGACTGAAGTGCTACGAAGCCACCTATTTAGGCCTGAGCATCCCAACAGATAACTCCAGTTGTCCACGAGGACATGATACACTTTCACTTGTCTTTGCATGAGATTAGAAGGTTTCTTTCAGTCCACAATTTTGGGAATTAAGTTCCCTTTTATCAGGCCTTGCTACCTATTATTGTTATTATAAGTTAAATTCTAGATTTAGTGCTACTTTCAGTATCACTAAAGTCCTCTTTCAGACTTTGCATGGTTATATTTTAGATGGACAATCACATGTTTTAGTTTAGAATAAGAGATTGTTTATATCTCAAGATAAACTCATTAGATAAAGTAGTTAACTCTAGTGATATCATGTTGATCAGACTGATATATTTGGATAGGAACAACAGAATAATATAAAAGGATATTTATAGCAGTATTATGTAATTTCATTTTTTAGAGCAGAACATATACTTTTGAATACAACATGCTAAGACTGAATTAAAGAGAGCTGTGTTGTTGTATTTTTATTCTAAGTTTCTTATTTAGCCTTCAATTCTAAAGGTGTGGAGTAAGGGCCCACTCCCACCAACAAATAGGATGCTAGTATCTTTGCTTCATTGTCGTATTTATAATTTTCATTAGAAGTATAACTTTCCTATTTTCATAGAATAGGTCAATTCATGTTTCAATAGATTCATTCCTGTAAATCCATATTTCCAACTTTTGTGTGGATTAGGTAGATTCTTTCAGCAATTTACTACTTTGGTCTTTAGATTAGATTTCCTTTCATAGTAGATGGTTAGCAGCATTGATTTTTTAAGATAGTTCAATTCAGTAAGTTAGCTAAGGATTGTTGATTATTAGGTTCCTTATTGAAAACAATCTAGGATGCAATCCTAGATTTGACAACATGAAAACATGATTAAATGCCAAGGTACAATGACCCTTGTCAAACAAAGCTCTAGAACTCTAAAATATCTAAGTCGACAACACAGAAAACTATTGAACTGCAATTTTGAATTTATTCTACTTACAACAATAATGACAACACAAGCCTTATAGGTTAACACAATTTCACCACAATACTTCAAAACAAAATAGAACAAAAATGATAATAAAGACAGCAACACATTCACATAAAAAAAATAGTTATCTATCTAATTCTTTTTGTTGAGTGTCCAGCTCTCTAGAATATCTCTACTAACTCAGATTACATTAATCAGTAACAGAATCCAATCCAATTTTGTATAAGCACACATACAAAAATCTATCTTGTCTCAAAGCAACTTCTGTTCATTTCATTCATAGTATATTTTTATTTGAAAAACATAAGGTTTTTATCATTTCAAAATCCCTAAATCTGGGGTGGCCCATCATTGCTACTTAAAAGTCTTATAAAAACGTAACGGAATTGCTTAAACAAGTTTATCTTTCAGTGCCATAAAGAGGGCTCCGAGTGGAGCCTTAAATGGTTCAAGTGTCTTTTGAATAACCAAAAAATAAATGAAAATTCCATAAGGATGGAAGGGTAGAAAATGACTGGAGTCTTTAGTTATTAGTTTCCTTAATTTTTGGCACTCCTAGACCTCTAGCGTTGTTGACTTCAATTTGTATTAATATCCACTTCCTCCACTCCATCATATTCAAAACCTATTGATGACATAATAGATATTTTCATAAAACCTTATCAACATTAGTGGTCAAAATCAATCAATTTAGGAACAAAGATTTATACATTATTCTTTCAAAAATAGACAATATCTATCATAAGATTAAATAAATTGGCATAATTTTGAGTTAGCTTATCAGCACAAAGGGGGTAATTGGGTCAATGCTGGGATGAGGTTGTTTTTACTTCATCAAACACTAGGGCTATTTGATTAGAATGCCTCAAAGTGGCATTGTCATAGTCCATTTTGGTTACATGCCACAATATTGCTTAATATAGAATTTGTACAGAAATATATGATGTTATGTTGGTGACATGTGATACTTTCTAAACCATTTGGATGACTATTTTATCTACATTGTTAAAATGTGTTTATATATATATTCTCTATGTTATAGTAGCATAATTTGATTTGTATTTTTCATGATTACATATGTTATCAGTGTTGTGGACTAACTACAATTTGATGTCTGAGTGCGATAGGATTTACCACAACCTCTTCCCGAAGGGAGAGTATCATAGAGGAGAAGAACCTAGCACTTCTAAGGTCATCTTGCATGATTGGCACACACACACTAAATCATCATTTGCATAGTTGCATATAGAAGGGGTTTTGCGGTTAGTCTTGTGAGTTCTGGAGTTGATCTCTATTGGTTTTGGTTTCATCCTAGTAATACAATTTCAACTAATTAATTTTAGCAAATAATAATGTATATATAAATATATATACATATATGTGTCTAGATACTGTGAGTGTGGATATACAGGTGTGTGTGTGTGTGTATATACACACACATGTAGCATAATTAAATATACACATATACACATACCTATATAGAGAGAGATGATTAAGTTAATTAATAGAGATATTGTTAATATATCTTTAATTTATTATTTAAATAAAAACAAATAAAAGAATAATGTGATTGGAATAGTAATGAATATAATATTGTTTTACTATCAATAAATAAGCAATAACAATTACTATTATTGTTTTGTTACCAACAGTAAATATAAAAAAAAACTAAAGAAAGGTAATGTTTATTTTATAATATTTATCACCTTCAAGGTAGAGGAGTGAATAGTTTGGATTATTTAAATATTTGAGGAAGCAGTTGTACCTTCCTATGTCTGACATTTGAATGATAATAGAAAAAACCTTTTGCAATACTCTAACTTGAGTTGTTGGGCCCAAGGCCACTGGTAATTTTTCAAGTTTTACCTGTCAATAAAAAACCATGTGATTCAACATCTGGAGCTTGGGAAAAAGGAGAGGTAGGGTCTATCAAAAGTGGATTTGGGAAAAATTGAGGGCATTTTCAGAGAGAAGAAAAGTAATTCTAGTTGGGAAAGATTGATCGACTATTGGAATAAATTTCTTATAATTGGAAGGAGATCTAAGGTATGGATTTTGCTAGTCTTGTTCAGTGAAATTTAATTATAGGTAACATGAATCTCTCTTAACATTCATATCTATAGAAATTTAACGGATACCTATATTTCTTCTCATTATTAAAGAATTTTGTACAGATGTATGTCTGTAGTTCCTTATTATGATTTAAACAACCAACTGGCCATAGTATGAATTTCAAAAAATTAAATGGTGTTGGATTTTAGTTCGACTCTTGTTGGTTGCTACCTGAGAGGGAAACCTACAAAAAATTTATAAACCAGTTAAATAGTTTCTAGGTTATATATAAACTAGAATCAAGGAAACATATTTCAGTAGAATCATACCTAGTTTAATGAGTGTTGTGCTTCATACTATCAATCATAGATTATGATAGACCCAAAAACTATGAATATTGAATATTATAAACTTCCTATAGAATACGGAAATGAATATATAATTGTAGAACTGTATATATTGAAGGAGTGCATACATCATATATTTTTTTGGCAAACAAAAGAATGCTTTTTTGGAAGTCGGGCAGCCACTGTAGGTGAGCCTTGAGAGGCTACACCTCCATCCAAGGAAAGCAAGCCCCTCTAAGGGATACACCTCCATTAGAGAGGTGTACTCTCGAATAGAGATGCCTCCATTAGAGGTACCTTATTTTAAAAGCAAAACATGCAAAGTTAAATCTACATTTCACTATGTATTTTCCTTTATAACATTCCTTTTAATTGCTCTCTTTCGCTACTATTAGTTTCTCTCTTTTTCTGCTGTTAGAAAGGAAACATGTCTTATGAGGCTGAAATAGAATAGATCTGGTATACTATATGCAATAAGAGAGTAAAGTTACTTTATTACATTTATCAAAAAGTCAAAATATTCACAAGTAACTTCTACTAAAATATAGAAGGATTAGAAAAGAGATAAATATAATGAATTTGATTTCATTTATGTTTATAGCTCAAGAATGCTTGAAAGATTATCAAATTAATTCTAAGAGGAATTAAATTACTAACATGGAACTATAAATGATGGACTCTTATGAAATTCATTATTAAAAATAACTAGTCTAATGACACCTTAGACTTTGAAATTGATTATTAATTTATTGCCAACATGCATGTTAGTGTAGATGATTGATTTCAAGCGGAAATATTTCTGAAGGATTGGAATCATTGTTTACCATCTTTGAATTTATGGTTGCATATCTATATGTTTGCATTGGGGGCAATGGGTAGAATGCATGGTTAAATTCATACACATTGTTATGCATGATGAACTCGAAGAGCTAGCTTCTTTGTGATGGGTCGGGATACTTGTGTGGATAGCACAGGGAAGCTCTTAGCTTCGTGGTAGGGTGGAAATCACCTCTATGATGCTCTCTCAACTTCAAGGTACGAAGAAGGAGCTATGGGCGAGAGATTGCACCGAGATGCCACATCACATTTTAAGAACTTGCTACTTCGTGAGAAAGATATGCATTCTTTATAATTGGTTATTATTAAATTCACCATATGTAATGTTGATTACTTTCAACATTTTGGTGTATGATTGCTCTATGAGTTGAATTATACTTAGGATTGAAGGAAAGTTTGAATTTGGTGTTGTATAACTCTGAATTTGTTATAATGGAAATTGGAATTTCTATAAATATCCTAAGATGAAAAAATGATATTTTCTTTAAAGAAACATGTATATCATTGATTGGCATTATATATTCATTACTTATGTTTACTTTAAGTTGTGAAGTTGCCTTATGTATATTTATCATTTAATGTTAGATTATAAGATAACATGCTAAACTTACCTTGACATAAAGATCAAATGGTATATTATATGCTTATGATGCTTAATGTAGTATTAAGTTGATATGAGATATATGGTTATTTTGGAGTGATGTTACAGGTGTTATCTATATTTGTCTAAGCGAATATATATTTTCTTCAATTTATGATAAAAATTAGATTTCATTATTTATATATAAATATATATTTATTTGTAAATATTCTAAATTTTAATTATATATATGTGTGTGTTGTTGATAACTGAGAGGGGGGGTGAATCAGTTATCCTAATTATTTCTACTTACCGAACTTTCTTAATAATCAATGCAACATTAATTCAATTAAGAAAACATAACCATGAAATGGAAATACACATGACACAATATTTTTGATGTGGAAACCCTGTTAAGGGAAAAAACCACGGGGTGATTAACCCAAGATTGTATTCTCTGTTAGAAGAATGGAAATACAAAATGGCACTTGCCAATTAGGGCTCACTGCCCGAGCATACTGCTCACAAAAGGCACACTGCCTACAAGAGACACACTGTCTACAATTTATAAAGAGTGTAATACAATACTTGAACTAATGAGGAGCATCAACATATGATGGAGTTCAGTTCCGGTTAGGCTCAGTACATTGATCTGTTGCACTTCATCTTTCCTCTTCTTTTGTGCTGCTCTCCTTTCACATACCGGACCTTCCTTTCTGCTTTTACTCGGGACTACTATTTTTCTTCACACTACACAATACACCACACACACATTCACATCTAAATCAATCCTGTATATATATCCACACAAGTGATTTCATCACCTTTCTAGTCAGCATCCAGAACAGTTAATAATTTCCTCAAACTCTGATCTGTCGGTTGAATCCTTGCACACCAAGTAATGCGGATTAAGCATATACTTGTAGAAGTCATCAATCACATCGGCCAAACATAACTTATGCCCTAAGAACCTTTTCCATCATCAGTAACACATCAAGTATAATGTCTAATGTTCTGCCAATCAGTTCTTCCTCTGTTCACACTGTCACTTGGGAACCCGACACTCAAGCATTCATATCTCTTTATCCTTTCCACACTAGAGGCTCAAACCTTGGAATATACCAGTCAAGATACTCCTCTTGACTTCCCCAAATCCACACTTCACTGAGATACTTCTACTGAGAGATCCAGACCTGTCTATCGAACCTTACTGACTGCTTTGTTCCTGCTTATCAGACCTTAACACTTCTTCAATCTGACTTCCGGTGAGGACCTAACATGTCTTACGAATGTGTGGGATAACCTTTGTTGCCATCAATGACAACAATCATGAGTCCATATAGTGTCTCTTGCCAACAATCTCCCCCTTTGGCATTGATGGAAACACTTAGTGAAAAATGACTAAGTGTCACACTATACTCCCCCTTGGCTGATGCTTTGTCCCTATGTATATTTTACAAAGCTCCTCCTTAGCTGGATTCCTCATTTTTCACTGCTCCTCACTCCCCCTTTGACATCAATGGCAAGGGGTAGGGTCTACACACCAAAATTTTCAAAATTTTAACTATACTTGTTTGCATGAGTATATACATATGGCATACTTACATATACTGAAGTATGTCTGCAAAAGTTATTTTTAATTGAATGAATTCTGTAGCCCAACTTTGCTTCATTCTGTCCAAAATTGATATATGACTGCTCAACAGGAATGCAAACATATCTGCCCTTTTTAGATCTGTTGGATCATTGGTCTGGGCTGTGATTTG
This sequence comes from Cunninghamia lanceolata, assembly GCA_027924645.1. Taxonomy (NCBI): domain Eukaryota; kingdom Viridiplantae; phylum Streptophyta; class Pinopsida; order Cupressales; family Cupressaceae; genus Cunninghamia; species Cunninghamia lanceolata. Next base: position 2,992,830 of record BSBN01000332.1, read on the forward strand.
AGCTTCATTTATGGCCTCATGCATGGCCTCTAACTTAGGGACAATTATCCCTCTGAGCTCACTCAACCTACTAATTCTATTTTTCTTTTCTTTTTCAAGCTTCTTAATTTCATTCAAAACTACAACTGTTTGACATTCTTGATTTATTATGGATGTAGTAAGTGGATCAAAATTTTGAGAAAGTTTTATCAGTTTATCCTCCTGTTCTTTCATTTTCTTCTCAATCTCCACTATTGTTTTAGACCAGGATATACAAAATTTGTATACATCACCTCCATCCTTAAGGGCATTTTCCAAACTTTTTATCCCAATACCCATAACTCTTCTGTCATTTGAAATTATCCCTTGCAGCTCTAAGAATCTCTTATCCAAAAACTCTTTCCTGACCTTCTCCTCAGCTGATTTCTCTAGAGAATCAAAATGTGTGCTAACACTATTGACTAGAGTTTTGAGATTACCAGAAGAGGAGGCTGTGGGATCCTTCTGAAAAGATGGCATGATCTTTTCCAACACTCCGGATGCTACCTCTATAAGCTCATAGTCTTCCATGTGAGATTTCAGTAGTTTCTCTTTGACCTTCGCATTTGCAAATGATGCTATCTTCATTGTTTGTACCGGAGATAGAGAGTCAAAATCTAATGGCCCTTTTAGTAATTCTGGTTCATCCATCTCATTAGTTTCTTTTGTCAAGAAGTCCTTGACAGATTCTGTAGTGTCTCTTGCCAGAGACAGATTCTTTTTCTCTTCTGCAGTGTCACTTATGTTCTTTTCAGCTTGACTTCCTTCTTTACTTTTCACCTCTTTTTCTTTCTCCTTTATTATTTCTTCTTCTTTAGATCCGGAGTCAACAGGGGAAACTGGAGGAGAAATGTTAGTTTATTCATGGGCCACCTCTTCTGGAGCAGAAGATTCCAAGTCCTTAGTTGTTTCTGCACTGGTATTCATTACCTCTTCTGTCATTTTCTCAGTAGACTCTTCTGCAACACTTGTAGTCGAGGGATCAGTACCCAAGTCCTCTATAATTGGAATGTTGAATCTTTTGAATGCATTCTGGAGGATCTCTTCTGTCTCTTTTGCAACTTTGTCAGTCTCTCCGAGCATAAGTTGATTCATCCTTGCTTTGCTCCTAAACTCATCCTTACAATCTTTGAATACCATATTCATTTTCTTGGGATTGACTGAAGGATATAGCTAAATTGCTATCTATTCCCAGATTTCTAGGTCTTTGGCTTGGGCATTGTTCTTTCTTATTTCTAGTTCCTTCTCCAATCCTTTGGGGATTAGAGATATAATTTCAATAAATACTTTGTTGTAGATATTTAGGTACCTGACTATGGCATCTTGCAATATCTTATGATCTGCTTCACCATAATCATCATAGAACTCAACCATTGGCTGAAGATTTCCATCCACTGTGACTGATTTGATTATGTCATCAATGAGAAGAGTGGGTTTTTCAACATATTCCTCTGTCTTTTCTTCTTCCTCTTGACTGGTAGAGGTTTCACTAGATGTTTTCTTCTTTTTCTTCATTTTCCTGATTTCTTCATCAGATTCAGTCTCCTCTTCATCCCTTTGACTAGCATAAGCCCTTGTGGCTTTTGTCTTTGTTCTTTTCTCTCCTCTACCGGATGATTGTGCTTCCGGTTTTGATGACCTTGAGATTTTGGCAGGGGTAGGTGCAGATCTCTTTGATGATCTGGTCCGGGTGGAAGATTTTGCCGGAACACTTTCCTCACTTTTCTTTTCTACCTTCTTCTTTTCTTCCTTAGCCCTTTCCATCTTCTCCCTGTTGGCATCAAGTGCCTCTTTTGAGATGCCAAAGCCTTTGGCAACATCTTCAACTTCTTTTCTCACCTTTCTTTTGATCTCTGGTTGTTTGAGTTCCACATGAATCTTTACACTTAGCTCCTCAAAGGTTCCAAACCTTTCTGCCTTGGGATCTTTTGGCTAACTTAGCATGTGTTCAACATGTAACTCAACAATTTTCTTATCAACTTCATACCCCATCGGCATGATCCATACTATTCTTGGTTCTACTGCCCCCATAAGGCACTGATCAGTTTCTACCATGAAGCAAATAGTATCCTTATACTTTTCAACTAGAGCTTGGAGGATTCTTTCTCTTGCTTGCATCATACTCTAAAAGTTCTTGAAATAACCCCAGAGTGTTGTATTTTGTGCCTTAACATCACCAAGTCCATGCAGATAATCCCTGATTTGTATGGCAACCGGTCTATCATTTTGCCATATCCAGCCACTAGATCTAGGTAATTCATTCATAAAATAGAAAAACAAATAGAGTATCAAGCCACCGTATTTGAAGGAGTTCTTCTTGTCTTTCTTTATCTTCTGCAGACTTTCCAGAAGTTGGTTCAGAAGGAGTTCACAGAGATCATAATCAGTATTCTTTTTCAACATTTCATAGGCAGTATAGATAGCAGTTTGAGGTACTAAATTCTCCCTGCTAGAATGATATATTTTCTAGCCAATGATCATGGATGTAAACTTGACATCCAAATTAGTGATATCCTCAATTGTCATTGCCCTTTTATCAAACCTTGATCTGGTAGCCTCACTCACAGTTTAATTTTTAACAGATTTAAGAATAGGTATCCCACCAGATGAGTGCAATCTGGTAACTACCTTAATGGCATCTTTTGTGATTTTCAACAGTCCATTTAACCATATGAAGTTATCATGTATTCTGTTCAAAATGTACCGGACCCATTCATCTTCTTCAAAATAGGGGAAATGAATGCACTGTGTAAAATGCTTCTCTCAGATGGCTTTATACTAAGGTTTGATCTCAAAGGAATCATCTATTAACTACTTATGATAGATATCCATTAACTGTGAATGCCCAAATTCTTCAATGTTTGCATGAATGTAAACCCTAATATCTTCTACATGCAGAACCCCATGTGGAATGCTTGAAAACGCGCCTAGGGGATCAACTTCTAGAGATTTATATGGATGCTTCTTAAATTTAGGACGAGGTCTATCAGAGATCTTCACAACATTCGGAGTAGCCATTTCCAAAAAGGTTTTATAGCGAGAAATTCAGTAATGAAAAATACCTTTTTCGTATCAAGGGTCCGGATTTGATAATTTGAATGAAATGATTTTAATGGCTAATCCTTGGGAGTTGAGACAACTTGATGTAGAGCTCCTGTTTCTTTTCTTCTTGAGTGTAAATGTGCAAAAGATGAATGAATAAACTCTTTTATTTCTGAGAAGCCCTAATTTTCATCCTGTAATAAATGCACAACCTAATTCATTCCGGTTTGTCTTGTTTGTCTTATTCGGAGACATAACCTTTCCAGATCACTAAGATAGATTTTGAAGTTATTCTTGGAGAGTAGTGATGATCTATCTTCCTTTCACTAGTCATTTGATCTATCTGCAGATCAAGACTCCATAGTTTGAATCATACCGGACCAAACTTGTAAAGAATCTATTTTTACCAGAAGACTGTTTTACCGGATCAATTCTAGAAGGATTAGATTCTTCAAATCTTCTTGTGGATCTCTCAAATCTTTACCATAACCCTTTTAGATGTTTCTTTAGGAACCCTTTAATTCACAGCTTCTCATGTGCCAATTTTAGGCACCAATTGACTGGCTGGGAGAATTGGCTTATCTTTTGTTACTCCCCTTGAGCCAGAGCTCCTCTATTTAGTTTCCGGATGGAATATCAGCACCAGATTCTGGTGCGGATTCATTCCCTACATTCTCTATACTTTTCTTCACCCAAATCTTGTTCATCTCTCTTTGAACTTCATCTGCATTTACTTTTCTTTTGCCTTTATCTTGATTCTGATTATGAAGCATCGGACCCCTTTTGTCCTGATTCTTGCTTCTACATAATTTGGCAATATGACTGGATCTATTGAAATTATAACAAATAACATTTATTTGCATATTTGATTGATATCTTCTTGATTTGCATTGACTAGCCATATGTCCCATTCTATTGCATCCAAAGCATCTACCATTGAATGAATTGTTTATTTGTATATCTCTACATTCATGAGATTTGTGACCATACCTTTTGCAGTTGAAACATTGTCGAGAGAAGGATGTAATAGTTTGATTCATTCTTCTTCTACACTAATTTGCTTTATGACCAAAGTTATTGCAGTTGTGGCAGTATCCATTGAAGGATGGACATCTTTGAGCATTTGGTTGCCTTACCGGAGGTCTTCTAGGTCTGTTTCTTGGAGTGGAGTTCCTCTGACTGGATCCGGAGCTTTCCCCTTTTTCATATCCCAAACCACACTTGTCATCTACCCTCTTTTGACTTTCAAGAAGAACTTCAAGTTGAGCAGAACTTATCTTGAATTTCTCTTTATATTCATTTGTTGTTTGAAGATCCCTTATAAGAGAGATAATTTGATCCTCAAGTTTTTCTTCATTATCTTTAGCATCTTCAAGATCAGATTCAAGATGTTTAATAATTCTATCCATCTTGTGGCAATCTTCTGATTTCTCCTTGAGAGATTGTCTTAGATCATCTTTAGTCTTTCTTTTCTCTTCAACCTCTTGGGTAAACTTCATAACTCCTGATTTCATTTCATGTCTTACCATAATGATTTCTTTTGATAACTTTTCACATAACTTGGTTTTCTCCTTCAGATCTTCATTTGTATCATTGGCTTCACCTTGTCTTGCCAATTGCTGAAGTAGCTCCTTTCTCTTTTTCATAGAGACTTAATTTTTCTTTCAGTTCTTTCATGAAGTCATCAGCCTGTTTGAGTCTTTCCTTTAATTCAATGACTTCAAAGTTTGACTGCTCAAGATCATCAAGGGCAGTCTTGAGTTGTTCCCTTAACCCATATACATCCATTTGAATTCCCAGATCTTCCTCAAGCTGTTAGACTCTGTTAGGAGGAACTTGGCTCTGATACCAATTGTTGATAACTTAGAGGGGGGGTGAATCAGTTATCCTAATTATTTCTGCTTACCGAACTTTCTTAATAATCAATGCAGCATTAATTCAATTAAGCAAACATAACCATGAAATGGAAATACACATGACACAATATTTTTGACGTGGAAACCCTATTAAGGGAAAAAAACCATAGGGTGATTAACCCAAGATTGTATTCTCTGTTAGAAGAATGGAAATACAAAATGGCACTTACCAATTAGGGCTCACTGCCTGAGCATACTGCTCACAAAAGGCACACTGCCTACAAGAGACACACTGTCTACAATTTATAAAGAGTGTAATACAATACTTGAACTAATGAGGAGCATCAACATATGCTGGAGTTCAGTTCCGGTTAGGCTCAGTACACTGATCTGCTGCACTTCATCTTTCCTCTTCTTTTGTGTTGCTCTCCTTTCACATACCGGACCTTCCTTTCTACTTTTACTCAAGACTACTACTTTTCTTTGCACTGCACAATACACCACACACATTCACATCTAAATCAATCATGTATATATATCCGCACAAGTGATTTCATCACCTTTCTAGTCGGCATCCCGAACAGTTAATAATTTCCTTAAACTCTGATCTGTCGGCTGAATCCTTGCACACCAAGTAATGCAAATCAAGCATATACTTGTAGAAGTCATTAATCACGTCGGCCAAACATAACTTATGCCTTAAGAACCTTTTCCATCATCAGTAACACATCTGGTATAATGTATGATGTTCTGCCAGTCAGTTCTTCCTTTGTTCACACTGTCACTTGGGAACCTGACACTCAAGCATTCATATCTCTTTATCCTTTCCACACTGGAGGCTCAAACCTTGGAATATACTAGTCAAGACATTCCTCTTGACTTCCCCAAATCTGCACTTCACTGAGATACTTCTATTGAGAGATCCGGACCTGTCTGTCGGACCTTACTGACTACTCTATTCCTGCTTACCGGACCTTAACACTTCTTCAATCTGACTTCCAGTGAGGACCTAACATGTCTTGCGGATGTGCGGGACAACCTTTGTTGCCATCAATGACAACAATCATGAGTCCATATAGTGTCTCTTGCCAACATGTGTGTGTGTGTATATATTATATTATTATTATAAACCTAATTATTAATATAAAATTTTATATAGAAGAATAAAGTTATATAAATGAAAATTTTAACAAAGGGAAAAGGGTTTTCAAACCCTAAGGCTTTAAGCCTTAAGGCCGAGATTTAAGCCTTAAGGCCAAGCCTTAAGGGTTCTAGCCCAAGGTGACAGGCGTGGCTTGCTCTGCACATGCTACGGCCTTTAAAGGCCATGACCTGTGTATAACAAGTCATGGGCCTATCATACACAGGACCACCCTTCAAATAACAAAAGTATGCTTTAATGGATGCCAACTCTCATCCAAAGTCCTTAGAATATAATGAATGCAGGTTTGGGAGCATTTACAATTATTTTTCTTTTGATTTGCATCCTAAACATGTTGCATGACTTATGTTCTTTGATTCAACAACATTTAGATATGACAGAGTTAAAAAAATAATATGATTGGGGTTTTGAATGAGGTGAGTATGGCTGAATTGTGGGGGTAGGAGTCTATTACTTATATTTATATTTTCTATTCAGGTTAAGGATATATAGTATCTAAAGCAGACATCCTAAAAAATTAGATGATGAAAGATGGATTGGTTCCAGATTCTGGTACATACAATACCCTAATTTTTGGGCATTGCAAGAAAGGTAATAAACAATAGGCCTTACATTCACTTTCTGAGGCAAAAGATGGAGGCTTTGTGCCAAATGCATTTATTTATGATGTACTTATAAATGGACTTAGCAAGAAAGGAAACATAAGAGAGGTGAAACAGATCTTCAAGGAAATGCTCAATAAAGATTTAGTTACCAATAATAGTACATTTTATGTAGTACTTCGCATTATGTCTCAAAAGGGTGATACAATTAATGTTGTGGAAACTCATGATGCAATGGATGAAAAAGGCTTATATACTTTTGATACTTCTAAAGCCATTAGGAGGTTATATAACAAGGAAGAAAATTTGTAGGAAGTAGAAAACTTTCTAAATAAAATGAAGAAATAGGGTTTTCTTCTTGATGTCAGTTCATACTAATTATTAGTTAAGGAATGCTGAAGGAGAGGTGATTTGTAGGCAGCTAAGAAAGTATATAATTAAGAACTAGATGGTGACTTGAGGTCTGATATGGGAAGAGATAGTTGGAGTAGACACCCAAAAATGTCCACTTGTCATAATGTCACATCAGTTAGAACATCTTGTAGCATTTTCGCCCTAGATATCCATACTATCACCTAATCTAGCTTTTTCCTCTAATAAATTAAATAAATACAACATTTATTTAATTTTTCCTATCACCTAGCATTATTAAATAAATAAATTTTATTTATTTATTTAATTTCCCTTTCCTCTTAAATTAAATAAAATAAATCTTTTTATTTTATTTTAATTTATCCTTTTAATCCTCACATGCATCATTAATTAAATAATTTAATTATTTAATTATGATTTTGCCCACCTTCCATTTATATCTTAACTAATCTCTCTAATAACTCTTCCACCTTCCAATTTCATCTCCTAAATCACTCACCTACCTTCCATTTTTCTCTCCCAAGTTGCATAGCAACTTTCTAATTCAATTATCACTCACAAATTGGAAGGTTTATCCCTCCATTTTCTCATTATGCTCTATAATTGACCAATTTACATGCCATTTGCATGGATGAATCTTCAAAGCATCGTTATTCTACCAAATTTCCTCCTCATCCATCACCTACCTATCTTATTTTTATCAATCTACCTATCTTCCATCAATCGAATCTCAATTCATCATTGTGTTGCAGAGCATGAGCAATCAAACAAGAAATCATCCAACCTAGGTGATATCATTTAGTTTGGGTTGGATCTTGATCTTTGCATTTGTTTTGATTTTTGTTAAATTTTACCCAACACAAAATGGCACGCTCGGTGGGACCCACTTCTCTTGATTAAATCTCATGTTTTTGCAAGTTTTTATGGTAAAAATTTATGTTTTCTAACCCTCATATTGCAATTTTTGCATTTTTTCTATCAAATATGACCTCCTAGGCTCAAACCAACCTCACCATTGCGTCCGAGGGGCTATTTCCATGAAAACTGAGTATAAATTTGCCTATTTTTCGTTGAGAAACGTACATTTGGCAAAAAAAATAGCGTTCGATTTGCAGAAAATCACCTTTGGCTTTGTCATGCGCCTTTGGTCAGCAAAAAATTGCCTTTGGCTTTGTCATACGCCTTTGGTTAGTAGAAAATCACCTTTGGTTAACCGAGCACCTTTGAACGATAGAAGATCACCTTTGATCAATAGAAAGTCACATTTGCATAGCAGAAAACTCCTTTGGTCTATATCTAGTTGCATTTGGTCGATCCGAGGTTACAGGTTTTAGACGCATTTGATCAACAACTGATCGCATCTGCACATTAGCACCTCACTTTTGAATGGCAAGTAATCACATATGGTAAGCTTGTATGTGCATTTGATCCATAGAAGATCACCTTTGGTTATCTCTATATGCATCTAGTTTCTGCTTCTTAAAAATTAGGATTTTTTGGAGAATGGAGAAAACAAACTATTGATCTATCTTCTGCAGGTTCATGCAGTCAAAGAACAATCATTTATCACTAAAGTAGGCACACTTTAGTTTGGTGCTTAAAATTAACCATGTCTACTCTGTGCCTACTTTTCTTTTCTTTGCTTGCTTGTTGAGTCTATTTGTTACCCGATTTAGCAATGAAAGTATCCTCTCCCCCCACCTAACCAACAAATCTGGGGTGCATGAGAAATCATTACTAACTCTAAGAGGGCCTGCCTTCCCACTATGAGAAGGGGTATGACCCAAGAGAAAACAAGTCAAAGCCAGACCATTCCAATCCACTTTATAAATAATACGTTTGTGACGAAAGTCACAAATGATAGGTGTTGTTCTACTATACCGACAAATGTTTCCCCCAAAACCCTACAGAGCCTAACCTCTATAGGCTAGGAAGCCTCCATTAATGGAGTGAATTGCCGCATGTATAACCACCTAAATAGAAACCCTAACTAAAAACCTATGTGTAGAAGCTAAAAACCCCTATCTGTTGGTATAGGAGGAAACTCTGATAGCCATCCCACATTTTCGTAGCTTATGGCAGAGATAGTAAGGTACCTCAAGATATGTGCATCTTGAGGACCTGGAACTTGGTGTGCCTGAGAAGTGAGTGCATTGTAAGGGGGGGCCCGTGCCCCAAGTTCCTGGAGCTATACACCATAAGTAGGCACAGCTAGGTAAAACCAAGTGGGAACCCAATAGATACTATCCTTGTCTAGCCTAGGGTGTACACATTGATCATTGTGTTTGGTGTGCATGCATGTGTATGTGAGATCTTGTGTTTGATATCACCACATTATCCTCAATCTACTTGTCATAACACACATCCCAATCATTGCACTTTATCCAATCCTTTCCAAGCCAAATCATCCTAGTCATCCAATCAACCACATCCCAATCAATCCAGGTCATCTAACCTCATCATTCCATACCATCATCCTTCTAATCCAATCCACATCATTTGCACTATCCCATCTAGTTTGACCATATCATATCATTGGACTTCTTGAGCCCTACATCCTTTTTGAGACTCTACATCAGCTATCCAACATTGATCTAATCAAACAACCTAGTCCTTTGGCTTTGATCCTTATCTAGAATTTGATCATATCAACATTATCAACCAACCTTGTCTACCCTTGAGTTCATGAGTCTATCTCTTGGGAGATAATCTTATCCAATCAACCAACTAATCAAACCAACCCAATTAATCGACCAAGCTAATCCAATCAATCCATCAAGAAAACCACTCAATCCAAGAGTCTCAACTTTGTCGCATAAGCCCAATCAACTAATCATTCATCCTACACCATACCAACCTTAGAGGACATAGCGTAAGAGATAGTTCACATCCTTCACTGGGTACCAAAACCTCTAATCCAAGAAATGATTCAGAGGGTCCATCGCATAATTCAACAACTTCAACTTCAAGTAGGCCAATCACCTCACACACAACATCTCATAATACAGGCCCAACACCTCATAGCCATTTGCCAATCATAGACCCAACAAGTACATCATCATCCCTTATCCATTTAAAACCAAACAAATCCACCTCATTCCTATGTGACATCTCCTTCTGTTTCACACAAATCTAATCCATCCATAAATCATAACAATTCCACATCACCTTGTCTTATTCCTTATCAATCTAATCTACCCGCATTTCAAATCACTTCCACGTCACCTTATCCTATGTCTTTCCATAACAAATCCACATCTCCTAATCCTATACCTTCCCATAACAATGCCACATCACCATATCCTACTTCTTCCAATATCTACCATTATCCATAGCAACCCATACCCCAAGACCTTTTACCTACACATCTTACCGTGCCATCTCTTCATCAAACCCACCAACCAAGACTATCAATGGCCCCCACAACATGAACATGCAAGTCTAATTGGCCCTTTGTACATAAACCAAGTGAACCCAAGTCCACTTTTGCAGCAAGACCTAATAGACTTAAGTCCACCTAAGCAACAAGACCTAATAACATTTGACTCAAGTCTAAATGACTCTTTGTACATAAACCAAGTATCCTTAAGTCATCCTATGCTACAAGACTTAATAACCTTTGACGAGGGAGACACCAACCTAGATCAAGCATCCTATGAACATCCTCCATCACCATCCAATCACATGCCAACACGTGAGCTTACTAGTCCCATTTTGACACCATCATGCGATCTCATTCCTAGTCTATTGATCCACCAACCATCTGATCCAATTAGTCCTATCTTGGTACATCCATCTAACCCTAACATTCCTCCATCCAATCTTAATCCATCTGACCTTACTATCCCTCCATCCAATCCAAATCCTACTCCTAAGCCTATAACACCATCCACTATCATCATCCATCCCTCTATTATCCATCCACCCATACACTTGCAGAGGATGTGATACATTGGCTATTAGCGAGGAATAAATCATTGCCATGTCATCAAAGTCGCATTCATGAGCCTATCAAAGAACCTCCCAATACCTTTCTTATTCCTCCAACTCCACCATGTGGCCCACAAACCATTGAGCTTATTGAAAAGACTTCTCCCATGAGTCCACATCAAGTCCTATCATACCCTTATGTTATTGAGAAAAAGCCTATCCAAGAGTCATCCCCTTCCATCCAAGTAATCCAAGAGCTATGTCAAGAGTATGTGGAAACATTAGTCCCTAATTCGAGTCAAAATCAAATCCCTTACATTCCACCTATGCTACCCATCCATAACATTTACCTCTTCTATGATCAAGATGAAATTATCTATGAAGAAGCTATCCATGAGCACCTTGATCTTATTCATGATCCCATACCCCTCCATGAGCAAGGTATCCAAATTGCTCTTATCCATCCTCCACCTAACCCTAATGAGACAACTTCCACTTCTCATAATGAGACATGTGACTCTCAAGAACACATAAGCATAGAAGATCAAATACATACCTTGGATCTACAAGCACATAAGAAAGATCCTAATGATCCTTCCACATCCACCATTGACCCTATCGTAAATCCACCATCATATCCACTTGATCTTACCACCTTCATCCATGAGTGCTCCTCCTTAGAACACCACCAACCATTATCCTCTATTTCACCTTCTCCATCCAATAAGGAGCTTGTGTCTAGTGTTCCACCTACACCTAGTCCTATTGTCGATCACATCCTCCAAAACATGAACTATCAAGGTAAAGGCCCAGGCCTTCTTGAACAAGGTATTTTGGAGCCAATCTTTGTCAAAGTCCCTTCTCCATGCTCATTTGGCCTTGGACACACACCCAAAGGTCAACAATCTAACAATGTTGGTACTTCCTCCATCCCTCCTAAGTCCACCACTTCTTACAATAAATCCCATCATACTCCTTGTTGAAAACAAGGCAGATAACTGAGAGGGGGGGTGAATCAGTTATATCAAAATTTTCTTAATTTTCTTTTCTTTTGTTATCTCAATATTCAGTGTTATGTCAAAACATGAAAGCATATGTAATCATGAGAGCAGAAATAAAATTAACACACATAACACAAGGATTTTTACATGGAAACCCTATTAAGGGAAAAACCATAGGGTGACTAACACAAGATTGTATTCTCTATTAAAAGAATAAAGGAGTACAAAATGGTACTTGCCAATTAGGGATCACTACCTGAGCACACTGCTCACAAGAGGCACATTGCCTACAAGAGACTCACTATCTACAGAACTTACAGAAGATAATCAAGTGTTTGAAGTGATGAGAAGCATCTACAAATGCAAGAGTTCAGTCCAGTTAGGCACAATATACTGATTTGATGCACTTCATCCTTCCTCTATTCAATGATGTTATTCAGTCACATACCAGACTTGAATTGATGTTCTCACACTTATCCCTACTTTTCTTCGTACCTTATTTCTTCACATCTTCAACACACACATCATTACATGCTGGAATCCATCTAGTATATATATCTGCATCAAGGATTTTCATCAACTTTCTAGTCGGCAACAAGAACACTCAAGATATTTGCAAGTTATTGATCTGTCAACTGAATCCATGCTTGATTTGTGATGCGTATCAAAAACATAGGCATAGAAGTCATAAATCATGTTGGCCAACAATGTATAATCCCACAAATTGCTTGATCAACACCTTTTACTCATCTGGATTGAAGTCTGATACTCTGTCAATTAGTTCTTCCTTTGTCTACACTGCCTGATTGGAACCCAACACTCAGATGCTCATATCTTTTTCTTGCTTTATCACTAGAGGCTAAATCTTTGGACTACAATAGTAATGATACCCCTCTTGACTTGTCCAAGTCCGCAACTTACTGAGTTACACCATTTGAGAGATCCAGACCTGATTGTCGAACCTTGTTACATACTCTATTATTATTCACCGGACCAAAATAATCTTCAATCTGTCTTCCGGTATAGGCATACTATGTACTGCGGATGTGTGGGATAGACTTTGTTGCCATCAATGACAACACTTATGAAGCCACACAGTGTCTCTTTCCCACAATCTCCCCCTTTGGCATTGATGGCAACACTTAGTGAAAAATGGCTAAGTGTCGCAGTAACTCCCCCTTGGATGATGCTCTATCTTTTGCACTATTTTACCAGAGCTACCCCTTAGCTAGACTCCATATTTTTCACTACTCTTCACTCCCCCTTTGACATCAATGGCAAAGGGTGGAATCTGCATACCAAAATTTTGCAAAAATTATTCTATACATGGCCGCATAAGTATATATAAATCATATGTTATACTTATATATACTTAAGTATATTAGCAAAAGTAGTTTTCAGCTGTACAAACTCTGTGGCCTAGCTCTTCTTCATCCTATCCAAAATGGAGATGTGACCACTCAATAAAAATGCATATGCTTCTACCCTTCTTAAATATGCTGGATCACTAGTCCAAGTTGTGGTATGAGCATCTGTCAAGGCCTCATGCATTCCTTCTAGCTTAGGGATAATTACCCCTCTGAGTTCACCCATTCTATTCATTATGTTCTTCTCTTCTTTGTCCAGCCTCTTTATTTCATTTATGATAACAATAGCCTGGCATTCTTGATTCATTAGAGAGGAGGAAAGAGGGTTAAAATTCTAAACTAGGCTTGACAGTTTTTCTTCTTGTTCTTTTACTTTCTCCTTAATATCTTTTGTCACTTTAGGCTAAGTCAGAAAAAATTTGAATAGGTCCCCACCATCTTTGAGAGCATTTTCAAGGCTCTTTATTCCAATATCTAGAGTCCTCCTATCATTTTCAATAAGTACTTGTACCTCTGTGAACCTTTTTCCCAGAAACTCCTTCCAGACCTTTGCTTATGCTGATTTCTCAAGAGATGCAAAATGAGTGTTAACAGAATTTACTAAGTTTTTCAAGTTACCAGATGGTGAGTCCAAAGGGTCCTTTTGATAGGGTGGCATGATCTTCTCTAGCATCCCGGATGCAATCTCCAACAGTTCACAATCCTCCATGTGAGATTTCAAGAGTTTTTCTTTTGCCTTGGCTTGAGCAAAAGATGCTATTTTCATTGTCTGAACCAGAGAGAGTCAAAATTCAGTGGTCCTTGAAATAGCTCAGGTTTATCCAGCTCCATCATTTCTCTGTCTAAGAAGTTCTTCACTATCTCTGCAGTGTCTCTTGCTAGTGATTGAGTCTTCTTTTCTTTTAGGATATCAGAGCAGTCATCATTAGTCTTTTCTTCTTGTTCTTCTTCTTTTCCCTTAAGTTCTTCTTCTTCAATCTTCTTCTCCTCTCTTCTACCTTCTCCTTCAGCTTCAGAGTTTGGAATGATTGTCATAGCTGTAGTGGGATCTGGAGGAGAGATGTCACCTATGTTTTCTGCTTCATGAACTTCCTCGACCAGAACAGAGGAATCTAAGTCCTTAGACTTCTCTTCATCTATTTTCTTTAATCCTTCAACATCCTTGTCAGAAAGTTCTTCATTTATTATGTTTAATCCTTAAACATCCATGGTAGAAGGTTCTTCATATGTTTCCTCTACAATAGGAAGATTGAATTTTTTTAAGGCATTCTAGTGGATATCTTTTGTTTCTCTTGCTACTTGGTCAATTTCTCCAAGCATGAGTTGGTTCATTCTTGCCTTTCTCTGGAACTCATTCTTACACTCCTTGAAAATCATGTCCATTTGTTTTGGAGTGATGGAAGGATAAAGTTGAATCCTAAATCTCTAACTCTTTTGCCATTGCATTCTCTTTTCTCAGGTCAAGTACCTTTTCTAGGCTCTTAGGAATTAATGATATAATTTCAATGAAAGCTTTATTGTAAATGTTCAAGTACCTGACAGTAGCCTTTTCCAGAATTCTCTTGTCAGCATCACTATATGCATCATAGAACTCAGTCACCAGCTGTAGGTTCCCATCCACAGTAACTGCCTTGATGATGTTATCAATGGAAAGAGTGGGCTTTTCAACAAATTCCTCTACCTTCTCTTCCTCATCTCTGCTAGCAGAGAACTTCCCAGATGTTTTCTTCTTCTTCATTTTCTTGATTTCTTCATCTGATTCTATTTCTTCATCATCCTTATGGCTTGTATATGTTCTTGACGCTTTGGTCTTCATTCTCTTTTCACTTTTGCCAGATGGCTTGACTTCTAGTTTGGTAGCCTTGGAGCTTTTAGGAGTGACAGGTGCAGAGCTCTTGGAAGATCTAGTCTGGGAGGAGGCTTGCCCCAAAACATTTCTTTTCTTTGCTTCTTGTCTCTCTTTCTCTACCTTCTCCATTTTCTCTCTATTTGCATCTACTACCTCTTTTGATAAGCCAAATCTTTTGGCAATTTCTTTAACTTCCTTTCTTACTTTTCTCTTCATCTCCGACTATCTTAACTCAACATGTATTTTTATACTTAGCTATTCAAAGGTGCCAAACCTTTCTACTTCAATGTCCTTAGGCTGGCTCAGCAAGTGTTGAATATGCAGCTCCAAGATTTTTTCATCGACCTCATATCCCATAGGCATTAGGCATTATCCATACAGTTCTTGGCTCAACTGCCTCCATTAGACATTGACTAGTGTCAACCATAAAGCAAACTATGTCCTTGTATTTCTCAACTATGGACTCTGGTATTCTCTCACTGGCTTGCATCATGCTCTGGAAGTTCTTGAAGTAACCCCAAAGAGCTGTGTTCTGGGCTTGAGCAGCACCAAGTCCATACATGTAATCTCTAATCTGAATTGCAACGGGTTTGTCATTTTGCTAGACCCAGCCATTTGATCTAGGTAGCTCATTCATATAATAGAAGAACAGACACAGTATTAGACTACCATATTTAAAGGAATTTTTCTTATCCTTTTTTATCTTCTATAAGTTCTCCAACAACTAATTTAGAAGAAGCTCACATAGATTATAATTTGCATCTTCCCTCAACATCTGATATGTAGCATAGATTGTTGTACCAGACACAGAATTCTCCCTGCTTGAATGATAGATTTTGTAGATGATTATCATTGAGGCAAACTTGACATCCAGATCTGTGATGTCATCTATGGTCATTGCTCTTTTGTCAAATTTAGATCTGGTGGCTTCAGTTACTATTTGGTTCTTCACAGATTTGAGTGTAGGTACCCACTAGATGAATGCAGTCCAGTCACTGCCCTGATGGCATCTTTACTTATCTTGAATGGACTCATTAGCCACATAAAATTATCATGCATCCTACTTAGAACATACCAGACCCAATCATCTTCTGCAAAACATGGAAAATGTATGCAATGTCTGAAGTGTTTGTCCTAGAAGGCCCTAAATTCAGGTTTGAGTTCAAAATTCTCATCTATTAGTTGTTTCTGATAAATTTCCATCAATTTTGAGTCTCCAAATTCTTCAATGTTTGCATGGATATAAACCTTAACATCTTCTACATTCAATACTCCATGCGGAATGCTAGAAAACACACCCAAGGGATCAACTTCTAGAGATTTGTAAGGGTGTTTCTTGAATTTAGGTCTCAGCCTATCAAAAATATTGACAACCATTGGAGTAGCCATTTTACAAGAGATTCAGAGAGAGATTTTTAGAATGGAAGTACCTTTTCACGCTTTAGGGTTTGAAGTAGGAGCCAGAATGATTGAATTCAATTTTCAGTTGATCTTGAGTGAATTGTAGAATCCTCTTTGCAGAGCTCTTCTTTTCTTCTTCATGAGTGCAAGTGTGTAAATAATGAGTGAAAGAACCCTTTTATCCTTGTGCAAACCCTAATTTCCTTTTGTAATAAATGCACAACTTAACTTATCTGGTTGCCTTGTTTTGAGAGAGATTTTCTTAAATCACTGTGTGGAACTTAGAATAATTGTCAGTGAGGATTGACAACGTATCTTATTTTCTTTAATCCTGTCATGGGTCTGCAGATCAAAGCATTTCAATTTTGAATCATACCAGATCTATCTGTGAAATTCCGCTTTACCGAATAGCTATCAAAATCAGATTAACTTGAGCGGTTGTAAATCTTGCAAAACTTCATGTGGATCTTTCACATTTTGACTGAAGATTATTTGGAGGTTTTTCAAAGAACCCTTTAATCCGCAATGTCAAATGTTTACTTAATGTGCCAAATTTAGGCACTAGCTGACTGGCTAGGGGGAAATTGTTTTTCTCTATGACTCCCCCTGAGCTAGAGCTCACCCTTTTTAGTTTCTGGAAGGAATATCAGCACCAGATTTTGATACAAATCCATCCCCAATATTCATCGTACCCCTTTTTACCCAAATCTTGCTCATCTCCTTTTGAACTTCATCTGCATTAATTTTACTTTTTTCCCTTATCTTGTTTCTGATCATGTTCCACTGAACCTTTTCTATCCTGATTTCTGCTTCTGTAGAATTTGGCAATATGACCAGATCTATTGCAATTGTAACATACAACATTTCTTTTCTTATTTGATTGATATCCTCTTGATCTACATTGATTAGCCATATGTCCCATTCTATTGCATGCAAAGCATCTACCATTGAATGAATTGTTTATTTGCATATTTTTGCATTCATGAGATTTGTGACCATACCTTTTGCAGTTAAAACATTGTTTGGAGGAGGATGGATTATTCTGATTCATTCTCCTCCTACACTGAATTGCTTTATGACCGAAATTGTTGCAATTGAAGCAGTATCCATGGAAGGATGAATATCTTTGGGCATTTGGTTGCCTTACTAGAGGTCTTCTAGGTCTGTTTCTTTGATTTCCTAATCCAAAGTTCTTCTGACCGGATCCAGAGCTTTCACCTTTCTCATATCCCAAGCCACGCTTATCATCTACCCTCTTTTGGCTTTCAAGAAGAACTTCAAGTTGGGCTAAGCTTATCTTGAATTTTTCTTTGTATTCATTTGCAATTTGAAGATCTTGTTTAAGAGTGTCTATCTAATTCTCAAGTTGTTCTTCATTGTCTCTAGCTTCTTCAAGCTCAGATTCAAGATGCCTGATTATTCTATCCATTGCAGTCCTCTGTTTTCTCCTTGAGGGAATGTTTTAGATTATCTTCAATCTTTCTTTTTTCTTCAATTTCTTGGGTGAATCTCATAACCCCTGATTCCATTTCATGCCTTACCATAGTGACTTCTTTTGACAACTTCTCACATAGCTTATTTTTCTCATTTAGATCTTCATTAGTATCATTGACTTCACTCTGATTGGCTAATTTTATAAGTAGTTCCTTTCTTTTTTTTACAGAGATACTAAGTTTTTATTTTAGCTCATTTATGAATTCATCAGTTTGTTTGAGTCTTTCTCTCAAATTATTGACTTTAGAGTGGGATTATTCAAGATTATCTAGGGCAGATTGAAGTTGTTCCTTCATACCATATGCATCCATTGAGATTCCCAGTTCTTCCTCAAGCTATTAGGCTTTGTTCAGAGGAACCTTGCTCTGATACCAATTGTTGAAAACAAGGTAGATAACTGAGAGGGGGGGTGAATCAATTATCTCAAAATTTCCTTAATTTTTTTTCTTTCATTATCTCAATATTCAGTGTTATGTCAAAACATGAAAGCATATGTAATCATGAGAGTAGAAATAAAATTAACACACATAACACAAGGATTTTTACGTGGAAACCCTGTTAAGGGAAAAACCACGAGGTGACTAACCCAAGATTGTATTCTCTATTAAAAGAATAAAAGAGTACAAAATGGCACTTGCCAATTAGGGCTCACTGCCTGAGTACACTGCTCACAAGAGGCACACTGCCTACAAGAGACTCACTATCTATAGAACTTACAGAAGATAATCAAGTGTTTGAATTGATGAGAAGCATCTACAAATGCAAGAGTTCATTTTTGGTTAGGCACAATATACTAATCTGATGCACTTCATCCTTCCTTTGTTTAATGTTGTTATTCAGTCACATACCGGACTTGAATTTCTATTCTCACACTTATCCCTACTTTTCTTCACACATTATTTCTTCACATCTTCAATACACACATCATTACATGCAGGAATCTGTCTGGTATATATAACCACATCAAGGATTTTCATCAACTTTCTAGTCAGCAACAAGAACACTCAAGATATTTACAAGTTACTGATCTGTCGACTGAATCCATGCTTGATTTGTGATGCATATCAAAAACATAGGCATAGAAGTCATATATCATGTCATCCAATAATGTATAATCCAACAAATTGCTTGATCAACACCTTTTACTCATTCAGATTAAAGTTTGATACTCTACCGTTCAGTTCTTCCTCTGTCTTCTCTGCCTGATTGGAACCCAACACTCAGATGCTCATATCATTTTCTTGCTTTATCACTGGAGGCTAAATCTCTGGAGTACAATAGTAATGATACCCCTCTTGACTTCTCCAAGTTCACAACTTACTGAGTTACACCATCGAAGAGATCTGGACCTGATTGTCGAACCTTGTTACATACTCTATTCTTATTCACCGGACCAAAATAATCTTCAATTTGTCTTCCAGTATAAGCATACTATGTACTGCAGATGTGTGGGATAGACTTTTTTGCAATCAAAGACAACACTTATGAAGCCACACAGTGTCTCTTACCAACACTCCTAAAACATACATTGTCATTCCACCTCCATCCTCTTACAAATGTCAAAAGCATGTGACCATACACCTTCCGCCATCCAATTTACCTCCGCTTCTTCCAACTCCTGATATCCCTCCATTGAATATACCACCACTACTTCCAACACCTTATCCATCCATCCATAAATCTTCTACAAATCCCAATTGTGACCAACAAATGAACATATTATCTAAACATGAAGCTTCCTCTCCTTCCACCCACCCCATGGGATTTCAAAGTAAAAATTTGGATGCCTCTACACATAAAGCAAAAAATCCTAAAGGTCCTAATGCCTTAGGATATCAACCCAAAAGAAAAGAATCAAAGAATGATCCATCTCAAAAGCTGCATACACCCACACACCTTACAGTAAAAATGAAAAAGGTGTGGGTCCCCAAGCAACAAGTAATTGCTGCAGAAGCTGCACAAAAGCTGCATATATTCAAACCCATACATTCGCAAGCAAATTCTAAAAGAAAAGTGGTATGGGTCCCTACGCAACAAGCCATCAAGTCAAATGAGGCATCCACCTCTTGCGAATCCCAACCATCTCCTTCCATCCAAAAATCCCATTCTATCCAAAAGTTTCAAAATCTGTCATCCCACATGAAAAGAAAAAATCATAAAAATACTAAGCCCATGTGGTTCCCCAAATTCTTACATCATCCATCTCCTAAACAAACATCCCCATTGCTTCCTACCCCACCATCCCATAAAAAACTTCAATGTTTATCACGGTGTGTGTAAACGTTGGTCATGGTTCTATTCCATTCCGCATCATTTTCTTAAACCTCCATCTCCCCATCCTTCACTCACTATGCTACATATCTTCCTCATCACTTCCCTATGGTCCATGCTTTTGTATAAGCCTTCCATCCATCTTCCATGCATAAATCCCTCCCTACATAATCCACTATTTATCTCCATAATCCATATCATAATCCACTATCATTCCCATTATAATCCACTATCATATTTTTCATAATCCATCATCTACCTAATCCATCTTTCACGCAATCTCCCCTACCAACATCTATGAGCACACTTGACATGGTCCATGCGACGACACCCTTCTAGCGGGACTATCACTTTCATGGAACTAGACACTTGAGTTCTTCCCATCCATATCCATCTATCCTAGTCAAAAAATTTAGAAAGAAAAAAATAAATAAAAAGAAGAAATAAAAAAAAAGTAAAGAGAAATCCCTTCATCCAACGGTGAAAACCTGGTAAACAGGTGCCCTAGATAAGTACCATGATGAAAACTTAGCAAATAGGCGTCATGTGTAAGTCTAATCTTCTATGTCACCTACACTTGGGGACATGTTGTCTCACCTACCTTATCATTTTCCATCCTATCATTTCCTATCTTACCATCCATATCCATTACACCCACATACATATACCTATCCTACTAAGTCCATTCATCCTCTCGTCTTGCTTTTGATCTTGATAAAAGATTGGGGGCAAAATGTTGAAACGTGCTTTGGTTATCTCTTGATGTACTCCATCCTTTTCAAACCAATCCATCCTATCATCCTTTCATAATCCCATTGTCATCAGCCCAATCCTATCACTATCCTATAGTCATAAGCATTGTCAGGAAAAATCCTAAGTATTGTACCTAGAATGGGGCATGTTATTTCCTATGCGACATAGCCTTTGAGATCACATCCTAGCTATCTTATGCATACATCTGATGTCACCTATCCTCTTATCCAATCATTTATCATGAGTCTTCCTTCCCATCCCTTATCGCCCATCCTTTTATCTATTCATCCTAATCCATCCTATATCGTTTCTTGCACCTAGACTTGGTTCCCTCCCTCATCATTGGTATCTAGCACAAAAGGTTGCACAAATTGTAAATCCATTAACATCCCAAAACATTCAAAAAATCCAAAAAAATCGTATAATGTCCTGAAAAAATTCTTAAAAAATCATTAAAAGTTCTAAAAAAATCCAAAAAAAATCACAAAATGTCCTAAAAAAATCCAAAAAAATCATAAAAAGCCCTAAAAAAAATCCAAAAAATCATAAAATGCCTTGAAAAAATACACAAAAATTAAATATTCCCAAAATACAAAAAAATCATAAAATCCAGCAAAAATCCAAACAATCATCAAGGTCAATCTTCAAAATCAAATCAAATCACTTCCTCAAAATAAATCCAATCACTTCATCAAATCAAGCCAAACTTCTAACCAAATCAGCAACCAAATCATCAATCAAATCATTCATCCAATCATTAGTCCAATCATCAAATTCAATCATCAAAATCAAATCATCAAATCAAGCCAATCTCTCAAACAATCAAAATCACCAAATCCAATCGTCAATCAAATCAATAATTTTATCTGGAATCATCAAATCCAATCAAATCATCAAATCAAGTCAATATCTCAATCCAATCAAATCATTAATCTAATCATAAAATCAAATTCCATCATCAAAATCCTATCATCAAATTCAAAATAAATCCAATCAAACTAATCAAATCAAAGCAAATCAATCCAATCCATTGATAAAAATCTCATCAAATCAATCATCATCACCATCAATAAAACACCGATCAGAAATACATCTCATCTCTATCGTTACGTACCTTGATCCCATGGACACGGGTATGTAGGCAATCTAGGACACAAGGGAAGTGCCCAGATTCAGGCACAGGCGATATTCCTCTTTCTTCTCTCATCATCTTCTTCTATCATCTATCTCCATCAATTCGTCAATATTTCAAAACAATTCTTCCAATCAATCTTTATCAATCAATTCTTCAATCACTTCTTCTTTAATCTATCACTTCTTCCCATCATCCATCCAATAAACTCAAATGCAAGTCATTGTTTATCCATACCAATCAAGTCAATCAATCTTGCCAAATTATCCAATCACATCAATGGTCTTGATCCTAGCCTTGTTGTAAACCCAATCATCATCAATCATCAATCATCCTTGTGTTGATCTAGGGATACATCGTTCCCTTCCATGACAACACTATCATCTATCATCACCCATTAATCAACAATTAATCATTGTTTTAAAGCTTGACAAGGGCAATACTTTGTTTTTGTATCATTTGTGCATGCTTGCTTGCTTGCTTGTGTGTGTTATCATTTTTGTATATGCATCTGTATCATCCCAGTTAATATTCATATCTTGTATCCAGACAAGGTTGTATTATGCTGGGGCATGAGACACATCGTCACCTTGGTTCTCATACCCTAGTGCATAACGTCTCGCGCTAAATCAAACATATGATTGCTCACTTTCATTGTAGCATAACGTATCCTTCCTTTCCTTCTCTCCTTTTCCTAATCTTTTTCAACCAATTCCAGTTCATTTCGAGAGCCTACCCATGTTTCTTCTAACCCACCTATCCTCTCGAGGGGGCATCATCATCCTATCATTCCATCACTATCTTGTTTTCCTTTCCATCATCATCTCCTTTTCTTCTATTCACACCTTAGCTTCTTTGAAATGATGTTACTCGACACAAATCTCATCATCTCAAACATCATCTCAAAGAGGGGTAAAATGTAGACACCCAAAAAGTCCACTTGTCACAACGTCACATCAATTAGAACATCTTGTAGCATTTTCACCCTAGATATCCATACTATCACCTAATCTAGATTTTTCCTCTAATAAATTAAATAAATACAAAATTTATTTAATTTATCCCATCCCCTAGCATTATTAAATAAATAAATTTTATTTATTTATTTAATTTCCCTTTCCTCTTAAATTAAATAAAATAAATCTTTTTATTTTATTTTAATTTATCCTTTTAATCCTCACATGCATCATAAATTATATAATTTAATTATTTAATTATGATTTTGCCCACCTTCCATTTTTATCTTAACTAATCTCTCTAATCACTCTTCCACCTTCCAATTCCATCTCCCAAATCACTCACCTACCTTCCATTTTTCTCTCCCAAGTTGCATAGTCACTTTCTAATTCAATTATCACTCACAAATTGGAAGGTTTATCCCTCCATTTTCTCATTGTGCTCTATAAATTGACCAATTTTCATGCCATTTTCATGGATGAATCTTCTAAGCACTGTTACTTTGCCAAAATTCCTCCTCGTCCATCAATCTACCTATTTTCCTCTATCAACCTCAATCCCATCAAATCTCCATTCTATCATCATCATGCTACAGATTGTGAGCAACCCACATTTTCAGCAAGAAATCATCCAACCTAGGTGATATCATTTAGTTTTCATGTCTTTATTTAGTTTGGTTTTGATTTCTTGAGTTTGGGTTGGGTCTTGATCTTTGCATTTTTTTTATCTTTGTTAAATTCTACCCAACACAGTTGGATTCAAAGAAATGCTAAATATGGTTGAGGATTGTTGTAGGGTAGGATATATCTTTGAGATGCTTAGTGTGGCAATAGTAGGTTAATAACCAGAAGACTAAATGGAATAGGAAAATAATGTTTTATTATCTATGCAGACCATAGTTCAGTATAAAGATAATCATGGAATAATTGTAGAATTTTGGAAATAGAAATGGTGAAATTCAATTAAAAAAGAAAATGATAAAAGGTAGAGGAATAAAAAATGTCCCTAGATGCAGCTGGATTGAAGGCATGTATTTTTTGAGAATAAAGATAGTAGGGTATTTTCTAGATTTAAGTCATTTATATTATGCTATGAAAGAAATGGAAAGAATAATTCTTCTATGAAAATAATAGAATCAACAATGTTTTATTTAACCCTATAGTATACAATTAATTATGATTTCATATAGGCAAGTTGAAATCACTTACCTAGCCTGCAACTTGTCTCTTCCATCTTCCCTTTTTCCTTCTTCCCCTGAAATTTTTTCTTCCCAGAACATTATCTACCAAAAAGAATAAAAGAACTAGAATTCCCCTTCTTACCTCCTCCTCCCCTCCATTTATAGGTTTTGTTTATTATTTTAATTTCTATTTTGAAGTGGAATTGCCTACACTAATTGAGTTATTTTCCTCGCTTAACTGATAAATCAAAGATAGATAACTTACACTAAGAGGTAGTTATCTTCCTTAGAACTCATGAGAGGACATTCAAACTCTCTTATTAGCTTAGTCATGCATCACTTAACTAGAATTCAAACAAAAAATTACACTTAAATAATGAAAATTAGTTGACTTATTTTTGCATGTAAATATTTAACAAAGAGATTTAAAGTTGATCTCCATAATTAGCTTACATTTATAATTTTTTAATTAGTAAAATTTAAGAGAATTATTTGAGCATTTTAAAATTAAAAATAAATTCTAGTATATTTTATGATTTAATTTAATTTAATTGTGTTACATTAGAAAATGTCTCCCTAGGACTTTTTCCCTCCTAAGTTTAGCTCCTAGGTCCGTTTAGTGTAATCATGCATGTTTATTTAAACTCCCAATGGAAATCCCTGAAAACCCATGTCAAAATGGACCTAGGGGATAGTGATGAACTTGACCCTGCCTTGAAAATAAGTCCCAAGACTTGGGCGCATGTGCCCTAGTTCTACTCTATTTGGCATGGTTCCAAATTTTAAATGTCGGTTATGTGACCGTTAGAAGTGTCTGTCGCTGACATCTTAAGTTTAAATTATGAAATAAAAGTGGGAATGTGTTTAGTTGCATATATAAGCATGTTTAGGGATTCACTTGTAAACCAAAAGATGATTATGAACTTTTGTTGCACCTATGATTTTAGAGCATTCAAAGTATTCATTGTTGCAAAGCAGACTTGTCTTGTTATTGTGTTTGTTATGCAGATTTGGCTTCATCTTCTCATGATGTGAAGGATTTTCATCTGCATGCGAGCTACACCTTCGAGGTGACATTTATTTTTGTTTTCAATCATTTATGAATTGGTTTTTGCCTCTAACCCACAGAGATATGCACTCTCTATCTAACAATGGTGTTTAGAAGACTTGAATGTCCTTTCAGGGCTTGACTAAGGCAAGCTTCTAGACACCACAACCCCCAACCCCCTTTTTTGTGACTGCGGGTTATAAGTGCAGAAGTGAAAGAAGTGGATTTGCAAGGAGGCATAATAGAGTGTTAGAATTACAGATCTAAGAAGAAGACTAGGACCTAGACTTGGGCACCCACTCTTTAGTCCTCTAGATTCTCGAAGTAGAAAACCTCTATGACAGTTGTGATTAGTTATAGACAAGTTCCATAGATTCATGAAGAAGTTGCCACCTTGGACTCAGGTTCCTACTCTTTTGTCCCTGACTTTTCTACATCTGGAATCTTGAAATCTTGTGTGTATCTAATTGTCATTTGATATCTCTGTGTGTGAGCATTTGTCGTGATTCATCCATTTATTTACGACTTTGTGAAATTAGGGTTTAAGCATAACTAGGCTTTAATTAATCAATTAATCAACAAATTCAAAGTTTCCTCTTCATTCCAAGTGACACTAAACATGTAGCAGAGCCCTGTTGCAAGAGTTGTGGCTTGACTCGATTTATATCCTTGAATGTAAGGTGTGAAAGGAGGATTTAACCCACACATCCATTAAAATTGGAAACCCCTCTTTTTACACCAAAAATTTTGGTGATCCCATGTTTTATTTGAATTTTGCACCTTGTTGAGTGTTGCACTTCAGATTGGCATTCATTTAATTCATCATTTTCATATTGCATTTGAAAATTTACAAAAAAATTGAAAAAATTGAAATTTTTTTTGGCATTTTAGGCTTGCATTTTGAAATAATTTGAATTAATTTTCATTTAATTTATGATTTTCAAATTATATCTGATATAAGTTACATAAATTCATCATATTATAATCTTTTTAATTGTATTTTTCATATCAAAATTGCTAGGGTTTGCTTGAAATTTTGAATTTTTCTTACAACCTAGTGATTTCAAAAACTAGGGTTTGTAGCTAAAATCTTGTTTCAGATTTTACTACTCATCTTAGGCACTCATTAAAATCTGATTTTTGTTTGTAGTGTTGCATTATTGTGTGTTTTTGTATTTACATTCAAAATTTTGCATTTACACATAGGCAATTTCAACAAAAACTAACATATTCACTTATTTTTCCTTAAAATTGCACTTGCATTGATATTTTAGGATTTTAACATCATTTTCAGATCTGAGCTGAGTTTTTTAACATCCTAAACCTGATTATAATTCATTCATATATCATTTTGCATATTTTCATGCCTTAATTTCACAATTAGGGTTTGAAAACCTTGCATTTTCACTAGATTTTGCCTTGTCATCTATCTAGATCTACATTATAAGTGTGTTGTGAAGGATATTTCTGCATTAATGGACTGATATTAAGGTTATTATTTTCTTTCCCTCATCAATTTCCTTACAACACCTTATCTTTTAGTGATTTGAATTGAAAAATTATAGAAAAAGTGAAAATTTTAGGTGCATAAACAAGCATAATTTGTATTGTTTCATTGCATTCAATCTAAATACATACAATCATCAATTGGACCTTGTTGTGTTGTACTCTATTTCTCCTATCCATTGTGTTTATTGTGAACTTGGTGTGTCCTTTTAGCCCTTTTCCTTCAAACATGTGCTTAGGAATGAAATTGTCACACATCTAAGGTGTGTTAAGTATCTTATAACTTTGCATGTCTTCTCCTATTAGATCTTATTAGACATTGATTTTACAAGACATTCCATTTTGGCATCTTCATCTCATTTCTCTTTTTGTATCTTTACATGCATATATCGAAAACTTTGATAAATTCTACAAATTTCTTAATATGAATCGTCATGTTCTCACTTATATACAAGCTATTTATCACAAGGATTTATTTAAATGCTCTTCATTTGAAATCCTTGACTATGTATATGAATTTGACAACTTCATATCTCTCACGAATACATACCCTTTGGTAGTATAAGATTTGACAAAACACATTGAGAATGATGAGTGTGAAAATTCTCTTAATGCTTTGGAACTAATAGCTAAAATATATGAGGATGATGATGATGATGATTCCATAACTTATCTCACTTCTCCTATAGTTGAATATCCAAAAACCTTGGATGAGAAGACCATGGATAGCTCTACTTTAAGTCCCTTAGACATCACTAATGATACAACACCTAACCTTCCTAATAACATGGTACCTTCTTTTCATTCCAGTGCTCTCCTTGGCCAAGATGAAGCATTAGTGGATGAGAAAAGGTCTCTCACATTAAATCCTTTAATGATAGATGTTAGGTACAATCAAAACAAAAATAATGTTAATTCAATCTTTACTAACAGACTTATTCCACCCACTAAGGGATTACTTGATATTCCTAAGATGGTTGTGCAAGGGCCACCTAATGCATCTTCTTGCTTAAAACTAGTTATTATGGTTCAAGGTGATCAAAAACCACCTCGACCCCTAGATTACATTCTAAACTATGCAAGACAAATCACTCAAAGAAATCAAGGTGTTCAAAATGTGTTGCAACAACCACATCACAATATTATTACTCACACATACAACACCTATAATAACAATAAAAGTAAGCAAGCACCTCATGTGCCTCCCTTCCATGTTCTCAACCTATACTACCTCCGCCACCTTGTCTTACTCCTAAAAGTGGTCAAGAATATGATCTTGTCAAGCAGCTTCGTGTTACTCTGACTAAGATCTCTCTTTGGGATTTAACACAAACATCGCCTACATACCATGGAATGCTCCAAGAAGCTTTACAAAAGGTGATTGTACCACCTGTTGTTAAGCCAAATGATGTAGCAGCTCTATTAGATTGTATGCATGTGACAAAAATGGATATTTTGTTTCAACCACATGAAATATTAACAAGTAAAGATGAATATGATGCACTTATAATATTTGCCATGATAGATAAAAAGTTGATAAAGTGAGTTATGATTGACAATGGATTAGCTCTTAATGTTTGTAGCATTGACTTACTACACAAAATCAAGATTGACACATCTTTAATCAAACTGGATATAATTAGCATTAGTGGCTTTAATAATGTTGGTATAAAATATGTGGGTACCATAACTTTACCTGTAAAGGTTGGACCTGTGACATTATCTACCTTTTTTCATGTCATGCCTTGTTCACTTTCATACAATATGATTCTTGGTAGACTGTGGATTCATGCCATGGGGGCGGTTTCATCTACCCTTCATAGATCAATAATGTTTATTTATCAAAACAAGCCATACACCGTGGAAGCTAATCTTGAACCAGATAATCATTTACATAATGAAGCACGAAAACAAGTTTACAATCATATAAGCTTAAACAACTTACGAGTTGATTCATCAACACCTCTTGCCATGGATAATGTGGCACAAGACTCCACACCATCAAATACACTTTTTGGTGATGATTGGGGTTCATTAGATTTTACTCCTTCTGGACCGAGGGAATATAAACTTAATAACTATGACACATCAAAAGTCACATCGATCTCATTAAAACAATCTTTGGAAACTCATGAGAAAACTAAAGTCTCCTTGGTAGAAAACAAAGACAATACCATTATTTATACTACAAATTATGAGACCTATGAGGCTTCACCATCTTCTAAAGAAATGACATCCCTCTATGGTTAAGGATTTAAAATCCTTTATAACAACTGTGACTATGTAGGTAATGGTTGTGGTGTAAATCAACAAGGAATCAGAGTACCTTTACAAGTTGTTGGAATTAACTACACAGCCAATATTGGATACCGCTCTTTGAAGCCCACTAAAGCCTCTCGTCATCCTAAACTTATTGTTAATATAATCTTGACAAGACTGAAACAACATGAGAGATATCCTGGGTTGATAGACAAGAATTGTCCGCTAGGAGCTATCCCTATGAATCAGGTAAATATTTCTCCCTCTTTAAGCCACTCGTTGTAGCAAATATTATAGTTGCCTTCAAGGGTGGCCTTCTCCTAGATATGTATGTTCTTAACATTGGGTTGTATCAGGTAAATATTTCTAACCCTTTCTCTCTTGTGTTGTGCTCCCCCATGATGTGTTATGTGTTGTTTAGGCCTCCTAGGATGACCCTTGATACTCTTGTAAGGTCAAGGATACTAGGAGACTGCCTCTATTGTGACCATTCTTCTATTTGTATCATCATTCTTCTATATTTCTCCTCTCCTCTATTTTATTTTTGTGTGTCATACATTAGGGGCATAGTGTTACGGTTGGTGACCTAGGGGCACCCTCCTACATGACAACCATAAGGCACTTCTTCTCCTCTCTTTATTTATTGTTTACCTTCCTCTAGTGGTTCTAACTAGCTGGCGAATGACAAAAAACAAATAATACTGATACGGACCATGTGTCCCTTCAACGAGTAAGAAAAAATGGACCTAGTCCATACATGACGACGGGGTTGATATATATTATCCGACGCTTGGCTAGGAGAATCACTCCGTGTGATATTTTGATGTTGTCTTATCATACTAACAAACTATAACAATAAATCTACTCCATGCACTTTGTTTATCTTTGAATCTCACCCTGGTTACACTTGGTTTTGAGATTTCGGCAATATAGCCCCATAGTTATACTTAGATTTCAAACCCATAGTATAGCCTCAGCTCTTTATGTGAATGATTGCATGCATTGCTTTTATCATGTGATGTGGTTATTATCTTGGAGAAAGCTTTCTACCTCTTTTCTTGTAGAAAATTGTGTGTTTGTGGGAACATTCGGTGATTGTAAAGTACATGTCACCTCTAGGGGGCATGGGTTTTGCAAAAGCTCTTATTCCCTTGTGTGTTTTCTCTCTACCTTAACATGCTTGATATCGATACATGACATCAACCACCTTAAGGTGGGGGAATATATAAGGTAAGTTGTCAATGATTTTGGTACTAATAAAGCATGTTTGCATACATTGATCTATTTTGTATACCTCCTTTTCACTGTAAGGCATCTCTGTGATGCAGGTGGGGATGTATACTTTTGGCATATGCTTCCTCTTCACTGTAAGGTGTCTCCATGATGCAAGTGGGGTTACATTTTTCAAAGCCCTATGAGACCCGTATTCTGTGTACTCCTATTTCTTTGATATCTTTGATGTTCCTAGAGACATTTTGATGATTATGATACTCAGTACTTATGGATGACACATTTATTTATTGTGGATGACATTTGATTTACTTATGGATGTTATATTTTATGATTCGATTCCATATGATATCCTTTGATGAGATTATTTGATTTATGTATTTGTGAATGATGAATTTTATATATTAGTCTATGATTACTAATGGATTTGTGATAATATGTTATTCATGATGGATATATTTTGGCTATTTATTGTACTGACACTTCTTGTTGAGTATACAGGTGGAATTATTATGTCAATGGATAATGGGGGTCATTTAACCACTTAATGTCTTTCTGTGTGATGTCGGACAGGAGCAAGAGCTAGGCATGGAGCCCTAAGGTCTATTGGTTATGATGTTAAGAAATGTTATTTTTAGTTTTGCGTGATAAAATGATTATGTTCTTGTGTGGGTTTTAACCTTGTAATTTTAAAGTGATTAAGTGTTTTTAAGAGGTCTAGGTTGTATTTTAAGTTTTGGAAATTGGCTTAGGTATAAAGTACATAGTTTATCTATTAATTTTTAACATTTATAATATTTTAAAAGGTTTTTAGACCCTCCTTTAAGCCCCACTTACAAAAGTGACAAAAATAGGAAGGTAGTTGAGTGGTTGAGGTAGTTGGTTGGTTGAGTTAGTTGGATGGTTGAGTTAGTTTTGGGTAGGAATTTACTCCTTCCTTCTCTTTAAAAGCTCTTCATGGAGTGGGGGGGTGGCTTGCCAATTTTATGATTTTCATTCAAGGATTCTACCATTAGTGGGATATTGTGATTGATGTATCATTTTTTCTTTATTGATTAAATGTAAATATTATATGTTTTTCTTTATTGATTAAATGTAAATTTTATACGTTTTTTTTATTGATTAAATGTAAATATTATATGTGTTTCTTTATTGGTTAAATGTAAATATTGTATGTCCTAAATAATATATGTTTTCTTTATTTATTAAATGTAAATGTTGTTTTTCTAAGGGTTTGTTGCTTGTGAAATTGGAAAAACAAACATTTCATTGCAAATCTTGAAAGAAGCATAATTGTTGCCTTATTTGCATGTCATAAACCTAGATCATCATAGCTTGAATTATATTTCTAATATTTACATTAGATTTAATTAGAACAACAGCAATTAGTCATTTAATAATTATGCATATTACATTTAAAATATCTTCATTGCTAGATTTTACAAAAAAGAAAAAAAAATTGCATTTTTTAGAAGACATAGTTACTATTGAAATTTAGGATTTGCATTTAATATCTTGTTTTAGATTTGCTTCTGTCATTTACATTCTAAAAAACTAAATTTAATTTGTTGTACCTCATGCCATATTTCATCTTGCATTGAAAATTAAAAGAAGGAACAACTTTTTTTAAGGGTTTTGTTGGGGTTTGTGAATATGTGCTTTACCTTGTGTTGTGTGATGTTCTTTATGTGTTTTATAGGGGAGTTGACCCCCTCTTATATAGAGGAGCCTTGGTCCTCCATGTACAGGGGTTTTGAGGGGGAGTAGCTCCATCACATTGGGGCTTTTCATTTTTGGATAAGAATATTCCACTCAAGTAATGGCCATTACCGGGGTATGAGTACCCTTGTATTTTACAGAAATATATATATATATATATTGTTGGGAGGTATAAGCGTGTGGATTGGGTAGAGAGTATGATATATTTTGTTCCCCATGTCTGGTTGAGTCCCTACTCTCCCTAAGTGGTTTTCCCTTAAGGTAAACCAATGTGATAGAAATGTGTTGTGCTTTATGTATATGTAAAATATTGTTGTTGTACTTGTGTATGAGTTGTGTGGCTTCATGTGGCTAAGTGATTACCCCATTCTCGGGGGTGGGATGTTATACAACCCTATGGATGGGTGGAGAGCCCATTGGCATATTGTTGTTTTTCCTCTCTTGTTCATTTTTAGGTCCTTGGATGGAGGTTGAAGAAGTTTTGGAGTTGTTCAAGTCTCTTGGAAAGAAAAGCAACGGTGTTTGTTTTCAAGAAAGACATCTTTGTTTCAAGATGTACTTTGTGTATCAAATGTTGTAGATTATTTGTAAAAGTCTTAAAGTAGCAAACTTGTGTTGTTTTATATGCATTTGAAGGAAAATAATAAAAATAGTTCAATTGTTAAGTTGTAAGTCAAAAATGCATGTGCAAGAAAAGTAAGTTACGTGTTTCCTTGGAAGAAAAGATTGTATCATTGCATTAATTAGTTACCAAGAATCCTCATGTTTCATAGATTATCTTGCAATTGTTTTTTATACACTTGATTTGGAAAATGTTAAAGAAAGACAAAAATGATTTAAATGTGTAATCATATTGAGTGCACTATATGATTCAATGAAGGAAATCCATAAGAAGAGAACTAGTTTTGAGTTAAGTATAAGGTAGTTTCTATATAAGAATCTTTAAATTAAGATTTGGAAAATAAAAATGAAGTTAAATGGAGTAAAAATTAATTGTAATAAATCTATCAATTTAAAATTTAATGAAAGCGTAATTAAATTTCTTTTTTTTAAACCATTGTTAAATTTCACAAGATTGTGATGTAATATATATACATGTATTTTAACTTGACTTAGACATTAATCAAACTTAGAATTGGATTATCATTGAACGTTAAACTCGTCTAGTGGTGGTAAATCAATTGCCAATAAATTATAAAGTTATGATTTGACATTAATAGTAATAAGTTGGAGTTGTAATTAATCTTAAAGTTTATCTCAATGAATGAATCTAGTAGATAGGCTAAATTCCATAGAGAAATATAGGAGATCTTCTTGAACTTCAAATGAGCGAGGAAATCCCTTAGTTGATGGGAATTGAAAACCAAGTCAACAAAGCAATAGCTAACTTATTTAAACCTTTGATCAAGAATATTAGTATAAACCAAGTGGAAATTTGGTTTAGTTTGAACATTAAGTCAATGAGATCAAATTTTAGACTATGAATTAAAACGTAGTAAGTAGTTACATTTAAATCTAAAACTACTAAAAATAGTAGGTAAATGTTGATTACAACTTAGAACTTGAACTTAAGCTAATGTATCTTTTAAGTTTTAATAGCATAAAAATAATTCTTGTGTCATTGATGTTAATAGTAAAGTTAAGAATTAGTTTCATTCACTTTAAAATTTTGTTCCATGCATGATTATTTGTGAAAGGTTATTTATATTAAACGTGGCTCTTCATTTTCAAACTCTTGATAGTCAAGTTATTATAAAGCAATATTTTTTCTCTTTATAGCTATACTAGGGAAAGAAATGTATATAGAAAATGGGAAATTAGTTAGAAGAGCGACCAAATTCTATACTCTAGGATACCTAGGAAAAGTTTTGTACATCTCAATAAGGAAACACTTAGGGAAAAATACAAACTAAGATTGTTTAAGCAGTGAGAGGACATCATAAACCTAATGTCATTGATTTTAGATTAACTTTAAAACTTGAATTTACCTTAGTAGTACTAGCAAGTGTAAAAATATTTGGTAGTTGGGTTTAGTTTAGGTTGAGTAAAACTTAGGGCGTGACAAGCCCTCTACAGAGGCGAGGATGATGTATCTCTTGAGCTAGTGCACATCCTTTTTATTTCAAAAGTCCTCTGAGTAGGTAGGGTTGGTGTATCCTCCCTTAAGCGTGTCTTTGGTGGTTGTTGTGGCATAAGCCCAACCGTCAGGTGTGCTTGCAATGTGCCTGAGATGGTGGGGGCTTAGCAATAAGTTCCTTCCATCACCTTGTTTGTCATGTTTTAGATGTCTAGTACATCTTTGGCATGCTATATGGCTCTCATTTTTTCTGTGTGTCTTCTATGTGTTTGTTCCCAAGTATAGTCCAAAGAGTGTGGTAAAATGCCCCTCCTATGATTTGGGATTTGTATGGCATGTTTGTTCCCAAGTATAGTCCAAAGAGTGTGGTGAAACGGCCCTCCTATGCTTTGGGATTTGTATGATGTGTTTGTTCTCAAGTGTAGTCCAAAGAGCATGGAAGAATGTCCCTCCTACATTTTGATATTTTATATTATGTGTCTGTTGCCCCATATGTAGTTCAAAGAGTGTGGCAAAATGCCCCTCCTACATTTTGGGTGGTGTGCTGCATTTTTACTTTCCATGCATCTATATAGATGCATTCATTTATATATATGAAAATGAAAAAAATAAATAATCACACATTCACTGTATTTTGTGTGTCTTCAATACTGTCTTCTCTGTGTCTTGCATGCATGTTATTGTCTTCTCTGTGTTATGCATGCCTATTACTATCTTCATTGTGTTTAGAATGTCTATGATGTGTCTTCTCTAATGTCTACCTGAAACTAGGGGTTAGAAATAGTTCCTCAATCTTTGTGTAGACATTAGCTCTAAGTGCCTGGCATGTTTATTGTGTTTGTTGATCATACTTTAATGCATGTATGGGCCTTGTGTTCATGCATACATTAAAGTGGGGGGTAAATGTTATGTCAAAAAATGTCTCCCTAGAACTTTTTCCCTCCTAAGTTTAGCTTCCAGGTCCTTTTAGTGTAATCATGCATGTTTATTTTAACTCCTGATGGAAATCCATAAAAACCCATGTCAAAATGGACCTAGGGGCAATGATGAACTTGACCCTACCTTGAAAATAGGTCCCGGGACTTGGGCACCCACACCCTAGTCCTGCCCTATCTAGCGAGGTCCCAAATTTTAAATGTCAGTTATGTGATTGTTAGAAGTGTTTGTCACTAACATCTCAAGTTTGAATTATGAAATTAAAGTGGGAATGTGTTTAGTTTCATATATAAGCATGTTTAGGGATTCATTTGTAAACTAGAAGATGATTATGAACTTTTGGCACACTTATGATTTTAGAGCATTCAAAGTATTTGTTGTTACAGAGTAGACTTGTCTTATTATTGTGTTTGTTATGTAGATTTGGCTTCATCTTCTCATGATGTGAAGGATTTTCATCTACATGCAAGCTACACCTCTGAGGTGACATTTATTTGTGTTTTCAATCATTTATCAATTAGTTTTTGCCTCTATCTCACAGGAATACGTACTCTCTATCTGACAGCGGTGTTTGGAAGACTTGAATGTCCTTCCAGGGCTTGACTAAGGCAAGCTCCTAGATACCACAACCCCCAACCCTCTTTTCTATGATTGTAGGTTACAGGTGCAGAAGTGGAAGAAGTGGAGATATAGGGAGGCATAACAGAGTGTTGGAATTACAAATCTGAGAAGAAGACCAAGACCTGGACTTGGGCGCTCACTCTTTAGTCCTCCAGATCCCTGAAGCAGAAAACCTCCATGATAGTGGGGATTAGTTACAGACAAGTTCTAGGGATCCTTGAAGAAGTTCCCACCTTGGACTCAGGTGCAGTGATAACTTTAAGAAACTCCTAGAAAAAGATATAAATCCTAGAGAATCTTCCATTTTTTTGGAAAAAAATATTAATTTCTATTGGCGAATCTTTCCTTTTTTTAAAAAAAAATAATTTTATTGGTGAATTTTTTAAATCACTAGAAATTTGTAGAAAATCTTGGTGAATCTTGGCAAAAAATAGGAAAATTCATTGATTACCATGGTGAATTCTTTCAAAAAAAAATTAAATTCCTATGGAAAATAAAAGGCCTGAAGGTGGCAGCGATTGACTAGTTTAAGGTGTAGTTCTCATGTCTATAATTCCTTAATTTCTTAATATTTTAAATCAAAAAATTAATATTTTAAATTGTCCTTAAATTATTTTTACCACCATTGCTTTTATTTATATTTAATGGTTTGGGTTCTATTTCGCGAGCCAAAATGTACCTGCTAAGCTCTAATGCCCCCATGGGCCTTGGAGCTCAGCTGTAATGCCCCTCATTTCTCATCTTGGAGGTGCAGATGGTCTAGCTAAGGAGCATGAAGATGAAGGTAAAATAATAGGAATATTTAGACTATGTTAGATAGTTGATGTTGTACATTATATGATGTTGGTAGATGCTACATTCATGTTGGTGACATTCCTGATTATCCTCATGTGTGGTTTCATATGACAGTTAGCATATTTTATTGATAACCCTTGTTGTGACATTGATAATTCATACGCTCTAACATTGTTTTACATTCAGGTGATTATGATGTTGATCTTACTATGATTGTCATAAGTTAGAATTGATTTTTATGTGACTAATTTTGTATTATAGGATGATCTGATTATTGTGTGGTGTGAAAAGAGACAATGTCATACCACTCATTCATGAGCGTCTGACGATGCTATAATTCTCTTTCACTTTGTGAAAATTTGATATTTATTATACTTGTGCATAGACTGTGTTGTGTGCTGCAGGTTACAGGTATCAGGCATTGACTCCACCTAAATTGACAGGTCTGATCGTGCCTTAAAACCAATGGAACTATTAAACAGAGATAACATATGGTCCCCTAGTTAGCCATCATCCTTGAAAAGGATGAGTATCCAATTTTGCACCCAGTCAGTGTTGTCTGTATGGGCATGATAGTCAGTCGTTGTGGTCATAATTTTCGATCATGCATAGTGTTAGGTATTGTTTGGCATTTGGGTTATTTTGTTTAGAATTGTTTGATTAATGCTTTGGTTAATTGTTGCATTAAAATAAAATTAGTAAGTTAAGAAGGTACTTTTGATAAATAAATAAAGATAGATGCTTTTATGTAAATTTAAGTTTATGGGAAATTATATTATATTGTATTTTACGGTCAATAAATAATAATAATTATAATGAGGAAAAATAAAGTGTTGTTAAAACGGGAATATAATTGATAAAATTAAAATGAAAATATTTTATAAACAAGCAAATGTTTTGTTAGTGGCAATAAAAATAAATTTATAATATTTATGAGTTGTCATAAAAACTTATATATATAGCAAATTCTAAAATAAATAAAATCAAAGAGAGATTATTGTCTGGTTAAAATAGCATGTTGTAAGAAAGTATTAAAGGTAGAATTTATTGCCATTATAGAGGGAATCTTAGAAATAATTGCTTCTTTTGAGTAAGAGACTAATTTTAGTAAGTAGAAAGAAATTGTTTTTTGAGAGGAAGTAATAAAGGTGAAATTTAATGCCTTTAATAAGGAGAATCTTTTGGAAGAAATTATGGGGGTGGTTATGCATGCTCAACTTTATTTTTAAATCTGAAGATATAATTTGGGGAAGGAGCATGCATTTAAAAGAGGAGAATATGTTTTATGTTTTCATGAGATCTCTCTCTCAGGAAGTTCTCATTGTTCTTTTGGCACCATAAACCATAGCTTCCAAAAGAAAATGTTAAAGTTGGAAAAACCCCCTCACAAAACCCAGTGATCACCTGCAAGCAAAATAACCTGTCACGTAGAAGAGATTCGAACAACACAAAGATATTGCTCTGCAAGCCAAGAGTCAAATTACATAAACAAGAATGAATAATTACAAAGAGATCAATCCTTAAGAAAGAATATCAAAACCCTAAAGTGAACCCTAGGATTTAATAAAAGAATTATTAAATAATAAAGTGCCTAAATTTAGCTTAAGTGAAAAATAAAGTAAAGGTGACTTAATTAATTAATCAATATGATCAAATTAATTAAGTAATTAATCTATTACTCTAACAACCCCCCTTAAGATGAACTTAGGGAGAAGCTAAAAAACTAAGGACAAATGCATGAAAGCAAAGATGGGTCCTAGCAACTAGGCCTGATGAGGTACCCAAGTACAACCAAATCTCTATAAAGTGAAGTAAAGGAGAAAACCCAGTGGGAAAAAACTCCTCTCCAAAAAGAGATGAAATCATGTAAAAAATATGAAGGAAGGAAGGCCTCATGAAGACCCCCCAAGGACAACTTCCTTCACCCCAAGCATAGATCGCAACTGAAGATAGTGAGGTGATGTCAAAGGTTTCGTGAAGATGTCTGCAACCTACTCCTCTATAGGAATGTACTCCAAGATGAGAGAAGCATCCTAAATCAACTGCCTGATGAAGTGCATGTGGATCTCAATGTGCTTAGTTCGCTGATTCTCCACTGGGTTGTGTGAAATGTGAATAGCACTCTGATTGTCATACCAAAGAAGAGTGGGACTATCAGGAGGAAAACCAAACTCAGTCATCAACTTTCGAAGCCATAAAACCTCCTAGCTAGATAATAATGCAGCTCAGTACTCAGCCTCGGTAGATGATAATGCAATAGTAGATTGCTTCTTGTAAGACCATGTAATAGGACCAGAACCAAGTCAAAAAATAAAGCCAGAAGTAGACTTCCGATCATTGACATCACCAGCCCAATCTAAGTCAATGAAGCCAACAATGTGAGGGGCTCCTGATGTGTAGTGAATGCCATAATGTGTGGTGCCCTAAATGTACCTCAAAATACGTTTGGCAGCTTGCCAATGGCTCTTATGTGGATCATGTGAGAACCAAGAGACAAGGCCAACCACAAAGGAAAGATCAGGATGAGAATGTGTCAAGTACAACAAACTGCCAACCAACTACCTATATAATGTAGAATCTACTAAAGGAGTAGAGGAAGTGGAAGACAAGACAACACCTGACTGAAATGGTGTGGGGGCGGGCTTACAATCAAGCATGCCAAATCTCTGGAGCATATCAAGAGCATACTTCTGCTGAAATATGGAAATCCCATCTAAAGACTGAATAACCTGTAGACCAAGAAAATAATGTAGAAGACCAAGATCTGTCATCTCAAACTGCTCCATCAAAGCTCTCTGAACACTCTGAATCATGGTATCAGAGCTTTAGATCTATAGCTTCCTATTCATCATTTGAGGGATTAAAGCCTTGAAAGAATATTTGAGTGCATCTTGAGTCATTTTTTATCCCACCATTGCATTTAGAGTGCTGGAAATAGTCAAGATTGGCCTTTGTTTCATCAATTTTGGACTCACCTAGGATTTAATAAAAGAATTATTAAATAATAAAGTGCCTAAGTTTAGCTTAAGTGAAAAATAAAGTAAAGGTGACTTAATTAATTAATCAATATGATTAAATTAATTAAGTAATTAACTATTACTCGAATAGAAAAGACTTGGGGGAAAATGGATGCGAACTAGAAAATTTTGTGAAGATGTGATAGAAGTAATATTCCAGGTATGGACTGAGATATGAATCTGATTTATTGTTGCATTAGATTTAGTGAAATGAATTTGTAATATGCAAGATTTATATTATTCTGTGAATTCTTTTCCACATATTCTGAACCCACGTTAGCCATAACTTTATTTTTACAAACTGGGTTCCTCTAATTTTTTATATATGGTGCACGACCTAGTTATCTAAATCATATTCGAAGATTAGCCTTATCCAATTTGTCATTTTGGAGATATGAATATTTTGTGACTGTCTACCTCTCATTTGTTTCGTCTCTATTAAAATAGTTAGTTGTGTCACCAATAACTCTACTTATTTTGGTTGTTTGTTAGGTTATAAGAAGGCTATTAAATCTATATAGAATAGAAGTAGAATTCAATTTGGATAGATTGATTGTATATTAATGTTGATAAATTTAATTTAAATTGATATTAATTTTATTACGATTTATTAGTAGAAATATGATAAGTAGGTTTGGAATTTAGGTTTGTAAACAATGTATTTAAGATTTGATTTATAAGTTTGCTTTAGAAATTAGTTGATTACGAGTGGAATTGTATAAGGTAAATGGAACTTATGTAAATTGTATCAGTGGTTGTAATAGGGTCATGTTATTGAGGTTTAGTTTTCCTAAGGCATAGATTAGTATGTCCTGATTTCTTGTGTATACGATGTTGTAAGTGAATTTTGATGTGATAATAAAGTCCTTTATAGATGTGGTGGTTCATTAGTTGTATAGAGCATGTTTATTACTTGTTCTTAAGAAATGTCATGTTCTTATTAACCTTGTTGTTGAGAAAATGTTTGTATCATATTTATCTCTTGAACTCAATCAACCCTTTTCTATTCCTAGACTTGGTAAGTTAGCAGGTTAGAATGCTTTGTATTGGTTTATTCCATTAATAATAGTGTTGGGTAAGGGATTTTAGCAAGCCTGGTAATTATTATGAGGTGTAGACACCTCTAGAAGAATTATGTATTAGGTATGATCATTTTGGTATTCATAGGACCTATGTTAGTAGTGGTTTATAGAAGATTGATCACTTAAGCTTTCCCATAGCAACCTGAGCTTCTCTTCATATTCGTGTGTTGAACAGAATTTGGTAAAACCTAGAAAAATATTATTCTTTTACTTGTGCCCTCTTAGTGTTCACTCTTGGGTCGCTTTAGCCATGATACTTCTACTTGGTTTGAACCATCCTTTAAATGTGTTATGATCCTATCATATGCATGTGGTTAAAAGTGAGATAGTTTTGATGAAGATGTTAGATCTTTATGAATGTTTTGTTGTTATGTATTCCTTTCCTCTCAAGCTAACCTTATAACAAGGTTCTTTTTTTATAGCTTCGGGTTTTGTACCTTGTGATTCTAACTAGTGTAAGAGATTTATAGCATTCTAATATTATAGGCATTTAGTCTTGCTTATACAATGATATGTAATAGTATTTACAAAATTGCCTAGCTTATTAATGAAATCTACATCAGTGTAAATAGTGGTTTAGTGAATTTTTGTAGCCATTGGTATA
Source organism: Cunninghamia lanceolata (assembly GCA_027924645.1). Lineage (NCBI taxonomy): Eukaryota > Viridiplantae > Streptophyta > Pinopsida > Cupressales > Cupressaceae > Cunninghamia > Cunninghamia lanceolata. The sequence continues at coordinate 3,034,111 of BSBN01000332.1, forward strand.
GCATTCATGTGTTATGGTTATTAATACTCCATTGTATGATTTTAATTGTGGTGAGAGTCCCTCACTGTGATAAGAATTGTATTTAAATAATTGTTGTGTTTTAATATGTATGCCTTAGGGTTATTTGCATGTTGATCGCAATCATTTTTAATTAAAGAAAACTAAAATAAGTCTTGGGATCTATTGGTTTAAATATTGTTACTTGTGGACACTTATATATCATATGATCATAGTAGTTAGAATATTATTGTTCTACAATATAGAGATAGATTCACTTTGTGTTTGGTAGATGATTGATCATGGTTGGATTAATGTTACATTCTTTAAGACCCATAATTTAGTGCATCATATTATATGTTGCATTTGTAGTATTGTAATTGAAATATTGAGGAAGGGTCTTAGTTTATGATGTGCATTTGAGAGTGATTGTGATGTGAGACCATAGTGTTTAGTGTGTCAAGTGTTTGTGTCATTTGGGAAAGTTGATTCCAGAGGCCAAGAGGGGTAGTTGTGTGTATGACTCCTGTGATTATGTAATTTTACTAATGGTTGAATATGTATTGGTTATATGTTGACTCCCCTCTGTTTATGGATTCATGTGGTTATGATGACTGTGCAAGATGGATAATGCCTTGTTCAATGTACCTATTCATGTGGTTATGATAACTATTCAAGATGGTATTGCCTTGCTCTATGTAATGTGAAATGATGTATATTTTATGTTGTAAATGTATCATGATGAGAAATGTGATAGTTCATGCTTGGGTTTTGTTTTGGGCTTTAAGAATCTAGATACAGTGAAGGAGGAGTGGCTTTTAATGTGGGGTTGGTGCCCAAAGTGGCTTGTCAGGGTAATCCATTGGAAGTTGTTAATCTAGTGATAACTTAATAATAAATTTAGAGGGTTTGGTAGTTTTCACACTAGTCAAGTTAATTGGATGCCTCACTCATGCTTGTAGTGCTCATTCAAGTTAAGGATGAGATGAGAAGGCTGTAGTTGGCAAAATCAACTTCCTTGTCCTCACGAAAGGAATGTTGGTTCTGCATGTATCGCCCTATGGGGCTGGCATATAGTGAGAGACTGTCAGGGTAACCATAGATGGGGGTCGATGCCTAGAGAGAGACTGTCCGGGTAACCCATGGATGGGGGGCTGACGTCTACCTAGAGTATGTCAAGGTAACCCATGCTAGGACCATGTGATGACACTCATCCCTACTACAATCTAGCATTCTCTAGTTGTGTTCTCCCCTTTGTTTTGTGAATGCCTCTGGAAGTGATGTTTGAGTTACTTGTGATGTCCTTATTGATTGGTGTTGTTTTGAGTCATGTGTAGTCCTTGCACCTGTTAGCCTATTGTCTTCTTGGTTGTTTACTTAGTGGGACCTTATTGTTATCTCCAAGCATGGGGGGTGGACCTTAGGGTTCCACATGGTCAGGTGGTTGTGCTTTTATCTCCATTGGTTTCCCTTGTTGTTGTTTGTGTGGAAGAATGATGTACCTTGTATGGTAGATTTTAGATTTTGCTCTAGCTTGAGGAGATAGATACTTATGATCATGTTCCAGTCTTGTATATCAGTTGAATCATGTATTGTTATCTTGATGTATGTACTCCAATGTAATCTAGATAGCGATATTGTAAAAAATGTAATGTTGTACTCTCTTGTAAAAGAAACTATTTATATACTTGTGATCCTATGTGCAGGATCCTGATGTTACTTATCTGATGATATAATATGGAATTGCATGTGTCTATTCATCTGATGCAATTAGACTTAGAATGAATTGTGGTTGTTACTTAATTCATAATGTTGGTTAGATCTTATTTTAGTTTGTTAGTAATGCAGCCATGGAACCCTAGAGGATAAAGCTTAATTTAAATGTTATGAATAAATATATGATTGTCGTTATTTCTTTTGTTTTAAAAAAAATTATCCTTTTTGTAAGCTTAGTTGTGTTATCTTCTAGGTTCCTTGGTGGGGCATTACATCAGTAGGTACATTTTGCCCCATGGAATTCAACCCTAGTCGTTAGATTATAAATTGAGATCAACAGCCCAAAAACAATTTCAGGCTTGATGGGAATTGGAGCTCTATGGGTACATTTTAACCCATGGAATACAACCGCAATTGTTAGATTATAAATAAAATCAAAGATGGTGATTAAAAATTGGTGATATGGCTCTAAAGTAACCAAAAATTATATAATATTAGTGGCAAATTAATTTCATTTTCTACTAAAACTTATTAAATTTAGGCAAATCTGATCTAATTGGTATCGAATATTGTGGCAAATTTTTGAGTTTAAAAGTTTATTAAAATAAATGTTTTGGCAAATTCACTAGGAATAAAATAAAATTTTGTAAAAATGTCATGATTTAGGTCACCTTATAGCTTGTACTATTAGCCAAGTTTTGAATCCCCAATTTCAACTATTAGCCAATTAGCGAATATTAGACACTACAAAAATCACTACTCGTGTGCTCTCTCTTTCATCCCTGACTTTTTCACATCTGGAATCTCAAAATCTAGTAGATATCTAATTGTCATTAGATATCTCTATGTGCGAGCATTTGTTGTGATTCGTCTGTTTATTTACAATTTTGCAAAATTAGGGTTTTAAGCATAATTAGGCTTTAATTAATCAATTAATCAGCAAATTCTAAGTTTCCTCTTCATTCCAAGTGACACTAAACCTATAGCAGAGCCGTCTTGCATGACTTGTGGGTTGACTCGATTTATGTCCTTGAATGTAAGGTTTGAAAGGAGGATTTAACCCACACATCCATTTAAATTAGAAACCCCCCTTTTTACACCAAACAAATTGTATTATTCATTTATTTGTAAAAATTAAAAAATATCATTGTTTATTATTTATTTTATCTTTATCTTTGCTATTGTCAATATTTAATTAATTACCCCTATATTTTATTGTATCAAGAATGATTATTAGGTTAATTTTGCTAGGGAGATAGGGTTGCACGACATCCTCCCCCCTTAAGTTGTGCATTGTCTTGATGCACCAACCAAAAGACCTATGGAAATAAGGAGGCTTGAGCTAGTCTTTCACTAAGCACCAAACATTGTTCAATAACCATTATAAAAGAAAAATCCATGTTTTGTAAAGGGAACAAGATTATCCAAGCGTTTCTGTATCTTAACAAGCCTTTACAATTTTAAATGTTGTAACTTAAATTATCACTATCCAAGATTTCTCCTTTTTTGTATACCATTATTTCTAATGTTCATACTCCAACTCATTATCTAATTCTTACTTTCTTTTTAAACATGAAACCTCCTTGATTGGTTTTAGAATTCCAAACTTCTTAGATATTACTCCAAGGGGTTAGCTAGCAACCCTTATTCCCAACTTTGTCAATGAAACACCAAATATTGTTTTTCATCAATGAATCTCTTTATTTAGTCACCATAAATGATGAAATTTTCTAAAATAAATTTTCTTTTTAGATATTCCAAATGGGATCATTATTGCATAGCCATTGCAACCTAACCATTCATAACTCATAGACTTCAATGCCCCTAACATTGTCGTTCAACCATTTAGGATTCACAATAATGTATACTAGTTTTTTGATTATTCAACCAACTCACAACATCATTAGATAATTCTCACAAGTGTACATAATCAATACCAAAAAAAATGAAATTAAAGATTTATTATTTCTTAACTTGTCAAAAGTTTATTAATGTACCACTCATAGTATTATTAGATCTCAAAGGGAGACTTGTGGAATCTTCCCTTTAACAAAATAATAAAATTCCTTAGTCCATGTCAAGCCTTGATTCATTTCCTGACAAAGGAACCTCCTCTGGTTATTCCTCTCCATCTGAGTCTAACGCTATGAATTTTGTCTAAGGGTGCACTCTCTTATATTCATCTATCACTTCCTTGTTGATAATTAGTGTATTCCACCCACATCCGAATGGCATGTCACGTATTGCTGAGGGTTTGTTGGTTCTAACACTACTTTCTGCCTTAATCACCCTATTCTTTCTCAGCTTAATTCTTTGAAAGGTAGTTGCCAAAGTTTTTGTGTCAGATAACCATATTTCTTCAAACTAAGGCTTATTAGGGGTTTAGCTTCTCTTCTTTATTACACATTTTCTTATAGTGTCTCCTTGTTGTGTGGTTACACAACACACCCCATTTCGACTTAGAAAAATAGGGACCCAACTTTTTTGGCTTTGCTTGTGTGTTCTTCTTGCTGGCAGTTTGGTAAAATTCAATCAATACAGATAGTCTTGCATAATGGCTAGGGAAGTCATCATCATGAAGTTAGTTTGTCAAGGTTCATATTTCATTTCATTAACCTCAAATTTGGAAAGAGCATTAAATTTCATGAAGGTTTGCCTTTTACATCACCCTGATATTCCTTAGGATGTAAAAGTTATGAATGGTCAAAGTCTTGGTCAAACCTGATATTTATAAGGGGGGAAGGTAAGTCATCATCATATTTCCCAATATCAGTTATCTTATGAAATATCACCATGATCCAATTTATCACCTGATACATTATTTGTTCATGACCTGTGGACGTCATTTTTAGGTGGTTGTGATACTTACCCATCAAATGACAGCATGTATTCTGCGAGGATGATATTTCAAAACATCACCCGATATTTTGAATATAACCTTATCTTTCAAATATCATCCAGTTGCCAAATATCACCCTGGAACTTTTATCCTGATGACATCATCCAACCCGATAACATAGAGAATCAACATGATGATGACATCATCATCATTTTACCTCGCGGAGGTATATTTCCTAAAATCACCCTTTCATAAAACATGATGATGATGTCATAGTGCTTCAACAATAGACTAAATGAATATCATGGTGACGTCATCATGATATTCCGAGAGAGACTACTTAAGCAATGAGCAGGGTCATCATCCTTTTCAAAATATCACCTGATATTTTGAACATCACCTGATCTTTTATAACATGACCCGATGGTCCGAAAATAACCTGATATACTGACATATGTGTTCCCGCTAAGGCACGAATGGTCATATTACGAGACGGTCATATTTTGAATATCACCTGATATTCACAACATCACCTAATATTTCAAAGGATCATCCTCCTCTTCTTGCCATGCTACATTGAATGCTCATTAATACGGTAGGTGTTTCCGGCTAATGGTTAATGCGATGGTCACACCTAGAAACCTCTGGAGGTTTCCATGCGAAAACCTAATGATTAAGATTGATTTAATTAGATTGTGCCCTAACTGATTGAATAAATGGGTTTAGAATGAATTCACAACATCATTATGCACTTGACTTGCGATAAGATCAGTTTATACAAAGCTGAGCTTTCAAACCTTCTTACAGACCACCTGCGGGCATATACAGCTTGAATCAGAATGAAGGACGTGATTATCAATAGTATTAGGATTATTCCCATATAACCATCATTGTAATTCAAAAGGATAAGCACACTAGGTAAGTAATTGAAATCCTCTTTCTGTTATTCTATGCATATCCAGGTAAAATGATGTTCATTGATTTGAAGCTAGGATTTCTGTATATCATGATGAAATAACTATTTAATAAGCATATGCATGATGTCATAAAGATGTAAAATATATATGCATGCATGAGATGAAGTATCAATCTTGAGACCAGTTCTTGTCATTGCAGGAAATCATGGCGGACAAAAGATTGATAAAGTCTGAGGCAGAATTTGCTAAGCCAATGTTTGCACAGCCTGAAGGTGTGCAATTCAAATACGGAATTATAGGAGACACTCACCAAGGTAGTATAGATTTGGTTGCATGGGCAGAGAAGATCAGCATTAATAATGAGGATTCTCTGCTTGAGGCTATTTTTGTGTCCGGTATGTGGAATGCAGCTGGTTTTCCATATTCCATGGAAGCTCCTGAACTGGTTATTGAGTGTGCTAGAAATTATAATCCCCAGATAAGGAGGGTGGAGAAGCATGGGAGAGTGTATGCAGACTTATCTGTCAAGGGCTTTTCCACCATGTTCAATTTGCCATTGGGTAAGAATGTTGTCAACATTAACCTAAAGAAGCTGGAAATAGAATATGAAGTTAATAAGAAGGCTGCTAGGAAGAGAATGTATAGATGGAGGGCTAAAAATAGTCCTTATATAGCCGCAGCCAAGTTGCCTGTTCATTTATATAAATTTGACTTTGATGACGAGTATCAGTTCATGATCACCCTACTCAGTCGAGCAACAGGACAACCAACAGCTGGAAGTTTCAAAGATTGGATGTATGGAGTCATCCTGATGTGCTTATACACTGAGAACAGGCCATTATGGGCCAAAATGATAAGTGATGCTCTAGATGAGCAACTGAAAAACCTAGGAGGTACAGAATGTGCTTTCTATATGACCTCATACATTGTTTATGCATGTGCCTATAAAGGTACATTTAATGGCTTAACTATAGAAGGGAAGATTGGTGGCACCACCAATGATGCACACATCTGGGACCATCACCCCAAGCTACAAAGAGTAAACTACCTCCAGGATTATAAATTGGTGAATGATGCATTCTCTATGCATCTAGTGAGGACCATGGAGGAAGATAGAACTAAGAGACTGAGCATGGAAGCTCAGGAGGTAATATACAGGCATGGAGCCTGGTTCATTCAATTTGCAACCTTTTCATACATTAGGGTTGAAGGATTTCAAGATTACCCTCTCATGCTCCCAAGATATCCAACTGATGCTGTAGTGTTAATGGAGTTCATGAGGCAGATTGTAACAATACTGGATGCCTACAAAATTAATAACAAGCTTCCCCCAGTATTATTTCCAGTAATAATGGGCTAGTATATGTGCCTAGATAGTGAAAATATTAAGAAAGCCATAGCTGGATTAACCATGATGAAGTTACAGCCATTTCCATTGATAAGACCATATGATCCTTATGGAAGGATGCAGAAGATCATGGGACAGCCCATTCATCAAAGGCATCTTGAAGATTTTTGGGTAGATTGTGAGGATGAGGTTGAAGCTTGAAGAAGAAGATATCAAAGGTTAACAATTAACCAAATCAGAACCTTTGGTTACATTTCCATCCCAACGCAAATGAAGAAGGATGATGGAAAGATAATGGCTGAAGAATATGAAGAAAAGAAGATATACACTGATACCATATCAGCCCTGGATCTTACAATGCAGGAGGACATCTCCTTGGATCCATTCACGGGTAGGATATTACAGATAACCCAAGCTTGGGTTGATGAGCAGGTAAATATACTGAAGAAAAAAGGTGTGGCCCTTACAATAGATATCAAAAGGAAAGGACAAGAGCTCTCTGCTGATGAATATGATGATTTCCTAAATGAGAAGAGGAAATCCAAGGGAGACAGGTTGCCACCTCAACAAAAATAGAGCAAAAGACCTCCTAGAGGCAAGAAAACGGAAGAAGAACCCAAAGGGATCATTATTGAGAGAATAGTAGCCACTACTAAGGAAGCGGCAGCATCAGGAGAAGCATCAACTTTGGGCCAAGATTTAGCATCATCTGTGCCTCCTCCGTTGGATAAACAAAAGTCCAAGAGAATACAAAAAGCTGATGTAATGGTTACTGAGACCTATGAGGAGGGTCAAGTTTCACAGAAACAAATGGAAGAGGATATCCTTCTGGAAGAGGAGTCTGATGAAGAAGAAGGCCCTGTATTGTTCAAGAGAAAAAGAAAGGCACCTTAGGTGATTGCTCCCACACCAAAGAAAACAAGAACATCCATGAGGGGTGAAAAAAGAAAAAGCCCCATTATGCTAAGAGGGGCAGGTAGTGAAGTTTTTAGAAAGGAGTTACAACACAATGTACCACTTCCTACCATTGTGAAATTTAAAGCTGAACAAGCTAAAGAGCAGTTCAAAGAAACCTCTAGAATAGTTCCAGGTGGTCTTGTCTTGTTAGAGGAAACAGTAGATTTATCTGATGATGATGTGGTTAAGGATGTAACTGTTCAACAAATGGAGACACTTGCTGCAAGCACCCACATCACTCCTTTTGGGACCCCATCTGTATAGGGAACTGGAGAAAAACAAGTTGAAAAAGAAAAAGAAAGAAGCCCTGAGAAAATTGCACAACAGATAGGGCTAGATGAGTTAGTTGAGCAGATCACCAACCCTGAAGTGGTGGACCTTTCATATATAAAGGATGCGAGTCCTCAGCATCAGACTAATGCACCTGATGAGGTGAGTAAAACTAAAGAAATAAAGTTGATTGAAGTAGGAATGCATACTCCAGATTTGGGTCAATCACAACAAGATATAGCTGGTGAACCCGAGATAGTGGAAGTCCGGGGAAAAGATGAGGAGGAAAAGGTCATATCAAATGAGGATATCCTCCAGACTCAAGAGACCTCAGGAGATAAAGAAAAGTTAGGTCATGATGATCTAAAAACTCAGGAAGAGATATATACTTCAGGTACAGAGAGAGATATGATGCAAGATCAAGAAGAAGCACCTAAAGTATATGAAATAATATTCACTAATGTAAACATACCTCAAGATGAGGAAATCAATAAAGTGGATGAAGTTAGAATGGAGGAAGCAAAAGATCAGGGTCATGATATTCATGATGATCAACAGGATCACCCTCTAGAAAAAAAGGTTCCTAGTTAGGAAGATGTACCAAAAGATCACTCTCATGAAGAGCATCATGAGGAAGAACAAAGAAAATCACCTTCTCCGTCAAACGTAGATGCACTTACGGGAGATCAAGGTGATGATCATGATGATGATGTTGGAAACCAAGGTACAAAGGACCAAATTCCTCAGTGGCTGGAAAGAGAAATTGGCACTAAAACAGGTATGGAAATTCAAGAATTTGATGTGTCTACATTATTTTCAAAAACATTAATAAAGCCCAAGAGGAAGGCCAGGTTGACCTCGGCCATTAGAAGGGATCCTACAACAAGTAGGAGGACAGCGCAGGTAGCACTCCCTACTATAGATAAAGAGAAAGGTAAAATCACTCTGGATGAATTCCAGATCAGTACAGTGGATTTGGGGTTTGCTAATGAAGACCAGGAAGGTCAAGAAGGAAAAGACATAATTGATTCTTTGATCCAGAAAATCAAAAGAGAAAAGGATAAAAATAAGCAAGACAAAGAGCACATTGCTTAGTTACATACATATATAAAAGGGTTAATTAACCCTGAGGATACTTCAACTGATCATGTAGTCCCATTGACTGCTATTTCCCAAGAGGAGGTAAATAAGTTGGATCTCATGAAACATGAGTCATCCATATTGAGAAGGTGGATGTACTCCACATTTGACACAACAAAGGAAGTAGTAAAGGCCTCTTTGAAGAGGTGGAATTCCCTTAGTGGCTCTAGGAAGCAGGTAGATAAATTGCAAATGGAGACAGGGAAAAGGTCTTTCCAATTAGAGAAGACATTGGCTGTCCTAGAAGAAATAAGGAGGATCAATCCTCAGATACTTATACATAAGCAAGTGCTGAATAATAACAATGCATTATTGATAGATATATGGTATAAAGACATCCAATTTGAATGTGATGTACTCAAAAGATGCAACAATAAGTTGAGAGAAATCAGAATGAAGCTACATGATATGATGTCTTTTGAAGAAGAAATTTTGGAAATGTTGGAAGGAAAGGTGGAAGGAAAGATAGAAAATCAAGATGAGGAGTTTGCAATCCAAGCTTTACATAATAACTTCCAATTCATTGCTGATGATCCATTAGGCCAATTGATAGAAGAAGTCATGGATAGACTGATGAGGACCAAGGTGAAAGTGGAAAATTATAATGAGACATTATACAACAGAAGGAATAAACTAGATAACATTTGAAGTAAATACCAAGCACATAAACATGCCATTATCAAAGCAAAGACTCAAGATGGTGGAGAAATAGATAAAATAGTGCAGTTGTATGAAATGTCAGAGTAGTTATGCAAGCTCATATACAAGGTCCTAGTCATCAGGATAATGAAGATACAGCAAGTGATGCACCTGATGATGAAGAGCATGAATTTGACGAGTAGATAAGGATGCAGCATAAAGCAGATATCAACATCTGACACTTAAGGAAAATAAGTATTTCAGATGGTTGCCAGCTGGCAATCTGTGCCACATGATAATGTTGACCAGGTCAAAGAAGAATATTCGCCATAGATATTCATAGATAAATCTTGATCGTAGATCATTTTTGTAACTGATTCCTCATCTTATTCTATAAAAGGTGCAGGGATGTTTATTTTGATTCATTCAAAACTTAATTGAAATTTGTTTGTTGAAGTATTCAGGACTCATTTCAAAGCTATTGTATATGTACATGTCTTTTGCATACTTAATGAAAGATCTTGAGTAATCTACGTCTAAATTCTGGATATGTGCTTTGATTTGCTGCATCCCTTGGAGTGCTCATCATTTTACATATATTGTTTTCATTCACCATCCTCTAAAGTTTGCATCAACTGTATCTAGTTGTGGAACATCCTGGTGAACATATGGTTTGATTCCTTCTCCTAATGACAGTATCAAGTATGTATGTGGATCAATAACTAAAGGTTCAACATTAATTTGAAGTTTTCTTTCAATTTCAGAACATTTTACCATCATAATTGCGAATAATTGATGATCTCAAGAAAACAAGTACAAATATGCAGACATCTTGTAGATAAATGAACATATTTAGCATATTTGAGGGTAAAGCATGTTAGAAAGGATAAATATCATGCAAAGATTCAAAGATAAACATAATATTTGAAGCATATCTTGTGTAAAAATAACTATTTGTGCAGTATCATTATAGGAAACATTATCTTACAGAGGAAATCCACATAAGGCCCCAAAATGGAAACAGCAACACACATCAAGCTCTGAGTAACGTCAGAATATTAAGACCTAATCACCGGAGACTTGGGATCATGAATTCTTTAAATTCATTGTATCTTTCAAGATGAATAAGGGTTAATGTGTACCTTTATTCTATGTTTGTTTATGACTAACATCATGATCAACACTCCTCTTGATTTTTGTGCCCCTTTTTGAAACATATTTCCAACCAAGTTTTTCCTTATTGTAGTGGGTCCTACAAATTTAAAGTATCTAAAGTGAGTAACCATGAAATTTTCAAATGCCCAAATCCATCAAATACAACATATTTTCTTCTACATAATCCATAACTAGGATCTAGAAAGATTTAATGCACCTCTACTAACAAATCATCATACAAGTTTATTTTTATAAAATGCAACCTTAAGCATAGCAACTCCAGATCCTAGTGTTGAACCTGGTATGCTTTGATACCACATGTAACGACCTAGTCGTTAAACCCTAAAAAATTGCCCTAATTTTTTTCTAAGTTGTTGTAAGTGTTTAACTCAAGATGATAGAGTTGATTCAATAATTTGTTGGGAATTAAGGTGTCTCAACCTTGGTAATTCCTTACATTTATTAATGTAATGTAATTTATTTACTTACCCTATGTTGTAATTTGTTGCCCATCTTGTTTTGTCATTTAGTGTGAAGTGGCAAGATGAGTTGTCACTCCACTTGTAAGATGACTAGGATGGTCAACACACTCCATGTGGAGATAGGCGTCCCCATTGTGTGGTAGAGGTTTTCTGCCATGTGTTGGCATCTTGGCTAGTGTGTAAGGGAAAATTGACTAAAACGGTTATGACGGATTCCTATGACAAATCTATGACATGTAAGAGTCAAAAATAGAAGGTTCTATGATAGGTGAAGACATGTGTTGAGAAGCATCTTTTAAAAAGGATCTTTGGGTGCCCCAAGGTGGAATATGACATGTTGTAAGAGAATATGCTATTTATATCCTATGTATGTGTTGTTCTCAAAATCAGCTATGCTCGTTTTTGTAGACAACCCCCACAAAACTTGTCTGTTTCATGAATCTACACTCTAAGCTCGTGGATCGAGACAAGATCCTCTTGATCTCGTACGAAGTCATTTGACATTCTAAGACTGGTTTATGACATCCCTTTGAATCAGTTTCTTGATATGCGTGAAGATCATTCAAGTCATGAATCGGTAAAAATGTCAATTTAGGTCATTTTTAGGAGTTGGTAAAATTTTGAGTCTTGATATGCAAGAGCAGCAAAAAATGCGGCTCCTACATATCTATTTTTTCGACTGTTTCATTATGTATGCAATAGTGGCAAAATTGGCCACTTTTGCATGTGTTTTTCATTAGACATGTGAAGGCGGCTAATTTTTCTGCCATTACATGTTTTCCCTTGTTTACTCGCATGGTCGGCCAATTTTGCCGCCGTTGCATGTTACTCCAGGTTTGTGTATTGTCGGTGATTTTCGACGCTTTTGCATGTTGTTTAATACAAGTGCCGGAGTGGCCAAAACTTCCACTCAAGCGAGATTCTTTGGAACTTAGACGCCGAGTGCCATTAATGGACACTCATGCCACTCATTAAAACCTATTTTTGAGTTTTAAATACATCTTTCAGTTTGTTATTTTTATTATTTCATCCCTCCAAGCTTCCTCCAAACCCTCGCCTCGCTCGATCGCGCCATTTGAGGTTTCATCCAAATTCGTTCTCAACGATAGGGTTTCCTGCCAGCATTATAGGTAAACCTCTTTTTTGGACCCATTTCCTTTGATTAGAAGTTTTTGTTTAAACGCAACTATTGGTATGTTTTTAGGTTTTGTTTAGATAGTTTTTGGTTAGGTTTTTTGTTCTTTGTTGTTCGTCATTTTTTGTGATTACTTTTGTGTAAGTCTATTTTGGGTTTGTATCTGGTGTGTTTCCGCCCATACACCATAGGTTCCCTAGGGTTTTTGTTTTGAGGACCCTGTGTTTTCACCATTTAAAACCTTCACTGTTGATACAACTTTTGAAGAGATGTATCAACGGCCAAATTCACTGCTTAGACCCTTACAAACTTTGCAACTTCCATTATGTGCAATGTCGGTGGATTTTTTTGCCCTTACACAGAAGACTGTGAAATACCCTATGCAGTGTCAGCTTTTATCGCCGACCGAACACTGTAAAGACCCAAGTGTCAATCCCACATGCGGTGTCAGTGGGAATCACCGCTCAAGTATCTTCAACCTCAAGTTTTGGTTCCACATGTAATAACGGCCGATACACCCGCCCCTACACCAAAACTTGTTTGGTCACTTCCCTACCAGAGCAGTCAATACACCCGCCTGAGCATTTGCTGGTAACGAAACCCATTATATGCAATAGCGGCCGATACCACCGCTCGAGCACTTGAAGTTTTCACTCATTTACATGCAATAGTGGTCATTCTGATCGCTCATGCATGTTAAACCAAAACTTCCAAAATACATGCAATAGCGGCGTTTTCACCCGCTTTTACACCTGATAACTCTCCCAACCTACGATGGCGGTGAAATCACCCGTTCAAGCACATTTTCCTATTTTTTTCCCAACACTGGAAAATTCACCTTTCAAAACTAAAATCCCGCTTTCGTCTTCGCCTTGATTTGCGCACTCAAGCCCTTCAAATGCATGTTTTCCTGTCCATGATCGTCGAATCACAGTTGACCCAGTTTATCCAATTTTTCCCCTAGCTACGAGATCATGGCCTTTTGCAGTTCTCAATTAGCATTCGTGGTGAAGTTCAAACTCAAAGTTTTCTCCAAAGCTCATGTTAGAATCATCTCCATCAAAGGCCAAAGCCATGAAGTACAAGTACCAAGGTGTCTTTCCGGTAACGGCAGTGTAGTCAAACATTGATGAAATCAGAGACACAGAAGTTGGGCATGTGGACATGGCCGAGTTCTTAGATAGAACAAAATAGGCAAATCCCTCCAAGCCTATGCAGAAAATCATTGACAATAATATTCATTTGGTTGCATCATTTCCAGTTTCTGCACACAATCCTAAATTTGTTCTACAAGTGGCCAGCCATTACAACAGGGACACTAGAGCTGTGACGGACTCACAGGGAAATGTAATCATGAGATTGGATGTAGAATTACTGAATAAAATCTTCATGTGTCCACCAATTGAAAACATTGGATGGATTGACTTTGCTCAGGGTCAACAGGACTATGATAATGATGTGGAATCGGCCAGGAGGTATATCAATAATAAGTGGTTAAAAACTCCTAAGGGTAATTTGACCAGGTGGCCAAAGGATCTTCACAGGAGTGATTTTGTGGAGGAAGTGTGTGATTTGATTACTCTTTTGAGTCGCATCAGAGGACTCCCTTCTGCTTCTAAGTTTCAGGACTAGATGTACACTTACATCAAGGTGATTCTACGATGTAACCAGAAGATATTCTGGGGCGAACAGATAAGTAATGCATTGCACGAGCAACTGATAAGGGTCAACACCACCTTCAAATTTTACATGACCTCTTATCTTGTTTATGTTGCTGCAAGCATGAGAAACTTTCTGGGTTTGACCCAAGTGGGAGACAGGAGATTAATCCCAGTGTATGAATACTACCCCCAAATCACCTTGAAGGGGTCAATTCATCATTTCAGAAGAGTCAATGACGCCTTCTTTTCAGTATTCATGATTCTATGGGATAATGAATTAGTTCATAATAGAGTTTTGGATGAAGCCTGGCAGGTTGTAAATTCTTTTGGTTGCTTGTTCTTGCAATTTTCCACCTTCACGTATCTTCGGGTAGGGTACTATTCTGGTTACCCTTATATGCTGCCATGGTATCCTAGTGATCGCATTGTCCTTATGGAGCTTTGCAGACAGCTGATTGTGGTGCATAACAAGTAAATGGAACTAAAGAAGTCAGGGATAAAGTTCCCCATGGAGATTGGAAGGTACTCGGTTCAATCTGCTAATAAAGCAAAGATAATTGACTCTGAGTTGCAACTGGTCACTATGAAGACCTACAAGAAAAGAAATCATTTTGACTTCAAAAGAGTTCAAGATAAAATCAAGAGGAAGTCAACTTTTCATGTGCCAATGGTCGAAGATATATGGGCGGATCTCAGGACTCAAAATGAGATCAGAAAACTAGATTTTTGCAGGCTTCACCTAAGTCAAATTGAGGAATTAGGACTCACTGATATTCTAGATGGAATGGAGGATGATGGAGATGTCCTAGATCACAAATATGAGGTAGAAAATGTTGAGGCTTCACCTTTCCCAGAGGTGAAATGGTCAGTTAAAGAGGAGACATCTATCAAGAAAAGATTCCAACCAATATTGGCAAACACCAACTTGTGGTTGGAAAGTAAGGGAATTAAGTTGAAAGACTTCCTTACAGGGTTTGAAGAAGAAACACAGGAGCAAACAGGTAAGAAGGTAGAGAACCAAACTAAAAATAGGAGTGACACCCCATCTTCCTCCAAGATACACAAACCAAAGATCAAATTTGTATCTAAAGGAGGGAAGAAGAAGGAAACCACAGAAGCTTCTGACACCCCTAAGTCAAATGTTGAAGAAACTAATGATGATCAGATGGAAGTTGAAGATGTTGAGACTGAAGAACAAAATGTTCAAAGGTCTAAGACAAAAGTATCTGATGAAGCTAAACAAGGTGAAGATGAAGATACAGAGGTAGAACGACTTGATGGTTCCCCTCAGACTCCTGTGAAAGATCTTCCCTCCAAGACACAAGTTCTTACACCTCTTCCTCATGTTCTAGTTTCTGATGGTTTGCCAGCAATTTCAAATGTTCCTCTTTCTCCCATTTTTGTTGTTTCTTCTGACAATACTCCTCAATCTATGAAGGCTAGCTTTGGGACTATTTTTTATTCTTCTAGTTCCATTCCAAGCTTATCTTCCCCATCTTTTGATATTGGGGAACAAACTATTTTGGAGAACCTTCTTGATGCTTCACAAAAGGTTGTTGATACAGGTGTTGTGTTTACCAACACAAGTCTAATTGTCACCATCACTGGTATAAACATGGAGTTGACCAAGCAAGTAGGAGATCCCTCTCTGGCTATTGGTGATTCTACTCTTCCTCCATGGCTATCTGCCTATACTCCAAAGAGGAAGAAGTAAGCCATCTCACCTGACGAGATTGACATTGAAAAGCTGTTGCCCGTGAAAGCAAAGAACCAGAAGAAGAAGCCCAAGACTGTTTCTAGGCTGGTCACTGAAAAGGGGATCAGATATGCTGAGATTTCCAAACCTCCTGAAGATGCCACGGTTGACACTTTTGACATGAGTAATTATGTCATCTCAAGGGTTAAGCTGGGTAAAGTGACTCATGAGGGTGTCAAGGCAGATTTCTAGACCACTGCCAGTACCCTACTTGAAAAGTATGACGAAGTCAAGAAGGAGAAGGAGCAGTACAAAGCAAAAGCAGAACAACTGGCTGCTATCCTTCAAAAAATAGTGAAGTCATCAAAAATAGTAGAACCCATGGCAATGACAGTGGAAGATCCCCTGATACAGAAGGTTGAAAAAGCACAAGCCAGAGGTAAGGTAGTGGGTGATGTAGTGGAGCGGTTGTTAGCTCAAGGATGAGTTCTGCTAAAAACCGCTGTGGAAAGGAAAGAGAAAATGGACAAAGCTAAAGCTGAGCTAGATGATCTGGTAGATCTACTTTCACAAGAGCTGCAATATCAAGAAGAGAGCCTAGACGAGTGGATAGACATGAAGAAGATCAAGATAAAGAATCTGATCGCCATTGGTGTCATCACCAACAGGGAATCATATCTTAAGACCAAGGAGACTCTAGCTCATCGTATTTTCATAATAAAGAGTCTACTTGAAGATCTATGTCAAGCTCGAGAAGCCAGCGAAGATAGTGATGTCACACTCTTACATCGGCTAGAAGAGCTTCCTTGCACCTTGTTAAAGGAAGATCATAGTTTTCTCACAGCACAAGAAATGATAAGTTCTTTTGAAGAAATGGTACAAAAGAAATTTGAAGAGGAGGCGCCCTCAGTGCTTTCAATGGATAGCTTGTATGATCAACATTCGACTCTGGAGAACCTGAAGGATAATTTAGACAAGCATGAAAAGGTGATAAAGGTAGTAAAGGATTCAATTCTTTGAGCCCGCACTATCTCAGGGAATACAGCAAAACTAGATGCATGCGAGATGTCAGTCATTCATACTATGTACCAGAACTTCCTAAAGAAAAAAGATGGAGGAAACTGGTACCTTAGTTTATTTTTCTTAGATGATATGTATATTGAATTTTGTTTTGGACATTTACACATGTAATTTTCCAAAATGTAATTACATGTGACACAAGAGAAGTCCCAAGTCAAATAGGACTCTTTTGTGGAATAAGTCAAAGTAGTTGTAGATTTCCTAAATTTTCTCAAGGCCTCTCCCTATAAATAAAGAGGGCCTCTTTTGTAATTATTATCTTTTGTCTATTGCAAGAGAACTCTGGCAAATTGAAAAGCAAATCAAGACTTTGTGCTTTTTGTGAAAATCAATTATCAAATATTTATCAATACAAGAAAGCAAGTTCAATTCCAATCTTTGTCTTGGGATTATTTGTGTTGTGATAGTTTTGTTCTTACGTCTTGCTATCATAATCTTATTTGATAATAATTGAAGTGTGGAGTTTGTTTCAAGTGATTGAAGAGCGCTCTAAATTTGATTCTGATAGACTTTGTGTTATCAAATCATTTGTGGGTTATATGTTCATGTTTGTGAGAATACAATAGTTTGGAGACTTTGTGCTGCAAGTTATTATATTCAATTTACTTTTATCATCTTGAAGAGGAGTGAAGACTTTGGGCTGCATTCTACTTCAAATAGTTCCATTTACAAGTAGTAAGTGAGATAACAAAAAACCTTGTGTTTCTATGATTTTGTGATAATTTATAAGTCTTCTATCAAGAGTTTGAAGTATAAACATCTATTCTGAAAAAAGAGAATGAGATGAGATGGAACCACCCCAAACATAGTTTTTAGTGTACATAAATTTCATAAGTTTTTTTGGTTTGCAAAAGTCAAGTAATTAGAGGGAACCTCCCCTTGCTGAGAGGAGAGACTTTGTCTCATCATAGCTATGGCTGATATACCCATTTTGCCGTTAACGAGTTAATGATAAAATATTCACCCAACAGTATGATAGATTCTCTTATAGCTGTAAGATATGACAGTTATGATAGATTCTATGATAGTTGTAAGAGTCGTAAGAGCATCTGTCATAGCCCATTTTGGAAATAGGCGACCTCTTTGGGATGGGGTGACTTGATAAGTGTCCTAAGCATCCTAAAGAGTTGGAAAAGTGTCCATAGGCATGGGTTTTGGGCCATGAGGCCATGTTGGAAGCTAATCTCAATGTGGAGTCACTTTTGCCTTGTATTTTTTATATAAACAGGTGCTTTGAAGTGGAGATGTATTATGTGATTGACAAGTACTATTATTTTGTTAGTTTGTCTCTAGATACGAGTGTTGAAGACTCTTGAGAGCTTGCATTGCAAGTGTATTGTAAACCATATTTAGTTTTGATAATACATTATGCAGGTTTTGGAGTGTGGGGCTTTTCTCCCAAAAGGGTTTCCCCATGTTATATCTTGTCTCTCTTTCTTCTGTGTCATTCTATGTGTATGTGTATTGCTATAATATCTCTGTTGTTGTGTTAACATCACTGTAATTGTAAGGATTTAAAATAATTTGCACTCTACTTCCCTTATTAGATTAGCATCGGAAGTGTGTTCCATGTACTTTGCTTCCTTTCATAATTTACTTAGGTATTTCTATCCAACAGGATAGGCATTTGTCCAATTAGGAAAATCATCCATCCTTACAGGATAAATATCTAACCAAATGGGTCAAATATACTTCCATCCAAATGGGACAAACATCTATCCTAAAAAGATAAGTATCTACCACAAGGGTTAGGTACATGCTCTGGCTAGAGACTTAGGTCCTAAGCCACTTGCTAAAAACTACACTCTCTCCAGAAGTGCACTGAGGTCATCATCTTCAGGAGTAAAACTTTTCAAATAATAGTAGCTTGAGTCCCACCCCAAAATTTGGCCTTAAGCCTTAGGGAGTCAAGTGAATCCATACGAGATTCTTCTGAGTATAAGTTGAATGTTTTCCTATTTTATTCCTATGTTTGTAGTTCCTCTTATGTTTTTGTTGGAGGGATTTTCTTGATGGAATTCCTAAGTTGAAAATTTAAATTGATCAACTGAGAATTTTTAACCTCCCAACCCTGTGCCTAAAAACTTATGCATTGAGAACATTCTTTGTTCCCCAAGATGCCTACATACCCACTTCCAAATGGGAACAAGGTGTAGTTTATATGTAGTTTTGTTCACTATTCTATGTTTGATGTGAATTGTTTAATGTGGGTACACAACCCTTTCTAGGGCCTAGTTTCCCCAGACAGTTCCTCTGCAACTGCTACCCACAAAGGGAGCAATTAATAAGTAATTGGTCTTCTTGACTAATACTTGTTTACCTAAACTTCACTATTCCTAATCCTATCAAAATAGAACTTTACAACTATACATTTAATGACTCCTTTTTCCCTTACACGAAAAAATGTTCAAGTTTTGATAAATCTACAAGGTGATTTTACATTCTCTTAAGGAACTAGGTGACAGAAGATATGTTTTAGAGTTGGATCAATTCATTTGTTTAATTCGTTTGCTTAGGAAATTAATCTTATTAGTTTGGCATTCGAGGGAGATTACCTGTCCCTCGAACTTAATCATCAAGATGATTCTTTGTTACTCCTCGGTGGTTTATAGGGATGATGTCTAGACATCGTTGTTGCAGTTATGTTAGGCAATATGTGTAGTAGATCAATGCAATGACTTTACCCATAAACATGACCCAGAGGCACCGTTGATACTAAACACTGCAAGATGGTTTTTATTTCAATTCTTGTTTAAAATGTTTACCTAACTAGAAAGAAAGGAAAAATTCTAAATGGTTTGATATATACTAATATTATTGAAATTCAAGATCTAAAACCAAACCAATTAAACTATGATTATGTTCATAAAAAAATTAACCAATATCATTTGACCATAGTTATTTATGCTAGTTCAACCCAAAATCAAGTCAATACAAAAATAGATGGATAAGTACCACAATAAGGAGATTAGATTTATTTATACGTGTCAAAGATCATAGATTCACTTGTTCAATAGTAAGTTTTAAGATAATACATGTCATAAATAGCAATTACAAATATTGGGTTCTATTGTTAATCATCAAAGGTGAATTTGCAACTTGTAAAAGTCTGGAATAAGGTCATGGATCAAATATTCAAGTATCTAAAGGTGAAGTCTCTACTATAATTTATGAGTTTACTTTTCTTAAGTAATATAATCATTAGTTAAACTATTTAAACAAATCTACAAAACTTTCTTGAATGAATATCATTATCATATTTGCTATATTTATATCCTAAGGTCGCTACATCTAGCACTAACTCCTTACCCATTATTAATCTAATCTAAGGGTTTCTATAATGACCAATGTAATATAGTTGTGCCTAGGAGTATTTATTCCCAACCTTGTAGAGTTTAGGTGATGGGATTAAAATTTGCAGACAATCCCTTTTATGAGTTACAACACACATTTCATTCCTAGACTTTCCAATAAGGTTTTGAGTATCCCTACTTTCTTTGCATGTTTTCCAATAGGACTATCCTATGTTAAAATGTTTGTGATCAATAATGGATGTTCTTGAGTTATCCTCTTTTATCATTTTATATAAAGACTTGTGGGGGTTAATGATGATCCATTGGGGAACTCATGAAAGTTGGACGGGAGGCACGATAATCTTTTTTTAGTTGGTCTAAATAAAGACTACAATGCCAATTGGTTACAATAACACATTATTCCCACTCAGTCTCATAATCATATATGTAGGTGCCATTATAATAGTGCATGTATCATTTATTTAATGAAGACCATAGTGACAATACATATCTCTAAAGTCCTAACGTTACATATCTTCATATTCATTATATTCTTCACTTGAGATATTTTCTTCTATAAAGTTGTCTATACTCATTTGAACATGTCTCTAACATTTGATCCTTCCTAATTTGTTCTAAATAAGTATCTAATTTCTTTCTTCCATGTGATTAAGAACTATATATATATATATATATATATATATATATATATATATATATATATATATATATATATATATATATATATCGTGTAGATCTCTATTCCACATTATCAACTTATGAGTATGTACAATCTATCCTTATATCATATTAATTGTTGATATTAGGGCAGACAACTGAGAGGGCTATGAATCAGTTGTCACAAAACTTTTATCTTTTACTGCATTTAATCTTCTTTACCACTTATTAACAGATTAATGATATAACCATGAAAGCATGAATCAACAACACATGAGCAAAAACATAATCAACACACATAACACCAAGATTTTTACGTGGAAACCCGGTTAAGGGAAAAACCACTGTGGGGGTTAACCCACAAAAATTTATTCTCTATTAAAAGAGAAGAAAAATGGGAAGGCACTTGCCTTCGAGCACACTGCCCAGAGCTCACTGCTCAAAGGAGGCTCACTGCCTACAAGAACATTCACAATGTTAACACTGAAAGGTTGAACTGAGAAACATCTTCTTCATGTAAGGTTCAGTTCCATTGAAGCACACAACACCTCTACTCTGCCCCCACTCTCTTCCTCACTACATCCACATCTTCACTCCCATTCACACATTTCCATGACTTCACAACACTTATTTATACATGTCATCAACTTTGGAATGAACATCAAAGTCAGCCAAACAATAATCTATCTGGAACATTCTCCAAGATACACATTACAAGCAATTACAATCACAAGACTTGACTTAATACAAAATACTACATGTGAACCACTCCTTTGTCAGCCAAGCATAGCTAGGACTCAAATCTTCCTCAAACAACACACAACACTCCATAGAACTTCTCTTAGATCAACCGTAACATGCACCAAGCATCCAGTCGGCCAAGACTAGAAAGAACAACAACACTCAAGGAGAAATCTTCTATCACAAGCTCAATCCTTAATGCGGACCACCAACACAATAGGCATGCAATCTAGAGACCACCATAAGCACAATGAATCAACAAGAACAACCGCACCACCTCAAATCACCAGAAATACTTGCATCTTCATCCGGGAACTTAAGACCACTAACTGTCATGACTATCACACTAGAAAGATTGCTTGCGGACCTCCAAACCACTAACCACTTGAGTTGAGGATACACACCAACATCCCAAACACACCTCTAGAACCACAGACCATAATATTCCAATGCGAATCAATCCAGACCAAATTCCTATCACTTTGTTTCCTCTAAACAACTACAAAACCTGGTTCTACTCAGATGGCCATAACTTCACCAATCTTCCATGCAGACCTCTCAAATCTTGATTGGAGCAACTTCAGACAATCCTCTAAAAACCCTTTAATCTACAAACTCTAATCTTCATCTCACTGGGAATGCAGAGCAATCTACTTCGCTGAACTGCATTGTCTTCACTATCTCTGACAAAAAGAGATATGTTGACATCAATGACAACACATCATAGGCACATATTTGC
This sequence comes from Cunninghamia lanceolata, assembly GCA_027924645.1. NCBI lineage: Eukaryota > Viridiplantae > Streptophyta > Pinopsida > Cupressales > Cupressaceae > Cunninghamia > Cunninghamia lanceolata. The sequence goes on from BSBN01000332.1 coordinate 3,056,594, forward strand.
AACAATCTCCCCCTTTGTCATTGATGGCAACATATGATGTGAAAAATTGATTCAACCATCAAGACAAGAACTTCTCCCCATTTCTCTTATCACACCTACAACCACTTTCTTCACTACTCCCCCTTTCACTAGCAACTACTCACTTCCATCCAAGTTTTTCACATGACTTCTCTCCCCCTTTGACATCAATGGAAAATGGAACATACTTGCAATCATCTCTCACCCTTTTTGTTTCTTCGACAAGACCAAACTGAACTCAGAACATATTGACTACTCCCCTTGAGTAGCAACCCCTTACCATCAATCTGGATCACAAGATATGACTGTGAATTCCACTAGACTGATGCACACTAGTGCACCTTAGTTTGAACAGGAGGGGTAATCACCCCTAGCTTCCCTCTAAGATACTCAAAAGTGTCAATAGGTAGAGGCTTAGTGAAGATATCCATAATCTTATCCTTTGAAGGGACAAACTCCAATCTGACTTCATTCTCATTTACCTTCTCTCTCAAAAAGTGAAACTTGATGGATATGTGCTTTGTTTTTTAATGCAACACTAGATTCTTTCAAATGTTTATTGCACTTGAATTATCACAAAAGACTATAACAGGCTCTTCAAATACAATTCTAATATCTTTCAGCATTTGCTTCATCCACAAAACTTGAGTACAATTACTTGTTGCTATATACTCTACATTTGTAGTAGACAGAGATATTGCCTCATGCTTTTTGTTTAACCAAGAGACCAATCTCTTTCCCAAGAAAAATGTACCTCCACTAGAACTTTTCCTATTGTCCACATCTCTTGCCCAATCAGCATCTATATATGCATGAAGAGTGAAATCATCACTCTTAGGATACCATAAGCCATAATCAGATGTTCCCTTCAAATATCTAAAAATTCTTTTGAATGCTATAGCATGAGATTCTCTAGGATCAGTTTGAAATCTAGCAACAAGGCCAACTACATTCATAATATCAGGTCTGGTATGAGTCAGATAAAGCAGTCCTCTAATCATTGATCTACCTTTTCTGGTCTGCCTTAGGGGAATCATCATCTTTACTCAACTTGCATCCTGTTATCATAGGAGTACTCACTAGTTTTGAATCCTCCATTCCAAACTTTTTCAATGATTCTCTTACATACTTAGACTGTGATATGAAGATGCCCTTATCTGACTGAATGATTTGCAAACCCAAGAAGAAATTTATTTCACCAAGCATGGAAATCTCAAATTCACTTTGTATCTAATCAGTAAAATTTTTACACATGCTCTTATTTCCACCAAAGATGATATCATCAACAAATACCTCAATAATCAAGATGTGTTCATGATCAATTTTGAAATAAAGATTATGTCAATTGTGCCTTTGCTAAAACCTAACTTTTGTAGATACTTATCTAACCTTGCATACCAAGCTCTTGTGTCTTGTTTAAGTGCATACAATGCTTTCCTCAACCTACAGATCATATCTCCTTGATCAGACAACTGAAATCCTTCCAGTTTCTCAATGTAGACTTCTTCTTCCAAATCTCCATTTAGGAATGTTGATTTGACATCCATCTAGTAAACTTTGAAATCTTTGAAAGTAGCAAAGGCAAGAAATAATCTAACTGCTTTGATTCTTGCCACTGGAGCAAAAGTTTCTTCAAAATCAATTCCCTCTACCTGAGAATATCCTTTGCACACCAATCTTGCTTCATTTCTCACAACTTCACCATTTTCATTTAGTTTATTCTGGAAGACCCATTTAGTTCCAATTACATTTTTGTTTTCAGGTCTAGGAACAAGATCCCAAGTATGATTCTTTTCAATTTGCATTAATTCTTCTTCCATTGCTTTTACCCAACTTTCATCATTACAAGCTTCATTCACTGATTTTGGTTCAACCTTTGAAATTAAACAATACTCTTCTTGTCCTTCAACAATTTTTCTTCTAGTTTGAACACCTTTATTTCTATATCCTATGATCTAATATTCAAAATGATTCAACCTCACATACCTGGGAGTTTTGGGATTTTCTTAAACGTCTGATTCTTGAACTTGTTCCTCAACATTTGCACTAGCTTCTTGAGTTACTAGATTCTCTAGAGCAATCTGAATCTAAGTTTGAGGACTTTCATTTTGATCATCTGATTCATATCCACAAAACATGGAAGGTCTCTCCTTTCTTTCATCAACCTTGACATTAGCACTTTCAACAATCTTTTTTAATCTCTTGTTAAAGCATTGATATGCCTTGCTTTGGTTAGAGTAACCTAGAAATATTCCTTCATCATACCTTGCATCAACCTTGCCTAGATCTTCATCTCTTTTGATATAGCAATTACTACCAAAAACTCTGAAGTATTTCATAGTAGGAGCATTACCAAACCACAGTTCATAAGGAGTTTTACTAGTATTACCTTTGATCTGCACCTAGTTAAGAGTGTAGACAACAGTACTCATAGCCTCTCTCCAATAGACATGTGGAACATTTTCTTCCATCATAACGGTTCTAGCAACCTCTTGAATAGTCTATTTCTTTCTTTCCACAACTCCATTCTACTGAGGAGTCCTAGGAGCAGATAATTGTCTTCTTATTCCATGCTTTTCACAAAATGCATTAAACTCACCAGAGGTAAACTCTCCACCTCTGTTAGATATCAGACACTTTATCTTGACACCAATCTCATTCTCTACCCTAGCCTTGAACACCTTGAATGTGTCAAGAGCCTCTAATTTCTCTCTCAAGAAAGTGACCCACATCATCCGAGAGTAATCATCAATCAACAACATAAAGTATCTATCTCCTTGCAAACTCCTAACTCTAGTAGGACCACACAAATCAATGTGCACAAGCTCCAACAATCCACTTGAAAATTGGTCTTTACTTTTGAATGTAGTTCTGCTCTGTTTTCCCAACTGACATTCCTTACACATATTGTCACCAGGTTTTACAAGCTTTGGGAGATCTCTCACAGCCTGAGTAGTACTTATCTTGACAATACTATCAAAGTTTACATGACACATTCTCCTATGCCATAACCAACTCTAATCAATCTGAGCAATCAAATAAATTCTACCAGTACCACTTAAATGAAAGATATTACCTCTAGTCTGTGTACCAAATGCAATCTCAGTTCTAGTGCTTTCCAAGATTCTGCATTTCCCATCCTTGAATCAGAGATCATACCCAACCAACTATCCAACACTGAGAAGATTATGCTTCAACCCTTCTACACACAAAACATCATTAGTGTTATTCTTACCATCAAGAGAGATGGATCCTCTGGCATGGATTCTACCAGTTCAATTGTCTCCAAACTTTACAATTCCACCTTCATACCTTTCCATACTTACAAATTTACTCCTATCACCTGTCATATGATGAGAACATCCACTGTCAATCACCCATTCATCCTTTTCTTCAACCTAAGTAGCTAAGGCACTTTCCACATTCACATAGCTAGTAGATTTAGTAGGCACCAGATCTTCTTCTTTGATAGCAATGAATACCCATTCATTTCCAGAGGTACTTCCCTTATCAGATTCAACATCTGTAACTCCTTCATCAATAGCTTCTTGGACATAGTAGCATTTCTTCTGAAACCTAGGTCTGTTAGGGTTTGGCTTTGAAACCCTCTTCAAACATCTTGAAGCAAATGACCAATCTTATTGCAAGCAAAACATTTGAAAGGCAACTTTACTTCATACTTACCGGATCCTCTTGGTAATCTTTTGGTCATAAGGGCTTCAAGTTCTTCAAGCTCTATTTCATCTTCTTCAAGTTCCTTCCTTGCCTTCTCATATCTGGTTAGCCTTCTTGAAGAGCTTTCACCTGGATCAAATCTTTGCTTCCTAGAAACACTATCCTTAAAAGCAGATTCAGATTTAGGAAGGGAATCACCAAACTCACTCATTTCAAATGTTGAAAGCTTGCCAACTAACTGATCCCTTGTAACATTTGTCACAGTCCTAATCTCCTCAATAGCAACAACTCTATGCTTGTATGAAGCAGGTAAGGATTTGAGCACCTTGCCAACAATCTTTGATTCTTTAAGTTTTCCACCAGCACACCTGATACTACACACAAGTTCATTCAATTTCTACATGTAGGAAGTGATGTTTTCATCTTCACTCATCCTCAAACTTTCATATCTACCCTTCAAGCTCTACAACTTAGCACATTTGACATATGCATCACCTTCATATAGAGTTTCCAACTTCTTCCAAATTTCATGAGTAGTTTTCAATTCCAGGACATTTGTCATTTCTGTATCAGTTAGGGCACTCAACAATGCTTCTTTAGCCCAAATGTTGTTTTTAGTATCTTTGATTTCATCTAGAGTTTAAGGACCTTTCTCTGGAGGCTTATACTCATCCTTGGTTATCAACCAATAAGGATCACCCATACCTTGCAAATGACACTCCATCTGATTCTTCCAAAGAGAGTAATTTGTTCTATCAAATCTCAGACTATCTTTTTTGTAAGTCAACATCCTAGATCTCCTCAAGCGGTCAAGCTTCTTTTAGAGGAACCGGATCTAATACCAATTATTGACATCAGGGCAGACAATTGAGAGGGGGGTGAATCAGTTGTCACAAAACTTTTATTTGTTTTTGCATTTAATCTTCTTTACCACTTATTAACAGATTAATGGTATAACCATGAAAGCATGAATCAACAACACATGAGCAGAAACATAATCAACACACATAACACCAGGAGTTTTACATGGAAACCTAGTTAAGGGAAAAACCATGATGGGGGTTAACCCACAATATTTATTCTCTATTAAAAGAATATAAAAATGGGAAGGCACTTGCTTTCAAGCGCACTGCCCAGAGCTCACTACTCAAAGGAGGCTCACTGCCTATAAGAACATTCACAATGTTAACACTAAAAGGTTGAATTGAGAAACAACATCTTCTTCATGCAAGGTTTAGTTCCATTAAAGTGCACAACACCTCTACTCTACCCCCACTCTCTTCCTCGCTACATCCACATCTTTGCTCCCATTCACACATTTCCACTACTTCACAGCACTTATTTATACATGTCATCAACTTTGGAATGAACATCAAAGTCATCCAAACAATCATCTATCTGGAACATTCTCCAAGATAGGCATTACAAACAGTTACAATCACAAGACTTGACTTAATACAAAATGCTACATGCAAACCACTTCTCTATTGGCCAAGCATAGCTAGGACTCAAATCTTCCTTGAACAACATGCAACGCTCCATAGAACTTCTCTTAGATCATCCACAACACACACCAAGCATTTGGTTAGCCAAGACTAGAAAGAATAGCAACACTCAAGGAGAAATATTCTATCACGAGCTCAATCCTCAATACGGACCACCAACACAATAGGCACGCAATCCAAAGACCACCACAAGCACAATGAAATCAACAAGAACAACCGCACCACCTCAAATCACCAAAAATAATTGCATCTTCATCTGGGAACTTAAGAACACTAACTGTCATGACTGTCACACTAGAAAGATTGCTTACAGACCTCCAAACCACTAACCACTTGAGTTGAGGATACACACCAACATCCCAAACACACCTCTAGAATCTCAGACCATAATATTCCAATGCGGAGAAATCCAAACTAAATTCCTATTGCTCTGTTTCCTCTTAACAATAGAAAAACTTGGTTCTACTCAGATGGCCATAAATTCACCAATCTTCCATGTAGACCTCTCAAATCTTGATTGGAGCAACTTCAAACAATCCTCTACAAACCCTTTAATCTCCAGACTCTAATCTTCATCTCACTAGGAATGTGGAGCAATCTACTTCACTAAACTGCACTGTCTTCAGTGTCTCTGACAAAAGAGATATGTTGACATCAATGACAACACATCATAGGCACATATTTACAACAATTAATGTCTATACAAATCTAACACTCTGTCTAATGGTTGTCATATGCAAATTAATATGATATATATAAATACATCAATTTACTTCTAATTTCAAATGATCAATTTGTACTAAGTCTATTAAATTGAATCTGCAAACATAGCATGAGAAAATCATATCACTTCTACAACAAAATATACATACATGTTAAAACAATACATTCATCCATTAATTAAAACTATGTAAATGCTTACATATAATTTCATTATTTACTTCATTTATTTGGTTAACTTCTAATTTATACTCAACTTAACTTATTAAAATTCATAGATTTACTTGTACTAACAATCTCATCAAGATCAACACAAACCAACATTAATAGGCATTTTATTGTTGATCTATCATTCTAATTTCCATGAAATTACAATATTATACTTAAGGTATGAAGTATCATTATTTGTTTTTAACAATGATTGAAACAGTAACACAATTAACTTTATATATTTTTGCTTACATCCTATAATTGCTTACCCTTTATATAAACGTTCTTAATATGGTATTGCCTTTACTCTATTTATCATTTATGAAACACTATCACTGGGTTTTTAAAACTAATTCTCTATTAAATCAAAGGAACATCAAGATGGTTGCTCACAAGGCTAGAATCTGTTACTTAAATGTATCTATTTTTTCAGCCGTAGGAAAATGATATTTGGAGAGGAATATGTTGTTGGACGTGGGGAAAGAGAAGCTAGTTGTTGAAGGGATAACAATAATGAGGTGTAAAATTGTGATTAGTTGTTGACCATTGAAGTGGATGATATTTAAGTAGAATCATAATTTAAGGTGAACACTAGGGCTAGTTGATTAGAATGCCTCAAAGTGGCCTTATCTATATTTGTTTAAGCCAATATATATTTTCTTCAATTTATGACAAAAATTAGATTTCATTATATATATATATATATATATATATATATATATATATATATATATATCGAATAAATTTAAACCAGGAAAAAGGGTTCTCAAACCCTACGGATTTAAGCCTTAAGGCTGAGCTTTAAGCCTTAAAGCTAAGCCTTAAGGGTTCTGGCCCAAGGTGGTAGGCATGGCCTACTCTGTACAAGCCGCAACTTGTGTATAATAGGTCACAGGTCTGTTATACACATGGCTTCCCTTCAAATAACAAAAGTATGCTTTGATGGATGCCACACTCTCATCCAAAGTTCTTAGAATATAATGAATACATGTTTTGGAGCATTTACAATGATTTTGCTTTTGATTTGGATCCTAAATGTGTTGTACGACTTATGTTCTTCCTCGATTCAACAACATTTATATATGACAGGGTTAAAAAATAATATGATTGAGGTTTTGAATGAGGTGAGTATGGCTAAGTTGTGGGGGCAGTAATCTATTACTTACATTTATATTTTTTGTTCTGGTTAAGGATGTGTAGTATCTAAAATAGAGAGCCTAAAAAATTAGATGATGAAAGATGGATTGGTTCCAGATTCTGCTACATACAATATCCTAATTGTTGGGCATTGCAAGAAAGGTAATAAACAACAAGCATTACATTCACTATCTAAGGAAAAAGATGGAGGCTTTGTGTCAAATGCATTTATTTATGATGTACTTATAAATGGCCTTAGCAAGAAAGGAAACCTACGAGAGATGAAACAACTCTCCAAGGAAATGCTCAGCAAAGATGTAGTTCCCAATAATGGTACATTTTCTACAGTACTTAGCATTATGTCTAAAAAGGGTGATATGATTGATGCTATGGAAAATCATGATGCAATGGATGAGAAAGGCTTATATACTTTTGATACTTCTAAAGCCATTAGGAGATTATATAGCAAGGAAGAAAATTTGTATGAAGTAGAATACTTTCTAAATAAAATGAAAAAATAGAGTTTTCTTCCTGATGTTAGTTCATACCAATTATTAGTTAAGGAATGCTGAAGGAGAGGTGATTTGTAGGCATCTAAGAAAGTATCTAATGAAGAACTAGATGGTGACTTGAGGTCTGATATGGGCAGAGATAGTTGGATTCAAATAAATGCTAAATATGATTGAGGATTTTTGTAGGGTAGGATATATCTTTGAGATGCTTAGTGTGGCAATACCAAGTTAATAACCAAAAGACTAAATGGAATAGGAAAATAATATTTTATTATATATGCAACATGTAGATCAGTATAAAGATAATCATGAAATAATTGTAGAATTCTGGAAATAGAAAAAGTGAAATTCAATTAAAAACGAAAAGTGATAAAAGGTAGATGAAACAAAAATATCCCTAGATGTAACTGGATTGAAGGTGTATATTTTTGGAGAATAAAGATAGTAGGGTATTTTCTAGATTTAAGTCATTTATATTATGTTATGAAAGAAATGGAAAGAATAATTCTTCTAAGAAAAGAACAGAATCAACAATGTTTGATTTAACCATACAATATACAATTAGTTATGAATATATCTAGGCAAGTTGAAATCACTTACCTAGATTGCAACTTGTCTCTTCCAGCTTCCCTTTTTCCTTCTTCCCCTAAAATTTTTCTTCCAAGAACACTATCTACTAAAAAGAATAAAAGAACCAAAATGCCCCTTCTTGCCTCCTCCTCCCCTCCATTTATAGGTCTTATTTATTATTTTAATTTATATTTTGACAGAATAGGTATTAGATACTCTACCACATAGCATAGAAAAACCTATAATAGCAAAGTATGGTTGGGATATGATCCAACATCAAATACTTAGTGACTTATAATAGAAACATTTGGCATAGGAGAATTATTGTCATGGATTTTGATGGTGGAAGAAGAGTGGTTTGATAAGCTTGCTCATGAAGGAAAGAAGATGAATGTTGCAGTGAATGACGGAGAAGGTGATGTTGGAACAATGAAGAAGGATGAGGAAAATTTTGATTTTGAATACGATGATTATTATTTACCTTGTATAGAAGAGATTTCATTTGTAGAAGATGAAGTTGTGGATTGGTATGCAGATGTTGCATGTTTGTGCATATAAGTTGTAGAGGATGGTATAGGTGGAACTTGGTGAAGGTGGTCAGTTTGTGGTGGGTTGGATCCCATGAAGGAAAGGAGAGTAGAGAGAATTTGGTGGAGGAGGATGGTCTATGGTGGATGTGAATCCACGAGAGGAGAAAGGAGTGGTGAATGGAGTTGTGAGCGGAGGATGATGCATGGCCAACGAGATGTTGGGAGAAGAGGAAGAAAAATTACAAAACATAAGCAAGAATAAACTATTTGAAACAAGAAAACCCTCATGCATAGAAAAAAGGAAATGAGAAACTTACCCATCTATAATGATGAGAAAGAACCAACAAAAATCTAACTTGAATCCTGGAGAAATATGATCCAATACACATGCGGGGTAAATTTGAGGGTTTGTAGACACTCAAAAAAGACTTAAAGATAGAGAGACACAAATAAAATGAGAAATAAAAAGAGTTTAAAACATATTAAAAGTCTCACTACACATTCACATGCAGTGCATTAAATGCACTTAACGTGAACTTAGAAATGCATAGGCGGTGAAAATCGTTGCCCTTGCACTTAAGGAAAAACCAAACATGACATGTAATAGCAGCAAAAAATGCCACTCTTGTAGGTAAAGATTAAAACACAAAAATGCAATGGCTGTGAATTTTACTGCCCTTGCATGCAAAACAAATTTTTTTCTAATTCCTTAACAATGCCAAAAACTCAATTTTAATGAATTCACCACTTGATTTATCTACGCAAAATTCAAGAAACCAAGACAAGAGGATAATTGAATGGATTCTCAAGAGTTAGAAAACCACACATGAGGACAAGATTATTCACCTTGATATGCGTACTTAGAGTTGTAGGCTACGAAACGGACAAGTTTCATGGGGGTCATCCTACAAAATTGAACGCAGCTAATTTTGAGGATAACAGTTGGCTCTAACTAGGGAGCTTCCTTCAATCGTTCTTGAAATGATCAAAGGGAGAAGAACTCTAGTCTCTAAGTGCCTTCATCCATTCCATTGGGCTATAGAGTCAGATGACACAAAAGACATGAAAAGACTAAAATGAAAAAGACACAAAAACTATACAAAAATACACGAACTTATATGTCACTTTATTGGGTGAAAAGTTTTAGTTGTTGTCCACTATGTGGCAGCAAGAAAGGCATGCCATCTTGATATTCCAAAATGAAGCTATTTTCACCATAACATTGATGAATGATGAAAGGACCTCTCCATAGGGAATCAAATTTCATGTGCATTCCTTTTGGCTCTCTCCTCTTGTCCCATAACAAGACTTGATCCCCAACTTGAAAATCTCTGAATTTAGCCTTCTTGTCAAATAGCTTCTTTACTTGACTTTGGTGCTCCGCGATGCGAGCCACCACTTTGACCCATTGTTCCTCAAGCTCCAAGAGGTACATTATGCGCTTGTCAATAGAACTTTTAAAAGTTCCATCTTCAACTGCCTTTGCCAACTTCAAAGCTAGCAGCTCTAAAGTAATTGGTATTTCAGCTTTCAATTCATATAATAGCTAAAAAGGAGACATACCAATTGCTCTCTTTGGGGTAATACAGTCTACCCACAAAGCATCAAATAGTACCTTGTGCTAGGTTCTCTGATTTTCATCTACCAGCTTTCTGATAATAGTGACTAGATTCTTGTTACTAGATTTAGGTTGACCATTTCCTTGCGGATAATAGTCGGATGAATGAGATAAGGTAATCCCATATTCAAAACAAAAACTAGTAATCTCATGAGAAGAAAAACATGTAGCATTATTTGCTATAATCTTGTTTGGAACCCCAAACCTGGATATTATGTTTTCCTTGAGGAAACTATAAACCACTTCGGAAGTAGCATGCTTAACCGAAATAGCCTCCACACACTTTGTGAAGTAGCCAATGGTTGTAAGTACAAAATTGTGTCCTACACTTGATGTTGGATTCACTGTACCAATGAAATCAATACTCCATTGTTAAAATGGTTCCTCAATGATGACTGGTTTAAGAGGTAGAGCAACCAACTTGGGTTTCCCCGCAAACTATTGGCAAAGTTCACATTTATGCACCCAATCATATGCATCTTGAAACAAGGTCAGCCAATAATATCTGGCTCTTAGAAATTTATGAGCCGTGACAGGTGCTGAAAAATACCCACCACATGCTAGACTATGGAAAGATTCCAAAAGCTTGCTTTGTTGCACCTTATCAACACAGCAGAGGAAAATCCCATCAATGCTCCTCTTATACAAACCATTGTCCCATAAGATGAAATTTGCAGCTTTGAGCTTAATGGTTCTCTTCTCTTTATAAGACAAATGTTTAGGACATTCACCATATGTGAGAAAGTAAGCAAGATTGGAATACCATTCATCTGTGGTGCTCACAAAAAGAATAGTGAGAACTTCTTCAACTTCTACTTCCTCATCACCGGTTTCCTTGGTTACATTATCAGCAATGAGCTAACACAATCCTTTTCCTTGCACAAGCTTGGTAGGCTTAATATTAAGGTCATATTCCTAGATCTTGGCAATCCAGTTACCTCTTTTACTTCTAAACTCCTATTGAGTTAGAATAGATTTGACCGTTGAGTCTAGAACCAATGCAACAGTATGTGAATTCAAAATGTAGAAATGGAAATGTTTAACATGTTTCACTATCAAATATGCATGTTTCTCCATAGCAGAATATTTAAGTTCATGAGATTTAAGAGGACAACTCATGAATGCAATAGGAGATTCAATACCCTCCTCATTCTACTGAACCAAGATTGTCGATAGTGTATGCTTGGAAGCATAACTACACATAATGAAATCCTTGGTATAATTAGGACACACCAAAACTTGAGCATGGGAAATGGCTCTTTTAATGTCCTCAAATGCTTCTTTACCTTTCATGCTCCAATGGAAAGTGGACTTACCTTTCATCATATTAACAATATGATGAGTCTTTTCTGCGAATTCAGGAAAAAATCTCCGTAGAAAATTCACTTTTTCTGAAAAAAGAGTGAACAACTGTCTTACTTGAAGGTAAAGTAAGACCTTGAATGGATTTTACCCTTTTTGGATCAATCTTGGTACCTTCCTTAGACACCACATGTCTAAGGAGATTACCTTCAGTTACCCCAAAAATGGACTTTGGGGATTGAGTGAAATTCCATGTTGATGGTACCTTTCTAGAACTTGTCGCAAATGGTAGGCATGATCTTGACACTTCTTTGAAAATATAGTTAAATCATTAAGATATACAACAATAAACTTACCCATTTTATCCCTGAAGGCTAAGTCCATTGCTCATTGGAAAGTCACACCAGCATTGATTAAACCAGAAGGCATCCTGCAGTAAGCAAAAGTGCCCTAAGGAGTTGTGAAAGCAGTTTTATGCTAATCCACTTCACTTATTTCCACTTGGTTATATCTTAAGAAACCATCCAGTATAGACAGCATCTCTGAACCAGTCATTGTTTGTAGTACTTGATCCATTACCGAAAGAGGGTAATTATCCTTTAGAGATGATTGATTCAAGTTTCAAAAATCCACATAGATTCAAATTTCACCATTCTTTTTTCTTACTAGTACTATGTTAGCAATCCATGTGGAATGATGAATTGGGAAAATAATTCTTGCATTCAACATCTTTTGAATTTCTACTAAGATCATACCTAAAATTTTGGGGTTATATTGCCTATGCTTCTACTTGTGAGGCACAACTCCCAACTTGAGTGGAATCTCATGTCAGACTTCTTTTACCTGGAAAGACTTCAAGTCATCATATGAATATGCAAGCACATCAATATAGTGATGTAGAAGTGTCACAAACTTGAATCTTTCATCAGCTGTGCAACATTTCCTAATGTTAACCATCTTAGGATCAACTTCTATACCCAGGTTCACCTATTCTGCCTCTAATGAAGAACTCATTCCAATCTAGTATTGTTTCCTAATGTAACGGTCATGTTTATCAAATAGTTTCTCGAGAGAAACTAAACCTTTGGGAATTTTGTTCCCCTTTAGCTGCAGAAATTTTGCACCAGTCTCTGAATCAATTTCAGAAATAGATTCCTGAGGAGGAGAATCACTACCTTCAAAATAAAGCTCATTGAAGTTATCTACCTTTTCTAGAAAAGTAATGATTTGATCATCGTTATTGAAAACCTACTAGTGGTCAGAATTATCTAGGATGCTTGGACAAAAGACCAATTTAATTATGTATTTATTAGCCTTAAAATCCTTGTGAGGAACCATAACGGTGGCTGAAACTGCCAATGAATCTGCATGATCATTGAACTCTCTTAGTACTGCTAATATGTCAAAAGCATCAAAGTCCTCAATGTAATCCCAGAAACAATTGCAGTAATGCCTCAGTCTTTTGTTTTTGGTTTGGTAGAGATTCCTTACCAGGCAAATGATGAGCTCTACATCTCCCTATGCATGGAGATTCTTGATTCCTTTATCACAAGCAGCTTCCATCCCTAGTAACAAAGAATCATACTCAGTAGTATTGTTGGTATTATCAAATTGTAGCTTGTATGAAAAAGGAAAAATGTCTTTTTGAGGAGACACAAGGACTATTCAAGCCCCTGATCCTGTTGAAGTATAGCTACCATCAAACTCTAAGGTCCAAACATCATTTGAACTTTCTCGTTTGACATTATCATGACTAGGAGATTCTTCATTTGAAGAAGAGTAATCCTCCATTATCATGTCTTTATTGGAACTATCATCTGATATATCATAAACATCCTCAGTAGTCAAGAAATAGTTTCCCATACCTGAAGATTCAAAGAGGATTTGTGCCTTTAGATCCTCAGATGTGGTTACAATATATTTTGCTTTCTTTTCAGGAAGCAACTTTTGCATGACACCCTTAACATGTATCCTTGCTTCAGATAAGTCCATACTAATCTCTCCACCGACATCTTTACAGAAATTACACCCCAACAAAATCCCATATGAAGCAGGAACATGAGCCACCAAAACGGTCATTTTTATCCTCTTCTCTGGAAAGGCAGCAAATGCAAATTGTGCATGTTTAATCTACCCTATCAAGGGTACTTGTTTAGTTTCCATGGAAAAGCACCTACCAAAAGTCTTGGTCAAGGTTAAACCTAGAGCATCTGCTACCTTAACAGGCATGATGTTATCAGAAGCTTCATAATCTATAATACAATTACTTAATTTGTGACCATTCACTAACAAAGAAACATAAAATGGTTCAATTTTCCTAGTGAAAGGAGTAGTAACTAGATTGTTCTATGAAGATCTTGTGTGAGAGATGATAGGACTATTTTTAGGAGAAACTTGCCCTCCAGGGGCAATTTTTTTTTACAAACCTAGCTAACCGATCAAACTGATCAGGATTATCTTGCAAATATTCAACCTCAGACATCTAAACTTTAGTCTTCTTGGCATGGTCTATTATATCAAACAATTGATATGACAGAGACATGGTAAAAGGACTATTTCATGTTGAGTTTTTGGAATAGGGGTACTAGTCTGAGGAACAAAAGAAGAAGACGGAGTATTTGAAGTACTTACTTGTTTTTCACCAACTGGGTTTCTAGATTGAAAAGGAAGAGATATTCCCCTCTTAGAAATAGAGATTGTAGGACAAGGATCTTCCTTTGACTTTCCTTTATTAGTTGCTTGTTGATTCACCTAATTTTGAGGTCACGTGAAAAGAGCATATGACTCACCATATGCATATTCTCTTTGTTCAACTTCATCCTAAAAATTCAAGAAGCCAATATTTGAGTCACCAGCCAACTCTTCTTCTCCTCCCATGAAGAGGTTGGTAATATCATCCTAAGCTAAATCAAGTTGAAAGGAATTATCTTGTTCAGCTTCATAGTAGCTGACTATAGCATTGACCGGTGGAGCTTCTAAAGCAAGTCTCCCTTGTGTAGGAGGAAGCCTGTTTTGCCCTTGGTTTCTAGCAACATTACCTTGGTATGGAGTATTTGGAAATTTTCTCCTTGGTATGTCCCTATAGGAAGGAGTGGACATACTTTGAGACATTTGCTTTTTCAAGGCTAAAAATTTGTTAGCCAACTTCTACACCATATGATCAGTGGTGCTAGTGGAAGAAATATCAATAGAGGATTGTCCTCTACTTCTACTTGTATCCTTCCTTATCTTACCAACAAGGATAAGGTCATCTTTAATCTCAATAGACAAGGCTTGAGTTGTCGCCAAGTCAGTTGGATTAGTCTGTCATAGAAGAAAACTCACTTCTGACAGTTGGGTGTTTATGAAGAAACACTTTAGATTTTTAGTTGTGGGCTGAGTAGTGGCCGGAATCCTGTTGGTCAGCTTATTGAACTTCATAATGAACTCACGCATGGGTTCTTGCAGTTCCTTTTTCATCTAAGTAAGCTGGGCCAAAAGAGCATCTGCATCTTCAGTAGGTTTGAACCTAGCCTCAAACTTGGTTCGTAGAATATTCCATCCAGTGATGGTTTGATCAGGAAGATGATAGAACAAATCTGCCACAACACCTTGAAGCATCTCAACAAATAGTCTCACAGATACATCATGTTCTACCGCAAGAACACCACATGCAATATAAAAAGTTACAATATGTTCATCGGGGTGAACTTTTCCATCACCATAGAATTTTAGAAAATTCTTTCTTGAACTATGGGTAGATCATGCAAAGGTGGAGTAAGATTCAAAGGCCCGAAAGCATTTCCCCATGGACCCACAAGAGGTGGTTGAGCCATTATGCACCGATTAAAAGGTGGAATTACAAACCTTAAAACTTGTACAACCGGCGGAGTCCTATGCACACTTAAGGCTTCACTTGGTATAGGTAACCTTGCATTGGTTCAAGGAAAACTCCTTATATGTTGAAGTCAAGATTTCAGAGGCAAAAGACCAAAATTATTTTGCTGCATTAACTCAAACACAGGATCAATAATTCCTTGAGTTCTCTTACTTCTTGTATACCTTGAGTCTGCTAGAATGTAATATACTTAACAAAGATAAAAACTAGAAAAAACTATTACAAGCAATGAGGCCAGTATGCTTCAACTCAAAGTGTGAGGCTCTAAGTTGCGCGTTCAATCCCTAGTGGAGTTGCCAAAAACTGTTGGGTGAATATTTTGCCTTTAGCTAACTAAAGGCAAAATGGTTATATCAACCACAGTGTGATGAGATAATTGTTGCAAGTATGGGCCTAATCAGTGTTGTCATTGATGTCAACATACTCCTGTTGCATTAATGATAAGGATTGGATGAGCTGTGTGCTGAGGATATTGAGAAAATTAGTCTCAATCAGGAACAGTGAAGATCAGTGATGATAGTAAGGTAAAAGTCCAAGATAGGATGAGTATCAGAGGATGCAGTTTAAAAGGTTTGTATATATGTGTCTTAAGGTGGTCCAGTAGAGATTTCAGAGGTCCGCATGAAGATCTAAAGAAGTTGTGGCTGCTCAAGTAAAACTGGTTCCGGCAGATGTTCAGTGGTGACAGAGTGTTACAGATAGGTCCGGTGAGATCTGGAAATGCATTATCCTATTCTACAGATTTGAGGGAGTGTTGAGGAAGCCTTTGTGAAGTATCAACTTGATTGGTTCATGGTTTGAAAGTCCGCAAGCATCTATTCCTTTGTGAAAGTAATGACAAACTATGTTCTTGAGGTTCCAGATGAAGGAGAGAAGGATTTCAGTAAGCAGATGAAGTGTGGATGTTCTTGGTGATTCAGGTAATCTTGTGGAGGTCTTTGGATTATGTTTAGTTCATGTTGGTGATCTGCATTGAATTTGGAGCTCGCAATTAAGAAATCTTTCAGATGATGGTGTTCTTTCTGAGATTCGCTGACCTGATGAGTTACACATTCTACGGATGTTCTTGTTGATGTTTGCCGACTTAGATGATCATTCCTAAGTTGATGTATTGTATAAATAAGGGATTGCGAAGTCATTTCAAAGTTGTCCTTGTTGAGATGAGTGTGTGGTAGCAAGGAGGAGAGTGAAAGGCAGAGCAAATGTATTGGGCTTAAATGGAACTAATTCAAGCATGGTGAAGATGCTATTCTCCAGTTCATGTATGTGATACTTATTTCTTTGTAGACAGTGTGTCTCTTGTAGGCAGTGAGCCCTAATTGGCATGTGTCATTTTGTTCTTTCTATTCTTCTAACAGAGAATACAATCTTGGGTTAATCACCCTGTGGTTTTTCCCTTAATCAGGTTTTCCACATCAAAATCTTGGTGTCTCATGTGTTGATGTATTTCTACTCTTAATTTGTTACATTGTGTTTCCTTGATTGATTTATTATTATACCACTGAATTGCAAAGTGGAGTTAAGTGTTTAATTGGAAGAAATTTTTGTACAACTGATTCACCCCCCCTCTCAGTTGTGTGCCCTAAGTCTAACAATTGGTATCAGAGCCAAGTTCCTCTAAAAAGAGCTTAACCGCTTGAGGAGATCTAGGATGTCGTCTTACAAGAAGGATAGTCTGAAGTTTGATGGAACCAATTTTAATCTTTGGAAAGGTCGCATGAAATGTCACTTGCAATGTATGGGAATGGTGTACTGGACCATGGCTACAACACAGTATACACCTCCACAAGGTGGTCTGAAAACCCAAAATAAAATCATAGATGCTGAAAATAATCTGCAGACTATAGAGGCTCTTCTAAGTGCATTATCTGATTCAGAGCTCTCAAATGTTATTTACCTACCAACTGCTTTTGAGATCTGGCAAAAAATGGAACTTTTGCATGAAGGAGACAAGTATGTTAAATGTGCAAGGTTACAGAGTCTGAAAGGGAAATTTGAAAATTTGAAGATGAGAGATGATGAAAATATCACTACTTTTATGCCAAGAGTAAATGAGATTGTTTGTGGAATTAGAAATGTTGGTGGAGTCCTGGATGAAAATGAGATTATTGGCAAAATTCTTAGATCCCTACCTGCTTCTTACAAAATCAAGGTTGCTTCCATTGAAGAATTCAGAGCCCATACAACTGTCACAAGAGATCAATTGGCTGGTAAATTGGCTTCATTTGAAATGAAAGAGTTTGGAGATGACACCCCAAGACTGAATCTGTATTCAAAGCCAGTGCCTCTGTAAAAGGTAAACAAAGGTTTGATCTGGGAGAGAACTCATCAAGAAAATTGTCATGGTATGAAAAAGCAAGAAAAGACCTGGAGGAAGAAGAAGTAGAAACTGCTCAACTTGAAGCCCTTATTACAAAGAGGCTACCAAGAGGATCTGGTAAGTATGAAGGAAAATTGCCTTTTAAATGTTTTAACTACAATAAGATTGGTCATTTTGCCTCAAAGTGTCCAGAAAGATTTTCAAGACCAAATCCTAATAGATCAAGGTTCCAAAAGAATTGTTACTATGTTCATGAAGAAGATGATAATGAAGGAGTAATAGATGATGAATCAGAGATAGGAAACAAATATGGAAGTGAATGGGTGTTTATTGCCATCAAGGAAGAAGAACCAATATCCTCTATATCTGTCAATCATAAAGTTGTAGAAAGAGCTCTGGCTGCCCAAGTTGAAGAAAAGGATGATTGGGTTATTGACAGTGGATGCTCTCACCATATGACAGGGGATAAAAGTAAATTCATAGATTTGGAAAGGTATGAAGGAGGAGTGGTAAAGTTTGGTGATAATTCTACTAGTAGAATCAGAGGAAGAGGAACTATTTCTTTTGATGGAAGGAACAAAACCGGTAATGTACTATATGTTGAAGGATTGAAGCACAATCTTCTCAGTGTTGGACAGTTGGTGGACAAAGGCTATGATCTCTAATTCAAAGATGGAAAATGCAAGATCTTTGAAGTTTTGGAACAGAGATTGCATCTGGTGCTCAAACTAAAGGTAATATCTTCCACTTGGTTGGCACTGGTAAAAGTTACCTATTTGTTCAAGTTGATTAGAGTTGGTTATGGCATAGGAGGATGTGTCTTGTGAATTTTGATAATATCATCAAGATAAGCAACACTCAGGCTATAAGAGATCTTCCAAAATTGGTGAAACCTACTAATAGCTTGTGCAAAGAATGTCAATTGGGTAAGCTGAGCAGAGTCACATTCAAAAATAAGGAACTATCTTCTATCAGATTATTGGACTTAGTTCATACTAATCTTTGTGGTCTGACAAGAATTAGGAGTGTACAAGGTGATAGATACTTTATGTTGCTAATTGATGACTATTCTCAGATGATGTGGGTAACCTTTCTAAAAGAGAAATCAGAAGCTCTTCAGAAATTCAAAATATTCAAAGCTATGGTAGAGAATGAAACTGGATTAAAATTGAAATGTCTGAGGTCTGATAGAGGTGGGGAATTCACATCTGGTGAGTTCATAGAGTTCTGTGAAAAACATGGAATAAAGAGACAGTTGTCTGCTCCTAGGACTCCATAGTAGAATGGAGTAGTGGAGAGAAAGAACCAGACCATTGAGGAAGCATCTAGGACCATGATGATGGAAGCAAATGTTCCTCAGATCTATTAGAGAGAAGCTGTCAGCACTGCAGTCTATACTCTCAATCGAGTTCAAATTAGAGGCAATACCGGTAAGACTCCTTATGAACTTTGGTTTGGCATCACTCCTACTATGATGTATTTCAGAGTTTTTGGTAGCAAATGTTACATTAAAAGAGATGAATATCTAGGAAAGTTTGATGTTAGAAGTGATGAAGGAATATTCTTGGGTTACTCTACTCAAAGCAAAGCATACCGATGTTACAATAAGAGACTGAGAAAAATAATAGAAAGTACAAATGTGAAGGTTGATGAAGGAATTGAAAAACCCTCAAGGTTTTATGAATATGATGAAGATGATCAGAATGGTACTCTGATTCAAGGAGCCCAAGCCTCCTCTGAAAGACAGATTCAAACTAATCCAGTAAATCAGGAAGAAGAGATGAGTTTCAATGAGCCTAATCAAGAATCAGAAGTGCGAGAAATTCCCAAAGTTCCCAGGTATGTAAGACTGAACCACTCTAAAAATTAGATCTTAGGTGATAAAAGAAAAGGAGTACAAACAAGGAGAATTGCTCAAGATTCAGAAGAGTATTGTTTGATTTCAAAGATTAAACCTAAGACAGTGAATGAAGCTTGCAATGATGAAAACTGGACTAAAGCAATGGAAGAAGAACTGATGCAAATTGAGAAAAATCGCACTTGGGATCTTGTTCCCAGACCTAGAAACAAGAATGTGATTGGAACAAAATGGGTCTTCCAGAACAAACTAAATGAAGTTGGTGAAGTAATAAGAAATAAAGCCAGATTGGTCTGCAAGGGTTACTCTCAATTAGGAGTTGATTTTGAAGAAACTTTTGCTCCGGTGGAAAGAATTGAAGCAGTCAGGTTATTTCTTGCCTTTGCTATCTTCAAGGACTTCAAGGTATATCAGATGGATGTCAAGTCTGCCTTCCTAAATGGTGACTTGGAAGAAGAAGTGTACATAGAGCAACCAGATGGATTTCAATTGTCTAATCATGGTGATATAGTCTACAAGTTGAAGAAGGCACTGTATGGACTAAAGCAAGCCCCAAGAGCCTGGTATGAAAGATTGGATAAGCATCTTTTGAAGATTGGTTTCAATAAAGGTACTGCTGATAGTAATTTGTATTTCAAAATTGATCATAAAAACATCTTGATTGTTGAAGTGTTTGTTGATGATATCATTTTTGGAGGAAGAGATAGTATGTGTAAAACTTTTGCAAATCAAATGAAAAGTGAGTTTGATATGTCCATGCTTGGTGAAATGAATTTGTTCTTGGGTCTGCAAATCACTCAAACAAAGAAAGGAATCTTCATTTCTCAAACCAAATATGTGAAAGAATTGTTGAAGAAATTTGGGATGGAAGACTCAAAACCAATGAATACTCCCATGGCAACTGGATGTAAATTGAGCAAAAATGATGATTCTCCTAAGGTTGGTCAAACAAAGTTTAGGTCAATGATTGGAGGACTGTTGTATCTCACTCAAACTAGACCAGACATTATGCAGGATGTTGGTCTTGTTGCTAGATTCCAGGCTGATCCTAGAGAATCTCATGTCATGGAAATCAAGAGGATTTTAGATATCTAAAAGGGACAGTTGAGAATGGTTTGTGGTATCCTAGAGATCATGATTTCTCTCTTCATGCATATACAGATGTGGATTGGGTAGGAGATGTGGATGACCGGAAGAGTACCAGTGGTGGAGCATTCTTTTTGGGGAAGAGATTGGTTTCTTAGCTAAGCAAGAAACAAGAGGCAATATCTCTGTCTACAACTAAAGCAGAATATATTGCAGCAGTAGGTAGTTGCACTCAAGTCTTGTGGATGAAGCAGATTCTAAGAGATATCAAAGTGGAGTATGAGGAACCTATCACAATCTTCTGTGACAACTCAAGTGCAATAAATATATCTAAGAATCTGGTGTTACATTCAAAGACTAAACACATATCCATCAAGTTTCACTTTTTGAGAGAGCAAGTGAACAAGAATGAAGTCAGATTGAAGTTTGTACCTTCTAAGGATCAGATTGCAGACATCTTTACTAAACCTCTACCTAAGGATTCTTTTGAGTATCTCAGGGAGAAGTTAGGGGTTATTGCCCCTCTGGTGATGAACTAAGGTGCATTGAGGTGCATCAGTCCAGTGGATATCACAGTCATATCTTGTGATCTGGATTGATGATGGGGAGCTGCTACTCAGGGGGAGCAGTAGGTATGATTCTGAAGTGTTGGAATTGCAAGTATGTGCCCTTTGCCATTGATGTCAAAGGGGGAGAGAAGACATGTGAAAAACAAGTGGTTGCTAATCAAAGGGGGAGCATTAAAGGGAGAGAAGACATGTGAATGGTTGTTGCTGATAGGTGGAGTTGTGACAGTGAGGAGAAGTTCTTGTCTTGATGATCAAAATAGTTTTTCACATCATATGTTGCCATCAATGACAAAGGGGGAGATTGTTGCAAGTATAGACCTAATCGGTGTTGTCATTCATGTCAACATACTCCTATTACATTAATGATAAGGATTGGATGAGCTATGTGCTGAGGATATTGAGAAAATTAGTCTCAATCAGGAACAGTGAAGATCAGTTTTGACAATAAGGTAAAAGTCCAAGATAGGATGAGTATCAGAGGATGTGGTTTAAAGGGTTTGTAGATATGTGTCTTAAGGTGGTCTAGTAGAGATTTTAGACATCCGCATGAAGATCTAAAGAAGTTGTGGCCACTCAAGTAAAACCGGTTCCGGCAAATGTTCAGTGGTGACAGAGTGTTACAGATAAGTCCGGTGAGATCTGGAAATGCATTATCTTGTTCTGTAGATTGAGGGAGTGTTGAGGAAGTCTTTGTGAAGTATCAACTTGATTGGTTCATGGTTTTAAGGTTCGCAAGCATCTATTCCTTTGTGACAGTAATGACAGACTATGTTCTTGAGGTTCCAGATGAAGGCTAGAAGGATTTCAGTAAGCAGATGAAGTGTGGATGTTCTTGGTGATTCAGGTAAGCTTGTGGAGGTCTTTGGATCATGTTCAGTTCATGTTGGTGATCCGCATTAAAGTTGGAGCTCGCAATTGAGAAATCTTCTAGATGATGGTGTTCTTTCTAAGATTGGCCGACCTAATGAGTTACACATTTTACAGATGTTCTTGTTGATGTTTGCCGACTTAGATGATCATTCCTAAGTTGATGTCTTGTATAAATAAGGGATTACAAAGTCATTTCAAAATTGTCCTTGTTGAGATGAGTGTGTGGTAGCAAGGAGGAGAGCAAAAGGTAGAGCAGAAGTATTGGGCTTAAATGGAACTAATTCAAGCATGGTGAAGATGCTATTCTCTAGTTCATGTATTTGATACTTATTTCTTTGTAGACAGTGTGTCTCTTGTAGGCAGTGAGCCTATTGTGAGCAGTGTGCTCGAGCAGTGAGCCCTAATTAGCATGTGCCATTTGGTTCTTTCTATTCTTCTAACAGAGAATATAATCTTGGGTTAATCACCTCATGGTTTTTCCCTTAACCAGGTTTTCCACGTCAAAATCTTGGTGACTCATGTGTTGATGTGTTTCTGCTCTTAATTTGTTGCATTGTGTTTCCTTGATTGATTTATTATTATACTGCTAAATTGCAAAGTGGAGTTAAGTGTTTAATTGGAAGAAAGTTTTGTACAATAGATTCACCCCCCCTCTCAGTTGTGTGCCCTAAGTCTAACAATAATATCTCTCCTCTCAGCAATGGGAGGCTCCCTTTTATTGCCAAATACAAACTAATAACTATTACAAACTTATTTACACTAAATACTAACTTCAGGGTGATTCCATATCATCCATTTCTCTTTCTTCAAAAATGATGTTTACAATTTTCAATATAAAACTCAACACAAAAGTATAACTAAAACAATACTAGTATATCTGAACCATGAAGAAACCCATAAAAACACAAAGTTTTCCATTGCTTCTTATGCCAATTGAAAATGAAAGATTTTAGAATAGAGTGCAGCCCAAAGTCTTCACTATATGCCAAGGTAATATAACACGATCACAAACAATAAATTACAGCCCAAAGTCTTCAAGTTATTTCTCATTCACAAACTTAAATGCAAATTCCAAATATGATATAACAGCACAAAGTCTACAAAATCAGCGAACACTTGATTTCCACTCTCACAATTCAAACATTCATACAAGATAATGTAATAGAAAGGACATAAGAACAATTCTATAACATTACAAACTTGCTCCAAGACAAAGATCGGATGCCAACTTGCTTCTTGATATTGCTTGAAAACTGATTTACAAAATAAGCTCAAAGTCTCAAATTGCTCTTCAAAATAGCAGCACTTCACTTCAATAGACAAGATAAAAATTACAATAGAAGCCCTCTTTATTTATAGTGAGAGGCCATGAGAAAATCTAGGAAAATCTAACTACTTTGACTTATTCAATATAGGAGTCCTTATTCCAAAACTACAAAGTACATATGAAAATACAAAAAATAAACTAAGGCATGGCTTCTTGCATCAATTTGCACCTCTATTCTTCTTCAGATGAGCATCATACATAGTGAATGCCGCTTGCATCCCACAACTGTCAGGACTAGCAATGTTTTTAAAGATTACTCAATCTCTAATCACTACATCTTTCACTATTGTGGTCACCTTGTCATGATTGGTCAACTTGGATTTCAGGTTATCCAGTGTTAACTAATTATCCAAAATATTGTCTAGAGAGGCAACTAAGAAAGCTTTGTCTTCAAACTCCCTTTGAAACATATTCTTAAACTCTTGTATCATTTCATCAACAGGAAGTAAATGATGATCTTCAGATGTTAGCTTGCATGGGAGCTTCTCCAATTTGTGCAACAGATTAACATCACTTTCTTTGTTGAGTTCCCTAGCACTCTCCAAGTCTTTGATCAACTCTTTCAAAACATTACTCCGATAAATCAATGACTCTTTAGTTTCCACATAAGACTCATAATTTGAAACAATGCCAAGTGATATCAGGGTTTTTGTTTTCATCTTTTTCATCTCAGTCCACTTCTCAAGGATTTCATCTAAATACTCAATATCTTGAGAAATGACATCCACTAAATCATCCAACTTAGCTCTTATTTTTTCCATTATGCTTGTCTTCTTAGTTGTACTAGTAAGAAGAGACACTCCTTGTACATGCATTTTATCAAGGTATTCTTCAACAGCTCTTCCCTTGACATGAGTCTTCTCTACCCTCTGAATAATAGGATCTTCAACCGTGATTGCCTTAGGTGTGATTGACTCAGATGTCAAAGAAATTTTTCTCACCACTGCAGCCAACTGCTTTCTTTTTTCTTTGTACTGCTCTTTCATTTCCCTCTCATGATCAAATTCAGAAGTAAGGAATTGAGTGTAGACTGAACATCAGCTTTGGTACTTTCATGTGTGATCTTCCCAATTTCAATCCTGGAAATAGAATAGTCACTCATGTTGAAATTGTCAATAGTTGCATCTGACGGTGGTTGAACAATCTCCACATACTTGTGGCCTTTGTCTTCTAGTAGCCGAGAAAGAGTCTTGGGCTTCTTTTGTATCTTTGCCTTCACTCGCATTAACTTTCCAAAGTCAAAGTCATCTGGGGAGATGGCTTGCTTTTTCCTCTTATGAGTATAGGCTGAGAGCCACGGAGGAAGCACTGATGTACTAACATTTGGATCTGACCCCATTGTCGATGTAGAAGGAATTGTACTTACACTTGTGGTAGTAACAATTAGAGGAGTATTTGTAAATACAACACCCGGCACAATCACATCAACAATCTTCTCAGCACCTAAAACAAAATGATCAAAAATTGTAGAATCACCAATATCGTAGGAGGGTGAAGACAAGCTCAAAATAGACCCTGAAGAATGAAGAGCAGCATCAAAAGCAATCTTAGGACTATCAAAAATCATCCTATAAGAAGATGGTGATGAGCTAGAAGACTGAAAAATAATGGGTGAAACTGGGGTTATAGGAGGAATGGGTAAAGAAACTGAAATAGATATAGTAGGTTGAGGGGAAGAGACTTTAGTTTCTTGTGACACATCTCTTTGCAGAGACATGGCTACATCCTGTAAATTTTCTTGATCATCTCCCTCTTCCTTCTCCTGTTCATATTCCTTTTCTCCTAAAGACTTGTCCTCAATATCCATTTCCTCTGCAACAGGTTCTTCAACATCTTGTTCATCAACTTCCATTTCTTATGTAGCAAATTTCTCTTCTGTCACCTTGGCCTTATCTCCTTTGGACACAAATATAATCCTAGGCTTGGGAGCCTTGGATGTATTGAGAGTATCACTTTTGTTCTTAGTCCTCAACTTGGTTTTCTTCCTTGTTTGCTCTAAGGCATCCTCTTCAGAACCAGTTATGAAATCCTTCAAGGTTACACCCTTGCTTTGAAGCAACAGACTGTTGTTAGCCAAAACTAGTTCAAACCTCTTTCTCAAAGAAGTTAACTCCTTCTTTGACCATTGCACAGTGGGCAAGGGAGAATTTGCAATTTGTTCATTGACATATTTTGGACTAACAACATCCTTGTTATCCACCATCCCCTCTGGAATATCACCCAAGCCCAAATATTCAATTTGACTTGAAGTCAACCTATTGTAATCTAGCTTTTTGATATCCTCTTCTATTCTCAAGTCATCCCAAATATCCTCCACCATCGACTCATGAAATTGAGTTTTTCTTTTGATCTTATCTTTCACTCCCTGATAATCAAATTTGGGCCTTCTCTTGAATTGTTTCATGGTAACCATCTGCATCTCGGTTTCCATTACTTTAGCTTTTGAAGTAGTTGCTACATAATACCTACCAATTTCAACAAGAACCCTAAATCCTGGCTTCTTTAGTTCCATTTGTTTGTTATGAACGACAATCATTTCTTGACACAACTCCATCAGGACAATTTTATTAGAAGGGAACTTGGGTAACATATAGGGTACCCTTGATAATAGCCAACTCTTAGATATGTGAAAGTTGAAAACTAAAGAAACAAGCAACAAAAACCATTCACCACTGTCCAGGCATCATCAGAAACTCTCCTCTATTCCAATTGGGGGTCTTAGAGGCACAAGAAAACATCTAAGAAGGCACCATTCACCCTTTTGAAATGATGGATTGAGCCTTTCAAGGTCAGTTGGAGATAATACTGATAAACTGGTATAACCCTCCTATCTCCATCAAATGTCAAACCTAGAAGGCTTCTCATCAAAGCTACTGCATATACAAGGTATGAAGTCATATAGAACTTGGAGCTATTTGACACCTTAATCAGTTACTCATGAAGAGCGTTTCTAATCTGTTCACCCCAAAAGATATTTTGTTTGCCTTGAAGTATGATCTTGATGTAAGGATACATCCATTCATGGAATGTAGAAGAAGATGGAATTCATCTCACCTTGCTCAGAAGAGTTATCAAGTCACTTACCTCCTCTACAAAGTAACTCTTGGAAAAACTCTTAGGCCATTTGGATAAATTTGGCCTAGCAGTTTTCAACCATTTAGTATTGATCATTCTTTTGGCTTTTTTTGTGTCTTCATCATATTCTCTCTGGACAATGCTAAAATCTAGCTCTGCAATATCCTCTACACCAGGACACATGAAAACCTTATCCATGAATTCAGGATCTAGTCTCATAATTACATTGCCATGAGCATCCACCACTGTCCTGTTATCCTTGTTATAAATATGAGCAAATTGGAAAACAAATTCAGTATTAAATGCAACAACGGGAAAAGAAGCAACCAAATGGATATTGCTCTTGATAATTCTTTGCATGTAATGGCTAGGTTTATCTAACTTTGTCCTTTCCACAAATTCAGCCATATCAACATGACCAATCTCTGTGTCCCATATTTCATGCATGTTTTATGTGACTAAAGTGACAATAAAAACACCCTGATACTTATACTTCATTGCTTTGGCCTTCTTTGGAGATGGGTCAGTCAGTTGAAAGATAGATTCCTTCAGATGACGTGATGACCATGGCAACTTGCAGAAGAAACTACAACAAAAAGTCATGATCTTGCAGTTAGGGGGGAAAATGGCAATTCGAGAAATTGCATGTCAATGATCATGATCACAAGGATGAGCTTGAAGGGGCTAAAGAGTGAGCGAGGTGAAGAAATAGATGAAAGCAGGCTAAAGATAGCAAATGTAGAAATCTCCTAGTGTTAGAAAATTTTGAGGGAGTGAGTACATGGGCGGTAAAAATTGTTGGCCTTGCATATAAAGGGAAATTGCATTGTGGAAACCATGCACAGGTGGCAAAAAATGTTGCTTCTACATGTGAGCATTTCTAAAAGTATGTTTAAGCGATAAAAAGACCCGCTCTTGCATCTTTGAAGAAAGTTCCTTTATGCTCGAGTGACAATTTTTGTTGCCCTTGCATGTGAAGGGAAAATTGACTAACATTTTCATGACAAAGTTAAATGTGTATAGGCAGCAAATTTTGCCACCCTTACCCATTGAAAACAAAAGGGAAATAGCATGAGCGGTGATTTTCACCGCTCATGCATTTGGTATAAAATGCCATATGCATCGGCAGTGAAAATTATCGCCCACGCATATCGAAACTATTGGAAAGGTCATGTATGGGCGGAAAATTTTGTCATGCCTACATGTAGGGAAAAACACAAGTGTTAAGGTAGAAAAGAAAATGTTTTAAACCTTAACACAGAAAAATGAAAAGCACGGTGAAAATCACCGACCTCACAGGTGAACAAATACAAACATAAAGATCACAAACTAAAACAAAAATGAAACCCTAAACACAACACGACTAGAATGAAAGATAAAAAATGATTCCTTAGAGATTCTAATCAACACAAAAGTTAGAAACCAATGTTATTGACAAAAGATTGATTCGGGAAAAGAAATCACAAAACATAAGCAAGAATAAACGATTTGAAACAAGCAAACCCTTGTGCATAGAAAAAGGGAAATGAGAAACTTACCCATCCATAATGATGAGAAAGAACCAACAAAATCCAACTCGAAACCTAGAGAAATCCAATCCAATGCACACGTGGGCTAATTTCGAGGGTTTGTAGATGCTTAGAAAAGACATAAAGATAGAGAGACACAAATAAAATGAGAAATAAAAGTGTTTAAAACATATTAAAAGTCTCACTAGACATTAACACGCAATACATTAAATGCACTTAACATGAACTTAGAGATGCACGAGCGGAAATAATTTCCACCCTTGCACTTAGGGTAAAACCAAACATGACATGTAATAGTGGCAAAAAATGTCGCTCTTGCAGGTAAAGTTTAAAATACAAAAATGCAACGGCGGTGAATTTCACCGCCCTTGCATGCAAAACAATTTTTTTTTCTTACTCCCTAACAATGCCAAAAACTCAAGTTTAATAAATTCACCACTTTATTTATCTATGCAAGAAACCAAGATGAGAGGATACTCGAATGGATTCTGAGGAGTTAGAAAACCATGCATGAGGACAAGATGATTTGCCTCGATATGCATACTTAGAGTTGCAGGGTACTAAATGAACAAGTTTCATAGGGGTCATCCTACAAAATTAAATGCAGCTGATTTTGAGGATAACAATAAGTATGAAGTAGAAATCTAGGATTTGAAGGAAAATGTCAAAGAAGCAGATGAATGTATCCTGAAGCTAAGAGAGCAAGTTAATAGATCAAAGGATAGGAATAAAGAGCTAAGTGAATAGTTATTTGAAACAAATGAAACCCTAAATAATTTATCAAGGTTGGTTGAAGAGAAAGAAAAACCTGAGGATCATTTGAATCAAATGTTGAAAGATAAGTCTAAGGAATGTAAAAAATTGGGAAAAGATGTGTTACTTTTGAAATATGATCTGGAAGCAGCTAATAGCTATAAAGAAAAATTCAAAATAAGCTCTGCAAAGCTTGAGGAGTTGATTGAAATTCAAAAGAGTTCATATGACAAGCAAGGCTTGGGATCTAAGAAAGGAGAAAGTTCAAAATCAGGTCAAGAAAACATTGAGATGAGGAAAAACAAAGGCAATCAATTCTGGAATCACAAAAGAAGACCTAGAAGACTTTCGGTCATGTAGCCAAATGCTTAAAGGTACCCATCTTTCAATGGCCATTGTTTTAACTACAATAAGTTTGGTCATAAGGCTACTCAGTGTAGGAATAGAATGAATCAAAATGTTCCATCATTCTTTGGTCAATGTTTCAATTGCAAGAAAATTGGTCATAGATTAAATGAATGCAGAAGTCTGGTAAGGAATAGTTTTAACCATAGTTGGAAGACTCTTTAGACTCACTGCGGACTCTCTAGGACTCACGAGTCCTTGGGCTGGCTGAGTCAATTCGGCACGAACTTGTGAGCCGAGTCTAGGAAAGTCCCTAGATGGGATTCATGAGTCCGGCCTTAGGACTTGTGCAAGTCTTGAGGTTGGAGTGAGTCCTGTGCAGGGACTCCTGCTGACCACTGGGATGGCAGAAATAAAGATAAAACCCTATTTTTTTATTTTTTGGCTCATTTCACAACTCTAGTTTGCAAAAACAGGTTTGAAACTATGAGTATGAAAGATAAAATTTCAATTATTAAGTGTTTGATGATCATATGACATGTGTAATCTTTGAATTATGACAAATCGATAATCAAATTAGGCTCTTATGTTCTCTAAATGCATTAATTTCTCTTTTTTTTTTTAAACTACATTTTTTTCCCAAGTCCTAGCCAAGTTTTTTCCTGAGTTTGTGTCGAGTCCTGAGTCTGAGTCCTATTTTGGGCTGCTGAGTATGCGCCAAGTCCAATTTTTCCAACTTTGGTTTTAACAATGTAAGGAATACTCAATCCTTCAATGGAAAGTGCTTTGCATGCAATAGATTTGGGCATATGGCTAACCAATGTAGAATAAGAATGAATTTAATCAATAGAAGGAATTAGGGACACAGAAATGTGGTATGCTACAATTACAATAAGTTTGGACACATTGCAAGATTTTGCAGAACTAAGAATGAGAAAAGAGACTATCCTACAGAGAAGAGGGAATCAGGTCAAGAAAACATTGAGATGAGGAAAAACAAAGGCAATCAGTTCTGGAATCACAGAAGAAGACCTAGAAGACTTCTGGATAGGCAACCAAATGCTCATAGGTACCCATCTTTCAATAGCCATTGTTTTAACTGCAATAAATTTGGTCATAAGCCTACTCAGTGTAGGAATAGAATGAATCAGAATGTTCCATCATTCTTTGGTCAATGTTTCAATTGCAAGAAAATTGGTCACAGATCAAATGAATGTAGAAGTCTAGTAAGGAATGGTTTTAACCATAGTTGGAAGACTCTTTAGACTCGCTGTAGACTCTCCAGGACTCGCGAGTCGCTGGGCTGGCTGAGTCGACTCAGCACGAACTCAGGAGCTGAGTGTAAGCAAGTCCCTAATGGGACTCGTGAGTCCAGCCTTAGGACTTGCGTGAGTCCAGCCTCAGGACTTACGTGAGTCCTAAGGTCAGACTCGTGAGTCCCATGCAGGGACTCCCGCTGACCACTGGGACGGCAGAAATAAAGATAAAACCCTATTTTTTTATTTTTTGGCTCATTTCACAACTCTAGTTTGTAAAAAAATAGGTTTGAAACTAAGTATGAAAGATGAAATTTCATATATTGAGTGTTTGATGATCATATGACATGTGTAATCTTTGAATTATGATAAATTGATAATCAAATTAGGCTCTTATGTTCTCTAAATGCATTAATTTCTTTTTTTTTTAACTACAATTTTTTTTGCCGAGTCCTAGCTAAGTTTTTTCCTGAGTCTATGCCGAGTCCTGAGTCTAAGTCCTATTTTGTGCTGCCAAGTCCACGCTGAGTCTGGGTTTTCCAACTATGGTTTTAACAATGCAAGGAATACTCAATCCTTCAATGGAAAGTGCTTTGCATGCAATAGATTTGGGCATATGGCTAACCAATGTAGAACAAGAATGAATCTAATCAATAGAAGGAATCAAGGAGACAGAAATATGGTATGCTACAATTACAATAAGTTTGGACACATTGCAAGATTTTGTAGAACTAAGAATGAGAAAAGAGACTACCCTATAGAGAAGAGGAAAACAGAGCAGAGAGAAGATAAGGGTAAAAACAAGATTGATCTAGTGGAAATCAAGAAGGAAATGAGCAAGGTCTAGATTAAGAAGGATATTAATGAGGTCAGGGATGGATCCGCATCAGTCTTTGGTGCAGATACTTCCTCCAGGAAGTAAATTGGGAGCTTTGGCTCAGGGGGAACTGTATTGAAAATCCAAATCCCCTAGCCAGATAGTCAGTGCTGGGATTCGACATGAAAACATGATAAAAAGTCTTATATCATAGATCTTTAGGAAGAAATTCTAGTAGAAAAAGTTCAAATACAGAGTATTGTGAAGAAATCCTAATCGACTATATTCTATAGAAAAGACTTTGATAGCTTTTTGTGAAAAAGCATTTATGATGACTTAGGTTTTCATATCAAGGGTTAAAAAGGAGCTCATTCAATATATAATTCACTTTGTATTCAAGCTATCAAGTGTTTAAGAGAAACTAAAGGTGAATTCCAAGTGATTTCAACGATCTCCAGATGTTCAAAGCGACACAAATTGATTCAAGTAAAGGAAACCCTAGCTCGATAGAAAAAGGTATTTCCAATTGAAACCCTATTGTGAATTTGTTTAAATATTTGCAAAAATGGCAACCCCACAAGTTGTTGATATCACTGAACAAGCTCAGCCAAAATTCAAGAAACATCTCTTCAAATCAATAGAAGTTGATCAAATGGGTGCATTTTTAGGTATACCATATGGTGTAATGCACGTGGAGGATGTTAGGGCTTACATTCATGTTGTGCTAGAAGAACATGGTGACAGTAAATTCACATATTTATATCTAAAACATTTAAGTGGTGACCAATTTGAGTTGAGGAAGAATACAAGGATTTGGAAGTGAAGAAATTCATTCAGTACAAAGACTTCCCTACATTTGTGGAGGATGAATGGGTTTAGTACGTGTTAAGTAGGATCCATGATGGGTTCATGTGGCTTGAAAAGCCCTTTAAGATCACCAAGGATGTGATTAGGGCTATGACATGCTTAAACTCTACCGGTAGCATGCCCCTATTAAAAGTTGTGAAGAATAACATTGTGACAGAAGCAATCGGAGCCCAATTTGATAAGAGGGCATTAATAGTTAATGATATTGCAAATCATGTAGTGAGGTTTGTATCAATGGTAATTGGATATAAGATCTATTTCACTAACCAGGAGAACTCTATCTCTGATACTACTAAATACACTACTTATCATATGATTAAGGAGAATGCAGACTATGACCTCTATGAATTGCTATGACAACAATTAATGGAAAACCTAAAGAAGACAAAGGATAACAAATACCCCTTCAAGTTTATTAAGTTGATCATCTGCTTATTCTTCTATTTCATGCATGAATTACCAAGTATGAAGAATTTATTCTAGTTAAATAATCAACTGGTTGTAGTGCAAATTAGATATCATCTAAGTAGCATAGGAAGTCATGAGGAACAAACCATAGCCCTATGGGGCTATTTCAAGAATTTTCAAAGAGTTATGTAGTCTAGGGAAAGGATTCCTAAAGGAATTGTGGACAAATACAAAAATGACATATGTTTCATTGTCACAAAAGACCAATGTATGATGGAGGCTATTAAGCCTAGGACTGTTTGGATTATGCCAATGAGGTATAAAGTAGATGGAAAAATATTGGACAATTATGCCCAGCACATGTTAAGCAAACCTAGGGATACCTCGGAGGAAAGGTTTGGCACATATGAAGAGCTATCTATAAAAGTTCATGTTGAACTAAGGAAGCCTAAAATCCAGAAAAAGGCTAGGAAAATGGTAGAAGAATATGCACAAAGCAAAGGATTCACCAAAGAAAAAATATCAGCCACAAGAGCTAGAGCTAAGGCAGAAAGAGTAGCTAAAGAAAAGCAGAAGGAGCAAGAAAATGAAGCTAATAAAGCTTTGGAATTTCAAGAGGCACAACAAGAGGCACCTGTTGTACCAAAAAGAAGAACAAGAGGTGCAAGTTCCTCTAGAACAACATCTAAATCCTCTGGTATTCCCTCCATAACAGTTACAGAAGTGAAAATAGGCAAGAGGAAGAAGACCAAAGGTCAGAGAGTGTATGTCAGTGTTGGTGTAGTTGATGATGAGGAAACTGAGACCAATGAAGAGGTGAAGAAGATCAAGGCATAAAGTGCACCACCCTCTAGTTCTCAACAAGGCAAACCCTTCGGTGCCACAAAAGGGAAGACCTCTGGTAAGGGTAAAGGGAGAAAGAAGGCTAAGACTGAAGCACCTACAGAAGACCAGACTACAATGAGTCTGGAGGAAGTATTGAAGGCCATTATAGTCGATGGAAATCTAAAACCTATTGCCCAATTGTATGAAGACTTCGACATTACAAATAAAAAGGTCATTAAGGATGCTATCATCCAATACTTGGACATATACAATAAAGCTCTCATTGAAATAATTATGGATCTTCCAAATAGTTTGGGAAGCATAATGTCTACAAGAAAAGGAGCTGCTATGGAAAAGGACATTGAGCTTATAGAACATAAACTGATAAAGCTGTCCTAAAATCACCCCAGAAGAAAAAGCAAAAATCTATAAAGTGCTTCATAAAGAATTTAGAACAAAGAAGAGAATGAACACTCGAATGGCAGATGACACTGAGAAAGTGGTCAAAGAAACTACGGAAATCACTCTAAGAGTGTTGAAAGAATTTCATCTCCCAACTATATATGATAATGAAGAAACAAATATTGGAGATGACACATCTATGGACTAAGGGCCAGACAAAAATGATGAAGTTATGAAAGAAAAGGAAGATCATGCCCCTGCTATTGGTGGCCTAGACAATGCTGAAAAAGATCAAACTAAAAAAAGTCCTCCAAATCGACAAACTAATGATCAAGCAAACAAGGAGAAGACTAATGGGCAAAACAAAGAAGATAATCAAGAAGAGGTACCAACTGAGAAGAGTCCTGCACTGGATCAAAACATTGATCAATATGAGGATATGAATTTGGAACCTCCAAAGCATAATCAAGAAAAAGTGTCTGATGAAAGGGCAAGAGACACTACTACATTATAGGATTTTATAGATTCTACCAAGAAATTTTTGGAAAAAGAGACACAAGTTTTGGGTAAGCCTGAGTTTCTGCAAGGACCAATAAACTTGACTTCAATGTCTCCTTTGCAAAATTAAAATTGGTATCAATTGTGCAAGCTGAGGCTAGGGAAGAGATGTTGAAAACACATATACAGGAAAATGAGCTCATTGATGTAGCATCTGATGTGTTATAGAAGTTAATACATGCATACCAAAAAGATACATCATTATCATCAACTGATCAACTTAAAGGTATGATAAAATCAATCAGCACTCATTTTGAATCTTTTGAAAAGTTTGTAGAAACAAAAGTAAGGAAAGAGTTTGATGAGAAGAGATTATCTAAGTTGAAGACCATGTTGATCAATGATAACACTTTATTTCATAATGGAATAAAAGGTATACAAAGTTGTAGACATGATATTTCCACAGTCCATGCTGATAATTGTAGTGCTTCTAGAAAAAATGTGTGTTGCTTTTTTTTTGCCTCAATGTTTCGGATCACACTCCGTGATCCTTCATTACATTCTTTTCTTTTCCTCCTAATGAAGGATCATGGAGTGTGATCCGAAACGTTGAGACAAAAAAAAGCAACACACAATTTTTCCAGAAGCACTACAGGTATACAAAGTGCCATTAAAGAAGCTTGTGATTTGTATAAATTTTGTTTATCATTGTTGGATGCCATAAAGGAGTTAGAAGAAAAGATCAAGGATCTAGAACTGTAGCTGACAAATATCTCTAAGTCATTTGATCCAACAATTGAGTCAGTAAGTAGCAAAGAGATACAAGTTATCAACATTCATAATAACTTAAGTAATCTAATGAATAAGAGGGATCAAATAAAAAATAGAATGTGTCAGTTGAGAGGACTAATAAGTCCTAAGCTAGACTCAATGTCAAATCTTACGGCAGAAGCACTACAGGTAAGGGCACTATTTGACATGCCCTCTGATATACAAAAGGCAGAGAAATTAGTCTTCCTAATAAATGGTCATATTCAAATTTTGGTTAATACAAAGAAGAGTTGGGATGGAGAGATGGCTCAAATCAAGATCATTTTCAATGGCATCCTACAACCCGCAACAAATTAAAGTGAAGATTGTACTTGTACATATGCGGTAGAATATAACAATTTTTGTTGTCTTGACACAATTTTGACTCTTGTACATATACCTTTGCTATTAATGTCAAAGGGGGAGAAGAAAACCAGTGAAAAATGGACAAACACCTAAGGGGGAGAAGGAAAACAGAGTGTACATATAGAAAGGAGGAGCAGATAAGGATTTTTCACTAAGTGTTTCCATCAATACCAAAGGGGGAGATTGTTGGCAACATAGTCAAGAGACACTTCTTTGATGGAAAGTTGTATGTTGTCATTGATGGAAACAAAGCATAGTAAAGAGGTTTTCAGTCATGACACCAAGGTTTGGTAAAGGTCTAGAAGACTAACTTAGTCAAAATGGCTAAGTATGGGCAAGCTACAGAGTGACAGAGATTGGGTTAGTATGCCTCCACAATTGAAGATCATTATATGCAGTTCAGGTATGTTTTTCATAGCTATTTGGTGATCACATGTTCCAATGTTCAAGTTCTAACTTCCTCCAAAAGTCATATGGTGAAATGTCAATCTGGGTGAATAGAGTTAAGACAGGATCAGTGCATAGTACCAAAGTAAAAGGGTCTACATTCCTCTGCTATTACATATTTTGTCCTACGGTTCTGAGGCAACAAAGATACTTATTATGTCTACCTAAATCTAGAGTTATAGCTTTTGAAGTTCCTTTGATCACTTTTTACAAGTTCTTCTTTCTCGGCTTACAGTCTGACAATGTTTCACAGTGACTGAGTGATAGTTCAAAGATCCGCATTTTTCTATAGTTGAATACTATGTTCTATGGTTCTAAAGGTATGATAAGAGAGCCATAATGGATATTGGATATGATTTTTAGAGTCTCATATGGTCTGCATTGGAAGTTATGATGTGACAGTTGAACTAGTCAAGTGTGTACCTAAGGGATAAGATGACAGACATGTTAGATCTATATGCGATGAAGATATATTGTTTGAACAATCAATCTAAGTGGTTGAATGATTGGTCTTGATCTATATGAAAACTATTGTGTGTTTGTTTGGGTCTGCATTGTTGTTTTTGCACAAGATCAAGCTAACAAGGTATAACATTTGTATACACGTTTCATGTTTGTCTTGTCGACCTAATTATGAGACAAATCTTGTTGTGGATATATATATACTCAATGGATTTTAGTTTAGGTGGTATGGATATGTGTGAATAGAGTGTGAATTCATGATTGTGCAACCTAAGGCAGTTTTGTGATTAGAAAAAGGACAGTAAAGGCAAAAGAACAGAGTCTATGTGAAGCAAAGCAGAAAAGCAGGGCAAACATTATGAAGACCTTTGAATCTATATACTAAGCTAATTGGTACTACACCACAGCATTCTGAAGATGCACTTGTAGCAGTCCTCTCCTGGAAGTGAGCCATTTCTTTCTATATTCTCTTCTCTTCTATTTGACAGTGAGCCTATCACAGTGAGCACTTCTTTTGGACAGTGAGTCTTTAGGCAGTGAGCCTTCATGTAATCTAGTTTTGATATAATAATATTATTTGTAAGCTAACACTCACCGTGGTTTTTCCCTTTTTGGGTTTTCCATGTAAAATCTTGGTGTCTATGTGTTATGACTTTGTGGCTGCTCCTTTTGTGTTTACTTTACTTTCATGTTATTGAATTTGGCAAATGGATTAATGAATGTGTGAAAGAAATTTTTTTCAAAATACTGATTCACCCCCCCTCCCTCTCAGTACTCTTTGTGATCAACACTTTGAAGGTCCTATAATTCATGAAGAACTAGGTGAAGAAGAAGAAGATCTCATATTGAAAGAGGAGATGAAACAGATAGACATTTTATTTCAAGGACAAATGACATATGAACAAGAAGATGCAACAATGTGTGAAGATTAGATCCTCATGCAAGAGGATGAAAAAGAAAAGATAGTGATTGCAATAGTTGGTCTTGCAGCAATTGGTCTTGTTGAAGACATGAAAGAAGAAGGAAGAAGAGGAGTTGCAGTGATTAAAAAGGAAGATATGAGCAGTGAAGAAGATGCAGTTGTGGAGATTGAGATGGCAGTGATAGAGCTTGAAGATGTTGCAATAGATGAAGATGATAAAGATGACTTATTGTCACAAATTTTGGCGGTGGAAGATGAGTGGTTTAATAAGCTTGCTCATGGAGGAAAGAAGATGAATGTTGCAGAGAATGATGAAGAAGATGATGTTGGAACAATAAAGAAGGATGAGGTAAATTTTGATTTTGAATACGATGATTATTATTTACCTTCTA
This sequence comes from Cunninghamia lanceolata, assembly GCA_027924645.1. Taxonomy (NCBI): domain Eukaryota; kingdom Viridiplantae; phylum Streptophyta; class Pinopsida; order Cupressales; family Cupressaceae; genus Cunninghamia; species Cunninghamia lanceolata. The sequence continues at coordinate 3,094,472 of BSBN01000332.1, forward strand.
TAGAAGAGATTTTAGTTGTAGAGGATGAAGTTGTGGATTGGTATGCAAATGTTGCATGTTTGTGCATAGATGTTGTAGAGGATGGTGCAGGTGGAACTTGGTGGAGGTGGTCTGTTTGTGGTGGGTTGGATCTCACGAAGGAGAGGAGAGTAGAGAGCATTTGGTAGAGGATGGTCTATGGTGGATGTGAATCCACAAGAGGAGAAAGGAGTGGTGAATGGAGTTGTGGGTGAAGACTGATGCGTGTGCCAGCAAGATGTTGGAAGAAGAGAAATAAAAATTGATTTTGTGCACATATCCCAACAATGGAGTTCATTGCAGGTTGGTTACAACCTGAAAGGGTGATTCTATCACTCAACTCCACTTTGATGAGCCTATGCTCACAAACTTTCTTACTCAGCATGTCTGATGTAGGAGCACCAACCAAAAATAAATTAGAGATCTCAGCATAGAAATAAAGGAAGAGAAACACCTCTTTTAGAGGCTTAATTTAGCATGGAGTGGATACATTTATGGCAGATTTTGAGGCACCAAGAGCTCTGCCATGCAAGCACCTATTTCAGTAGGGAAATCTATAGCCTTTAAAATATAAATTCATCTAGAGATAAAATGTAATATCCTCCACATCTTTGAGGTGTTGGAAGCAAATTATGGAAAGAGAAGTTATTTCCTAGGAAGTGGACAAGAACATGGGTTCCAGAAATAATAACTATTGGCAGAAATTTAAAGGTCTTAAAATATGGTGCAACAGTAAGAGAGGGACACCAAGAGAATCTTAGATAGAAACATATAAAAATAATAATAATAATATAAAGGTAATGCAAGGTTGAAATGCCATTCTTAGAATGGTCAAACAAAGAAGAAGAGAGAGGACATGCTAGCATTGAAATCAGGTTTGGTTGCTTGTATTCACTTCTTTATTGAAGAAAATGGATGAATGAAGGTGGGGCGTAAATCAAGGTGGTTTTAATTTCTTTCTTATTGCTGATTGATAAGAGGGAGAGTGCAGGGCAGAAAAATTGGGAAGTGGTGTTGAATATGTTTTTACTTTCTTTATTATTGATTTAATTCATAACATATGATTTAATTGCTAAGAAGGGACGCCACACATGGAGATATTATATAGAAATTTTATTGCAGATTTTAAGGGGGGTTTTTATAGAGAGAAATCTACCCATTAGAGGGGCATAGTTAGGGAGATTAGCTATGAAGGTATGCTAAGAAGAGAGATGGAATATGAGGAAAGAAAGAGTTTTTCTTCTGAGAGGCCATTTCTGTAATCTTGTTGTAGATGTGTTGTTGCATATTCGTAGTTTGAAATATTATTTCAAATAAAATGAAATAAAGTTTGGATGTGATGCTGAGAGTGTTTGAGTTAAGTGTGTGTGGTTTTTGTATTGCAAATGTTTATTTCTTGAATGAGTGGATATGAGTTATGAGAGTTGTGAGTTTCTAGCAATGTGAGTCTGAGTGTTTATTATTGCTCTGATACCACTGATGCAATAGAAATCTCCCACCCATATGCATTACCACAAATTCTAACAAATCATTTTGAACACACTCCCATACAAAGCTTTTAATAGCAACATACCTTTTGATTTCAACTCATTTGTATTTAGAAAAGAAAACCAAGTATATAATCCTACAACAAAAACATTACAACTACAGGTTTCTCACATCTCACATGCATAATCACATTACAATCTCTGCAAACAAAATCTACAAGAAAATAGTATAATCTATCAATAGACTCCACAACAAACTTTCCTTACTCTCTTTCTTTCCACACCCCTCTCTCATGGCATCTTCAACATTATAATTGTTTCCAACCATAGCCTTCCACAACATGGCATCACCAATCTGCTATCTTTATTTTATTTCATATGGATGATTGCTCTCATTTTCTTTTCCCTTCATGCTTGGGTCCTCCCTAAAAGCTCTATGCCAAAGTTGGCACGCACCAGAATATGTTTTTCAGCAATGGTATTTAAAAACTATTTGTTAGCTTCATGTCCGAGGCATTGCCAATCCACCAACATCCCTTCTTTTGTTGTCCTTTTGTCTTTATTGAGAGCCTCTCACAAAGGCATTTCAACACTCCAGCACTACCTCCTTGTCATTTTCCTTTTTTTTTTTTTTTTGTCTTATTAAAACTGCAGCTTGAAATTTGCCTTTAAGAGGCGTTCAAAGTCTCCACTATTTTTGTTTTGTTCCCTGCATACAATGCCTACCTCTCCTCCATTTTGGGCAGCCTCTCTTTACCCCTAGCACTTCAAATTTTCTATTTTTTTCTTAAGCCTATGGATGAGGCGTTACAACTCATCTAAAAGGTAATGAATGTTTTCTATTATTAAAAGCCTCCACTAATTCTCTTAAATGGCATCCAAGGAATAAACTTTGCTACTTGTTCTTTCTTTTAAAATTTGAATCACTATCTTCTTTTTCTAAATATAAAAGAGGTAACCACCAAATGAATTTATGAAGGAAGAAATATGCCAAGCTATTTTTGAGGGATTGTTAAACCACTAACTAACAGCACTCAACCTTTGCATTTGATGTTATCATCTGTTGAAGCAAGAGTGAAGATTGTAGCATGGCTCCCCACCTAGAAAGGTGTTGGATGCCCATGCATCAGACACGCTGGGCAAGGATTTTGTGAGCATAGGCTCACGAAAGTGGAGTTGAGTAGTTGAACTACTCTTTCAGGTTGCAACCAACTTGTAGTGAACTCCATTGCTAGAATAAGTGCACAGAATCATTTCTTCTTCCTCTTTTTCCAACACTTTGTTGGCACAAACACCATCCTTCTCTCACAACTCCATTTATCAATCTTCTCTCCACTTGTGGATCAACATCCACCATATGCCATCCTCCTCTACCAAAGGTTCTCTCTTCTCTTCTTCCAACTACTCACTCTTTTGTTCTCCTCTTTTGTGGCATGCAACCCACCCTAGATCGACCACCTCCACCAAATGTCTCTTGTAGCTTCCTCTACAGTCTCTACCTACAAGTATACATCTATATACCACTCTGCATCTACACAATCCTTTTTCTTCTCTAACTCTTTACTCATCTCAAAATGCAAATCTTTTTCAAATTCAACATTACAAAACTCATAAAAATCAGATTTTACCTCGATGATTTCTTCTGTCACAACATCCTCTTCCTTGCTGTTGAATGCCATTATCTCTATTGTTGCTCTAAATAACTTCTCTACCTCTGTGATCTCTTCTTCAAGAAACTCTTGGTCTTCATCAGGTTCCTCATCGAACACTTGATCCTCATACATCACTGCATACTTTGTTTCAATTGTAGCGTCCTCAACTGTTGTAACTTTACTCACAACTACTCCTGTACTCTGTATAATCTCCTCAATGCTCATTTCTAGAACCCTTCCATCTTCAGCCAATGCTACAACAAATTTCTCTTCTTCACTTTTCTCCTCTTCTTCCATGCTTTCATACAAGCATACTGTTGTAATCTCTTCATCTTTATCTTCCTTACCTACACACAAAGAATCATCTACAAACAATTTTTTACCAAAAGAAACATGGTTCACTTCAACTTCCTCTTGATCCTTCAACACAAGGATTCTCTCATCTTCCATGCCTTCTACAAGACATGTTGCTACAACCTTTCCTGCTACCTCATCCTCTTGCATGAGGATCTCATCTTCAATGTCAGATATATGACATTCTGTTGCACCCTCTCTTTTACCTACAAACAAAACAATGTTAGCATAGTCATGGGACTTATTTTCTCCCATCTGCATCTTCTCCATTCCCTTATCACATTCATCTAACATTTTCCCTTCCAATAAGATATCTATCTTTCTCATCTCCTCTTTGAGTAGGAGATCTTCTTCATCTTCCCCAAATTCTTAATCAAACATAGGACCCTCAACATCCATTATCTCAGTTTCCATATCTTGAGAATCCTCTTAGATTGTCATAGAAAATTCCATGTCTTCTATACTTTCACCTTCTTCAGGCATGTCTTCAATCACATCTCCATCTTCAATATCTTCCTCTTCAAACTTATAACCAAATATTGTACCTCTATCAGTATCCATTGCACTACTCAAATGAGCAATACTCAAATTTATTTCCTCTTCAACATAACTCTGACTTTCTTCATCAAGTTCCTCTAATTTGAACTCTGAACTTCTAGTTTTATTTCTAACTAGTATGGTCAGTATTGCCACCTTGTTATTGAGATCCATCATCCCATTCTACACCATCTCTCTCATATCAGCAATGTTATTTATTCCTCTAGTCTTATTTTCCTCATTTCCATCATTATTCTTTCTTTCAATTAAAATTCCAAAGGTCTCTTCCATTATCTCACCAACCGTACATGACAATTCTCTTATCCCTATCATTTGCTCTTAAAATCTACAAAAATAAATTCTTTCTAATATCCCAATAACAAACACTCATTCAGGAAATAAACATTTTCAATACAAAAACCACACACACTTTAAAAACACTCATTTAGGAAATAAATAGTTGTTATGATACCACTGATGCAATAACAAACACTCAAACTCACACTACTGGAAACTCATAGCTCTCACAAACCATATCCACTCATTTAGGAAATAAACATTTGCAATACAAAAACCACACACAGTTAACTCAAACACTCTTATGATTTTTGACAGTTATGACAGTTATTTCCTAACAGTGAATGAGTATTTCCTGACAGTTATGGAAACTCACAGCTCTCACAACTCATATCCACTCATATCCCTATGATTTCTGATGCAATAGCAAACACTCATTCAAGAAATAAACTTGCAATAAAAAATCCAATTGATATATAGAAATTGCATGAGAAGAAATAAATTCTTTCTAATATCCCAATTCTTAACTCAAACACTCTTATGTTTGTTATTTTTGGGCACAACCTTATTATTTTGAACACACTCCCATACAAAGCTTAACTCAAACACTGCATCAAGTATTGCATCAAGAATTGGTAATTAGTAACCTAGTTCTTAACTCAAACACTCTTATTTATTTTTGACAGTTATTTCTAACACCTAATTACAAATCAAGAAAATAAGGCATTACTTCATCTGCTACAACTTCCTTTTCACCTCCATCTACAGTCAATGCAAGCCATTCTTTTTCAACTGCTACAATCTTTTCTTTTACCTCATCCTCTTGCATGAGGATATCACCTTAAATGTCACATACTTAAAATTTTGCTACACCTTCTCTTTTACCTATAAACAAAACAATGTTAGCATAACCATTGGACCTTCCTTCTCCCATCTGCATCTTCTCTATCTCCTTATCACATTCATCTAACTCTTTCCCTTCAAATAAGATATCAATCTTTCTCATCTCCTCTTTGAGTAGGAGATCTTCATCTTCACCAAATTCTTCATCAAATATAGGACCCTCAAATTCCATCATCTCAACTTCTTCTGCACTACTCAAATTAGCAATACTCAAATTTATTGCCTCTTTCTCTTCATCTCCATTCTTATCTTCATTCTTCGCTACAACATCTTTATCCTCTTCAACTGCTGCAACCTTTCTCACCACCTCTTCCATGCCTTCCAAAAGACATGCCTCAGCTTCAGATTCAAAAAATTCTTCCCACTCGTCTTCTTCTTTTTCCTTAGTGTCACTTGCATGACACTCTGCTTCATATTCTTTCTTTCCTACATTCAAAATATCATTAGAAAGATAAATAAAATTATCACCTTTTTTCTGATGAAGTAATCTTCTCCTTTCCCACTGTACTTCAATTTCTTTCACTTGTTTCTTCAATTCCCTAAATTCTCTCACCCTATCCTTCCTAAGTCTTTCTTTCACTACTCACAGGTATAGTGTGGCATAGGAGCATAGCTTGAATAACACTTTCATCTTCCCCAAATTCTTCATCAAACATAGGACCCTCAACATCCATTATCTCAATTTCCATATCTTGAGAATCCTTTTGGATTGTAATAGAAACTTCCATGTCTTCTATACTTTCACCTTCTTCGGGCATGTCTTCAATCACATCTCCATCTTCAATATCTTCCTATTCAAACTTATAACCAAATATTGTACCTCTATTAGTCTCCATTGCACTACTCAAAAAAGCAATGCTCAAATTTGTTTCCTCTTCAACATAACTCTGACTTTCCTCATCGGGTTCCTCTAATTTGAACTCTGAACTTTTAATTTTATTTCTAACTAGTATGGTCAATATTGCCACCTTGTTCTTGAGATCCATCATCCCATTCTGCACCATCTCTCTCATATCAGCAATCTTATTCATTCCTCTAGTCTTCTTTTCCTCCTTTCCAGCATTATTCTTTCTTTCAATTAAAATTCCAAAGGTCTCTTTCATTATCTCATCAACTGTACATGTTAATTCTCTTATCCCTATCATTTGCTCTTAAAGTCTACAGAAATCAATTCTTTCTAATATCCCAATAACAAACATGCATTCAGGAAATAAACATTTGCAATACAAAAACCACACACACTTAACAAACCTTCATTCAAGAAATAAACAATTTCTATGATACCACTGATGCAATAACAAACACTCAAACTCACACTACTGGAATAGGCACATATGGTTTTAGGTTTTTCCAAAAATGAGTGTATATGAAAATAACATCTATGACCAGTTGTCATAGTGGAAAAACTTTTCCTATATCTCTGTATATAAAAATATATACAGAGATTTATATTATTAGAATTCTTGTGGAGAGGCCTTATGTTTCTAACTAAATGGTAGTGTTTGATGCAAGTAGAAAAGGCACAACCTTCTAACTGCTGCAAACTATTAAACCACTTATACAATAAAAAGGAATATACCAAGCTATTTCTGCAAACTCGCATACAAATCAGCAAGAAAGATTTAAAAGAACAGAGAGAATGGAAGCATAAACTGTCTCACAAATTCATTGAACAATCTTGTAAGGCCTGCCATTGTCTCATTAGTACGTACCGATTCATCTTATAGTTCTAGATTAAATGATAAAATGAGTTGATTATTATGTGAAGTAATTGTATGATGGATATGAACCTAGCTAGATTATGCATCCTCATTTGGTCATTATATGTTGCTTTGGCTATGATCTCCATTATTGGATTTGATGTGTCATCTTGAGTGTGTAGGATGTTCTTATACAGATATTGACCAATGGGTGGATATGGAGGAGGAGACATGGAATCGCTGAACTACTAGGTTGTTCACCTTACCTAGCCCTTCAGTTGAGTATTTGACCCCATGTTCTTGTGGTATGTTAGCTTCTTATCTCATCAGATTCTAGTCGTGAATAGAAGACTAGTAGTACCTATGTTCATCCTTTTTGCCTTTATCCATAATCATTGTGGGGTTTGAAACCATTTGTTGTGCATGACCCCATTGAGTGTTGTGTCTTGTGCTTGCGTATAGTTATTTTGAGTCACTTTCACTTCTTGGTTTTGACATTAGGTCGTGGCCTAGGGAGTGTTTGCCCTTATTCTCATGCTTCATGTGAGGTCAAATTAGCTTAACAACCATTATGTGATGACCCTTGCATTCATGATGATGATATGTCTTGTTGAAGTTGCTTGGTGTGTTAAAAGATGATTTGGGTTTTGAATTATAGTCAGACTCACTATTTAGGTATTAAAATAATTAGAGAGAAAGTTGTTTTCATTTTCTTTTGAAGATCATTATTGGTCAACAGTTCCTTACGTAGAAACATAATTGTCCTTTTTATGTAGCCCTTCCACTTGCCAAATTCGAATAGTATGGTAGGGGATAGAAATAAAGTTGTGTTAGTTATTTACGTCTTGGATAACCTTGTTGTAGCATATGAATAAAAAAATGTGATAGTCCACCTTTCTTGTCAAACAATTTGTGTCAAGACTATTATTTATTCAATGGTGCCTTTAAAACATTGTGGCATATTTTTATGAGTAAATTTATTTGAAGACTAGATATATATATATTTTTGAGGGAAATTTGTTTAAGCGGTTAGGGTTTAGGGAAAAAGGGAGAAAAGGAGATGGAAAATGGGGACAAAGGGGGGAGGCCAAAAAAATAAAAAAAAGGAGTTACAAAGAAGAAGTTTGAGGAAAATGATTTGGTGGGAGCCATGAAATTTGCCCTGAAAGCACAGTAAATGTACCTGCCCCTGGAAGGTCTCTCCCACCTCATTGCAGTCATTAACGCCCACAATACTTCTGTTGATGTGAATGGCAGGTCTTTCAATCTAAGTGTGGGAGCTGAAGCATCCTTTAAGCTCATTGGAGAGGCCTTGTGCCTCCTCTCCCACCCCGCTAGCAGGGCTTTTTATGATCACAACCAGAATAAAGATTTCCCTCTCCACCTTCTGGACTCATTGTCCTACCTATGATAGAAGCACTGGGCTTGTATTGTGCTCTAGGGGATCTTCTCCTCAAACTGAAAGGTATTCCCCTATTCTACCATTTAACTATGCCTCTAAATAATTTTAAAAAAAACTCTGCTCAGGTATCTGTCTTGATGGAGGAATGAAACAAACTTTAAGATTTTATTCTTTTTTGTAGCTTTACTTCTGTATATGCAACCTTAGACAAATGAGAGTGCAGCTGAAGAAAACAAAAGAAGGCTGCTATAACCAGTTTTAATCCTTCATAGGTTCCAAAATTAGTCTTATTTGATTGTCAAAAATATTCCTTTTAAGATATTAAACTAACACAGGCCACTCTCCTAGAGTAATCTGCTACATAATTGTTAATTGGTGAGTGGAGTGATTTTTAAAGCTTTGCCTAGTGACAAGTGTTTCTTGCATTCAACATGGCAGTCAACTAATTCAATAAATGGTAGTAAGCATAACTTTTTGTTAGCATCATGTTTCTTTTTTTTAGGTGTATACAAAATTAGGTTCTCATCAACAAAGGGGAGGAGCCTAACCTTACACCCACTAGTTGTATTTACTTTTAAATCTTTGGGAAATATGGCCTTACTATTGCCTAACATTCGTTTAAAAGTTTTAAGGTTTTCTTCTTTTGCGTTTCTGTAAATTGTTTTGTCAAATTGTTGACGTACCTTGTGCACGGTTCAACATTTATGCATACATGTTTACTAGGGCATTTGCAATGACAATACCTACAAAAAATTTCTCTATCCTCGATGGGTTTCTTTTTGATGTGCTTCATTCGTGGATTAGGGAACTCTAATAGTCGGGTTATTGTTCCTTTAGTAAAGGATGCTTGTTTTGCTTGGTTTTTTATTTATTTATTATTTTAAAAGGTTTGTCCTTAAGATTAAGTTTGATCTTATTCATGAGTGTTCATGTGTGTGTGTATATATATATATCACAATCTATTCATGTATAAACCAATTGTGATTAGTTTGTCTCTTGAACGAGTTAGATTTAGGCCAAACTTGAAGTTGGGAAATTAGACTCAGGTAGCTTGTCTTAAGTTGGGGTATTGGTCAAGGGCCATAGATCCTCGTGTTTTTTTGTACCATTTGGGTTGTTCTGTGTGTACTCTCAACATGATGGTTTCAAAACTTAATTTATGTGCATGTGAAATTGTATTTTATTTCTTTTCCGATGGGGTGATTAAAGACTTTAGTTTTCATTTTTGTTTGTGGGATCTCGTATGTATTATTATTCTTTAATTGTCTTATGTATATTGGTTAAACAAGATAGTGTTGTATCTTACCTTCTTTGCTATCTTATGTTAGAGAAATATTAGTTTAAACATGTGTAATGCGTGAATTTTGACTTGAGTGTTTCCCTTCTTTTCTTGGTTGCTTAGAAACAAAATGATTAGTGTCTTGTCTAGGAAATGGTATGTATAAGGATAATTGTAATGATGATCTTGATTTTAGTCTCTTTTTTCTCTCTCAATTCCATGGGCCACGAGTGTCCTTACGTTGAATTTGTCTTTGGAACTATGTTTTCTTTTTTGGAACTATGTTGTGTGTGTTGTTGAGCATTGAGTTTTCTCTTGTCTTATTGTTTCCCCCTTGTTGATGTGTTGGGAGTAAGAGACTCATGTTTTATGATTATGTGGTTAAACCTGGTTTTCTATTTGAGACCTTTGTTTTGTGTGAGTTTGGCCTTGTCAACTATGGTTCCATGATCTCCTCTCTCCATAGCTTGGGGGATTGCCTAGGGCGTAATAGACATCTATTGCGCTCGACGATGGAAATGTGGTTGGGAGGTGGACAGAATTCTCCATTGGTCTCATGCAGATGAGCCCTTGGAGACTCAATGACACTCTCGTACTGTATCTTCTCAATATACTCTTGTTGCTCACCATGTCGTTGGGCACATCGATTATTACTTATTTTATTGTTGTTATATTATTCAATAAAATTTATTAATCAGAGTTTGATGCTTCCATGTTGGAAAGATAGCCTCTGCATATAATTGTAATAAATTATCATTAAATTTAGGATTAACTCTTGCTTTGTAAAGGAGATCAATTATTGGTTATGACTTTAATTATGTTTAAATTGTTTATGCTGGATGATGGTTTACTTGTACTTTTCATTTAAGTTTTCATGCTATGTTTTAGAGATGGGATTCTAATCTTATGTATGCAGGGTCTTCACAACACATGTATGTTAGTATGATTAAAATTGTATCTCTTCTACTTATGTATGTATTAACTTAGCTAGAGGTGAAGGGACGTTTTGTTTTACTTGTTTCTTTATGGATTATGGTTTTGATGCTTTATGCTATTTTCCCTTGGAAAGGTGTTGTTATTGTCACATCTCACACCTTGCCACCTTCCCCACCTTGGTGAGATGGGGTTGTAGGGACGGGTGGCAAAATTTTTGGTACTCATGTTATGACCACATGGCTAATGTGGGCATGAAAAATCTTCTTTCAAGTGTACAATCAAACTACAATATTCTAAAGATGAGAACCTCTAAAATTACAAACATACTATAGCCATATGGTTTTCTCAAAGTCACCACAAATCAGATTTCAAACAGCACAACAATCTGCAAACTTCTTCCCTCCTTCAATCTACGATTTGCCAACTACCTGCAAAATTCACTCCAAAATCTTCAAGTGAAGACAACTAAAATACCACTTGGTTGTTGCTGCAAAACCACCTTCAAACCTGAAACAAACATGCAAATTTAGTTCCTTCTCACTTGCTACGCCCAAGGCTAGCACTCCTCAAATACTGCAAACACCACTATGCATCATTACAACAATAATGCATCTGTAGAGACTCTTCAACCTCTGAGCCTCAATTCTTTTGTTGATGTTCAATCATCATTAGACCTGAAATAAAACATTTGTGATGGACATCTTCATCACATACTACTCCCTTCTAAGTCACTCCTTCCAAAATCCCTACAGAAATCAACTTCTCTCACAATTCCTACTGAGTGACTCCTCCAAAAATTTTCAAATCTCCCTTTTATGCTAAATCTCCATTTTTTGTTGTAGCTTCCATTTGCAACATCCCAACATGTTGAAAATCCTTAGTAAATGCTTTAAAATAAAATATCAAATGCTCCAAAAGCATCTTAAAATCCACCTCCAAGAATTTGCCAAAAATTACAAACTTGCAAGATTCCTCTCCTAGAAAATAGGAAGCAAATGTAACTCCCAATTGAAATGTAGCACCCAAGATTTGCATGCCTATATTTTTTCTGCCCAAGATTTGCATGCCTTCATTTTAGGGATAGGAATATTTTCCATGAATTTATCTCCCAAAATCCAATGCCCTTATTTGTCCAATAATGACTTGTTATGAAATGACAAGGATGAAGACGCCACCTAGACTAGCCATTACACCAAAAATTACAAAATAGAGGCCAATAATTATTTACAACAATTTGTCCTTTTATTATATTTACCAACTCCTAACCAAACAACCTAAGGAAAATTCAAAATTTAAAATAAATTGAATGACAAATATTTTGGGTGATGCTGATCACCTATGGACCTGGATGCTCCTGCATCAATTTAACCATACAGTATATAATTAGTTACGAATATATCTAGCCAAGTTGAAATCACTTACCTGGCTTGGAACTTGTCTCTTCCAGCTTCCCTTTTTCTTTCTTTCCCTGAAATTTTTCTTCCAAGAACACTATCTGCCAAAAAGAATAAAGAACCAAAATGCCCCTTCTTGCCTCCTCCTCCCCTCCATTTATAGGTTTTATTTCTTATTTTAATTTATATTTTGAAGAGGAATTGCCTCCACTAATTGAGTAATTTTCCTCACTTAACTGATAAATCAAAGTTAAATAACTTACACTAAGAGGTAGTTATCTTCCTCATAACTCATGAGAGGACATGCAAACTCTCTTATTATCTCAGTCATGCATCACTTAACTAGAATTCAAACAAAAAATTACACTTAAATAAAGAAATCCAGTTGAGTTATTTTTGCATGTAAATATTTAACAAAGAGATTTAAAGTTGATCTCCATAATTAGCTCACATTTATAATTTTTTAATTAGTAAAATTTAAGATAATTATTTGAGCATTTTAAAATTAAAAATAAATTCTAATATATTTTATGATTTAATTTAATTTAATTGTATTATTCATTTATTTGTAAAAATTAAAACATATCATTGTTTATTATTTATTTTGTTTTTATCTTTGCTATTGTCAATATTTAATTAATTACCCCTATATTTTATTTTATCAAGAATGATTATTAGGTAAATTTTGCTAGGGAGAGAGGGTCGTGACAAAAACCCAAGTTCTCTCCCCTCCCCAAGTGCCTAAGATGGCCACATTAAATGCATTTCTCTAATGTGCCTCTACAAAAATTGCATTTGCCCAATGTGGCACCCACATTAAATGCATTGTCAATGTTACACAACAACTACCTAGAAAAATATTACACTACCTAAAGTGTGGGGCCACACTTCAAGGTGGATTATAACTTTACAAAATATTAAATATTTTATGTAAGGTGTGTAACACCTTTCTCAACATTCTCCCACTTGTATACATTACATAAAGAGTCAGACATAGATAAAACAAACTAGTTTTTAAGGGGAGACATCCCTATATACCCATCCTACACTATTTGAACTTCTCTATGCTCATGGTATTTATCAAAGCATTTGTAACATTCAATTAAATTTCCACATTCTCAACCATAACCCTCGTATCCTCCACCATGTTGCAAACAAAGTGAGAAGTAGGGTTCTTTTCCAAGCTTATGATACATTGAGTGTTACATTGGATCTTGCTTCAACCTAATGCTTGAAAACAATCTTTGAATTCATATTACATCCTTACAAGAATTAGTAGATACCATATACTCTACTTTTGTATTCAAAAGAGAAACCAAAACATGTCTTTTTCTCATCCAACTAATTAGAACATCAAATAGGGTAAACACAAACTCATTGATAGACCTCTTGTGTCACATCTCGAACTTTTTGATGCATTTATAATTTGAATTATTGGATATTTATTTATGATTGTTTTAATGGTAGGTAATTACATGTGCGTAAAAGTGAAATGTCATCATTTTTAAAAAATACATAAAATAGAAAGTCGTTAAATGATGGATTAAAATGTTTATAAGTTTTTGTGCTTCGGGTATGGTTTTGTGGACTAACCTATTAATCAGGATTTGAGTGTGACTGAGTGCAGGAATGTGTCAAAGACAAGAAAATGGTTGAGGTAGAGGTGTCCTAGCCACCCGACAACAAATGGCATGACGAAAACCTGATGCATACACACACTCATGTAGTTCATATTTCATAATGTATCTTGCATTCTTGTTTGGTTTCGTTAAGTAACTATAGAATAATCTTGTCTGGGCTTTTGATGTGGAATGTTTATGTGATTGGTGAAAAAGGATTAAATAATTATGTAATTATTTTGCTTCATAATGTCTTTTTTTGAATTGCATAAGTTAGTCAAGTATCACATTCTTTTGACTTAGATTTAATAGAAATGTATAAGTTGAATTCAATTTGAATTATTTATAATTATTTAAAAGAGTTTTTCTAATTATATATATATATACACAATTTAAATTAATAAATATCTATATTATGCTCTTCCATTGATATTTTAGCTAAAACCTAAAATAAATAAAGTATTTGTATTTGTAAATTATATATATACATGATTTAAAGATATATTTTAAAAATCTATGAATATATATATATATATATATACTTATAGGCATGCAAATAAAAAATATATATAAAAAGGGGGAAAAAAACTGCGTGCATGTGCCCATGCACAAAAAGTCAACTAAAGATAAAGGAAAAAGAAAACTCTAAATCAAAAATTAATACGCCTTATTTTTAGAGGCACATCACTGATAAAAGGGAAGCTAATGCTTAGGAGGATACACACAAGACCTAACAATAGTCATAGACGATTGCAATAAAACCTTTCTTTGAAGAACAACAACAGTAGCTCATCATAGATCAAAGGAAAGAGGAAATCTTGTTGACTCCTTCGAGCATAAACAAGTTCATTCTTCTCCATAAGCTTTTAAAATAGTACAAAATCTTATAGATACTGATTTCAACATGCTTATTACCTCGATCTTTGTTTTCTTAATCAGCCTTTAAAACCTTTTCTTGAGCATGTATGCTTATTGCGGCAGCTTTCAAACTTACTAAATCAGTCTTTAAACATCTTGAATCTGCATTTTAATCTTGTAGATGGCCTTGTGTGGTTTTAATCAACCTTTAAAACTAACTTTTGCGGCCTTGTTTAGATTACTCTTAATTGTCCTTTCTCTTATTTAATTTGCCTTCTGCTAACCAACACGACCTACTATAAGAGATCAACCTTCCTTTTGTAATCATTGACCTGTACTAATAACTTTATGCTGCTTGATTGAGTTCTTGTTCAACCTTCTCTTATGCTAAACAACCTTCTATTGTGTAAAATGACCTCATAATCTAATAAGTGGCCTCTTTATATTTCACATTGGCCTTGAATGTCTTAAAATGACCTCTTGCATTTAGAATGTGTTTGGCCTCATATCGCATGAATTTTGAATGTGTTCGGGCTCTGTACTCTGCAAATTATTTTCAGCCTCTCCTTATACTATTTCCATGGTTTTGTTTTTAACTATTCCATCATCCTTCCAAACCTTTCATCAGCCATTTTTGTGTTTAAAGCAGTCATTTTATTAGTTTATTATCAGCCTGGATAATGGTTTTATCAGCCTTGTCTTTGTTCCTACAACCTATAATACTAATTGTAGTGGCATGTGCATAGTAATTTCAAATAACTTCTGACTTTAAAATAGTCTATGTGTTTTTCTTTTTAAGCAGCCTCTATTTTTTTAGTATTGTTTCGGCACGTTGATTCATGTTAAAAATGTCAACCTGTAGTCAAAAAAGCTCAGCCTTCTCTATCTTTTTTGACCTTTTCCTTTTATTTGTAATGGCCAGTCCTTCGTTTCTAGTGGCCTAAGTTGCTTTGTAACAGTCTGTGCTTGATTAGATCTATTGTTTATAATCAACCCTATGTTGTTGATTTTACACACTTGATATAGTTTGTCGACCTGAGATGTAACAGCCTCTCCTTACATATCTAATCAACCTTTTTATTATGTCAGCCTATAAGACTTTGCCGGCCTATTCTTAACCTCACCAACCTTCCTCAAGGTTCTAACAACTTTCTTAAGATAGGAATATTATCTGCTTCTTCGACCCAAACCATATATCAGCCTATTAATTTATACTATGTTCTCTATGTAATTTAAAGGTATCAACCCTTGTATTATGGCATATGCTTGTTTCTGTTTCAACCTGTTTTAGGATAGAATGTCATGTTTGTTGATCAAAATGGCCTAGTCTCGAGTATAGAACAACCTCTACACTGTATGGACAACAACCTGTGAGTTATGTTGGCAACAGATTGTTTATTTTCCATCCTATAGTAGTAACTATTTAACCCCTTGCTTGAAGTTATGAAATATTAGATCTAATTACTTAGAGATAATTGCAAATGCCATGAAAAGAACCACTTTTGTAAACTTATATATATCTACTATATACCTATTTGTATAGAGAGACTTTTATGATTAAATATAGCATCATGTCTTTGTATTAAAAATGTGATTTTTGTATGCTTGCACCATTATAGTTTTCATTCTTGTTAATTAAAAGTAGATTCCCTTTTTATTTTTATTTTTTGCAAGAAAAGAAATTGGTAAATTGCATGTGATATTATGGACTAAAATTTCAATGAAATTATTTTATTTTGCTATGTGTATGATTGGCTTACCTTCCAGGATAGGATGTCGAATGTGGACTAATAGAGAAGGTTGATCTTGTTTTTTAGGATCTACCACTATGTTTAAATACTTTGGCCAAAGCTATGAGTCCATTGAAATAGATGAAATTTTTGCCTAGTTATTGATATGTTTCTCTGCCACATCATGTTTGTAAGACTATGCTCATTCTAGTTAGAATCCATATAGGCATTAGACATGCATCGAGTGTTCCCTACTATCATTTGTTTCTAGGTTGCTAAGCATTTTGTGTAGGGTCAAGTATACTTCGAGGTAGGGAGAATTTTAGGGAAGTGTAATGCTTCATGGTTAGGTAGAAAAAGTGCCTAAACCATGTTCTTGTCTCTTGGCTTGCAAAAGACTAGTTGGTTAGTGGCGGCCGAAGATAGTGACTTTATTTCATTTTGTATAATTTGACATTTGTACTATATCATTGTATTTTGATGACTAATTAGTATGAAAGCCAAGGATGTAATATTGTATATTAATTTATTGTGCTAACACCTAGTTATGGCACGTGCTTTTGTAAGATGTATTATGACATTATTTCTTAATGTATAGATGATTTGTCTTTTCATTTAAAGTTATGTGAATAAGTTGGTTTTTACTTCCATAATTTTAGCATGTGGAATGCATACCTTACATTTGGTATTAGAGCACCTAGGTTTGACACTAAGGCCTTTATCCATTACGCTAAGATACGAATCTTGATGCAGATTAATCTAATCAGTCAGAATGGATACAAGAAAAACCAACCGTAGTGGATCAAGCAATGGATAGAATGATAGGTTGGATCAAATCCTCACTCTCCTGACTCGGTAAGGAGCTAGGATGGATAATCTTGAACAAGACGTTAGAGGAATGAGGGGAAACCAAAATCTAGAAGGGGAACAAGGGAATGAGAATTAGAATCAAAGGAATGAGGTGTGAAACCCAGAGAATGAAGGAAATGCAAACAATTAGGGTAGGATTGCGGAGGAATTGGATAAGGACCTTAACAAGGTTTCTCCACCCATTTTTTATGGTAGGACCATCGAAGATGGATCAGAAGATTGGATTATCAAGATGGAGAAGTACTTTGATCTTAGTAACCTATATAATGAGACTAAGGTGACATGGGGTTCATACCAACTCACTAGAGAAGCAACTACTTGGTGGGATAATAAGAAAGTAGAGAAGAAGTTGTTTCCAAGAGAAATAACTTGGGAACTTTTCCTTCAACTCTTCAGGAAGAGGCAGTTACCGCAACTTTACTTTGACAAAAAGATGACTGAATTTTAGAATTTGACCTAGGGAGGTATGTCGATGACCCACTATTGGGAAAGGTTCTCTCATTTGCTCAAGGATGTACCGCAATACCTGTTAGACGAGAGATTCAAGATTCATAAGTTCATCATGGGGTTAAAACCTCATATTAGGGTAGAGGTGGACATTCATAATCCTTTGACTATGGATGAGGTCTTCAAAAAAGAAATAAAACAGGAACAGAAGCTGCGACAAGTTGCCAATTATCACAAGAGTAGAGAGGCTAAATTCAGAAATAAGAGATTCCAAAACAAAAACAATAATCAAGGAAACCATAATTGATAGATTCAGAATTTGCAAAGAAGTAACAACTCCCAAGACATAAATGGTGCGAATAAGAATGGAATCAATAAAAGAGGCAACTACAATAATAACAACAATAACAGAAGGGATATGCCAGAAAGACCTAGAGTACCTTGTGGTAGATGTTATACATGTGGAGGGGAGCACTACACCAATACTTGTCCTTGGCAAGCAGCAAACCGAAGGGATAGAAACTAGTCAAGAGCACCACAACACTAGATTCATGTAGCAGTAGATAACCAGCAAGTGGATTTCCAAGCAACATAAATTTAGTTTCCAGGTAAGCTTTATGGACAACCTATCTCTATATTAATTGATATTGGAGTAACTGAATGTTTTGTAGACCCAAGAGTAGTTTCCAAGTTATCTGTTAGACTAGGACACATGGCAAATTCATGGATGGCCCAGTATGGTCTTACTTTCAGTGAGTTAGACCTTCCAACTTTTCAAACTCAGGTCAACCTATATGTAGCACCCTTAGGGTCTTATGATGTAATTTTGGGAATTAATTGGTTAGCTAAACATAAGTCTATTGTGAATTGTGAGGATAAGATAGTAAAATATTTGGATGACCTTGGGAATCATGTGGAGATTCATGGATTTAATAGACCCCTTGAGCTTAGGCAAATTTCTACTATGCAACTTAAGAAAGCCTCCAAGGAAAGGATATTCGATTTATGCAGTCAAAGTTAAGGATGTTGATAACATGGAACTAGTACTTGATAATTACCCTATCCTTAAGGAATTCCAATATGTGTTTCTAGATGAGTTAATAGAATTTCCACCTAAGAGAGAGTTCTACTTTTCAATTGACTTGCTACTAGGGACTAAACCTCAATCTAAAGCACCATAGAGAATGACCACCACAGAGTTGTATGAATTGAAATCACATTTGCAGGAGTTATTGAACCAAGGGTTTATTAAACCTAGTGTGTCTTTGTGGGGCACGTTGGTCATTTTTGTGAAGAAGGATGAGACTCTTTGTTTGTGCATTGATTACAAGATGCTTAATAAGGCAACTATTACTTGAATAAGTACCCACTTCCAAGAATAGATTATCTCTTTGATCAGATGAAAGGAGCTAAAGTGTTATCTAAGATAGACCTTAGATCTGGTTACCACCAATTGCGGATTAAGAATGAGGACATCTCGAAGACAACGTTCAAGACTCATTATGGCCACTATGAATTCACAGTGGTGTCATTTAGGTTAACCAATGTGCTCACAACATTTATGAACCTAATGAATAGTGTATTCAAAGATTGCTTGGATTACTTTGTGTTAGTATACTTGGATGACATCTTGATTTATTCCAAGTCAATTGAGGAGCATGATAAGCACTTAAGGATAGTTTTACATCACTTAAGAGAGCATAAACTCTTTGGTAAGCTATCCAAGTGTACATTTTATCAAATTAATCTGCATTATCTTATTCATGTCATTTCAACAGAGGGGATTGCAGTAGATCTAGAGAAGATTAAGGCAATTATGGAGTGCCTTACACCGTAGAATGTGACCAAAGTCTGAAGTTTCATGGGACTTGTAGGGTATTACAGGAATTTTTTAGAAGGTTTCTCTACAATAGCAACACCCATCACTTCATTCCAGAAGAAAGGGAAAAGATTTGAGTGTATTGCCAAACTGTGAGCAAGATTTCCATCTTTTGAAGGAGAAGCTCACTACAACTCCTATTTTGACTATACCTAATCCTAATGGGCAATTCACAGTGATAACTGATGCTTCAAGAGAAGGTATAGGAGGAGTGCTTATGCAAAATGGACAAGTGGTGGCATATGAATCTAGGAAGTTGAAACAACATGAGCTAAACTAACATTTTTTTATTTAGACCTAACACTTTAGTTGAAAATGTATTTGTTTTATCAACCTAGTTGTGTCCAAGGTTGTATGCAATAGGAGGGGAATTTAGACATCTTAGCTTAGCAACAGTTTTCTGGATTTTATATTTTAAGAAAAGCCTCTATAAAGTAAATCTAACTAAAAAGCATGAAAAACCTAAACTTAAGAAGAATATTTTAATGCACTTGAAATTCCTAAAACTAATTCATTTTAATCTATAAACTGAAGGAAACACTTTAATCTAAGAAAGCATATGAGTATCAAATCTGAACTATACTATCAACTCTTTGGAAACTTAAACTATGCAAGAGCTCCAAAATTTCTTTAATACATAACACAGAAGACAAGCTCCAGAACCCCAAAATATTTAAGATGACACACACAGAATTGTTGAATTACAAATGAAATTTATACTTTACTGAAAGATATTAATAATGACACCCTACAGGTTAACACCATTCTACCACAACACTTCATAATAGAATAACACAAAGTAGAGCAGAAATGCTATAAATGAAACAAACACATTCACAGAACATAAAATACTTATCTATTTCCTTTGAGTGGCCAGCTCTCTAGAATTTTTCTACTAACTCGAATCACATTTACCATCAATGAATTCAATTCAAGTTGGCACAAGCACCATACAGTAATCTATATTGATGCAGAGTAACTTTGATTCATTTCATTCATAGTTATCAATTTGAAAAATAGATAGTTTTAATCACTTCCAAAAATCCTAAAATCTAGGGTGGTCCATCATTGCCACCAAAAGTCTTATAGCAAGATAACATAAAAATTAACTAAACAAGATTATCTTTTTAATGCCATAAAATAGGGGTTCTGAGTGGATTTTTTAATGCCTCAACTATCTTTGAAATAATAGAAATATAAATAAATTGTCAAATAGATGTATGGGTAGAAAATGACTGGAGTCCTTTAATTATGAGTCTCCTAAATTTCCAGCACTCTCTAGATCTAGTGCTATTGACTCCAGTATGAATTAATGTCCATCTTTTCCACTCCATTGTTTCCAAAAAAACCTAATGAAAACACAATAGATATTTCATAAAACATTTTCAACATTAGTGGTAAAAATAGATCAAATTAGGAACGAAGATTTAGACATTATTCTTTCAAAAATAGACAACTTTTACCATAAGATTAATAAATTGGCATAATGTTTGGGTTGGTTTATCAGCACAAAAGGGTAATTAGGCCACTATTGGGATGACATTATTTTTACCTCATCATTCCTCTGCCGCTTAGGATGAGCAAGTCCTCTTGCTCTCTATTGTGACTGCCTTTTCTATCTTTCTACTTCCCTCTTCTTATTGAGTTCTTCAAACAATGCACTAATGTCATATGTTTCATTTGCTTTAGGGTCCTGGTGATCAAGATACTTGATGAACCCTTTATGTAATTTCACTCTTACCTTCCAAGTTTAAAGTTATCCAAGGGACTGTTCTATGGTGACTAGGACTGTAGGTGGAGGTTAGAGGACTAAGGAGGCCTATACCTCATACCTATCCATTTGGTCTTCAGTTGTTGTAGTATCTCTACTAGTGCTTCTGCTCTTCCGCATGACCATCTCAGATTAGTGGGAGAAATTATTTCTCTTCTTTTCAAGTACATTGGAAGAGGAGTATATATCTCTTCACATGCATTCCATGCCCTATCTATTAATTTGGGTCCATTTATCTTAAGGTTCTCAAAACAAATCCTTAGGCTTCATTGTACTTCTCCTTCATGGCATCATATTTCTTTATTCTCTTGAATTGTGTCTTGAAGGCATAAGGCTTATGATATGGATGCCTCATGAGAAGGCTAGTTGTTGTTTCTACTTGCATATATTCCTTAGTTCTTTCTTGCCAATTGAGTTGATTCTATAGGTTAGATAAAAAAAAGGACCTTAGCTTATTCACTGTGTTTTTCTACAAGAAAATTATGAAGAAAGAATTCACAAAGTAAATTTTGTTGAGCAGGAGGTGAGGTTTTGAATGTTTCCAAAAACTATTTATCACCGGATCATGGGGAAGGTTGCAGGAGATTCTTAGGAGTTTCCATCTCAAGACTTGTTCATTCAAGAATATGGAGTACAGTCTTGAGGGTTTTTTGCAAACTAATAATAATTCTCCTATTTTACAAGCCTATATTTTTACTTCATACAGTCAATCAAAAGATTCTTTTAATAATACTAACTCTTTCTTCAGTCTAGCATTTTCCACCCCAGCCTACCTCAAGAAGTAGCATATTTCTATCCATTTCTTTAGCAGAGGAAGGATATGAACCTAAAAACACTCCATTTTGGTAGGCTCAATTTGGATTTACTTAGTTTCCATGGTTGGTTTAGTTTTCACCTCTTGCAACTCATGTTCTAATTCCACTATCTAACTGATGGCTACATTCAACTCTTGTTTATGTTTCTCTTACTTCTCTTGAAAGGCTTGGAGGAAATCTATGAAATTGTCAATCAACCTTTTTATTTCCTTATTAGATAGGGATGCTAGATGTCCCTGATTCTTTTCCTTGGACTGTTTCAACTAGGTCTGCAAGTTTGAAATGAATTCATCTTTTTGTTGTAATTTGGTCTCCAAATCCCCTACTTTTTATTCCCAAGAATTATTCAATTGTTGTATAATTTCCTTCGTGGCCAGATGTTTACTTCTCCTAAGAGGAGGGGGTCTCTATAGCCTTTGTTTAGAGTGTTGTTTTCTTGCTCTAGGTGGACTAGTCTCATGTTCCTCTTCAGAATCAATGATTTCCATATTTTCTTGATTTTCTAGAGTCTCATCCTGAGGCTCCAGAACATTTTGTGCCCTAGGAGAATTACCAATTTCCATAGGGTTTGAGGCATTTTCCAATGCTTCTTCCTTCGAACTTACTTGGGTTTATTGAGGTTCAAGAGAGATTTCCCTAGGAATTTTTGTGGTTACTCCTGAAGATTCCCCTACCTTATATTGTGTCATGGGTGCTAGGGTGTCAAATTTCTAAAGGAATTTTTTCCATTTTTTATTTATTTTTCTTCACTCCAAAATTTGATTTTTGCAAATCATGGTGATCAAACCATGATGTTTGAGAGGGATAGACCTAACTTTGTATCTTTCAATCATAATAACTAGGGAATTGAATAAGAAGACATGAATGTTGATTTTGAGTTTAGGGTTCGTTGCACCATGACACAAATGGGTGAGCAATCAGAAAGGTGATCCGATAATTGTGGCACACTGGCCATCACAGGTGAAGTATTTAATTATCCATGCAACTATCATTTTCTAGGGTTCTAAAATTAATTTTCATTGAATCCCTTTATTTAGACCTCTAGGACATATGACTAATTGTAGTGGGGGTTCCCTTTCCTGTATGAAAAATTCAATCATTTTTTGATAAGATATATTGGTTTCCTCAGCTAAACTTATACCTTCATTTGGAATACCAAAAATTTTAGAAATGGTTTGAGCACTTACCTTAAATTTCTTCCCTCCTACTACTGAGTGGTCTTCTGAAAAGTTTTCAGCAATTTCTTTGACCAACCCCAAATGATATCCCTCAAATTTCTTGATGAACTCTAACCACCTTGTTGCCTAGAAGAGCTTTGTGATATTTTGAAGTGATGGCATTTTCTCTACAGAGGTGGGTTTTGATTTCCTTTTTGCACCCATGGTGTCACCAATGGAATTGCTTACTGGACTCTTAATACTAGCTTGAGACAATGCAATGTTGAGTTCACAGTCAATTGTGACTTAATGTGCGATATAAACAATGTAGAGATTTTTAAGTGAGTTGAAGTGATATGATGTCTTTCCATACTCCATTGACTTGTCAGCCTGTACCCCTGTACCCTTGTATCATTATTACTTCCTTTGTATGTGGAGTTATGGCGCCACCATTTCCTTCGTTTGAAATGAAGCCACCACAAATTTCCAGTTTTAGAAAAAAGGGAACATCATGCCAATTTATTATATCTAAATAATAATTATTGCCTAATTAATAAATAAATGTACGTACATTGCATTCATTAATTGATGCTAATTCATTCCACTTTTGTTGATGAATGAACACATTTATGATTTTATGAATGATTAATGTGAAGTTTTGGATGGGATGGCTAATAATGGTATGGTTGGATTTATGATGGGGGTGATGATGTAGGTGGATGGGTTTATTCTTATGATTTTTAAATGATCATAATAATTATAATTTATTACGGTCTAGGGAGTGATTGTTTGAAGGACTTCATTTTAATGAATCTTAAGGTATGGAGGTGTTAGATGGTGGGAAATGTTATGAGCAGGTGTGGGCTATGAATTTCAAAGTATTTGTGAAAGGATAGAAAATTCCAGAGAGTTGGTGAAAGAAACACATTTGAAATGACAAGAACAAAGTTCTAGAGCATCACTGAAATGATGCAACCGGAACAACAAGAACAAAGTTCCAGAGCATTGTTGAAAGGATGCAGTCAGAACAACATAATTTTTTTTTGGAGCATCACTAAAATGATGTAGCTAAAACAATAGGAACAAAGTTCCAGAGCATCGTTGAAATGATGCATCCAGAAAAACATGAAAAAAGTTTTAGAGCATCGTTGAAATGATGTAGCTAAACAACAGGAACAAAGATCCAGAGCATCGCTGAAATGATGCAGCTAGAACAATAGGAACAAAGTTCTAGAGCATCATTGAAGGATGTGTTTAGAACAACAGGAACAAAATTTTGGAGCATCGTTGAAATGATGCAGTTGGAACAATAGGAACAAAGTTCTAGAGCATAGTTGGAATGATGCAACTGAAACAATAGGAACAAAGTTCTAGAGCATCATTGAAGGATGTGGCTGGAACAATAGGAACAAAGTTCTAGGGCATCACTGAAATGATGCAGTCAGAACAACATGAACAAAGTTTTGGAGCATCATTGAAATCTTGCGGCTGAAACGAACACGAATAGGAACAAAGTTCTAAAGCATCGGCAGACAATGCAACCAAAATGAGCATGAACATGAACAAAGTTCTGAAGCATCAGTGTAGGATGTGACTAAAATAAGCATGCACAGGAAAAAAAATTTAAGAGCATCAGTGGAGGATGCGATCGAAACAAGCATGCATAGGAACAAAGTTCAGGAGCATCACTAAAATGATGCAGCCAAAATGAACATGCCTAGGAACAAAGTTTTGAAGCATCAGTGGAGGATGCGATTAAAACAAACATGATCCTATTGGGATAAGGTGCCATTAACCTTGTAAATCCTAATATTGTATTTATTCCATTTTATTATTTGTAATTACTCATAAGGGAATGAGGTAGTTTCACTGGCAGTGGTAATTCTAGTTTTATTGAAGGTAATTATGGAGTGACATTTATAGTTGGCAATTGTAAAAATCATGAGTAAATGAGTGTAGGCACCACCTTGGAGGCATCAACTATTTTTAACATGTATGACACATGTCATAAAGTTAGTAAGTGCATGTAAGAGAATCTATGACATCTACAAGTTGTCATAAGATTCTATAACACTCTAACAGCTTATGACATGTAATTAATAGTTGTAAGATGCTATGTTTAGCTCTAGGCACCCATATTGGGAAGATGGTTTCTAGGAGAATTTATGATAGTTATGACACGTCATAAGATGTTGTAAGAGACTATTTTTGTTCTTGCGTGCCTAAATTTGCATGGTTGATTTTGGACAAGTGTCATGATATTGTAAGAAGTCATTTAATGTTTGCATGTTGGACATTCTTAGGAGAGAGAAAGCGGATGCCTAGTTTGGAGGGAAAACACTTTTATAAGTTCATTACCATGTAAGTGTTGTAGAATGACATATTTTTGTACATAGGTGTTTTAGTATTGAAGGTTGGAGAGATAGAGGAAGTGCATGTATTATGTTATTCAAATTTTGAAGATAATAAAACTTGTTCCTCATTTCTTGGTGGAGTTTTTTACCCGAAAGGGTTTTCTCCACGTTATATCTAGTGTTGATATGGTTTATTCTTCTATGGTGTTTGTTCTTGTGTTGTTATTTAATTTCTGAATGCAATCTTCATTGATATTACACTTTTTGAGATCATTAACATATCGTAATTAGATTTCTGTTTGAGTAGTTGTTGCCTTCATTTTCTAACATTTGGTATCAGATCCTGACCAGTTCTGACTCTTGGGTGGTAGTGTGAAGGTTGTTTAGTTGCAGTGGGAGATTTGGTTATTATTTGGTTGTAGATCTTCTATAGATAATATACTTGCATCCACCGTTGCTTCAACCTCTCGTTTGAACATTGAGAAGTTCAATAGTAAGGGGTATGAGTTGTGGAAGCTAAAAATGGAGGATTTGCTAGAAGAAAGAAACTAGTGGTTGGTTGTTTAGAAAGAGAAGAAACCTGATGATGTGAGTCAAATCAATGGGAAAGGTTGGATAAGAAGGCACAGGGAACTATCTGATTGTGTCTTGCAGATTTCATCCCATTGAATGTCTCAAAGGAAGAGATTGTATACAAACTCTGGAAGAGATTGGGTGAGATTTAACAAGCCAAGAGCATGGTAAACAAGCTTTATTTAAAGTAAAAATTATTTTTTGTTAAAATGAAAGAGGGTGATTCCATTGCAGAGCATTTGAACAATTTTAATTTACTTTTGAGTCAACTTGATTCTGTAGATGCTACAGTTGCAGAGGAAGATATATGTATACTTTTACTTTGTTCTTTACCTAAATCTTGGGAGAATATTATCCTTGCTATTACTACTAACCTTGAAGATCCAAAGTTGGATCGTCTTGTTGCAACTTTGTTGGCACAGAAGATGAGGAAGTAGACTTTTAAGGTTAACATTGAGGCTTTCAATGTGAGGGGAAGGTCCAAGGAAAGAGGACCGAAAGGAGATCAGAAGGGGGCTAAATACAAGCCTATGGGCTAATCTAAGACTCCTGGAAAGAAGAATAGAGTTAAGTGTTGGAACTACAGAAAGAGAGGACATGTGAAAAAGGAGTGCAGAAACCCAAAGAAACAGTGGGAGACCACTTCTGAGAAGTCCTTGAATGCAGGTGAAAATGTTTTACTTTTTGCATGCAATGTTGTTTCTATTGAACATTGGTTAGTTAACTCAGGATGCTCGTATCATATGACCCCGCATAAAGAATGGTTTTCCAAATATAAGGAGTATGATGGAGGTAAAGTGTACCTTGGGGACAAATCTACATATTTGATAGTTGGGAAGGCAAGGCATTGTTGTGTTTTAGTGATGGAAGGATTAAAACCCTCCCTAGTGTTTTGCATGTTTCTGGATTAGCTAGAAATTTGATTTCAGTTTCAAAGTTAAATGATTTGGGAATGCATGTAACATTTGATAAGCATGGTTGCAGATTGGGCCACACAAGTAATAATGTTTTAAGAATAATTAAGAATAAAGATTTTTTGGATGGTGTCTCTTATTCTGATGAGCACTTTGATTTCTCTGAGCATTGTGTGTTTGGAAAATAAAATAGAACATTTCCTTTAGGAAGAAATAGAGCAAAAGAGAAGTTAGAGATTATTCATTCAGATGTGTTTGGATCTGTGGATGATGACTCTATTGGAAAATCTTATTATTTTGTCACCTTCATTGATGATGTATCCAGATTTACATGGATTTATTTTATGAAACACAAATCTAAAGTTTTCACTAAGTTTAAGGATTTTAAAGTCTTAGTTGAAAACCAATTAGGATTAAAGATAAAAATATTAAGACCTGATAATGGAGGGGAATATTTCTCTATGGAATTTGATGAGTTTTGTAAGCATGTAGGTATAATCAGACAAAAGACAACTCTGTATACACCACAATAGAATGGTGTTACAAAAAGGATGAATCAAACAATCATGGAAAGAGCTAGAATTATGTTGAGTGATTCATAGTTGGAGAAATGCTTTTAGGCAAAGGTTGTGTGTACTGCTTGTTACTTGATTAATAGAACTCCTTGTAAGGATCTTGATTAGACACCTTATGAAGTGTGGACAGGTAAGAAACCTTTTGTTTCACATTTAAGAGTTTTTGGTTGTGAGGCTTTTGTTCATGTGCCTAAGGAAAAGCAATCTAAGTTGGATCCAAAAGTGTAGAAATGCATCTTCATTTGATATGGTGAGAATGTTAAAGGTTATAAGCTTTGGGATCCTTTAACAAGAAAAAATGTTTTCTTTAGAGATGTTATTTTCTTAGAGCTATTTATGAACCTAAGCAACCAAAAAAGAAAGATAGGTCAAAGGTAGTGCATATTTATTTACAGTAGGAAGATGCACAACCAGAAGAATAGAATGATGGATTGGGGGGTGAAGAAGAAGAAGATTCAAGTGGAAATAGTTCCATATGAGGAAGATTTTGTGTTATAGAAGAAGTTGAGCATCCAGAAGAACCAGCAGACTCTCTTACTCCACCCTTGAGAAGATCCACAAGACAATGAAACCTAGTTGATAGGTATAGCCCACCAAATTTCTATTGTGTATTTACTTTATTAAGTATTAACAATGAACCTAAATCCTATAGGGAAGCTATTCATGTAGATGATAGTGAGTCTTGGTAATTAACCATGCAGGAAGAGATGATGTCTAGAGACTCTTGTAACACCTGGTATCTTCTTTGTTTGGCCAAAGGAAGAAAGGCCATAGGTTGCAAGTGGGTCTTCAAGAAGAAGTTTAGAGCAGACATTTCATTGGAGAAGTACAAGCCTAGACTAGTAGCCAAGGGCTACTCCCAGATAAAGGGAGTTGAATTCAGTGAAATTTTCTCTCATATTGCTAAGTTAACTTCTATTAGATTTCTCTTATCCATTGCTACAACTTTTGATTGGGAAATAGAGCAAATGGATGTTAAGACTACATTCTTACATGGAGATCTTGAGGAAGAAATTTATATGCAACAGCCTACATGTTTTGAGGTAAAAGGGAAAGAACATTGGGTTTACAGGTTAAAGAGGTCTCTTTATGGTCTAAAATAGTCCCTGAGAATGTGGTATCAAATGGTTGACTCATTTGTGTTGAAATTGGGTTTTGTTAGAAGCGAGGAGGATCATTATGTGTACATTCACTGTATTGATGATTATATACTGATCATTGCATTGTATGTTGATGACGTGATATTTTTCAGCAATACTAAGGGTATGATCAGTGAGCTAAAAGCCCAACTTTTAGGTGCATTCAATATGAAGGATCTTTGAGCAGCTAGGTATATTTTGGATATGGAGATCAGGAGGGACACAGGTAACATAAATCTTTGGTTGTCTTAGAGTAAGTATGTGAATACCATTTTGCTGAGATTTAGTATGCAGGACTGTAACCTAGTTAGAGTTCCTTTACCCATTGGTACTAAGCTTTCATTAGATATGTGTCTAAAGAATGAGGATGATTTTGAGGATACGTCTAATGTGCAATATGCTAGTGTTGTAGGGAGTTTGATGTATGTAATGGTTTGCACTAGACTAGATATTTCCCCAAGCAATGGGAGTTTTAAGCAGATTTATGTCTAACCCTGGTAGACATCATTGGAATTATGCGAAGAGGGTGTTTAAATATCTTGCAAGTAATCCTAATTATTGTTTGGTTTATTCCAGTACTGATAGTGCTGATAAAACTTTGGGCATACAAGGATTTGTTTATGCAGATTGGGTAGGTGACTTGGATAGTCGAAGTTCCACTAGTGGCTATGTACTTACTTTGTTTGGAGGAGAAGTGAGATGGATGAGCAAGAGACAACTCACAATTGCTTTGTAAACCACCAAAGAAGAGTATATGGCTACTACTCATGTCACTAAGGAGGAAGTTTGGTTGAGGAGACTGTATACAGGTATTGGTTTTAATTGCAGGGTCATTCAGATTGGTTGTGATAGCCAGAGTGCTATTTGTTTGGCCAAGAATCCTATGTATCATGCTTGAACTAAGAATGTCGATGTTCAGTATCACTTTGTTAGAGAAATGGTTGCAAGTGGGCAGATTGAGCTGAAGAAGGTAGACACTTAGAAGAATGTTGCAAATTCATTGACCAAGCCTATGAGCATAGAGAAATTTGTTTGGTGCAGAGAGGCTATGGGCCTTGTTTTTAGTACCTGATTATTTTTCATTTGATTTCCTATGGGTTGATAAATACAATGTATAATGTCAAGTGGGAGAATGTTGGGATAAGGTGCCATTAACCTTGTAAATCCCAATATTGTATTTATTCCATTTTATTATTTGTAATTACTCATAAGGGAATGAGGTAGTTTCACTAGTGGTAATTCTGGTTTTACTGGAGGTAATTATGGAGTGACATTTATGGTTAGAAATTGTAAAAATCATGAGTAAATGACTGTAGGCACCACCTTGGAGGAATCAACTATTTTTAGCATGTATGATACACGTCATAAAGTTGGTGAGTGCATATAAGAGAATCTATGACAACTACAAGTTGTCATAAAATTCTATGACACTATGACAACTTGTGACATGTAATTAATAGTTGTAAGATGCTATGTTTAGCTCTAGGCACCCATATTGGGAAGATGCTTTCTAGAAGAATCTATGATGATTATGACGTGTCAGAAGATATTGTAAGAGGCTATTTTTGTGTTTGGGCACCCAACTTTGCATAGTTGACTTTGGACAAGTGTCATAAGCTTGTAAGAAGTCATTTAATGTTTGCATGTTGGAGATTCTTAGGTGAGAGAAAGTGGACGCCTAGTTTGGAGGGAAAATACTTCTATAAGTTTATTGTCATGTAAGTGTTGTAGAATGACATTTTTTTTTACATGGGTGTTGCTGGATTGAAGGTTGGAGAGACAAAGGAAGTGCATGTATTATGTTATTTAGATTTTGAAGATAATACAACTTGTGTCTCTTTTCTTGGTGGAGTTGTTTACCTGAAAGGGTTTTCTCCATGTTATATCTGGTGTTGATATGGTTTATTCTTCTATGGTGTTTGTTCTTGTGTTGTGATTTATTTTTTGAATGCAATCTTCATTGATATTACATTGTTTGAGATCATTAACATATTGTAATCAAATTTCCATTTGAGTAGTTGTTGCCTTCATTTTGTAACAAATCCTGGGGGGTACTCCTGTAAACATAAAAGAAGTCCAACAAAAATTTAGACAAATAACTTAAAGAATTTACAGAACAATTTAGACAAATAACTCAATATTTTACACACACAAATTAGACAAATAACTCATGAATTTACACACACACTTTAGATAAATAACTCGAGAATTTACACACACCCTTTTTTTTACCATAACATAAATTTTTTTTATGTATCCCCTACCAAGGTAGATTGGATACATTGGACTCCACCTTATGTTTCTACTATCTTAGTAAACTCCTCTCTTCTTGTAGGTTTTTGGTAAAGATGTAGTCTATGACCATTTACTAAAAGTGTTTTAGTGTCACCATCAATGGGTTTGAGCTACACTACTCCATTTTGAAATACTTCAGAAATTTCATAGGGTCCCAACCAGTGAGTTCAAAGCTTTCCTTTTTTATCCTTGTATCTAGAATCGAATAGCTGTGCCCAATCACCACTATGAAATTTTATTTCTTTTATATGTCTGTCATGCCATGCCTTTCTCTATTGTTGAATCGGTTCAGTAGGCGAAGTTAGTCAAGTTCACTAAGTTGTAGGACTCATTCTATTTGGGCTCAGTCAAGATCAGTGATAACTTTAAGGAACCACCCCTAAAAAAAACTTATAAAATCCTGGCAAATCCTAGCTAAGTGCTATAATTTTCTTGGGAATTTTTCTTTCTTTTTGAAAAAAATATTAATTTTCTTGATGAATCTATGCACATTTTAGAAATTGTTATAAAATCTTGGCGAATCCTAATGGATAATTAGTAAAAAAAATAATTACAATGGCAAATCCTAGCGAACAATCACTAAAAAAATTAATTAGAATGGTGAATCGTTCCTTTAAAAATTTACATAGTTGGTTGGCGTAGTCCCCCTATATATATTTTTGTTTTTTGTAATGTTGAAGCAAGGGCCTCGGGGTGGTAGCCACCGGCAGGATCAAGGGACAATGCCCCTTGTGGAGGTCAAGGATCTCATCTAACCGTAAAAATTTAAATATTTAAAATTCTAATTTAATTGATTAGTTATAAATAAACACTATATTTAACCCATCTCTCTAAGGCAATTTAAAATAATAAACTATAGAATAACAATAATAAATTAATTGCACTAACCCTTAGAAGAATTAAGGGAATAAAATATAAGTCCCTTCATATTTGAAAATAATAAATATTTAAAACTACATGGAATAATAAAATCCAAGTATAAAAAATAAGAATAAATAATTATTTATTTCTAAACCTTAGTCAAATATTATCATGATTACATGCAGTAATAAAATATAAAAAATGAATAAAGCACAATTTAAAAGTACATTTTAAAATAATAATAAAGCACAATACTCCACTAAAAACTCAAGTTACCTACATTTTAGGAGCTAAATATGCAACTTCTATTATATTTAAAACTTACTAAAACAATAAAATATTGCACAAATACTTTTCTTTCTACCTAATCTTTCATTTTTTCATAATTGTTTTGTTGGAGAATGGTTTTTTAAAAGCTTTCATTTTTTCTTAATTGTTTTGTTGTAGAATGATTTTTTGAATGCTTTCATGTTTGCTATAGATTGATTTTTTAAATGTGAATCTACGAAACTGATTTCTCACCTCCTCCATTTTGATGAGCTTCTTTGTTTCTTTTGTTTATCTCTGTTATTGATTTTATTTTTTACAAACAATTAACATTATTTTTAAATGGTTTATTTATTTGAATTGATATTGGTATTATTACATGTTGCAGGTAAAATCTGAGGGGATTAAAACTTTCACATTATTTGCATGGTCATGCATGACTGTAGATGAAAGATTTTATTTTTATTTTAATTCTTTTAAAGAATGTAAAATAAAGAATACATGTTTCTACATTTTCTCTTAAAAAATTTAAAAGATAAAAACAAGCATAGATGTTTATGTTTTGAAAAAAGTTAAAACATATATTTTTTGTTTTAAATACGATGATAAGAGGGGGTAGGGCCAACAGAAAATGCTACAATTT
This sequence comes from Cunninghamia lanceolata, assembly GCA_027924645.1. Classification (NCBI taxonomy): domain Eukaryota; kingdom Viridiplantae; phylum Streptophyta; class Pinopsida; order Cupressales; family Cupressaceae; genus Cunninghamia; species Cunninghamia lanceolata. The sequence goes on from BSBN01000332.1 coordinate 3,127,198, forward strand.
TTTTAATTTATTGAATTTTGTTCTCTATTTTTTCTTTATTTTAGATTTTTTTATCATATATTTAATTTCAATCTAAAATGGTAATGAAATCTGCAATTCTATGCATCAATAACAATATGTTTATCAAACTAAACTAAACAATAAATCAAATTAAAAAAGACTAATTTTGCACCTTATATTTTGTCTTGTAGGGGCCTCTATGAGATCTAGATCAACAAATTGGTATTGGATTTGGATCTGTGCCTGGAATTGAACTATACGTATCTACAAGCAGACTCTAGATCAATTATTGGCAATGAATTTGCAACTAGAAGGAAGTGATGCTACAGGCTATGTTACCTATCCTCTACTGGTGCTGCTACTGTGACTAAATTTTTCTTTCCAGTGATAGGATGGATCCGTGCATGGGACCTTAGCTTAGGGTTTATTGTGGCTTTGATTTTAATTTGGCAGGAAAGAAATTTTGGGCCTCAAGCAAGCCTTTTAAAAGGCATTTGCTTATGGCTCCCGGAATCAAATAAGAGCCATGAGATCAAATTCATAATCAACGGTAATAAACAAACCCATATTAAAAGTGAAAATAACCCTAAAACTACATAATAATTTATTAGTAAAGGTGAATACTATCCCAAAATTAATGGCAGGAATATAATATTACTGGCGAATACCATTAAGATGTATAATTATATTATAAACTATTGCCAAATCACATTTAATAATGCATCGTGTACCTGGCGAAATAATTCAACTTATTAGTTTAAAATAATAATGTTTTGGTGAATTAATTAATACTGAATAATTTTTGTAAAAATGGGGTGATTTAGTCCCCTTTGTAGCCTAATATATTCACCATTTTTGTAGGCCTCTATTTCAACTATTCGCCAATTGGCAAAGATTCACCACTAAAAAAATCCTTGGTCAAGATCTAATCCTACTTCCATTGTTGTCCTTAGTGTTTGTAATTCAAATTCAATGGGCATAAGAGGTTTCTTCCCAAAAACCAACTTGTAGGGAGTGAAACCGTTGGTTGATTTCCATGTAGTATTGTAGGCCTGTAATGGGTAAAATTTGGATGTTAGGTTTTTGGTAGTTTGTGTATATCCTCCTTTCACCCTTACATTCAAGGACCTGGGGTCGAGTTGCAATGTACTATCATACCCTAGGTCACTATTGAGATGTAGGTAAACTTGGATTTTTATGATTTGATTTATAATTTCTTTCTCTTATGCTCAATTGTACCTTAAAACCCTAATTATTCAAATATGATAGTAAACAGATGAATTACAGAAAATACTTTTACAAAAAGATGTAAAATAACAAATAATTGTGCACCTATTTTTGGGGTTCTGAAACGGAATAGGCAAGGACTAAAGAGCGAGCACCCAAGTCCAAGGCCCTACTTTTTGTCGAGATCTGGAAACAAGGTCTACAACCTGTATCTATTGTACCAGAGATTTTCCCATTACAGAACTTCAAGGACTAATGAGCAGGTGCCCTAGTCCACGGAGCTATTTCTTTCACTGATCTGCAATACTAACACTCTGTTGTACCCTCTTGCAACTTCACTTTGTCTATAACTCCAACCTGTGACCTGCAATCATGAAAACTTTGAGAGGGGGTTGTGGTGTTTAGAGGCTTGCCTCAGTCAAGCCCCAGAGAGACATTCAAGTCTTCCAAACACCATTGTCAGATAGAGAGTGTGTGCCCTGGAGAGGCTGATGCAAAAACTAAATGATAAATGCTCAATAATCACAATAGATGTCACCTTGTAGTGAAGATCTCATGGGAGGAAGAAGCTCTTCATTCCATGAGGAGATGGATGCTCAAATCTGTAAACACAAACACATAGACAACACAAATCTTCTCTTACAACACAATGAAAGCCTTGAATCACCTTTAGAATGCATAAAGTTCACAATAACAATCTCTCATTTTACAAATGAATGCCTAAACATGCTTTTATATGCAACTACAAACATTCCCTCCAAGATTTCATAAATTCAAACTTACCATGTCAGCCTAGGGACCACATAATTGTCATAAACCGACACTAGAAATTTGGGCCTAACCCAAAATAGGGCAAGACTAGGGCATGGGTGCCCAATTCCTCCCCCTACTTTGGGTAGGGTTAGGTTCAAGGGGTCCCCCTAGGCCCCATTTGTCATGATACCCAAGGTTCATTCCATTGGGATGTTGAATTATCATGCAAGATGTCCTAAATACACACCAAAGACCTGGGAGCTAAACCTTTCGAGGGAAAATCCCCCAAGGGGACATTTTACAACATTACTTTAATGTATGTATAAACGCGAGGCCAATACATGCATTAAAGTACAGTCAACAAGCACAACAAACACGCCAAGCATGGAGAAGACACGCCAAGCACATTAAAGATAATGATAGGCACGTAAAACATGGAGAAGATAGTTACAGTCACGCAAAACATGAAGAATACAATAAAAGCATAGAAGACACATTAATGCATAGAAGACAGGAATGATTTCTTTTCTTTTCTTTTTCTCATATATATGAAATACAAATACAAGTACAGGAAAGTAAACAAACCTCCCATAATGTAAGATGTACTGCATATATGGGGCAACACACATGCAAGACATGCAAAACCTCCCAAAATGTAGGATACACTCATCATGCAGGTCTTTAGACTGCGTATGGGATAACAAACACACCAAACAAAGCAAGCACGCCAAAAACACACACTTTGAAGACACAGAGAAAACACGACAGACAAGCGATGGAGTGTCCCTATTTCTAGGTTTAGCACCATCTCAAGCACATTACAGGCACACACCGATGATTAGGCTTCACCACAACAATCACCAAAGACATGCTTAAGGGTTGAGTTAGTCATAGAACCGCTCCCCACCTCTACAGAGGACTTTTGAAAATGCAACCCCACCCGCATCACAGAGATGCCTTACAGTGAAAAAGAAGCATGGCATACAACCCCACCCGTATCATGGAGACACCTTACGGTGAAAAGGAGGTATGAGCTCAAAACTATACAACCCCACCAGCATCATGAAGATGCCTTACAGTGAAAAGGAGGTACACGAAACAAATTTCAAGATTGTTCAAACACACTTTACTAGCATTTAGAATAGATAGATTACCTTATATATGCCCCCACCTTAAGGTGGTTGATATCATGCATCAATATCAAGCACGTTAAAGTAGGAAGAAAACACACAAGGGAACACAGACTTTCTCAAAGCCCATGGCCCCTGAAGGTGACATGTACTTTACAATCACCAAATGTTCCCACAGACACATCCCTGCGAGAAACATGTTAGTGTCTACAAAATCTTGATAAACAACAACATCAATGCATATGATCAACCACACAAAGAGCCAAGGTTATACTATGAATTCGGAGTTCGAGGATAACCATGGGGCTATATCACAAAGATCTCCGAAACGAGTACCACCAAGGATAGATTCAAAGACAAACAAAGTGTGTAGAGCAGCAGTATTATTAAGGTTTGTAAATGAGAAAAAAACATCATCAAAATCACTACGCGGAAAGCACAAGTGCTTCCACTAGCCAAGCATCAGATAAAATATACAACCCCATTGTCATATTAGGAACTAAGTCCAATTATTGATTTCTCGCTAAAGGGATGCTAGGTCCGCATCAGTATAAATTTTTTTTGTCATTCACCTGCTAGATAGAAACACTAGAGGAAGGGAAACAATAAATAAGAGAGGAGAAACAAGTGTCTTAGGGATAGTCACGTAGGAGGGTGCCCCCAAGTCACCAACCGCAACTCTATGTCCGCAAGACACAACACACAATAATGAAATCAGAGAGAGAGGCAATATAGAAGAATGATGATACAAATAGAAGAAGGTCACAATAGAGGTAATCTCCTAGTATCCTGGACCTTACGAGAGAATCAAGGGTCATCCCAGGAGGCCTAAACAATACATAACACATCACGAGGGAAGCATATCACAAGAGAGATAAAGGGTTAGAGTTACTTACTTGGTAGGATCTTCGTATCAGATTTTGGAACTTGCGAACCTCTTGGAGAGGTACTCAATCATGTTGAGTGCAAAGTTTGATTGGTTCTTATGAAATTCTTGTTTAGTATCATATGATGGTTGTTTTGTAATTCCATGTTGAAGTGAGACTTTTTGTTGCTTATGAGGGGGGACCACTATTATTTCCAACTGTTGACAGTTGTCTTTCTTGTTTGTGATTTTTAGCGAGTTTTCATTGTTGAATCTTTCTAACACAGTAATAGGAATTATCTTGTACCTTCTCACTCGTCTGTATTATCTATTCTACTTGTTTTTATGATGCATTTTGGTTATCTCCTGATCCGTATAAGGATAATGGAGGAGGAACCTCAGCATAAATTCCCTTTCTTCATGGGTGAATTGGGTTATCCACTTGCTTCTTATCCACTTCAATCATACCCACGATATTATCATAGTCTAAATAATCATCATCATCTATTTCCACTAAACCTTGTTCCATCATATTGGTATCAGTATGTTTAGGGAATGGATTAGTAAAGATTTGTAAATTCTGATTCGGCGGAGCAACTGCTTTATTTCCGTTATCATTCACACCTGATACCTGTATGATATTTGAATCAATAAGGTCTTGTCTCGCATGTTTAAGAAGCATACATCATTTAGTATCATGTCCTTGTGTCTGATTAAAATGACAAAAGGCATTAGCATTGAAGTAAGGTCCTTATGCTTTACTAGGATCGATAGGCATAATTGGGGGAAGCTTCATAATGTTATTACTCATAGCTTGATTGATGATAGAATGATAAGACTTAGATATTAGAGTAAACTTTCTTGGTTGATATGATGCTTTCTTTGGATTAGTGATAGCAGACACATTAGAAAAGTTACTCGTATTCGGTCCATTAATCTTGATGAAACTCCTATTATTATTATTCCTCTTAAAGTTGTTTTATGACAATCCACCTATGGATTGACTAACTTGAGCTGATGAGTTTTGATTTTCATACTGACTAGATGAAAGTTGGTAATCACGAAGGGTGGTGCATAAATGTTGAAAGGAGTTATACTTCATCAAGAGGATCTTATCACATATATTAGGTTGTAGATTAGTGATAAACACCTTTTGAACATCCTCATCTTTCATCTAATATTGAATTTGTGTATACAAAGCTTGATACAGACTAATGAATTCAGTTAATTTCTCTTTCGGACCTTGCTTGCAATGAACCAAGTCAATTAAGGAGACTTGGGGTCTGATGTTTGCTTGAAAATGTTGTAAAAATTGATCAATCAACTGCAAAAAGGAGTGTATTGTATTCAGAGGTAAAGAGAAAAACAATTCTAAAGTGATATCTTTAAGAGATCACGAGAAAATTTTTGCCAACAAGTCCTCTTCAAAGTAGAAATTGCTACACATAGTTGTGAATGCTACCACATGAGTATTAGGATCACCTTTTCCACCATATTTTTCAAAGCAATGGGTGTCAAACCTCTCAAGCATAGGATCTCTTAGGATTACATAGGAAAGGGGATTAAGGGCATGATATGTTGGTATATTGGGCTGCAAAGAATTTGTCAAATTTGTTACTTTTTGTTGTAAAGCATTCATGCCCTGTAAAAGTTGGTTTAGGATGGCATCATTGGGAGATGTGGTTTACTGTGAGGAATTGGAACCAAAGTGAGGAGGTGATTGAGCTTGAGATGTGATAGGCGGAGGCTAAGAATAGGTCAATGGTGGTTGGACATAATGGTAGGTGGAAGATGGTTGCGAGTAGGTAATAGGTGGCTGGAAATAAGTGGAATAGATAGGTGGTTGAGAACAATTATTCATAGAAGAGGTCCCCTTAGAAACCAAATTCTGATAATCAAATCCCACAGCTTTGTAATTAGTTCCATCAAATACTCCAATACCGATGGTAGCATTACTACAAGCATTCACATCCGTTGTTAAGATTGTTGATGTAAAAGTGGATATTCTTGTAGTCGGTATAGGTGCTGATACTTGTGTATGTGACGGTGAGAAGGTGTTATTTATCACTTTTACACATTCAGTCACTGGCATCATATTAGTTTGTACAATATGTGCTAAACCACGGATTGCATTAACACCATCTTGTCCTTCTTTTATCAATTATCTTACATGATGAATCACAGGTATAGCTTCTTCAGCTATCCTTTCAGTTTGCACATAGTCTTGGAATTCAGCTAGGTCTTTGTCAAGTTTATTTATTTTCTCATTAGATACATATCCTATCATCTCAATAGTATCATCAACATCATGAAAAGTTTGCTCTTCCATTGTACTTGTGATAGGTGTAATGTCTTGTAACATTTGTGTCTCTCCTTTTGTAAAGAAGGTGTTCAATGTGCCAACTTCTTTAAGAGCACTAGATCCCATGTGTCTAATGCTTCTTCTTAAATTAACGTTTCTCTTAGGGAAGAGAGTTATTAGACTCATGCAAATCTAGGATAACAAGTCAAAATATAGTGAAAATATGTTCAAATATGTGATTTTTCACCAAATCTCGATGCAAAAGGGTATGACAAAGGGTGTGTTGTGATGTTCACAACATGCCCCATTTTACTCCTTAGCAAAATGAGGAGCCCTACTGTGGTTTTTGCTTTTTGCTTGTGTGTGTTGTTTTGCTTGGTGGTAAAAGGGAAAAGAGGGTTAAAATTGCAAACTTTGTTGAAACTAGAGAAAAAATTGCATTTTTAGTACCAGGGCATGATATGGTTGGATTCCTTGTAAAAAATGAGCTAGGGTTGCTTTTTGAACCATCTTAAAATTTGCTAAATTTTGCAAGTTATGATCATTTTGGTAAAATGTACAAGGGAAGGGTTTGTTGTTTGCACATACAAGTCTGTTTGTATATGCATGTTGCATATACAAGGCCCTTTGTATGTGAGTTCACTTGTATACAAAGACCTTTGTATATTGTTGTGCATATACAAAGTCCTTTGTATATGCAAGGGTCATTTTTACTTAGTTGCATTTGCAATCGGGTTCGTGTACATGGTTGTATGCATGTTGGGTCGCTTGCATATTGCATATACAATCCCCTTTGTATATCGCTTTCATATACAAAGTCGATTGTATATCCTTTTACTTGTATGCATTTGATAAAAGTTTTGAAATATACATACAGGATGGACCCGAAATGGTTTTAGAGTTAAAGTGAATGAAGGTTTGAAGTCTGTTGCATGTATCTCATGTTGTATGTTTGGCAAGTCAAAACATACAAGGCAAATATACAAACACTTTATACGTGGTGTGGAATTTAAAAGTTATGAAACGAGGTTAATTTGTTGTATGTCTGTGGGCTTGTATGTACGATTTACATACAAGCAGAGTATACAAGGCCCAATATACAAACACGGACCTGAAAGTTTATTAAACAAACTTAAATCCTTGTATATGTTCTGGCTTGTATATTGGCGAGATACAAGGACGACTTATACATCGCGCGGACTTGAATTTTATGAAATATGGTTAATTTGTTGTATGTATCCAAGTTGTATATTGTCAAACATACATTGCACATATACAAGTGCCGGAACTGAAAATTTATCAAGGTTAAGTCCATGTATGTTTTAAATAATGCATATCGAAAGATACAAAACAACATACATAGTGCGGACTCGAAAGAGAAATTAAAAAATTGAAAATGCTTGTATGTTTAAACGTTTGTATGTTGGGCAGGGGCCCTGGCTCGATTGGCTAAGTAATTCCGTTGCGGTAAAGACGGTCACGAGGTCCAGTCTCCCCCCTGCCCACCTGATAATTGTAACCGGTTCATAGCTCCGGTCAAAAGCGTTTACCCATGAATAAAAAAAAAAAACGTTTGTATGTTTCTAATATACAAACCAATATGCAAAGTTAAACATACAAGCTGGAATCCAAATGAATTTGAAATCGGATATATCCAATGTTTCATGTCTAACTTGTATATCGAGATATACATTCCGATAAGTATACGTTGAGGAACATGCAAAGGTGGAATCAAAGGGGGGTTAGGCACGGAATATTCTTTACATGTACATGTTTGTATGTTTCTAATATACATGCCGATATGCAAGGCAAAATGTGCAATACGTGGATTTGAAATAAAGGTTCAAAACAGGAGAATCTTTGCATATTTTGATGCTTGTTTGTTTGTGATTGGGCTTGCGATATACAAGGAAATGGGTGGGAGCACCAAGCGATAAGATTTTTTTGAAGCTATTTTTTTTGAGCCCGAATACATGTTTTCTGGTCAACGATGGTTGACCTGATTGGTTTTAGCGTTGTATATGCATTTGACCCACGTTTTTTCACATATTTGGGGCTCAATTTCCGCGTTCACATAGTCACGCCTTGATTTAACAAGTGTTTTAATTTTCTACTATTTGTTAGGTGAAATGATACTTATTGCTGGTCTATTTTTGCAGGTTTGCAGTTGAAGAAGGAGCTGAAGCTTGATGGCGGTGACGTCATGGAAAGGAGATCTGATCTTAGGAGCAGAGGAAGATAAGGATGGAGTGCGAAAAGTCAAAGGCCTTCATTGATGAAGATAAAATGCAGCTGAGGACATCATTGCAACAGGCAACAGAAGTTATTATTGAGCTGCTAGGGTTTCCAAAAGGGCATATTTCACCCAGATTTGATGTATGCTCAGAGATATTTTTGGGGATTGGTTCTCCAGCATTTATTGCTATAACTGGAGGTTTGAACCATTGCTTAACTAGGGTTTTGAGCTATATTGAGGACAATCAAAGTCTATATATTGTGCCTCTATACACTGTAATATTTTACACAAGGGCTACATAGGGATTTTAGCAATTTAGCTTAGCATTTAGGAGTAGAAGAAGGAGGTCGTCTGTGTCTACAACAAGGAGCGTGTGGAACATCCTACCTCCTTGCTGTATCTGTAAAGCTTGTAATTTTTCTGTAATTTGATCAATGAAGCTAAGAGTCATTCAGACATTGTAAATCTTATATGACTGTCTGTTTCTAATACAATTGAATCTAGAATTCTGCATCTATCTTCTGAGTGTTTTCTTGCTCTGCATTATTTTTGAAACATTTTCTCTTAGAGCTTGCAATCTTAAGTGTATGTTTGTGAAAATGCTCAGAACTTACATTTAAGGTTTAGTCTGATCAATTTGTTGTATTACTTATGAAGTGCATAACAGAACAATTAGATCCTTTGGTAGAATAAATGATGTTTAGTTTAGATCTTTCTAACTTTTCCCAACCCATCTGAAAATACTTAACTTAAAACACAGAAATTTAAAGGAAATTGTTTCATACTTGAAAGAAGCATGCATAGTTGCGTTGAAAGTAGACAATTTTCATAATATTTAAGAAGAGAAAGTTGCAATAATTTAAGAGAAAAACTATTTAAAGCTTCGTAGCACAGTAACATTTTATGCAAAAGGATGAATAACATGCTGATATTTATGATCTTTTGCATAGTTTGAGTCCAGTAAACCAACAAGAAACCCTAAATCACGTAAGGCCCCTTGAACATTATAGCTTCACATCGACCAACTAAATTTTTCCAATAGGTCAAGACCTGACCATATTAAACTTGGGATTAAGCGAATCTTAATCGATTCCTTCATATCTTTCAAGTCATTTTTGGTTCATTTTATGTGAATTTTAACTATTGTTATGACTGTCGCAAAACAATCATCAATAGGGTGTTGTGAGGAAAATCATGATGGAAAGCAAATTATATTAGTAATAACAGCCACTTGATGCCAAAATATTTGTCACAACATGCTTATAGTGCCACTCAAGGTCAAACCCTAGTGAAAATATAGCAAAAATATTCAAGTTTCCACGATTTTTCAACTTGAAGACCTAGAAAAATGGGTGTTGTAAATAATTTTACTAGGTGAAACAAATAATAGCAATGATATCAGTCACCTAAATCCATAAAATTTGTTACAACACACTTGGAGTGCAAACTAGGCCAAACCCTAGAGCAAAAATAGCAAAAATGTGTAGTTTTTCAACAAATTTTGAATACAAGAGGCCAATAAAAACGTGTTGTGAAGATTTTTAGGAGGGGTAGAAAATGATTACCCTGATAACAACCAATTAGTGCAAAAATATCCATCACAACATGCGTATGGTGCAAATTTAAAAAGTCGATAAGGCCAAATCTAGTGAAAATCAATGTTTTTGAAGCCCTAGGTTTGAGATATTGACACAAAATTCTATATGAAAGTTTTGAAATCTAATTTATGATGAAAATGAAATACACTCAGATCTGAAAATGATTTCCAAACCCTAACATGCAAAATGCAAGTGCAATTCTAATGAAAAACTAGTTTTTGTTGACTTTTTCTATGCAAAAATGCAAATTTTTAAAATCTAAATGCAAATTTGTTCTAAAATGCAAGACTACAGCCAAGTGCAAATTTGAATGAGTCTCTAAAATCAGTAGAAAAATCTAAAAGAAGATTTTACCTACAATCCCTAGATTTTGGAATTACTAGGTTATATGTAAAATTCATAATTTTCAACAAAACCCTAGCAATTTTATGATGAAAATGCAATGCAAACTAATAAATTTTTGTAATTTTCTGCAATTTAAATCAGATCTAATGCAAAAATTAGAAATTTGATGAAATTCAAATGAATTAATGCAACATGCAAACCCTAGAATGCAATTTTTTTTAATTTTTCTAAATTTACAATTTTTTTGTAAGTTTTCCAATGCAATAAGATGAATGACTATATGAATGAATGAAATCACTATAAATCTGAAGAAAAACACTCAACAAGGTGCAAATAAGTCCAATAACATGGGTTCGCCAAAATGTAATGAGTGTAATTTGGATAGTTGAGTTTGGTTTGATTTGTGTGTATATCCTCCTTTTACCCTTACATTCAAGGACCTAGGGTCGAGTTGCAATGTACTATCATACCCTAGATCACTATTGAGATGTAGGGAAACTTAGATTTTTATGATTTGATTGATAATTTCCTTCTCTTATGCTCAATTGTACCTTAAAACCCTAATTATGCAAATATGACAGTAAATGGATGAATTATAGAAAATGCTTCTGCAGAAAGATGTAAAATAACAACTAACTATACACCTATTTTCTGGGTTCCAAAGCGGAATAGTCAGGGACTAAAGAGTAGGTACCGAAGTCCAAGGCCCTACTTTTTGTAGAGATTTGGAAACAAGGTCTGCAAGCTGTATTTGTTGTACTAGAGATTTTCCTATTGCAGAACTTCGAGGACTAAAGAGCGGATGCCCTAGTCTAGGGATCTATTTCTTTCACTGATATGCAATCTTGACACTGTATTATACCCTCCTACAACTTCACTTTGTCTGTAACTCCAACCTGTGACCTATAATCATGAAAACTTTGGGAGGGGGTTGTGGTGTTTAGATGCTTGCCTTAGTCAAGCCCCGGAGAGACATTCAAGTCTTCCAAACACCGTTGTCAGATAGAGAGTGCATTCCCTAGGGAGGCTGAGGCAAAAACCAAATGATAAATGCTCAATAATCACAATATATGTCACCTTGTAGTGAAGATCTCATGGGAGGAAGAAGCTCTTCATTCCATGAGGAGATGGATGCTCAAATCTACAAACACAAACACATAGACAACACAAATATGCTCTTGCAACACAATGAAAGCCTTAAATCACCTTTAGAATGCATAAAGTTCACAATAACAATCTCTAGTTTTACAAATGAATGCCTAAACATGCTTTTATATGCAACTACAAATATTTCTGCCAAGATTTCGTAAATTCAAACTTACTATGTCAGCCTAGGGACCAAATAATAGTCATAAACTAACACTAGAAATTTGGGCCTAACACAAAATAGGGCAGGACTAGGGCACAGATGCCCAAGTCCTCACTCCTACTTTGGGTAGGGTTAGGTTCAAGGGGTCCCCCTAGGCCCCATTTGTCATGATACCCATGGTTCATTCCATCATAATGTTGAATTATGATGTAAGATGTTCTAAATACATAACAAAGACCCAGGAGCTAAACCTTTTGAAGGAAAATCCCCCAAGGGGGCATTTTCTAACATTACAAGGCCCAAACTACCTCGTATAGTTTCCTAGCCCAGTCCTTCATTCTTGATGAAACTATTTTTGTCAAGATGTTTTCAATTTTTCTATTTGTTACTTCCACCTGACTATTTGCTTGCGGGTGATAAGGAGATGATTTTGTAATACTCACTTGGAAATGATCTATGAAGGTTAACATAAACTTAGACATAAATTGCAGTCCCTAATTTGTGACAATAGATTTGGGTGCTCTGAATTTAAGGAAGATTTTATTATAAAGAAAATCTACTACCTATTCATCTCTAGTGATTTTTAACACCTAAACTTCTGTCCACTTAGTCAAGTAGTCAGTACAAACCATGATATATTCTTTCCCTTGAGAGGGTGGATCTATGGGCCCGATAAAGTCTAATCCCCATTTTTCAAAAGGTTCTAAAACTATTTGCCATTGAAGAGGCATTTCACTAGATGTAGTAGGCCTCCCCACTCGTTGACATTCATCATAATGGCAGACAGTTTTTAACATCTTTATGCATGGAGGGCCAATAGTAACATGTGCCTAAGATTTTATGAGAGGTTGTTTTTGCTAAATAATGACCTCCTAAGGGATCACAATGGCACACTCTTAATATGTTATATTCTTCATCGACCTAACACATTGACGTAAAACCATATCAAGTCCGCTTTGAACAACCTATTTATCCGTTTGAATTGAGCAGACTCTCTGATTAAATGTTTCTCCTATTTTGATGTAAAGCTTGGTGGAAAATTAGAGGTGGCTAAATAGTTAGCTATGTCTACAAACTAATGTGTTTTAATGGAGATGGAGAATAGATTTTCATCTGGTAATTCATCTTGAATAGGGTCACATTCTCCATCATCTTGTTTTATCCTGGATAAAAAGTCTGCTACTACGTTAAGTTTTCTAGGTTTGTCAATGATGGTTATGTTGAATTTTTGGAGAAGTAGTAACCATATGATTATTCTTCCATTCACCACATGTTTATTCATTAGGTACTTAATTGCCAAATGATCTGTAAAAATAGTTACTTTGTAACCCATGATGTAGTGTCGAAATTTGTTGATTGCATGAACCACAACTAAGAATTCTTTCTCCATAGTGGAGTAGTTCCTTTTGGTGGGAGTTAGATTCTTACTTATGAATTATATAGCATATTTCCCTCCATTCTCATCTTCTTAGTGCAAAACTACTCCAATCGCATCATTGGAATGTTTGACATTCCGTATTCTAGGGAAATTCCACATCCTTTTGAAGAAGGGAGAACATAGGAGCTATGATTTTACTAAAGTTTTCTATGAATCTTTGGTAATATCCAGCATGCCCTAAGAAACTCCTGACATCTATTTGGTTTTTCAGGGTTTCTAGTTTTTGTATCACTTTGATCTTTTTAGGATCTACTTGTATCCCTTCTACTGAGATGTGATGTCCCAACACTATCCATTATTCCACCATTATTAGACACTTCTCATGGCTCAAGGATAGTTGGTGTTCTTCACATCACTACAAGACTTTATCTAGATTTTTAAGTGCTTCGTCAAAAGTAGACCCATATACCCTGAAGTCATCCATGTAGACTTCTACACAATCATTGACAAGTTCAATGAAGATAGCCAAAAAACCCTTTAAAATGTTGGAGGAGCATTACATAATCCAAAGGGAAGGACTCAATATGCAAATGTTCCCCAAGGACAAGTAAAAGTCATTTTGTCCTGGTCTTCAACCATCACTTGTATTTGGTTATATCCACTGAACCCATCCAAAAATGAGAACTAATTCTTGCTTGCTAAGTTATCCAAGACTTGATCTATGAAGGGTAGTGGAAAGTAATCCCTATAGGTTGCTTTGTTAAGTTCTTTGTAATCCACACAAACTCTCCATTTCCCATTTTTCTTTGGAACAAACACCAAAGGTGAGACCCACTTGCTATTAGAGATAGGGTAAATGAATCCCACTTGTAAGAGTTTTTCAATTTCTATTTTGACTATATCTCTAAGAGCATTATTAAGTCTACATTGTGGCTGACAAACTGGTCTGACATCTAGTGAGGATAGACACTAGGATGTATTCCTCGCATATCAGTATAGTCCCAAGAAAAAACTTTGGATCTTTTTACCAACACATCAAATAGTTTAAGCTCATCTGTTTCTGTTAACCAACTATTAATATTAAGGGTCTTTCCTGGTAATAACATTATGGTTTTAGTTCCTGAATGGTTGGAGGTGACAGTATAGACTTCACTCATCAATGTATTGAGCATGCAACTATGTGGTATGATCTTATGGAATCTAGTTATGTATTCAAAGAAGTGATTTATTTTTGGAATGATATTAGCCAACAGACATGGAAGTGCTGTGTGAAAATTTTGGTTTCCATCATGTGTGTGTTTTGTATCATTAGTTTGGATCAGGTTTCCTAACATTTCTTCAATTTCAAAGACTTCTTCATTACTTGAATTCATAGTAATACTTCTCATGTCATTTTCCAATTCATTTTCTAGTTCTTCTTCGTGCTATTTAATGACTACCATTGCTAGTGAAGCCATATTTTCTTGTTTTCCAGGATGATTGGGTTGATCTATCCAAACTTGATTATGTTTATTCACAACGGGTTGAGTAGGGGGATAGAGCGACAAGTGTTTGTTGTTAAGGTCATTTGAAATTGTCATCCCTCTTGCTCTATAGTTAATTTTGGCTGCAACACTTGCCAACTGAGGTCTTCCTAATATCAACAGATAATTGTCTTTAGAAGTGTGTGACTGAATCACCTAGCTACTCCCAATTCTTGACTCTAACAGGGATATTCTCCAGAACACCTTTAGGAACAACTATAGACTAGTTTGGTATTTGTAAAATGGTTGTGGTGGGTACAAATTTATAATTCTTAGTTTCTCCATGACATCCTCAGTCATGACATTAATTTCTACTCCTAAGTCTACCAGTACATTGGGGATTTCCACCTCATTGATTGTTACCATTATAACAGGGCTACCTGGATCACTGTATTTTGGGGGAAAGATTTCCCTAGATAGAAGGTTACCCAAATGTCCATTAATCTGCATTGTGTTAATTTGCTTCTTTTTCCTTCCTGACATTTTTATGTGTTGGGAATTAAGGTGTCTCAACCTTTGCAAATTCCTAATGTTGTATTTATTTATCCCATGTTGAGTTGGCATAGTCAGCACCTTATGTATATGCAGCAGGGTAAATTTTGGTGACTTTGGCAGCTGCGGTTTCCCCCTTGAATAATTAACGGGGGTTTGGGGGCATCCGCAGTTTAATTAATGACAAGTGTCGGTGAGTATCTTTATACGAGAGAAAGGCATCTTTGGGCGGTCAAGGGAGTTTATGACATGTAAGAGGAATATGCTATTTTTAGTCAGTGTATGACAGATTGTATGACAGCTGTAAGGTGTGTAAGAGCATCTGTCATAACCTATCTTGGGACTAGGCGCCCACTTTGGGATGGGATGTTGGACAGGTGTCCTTAGGCATGGGTTTTGGGGCATGAGTCCAAGATGGATGCCCATCTCTAGAAGGTTCCATATTTGCCTTGTAAACTCTATATAAACAGGTGCTTGGATGGGGGATAGACAACTTTGGTACAAGTACTGTTATGTTGCTGGAATATCTCCAGATTCGACATTTGAAGACTCCTGAAAGAGCATTGGCTCTAAAACTATATTGTAATATGTTATTGTTTACTGTAATACATTTGAACTATGTTTTGGAGTGTGGGGTTTTTCACCTGTAAGGGTTTTCCCCACGTATATCTTGTCTCTCTCTCTTCTGTCTTCTTTCTGGTTCTTGTATTTTGCTGCAATATCTCATGTTAATGGTTTAATATTGTTGTAATAGTTAGGATAAAGTTGGATTTGCATAGCCCTCTCCTCATTAGATTAGTGTAGGAAGCGTTTTCCACACACCTAGCTTCCTTTCATTATGCACATCTATTTAATTAACTAGTTGAGTTTTAGAATTATTTTGATTGCTTGCAATAATGGTATTTCAATGTGGAGTCATTTAATCTCTTATATCAAAGCTATTTCAGTTGGAAGGGTCATTTCTAGAGGATTCTTTAGATGGGCTTCCTTAAGTCACTCCAAAAAATCTACTTGGATTCCCCTTTTTGTGTTGGGGTCATTCTCCAAAAGGGATGGTGAGTGTTTGTCACATGTTTTCTCTAGAGATAATTTTAGAGATTTTCTAGAGGTCCTTTAGAGGATGAAGAAGGCACGTCAGAGGTATTTGCTATAATTCTAGTGGACATGCTCTGATTATGTTCCACGATTTCCTTTGAAGGCATGGGAATCTTTTTTTTTTCTTCAGTGGGCATCTCGTTTGGGTCATCCATAATTTCAACAATGGTAGGTTGTTGGAGCATTTTTCCTGACCTTAACTGTAGGTTTCTGCAATAAATAACATTAACCCTATCCATTTTTTCTTATTCAGTGGAGTATACCAATGTAGTTTGATAGTTATGTTTTGGATTAGCAATAGTTTGCGCTGGCAGTTGGGGTTGATTGACCTTCTCAGTTTATTGATTATTCTAGGGAGATGGTAAGAGATTCTGTTGTGGGTGTTGGCAAGAGACACTATGTGGCTTCATTATTGTTGTCATTGATGGAAACAAAGTTTATCCCACACATCCACAAAATATAATAGGTCTTTACCAGAAGTCAGATTGAAAAGCATTTTGGTCCGGTGAGCAAGAACAGAGCATGCAGCAAGGTCTGACAATTAGGTCTAGATCTCTCAGAGGATGTATCTCAGCAAAGTGTGGACTTGGGGAAGTCAAGAGGAGTACCATGACTGCCACATTCCAGAGATTGAGCCTCTGGTGATGAAAGAGTGAAAAGATATGAGCACCTAAGTGTTGGGTTCCTGACAGGCAAAGCAGACTGAGCAAGAACTAACCGGCAGAGCATCAGACCTTAATCCGAATGAGAAATTGATGGTGATCAAGCTTCTTGAGGGATCATTCATGGTTGGCCAACATGATTGATGACTTACATGTCTCTATTTTTTATACTCATCACATATTAAGTATGGATTCAGTCGACAAACCAGTATTTAGTAAAAATCTTAAGTATTCTGAATGCCGACTAGAAAGATGTTGAAATCCTTGGTACGGATATATATACCAAATGTATTTCGATATGAAGGGGTGAGTGGTGTGATAGAGTGTGCGAAGAAAAGTAGAGAGTAGTGTGGAAGCAACTATACAAGTACAGTATGTGACAGAACAGCAACACTGAGCAAAGGAAGAATGAAATGCAGCAGATCAGTATATTGAGCCTAATCGGAACTGAACCTCAGCACATGTGGATGCCTCTGATCAGTTCAAACACCTAGTTACTTTCTATATACCTTGTAGATAGTTATTCTCTTATAGGTAGTAAGCCTAGTGTGAGCAGTGTGCTCGGGTAGTGAGCCCTAATTAGCAAGTGCCATTTTGTACTTCTATTATTTTAACAGAGAATACAATCTTGGGTTAGTCACCCTGTGGTTTTTCCCTTAACAGGGTTTTCCACATAAAAATCCTTGTGTTATGTGTGTTGATTTCTTTTCTTCTATCATGGTCATGTATGCTTATATGTTTTGATACTGCACTAATTGTTAAAGAAGAAAAGAAAGTTAAATAAATAAGATAACTAATTCACCCCCCCTCTTAGTTATCCACCTTGTTTCCAACAATTGGTATCAAAGCCAAGTTCCTCCAAATAGAGCCTAACAGCTTGAGGAAGATCTGGGAATCTCAATGGATGTGTATGGTATGAGGGAACACTTTCAGTCTGCCCTAGATGATCTTGAGCAATCTCACTTGGAAGTCAATAACCTGAGGGAAAGACTCAAACAAGTTGATGACTTCATAAATGAACTAAAAGAAAAATTGAGTATCTCTGTGAAAAAAGAGAAAGGAACTTCTTCAACAATTAGCGAGTCAAAGTGAAGCAAATGATACTAATGGAGATCTAAATGAGAAAAACAAACTATGTGAGAAGCTATCAAAAGAGGTCATTATGGTAAGACATGAAATAGAATCAGGGGTTATGAAATTCACCCAAGAAATTGAAGAGAAAAGAAAAATTGAAGATAATCTAAAAAAATCTCTCAAGGAGAAGTTAGAAGACTGCCACAAAATGGATAGAATAATCAGGCATCTGGAATCTGATCTTAAAGAAGCTAGAGATAATGAAGAACAACTTGAGAATTAGATAGACACTCTTAAAAGGTATCTTCAAATAGAAAATGAATACAAATAAATATTCAAGATAATCTCTTCTCAACTTGAAGTTCTTCTTGAAATCCAAAAGAGGGTAGATGACAAGCATGGCTTGGGATATGAGAAAGGTGAAAGCTTTGGATCCGGTCAGAAGAACTCTGGATCAAGAAATCCAAGGTACAGGCCTAGAAGACCTCTGGTAAGGCAACCAAATGCTCAAATATATCCATCCTTCAATGGATACTGCTACAATTGCAATAACTTTAGTCATAAAGCAAATCAGTGTAGAAGAAGAATGAATCAGACTAATTCACCCTTCTCTGGATAGTGTTTTAACTGCAAAAGGTATGGTCACAAATCTCATGAATGTAGAAATATGCAAATAAATAATTCATTCAATGGTAGATGATTTGCATGTAATAGAATGGGACATATGGCTAATCAATGCAGATCAAGTGGATATCAGTCAAATATGCAAAGAAATATAGTTTGCAACAATTGCAATAGTTTCGGTCATATTGCTAAATTCTGCAGAAGTAAGAATCAGGATAAAAGGGGTTCAGTGCATCATAATCAAAATCAAGACAAAGAAAAAGAAAAGTGAATGTGGATGAAGTTCAAAGGGAAATGAACAAGATTTGGGTGAAGAGAAGTGTAGGAAATGTTGGGGATGGATCCGCACTGGAATCTAGTGCTGATATTCCTTTTGAAAACTAAATAGATGAGCTCTGGCTTAGGGGGAGTCACAAAAGAAAACAATTTCCCCCAGCCAGTCAATTGGTGCCTAAAATTGGCACATGGAGTGTTCCAGATTGAAGAGCTCTCAAAGAGATATCTAAAAAACCATTGGTAAAAATATAAAAGATCCACAAGGAATTTTGAAGAGGTTAATCATCTAAGATTGGTCCAGTTTAATAGTCATCTAGTAAAAGCAAGATTTTCACAGTTAGATCCGGTATGATTCAAAATTGAAATATCTTGATCTGCGGAAAAAATGGAATGATTGGAGAAGGGAAGATAGATTGTCAATTATCACCAAGAATAATTCTAAGTGCATCTCAGTGATTCAGAAGGATCTCTCTCAGAACAAGGGAACCAGAATGACTTAAGGTGTGCATTTATTGCAACATGAATTTAGGGTTTGCGCAAAAATATAAGGGTTCTTTTGTTCATCATTTGCACATTTGCATTCGAGAATAAGAAAGAAAGAGCTCTGCAACAAGATTGCTTCAACCTGCTCAAAGATCAACCGCAGAATTTGATTCAACCAGCGATCTTTTCAGCTCTTATCGTAAACCCTAGAAGCGTAAAAAGGTATTTCCGCTCTTGAATATCTCTCTCTGAATATTTTGAAAGATGGCTACTCCAAATGTTGTTAAGATCACTGATACGCTGTGCCCTAAGTTCAAGAAACATCCTTACAAATCCCTAGAAGTTGATCCCCTAGGCGCATTCTCTAGCATTCTGCATGGGGTTTTGCATGTAGAAGATGTTAGGGTATACATTCACACCAACATTGAGGAATTTGGGGAATCCAAGCTGATGGATATCTATCACAAGAAATTAATAGATGAAACATTTGAACTTAAACCCCAATACAAGGCCATCCGGGATAACCATTTTGGACATTGCATCCACTTCCCCCATTTTGCAGAAGATGAATGGGTCTGGTATGTTCTCAGTAGAATACATGATAGCTTCATGTGGTTGTTAAAGCCCTTCAAAATAACAAAGGATACAATTAGGGTAGTAACTGGCTTGCACTCATCTGGTGGGTTGCCTGCTCTCAAATCAATCAAAAACCAAACTGTAAGTGAGGCTACCAGATAAAAATTTAACAAAAGAGCAATGACAATTGAGGAAATCATAGATCCGGATATCAAAAGAAGTCTCTGGCAAGAGACATTGTAGAAGCAGTGAAGAATTTCTTAACCAAGGAATTAATGGAGATAGATGAACCAGAACTGTTTCATGGACCACTCAATTTTGACTCCCTCTCTCCGGTCCAGACAATGAAGGTAGCATCTTTTGCTCAAGCTAAAGAAAAAGAAAAGCTTCTAAAGTCTCACATGGAAGACTGTGAGCTAATCAAGATTGCATCTGGTGTGCTGGAGAAAATCATACCATCCTTCCAAAAGGATCTTTCAGCCTCCTCATCCGGTAATCTAAAATCTCTTGTTAATTCTGTTAGCACACATTTTGATTCTTTGGAGAAATCAGTAGAAGAGAAAGTCCAGAAAGAGTTTTTGGGTAAGAGATTCTCTGAAGTATAGGGGCTCAAAGCAAATGATAGGATAAATCTGAATATTGGAATAAAGACCCTAGAAAATGCTCCTAAAGATGGCAGAGAATTATACAAATTTTGTTTATCTTGGTCCACAGTGACAGCAGACATTGCAAAGAAGGTGGAAGAACAAGAGGGTAAACTATCAAGTTTATCCCAGAGTTTTGATCCTCTCACCTCATCCATAATGAATCAAGAGTGCTAGGCTATTGCCACTATAAATGAGATAAAGAGGCTTGAGAAGGAGAAGAAGAATAGAATAAGTAGAATGAGTGAACTAAGAGGGATAATTATTCCTAAGTTAGAGGCAATGCATGAAGCCCTAACTGATGCTCAGACTATAGCCCGGACTAGTGATCTGGCAAACTTAAAGAGGGTAGAAGCTTTTGCATTTTTGTTAAGTGGTCACATCTCAATTTTGGACAGGATGAAGTAGAGTTGGGCAACAGAATTTGTCTAGTTGAAAACCACTTTTGTGGATATACTTAAGTATATGTAAGTATAACTTGTATATATACATATGTGGCTATGTATAGGTTACTTTTTGCAAATTTTGGTGTGCAGATTTCACCCTTTGCCATTGATGTCAAAGGGGGAGTGAGGAGCAATGAAAAATGTGGAATCTAGCTAAGGGGAAGCTCTGGTAAAAAGTGTACATAAGATAGAGCATCAGCCAAGGGGGAGTGTGCTATGACACTTAGTCATTTTTCACTAAGTGTTGCCATCAATGCCAAAGGGGGAGATTGTTGGTAAGAGACACTGTGTGGCTTCATTATTGTTGTCATTGATGGCAACAAAGTTTATCCCACACATCCGTAGCACATAATAGGTCTTTACTGGAAGTCAGATTGAAGAGCACTTTGGTTTGGTGAGCAAGAACAGAGCATGCAGCAAGGTCTGACAATCAGGTCTGGATCTCTCAGAGGATGTATCTCAGCAAAGTATAGACTTGGGGAAGTCAAGAGGAGTACCATGACTACCACATTCCAGAGATTGAGCCTTCGGTGATGAAAGAGTGAAAATATATGAGCACCTAAGTGTTGGGTTCCTGACAGGCAGAGCAAACTGAGCAAGAACTAACTGGCAGAGCATCAGACCTTAATCCGGATGATAAATTGATGGTGATCAAGCTTCTTGAGGGATCATTCATCGTTGGCCGACATGATTGATGAATTACATGTCTCTATTTTTGATATGCATCACAGATTAAGTATGGATTCAACCAATAGACCAGTATTTAGTAAAAATCTTAAGTATTCCGGATGCCGACTAGAAAGATGTTGAAATCCTTGGTGCGGATATATATACTAGATGGATTTTGGTATGAAGGGGTGAGTGGTGTGACAGAGTGTGTGAAGAAAAGAAGAGAGTAGTGTGGAAGTAGCTATACAAGTACAGTATGTGACAGAACAGCAGCACTAAGCAAAGGAAGAATGAAGTGTAGCAAATCAATATATTGAGCCTAACCGGAACTGAACCTTAGCACATGTGGATGTCTCTGATCAGTTCAAACACCTAGTTACTTTCTATATACTTTGTAGATAGTGAGTCTCTTGTAGGCAGTGAGCCTCTTGTGAGCAGTGTGCTTGGGTAGTAAGCCCTAATTGGCAAGTGCCATTTTGTACTTCTATTCTTTTAACAAAGAATACAATCTTGGGTTAGTCACCCCATGGTTTTTCCCTTAACAGGGTTTTCCACGTAAAAATCCTTGTGTTATGTGTGTTGATTTCTTTTCTGCTCTAATGTTCATGTATGCTTATATGTTTTGATACTGCACTAATTGTTAAAGAAGAAAAGAAAGTTAAATAAATAAGATAACTAATTCACCCCCCCCTCTCAGTTATCCACCTTGTTTCCAACAGTGGGTTCAACATTCATCACAGACTGTGATAGAATTGGTTTGGAGGTTGATTCCATTATGGTGTAGGGTTTTGAGGATACCATTGTTGTTGTGCTTGATTTTCCCATTGAGGATTTGTCTAAGACTAGTTTGTCCATTCTGGGTGTCCCCAAGGATAAGGTCCCTAGTTAGGTGGTTCTGGTGACTAGGGGCCCACTGATTATTATTCCAATTATTTTGAGGCCACCAAGATGAGTTTGAGTTTTTGTTATAAGAGAAATTTCCTCCTACTATTTGCCCTATAGAATTGATTTCTTCCTCTGTTTACATCAAGACAACTTTTTCTTTGATTTTATAATCACATTGAGTATCTCACATTGGTCAATGGCATGGTTTTTCTCTCAAATTTGACAATTGTCAGCTTTGTCTAAAGGACATTCCCTGAGTAAATGTTTATTTCTATATTTGGGACAGTAGATAGATAAGGTTTTAGGATTACATGTCTTGGCCTGTATTCCATCCAAGGTGGTGTTTAACTGAACAAGGATGTTAGTTTTTAGGTTTGCTATTTTCTCTCTCAGTTGGCCAATTTCATTTGATCCTCTCATCAGGCTAGACTTTTGGATTCCTCCTCAAGTTTTAGAAAATTTTCTACATAACTCAAAGATCTCTCTGAGGTCAAGTTTGACCACACATCTCCCTTTCCCATCAAATTTGTGCTTATTCGGGCGTCTTTATCAAGACCTTTAAGGAATATGGTTTTGAGGATTTATGGGCTCATTGTTTCTTCTCCACATCGTTTTGTTAAAAAGATGAACCTATCTATAAAGTATTGTAGGCTCTCATCTTCTTTTTGTCTTAGCCTAAACAATTCTTCCTTTCTATTGTTGACCCTACAATAGTTTTGATATTTGTACAAAAAGATAGTTTCCATATCATCCCAAGTGGTGATTGATCCTGAAACCAATCCCATGAACCATCTCATTGCAAAGTCTCTTAGGGTAGAGGGAAACAACTTTAGTTTTTGGTTACCTATTTTGTAATCATATGTTTGACACAAAACTTTAAATTCAAAGAGAAACTGATCTGGGTCTTTGGAAGACAACCCTTGAAAGGTTGGTAGGATAAAAGGTGAAATGTTTTTAATTTTTGAATCCTCATCTAGATCAAGAGCAATAGGGTAGGTAAATGTTCAAGTTGTTCTCCTACCATTTTGGTTATCGTCTTGATTATTTCTAGGTCTCCTTCCATTCTGGTTATTGAAAGGCTCATTATTATTTTCAGCCATTGTGTTGGAAGGAATATTTTCTTCCCTAGGTGGTTGTCGTGGTGGCTGAGTATCTAAGGTGTTTTGAGAAGTCTCGGGTTGATCCTTATCAATTAGTTTGTATTGAAAAAGTTCTTCAACTAAGGCTTCTACCTCGTTTGATTCGGTTGGAACCATTATCTGGGGGGGTTTTCTATGAATCTTCCATGTGGACCTCTTTTCTTGACCATGTAGAAAAAGAAGTTTGACAAGATGTTTGTGTTTTGTACTAAACAAAAGGTATCCTAATGTTCTCCTAATAACACAATGAGGTTCCTCGACAATGACACCAAAAAGTGACAGGTTGTCATTTAGACCTAACACTTTAGCTAAAAATGTATCAATTTTATCATCCAGGTTGTGTCCAAGGCTATATACAATAGGAGGGGGTTCAGACATCTTAGTTTAGCAAAAGTTTTTTGGATTTCATATTTTAAGAAAAGCCTCTATAAAGTAAATCTAACTACAAAGCATGAAAAACCTAAACTTAAGAAGAATCTTTGAATGCACTTGAAATTCCTATTTAAAACTAATTCATTTTAATCTATGAACTGAGGAAAACACTTTAATCTAAGAAAGCATACAAGAATCAATACTGAACTATACTATCAACTCTTTGGAAACTTGAACTATGCAGGAGCTCCAGAATTTCTTTACTACATAACAAAAAAGACAAGCTCTAGAACTTCAAAATATTTAAGATGACACATAGAGAACTACTAAATTACAAATGAAATTTATACTTTACTAAAATATATTAATCACGACACCCTACAGGTTAACTCCATTCTAGTAGACTACAACACTTGATAACAGAATAACACAAAACATAGAGGAAAACACATTCACAGAACACAAAATACTTATCTATTTCCTTTGAGTGGCCAACTCTCTAGAATTCTTCTACTAACTTAGATCACATTTACCATCAACATAATTTGATTTAAGTTTGCACAAAGCACCATATAGTAATCTATATTGACACAGAGTAACTTTGATTCATTTCATTCATAGTATATCAATTTGAAAAACAAATAGTTTTTATCACTTCCAAAAATCCTAAAATCTAGGGTGGACCATCATTGCCGCAAAACTCTTATAACAAGATAACAAAAAATTAACTCAACAAGATTGTCTTTTTAATTCCATAAATTTGGGGCTCTGAGTGGAGCTTTGAATGCCTCAACTATCTTTGAAATAACAAAACTATAAATAAACTGCCAAATGGATAGACGAGTAGCAAATGACTGGAGTCCTTTAATTACGAGTCTCCTAAATTTTTGGCACTCTCTAGATCCCATGTTGTTGACTCCAGTCTAAATTAATGTCCATCTCTTCCACTCCATTGTTTCCAAAAAAACCTGCTAAAAACACAACAAATCTTTCATAAAACCTTGTCAACATTAGTGGCAAAATCAATCAAATTAGGAATGAAGATTTATACATTATTATTTCAAAAATAGACAAATTTTATCATAAGATTAATAGATTGGCATAATGTTTGGGTTGGTTTATTAGCACAAAAGGGTAATTAGGCTAGTGTTGGGATGAGGTTATTTTTACCTCATTATGAACTATGCACCCCATGACCTAGAGTTGGCAGCCATAGTTCATGCACTTCAAATGTGGAGGCATTATCTTCTGGGAAAACCATTTGAGATGAAGATAGATCACTTAGGGCTCAAGTACATCTTTACTCAACCCAATCTTAATGCTCGTCAAAGAAGATGGTTAAAGTTTCTTAGTAAATACAACTTTGGGATTAAGTATATTAAAGGTAAAGAGAATAGAGTGGCAGATGCTCTTAGGAGAAGAAGACATCTGGCAGCCATGGTTACTATAAGATCAAATTTGAGGCAACAAGTAATTCAAAATTTGCAAGGAGATAAACACTATTCCAAAGTGAAACAAGCTTTAGAAGAAGATCCCTTAGATCATCGATTTGATGGATATATGTTTGAGTTTGATAGAATTTTGAGATATCAAGGTAGGATGTATATTCCAAACTTAAGAAAGATGTAACAGAATTTATGGCTCGATGCTTGGAATGCCAGTGAGTCAAGGCTAAGCATGTACATCCATTAGGGATTTTGTTCCCACATAGTGTACCATAATATAAATGACAAGTAATTAGTATGGACTTTATTCAGGGGTTGCCAATGTCCAAGAATCGACATGATGCCATCTTGGTAGTTGTGGACAAGTTGACTAAGATAGCACATTTTATCCCAGGGAATCTTAAGGATGGATCTTTGATTTTAGCCAATAAGTTTTTCTAGGAAATCTTTCATTTGCATGGAGTGCCTAAGACGATCATATTAGATTGAGACACCCGCATGACTTCTAGGTTTTAGACAACATTGAATGCAAATTTGGGAACAAAATTGAATTTTAGTTTGGCGTATCATCCTCAAACTGATGGTCAGATAGAGAGAATAAATCATGTAGTGGAAGACCTCCTTAGAATGTATTGTATGGATCCACATTATAAGTGGGAGGAGTATCTTCCATTGGTGGAGTTTGCTTACAATAATTCATACCATGCATCTTTGGGGATGACACCTTTTGAAGTTCTTTATGGGCGTAAGTGTCACACACCTATCAGTTGGGATAAGGTAGAAGACAGGATTGTGATTGGACTAGATATGCTTAGAGAAATGGATGATCAAATGAGGTTGATCAAAAAGAAATTGAAGAAAGCGTCAGATCGATAAAAGAGTTATGCAAACAAGAATAGGACATTTAGATAGTTTTCAGTAGGGGACAAAGTCTTTTTGGGAGTCAGACCACATAAAGAGTTCCATTTCATTTAGCAAATCATCCAAACTCGCTCCTAAATTTGTGGGATCGTTTGAGGTGTTGGAAGTGATTAACCCTGTTGCTTAGAGACTTGCTCTTGCCCGGATCCATAATGTTTTTCATGTGTCTTTACTTAAGCCATATCATCCTAATGCCTCGCACATACTTGATTGACATGCTTTATAGGTACAGGATCTAGGAATGGTGTTGGTGGAGCCCACTTGAATTCTGGAGAGACACAATGTTAAGTTGTGAAACAAGGATATTGTGGAGTCTAATGTCCAGTGGGACCAATATTTTGTGGATAGTGCCACATGGGAGGATGTCGAGGAGATAGACAAATCTTTTCCTCATTTGAGGATTTAGTAGAGATTCTTTTATTTGCATAATTGTGATGTTTTGTTTAGTATGATACATTGATAAGTATTAGAGAGATACTTTTATTATTTCATTATTTGTGTAATAAGACATCAAGACAATGTCTCTTCCTAGTTGGGAAGGATGTCACATCTTGAACTTTTTGATACATTTATAATTCAAACTATTGGATATTTATTTATGATTGTTTTACTGGTAGGTAATTACATGTGCGTAAAAGTGTAATATCATCATTTTTAATAAATACATAAACTAGAAAGTCGTTAAATGATGGATTAAAATGTTTATATGTTTTTGTACTTCAACTATGGCTTTGTGGACTAACCTATTAATTAGGATTTAAGTGCAGGAATGTGTCAAAGACAAGAACATGGTTAAGGTAGAGGCATCCTAGCTGCCCGACAAGAAATGGCATGACAGAAACCTGATGCATGCACACACTCACATAGTTCATATTTCATAATGTATCTTGCATTCTTGTTTGGTTTCATTAAATAACCATAGAATAATCTTGTCTGATCTTTTGATGTGGAATGTTTGTGTGACTGGTGAAAAAGGATTAAATAGTTATGTAATTCTTTTACTTTGAAACATTTTTTTTAATTGCATAAGTTAGTCAATTATCACATTCTTTTGACTTAGATTTAATAGAAATGTATAATTCAAATTCAAATTGAATTATTTATAATTATTTAAAAGAGTTTATCTAATTATATATATACACAATTTAAATTAATAAATGTCTATATTATGCTCTTGTATTGATATTTTAGTTAAAACCTAAAATAAATAAAGTATTTGTATTTATATATACATGATTTAAAGATATATTTTAAAAATCTAAGAATATATATATATGAAAAAAAACTTCATGCATGCGCCCACACATAAGAAGTCAATTAAAGATAAAGGAAAAAGAAAAATCTAAATCTAAAACTAAGACGCCTTATTTTTAGAGGCACAACACTAATAAAGGGAAGCTAACACTCAGGAGGATACACACAAGACCTGGTAGTAGTCATAGACGATTGCAATAAAGCCTTTATATGAAGAACAATAATCGAAAGAAATATTGTTAGCTCATCATAGATTGAAGGAAAGAGGATATATTGCTGACTCCTTTGAGTAGAAACAGGTTCATTCTTCTCGATAAGCTTTTAAAATAGTAGAAAATATTATAGATATTACTTTCAACATGTTTATTACCTCGATCTTTATTTGCTTAATTAGCCTTTAAAACCTTTTCTTAAGCCTATATGCTTATTGTAGCGGCTTTCAAACTTACTAAATCAGTCATTAAACCTCTTGAATCGACCTTTTAATCTTTTAGATGACCTTGTGTGATATTAATTGGCCTTTAAAACTAACTTCTGTGGCCTTGTTTTTCTTAATCATCCTTTCTCTTATTTAATCCACCTTCTACTAACCAAAATGATCTGCTATAGGAGATCAACCTTCCTTTTGTAATCATCAGCCTATACTGATAACTTTATGCAGCCTGATTAAGTTCTATTTTGACCTTCTCTTATGCTAAATGACCTTCTATTGTGTAAAACGACCTCATAATCTAATAATCAAACTCTGTATATTTCACATCGGCCTTGAATGTCTCAAAACGACCTCTTACACTTATAATGTGTTCAGCCTCATATCACATGAATCTTGAATGTGTTTAGCCTTTGTACTCTAGAGATTGTTGTCGACCTCTCCTTATATTATTTCCATGACCTTTTGTTTTTAACTATTCCATCATCCTTCCAAGCCTTTCACCAGCCATTTTATTAGTTTATATCAACCTGGATAATGGTTTTATTAGCCTTGTCTTTGTTCCTATGACCTGTAATACTAATTGCAATGACCTGTGCATAGTAATTTAAAATGGCTTCTGACTTTAAAATAGTCTATGTGTTTTTCTTTTTAAGCAACCTCTATTTTTAGTATTGTTTCATCTTGTTGATTCACATTAAAAATGCCAGTGTAGTCATAAAAGCTCAGCCTTCGAGCTATTTAAGTTGGCCTTTTCCTTTGCTTTGTAATGGTCAGTCCTTCATTTCTAGCGGCCTGAGTTGCTTTGTAATGGTTTGTGCTTGAGTAGATCGACTTTTTATAATCGACCATATGTTGTTGATTTTACACGCTTGATATAGTTTGTCAGCCTAAGACATAATGACCTCTCCTTACATATCTGATCGACCTTTTTATTGTGTCAGCCTTTGAGACTTTGTCAGCTCGTTCTTAACCTCAATGGACTTCCTTAAGGTTCCAATGAGTTTCTTAAGACAAAAGACTTTTATCTGCTTCTTCGACCCAAACCATATATCGGTCTGTTAATATATTATTTTCGCTATGTGATTTAAAGGTCTCATCCCTTGTACTACAACATATGTCTATTTCTATTTCATCCTATTTTAGGATAGAATGTCCTATTTATTGATCAAAACAACTTGATCTCAGGTATAGAACAACCTATACACTATATGGATGATAGCCTGTGAGTTATGTTAGCAACAATTTGTTTATTTTCCATCCTGTAGTAATAACTATTTAACCCCTTGCTTGGAGTTATGAATGATTAGATCTAGTTACTTGGAGATATTTGCGAATGCCTGAAAAGAACCACTTTTGTAAACATATATATATCTACTATATACCTATTTATATATAGAGACTTTTATAATTAAATATAGCATCATGTCTTTGTATAAATAATGGAGTTCTTGTATGCTTACGCCATTATAGTTTTCATTATTGTTAATTAAAAGTAGATTCCCTTTTTATTTTTATTTTTAGAAATTAGCAAATTGCATGTGATATTACATGGACTAAAATTTCAATGAAATTATTTTATTTTGCTATATGTGTGTGATTGGCTTACCTTTGGGATAGGATGCCAAATGTGGACTAACAGAGAAGCTTGATCTTATTTTTTGGGATCTACCATTATGTTTAAATGCTTTGGCCAAAGCTACGTGTCCATTGATGTAGATGGAATTTCTACCTAGTTATTAATATGTTTATCTACCACATCCTGTTTGTGAGACTATGCTCATTCTAGTTAGAATGCATATAGGCATCAAGCATGCATCAAGTGTTCCCTCATGCCATTTGTTTCTAGGTTATTAAGTGTTTCGTACAGGGTCACATATTATTTGAGGTAGGAAGAATTCTGGGGAAGTGTAATGCTTCGTGATTGGGTGGAAAAAGTGCCCGAACCATGTTCTTGTCTCTTGGCTTGCAGAAGACTAGTTGGTTAGTGGTGGCCAGAGATAGTGACTTTATTTCATTTTGTATAATTTGACATTTGTACTATATCATTGTATTGTGATGACTAATTGGCATGAGAGCCAAGGATGTAATATTGTATATTAATTTATTGTGCTAACACCTGGTTATGGCACATGCTTTTATAAGATGTATTATGACATTATTGCTTAATGTATTTATGATTTGTATTTTCATTTAAAGTTATGCTGATAAGTTGGTTTTTACTTCCATAGTTTTAGCATGTGGAATGCATACCTTACATCCTGCTATTCGCATCTCTTTCCCAATAAAAATACATGAATCTCTATATATCCACTGTCACGCTCAAACTTTGTCCTCCTTGGTAGAAAATCAAACACTCAAATGTGTCTCAAAGATACTTGAATGCCTGCTTCACCATAGTCTAATACTTGTTTAGAATGGACATGTACATGCTTAGTTATCCCACTACTTGGGCAATGTTTAGTCTGATGCAAACCATAATAGACTACCAACTACACTCACATAAAGGGCGTGGCTTATGTCCTCTATGCCATCTAGTATAGAAGAACATTGGTTTACAAACTTGTATGCATTGAGGGATATTATACAAACCATGTGGTGGTAGAGATTGAATTAACAATCCATCTCCAAAGGGAAGATCTCTCCATGACATTATTGGGAGCATAAACATTAATAACACCAAATGAATGATTATTAATGTTGAAAAGAGCTCATAATGCATGATTGGTGGGGTCACATTTGTGATCAACCAATAGCTTGTGCCATGTAGGAGAAAGAAATATGACAACACCTCCCTAACTAGCTTCACGGTTACTATAGAAAATAGCTTGAAGGTTAAATAACAACAAGCTATAGAAAGCAAAAAACTAGACACTTTTATGACTTGAAGGAAGAGAATGCCTAAACCAAGATATTGAAGCTAAAAATCATGAACAAAGTACTTTTGTGGGAGGTCTGTAAGACCTCTAACATTCCAGAAATACAATTCATAAACGAGTGTTGAGAGTCATCTCCTTGTTATCCAGCTCCTCCAGAGTAGAACAATTATTCTACAAGGCATCATTTGCCTCAAAAATTCCAATCTAGAAATTGAGCTAGACACATTGTCATTTCTATAGCACATGTTATCTATCTTCCATTTTCCCTGGTGGGCTACAAGACCTCTTGTCTATTAGGAGCAGGGGAAGCATGTTGGGTAGTGACAACTAATGATTGAGTTAGAGCTAAAGCTGCCATCAAAGATTTAGTAAATTTTCCCTCACCAAATGTCTTCCCAGGAAAGGAGATATCAATTTTACTTGTAGTAGGGGGTTTTGAAACAATCTTCAAAGCCTGAGCCCCAGAACTAGTAGGTTTGGGGGTAGGCTTAGGGTTGCATGCATTCTTGCCTTTGTGATTAACCACTGTAGACCAACCTTTATTTTCTTTAGATGAACTAGAACAAGCTTTCTTTGATGTATGGGTTCCAGAAGAAGAAGAAGAAGGAAAAAAGAAAGAAGATGAAGAACATGAATATGATGAAGAAAAAGGAGTAGTAGATGAAGAGGAATTAGGAGAAGGAAAGGAGGATAATGAAGATAAGATGAATGATACAAGTATATGCACTTTAGCTCCAAGGAGGGAAGATTCAATCATTTAATTTCAAGGATGTATTCAAAAGGAAAAGTTTATTGTTTCTATAAACCCTAGCAACAAGTACAAATTCATCAACATGGAATTAGCCAAGAAGCTACAAGTATAAGAAAAGCACATCAAGAAAAATCAAATTAAGGTAAGGATATTCAAATTTTTGAAGATTTGAAGCTCTCTATGGGTAAATATGTTTTCCATTCAAATTTTCATGTGTTGGATATGGATTGGTTGGATATTATTCTTGGTTATCCTTGGTTAGAATCATTGGGAACAATAAACATCAATGTGCAAAAGAAGTTCATGAAGCTTTGGTATAGGAGGAAAAAAGTTACATTACAGGATATTACACATAATGAAGTCCAAAATAAAGTCAAGAAAGAGCAAGTTGAAGAATCTACTGAAGATTACATCAATGAATCAAAGGACATGCAAGAGGAGCAAGATGTATAGAAAAAAGAGGAGATAAGTAATTCTCTTCATGAGCCAACAAAACAAGTGGAAAAAAATGATGAAGAATTAGAGAAGGTTCCAATGATATCAAAGGGTGTAATATATAGGCATCCAAATCATGTAGAGAGACAAGAGGCATGGAGGAAATGATCACGGAGGCATGACACTACAGGGAAACAACAATCAAATCACTATGGACCTACATGGAATCAAAGGAAAAACTACAACAATCAGTGGTATCATAGAAGTCATAGCTATTCGTGGCAACAAAGGACTTATTGTGATAAGGAATGGAATCAAATGGGTGCAACAAAATATGGATCAAGGATGGGATCTAGGTACTGTCAAGATAAAACTATTGCAAAGATCAACTATGGATGGTTGGATGATTGATCATGGTGGAACATTCATAACAACTTGTGACAGTCTTACTATTTGGCTTTTTCTCATGTTTCCAGGACGAAACATGTCAAGGAGGGATGGCATGTTATGTACCTAGGGATATGATATTATAATGTATTTAGGTGGATGGAGATGCCGACATGTGACACACATCTCTTAAGTTAGTTATATTAGGTCTTATGGATAACTTGTATAATTACTTATATTAGGAGTTGAGTTAGCCTTCATTAGGATTACCCTTCCATTATGTTATTAGGAGGTGAATATCATTGTAAGATATGTGTAGAGTATTATATTGTATTGGAGGTCACTTGGAGATATAGCATGGAGTGGCTTCTTCCTTAAGAAGTATTGTATGGTGTTACCCTACCTTAAGGGTTTATTCTATTTCCGCATATATTGGATATTAGGGCATATTGGCCCACAAACATGGTGCAGTCACAGTAGGAGGATTCACAGAATGAATTATCCAGATCGTGCAACAAGAGTCAACACAATGGAAACAACTCAAAGAAATAAAGCAAATGCAGATTTAGTCATTCAGTATATCATAGAATTCAAATAGAGATCAACTGCCAACATGCGAGCTTGCAATTAGGGCTCATAGGCCTGATTACATACATGTCCAAGATAAAGCTTTAAGGCTCCTTCGCACAAAATCCAAACTATTAGCTATCACTATGTTATAAACTACTTTCCTAGGGATCTATTACATCAATATATATCAAGTCCAGATCAATAGATTCCTCCGTGTTGGCCAAGGAAGGTCACAAATTCCAAAGAAGAGATGTAACGTGTGTATACAGATAGGTCAGACCTAAATGCATAGAACACTTCTGGTAAATGAATGGAATGGTATGCGAATCTTCTAGGAAGGTCAGCCATGAACCAAAGATCATTGAATGATGTGTCATTAGGCTCCAAAGATTAGGAAATGCTTCCGCAAGTTTCTCCTTCAGTTGGATGCCAGTGAATATCAGGATGCTCTACTCTGAGAAACAGTCAAACTTCTAATAGCGATATCTTTCTAGTAATGAAGTGCAGATCTCTAAATTTTGAATATGATGTAGATGAATGAATGTAGATGCTAATTCCAGCTCCATAAGATCTGAAAATGCTACTGGGACAAAATACATAATCTACTTTTGATTGAACTACCTGAACTGAACTAGAAAATGAAAAGAAACAAACTGAACTGCAAACAAATTGAAATGTAAATGTTTTTGGTTGATGCAAGATTGTTCTTGAACCAGGGATACTTCTGCATCAGACATCTGGGGTTACTGAAAAAAAAGTGAGTCCCTCACTTTGCTAGGGCTAGGGGAGAATTGAGACGGTCCACCTCAGCCTAAGAAATCCATGATGAATCTTCTTCTGGTTTGCGTTTCCACTTCACAAGATATTCTTTGTATTGCCTTCCTCTAGTGCTGTGTCCAACTCTACTATCCAAAATATCTTCAATCTGCTCCGATGCTTGTTGTGGTAACTGCTTCTTCAAGTCTTCTTCCATGCTGTCACTAAACTCTATTTCATGATACTGATATAGGTCTGCAATGTTGAAAATAGGTGAAATACCCAATGTTTCCAGTAATTCCACTTCATATGCATTCCCTAAATCAAATTTCTTGAGTATCCTGCAAGGTCCAAACTTCTTCATCTTCAACTTGTTATATGTCCCAACTGGAAATCTTTCTTTTCTCAAATACACCATCACTTCATCTCCAACTTCAAATTCCTTATGTCTTCTTTTCTCATCAGCCTTCTCTTTGTACTTACTGTTCATGTCCTCCAAATGCTTCTTCACCTGATTGTGCACTGTCTTCATATGGTCTGCAAATTCTTCGTAACTCCTCTTTTCCTCTTTACTGATATCTCTTAGTTCTGCTACTCCTCTAGGATTCACTCCAGTAACAATCTCAAAAGGTGTTCTTCTGGTATTCCTATTTACTGAATTATTATATGCAAACTCTGCTTGTGAAAGAATCAAATCCCAACTTCTGATTTTCTCTCCAATTAAACACCTCAAAAAATTTCCCAAACTCCTATTCATTACCTTTGTTTGTCCATTTGTCTGTGGATGAAAAGTTGAACTGAACTTCAAATCTATCTTCATCTTTTTCCAAAGTGTCCTCCAAAAGCATCCAACAAACTTTATGTCTCTGTCTGAAACTATACTCTTAGGTAATCCATGCAATCTCACAATCTCCTTGAAAAATAGGTCAGCTACATGCACTGCATCAGTTGTCTTCTTACAAGGTATAAAATGAGCCATCTTTAAAAATCTTTCCACCACTACAAATATTGAATCATGTCCTCTTTGTGTCTTAGGCAATCCCATCACAAAATCCATGCTTATGTCTTCCCAAGGTCTCTTTCGTATTGTTAAAGGTTTATACAATCTAGTATTCTGACTACTTCCTTTTACAACTTGACAAACTGTACAACTCTGCACAAATCTCTGAACATCCTTATGTATTTGAGGCCAAAAGTAATTTTCACTCACCAAAGCCATTGTCTTATCAATGCCAAAATGTCATGCCAATCCACCACTATGCTTCTCCTTGATCAAATTGTCTCTCATTGAACTTCTAGGTATGCACAACTGACTTCCTCTAAACAACATATCTTCTTAAATCAAATAGTCCGACCACTTACTCCTATCTGTCACAATAGGCTCTCTACATGCTTTCCAAGGTTCTACAAAATCAATATCTCCCTCATACATGTTCTTCAATTCATCAAAACCCAACACTTGAACTCTCATCTCTGTCAACAAGTTTCTTCTTCTACTCAATGCATCAATAACTTTGTTTGATTTTCCACTCCTATGCTTCAACACAAAAGTATAACTCTGCATGAACTCTACCCAGCTCATATGTCTCTGATTCAACTTACCTTGACTATTCATATATTACAAAGCTTGATGATCTGTATACAACACAAACTCCTTAGGCAACAAGTAATGTCTCTACTTCTTCAAGGCTTGAATTATGGCATAAAACTCTTGATCATAAACTGAATATCTTCTCCTTGCATCATTCAACTTCTCACTGAAATAAGCTATAGGTCTACCTTCTTGACTTAATATTGCTCCAATTGCATTCCCACTTGTATCACAATCAACTTGAAATACCTTATTGAAATCTGGTAATGCCAAAACAAGTTGCTGTATCACTTTCTGCTTCAACAACTCAAAACTTTTATCTGCTCCAGATGTCCACTTAAAATCCTTTCTGTCACCTCTCATTGTCTCTGTCATAGGGTTACAAACTAAACTAAAATTTCTGATAAACTTCTGGTAGAAACTAGCCAATCCATGAAATGATCTAACCTCTCCAATGCTCTCCGATGTAGGCCATTCAACAATTGCTCTCACTTTCTCAGGGTCCATCATCAATCCTTCCACAAAAATCACAAATCCTAAATATACCAACTCTTTCATGAAACTACACTTCTTGATGTTTATCAACAATTTCTCCTCTCAGTCGCTGCAAAACTTGTCTAATACACCACAAATGTTCCTCCTCTGTCTTACTGAAAATCAGAATGTCATCCAAGTATACAATAACAAACTTACCCAAGAATTTCTTCAAGACTTCATTCATCAATCTCATGAAAGTACTTAGTGCATTTGTCAATCCAAAGGGCATCACCAGCCACTCATACAATCCTTCATTTGTCTTAAAAGCAGTCTTCCATTCATCACCTTCTCTAATTCTGATATGATGGTATCCACTCTTCAAATCTATTTTTGTGAAATATCTTGCTCGACTCAAACAATCCATAATGTCATCCATCCTAGGTAAAGGAAATCTATACTTAACTGTGATCTTGTTTATTACTCTAGAGTCAGTACACATTCTCCATTCTCCATCCTTCTTCGGTGCTAACACTGCAGGTACTACACAAGGACTCAAACTTTCTCTGATCAAACCTTTCCTCAACAACTCTTGTATCTGTCTATTCAGTTCTTCATTCTCTGCCAGTGTCATTCGGTGTGCTTCTTTGTTAGGCAAACTTGCTCCTGGTATAAGGTCCATGTGATGACTGATACTCCTTATAGGTGGCAATCCATCAGGTACATTATCTGATATGATGTCTTCATATTCTGTCACCAGTTCTCTTATCTCCTCCAGTTATTCTTCGATGTTTCTTTCTTCGATGCTTCAGGCTTCTTAGGAATCAAGGCATAACACATATTCTCATGTCTCAAACCATCCAGAAATTTTCTTCCATCTACCAAACAAATTCTAGCACTCCCAATGACCACATCTTTAGGATCATCCTCTAAAGGAATCAAAGTAATTCTTTTCCCATTTGTTTTTATGATATATGTATTCTTTCTCCCATCATATATAGCTTTTCTATCATACTACCAAGGTCTACCCAATAAGATATGACATACATCCATAGGCATAATATCACACAAGACTTCATCATGATAAGATCCAATATGAAATTGCACCAAACATTGTTCAGTCACCAGTACCTTATGATCATCCTGAATCCATGCTATCTGATATGGCTTAGGGTGTTTCAATCTTTCCAACTTCAGCGTAGTCACCATCTCCTCTGAAACTAGGTTATCTG
Organism: Cunninghamia lanceolata; assembly: GCA_027924645.1. NCBI lineage: Eukaryota > Viridiplantae > Streptophyta > Pinopsida > Cupressales > Cupressaceae > Cunninghamia > Cunninghamia lanceolata. The sequence goes on from BSBN01000332.1 coordinate 3,164,426, forward strand.
AACTACCACTATTAATTACAACTTTACAACACTTACCTCCTGATTTGCATCTGGTTCTGAACAAACTTTTCCTCTATGGTGGTTCTTCATTTGTCTCTACTTGAAATAGTGCTCTCCTCATCATCAATGATTCTCCTTTCTCAGGTTTGCCAACTGAACAGGGATCACTCAATTCAATAGGCTCTTCTTCAACATAGGTTGCTCTTCCACTATTTTCTGTCCTCTTACTTGTATTTCCCTGATTACATTCAAATGCTCTATGCCCTTCACCTCCACACTTGAAACAAGTACCTCTAAATGTTTTCTTATCAAGTCCTCTTCCTTCTCTTATGTATCCTTCATTCCGGTATGCACTAAGGTTTCCTCTCCAGTAAAAGTTTCTGTCATCTCTCTGATAAGCATTATTATCTCTGTCCTCCTTCTTGAATGGGATGTCAAACTTGTTCTACTCTGGATATGATCTAACTCCTTCGAAAAATGTTCTATCCCTCTAAAATTTACCTCCTCTGCCTCTTTGCCTCTGATCATGTCTTTTATTCAGCTTCTCTTCAACTTTCAAGGCAAACTGATATGCTTCTTCCAAAGATGTCATTCTCCCCAAACTTAGTTCCCCTTGAATGTTCAATCTCAGTCCATTGATGTATCTATCCACTTTCTCCTTGCTTGTTTCACTATGTCCTGTCCTTATGATCATTTTATGAAATTATTTAGTGTACTCCTTCACAAATTTCTCCTTTTGCCTCAAGTTTTGCAATCTTTTCAATAGATCCAACTCATAGTCAGCAGGTATAAATTGATTCTTTAGTTTTGTCACCATCCTATCCCATTTTGTAATCTTTTCTTTTCCTCTTCTGTTTCTTTCCAACTGAACTTCTTTCCACCATATAGCAGCATGTCCTTTCAACTTTGTCTTTCCAAATTTCACCTTCTTCGGATCTTCAATTTCCTCATATTCAAAGTATTCTTCCATGTCATTTATCTAGTCAATCAATTATTCAAGGTTCAGATTACCAGTATAGTTTGGCACATCAACTCTAGGTCTCTTTCTAATCATTGAAATAGCTCACAACATCTTTACTTGATTTGATTCTTCTTCTTCATCACCTCCTAGGGTTTCGCTAGTTTATTCAACAGATTAAAATTCTTCTTCATCATCACTTTCAACATTAGGTCTCGATGTCAATCCTCTTCGCCTATCTTCTTTAGCAGCATCCAAACAAATTCAAATTGTTCTCATCATCTCCATCATCTCATCCATTCTACTAGCCATTGTTCCAACAACAGTAACTCTCCTCGCCAACACTCTTCCTAGAATCAAGTGTAAACTGCCTCAGGTTTGGCGATCAGGCTACAAGGTGACAACTGCCTCATAATCAACAATCGGTTGCAACACAAGTAACCTGCCTCAATTCAGCGATCTATCCACAACAAGATCTTACGGAATTCCTTTGCCAATTTCACCCAATTCACTCCCAAAGATTCAAACTTTTGCTCTAATACCATTTGGTGCAGTCACGGTAGGAGGGTTCACAGAATGAACTATTCGGACCATGCAGCAAGAGTAAACACAATGGAAATAACTCAAAGAAATAAAGCAAATGTAGATTTAGTCATTCAGTATATCATAGAATGCAAATAGAGATTGGCTGGTAACATACGGGCTTGCAATTAGGGCTCACATGCCTGATTAAATACATGCACAAGATAAAGCTTTGAGGCTCCTTCGCACAAATCCAAACTATCAGCTATCACTATGTTATGAACTACTTTCCTAGGGATCTATTACATCAATATATATCAAGTCTTAATCAATAGATTCCTCTACGTTGGCCAAGGAAGGTCACAAATTCCAAAGAAGAGATGTAACGTGTGTATACAGATAGGTCAGACCTAAATGCATAGAACACTTCTGGTAAATGAATGGAATGATATGCAGATCTTCTCGGAAGGTTGGTCATGAACCAAAGATCATTGAATGATGTGTCAATAGGCTCCAAAGATTAGGAAATGCTTCCACAAGTTTCTCCTTCAGCTGGATGCTAATGAATATCAGGATGCTCTACTATGAGAAATAGTCAAACTTCTGATAGTGATATCTTTCCAGTAATGAAGTCCAGATCTCTAAATTCTGAATATGATGTAGATGTTAAGTCTAGCTCCACAAGATCTGAAAATGCTACTGAGCCAAAATATAGAATTTGCTTCTGACTGAACTACCTGAACTAAACTGGAAAATGAAAAGAAACAAACTGAACTGCAAACAAACTGAAATGCAAATGTTTTTGGTTGATGCAAGATTGCTCTTGAACCAAGGATGCTCCTGCATCAAAACATCTCTTGTGTTGTGTGAGATCTATCTTCTAAATTATATGGAATCTCTGCAACACCTTTTCAACATAATCAGCCTGAGATAGAGTCAATTTTATGTTCTTCCTATCTCTGCAAATTTTCTACCAAGGATTTATTTTGCAACCCCCAAATCCTTCATAGCAAATGATTGTGCTAACTGCTATTTTAATTCTCTTATGTGATCCATGTTAGACTCCGCTACACACATGTCATCAACATATAAACATAAACTAATGTAGTTGTCATTATCCAACCTCTTAAAATAAACACAATGGTCAGAATTACACCAGTTGTAGCCTTGCTCAGCTATAAAACTATCAAATTTCAAGTACCATTGCTGAGGTGCTTGTTTCAGGCCATACAAGCTCTTCTTCAATCTACACACCAGTTTCTCCTTACCTTTGACCTCAAATCCCTGTGGTTGTTCCATATAGATCTCCTCCTCCAAATCACCATGGAGAAAGACAGTTTTTACATCCAGTTGTTCCAAATGCAAATCTTCAGCAACCACAATACTTAAAACAATACAAATAGAAGTCATCTTAACAACTGGAGAAAATATCTCATCAAAATCAATACATTTTGTCTGTGCAAATCCTTTTACAACTAACCTAGCTTTAAATCTTTTCTTACCTCCATCTTCCTCTTTCAACCTATAAACCCATTTGTTTGGTAAAGGCTTTTTACTTATAGGTAGCTTACATAATTCCCAAGTTTGATTTTTCAGCAAGGAGTCCATTTCTTCTTTCATTGAAAGATCGCACTGAACCTTTGTATCCACTTGCATAGATTCATCATACCCTTCCAGTTCACTAGCATCTGTTAACAAAATAGAATACAAAGAGGGAGAAAACCTTTCAGGAGGTCTATTTAGCCTTATTGACCGTCTAACATTCACTGAAGTTTGTGGTATTTTTGGTTGCTATTGTAGAGCATGAGGAACCACTAGAACATCACTATTTGGAGTATCATCCAGCACCACATAATCCTTTTCTTTCTTCTCATGCTACTGCAACTGATCTTTGTACAACACCTTCTCATTGAATACAACATCCCTGCTTCTCACAATTTTCTGATTTTCAAAATCTCAAAGCCTATAACCAAATTCATCAATGCCATATCTAACAAAGGTACACTTTTTTTATTTTGCATCCAGCTTGATTCTATTTTTAGAATCTACATGTGCAAATGCTTCACATCCAAAGGTTTTGAGAAAAGAATAACTCACCTTCTTACCTGTCCATGCTTCCTTTGGAATACCATAGCCCAAAGGAACTGAATGACCTCTATTAATTAAATATACAATGGTGTTGACAACCTCTGCCCACATGTTTAAAGGCAGCCCAACATGCAATCTCATGGTCCTTGCACGCTCCATTATTGTCCTATTCATGTGTTCAACCACTCCATTTTCCTGTGGAGTCCCTGGAACCATTTTCTGCCTACAAATTCCATTAAAGGAACAATAATCCTCAAATTCTTTGTTGCAATACTCACCACCATTATCAGATCTGAGACATTTTAATTTTTTACCTGTCTCATTTTCAACAAAGCTTCTCCATTTCTTAAATGTTTCAAATACATCAGATTTCTACCTAAGGAAATAAATCCAAACCTTCCTAGTTGCATCATCTATGAATATAACATAATACCGAGAGCCACCAAGAGAAGATACCTGAGCTGGTCCCCATACATCTGTATGCACAAGCTCCAACTTTTCATCTTTCTTTTGCTTCCCATCCTTGAGAAAACTGACTCTCTTTTGTTTGCCATACACACAACTTTCACAGAAATCCATATTAATACATTTCAAACCTAGTAAAAAATTCATAGAATGAAGTACCTTCATACCTTTTTCACTCATATGCCCAAGTCTGTTATGCCACAGTGTTGTCTCAGAACCTGCAGCAACTGTCTCAGTCTCTTCCTACAAACTTGCAACAACCGTTCCTAAACTTGTTTATTTTTTCTCTATAACAACTAAAGTAGAAGAAACAATATGACCTATACAAAGATATAAGGTGCCTACTTTCACACCTTTTTCTACTATTATGGCACCTTTTAAAACCTTCCAATTTTTTATTAGTAAATGTAACAATGCAACCTTCTTCAGCTAGCTGCCCTGCTGAAATTAAATTCCTACTGAGCCTTGGAACATGCCTTACCTTTTGTAGTAGCCAATGATTCCCATTCTGCAACTTAATCTTGATTCTTCCCTTTCCAATAATCTGACAGGGTTTATTATCTCCCAAATAAACCAGCCCAAAATTCCCTTGGACATAATCAAGAAAATAACTTCTATGGGGCGTAGCATAAAATGAGGCCTCTGAATCTAAAACCCATGAATCATCAGCATTATCTAGGGAAAGAATCAAAGCATCATCTTCAAATTTATTACTTACCACATTTGCCTCCTTATTGCCTTCTTGTTTGTCTCCTTCTTTATTCTTCTGAGATTAGCAATCTTTCTTCAGATGACCTGGTTTCCCACAGTACCAGCAATCCTTCTGTCCTTTGGATTGGGATCTATTATCCTTTGATTTTCCTCGTGACTTCCCATGACCTCCAGAACCTTTTCCTCTCTCCTTTGATCTGCCCCTGCTTTCTGTATTCAAAACACTACCTGATGTGGACCCTCCTGAGCTTTTCTGTTGCATTTCCTCACTAAGGATAGCACTAACAACATCATCAAATTTTAAAGTATTTGAACCAGAGACAGAGTTACTTATAGCCATTACCAAGCTATTCCAGCTTTCTGGCAAAGAACATAATATCAAGAGAGCCCTCACCTCTTCATCAAAACTTACTTTTACAGAAGTTAACTGATTGACAATGATATTAAACTCATTTAAATGATCTGTCATAGATCCACCTTCAATCATTTTCAGATTAAACAAACACTTCATGAGAAATACCTTATTTGAGGCTGAGGGTTTTTCATACAATTTAGCCAAATCTTTCATCAGACCATATGTTGTCTTCACTTCTGTTATATTGAATGCCACCGATGGTGCCAGGCACAATTGAATGGTTCCCAGTGCTTTTTGTCTAGAAGATTCCAATCCTCATTCGTCATTCCTGTCAGTTTCTTGGATACTCCTTCCAATGGCCTCCATAAATCCTTCTGATAGAGATAATCCTCCATCTACATCTTCCATAACTAATAGTTCTACCCATTGAATTTATCTACCTTCAATTTACCCTCGTCTACCATTGCTTCTACTCAACTGTGAGACTCCCACTCAACCGTGAGACCTTCCTGCAAATGATAATCAAACACAACCCGCTCTGATACCACTTGTTAGGGTTATCCGACAAAAGATATCAATTAAATGCAAATAAAGATTAAACAGAGGAATGAAAATACACAAAAATAATAATAGTGAGAGACAAGTTTTAACGTGGTTCACCCAAACTCGGGCTACATCCCCCAACAGAGAGTCCAATATTATTATCCAATCAAATCGATTACAACCAGCAATCCTTGCAACTCAATACCGCTGCAAAATGCTACAATACATTAATGGAAATCCTAACCCTTAACCATTTTTATCACAACTTTTATCAGTTACAAAATAGGGTTTTTTTTATGTCGGCCAATGAAAAATAACTCTCGATGCCTTAATAACATTATAAAAAATCGTGTGAGGTTTCAAGGGCGTTGCCCTCGAGCCCCCACGGGGGCGCTGCCCCTCGACCCCGCCTTGTATCACAATAGGGAGCATGCCAGGGGCACTGCCCCTAGACCCTGCAAGGGGCGCTACCCCCAAACCCCACAAGGGTGGCTGCCCCTTGACCCTGTAGGAATTTGGGGGGAAACCGCATAGATAAAAGTAGGGTTAATTTAATTTCTGAGTCTGATTAGGCTTCATATAACAACACTAACTCCTTGAGGTCCTTAGAAAGGTCCACCTCCACACAGACCCGCCACTGAGGGTGAGTTGAATAGAACCATTCAGGTTCAATACAAACCAAAAAGCCTAAAGAAGAGGCTATTTGGCTTAGAAAATTCGAGTAAGGCAAGGGTAACATAGGAAATTCAACTCAAACGAGAACTCAAAAGGACTTTTCATCAGAGATGACAAAATTTTGAGTCTAAGGTTTAAACACAATCAAGGAGGAATAGACAAGCCATGGGCCTTGATTGAGGACAACCTTAGCATGGTTGGCTTCAACAAAATGAAAAAGGAAAAACCCCTATTGAGGTTTTGCACAACGTCCAAGTGGATCCCATGTGCGGTCTAGGCCATGCCAACCCAGTCTCTAAGCATGCTTTCAGGGGGGAATCTACCCACAAAATACCCTATTAATGTGAAAGTTTCAAGCCATTTGCATGCATTGTCAAATTCAAGTATTGGCAGAACAACATTCGATAGTGTTTCAAGGGATGTACCTCGTGGAATACTCTGGGTACAAATTTCTAGGGTCATTTGAGTGGGGAAGCCATTAGAAGTCATTATCAAACCTTCAGCTCCAGTGGTAGTAGCTATAAAGGAATGAAAGATTGATGCCATTTAAAGTGGGCAATAACTACCAGTAGGCTTAGCGAGGTAAACCATGCTGCAATAAATGCAAGAAAATGCTAAAAATTCTTGTAAAAAGCTACAATATGACATAGACGCACGCAAAGCCAAGAAACCCTAGCAAACTAAAAAACCTCTAGTCAAAAGATCTATTTTTTAATTTGATATATATATATATATATATATATATATATATATATATATATATATATATATATATATATATATATATATATATATATATATATATATATATATATATAGCTACTTTTTTATTTCATTTTTTCTTATTTATTGAGGCATGGCTTGTATTATGTTTATTATTAAATGACATCATTAATATTATATATTATTAAATATTAATTTGAGGCCTTAATTAATGCATTAAAAAATAACATATAAACATTTTAATAATTAATAAAGTAAAAAATAAAACAAGTGGTAATTAAAAATTAAAATTCAAAATTTATGTGTCCATATATATATAGTAAATAAAATAGTTCTGAAGTAAAATAAAATAACTCTTAAATACTTAAAAAAGCTCCAATATTTCTCAACCTGCCATTGTCACAATTTTTGTATTTTTTTGGCTTGTATGGCTCCTTGAACATTTATGTTGGTCTAATTTTATTACAAATAACTTTATTACACTATTTAAAGTGGTCTTGTAATACCTCTAATTGTTCTAGAAAGCTTTTAATAAAAAAAATATTTCTCAACTTTTTTAGATAGACTCACCTTTAAGGTAAGTTGGCTTGGAAAATATCAAACTACTACATTTATATTTAAAAAATATATCTACCAAGAGATATCTTCCAATTTACATTTATAAATTACTTCAGTTAATATTTGTATTTTGGTTTAAAATAGCAGAAGCATTTTGAGAGTGGTGGTGGTGTATTTATTATGGTGTTTCATTATAACCATGCATTGAATTTGATTTGATTTACTATGGAAGTTCATCAAAACCAACGAGGAAAGTTTGTTTGGAGATATAGTCCAAAACAAAGCAACCTAAAATGGGTTTTCGTCCCATGTGCACCACCTGACAAAAAACTAATAATACATATTTATTAGTTTTAAAAGAAATAATTTTTTAAAGAAATTTCTAAAGGCATGTATAAAATAAAAATTGATAATTAATGACACATTATTTAAATTTTGGGTTGCATAATAAATGAATAAAACCTACCTAACACAAATGTAACCACTGAAAATTTTTATCACAATTTTTTAAAGAGTAATGTGGTGGTTGAAGTTGTGATAAAAGCTTAAAAGTTAAGATTTTCCATTTCATGTTATAATTTTGTACATATTTACTAAAATATAAATTTTTATAAAAGTTGTAAATAGAGACATATGAGCTTTCCATGCGCATTTCTTTAAATAAGTTGGTTATTAGACTAATATAGCTTTTTACTTACATTTGTTTTTTTTTTAAATTCCTATTTTTATATTGACATGCATTTAATTTCTTTTATTCAATATGTTTAGTTTTTCTACCACCTCCCCAATCCTAATCCCCCCTCGCCCTCATTTTTTTTTAAAGGGTAAATCTACAATCCAAATCACAAATATGCTCTTCTCATGATGAATCACTGAGTGTGATCTCAAATGTTTTTCTTTGAAGCAAAGAAATACACATAGTTAAATCCAAAAGCACTACTCTGGCATATAAATAGTAAGAGATATATATTGTTTAAGATTTTTTTTATAATATAAATATTAATAGATAAAATTTATATTATTATAACATTTATTTATCGTTTTATCTAAAAATTGTACATTCTCCCAAATTTATTGTCTAAAAAATAACTAGCATACCTATCAATAACTAGCATACCTATCTTTAAAGAAATCTATGTAAAAGATGCCAAGATATATCATTCTCGAGGTGCCTATTCCCATAGTTCAGGAATTCTTGGAATAGGTAGGGAATAGACACCTGGAGAATGATTTCTCTCCACGTCTTTTACATAGATTTCTTTAAAGATAGGTATGCTAGTTAATTTTACTTTAAATTCATTTTATGTATTACATACATAAATGGACACATAAATTTTATTTTTAAGTTAAAATTTATTTTATTTTATCTACATTGTCTACTTGTCATGGTGTCACTCTATGGCACCATCCTCAAACTACTAAGCTCTCCTTGTGGACCAAGATGTTCCAATGACACAAACATTGCCTTTACTTCTAAATGCCCTCCTAACATCCTACCATTATGCATTGTGGAATGGTATGCATTGAACTAATCCTTTTGGTTGGTGTCCCTAGCACTCAATTTCAAATCTCCAAGCTCACCCAACTTGCCCAGCTCTTGCCTCAATCAAGAAGACTACCGAACACCAACCCAGCTGTGTAGGCTCCACTTTGCTATGATCTCTAAGAGTCCCATACCTCTCGGGCTCTTTGTTACACACAATGGACTTGCCACTTGACTTGTACTCCTTGAGTACTTGTCTTTATTTTGAGTATTATTTAATAATTCATAATAACCCTAAATCTTTTTCTTACTTTTTTTCACCTCATTTTATTTTTTTCATTGCTTTTCCCTCTCTACCTAAATAGACCATATAAATGGTGAACCAATGTAAATCTAAGCAAGCAATACCATTTTTTGTTTATTTATTTATCTTCTTCTTTTACTATGATGGTTTAAATGTACTAATTTTTTTAATTTTTAAATTTAAATAGAATAATTGTTAAATGAAAACAAACAAATTATCTAGTTATTTTTTACATAAGAAATTTATTAATTCAAAATGAAGTAAAATTATTGTTAATAAACATAATATTTCAATTTAAACCCTAACTTTTAATCATGACAAAGAAAATACTATCATTCTACTCAAACAACCTTAAAATTTTTTCCTACTTTTTTTTTCTTTTACCTCACTCTATATTCTTTTCATCCTTTATAAAATATATAATTAATAAAATTAATTAGTTAATAAATTAATCAAACAAATAAAATAATAAAATTAATATATATATATATATATATATATATATATATATATAAAATTAATAAAATCATAAAATTTAAGAGCTATTTTTATTTACTTAAGACTTATTTTATTTATAAGAGTTATTTTGCTATAGTTTATTTAATTTATGTTATTTTACTTTAGAACTATTTAAGAATAATTTTATAGGGTTATTTTTAAAAATATATGTCGGCTATATTTTTGTTTTTGTTAACACACTCACACCATTACACTCCACCCTTTGCTGCCACTCTAATTACGACTCTCAGCGTAATTATAAATAAAAGTTAAAGATTTTATAGATCCTCATAAAAATTACAAATAAAGGCATACACCTCATAGAAATTATCATACATTGTCAGAGCTTTGATTTCACATTAAAACTATAAATTATAGATTTAAAATTTCACATTGTACCAAGTTTCACACATTACCCGAAGAAAAACGTAGTATATAAATAAGCACCAATTAACATTGCACCCATTAACAGTTGTAGACTATAAATAAAAGTTGAAATTCTACATTTCCATTTATCACAATTTCTTACAAGGGTTTTCGAACATTGCCTGCAAATTTTTTGTTGTAATTTTTTCAGGTTTGTTGTAATAGAAATTCATCATGGGAGATGTGAGTGAAGACATAAATGTCCCAAGGAGGTATGATAAACACTTATTTTCTGTAATAGACATGATTTTTCCATAGTCAATAAGATGAGGTAGAATGCTTATAGAATTAATTGTATAAGTTTTTTTAATCACTGATCATCATCACATAGCACTGTGATGGATCGATGGATCGGTGAGCATTGGTGATGGATCGGTGAGCACTGGTGATGGATCGGTGAGCATTGGTGATGGACCAGTGAGCACTCTGATGGATCGATGAGCACTGATGATGGATCATTGAATGTGATCCCAAATATTGATGAAAGAATTACACAGTTAATTTCAAAAGCACTCTAACTCATTTGTTTTCTTTCTTTCTTTTTCTTTTCTTTTTTGTTGAAGGGTTTTATATCAAACTCACATAATCGTTGTTGCGATAAGGAAAAGGTTTCTTTCTTTCTTTTTTAATTTAGAATTATAATAGATTGATGTCCATAAAAACATTTCTATTCTCATTTTAAAAAAATTGATAGATCATTTGAAGTTCAGTATTTCGGGATTAAACTATGTGCAAGTTTTTGGCTCACAGAGTGTGATCCGAAACGTTGAGGCAAAAACTTGCACACAGTTTAATCCTGAAATCCTGAACTTCAAGCATTATGGATTGTGGAAATCTGATGTCTATCATTAATAGATCATATCCACTCTTTACCAGTAATCAAAGTAATGAGTACTGTATGTATATATGTTATGGGAAGATTGAAAATTAATAGGAAGATTGTATGTTGTAGCTTTGTTTGTTTTTTAAAATAGATATTATTATAATATTTAAGAAATATTCATGAAACCATTTAGATTTACAAAAATAAGTATTATTCAGAGTTTTTGGAAGGTTTTCACGAGTTTATTTCTAACACATTAAAATAAAGGAAAAATGTTGGAGGTGAGCAAAAATGGATAATCAAAGTGGTATAATAAAATTGGTGTGAAGTAGTGACTAAATCTAACCTCCCTTTCCATCCGTAACTCAGGTTGTATAATAGGTACTCTATATTTTTGAGAGAAGATTCTAAAATAAATATTATAATATTTAAGAAATATTCATGATACTAGGGCTTAAATTTGGACCTTGCCTGTCAAACAATTTTTTTTATGATAGTTATCTATTCAATATTGCCTTTAAAATATTATGATACATCTTAGTATAAGTAAATTATATAAAAACCAAATATATATATTAGTATAATCCTATATAAATTTTGACAGCTTGTTCAAAACCTCTCCTTTCAAATGATAGAGTCTTTTTAAAATTTCAATTGTATTTTACAGCAAAAATGCCTAAATACAGCTATACAATATGAAACCATTTAGATTTTAAAAAACTAAGTATTATTCAGATTTTTTGGAAGGTTTTCATGAATTTATTGTTTATTGTTTATTTTTAACACATTAACATAGAGGAAAATGTTGGAGGTAAAATATAGTCCAAAAATATAAAAGAGGGATGATCAAAGTGGTATAATAAATTGGTGTGAAGTAGTGACTAGATAAATCTGACATCACTTTCCATCCATAACCTAGATTGTATAATAGTTACTCCACATTTTTGAGAGAAGATTCTAAATTAAATATTATAATATTTAAGAAATATTCTGAAATGATTTAGATCCACAAAAACTGAGTAAGTCCTATAGAGAACTACTAAATTTAGAAATCTTTAAAGTATAGTTTTATTTATTTATTTTAAATAATTTATTTTCAAATTATATTTGTTTACTATCTAAAATTTAAATTTAAAAATAATAAATTAGAATTTTATATGATAAGTTTTTTTTTAATATTTTAAACATAAATATTTAACATAATATATATTAAAATTTTTACAAGAATTGTGAACTTTAGAATCATGATAGTTCCACTCTACATAAAAATAGATTATGATGCTTGGTAAAATTATATAGAATTGATCACAAATATTGATTCATAAAACTCTACATAATTTACTAGAAACATCATAATGTAAATTGTAAACCTTTTTAAAATTTATCTTTGAATCATATTTTATATTAAAATTTTAATCTAATTTTTTATTTTTTAATATTATAAATTAAAAATATTATTCAGAAATTTAATCTAATTTTTTAAAGTTAAATTTAACCTAATATTTTAAATAAAGACAAACATAATATTTTAAAATTTTTAAAATAACTTTAGTTTATTAATTATTTAGAAAACTAAGTTCGTTATTATATAATTTTATATAAGAAAGCCAATTTTTTAAAAAAATGTTTTACACCCAGACTTTAAAATTATCTTTTAATAGTGCAGAAAACAAACCCACAAAGTTGTAGATTAGGCCATGGGAGGGAAGATACTCGATTTGAGAAGTTAGATGTAATTATATGGCTTTGTATCACTGTTCTGTAATCACTCAATAAAAGTTTCTAATTAGAATTGGAGCTAAACCAGGAAGATTTTCCAATATGAGGTTGCATGGAGGTAAAAATCTAAAACAGGGGTTTTTAGGCCCTTATCTGTGGGACGCCATGAGGACACAAGAACAAAATGGTATATTACAATGGAAGGAGGAGGTGGGCCTGAAAGATTTCAGAGAAATGGGACAAGACCAAGACCAAGACCAAGAGGAAATAGAAATAAGTAAAACATAAACGAAAACAAAGTGAGGAAATTATCGGGAAACTCTAGTTGCAGAGCTCGTTCTCAACCAGGCCTTGGGTTTCTTATGTACAATGCAATCCAAACGGGTATAACTTTGGTTTATTTAGTTGACTCTTTTTAATCTTTATGTCGAGTTTTGTATTCTTGCTGAAAACCTTGGTCCTTTATGGGTTTTGTGGGTCATTGATAGTGACTTTAGAAAAACTGTGAGGCATTCTCTGTGTGGATGGCAGGCACATGAGCCCTCTTTAAATTTTGTGTGTATAAAAGCCAAAGAACTAAGAACTAAAGAGGTGGAAGTTATGTCTGAAATCAAAGCTACAATCATGACATACTGTGAGGCAATAAAATAATTGGTTTTTACATGAATGAATGGATGAATGAATAACTAAGAATTTTTAAGTCCACAAGGCTAAAAATAGTCAAAGGGACCATCAGCCTTGCCATTTTTGTCTTTTGCATTTCAATCCTTTTCCTATTTAAGGTGACCATGAGCTTCCCTAACTTCTCAACAGTCCCTCGATGAATAAACTGTGTCAAGAAACAGCTGCCAACACATTGGCATATTTTGTTAGAAAAATAAGCAGTACAGAATTGAAATAAACAATCAAATAGCAATAAAATGCACAAAATAGACAATACAGATTTAAGTGGAAAACTCGCTTTCTAGAGGAAAAACCATGGGCAAAGATCTCAAAATAATTTTATTAGTCTAAGAGCTAATTTTTTTGTTACAGACATATATTGGCATCCAAGTTCAACTGACTTAAAAAAGCCACAGAAAAAACATGCAATTAGTCATGCACAGTGTCATATTTCCAAAAAATCTCCTGCAAGGCTGGAACTGCCTTCCGCATGGCAGGGGGGCTACAAGCAGCCCTATTGCTATCCCCTGCCCTTCAACCTTTGGTTGAACTTTAAGGCCTTCACCTGACAGGTATGATTCACTATTGTGGTACTCATCTCCAATTGCTTAATCAATGCTGGAATAACAAATTGACTTCACATGTTAACATATTTGTCCTTGATGTCCCTGAAAGCATCACACTCCATAATAAAGTGTTTTTTGATTCCACTACCTCCATAGTGCAAAAGATACACATTCTTTCTTCCCATGCTTCTTTAGGTCTTTTCCATGGCCAAGTTTCACATGGGAGTTGATGAGAGTTAGTTCCTAATTGAGCAATAAGAATCTTTGCTATCCACGGAATACTAGCCCCTATATATGTTTTTTGTTGAGGAGCACATGTGGGTTGAATTCCTTGAGATAATATTTCTTCTTTCTCCCTAGCGGAACTTATCCATAACAAAATCCTTTAACTCTTTGTTATTCATGGAGCAAGCATTCAAGTAGATTTTCTATTTGCTGTTTTGCTTCATCCAAGTCTTTTTTCTTTCGCTTATGATGTTATTGAAAACAACCTTAAGCCATCTACCTACTTTGTTAAATTTATAACCTTTCTTAACATTCATCAATAATGCTCATTGCAAATGTTTCCCACATCATATATGTCTTTGAAAATATTGGGACTCGGCAATATCTCAATAAGCCAAAGAGCAATTCAACTTGCAATTGACAATGTCTCAACAAGTCAAACAGCGAGTCGACATGCTGCTAGTTATTACATAGAAATTTTGGGTAGAATAAATGTGTGGTTGGCAATGCAAAACCTGTTTCACCCCAAAAAATGTAAAATATGAACTTCAGGTCAAGTTTCTTGCAACTAGGTATTATTTTAGCAAGCTTTCTCGCTCCCCCTCCCTTGTGCATTAGACACACTCTTAACAGCTGAAATTGGCATTCTTCCAAGCACTGAAGTCTGATTTAACAAAATGGCATGTCCTAATGTCAATGCCAACACTGTTTAGAAGCATGGGAGGATCTGCATTAATAGTTTTCAAATTTTCTGGCATACACATTGCATCTGGATTCTCTAAAGAATTTCATATTTCAGGGAATACGATCCGCTTGTCAACTATTGGGTCTCATCAAGGGCCTAGCCACTTAAAACACATTTCTGCAAAGTTGGTATATCAGATTCCTTCTGCATTTGGTATCGGAGGGAGGAAACAGTAATTTTTCTTTGGAGACATTCAATTACCAAGTTGTCTTGGATATGTCTTCAGGCGTAATCCAGATTTCTCTCGACTGCCCCTCTCTCATGGCATAGATAATCAGGGAAAGCTGCAAAAATTTAGGGAATACAATCTGCTTGTCAGCTATTGGGTCTCCCAAACTAGCTGATAATAAAGCCTTCATGATGACAAAGCTTTCATGATAATTTGCTCACTCTCCCCGCATTTGTGTAGAGCAAGACTCTCTCACATCTCCTTGTTCATTCTCCATGGCAATGCTCAGCAGTAAAGTGCTTTGAGATAGAATGTAGTGATGCTTTGCCATGCTTGAAACGTGCAACTGTGAAAAGAATTGTTGTTTCCTTGGTGTCCTTCACATGATCATCTCAATGGTGATCATCGCTGAATGGTCATACATTATTATAATGTTTACAGTCTTTGAAGTGCTGCTAGGCATGCTACAACTGAGGTTATATGGATTCTCATACTACAACCATGCATATGCTGTACCTTTGAGATTTTGTACAAAATATAACAATGGTGGCCATGTAACCCACTGTTGTGATGCTTTCTGATCTTTCTCTGTTGGAGTACTCCACTTGTTCCACCCTACTCGCTACACACAAATGGTGAGTATTTTTCTGCTCCTACTTGCCATTCCCAAGCGATTGCATTTCATTCCCATGCTCATCAATGATAAGCAGAGTGTCTCCCTTTTCCCACACAAGCAGAGTTGATTCCACTTCCTTGCTATACCGTCCAACAGGTGGAACAAATACATGGTACAACAGGTGGAACAAATACATGTTACAATGACAGCATTGCCATGAAAAGATATGCATGCTTACAACACTAGAAAATGTCCATACTGCTATCCATGTTACTGATTTTACTTGAAGCCATGTAAGCTTATGCAACCATGCAACCCCACTTCCCCTTCCTTGCTATACTGTACAACAAGTGGACATGAGTGCCAATGATCAATGAAAGAAAGATTAAGGTTGAAAGTGACCCATTACCTCACATATTTTTCCTTTTTGCCCCTCCTTGGCCTCCAAGTGGATTCTTTATGCTTACTCATGGTAAGTGAATAATCGTCCTTGCTTGCTCAACAAGTGGAATAAGCATCTTGAACGTAACTCGATCCACAGAAAATGCTTGGGTGCTACTCACATGCCCATACAAAGGAAAGCATCTCACCCCTTCGTTCTTTGCAAATCAAGTAAATACTCTTTAAGAATCAAATTACAGCCCCTTACAATTCAAAATTGGTGAAGACATACATGAGAGCTCTTCTCTCCTTGATCCTGTTGGTTTTGTAAGCTTTTCCTCTTTTCTTGGTGTCTTACTTGTTCTTGCCTTTGCCGTGTCTTGGGTGAAGCTTCAAATGGGTCTAAAACACTTGCCATCCCAATGCCCGTCAATTTTCTAATGATACAAATAGTTGTTAATTTTGCACATACATCGGCTTCTTATCTCCTTTGAGCAGTCTTGGAGAGTGGCTGCTTCTTTTCTCATTCTTTCTGTGCAGGCTCCTTAGTAGTGTCTTGCACATTGTCTTGCTAAGGTTACTTCTCCCACAACTAGAACAAGGAACAAGATACTTTTGTTCTTGTGTAACATATCCTTCCTTCTTGCAATTGAAACATTAATGGACTGTTTACCTTTGCCATACCTTGCTTGATTTCCCACATGTTGGCTTGCCTCCTTCCAAGGCTTGGCTAGTGAAGTAGGTGGAGTGTAATCTCCCCATTTCTACTTTGCATATGTTGGGAAAGGGAGTCTCATTTCCTCCTCCCTTGTTTGAAAGTGTCTATATCTCTGAACTTGAAGTTTGTTCTTTGCCATCTTGAGGTAGAGTCTCACTTTCTTCTACTAGCTTTGTTTGCTGCTCATGTTTTGGAGACAACATATAATCATATGCTGAGGCTTCACAAAAACAATATTAGAGAATTTTTTACCTTCCTTGGACTGTGCTTGGTTTGTGCATTGTGTAGACTCCTTTGAGCATTCACTGATCTCCATGCTTCTAAATCCAAGGCCCTCTTATTGAGGTCTTTCCTCAACCATGATGTGTTTGATTGTTCCTTGGCCCTCCTTAACAAGTTCTATTCCATCATAGCCCATCTTTGTTAGCAGCTTGGATCCTATACCCTTGTTATGCTTTTCAAACTTGCCAATGGATTTATCAGATTTCACATCTTGAAAGAAGACATGTTTGTGTGTGCTCTTTGCATACCTCAATCGCTATTAAGACTTAACACAGGTTCATCATTGAATAGATACTAATAATCTTTTTCTTTTAATATAACCAAGATAACGAATTGCATCAAAATCTATATTCCTAATGTTGATGTGTAGAAGGCTGAAAACATGAAGAACTGTATGTCAGGCTAAGAGCAGCACCATACTCCAAAATGATGTAGGTGTGTATTTGTGCTTCATGTTGTTCCAAGTCCACCACATTCTGTGCAATCAACATACATATTTGTTTCAAAGTGCTATGATACTACCATAAACATTCAATCAATATTTTCACTCTTTCATGCAATCGAGGTTGGATATAATGAGTCAAGATACCTGCTGAATATTGGATTTTCCTCTGGTTGTCTTGTCTATTATGCTTGTTGCTGTTTTACTATATTTGTTTAGTGTGTGCTAGGAACATTTTGAGTCTCTAAGCTTTAGCTCTAAAATGATCTTTCTTCTCTGTTTGAATATGTTGTCAGTCTAACATTTAGTCATGTCTATGTTGATGCAAAATAGATCTTCATCTTTACAGCTTTCTATGACATGTCTTCGGTGAAGTTCAACAATTAAAATGTCTTTTGCAATCTTGAATTATTGAGATAGTATTTGCTTGGTTTCATACAATGTGACTGTGGATTAAACATTTAATGGATACAGCTATCAGTTGGAGATTCTGGGTATGGCTATTGAGAGGAATACAATTGTTCTGTTAGAAACAGGAGGTGGAAAGACACAGATTGCGGTTCTCCTTATGAAACATATTGCCCGAAACCTGAAAACAGAACAGAAGAAATGCCTAATAATATTCCTAGCACCTGCAGTTGCATTAGTCAAACAGGTAATTCTGAGTACACTGTTTTGTTAATTTAAAATCAAAAGTGGGAGATATGAGGTCTAGCAAGTGCCTTTGGACTGAAAACAGAATTATAATCTCTCTTCTTAAACTTTGAAAATTTCAGCAATTTGAATATATCAAGAAATGTACAAACTTACGAGTGGCATATTATATTGGAGGAAAAACAGTTAAAGATTGGAATGAAGCAACATTGAATGAGGTATCTCAAATTAATTTTGAATATAACATGATGGACTTGATTACTTGTTTTCTATTTTGGTTCGAAATGGTGTGGGGTCACATTATGATTATGAATAATTCTGCAGGTGCTTGTGATGACTCCTCAGATTTTACTGGATGGCTTGGATAGTAGTTCATTAAGACTAGATATGGTCAACCTCATGGTCTTAGATGAGTGCCATCATGCACGCAAGAATCATTCATATGCTAAAATTATGAAAGTAAGTGATGATGCTTGTTTCAAAAATTTGCTAAACTATGAATGTTAGAATGTATGCAATTAACAAGTTACATGATTTGTGTTGAAGGTTTATCAGACAATGTCTCAACACAAGCCCAAAATATTTGGAATGAGTGCATCATTGGTCACAAAAAAGGGTGAGTTTACCATCTGATATAGGAATGTAAAAATGAAGTAAAGGACTAGTGTCGAATTTAAGAGAACTTATTCCTGGGTTTTCAGCTTTGTAGCTGGTATGCATATGCATTGTATTTTTTTAGATCATATGTACCTGGACCTATTAAGAATTTTGCAATTACAGAATCACTGTCTGTGCATCTTCTTATGAACCTATTGTCTTCTATCATCATTCATATTCTGGACTGATGGTGATATGAAAGTTGTTAGGTTTTTGGCCCAGCACTTCATGCCTTGCTCCTTGGTTTTTGGACTGTAGTTCTCTATTTGTTTAAGGCTGATGCTTAAATGATAGTCTCATTTCAAACTAATTGAGATTTGTTTCTACCCAGAAAAGAGCAGGATGCTTTTTGTCTAATGTGTTTAAACTTTAAGAATCAGAAGGGTTCACTGTCTTTCATAGGGTTACCCTTAGTATAGGGTAAATAAGCCAATAATACCTGAATGAAAAGAGCCTATTTATTTACAAATTTTGCACTGAAATATCAGAAAAAATAGTAATAGTGAGAAATGGTTGCCAAGAATAAGAGGAGGTGGTTATAAATTGCCCTAAAAATTAAGTCTTAACAAAAATTTACTCACTCATTTCTTTCCTTTTCTAATATAATATGATACACTCTGTTTTGCACGATATAACTATGAACTAGGAAGTATATATCTCTTGGAAATAATACTTCACAGTTTGTTGGCCAGTTATTTGTTTTTCTCACCAAGTTGTGGGTTGAAGCACTTGAAGTAATCTTACTACATCTCTTTAATCAGTTATGCATTTTGGCTTGTACTTTCAGGATGTAATGTCTGTTTCTATATTAAAATTAGGATGCTATTAGTCATTTATATTTGCATTTATTTCAACAGGGGTTTCTTCAAGCACTGATTGTGAGAAACAAATCACTCAGCTTGAAGATATCTTGGATGCTAAGGTAGCTGCAAAGCCCTCTTAATTTTTTTGGAGAGCAACTAGTAATATTTTCTTCACTTCTTGGATCTTTGTTGTAATTGCACTTGTAATTAACATGTTCAAACAGGTCTATACATTGAAGGATAGGCATGAGCTTGATTCGTTTGTACACACTTCTACACATATAACTAAATATTATTCTTTGTCAAGTCAATATCACCCCCTCCATATAAAATTGGTTTCTCTACCCCAGTTCAAGGACAACACGACGATGAAAGTTAGAGCAAATATTGAATATTGTCTTGAGAATCTGGGTTTGTTTTGTGCTTATAAGGTATGGTTTGCAATCTATTTTGATTTTACCTTTATTAATTGTGTTCTTGAAACTAAGAATATCATCATTTGCTTAGATGTTACATGTGCCTGAGCATTCTTCCAGTTTGTCATACTAAAATGTATACATGATATTTAAGAAAATTTGTTTTTAGCTCTTATGTTATTTAAGATGGGCAATTAGAGATGGATTTTACTGATTACTCTTAATTTCTTTGGTAACTGAACCCCTTCTCTGATGAAATCTCACCATGCATCCTTTCCTTGGCAAGTCTCAGCATGGTATCTGCCATGCATTGCTCTGTTGTTTGATCCAGCTCTCACTTGCATCTGCCCTTTTGTGCAGTGGAATAGCTTCGTTTTGCAAGTTGCTCAAATCACTTTGTGCTGAATTGTGTGCTTTGTGCTAATTCTTTTTGTTTTCACTTTATTTTTGTTGTCACACCGCTTGATATTCCAATGTTTTCTATGTCAGCATTCCTCCATGTTAACTTGTTTGTCTGTCCTCAAACAAATTTGCTTTAGGATCAGAGTTTCCCTTCCTGCAAATTGATCTTGCATTAGGCTTAGTGCTTATGAATAACAGCTAAGTGAATTTTATAGTTTTGTGTTTGATAATATTAGTTTACTCAGAACTTTTATTCATGTTTTCTTGTTAGCAGACTAATTATTAGACTTCATGAGATTGGTATTATACATTATCATGAAATCTGTAAATTGTATTTTTTCTGTGAAGGCTGTTCAGTTATACCGTGGAAAAGATAAACTAAGTGAGATAGTAACTGGAACAGTAGAAACAGAGCAATATGCTCTAGATGATTATCTAAAGGATGCCCATAAACTCTTGGAAGAAGAATTATCATCCGGTATGTATGTCTATCACATTTTCTAGGGGTAGTAGATCACGAACAGTTATTTCCATAGAAAATATATCTTCGAGCCATCATTATAGCTATTAGTTCTCACTTGAAATTTATGTAGTCGGTTGAGAAATAATTGTTGAATTTTTTGCTTTGCATTTCTAGTTAGAAACTAGAATAAACTTACATAACTGCTAGGCTGGTTAGACAACCCAACCCCATTATATAGCATAGATATAATATTGCTGACAATGTGTATAAATAAGCATGCTGACCACTCTCAATGTTCCGACTATTGACATTCAGAATCCTATTAAGAAATATTCAAATATAACTAAACTGATGAAATGCAAAAAAATTAACTGAATCTGATCATTTTACCTCTGAATTCAACATTCAAATGGAATTTTTTCCTATGAGAAAATAAAGCCATTAGTAAACTGGAATAAATTATAAATTCAACAAATTGCAGATAATAAACCGGGTCCTGTTTTTCTTGTAGAATAAGATGTTGGTATCTATTCAATGCAATAATTCAAATTATGTTAGCATCTTCTGACAGAGAATTTGAATTTGGCACTTCAGATGTGAATGATTTATTCAAGACACCTGAAGGAATTCAAAATGCTGTTAAAGGGGGCATTTTAACTTCCAAGGTGCAGCTGCTAGTACACCTTCTTCTACAGAAGAGGTATAAGTAATCGTAGTAGTGGAAGGGCATGCTATATTTGTAGTTTTTTACTGCATTTTAATATAAGACTAACTCCTAGTTTTAACAGTGGCGAAGATCCTAAAAAGGTTTGCTGTATAGTGTTTGTGCAAAGAGTGATTGCAGCTGCAGTAATCTCAAGTTTGTTACAACAGCTTGATTGTTTGAAAGATCTCAAGTCTGACTTTGTATCTAGTGTAACTTCTACATTTGGTAGCAAAAAGCAGCAAAAAGCTTTAGAAGACTTTTCTTCTGAAAAGGTGGGTTGGATCTATCATGCATTGAAATTTAAAAATGTTAATGTGATCAGAACTATGTGATCCAAAGCTACCTAGACGTTAAACTTTTCTTAGTTGGGATCCAAAATGTTATGTTAATTTTTTTGGTGGCATCTTTTCAAGAAGTATATGTAGAAATATTATTTATATTGAATTTTTCAAAAAATTACGGGCTATGTTGAATGATGGTGCTTTTTGAATATGGATGTGCAGGTTCAAGTTTTAGTTGCAACTGATGTGATTGAAGAGGGTATTGATGTTAAAAATTGTAACTGTGTCATCCGTTTTGATTTACCACTAACCTTGCGCAGCTATATTCAATCCCGTGGGCGTGCTCGTCAAGAAAACTCAGAGTTCATCTTGTTTCTTGAGAGGTAACTTGTAAATATAAAATCAAGTATACCTAATTTTACTACATTCTTATCTGTTTTAAAAATGCATGAAACACATCATTACAATAAGCTTTGAGCTTGGCATTTTAATATAAATCACTGTTTATAGGAGATGTATAATGCAAGTAACTATCTTTTTCTTAAAGTTAAGTAGAATGTGAGTCTAGCTATTAATTATTTTGTTAGAGTTAGAATTACAAGGCATTTGAAATTTGGTAAAATCTAGGAATCATATAACCAACATTAAGGCTAAATATTTACACTAACTGTTATCAATGTTTGGAATTCTTAGAGATAATGAGAAGCAGAAAACACAGTTATTCGATATAATCCAGGGTGTAGCCAAAATTGAGGACACAATATTGAGTAGAAATGATACTTCTATAAAAGAGGTGAATACAATTGAAAAGTATGTACTAGGAGATGTTGATGAACATCTTCCAGAAATGACACCGATTAGAAATGTTATGCCTTTCATTGAAGAGCGAAATGTGGTAGAAAAAGATGTTTCTAAAAGATTGGAAGAATCTGGAGATGACGTAAGAGATGTTGGTGAAGATCTTGGAGGAGTTAGTGAAAGAGAGGATGAAGTTGAAGATGTTGATGAAGGTCTTATTGTTCAAAAAGAGGATGAAGTAGAAGAAGAGGACGATGATGATGAAGAGGCTAAAACATCTACAAAATCAGGTATGCAAACAATTCATTCTCTTGTATCATTGGAGAATGATGCATTTACAAATAGTTTTGCTAAATAATTTTTAGGTGACAGAACTTGAAGAATTTTCGTTAGTGCTGAAATTTGTTAACATTCTCCTTACTGATGGATAATAGTCCTTACTGATGGATAATAGGTTCATTAATATTTGATAAGTTTGATGCTGATGTATGAATTAATTGTGTTTGATTTTTTAATAGCGGTAAAAAGCTAGCTCTTATGTTCCTTTTTATAACTTAATAATTTTTAATAAGAGGATATTTAACCTTTTTGAATTTTTTTTAAGTCATGGTAGAGATTCCAAACAAGTAAGGGAGTTTTTTAATTATTTTTTAATATAGTACTTTCTTTTAAAGTGCATTACTTTCTTTTTAAACTGCATTTTTCAGTAAATATAAATATGTATTTACTATTTTTCTATTGTTTTTATAAACAAAAAGTGTCAAATAAAAAAAGTATTTTAAATGAAACGAAAAAAATGTTAATAATCTTTAAAGACAATTATATTATGATATTAATTTTTTTTATCTTTATTTATGGTAGTTATACATTTATTAATGGGATTTTCTATCATGATTAGTAGGTTGTGATATTTGAAGATTTGATTTTCTGATATTATCTTCGTCTTTCTTGAAGGTATTTCTAAAATAAAGGAGTTACATTCAATCACTAAAGTAAATGCTTTCTCTGATAGTTGGGATGAAGAGAGAACAGTGATTTTGCAAGTTTACAAACTGCTTTTTACATCTCAATGCAATGATGAGAAGACATACAGAAACTTTGCCCTTTTGATGAAAGCCGTATTGGATGATGACATTACAAATACAAAAATAGATCTGTTTCTAACTACAGATAAGATTGTTAAGGCAGAACTTTCGCCAAGTGGAGAAATGACTTTGGACTCGACTCAGGTATGGAAAGAGAAGCACATGAATTTCAAGTTCCAATCCGTACATGATAATTTCCTTCCAATTATTAGTTTGCTTCTTTTTGTATGGAACTGATTATAGTTTTGTGTATTCTATTACAGCTGAGGAATGCAAAAGATTTTCAAGAAATAATTTTGAATGGAATTTTTGGGAATCTAAGGAATAGGAAGATAATCACTCAAACGAAAAATCTATGGTGCAGTTCCTATATGTACTTCCTTTTGCCCTTAGTATCAGATGAATCTGGTGTAACTGGTATTGACTGGAAATGCATTGAAACATGTGCATCAAGAGCTAGAGAATTTAAAACACTTTCAACTATTTCAAAAGAGGACCATAATACCATTGATATTGATAATTTAAAAGAGCTTCCTATGGTAGGAACAACACAGTTGCATAGCCAAGGGGAGTCTAACATTTTGATTTTGGCAAGTGACATTTGTGAATCTTCAAATTTGATAGATAAAGCAGTAGTTGCGACTCATAATGGAATGATTTACTATGTTGTGAAAATTATTCATGACAAAACTGCTAATAGTCCCTTCCCATCAACTAAAGATTCTAAGTCACGTTATGCTAGCTACAGCGACTATTTTCAGAAAAGGTGAGTACATCTCTCATCTTTTATGGTTTTAATGCCCATCCAAGAGTTTATTTATGTAAAATTGATTGCAATGGTGCTAAATTGCATATCATGATGAGTTTGCAGGTATAGAAAGAAACTTAAGCATTTGAATCAACCACTTCTTTTGGTGGAACATGCTAAGCAACCCCGTAACTTTCTTGCAAAACACCAGCGGAAACCAACTGTGAAGGAAGGAAATTTTGTGGAGCTTCCTCCAGAGTTATGTTTGAATTTGGGTGTTCCAAGCTCCATTCTGAGATCATTGTGTTTGGTTCCATCTGTCATGCATCGCCTGATCTCTTTAATGCTTGCAAGTCAACTGAATAAAGCAATTAGTGTAGAACGCCCAAATCGCCCCTCTGTATCGCTGCAACTGGTACTTTTATTCCTAAAGACTTCAAACTAAGATTATGTTTGCTTTTTTATTTACGATTACTTGCTCCTCTTATTTTGTTATGTGTCAAAAGTGATATTCGTAACCTCTTGCTGACTTTATTTTGCTGGTAGATAATGGAAGCACTCACTTCACATAAGTGCTTAGAGTGTTTTTCATATGAGCGCTTCGAGTTACTGGGTGACTCATTTTTGAAATATGCCATTAGTCAGCATCTTTTTATGAAATATGAAAATGAAGATGAAGGACAGTTATCAGCACGTAGAGCTGAGGCAGTTTGTAACACAACTCTTCATCGTTTGGCACTGGATCGTAATTTGCAGGTATTAACATGCTATATTGCATAAGCTAGCAACTAAATAAATCTTGGTAAATATATTTTAGGTTGGAAATCCTTATACTAAAATGAGATGCTGTTTTGTTTCTTTTACTCTTTACTATTCATTTGCATGCTCGTCTCTATTTCTTATTGTCTTTGAACCTTCATTATTATAGTCTAAGCATATATTAGGAAACAGTACCAACAGGAATAATCAATGTTGAAATCTACAAAGGCATAACCAGTGTTGAAATTTAACCAGTAATAGTATCAGACTTTTGCAAATAGGGATAACCAGTGTTGACATTTTAATGAGTTAAAAAAAAGTAGCCAAGACTATTTATTAGTTGTATTGATAAAGGCATAAGTGGATAGGGATTATGGATTTCCACAGGTATACAATTAAATTTTTTCGAATCACTAATGAAGAAACACATGCATTAGTGATTAGATAACACTTTCTTAAAATTTACGTTTTATAATTTGTTAAATATAGATAAACTTATGTGTTGTTTGTCTCCTCCTCAGATTTCCATGTATTCAGAACTGTTATGCTTTTTGTTTGAAATTTCGCAAGGCTTAAAAATTAGTGGCAAGCATAATATGGACCTTAATATGAGGGGAATATATTGATATTTGCCTTCTTGGAGGCAAATGACATGTTCGATTCTTTACATTTTTTTTTGTTTTCCATCTTTACATTCAATAACAGCTGATATTGTTGCTGATGGAAAACCATTGCTTGTTTATTTGGAAGAATTTTTTGATTTTGATATTGTATTGTCTATATATAACTGAGTTTTTGTCTATTTTATAGGTTTAATCTAATAATTTTTCTTTGTTTGTTGTTTACTCATTCGCTTGAAAATATGGTACCTAGATGTTGATTTTATGTTGTTTTGTGAACAAGGGATACATTATAGACGAACTATTTGATGTGCGCAAATGGGTCGCTCCCGGACTGTTCTGTAGAAGTATTGTTCCCTGCTCTTGCAACCCAAGAGATCCTAACAGTCTCCAAATGGGGAAAGTTTGTGACAAGGGACATCAATGGATGTACTCCAAAACTATATCAGATGTTGTGGAGGCTCTAATTGGAGCCCATTTAGTTGGAGGTGGTATCCCTGCAGCCTTTGAGTTCATGAAGTGGATGGACATGGAGGTTCACATTGAAGACAAGTCAGTAGACATTGCATTTGATCGCACTTTTGCTTATCCTTGTGTCTTGAACACAAGTTTGGACAAATTGCAATCGCTTCTAAATTACCATTTTGAGAACCCATCCCTCTTAGTGGAAGCAATCACACATGCTTCAATTTATGAACATGGAGGATGTTCCTACCAGGTAATTTTTGTTTCACCTTACATTGCACAATCCAAATAGTACTTTGATAGTATTTGCAAGATGAAATTCCTCTGGAATATAAGACTGAATATTAATATTACCTGCATGTTTTACAGCGGTTAGAATTCCTAGGTGACTCTGTGCTGGATCTTCTTATTACTTGGCATATGTATTCAACGTACCAAGAACTATCCCCTGGAACTTTATCAGATTTACGGCAGGTAGCTGTTAACAATGAGAACTTTGCTCAAGTAACACTGAAACATAATATTCAGAACTATCTTCGTCATAATTCAGATGAATTAAAAGATCAAATAGCAAAGTTTGTAGAGGCTTTTGAACAGCGTAAAGGTGGTGATTGCCAATTTATATCATTTGGAGGAGGAATGCATGCTCCCAAGGCAAGTTATTTAGTTTCACATTGTGAGAAGTCTTCCTTGAATTTTAGCTTAGTGCATACTTCATAGAAGTAGTCAGCCCAATTGTATTTTTTTCTTAGATGAAGTGGATTTCTATGATGCTCAAATACATGCATGAGGAGCCTCATTCTATGTATATAAATATAATTTGTTTTGATTGGAAGCCATCTGGAGTTTTTATTAATCAAACATTAAAAGTACATAGTTATACAATAAAAGGATACCAGTAGGTATTCATGGAACAGGTATTAATTTATTTTGTTAGTCCTCTTCGATTAAAAATCATGTCATTTTACTATTTTTCTTGAATGCAGGTTCTAGGAGATTTAATAGAAAGCATTTCAGGTGCAATATTAGTGGATACCCGACTTAAACTAGATGTTGTCTGGGATATAATAAAACCTATTTTGTCTCCGATTGTTACACCTGAAAACATGGAATTGCATCCCCTGCGGGAGTTGCATGAGCTTTGCTTGCAGCAACATTATAAATGCAAATGGAAGCACATCACTAAAGAAGGGAATGTTAATGTCGCCACTGTACAAATGCAGCTTAAGGAATCCATTATATATGGAGAAGGGTCAGACACGAATAAGAGATCTGCAAAAACTAAAGCTGCCAAACAAGTGCTGGCATGGTTGCAGGTAATTTCAAACATTGTCGTCTAGCAAAGAGAGACCAACCACTAAATTACCTAAGCAGTTTGATCAAGAGGCCTTAATTTTAGAATTTTAATTTAATTTTACTAATCAATAGCATCATATGGACAAGCTTGATAACAATTGGGAATTTCTGATCCTGAAATAGTTGTTTTGTATTAGGGAAAGGGAATATATCACGACCGTCATACCTATGTCCAAAATTCAATGGACGCGACTGGGAATGAAGCTCCACATGCATCCAATATCATGGCTCAAGAAAAAATGGTTTGTCTTTCATATAATATTGAGTTTAATTGTGCTAGCTATGACATTTCAAAAAAATTCGAATGCATGTAATGGGGATAATATTTTGATGTTGGGCCAGATAACTGCTAGCAGTTCACGAATAGATTCAGGAGAAGTGGATATGGTTGTTTCACTAGATCAGTGTCATAGAGGAGAAACAACTCAGGAGGAAAATTTAGCTTGTAGCAGCAAATCAATGCAAGGTAAAGTCCTGGATCCACTTCCACATATGAAGTCCACTAATGAAAAGGTTATTAGGCTGTCTACTAGAAAGCATAAATTGGAAGAGGGAAAGGAAGGTATATGTACGACGGAAGTGCTTACACATGAGGATGCAGAAAGTAATCGTCCAAAGAAAAAGGCCAAGAAAGTGTGTTCCCTACCAGGTATGCAGCATTACTAAAGTGTAACCTTATTTTTAAATAGTTCTTCAAAATCTAAAGGGCAATTTAAGTTTTTGTTCTCAATGAATATTATTATGATTCAGCCGTGCATTTGTCATAATTTTTTTTAATTGATGATTATGAATATTATAGCTGAAGTTGAAGAGGAAAGGGAAGGTATTTGTACAATGGAGATGCTTTCACATAAGGATGTAGAAAGTAATCATCCAAAGAAAGAGGCGAAGAAAGTGTGTTCCCTACCAGGTATGCAGCATTACTAAAGTGTAACCTTATTTTAAAATATTTCTTCAAAATCTAAAAGGCAATTTGTCATAATTCAGCCATGCATTTGTTCTCAATGAATATTGTTATGATTCAGCCATGCATTTGTCATAAATTTTTTAATTGATGATTATTAATATTTTGAAGATGAAGACCTATATGTTATAGTTGACTATTCTCAATTCCTTTCTAATTGTACTGCACAACTCTATTCCTAGGGTAATGAATTTAAGGAAAAACGTCAAAACCCATTTTATTGTGACGGGAGCACCTACTTAGAAGCTTTGTCTGCAGCTAGGATTTTGTCACTCCAATAAGTTTGTTGCTAGCACTAGACAATAGTGTGCTATTCACATAAAATAAGCTATGCTCCATGGTGTTTTTGGGACAGGAATGGCAATAAACATATGAATGTGTTTTTTGGAACAACGGAGAATGGGAGGCCTTTTTTTAGGAGACAACATGGGATTTCAATTAATTAAAAAATAAAGAAGATTTTAATTATTCTTATTATAAGGCACTCATCATATTCTTTATAGAACCATATTACTTAACATTAGATTTGAATTGAGACTTCACATGAAAGTTGCCACATAAATTAACAAAATTTCATATTTCATTGTCAATGTGCATATATAACAAGTACAATAAAAGGCCCAAAGGCTACAACAATATTGCTTGGTACCCACAAATTGATAAATTTATCTTGTAGAGATTAATATAATTTAGTACTCATTTTATGGTGGATTTGTTTCACAGTATGCATTTCTCTGAGTTCACGACGAGGTGATCATAGATGTAATTTATATGAATTGTGCCAAAAAATGGATTCTAGGGAACCTCATTTTGAGTTGATAGAACAAGTTGGCACGCCTCATGAATCAAGGTATTTTCTAAATTCTATTTTCAAATTGATTTTGTTGGTATGATTCTAGTCGTAAGGTCAACTAATGTTCACTTATGGTTGTTTGTGTAGATTTCTATTCAAAGTTGTGGTTGACATTCCCAATAAAGAAAGCCTCTCAATCCAAGGCGAACAAGAAAGAGACCATGCAAGTGCAAAGGATTCAGCTGCATATAAGATGTTGGTGGAACTTCAAAAACATGGATTATGTTCCATAAAAACTTCCAATAATGATTGTGAAAATATTCAACATAAACATAGATGTTAAACCTCCTTCATAAAGATCAAGCATTTGCAATTTGTTTGAGATGTAGATATATATCTATGATGTGCCACCATGTTGATTTTTTTTTATATCATATGATAATGTTGATCTATTTGAGTGATCTAGATTAGTTGTCAATTAATTCATGATTTATGTATCATGTGATGTCTTAAATGAGTGTTGGATCTAATCATGGCTTATGCTTATGCTATATTATCATTATGTGATTCACTATGACTTCATTTGGTGAACATGGTATTGAGATGCGTGATTGTCATATTTGTGTATATGGCTTGATTATCACATAGATTTGAGAATCCATTAAATGGTGTGATTTATAAGATGTGTTTCATGGAGATAAATTCCATGCATTTTTTGAGATCACTAGAGATGTAATGTGTCTTGTGTGTACTTGTATACTTGACTAGTATGCTTCAACTATTATTCTATGATGAGATTTAACATGTGCATTGAGTGTAAAATATACATGGATAAGCCAACGTGAGACATAAAGAGAGTTGATCATTGATTGTCTATTTTCTCACTCCACCGTGTGTTGTGACGAGACTATGACTATATATAAACTTGTATAGCCACATCACCTAGGTCATGTATGACTTGGGGACCCTTGGGTTAACCTGGTTGTCTTTTTTGTCATATTTGCTTAAGTTGTAATGTACTTATGTGGTTCCAAGTTCTTTGGAATGGGTTGAGTCTATGTATGTAATTTATAAATTAGATTTAAATTAAATTGTAAATGTGTTTCCCTTATTAGTCCTTGCCCTAGAAAGTAATTATTGTGATGGATGAATGCGAATTGGTTACTATTCATTGTACCTTTTAATCAATAAAGAATAATTTTTTTCCTTCTAAAAATACTAATATTTATTCTTTGAATTTGAACTTGCATATTTGTAAATTAACACTATAAAAACAAATTATTTGCCTTGTTATTGGCTAAATCTTTTGAGTTCTTATTAGAGCCTTTATATGAATCCAAAATATAGTCATATTTTTATGAATCCATAACATTATATTTATTTATTTATTTATTATTATTTCTACAATGGCAATGAGATGTATATAAAAACCGAAACACAATTGACCTATTAAAAACAAAATTATTATAAGTAACTCAAGTAAATAAAATAATTTTTAAATAGTTCTAAAGTAAAGTAAAATAAAATAACTGTAAGTAGATAAAAATAGTAAAAATGTAATAAAATCAAATATAAATAAAATAACTCATATCCTATAGGTGTATTTAAGATATCTATACTAGTATATTTGTCAAAACAATATTATATTTAGGATATTTTTGACAAATATACTTAGTGTGTCATAGAAGAGTGCTTAGCAGTTGCATATGCTAACTTGAGCGATATGTTTTTTTTGATAGAGGGTAAGAAGGATTTTGAAAGGGTGTAAAAACCTTTCACAAAGAACATGAAAGATATATCAATGAATTTTGATGAGGGTGAAAGGAATTTTGAAAGGGCGTAAAAACCTTTTACAAAGAACATGAAAGATATAACAATGAAGTTGTAACACCCAAATGGAGGATCACAACAAGGAACTAATAGCCCTAAGGCTAAAAAACAAACAACAATTGTGGAACCGTTCAACAGGGAAAACAAAGCCAACAGGGGCCGAAATGAAACTCAACAAATCATGACAACTTGAAGCCAAATCACTCCAAAGAGCTCTGATTATGGCCACTAGGCCTAACCTTAGATTATAAATGCTTGAATCCTTATTGACAACATTACCCTTTTTTATTGTTGCTCCTGAAACAAGAGACCTTTCATTGAAAGGTGATATCCCTTTTTCCTTGCATTTGGAGAGTGAAGTTGGCAAAGTCCCAACCTTGTTCACATCCACCAAATTTTGCACTTGACTAGCCAACTCATAACCCCTCCCAACAGAGTCGAGGAATTGAGGATAGGGCACAATTCATGCCGAGGACATATGAAGAATGGTCACCATCTTCCACACCACTCACCACAAGAACAACCTTCGAAGGTTGGGCAAGAGGATCCATATTTTCTTTTTTCTTTTAGGAGTATGCTCTCGTCCTAATGTTCGAAAAACCAACAATAGAGTGGATGACCTGATGTCAATTTTGGCACATGATAGAAGAATCTTCATAGAAAATCTCTTGCGTCCACGCATACAAAAAGTGTTTCTAAGATTTAGTCACCTCATCAATGGTGATGAGTTAACTAATAATGCTAGCAATACCCACCAAAACCGCCTCCTCCTAGTACTCCATTGGTAAGCACGAGAGCTTCACCTTGATAGGAAACCAATTGATGCATTCCTTCCCAGTATTGAAATCGGTTCTCATTTTTCAGGAAGAGACCCGAGCTACCCAAAAACCATGGACCCCTTAAGAGGATCCAAGCACAATCATTATAGGTCAAGAATGAAATAAAAAAAAAAACCATTCCTTAGGGCAAGTATTTTGAAATGGCTGTGAAATTTCTACTTTCTATTGCCCCAATCCCTAAAAACGCTAATGCTTGGCCTAGCTCCAAAAAATTTCCCAATGACAGAAAACTTTAGCATGAAGGAAGCCCTATTCACAAGAGAATCAGGAACCTATAGATGAACACTCACATCACCCTTAGCCAGTTGGAAGGGAGATGGAAAAGCAGGAATAGAACCCTACCCATCAATGACCACATCTTCCCATAAAGACTTACTAACATATTGAAAGAACTAGTTGTGCCATCAACAAGAGACATAGAACCACTTCAACATCACATCAAGAGACATAGAAGCACCTGCACCAAGACCATCCACCACCAGCATAGTGGAAGAAACACCAGACCTCAACATTTGGTGCCACAGACCTAACCTTCCCTCCAAGGGAGCAAGCAAGGGCATCAGATGGGGGAGAAATACCAACAAACTCTTTAAGATTTTTGTGGGTCATAACACTAACCCCAATGCCGCCAAGGAAAGAAGCGTACCCAACACCACCCAGCTTACACGATGCTTCATTAGGGGATGCTCCACATTGGGCT
Source organism: Cunninghamia lanceolata (assembly GCA_027924645.1). Taxonomy (NCBI): domain Eukaryota; kingdom Viridiplantae; phylum Streptophyta; class Pinopsida; order Cupressales; family Cupressaceae; genus Cunninghamia; species Cunninghamia lanceolata. The sequence goes on from BSBN01000332.1 coordinate 3,197,423, forward strand.
TTACGATCAGGGGGTGGGAGGAGAAACCCACATTTCAACCCATTCTACAAGTCGTAGGCCACAATAGAGCATTGATCCGCAACCACCATCCGCACACCCTCTACAATAGGGGAGACATTCTTCCTAGTAGCCAGAAATTTTCCCTCAGAAGCCTCCAAATGGGCCTCAAACCACATATCCAATAGCATTTTGTCATCTTCATCAACAAAGGCTCCATTCCACTTATTCGAAGCCTCTCCCAAGTCTGCCATGAAACCTACTCTTGCACCCAATTTTCTACTCCCGCTCTCACTCATTTTTGTTTCTACACTATTGGAGGTCACTCTTAGAATGGGTTTGTGAGAATTCTTATCATGGTATTCTGGGACCTTGTTTGACCAGTGATATTGTTTTTTGGTGGTTTTCTAGGCCTCATTAAATCTATATAGAAAGCTTGAAATAAAGGTACTACGCATTGTTTCCTGTAGGGCTATGTTGCTGAATTTCCTCCAAGATTGAAGAGTGTTAATATCTTTTTTCTTCTAATAGAGCACTAAACTCTCAGAATCTATCATGACCATTGATTGTTGCTAAATAATACATTTTGTGTGTTTCCGAGGGTGAGTTTTTCAAATTTGTTGAGGGTATATTTGTGTCATTTTTGTTTTTGTGGTTGCTTCTATCTTTTTTTTTTTTTTTTCATTCTTGTTCTTTTGTAAGTGTTGTTTTACATGTCCAAGTGTTGCTGAAAGTTCTATAGATAAGTTATTGTGATATTTTCCTTGTAAAACTAATGTGGAGATACTTGCATGTTTAGTGGTTGAGCTTAGTTTTGAGTTTAATTTCTAAGGGTTATGTGGGCATATTTTCTTACAAAAATGTTTTGATTAGCAACGCTCCACTTTTAGTTCAAGGATATGATTGTGTCCTTATCATGATAACTCATTATGATGAGCTTAGTGTGTACGCATTATAGAAGCACAATACTAGTGTGTAGTCCACGATACTAGGATATGAATGTTAGAACACTTGTAAACAAGTAAATTCACATCATTTTTTTTCTATGCTTTACTTCTATAAAGTCTTGGTATAAAATGCTATCTTTGTTAATATCAAAAAAAATCTAACATCATTTTATTGCACTTTGATTTTCTTTATAGAGAATATTTGGTATAAAATGTTTTCTTAGAGAGTCATTGAGTTTTTTATTTCTTAGAAGGTGGACCCAATTCATGATTAAAAGATAATGTAGCAAGGAGATATGATATATAACTTTTATTATATTTTATATTATTGTAGAATGACAAAAAATTTAATTAAAAATTATTTTTGTAGTTATTAGTACTTACTAATGGGTTTTAACTAGTTATTAATAATGACACTTTTGAATCAATTAAAATTATGTATTTTTTAAAAATAATGTCAATTTTTTTAAGTATTAATATGCACATTTTTAATGAAGAATAAAACAAATTTGTTTTTATTAAGATAAACAACAAACAAGGGTGCTGATCCCTTTACAAAAAATCCCCTAGGGTGAAGGAAAACTTGCCCCAAACTAGCTAGCAACAACGCACAAACAACACACTAGCAATCCTTAAACATTAAAGAGTACTCGACAGTCTTAACCAAAAACCACAACCAAAAGACATAAAACATAAATAACAGAAACTAGGAGAACAACTGTCCTCAGTCATCCATAAGAAACTTATACATTTCTTCATAATTGATCATATAATCCATGCCAACACCATGCTTCTTGATCTCCAAGTCTTGTAAAATAGAAAGTGTAGTGGCAAATCCGTGCATAATTTTTGTGTTGAATTTGGTCATCACTTTCATGTTCTCTTCCAACTCAACAACTTTGGATTTGAGAGCAATAACTTTAGTGGCAGTTTGATCACAAATTAAGCACCCCTTTTGAATAGACTCGGGCTCCAGAGGAGGATCAATAGCTTCAGTATCTGAATCGGGGGCGTTCATTTCAGCAAACAGACTATCACCTTCCCCTCCCTGGTTAACAACTTCATTATCTAAGTTGGAGTCATTCATTTTAGAAAACAGACTATTATCTTCCCCTCCCTGGTTAGCGACCTCAGGAGTAACATCCACATACTCTTCCTCCAAAATCCTTATCTACTACCTGTTGTGAGTCACTAGACACATCAATGTCCTTGAGAATAGGGTTTGAAGCCCAACAATCTTATTAGACCTCCTAATTCTCAGTACCTTCTTCCCCTCCTCACTAGGATTCACCATCACCACCTTATCACCCATCACAACCTCCTTATCAATTGAAACAACCTCCTTCTCATCTCTAATCTTAACCTTAGGACTGAACAAACCAACCCTGACAAACTTACTTTCTCCCTCCTCATACAACCTTTAGATTTTTTGCCCTTATTTCTTAAGTCATTTGTCAAGTTCCTCTTAGTAGGCACCTTAACAACATCATGCTTCTTAGAGGGGTTGAGCTTGAGGGAGCAAAGGCCAACAACCTCTTTCTGAGATTTAGCTTTAGAACCAGGGGACTTAGGGGTGGATTTATGTTTGATAGGGGGTTTGGGCTTTGACATAGAGCTTTTGGGTTGGACAATATTCTCAATAGAATCAAAGGGTTTCTCTGAAGTCTCCTCTTGAAGGGACACCGACTTCTTTAGTTTACCTTTAGACAAAGAAGAGGGGGACATGACCATAGTAGGGGAACATCATTCTTAACCTACTTTTTGAGTGGGGAATTCTCAATAAGGAAAACATTGATGGGTTTCAGTGGACAAATGACTAAATGAAAATGATATAAGTGCATAATCAAACCCTGGTGAAGTGGGATGGAGGGCTTATCAGGGTTTTTAGCATGCACCAGTTTAGATTCTGTAATAGAAGACTCAAGGGAGGAAATAAAATAGAAAGGAAAGCTTAACAAGATTTTGTGCTTGAAGTGATTTTAAAGAGAGAAAAATGGGAGTGGTAATAACACTTGAAACGACCCTCCAAAGTGAAATACTTCATGAGAACGAAGCATATCTTATCCCAAGGTTTAGTTATTTTTTTCTGCTCGAACCCACCTTACAACTTAACCAATTCCTCACCTTCCTTAAAGCAAATGGCCATAGTTTCAGTGTCGGGCACCTTTCTTTGCCTCCTCAACTTATTCCCTTTACAGGTCATTCCCATAGCTTAACCAATTACTTCTTCACTAACCTCAAAGCCAACCCCTCATTTGCACATGCTGCTGGTCCCAAGAATTAGCAAACTGTATGGAGAGATTCTCATCATGGCCATTAAGGTACTCAATGAATGATGCCACACCACCTTCACAATAAATGTACCAAAGCATGTCATCTTTCTTTACTTCATCGCAAGCCACCAGTTCGGTTTAGAGCCTATCCCCTCCCATAATAGTGACCCTCTTATAGATAGAACAAAGCAGGGGATGAACGAAGAGCATCTAAAAGTTGGTTCTATGAGGGATACTCTGAAATACACCTTGAATCCTTTGCAAAATTAATGGCAATACGTTCTCCCAATTCTCCTCATACCATTATAGTAATTACCATAACTTTCAAAATTCCCTTCCTTAAGGATGAAGTTATGATGATCAAACTTCAGATCACATAGTCTTAAATGACAGTACATGTCAAGGTGGTAATCATCACTCAGAAGTACCACCAAGCAACCGAAATATCCCATCCACCTCAGCTGCACAGTCATCCATGCATGCTTAACATGCTAACTCATTCTCTTAACAACCTCTTCATTCCTAGTCACCACTCCATCGTGGTCAACATCTACATCACCAGTTTCTCCCAAGTAGTTGGAAATTAAAGGTGGAAAAAGGAAGTAGTTAAGTATGTTACAACAGTCTTCAGCGAGGCATCTTTGGAAGAAAGTAAAGATCTATAACTGGATATACAATAAATTCTGTTCTTTTTGGGATGTTCTCTCCATGAACAATTATATTTGTATCTTGTTGATGTAATGAGTGTCAAATGAAAATGTGACACTTGTCATAATGCCTAAAGCTTGTTTTTCTCCCTTGTTTCTATAAAAGGGAATTCAGGGCCTTTGACAAAGGATCTTGGAGAATTTTTGTATTACAGAGCATATAGTAAGTAGAGTCAGTTTTCTAAATCTAAGTTGTTATTTGAGAAGAGAATTTGATGTATTTTGTGAATTTTATGTGACAATACCAGTTTATAGCTTAAATAGATTGCCAAGTTCAAAGTTATATTGTCTCCTACATTGTATCCTTCATTTCATTTATGAATAGAAACTGATTAAGTATCATTTTATTCATCTTCACAGTTTTTGCTCAAGGAGTAAATTTAATGCTTTAAGAGAATATTGAATGTTATGAATGTTTGCAGGGATTCCTAAGTAGAGTTAGTTTTAAACTAATAGAATCATGACAATGTAATGCATTATTATTGTGGTCCATAAGATGGAAAATACCATTGTATTAGGTTTTATTTATATCTATTTTGACTCAGTAGCCCAAGATTTAGGCACCAATCTCTCAAAACCTGTGTCTGATACAACTCCTTGGTCATCCATGTTGAAAATCAAAATGAATTTCCATTTATGTCTTAAGTTATGAATATAATGTTATTCCCATGTTCACTTGAGAATGAGTTTTGTTTAAAGCCTGAAGATCTAGTCCATTATCTCAGCATATCAGTAATTCTTTTGGCATTTTAGAGAGAACATATCTACTAGGAATATTATTTGTGATAAATAGAAAAAGATCTTGAATAATACTATAAAGGACTACTCTCCTAGGTTTTGCAGATCCTAAAGTGTAGAGGAAAAGTGTAACCTAGCTTTTCTTATTCGTTGGCCAATCCCTCAAGGCAAATTAGTAATTAGAATTGATGATTCTTTAAATTGCCCTTTTGAGATTAGGTTGGGAATTAAAAACAACAAACAACTTCCTCATCCAATTCTCTTTTTACCTGTATAATCCGAGGAGCCGAAATGTTATGTTGCAATTCCCTTACTACTTCCCCAACCAGGTAAGGGTATTCTTCTACCTGCTTGGCCAAATGTGCTTGGAGTGTAACGAGTATTGATGGTGGGCCTCCTTGAGATTGGTTAGAAGAAAAAATAGCTCCATCTTAGTAGGTTGTATAGCCTCAGTCTAAACCTCTACCAGTTTGGAAGTTGAGCCCCTCATGGGCACCACTAAGCCTTGTTTTTCTTAGGGATATTTATCCCCTATAGTATGTTTGTTGCCATACGCTCCTCTGTAGCCTTAGTAGAAATAGTGATATCCATTAAGGGCATATGCCTTGGAGGTGAGGGCATTGAAATAGTTATCCCTTGTGCTATTAATTCTTCTCCCGATGCAGAAGGTCCTTAGCTTCCATAATCCTTCTCTTATGGATAAGGAAGTTATCATATTCTAAATCTTCCCTGTCTTTCAATTTCCTTTTATTGTCATATGTGAGGGCCATGCCATTTTCTTTTAGTTCACTCAGCGTCTTCTCAATCCACTTCTTAGTAGTGGTCATGATCTTCACTATTATAGCTTCAACATATGTCTCCTCAGGCAAGCTCCAATCTAGAAGCGATAGGGGTTCCTTATACACCTATTTATCTTCATACTCAGGATCCAAGACCTTCCCATCATTGGATTTTAGCTGAGGTGGTACTTATAAACAGTCCAACATCTTGATCTGATTAAGAGTCAAGCATTGGTATCCTCTCTTCCTCACATCTTCCTCATTTATACAGTCAACCTAGAAATCTTCTATGTGAGGAACATGTAATTTCTTATTCACATATTTCTCCATCCTATGGTAAGGATCAAAATATCTCATCAAAGGAAACAATTGCAAATGTAACATCTATAGCTGTAGACCTCAGATCCCATAGCATTATCAATCTTTACACGAGTACCAATTGATTTCCATTGGAAACTAAACATTCCCTCTCTTGTTATTCTTTATGCATGTCTCATAAGAGGGAATGATTTGTCTTGTAACCTCCAATAGCACTACCTTGTCTATGGGGTAATGTGGCAACATGAAATGATTCCTTTCAAAACCTTCCATTCTAATATAGGTAAAAGCAGGGAACTAGATAAACCAGGCCCCATGAGGCTGTATCAACTCTTGAGGTTCTTTGGAGAGCCTTTTGGCTTGATCACCCTCCATTAACTTGACTAGATGCATGAGCAAACAATCATTCACAGTCTTATAATGTTGAATTGACTGCATACTTTTTAGATGTGGATATAATTCCCACACTGCTTGGTTGGTAGGTTGATGACCTAGCCTTCTGAAGGTGTACAGTCCATTGGGTTGGGCTTTGTAGGTGCATGCATAGACAACATAGGATGTCATGTAGAACATCTTCCTCCTTTTCCTCCATACTACCATTCCTTCGTGAAGAGGATTGCTTATAATCTTGGCCCATTGGGCTACCTTATTCTTATCTTTGACCAAACATATTAAACCAAACATCTAGGGTTCAAAAGTCCCAGCATCTTTCTTCCCCGCCATTTTACTGAGCAAGGCTTTCATATATTGTACTTCCAAGTTGAAATCATACTTATACAAATGTTGGGGCACCTTGGCCATGACATTGCTAGTTGGATCCCTCCACGATGTGAATATGATCTTTTTATAGTCAGCGAGGTTATTATTGAATTCTGCAGTCAGTGCATCTAGATTTATTTTGAAAATATCTCAGTCCTTGGGCAATTTGAAAGCTTTTGTGATGCCCTTAATGGATAAATCAGTGTATACTCACCCTTGATGCTCCACTCTCTTGCTCACTACATTGTACTTGTGGGCGCATTCAATGACCAACTCCAATGCCTCTGTAGAATACAAGAATTTAACGACATAGAACATCCTCGTTGATATCACATTCTTCAGTATGGGTTTATTTTCTCTAGCTTGAACTCTTTGCCTAAAGGCATCCAGATCTATCTACCCACAATGTGTATCTAGTGTGAAGCCAAATTTGCACCACATGTCACTGAGAGTAGGGAACATAGTCAGTTTGAACTCGGCATGTTGACGATCTTGACGCTTCTGCATCTTGTCATGCATAACATAGGTATCCATAATTAACTCTAGCATTATGTGTCCAAAGCAGGTAGATTACTTTTCATTCACTGAATAATTCAAAATCCATTATAACCCACATGTGAATATGAATTTACCTTCGTAACAAAGGAATTTACCTTCTGGTAATATGTGATAATACTATAATGGTTAAATGAAAGTAAAGGGTTTGTTGTATTCATACTGATAGCTAAGATATCAACCTTAGTATGGATATGCAATGGATACTGTTTAGCTACGCAAACACCATTTTAGTTCTTTGTAATGCTGCCTCCAGTCGCTTGTAATGTCACCTTTAATCTGCCTTTAGCTCTCTGTAATTTTGAAGGAATGCTTTGATAATTGATAATACTCAATTAAATTTTATCTTTAGGGAATTCACTAATTAGGGTACATTAATTGATAACTCTACAGTTAGGTGAGTCATTACCATTTAGGCGCGAGAGAGTTTAACAGTCGACAAAGCATTGCAGGCAAAAGCGTATTTTGAATTTAAAATTCCAATGACATTAATGTATGGTATTTAAGGCAAGACTTGATATGGATATGTGGAGCATGACATCTAGTGCTAAATATCCAATGCATAACATCCCTTTGACTTTCACTAAGGGTTGAATGGATATCATGGTTTGAATAGGGTGACATTAGCAAGGGTGGTGCAGGTGCACCTAACCCACAGTGGCCTTCATGAGGCATTTAGTTGTTTTATGCTTAGTTTTCTGTTTTCAATAAGGTCCTAAATGGACATTAAATGTAATAAGGTCTAAATTGACCATGCTTTTACTATTTTTAGATAGTTTGTTGGAAAATTGTTAAGTTTGTTAGATCGGTTGGGTCTCCCAGTTGCTTGGAGACAAATCGGTACTACTGTTGTGAGTAGTTAAAATGCCCTAGATCAGGTCATTTGTGATCAATGAGGAATCTGATAGGGGTCTGAGATAGAGTCTGATATTGACATTTTTGTAATGAATAGTTGATCTGTGAGACAGTTGTATATCATTTCTGCAAGCAATAAAGAGATTCTGTTTTGTGTCATTTTTCTATTTGGATCTCACTGTGTAATCAAATTGTTGTTCTGGTGGGTGTATGGATTCGTTTATCCATTCCACCAGTTGATTCTTTGAATTGGTGGAATGGGAATGTACAGTAGTTTAGGGTTTAGTTTGCATTTTCTATTTGTTCGCATGCATGTTTGCAGGATCACAGGCCAAAGATGTTGAAAACCCTAGCATGGGTATGTGCTAGGTCGTACAGGTTAGAAAGCATCTGAAAAAATCACTTGAGAAGTGGATCGGGTCATCGTTGGGAGTTCGGTGGTTCAAAACGAAGAAAATCTGCAAGTTTGAAGAAAATATATAATTGGTGTATATATCGCTTTTGTATGCGAGATATATAATCTGTGAGTATATTGCTTTTACATGTTGCGAGTATATCGCTTTTGTTTCATCGCTGTTGTATGTTGAAACATGCAGTGAGATATACAAGTCTATCACATATACATAGGAGAGAGAAAGTTTGAGATTCCCTATCGGCATACAAAGAAGTCAAGGGTTGGTCAAAGTTCCTGTGTATCTGTCAATTGTATTGGACGGATTGTATGTGTTAGATGTACATCGGACATGTACATTGAAAATATACAAAGGCAATCAGCGGGTCAAACATACATCAAAGGCATATTCGAAGGAATATTCAGTGAATGTATATTTTGGTTTGTATGTGATAAAGACACAATGAAAAAGATGCATCGGGTTGATGCAAAAAGTGACTGGTCAGGGCGGTAGTCCGAATGCATGTTGGAAGGTTCTTTTGTCTACAGATACAATACACCACCGGCGGTAGGAGGTAAGGGGAACCAGTTTGGTAGGTTGAAATTTGTATGTATGTGGCCGATACGTTGGAGTGACAAAGGAGATCGGCAGGAGGTTTAAGGTGTTCGCCGATATTGAAGCTCCCGCCGATAGGCGAAAAGTCGAGTATCCATCGGTGAGAGAAAGGGCTTCGGCGGTAAATGGTTTTGTTTCACTGACGATGGCTGGTCTGGTCGACAAACAGTGCAAATACTTCATTGGTGAAGCATAGGTGATCGGGGCATGGTTATTTTGTCCGGCCGATGGAGGATGTTTTGCCGATGGCAAACAAAAAGGGGACTTTATAAATTAAAGTTTGTGTGCATATTTGGAAATGCATAGAAATACATTGATAATTGTATGTTAGGGTACCTATTGGTGGTGGATGCTCTGCATCAAAGGGTCTGGGTCAAAGCTCGTTGACTGGGGGGAAGTAGGTGATGTGATCTCATTTGATCTCAAAGGTCAGGATATATGAAATATCCATGGAAAAATATTCATTACACCATATCTAGTTGAAAAGTCAATGTTTCAACACGTGGACTGTAATGCTCATCTGGGATATGGATATGGATATGGATAAGGATATGGAAAAAAATTCAGTGTCAAATATACGATGCAAAAATATCTAGTTGAAATGTTAGCAGATCGAGCATTTGGAATACGATGCTTAGAGAAGGATGTAGATATGGACATAGATATTGACATTTTGAAAATTATCCTGTCCCAAAATATCCATTGAAAAATATCCATACATAGGGAAGTTCATCGATTAGAATAAATTTGACGACCAACATGAGGACGTGGATATGGATTTGGACAAGGATATAGATATTTGGAAATTAATTATATCCTGTTGAAATATCCTATCCGGCGGATGGTTTTATGATTTGCTACGATAAATTTGACAGTTAGGGAACATATATGGAAATGGATATTTAGAACGTAATATCCCGGAATATGCTAAGCATTCGGTTGAGATGAATATCGATTCAACACAATTCAATGATGGTTTTAGGTCCAAACATTCTTCCAACATTCAAGAACTAGCATTAGCACTAAACATAACACTAGGAATGGATATGATATTAGAATCAGACATGATATTAGATACCTGTGATATCTACATCCCTTTGACTAGAATATCCATTTGACCAAAATTTCATATGGATATAACTTGCTCATTTTAGCAAATTTCAACATGGTGTAAAAGGAAAAGTTGGTCAGAATCAAATCCTCTATCTATTTATAAATTTTATAGGGAGATACCTGTGACTTGAAATTTAAATTGGATTTTGAGACAACATTTTACCATACCGCTCGAAGGGAAAATAGACAAGCAAGACAAAAGCAAAAGTTGGGTCCCTATTTTGCTAATGTGAAATGGGGCATGTTGTGAAGCACACAACTTTCCACCAAAGAAAAACACCAAATTTAAATACATTTAAGAAAGAAGGGAAAATTTAGACATAGTATTTCTAATTTCCATCATGTATGGATATCCTAATCTTGATCAGATGAAATCATGTTTACCAATGAAACCAAATTATGAGAAGGGATGCAAGTGTGTGCATTTGATTCATTTCCTTTCTTTTGAAGAGGTTGAAAGTGAAAGTAATTAGTATTAAGCTACATAGTTTGATTTAACCTTTTAATCTGATCCTGGATAGAGCCTTGCTGCCAAGCAAGCATCCATAACCCCAGTAAGGTTATCACTATAATTCCCCTAAATAGAGCCCCACTACCAGTCAGGCATCCATAGCCCTGGTAGGGTTATCTAGATGACCTAAAGAGAGTAAGTTTCTTTCCTTTTTGATTTTAAATATTTCCCTTTTATGTAAGATATATTATTTGCGTTCATTGTTTACATAGTAATGGGACCTGCTATTAGGCTAGGAATTATAGTGCTAGCAAAGGAAAACCTTTAGATTTTTCACTTAATGCAAACACTTACACTTTCAACCAATCCTAAGAACCTTAGGTGTGTTCATTTGATGATCCCTTCAACAATCCTCATTATGATTGGTGAATGTGATTTCACAAACTAAATCAATACAACCAGACCTGTAGAAGTTACAAACTATCTAAGAGTTTAGGATTCTTTCCTAAATTCTAGAAATTTTGTTGTTTTCTAAGATGAAAGGTGCTCTCAGTGTGCCTGACCAAAACAAGGGCTCAACAAACAGGTAGAAACATAGAATAGGCAACTAGCTATACAAGCAAATATTTACATATATACACAAATTCAGGATTCTTTCAATGCATCAGGCTTGGAAATAGTGTTTTAAGAATGATCCATTGACAGGCATTGGAACATTCTCTCTGGTTGAGGTCTTCAACCTATATGTACTATCTCCCAATATTTCAGCTATCTGGAAGGGACTTGTCCACAGTTTATCAAACTTTCCATGATCTCCTTTCTTTTCATGAGCCCTAGGATAAGACAAGGTTAGATATCTAAAAAATCTTAACTTTGACCCTTTTATCAAACCAACATTTGACAATGGCTTGGTGTTTGGAGAAATGATCAATGGCGTGATCCCTCTTCTCCTCTAGATGTAAGAGTTGTAGCAACCTAATCTCTAGTTTATCATCTAGACCTAGATATTCTTGGCCAAACTGTAGGGTAGGGATTTTCAAGTTTATGGAGAGTATAAGATCTAGTCCATAGACTAGTTGATATGGAGAATTACCTAAAGCTGACTTGATTCTGGTTCTATCAACCCATAAGGCATATTTTAGCATGGTATTCCACTCCCTAGGGTTCTTCTCAACTAGTTTATTAATAATATATAACAAATTCTTGTTAGTAGATTCGACAAGTCCATTTCCTTGAGGATAGTAGTTAGATGAAAAATTTAGGGTAATACCATACTCAAATGTCCAGTTTGAAAACTTTAAAGATGCAAAAGGTCCATTATCACATACTAGAGCATATGGGGCACCAAACTTGGTGATGATATTGTCCTCCAAGAATTTGATCACGACCTCCAATGTGCTTGAATTTCTTCTCATGGCATCAGTCCACCTGGTATAATAATCAGTAACTATTAGGACATACCCATGTCCAGCCAATGATGGAGGATTGATAGCTCCAATGAAGTCCTTCCCCCATTGTGCGAATGGGCACATCTCCATCATTGGATGCAATGGTTGGGCTACATATCTTTCTCTATTAGTGGCTACTTGACATGTATGACAATGCTTAATATGTTTAGCTGTCCTTGAAGATAGTGGACCACTAATATCCAACTCTAAGGATTTTGTGTGTTGTAGCTAGATGAGATCCATGAGCTATTCCAAATTTATCGTGCATCTCTTGCAAGACTTTGGTCGCCTCATGTCTATCAAGGCATATGAGATATATACCTTCATGGTTCCTTTTAAAGAGGAATCCTCCTTTGATCATGTAATTTTGATCCTTAACCCTCAATTCTCTTCTTTGAGATGCTTTTAGGCTCAATGGACACTCTACCTATGACTAGGATATCCTCTCATTTATCAAAATTAATTGCATTTAATTGGCTAACTAGGTTAGGATCTGTCTCGATAATCATTTGCATTAGAGCCTATCCTTGAACCAACTTCATCAAGGTGATATCTATATCATACTCTTGTAGAACAGTTATCCATTTGGCTCATTTTTCTTTGGGCTTGTTCTGCATCAACAATATTTTGATTGCTAAATCTGGCATGACAACGATCACTCTGCTTCTTAGGATGTAATGTCAAAACCTCTTGACTGTTTTGACTAAGGCCAAAGACTGTCGTTCAACATCAAGGTACTTCAATTCTACATCCTTGAATGGACTACTCAGAAAGCAATTAGGTTTTTCATCCTTTGCATCATTTCTTTGTGTTAACACAACGACACATATATGATTTGAAGGAAATGAGTATATGTAGAATGCCTTTGTGTAATTAGAGATGCTCAGTACTAGGGCATCAATAATTTCTTTCTTGATATCCTCAAATGTTGCTTTAGCTTATGATGTCCACTCTATCTTGGCATCCTTTTTCTTTAACACAGTGTTAAGTGGCCTTAGTATTTCAACAAAACCTGTTATAGATTTTCAGACAAAGTTGATCTTTCTAAAATAATATTTTAGTTCTTTCTTACTCCCTGGTAGCTAGAGTTTCATGATGGAGTTAACTTGATCAGGGTCAATGGCTATCCCATTCTCAACAACAGGATGTCCTAGAAACTTCCCGATGGTGATGCCAAAAACACACTTCTTGGGGTTGAGTGAGATACCATACTATTCACATCTTTGTAATACCTTTTGCAAATAAGTAATGTGATCTCCTCTAGCTTTGGAAAACACTATTAAGTCATCCATGTAGATGATAATACATTGACCAACTAAGCGTCTAAAGGCTATGTCCATGGCATGATGGAAAGTTGTGCCAACCTTGATTAGGCCAAAAGGCATCCTTCTGTATGCAAATATTCCCCTCTTGGTGGTGAAGGCAGTCTTCAATTGGTCGATCTTGTCAACCATAACTTGATTATATCCTAAAAAAATAGCTAGAAATGACATCATTTGAGCTCCATTAACCATTTGAAGCACTTCATCTAAGAAAGGAAGAGGATAATTATCCTTTTCTGATGCCTTATTGAGGTTCCAAAGTATACACATAACTTGATATCTCTATTTTTTTCTTACTGGGACTAGGTTAGCAACCAACGTAGAGTGCCTAACATGGAAGATAATCCATGTGGACAATAGCTTCTTAACTTATTTGAATATTAAAGGTTCTAGTAAAGCATTTACTGGTCTTTTCTTTTTCCTAAATGGCTTCATATCCGGCTTTAGCAGGATAGTGTGTGTGATGATTGAAGTATCACACATTTTGAGTTCATCATATGTCCATGCAATCACATGGATATAATCTCTCAAAGCCTGAGTTATCCCTTTTTGTTCTGAAGGAGTGCAGACTTTGCTGATCAAGACCTTCTTGGCCTCTAAATTTTTAGTTATATTGATGGGTTCATAATCCCCTCCATCTACTTTATGCATATCCTTTTATTTTATGATGCCATCCAGATCAAATAGTCTTTTGAGTTTGATCATCCCCTTAGGGATCTTGTTATCCTTTAAATTGATAATGGACTCTTCATCCCATTCCTAGTCATCTCAATTTTTTCTCATCTATCACTTGAGCTTTGAAGACATCTTGGTTGGCAATGAAGTCCAGGATGTGCTGATCATCCTCAAAAACTTGAATGTTAGTAACATTATCTAGTATTGAGGGAATGGACATTGTTACTAAATTTTGTTCACACCTAATTTAGTTGGACCTGATTTGCAGGTTGTTTCAAAAGGAGTAAAAGAAAACTTTTAAGTTATTGCAATTAGTGAATGTATGATGTCTTGACAAGAGGAAAACAATGATCACTTGTCATGATAATCCAATAGTCCAATTAGGACTGCCAAGCCATCATGACAAGTGAATATCCAATGGCAAGATATCGGACAATCAATGAAAGATAGATAATCTAACTAGTTTTATCTTTCAAGTATGAAATGATTGAATTATTCAAGTAATCAAAATTTAGTGTGAAAGAAAGGTATTTATAAAACTATCATTTCATATCATATGTTGAACATATGTTTCATATCAGTTTTAGTTATTCTATCCTATGCATTTGATTCAAAAAGAAACATGCATAAATCATTTGCATAAGGTAAAGTAACTGATCATGTTTAAATAAATGTTTAAATGTGTCCCACACAAGCCGTGGGAGTGACTAAACTGAGCAATGCTGACATATGCAAGCTATAGATCTGATGATAAAAGGAAATGAAAAGAACATATGAGAATATCAAATATCCATCATTGCCTTTTTGTTTGAAGGTTGATGCCCTTTGTTGATGGCTAGTCTTCATGTCATATCTTCAAGCTCCAGTCATATTAGTGTACCTGCAAAAAATTTGGGGAAAGTCCTGTTAGAAGCTCCGGATATTTAAGATTATCATATGCTTTTATCAACATACATATCAACTTACAGACAGTATGCATTTCATGTGAATGGATCAAATCAGACATGTGAAATAAATCAAATCATCATGAGAAAGATCAATAAACTTCAAGAGGTATGTTTTTATGCTAACTTATTTGTTCACTGTGCAGGTATAGGAAAAGTAATGTTGCTAATTTGAAGACATTAACACATGTGGCTCCCACAAGGGTTGAGCCCAACATGTTTTCCTTTTCTATTCATTTGAAAAGGATATCAAATGTAAAAGATAGGGTACATCATTCAAGATAATATTATGCATCATAGTAGTCAACTTGTAAAAGAGTGAAGACATCATGATAAAGTGAATAGGAGCAGTTGCTGCTATAAACTAAGATCACTTGATAAACAAACTATCAAGATCAGATCAAATATTCAAATTGCTTCATTATAGGTTACAAAAGAAGCAGTGATTCTGAACCAAGCTGCCCATATGCAGAACATAGAAATACAGTCATGTGAAGGTACTTTTCTTTATTTCCATGATCATTAAAATATCTTACTACTGTTCATATGTGCTATAAGTATGATAGTCATCAAAGTAGGTCAAACATCATAAAATCAAACCTTAAGATGTCATAGAAGTATACAAATGCAATGGAGGAAGATTTGTGATAAGTAGAGAATCAACTGAGAAGGAAGGACAAGACTGTCATTAAAAGGTGATCAAATAGCAGCATCATAGAATGCAGATGCACATAAAGTGAAAAGAGCCATTTCAGGATGATGAACTATCATTATAACATGTTCATATTACAATCAAACTGTAATGATATCCTTTAAGGTAGAGAGAAGAATAATGAAGGAAGTGATAGTTAATAGGAGGTAATTTGAGAAAACATTTTTGTCTTGTTCATATCATGAAATGAAGCACAACCATGCCATAGATTGGAGTATCATATAATCATTTCATCATCATGTCCTATTGAGCATCATGAAGTGGCAGAAGGTACATAGGATCCATTTCTCAATAAACATGACCATAGGAGAAATGATAGATGACTGAAATAGCTACAGGAAGAACTATGGAGGTTCAATACATTCCTAAGTATTCATGACATCTTTCTAATAGTTACAGTCATAGAAAAGAAAGAATGATCAAGATTAAACTATTTAAAGAATATCTAACAGTGATAGCTATAGGAGATCAGAATAGACAAGCTACAAGAGGCAGCAATGAAGGGAAAGATACATCAAGATCATTGCAAGACAAGATATATATGACGATACAAACTGTGCCTGAAAGGCCTTTTCAAAGAAATGAAACCCTCTATATTTTTGAAAATCTTGATATATTTTATAGGAGAAAGAAATATAGTAGGCTGTGATAGCAAGAAGGCATTTTCTTCTCCAAAGATGACAAATTTTCTCATATTTTAAAACCATTGTCGCAAATTTTTTGAATACAGTTAAGATAAGATACAGAAGAATGAAATGAAAAATATGGGTCATGCAAGTTGTAAGGAAAAAGGGTTTATGTGCAAATAAATGTACAAACCCTCTTAAAATTTTTGAAACCCTCAAAACATTCTTGTATCTATAGTGGAGAAAATAAAAGAGAAGGCATACATAGGCACGACCATGACCAGAAGGGTCATTTTCTTCAAAGAAATGCAATACCCTTGTAAATTTTGAAACACTTACATTTTTTTACATTTGCAGGGTCAAGAATGATACAGAAACAAGAAAATGCCATGGCCATACGAGAGAGATGATATTTTCTCAAAGGCAGAGACACCCATATATATTTTTTCAAAAAACCCTTATCATTTTATGAAGAACACAGTAAAAGTGAATGTAGATGGAGGAAAGCCAAATAAAAAAGAAGCTCACCTTACAGTTGAAGAAGAAAGAAGCTAGCAGGCCACAACCTTTCTTGTAAAAAACCTCTCAGATATGATATCACAATGCAAATAAAGAGACACAGGAACATGGAGAGTTTTGTTAGAAGTTGTAATGAATACACAGACACCATGGCTGCGACCCTGAAGGGAAAATCTACATAAATTAACAAGGAAATGCTAGTTAGGGTTTGGTATAATACTCACCTTTTCCTGCATCTTCATTTTGACACAATAATACTAGAGAGTTGACAAAGGAAACCATGAAAATGAAAAGAAAACCAGAGAAGCCAAACCCTAGTAGAGGCCATAACAAGGTTGCAGAGCTAAAAAATGGAGAATGCAAAATGAAAAATGAAATGATCTTCTATGGTTTCTTCATGCTTTTGTTGGATGAAGTTTTCCTCTTCTCTTTTTTTGACTTTGCAAACAAAAACAAATCATTGCCTTATCCATTGGGTTCAAGACTACAGTCTTGAGAGATTCCTAGTCATCATGCCAAGAAGGGGCCATGGGCTGACAATCATATCTTTTTCTTTGAATATTTTGATAAAGTCAAAGGGTTGATCATTGTGAGATAAGGCTTTGGTACCTTTATTTTCCCTTTTATCATGGAGGTCAACTAATGATGTGGTCAAAATGCCTCATGTGAAAAACATGGTCGAAGATACATTGAAATCATATGCAACATCGTTGAGAGTCAAAGATTCTTCAAATCATGCATGGTGAAGGTGTAGTCAAACTCTTTTCATACCTTATGCATTTTTAATGTATCAAAGGTCAAAGCAGGAAGAACATATGAAGGCAGGGTGATATAAAGATTGCATGAGGATTTTGAAGACAAGTGAAATACAAAGTGGATAAGGTAAAAAACAAGGTGGTAGGATATTACTACATGAACAATGCATGTATAAGGATAAGGTGAGGACTTTTTTCCATGATGAAATTTACATGATACCTTATGAAGACAAGGGGATGTATTTTACCTTGGTGCATTTGAGATGCAAATTTAAGATTTTTTTATACATGGAGGCATAAGGGGGTATTTTCTTTCTCTTAAGACCTATTTTTGGCATCAAATCATGCAAAAATATGCAAAATTGGGCAAATGTAAAAGGAGAAATAAGGTGATTATTTTCTTTTCATCTATCATGCATGATTTTACAACTGAGAATCAATGTAAACAAATAATAAAGTAGTATTTTATAAATTACTTTATTATTTTTCACAAGTTGTAAAATCATGGAGTTAGTACAAAATGTAACTAATAATAAAGTAATTAGCACCTAATTACTTTATTCTTTGCTCACATCAATTTTGTAATGCAAAATCATGCAAAATAGATGAGTTGAGTTAACTGAAGCTATTTGGAGACTTTTGCATGGTTTGGAGGACAATTTGGGGAGTTTTGGTCAACTTCTTGGTCAAACACATGGAGAGGATCAATTTGGAGCTATTTTTGCTCATTTTAGGGTAGTTTTGACCCTTATTTTTAGGGATTTCTTGGTTTTCTCATGGATCAATTTTGAGGGCTTATTTTTAGAGGTAGTTAGTTGCAGTTATTTTTTGATGCCTCTTGGAGAGAGTAAACTATATATTGTAAAGCAAAACTTTACACTGTGAGAGAGAAACAGGTTTTGTAACTCATTGATTACAGATTTTATAGAGATTACAACAGGTTACAGGTTCCATTTTCTTGTCTTTATGAAATATTTTCCTTTATTTTTCATTGGAATCAAGTGTTTGCCTTTCCATTAATGCTAATTGTATGAGTGATTTGATAAAATTTTATTATGTTTAAAATATCAAAACCTTTAAAATTATTGTCTCATTTTTACTTGCAAGTGTTAAGCATAGTGATATCACAGGTCTTAGGTTGTGCTATTGAAGTTTGTTTTCCTTCATGTTGTGAAAAATCCTTTTTCTTTCATAAAGAAGATAATTTCTAGCCTTCCTTAGAAACATTATTGTGATTACATTGCCAAAAGTGGATTGCATGAATAGATTTCTGAGATCTATTGTGAGTCAGATTTGCAAGTTTTCCATCAAAAAATTAGGTGGATCACCACATTTATAGTTTTAGTTTTAGTGATTCCATTAGATATTTTTTACCCTTTTCCTGCAAAATTTATTATCTTATCAAGGGAACCAGCCCATCTGGAGGTTCAAGTTCACCATAGGTCACCCACAACCTGAACTTGATCCCATGTTTCGAAGGATTGCAGAGTTTTCATAGCTTTGCATAAGGGTGCAATCCTAATCGACAACAAATACCAAATCAACTAAAAATCTTTTTATCCTTGATATTGTTAATGGCTCTAATGTACTGGCTTCCATGGCCAAAGCATCATCTCAATGATTGAGCTTTCTCGGTACATTAGTGATGTTGAAGGCATCAAAACCTTCTATTAAGTCCCACACTCAATGCCTATAGTTGAATAGACATTTGTAATTATAGGAATGCTGATTTCTCACTTTCTTAACTACCAACTTAGAATCTCTGAAGACATGAAGGAATTTAACCTTCTTTAATACAAACAATAGACCATGAATCAAGACTTCGTATTCCACAATGTTATTGGTGCAATGGAATTGTATCCTGTATGTTGCCAAGAATGACTTTACTTATAGATTTATGAGATCAATTCCAACCCCAACACCTTGCTTGGACTTGGATCCATTAAAATTTAATATCTACGACTTATCATCAGGAGAATCCTTGTTAGGACCTTTCTTTCTCTTAGCCCTTGAGGTGCTTCCTTTAGCAATCCACTTCAATTTCTATGGTTCACATTGGTTTGACATGTTCTATTTCAATGGAATGGGAGTATCTGGATATTCAAGTGTTTGGATGTCATGTGATTGGACATATGTACAAGGGTCACCTTCTGTGATTTTGATGTTATCCAAAACTTAGGTTCGTAATATCAGGAAATTATATGGAGCTAACCTGATAATTTCTGATTCAATTTTCAGAATCCTTGGGATTTGGTATTGTAATGGATGATCTCTTTCCTCATCTCTAGATTATATTTTCTCAGGGACTTCACTCAGAAAATTAGGTCTTCTCCCTAAATACAAGCATTCTTTCTTCTCATTCAGGTCGAGACATAGTGCACACATGGTTTTGAAATGTGAAGTCCTATGCAACCTGCACCATCCCGTCAACAAGGTTTGTCTAAGAAGAATTCCTTGCATCCTGTACATTTGGATCTCCTTAGACAAATGTCTTTCAAACTCACCTAAGGCACCTCCTCCATCTTCATATGAGATTTCATGAGATTTCATGATTGGATTCCACCAGGATATTAGTTTTAGGTGTAATTTGATCCACTTCATTATTTTGATGATATTCAATAATCATATGATTCATCCTTGGTTTAGCCTCTATACATATTTGATATGGATACCTCTCCATGGCAACCACATATGCGAAAGTTAGTCGCCATATATCCATCGATTGTCTTAGACAAATCCCCACTTAGTAATATACTATATGTATTAGGGATGTTAACTACCTGGATGTCAATAAAATGTTGGACCCTAGGGTCAGAAGCAAACTACATATGGATATGAGTTAGTTCACCTATGACATTGACCTTAGACTTATCTAGTTGGGTGACCTCCTTCAATGATTTGGCAGGTGAGAGACCTAGGATTTGACAATGGATAGTGGTATGACATTGGTAGATGCTCCAAAATCTACTAAGAAATTATGTAGGTTCTTTCCAAATATCCTCAAGGTTAGGAGAAATGGAGGAGACTCAGCCTTTCCTTTATAGACTGTCAACTGTGCATCTGCAGCATGGACCTACCCTTTATCCTTAGGATTGAATGGAACATACTTATGTGGAGGGTCTCTTGTTTGGATGTTGCTAGGGATATTTTCTTTCAATGAAGGCTCTTCTAAAGACTTAAGGAAGGCTTTCTTTATGACTGAGGTCTTAAGAAACTCAAATAAGGAGAGACTGATCTTTATTTTCTTTATCTCCTCAACTAAGTAACTAACTCATCTGATTTAGATAGTTCAGTCATACCTTTGGCCAAGTTTGAGGATGAGGTGAAATGCTAGTTGATTCACCCTCAAAGGTACTAGATTGTTGCTAGCTATCACATTTGGAGGAGTGCTGAAGTTATTCGATGAAGAAAATATAGTTAAAGGTCCAAGTGGCCGATTACTATTGTTTTGAAGATTATAATTGTGTCCCCTTTGGAATTGTTGGAAGGCATGGACTTCATCCACTTCTTGGTCTAGTTCATTATCACTTTCAAAAGGGAAAGTGTAGTGTTTAACTACTAAGTCTAATTCTTCACACACTAGAGTGTAATTTTCATGCACTGAATTCAGTTGTTCTCTTGGGAATAAGGAACTTTTTGAAACCATAGCAGATTCATATCCTAAAGGGACAAGCTCATTACCTTCAAACAAGTTTTTATCTCTTTCTATATTTTACACTTCATCTTGGAATATGCTAGCAAGTATTCTGAACTGGGGACAATCCAAATCTGCATGAGCACCTGTGTTGTGA
Source organism: Cunninghamia lanceolata (assembly GCA_027924645.1). NCBI lineage: Eukaryota > Viridiplantae > Streptophyta > Pinopsida > Cupressales > Cupressaceae > Cunninghamia > Cunninghamia lanceolata. Next base: position 3,218,714 of record BSBN01000332.1, read on the forward strand.
ATTCTACACTAGTTGTTCAATGCAGCCTCAACCAAGTTGACTCTTGTTGTTTTCTTAGGTTATGTAGGAACCTAATTATCCAGAGGTGACAACAAACTTCCATTATTTGATCTGGTATTCCAGACCCTTGGAGGTTGCGGAGCATTATATCCTCTATCATTGGACCCTTTGTCATTGTAACCTCTATTATGTGGATTTTGACCATTACTCTGAGAATAGAGATTTTGATTCCTTAGTTGAGTTACTTCAGCAGTCAACCAGGAACCTCTTTAGTTGAGTTGTGATTTCCTTGACATCCTCCTTTTCTTCTTGGACTTTAGCTACTATATTGTCCTGAATAGGAGGGAAAAATGAACTACCATTTCCATTAGGCTTGATTTCAACATGAGTAGGTCCAAGATGCATTATCATTTGGTTATTTTCATGTGACGGGATCGTGTTGATTGGAGGAACAAGCAAGGGATTCATTAATGGCACGTGGTACATCTATGCTCTAGTAAAATTTATTGCATATGATTAAATACAACAGGAGGTCCTACACTTGGCAGAGGACCATGTCCTACTTGTTTCATCTTAGTATTAACTTTCACTACCTTTGAATAGGCACGAGATAGTGTCGTGATGACATGATTCACTCTCCTCACAAACATCATAGTTAAAGGTCTAGAGTAGAGTAATAAACTAGCAGAGCAACATCTTCTAGAATGTCATGCAGGGTAGTTAGCCTAGAGTATGCTCTCTAAAAGTGATCATTGAAGTTTGTGATGAACTCACCTTCTCTTCTCTTGATTCAATGAACTGATGGTACATTGTTGCTATGTTGATTAGAATTCTAAATTGAAATTTGAAGGCTTGATCCATTAATAACCAGGTAGTGATGGAGCATCTTGACAAGTTAACATACTAGCAGTATGTCTCTTCTCCAAGCATGTATGGAAAAGTCTACAAACCACATCCTCATGTTGGACTCTTGCTCTGAAGCAAGATTCTTTGAATGTTCTTAGATGATCTTCTACATCTTGATATGCATGATATTTTGGACAAAGCTTGTTTGGATTCTTCAACAAATTATTATATGCCACAAAGTGAATAGGTGATTTGACATTAAACAATGCCATGGGAGATTGTACAGGAACTACTGGTGTCACAGGGATAGTAGGTCTCAACTGTGCACTAGCAGAATGTGATCTTAGCTTCACAATAGGTAATTCACACAAAGGTCCACTGGATTTGGATTTGGTAGCAGGTCGATGCACCAACTCATGAATTTAGGATGAAATTTAAAGTTTTGGACCAAATATTTGCAAAGATACAGTCAAATGTTCTAAGGCTAGAGATATTTGTAGTGACTTAACTTAGGATGTGAAATGTTGATAGGATCTTTTAAAGAACACAATCCGAAGTAGACTAGGCACTCCTTCTAGTGCTAATTATGTTGATGTGGTAGTTTGTCACATACATATGAATAAAAGTTCTTACAACAAACCTTTACTCGTCTTGAAAGAATCCAAAATCTTTGAGAATTTGATGTCCCAGGTCTTCAATTGTCAGGTCATGACTGTTTGATCATCACTCATGGTTTGTTGTGTTCTATTGTTCCATTTTGGGGACTTACACCTTCACAGTTGTCTTCCTTCTCAAATGCAGTTAAATTCCACAAATATCCTATCTATTAAATCTAATCTACATATATTCTTAACAATTATATCAGATCCTCTAGTATCTAGTTGATATTTAAGTATACAAAAAAAATTGAACCTAACTTTGATTAATTCTTCTGAAACTATCTCAATTTTGATTAGTTCTTCTAAAAATATCTCAACTTTGATTATTTCTTTTGAAAATATCTCAGCTTTGATTAGTCCTTCTGAAACTATATCTCTTTGAACTAATCTTTACACATAGATCTTGAATTCAGCTAAAGATCCACTTTAAAGCATATAATTCACTGATATTTATGGTTATTTTCTTATGATTTGTCATTATTTCCAATGTTTTTACTATGATTTTATGAGATTAAGAACAACAAATCAAGTTACCAAATTAAAATCCTAAACTATTAAATTTCACCAGTGATCCACACACATATCTTGATATACTCATGAAATGAAGGAAATCTACTCATACTTCACTAGAAACATTCATAGTTACATATGAGAGATGCAAATTTTCAAGTAAATTGATTAACAAAAAGTGACAAGTTGAAAGCACTTCTAAAGAATGCAGCCATTCAACATCACGTACTAAAAATCAATGAAAGACTACTCAAGATTTATGATGTAATAGTAATATGCAACTTAATTTTATTATATATGCAAAGGATATACAAATATACATCAATATGAGAAAGAACCATAAGAAGAAGTCACAGAGTTACAAAATCAACAATCTCAGTGCTCAAAAGTTCATCAATTTAGTCTCTCCTTTTTACAAAATGATCAAGGTCCCTTTATAGAACAAGGACCTGAGATTGGTTACAATTGAACAACAGTCAGGATCTCTTCAAAAATATCAACGGTAAAAAAATGTGGCACATGATTGCCACTTGGAAATCTTGGGTAGAGTACAACTTGCAACAAAATATTCCTCAACATATTTACCTTCACTCCTGAATATCCTATTCGTCTGCTTTAAATGAATCTCCCCCCCACTATCATTCCTCTAGAATCTAAATTCTTGTATATATCATAAGCCTTCACAATGGTATCCATCTCAAATTTATCAAACTATTGCACCTTGACTTTTGCATATTATTGCATCTGCAACTGATCGCTTATGGATACCGACTTGCTTGTCTAATTATCCAACCTTCCCTTGTATGTCGTTATCTTCAAGGACAACTCCATTACTTGATCGATTACCTTCTCCAAGAAGTGATGTATAGGATCCTTCAAAATTGGATCAAACCGAGCTTTAAATGTCCCTATGGAGACTTTCTCATCATATGTTTCTTTGTCATCCATCAGAGTACTAAGTAACTCTTCAAGGATTTCCATTTCATCTGTTAACAAATCATGTACTTTAGTGCTAATATCTACTTTGAATCTACATCCCTAAAGAATATCTGTTTCAAACTTCAAATCTTTTATCCATGTGGATATCTTGGGCATAGTCTGCAATTTTAGAATGTTATGCTTAAGCAACACCTGATCATCCAATTTCCTGGCATTCTTCAATTTATTGAGGTCTTGATCATCCTAGTCAAGCCTCTTAGCACATTCTTCCTTTAGCACATCATTTTTTGTCTTGATATAATCTAAAGTGTCCCAATTGGACAATGTTGTTTGTATTATTTCTTCTCCACTCTCCATGAACTTGGTAAAACAACTTTGCATCACCTATGCTTGATGCTTCTTTGCATCAAGATCATTTATTTCATCCTGACTTACTAGTGTCAATACTATTGGAACTTCCATTATTTGGGTTCTAAGAGAAATTAATCCCTTAATAAATGCTTGAAGCTGGGCAATGCACCCCTTTAATTCTTTATTCTTCAGCATAGTCTTTCGGATGCAAGCTACTACTACCTCCATACTACCTTTCAGATCTTCTATTTATTTTTCAGCCATTACATGCCTAAGGCCTACTATAATTATTTGGTATTCATTGGTTGATATTTATCCTTTGGCCTTATCCATAGTGGGCACAACCAAATGTGTTATCCTACGTTTGGTCATAGTGTCTCTTTTGATAGCAGACACAACCCTTGCCTTGCACTTGGTCTTTATTTCATCAATTGAGAATAAATATTTAAAATCAAAAGGAATAACATCTATAGTAGGATCCATTACCTCAGATGCAAGTCACCCAGGTACATCTTGTGTTGGTTCTCAATGTGACCATCCTTAACTACTATATTGTTATCTTTATCCTAATCTTCTCCTTATGTAAGCACCTCCTCCTCTTGAGGAACTTCTTGCTGAGGCATACCTTCTTCTTGAGGGATCTCCTGATATGGCATATTCTCTTGATGAAGAACTTCTTATTGTTTATCATTAGGGATCTTAGCTTCCTGATGCATTTCTATATCCTGTGCATCTTGTTGCTCAGTTTTCCCTGCTTGTTGCTCTTGTTCTTCTAGCCTTTTCTCAACATGATCCTCAGTTTGTTTGTCTTCTTCCTCTGTGAGGATGTCCTTAGTAGCTTCTTCCATGGAAGTATCATGGACACTCTCTTCTTTCCTATCCAAAGGAGTGGTATCCTTAACCTCTATGTTTGTTCCCACTAGATAGGACAAATCAATTGCCTCTAGGCTAGTTATCCTACCAACCAAATCATCTAATTGTTCTTGAACAATTGGTTCTTGAGATGATCCTATCCTCTCTATATCAGATATGTTTTGTACTTCAGGATATTTTACCGGCTCATGATTCTCTATTTCCTTAATGTCTTGTTCTTGTTGAGGCTTTTGTTGACTTTCTACCACTTCTACTTGAAGTGGTTCCTAATGTGATGGCACTGAAGGTGTAAGAAGTGAACCAACTAGATCATTGGCCACATCTTGTGTGAATTCATCATCCATTAAGTCTATGACATGACTTAAGGATAATGACAACTCTCCAACCATGGCTTGCTCTATAGCCTTTGCTTCCTCAACCAATTCTCTTTTTACCTATATAATCTAAGGAGCTTGAATGTTATGTTGTAATTCCCTTACTACTTCCCAAGCTAGGTCAGGGTATTCTTCTACCTGCTTGGCCAAATGTTCTTGAACTATAAAGGGTACTGATAGTGGGCCTCCTTGAGGTTGGTGAGAAGAAAACAATAGCTCCATCTTAGTAGGATCTGTATCCTCAATCTGAACCATCGGTTTGGAAGTTGAGCCCCTCATGGGTGCCACTAAGCCTAGTTTTTCCTTAGGGATATTTATCCCCTGTAGTATGTCTATTGCCCTACACTCCTTGGTAGCCTTAGTAGAAATAGTGATAGCCTTTAAGGGTGTATCCCTTGAAGGTGAAGGCACTGTGGAAATAGTTATCCCTTCTGCTGTTAATTCTTCTCCTGATGCAGAAGGTCCTAGTTCAACAAGCTTAGCTTCCATAATCGTTCTCTTATGGATAAGGAAGCCATCATATTCTAAATCTTCCCTATCTTTCAATTTCCTTTTCTTGTCATGTGTGAGGGCTACACCCTTTTCCTTTAGCTCACTCAACTTCTTCTCAATCCACTTCTTAGTAGTGGTCATGACCTTCGCTGTTATAGCTTCAACATATTTCTCGTCAGGCAAGCTCCAATCTGGAAGCAATAGGGTTTCCTTATACACATGTTTCTCTTCATACTCAAGATCCAAGACCTTCCCATCATTGGATTTTAGTTGAGGTGGTACTTCTAAACAGTCTAATGCCTTGATCTGATTAAGAGCCAAGTGTTGGTATCCTCTCTTCCTCACATCTTCCTCATCTATATAGTTAACCTAGAAATCTTCTATGTGAGGAACATGTAATTTTTTATTCACACATTCCTCCATCCTATGGAAAAGGATCAAAATATCTCATCAAAGGAAACAATTGCAAATGTAACATCTATAGATCTGCCTTAGAGTACTTAGCATTATCAATATTTATACATGAGTACCAATTGATTTCCATTGGAAACCATATATTCGCTCTCTTTTTCTTCTTTACATATGCCTCATAAGAGGGAGTGATATGTCTTGTAACCTCTATTAGCACTACCCTGTCTATGGGGTAACATGGTAGCATGAATGGATTCCCTTCAAAACCTTCCATTTTGATATAGGTAAAAGTGGGGAACTAGATAAACTAGGCCCCATGAGATTGTATCAACTCCTGAGCTTCTTTGGAGAGCCTTTTGGCTTGATCACCCTCCATTAACCTGACTAGGTGCATGAGAAAACAATTATTCACAATCTTATAATGTTGAATTGACTTCATCCTTTCTAGATGTGGATAGAATTCCCACACCTGCATGGTTGTTAGGTTGATGCCCTAGCCTTCTAAAGGTATATAGTCCATGGGGTTGAGCTTTGTAGGCACATGCATAGACAACATGGGATGTCATGTAGACCATCCTCCTCCTTTTCCTCCATGCTACCATTCCCTCATGAATAGAATCACTTATAATCTTGGCCCATTGGGCTACCTTATTCTTATCTTTGACCAAATATATAAAACCAAACATCCAGGGTTCAAAAGTCTGGACATCTTTCTTCCAAGCCATTATGCTGAGCAAGGCTATCATATATTGTACTTCTAGGTTGAAATCATACTTATACAAATATTAGGGCATCTTGGCCATGACTTGACCTTACTAGCTGGATCCCTCCATGATGTGAATATGATCTTTCTATAGTCAGTGAGGTTATTGTTGAATTCTATAGCCAGTGCGTCTAGGTTTATTTTGAAAATATCTAAATCCTTGGGCAATTTGAAAGCTTATGTGATGCCCTTAATGGAGAAATCTGCGTATACTCACCCCTGATGCTCAACTCTCATTCTGACTACATTGTACTTGTGGGTGCCTTCAATGACCAACTCCAATGCCTTTGCTGCATATGGGAATCTAATGACATGGAACATTCCCATTGATATCACATTCTTTAGTATGGGGTTATTTTCTCTAGCCTGAACTCTTGCCTTGAAGGCATCCAGACTTGTTTCCCCACAATGTGTATCTAGTGTGAAGACAAATTTGAACCATATGTCACCAGAAGTAGGGAACATAGTAGGTTTGAACTCAACATCACGATGATCTTGACACTTCTACATCTTGTCCTGCATAACACAAGAATCCATAATTAACTCTACAATTATGTGTCCAAAGTGGGTAGATTACTTTTCATTCATTGAGCAATTCAAAATCCATTATAACCCACATGTGAATATGAATTTACCTTAAAAATTTACCTTCATAACAAAGGAATTTACCTTCTAGTAATATGTGGAATACTGCAATGGTTAAATGAAAGGAAAGGGTTTGTCGTATTCATACCTGACAACTAAGATATCAACCCTAGTATGGATACACAATAGATACTATTTAGCTGCGCAAACACTATTTCAGTTCTATGTAATGCTAGCTCCAGTTGCTTGTAATTGTTAGGGTTTAGGTAGATCAGAGCAATAAACACTAACAATTATATGTAGATTAAATAACCCAAATATAACAATGAAGAATAACACAAAAGAGATCAACACATAAATTTAACATGGTTCACCCAATATGGGCTACATCCACAGAAACTTAGCCATCCAATGATTTTATTGTCTAGTAAAAATAGATTACAATCTCGCGAATGTGTTGCCATAACATACATCCCAACTGCTTACAACAAGATTTTTTGGAAGCTTCTAGAATTAGGGTTTTACAATATCATTTTTCTTTTGTCGGTTAACAAAAATTAACAACTGACCCCAAACCCTAGCAAGGATACATTACAAATGTACAACAATTGCATGATCAGTCGCCACATACCAACAATCTCCCACTTGGAGACTAATCAAGCTCCACACCAAACAATCTCCCACTTAGAGACTGATCCTGGACGACACTACTGCACTTGCAACTCCCACTAGATTATAGGCTTGGTTGGTTTCTTATATCCACCATTATCAGTCATGAAGGCCAATGAAACTGATGAGGAAATCATTTTCTCCCATGTAACTACCTTTGTGAACATATCTGCAAGATTCTCACTTGTGTGAATTTTCTCTAGCTTCAATTGTCCATCCTCCAAAACTGACCGGATGAAGTGGCATCTAAGATGTATGTGCTTAGTTTTTGAATGTGGAGATGAATTCTTAGCAAGATAAATAGCACTCTAGCTATCAGTGTACAAAGGGCTATCTTCTTGTGATTTCCCCAATTCTTCCAAAAAAAATTGTAACCAAATCATCTCCTTGCTAGCTTCCATAGTAGCAACATACTTAGCTTCAGTGGTTGAAATCACAACAACCTTTTGCAGCCTTGAAATCCAACTAACTATAGTACCTCCTACAATAAAAACATACCCTGTAGTACTCCTGCTATCAATATCACCTGCCAGATCAGAGTCAACATATCCTTTTAGAGTAGAATTTGTTCCTCCAAAACATAGTTTCTTTGAAGTAGTACCTCTCAAATATTAGAGAATCCATTTTACTGCATTCCAATGTTCCATTCCCAGATTGTTCATATACTTACTCACAACTCCCATTGCATGTGCAATATTTGGCCTTGTGCATACCATTGCATACATCAAGCTGCCAATTGCTGATGCATAAGGTATCTTAGACATTTTGTCTTCCTCCTCTTGTGTCTTTGGACACATCTCCTTAGTCAACTTAAAATGACTAGGTAAAGGTGTACTAATTTCTTTTGCATTCTACATGTTAAACCTTTTCAACACCTTCTCTACATACTCACTTTGAGACAAAAATAATTTTCTGTTTGTCTTGTCCCGTGTGATCCTCATACCAAGGATTTGTTTTGTTGCATCCAAATCCTTCATAGCAAATGAATTTGCTAATTTCTACTTAAGGTAATTAATATGCTACATGTTAGACCAAGCAACAAGTATGTCATCAACATAAAGCAACAGGATAATATAGCTTCCATTACCCAATTTCTTAAAATAAACACAATAATCAAAATGACATCTTTTGTAACCTTGTTCAACCATAAAACTATCAAATTTCAAATACCATTGCCGAGGTTCTTGAATTAGGCCATACAAACTCTTCTTTAACCTGCACACAAATTCCTCCTTACCCTTGACCTCATATCCCTATGGTTGTTGCATGTATATTTCCTCTTCCAATCCCCATGGAGAAATGTTGTTTTCATATCTAGCTGTTCAAGATGCAAGTCTTCCGCAGCCACAAGACTTAGAATAGTTCTAATAGAAGTCATCTTTACAACCAGAGAAAATATTTCATCAAAATCTATACCTTTTTTTTTGTGCAAAACCTTTTACCACAATTTTGGCCTTATATCTTTTCTTGCCTCCATCTTCTTTCAACTTGTAAACCCATTTATTTAGAAATGCTCTTTTACCTGTAGGTAATTTGACTAAGTCCCAAGTCTGATTCTACAGCAAGGAATCCATTTCCTCTTTCATGTCTAGCTCCCACTTCTTTTTGGTATCTACCCACATTGCTTCTTCATAATCTTCAGGTTCACTCTTCTTCTCTTTCCCAACTTTGAGAAATTGAATTCTTTTCTATTTTCCATAAACACAATTTTTGCAGAAATCCAAGTCAATCTACTTCAGACTTGGTAGCAACTTTCTGGAGTGAAGGATCTTCATCCCTTTCTCACTCATGCGCCCAAGTCTATGGTGCCACAATTCTATTTCTGTCCTTGTAGCAAGTGCTATAACTATCTCAGTAGTAACTGTTTCTATAGCAGCTAAGGTAGAATAAGTATTACTAGTACACAAATACAATGTGCCTACCTTTTCACCTTTAACTACTACTAATGCACCTTTAGTGACCTTCCAGACTTTGTCTGAAAAGGTAACTATGCAACCTTCACTACCCAGTTGTCCTGCAGAGATTAAATTCCTTCTCAAATTTGCAACATGCCTTACCTCCTATAGAAACCATTCATTTCCATTCTACAACTTGATTTTTATCTTTCCTTTTCTAATAATTTGACAGGTTTCATCATCACCCAAATATACCTGTCCAAAATCACCTTGAACATAATCTACAAAATATTTCCTATGGGGTGGCATGAAATGAAGCCCTTGAATCTATTACCCAAGAATCATTAGCATTATCTAAACACAAAATTAAAGCATCCTATAATTTATTACTTAAAACATTAGCTTCCTTACTATCATCATGTTGTCTGTCTCCTTGTTTACCGTTTCGAGACCAACAATCCTTCTTCAAGTGTCTTGACTTTCCACAGTGCCAGCAATCCATTCTTCCTTTGGATTTAGATCTATCTTTCTTCGACTTCCCTTGTGACTTCCCACAATTTTTTGGGCTTTTTCCTCTCTCCTTTGTTCTTCCCCTATTCTCTACAATCAAAGCATTACCCGATGTTGAACTCTCACCTGTGCTTTTCTGTCACATTTCCTCGCTAAGGATAACACCAACAACATCATCAAATTTTGAAGTATTTGAACCAGAGATAGAGTTACTTATAGCCATTACCAAGCTATTCCATCTTTCTGGCAAAGAACATAAAACCAAGAGAGCCCTCACCTCTTCATCAAATTTCACTTTTACAAAAGTTAACTGATTGATAATTGTATTAAACTCATTTAAATGATCTGACACATATCCACCTTCAATCATTTTCAGATTTAACAAATGCTTCATGAGAAATACCTTATTAGAGGCTGAGGGTTTTTCATACAATCTAGCCAAAACTTTCATCAGTTCATCTGTTCTCTTTGCTTCTATTATATTGAACACCACAAATGGTGCCAGGCACAACTGAATGGTTCCCAGTTCCTTTCTGTTTAGAAGTTCCCAATCCTCATCAGTCATTGCTGCTAGTTTCTTGGTTTTTCTTTCCAATGACCTCCATAAATCCTTCTGATAGAGATAATCCTCCATCTACATCTTCCATAACTGATAATTCTACGCATTGAATTTATCTACCTTTAATTTACTCTCGTACACCATCGCTCCCACTTAACCATGAGACTCCCACTCAACCGTGAGACCTTCTTGCAGATGATAATCAAACACAACCCGCTCTGATACTAGTTATTAGGGTTCAGGTAGATCAGAGCAATAAACACTAACAATTATATGCAGATTAAATAACCCAAATATAACAATAAAGAATAACACAAAAGAAATCAACACAAAAATTTAACATGGTTCACCCAATATGGGCTGCATCCACAAAAACTCAACCATCCAATGATTTTATTATCTAGCGCAAAATAGATTACAATCTCATGAATGTGTTGTCGTAACATACATCCTAGCCGCTTACAACAAGCTTTTTTGGAAGCTTCTAGAATTAGGGTTTTACAATATTGTTTTTCTTTTGTCAGTTAACAAAAATTAAGAACTGACTTTGAACGGGCAAAAAAGAATGCTGCCTTTAATCCGCCTTTAGCTCTCTGTAATTTCAACAGAATGCTTTGATAATTGATAGTGCTTGATTAAATTTTATCTTTAGGGAATTTGCTAATTAGGGTACATTAATTGCTCACTCTGTAGATAGGTGAGTCACTACCATTTAGGCATGGGGGAGTTTAACAACTGACAAAGAACTGCACTCAAAAGCAAATTTTGAATTTAAAATGCCAACAACATTAATGTATGGTATTTAAGGTGGGACTAGATATGGACATGTGGAGTATGACATCCAGTACTAAATATCCAATGCGAAACATCCATTTGACTTTGACCGAGGGTTAGATGGATATCATGGTTTGAAATTGATAGGGTGATGTTAGAAAGGGTCTAAGTCAAAGCTCGTTGATCGGGGGGAAGTAGGTGATGGGATCTCATTTGATCTCAAAGGTCAAGATATGAAATATCCATAGTGAAATATTCATTACACCACATCCAGTTGAAAATTTAACTTTTGAACACATGGACCATAATGTCTGTCTAAGATATGGATATGGGCAAAAGTTTGATGTCAAATATATAATGCAGAAATATCTAGTTGAAAAATCAATGGATCAAGCATCTGGAATATGATTCTTAGGGAAGGATACAGATATGAACATAGATATTGACATTTCAAAAATTGTCCTGTCCCAAAATATCCATGCATAGGGGAGTTCATTGATTAGAATATATTTGACAGCCAACATGAGGGCATGGATAAGAATATGGATATTTGGCAATTAATTATATCCTATCGAAATATCCTATCTGGTAGATGGTTTTACGATTTTCTATGGTAAATTTGATGGTTTGGAATGAATATGGATATGGATATTCGAAACGTAATATCCTAGAATATACTAAGCATATGACTAAGATGAATATCAATTCAACACAATTTAATGATGGTTTCAGGTCCGGACATTCTTCCAACATTCAAGAATTAGCATTAGCACTAAACATAACACTAGGACTAGATATGACATTAGGACTCGACATGATATTAGATACCTGCGATATCTACACCCCTTTGACTAGAATATCCATTTGACCAGAATTTCATATGGATATAACTCGCTCATTTTAGCAAATTTCAACATGATGTAAAAGGCAAAGTTGGCTAGAATCAGATCCTCCATCTATTGATAATTTTTATAGGGAGATACCTGTGACTTGAAATTTAACTTGGATTTTGACATGACATTTTACCATATCACCCGAAGGAAAAACACACAACCAAGACAAAAGCAAAAGTTATGTCCCTATTTTGCTAAGGAGAAATGTGGCATGTTGTGAGACCACACAAAACTTCCTACACTAAACTAATGAGGGGAGTGTTATGCAAATTTTTAATCCTTCCAGTTAACATAAAGAAGAAACACAAACATAAGTGAAATTATAAATACCACAACACAAGATGTATGTGGGGAAAACTTTTTCATGTAAAATAACCCTACTCCAAAGCACAACCCAATGTATTATTCAGTAATCAAATAATGGTTACAATTAAAAGGAAGCTAGGTGTGCAGAAATAGCTTCCTACACTAATCTAATGAGGAGAGGGCTATGCAAATTCAAATTAATCCTTACAACTACAACAACATAGAACATGTAAACGAGATATTTGCAGCAATACACATGAACCAAAAAGAAGACAGAAGAAGAGAGACAAAGATTTACAGTGGGGAAAACCCTTATCGGAAAAACCCCACACTCAGACACCTGCACATTGTATTAACAAATCTGAAAGAATGTTTACAATACACTTGCAATGTAATATTCAATGGTCTTTGACACTCGTGTCTCAAGTCAATCAGGCAGCATAATAGTACCTGTAAACCTGTAATCCAACTCCCTCTCCAAGCACCTATTTTTATAGAAAATACAAGGCAATATTGGACCTATCTTAGGATGGGCATCCAACTTGGCCTCATGGCCCAAAACCCACACCTAAGGAATCTTGGTCAACATTGTAGAATGTGCCTGGCACTTGTCCATAGCTCCCATCCCAAAGAGGTCACCTATTTCCAAAATGGGCTATGACAGATGCTCTTACAACACTTACGACTGTTATAGAATCTGTCATAGCGGTTACAACTTACAACTGTAAGAGAATCTATCATACACATGCTATAAATAACATATTCTCTTACAACATGTCATAGTCCACCTTGGGGCACCCAAATATGCATTTTTCAAAGATGCTTCATGACACATGTCTTCACCTGTCTTACATGCTTCTATTTCTAACTCTTACATGTCATAGATTCATCATAGGAATCCATCATAACTGATTCGGTCAAACATTTCCTTACACAACATGAAAGATGCCAACACATGGTAAAATGCTCCTACCACAAAGTGGGATGCCTATCTCCTCATGTGAGGACAAAATTACAAGTTGTCATCTTCCATGTAGGATGACACATCACCATGCCACATCCCACAACATGACAATATGGAATTTACAATTTATTTATAACATAGGTAATTAATTAATATATACAAACATAAATAATGCAAGGAATTACCAAGGTTGAGACACCTTAATTCCCAACATTCTCCCACTTGTCAAACACCTTGTAAGAGCCAATAGAATAACAGGATTTAACTGCTATAGGCCGAGAGGCCCATAGACTCTGAACACCATCTAAACTTCTCTATGCTCACTAGTTTCATCAATGCATCTGCATCATTCTTCAAAGTATCTACCTTCTCCAAATTTACCTTTCCATCCTCAACCATGTCTCACACAAAGTGAAACTGAACATCAATGTGCTTTGTTCTAGCATGAAAAGTTAGATTCTTTGCAAGACAAATTGCACTATGACTATCACAACTGATTGTGATCTGACTTGCATCAACACCAATATTTGAACATAATCTCTTAAGACAAATGGCTTCCTTACAAGCATGAGTTGCTGCCATATACTCAGATTTAGTCATGGACAAAGCAACAACATGTTGTCGCTTACTCATTCAACTAATAACACCACCAAACAGTGTAAACACATAAGCACTGGTGGATCTCCTGCTGTCAATGTCACCTATCCAATCTGAATCCACAAATCCACGAATGTCAACAGAATGCGGAGGTCCTGTAGCATTACCATGATAGCATATGGAATACTTAGAAGTACCCCTCAAATATCTGAACACTTGCTTAACTGCATCCTAATGAACCCGTCCATGATTAGCCATAAATCGATTAAGGACTCCCACTGCTTGGGCAATGTTTGGTCTTGTGCAGACCATAGCATATATCAAACTGCCAACAACACTAGCATAAGGTGCTCTGCTCATGTTCTCCACTTCACTAGGAGATTTTAGACAATCCTCAAAATACAACTTTGTCCCCAAAGAAATGGGAACACACAATGGTCTACAATCTACCATGCTGAACCTGTCCAACACGGTCTTCACATACTTACTCTGGCTGCCCCTAAATATTTCATTTCAAACTGTACTGACAACTGAGATTTAAAATCAGAAATCATATTCTTACCCTTCCCAATGAGCAACATATCATCAACATACAGTACAACAATGAGAATATGATCACCATCAAATTTAAAGTACACACAGTGGTTTGATTTTGATCTCACAAATCTAATTGACAACACAAAGGCATCAAACTTCAAATACCACTCCTAGGGGATTGCTTCAAACCATACAAAGACTTCTTAAGTTTGCAAACCAAATTTTCTTTACCTTTCACCATGTAATGCTCTAGCTATGACATGTAGATTTCTTCCTCCAAATCACCATGAAGGAAAGTTGTCTTCACATCCATTTGTTCTACCTCTAAGTCATAAGCTGCTGCAAGAGACAATGGGAATTGAATGGATGTTAGCTTTGCAATGGGAGAGATCTCACCATAATCTATACCCTCCACTTGTGAATACCCCTTCGCAACCAATCTGGCCTTATACTTCTCAACACTGCCATCTGCACCAAATTTCTTCTTGAACACCCATTTGCATCCAATGGGTTTCCGTCTAGGAGGCAAAGGCACCAAGTCCCAAGTTTGATTCTTTTCCAAAGAAAGCATTTCATTCTCCATGGCCTCCTTCCAGGAACCTACATCTTTCATGTCCATAGCCTCTGATATAGCTCTAGGTTCATCAGTTTTAGTAAGCAAAGCAAAAGCACAACTAGAATCAAGAAATGTAAAACCAAAGCTTTCAAGTTGCTTTCTTATCCATGTAGACCTCCTCAAAGGCTAAGGTTGAGGTTCAACTTCTTCATCCGAGCTTTCAGAGCTGCTAGAGCTCTCCTCATCATTAGGTCCAACATTGTCTTTCTGTTTAGTCTTTTCAGGGGTAGCAGGAAACTGAACAACATCCTATTTCTTTTCTATTTCTTCTGGCTGTAAAATAATGGAAGAAGGTGTAAGCTCTCTGAAGATGACATTTTTGCTATACAACATTTTTTCAGCCACAAGGTCCCAAAGCTTGTATCCTTTCACACTGACACCATAGCCAATGAAGATACATTTAACAGCCTTGTTCTCCAACTTTGACCGCTTCTCCCTAGGCACATGTGCATATGCCTCACAACCAAAAAATGAAGATGCCTTATTGAAGGCTTTCTACCAGACCACACCTCCATGGGTGTCTTTCCAACAAGAGTTGATGTAGGAGATGTATTAACAAGATAGCAAGCAGTGGCAATGGCTTCATCCCAAAACTTTTGTTCTAGGCCAACCCCACTAAGCATACTCCTAGCCTTCTCCATCAGTGTCTTGTTCATCCTTTCTGCAACTCCATTTTGCTGCGAGCTGTATGGAGTTGTCTTATGTCTTTCAATCCAAGTTACTTGCAATATT
This sequence comes from Cunninghamia lanceolata, assembly GCA_027924645.1. Taxonomy (NCBI): domain Eukaryota; kingdom Viridiplantae; phylum Streptophyta; class Pinopsida; order Cupressales; family Cupressaceae; genus Cunninghamia; species Cunninghamia lanceolata. The sequence goes on from BSBN01000332.1 coordinate 3,234,569, forward strand.
TATTGATTTCTGTACAACATAACTCAACACCATTGTTAGTTCTCAAACACTTAATCTTTTTACTAGTCTAATTTTTAGCAAAGGCCTTAAACTTCTTAAACTTACTATAGACTTCAGATTTGCTTATGAGAAAATAAATCCATGTCCTTCTACTATAATCATCTATGAAAGATACAAAATATACAGATTTTGATAATGAAGGAACATTAACAGGACCAAATACATCAGAATGAACAAGGTCCAACACACTAGAAGACTTATGAGAACTCGAGTAAAACTGAACATGGTTTTTCTTTCCATAAATGCAATGTTCACAAAATTTGAACTCAAGATTACAATCATCTAACCCCTCAATGAGGTTTTTATTTTTTAGGGTATGGAGACCCTTCTCACCAATGTGGCCAAATCTCTTATGCCATAACATTGTCTTTTTAGTAGGAAGTTTAACTTCCAAGGCATGATTACAAACATTAGAACTAGAAACAACAAATCTCTTAGCTACTCGTTCAGATGGTGGGGGAAGTGACTGCTACCCTGTTCCTTGAATTAGAAGAACTATTGCATTGTGAAATGCATGCCTCTAGCTAAAACAAAGTACCTCTCCTAGTACCTTTAGCAAGCACCATAGCTTCTCTAGTCATCTTGCATCCTTCTTTCGAAAAGACAACCTACACACTTGCATCATTCAAACTATTTATAGAAAGTAGGTTCCATGCTAATCCTGGGATATGCATAACCCCAGAGATCCCCTTCACTCTACCATCAGGGAATCAGATAGAGACTCTTGCTTGACCAACAATCTTCAGATGAGAGTCGTCACCCAAATACACCTTTCCACCATCAAACTCCTCATACTTAGTAAACCAATCTTGATGCAAGGTCATGTGGAATGATGCACTAGAGTCAATCAGCCACACATCATCAGATGTATGGGTTGCCAGGGCTGCGATGAAAGTATCACCATCATCTTGTGATTTGTCAAAATCTGAATTTGGGGTCTTCTTCTTCTTTTTCTTTTCTTCTTTGCATTCCTTTTGGAAATGCCCAGATTTACCACAGTTCCAATAGATAGCCTTGGACTTTCTAGGAGATTTGGATCTCCCACGGGATTTGGATCTACCCTTCTTATCTTTCTTCTCCTTCTTTTTCCCTTTCTCCTTGGGTCTTCCACGAACTGCAAGAGCCTCTTTAACTGCATCAGAATACTTTCTCTACATCTCTTCAGATAACAATGAAGAAACCACTTCATCCATTTTGAATGTGGACGTGGTGCTTCCAATACCCATGACAAAGTGATCCCACGAGTCTGGAAAAGAACAAAGCAAGGTCATACACCCATCCTCCATCTTCACACCAATAGATGTCAATTGTGTAACTAGCATGTTAAAAGCATTCATATCTTTAGTGATGGATTCTCCATCCTCCATTCGAAGAGAATACAACTTCTTTCTTAGAAAAAGTTTATTAACCAGGGATTTGGCTTGATACACATCTCCCAACTTCTTCCAAAGCAAGGTTGCAGTTTTGTCCTCATGGACATTTAACAACACAGAATCAACAAGACTAAGTCTTATGAGACCCTTAGCCTTCTGATCCTTGAGATCCCACTCATCTTGTGACATTGTAGTTGGTTTGGTTCCATTAACACTTTCCCAAAGGTCTCGGTCAATAAGCATGTCTTCCATCTTGAGCTTCCACAACTTGAAATTAGTGCCATTGAATTTCTCCACTTCAAATTTTCTGGATGTACTTGCCATCTCCTTGCTGCAATAGAATTTAGAATACTCTGTACAGACTCCCACTCAACTTAAGATCAGCTCAAAAAACACCTACCCAATAGCTAAGACCAAAACTAGCTAGGCTTTGATACCAACTGAAAGGGAGCTAGGTGTGCGGAAATCACTTCCTACACTAATCTAATGAGGAGAGGGCTATGCAAATTCAAATTAATCCTTACAACTACAGCAACATAGAACATGCAAACAAGATATTTGTAGCAATACACATGAACCAGAAAGAAGACAGAAGAAGATAGACAAAGATTTACGGTGGGGAAAACCCTTATCAAGTGAAAAACCCCACACTCAGAAACCTGCACAATGTATCAACAAATCTAAAAGAATGTTTACAATACACTTGCAATGCAAGATTCAATGGTCTTTGACACTCATGTCTGGAGTCAATCCGGCAGCATAATAGTACCTATAATCTAACTCCCTCTCCAAGCACCTGTTTTTATAGAAAATACAAGGCAATATTGGACCTATCTTGGGATGGGCATCCAACTTGGCCTCATGGCCCAAAACCCATGCCTAAGGACACTTGGTCAACATTGTAGAATGTGCCTGACACTTGTCCACAACTCCCATCCCAAAGAGGTCACCTATTTCCAAAATGAGCTATGACAGATGCTCTTACGACACTTATGACCATCATAGAATCTGTCATAGCAGTTACAACTTACAACTGTAAGAGAATCTATCATACACATGCTATAAATAGAATATTCTCTTACAACATGTCATAGTCCACCTTGGGGCACCCAAATATGCCTTTTTCAAAGATGCTTCATGACACATGTCTTCACCTGTCTTACATGCTTCTATTTCTAACTCTTACATGTCATAGATTCATCATATGAATCTATCATAACTGTTTTGGTCAAACATTCCCTTACACAACATGAAAGATGCTGACACATGGCAAAATGCTCCTACCATAAAGTGGGACGCCTATCTCCTCATGTGAGGAAAAAATTACAAGTTGTCATCTTCCATGTAGGATGACTCATCACTGTGCCACATCCCACAACATGACAATATGGAATTTACAATTTATTTACAACATAGGCAATTAATTAATATTTACAAACATAAATAATGCAAGGAATTACCAAGGTTGAGACACCTTAATTCCCAACAACAATACAGTTACAAAGCCAAGCTCTTCCAAGAGTTCACCATCATGTAGTATCTGGAGTAATTCTGATAGCATAACAGTACTTGCAAATCAACCATGCAACTCCAATTCCAAGCACATGCATATATAGAGAAGTACTATGAATGGAGGTAGCTTCTGGAGCAACTCAATAGAAGAATCTCATCCAAATCCATATGGCCCAATTTCTAAGGCCATAAAACATGAAAATGAAACTTGTAAGAGATTCCCTTTCATCCCTTACAACCCCCAAACTTGGGTGCCCAAAATTTTTCCAAAATATGTATGACAAATGCTCTTACAATATCATAAAATCTGTCATATATGACAACACTTATAGCTGTAAGAGAATATGTCATAACTGACTCTTAATATCTGATTCTCTTACAACTTGTCATAGTCAAACTTGGGCACCTACCTTCTCCATGCAAAGATGCTTCTTAACACTTGTCACACCTATCATATAATCTTCTACTTCTGGCTCTTACATGTCATAAATTTTGTCATAACTCTTACACGTCATAGACCTCTTACAACACCCAAAAGATGCTGACACATGGAAAAAGACTTCTACCACAAGGTGGGATGCCTACCTCCTCATATGAGGACAAAAATACATCTAGTCACCTTCGATGTAGGATGACACATCACTATGCCAACTCCCACAAAGTGAAAAAAGTAAGATTTGTCTAGAAAATTAAATAGTAGGCAATAAATAAATAAATAATAAGGATCCATGATAAATTATCTATCAATTATAAATTCACAATCCAAGGGTGGGTGGCTAGGGATTGAATAAATAACAACACCAAAGGCTCAAACCCTAATTAATGGAATAAAAATGAAACATAAATAAGGGGTGGATCAAAACCCTAATTAGTTATGAAATCAAAGGTATAAATTTAGAAACATTAGATGCAAAATCTTAATGGAGGATGGAACCTTAGGGGGTAGAAATAAGGTAGATTCACCATATTATGTAAGGGAATACATCACACTTACCTAAATATCTAGGCCTATTATATAATTAAAGCAATGAAATAAAATAAACCTAGATTAATGAGTTAGGATTGGAATACTTAAATAATAATTAATACATAAATTAAATGTGATACTTAGCCAACTTTTGTTGATGGAATATGCTACAAAGTTGTCAAAATTTGATTAACCAATATACAAAAGATTAGGGCCTTGTTAAGATGATCACCTTAAAATATGTAACTAACTATGCTTTGTTCAAGTTTACATTTGCACTTGTGTAACTATTCTCCATGCTTATAAAATTGAATCAACATGCATACCTAAACCTACACCAATAGACACAAATTGGTCAAAACTTGATAGCTAGAATTGATTCAGTTCCCTATCTATATTCCAAATCTAGGAAAATATGTTGGGATAAGGTGTCATTAACCTTGTAAATCCCATTATTGTATTATTCCATGTATTATTTGTTATTTGTTATTACCCATAAGGGATGTACTAGTTTCACTAGAAGTAGTAAAAAATATTTACTGTCCACGGTAATTACAGAGTTACTGCACAGTAAGTCCCAGAGTTACCGGCGGTAGTTACGGGATGTAATTTCCTATGGTAAATGGTAATTGGTCAAAGTGGGGGAGCCATGTGGAGAAATCACCTATTTTTAGTGTTATGACACACGTCATAGATGCTGTAAGAAGGTGTAAGAGATTCTATGACAACTATAAGTTGTCATAAGAATCCATGACATTTATAACAACATATGACACGCCATAAAATGCTATAAGTAGCTATTTTTTAGCCCCTAGGCGTTCAAGCTTGCATGAGTATATTTTGCCAAGTGTAGGATGCATGTATGACAACTTTTATGACCCCGTAAGAGCTTATTTTTATCCATAGATGCCCAAGGTTGTATTGTTGTCTCTTGACATGTGTTATGAGCTTGGAAGAAGTCATTGAATGCTGTATGGGCGAAGAATCCAAGGTGGACACCCATCTTGAGGTTGTGTAAATTCTATAAAGCCATGGCATAGTAGATGAGATGCATAATAGGTTTACAAGTACCCAGGTTCTATTGGAGTGAAGGTTGAATGACAAAGGAAGTGAATGTATTTGTAATATCATTTTGTGAAGATAATACAACTTGACCTCTTTTCTTGGTGGAGTTTTTTACCTGCAAGGGTTTTCTCCACGTTAAACACTTGTGTTATGTGCTTCATTCTGCTTCTGGTATATTTATGTATTGTGGGTTTATTTTCTGTAATGCAATCTCCATCTCTAATACTCTATTAAAGATAATTAAACATTCATTTGAATTAGATTTCTTTTGAGTAGTTGTTCTTTCATTTCTAACATTTGGTTTCAGAGCCTGACCAACTTTGACTCTTGGGTGGTAGTGTGGAAGCTATAACTTAGTGGGAGATTTGGTTGTGTTTGTCTTGCAGATCTTGTGTTGATTTTATGGCTGGATCCACCATTGCATCAACCTCTTGTTTGGACATTGAGAAGTTCAATGGAATGGGGTATGAGTTATGGAAGTTGAAAATAGAAGATTTGTTCGAAGAAAGAAACCAATGGTTGGCTGTTCAAAAAGAGAAGAAACCCAATGGAGTCTCTCTAGATGAATATGATAGATTGGATAAGAAGGCATGTGGAATGACCTGTTTGTGTTTATCAGACTCTATCCCATTGAATATCGCAAAGGAAGAGACTGCACACAAGCTGTGGAATCAGTTGGGTGATATCTACCAAGCCAAGAGTATGGTAAATAAACCCTATTTAAAAAGAAAATTGTTTTCCATGAAAATGTGAGAAGGTGAATCAATTACAGAAAATTTAAATTATTTTAATTTGTTGTTGAGTCAACTTGCTTCAGTAGATGTTGATGTTAGTGAGGAAGATAAATGTATCTTACTGCTTTGTTCTTTACCTAATGTCACATCTAGAAAATTATGTAGTTAAAAGATATGCAACTTACATATTTGTGATAAACTAAAATTAAGCAACTAATTTATGTGCAATAAGCATAAACTGGTTGAAAGGATAGAATTAAATATATCTATTTTTTTAAGGAAAACAAGTTAAGAACTATAAACTAATTCTCTTTTGCCATGTATAAAAATGATAACTAAAAGAAATTACTTATTAAGTAAATACCATTTCATTGTCATAGAGGGTTTGTAAGTATAGTGTTCTATGCAATCGATTTAGTCCATCTGGAACTTTAATCATCCTTTACAGCCGAATGGAGAAGGAGGAAAAACATCATCAGGGTATTTATCCACCCATCCATAGACTTACTAGCCCCTCGTGCCATTCCTACTAGAAAGACCCAACCCTATGCAGAGGAGTAATAGAAGAAAATCTAATGCCATCTGAGATTGGTGTTTGACCCTACACAACCCCTAGTTGGTCATACACTATAGGCAAATCCTAACTAGCATGACCTCTGACCAAGTGTGTATCTAGGACAAGAAACTGACTAACACTATTAGGTAGTAGCATAACCTTGGACAAGGTTTTCGAATAAGCGCAACACAACACAATGAAGTCATGTAGTCAAGTTTATCACCCTTCTCAGCAAGAAGTTATATAATAGAAATTTTACCCACATGGTTGTCTCTTATGCTACTGCATACTAAGACCACAATAATATCCATTTTCTCATTTTTAACTTTTAGACACAGAGTCATTGTAAGAATTCTCTTGGAGGAAAGTTTGTTATAATTACAAACTGCTCACAGATTGTGTCTAACTTTAGTTTCTGACAAGTAAAATCTCTTTCTTGATACAAATATTGTAGTCACATGGTTCTAACACACATGGTTAAATAATAACTGTGGAGTTATACAATTCTCTTCCTAAGATTTTGACATGAAAGAGACAAACAAGAAGACACAATATTTGATGTTTACAAGCTATCTTGATTTCAGAGGAAAAACTTTCTGTAGACCCTTCGGTGCATAGGTGTATGCTAAAGATTATCACACAATTTTTCATGAAGGCTTATAAACCAAGAATCAACTTAACATAACGCTAATTTCATACACTAGGTCTTTATTTCTTAAGTTACCTCAATCAATAGGATAGACTACATTTCACGGTCAACTGATAATTATGCAGAGGATTCAAACCTTTCACCAACATTCTATCTAAAATTTTCTTCTACAACATCTAAACATTTATTCATGATTGCATAATTCCATACGGTTTCTAGTTTTGTTAAAAGTTATCTTACTCATGCTACACTACTCACGGTGCTGTGGGTTTAGGCAACTACTTCTATATATTTCTAATGCATATAAAAAGTTTTAAAGGAAAGTTTGACCCTGACATAAAGATACTAAAACTCCTAGTTTTGTGTTAGTAGAAGCTCCCAAGAAATTCTTGAAACTGGCAATTTCTTGTTGTCCTAGGCAACTCCAATCTTGGTGTAGCACACTCTCCTGCACAGTAACCCCTTCCACTCCTTAAAAGATCTCACTATTTTCTTCTTTAAAAACCATTATCCTCAACTATTTAACTCTTCGGAAGCGCGAGGTCCACCAACTTCTACCGTGCCCTCCCACGACCAACAAGATGACCTTCCACTCCTCTGTTTTTAATCCTCACTTCGATAATAAGGTAAGCATATGGTTCAAATTCGTTATCAATGTTTTTGTTTATGACAGTAATGTATCTAAGGATGCTTATAAGGCTAAATGTTGTTACAAAAGGCCGTAACATATATAATTTTTTATGTTTAGCTTCAAGTGGGGCTGGAAGTAATGAACTTCAAAATTTTAGCAGACTAGACTTTGACTATGCAGAATTCCCCAACAAAAACAATGGTGAAAGTTGTATTCATTTTATAGAAACCAAAGTATTACTTATATCTCTATGCTTGGAGACAAACAGTGTAAAAGTTTTCAACCTTATTAGGCCGATAGGCTCGAATATTAACATCCTTGGGTAAAGTTTTGTTTACTAGGTGAATAATTTTAATTCTTTATTACTTGATCGACTAATAAATATTTTGAGAGTTAATTAAATGTTCAAGGTTCCAAAATCAATCAAATTTTAAAATTTTGATTCAAGAGAAAATAATAGGGTGATGCTACACGACTGACAACATGAGTTAGGTGAGCCTAACACCTATGATCAACTTAGCAGTTTTCCTAACAACTCTGTCTGGTCTTGACGTTCCAATCCTAACTTTAATGACAGTCTCGACTTACAGGCTAGGTTTCAGATGGCACTAGACTTCTCCTCCTTTACTTCTCGTACCTGATGATATTTTACCTCCCCCCTTGGGAGATGATATTTCCTACAATCACTAGGTCAAATATGAGTAGTTAGTCTAATATCTCATTACATCTTTACATCTGCATTCGAGTAAATATGGGAACATCTGTCAAATGAAATTAATTAAACTAGTTATAAATGTATTGTATATCTCTATTCAAAAAAATGATTAACGATATATGTGTATATACATAACTAAGTTTGAGAACCAACATCAAAATACTAGGGCACAACTATCAAAATATCTAGGGTACACATCAAAATATCTAGGGCACACATCAAAATATCTAGGGCACAAGTGGGATGTAACACTCGAGTCTTGGGAGAATGTTATCCTTGCTATCACTGCTAACCTCATGGATCCAAAGTTGGATGCTCTTGTTTTAGTGCTACTGTCATAGGAATTGAGAAAGAAGAGTTCAAATAGTTTAGGTGATGCTCTCAGTATCAGAGGAAGGTTTAAGGAAGGGGGACCTAAAGGAGATTAGAAAAGGGGCTAGGGAAAAGTCCAAGGGTTGGTCTAAGTCTCCTGGTAAAAAGAATAGAGTTAAGTGTTAGAACTGTGGTAAAAATGGACATGTGAAGAAGAAGTGCAGAAATCCCAAGAAACAGTGGGAGAGTGCTTCAGATAATTCCTCGAATGCATGTGAAGATGTTTTAGTTTCTACATGTAATGTGTTTTCTAATGATCACTGGTTGGTTGACTCAAGATGCTTGTTTCATAAGACCCTGCATAATGAATGGTTCTCCACATATGAAGAATATGATGGAGGTAATATCTACCTTGGTGACAACTCTTCATATCCAATTGTTGGGAAAGGAAAGGTATTGTTTTGTTTCAGTGATGGGAGGATTAAAACCCTCCCCAGTGTTTTGCATGTTCCTGGATTAGCTAGAAATCTGATTTTAGTTTGAAAGTTGAATGATTTGGGATTGCATGTGACATTTGACAAGCATGGTTGTAGATTGGTCAGAGGGAACTTGGTGGTAGCAAAAGGGAAGAGATTCAAGAATTTGTTTGATCTTGAAGCCACTACAATTTGTAATGCCTCTTATGTATTTGAGGCTAGTATTGAAAAAGCATGTATGTTGTAGCATCGCAGATTGGACCACACAAGCAATAATGTATTGAAAACTATTAAGAGTAAAAGTTTGTTGGACGGTTTCTCTTATTCTGATGAGCACTTTAATTTCTGTGAGCATTGTGTGTTTAGTATACAAAATAGAAAATCATTTCCTTCAGGAAGCAATAGAGCAAAAAAGAAATTAGAAATTATTCATATGGATGTGTTTGGACCTATGGATAATGATTCTATTGGAAAATCTTGTTATTTTGTTACCTTCATTGATGATGTATCCATATTTACATGGATTTATTTTATGAATCACAAATCTAAAGTTTTCGCAAAGTTTAAGGTTTTTAAAGTCTTAGTTGAAAACCAATCGAGATTGAAGATAAAAATATTAAGATATGACAATGGAGGTGAACATTTCTCTAAGGAATTTGTTGAGTTTTACAAGCATGCAAATATAATTAGACAAAAGACAAATCCGTATACACCACATGAGAATGGTGTTGTAGAAAGGATGAACTGAACAATCATGGAAAAAGCCAGAAGTATGCTGAGTGATGCACAGTTGGACAAATATTTTTGGACAGAGGCTATGTATACTGCTTGCTACTTGATTAATAGATCTCCTTGTAAGGCTCTTGATTCAACACCTTATGAAGTGTGGATAGGTAAGAAACCTTCTATTTCACATTTAAGGGTTTTTGGCTATGAGGCTTTTGTTCATGTACCTAAGGAAAAGCGATCTAAGTTGGATCCAAAAGCTGAAAAGTGTACATTCATTGGATATGGTGATAATGTCAAAGGTTATAGGCTTTGGAATCCACTAACCTGCAAGATTATCTTTTCTAGAGATGTTATTTTAAGGGAACTTAGAGCTATTTCTGAACCAGAGCAGCCAAAAGAAAAAGAAAAAAAGGTAAAGAAGGTTCACTTTGATTTAGTATAGTAAGATGCACCTCGAGAAGAATAGAATGATGGATTTGGGGGTGAAGAAGAAGAAGATTTGAGTAGTTCTGATGAAGATGAATATGTTGTGACAGAAGAAGTTGGTGCAGATGATCATGCAAAAGAATGAGTAGAGTCTCTTACTCCACCCTTGAGGAGATCCAAAAGATAATGAAATCTAGTTGGTAGGTATAGCCCACTAGATTTCTATTGTGTATATGCTTTCTTGAGTACTAACGATGAGCCTAGATCCTACAGGGAAGCTATTTTTGTAGATGATAGTGAGTCTTGGCAATTAGCCATACATGAGGAGATGATGACTTTGAACTCTTTTAACACCTTGGATCTTGTTCATTTGCCCAAAGGAAGAAAGGCCATAGGTTGTAAGTGGGTCTTCAAGAAGAAGTTTGGAGCAGACAGTTCATTGGAGAAGTATAAGGATAGACTGGTAGTAGTTGATTTTGGTGAGATATTCTCTCTTGTTGCTAAATTGACTTCTACTAGATTTCTTTTATCCATTTCTACAACTTATAATTGAAAAATTGAGCAAATGGATGTTAAGACTATGTTCTTGCATGGAGATCTCGAGGAAGAAATTTATATGCAACAACCTATAGGTTTTAAGGTAAAAGGGAAAGAACAATGGGTTTGCATGTTAAAGAGGTCTCTCTATGGTTTGAAATAGTCCCCTAGAATGTGGTATCAAAAGTTTCATTCATTTGTGTTGAAATTGGGCTTTGTTAGAAGCAAGGAGGATCATTGTGTATACATTCATTGTATTAATGATTCTATACTGATCATTGCATTGCATGTTGATGACATGTTATTTTTCACCAATACTAAGGGTACGATTAGTGAGCTGAAAGCTCAACTTTTAGGTGCATTCGATATGAAGGATCTTGGATCTGCCAAGTATATTATAGGAATGGAGATTAGAAGACACAGAGGTAATAGAAAGCTTTGGTTGTCACAAAGTATGTGAATACTATTTTGCAGAGGTTTAGTTTGCAGGACTGTAACCCAATTAGAGTTCCTTTACCCATTAGTACTAAGCTTTCATTAAATATGTGTCCAAAGACTAAGGATGATTTTGAAGATATGTCTAATGTGCCATATGCTAGTTCTGTAGGGAGTTTTATGTATGCAATGGTTTGCACTAGGCTAGATATTGCCCAAGCAGTGGGAGTGTTGAGCAGATTTATGTCTAACCGTGGTAGACAACATTGGAACTATGTGAAGAAGGTGTTTAAATATCTTGCAAGTACTCCTGATCATTGTTTGGTTTATTTTGGTATTGATAGTGTTGATAAATCTTTAGACATATAGGGTTTTGTTGATGCATATTGGGCAGGTGACATGGATAGTCGAAGGTCCACAAGTGGCTATGTGTTTACTCTGTTTGGATGTGCAGTGAGTTAGATGAGTAAGAGGGAGCCCACAGTTGCTTTGTCCACCATAGAAATAGAGTATATGGCTGCAACTCATGTCTCTAAGGAGGCAGTTTGGTTGAGGAGAATGTGTGCAAGTATTGGTTTTGATTGCATGATCATTCAAATTGGTTGTGATACCTAGAGTGCTATTTGTTTGGCCAAGAATTCTATGTATCATGCTCAGACTAAGCAATTTGATGTTCAGTATCACTTTGTTTGAGAGTTGGTTGCAAATGGAGATATTGAGCTAAAGAAGATAGACACTCAAGAGAATGTTGTAGATTCATTGACCAAACCTATGAGCACAAAGAAGTTCATGTGGTGCAGAGAGGCCATGGGCCTTGTTTCTAGTGCCTGATTACTTTCATTTGTTTTCCTATGGGTTGATTTACAATGTATAATGTCAAGTGGGAGAATGTTGGAATAAGATGCCATTAACCTTGTAAATCCCATTATTGTATGTTTCGATGCATTATTTGTTATTTGTAATTACCCATAAGGGATGTACTAGTTTCACTAGTAGTGGTAAAAATTATTTACTGTCCACAATAATTACAAAGTTATTGCACGGTAAGTCCCATAGTTATCGGCAGTAGTTACACAATGTAATTTACTATGGTAAATGGTAATTGGTCAAAGTGGGGCAGCCATGTGGAGGAATCACCTACTTTTAGTGTTATGATGCACACCATAGATGTTGTAAGAAGGTGTAAGAGATTCTATGACAATTGTAAGTTATCATAAGAATTCATGACATTTATAACAGAATATGATGCATCATAAGATGTTGTAAGTGGCATTTTTTTGGCCCCTAGGAGTTCAAGCTTTCATGGGCATCTTTTGCCAAGTGTAGGATGCATGTATGACAACTTTTATGACCTTGTAAGAGCCTATTTTTATCCATGGATGCCTAAGGTTGTATTGTTGTCTCTTGACAAGTGTTATGAGCTTGTAAGAAGTAATTAAATGATACATGGGTGAAGATTCCAAGGTGGACACCCATCTTGAGGTTGTGTAAATTCTATAAAGCCATGGAATAGTAGATGAGATGCATAATAGGTTTATAGGTACCCAGGTTCTGCCAGAGTGAAGGTTGAAAGACAGAGGAAGTGAATATATATGTAATTACCTTTTTTGAATTCAATACTTGGCCTCTTTTCTTGGTGGAGTTTTTTACACGCAAGGTTTTCTCCATGTTAATCACTTGTGTTATGTGCTTCATTCTAATTTTGGTATATTTTTGTATTGTGGGTTTATTTTCTGTGATGCAATCTCCATCTATAATACTCTGTTAAAGATCATTAAACATTCATTTGAGTCAAATTTCTATTGAGTAGTTGTGCTTTCATTTCTAAAAATAGAGTATACAAACACTATTTGGGAAATTGATAAGTGAGGGTCATGTTCTTATTAGTCAATCCCATTGACCAATAAATTCAATAAATTTAGAACAATAATTGAAGATAAAAAATGAACATACAATATACCTAAGATGATGTGCAATGGAATTGGAGAAGTATAAGGATAGACTGGTAGTAGTTGATTTTGGTGAGATATTCTCTCTTGTTGCTAAATTGACTTCTATTAGATTTCTTTTATCCATTTCTACAACTTATAATTGGAAAATTGAGCAAATGGATGTTAAGACTATGTTCTTGCATGGAGATCTCAAGGAAGAAATTTATATGCAACAACCTATAGGTTTTGAGGTAAAAGGGAAAGAACAATGGGTTTACATGTTAAAGAGGTCTCTCTATGGTTTGAAATAGTCCCCTAGAATGTGGTATCAAAAGTTTCATTCATTTGTGTTGAAATTGGGCTTTGTTAGAAGCAAGGAGGATCATTGTGTATACATTCATTGTATTGATGATTCTATACTGATCATTGCATTGCATGTTGATGACATCTTATTTTTTAGCAATACTAAGGGTGTGATTAGTGAGCTAAAAGCTCAACTTTTAGGTGCATTCAATATGAAGGATCTTGGAGCTGCCAAGTATATTATAGGAATGGAGATTAGAAGACACAGAGGTAATAGAAAGCTTTGGTTGTCACAAAGTATGTGAATACTATTTTGCAGAGGTTTAGTTTGCAGGACTGTAACCCAATTAGAGTTCCTTTACCCATTGGTACTAAGCTTTCATTAAATATGTGTCCAAAGACTAAGGATGATTTTGAAGATATGTCTAATGTGCCATATGCTAGTTCTGTAGGGAGTTTTATGTATGCAATGGTTTGCACTAGGCTAGATATTGCCCAAGCAGTGGGAGAGTTGAGCAGATTTATGTCTAACCATGGTAGACAACATTGGAACTATGTGAAGATGGTCTTTAAATATCTTGCAAGTACTCCTGATCATTGTTTGGTTTATTTTGGTATTGATAGTGCTGATAAATCTTTAGACATATAGGGTTTTGTTGATGCATATTGGGCAGGTGACATGGATAGTCGAAGGTCCACTAGTGGCTATGTGTTTACTCTGTTTGGATGTGCAGTGAGTTAGATGAGTAAGAGGCAGCCCACAGTTGCTTTGTCCACCATAGAAATAGAGTATATGGCTGCAACTCATGTCTCTAAGGAGGCAGTTTGGTTGAGGAGAATGTGTGCAAGTATTGGTTTTGATTGCATGATCATTCAAATTGGTTGTGATACCTAGAGTGCTATTTGTTTGGCCAAGAATTCTATGTATCATGCTCAGACTAAGCAATTTGATGTTCAGTATCACTTTGTTTGAGAGTTGGTTGCAAATGGAGATATTGAGCTAAAGAAGATAGACACTCAAGAGAATGTTGTAGATTCATTGACCAAACCTATGAGCACAAAGAAGTTCATGTGGTGCAGAGAGGCCATGGGCCTTGTTTCTAGTGCTTGATTACTTTCATTTGTTTTCCTATGGGTTGATTTACAATGTATAATGTCAAGTGGGAGAATGTTGGAATAAGATGCCATTAACCTTGTAAATCCCATTATTGTATTATTCGATGCATTATTTGTTATTTGTAATTACCCATAAGGGATGTACTAGTTTCACTAGCAGTGGTAAAAATTATTTACTGTCCATGATAATTACAGAGTTATTGCACGGTAAGTCCCATAGTTACCGGCAGTAGTTACACAATGTAATTTACTATGGTAAATGGTAATTGGTCAAAGTGGGGCAGCCATGTGGAGGAATCACCTACTTTTAGTGTTATGATGCACACCATAGATGTTGTAAGAAGGTGTAAGAGATTCTATGACAATTGTAAGTTATCATAAGAATCCATGACATTTATAACAGAATATGATGCATCATAAGATGTTGTAAGTGGCTATTTTTTTGGCCCCTAGGAGTTCAAGCTTTCATGGGCATCTTTTGCCAAGAGTAGGATGCATGTATGACAACTTTTCTGATCTCGTAAGAGCCTATTTTTATCCATGGATGCCTAAGGTTGTATTGTTGTCTCTTGACAAGTGTTATGAGCTTGTAAGAAGTAACTAAATGATACATGGGTAAAGATTCCAAGGTGGACACCCATCTTGAGGTTGTGTAAATTCTATAAAGCCATGGAATAGTAGATGAGATGCATAATAGGTTTACAGGTACCCAGGTTCTGCCAGAGTGAAGGTTGAAGGACAGAGGAAGTGAATGTATTTGTAATTACCATTTGTGAATTTAATACTTGGCCTCTTTTCTTGGTGGAGTTTTTTACACGCAAGGTTTTCTCCATGTTAATCACTTGTGTTATGTGCTTCATTCTAATTTTGGTATATTTTTGTATTGTGGGTTTATTTTCTGTGATGCAATCTCCATCTATAATACTCTGTTAAAGATCATTAAACATTCATTTGAATCAAATTTCTGTTGAGTAGTTGTGCTTTCATTTCTAAAAATAGAGTATACAAACACTATTTGGGAAATTGATAAGTGAGGGTCATGTTCTTATTAGTCAATCCCATTGACCAATAAATTCAATAAATTTAGAACAATAATTGAAGATAATAAATGAGCATACAATATACCTAAGATGATGTGCAATGTTAATGTAATAAGATTCTAGTAAATTATTTCCATTCCTTGATAAATCCTAGCTCATCTTAGGGAACTCACTTCCTCTAAAACAAATTGGGAAAAGTTGACAAGGGTTAAGGAACTCTGGAACAATACAAACCTAAAGTGAAGCTTAAATAAATAAATCCTTCCATAATAACAATCCACATAATTGAATAGAGCATAAGATAAACAAAATCCATAGTTTTCTCCATGCTAACATAATACTAAGCATACAAGTAAGGCCACGAAGCTTGTCAACACAAAGAACCAACTCTAACATCTCTTCCTACAAGCATCATTGGTAATGATCAAACTAAGTGTGGAACATCTATAAATCATCCAAGGTCTTCCCTAAGCTAAAATTTACTTTTAAATAAGAAATTAATATAATCAACACAGTATACTATAAACTTGGATAACTAGCTTAGATATATTCCTTCCTTAGGGAGATTAAATAATCTCAATTATTCAGGAAACTATCTTTACCAATACCATTTCATGACACACATAAGATTCAAATTATAGATCTACAATTCTTAAGCCTTCATAGAGAATTATGCAGGTCCTAAATTGTTCATTTCATAGACATTAAAATTGAGACACTTCAACATCTAATTATATTTATAAAGACCTTATAAGTGACACCACACTACTTGTAAATTACTACATGGAGAGTTTAAGAATAAGGATACATAAAAATTCTATTGGTATAATTTCTTTGGTAGTTTACTCAATTAATTAATTTAATTCTCCAAGGTGCCTTCTAAAATCACTTCCTATTGTGCCATCTTGATGGATCCTAGAAGTCATTGATAAGGCCAATCATGGCCTCATGAACTTCTTGAGAGATTAACTTTTTTCCCTTGATTAATCCATTGTTATGTTGAAATTAATGTTTATTTGAAGATTATTAGTTATTTTGAAGTAAAAATTAAATGCACATTTTGGTTTAGTATTTTTTGTCCAATGGAATTAAAATACCGACGATGTGTTTGTATGAAATACACGTTTCCAGACTTTGGAGGAGTAAGCACTTAGCTCTAGGACCTCATGCATTTTGTAGGGATTGTGATTATCGTTGCAAGTCTTGATCTCTAAGGATAGTCTTACTAACTCTGGGGGTGTCAAGATTTGGAGAAAGTAGGATGGTACCTCTAGAACATTCAAACTCTAGAAAGAAAGCATGTTCATTTATAAAAATCTAGTCAGTCACACCTTTTCTCCCACGTAGTAGTCAATTAAAGCAACAATCCATTATCCTCCAAATCATTAATTATATGAAAATAACTAACATAAAAAACTCCTAGTAGGAGTAGTTTGGAAATTATCTTCCACTCTTTATGTTCAAACACTTCACTCTATTAATTGTTTAACAAACTCATGTATTTAACTTTTAGTTAATGCTTGAACTGAACTTGGATAGTGCTTTGCATGTCTTTACACAACACTGATTTGTAGGAGTCTTTATAGGAATAAAATAAATATAGAATTGGAGATAGGATAGAAATAGGGAAGTTAAGTAGTTTTCTGGTTACACTTTGGCATACAAACTTTATTATCTTTACAACATAGACTTGAACTTGATGTTGATGTATCTTTTTTGAGTGCTCATGTATTCAAGACAATTTTACATATATTTGTATAAGTTTTAAGTTACAAATTATGTGATTTACTGAGAAGCATTCTATCCTCTAGAGGAGTTGGCCACTCAACTGGACAAAGAAGGATGGATGTGTTATAGATAAGTGTTTTTCTCTTAGTACATGCATATGTTATATTGTTCCCCTATTTGTTCCTTTTCATCTTGTTTACTTGAAGGTTTCTTTTCATTTTGTTGACCATTGTGTGTGAAAGCATTCTTCATATCAATTTATTATAAAAATTTAGAAAATCATAAATAGAATAGTGGCGGTGTTCCTCGTTTCAGTTTATTTTTAAATTTTAGAAAAGCACAAACACAATCATAAAGTTTCCCTTCAATAGTTATAGTTTTCATTTCAGCATTGAGTAATATGATAGTTTATTTTCAAACAAATTTCATTCCAATTATAATCATAAATTTCCCATAGTTAATTTTAGTTCTCTCTTTGAAAATAGTTATCAGATTGTTGAATCATTTCCTTCCAATTCAATTAGTTAGGTGTGTGTGAAACTTTGTTTTGGAAAGTAAGATGACTTCTAGGAAAGGATTTACAAACTACCTTTTTGTAGATAGCCTCTAGACACCACCTAGGTTGAAAAAGATGATTATCTATTAAAATGTGAGATTTAACAATGTCTCATCACTTTTTGGTGTCATTTCTGGGGATGGTATTTATAGGTGTCACTAGGGTCATAGTTATGTAATAAAATCTTGTAGTCTTTTAGCAAAAAGTTTCTTTTATGGACACACTTTTCTCCTACATGGTCACGAAAATGGATTCACATGACATGTTTACAAAAGATAACCCCAACACCAAACATTAACAATCAAATACATGGGAAAAGTGATTTTAGGGGAAGAACCTCATAGGTATAAGCTTGTCGATCAAGATCATCCTAAATATTCTTACATAACCCTATAAGTTGAACAACCAAGAGAGTATATTTGAGAGTGAATAATGGATAGCAATAATGAATAAGAGGAGAGAAGGGTGGAAAGACCATTCACCTATCTAATCAATTTAAGCCCTGATGAAGAATCCCCTATAAAAAACATATCTCCTATCTTACCCACCTTCTAAGGCATGGTCATGGAGTACTCTGGAATCAATTCCTTTTCCAATTCAAGGTTCTCTATCAAACTTATGACTACAAAACTAAGAACTAGAAATTTAAGTTATTTCCCTCTACCTTGAAGGACTTAATAATGCATTGGTTTACGACTACAAAATTGACAACTAGAAACTTAAGTTGTTTCGCTCTACCTTGAAGGACTCAAATCTAGAATAAAACATAATGTAGAAAATAATATTATTTTAGAGCCATGACCCAAAATTTTTATGGAGCATGCCCCATTTGCTAAAAGATTGAATATAACAACTCTAAAGCCCCCTCCAGAACCTATACTCCTGAATGATTCCAACCTTATTCAAGAATTAAAAATACTAAATGTTGAAGTCCCTCTATTGCAAGCCATTAAGTAGATTCTAGAGCTTAATCAACTAGTCAAACAAATCTATATTAAAACCCTTGGAAGGAAAAGGAAGTATCCTAATACTATCCAAGTTGACAGTCATTTAGCTAACCTACTTTTAGGGAAGCTTCTTCCACCTAAGTACAGTGAACTAGGTAGCCCTATGATTACCATGTCTATTGGGGGTATGAAAATCTATAATGTGTTGTTGTGTCTTGAAGAAGCTATTAATGTTATGACTATGGAAGTCATGGATACTTTGTCCCTCATGAGACTACAACCTACAAATACTATTTTACAAATGGTTGATTAGTCAGTTGCAATTCCAAAAGGTGTAATGGAAGACATCCCTAGACTTCCTAATAGTCCAATCTCAAACTCTAAAGGATAATTACGCTTTGATCCTAGGTAGACCTTGGTTGGCATGAGTTGTTTCCCTTATAGATTGCAAGTTTGGGGGAATGATGATATATTTAACATGATTAATTTGTTAAACAATTATACTTATACCCCCTACTAAACCATCCATAACGTTTAACAACTATTTTTGGGTTGATGAACCTAATCAAATTGGAAACCAAGAAAATGTTGCCTCTCTAGCTATGGTCACCATAAAATAGTATGCAAATGAATTGCAGGATGATCCAAATTTTTATGATGTCTTCAAATCAAATAATGATATGGATTTTGATAAGGATGAAGAACTACAATCCCTTCTACTTGAGACAACATAGTGGAGTTTGCCTAGGATTATGGAAGAGACTTCCTTAATGCATTTCATTGTCCCTTGTCAAACATAATTCTAAGAGGTGATAATTTATTCAAGGATATCACTAGACCTTTCATATGTTGCAACCACATTCTCTCTCTAAACACATTAATGAATGAAACTAAAGTAGTTTCCTCTCATCACCCTAGCACAAAATAAATCATGATCCCACTAGGGAAGACTTTGAACATAACAACTGGTTGATTGATCAATGAGAGCTTAAATTATTTGATATCCTTATTTCTCATACCAAGCCTTTGCTTGGGATTATAAATACATGAAGGGGATGCACCTAGGAATTTGTACTCATAAAATTTACCCTAAGGATGTGAGGCTAGTAAGACAACCACAATATAGACTCAATCCTACATTAAGAGGAGTAGTCAAGACTGAAATAGAAACCTCCAATGTAAGTGGGGTTCATCTATCTAACTTCAGACAACAAATAGGTTTCATCACTTGTTATTCTAAAGAAGGTTAGAAAGTGGCAAGTTTGTATAGATTATAGAGAATTAAACAAATAAACTTATAGGAATTACTTTTCATTACCATTTATTGACCAAGTTCTTGATAATTTGATTGGGAAAACATACTTCTCCTTCCTTGACGGATTCAATAGTTATAACCAAATCTAGGTAGCTCTAGATAAAACCATATTTATTTTCCCATGGGAACCTTTGCTTACAAAGTTCTTCCTTTTGGAATTTGTAACATGCTATCTACCTTCCAATGAGTTGTGCTTGCCATTTTTGCTGAATTGGTGAATGATCACATGATGATTTCATTGTCCATGGCAACACTTTTGACGACGCCCTTCAAAACTTGGATAAAGTCTTAAAATGATGTGAAGAGAATCAAATTTCCCTTATCCATGAGAAATGCCTCATCATGGTTGATGAAGGAATTATCTTGGTTCATCACATTTCTACTAAAGGCATAAAGGTGGACCTAAAAAAGATAGAATACATCATGTGGTTAGAGCCCCCAAAATCCCAAACAAATATTAGAAGCTTCTTGGGTCATGCAGGCTACTACATAAGATTCATAGAAAACTTCAGCAAAATAGAAGCCCCAATGTTTCCTCCTTTTGAAGGATGTTGAATTTGCTTGGACTAAGGAATACTAGAAGTCCTTCGAGCTAATTAAAGAAAAATTAACCTGTGCCCCAGTTTTGTGAGGCCCTAATTGGAAATTTCCATTATACATTTATGTTGATGCCTTAAACGATGCCATAGGTGCAGTTGTTAGTCAAGAAGATAAAGTGGGAAATATGACATTTATTTCATCAATAAAAATTTGACCCCAATTGAGTGGAATTATACTACCACAGAAAGGGAATTCCTTGTTTTCATCTAGGCTATCGATAAATTATAGCACTATAACATAGGATATAAAGTTACTATATATATTGATCACTCTTATTATATACCTAATGAATAAACCTATGGTAAGAAAATGAATGATTAGATGGTTTTTGTTGTTGCAAGACTTTAATGTGACAATGGTAGATAAACCAATGAAATTCAATGTTGTTGACTTTTTTATTTAGAAATATGCATTGTAGGTGATGAGCAAGAGCCAGTCAAGGATGATTTTCTATATGAACAACTATTTGTTATTTCTATTCACACACCCTAGTTTATTGAAACAACGGACTATCCAACTACAAGGGAGTTTCTACCCAATTTTTCTGCTAAAAAAGAAATAAAGTTGTTAAAGAAAGTGTAACCTTCAAATGGATAAATAGAATATTGTTTAAATGTGGGCCTAATCTAGTTCCACAAATGCATTTAAGTACATGAGGTTACAATATATCTAATGATTAGGCCAAACTAAACATTTGTTGTCTCTCAAATCTTTGAATTCTTACAAATCACTTCATTGTGCTTCATATAAATTGTAGATGAATATTTACCAACATTTTGACTGCAAGCCCTAATTAAATGTTGATTGTAAGTATAATCAATTTGTATAATTGCAACATAATTGAGAATCAACATTTTCACTTTTTTAGACTGAGGAATCAGGTAGCTCCCCTATAAATTGCAGTGCACCTGGTAAACTTTTTTCACGTGACCTTCTACATTTTTTTATGGTATATTTTCCTAACTACATACAAATGTATTTCTTCTGAATCTTTAGAGAGGGTACGTTATTTTCTTTATCTCTTTCTATGCTAAAAAAAAATATTACAATACACTTCTTCCCCCTTCCGACAAAAACAATTTAAAACATTGCAGTTTTAATTGCTTAAGAGACTTCAAAGATAAGTTTGAAGAAAATTAAATAAATATTTTTCACTACTTCTCCGAATAGTGTAGATATGCTTATCGAGTATATAAAGCTCCTTTAGAAGATGATAATGTAGCCATTTTAATTTGGTGGTAATGTTTAGAAATAAATATATCAGTGCATGCTGTCCATTAATATTTTCACATCATCTTCCTCTTTATGCAAATGTATTTTTTTTAGAACTGTTAAATTTGAAGGCATATATATTTCAAGTATAAATATGATGAAGGGGGTAAATCATAAAACACACAATAAAAGAAATTTCACACAGAAAATAGAATGATATTTTATTAATATGGGCAAAACATTACATTATAGAAGCTCAAATACAATCAGAGGATGAATCCCCTACAGGCTGCAACATATTACAGCTCCCTCTCTCAAGACTCTGGAATCTTCAGCCTTCTGTAACCCCAAATCAACTAGGGTTTCTATTTTCCCACATTTTCTTGACTCTACACCTTCCCCCTTAACTCTACTACCCCAAGGGTTCCCAAAAATGGTCATATATAGCCCTTTTTGGTAGCCACTAGCTTAATTTCGAAATTTGCATCTCCCTCTAAAAATAGGTCAACTTCGCAAGGCCATAACTTTCAATTCGACCATTGGATTTTCAATTATAATACCTTTTTGGAAAGCTCTCGAAAAGACAGTTGTGCATAAGTAGTACCTAAAGGTATACTACTTGGATTTCCCACCAAATTTTAGGCCCATTCGGAGCCTCTAAGTGCCTCAAATTTGACTTTGAATATTTCAATAGGATTTTTGGAATTTGAAATTTTAATATCTCACAAATGACAAATGAATTTGAAGTGATTTCTTCACCATTAGCTTCAATTCACCATTCTGGAGGCCCATCTAAGATTTTGTATCCAACTGTGCACAAATGCAAACTTACTAAAAATATTAACCCTGCCAAATTTAGCCCTTATTGAAAAGAAACATTTTTTTTGGTTGATGCAAGATTGCTCTTACACCCTGGATGCTCCTGCATCAAAAAACTATTAATTTATGAATCATTTTCAATACCGCGTTCTCACAATCAACATCTCAATATCTTTTACTTTATAAGATCAACTTTGCAGTTGCACAACACCTTCATAGAAGTGCCTTTTCCAGTTATCATAGGATAGCAACCTTTTCATCTTTTTTTGATGAAAATGTGATATTATCTATTATAAATCAAAAGATAAGTAATACTCTTTCACAAAAATGGGTTGGGTGGTATAAAGGCACACACCAAAGTACCAAAGTCATATGGGCATAGCCCAAAAAGTCTAAGGGTAACTACCCAATATTACATATCTGAAATTATATAAAACATAACATAAAAGAAAATCAAGCAGCCAATGTAGTGCCAGTAGATGGAGGGTCCCTATACTCCAGATTGCTCCATACAGCTACAAAATCTAGATGACATTAAGAGGTGCCCAACCACCATCATCCTTTTCATTCTCATTTTCATTCTTTGTATTAATATTCTCCCACTAAGGTGAAATAGCTAGATCCATACGTGGAAGAAATTTACTAGTGTCCCAACCAGTGTTGCCTAGATTGAAATCGACATGGCTGGAGTCTCCAGAGGGCCAACCTGCATTGCACCTACATCTCCTATAGGACCACCAGAAGTTCATCCCTAATTACGTGGAGAAGATCGCCTATGAGGGTGAGATCCATGTTGGGGAGGAAGATGAGGATGGGGTCAGGAATCCCTAGTAGAGCCATTTCTTTGCCGGTGGCCTCGTGGAGGTGATCGGCCTCTAAAAGAGGATGGATAGGGAGGTATCTGTGCCACCATGCAAGGTGCATTGCCCCAATGGTCCAATAGTTCCTATAAGTGTGAAACTTCAAGTGCCACTTTGTTTGCCTATACTTGAATCTACAGTAGAACATTAGAACAAATAATAGCTTTAGCATTTAGAGAAACAAATGTACCAATCTGGCTTTGAGAAAATATGCAAGAATTTGGTCTTTCCAAATAGTGAAGAGAATTTCCACCTTGAAAATGTGCCAAATCTAAGTAAATCTTGCAAGGAATCTAGGAGAATAACCCAAAAGAATCATTTCCAGGAAAGAGGCTCTGGTTTGAAAGGCCAAAAGAAATCATGAATCCACAACCACAATTGTTGAGCTCTGTTGCAAAACTAGAAGAGATGTTAAAAAGTTTCTGGTTGCCCACAAAAAGGGCAATGAGGGTCCTGAACCCCCAGATGAAATAGCCTTGCTCCCACTGGTAAACCTTGAAAAAGAAGACACCAAGCAAAGTGGGCAAGCTTTGGCTCAACAATGGTTGACCATACAGTAGAAAATCTATTATGCCAAATAGACACTGAAGATTGGAGGAGCCAATGCTTATTGAGAGTGTCAACCATTGGAAAATGAGGCAAAATCCAACTATAGCCAAGCTGAGGCTTATAATTTTTGAAATGGGTTTCTGGATACCACTTCGAGTCCTTCCACCAAGGCTTGATGGATTTGATTCCCAATTTGTGAATCATGTCTGGTGGAATGGAATTCACAATGCCATCAAAGGTGGCATGGTCATGACTTTGAAGACCAAATCAAACTCGAAGAGTTTCCCATGACATAAGACTCATGGGGTCTATGAAATATATCTTGAAGATTCTGGATTCATTTTTTATGGAATCTGAGACCTTTTAACCAAGGCAACTGGGATAATGGCCGGTCTGCACTGGCTAACAAGGGAGACCACCAAATGTTTTATTGGTTGAATGAGAGGCCATCCCGAAACCTAGCTCCTGTCCAGAGGAGCTAGGGTTTAACTTTCTCCCAGGCTTTCCAAAATCTTTTAACAACAAAGGTTCCTAAGATCTATATCGACTCTCTCATAACAAGGATGGTCAAAAAGCCAATTCCCTTCCAAGAAGGTCTGTGAATGGGATATCCCATTTCAATATTGTGCCTGAGAAAAAATTTCCAAGCCTCATTTCTAGTGAGAGCAAAAATGATCCATTTTACACACAAAGCAGTCCATTGGCACTAGGTAGAAAGAAGACCAAGGCCACCTAAATCTATGGGGAGACAAAAAACCCCTGGGCAACATGGTGAAAACCACAGCGAGTCTCAAAAGAGGTCCAAAGGAAATATGTCAAAAGTTTTTCCAATTTGGCATAGGAGGCCTTGGAAGGAGCCCAATAAGAATAATAGTAAACATGAGTTGCTACTAAAACTTTAGAACAAACTTGGAATTTGCTAGCTAGAGAAAGTGGCTTGGTAATCCAAAAGGTGAGCTTCTATTCCACCTAAGAAAGAACCACTTTCTAGAGATCTATAGAAATGGTCTGGAAGGAAAAAGGGATGCCAAGAAATTGAAAGATTTCTCCATGAGCAACCCAGTACCACCCATACTATTGAATCCAATGAGGACTGGGAAGAATTGATTGTCTATAACATAGGGTTTTATGCCATTGAATGGAAGAACCAGAGGCCAAACAAAAGGTCTTGAGACAACCAAGAGAAAATTTTACTGTATGTTCCTCTTCTATTAGAGTTAAGGATTCATCAGCAAAATGACCATTTACTAATTGGTTGGATGAATTAGGCAATGAAATTCCACGACAAGTCCCTGTGAAATAGAATGGGCAAGAAGGTAACCAAAACCTTTTGCAGCTAGGATGTAGAGAGCAGGGGCAAGTGGATAGCCTTGACAAATGGAATGAAACAAGCCAAAAGTTTGAGGTTGCCAGCCATTTATGGTGATGCAAGCAGAAGCATCAGAAAACAACATTTTCATAGATTGAATGAATGTTGGACCAAATCCTAATGCAACAAGCATGGCTATAATGAAGCACCACTCAATGCGATCATATGCCTTGGCAAAATCAATTTTAAGGAAAATTGCTTTTTGATTAGAGCTTCTCACCCATTCCATGCCTTCTTAGACTGCAATGATATTGTCTAAGATATACATGGATTTAATAAATCCAGTTTGTTCAGGGTAGACAATGAAAGGTAAAAGATGGCGAAGCTTCAGTGAAAGGGCTTTAGCAATGATTTTATAGGAAACATTGCGGAGTGTAATAGGCTGCCAGTTACAAATGTCCTCAGGGCCACCAAATTTAGATATGAATTTTATATTTCCTTAATTGATAAGTTTGACTAAGGAGTTATAATGAAAAGCTTCAAGGTAAACATTATGCAAATGTTTTACTAAACAATCCCAAAGAGTTCTATAGAATTCACAGGGACACCCATCAATTCTTGGAGCCTTGTCATCGTCCATAGTGCAGACTACTTTTTTGAGGTCTTCAATGGTCAGCAATTGATCACAGAAGTGTGTCTGGGCTGAAGCAAGCCTATTTGGAACCACTACAAGGTAATCTTGAAGTGCAGTCTGATGCTCATAAGTATATTCTTGAGCTATGAAAACTTTTTCATAATGCCTAACAAACACCTGGAGAATATTAGGTAGTTTGGAAAGAACAATATTGTCCTCTTTAATTTTCTTAATGCCAGGCAAGGAATGTCTGGCTCAAAGAGCTAGAATTTTTTTTTAGGCATGGTCCCCTATTTTTAGCAAGTGCAACCTAACCTTGAGTTGTGCTCCTTTGGTAGCATGATTACCAGCTATGTGCTTGTGGTGCCTTAACTTTGCAACCTTGACTTGTAGAGAAGGTGAGAAAGGATCAACTACTAATGACTCAATGGTGGCTCTCAGAGCAGCCATTATAGCTTCATAAGACTGTATGCGGAAAATAGCCAGCTAGCGACCATAGATGTGAAGAAACCTCACAGTCTAGGTGATGGTGTCATTCCAGCACTTAATCCAACCAATGGTATTAGGTGGGTGGCATTCCAAATTCCAGATAGTAGCAATATGTGCTAGTGTGGGATGGTGACTCAGCAGAGGTGTTAAAAAAATTGAGACTTATTGGCGCGTGGCTGAGTGGTGTGCCATTCAATGCAAAACTAATCTAGAAAGTGGTTTGATAATGTCACTTCCACTAACAGATTAATTGGGAGGGAGCTTAAGCTAGAGAACGCAAAAAAGATTCAATTGAGATCATGGCATGATCAAGGTGTTTAAATATCCTATTAGACCTAACTCAAAAGTTGCACCAAGTATGCCAAAAAGGATGGGACTAATGGTGGCCAACACTGGGATATAAAAGACCCAATTTATTTTGCATGTGGAACCACGCCTCTCTCTCACCATCTTCCCACCGAAAAGGTAGAATGCCATCCTTATCATGTGTCATCTCAACCATATTGAAATCCCCACACATAAGTCAGGTGGAAACTAGCAAGGAGTCAGCAATCCACCACCAGAGAAGAGATCTTTCCACCACATCATTCGATGCATAAACATTAATAATCCCAAAGGAATGATTATCAATGTTCAAAAGAGTCTAGACTAATCAGTGGGTAGGATCCACCCCATGAGCCACCACTAAATCTTGCCATTGAGGGGACAAAAGTGCAGCAACACCACCTTTCCTTGCCTCATGATTGGTGCAAAACAATTTATTGGCTATCCAAATAGAACGACAAGCTAAAGAAAGTAAAAAACCTGCAACTTTAACTTCTTATAGACACATAACATCAATTGTAACATATTATTGTAAATTAGCCCTAATAGAGTACTTCCTAGTGAGGTCAGTTAGACCTTGAACATTCCAGGAGAGGAATTTCATAGTAAACCCTCCACCATTTCCTCATAATCTAGCTCTTCAAAGGAAGAAAAATGATTCTACAAAAATTCTGTGGGGTTTGTGCCAAATTGAATAGGAGGAGATGGAAGTCTCCTTTTCTCCTGAGCAATTTCTCCTTCTTCAAGAGGTCGAGAATAGCTACAAAAGCATCTTTGAGGAGACCCAATTGGCAAAGCAACATTGACTGAACCAAGTTGTGACGAGGTCAATGGACTTTGTTGCAATGATGCAACATTAGGACCCTTGAGGGTGTCTTTCCCCTTCACATAAAGGTTTGAATTGTCCTTAAGTGACCCAATAGATTTGGTAAGCTACATAGGAGCATTGTGTTCAGTTGGTAACCATAACCCATGTTTCTACTGGCTTGGAAACAACTTCCATTGGATGAGGCTGGGTAGCCTCCTTGGGCAGAGCCTGGGTACGAGGGCCGGCAAGAAGGCAATCCCTAATCTCATGTTCAGTTGACTGACAGTGATAGCAAGTGTTTGGCAAATTAAAGTAGGTAACTTTCTGAGTATGTCAAAGAGGACCAATTTGAATATCAATGGATTCTTTCAGATCCTATGAAAGATCCACTTCTACATAGACTCACTTTTGTGGGTGAGATTGAAAGAACCTATTTGGTTCCACACAAATTACTCTCCCTAGAGAGGAATCAATAGCATGCAAAAATGCAAACAAGGCAAGGGCAAACTAGGGAATTCAATCCACACTAGAAGCCATAATTTAGTGTCATCTAAAACAACAAAGTCATAGGTCCACTGTTGGAATACAAGTAAGGAAGACCAGACATACCACAAACCATGATTCAAGATTGATTGAACATCACTAACTTCCTCAAAGTAGAAAAGGAAAAATCCTTTTGTCAGATTTTGAACCATATCAAGGCGAACCTTGTGAGGGACCCAAGCCTTTTGAACCTAGTCTTTAAGCATAGTTTTAGGGGGAGTCCTCCCAACAAAGTATTCAATAAGAGTGTGTTTCTCTAACCATTGAAATGCAAAATTAAAATCCTACATGGGAAAAACCACATCAACAGGAGAGTCAGAGGGATTGCCTTGTGAAAGACATTCAGAACAAACTTCTAGGGACACTTGTTTAGAGGAGGAGCCATTGAGCAGATTTGTTGAACCACCAACACCAGCAAAAACTACTAGGTCAGAGCTAGTTGGAAGCATTTAAAAAGACAAAAAAAAAGCAATAAATGTAGATGTACAAGAAGAAAACTAAAAATCCTGTGTCTAGATCATGGTATGACACTAGGAAGGAAACTATGGATGCTATCTACAGTGGGAACCCTAGCAGAGCATTTTCTCAACCCTCTTCTAATTAATTTCATTAGTGTCAAGGATCAATATTTTCATTTGTCTGTAAGTCACTTGCTTGTTTAGTAATAGCAAAATTTAATTTAATTGAGGTAATTCTTTTCTATACTTATAATCATTTTTTGTTATCCTTTATCCAATGTTCTTTTAATGATATTCTGGACACAATTTTAATATCATTATATAGCTGCGATTGCAAGAAATGAATTGAGGTAATGTTTTTTTATACTTATAATCAATTTTTAGTATTACCATATGAGGATCCTAAAGTAGATTGGAAAATTCCCTCATTAGTTAGTTCCTTGGCTCTAGAAAAATATTGATGTCTTTAGGAGTGAGGCCTATAGGAAACATAAACAAAATGGTTAGGTCAAGATCTTTGCTATGGTTGATGATTTTGTTCGTGATTCCATTCTTGAGTCATGAGGATTGTGTTAGGACCCTTTTCAATGATCCTTGATCTCTAGGGCATACAAGGTTATTACTTGAAGGATGAGAACATCAATCTGGTCCCTATCTAGGTTAGGATCAAAAGTTTGCCTCTAGAATATTTGGAAGAAGAGATTTTAACTAGCCATTCCAAATTTTTTCTAGCATCTTATTGCAATCAATGATGTTACTGATTCTAGGAGAAGATTGGTTTGTGTAAGAATGTGTGTGTATTCTATGGTAGATAAGTATATTCCTTTATTTATCAAATTATCCTCTAAATATTATTTTTTGATACAACAAATCATGTATGAGAATACTCCTTTTGTTTTCCATAACCACCACAAACCAAGGCATGTTGTGAGATATTACTCAAGTAAGAAAAATAACTAGGTGTCATGGGAAAATAAGGATATGAGTTGGAACATAAATCGAGAGGATAAGGAAAGGATACAAAGGAGATCAATTGAGAAGGAAGTTAGAAGTTAGGACTAGGTAGATTGAGGGGGTGTTGGAAATCCATTGTGATTCATTTGCTACCAATCCTTAGTGGATTCTATCATTGCAAGAAGTAATTGCATCCAGAGAGAAGGATAAGATAGCTAAAACATTGTTGGCCTTTGAAGGAAAAAGTGTCCGAGATGTAGCATTAGCAAGGAGATAATATGCTTGAAAGGGAAGCAAAGGTACATTAGGAAGAAGTGGAAATCAAATCTTCAGACAACAATAATTTTGCAAGTTATCTAGATTCAAGATGTATGTGTTTGGATGAGAAAGACAAAGTTGAGGCTATTCCATGCTTGATTGACCAAGCCTTGGGTAGTAAGAGAGATTCATCTTCCTCTAAATATTCCATGCCTAGTGATTAGCCATGAACCAAAGTTGCTAGAATAATAAGAAAGACAATTGATAATTAGGGTGGACTCGAAGAAAGGAATACCAAATTTAAAGGAAGTGTGTATCATAGAAATGATTAATGTAGTTAATGACAACCAAAGTACTTTGGACCTAAACTATAGACCTAGAGCCAAAAATTATTGATGCAGGTGTTTGGGATGGGATCTCAGCTTTTGTTTTGTGTATTTTGTTTGCTTTGTTAGTTTCTAGGTTGATGTTTGTTTGAGCTTATTTTTATATATATTGTTTTAAATTTGTTAAAGGGTTTGGACCCTTTTAAAAACCCAACTTTACCCATTAATAAAAAAAATATATTCATGACATGTATTTTGTGATTTATCTTAGAAATATGCTATCAAATCTAGAATACTAAAGCTCTAACAAACTATAACATGAATTGTACTTTGATAAGGGTCAAAACTACATGGGTGGCCCTAAACTCATGAACAACCTTGATGTTGCTATGGTGACCCTAAACATGTCCTTTCTCTTCAAAAACATGTTTTATTATAGATATTTAGAATTTTTAGTGCTTAATAACATTAGTAGGACCTTATATCAAGTGGGGGAATTCACAACTTGTCATGATTTGAGTCAAGCCTTGCTTATAGATTTAATGGAATTTTTAAAAATGATTTTGAATAAAAAGCACTCAATGAGAAATGCCTACATTATATCTCTTTATGTCTTCAAATGCATATGCATTAATTACTATAGATGTAAATGATATATTTGATATATTAGCTTGATGGATGTCTAAGAAGCAACAAAACCTATAAAGGGAGGTATAGCTATTAAGAAAAAGTAAAAGGGATTCCAAACCCTAATGAAATCTAAAAATAAAATTATGCAATTAGAAAATTAGATTTGAAAACCCTAATAAAAGAAGGACAAACCTTAAGTCATGTAAGAAAGTCAATGTTAAAAATGGTGGAAATAAATGTTCTTCCACTACTTTAATCTAGAGCAAATAATACAACAATGATTAACCTTAGGATTTATGCATTGGGACTAGAAATAATAATTGTTGAATTCAAAAAATACTATTTTCTAATTTTTTTAAAATGAAAAATAAATTAATACTGTAGAGCATCAATTCCACAGGACAAGTCCATTAAGAAGTCTCATACCTATTTTGAGTAGGCGAGCCTGTAGCCATAAATGTCTATGGGCATGAGAGGAAATGAAAGCTACAAATGGAATTACACAATAAATGTTATTGTCCAAAAACATTTATTGGAGAAGATATAACTATGAATTTAGTAATTAGCTAATAGGCTTTTATATGTGAGCATTATGGTGCTCGGAATTGTCTCACGCTGTAAAATTCATGCCAGCAAGTTTTTAGACATGTTGGTTGTTCCTATCAGCATATTCCTTGAACCTCCTATGGGTGCAAGTGCTAGTAGATATCATTTAAACACAAGCATTGTAACACAATCATTGTAATTATACGAGGGGAAATGAAAGCTATAGATGGAATTACACAATAAATGTCATTGTAAAAAAACATTTATTCTAGAAGATATAACTATGCATTTAGTATTTATGCCAAAGGCGTTCCATGTGTGAGGTGAACAGATCAAGGGATGAGATTTGTTGAGGAGGAGTGCAAAATGATTAAATATATATTAGTTAAACAAAAAAATACTACTGCCTAATTTAAAAAATGAAATGAAGGAATAAATTAATATTATACAGCATTAACTTCAAGGACAAGTCCATTAAGAAGTCTCATAACTATCTTGTGTAGGTGAGCCTGTACACGAGGAAAAATAAAAATTGCAGATGGAATTATGCAATAAATGTTATTGTAAAAAAAAAAGAAAAAAAATGATACAACCAAAAACTTAGTAAACAACAACTATTCAACCAGAGGCTTTGTTATCTGAGATATTTACATACAGAAAGAGTTTCTAAAAATTGTAACGAGGAGGAAAAACTCTAAAAATAATTACACATGCATTGGATGTAAATTATATTCATATTTAATCCCTCAATTCCATTTTTTTTTTTAAAGATAATGCACCTAGTAAACTTTTTAATGTGACCAGTGACGCTGGTGTGACACGCCCTCTGGCTCCATACAATGCTTTTGCCTGGAGCTATGAACCGGTGAGGCCACAACACGGGGGACCTCATCCCCAAGAAAGAACACTTCAAACCCGCGAGCTCGTTGGCCCAGTGGGGGTTTGAACTCTGGTGGCCGCCACTACAACCGAGCGACTTAACCACTGAACCATGCCCTTATCGGCATCCCTCAATTCCATTATTTTTAATAAAAAAGAAACATTTTTTACAGCCACACTGGCTTTTTATGTCATTTTGTGTAGCTATTTAATTTAGATACAGACTTCTTTGTACATGGATTCTTGACAATTTTGGAGTATACAATATGCTAATTTTAGAGTAGAAAATGTGTCAACATGAGTGAGCAACATCTATTGTTTTTTATTGAGCTACCTTTATTTATTTTAGCCTTACTATATATATTTTTACATACAGAAAGAGTTTCTAAAAATTGTAACAAGGAGGAAAAACTGTAAAAATAATTATACACGCATTGGACATAAATTATATTCATATTTAATCTCTCAATTCCATTATTTTTTATTAAAAGAAACATTTTTTACAGCCACACTGGCTTTTTAAGTGATTTTATGCTTTTGATTTTAGATATATAGACTTCTTTGTACATGGATTCTTGACAATTTTAGAGTATACAATATGCTAATTTTAGAGTAGAAAAGGTGTCAACGTGAGTGAGCAACATCTATTGTTTTTTTATTGAGCTATCTTTATTTATTTTAGCCTTACTATATATATTTTTTTCATCTATTGATTTTTTTATTCACTTTTCACCAATACATTTTTAATTTTTAAATTCATATTTCCGTACACAGCTCAAAATAATCTGCTTTGTATTTTTTAATATCTACTTCAATATTAAATAATTCTATATAGGCCCTAACAAGATATATAGAATTATTTTATAATTTGATTGCACTTCCTGCTGCAAACTAAAAATTGTACAATTTTCACCTTTTAATTTTATGTGTAATCTGGGATGCTTTTATATTTGAATTTTGGTCTTTGCTCAGATGAGAGTGTGTCAAGGGTGGATTCTTCAAATGGGTCAGCTATGGTTTTGGATTTCGATGCTCAGTCTCTTTCACTAAAATGTTGGAGATTCAATTACATGGCTTTCAATTAGCCTTTGTTTTAAGGTACTACAGGATTAATGGCAGAGAATAGTTGGTTCTATCATTTTACATGCTTCTAAATTTAAGGTACTCTACAGATTGATTCAATTAGAGTTTGATTTGAACCCTTGAAGATTTAGTTCACTGGAAGGTAGGGATAGTGTTGTTTTCACTTCCAACTATTAATCTTGCTGGGTAGTTGTGGGAAGGAAAAATGAGTTTTTTTAGTGGGATAAATTTCCCTAAGGTGATTTTTTGATTGGACGATTGATTTTTAAGCGTATTTCTAATGATTTTTTAGCATTTGTAAAATTTCTATAAATTTTTCTAAGGCTAGGGTGAGTGTTTATAATTTTCTTTTTTTAATGTTCTCGAGGTGAGGGTGAATGTTTATAATTTAAAAAATAAATGCTCTAATTGAGTGCAAGATAAATTCCTACCACTCGACTTGTCAAACAGACACTTTGGCCAAGATTGAAGAAAGAGAAAATGGCAGATTGCATTTATTCAACAAAAGAGAGAAATACAGAGAAATAGTTAAACTTTTGAACTGAAAGAAAAACTAAAAAACTAACTATATACTAATTATGTACAAGTGCTTGTGTTAACCCAAAGATTAACACATTAACACCCCCCTTTAATCTGAAGGGGTTAAACCAAGCATGCCTCGAAACTTCTCAAACTTCTCTCTTCCAAGCGCTTTGGTAAGAATATTGGTGGACTGATCTATAGTGGGACAATATTTGATTTGTACACTGCCATCTTTCACATGGTGTCAAATCAAACAAAACTTGGTGTTGATGTGTTTGGTTCGATTGTGAAAGATTGGATTCTTTGCCATTTTGATCATAGATTGATTGTCAACAAGGAGAGGTGTGCATGAAACCTATTATTCCTACAAATCTTCAAGAATTTTGCGAAGCCATAAGATTTCCCTAGTTGCCTCAGAAGCATCCATATATTCGGCTTCTGCAGAGGATAGAGCTAACACTACCTGCTTCTTAGATTTCCAATAAATGATTGCTTCTTAGATTTCCAAGAAATGGCTGCCAACCCAAGATGCATGAGGAAACTAAAAGTAGATTTTCCATCTTCCAAGTCACCGATATAATCAAAATCTAAATATCCAACCAAAGAGAAATGCGATCCCTTGGAGTATTTGAGCCCATAAGTTTGAGTGCCTTTCAAGTACCGAAGAACTCTTTTGGTGGCTAACCAATGATGTTCTCTAGGTTGTTGCATGAATCTAGAGAGAACTCCCACAACAAAAGAAATATCTGGATAGGTAGTTGTTGCATAAATCAAACTTCTAACAAGTTGTCTATATTGAGTTGCATCAATAAATGCTACAAAGTCATTTGATGTGAGCTTCAAATTTTTCTCCATAGGAGTACTAAGTAGTTTGCAGTCAGACATGCAAAATTTTCTTAGAAGTTCACCAATGCATTTTTTCTAATTGATGAAGATATACTTGGGTTTTTGAATCACCTCAATACCCAAATAGTAATAAAGATGTCCCAAGTTAGTCATTTCAAATCCTTGCTTCAATGTGTCTTTCATAGTTTGATTATAATCCTCATTATTACTAGCGAGAAATAAATCATCCAAATAAATAATTAGATATACAACTGTGCTATCAACCTTTTTGACAAAAAGTGTTGCATCATCAAATTTAAAGTGCTTGAAATTCAACTTCAAGAGATACTCGGTGAGTTTTTCATACCAGGCTCGAGGTGCTTGCTTCAAACCATACAATGATTTTATGAGCTTGCATACCTGGTGTTCATGACCATTGACTGTGTATCCTTCTAGTTGGGTCATATATACTATTTCTTTGAGATCAGCATTCAAGAATGTAGTTTTGATGTCCATTTGATGAACCTTCCAACCATTTTGTGCTGAAAGAGCCAACAAAGCACTAATGGTAGCCCATTTTATAGTAGGTGCAAAAGTTTCATCATAATCTATGCCCTCTTTTTGAGCATAACCTTTTGCAACAAGGAAGGCCTTATGTTTGTCAAGTGAAACATCTACTTTATACTTGTTTTGAAAGATCCACTTGCACTCAATAGGTTTACAACCTAGTGGAGGATCAACCAACTCCCAAGTACCATTTTTGAGAAGAGCATCATACTCATTCTACATAGTTTGCTTCCATATTGCTATATTTTTGGCTTCTTTGTAGAAAGTTGGTTTTGAGTCCATTGTGATATTGAGTTCATCAATAGAATCTGAGGTTCCTTCATTACTAGACTAAGCCTGTTGCCTAGCTTTATAAGAACTCCTTGTTCCTATTTTACCAATTTCAAAAGGTCTCAAATCTTTCAACATTTGTTGGACTTATTTTTGTTAGTGTAGGTTTTTATTTCCAAGTTGGGTTATTTATTTTCCCTATAGTTGTAGGTTTTTCCTACACCTTTTATTAATATTGCTTAGGTTAATAAAGCATGTCATATTAGGTGAGTGGTTATGAGGTGTCACCTTCCTACATGTGAGCATCCATTAGCTATCTTGGGAAGATACTTTGCTATCTTTAGTCCAATAGATGGTTGCTTCTCATTGGTCAGTGTTGCCACCACCTCCCTCTCCCTGGTCTATATAAGCATGCTACCTAGCTTGTATTTTGTATCAATTGATTTTGCATCCTCTTAATACTTTTTGCTTCTAGCATTTGCATTACTCTCTTGGAGACTAACTCTGTGTTGCTATTTTGATTTTATATCACTTGCATTCATATTTTAGATATCTACTCTTTTGCACTAGTTTTCTAGGTTAATAATCTTTTCATATTCTAACATGGTATCAGAGCTACTCTATGTGCAAGAGTAGATTTTAGTTTCCATTTTTGAGAGATTCAAGGGGGGGTAATAAAGCTTGTTGCAGGTTTTTGAAAAACCCAATATGCTCTTCTCTTGCATCTTCGGATGATCTAGAGAATCAGAAAAGTTTGAAGGAAACTTTTTAATCTCGGGGGTGTGCATATGTGTTTTGTGATATCTGGGTGATTACAACATTTTTGGTAATACTGATAGTATTTCTGGTTATTCCAACGTGTCTAGGAGGCTCGAGAAAGTCAAGATTGGCTTTCATTTCATCGAAATCAGACATCATTTGACACAGTTGTGAAACTAAGGTTTTGTGCTCAGATCTAAAATCAACTTTCAATCAGAGCATTTTCAAGACAAAAGGACATTGCCATTGTGTCCGAGAGGCCTTGTAGGTAAATTTTCATATATAATTTGCCCAGTTTTGGTGCTGGGAGTCTGAAAGGCAATTTTTTTTGCCGGAGGCCATTTTCATTTCACTGAAATCAGACATCAGACATCGTTTGACACAGTTGTGGAACCAGGGTTTTGTGCTCAGATCTTAAAATCAACTTTCAATTGAAGTGTTTTTAGGCCAAAATGACCTTGCCATTACGTCTGGGAGGCCTCGCAGGTGAATTTTCATATATGAATGAATGAATTGCTTTTAAAGTCCACGAGGCTAAAAATAGCCCATGGGACCACCAACTTTGCAGTTTTAGTCTTCTACACTTTAGATCTTTTCTTGTTCAAAGAGAGGATGAGGCCCCCAAACTTCACAACATTATCTTCATTGAATTTTTAGCCCCATAGCATCCATTTTTGTGCAATAAATTGTAACGGCCCTACATTTTTTTATTAAAAATTATATATATATATATATATATATAACAAATTTTGTTTAGCGCTGTACTAAACGCTATTCCAAGTGCTAGGGCCTCAGCCCTCTTAAGTGGCCTTGACCCCTTTAAGGGACCAAGCCCCACCATTTATAAGGTGTGACCCTTTATAGCGTTCGCAGACCCCTTGGCATGGGCTGGGGATTGCCTTCGGCCTTTTTAGGCCCTTCAAACATTTTTTTCAAAAATTTCTCTGCCTATACTTTTTGCATTCCGCCTTCATTCTTCAGCCTACATGCCATACTTGGCACCTATGCCTCAATTGCCTAGCCATTTTTTGTCAGTACTATTTTTAGTGTTTTTTTGCTAATTTTAGCAGACACTATATTTGGTGGTGTATTTGGCGGACCTCCAAACTAGTCCCAACTAGTTTTATCTGGTAGATTTCTAAACTTGGAGTAGTTCTAAACTATTTGGAGGTGTTCTAGATTTGGTAGACCTCCAACTTTGGCAAATTTTTTGGTAGAGATTATTTTTGCCCAAATAGCCCCTCTCCATTGGCTAGGGCGAAATTGAAGGCAATTTTCAAACACCCCATTCAGACTCATTTTGGCTCCTTTTCTTGAGCTTTTTTTTTTTACTTTAGCTATTTTTCTATGCTCTTCATGGCCATGTAGACAATTCTTGGTTTCAACACATGGATTTTCCAGAAATTACAGATTCTCATAGGTGACGCTGCTTAGTTCCCATTTTTTGGAACTTCGGAGGATCATAACTTTCACATACAACCTCGTATCGAGGTGATTCTTTTTTTGAAAGTGCATGATTTTTCGAGTAGATTGCAGTGGTAGTGTTA
This sequence comes from Cunninghamia lanceolata, assembly GCA_027924645.1. Lineage (NCBI taxonomy): Eukaryota > Viridiplantae > Streptophyta > Pinopsida > Cupressales > Cupressaceae > Cunninghamia > Cunninghamia lanceolata. The sequence goes on from BSBN01000332.1 coordinate 3,272,453, forward strand.
AGTTTTGCTTGGAAAGAGTTCTAGTATTGTACTTTCAGCATAAACCCAATTTGTGAGGGTTTTGTAATGCATTGAGATCAAGACCACTAAGTAATTTTTTCTAGTGGCAGTTGTAAACACACTAATTATAAAGTATGAAAATAATTTTTTCTTGGGGGGGTTTCTCTGATTGAGTGAAAAGGGGGGTTGTCTTGGCTGTGTTCTCTAGTTTTCAACATTTCTTTTCTACATATCTTCATCATGGATCAAACTCTAGCACCCATCTTAACTCCATACTACTACTTTGAGTGGAAATCATGCAGGACAATCTACTTAAGGAAAGTTGGATTAAATAAGATAACAATGGGACTTGAAATTGAACTTGCTAAAGCTGAAGATAAGCCTAAGTGGTTTAACAAATGTGATGAGGCCTATGGAACATTATGTTTGTCTGTTTCCCCTGATTTTCTCTTTCACATGGATTCTTTGAATTCACCAAATGAAATATGGACAAAGCTAGACATAGTATTTGACACACAAGATTCAATGAGTGGTCATATGTTGGAAAGTGAACTAATTAGATTAAGTCCAGGCAATTTCAACACAATCCAAGATTTCTTCACAAAATTGAAATCACTAAGGCTACAGTTAAAACAATGTGGAATTGAAAAGAAAGATGAACAATTGATTTTCAGTATTCTCTCCAAGTTAAGTTTAGAATATTCTATATTTGTTCTTGCCTTCTATGCTACTAAGGGTGCACTTGGTACTAAATTCACCATGCCATCTTTAGATGATTTTTCTATCTCTCTCTCACTTGAGAATACGATAAGATAATTCATGTAGGCACTCTTAAGTCCTCTAAGTCACATGCCCTGGTAGCCAACCAAGGTACAAAAGAATAGAAAGGACAAAGTAGTAACAAGAGTAAGGATAAGAAACAAAAGAATAGCAAGGAGAAGGATCAGATACCATTTGCTTCAAAAGAAACTCATGAGACCCAATCTTCCAAGGGAAACAAGCCTAAGAAAGAGAAAGTCTAATGTGCCTACTATAAAAGACCTGGTCATGATGAACATAAGTGCTTGAAGAAACAAATTGATCACTTGACACACATTCTTGAGAAGAATAATATCAATGTTCCTGAGTCTATCAAACAAAGTTCTAATGAGGGGTCTAACAAGGCAAAAGAAAACAAGAAGAGGAAAGAAAAGGGAAAGGCCCTTGTAGTAGTTGCTTCTTTACCACAATCCACTTGGGCTCTTGATTTGGGTGCTTCGCACCACATGGCTTCATCTAAGGAAGAACTTGCATCTTTGGAGACATGTACTATGCCTTCGATTTTGATGGGCGATGACACTCCTATTGAGGTGTGTGGGAGAGGGTCTGTTGATGTGGGGGATGGCACATTCCATGATGTTCTTTGTGTGCCCTCATTATCAACTAATCTCCTATCAAGTTATCAGATCATTCACACAGGTTTAGGCAAGCGGGTTGAGTTCACTCCTGATTCAATGGAGATTTGTGAATTGCATAGTGGTTCTATAGTTGTAGTTGGAAGAGAAGATCATCAATCATGACTCTATCTATTTTCTCACTTTGTTCTTGATCCTCCTTCGACTATTTTTCTCTCATTCTGATTATGTGAGTATATTATGGCATGGGCATTTTGGCCATCTTAACTATCGCTACTTTCAACAACTCAACTAGCTGAGCATGGTCATAGGGTTGCCTTCAGTACAGTTTTTAGGTGGTGTTTGCCAAGGCTGCATTCTTGGTAAGCATCCTAAGGAAAAGTTTGACAAAGGTAAGGCATGAAGAGATTCATAGATACTGGAGTTAGTTAATAGTGATTTGGCTAGTCCATTTCATCATCCTTCTTTCAGTAGGGCTAGATATGTCCTAACATTCATTGATGACTTTTCTCACTATACTTGGGTGTACTTTCTCAAACAGAAGTCAAAGGTATTTGATCATTTTCAGGACTTCAAAACTTTTGTAGAGAAGCAATATGAGAAAGCCATCAAAGTTTTGTGCATTGACAATGGTGGTGAGTATGTTAACCATTGTTTTGAGCATTTTTGCACTTCAGAGGGGATTTATTTGTAGCATTCAGTTCCATACAATCCTCAACAAAATAGTGTTGTAGAATGGAAGAATAGGTACTTGAAGGAAATGGCAAACTGTATGATTTACTCTAGATCTCTTGCACCATGGTATTGGGCAGATGCCATTAACTGTGCTTGTTACATCCAGAACCATGTTCCTCACCAAGCGTTGAAGGGAGTCACTCCTTTTGAAGCTTGGAGTGGTCAGAAACCATCAGTTAAGCACTTTCAAGTTTTTGGTTCTCCTGCATGGGCCCACATTCCTATAGAGAAACACAAGGCCTTGGATCCACAGAGCATACCTTGCATATTTGTAGGCTATCATGATGGTGTGAAGGGTTATCAGTTGCTCCACCCTACTAAACACAAGCTGTTCATTGAGAGGAGTGTTGACTTTGAGGAGGGCTCTTCAAGCTCACTTTCTACCACTTCTCCACCTCCTTCTACTTTGACATTGGAGGCACTTGGGGTACATGAAAGATATTCTAATGAGTTAGATTCACTTGAGCAATCTTCTACCTCCACTTTTGATACCGAGAGAGATTTAGAGGACTCACCTCCTTCCTCTCCTAGTCATCATTAAGAGGATGATGATTCTCCTCTAGATTCTCCATCTTTCTGTCCACTTTGGGTTAGACAGACCTTGCACTATGCAGGTGATTGGGTTGGGGATCCATCAGACACTAGGCATACTCATTCATAGTTCCAGGATGCTCCACATGTCTTTATTGCTACCAGGAATTTTTTTAGTGGCGAATCTTCACCAATTGGTGAATAGTTTATATTTTCAAATTGCAATTTGGCGAATACATTGCAACTGGCCGGGGGCTAATTTGCCTAGATTTCTCAAATTTTTGGTCAAATGCATTTCAATTCGCCACCAATTTATTTATGAGGCATTTATAATTATTATTTTCACCATAGTATTCTATGCAGTTCTAATGGTGATTCACCTGAAATTTTAGAGGCATGTTTTAATTCGCCTACATATTCACCAATAGAATTGAACCGTTCACTATGTATGAGGACCAATTTTGCCATTACTGTATTAAATTCCTACTTATATTATGGAATAAGGGTTCATATTTTATTTATATCCATTAATTTCTATTTTAATCTAACGGTTGTAATCAACTTCTGTGGGTCATTTAAACATGTGCCTTTTTAAAGGCATGTTGAGCACATAGTTACTTTTGGGCTGTTGGATTAGATCTGAATCCCATAGCCCAAAAGCAATTCTGGGCTTAGCATGCCTTTAAAAAGGCACATGCTTAAAGGAGCCCGAAATTACTTTTGGGCTGTGGGATTTGATTCATGGATTTATTTTTGGGATTTTTAAAAATATTTAATTTTTATGTGTTCCAATGCATTCTCAATAATGGATTTGTACTTGGCAGTGAGGGACTCTGCCCCTCGACCCCGTCTGTATCGCGACAAGAGCTCACCGGGGTCACTATCGCTAGACCCCGTGAGGGGGCTCTATCCCCTCGACCCCTGCAAGGGGCGCTACTCCTTGACCTTGTTAGTGGCTGCTGCCCCTGAGCCCCTGCTTTAGAATTATAAAAAATAAAATAATATATGGGGGGATTGCGCTGACCCACTATGTAAAATTTTAAAGGAAGGATTTATCATTATAATTAATTTTTTTGTCTATCATTCGCTACGATTCGCCAGGATTTTTTTTAAATTTTTAATAATGTGCATAGATTCACCAAGAAAATTAATATTTTTCTCAAAAAAAGGAAAGATTTGCTAGGAAAATTATGGCAGCTAGCTAGGATTTGCCAGGATTTTATAGGTTTTTTTGGGGGGGCTCCTTAAAGTTATCCCTAATTACTACTGCTTCAGATCCACAATCCTTTCATGAGGCTTTTGGTATTCTAGAGTGAGATACAACTATGCAGGAGGAGTATAGTTCCTTGATGAGGAACCACACTTGGGATCTTGTCCCTCTTCCTAAGGGAAGAAAACTTGTTCGATGTAAGTGGAATTATCAAACAAAATTTGTAGCATATAGGTCAGTTGACAAGCATAAGGCTTGCTTGGTTACCAAAGGATTCTCCTAGGTTCCTGGGATTAACTACTTTGAGACTTTTGTGCCAGTTACTAGAATAAACTCCATCCAACTTGTTCTTGTGATTGTTGTAGCTAATCATTGGGAAGTACACTAAATGGATGTGAAGAGTGCTTTTATTCACAGTGACCTTTAGGATGCAATCTACATGGAGTAACCAAAGGGATTCATCCAGGACTCTTCACTTGTGTGCCATCTTCAGAAGTCTCTCTATGGCCTCAAACAAGCTCCTCAGGCCTGGTATACCAAGATGGAATCCTTCCTTCTGACAGTTGGATTCACTCGATGCCATTCTGATCCCAATGTCTACATTTTGTAGCAGGATGATTCACTCCTATTTCTAGTTTTGTATGTTGATGACTTGTTGATCATAGGGAGTTCTTCATCCACCATTGGGGCTATCAAAACTACCCTTCATGATAGGGATGATTGACTTGGACTTGTTGCATTACATTCTTGGGATTAATATCTTCCAGTCTGCTTCTAGGTTCATCATCACATAGTCCAAGTATGCTCTAGATTTGCTCTTGAGGTTTCATATGGCTGACTGTAATCATGCTCTGACTCCCTTCCTTTCTAGAGTCAAACTTGAGGCTTAGTGTTCTTCACCATTTGTTGATGGCACTTTGTACCGACAGCTTGTTGGGAGTCTCATTTATCTGACTCATACGAGACCTGGCATTTCATATGCTATAGGCATGGTCTCTCAATTCATGCAGGAGCCCGATGAGTTGCACTAGGAAGTAGCCAATAGGATCCTTCACTACATTCAGGGTACTCATAATTTTGGGATTCACTACGTAGCAGGTATTGATCTTGACTTGGTGGGATACATAGATGCAGATTGGGCAGGCCATTCTTAGGATCATAACTCTACTTTAGGTTACAACTTCTCACTTGGTTCTGGTCTTGTTTGTTGGTTCTAGAAAGAAGCAGTCTTCTATTGCTCTATCTTCTACCATGGTTGAGTATTGGAGGGTTGTGATTACTACCACTAACCTACCATTTGGCTTTAGAATCTTCTCACTGAGTTTGGTATCCAGATCAGACGGCCATCAGTCATATTTTGTGACAACTACAGTACCATTCAGATCTCACAAAATCTGGTCCATCATCAATAGACCAAACACACTGAGGTCCACATGCACTACATCTTGGAGCTCATTCATGGCCACATCATCAACCTTTGCTACTATCCAAATTTCAAGTAGGTTGTTGATATCTTCACCAAACCCTTCACTAAGAGCAAGTTCCTTCATTTGTGATCTTTGCTAGGGGTGTGGGATGCTTCATCTTCTAGGGGGCTTCATCCTCTCACTTGGAGTCCTAACTCTCTACTTTGGGGGGGGGGTCTCTTCTCTTTGTATTTGGAGGGGCTTTTCTCTCTTCGGGGGGGCTTCTTCTCTTTGGGGGGAATTTTATGTACATGGGTACCTCATCAGGCTTGATTTGGCGGGACCCATCTCTACATCCACCTAAGCTACACTTGGGGGGGTGTTAGTGTAGGTTTTTATTTCCTAGTTGGGTTATTTATTTTCCCTATAGTCCTAGGTTTTTCCTACACCTTTTATTAATCTTGCTTACGTTAATAAAGCATGTCTAAGTAGGTGAGTGGTTACGAGGTGTTACCTTTCTACATGTGAGCATCCATTAGCTATCTTGGGAAAATACTTTGCTATTTTTAGTCTGATAGATGGTTGCTCCTCATTGGTCTGTGTTGCCACCTCCTCCCTCTCCCTTGTTTATATAAGCATTCTACCTAGCTTGTATTTTGTATCGATTGATTTTGCATCCTCTTAATGCTATTTTGCTTCTAGCATTTGTATTACTCTCTTGGAGACTAACTCTATGTTGCTATTCTAATTTTATATCATTTGCATTCATAGTTTAGATATCTACTCTTTTGCACTAGTTTTCTGGGTTAATAATATTTTTAGATTCTAACAGTTTTGCCCATTTTTGTGAAGATTTTGGCTGGACCAAAGGTGCTTCCATTTCCTGACTAGAAGCTCAATCAATGTCTAATGGTTCTAAATACCAGACTCATCTATAGGACGATGGTCATTATTAGAGGGAGTTTCTACTTGGAGGTCTTGAGGTTTAACATCTTGGGTTAGAGATTCTAGAGATGGATCCAACAGAGTTGGTTCTAAATGACTTATCCCCCCATCTTGTGGAATATCACATGGATGTTCTTTCTAAGTAATAAACTTAGCAAATTTATCAAGTTTCTTTAACTGACAATCAATATTGGCATCAATTTTAGAAGTTTCAGAAAATATAACATCTCTTGAAAGAATAAATTGCTTGTTAGCCTCATTGTATAATCTATATGGTTTGGAAGATTTAGAATAGCCAAGAAAAAACATTTATAAGTGTGGTGATGCAACTTGCTTCTTTTCTCTTGTGGAATCAAAGCAAGGCATGTGGAGCCAAAAATTCAAAGATGCCAAACATATAGAGGGTAGCCATTCCAAACTTCATATGGAATCCCTTAATGAAGAGTAGATGAAATAGATCTATTGTGAAGATAAACTGTTCTTACTGCTTCTGCCCAAAACTACAATTGGATTCTTTTGAAGTATAACATGGCATGAACCATATTCATAATAGTTCTGTTCATTCTTTCAACAACACCATTTTGTTTAGAAGTACCTAGAACAGTGAGATGATGTTGAATCCCATTTTGATGAAAATAATCCTCAAAAACTATGGAGGTAAACTCTCCCTGATTGTTTTTTCTAAGAGTGCCAATTTGAGATTGTGCTTGCTTTTCAATCATAATACCAAACTTATTAAAAGTTTCAAAAGCTTCAAACTTTTTCTTCAAGAAATAGATCCAAGTCATGCAGCTATAATCATCAATGAACAACATAAAGTATTTACATCCCCCAACAGAAGTGATTGGTAAAGGCCTAAACAAAGAAGAATGAATAAGTTGCTATTTTCTATGTGCTTACCAAGTGGAGTGAGAGAGAATCTCTACGCTGTCTTGCAAGAATACAAGCTTCACATTTTTAAACTTTCTTAGACAAAGTGGGCAAACCATCAATACCATTCTTTTGCATGATACAAATGCTATCATAGTTAACATGTCCAAATCTAGCATGCTATAAAAGACTATGAGAAAGAGTACCTTCTTCAGTGAGATATGAAAAACTCCTGGAAAGGGCAGATTCACCATGAAGTTTTAACAACGTGCCTTCTTTACAACCAGTAAATGTAACTTGATTATTTGATTTCTTTCTAACAGCTACTTGTCCATCTTCCAATAAAATGGAGTGGCCTTGTTGCCTAATGAAGACTAGTGACAACAAGTTATGTTGCAATTGAGGAAGATACAAAACATCATGAAGTATAAAATTTGGAAGACCATGCAACTTAAGCCAAATAGTGCCTTTGCTAAGAGGCTGGAGACTTGATTTATCTGCCAAATAGATGGGACCACATGAACATTCATTAAAATCTTTAAAATAATCATGCCTAAATGTCATATGTTGTGTGTCTCCAGTATCTAAGACCCAATCATCACACCATGAAGTATTAACTGATTTATAATAAGCAAAATCTGAAACAGAAAACACATATTCATCATTATTACTACCACATGTAAATTGGGTTGTTCCTGATGTTTTGTCATCATAGTGTGATTTATCTTTTGGTTTGAAAGAAGTTTCTATCTTATCCCATGAGGTCTTGCATTCATGGGCTTCATGACCCCCTTTACGACCACATCTTATACAATACAATTGTTGTCTATCATTTTGATTGTCATGTTGGAAGTGCCCTTTTCCATTGGCACCTTCCCTATCTCTATTTTTCCATTGACCTCTACCTTTTCTTCTATCACTATGACCACCTCTAGAAGATTTTTTATTAGGACGCTTATCTTTTTGTTGAGCAAGATAAACATTTTCACCAATGTTATCAATTTTCCTTCCAAAGACCTTACGTTCTACCAACTTAGCAACCAATGCATCAAAAGTGATTGTGTTCAATTGGTTACTTCTTGAAGAGTTTCTAAATAAGTAGAATGTGTTGGTAGAAGTGCCTTTATTAAGGCTATAAGATATATATCAACTTTTGTACCGGCAACATCAATATCATGTTTTATGGCTCTAATTTTAGAAGCCAAACTCATAACATCACCATTTTTCAATTGTAGATTAAACATTTTCAGTTGTAACTGAATAAATTCTAATTCATAATGAGAATCATAGAGATATTTAAAAATTTTAAGGGCATCCCAAGCAAATTTACACCCTTGTATGTGCTTAAACACTTATCCATTTATAGAAGCCTATATCAAGGCCAAGGCTTTATAATTTATATTGCCAAATTTCTTTTTCTTTAGCATCAATTGGTCTTGTAGGTTGAACATATCCATCACAAATGTTATACCACAAATCATTGAAAATCAAAATGTTTGCTATTTTCCTATACCATTCTACCCATGTTTCTTTTCCAATTAATGTTTCCCCAATCATTAATACAACATATTACATTGTGAATTGTAAAATTGCACACAATTTACATATTCAAATTTATTTCTTAACTGTTTATTGCTTAGATTTGGATTGAAAAAGAAAGATAAAGTTATATCTAATTGTATTCTATGTGGCAGAAAAAAATAACTATTTTGCATAGCAGATATAACCTTTCACCCAAAAAAATACTATTTTACTTGTTCATAAAAATATTTATGGGAAACATTTTTTGGAACTGTTGTTTTACCCTTACACCAAAGATAAAAGAATAGATTGCACCTGGAAAAATATCTTCCTTTGTTGACCACGGCTCTACAACTTCACTATTTCTTCAAATGCTGAATATACATAAAACATCGTATCCAACGACTATAGGGACCCCGTTCGTTACCACCAGTCAAATACATAAAGAAACACCCGTAATGAGAGAGGCATCGATTCAAAGATTCTTCAAAGAAGCCTCCAATGCTGATGGGAATGTATTGGAGTGAAGTGGGCAAAAAAAATGCCACAAAACTATTGCAAATTTTAGTTGATAAGAAAACCGGTTGTGCTTTCTTCCTTTCTTTTTGTTTGGTTTACATTCTGCAAGCATGGATTCTTCCAAATACCATAGGAGAGCATGCAATGGCCTCACACCTCTCCACATTGCCGTCTCCAAGTGAGAACAAAGGCATGATTTAGAAGACAACTACCTATGTTGAAAAACCACTGTAACTTTTAGTTCTTGTCAATCTAGAACTGCACTCAATCTAGAAGAACGAAAATTATTTCCGTGGCTCTGATACCACTGTCAGGCCAGGATTGGAGAAAGGAAAAATGGCAAATTACATTCATTCAACAAAAGAGGGAAATACAAATATATTATAAGGTAGAGAAATAGTTGAACTGCCTGAACTGAAAGTAAAACTTAAAAACTAACTACAAACTAATGATATACAACTGCTTGATATACAACTGCTTGTGTTAACCCAAAGATTGACACATTAACATAAAATATCATTAAACATTGTTCTAGATTATAGTTTCTCTTTTAAAGGCTGCCATAGCAAATTCAGTGGCATCCTTTCAATCTTTATTAATTACAAACAAGAGAAAAAATAAAAGAATTGGTCAAGCAACTCAGAAAAGATCATCTCTTTGTTGATTATGCATTGTGACAATCAACACATACTTTTGAAGGTTCTTAACAACTATAATAGTTGTTCAGGATATGTTAAAGCAACTCAGAAAAGATCATCTCTCTGTTGATTATGCATGCACATAGAACACACACAAAGATTATAAAGTAAGGATATGTTCCAAAGTGCTTTGTTAATTCAATGATTTTGAGAACATCCTTGCAAAATCTATTTTATGCATATCCTAGAATCATTACTTTCAATGAGATCACATTTCTTTGAGGTATTTTGTCAAAAAGTTCACGTTCCTTGTCTATGCTTCCATATTTTCCATACATGTATACCAAAGCATTTCCAACTACAATATTTGACAAAAATCCCCCTTCCATTATGATTTGATGGATGTCCATACCCTGTTCCAAATCTCTCATTTTGGTGTGTAGGCGGGGAGGATGTTGGCTTTACAATTGACAATATCATTTTCTTGAAAGTTTCTAAAGCCCTATAAACAAATCCATTTTTTACATATCCTACAATAATGGCATTCCATGAGACCACATTTCTTTGAGGCATTCTATCAAACAGTTCATGTACCTTGTCTATGCTTCCACATTTTGCATATATGTCTACCAGAGCAATATCAACTATAACAACTGACACAAAATACCTATCCTTTACACTTTGATGGATGTTCATATACCCTGTTCCAAAGTTCTCACTTGGTACAAGCTAGAAGGATGCTAGAAAAGATTTTTGGCTTTGCACCATCCAATTATATTTGCTTGAAAGTTTCTAAAGACTTTTCAACAAATCCATTTTGTGAATATCTTGTAATCAAGGGATTGCATGAGAACACATTTCTTTGAGGCATTCTTTCAAACAATTCATGTGCCTTGTCTACACTTCCACATTTTTCATATCCTGCAATCATGGCATTCTATGAGATGACATCTCTTTTAGGTGTTCTATCAAACAATTCATGTGCCTTGTGTATGCTTCCACATTTTGCACACATTTCTGCCAGACAATTGCAACTACAACATCTAGCAAAATTCCTTTATCATTTATCCTTTGATGGATGCCCATATTTTGTTCCAAATCTCCCATTTTGACACAGGCAAGGAGGATGTTGGAAAAGGTTGCGGAGTTTGGCTTTACACATGCCAATTGTGTTTTTTTGAAATTTTCTAAAGCCTTTTCAATAAATTCATTTTGTGCATATCCTATGATCATGGTATTTCATGAGACCACATTTCTTTGAGACATTTAGTGAGCATTTCATACTGCAGTTGAGCAAGAGGGGACAAATTAAAATTAAAATTACCCCTAGTTTAAAAGTAACCAAGAGTGGAAACAAATGGGGTAGTTGCGGGTTTAAGTCACAGTTATTTGGTCAGTTGTCATAGTCCCCTTTTGACTCTATGCCTAATGGATTGTATAGGTCCACTAAATTCTTTTGTTTAGTAGGCAAACAACCCTAAGAAGTTGCCAAAATGTTGACCTATTTTCCCCTTTCTAGGGTCAAATAGCTTAGCTTTTAAAATGTTGTCAAAATCAATCAAAATGCCTGTAAATGTGTCCTTCAGGTCTTAAGTGTTTTCCCTATGAAAATCCCCAAAAGTATTAAGTATGTAAGTCTTTGAAAATCCAAAATCTAAAGTGTTTTGCCTTTTGTCGGCATTTTCAGCCCTGTTTGAAACCTTGTCAGATGTTCCAGTGGTTCTTGGAACCGCCGGAACCTCTAACAAGGTTCCTTGTTCTGTCCTTCCCCCAAAGCCCCGACATGGTTTGCATTTTGGCCAAATGATTGAATGAAGGGAAGAAACGAATGATGAAGGAAAAAGATAAAGCCTATGAAATCTCTGAAAAGTTCTCAATGAAAGTTGGTTCCTGGTTACTATCAAAGATCAGAAAAAGATAATATATTTAAGGGGACTTAGAAATAAAAGAAAAGTGAGAAATAAAGAATGTTAGAGATTTCCTAGGTTTTCCAAACCTACAAGACATTTGACAAGTTCCAAAAGAAGGCACATTAGTTCCCAGTCATTAGAGGATCCTCAACAAATGGAAACTTATAAGGTTTTTAGCGGACTTGGTGTGTTTGCGAATTTGATGGTTCATCGAAACACGAGTTCGCCGAAATACAAAGTTGTCGAAAAGGAGAAAGGAAAATCCCTAGAAAGCATAGAGGTTAAATTTAAAATATTTTTAAAGTGTTGTAAAAGCACTAAAAGGCACCATTTTCTATATTTTGCCCTAGAAAAAGCTTATTGTGCTTTAATCACCATCAGTATAGAATAAGATTAGATTTTTAGGTGGATCAAGTTTTTGGGTGAGCTTATTGCTACAAGTGAATGAGTTTAATGCATTGGTTGAGATAGATATTTTACAGTGACTAGATTTGATCAAGGGTCTTCTCCACATTAATGTTTTGCAGGCTAGCATTGGCCAAGGCTCAAAACCTATGGTTTTCTCTTATAGGGCCATGGGATATGATTTATTGTAGCATGGGTGATCTGAAAGGTGCGTTGATCAATTTCCCATGGCTAGTGCTATAACAGTGTAATAAAATGCTATATATACATGTAAAACAAATGTAAAAAAAGATGTTGGCTGTTGATATTTTTGAAGCCACATCTTGTATCAACGGTGTAACCTTGCCCCTATCATAAACAATAGATTTTACCTTCTCATATATTTTTTACACTATGAAACATGGGCATTTGAATCTCAATTTTGTGAATATTTATTTCCTAGTGGGTTTCAATCATATTTATTTATCTGTACAGATAATTTATGAGTTGTGTATGCACATTTATTGTTTGATATTATTTTGTGTATGAATGGTTGATCTAAGAGCCAAACAAATTAAATTTGGTGCATCACCCCATTTCATTTCAATTCTCCTTTCCCTTTTCCTCAATGGTGTTAGATTAGGTTTAATTACAATTATTTCTTTGAGTCTCAAACTCAGAAAGAGGAACTGGCCTTCTGTGAAGGTTTCATCTCACTTGCAGGTCCCACACCTTGAGATCACTCCAATGTTTCATTGGATTGTTGTAGCAATAGGCTTCAACATAGGGTTCAAATCCAAGTGACAACATTTATCCTAGATCATCATTTATTATAGGCTCTTTAGACTTGTTACCTGCTTCATCACATTTTAGTTCAGAGTGCATGTGCTCTATCCATGGGGCTTTTTAATGACATGCAATATTTTGGTACTTTTTTTGCAAACATGTCTCCTCAGTACATTTAGTGTGTCTATGCACAATATTGACTAATTCTTCATAATCCCTTAAGGCATCTAGGTTAAAAATCTATGCACTACTCAATAAGCATGGATCATCTAGAGGAGACGTATGTTTCATGTTACTACTTGCGGATTGTTGACAAGGATTCCAAGAAAAAACATATTTATCAAATAAGGACTTAGCTCTATACACTTCATTATCATTGTTCTAATCAATTGTGTCCATGTTTGGTGCATCTTCCAACCATAGGATGTTAGACACACCAGGAAACTGAAAGGGGGGGGGTGGTGAATCAATATCTAAACAATTCTACAAATTTAACAACTTCAACATATCTAGAGTAGATCAGAACTTAAGAATCACACCATTAACATGAACATGAAAGATTAACACAATGCACAATAACGCATAACATGAGATATATGTAGAAAATCCTAGGAGGGAAAAACCACGGTGAGGATTAACTCACAATATATGAATCTCAAGTATTAACTTTGTTTTAGGGGCTTCAACCCAAGGAATTTGCTACTCCCTAAGTAACTTTGATTTAGGGTCACTCCTAAGGAAGCTGCTACTCCCTAATGAATTTATTTTAGGGCTACAACCCAAGGAAGCAACTACTCCCTAATGACTTTGTTTTAGGGTTACAACCCAAGGAAGCAACTACTCTCTGATCTGAGAACAAACTTAGAAATGATTACAATATGACAATTCTTTCAACTGTCTAAAAATTGCCTTTGAAGCTCACACTTGATGATTGCACTTCTATCTCTTCTCACATTCTTCTAAATATTTGATTAGTCAGACACAATCTCTACTTGATCACTATCTCAAATAATTCTTCAATATGAATCTGGACAACATCAACATCATCTTATCTTTCTCCCACAGTCGCACCTTAAACTGTGTTTATTCTGCTTTTATCTATTTGTGAACCTTTCAATCCTCTTACAATCATAATATTTGCACTCAAATTGATCTACTATTTATACATTATATTACATTGATTACATAGCTTGTTAGCTAGATTAAACATGAAAAATACATTTACAAGTCAGCCATACAATACACAATGTGAACTGTGTAGAAGATAGGTCTAATTAGGACATCATGTTACACCAACAGAAGAAACAATCCTTACAAACCCCAACACTTGCTTAACCAGGTCCAAAATATCCTTCACAACTTCAATCAACAAGGAATTACCTCCACAAACTCCACTGATTTGAAAATGGGACAACTTTAAGAAAAACTTATGAAACCTTTGAAGAATAACGGTCATAACAACTTGAAAACCTTGTGCTTATTGAAAACATGAAAGATATTCATGAAATTCTACCAAATGAGTCCACATGACTCATACAACATCCCCAAACACTCCTTTTCTACCACACAATAAAGAATTGTGCCTCACAACTTCAATTGTTAACTCTAAGAACACTTTGTCATCTGAAACACACTGCAACATGCTGTCGATTGAAAAATTGAGTTATAGACCACCAATAAGCTTGAAACATGAAAGAGGCATGCAATTCTCATTCAAGAACATATCTAAAAGGCTACAAGGTTAATCATTCACTTCTAGAGGAATGCAAAACATTCTAGTAGGTCTTTGCCACTGTATCATTCTGCTAGAGCTCATATTGGTACTTTATTAATCATAACTTTCACTATGGAGGAAATGATGATCTGGAACTTTGGAATAAACAATTTTACCATCCTCTAAACACATAGCTAGAACCACATAGACATATATTCAAACATGGAGGAATGTAGAGCATTCCATTCACCTTTCAACATCACATTATACTATTAGAGCCTGAACTAGAACTCAATCACTTATATATTTCACTACGGAAGAGCAAACACTCTAAAACTTAGGATTTAGCATGTTTACATCATACTTAACTTAACTCTTGAACTACAAGACCATAGCTTCAAAATTATAAGAATGCCCAAAGCATTCCATTGCCATGGTAGAAACATCTTTACAAAACCAACACTGTCTTCAAACTACTTCTGGAGACCAAGTCTTCTTATCATCACTATATACTACTTAAGATCATTTAACATGCTTCAAATCATTAACAACATAACTATTTCTCTTAGTTCTTCTACTTCACATATTGATCAGGCCTCAACCTCCCATCAAAGTATGCTACTATGTTGACATCAATGACAACACATATGGCCAACAATCTCCCCCATTGTCATTGATGGCAACATATGCTCCCCCTTAGACTCTCTCCCCCTTTGACATCAAGGACAAAGGGATCCAATACCTACTCATTCTCTCTCTTTCCTCAATAATCATGTATCTATAAACTTTTTCTTGCAATCTCCACTATCATTAGTCAACACTACTTGCTCTCCTTGACAGGTAGCCATCATTAGTCTAGGATAAATATATAGGATGAACTCCCTTAGACAAATGCACCATTTTACATCTTAGGAATAAGGAGGGGAAATTACCTCTAACCTCTTCTAGAGATTCTCAATAGTGTCCTTTGCAAGAGCCTTTGTGAAAATGTCTACAATTTGATCCTTAGTTGGAACATATTCCAACTTTACATCCTTATCTGCAACCTTCTTTCTCAAAAAGTGATACTTGATTGCTATATGCTTAGTTGTTGAATGCATCACTGGATTCTTGGAAATGTTGATAGCACTTGTGTTATCACACAGAATAGGAATAGGCTCATCATACAATACCTTGATATACTTCAGAGTTTGCTTCATCCACAAAAAATGAGTGTAGCAAGAAGTTGCTGAAATATATTCTACCTCTACAATTGATAAGAACACTGACTCTTTATTCTTTCTCTGCCATGAAACTAATCTACTTCCTAGAAAGAAAACACCACCACTTGTACTTCTTCTATCATCAACACAACCAACCCAGTTAGCATCAGTGTATGCACTCAAATCAAAGTCATTACCTTTTGGATACCATAGACCATAGTTCAGAGTTCCTTTCAGGTATCTAAATATCCTTTTCACTTCCTTCTCATGTGTATTCTTAGGATTGTCTTGATATCTGGCATTCATACATACCGCATACATGATGTTAGGACTAGATGCAGTCAAATACAACAGTGCTCCAATCATAGACCTTTAAATAGTCTGCTTCACCTTCATAGACTCATCATCTTTTCTTAAGTAGCATCCAGTGACCATGGGAGTGCTTATTGGTTTTGAATCATGCATACCAAACTTCTTCAACAATTCTTTGACATACTTAGCTTGAGAGATAAAGATAGCACCATCTAGCTGGGAAATTTGAAGCCCAAGGAAGAAAGACATTCCACCAATCATGGACATCTCAAATTCTTTTTGCATCTCCTCTACAAATCTTTTACACCTATCATCATTTCCTCCAAAAATGATATCAACAACATAAATTTCAACTATCAAGATCATGTCTCCTTCTTCCTTTATGTAAAGATTGCTATTTGTAGTACCTTTCTTGAAGCCCTGCTAAAGTAAGTACTTGTGTAATCTTGCATACCAAGCTCTAGGTGCTTGCTTGAGCCCATACAAAGCCTTCTTGAGTCTGCATACCATTTCTAGATCTTTTGATATCTGGAATCCATCTAGTTGTTCAATGTACACCTCCTCCTCTAGGTCACCATTTAGAAAACGTTGACTTGACATCCATCTAATACACCATGAAGTTCTTATGAGCAGAAAGAGCAAGGAACATTCTAGGGATCAAATAGATAATATGATTTCTATTGAAAAAACTCAAAAATGAACTAGGAGGAATATAAGAATGGGTATGTAGAATCGATAGAAGAGAGGAGATGAAGGAACAAAGGAAGGTCTGGAAAAGGAGAGAGTTGTGGAAGGAACTTAATGGAGAGGAAATTTGGGGTTAGCAAGATGGAGTACTAGGAGAATAAAAGAAGAAAGGTATTTGCTTTTGATTCTTTCAAATCAAATAAAATATGCCTACTGTAAATTTTTGTTACATGGAAAAACTGAAAAATCCAATTCATTGCCAAATTTATCTTCAATATAATACAATTAGATGGCTTCTTCCCCTGAATTTCTTTAAATGCAATTAATTACATTGTTCTTCTTCAAATTTATTTTAGTATAAGAAACTTGTAGAGCCTCTATTCCTGATTTCTATTTTGAATACAAAGGTACATCCAAAATTACATTAATACAAGATAGTTATGTGGCCCTCTTTCCTAAAGATTTGTTTTAAATATCAATGGTTACCAAGATTCTTCTTGAAAATTTTTAGAATCTGAGTGAGATTTCCTTCAGGAAACCATTTGCAATTCCTCATGTGGTATGATCTATCATTTTTGGTTTTACCAATAGTTGAACTATGTGCGAGATTTAGATGCCTCTACTTGCTTTACTCTTGCAGACATAAATAAATTTTTACACCAATAGAAAATAGAAGAAATATTAAAATTGCAAGCTATCTATAAGATAAAAAAACACATACTAAGTTTTTATTTATTTATTATTATTATTGTTGTTCAATCAACCAAAACCTCTGCATATGAATTTTAGTCTTAAACAAAACATGGATCGGATAACATAGAACACTATTGGTTTTGCTATTAAAAACATTAATAGAAAAGAGAGACTCTTAGTAGAGCCTAGGCGGCCCTAAGCTTGGGTGATGCCCATCCATAGAGGCACGACCTCTATGCTAGGTAACGTTGAGCCATAGAGGCACAACCTCTATGCTGCACAGTACCCAGCCATAGAGGTGTGTCCTCTAAGATGGGTAGTTCTCCAACAAGGAGGGGCATGCTGCCACAGGCTACCCTCTCCATATAAAATTATTCCATCAATTTTGTTATGAAAAAAATCTAAATCTAACAAAAAAAACATACATGTATTTCTACCTTCATGCCTTCATTGGCATTTTGAACCTGCAACAAATCTCTTCGACACTACTTTTAGAAAATTCATGCCATTGCTTTTGATATTTGAGGTTAATGTTTATAAAATATATCTAGTTTAGAATGTAGAGATAGGTCAAAATCAAGTAGTTAACACTAAAAAATATAGAAGGTTCCAAAACTTCTAATTTCTTGATTTTTCATTTAAATAAAAATACAAGTCTTGGCATATAATTAGAATTAAAGGATGAAGAACTCCTCATTCTTAGCCAATTGTAATAATTAAATAGGTATAGAAGATTAGCCTACAAGAAATGATATGAAGAATTGACTTATTGTATAACATAGATACGTAGACTTAAAAAGTTGTGTTAAATTGTTATGTAGAAGGGTGTATGTTCTAATATTATATCCTTCCAAAAGAGAATTGTAAAGAAGATATGATAAGCATGTTTCTTTCTCTTGTTTCTCATAAAAGAAACATCATATTATATATTTATGCAAAGCATACTCTCATTGTTAAAACATTTGGTATGATAAGAGGTTGGGATCGAGGTATTCTCCCCATTCTCTATCTTGTTTAAATGTCATCGAAGACAAACATATCATGCTATGATCCCCAATGAGAGTTCAAATAATAATAAAATAGCTTAGCTATTATCAACCATTTCTTGTTGATGGTCACATATTGACCTAACTTAGTTTTCCACAAAACTTAAGTTTAATGAACCTTGTTGACAAATCAAAAATTGTCAAGTCAAAACTCAATTTCTGACTAAGCGAGTCGAACACAACTTACCTTGTTGAACTAGGTTTAAAAAGCACATAACTTAGGTGGAAATAACCTCTCTTTTCCAATGTCTATCCACTTCTCTTGGATGATTCTCTCCCTCCCTTCTCGGAGGTTGGTAATTTGTTCCCTGGTTACAACTCACAATCACTAAATTGTGATCAGTATATCATTAGTAAATCCTTAATCATCATAAATAGATAATCTCAATAACAAATAGTCACATTTTAAATTCTATGCGTTTATTCATAACTCATGAAATCATTGATTTTTCATGATATTTGTCTAAACATCGAATCATTCATCCATGCAAGTTTATCCACTAATTACATAAAATTAAAAAGTAAAGTATAGTTAAAAATTGGGGTGTGACAAGACTAAACGAAGTTTAAATCAAACAAGGATTCCCTACTTTTCAATGACAATGACAAAAAAACTTGGGTAATAGTTGGCTCTATCTAGGGATGAGGACTATAAAAGGGCGAAGAGAGAATAGGGTCTTAGGTTGGCCAGAGGCCTTATTCATTGGACCAAAAGTCACACAAAAACATAAGAAACATAGGAATAAAAATAAAAATAGGGAAATAAAACTATAGGACAAGATGGGGGAATCCCATTTGTCATGTTGCATAAATTCAAGTTTTTCCCATTATATGCCAGGGGCATGCGAGTTCCATCAAGATAAGAAAGAATAAATTCATTATTTCCACATATCTATGTGATGAAGAAGAGACCTTTCCATAAAGAATCTAATTTTCCATGTAATCCTCTTGGCTCTCTCCTTTATCCCATAACAACATTGAATCTAAAGCTATAAAAGTGTTCTGCTTGGCTCTTTTCTTAAAAATCCTTTTCACTTGTGACTGGTGTTGTGTGATTTTTGTCTACAACCACTTCTCTTTGTTCTTATACCTTGTTTAGAAGCATGATTCTCTTCTCTAGAGCATCTTGAAATTGCTCATCTTCAATTGCATTTTGTAGATTTGCAGTTGACAATTCTAATGGGATTGATAATGTACTTTACATTCCATACACCAATTCAAAAAGTGACATTCCTATTTCTCTTTTATGTGTAATCATGTCTTCCCAATGAGCATCATAGAGCTTTTTATGTTAGTTTCTATGATTCTTGTCTACCAATTTAAACATAATGGAAGTCAAATTTATAATACTAGACTCAACATGTCCATTTCCCAGTGGATAATAATTTGATGAATGTGCTAGAGAAATGCCATTATCATAGTAGAATGAAGACATCTCAAAAGATGAGAAATTAGATTCATTATCTGTAACAATTTTTAATGGTAATCTGAACCTAACCAAGATATTTTGTTTAATGAAATCACAAACCACTTTTGTTGTAGTTTGCTTGACAGATATAGCTTCCACCCATTTAGTGAAATAATCCATTGTAGTTAAAATATGAGTGTGACCAACACTTGAGTGTGGGTCAATGGGCCTAAAAAAATCTAAACCCCATTGTTGGAAAGGTTCTTCCATAATGACTGGTCTTAGGGGTAAAGCTACTAAATGTGGCTTACTAGTAAATTGCATGCATTTCTCACATTTTTACACCCAAACATATGCATCCTTAAACATTACTAACTATTAATACCCATGCCTTAGGATTTTAAAAGTAGTAATAGAAGAGGAAGAATGTCCACCACAAGCCTCATCATGAAAAATTTAAGGAGCATAGCATGCTGATATTTGTCTACACATTTCAAGAATGTACTATCAACACTATTTTTTTACAATGTATTATTCCAAATCACATACCTATATACTTTTAGTTTTATTATCCTTTACTCTTTTGCTAAGAGATGTGGTGGGCATTCTTCATAGGTTAGGAAATAAGCAATGTTAGAGAACCACTCATCTTTGACTCTATAAAAAAACCAGGGGTAAATCCTCTGATTTAGTGGTTTTATTTTTAGCTATCAACTGACATAAACCCCTACCTCTTACCAACTTGGTAAACTTGATTTCTATATCATACTCCTCTACCTTAGCAATCCATTTTACTCTCCTATTGCAATTGATATCTTTTTGAGTAAGAATACTCTTTACTGCAGGGTCTGGAATGAAAACTATGGTATGCGAATGTAAAATATAAAATCTAAATTGTTTCACAGATTTAACCATTGTATAAGTATGTTTCTCAACTTGGGAGTAATTGAGATCATGATTTTATAATGGGATGCTCATAAACACAATAGGGGATTTGATTCCTTGATTATTCTTTTGAAAAAGAATAGAAAATAGCGTATGTTTAGAAGCATAACTACAGCTGATAAAATTCTTGTCAAATTATGGGTGTACTAGTACATGAGCATTGGATATGGCTATCTTAATATATAAAATTCTTGGTTTCCTACCTCACTCCATTTAAAGACCTAATTACCTTTCATCATTTCAATGATGTGTCTCGTTAGTTTAAAGAATTTAGGTACAAATATCCTCAAGAAATCGACTTTCCCAAAGAAAGATTTTATTGCTTTGATATTGATGGGTAGAGTAATCTTTTGAATGTTTTTCACTCTATCAGGATGAAATTTAATTCCATATTTAGATACTATGTGACCCAGAAGTTTACCTTCAGTCACAAAAAAGAGATAGACTTCTTGGGATTCAAGGATACACCATATAGACGACACCTTTCAAGGATGACTTCTAAGTCTTTAGTATGATCCTTCCTTTTCTTAGAGAAAACAATTAGATCATCTAGATACATAACAATGATTTTATTTCTCAAATCTTCAAAGGATAAATCCATGGCATGCTGAAAAGTATCTCCAATATTTATTAGGCCAAAAGGCATGCGATTGTAGGCAAAAGTCCCTATAGGTGTAGTGAACGTCGTCTTATGTTGATCTTCCTTATCCACACTAATCTAGTTGTAACCAAAAAATCCATCCAACATCGACATCATTTTTGATCTAGAAACATCTTGCAGTATATGATCCATCACTAGGAGAGGGTAGTTGTCCTTTAAAGAGGATTGATTAAGATTTCTAAAATCTACACAAATTTGGATCTCTTCATTTTTCTTTTGTAAAGGCACAATGTTTTCTACCAAGTAGAATGGTGTATAGGATAAATAATTTTGGCTTTCAACATTTTATCTATTTCCTAAAAAATGGCATCTGCGATCTTAGGATTATAAGGATGTTGCTTTTGTCCAATTGGAGAAACTCCTGGCTTAAGTGGAATATAATGTTGGAACCTCCCATTCATAAAGTTTTTTAGGTCATCATAACACCAGCAAAACACATTCTTATATCTGACTAACAATCTGATTAATTTTTCTTCATCTTTTGGCATATAAAACTTACCAATACATACCATCTTAGGATCATCATCAATTCCAATATTAATCTTTTCATAATCTGCAGAACTATTTGTGGCACTTTGGATTTTACTCTTCACATATCTATCATGCTTATCAAAAATATCCTCTAGAGATACAAGGCCTTTGGGAATTGTGTTTCCTTTCAACTGAATGACACCATCTTCTGTAAGCTCATCTATATCTAGACAAGTCTCCTTGCATTTAGAATTTCTACCTTCAAAATACAAATTGGCAAAAGTTTCTATTTTTTCAAGTAATGTAATAATTTTCTTGTCATCTTTAAAGACTTGTCAATGGCTAGAGTTATCTATCACACTAGGATGATAGATGAGTTCAATTCTATATGAGGTGTCTCTAAATCTAGGTGAGGGAGTAACAATGAAGTTGATACAACCATTGAATTAGCCTTATTATTATGTTCTCTTGGAATGGCCTCAATGAGAAAGCATCAAAATGTTCAATACTATCCAACACTCTATTCCTATAATTTCTCAGCCTATTGTTCTTCATAGTGAAAATATTCCTCACTTTCTTAACAATCAACTTTGTATCACCAACAACCCTTAATTCTTTTATTCCCTTTTCTTTTGTTGCAACAAGTCCTAACAATAAAGCTTCATATTCAACTGTATTATTAGTGTTCTCAAACTCTAACTTGCAAAAGAAGGGAAATTTCTCTCCATCTGGTGAAATTAAAACAACTCCTACTCCTGAACTAAAATATGAATAGCTCCCATCAAATTCTAATATCCATAGTCCCAGAGTTACATTTTCTTTAGCCAATTCTAGGGTTTCTTTTCCTAGTGCAAATGAAAGCATGTACATTCCAAAATTAGTCTCTTCATATAGAATTTTAGACTTTGGATCATCTAATTTTAGCACAGTGAACTTTGCTTTAGGTTTAGGGTCTAAACATACCTTCTTCCCACCCACTAGAATAAGAGTGTACAACCCATCTAGTTGAATCTCTCCTAAATCTCTGCAAAAACTCCTACTAAGAAGCATCCCATAGCTAGTAGGTATGTCTACCAATTGGATGGTCGATTTCATTCTCTTATTGGGATAGGCAAATAAACCTACCTAAGCATCCTTAATTTGACCAATTAGAGGTACCTGTTTAGACTCCATAGATTTTTTTTTTCATGTGTCTTAGTTAGAGTAACTCCCAAAGCACAAGCAACTTTAGCAGGCATTACATTGTCTGAGGCACCTGAATCTATTATACAATTACTTAACCTACACACAACAATGTATAGAGATATATAAAATGGATTGGGTTTTTCTTGAGACACTTCAAGAATAGAAGTTTTAACTTTGGATGAAGTATTTTCAACAAAGGCTTCTGAAGACTGGCTATTTACATGAGAAGAAGAAGAATCCAATTTAACATATTTTACAAGATGGTCCTGTTGGGACCCAAAATAGCTGCAACCCAAAACTCTAGAACATTCCTAATACCTAGGCTAGAGATTGTCGTCAGGGTGATAGGAAGAGGTTCATCAATAAGTTGAGGGAGATTTTGGCCAACTAATAGGAGTGGGTAAACTCTTTTACTCTTTAGGCTCAGCTAGACCTAGGAGGGATATTCCTAGAGGCATGAAATGAAATACATATTAACATACACAGCCATACCCAATGTACACTTGACCCCCAAAGTTGTCACTAAGTCAAGACAAACTGGTTGCACAGGCCTCTCATTAAGATGATTCAACTATGTGAATGTACATGCACAAGAAAGATGGTTTTTACCCTAAACCACAGATGAAAGATTTGTTTTATTTATTAAAAGTGTTTGATCCCTCTCCAATATGGATCGATGCCTACTCCATTGGGAAACTGAGTCATAAGCAATAAAGAGAGAAGAAAAGGATTGAACCAACATTAATAGAAAACTAAAATGTATTCACATACATCTCTCAGATTATATTTCAAACATTAGACATATTTAATAATCCAAAACCAAACTACAAAGACCCATTTGCAACAAAGAGATGACTCAAAACAAAGATTGTATTGAATTTAAATGTTGTCACACATTATCAAATCTCTATTACAACCACACCAATAAATGTGGTGAAGGAAAACATACATCTGCAATTATACATTCCCCTAAATCTTTACAAATGGCCATAGAGACATACCAATGCATAAAATATGCTTTACAATACATTTCTACACTACATCAAAACACATTTCTCCATTTACTACCCAGACCTGGCTTGATTTGAATTCTTGAACTCTCTTGAGGCATTACAGACTAGACAATTGGCTCAGCGACCAATACTGAGAATGTCTTCAAATGATGCATATATAGAAATCTTGTTTCATTGTGTAGCCCAAGGCATTAGAAGATTTGGTCAACAAGAAATCGTTGCAATAAATGTGGCACATGGCCTATGTTAGAAGAATCAACAGATTTCTTAGGCGTCTATTCCCTACATACTGACTCACATCCTTGAGGTACTATTTCTAGCCACCCACTTAGCATTTATGGCATTCCTAGAAGTAGTTGGCATGTTCCCAAGCGGTTAGAAGAGTTTGGAAGGCCAATAAGTCAACCTCTAAAAAGTTAAAATTTTAGACCCCCAGCTTTTGGCCTTCATCCCTCTACCCTGGTATTTTTAATTTTGTCTTGTTGCCCTTGTCAGACTTTGGCCTTCAGGCCTTCACCCTTCACCATATGCCTTTTGGAAGGGAGAATGAGGGAACCCCAACGTATGCCTTCCACCTTGTATATAAGGAATACATGTCGGGGGTCAGCCATCGGGCCTTCCTCCTTTCACCTTCCAAAAGGAAGGAGGAAGGAAGGAAGCTTGAACTCTAACCTTTGACACATTGCTACACTGGCCCCACCAGACTTTGGCCTTCGGTCCCTCCACCTTCTAACCACAACATAGAAGAAGATGAAAGACTAGAACTCTAACTCTCAACACTCCACCAAACACCAACACTTAGAATATTTTTCATGTAAACCTATTGGACTTCAACCCTCAAGCCTTCCACCTAACACCTGGCTTGCAGAAGACCCAAGACAAGAAGACCGAACTCTGAAACTCTAACAAAGATGAAGACACTTCAACACCTAGGCAAATTTGAGCCTAATAGACAAGGCACGAAGGAAGGCAGGAGACTAAAATTCTGAAACTCTAACAAGATGAAAACATACAAGGGAACACACATAATTTTTGACTTAGTCATTTTTGGGATTCTTTCCTCGTATTTTCAAATTGGCCAACACATGAAAACCTATGAAAAATATCTCTGATCAGTTATAAGCTATAGGTTCAAGTGGGATTCTTATGAGACTTGGGGGCAAAATGGGGCATTTTGAGCACTAATTTTTGTGGGCTCCAATAGTGGCTCTAGTTGGGGACGTGTGACAAGCAGTGTCATAGCAAAGATTTAGATCTTTGGGAAGACCAAAAAGAAAAAAAATGAACAAGGGAAACAATGAAAATGTATTTACAAACATATATACATGAAAAACATATAGTCAAAGACTGTATCAAAGTTTCAGATCATTGCAGGCCAAACCTGCACAAAATTGTTGCAACCATTTACCTTTGTCAAAGACAAGATGAATGAAGGAGCTGATCTCCCTCAAACCAAATTTGCATTTTTTACCTAGCTGCAACAATTGAAGGTTGCCCTCAACATCCACTAATCTGAAACATATACTTTGAGCCAAGGTCAACTACACCAACAAAATTATTACCACATGGCAACCACAAAAGATAGGTGCTTGACCTATTCATACACATATCATGCTTGTTCTAGATGGCAAGTGGTGCAAAGCTAAAATTTAGGTCAACAAGAAAAGAGAGAAATGAAGGCAAAGTTCCATTAACATGTGCCATGCTATCATACCTATTGACCTCTTCATGCAAATTGAGGGAAAAAGAAAATACCTCCAATTCACATGGCAAAACAAATTGTGCCTGAATGCATTATTGATCCACAAGAGAAGACACTTCATCTTGTAGAACAAACTGGAAAGACTCCAGCTCAGGTATACCTTTGAGTTGGGCTGCCATCTGTTGAAACTTAGGCATAATCATGTCTCATTGTTCATTTACATTAATGTCCCATACAAAGGACTCAACCTCTACTGTAGCACCAACACATTCAAGAGCCAGTGAATTTTCCACATCAAAGTGGAAGCATTCATAGTCATTTGTAACTCCATTGAGCTCTTGAACAAAAATTTCATATGTGTTGAAACAACTTTAAATTTTTGAATCATAAACATGAATCAAGTTGCAATTCAAAACATCAACAAACACATCAATACCATGAGA
Source organism: Cunninghamia lanceolata (assembly GCA_027924645.1). Lineage (NCBI taxonomy): Eukaryota > Viridiplantae > Streptophyta > Pinopsida > Cupressales > Cupressaceae > Cunninghamia > Cunninghamia lanceolata. Next base: position 3,298,784 of record BSBN01000332.1, read on the forward strand.
CACCTCATGTGAAGAACCATGTTTTCAAATTATCTATTTGTTTGATGTGCATCTTGGCAACTCACTGTGTCATATTCACTACTACAAATAGATTGATGACACACTTCTGCTTCCACATTCATTCTTATATTATTTCCTTGTGGCTAAGATGAAGCACACTCTGCATGAGAAAGAGAACATATCTCGCACCAAAGAAATAGGTTCTCACATGCATCCACATGATCACCATCCTCAAAATCTAGGGCAAGCTCTTTGCATTGAAATTCCATGGCTGCACCAACAACTATCTCTGATCGGGTATCCTCAAGTGTAGCCACCTCTACGTCATACTTGTGAAACAAGAACCAACTGCCTCATAACAAACAAGAATGAAAGAGGGCATTAAATCAAACAAGAAACAAGTTTCTTATTCATCCCATGTTTAACTTACCTAAACATAGATTTCATACTCAGCCACAGAAGTTGATCCATTTGATTACTCATCCATTTACACAACATCCTCATCATTCACTGAACCACATACCTCAACATTGGACTGGAAGTCACCATTGGTCTCATCATTTTCACTTTCATTTGATGAGCTATCTAGTTAAAGGTAGGTGCATACGCTGTCTTAATCATCTGCATCACTATCATATGATGCATCACCTTCCACTTCTACCCTCCTGACTACACAATCATCCTCATTTGATGTTGCATTCATTTGATTGTCTGTATCCACACTGATTCTATTTGGATTAACATGTTCAATACTAGCAACACATGCGTTAGTAGATAACAAACCTTTTATGTTGTCATCTCTCATTTTCTCCATGGAGTCTAGGGACAAATATGCATGCTGTATACTCATTATTTTGAAATCCCCCCACACACAACTCAGTCCAGTTTCATATGCTTCAAAAAACATATCAATGCAAGTACAAATGTTAGGTCTAAAATCATTTGGAATATTGGAAAGGGCAACAACAAACCTGTGACCAAAATCTATGCTTGACTCTCCCTCTTGTCTCTTAATTTTTTCCAGTTCTATGACAAGATTAGTAGGGTCAAAACCTTTGACAAATTCATTTTCAAATGTTGCCACAAGTTCATTCCATGAGGCAAAGGGCTATCCTAGAAAACTTTGGATCCATTCTCTTGCCTTTCCATGCAAGGACTTAACAAAGAACCTCATCCACATGTCTTCATCCTCAAACTAATGTTCATCCATGAATTCCAAAAATACATCAACATGTGTCTCCCCTTCCCAACTATCATACCCATGAAACTTGGACAATTGTTTGTAGACCTCAGTTGGCATACTCATTGTTTTGTAATCAACCCATGAGAGGTCTAGCTAATCATATACATGATCTAAGGGAGGAACATGGGACTGGGCTAATTGATTTTAAGGGCAACGGGGAATGCATCCTAGACTCTAGTAGCCTAATCCAATTATTTGTTTCTTCTTCTTACTGCACTAATGACTCCAACATCTATTTAGTTTATCAATTTCATATTGCTGCATTGTTAAGTCATTTTGATTCTGCATGGGTACATACAGGTTTGGGTTTGTATAACATGCAAAGCAATGATTGGAATATGCATTACTAGATTAGTCATGGGTATCCACACCAATATAGTTTCTAGGGTTTGATATATATGAAGATGTATGTGAAGGAATATTCTAGGTATCCATGTTCATACTAGTTGGCCTTGACTAAAACATCCTAAAATGTTGGGAAAAAATGAGGCAAAGAAATTTTGTTCCTTCAACATGATAGGGACAACAAACTCTGAAAGAGGGAAAAGAAGAAACCGTGTGTACCTTTCTTTTACTAGCTGCTGCACATTGAGATGGAGCATTCAAAACATCAACAACAATCAAAGGGTAGCAGCAACAAACTTTTGTTCTAACAATAGAGTTTCCACCTCTTCCAAAGAGGAATTCCTTGAAGTGTGACTGATCTTCAAGGCCACAAATTGATTTTGGGTTCATCTCACCAGCAGAGTCTTCAATTTCTTTCAACCCAGTAGTATCCTCCCTAAAAATGGTACCATTCTATTAGCATAAGTTGATGGGCTACCAACTTACACATAACAATAAACTACACCCAGCAATGGCTGCAAATAGGGGTCTTCAAATTCTTTGACCTTTCAAATCTTTACCGCCAACAATGCCATTCTGTTGGGACCGAAAATAGCTGCAACCCAAAACTCTAAAACATTTCTAAAACCTAGGCCAGGGATTATTGTTAGGGTGATATGAAGAGGTTTATCAACAAGTTGAGGGGGATCTTGGCAAACTAATAGGAGTGGGTACACTCCTCTCATCTTTAGGTTCAACTAGACCTAGGAAGGATATTCCTAGAGGCATGAAATGAAATATAGATTAACATAGATAACCATACCCAATGTACACTTGATCCCCAAAGTTGTCACTAAACCAAGAAAAACTGGTTGCATAGACCTCTCATTAAGCTGATTCAACTTTGTGAATGTAAATGTATAGGAAAGATGGTTTTTACTGTGAACCACAAATAAAAGATTTGTTTGATTTATAAAAAGTGTTTGATCCCTCTCCAATATGGACTGATGCCTACTTCATTGGGCAGCTGAGTCATAATCAATAAAGAGAGAAGTAAAGGATTGAACCAGCATCAACAAAAAACTAAAATGTATTCACATACATCTCTTAGATTATATTTCAGACATTAGACAGAATAATCCAGAACCAAACTACAAAGACCCATTTGCAACAAAGAGATGGCTCAAAACAAAGATTGTATAGAATTTAAATGTTGTGACACATTATAAAATCTCTATTACAATCACGCCAATAAATGTGGTGAAGGAAAACATACAATTGTGATTATACATTCCCATGAATCTTTAAAAATGTCCATGGAGACATACCAATGCATAAAATATGCTTTACAATACATTCCTACGCTGCATCAAAAAACATTTCTCCATTTACTACCCAGACTAGCTTGATTTGAAGCCCTAAACTCTCTTGAGGCACTGTAGACCAAACAATTGGCTTAGCGACCAACCTTGAGAATATCTTCAAATGATGCATATATAGCAATCCCATTTTTTTGTGCAGTGCAAGGCATTAGAAGATTTGCCCAATAAGAAATTGCTGTAATAAATGTGGTGCATGGCCTCTATCAGAAGAATCAAAGGATTTCCTGGGCACCCATACCCTACATACTGATTCGTGTCCTTGAGGTACTATTTCTAGCCACCCAATTTGCATTTATGGTGTTCTTGGAAGTAGTTGGCATGTTCCCAGGTAGTTGGAAGAGTTTGGAAGGCCAGGAAGTCAACCTCCAAAAAGTTAGAGTTTCAAACCCTAGGCTTTTGGCCTTCATCTCTCTGCCCTAGTCTTTTTACTTTTATCTTTTTGTCCTTGTCAGACTTTGGCCTTCAGGCTTTAACCCTTAGCCATATGCCTTTTGGAAGGGAGAATGAGGGAACCCTAATGTTTGCCTTCCGCCTTGTATATAAGGAAAACCTGTCGAGGGTTGGCCGTCGGGCCTTCCTCCTTCTACCTTCCAAAAGGAAGAAGGAGGAAGGAAGAAATCCTGAACTTTGACCTCCAACACATTGCTACATTGGCCCCACTGAACTTTAGCCTTCAGGCCCTCTACTTTCTAACTGCAACACAGAAAAAGATGGAAGACCAGAACTCTGACTCCTGACACTTCACCAAACACCAACACTTCGAATATTTTTCATGTAAACCTTTTAGACTTCGGCCCTTGGGCCTTCCCCCTGACACTTGCCTTGTAAAAGATTGAATACAAGAAGACCGAACTTCAAAACTCTGATGAAGATGAAGACACTTCAGCACCTAGGCAAATTTTAGCTCGATAGACAAGGCACAAAGGAAGGCAGGAGGCTAAAATTCCAAAACTTTGAGAAGGTAAAAAATACAAGGGACCATACATAATTTTTGACTTAGTCATTTTTGAGATTCTTTCCTTTTATTTTCAAATTGGCCAACACATGAAAACCTATGAAAATATCTTTGATCTAGGTTATAAGCTATAGGTTCAAGGGGGATTCTTATGAGACTTGGGGGCAAAATGGGGCATTTTGAGGACTAAATTTTTGGGGCTCCAATAGGTCCAACTCTCTAGGATTCAACTTCAAATACTCTTCTTGTGATATTTATATTTTGGTGTTCTTGCAATGTTCGATAATATCAAAATTATCAAAAAATTTATTTGTAGAAGTTAAAGTTACATGATTATAAATACCTAATAATTTTGCACTAAATGAAGAAACATGTGTAGAAGCCACATTACAAGTCAATATGTGTTTTGGAGTTGTGATAGGCTCATCCTTTTCTTGATCTTTAGCAAGAGGAGTCCCTTTTGGGGATTGACTCTGCCGACTCCTTGTGAGAACAAAAAAATCTTGGTCATCCAACTCAGTGAGAACATCTTCTCCTTTGTCTCAATCAAATTCATACTCCAAATAATAAGAAGTAGAGTCACTTGTGGGTGTTAATCACACATCATAAAAGGTTTCTTCAATTGTAACCTCCTTCATAGTTGCCATTTGCATAAATAGATTCATCTCTAGGCAGGATGCACTATCATGGTCTGAAGTTAGATGAAAATTATACATTATATTTCCTTTACTATTGGATGATGGACCTTTTATTGCCAACCTCTGTGTTACTGGGGGTAATTCCAAATTTTTACCTATGTTTCCATTGGGTGGTGTATAAACCTAAAAATAGCAAAGACAAATTAAATAAATATTTATTATTTATTTAATTCCCATTCTTCTATCATTTAATAAATTCATCAATTTATCTATTTGATTAATGTTCATCCTCAATAGTCCAAATATTAAATAAATATCAATTTATTTAATTAAGTCAATTAAACCGATTTCTTCTATTGTCAACCCTTAGTTAAATAATAATCAAATTATTTAATCCCAAATCATCCTAATCCAAAGTCAAAAGTCCTCTAATCCACATCTTCTAATCAATGTCACCTAATCCACCTCACCTTACAAGACCAAGTCACTCAATCCTCACCATACACCTTACAAGACCAAGTCTCCACTGTTGAGATCTTGACACATGGATTTGCCTGCTCCTTGGCCTATAAAAGGAAGCTCATTCCCTCATTCAACAAGACACAAGCTATAGAAAAGTTACTCTACAAAAATTCCAGTGTGCCTTTGGCAAAGCATTCACATTGTTCATTGCATTTTATATATATTATCTTCATATCCATACAACCATGGCTTCAATCATCCATCCCTCATCCTCACAATAGTTGCATTGTAGGTAGTCTTTATTGCATTTATCCAACATACAACCATTCAAGTATTGTCATCTTTAAACAGCGAGGAAGTAGGCTTCTGAGAGCTCTATTCATGAACAAGATCAATACAAGATAGGTGAACAATGGAAGGTTCGAGGTAAATCAATCTTAAAGGTAAAATGTCTTTGTTAATTTGATTTGCATCATATTTTATTGAGATTGTTGGATTATTAGTAGTTTAATACTGTTGACAATATTTCCACTAACATCCTCAGACCTTCCATTGTTCACCTATCTTGTATTGATCTTGTTGATGAATAGAGCTCTCATAAGCATGCTTCCTCGCTGTTTGAAGATGACAATACTTGAATGGCTGTATGTTGGATAAATGCAATGAAGATTACCTACAATGTAACTATTGAGGATGAGGGATGGATGATTGAAGCCATTGTTGTATGGATATGAAGATAATGGATATAAAATGCAATGAGCAATCTGAATGTTTTGCCAAAGGCACATTGGAATTTCTATAGAGTAACTTTTCTATAACTTGTATCTTGTTGAATGAGGGAATGAGCTTCCTTTTATAAGCCAAGGAGGGGGCAAATCCATGTGTCAAGATCTCAATGGTGGAGACTTGGTCTTATGAGGTGTATGGTGAGGATTGAGTTGATTGAGATGAGGGAGAGAAAGGGGGAAGATGCTCCTCTCACCTTGACATGGTGGAGAGAAAGGTGTGACATGAGTCCACATGTCACAAGGCTCACAATGACCAAAGAGAGAAGGTCAAACAAAGAGATCATGTTTGTAGGGAGGTTGGAAGGATTCTAGGGACTATGGAACAAGTGTCACAAAATTCCCCTTTGACCATGGTGACATGGAGAGACCATGCCCTTTGGAATAGGGATGGTTGGAGAGATAATAGGGCATGTGGGTGAGAGAAAAATAACTAATTAAATATTAAAATATTTAATTGCATGTGCAACAAGGTGAGGTGGATTAGGTGACATGGATTAGGTGATGTGGATTGGAGGACTTTTGAATTTGGAATAGGATGATTTGGGATTAAATAATTTGATTATTATTTAATTAAGGGCTAACATTAGAAGAAATAGGCTTAGTTGACTTAATTAAATAAATTGATATTTATTTAATAATTGGACTATTGAGGATGAACGTTAATCAAATAGATAAATTGATGAATTTATTAAATGATATAAGAATGGGAATTAAATAAATAATAAATATTTATTTAATTTGTCTTTGCCATTTTTAGGTGTATACATTTTGCCCCTCTTTGAGACAATGTGTTTTAACATGTTTCAATGAATTAAATTTTTTTGCAATTAAATACATGCCCCAATTTGCCCTTGGTATAGGTTAATGATGATAGGATGCCCCCTTGGGAGATTGGATGGGAAGATATGATGATAGAATGATGAACAATCTCATGATGAGATAGATTGAATAACAGGGTGACTGGATAGACGGGTGAAGAAATTGGAAGATGCAGGATAAGAGATGGATGAAAGAGCTAAATGATATGCTATGCAAGATAAATTGATAACACACACAAGAAAGCAAGCAAGTATGCACAAATGATACAAACAAACAAGGTATTGCCCTTGTCCAATTGTAAACCAATGATTAATCGACAATGATTAATGATAGTGTTTTTCATTGCGGGGAACGATATATCCCTAGAGAAACACAAAGATGTTGTCATTGTGGGGAACGATATATCCCTAGATCAACACAAAGATGTGGCTATCTGGTTTCATAAATGAAACACCTCGTATAAGACGCCTGGTCTAGTTTCGAGAGTGTAACAATCTACATAAGACAATTGATATGATTGAATGGATTGGTTGATTGATTAATTGAGTTGGTTTATGAAAATATTAGGATCAAGACCATTGATTGCGATTGGATAATTTGACAAGATTAATTGACTTGATTGGTATGGACTAAGGATGGACTTGCACTAGGATCATTGCTTGATTTGATTGAATAAGGATGAATGATTAGATTGGTTATTAAAGATTTAATTTGAATGAATTCGATTGATATGAATGAAATGAAAAATTGATTAGAAGAAGTGATTTGAAAGATTGATGAAATGATTTGGATAATGAAAGATAATTTAGAAGAATGATTTGGATAATGGATAAAATTGGATAACTTAGATCTTGAGACACTTGGAATTTTGATAATGATGAAATGCTTATAATGAAATGGAATGCAATTTGGTATGTATGGATATGGATTTTATCATCTTCTTGTACAAGTTTTTGAAGTACTTTGTTTCATCATTGAGATTTTAAAATGTTGTAGGAAAATACAAGCATCTAGGTATAATTAAACCATGATGACCTGAGTATTACTTACATGGATTTTGATATAGCAAGTTAATACAAGCATCTAAGTATAATTGAACCAAGATGACCTAAGTATTGTTTGCGTATCAATAGATAAGGATTAAACCTGGTTCATGTTTAGACCTTTGATGTCCTCAATGATCATTTTGTTGATCATGTCTTTAGACAGGGCTCTCACATTATTAAAGATAAATCCACAAACAACAGACAAATAAAATGATTATGCCCCCATCATAGCTTCTGTAGTTTGATACATCCTTGAGTAGCGTAGAAAGGCATAATAACAAAAATCATGATATAAGACTTTTAGAAACAACCATTGAAAAACTTTCTTGCCCAAAACATGTTTTCTTGCAATAACTTGATAGAAACAGTTTGATGTCTTAGGTCAAAAGGGATTTGTCAGGTGTAGTTTTTCTATCTTTTGTGTCAAGATGATGTTGAAAACTTGCTTGTCATGCTGCTTGTTGTCTAGTGATAAAACTGTGATCTGATTGTTTGCCCTCTGAAGTTATAGCATTCAAGAACCCTATTCTCTGACTAGGTCGAGGATTTGCCCCCAGTCAAGTAGAGGATTGATTTATTATGGGTGAACTAATGATGAACAATGTGACGGGCCCTAATGACTAACCTAGTGTCTCAGGGGATCATTGGTAAATGGCCTTGCCTATGTGACGACGCAGAGGCAATGTAGTTCGGGGGTGGACCTATGTGGACCTAAGGACCTAGGCAATGAGAAATGGTGTAGATTTGGATAGACCAAAGGATGGATGACATGAGATGGAATGGATGGAAAAGGAGTATTGGGGGTACATCAATGATGGCCTTGCCTATGTGATGACATAGAGGCAACGTAGTTCGAAACAACTGGTGACACTGCTGAACCAAAAAGAAATTGATTGATTTACAAAACAAATACACCAACTGACATACCCTTTTGCCAAAGAGGTTGCTCAGAATAGATAGAGCCTTATTATAGGAATGATATATCCATTAAAGGTTGTTGATCTAGGATAGATGGATTGTTGTGGCAATTAGATATGTGGACAAATGTATCACTTCAGTAGTCTTTCTGTTCTGGTATGATGTTGATGATTGTTTTTTTTCTAGATTTTTAGAATATTTTATTTTTTTTGTATTTTTGACATGTTTAGGATGACATTAGATTGACAATTTGAGTAGCCTTTGTGCTAAATACCAATGACAAGGGGAAAAACCAAGTCTATGTGTAAGGATGATGGAGGTAAGATGGATAAATGGATGGGTGATAGTAAATGTGATGGAAGGATCATGATGGATGGAGGGGATGAAAGGGTAAGCAATAATGGATGGGATGGAATGTATGCCTCATAATGGAGCTAGGATTCCAAAGACTATGTATAGGAATAACATGCCCCATTCTAGGTGGTAGACTTAAGATTTGACATGACAAGGCTTATGACAATAGGATGATGATAGGATTGTTTAGAAAGGGTGAGGTATATCAAGAGATATCCAAAGCATATTTTAACATTTTGCCCTCAATCTTTATCAAGATCAAAAGGAAGAAGGGGGGATGGATGGAGGAATATGATAGGTATGTGGGTGTAATGGATAAGGATAGTAGGATAGGATATGGCAAGATAGGACATGATAAGATGGAAAATGATAGGTTGGAAATGATAAGATGGATGAGACAATGTGCCCCCAAGTGTAAGTGACATAGAAGATCAACCTACACATGATGCTTGTTTGCCAGGTTTTCATCATGGTACTTATCCAAGGTGCCTCTTTACCAGGTTTTCACCATTGGATGAAGGGGTTTCTCTTTTCTTTTTTTGATTTTTTTGATGGGATCACAATTACACATGGTGCTTGCGAGTAGGTTTTCACCATGGTAATGGATAGGAGGGACTCAAGTGTCTAGTTCCATGAAGGTTGAAAATGTCTATTAGAGATGGATTTCATCACATGGACCATGTCATTATGCTCATAGATATTGGTAGTGGATTGCATGAGAAGGAGATGGAGTAGGTGGATAGTGGATTATGGAACAAAATGCTAGTGGATTATGATATGGATTATGTAAAAGTGGATGAAAAGTGTATGCAAAAGCATGGACCATAGGAAGATGATGGGGAAGATATGTAGGATAATGGATGAAGGATGGAGAGATGGAGGTATGTGGAAATAGAATCATGACCAACGTGTTGAAAATATGTGTCTAATTGGTGTTGTCATTAATGTCAACATATCCTTGTTGCCATTAGTGTCAACTGTATTCCATTTTGTTTCTTGTTTAGAAGATTGGAATGTTGAGGCTATTAAGAAAATTAATGAAGATAAATGTATGTGGACCATATGGCAATGTAGAAGATTATCTAAAGTAGCTCCACTTAAGATTTGAGAGGTCCGCATGAAGCTTTGAAGAAGCTATGGCCATCTAAGTAGAACTAGGTTTTGGTAGTTGTTCAGAAGAGATAGAGGACAATAAATTGGTCCAGATTGCTCTGCATTGAAATATTATGATCTGCGGATCTAGAGGCTTGTTTAGGAAGTCAGTATATATGATCAACTCAAGTGGTTCATGGTTTAGACATCTACAAGTAATCTTTCTAGTGTGACAGTCATGGCAGACAATGTTCTTGAGGTTCTATATGAAGATTCAAGTGATTCTAGTGATTTGGAGGAGTGCAGATGTTTTTGTTGAATTAAATGTGCTTGTGGAGGTCTCTGGATCATGTGACTACTATGTTGGAGGTCTGCATTGAAGTTTGAGCTCGTTGGTAAAGATTTTCTTCTTGGTATTTATGTTCTTCCTAGTCTTCGCCGATTGGATGTTTCAAGCATGTTGCAGATGATCTAAGAGCAATTCTATGGAGTGTGGTGTGTTGATCAAGGAAGAGTTGAATCCCAGTTATGTTTTGGATGATAGCTCAGTGATTCGCATTAAGTCAGATTTTTGGAGTGTCGACGTTGATTCCAAGGTTGATGAAGCATATAAATACTTGTTGATGAGTTGTGGAAAATTATCCTTGTGCGAAATAATCAAATTCGAAGAAAGGATCAGAGGCAAAGCAAAGAAGAGGAGGAGCAGAGGAACAAGAATAGTAAAGGATGAAGTGATAGTGAAGAAGTATTTCGGAGAAGAGCAGAAGTTTTATGAGCATTCAATGAGACTAAACCAGACATGAAGAAGATGCTATTTCTCAGTTAATTCCTTCTATATTAAACATAAATTCTGTAGGTAGTGAGCCTCTTTTGAGTAGTGAGCTCTGGGCAGTACGCTCGAAGGCAAGTGCCTTCCCATTTTCAAGTACTTTTAATAGGGTACGAATCTTGTGGGTTAACCCCCACTGTGGTTTTCCCTTAACCAGGTTTCCACGTCAAAAATCTTGGTGTCAATTGTGTTAATTTTGTTTTTTCTCATATGTTATTGTTTCATGCTTTAATGTTTACATCATAACTCTATTTGTAAGTTGTGAAGGAAGATTAAAATAGAAAAGGTTAATTGTATGAGACAACTGATTCACCCCCCTCTTAGTTGTCTAACCTAATTCCAACAATTGGTATCCGAGCCAGTTCTTCTAAAATAAGCTTAACCACTTGAGGAGATCCAAGATGTTGACTTACAAGAAGGAAAGTCTGAGATTTGATGGAACAAATTACTCCCTCTAGAAGGTATGCATGCAATGTCATTTAGAATGTATGGGTGATGCCTTTTGGTTGATAACTAAGAATGAGTATAAGATTCTGAAGAATGGTCCTACAAATCTAGATGAACTCAGGGAAGATGAATGCAATATTCGAGCTAAAGAAGTATTATTGAGTTCCCAGACTGATACAAAATTGGCAAATGTCCTAGATTTGAAAACTGCCCATGAAATCTAGAAAAAGTTGGAAAATCTATATGAAGGTGACAAATATGTCAAATGTACCAAGCTATAGAGCCTAAAGGGTAAATATGAAAGGTTGGTAATGAGTTAAGATTAAAACATTACTTCCTACATGCAAAAAGTGAATGAACTTGTGACCGGTATCAGAAATGCTGGTGGAGTATTGGAAGAATTAGAGATTGTTGCCAAAGTGCTTAGATCCTTACCTATAGCATACAAGCATAAAACTACTGCCATTGAAGAGATCAGGACAGTGACAACTATTACAAGGAATCAGTTAGTTGGTAAGCTCTCAGCATTTGAAATGAGTGAGTTTGGTGATTCTCTTCCTAAGTCTGAATCTGCATTTAAGGCCAGTGTATATGGAAAATAGAGATATGATCTGAGTGAAATCTCTTCAGGAAGATCAAATAGATTTGCTAAGGCAAGGAAGGATCTTGAAGATGATGAAATTGAGTCTACAAAACTTGATTCTCTTATTGCCAAAAGAATACCAAGAGGATCTGGTAAGTATGAAGGAAAATTTCCATTCAAATGTTTTGCTTGTAATAAGATTGGTCATTTTACCTCAAGATGCCTAAGAAATTTTCAAAGTCAAACCCTAACAGATATAAAGGTCAAAAGAAATGTTACTATGTCTAAGAAGCTGGATAAGAAGGAGTCACAGATGATGAATCTGATCATGGAGGTTCCACTGAAGGTGATTGGGTGTTTATTGCTATCAAAGAAGAAGATCTGGTGTCTACTAAATCTGCTAGCTATGCAAATGTGGAAAGTGCCTTGGCTGCTCAGGTTGTTGAAAAGGATGAATGGGTGATTGATAGTGGATGCTCTCATCATATGTCTGGTGATAAAAATAACTTTGTAAGCTTTGAAAAATACGAAGGTGGAATTGTGAAATTTGGAGACAACTCAGCTGTAGAATTTGTGGCAAAGGAACCATCTCTTTTGATGGTAAGAATAACACTAATGATGTTCCTTATGTGGAAGGACTAAAGTATAATCTTCTTAGTGTTGGATAGTTGGTTGACAAGGGTTATGACCTCAGATTCAAGGATGGAAAATGCAGAATCTTGGAAAGCTCTGGAACTAAAATTGCATCTGGTACTCAGACTAGAGGTAACATCTTTCATTTAAGTAGTTTTGGTAAGAGTTGCCTGATTGCTCAGATTGATCAGCGTTGGTTATGGCATAGAAGAATGTGTCATGTGAATTTTGATAACATTGTCAAGATAAGTTCTACTCAGGCTATGAGAGATCTTCCTAAACTTATGAAACCTGATAGCATGTGTAGAGAATGTGAATTGGGTAAACATAATAGAACTTCATTCAAGAATAAAGAACAATTTTCAAGTGGACTACTAGAACTTGTGTATACTGATCTATGTAGCCCTGCCAGAATTAGGAGTGTGCAAGGATACATATTTTTTATGTTGTTGATTGATGATTACTCCCAGATGATGTGGGTAACCTTCCTAAAAGAAAAATCAGAAGCTCTTGACAAATTCAAGGTGTTCAAGGTTATGGTGGAGAATGAGATTGGTGTGAAAATAAAGTGTCTAAGATCCGATAGAGGTGGAGAGTTTACCTCCGATGAGTTTGATTCATTTTGTGAAAAGCATGGAATAAAAAGATAGTTATCTACCCCTAGGACTCCTTAGCAGAATGGAGTTGTGGAAAGAAAGAACTAGACCATTCAAGAAGCTGCTAGGACCATGATGATGGAAGAAAATGTTCCACAAGTCTATTGGAGAGAGGCTGTGAGTACTTCTATCTACACTCTTAACTAGGTGTAGATCCAAGGCAATTTTGGTAAGACACCTTATGTACTATGGTTTGGTCATCCTCCTACTATAAGATATTTTAGAGTTTTTGGTAGTAAATGCTATATCAAAAGAGATGAGGATCTAGGCAAGTTTGATACAAGAAGCGATGAAGGAATATTTTTGGGTTACTCTACTCAAAGCAAGGCATACTGGTGCTTTAACAAGAGATTGAAAAAGATTGTTGAAAGTGCAAATGTTAGAGTTGATGAAAGCAAAGAAGGACATTCCAGGTCTTGCAAATATGAATCAGATGATCAAGATGAAAGATAAAGTCAAGGAAGGCAAGTTCAAACCCATACCTAGATCCAAATTGATTTGAAAAATTTAGTGACTCAAGAGGATAATGCAAAAGTTGAAGAACAAGTTCAAGAAATAGAAGTTCAAGCAAATCCCAAAACTCCCAGGTATGTAAGGATGAATCATCCCAAGGATTAGATCATAGGAGATAGAAATAAAGGTGTTCGAATTAGGAGAAGAATTGCTGAAGATCAAGAAGAGATTTGTTTGATTTCAAAGATTAAACCAAAATTAGTAAGTGAAGCCTACAATGATGAAATCTAGATAAAAGCAATGGTAGAAGAATTAATGCAAATTGAAAAGAATCACAATTAGGATCTTGTTTCTAGATCAGAGGACAAAAATGTGATTGGGACTAAATGGATCTTCCAGAATAAACTAAATGAAGATGGTGAAGTTGTAAGAAACAAAGGAAGTTTGGTATGCAAAGGATATTCTCAAGTGGAAGGAATTGATTTTGAAGAAACTTTTACTCTGGTAGCAAGAATAGAACTAGTAAGATTATTTCTTGCATTTGCTACTTTCAAAGATTTCAAGGTATACTAGTTGAATGTCAAGTCAACATTCCTGAATAGAGAGCTAGAAGAAGAAGTCTACATTGAGCAACTGAAAGGATTCTAGTTGTTTGATCAAGAAGATATGGTCTATAGATTGAGAAAAGCTTTGTATGGACTTAAACAAGCCCCAAGAGCCCGATATGCAAGATTGGATAAGTATCTGCTAAAGATAGGATTTAGCAAAGGTACTGCTGACAGTAATCTTTATTTCAAGATTGATCAGGAGCACATATTAATTGTTGAGGTATTTGTTGATGATATCATTTTTGGTGGAAATGGAAGCATGTGTAAGAAATATGCTGATCATATGCAAAGTGAATTTGAGATGTCCATGTTTGGTGAGATGAATTTATTCTTAGGTCTGTAAATCACTCAGTCAGATAAAGGTATCTTTATATCTCAGTCTAAATATGTGAGAGAATTGTTGAAAAAGTTTGGAATGGAGGATTCAAAACCAGTAAGTACTTCTATGGTAACTGGATGCAAATTGAGTAGAGATGATAATTCACCTAAGGTAAATTAGAAAAGGTATAGATCAATGATTGGGGGACTGCTCTATCTAACTCAGACCAGACCTAATATAATGAATGCAGTTGGACTTGTTGCTAGATTTCAAGATGATCCTAGATAATCCCATGTAGTAGCAGTCAAGAGAATTTTTAGATATCTTAAAGGGACACTTGACTATGGCTTGTGGTATCCAAAGGATAATGACTTCACTCTTCATGCATATACTAATGCTGATTGGGCAAGAGATGTGGATGACAGGAAAAGTACTAGTGGTGGTGCATTCTTCTTGGGAAGAAGATTGGTTTCTTGGTTGAGAAAAAAGCAAGAGGCAATATCTCTATCTACTGTAGAGGTAGAGTACATAGTAGTAGCAAGTAATTGCACTCAAGTTTTGTGGATGAAGCAAATGTTGAAGGATATCAGAGTGGTATTTGAGGAGCATATTACAATCTTCTGTGATAATTCAAGTGCAATAAACATCTCTAAGAATCTGGTGTTGCATTCAAAAACAAAACACATATCCATCAAGTTTCATTTCTTGAGAGAAAAAGTAAGTGAGAATGAAGTCAAAATGGAGTTTATTTCTTCAAAGGATCATATTGCAGATATATCCACCAAGCCTCTGCCTAAGGATACTTTTGAGTATCCCAAAGAGAAGTTAGGGGTTATTACCCCTCCTGGTCAGAACTAAGATGCACTAGGGTGCATTAGTCCAGTAGAATTCACAATCATATCTTGTGATTTGGATTGGTGTTAAGGAGATACTACTCAGGAGGAGTAGTTAGTATACAAATTCTAGAGATCAATGTCAAACAAAAAGGGGGAGAAAAGATTGCAAATATGTGCCCTTTTCCATTGATGTCAAAGGGGGAGAGAGGTCATGTGAAAAACTAGTTGCTAATGAAAGGGGGAGCAGTGAAGAAAGTAGTTGCAGAAGTGATAAGATAAAGGGGGAGAAGTTCTTGTCTTGATGGTTAAATTAGTTTTTCATATCATATGTTTCCATCAATGACAAAGGGGGAGATTGTTGCAAATATGTGTCTAATCGATGTTGTCATTGATGTCAACATATCTTTGTTGCTATTAGTGTCAACTTTATTCCATTTTGTTGCTTGTTTAGAAGACTGAAATGTTGAGGATATTAAGAAAATTAATGAAGATAAATGTATGCGGACCATATGGCTATGTAGAAGACTATCTGAAGTAGATCCACTTAAGATTTGAGAGGTCCGCATGAAGATTTGAAGAAGCTATGGCCATCTGAGTAGAACCAGGTTTTAGCAGTTGTTCAGAAGAGACAGAGTGATAGTAAATTGGTCTGGATTGCTTCGCATTGAAATATTATGATCTGCAGATCTAGAGGCTTGTTTAGGAAGTCAGTATATATCAACTCAAGTGGTTCATGGTTTGGAGGTCCATAAGCAATCTTTCTAGTGTGATAGTCATGTCAGACAATGTTCTTGAGGTTCCAGATGAAGATGCAAGTGATTTTGGTGATTTGGAGGAGTGTGGATGTTTTTGTTGAATTCAATGTGCTTGTAGAGGTCTCTAGATCATGTGACTGCTATGTTGGAGGTCCGCATTGAAGTTTGAGCTTGTTGGTAAAGATTTTCTTCTTGGTATTGATGTTCTTCCCAGACTTGGCCGACCAGATGTTTCAAGCATGTTGCAGATGATCTAAGAGCAATTCTATGGAGCATGGCATGTTGATCGAGGAAGATTTGAATCCCAGTTATGTTTGGCTGATAGCTTAGTGATTCGTATTAAGTCAAATGTTTAGAGTACTGACCTTGATTCCAAGGTTGATGAAGCATATAAATACTTGTTGATGAGTTGTGGAAAATTATCCTTGTGCAAAATAATCAAATTCGAAGAAAGGATTAGAGGCAGAGTAGAGAAGAGGAGTAGAGGAACAAGAACAGTAAAGGATGAAGTGATAGTGAAAAAGTATTTGGGAGAATAGAAGAAGTTTTATGAGCATTCAATGAGACTAAATTAGGCATGAAGAAGATGCTATTTCTCAGTTAATTCCTTCTGTATTAAACATAAATTCTATAGGTAGTGAGCCTCTTTTGAGTAGTGAGCTCTGGGCAGTGTGCCCGAAGGCAAGTGCATTCCTATTTTCAAGTACTTTTAATAGGGTACAAATCTTGTGGGTTAACCCCCACTGTGGTTTTCCCTTAATTGGGTTTCCATGTCAAAAATCTTGGTGTCAAGTGTGTTAATTGTGTTTCTGCTCATATGTTATTATTTCATTCTTTAATGTTTACATCATAAATCTATTTGTAAGTTGTGAAAGAAGATTAAAATAGAAAAGGTTAATTGTGTGAGACAACTGATTCACCCCCCCTCTCAGTTGTCTGGCCTAATTCGAACACAACGGTTGCACACACCATGATAAACATTGAAGTTTTTGATGGGAAGGTGGTGTAGGAAGCAATGGCAATGTTTTCTTAAGAGATGGGTGACGTAGTAACTTAGGTACCCATATAAACTTAGTATTTTTATGATTCTTGTATTTCTTGTGGGGTTTTTGGGATGTTTGGATGGAATGGGAATTTTGGATGAGAGTGAATGGTTTAGATTCTTGAGAGGTGGATGCCTCATTTGATTTGTTTTCTCTTTGCTTAGGGACCCAAACCATTTTTCTTTTGGACTTTGCTTGTGAAGGTATGGGCTTGGATAGCTTTTTGAATGGACTTTTCTTTGATTCTTTGCATTGATGTCCTAAGGCATGAGGGTCCTTAGGAGTTTTGGTAAGACTTTTGGCTTTATAGGTAGAGGCATGCAAATTTTTTCTTTTGAATCCCATGGACATGATGGAAGCAGGGTTGGTGGAATGAGTGGTAGCTTCATGTTTAAATAATATGTGCATTTGTTGGTCATGATTAGGATTTTTAGAGGATTTATGGATAAGTGGATAATTAGGCATTGGGAGAAATAGAGGTAAAGTGGATGGTGGGATATTAGGGGTTGGAAGTGGTGAAGGTAAAGTTGATGGTGGAAGGTGTAAGGTCACATGCTTTTGACACATGTAGGTTGATGGAGTTGGAATGGCAACATATGTTTTGGGTATATGATGTGGTTTGTGATGGAAAGTGGTGGACTTAGGATGCATGGAGGAATTACCAACATATTTAGATTGTTTACCTTGGGGTGTGTATCCAAGGCCATATGAACGTGGGGGAACATTGACATGGATAGGCTCCAAAATACCTTGTTCGTGAAGGCCTAAGCCTTTACCATGATAGTTCATGTTTTGGAGGATGTGATTGACAATGGGACTTGGTGTAGTTTGAACACTAGAATTGAGTTCATTATTGGATGGAGAAGTGGTGGACAATGGTTGTTGTTGTTCCAATGAGGAACATTCATGAATGAAGATGGTAAGGCCAAGTGGATATGATGGTGTATTTGGAATAGGATTGATAGTGGATGTGGAAGGATCATTAGGATCTTGATTGTGCTCATTAGGATCCAAGTTATTTGTTTGATCTTCTATGCTTTCTTGGGAGGCAAGTGTCTCATCATGACAAGTGGATGGTATAGGATCATGGATAGGTGGAGTTTATTCACTTTGAAGAAAGGCCATGAAATGGGGTGAATGCTCAAGTAAGTCAACAAGACTTTCATTAGGTGGAGCATGTAGGTGTTGGATGTCTTGCTCATGAATGGTTGTGGAGGTATGAATAGGATCAAGATTCTCATGAATATGCTCTTGGTAATAGAGAGGATTATCATGGATAATGTGATAAGAGCTTGAGTAGGATGAACTTGGCTTACTTACTCAGGGGTAGTAACTTGATCATAAAGAGGATTAAGTGTGATATGGATGGGATCAATTTTATTGTGCATAGGTTTTTCATCAAAGATAATATCTTGATCATACAAAAGATATAGGTTATGGATGGGTTGGATGGAGGTGCTTTGGAATTGATTTAGATAAAGGGTTGATGTTTCCACATGCTCTAGATTATACTCTTGACATAGCTCTTGATTTTCTTCAATGGAAGTGAAGGTAGAAGACTCTTAGATAGGCTTGAGAAGCTCTAGATGCTCAACATGAGAGTATAATATATCTTGACTTAGACTCATGGTGGGAAATTCTTCAATAGGTTCATGAGATTGTGAACTACATGACGGGGTTGAAGAAATAGACAAGACATTTGAAGGTTCTTGGATAGTTTCAAGGATAGGGATTTGATGGTATGAGGGTGGTATACTCCTTGCTAATAGCCATTGGATCACATCCTTTATGAGTATATGGGTGGATGGAGAATATAACGGACGGAGAATAATGGTAGATGGTGTAGGCTTATGATTAAGGTTAGAATTGCTTGTGCTAGAGGGGATGAAATTGGATGAGTGGATTTAGATTTTTCCATAGTTTTTCTTTTGCTTTTAGATTTTCTAAAGAGTCTTTGGAGAAAATCATTCAGGGACTCATTGGTTGATGGATTAGAGCTTGGAGTGTTTGATGGTTTGGTCTTTAAGTGTGTTAAGGATTGACTTAATGGATTAGGGTTATATGATGGAGGTTCCATATTGATGGATGGATGATGGTAGCTAGTAGATGGATTGGTGTGTGATTCCAAGCTTGAGGTGGAATTTCCATTGTCTAGAGTATCATTAAGATGACCTAAGGATTCTACAAAGTTCTCATCATAATTAGGAGCAAATTTTAGGCCACCTAGGAGTATGTATGGTATTGGATTTGGTCTAGATTTGTTGATGATTATAATCATTTTGGATGAATGAAGATTGGACTAGGTTTTTCCTAAGTTGCTCTAAATTTTGCAATGCTAATCTTGGTTCAAGTTATTGCTAGAAAACATAGAGAACAAAAGGTTTCCATGATTACTTTGACAAAATTAAAAACAAACAATTATAGTCCTAGGGATGGCAAAGACAATATTTGATGAGTTCCAACTTGGTTTTTACACTAGCCACTTTCATAAAGGCAGACAACTAATAACTTGGTAGCACCGACCCCCCTCCATGGCACTCACTTCTCATGTATACCAAGTTATATTTTCTCCAAAGGGTTGAACTTTTTCGTCTCTACACTAAATGAGTGTATGATGTTGGACGGCTCTAGAGGTTCCTTCTCCTGTGTCACCAAATAGGAGATTTTGGCTTACTAGAACAAGTGGGTTTTAGTCAAGGCATCTATTTGGGTGGTTACACATGTGGCCATTCGCTCCGATAAGGAGGCTTCCCAGCCTGCAGAGGTTACACTCCACAGGGTTTTGGGGGAAACATTGGTTGGTGTAACACAATAGCACTTGTTGTTTGCAACTTTAGTCACAAACACAATTTATTTTAAGTGACTTGGAGGTGGCTTGGCTTTAGCCCGTTATCACTCAAGGTCGTCCTGCTTGAAAGATAGAATTCCAAGAGCAGGCCTCTTCTAAAGATGACAAAGATAAAATGACAAGTTTGGCATTTTGGTCACCCAGTTAAGGGGAGAGCATAGGCCTATTATCATTTTTCAAGCATGGAAAATAGTGGTTCTTTATCCTCCTAGTTAAAAGAAAAGTAACTAAATGTGTTAACTCTACCAAGCACAGAAATTTGTAACAAGATAGCAATAACTTGGAAATGATTTTGTTAATTTTAACCCTCTAACAAATCTAGGTGTAGATTGTTGTTTGAAGAAATAATACAAATATTACTTTCCCCTATTATGCTATGTGATAGATTGTAGTGCAAGATAGTGAAAACATAAAGAAATTGTTCAGTTTTTAACCCCTAGGTTGGGACTACATAAAGAAAATGATTTACTTTCCTCCTAGTTAAGGCTATGTGATGATTTGCATGAACATATTAAGTTACTCCTTCCTAATTAGTTCTAGGAGGATTAATAATGCAGATAAATGACTAAATCCAGCTCCTAACACCTACAAATGAAAGTTAGTATGAAAAACCTTATAAAACTTTTACAACTCTCTATTACAAATTAAATGCTCAGGACTACAGGGCATATGCGCAGCACTACGTAGTATATGTGCAGATTTGCAAATGTGTAGTAAAATGAATCAGATGCATAGGATTGTGTGGTGTATGCACAGAAAGATTATATCATATGCGCAGAAAGATTTATCATATGCGCGGAAAGACTTATCATATGCACGGAAAGACTTATCATATGCATAGAAAGACTTATCATATGTGCGGAAAGACTTATCATATGCGTAGAAAGATTTATCATATGCGCGAAAAGACTTATCATATGCACGGAAAGACTTATCATATGCACGGAAAGATGTATCATATGCATGGAAAAATGTATCATATGCGCGGAAAGATGTACCATATGCGTGGAAAGATGTATCATATGCATGGAAAGATGTATCATATGCACAGGACTGGTTATTTTGCTCTTATAGGTTCTATTTTTGGCATGGATGTGTAGAACTGGAACTCGTATGCGCTGAAATGACCTGTTATGACTTCAAGTGCACCAAAAACTCAAATTTGATGTTAAAAATGGGGCAATGCCCCACGGTGGGCACCAAAAATGTTAGTGGAAATATTGTCATTAGTATTAAACTTCTAATAATCCAATAATCTCAATGAAATATGCAAATCAAATTAACAAAGACATTTAACCTTGAAGACTAATTTACCTCGAACCTTCCATTGTTCACATATCTTGTATTGATCTTGTTGATGAATAGAGCTCTCAAAAGCGTGCTTCCTCACTATTTGAAGATGACAATACTTGAATGGTTGTATGTTAGATAAATGCAATGAAGATTATCTACATTGCAACTATTGTGAGGATGAGGGATGGATGATTGAAGCCATGGTTGTATGGATATGAAGATAATGGATATAAAATGCAATGAGTAATGTGAATGCTTTGCCAAAGGCATGCTAGAATTTCTGCAGAGTAACTTTGCTATAGCTTGTGTCTTGTTGAATGAGGGAATGAGCTTCCTTTTATAGGCGAAGAAGGGAGCAAATCCATGTGTCAAGATCTCAATAGTGGAGACTTGGTCTTGTGAGGTGTACGGTGAGGATTAAGTTGGTTGAGATGAGGGAGAGAAAGGGGGAAGATGCTCCTCTCACCTTGACATGGTGGAGAGAAAGGTGTGACATGAGTCCACATGTCACAAGGCTCACAATGACCAAAGAGAGAAGGTCAAACAAGGAGATCATGTTTTTAGGGAGATTGGAAGGATTCTAGGGACTATGGAACAAGTGTCACAAAATGCCCCTTTGACCATGGTGACATGGAGAGACCATGCCCTTTGGAATAGGGATGGTTGGAGAGATAATAGGGCATGTGGGTGAGAGAAAAAGGACTAATTAAATATTAAAATATTTAATTACATGTGCAATAAGGTGAGGTGGATTAGGTGACATAGATTAGGTGATGTGGATTAGAGGAATTTTGACTTTGGAATAGGATGATATGGCATTAAATAATTTGATTATTATTTAATTAAGGGCTGACATTAGAAGAAATAGGTTTAATTGAATTAATTAAATAAATTGATATTTATTTAATATTTGGACTATTGAGGATGAACGTTAATCAAATAGATAAGTTATTGAATTTATTAAATGATAGAAGAATGTGAATTAAATAAATAATAAATATTTATTTAATTTGTCTTTGCCATTTTTAGGTGTATACATTTTGCCCCTCTTTGAGACAATGTGTTTTAACACATTGTTTCAAAGAACAAAAATTTTCTACAATTAAATACATGCCCTAGTTTGCCCCTGGTATAGGTTAATGATGATAGGATGCCCCCTTGGGAGATTGGATGGGAAGATATGATGACAGGATGATGAACAATCTCATGATGAGATAGATTGAATGACAGGGTGACTGGATAGATGGGTGAAGAAATTGGAAGATGCAGGATAAGAGATGGATGAAAGAGATGAATGATATACTACGCAAGATAAATTGATAACACAGACAAGAAAGAAAAAAAGTATGCACAAATGATACAAGAACAAACAAGGTATTGCCCCTGTCCAGTTGTAAACCAATGATTAATCAACAATGATTAATGACAGTGTTTTTCATATATATCCCTAGATCAACACAAAGATGTGGCTGTCTGGTTTCAGAAATGAAACACCTTGTATAAGATGCCTAGTCTAGTTTCGAGAGTGTGATAGGTTGTATGTACCCTCTCCTAGGAATATCTTGATAGAGTGGTTGTTGAGGTTGTTGAACTTTAGGTAATTGCCTCTTAAGATCAATGATCTCAATGGGCAAATTTTGTACCATGGGGTCAATGGAGGTAATGGTAGGGGTTTTCTAATTTTGAAGTTCCTTCTTCCACTTACTACTTGTAAGTAAGTCATCTTTGATTTGTATGGTAGAAGTTTGGGCATCTTCCAATATCATCACTCTATCTATTTTTACCTGATAACTCACATCTAGAGGTTGTGCATTAATATAGAGGAATTTGTTTATCTCTGGAGTAGGTCTTTTGGTATCTAGGATTCTATTGACCAACTTATTAAATATGGCACAAACTGCCTCATGGGATCATGAACCTCCTTTTTAATTTGTGTCAACTCCGTAATCAATGAGTGTTCATTGGTAGCCCCTTTAAACCTAGCCTTAAACTTCTAAATTAAAATCACCCATGAATCGATGGAGGTAGATGGTAAATGGTAAAAACAATCTTTTACAGCATCGACTGGAGATTCAACATATAATCTCACTCAAACATCTTCATGTTGTATTCCCAAAATAGAACAGGCAACACAGAAAGCATGAATATGCTCATCAGTTGAAATTTTACCATCCCCTCTAAACTTGGGTATAATCTTCTAGAATCCATGAGGTAAATGATGAAGCTAATTTCCTAGGGCTAATGGACCAATTGTAGCCCCCCAAGGAATTGGTGTTTGTGGTGGTTGATTATGGCCCATAACATTTTGAATATTAACTTTGAGAGGAAGAATTGTATTGTGTAAGATAAGATCCTAATAAATAGGAGAATCCTTAGTCACTTTAGTAGGTGATGGAGGCCTACTGAATGATTTAGATAATCTTCGTGATGAGGATAAGTTTATGGTAGAGAAGGTTTCTCTCAAGTTCTCAAAATCTTGATTAATAAATCCCTTTTTTCAATCACTTTGGGTATATCTTTTGCCAGTTAGCTTGACCACTTATGGCCGATTATTATGTTGATTATTTTGTTGGTTGAGGTTCTAATTATTTTTTCTATGATTGTGATCATCATGCTAACAATTATTTGGTACAGCGTGGATTTGGAAACCAAATCATCTTACTTATTGTCTAAGTTCATCTAGATCTTCTTTAATATAGAGGACATGATTAAATTGGTTAAATTGTTGGTTATTTTCCTTTGTCTCCAAGCCAAATTTCTCAAGACCGTTAATATATCCTCTTGTTCTACGTCTACCCAATTAAGATTTGGTTGCAAGACAGGGCCAAATCCTCTCTGAAGTACCATTTATTACAATTGATCAATAAATAAAGATTTGATTATACTATGAATGAAAAACACCCTATGAATGAAAAACACCCTATGAATGAAATAAGGAAACTACAACAATAATGTCTATTTTGATTCCCAATAGAGTCAACAAAAATTTGTTAGTAAATAGATTTTGTACTATTTGTTATATGTATTACCTACCCAATTTATAGTGAAAACCCCACTAATAGCTGGACAATTTCATAAATTGCCATTTAAGTTTTTTTAGAAGGTACAACTTCCTTCTTGTGATTGGATTTACAAATTTCTGGTATGCCTTTAATGTAATAGTGGGAAGGTATTTTTTTATCATATGAAAATAAATAAAATCCCTAATGCCCAATGCCCAAACATAAGAATGAGAAGAACTGGTGAATGAATAATAAATTACTAAACTTTTACCTTTGCATAAAATTAAAACATAAGAATGAAGACACATCAATGGCAATAATAGATTTAATGAAGGCAAGTTATCAATACTTCACACAAAAAGATATAAATTTTATATACTCAAATTACCACACTTTTAACATAAGAAGAATCAATGGAAACACATGAAGATGATTGACCCAATGTCCACCTTCTCCTTATATTAATGAGGAAGATAGAGCATAATACTCTATTCTTCAAAGAAAATATCACATAATCTGTGTAAAAAAATATCCCCCTTTTATTCACAAAATTAAGAACCCCATATGCTAGTGATCAATTCATGAAAGTAATTTCACCATAAGATCCCAAAATTTACTTTGTTTTTTCCTTATATAGGAACTACATCAAAACTAAATGAAATTTACAACTATTTCTTATAATAGAATATTGAAAATAAACTTTTACTTCGTTTAAAATTCTATAATGGAGTAAAGTTTAATTTAAGTCTTAAAAAACTAAAAAATATCAAATAACAGGAAACAAGCAATGAGTCATAACAATTCACTATCCTTTGTTTCTTTCATCAAAGTCTACCTATTCAGTTCCCTCCTCTCAATCAGCTTGATTGGATTTAGCTTCTTGATCCTTACGTATTTTTGGAGTACACATTTTAGCCCTAAAATCCCTAAATTTGTTCACAATAGGTTCAATAACTTTCCCATTTGGTATGGTTTTCATATTTAGATGTATTCTCCACGTAGAAAGGATGTTGTTTGAATCATCAAATTTCCCATGGAATTTTGTTATCTCCTTAAAAGACAAAAAGTGAGAAGCCACATTACAAAGTCTATCAATTGAATTCCCATCAACTGTGTCATTGTCAATAAATTCTTCTACCACTAGGTCTTTGAAACTCTGTTTGATGATGTTGATTTCCAATAAATTTTCCTCATTTTCATCCAATATATCAACTCCTAAAACTATAGCACTGGCCCTTAAATCTATCAAATAAAATTTATAACTTTTTAGAATCTTATTTGAATCTATTAAATATTGTTTAAACATCAACAACTTCTAGTCAATAGCATTCAACCACTTGGATTATTCTTTCTCTTCAACTTTACCAATCACTTCTTCTGAGATTAAAATGTTTGAGTCTACTTTGACCATTTCTTATAAATCATTCTTGGCTACCACTAAACAAACTTTCATCTTTCTTCACAACTTTAACCTCAAATTGTACTTCTTTTTGCTTCAATGATATCTTCTCATACAATAGGATTATTTCTCCTAGATACAACATGTAGGAGTACAATCAACACTGAGAGGTGGGGGGGTGAATCAGTGTTGAGTCAAAAACCACAATTTATGACTTTTCAAACTTGACAATGAAGTTTATCAAAAATTGAATTCAATACTTGAACAACCAAAATCAAATGTTCAATCATATGTAAATACAAAAGACATGAGATCATAACACAAAGAAATTAACGAGTGGAAGCCCTTCTGGGGTAGAAAAACCACTCAAAATTGCCTCACTGGCTTAAGAAAAAACCTCATTGGTTACAATGTTTAGAAGCACCAACTTCAAGGAGCACCAACCCCTAATACATGCAAATAGTTCTCACTGACCATACAAGCCTCACTGGCTGAATTTGCCTCATTGGCTTTTCTCAATCAATCAAAACAAAAGATCTCATGTGCAAGAAGTGATTGCCATTCAATCTGATTTGCACCATTTAAACCATCATTCATCTCTTTAACAATTTTCTCATAGATACATTTTCATCACACCCTTTATTCATCATATGTCCAGTATCACCTTCTCATCCATCTTTTCTCTTCAAGAGGATTTTTACAATTATTTCTTCAACCCTACATATTGAATCACACAAAAAAAACATTCATCAATGCATCTGAAATGCCATTAAATATCAGATGACCTTCCTCATTCTGTATAATCATTTTCATCTTCTCTGCAATAAATCCATGACCTTTCATATTCTTTGACATTTCAATTTGGACAATTTTTGTCTTCAAAATTATCCCTTCAATCTGTAAAAATAAATCATGTAAATCTTCTTCAAAAATCTCCAAACCTTTCACCTTCTCTGCATAAACAATTCATCTAAAACAATATTGTGAATGAATAAAAAAACTTCATAAAAAACTCTCCAATTAAATATTCACAAATCTAATTAAAACAATCATATCTTGCCTCTCCAATCTCCATGAAGATTTAGAAATAAATCTTCTGCCTTTAAAAAAAAATAAAAAACCCCTTACAAATAGCTCAGGTCCTTCAAAATAGAAGTTTGTAAAAAGTTTTCTAAATTCAAATCATGCTCCACAAAAATCAATTAATAATGGATGCTTTTCATGCTTTATATAAATAAAGCTCTTCATAAAAATCAAGGTCTTCATATTATGTGTTTCAATGCTTTTTTCAATGAAATGCTTTTCAAACACTTTTTGCTGCCCACATATGATAAATGATGCCATTTTAACAAAGTCCCTCGATGCTTTATAAAAAAACAAACTTTCCAATAAAGAAATTCAATGCTTTGAATGATTTTTTCTCCCTTTTGAATATTCAATGCTCATGAATTATTTTATAAGATCACTTTAAAAGAGACCCTTGAGTACTTTATGAGCAATGCTATAAGTCACAATTGAAAAGGTCTGGTCACCACCACATCTTAAGAACCCTCTAGGTGATTTGATCTTCAATCATAAGTCACCACCAAAATAAAACAAAAAGGGCAAAATGTATATGAAGGGCATCAAAGAGCATAGAAGATGTGTTATGGTTTAAGTGATTTAAACTTGATTAAATACCTTTGATCACATACATGTGATTCATCAAGCCCTATATCAAATAATGCCTTTGAAATATTACTACTCTGATCCCATCAACTTTCACTATGAAGAATCTGCATCATCAACTCAACACTCTTGGAGAAATATCAACATCATATAATGAAATTCTTAAAAATTTGAATATGAAGAACACTAAAAACAACCTTGCTTAGTATTTGCATCCTTTGTCCAAGAACAATGAAGATATCAAAAAAACCTCAATATTACCATGAAGACATTCACATCACCATGAAGACATAAAGCATTCTAATTGAAGACATAATCAATATCAACATCATCTAAGTTCTCCTCAACCATAAGAAGACCAATTGTGAGTTTTCTTGGTAACACATTATTAAGAATTGCATCTTGATCATCTTGATCATGAACCTAAACAATGAACATACTATTAACTTCAAAAACACCATGAAGGCCAAACTTGTGAAGATCAAGAATATAAGTCAAACACAAACAAGTCTTGTGATCATGAAAGAATGAACCAATATGAACACCAAACAAGTTAGAACACCATACTATGGAGAACACCATACTGAGACAAACATGAAGATATCCTGATGACATCTCTTATCTATTACTAATCCTGATGACATGAACAACTCCTGTCAATACCTTTTTGACATCAATGACAATCTACTTTCATCACAACATCCCCTCAACATTCAGTTTCTCCACCCATGCTTTAGTTGCTTTTCCAAGAGATTTGTACTTACCAATTTGATCAATTACATCTAGACCTACCCCTTTTGGAGTTTTCATGGGGTATCCATTGTTGCATCTAAGGGATATGTAGAATTATCCACAATGGATTTATATGAGTTAAGTATCTCTACTTGTTCCTCTAGCAGTTTTGTCTCTTTCTCTTTTTCTTCCAATCTCTTAGCTAGAATATACACAAATAACTTGGCATTATGATTATCCCTTCCATAGTAGGGTACCAAGGTCAATTATTCTTAAATTAGAATCATCAATGGAAATATCCTTTTCACTCTTATCGACCATGGAGTTTGTAACTTCTATAAACTGATGTTTGGTGAGAAGGTTCACCATTAACCTTGACATCCTTTTAACTTTTTTTTGTTGATAATCAGGTTGCAACAATCTAGCAATTGAATCAAAACCTAGATCTATCATTTGTGTATACTTCCTCTTTTTGTTTACAACATCCTTCAACCATGTAGGAGATGATAATATAGAATATCTGTCAAATGGAGTATTAGGTACAGAGTCTTCCATAGGACTATGTACATTTTCTTGTTGTGGTGGAGAAGAAGGTGGAGTAACACTAGCATTATGATAAATAACTGAAGGGGTTTACATTGAACTCACATGCACATTACCTTTAACAGGTGAAGAGGAGGTGTCCTAATTTTGCTACTTTTCCTCATCCTTTGATGTCCATATTGTATCCATCTTGGAAGTCCTTCTGATATTCAACTTTTGTCTAGGTGGCTTAATATCTCCTTCACATTGACATTTGAATTTTCCATCTTTGTTCGGATCGTCTCCATCACCATCGATTCCTTATTGGGAAGTTGTCTTAGATCTAGTGGCATGGACATTGGAAGTTGGCCTTTGGGAAGCTAATGGGATGGTGATGGAGATGATTGCACTAGAGGAGGGAAACCCCCAACATGAGAAAGACCTCTTGTGAAGGTTTTCTTTGCTATGGGTTCTCTGGGATCACTACTCATTCTACTCTAGAAGTCTTTCATATCAATGTGCCCGAGATTAGTATCTTTTATCCTAGCTAATTTGTTCCCAATTATGGTGGAGATGCCAAACTCTTGATATTTATACTTGATCTTCATAAATTGTATCACCCACAAGATTGAATAATTAGCTTCCCTCAATACCACTTGATAATTCTTAGGAGGTAATGGTTTTATTGGAAGAAATGGGTGTGTCACATATTTAGTACTCATGAAATCTTGAGATAGTGCAATACAATCCAACAATTTCAAATAGACAGGGATTAATTTTAACCGCAAAGGGGGAAATTGTATGCCACCTACCTCATATGCCATAGCTAACTGGAGAGTGAGTTCTAATGATTGGAAAGAATGCAACTCCACTGTCAACGATGAATCCAGTGCTAAATGGTGTACAAAATTTCTTTAAAAATCCCATTTATATCCACTTATTAGGGCACCACTTCAACGCATTAATATAACCCTTCTAGTTAATTCTTAGGGGTAATAGACACAACTGAATTTTAAATTTCATTTATCAGCAATGATTTCATTTCTCTAACTCAAGGGTGAGTGTCTTTCCCTTTTCTCATTTCCATCGGTGAATCATACCTTTGCAAAACTTTACTTACCAGTGAAGTGATGAGTTGAGGAAGAAACCCATCAACAAACTTAAGAGTTCATGAACTCAAAGGTTTGCTGATTGTCATTATAGGTGATCTTAACTTATCTTTAATCTTCATTGGCCACTTCATGTATCAGTGAAATCAAGAGTTCACGAACTTTTCTATCGAGCGATGAGACTTCAACAAATGTTTTACTTTATTGGAAAGGCATGACTTCACAAAAAATAACTCACAAGGTTATATATTTATTGGCCCATCAAAGAGTTTGTGAACCTAAGAACTGGGTGATAGATGAAAGTAAGAAGGAAAGAAAGGTTCACAAAGGGGGAAAGATGCCGATGAGAAAGAGGAACTAAGGTGATGTTCTTTCCTATCACTACATCGCTAGGTTTGCGAACTAGTGAACCTGGAGATGAAGTTTACAAAAGAACCAAGTTGTTGATCAAAGTACAAATATGGAGCAATTTTACAATAGGGAAGATACACTGTGATAGAAAGACCAAACCAAGTTTAAATCAAACAAGGATGCCCTACTATTGAAAGACAATAACAAAAAACTTGGGTAACAAACTCATATATGGATTTTAGTCTTATATTTTTTTTAAATGAAGGAATACATAAAAGTATTGCAATATCCTTCTTGAAAATAACTTTGCACAATGTTCAGCTAGAAAATCATATTCTCAAATTATTCTATCAACTTTTATAGCATGCTCCACTATTCATTTGATGGAAGTGCAATTTGTTGTAACTCATATTAATTGATTTATAAATTTGTTAACAATTCATAATTGAAACTAGAGCTTTCCTTGAATGTATCAATCAAATTTGAATTCAAGGTTATTAATGGTTTGATGGAATCCAAAACATTTTTCTCATCTATCTTCTAGGGAAACTCATCCTTATCCAACTTCATTGTTCCTCCATCTTTATTTCAAAGCACCCTTTCCAATGTATCAGTCTAATTTATCAAAAGTCACTAGCAAACCAAGCTCTTTGAAGTATTCTCCCTTTTTATATAGCTTTCACATCATTATTATAGCCTGATCTAAAAATTACTATGCTTCACTTAGCTTCATACACTTTCTGAATGATAGATGATGCCTTTATTGAGGCATTAATCTAGTCATGAATTCTTTTAGATGCCAATTCATTATTATTGATTTGTAGATTATTTGTAAAATTAGCTTTCCTTTTATCTCTCTTGAAGTCATCATGTTTTTGTTTTCAAAAAAGTATTGTTTGAGCTTCTTATTTTATACTAGCAGACCATCAATGAAATCAAATAATTTAGACAAATCATCAATCCTCTGCATTATTTACTCCCAAATGTTATGTTTTATATGAATCATTGTTTCTCTATAAAGTTCAGATACTATGTTTTGGGAAGACTTTATTTTATTTTATGCTTTCCTTAGATTCAACTATAATTTTTCATTGTTTAATATCTCTTCCTCCACTTTTTGTCCCCAGAACTGTGTTCTTTCTTTCTCTTTGTTCAATTTGACATTGGCTTCCCTTAGGTTTTGTTGTAATTTTTCTGAATTGGCTCTTTCATTATCATAATTCTTTGTGCTTTCATCATTCAATTCCACCTTTATCTATTCATTCACATTTCTTGTAGATGTAGAGGTAGATTTTTTATCCTTTTCTCTAATTTATTTCTCTTGTTATCTACTATATTCTTCCTTTCTTTCTCATTTGTTAGTCATGCTTGTAACTTTTCTATTTGATTCTACAACTTATTTCTCTCTCTCTCTTCCTTTAGCAATAATGTGTATAACACTTCATTATTTCTTTTTGATACATTTATTTTTTCATAATTTTTCATTTCAAAAAAATCCACTTGGAAGATGCTTACCATATATTCAAAGTGATGCACCTAATCCTTTGCTTTTTTTGAACTTTGGGCATAACAATCATCTACTCCATGGTTTTGATATCGAGATGTAGGAAGTACCTTGGTTGTTACAAGTTTTGAAGTTACAGTAATTGTACTCTCTAGCATTTCTTGTGTCTTTTATATTTTTTTCTTTCTTGTTAAACTCAGCTTTGTAATAAAAACCTGGGACTGCAAACATAATCAGATGCTTAAATGGTGAAGGAGTAGTTGTAGTGTGTGAAGGATTAATTACAATTTTAGGGGCATTTATAATTGTTTGAGGTTGAGGATTAGTCATTCCTATACCAATCACACTAATAACAAGATGGGTGCCTCCTAGAAATAATTCTTTTGAGGTGGAAATGGAGATAGTTGGACTTGGAACTGTCATAATCTTCTGCCTCTTATCATGGCCTTATTCACTAAGATTTTATATAGTATCTATTTATATTCACCTCTTATAAATATTTTATGTTTTTTGTAGCACTTACTAACCACTAATACTACCTATACCATTACCACTAGCCTTATGAATTGAATGAGAATCTTGAAGATATGAAGACCCTTATGGTACTAGTTGTGATTGTATCTAGATAACTTTGAGGAATTGAATCTAGAACAAATTTAATTGTACTACATGTACTTATATGCCCTTGGGTTTATTTATTAGCTATGATGCCTTGCACATCATGAGGTGTTCTAGGGTCTACCTATGTTACCATCCAAGCACTGTCTTGTCTTGTGGGCCCCAAACTATCACCTCCATAACTCATTTTTTGAATATGGTTACCCCTAAAGTATATGTTTATATTTTGGTCTCACTCAAACAAAGTTTGTATGCATAGTCTACACTGCAATCCATGATTTTCTCTTCCCTCTCACTATCAAATTCAATGTTAATTATTTCAGAGGGATGCTCCCTATTCCACAATTCACTAAAATCTTCATCTTTTGGGATCTCCTCAAAGTCTATAGTAGTTTTTGGATCACCTATTTCCTTCCTCATAGACCAAAAGATAGTTATTTTTTATTATGTTGTGTGAGCATATGTACAAGCTTCTTTAAGAGATGGTGGCATGTTTTTATAAGTAGTTTTTATACCATATGTTTTATAAAAATTATTGTATCTTCTTATTGGGATCTTTGTCACTCTCTATGGATGCAATGCCATTATTTTTGCTGAAATTGTTCAAAACTAATATTTTTCTAAATATAAATTTCTTCCATTACTTTTTTACTTCATCCCAAGAATTATTATTTGTTAATATTTCTAGAAAGGGTTTATTTTGATGTTGAATTCTATTTCTAGCATTATTATTAGCCAGAACCCTTGCTTTTATCACCTCACTAGGTCATACTGCAAGTGAGAGTCAAGATCAAATTTAAAAATTTGTAAAACTTCATGTGCCATAGTGAATGTTTCTCTCAAATGTAACCCTCCACATGAAAAAGATGAGGATGGAAATATGGTCTTCTTTTGCTGACTGATAACGTATATATTTGATATATGCTTTCGATATATTTTATATATTCCAATGTAAAAACCCTCTCTGTCACATGTATTGTAAGTTTGTGGGGCTCTACTCCTAATCCATAAAATCTTAGCATAGTATGTTCTTCCATGAAGTATCAGTTATCCAATTATATTTCTACTCCTAGTTGAATGTAATTTCTACAAGACTTCGGTAATCTAGGCATTGGGGTATTTGTAATTGCATTATAAAATAGAGCCAAAAAGTAGTCCACAAAATGATTGTAGTTCCTTCAATTATCATACATCCTTATCTTAGGGGTCCACTTGTATCTATGTGGAACCAAATTTATTGCTTGATCATTTGAATAGAGTTGAATATGAATCTTGTTGGCCAAAAACATCCCATTAATTTACCCTATAAATAAATAGCACAAGTTGGTTGTGAACCTAAAGGTCTTAATGGAACCTTGTTTAATCATTAAAAAATATATATGCACGGATTCTACAATGTGCTCAAGAAATCTGTATCAAATAGGTGGCTAAATCAAATGGATATTATATACCATTTGAAGGAGGGTTGCATCCACTTGCTTAGTATGTCGAGAGGCATTCCTACATTCACAACATGGATGGAGAAATGTTGAATTCTAATTCAATATGAGTATTGATAGCCCTGAAGTAGGTTGATTTATTTTATTTGTGTATTATTTTGGGAAAGTTGGATGGTTTCCATGGGAGATGGAGGGGTTGTCTGCATAGCATCATCACATAATTTTATGGAGCATTTTAACTCCTTCAAGCCCTTTTGTCGAAATCACGAATTTGAAAAAAAATAAAAATTAGGTAGCTCCCATATGATGATCAACAAGTTGTGGGTAATTTGCAGTGGAACAAGGAGGAAGGGAGTAGTAGTGGTGAATTTCAATGTGTAGAACTAAAATTCATGTTTTAGAGTTTAGAAATGGTAATAGTAGTGATGTAATTGTTGCTATTTTTTAATAGTATTAATGCTATTGTTGCTATTGAATTAGATGTTGGAGAATGAGTGCATGAAATTATAAAATTTGGTAGTTCGGATCAATTTTTTTAGTTAACTTTTATTATCATTGGATTTTAATAAAATCCATTTCGAACACACATATACAATACAAATATACATATCTATTTATTTATTTTTATCATTATTAGTGTAGACACCTAAAAATGTCTTCACCATTTAACCGACCTCTGACATCACTAATATCACTGATTCCCCTTCTAATAATTAATCAAATTTTTATTTAATTAATTATTCCTTCCAACACCTAATTATTCATCATTTCACCACTAAAATTGAATTAATTTAATTTAATTCAATGGGTCCATTTACTAACATTAGCCCAATTAATTAAATAAATGTGCAAATATTTATTTGATTAATTCACCTATTTAATTAAACCCAATTAATTAGATATATTGTGTTTATCTAGTTAATTTAGCCTATTAATCAGCCTATCCCTACCCTAGTTAATTAAATACCTATTATTTAATTAGCTAGTCTAACCTACCTATCCTCTAGACCTAAGATTAATTAAAGGAATCCCTATTTAATTAATTGTTACCAAATTTTCATACAGCTCAATTTGGTAGAGCTGAAATAGATGATTACTTCAAAGGTGAAAGGTACTTATACAAATTTCTACTAAAGCTCAATCATTTGCAGATGAATGCCTTTAAATGGATTTTAGTTTATATTATGTAATGTTTTACAACAAAAATAAATTACACAAATTGCATGATATTGATGTCTCTCATTCATTTTGTAATGAAAAAATGTATACAATGTTGATGTCTCATACATTGAGATCAAAAGAATGCTTTGAATGTCCCACACAAGCTGTGGGCATGACCGGTTTAATACAACATAAAGGAAAGCTATACAAATGAAGGTAAAAATAGAAAAACATATGAGAAGAAGGTATATCCATCATTCCCTGTGGGCAGTCTTGTCTTGATCTTCTTTGTTGTTCTAGATCCTCCTTGTTGTTGATCTTCATATGAACTTGCATGATGATGAAAAGGTTGGGTTAGAGATCCAGATATAAATTCTGATCATATGTCCTACCAACAAAAATATAACCTTCATTCAGGATGCATTAAATCAGTCATCAATTATCAGGTGTATGCAAGAGACCTTAAAATCAGATCATCAAATGAAAGCCAAAACATCAAGGAGAGCATTGAACTTCACTATTTTCTCTAACTTGTTTAGTCATTGTGGAGGTACAGGTTCATATTTCATTTCATATTCCATTTTCTTTGACATTTCAGCATGTGGTGAAAATTGGGCTTCCACAAGGGTTGAGATGAACATGCTTCCCTTAAGTCTTAAGAGGGATATGTACAAGTGAAAAACATGGTTTGGCTTTTCAAATAGAAGAATATTCTGATTGAAAATCAATGTAACATTGTCCATTCATAGCAGCCATAAAGTACAAAAAGTGAATGAAGTACAAATGATGACTATGGTAATGACTACAACTTACAGTAGTGGTAGTGCTTACAAAGACAACCAACACATGAAGGGAAGTCACCACCCTAAACCAATGACTAGGGTGCCATTGTAAAAAGAATCCTCCCATTGCTCAAATGTACCTCCTATTTCAAGCCTTCAGTGTGTCTTAGAATGGTGACTACCTTCATGTGGTGGATGTAGTTAATAAACACCAAAAGATGATAGCCACAATGGGCAGCATATAGTCAATCACCATAGTAAATAAATGCATAAGTATCATGGTCTGAGAGATCAACTAGACAGAACAACCAATAAATGCTATAGGATCATGAATACAATCATAATGGAGCAGCCATGAGGAAAGCACAATGATCATAATGATTAGAACAACCAAGTGCCCAAGAGTCAAATATAATGTAGGTATAGTCATTGATGACTGTACTAACATCATGAATACAATCATCAATGATTGTACAAACAAAAGTTCACATGCACTACAAAGTACATGGACTGTCATGTCTTGTATACATGCTAAAGTGTAGTCATAACTGAAGGAGGACATCATTTCCAAGCATGTGGACAGTCATAGATCACTAACAAATAAGTGTCCTCATGCTTAAATGTCAAAGAGATCAAGATTTGATATAATCAAGGTGTACTGATCACACAGGTACAGTCATTAATGACTAGTACATCTACATAATAGAACAATCAATAATTGTCAGGACAGTCACATAAACACTACCATCTCAATGTCATAGAGGACACTGTAAAAAAAATACAGTCATAGGTGCAGGCCATAAACATGGAAAAGTACAACACCATGGTGTAATCATGAGACAAGACAATAAATTAATGTTGTAATACTACAGACTAGTTATTACATGAATATTGAAGGAATAATTGGCATGCACCATTTACAAGTGGACTGAAGGTGATAGGTTACAGTGCTATTCCATATATATGATCAAACACAATAGGATGAGCTTTACAATGCTTTGCATGGAGGAACCAATGAACCATCAACAAATGTGGCATATCAGGAATAATGTGTTTCATCAAAGATACAATGAATGCTTAGCACCTTGACAGAGTGACAGAGATAAAAGGTAATGTTCCAATAAAGTAAAGTTATTCAAAATATAATATGATTCATTCACAAGTCACTATACCAATGGATCACAGTACCTTTACCCTCATGCAAAACTACATTATCAAAAGCAAGATAGTGTATGAGTATTACTTTAAGGATATAGTGAAAACACAGAGATGATTAAGAAATATGCAGTAGATAGTAAATAAAGGAGGTGATGATGATACAAACTCTTATCATTGAAACTTAATGCCATCATTAAAGCTAAAGAAGATATGAATGACCATTACTGTGGGCAATGTGAGGGGTGTAAGTGTGATATTGAACATACACATTGTCAAGGACCTCTATCACTATCAAAATATAGTGAAGCTACTAGAGGAGACAGTGTTATATATTCAACATTAATGACAAAATAGAGACAATAAAGCTCATGATACATTTTTTAGCTTATATGGGTGGCTGGGCTACTACAAATGAAAGAATAGTTGAACAACAAGTTCTGAATCTAATCCACTCTAAGATGCATTTGAGAATGCAAAGATAGTGAAAAAATGCAGAGGCAATAATAGTAAGAAGATACAATCACTACAAATGTAGTGATAATGAGCAAGTTATAATATAAAAGGTAAACTCTACAAGCAAGCTATGACAATGAAATAGCACAAGAACAGTGTTTGTGGATCAATATCCCTGTCAAAGCATCATATAAATACATAGTTACAATGCCTTAAATGCTACCCACATAGAGATTGGTATGAGGTAAGAGTATTTTGAAAAGACATTAAAGAGATGTTTTGAGCATCAAAGTTCAACCAATGTTTAGTCCTCATAGAAACAAGAGAGGATCAAATATAGGCATCTCAGAAGGTTCTTCTTAGCATAGAGGAGGTAGATATATAGTGAGCTTGAAAAAAATATAAATAAGTCACTATTACATGAAGAGTATTGTAGGCCAAAATTTGTTACAAATCCTCACAGTCATGGAGGTTTCAGTCACAAAACCCTACCTGTATATTTCATAGAAGTTTTCATGACTACATGTTGATGATGATTGTTAGTCATAACAACATGCATAAAAATTTGCACAACAAACCTTTATTATCTTGTAAAGTATGATCAGCTTAAGATAAGTTGATGACTCCAAGTCTCCGTTGATTAGGTCATGATCATCTGACGTTACTCAGAGGTTGATGTGACATGTTGTTTTCCATTTCAAAGGGGTCTTACATTTGTCTAGGTGATCAGTATTGCACTAGATCCTATAAATTCACTCCACAGAGAGGTTAATCTTACTTTATTTTTAAAGACTATTGAGATATTTGTAAGTTTGATCAATTCTTCTGATCATTGATCATTATGATCTTGTTCTTTCTTCTACACTGTACATTTATTCAAATGATGTGTCTATAAGTGGATATCTATATGTATTTCATGAATGTTTATCTGAATTTGCATGATATTTATCAATTCGACATGCTTTTACTCTAAATATGCTCTGTATTTTCAATTATCTACAGGATATCTAAATATTTCATGTTTTATTTGCTTTTGATTGTCTGTTATCTGCAATTATGGAGATGATCTGTAATGAAAATGAAAGAAATTTAAAAGAATACTTCTACTTTTAGTGAATCTTTAGTCATTGAATCACATACATACAAGACACATTCGTGAAGAGAAGAAATCAAACCATAGGTCACTAGGATGTTCCACAACTAGATATGGTTGATGCTAAAATCAAAGGAACTAGGAATGATAACAATACATGCAGAGTGAAAAGCACTCCAAGGGACACAACTAATCAATGCATATATCTAGATTTCAATCATAGATTACTCAAGATTTATGATGATTTGTAATCAAAACGGCTTCTCTTTCAAGTATGCATATCATGTACATTTACAACTTTGAAATGAGTCCTAAATTTTTCAGCAATCAAATTTCAATTAAGTTTCGAATGTCTAAAATATTACACCCCTGCACCTTTTATAGAATAAGGTGAGGAGGTAGTTACAATTGACCAACGATCAAGATTTATCTACTACGATCAGCGATTGACAATTACCCTATGACTTAGTCAACTCTTCCTCATGGCAGAGGTTTCTAGCTGGCAACCATTTGTATGACTCATTATTTATGAGTATCTTATGCATATGTTCTCTTGGTGATGCATCTTCATTCATTCTTTAGGTTCCTCTTCTTCATTTTCTTCTTCTTCATCATTGTCATCATCTTCATGTCTTTCAACATCACTGTCACTTTGATATACATCCTCTTGTATGTGGACCTTTATTGCTATCCTGATCTATTCATATGCTTGTACTATTTTATCCACCTCTCCCCCATCTTGGATTCTAGATTTTGTTATGGCATGTTTATGAGATTGGAACTTAGCCTTGAGAGCTTCCAGCTTACCTTTCCTGCTGTTCAAAGTCTCATTGTATGTTTCTACTTTGACTTTTATCCTCATGATTTTATTCATTACTTCTTCTGTCAGGTGGGTGAGGGGGTCATCTGCTACCGACTTGAAATTATCATGTAGAGATTTAATAGCAAAGTTTGCATCCTGATTTTCAATTTTGCCTTCTACTTTTCCTTCCAGTGCCTCAAGGATTTTTGCTTCATAAGCCATCATGCTATGCATTTTTATACTAATGTCCCTGAGCTTGCCACTGTACTTCTTCAAGATATCACATTCAAACCTAATATCTTCATACCATATGTTTATCAGTAGGGCAGTATTATTATCCAACACTTGATTGCTTATCAAGACTTGTGGATCAATTCTCTTCATTTAACTTAGAGAAGTTAGGTCCTTTTCCAATTGGAATGACCTTTTTTCTGTATCATTTTTCATTTTATCTACCTTTCTCTTGAGACTGCTCAAAGAATTCCACCTCTGTAGTGAGGTTCTTAATACTTCTTCAGCCCCAGTGAGAACTAACAACATCCACTTCTCCATGACCATTGTCTCATGTTTCATTAGGTCCAACTTGGTGACCTCTTCTTGTGATATGACAGTCAATGGGACTGCAGGATCAACTAGTGTATTATCAAGGTTAATTAACCCTTTTATGAAAGAATGTAGCTAAGCAATGTGCTCCTTATGTATTTTATTTTTCTCTTTCTCTTTCTTCACCCTTTGGGTTAAAGAATAAAAAATGTCCTTCCCTTCTTGATCTTCCTGGTCCTCATTGGCAAAACCCAAATCAACAGTTGTGATTTGGATTTCCTCTAGGCTAATTTTGCCTTTCTCCTTTTCTACTGTGGGAAGTGCTACCTGTGCAGTCCTTCTACTTGTAGTAGGGTCTCTCTTTATGGCTGATGTTAATCTGGCCTTCCTCCTTGGGTTCATCATTGTCTCAGCGAACAAGGTTGAAACATCAAACTCTTGGATCTTTGACCCTTGTTCCATACTTATCTCTTTTTCCAGCCACTGAGGCACATCATCTCCAGATCCTTGGTGATCTTTGTCAACATCATGTCTGCCCTATTCTCCAGTAACTGCTTCTATTCTTGGTGGAGAATGCACCTTCTTGATTTCTTCCTCATGCATTTCTTCATGAGGGGGATCTTGTTGAAGTTCTTCCTATTGAGGGACTTGCTTCTACAAGGGAGGATCCTGTGGAATTTCCAGATTCTAATCCTGTGCTTGATCTTGTTCTCCCTCCTAATTTTCATTCTCCTTATTACTTTCCTCATCTAGTGGCATATTGACATCCTTAGATGTCTGTGTATTTTACCCTTGTGCATCACCCTGATCAAGGGTCATTTCTTGTTCTCCACCTGATGCACTGATATCTTGTGGCTTAGGGTCCTCCTGACCTAATTTATCTCTTGCTCTTGATGCTTCTCCTGGATCTCCCTAAGTTTGAGCCATAGCAACACCTAATATATCTTTGTCACCCCCACTCTTCTATTGAACTTCTACTATTTTTGGCTCTATGGGTATCTCATGCTGTTGCTGACCCATATCAGTAGCAGTACTATCTTTTTCTACCTATTTTGTTACTTCAATCTTCTCTGGTTCCTCAGGTGCACTTGCTCTATCCTTAGGGCTTAGATCACCCCTCTATGTTAAATCTATAATGGCAGGCCTAGTCACCTGCTCAACCAAATTATCAAGCCCTATCTGTTGGGCTACCCTCTCTGGGCTACTTTGTTTTACCTCTTCTGTTTGCTTTATTTCCTCCAACACCACCATATGTGCTAATGGGGTTCCATGAGGGGTCATGCAAGTGTTGGAAGTGAGTGTCTCCATTTGTTGAGAAGATACACTTTGAACTACCTCATCGTTAGATAAGTCCATGGTATCCTCCAAAAAGAAAGGAACACCCTAACTTGCTTTGAACACTTCTCTTGTTTGTTCCTCTACCTTCTTAGTTTTGAATTTTATTATGGTGGGAAGAGGAACATCATGTTGCAGTTCCTTTCTGAATGCTTCACCACTAGCTCCTCTCAATATGATGGTGTCATCCTGGACATCCTCCCTCATTGTTGTTCTTTGCTTCTTGGGTGGTGACATCAGTGACATCACCTTCCTCTTCTTGCCGACCACCATCAGGTCATCACCTGTAGGTTCTTTATTTATCTACTCTTCTTCCAAAGGGATACCTTCTCCCACCTCCTGCTGCAAGGCCTGGTCATCTACCTGCACCTCTGTAGTTTCAACAGTGGGCCTCAAAATCTTTTTGGTCTTTGGTTTTTCAATAGGAAGCTATGTAGATGATGTGGATGCCTGCATTGTTGTAGATGCACCTGCAACTGACATGGTAATCCATTCAATTATCACCCCCTATAGTTCATTTTCACTTTTCTTACCCTTAGGGGGACCTTTCCTTTGTTTTACTATAGGTAATCTTTCCCCGTTGGATTTTCTATTTTCATTGAGGAAATCATCATATTCCTCATCAGATATTTCCTACCTCTTCTTCTTGGCATCAACTATAAGGGCAACACCCCTTTTCTTCAATCTATTTATCTCCTCATCTACCCAGGCCTGGGTTAACTGGATCACCCCACTTGTCAGCTAATCTAGGGATATATCCTCCTGTTGTGTAAGATCAGGGGCTGATATAGTGTCATTATACACCTTTTTGTCGTCATATTCATTGGACATGATCTTCCCATCATCCTTTCGTAGCTGCACTGGTATCGAGATACAATCAAAGGTTTTTATTTGATTTAAGGTGAGCCTCTGGTATTTCCTTCTTCTCACCTCAACTTCATACTCATAGTCGGTCCAAAAGTCCTCAAGATGCTTTTGGTGTATCAGCTTTCCTAATATTTTTTGCATCCTGCCATAAGGATCATAAGATCGGGCTAAGGGAAATGGCTCTAGATACATCAATTTTAGCCTTCCTATGACATGTTTTATGCTCTCTGAGTCTAAGCACATATACCGGCCCATAGACACTAGAAATAACACTGGAGGTATCTTCTATTGTGTCTTGTAGGCTTCAACTATGGTAGATACCTACCTAAGAAATTCCATCAAGACAACCCCATCAGTAGGGTATCTTGGCAACATAAGAGGTTGTCCTTCAAATCCCTCTATCCTGATGTATGAAAAGGTGGAAAACTAGACAAACCAGGCTCCATGCCTATAAACAAATTCCTGAGCCTCCATGGTCAGCCTTTTTGTCCTATCCTCCTCCATGGTTCTAACTAGATGCATGGAGAATGCATCATTTACCAGTTTGTAGTCCAGGAGGTAATCTTTCCTTTGTAACTGGGGATAATGATCCCATATGTGCGCATCATCAGCATCACCACCAGCCTTACCCACTATCTTCAAGGTATCAAAGGTTCCCTTATAAGCACATGAGTACACCACATATGATGTCATATAAAATAAGCATGTCTAGCCTCCCAAGTTCCTCATTCCCTCATCCAGTTCATCACTGATGTTATTAGCCCATAATGGCCTGTTGTCTGCATATAAGACCATCTGGATGATCTCAAACATCTAGTTCTCAAAATTTCCAGCATGAGGCTTACCTATTATCCTGCTTAGTAGGGTAATCATATACTAGTACTCAACATCAAAATCAAATTTGTACAGATCTACAGGTAATTTAGCTGAGGTGACATAGGTGGTACTCTTTGACCTCCATTGGTAGATCCTCTTCCTTACATTCTTCTTATTATTATTGTACTCTATTTCCAACTTGCACAGGTCTATGATCACTACCTTCTTCCCAACTGGCAGATTGAAAGTGGCGGTAATGCCCTTGATTGAGAAGTCTACATATATCCTTCCATGTTTTTCCAACCCATCTAGTTTCAAGGTTATAATTCCTTGCACATTCCACTACCAGCTCCACGATATCCATAGCATATTGAAAGCTAGTAGCATGCCACATACCTAGAACATATACCCCATGCAGAATGGGATTATCCTTATCATGATCTACCCTTGTTGACCATACTGCTAGGTTTGTATCTCCTTAGTGTGCATCACCAATAACCCCGTACTTAAACTGCACCCCTTCGGGCTGGACAAACATGGGCTTGAGAAACTCTGCATCAGACCTATTCCTTCTGATATCTACCATGGCTTCCTGCAATAAACATGATATGCTTTACCTTACAGTGTCCACATGCATTTCTACAACATCATGTACTTCTATATCATGTGTACTCTGCATACTATTTCTCACTTCATCATGACACGTATATCACAAAGCCAAACCACAGGCAGGAACAAATATTCTACTTGAACATGCTGAAAATGACAACAGGATGGTTTATAGTTACTTACCTGATAGTGCTTTCCTCCTAGGTTAGATGACTGATTACGGAAAAGGGTTGTAGATGCTCAAGATCACCCATTCTGTTACGCTAAATGATCCAATCCATTGATAGGTAGTTGTATGAGGGTTTGACTTCAGAGCTCTATAATTTCTCATTTTTTTGCAAGGTAAATGAAAATAACCTTCGAATTTCACCCTTAAAGCAGATCAATAGGACAAATTAGGGTAAAAATTTGCTATCTTGATCAAATTTGTTAATCTTCTGTAGGGAATCCATGGATGCTACCAAGTGTTCAATTTGTATTTGTAATCAGCGAGAATTCATCTACTGCATTTAAGTGC
The DNA here is from genome assembly GCA_027924645.1 of Cunninghamia lanceolata. Classification (NCBI taxonomy): domain Eukaryota; kingdom Viridiplantae; phylum Streptophyta; class Pinopsida; order Cupressales; family Cupressaceae; genus Cunninghamia; species Cunninghamia lanceolata. Next base: position 3,342,588 of record BSBN01000332.1, read on the forward strand.
ATTTAATGTCAGGAGACAGGGGGTGATCTTCGAAAGATCAGGGGATATTCAAAATATGATCCCCTTTGGATAAAATGACCCCCACCTTTAAGCGACAAAACTAAATGCAAAGGATTGGGTGATATGGTCAATGCTGACTGTTAGTTGCCATGATTGTTGATAACTGAGAGGGGGGGTTGAATCAGTTACCTAATTATTTCAGCTTTCTGAACTTTCTTGATAATTAGTGCAGCATCAATTCAAACAAGCAAACATAACCATGAAATGGAAATACACATGACACAATATTTTTGACATGGAAACCCTGTTAAGGGAGAAAACCATGGGGTGATTAACCCAAGATTGTATTCTCTGTTAGAAGAATAGGATTACAAAATGGCACTTGCCAATTAGGGCTCACTGCCCGAGCACACTACTCACAAGAGGCCCACTGCCTACAAGAGAATCACTGTCTACAATTTACAAAGAGTGCTATACAATACTTGAACTGATAAGGAGCATCTTCATATGTTGGAGTCCAGTTCTAGTTAAACTCAGTACACTGATCTGCTGCACTTCATCCTTTCTCTTCCTTAGTGATGTTGTCCCTTCACATACCGAACCTATCTTACTGCTTTCACTCTGCTCTACTGCTTATCTTCGCACCTCACCAAAAAATAGGACACCTCTCACAACTAAATCCATCTTGTATATATATCCGCACAAGTGATTTCATCACCTTTCTAGTCGGCACCCAGAATAGTCAATATTTTCCACAAACTCTGATCTGTCGGCTGAATCCTTGCTTACCAAGTAATGCGGATCAAGGATATACTTGTAGAAGTTATCAATCATGTCACCCAATCATAACTTATGCCTTAAGAATCTTTACCAACATCAGTAACGCATCTGGAATAATGTCTGATGTTCTGCTAGTCAGTTCTTCTTCTATCCACACTGCCAATCAGGAACCCGACACTCAAGTATTTATATCTTTTTCTTCATCTATCACTGGAGGCTAAATCCTTGGAATCTATTAGTCAAGGTAGTCCTCTTGACTTTCCCAAATCCACACTTCACCAAGATACTTCCTCTGAGAGATCCAGAGCTGATTGTTGGACCTCGCCACATGCTCTATTCTTGCTTACTGGATCACAATACTCTGCAATTTGCCTTCCAGTAGAGACTCATCATGTCCTGCAGATGTGTGGGTTAACCTTTGTTGCCATCAATGACAACAATCATTAAGCTCCAATGTGTCTCTTGCCAATAATCTCCCCCTTTGGCATTGATGGCAACACTTAGTGAAAAATGACTAAGTGTTATACTATACTCCCCCTTGGCTGATGCTTAGTCTCTATGTATATTTTCTAGAGCTCCCCCTTAGCTGGCTACAACATTTTTCACTGCTCATCACTCCCCCTTTGACATCAATGGCAAAGGGTGGGGTCCGCACACCAAAAATTTCTCAAAAACACTTCTATACTTAGCCGCATAAGTATTTATACATGCTATACTTTACATAAACTGAAGGATATATGTAAAAGATGTCTTCAACTGGACAAATTTTGTTGCCCAACTCTGCTTCATTCTGTCCAAAATTGATATATGACCGCTTAATAGGAATGCAAATGCATTTGCCCTTTTTAGATCTGTCGGATCACTGGTCCGGGCTGTGATCTGGGCTTCTTTTATGGCCTCATGCATGGCCTCTAACTTAGGGATAATTATCCCTCTGAGTGCACCCAACCTGCTTATTCTATTTTTCTTTTCCTTCTCCAACTTCTTGATTTCATTCAAGACTACAATAGTCTGACATTCTTGATTTATTATGGAGGATGAGAGAGGATCAAAATTCTTTGATAGATTTGTCAGTTTGTCCTCCTGTTCTTTTACTTTCTTTTCAATGTCCAATGTTGCTTTGGACCATGATAAACAAAATTTATACATTTTTCCACCATCATTAAGAGCATTTTCTAAGCTCTTTATCCCTATACTCATATTCCTCCTATCATTAGTTATTAACCCTTGTACCTCTGATAATCTTTTTGCTAAGAATTCCTTCCGAACCTTATCTTCTACTGACTTCTCTAGGGAATCAAAATGTGTGCTAACACTATTGACTAGAGATTTGAGATTACTGGATGAGGAGGCTGAGGAATCCTTCTTAAAAGATGGCATGATCTTTTCTAAAACATTGGATGCAGCTTCTATTAGCTCACAGTCTTCCATGTGATACTTCAAGAGTTTTTCTTTTGCCTTTGCATTGGCAAATGAAGCTATCTTCATTGTTTGTACCAAAGAAAGAGAGTCAAAATCAAATGGCCCTTTTAACAGTTCTGGTTCATCAATCTCCATAGTCTCTTTTGTCAAGAAGTCTTTGACAGATTCTGCAGTGTCTCTTGCCGGAGACAGATTCTTTTTCTCTTCTATAGTCTCAGAATTGTCTCTTGGAGCTTTTTCTCCTTCTACAACCTTGGTACTTTCATCTTCTTTTTCCTTCACCTCTGCTTCTTTCTCCTATGTTCTTTCTTCTCCTTTGGATCTAGATTCAGCAGGGGAAACTTGAGGAGTGATGTTTGTTTGTTCATGGGCCACCTCTTCCAGAGCAGAGGATTCTAAGCCCTTATCTTCACCAGTGTCCATTAGTTCTTCTGTCATTTCCTCAGTGGATTCCTTTTCAACACTTGTGGCTGAAGGATCAACTCCCAAGTCCTCTATAATAGGAAGATTGAATCTTTTGAAGGCATTCCTGAGGATCTCTTCTATTTCCTTGGCTACCTTGTCAGTCTCACCAAGCACGAGCTGATTCATTCTGGCTTTGCTCTGAAATTCATCCTTGCAATCCTTGAAGATCATGTTCATTTGCTTTGAATCAATTGAAGGCTATAGTTGAATGGCTATCTGCTCTCAGATCTCAAGGTCTTTTGCCATGGCATTATTCTTTCTTATTTCTAACTCTTTTTCTAGGCTTTTGGGAATAAGAGATATAATTTCAATAAAAGCCTTGTTATATATGTTCAGATACTTAACTGCTGCTTCTTGCAAGATCTTTTGGTCTGCTTCATTGTAATCATCATAGAATTTAGCCATTGGCTGAAGGTTTCCATCCACAGTGACTGATTTGATGACATCATCTAAAGATAGAGTGGGCTTTTCTACAAATTCTTCTGCCTTTTCTTCTTCACCTCGACCTGTAGAGGATTCACCAGATGTTTTCTTCTTCTCCTTCTTCATTTTCTTTATCTCCTCATCTGATTCAGTTTCTTCATCATCCTTCTGACTGACATAAGACCTTGTGGCCTTTGTTTTAGTTCTTTTCTCTCCTCTGTCAGATGATTTTGCTTCCAGTTTTGATGTCCTTGAGTTTTTAGCAGTGGCAGATACAGATCTCTTTGATGATCTTGTTCGAGTGGAAGATTCTACCGGAGCACTTTCCTTACTTCCCTTTTCTGCCTCTTTCTTCTCTTTTTCTACCTTTTCCACCTTTTCTCTATTGGCATCAAGAGCTTCTTTTGATATGCCATATCTTTTGGCAATATTCTCTACTTCTTTTCTCACTTTTCTCTTTACCTCCGGTTGTCTAAGTTCCACATGAATTTTTATACTCAATTCTTCAAAGGTTCCAAATCTTTCTGCTTTGGGATCCTTGGGTTGACTAAGCATGTGTTGGACATGTAGCTCCACAAGTTTCTCATCCACCTCATACCCCATCAGCATGATCTAGACTATCCTTGGTTCCACAACTTCCATTTGGCACTGATCAGTTTCAACCATAAAACAAACTGTATCCTTATACTTTTCAATTAGAGATTTGGGAATTCTCTCTCTTGCTTGCATCAAATTTTGAAAGTTCTTGTAATAACCCCATAGAGCTGTATTTCTTGTTTTGGCATCTCCAAGCCCATGCAAATAGTCTCTGATTTGGATTGCAACAGGTCTGTCATTCTGCCAAACCCAACCACTTGATTCGGGTAGCTCACTCATGAAGTAGAAAAATAGACACAATATCAGCTCACCATACTTGAAGGAATTTTTCTTATCCTTCTTGATCTTCTGTAGATATCTGGATCAGTGATATCTTCAATTGTCATAGCTCTCTTGTCAAATTTTGATCCAGTTGCATCACTCACTATCTGATTCTTGACAGATTTGAGAACAAGTATCCCACCAGATGAATGCAGACGAGTTACTACCCTAATTGCATCTTTGGTGATCTTAAATGGTCTATTCAACCATAGGAAGTTATCATGTACTCTGCTCAACACATACCAGACCCATTCATCTTTTTCAAAATAGGGGAAATGAATGCACTGTGCAAAATGCTTATCCCGGATGGCCTTGAATTGAGGTTTGAGCTCAAAAGAATCATCTATTAACTGATTGTGATAGATATCATCCAGCTTAGATTCCCCAAATTCTTCAATATTCGCATGAATATATGCCCTAACATCTTCTACATGCAGAAACCCATGCGGAATGCTTGAAAAAGCGCTGAGGGGATCAACTTCTAGGGATTTATATGGATGCTTCTTAAATTTAGGTCGTGGCCTATCAGATATCTTCACTATATTTGGAGTAGTCATCTTTCAAAGATTTACAGAGAGACATTTGATTAACAGAGAATACCTTTTGTGTCTTTCAGTTTCATGGAGTTAGCCAGATCAATTTCTGGATGAATTAACTTTTGCGAATGATCTTTGATGAGCTTGAGGAATTTTGTTGCAGAGCTTCTCTTTTCATTTCTTCTTGAATGCAGAATGAATAAATGTTTAATGAGGAAACCCTTATATTGCTCCGCAAACTCTAATGTTAGGTTGCAATAAATTCTTGACCTAAGTCATTCTGGTTTGCCTTATTCGGATGACTTGAGGAACCGGATCAATCTTGATCTTAAACATCTTGCGGATCTTCCAAATCTTAAACATAGTTTATTTGGATTTTTCTCTTATGAACCCTTTAATCTGCAACTCTTCTTATGCTAGTTCTGGCACCAATTAACTGGCTGGGGGAACAAGGTTTTCTTTGTGTCTCCCCCTAAGCTAGAGCTCACCTTTTTAATTTCTGGAAAGAATATCAGCACTAGAGTCTGGTGCGGATCCATCCCCTTGATTCTCTGTACTTTTCTTCACCCAAATCTTGTTCATCTCACTTTGAACTTTATCCACATTCACTTTTTGTTTTCCCTTATCTTGATTCTGATTATGATGTATCGGACCTCTTTTGTCCTGATTCTTGCTTCAACAGAATTTTGCAATATGACCGGATCTATTGCAAATTTGGCAAACAACATTTCTTTGCATATTTGATTGATATCCTCTTGATCTGCATTGATTAGCCATATGACCTATTCTATTGAATGCAAAGCATCTACCATTGAATGATTTGTTCATTTTCATATTTTTGCATTCATGAGATTTGTGACCATACCTTTTACAGTTGAAACACTGTCCAGAGAAGGATGTATTAGTCTGATTCATTCTCTTTCTGCACTGATTAGCTTTATGACCAAAGTTATTGCAGTTGTGGCAGTATCCATTGAAGGATGGATATCTTTGAGCATTAGGTTTCCTTACCAGAGGTCATCTAGGTCTATTCCTTTTTCTGAACTAAAATTCTTCTGACCGGATTTGGAGCTTTCACCTTTTTCATACCCTAGGCCACACTTGTCATCTACCCTCTTTTGGCTTTCAAGAAGAACTTCAAGTTGATCAGAGCTTATCTTGAATTTCTCTTTATATTCATTTGTTGTTTGAAGATCCCTTTTAAGAGAGACAATTTGATCCTCAAGTTTTTCTTCATTATCTTTAGCATCTTCAAGATCAGATTCAAGATGTCTGATAATTCTATCCATCTTGTGGAAATCTTCTAATTTCTCCTTGAGAGATTATCTTAGATCATCTTCAGTTTTTTTTCTCTTCAACCTCTTGGGTAAACTTCATAACTCCTGATTCCATTTCATGTCTTACCATAATGATTTCTTTTGATAACTTTTCACATAACTTGGTTTTCTCCTTCAGATCTCCATTTGTATCATTGGCTTCACCTTGACTTGCCAATTGCTAAAGTAGCTCCTTTCTCTTTTTCATAGAGAGACTCAATTTATCTTTTAGTTCTTTTATGAAATCATCAGCCTGTTTGAGTCTTTCCCTTAATTCATTGACTTCAAAGTTTGACTGCTCAAGATCATCAAGGGTAGTCTTGAGTTGCTCCCTTATACCATATACATCCATTTGAATTCCCAGATCTTCCTCAAGCTGTTAGGCTTTGTTAGGAGGTACTTGGCTCTGATACCAATTGTTGATAATTGAGAGGGGGGGTGAATCAGTTATCTAATTATTTCAGCTTTCTGAACTTTCTTGATAATTAGTGCAACATCAATTCAAACAAGCAATCATAACCATGAAATGGAAATACATATGACGCAATATTTTTGACGTGGAAACCCTGTTAAGGGAGAAAACCATAGGGTGATTAACCCAAGATTATATTCTCTGTTAGAAGAATAGGATTACAAAATGGCACTTGCCAATTAGGGCTCACTGCCCGAGAACACTACTCACAAGAGGCCCACTGCCTACAAGAGACTCACTGTCTACAATTTACAAAGAGTGTTATAAAATACTTGAACTAATAAGGAGCATCTTCATATGTTGGAGTTCAGTTCTGGTTAAACTCAGTACACTGATCTGCTACACTTCATCCTTTCTCTTCCTTAGTGCTGCTGTCCCTTCACATACCGAACCTGTCTTACTGCTTTCACTCTGCTCTGCTACTTATCTTCGCACCTCACCAAAAAACTCGACACCTCTCACAACTAAATCCATCTTGTATATATATCCGCACAAGTGATTTCATCACCTTTCTAGTCGGCACCTGGAATAGTCAATATTTTCCACAAACTTTGATTTGTCAGCTGAATCCTTGCTTACCAAGTAATGCAGATCAAGGATATACTTGTAGAAGTTATCAATCATGTCGGCCAATCATAACTTATGCCTTAAGAATCTTTACCAACATTAGTAATGCATCCGAAATAATGTCTGATGTTCTTCCAGTCAATTCTTCTTCTGTCCACACTGCCAATCAGGAACCCGACACTCAAGTATTTATATCTTTTTCTTCATCTATCACCGGAGGCTAAATCCTTAGAATTTATCAGTCAAGGTAGTCCTCTTGACTTCCCCAAATCTGCACTTCACCAAGATGCTTCCTCTGAGAAATTCAGAGCTGACTGTCAGACCTCGCCACATGCTCTATTCTTGCTTACTGGATCACAATACTTTGCAATCTGCCTTCTGGTAGAGACTCATCATGTCCTACAGATGTGTGGGTTAACCTTTGTTGCCATCAATGACAACAATCATGAAGCTCCAATGTGTCTCTTGCCAACACTGACCATGTATATATCAGGTCATGAAATTAAGATCAGGGGATGTTCAAAATATGACCCCTTAGATAAAATGACCTCTCTTGGAAAAGATCGGGGTGATGTCATCATGTCGACGACATTGTTTAATTGCTATGTTTTAATGACATCATCGTCATGTTAAAGAATATGATGAATATCAGATATATACCCCCTCACGGATAGAATGGAACAATGACATCATCATCAGTGTGACTTGCTTCATTCATTGGACTTGGATGATGTCACTATCATATTGGCATAGGGTGATATTCGTAAGATGACTGATATTAAAAATATGACCCCCCGCAAAATAACTGAAGTTGTTTGACGGGTGGATATTGACTCTACTTAAAATTAACGTCTGCACATTGCAGACTGGGTGATTCTTAGGTGATAATCTCATATCAGGGTGATTTAAGCTAAGATGACTGATGTTTGAAATATGAACCCCCCCACCACGGGATATCAGGTTTCACCAAATTTTGACTCAACATAGCTCTCCTCCCTTAGACAATTTTGGGGTGATCTAAAAGGCAAACCTGCTTGGAATTTTGCATACTTTCCAACCATGGGGTTAATGGGAACTACTGACTTTGGCAACTGACCTGATCATGGTGACAAATCCACCCCCCTTCAATGCTACATGCATAACTAATTTTACCAAACCGTTCAAAGCAAAAAATAACAAGCCAAAGTAGCAAGAAAAGTTGGGTCCCTGTTTTGTCAAGGCAAAATGGGGCGTGTTGTGTAACCACACAACAACTTGCCACCAAATAACATAACCAAATTCCAATGATTCAAGTGATGTGATCACATTCTAACATAACATAGGTTTTCATCATGGCAACAATGCTAGCAAAGGATCAAGTGTGTGCAGATGATTAATTATCCTCATCTTGAAAGTAAGTTGAAAACATGAGTAACTAATGTTATGCTACATAGTTTGGGAGCATCCTGTTGATAACTGAGAGGGGGGTGAATCAGTTATCCTAATTATTTCTTCTTTTGAACTTTCTTATTAATTAATGCAACATTAATTCAAACAAGCAATCATAACCATGAAATGAAAAACACATGACACAGTATTTTTGATGTGGAAACCCTGTTAAGGGAGAAAACCACGGGGTGATTAACCCAAAGATTATTCTCTGTTAGAAGAACAAGGAATTACAAAATGGCACTTGCCAATTAGGGCTCACTACCCAAGCACACTGCTCACAAAGGAGGCACACTGCCTACAAGGAGACACACTGTCTACAAAAGAATGTTATACAGTATTTGAACTGATTGAAAGCATCCACATATGCTGGAGTTCAGTTCCGGTTAGGCTCAGTATACTGATCTGCTGCATTTCATTTTTCTTCTCTTTATTCTACTTTCCTTTCACATTCCAGATCTTTCTTACTGCTTCTGCTCTGATCTTCACTTATTCACATATCCCATTACATAACCACACTTCTCACAACTAAATCCATCCTATATATATACTCGAACTAGTGATCTCATTTATCTTTGTAGTCGGCACCTGGAATAGTCTATCTTCTCACAAACTCTGTTCTGTCAGCTGAATCCTTATATATCAAGGAATGCGGATCAAGCATATACTTGTAAAAATCATTAATCATGTTGGCCAAACACAATCCATGTCTTCATAACCTTTACCACTGTCAAAAACACATCTGGAAAGCAATCTGATGTTCTGTCAGTCAGTTCTTCCTCTATTCACACTGTTACTCAGGAATCCGGTACTCAACTATTCATATCTTTTTCCTTGTCCATCACCGGAGGCTAAATCCTTGGAATATGCCACTCAAGGTAGTCCTCTTGACTTCCCCAGATCCGCACTACACCAAGATACTTCCTCTGAGAGATTCGGACCTGTCTGTCAGACCTTGCCACATGCTCTGTTCTTGTTCACCGGACCATAATAATCTTCATTCTGACTTCCGGTAGAGACACACCATGACTTGCGGATATGTGGAATGACCTTTGTCGCCATCAATGACAACAACCATGAATCCATATAGTGTCTCTTGCCAACAATCTCCCCCTTTGGCATTGATGGCAACACTTAGTGAAAAATGACTAAGTGTTTACACTATGCTCCCCCTTGGCTGATGCTCTATCTTTATATACATTTTCTAGAGCTCCCCCTTAGTTGGATTCCTCATTTTTCACTACTCCTCACTCCCCCTTTGACATCAATGGCAAAGGGTAGGGTCCGCACACCAAAATTTTCAAAAAAATTGAACTATACTTAGCCGTATATTACATACTCACATAAACTGAAGAATGTCTACAAAAGATGTCTTCAATTGGACCAGTTCTGTAGTCCAACTTTGCTTCATTCTATCCAAAATTGAAATGTGACCACTCAACAAAAATGCAAAAGCTTCTGCCCTCTTGAGATCTGTCGGATCATTGGTTTGGGCGGTAGTCTAAGCATCACTTATGGCCTCATGCATAGTTTCTAACTTAGGGATTATAATCCTTCTAAGTTCTCCCATCCAGTTAATTATATTCTTCCTTTCCTTTTCAAAATTCTTGATTGCATTTGTGATTGCAATAGTTTGACATTCTTGATTTACTATGGAGGAAGAAAGAGGATCAAAACTTTGAGACAGACTTAGTAGTTTGTCCTGTTCCTCTTTTATTTTCTTATCAATTTCTACTATTGCTTTTGACCAGGAGATATAAAATTTGTAAATGTCTCTGCCATCCTTAAGAGCATTTTCTAGGCTCTTTATCCCAATACTCATATTTCTCCTATCATGAGAGATTAATCCTAGTACATCTGAGAATCTCTTATCCAAAAATTCCTTCCGGACCTTTTCTTCAGCTAATTTTTCTAGAGAGTCAAAATGTGTACCAATACTGCTGACTAAGGTTTTGAGATTACTGGAAGAGGAGGTTGTCAGATCTTTTTGGACTGATGGCATAATCTTTTCAAGCACTCTGGAAGCAGCCTCTATCAACTCACAGTCTTCCATATGAGACTTTAGGAGTTTTTCATTTGCCTTAGCATTTGCAAATGAAGCTATCTTCATTGTCTGTACTGGAGAGAGGGAATCAAAGTTGAATGGACCTTGTAGAAGCTCCAGTTCATCAATCTCTATTGTTTTTTTGCTCAAAAATTGTTGAACAGTTTGTGCAGTGTCTCTTGTCGGAGACAGATGTTTCTTCTCTTCTGCAGTCTTGGAACTGTCCTTTGGAATTTTCTCTCCTTCCACATTCTTACCACTATCAGTTGTGGTTTTCTCTGTTGGAGTCTTCTCTTTCTCTACACCCTTGGTACTGTCAACTTCTTTTTCTTTTACCGCTGCTTCTTCCTCCTGTAATTTCTCTTCTTCTTTGGATTCAGAGACTGTAGGGGAAACCGGAGGAGAGATGCTAGTCTGTTCAAGGGCCACTTCTCCCAAAGCAGAGGATTCCAAGTCCACAGCTATTTCTGCACCCAAGTCCTCTATAATAGGAATGTTGAACCTTTTGAATGTATTCTGAAGGATCTCTTCAGTGTCCTTGGCTACCTTGTCAGTCTCACCAAGCATAAGCTGATTCATCCTTGCTTTGCTCCTGAATTCATCCTTGCAGTCTTTGAATACCATGTTCATTGTTTTGTGATCAATTGAAGGATATAGCTGAATAGCTATCTATTCCCTGATCTCAAGGTCTTTTGCCATGGCATTTGCCTTTCTCATTTCCAATTCCTTCTCTAAACTCTTAGGAATAAGGGAGATAATTTCAATGAAGGCTTTGTTGTAGATGTTCAGATACCTGATTGTAGCTTCCTGCAGGACCTTTTGATCAACCTCATTGTAGTCATCATAGAATTCGGCCATTGGTTGAAGATTTCCATCCACAGTGACTGATTTGATTACACTGTCTAGAGACAGGGTGGGCTTTTCAACAAATTTCTCTGCCATTTCTTCCTTTTCTTGGCCTGTGGAGGGTTTACCGGATCCTTTCTTCTTCTGCTTCTTTATTTCTTTTACCCCCTCATCTGATTCTGTTTCCTCTTCATCTTTCTGACTTGTATAAGCCCTTGTGGCTTTTATTTTAGACCTTTTCTCGCCTTTACCGGATGTCTGACCTTTCAGTTTTGAGCCTTTGGTTGTGACAGGTGTAGATCCTTTTGATGATCTGGTCTGGGTTGAGGTTTCTACTGGAGTACTTTTCTTGCTTTTCTTTTCTGCCTCTTTCTTCTCTTCCTCAGCCTTTCACCTCTTTTCCCGGTTGACATCAAGTGCCTCCTTTGGGATGCCTAGGCCTTGAGCAATATGCTCTACTTCTTTTCTCACCTTCCTCTTTATCTCAGGTTCTCTGAGTTCCACATGGATCTTCACACTTAGCTCCTCAAAGGTTCCAAACCTTTCTGCCTTTGGATCTTTGGGCTGACTAAGCATGTGTTGAACATGCAATTCCACAATCTGTTCATCAACCTCATACCCCATGGGCATGATCTAGACTGTCCTTGGCTCCACTGCCTCCATTAGGCACTAATCAGTATCAACCATAAAGCAGACTGAGTCTTTGTATTTTTCAACAATGGACTGGGGAATTCTTTCTCTTGCTTGCATCATGCTCTGGAAGTTTTTGAAGTATCCCCACAGGGCTGTATTTCTTGCTTTGGCATCCCCAAGCCCATGTAAATAATCTCTGATTTGGATGGCAACTGGTCTGTCATTCTGCCATATCCATCCACTGGATCCGAGAAACTCATTCATGTAATAAAAGAATAGACAAAGGATCAAACTGCCATACTTGAAGGAGTTCTTCTTGTCCTTCTTGATCTTCTACGGATTTTTCAGAAGTTGGTTTAGAGGAAGCTCACACAAATCATAGTCTTCATTCTCCTTTAGCATTTGATAAGCTGTGTAAATTGTAGTTCCTGGTACTGAATTTTCCCTATTGGAGTGATAGATCTTGTAACCAATTATCATAGGTACAAATTTGACATCCGGTTCAGTGATGTCTTCAATTGTCATAGCTTTCTTGTCAAATTTTGATCCGGTTGCATCACTAACTATTTGATTTTTGACAGACTTGAGAATAGGTATTCCACCGGATGAGTGCAGACCGGTTACAGCCCTAATTGCATCTTTGGTGATTTTGAAAGGCTTGTTCAACCACAGGAAATTGTCATGCACTCTGCTTAGAACATACCGGACCCATTCATCTTCTTCAAAACAGGGGAAATGAATGCACTATGCAAAGTGCTTATACTGGATGGCTTTGTACTAAGGTTTAATCTCAAAGGAATCATCTATCAACTATTTGTGATAGATATCCATCAATTTCGATTCTCCAAAGTCTTCAAGATACGCATGTATGTAAACCCTAATATCCTCCATATGTAGTACACCATGCGGAACACTAGAGAAGGCTCCTAGGGGATCTACCTCCAAAGATTTGTATGGATGTTTCTTGAATGTGGGGCGAGGTCTATCAGAGATCTTAACTATATTCAGAGTAGCCATTTTTCAAAGATTTGCAGTGAGATATTGAAAACTTAAAATACCTTATGCACCTTTGGTTATATCGAGTGGTTGGATTGAATTCTGTGTGTAATAGCTTTTGCAAGTGATCTTTGGCGAACTTGATGAGCTTTGTTGCAGAGCACCACTTTTCACTTCTTCTTGAGTGTAGAATGAACCAGTGATTTATGAGAAATCCCTTATATTGCTTTGCAAACCCTAATATCTGTTTGCAATAAATGCTCGACCTATATTATTCTGGTTTCCCTTATTTGAATGACATGAAGAATCGGATTAGTCTTGATCTATGAACATCATGCAGATCTTCCAATTATGAATAGATCAAGATGACACATCACAAGGACATCCCAAACACTCTGTCTAATCCGCAGAATAAGACAATTCACTTCCGGATCTCTCCGGACCTTTCTGTAATCTTCTGTCATTTTGGAGCATTTCCCAGAATAGGTTCTACATGATTGATCACAACTTCTTCACATCTTCATGCGGATCTCTGAAATCTTAGCTGGATCATCTCAAGACTCGTATCTACAAACCCTTTACTCCGCATCTTGTGCCTAATCTGGCACCACTTGATTGGCTGGGGGAACAGGGTTTTCTTTGTGTCTCCCCTTGAGCCAGAGCTCATTTCTTAATTTCTGGACGGAATATCAGCACCAGAATTTGGTGCGGATCCAACCTCTACCTTCTCTGAACTTTTCTTCACCCAAATCTTGTTCATCTCATTCCTAACTTCATCCGCATTCATCTTTTGTTTACCTTTATCTTGATTCTGACTATATACCGGACCTCTTTTGTCCTGATTCTTGCTTCTGCAGACTTTTGCATTATGATCGGACCTATTATAGATTTGGCAAACATCTCTTTGCATATTTGACTGATAACCTCTTGATCTGCATTGATTAGCCATATGACCTACTCTATTGCATGTAAAGCATCTACCATTGAATGTTTTGTTCATTTGCATATTTCTGCATTCATGAGACTTATGTCCATACCTTTTGCAGTTAAAGCATTGTCCGGAGAAGGGTGAATTAGTCTAATTTATTCTCTTTCTGCACTGATTAGCTTTGTGACCAAAGTGACTGTAGCTGTGGCAGTATCCATTGAAGGATGGATATCTTTGAGCATTGGGCTATCTTACCAGAGGTCTTCTAGTCCTGTTCCTTGGATTTTCTAATCCAAAATTCTTCTGACCGGATCCAGAGCTTTCTCCTTTCTCATATCCTAAACCACACTTGTCATCTGTCCTCTTTTGATTTCCAAGAAGGACTTCAAGCTGAGCAGAACTTATCTTGAATTTCTCTTTATATTAATTTGTTGTTTGAAGATCCCTTTTGAGAGAGACAATTTGACCCTCAAGTTTTTCTTCATTATCTTTAGCATCTTCAAGATCAGATTCAAGATGTCTGATAATCCTATCCATCTGGTGGCAATCTTCTGATTTCTCTTTGAGAGATTGTCTTAGATTGTCTTCAGTTTTTCTTTTCTCTTCAATCTCTTGAGTAAACTTTATAACTCCTGATTCCATTTCATGTCTTACCATAATGACTTCTTTTGATAATTTTTCACATAACTTGGTTTTTTCAGTCAGCTCTTCATTTGCATTACTTTCTTCACTTTGTCTTGCCAATTGCTGGAGCAGCTCCTTTCTCTTTTTCATAGAGAGACTTAATTTGTCTTTTAGTTCTCTCATGAATTCATCAGCCTGTTTGAGTCTTTCCTTTAATTCATTAACTTCAGAGTTTGACTGTTCAAGATCCTCAAGGGCAGTCTTGAGTTGCTCCCTTAAACCATATGCATCCATTTTAGCTCCCAGATCTTCCTCAAGCTGTTAGGCTCTTATTAGAAGGAACTTAGCTCTGATACCAATTGTTGATAACTGAGAGGGGGGTGAATCAGTTATCCTAATTATTTCTTCTTTTGAACTTTCTTATTAATCAATGCAGCCATAATTCAAACAAGCAATCATAACCATGAAATGAAAAACACATGACATAGTATTTTTGACATGGAAACCCTGTTAAGGGAGAAAACCACGGGGCGATTAACCCAAAGATTATTCTCTGTTAGAAGAATAAGGAATTACAAAATGGCACTTGCTAATTAGGGCTCACTGCTCGAGCACACTGCTCACAAAGGAGGCACACTGCCTACAAGGAGACACACTGTCTACAAAAGAATGTTGTACAGTATTTGAACTGATTGAAAGCATCCACATATGCTGGAGTTCAGTTCTGGTTAGGCTCAGTATACTGATCTGCTGCATTTCATCTTTCTTCTCTTTATTCTGCTTTCCTTTCACATACCGGATCTTTCTTACTACTTCTGCTCTAATCTTCACTTATTCGCATATCCCATTACATAACCACACTTCTCATAACTAAATCCATCCTATATATACCCGAACTAGTGATCTCATTTATCTTTATAGTCGGCACCTGGAATAGTCTATCTTCTCACAAACTCTATTCTGTCGGCTAAATCCTTACATATCAAGGAATGCGAATCAAGCATATACTTGTAGAAATCATTAATCATGTCAGCCAAACACAATCCATGTCTTCATAACCTTTACCACTATCAAAAATACATCCGGAAAGTAATCTGATGTTCTCTTAGTCAGTTCTTCCTTTGTTCACACTGTTACTTAGGAATCCGGTACTCAACTATTCATATCTTTTTCCTTGTCCATCACCGGAGGCTAAATCCTTGGAATATACCACTCAAGGTAGTCCTCTTGACTTCCCCAGATCTGCACTGCACCAAGATACTTCCTCTGAGAGATCCGGACCTGTCTGTTAGACCTTGTCACATGCTCTGTTCGTGTTCACCGGACCATAATAATCTTCATTCTGACTTCCGGTAGAGACACACCATGACTTGCGGATATGTGGAATGACCTTTGTTGCCATCAATGACAACAACCATGAATCCATATAGTGTCTCTTGCCAACACATCCCTCATAGCCAATTTGGATAGAGCCTTGCTCCTAGTAGGTATCTATATCCCCGAAAAGGTTATCTATACAATCCCCCTAAGTAGGGCCCCACTGCAAGCAGGCATCTATAGCCCCGGTAGAGTTACTTAGATGGCCTAATTTTATTCCTTTTGAATTTTCAATATTTATTCATTCTATTCATATGATGTCATCATGTAAGATTAATGTGCAAGGCATGGTCACTTGCTAATTTAGGTTGGAGATTGCATTGGTAGCAAGGGAGTCTCTTTAGATTTTTCACTTGACACCTATACTTATGTGTTCCACAAACCTAAGGCTGTTAAGTGAGTCATTGTGGAAAATCACTTTAGTTAAGAAAAGGCACCCAGATGAAAAGGATATCATAGACCTGATCACCAATACTTCTCAAAATGAGTCATAACCTATATAGGAATTTGTTCTCATCACTTGAATCTTAACAATTTGGTTATTTTCTTAGGGTGATGAGTTGCATCATCTTGACTAACCAAACCAAAACTCAATAAGAAAGCAAACAAATAAAACAAACTGTACAAACAACTATACAATAGGCACACTATGATACACTTGAGTTACATGATACTGTTTCAAGCTTCAAAATAATGCTTGAGGAACTATCCATTAACTGGTAATGGGACATCCTCACCGGTTAAGGTCTTAATCCTATAGGTATTGTCTCCTAAAATTTCTAAAAATTGAAAGGGACCTATCCAAAGTTTATCAAATTTACCATGATCTCCTTTCCTTTCATGTGCTTTATCCCACATAAGGACTAAATCTAAAATTCTAAAAGCCTTAACTCTAGCTCTTTTGTCAAACTAATGCTTGACAACAGCTTGATGTTTAGCAAATTGATCAATTGATCTATTTCTTTTTTCTTCTAGGTGCATTAACTGAAGCAACCTGACTTCTTGTTTGTTATCTATGCGTAGATATTATTGTGCAAACTGCAATGTGGGGATCTTTAGGTTAACAGGGAGGATGGGATCCACCCCATATAGTAGGTGAAAAGGAGAATTTCCTAATGTAGCCTTCATCCTGGTTATATCTACCCACAATGCATACTTTAATAAGGTGTTCCACTCTCTTGGGTTCTTTTCTATTAATTTCTTTATGATGTTCAACAAATTCTTGTTTGTAGATTCTGCTAATCCATTCCCTTAAGGATAATAATTTGAAGAAAACTTCAAAACAATTCCATGGTCAAAAGCCCAACTTGATAATCTTATTGATGTAAAGGCAGATCCATTGTCACATACTAAAGCATAAGGGACCTCATACCTGGTCACTATGTTGCTTTCCAAGAACTTGATCACATCCGCAACATTGCATGTCTTACTACTGATAGCTTCAGTCCACCTGGTACAATAATCAATAACAGTCAACACATACTTGTGGCCTGAAGATGATGGAGGGTTGATCGGTCCTATGAAATCCATCCCCCATTGAGCAAATGGTTGCGCCTCCATCACTGGTTGCAAGGGCTGAGCAACATACCTTTCTCTATTTACAGCAACCTACCACATATGACAACATTTGATGTGTTCAGTAGTATCTTTAAAAATAGTGGTCCAGTAATACCCTGCTCTGAGGATAGCATGAGTGGTAGTTAATTATGATCCATGTGCGGTTCCAAACTTGTCATGTAATTCTATTAACACTTTGTCTACTTCTTGCCCTTCTAGGCATCTAAGGTATATTCCTTCATAGTTCTTCTTGAAAAGGATTCCTCCTTTTATCATGTATTTTTGTGATCTTATTTTCAAGGCTCTCCTCTATGAGGCTTGCAACCTTGAAGGACATCTTCCCATAATCAAGATATGCCTGATGTCTGAATACCATTCTCTAGTTTCCTTTGTATTTATGACATATTGCTGACTCATGATGCTAGGATCAAGTTTAAATATCATCTGACTCAATACTTGTCCTCTCACTAATTTCATGGGTGTTATGCCCATATCATACTCTTGGAGTACAGTTATCCATTTGGCTCTTGTTTCACCTGGTTCACTTTGCATTAAAAGCATCTTTACTGTTGCATCTAGTACTACAGCGATCACTTTACTTCTCAAGATGTAATGTCTAAACTTCTTGACCACTCAGACTAGAGAAAGTGCTTGTCTTTCAACATCCATGTATCTAAGTTCTGCATCCTTGAAAGGGCAACTCATGAAGGCTATAGGGTTTTCTTCTTTAGCATCATTTCTTTGTGTTAATACTGCTGTAGACGTATGCTCTGAAGCAAATGAGTATATATATAAATCTTTGGTATAATCTAGACTAATTAGGATAGGAGCATTAGATATAGCTTTTTTGATATCTTCAAAAGTTGCTCTAGCTTTAGGTGTCCACTCAATCTTGGCATCCTTCTTGAGCATTGCATTCAATGGTCTAACAATCTCTACAAAACTAGTAATGAACTTTCTAACAAAATTGATCTTACCAAAATAAGATTTGAGTTCCTTCTTACTTTTGGGGAGTTGTATGTTCATGATTGATTCTACTCTCTTAGGGTCAATGATGATCCCATTCTCTATTATCAGGTGACCCAATAACTTCCCTGTGGTTACCCCAAATATGTATTTCTTAGGGTTTAGGGATATTCCATAATGTTCACATTTCTTTAGTACCTTCCTGAGGTCTTCTACATGATTCCCTCTCTCTTTAGATAAAACTTTCAAGTCATCCATGTATATGACTATGCATTTACCAATTAGCCCTCTGAAGGCTATATCCATTGCTCATTGAAAAGTGGCTCCAGCATTTATCAATCCAAAAGGCATGCACCTGTAGGCGAATATTCCCCACTTAGTGGTGAATGCAGTCTTCAATCTATCTATCTTGTCTACCATCACTTGGTTGTAACCTGAAAAACCATCCAAAAATGACATCATCTTTGCATCATTTACAATCTGTAAGACCTCATCTAGAGAAGGAAAAGGATAGTTATCCTTCTCAGAAGCTCTATTTAAATTCCTGAAGTCGACACACAACCTAATGTCACCATTCTTCTTCCTTACTGGGATTAAGTTAGCCACCCATGTGGAATGTCTCACAGGAAATATGATCCTGGCATTAAGCAATTTCTTCATTTCTTCAAAAATGATGGGCTCCAACAAAGCATTAACAGGTCTGCTTCTGTCTAAAAGGCTTGATGTCTAGCTTTAACAGTATAGTATGAGTGATGATTGATGTATCATAAGTTTTCAACTCATCATATGTCCAGGCAATAACATGAATATAATCTTTAATTGCTTGGGTTATCCCTACCATTTTTTCTTCTATACACACTTTTCCAATTAGGACATTCCTTTTTTCTTCATCATGTCCTATGTTAACTTGTGAATACTCTCCTCCATCTTCTTTAGGGAGATCTTTCTATTTCAGCATGTTATCTAAATCAAATGGTCTTTCCAACTCTATCATTCCTTTAGGAATCTTGTTACTAGGCAACTCTATGATTTCTTCTTCTTCCCAGATATGATCTTCCACATTTCTTTTATCTATGATCTGTGCATCAAACAAATCTCTATTGGATATCAAGTATAATATGTGCTGGTCATCATAAAATACTTGAAGGTTAATTACATTATCTGGTATAGAGGGTACTGAAACTAATTCAACTGAAAATCTCTTCAAACCAGATATGGATAATGGTTCTAGAGTACTTGCAGCTTGGGCCAAGGCATTTGCTTTGTGATTTTGTTCTCTAGGTACATGGGTGGTGTTAAATGCATCAAAATCTTCTATCAGATCCCATACCTCATGTCTGTAACTAGACAACTTCTTGTAATTACAAGAATATATGCCTCTTACTTGTCTTACTACCAATTCTGAGTCTCCATAGACATGCAGAATCTTTACTTTCTTTCTGAGTACAAACAATATTCCATGAATCAGAGCTTCATATTCTGTCACATTATTTGTGCATGGGAATTGCAATCTATATGTTGCTAAGTAGGATTTACCAACTGGATCAATGAGATCTATTCCTACTCCAGCACCTTGTTTTGATTTAGATCCATGAAACCTGAGGATCCATGGCTTATCTTCAGTTAAAGGCTTGTCTAGGCCTTCTCTTTTCTTTTTAGCTCTGGCAGCTGCACCACTTGATATCCATCTTAATTTTGGTGTTTCAATCTTCTCAAACTTTACCTTATCTGGCTGATGTGAAGTTGATATTCCTTCTTCTTCTTTATCATTAGAAGGAGGATCTTTTGGACAAGGAAAAATATGCCTTTTTAGAATATGCAAACATAATGAACAAGTAGTTTTTGAATGTGGTACTTCATGTAACCTGCACCATCCCTCAATTAGAACATCTTGTGGGGATCTTTGCTGCTATATCATCTTCTGAATTTGTTTTGATAAGAATTCCTCAAACTTGGACAAATTGCTGTCTCTATCTTCATCAGATATTTCATAATTTGACTCAACCAAGCAATTAGTTCCTGGGGTGATATTCTTGTTACTCTTAGAATTACTCTTACTACACACCAATACCTCTTCTATCATCTAGATAGGACTTTCATCATGATATGTCCATTCTTCTGTTCCTGCAAATGATAGACAAAAATTAGTATCACTATCACTATCTGCAAAACTTACCCCGAATGATGATGATGATGCCTCATTGCATGCCTGTTCTAGTTCCATCATGTCTAAGCAAGCATCATAGGTCTTTTCAGAATGCACCTCATCATGTAACCTACACCATCCTTCAATTAGAACATCCTATGCAGGCACTTTTAATAATTGGCAACATTGCACCTCTTTGGACAAGTGCATCTCAAAGTTCTTGAAGTGGTCTACTTCTATCTCATTTTCAGAGCTACAATCAGACTCTAAAATTATTCTATCATTCTGAAGAATATCATTATGAACATGAACATCATACATGAGGATCTCCTCTATCTTGACGGTCTGGGGTCTAATGGAATACACTCTGGGCTCAACATCTACATACATGATCTCATTGGTTTTATTATATTCAGTGATCATATGTTTCATGTGAGGTTCAACATCTATCCTTATTTGGATAGGTATTCCTTTCCAAGGTGACCACATGTGACTAAAATTAGTGGACATGTATCCATTGAGTGTTTTTGACCAATCCCTGCTAAGAAGCATCCCATAGGTATCAGGTATATCTACTACCTAAATATCAATTTAGTATTGGATTCTTGGATCTGATGCTAACTGCATATGGATGTGAGTTATTTCTCCTACTACACTCACTTTAGTTTTATCTATGTTACTTTCTTCAGTGACTTAGTAGGATGTAACCCTAAGGTGTTACATATGGATAGGGGAATTACATTAGTAGATGCTCCTAAATCTACTAAGCAATTATGCAAATTCTTACTAAAGATCCTTATGGTAAGGAGTAAAGGAGGTGACTTAGTTTTATCTCTGTAAAGAGTCATGTGTGAAGTCTCTGCAGCTTGAACAGTGGCTAGAGTTTTGTGTTTAACATTGATATCCCTAATGGCATGATCTTTATTACCAGTCTAACTTGAGGTATGACTATCCTCTTTTGGAGTAGGATCATCTAAGGATTTAATGAAGGCTTTTTTGATAGTTGGGGTTTTGAGTAGTTCTAACAAGGAAAGACTGATCTTGATCTTTTTCATTTCATCTGCTAAGTATGTGACCAATTTATCAGACTCAGGAGGCAGATTACCATCTTTTGGTATTGTATTTTGTGGTGCTAAGTACTGAGCATTAACTTTAGGAAATCCAGGGTTATTTCTTGCCTTAGGATCAGGAGGAGTGCTGAAATTATTTGGAGGCAAGGATGTAGTCAAAGGACCAGTAGGTTGGTTGGAGTTATTCCTTAGGTTGTAATTATGTCTACCCTGATACTACCGTTGATAAGCATGTACTTCTTCATGTTCAACTGATGGTTCATTTTTATCTTGAAATGGAAAAACATAATTGGTTTCAAAAGCCATAGCTGACTCTTCACATGCTAAGGTGTAATTCTCATGAGGTGACATTGTCTGCTAATGAGGATGATTGATGAAACTTTCTAATACTAAAGCAAAATCATATCCACAGGGGACAATTTCATTTCCTTCAACATAAGGTAGATTACCTGCACTATTAGACACTTCAGTTTGGAATATACTGGCAGCTATCCTAAACTAAGGACAATCCAGCTCTGCATGAGCATTGGTATTATGTATCCTACACTAGTTTGTAAGAGCTACCTCTACCAGGTTCACTCTAGTGGTTTGCTTAGGTTCACTAGGAGGCTGATTATCTAGGGGTGATGGTAGAGAACCATTGTTTGGCCTAGTGTTCCACACTGTGGACTATCTAGGGGGATTATTATTACCATTGTTGTTATTGTATCCCCTATCAGGATAACTAGATCTATCATTGGCATATCCTCTATTCTGATTTGGTTGAGAATAGAAATTTTGACTCCTCAAATGAGTGATCTCAGTGGTGAGTTTCCTCAGTTGCGCTGATATCTCTTTAATTTCTTCCTTTTCTTCCTAAACTTTGGATACTACATTCTCTATTTGGGGTTTAAATAAGGAAGAGCCATTGTTATTGTTATTAGACTATTCCACAACCTGAGGTACCTATGTATGTCCTGGATATTGTAACATTTGACCATTTCCATTTGGAGGTGGCATGATACTGAGTGGAGGTATCTGTAAAGGACTTGGCATTACAGTTGGAGGTATCATGGCTCCATTGGTCTGTTGTTGAGCAGGATATGTAGGATAAACAGGGAGTGTAGGAAATGAAATATTAGGTGTTGGAGCAGGGATCAACTGTTGACTGACTTTGACAGCTTCTTCAAAAGCTCCTGCCAAGGTTGTGACACCAGGATGTGTCCTCCTGATAAACATAGAAGTCAGGGGATCTAAGGCTGAGTAGTATATACTCCTAGTAGCTTCATCTATTACAGTATAGGGAGCAACTAGCTTTGAGAGCATCTTTTGGAATCTTGCATTGAAATTGGCAATAGGTTCTCCCTCAAATCTCTTAATTGGGGCAAACAGATGATAATTCGTTGAAAGATCTATAGGTATTTTGAATCTATCCTTAAAGGCTTTCTCCAAGGCAACCCATGAACTGACTGAACCTTGACCAAGACTGATATACCAATTATATGCCTCTTCCACTAAGGAAAATGGAAATAACTTGCATACCACATCCTGATGTTCAATTCTAGCTCTACAACAAGCTTCCTTGAACGTTCTAATGTGATCATCAGCATCTTGATATGGATGAACAAATCTTATTAGGATTTTTAGGTAAAGGATGATATGCAGTAAAAGTCAGAGGTGACTTTGCAGTAAAGAATGACATTGTGACTAGTGGACTGCAAAGAATGACATTGTGACTAGTGGAGTTTGGATTGGAGGCATGATAGGTAGTCCTGTAGGTATTTACAACCTGATAGGAGTTATCGAAGTGTGTTATGGTGAATCTCCTGATGCACTAGAACTAGGAGAATGATGAATATCTACTATTCTAGGTTTGAGTCCCTGGAGAGGCAATTCTTCAAAGAGTCCACTGGATCTGGACCTAGTATTTGGCCTGAGAGCCAGGATTTCTTGATTTTAGGAAAATTTGGCTTGTTTACTATAAAGATCAGCTAAAACACTCAATCAAAGGATGTATTTATGATTAGATTCTGAAATTGACTAGATATTTATGTAATATTTGCAGGAATGATGCAAATATGAGGTGATGTGAGACTCTTGGACACAAGCAATAGGATATCAAGTCTCTTAAGCAAATTACCTCAAAGCTTTTAACAAAAGACTTGAAATAGAGCTTACCTTTTGAATATCACAGTGATCAACTGCAAAGCTTGAAGTATTTATGCTCAATTTTGAAAACTTTACAACCCAATAGGCATAAATAGACTCAAAACAGTAAATCTTTACACACAATTTGAAATACAAAGCTACGTGAGTATTACCTTTTCTTCTGTGTCATCAAATCAGACAAATCTACTGATGAAGGCCCTCCTTCTAGTGCCAATTTATGTTGATGATGATTGTTAGTCATAACAACATGCATAAAAATTTGCACAACAAACCTTTATTATCTTGTAAAGTATGATTAGCTTAGGATAAGTTGATGACTCCAAGTCTCCGTTGATCAGGTCATGATCATCTGACATTACTCAGAGGTTGATGTGACATGCTATTTTCCATTTCAAAGGGGTCTTACATTTGTCTAGGTGATCAGTATTGCACTGCATCTTGTAAATTCACTCCACATAGAGGTTAATCTTACTCTATTTTCAAAGACTGCTGAGATATTTGTAAGTTTGATCAATTCTTTTGATCATTGATCATTATGAACTTGTTCTTTCTTCTACACTGTACATTTATTCAAATGATGTATCTATAAGTGGATATCTATATGTATTTCATGAATATTTATCTGAATTTGCATGATATTTATCAATTTGACATGATTTTACTCTAAATATGCTCTGTATTTTCAATTATCTATGGGATATCTACATATTTCATGTTTTATTTGCTTTTGATTGTCTGTTATCTGCAATTATGGAGATGA
Organism: Cunninghamia lanceolata; assembly: GCA_027924645.1. Classification (NCBI taxonomy): domain Eukaryota; kingdom Viridiplantae; phylum Streptophyta; class Pinopsida; order Cupressales; family Cupressaceae; genus Cunninghamia; species Cunninghamia lanceolata. Next base: position 3,367,010 of record BSBN01000332.1, read on the forward strand.
TCTATAATGAAAATGAAAGAAATTTAAAAGAATACTTCTACTTTTAGTGAATCTTTAGTCATTGAATCACATACATACAAGATACATTCATGAAGAGAAGAAATCAAACCATAGGTCACCAGTACGTTCCACAACTAGATATGGTTGATGCTAACTTCAAAGGAACTAGGAATGAAAACAATACATGCAGACTGAAAAGCACTCCAAGGGACATAGCTAATCAATGCATATATCCAGATTTCAATCACAGATTACTCAAGATTTATGATGATTTGTAATCAAAATGGCTTCTCTTTCATTAAGTATGCATAACATGTACATTTACAACAACTTTGAAATGAGTCCTGAATTTTTCAACAATCAAATTTCCATTAAGTTTTGAATGTCTAAAATATTACACCCCTGCACATTTTATAGAATAAGGTGAGGAGGTAGTTACAATTGACCAATGGTCAGGATTTATCTACTAAGATCAACGGTTGACAATTACTCTATGACTTAGTCAACTTTTCCTCATGGCAGAGGTTGCCGGCTGGCAACCATTTGTATGACTCATTGTTTATGAGTACCTTATGCATATGTTCTCTTGGTGATGCATCTTCATTCATTCTTTAGGTTCCTCTTCTTCATTTTCTTCTTCTTCATCATTGTCATCATCTTCATTACTTTTAGCATCACTATCACTTTGATATACATCCTCTTGTATGTGGAACTTTACTGCTGTCCTGATCTGTTCATAAGCTTGTACTATTTTATCCACCTCTCCCCCATCTTAGATTTTGGCTTTTGTTATGGCATGTTTATGAGACCGGAACTTAGCCTTGAGAGCTTCCAACTTACCTTTCTTGTTGTTCAAAGTCTCATTGTATGTTTCTACTTTGACTTTTATCCTCATGATTTTATTCATTACTTCTTCTGTCAGGTGGGTGAGGGGGTCATCTGCTACCGACTTGAAATTATCATGTAGAGCTTTAATAGAAAAGTTTGCATCATAATTTTCAATTTTGCCTTCTACTTTTCCCTTCAGGGCCTTAAGGATTTCTGCTTCATAAGCCATCATGTTGTGCATTTTTATACTAATATCCCTGACCTTATCACTGCACTTCTTCAAGATATCACATTCAAACCTGATACCTTCATACCATATTCTTATCAATAGGGCAATATTATTATCCAACACTTGATTGCTTATCAAGACTTGTGGACCAATTCTCTTCATTTCACTTAGAGCAGTTAGGTCCTTTTCCAATTGGAATGACCTTTTTCTTGTATCATTTTGTATTTTATTTACCTTTCTCTTTAGACTGCTCAAAGAATTCCACCTCTGTAATGAGGTTCTCAATACATCTTCAGCCCTAGTAAGAGCTAACAACATCCACTTCTCCATGACCATTGCCTCATGTTTCATTAGGTCCAACTTGGTGACCTCTTCTTGTGATATGATATTCAATGGGACTGTAGGATCAACAGGTGTATTATTAGGGTTAATTAAGCCTTTTATGAAAGAATGTAGCCGAGCAATGTCCTCCTTATGCATTTTATTTTTCTCTTTCTCTTTCTTCACCCTTTGGGTTAAAGAATCAATAATGTCCTTCCCTTCTTGACCTTCCTAGTCCTCATTGGCAAAACCCAAATCAACAGTTGTGATTTGGAATTCCTCTAGGCTAATTTTACCTTTCTCCTTTTCTACTGTGGGAAGTGCTACCTATGCAGTCCTTTTGCCTATAGCAGGGTCTCTCTTTATGGCCGATGTTAATTTGACCTTCCTCCTTGGGTTCATCATTGTCTCAACGAACAAGGTTGAAACATCAAACTCTTGGATCTCTGACCCTTGTTCCATACTTATCTCTTTTTCTAACCACTGAGGTACATCATCTCTAGATCCTTGGTGATCTTTGTCAACATCATGTTTGCCCTGTTCTCCAGTATCTGTTTCTATTCTTGGTGGAGAAGGCACCTTCTTGATTTCTTCCTCATGTATTTCTTCATGAGGGGGATCTTGTTGAAGTTCTTCCTTCTAAGGGGCTTCCTTCTGCAAGGGAGGATCCTGTGGAATTTCCACATTCTGATCCTGTGCTTGATCTTGTACTCCCTTCTTCTGATTTTCATTCTCCTTATTACTTTTCTCATCTAGTGGCATATTGACATCCTCAGATGTCTGTGTATTTTGCCCTTGTGCATCACCCTGATCAAGGGTCATTTCTTGTTCTCCATCTGATGCTCTGATATCCTGTGGCTTAGGGTCCTCTTGACTTGATTTATCTCCTGCTCTTGATGATTTTCCTAGATCTCCTTGAGTTTGAGCCACAACAACACCTGATATATCTTTATCACCCCCACTCTTCTGTTGAACTTCTACTATTTTTGGGTCTATGGGTGTCTCATGTTGTTGTTGACTCATATTAGGAGTAGTGCTATCTTTTTCTACCTGTTTTGCTACTTCAATCTTCTTTGGTTCCTCAGGTGCACCTGCTCTATCCCTATGGATTACATCACCCTTGTATGTTAAATCTACAACGACATGGCTAGTCACCTACTCAACCAAATTATCAAGCCCTATCTATTGGGCTACCCTCTTTGGGCTACTTTGTTTTACCTCTTCTATTTGCTTTATTTCCTCCAACACTACCATCTATGCTAATGGGGTTCCATAAGGGGTCATGTGGGTGTTGGAAGTGAGAGTCTCCATTTGTTGAGAAGCTACATTCTAAATTACCTCATCATCAGATAAGTCCACGGTAACCTCCAAAGAGAAAGGAACACCCTGACTTGCTTTGAACACTTCTCTTGTTTATTCCTCTGCCTTCTCAATTTTGAATTTTATTATGGTGGGAAGAGGAACATCATGTTGCAGTTCCTTTCTGAATGCTTCACCATCGGCTCCTCTCAATATGATGGGGTCATCCCAGATATCCCCCCTCATTGCTGTTCTTTGGTTTTTGGGTGGTGACATTAGTGACATCACCTTCCTCTTCTTGCTGACCACCATTAGGTCATCACCTATAGGTTCTTTATTTATCTGCTCTTCTTCCAAAGGGATACCTTCTCCCACCTCCTGTTGCAAGGCCTGGCCCTCTACCTACACCTCTGTAGTTTCAATAGCAGGCCTCAAAATCCTTTTGGTCTTTGTTTTTTCAATAGGAGGATATGCAGATGATGCAGATGCATGAGCTGATGTAGATGCACCTGCAGATAACGTGGCAATCCGTTCAATTATCACCCCCTTTGGTTCATCTTCACTTTTCTTACCCTTAGGGGGACCTTTCTTTTGTTTTTTTGTAGGAAATCTTTCCCCATTGGATTTTCTCTTTTCATTGAGGAAATCATCATATTCCTCATCAGATATTTCCTGCCTCTTCTTCTTGGCATCAATTGTAAGGGCAACACCCCTTTTCTTTAATATGTTTATCTCATCATCCACCCAGGCCTGAGTTAACTGGATCACCCCACTTGTCAGCTGATCTAGGGATATATCCTCATGCTGTGTAAGATCAGGGGCTAATATGGTGTCATTATACACCTTTTTGTCCTCATATTCATTGGACATGATCTTCCCATCATCCTTCTGTAGCTGCACTGGCACCAGGATGCAATCAAAGGTTTTTATTTTATTCAAGGTGAGCCTCTGGTATTTCCTTCTTCTCACCTCAGCTTCATCATCACAGTTGGTCTAGAAGTCTCAATATGCTTTTGGTGTATCCACTTTCCTAATATTTTCTACATCCTACCATAAGGACCATAAGATCTAGCTAAGGGAAATGGCTGTAGATACATCAATTTTAGCCCTCCCATGACATGTTTTATGCTCTCTGAGTTTGAGCACATATACCAGCCCATAGACACTAGAAATAACACTGGAGGTATCTTCTTTTGTGCCTTGTAGGCTTCAACTATGGTAGATACCTGCCTAACAAATTCCATCAAGACAACCCAGCAGTACGGTATCTTGGCAACATAAGAGGTTGTCCTTCAAATCCCTCTATCCTGATGTATGAAAAGGTGGCAGACTAGATAAACCAAGCTCCATGCCTATAAATAACTTCCTGAGCCTCCATACTTAGCCTTTTAGTCCTGTCCTCCTCCATGGTTCTAACCAGATGCATGGAGAATGCATCATTTACCAGTTTGTAGTCCAGGAGGTAATCTTTCCTTTGTAACTAGGGATAATGATCCCATATGTGTGCATCATCAGCATCACCACTAGCCTTACCCACTATCTTCAAGGCATCAAAGGTTCCCTTATAAGCACATGAGTACACCACATATATGAGGTCATATAAAATAAGCATGTCTGGCCTCCTAGGTTCCTCATTCCCTCATCCAATGCATCACTGATGATCTTAGCCCATAATGACCTATTGTCTGCATATAAGACCATCTGGATGACCCCAAACATCTAGTTCTCAAAATCTCTAGCATGAGGTTTACCTGTCATCTTGCTTGGCAAGGCAATCATATACTGGTACTCATCATCAAAATCAAATTTGTATAGATGTACGAGTAATTTAGCTGAGACGGCATAGGTGCTGCTCTTTGACCTCCATTGGTAGATCCTCTTCCTTGCATTCTTCTTATTATTATTGTATTCTATTTCTAACTTGCGTAGGTCTACACTCACTACCTTCTTCCCAACTGGTAGATTGAAAGTGGTGGTAATGCCCTTCATTGAGAAGTCCGCATATATCCTTCCATGTTTTTCCACCCGTCTGGTTTCAGGGTTATAATTCCTTGCACATTCCACTACCATCTTCGGGGTATCCATAGCATATGGAAAGCCAGCTGCATGCCACATACTTGAAACATATACCCCATCCAAAATGGGATTATCCTTATCATGATCTACCCTTGTTGACCATACTGCCAAGTCTGTATCTCCTTGGTGTGTATCACCAATAACCCCGTACTTAAACTGCACCCCTTCGGGCTAGACAAACATGGGCTTGAGAAACTCTACGTCAGACCTATTCCTTATGAGATCTACCATGGCTTCCTACAATAAACATGATATGCTTTACCCTACAGTGTCCACATGCATTTCTACAACATCATGTACTTCTATATCATGTGTACTCTGCATACTATTTCTCACTTCATCATGACAAGTATATCACAAAGCCAAACCACATGCAGGAACAAATACTCTACCTGAACATGCATAAAATGATAATAGGATGGTTTATAGTTACTTACCTAACAGTGCTTTCCTCTTGGGTTAGATGACTGATTATGGAAAAGGGATGTAGACGCTCAAGATCACCCGTTCTGTTATGCTAAAGGATCCAATCCGTTAATAGGTAGTTGTATGAGGGTTTGACTTCAGAGCTCTATAATTTCTTGTTTTTTTGCAAGGTAAATGAAAATTACCTTCGAATTTCACCCTTAAAGTAGATCAATAGGACAAATTAGGGTAAAAATGCGTTGTCTTGATCAAATCCATTGATCTTCTGTAGGGAATCCATGGATGTTGCCAAATGTTCAATTTGTATTTGTAATCAGCTGGAATTCATCTACCATATTTAAGTGCATTTAATGTTAGGAGATAGGGGAGGGTGATCTTTGAAAGATCAAGGGATATTCAAAATATGACCCCCTTTGGATAAAATGACCCCCCACCTTTGAGCGACAAAACTAAATGCAAAGGATCGGGTGATATGGTCAATGTTGACCATGTATATATCAGGTCATGAAATTAAGATCAAGGGATGTTCAAAATATGACCCCTCAGATAAAATGACCCCCCTCGGAAAAGATTGGGGTGATGACACCATGTCGGTGACATTGTTTAATTGCTATGTTTTAATGACATCATCATCATGTTAAAGAATATTATGAATATCGGATATATACCCCCCGCGGATAGAATGGAACAATGACGTCATCATCAGCATGACTTCCTTCATTCATTGGACTTGGATGACATCACCATCATATTGGCATAGGGTGATATATTGGAAGAGGGTGATATTCGTAAGATGATTGATATTAAAAATATGACCCCCCGCGAAATAACTGAAGTCGTTTGATGGGTGGATATCGGCTCTACTTAAAATTGACATCTGCACATCGTGGACTGGATGATTATCAGGTGATAATCTCATATCGGGGTGATCTAAGCTAAGATGACTGATGTTTGAAATATGAACCCCCCCGCCATGGGATATCAGGTTTGACCAAATTTTGACTCAACATAGCTCTCCTCGCTTAGACAATTTTGGGGTGATCTAAAAGGCAAACCTTCTTGGAATTTTGTGTACTTTCCAACCATGGGGTTAATAATGGGAACTACTGACTTTAGCAACTGACCTCATCATGGTGGTAAATCCACCCCCCTTCAATGCTACATGCATGACTGATTTTACCAAACCGCCCAAAGCAAAAAACAACAAGCCAAAGCAATAAGAAAACTTGGGTCCCTATTTTGTCAAGGAAAAATGGGGTGTGTTGTGTAACCACACAATACTGCATAAGCACAAAACCTCAAGATAAAATATACTGTCTCAATTCACAAGAATAGCAAAGAGAAATGAAGTATGAGGGTTTTATTCATGTCTATAGGAGATACAACAAAAGAAACCTATGTTTTAACAAGTGTTTTAACTCATTCTAGAGCCTTTTAAGCAAATCTTCAAGCATAGTATGCAGGAAACACCTTCTTATGCCAGTGAATAAAAGCAAAATATAGAGATATAACATCAAAGGCAGTGTTCTTACCTTGAAGGCAGAGTTTGTAAGATTATACAGTGAAACATAGTCTTAGAAGCCTCCAAAACCCTTCAAGAACCTCACATAGAGTAGTGAAACCCTAGCATGGCAGCGGGACAAAGCACAATGGAGAAGAAGTAAAGTGCAAAATGACAAACTTTTAGGGTTCAAATTCTTTTTGGTTGAATGCCCTACCTCGACAGTGGGCAATTTTGATTTTGTTTTTTAAGAAAATCATTTTCCATCAAATAAGACGAGGTCAAAACCTCAAGATAGTGAAACCTAATGATGCCAAAGAGCCGTGAAGGGTCATTTTTTCAAATCAATGATGCCTTTTTCCACTGCCTATGTTTGAAGGTCTTTTGACCTTAGAAATATAATCAAGTGTCACATGTATATGTATGGTGATGGATGTGACATGGGAGTCATAAGGGTGCGGTGATTTGTATAATCAAATGCTTTTATTTTGAGTTGTGCATGGATTGGACATGAGGCCAAATGATATATCATTATGGTATGGGAGATATAAGGGATTAATCCATGTTTTTATAGATCATCTCTCACATATGATAATGTGTTTTGACTTTTACATGTGAGGAGAGTATGTTTTTATTGGCATCATCACAGGATGCATGAGGAGATTATGCAAGTCAATGGGGAGTTATAAGGAGAGTTATTATTTTTGACTTTTTGAACTAAAGAAGAATTAAGGAAATGGGAAATAATTAGATTCTCCTCAGTCTATAATGATTTGGAAACCAATGTATAAATGTAAACAAATAATAAAGTAATAATTATAAATTACTTTATTATTTGTCATGAAAATGTAAAAGTAAGAATAGACAAATTCATAATAAATAGTAAAATAAATCATCAATTACTTTATTATTTGTTCACATTATTTTCTTCATCTCCAAAATCATGCAAAGTCAGGAGGTAGAGTTGACTAATAAATTTGGTGTCTTTTCCTTGATTTATGGTCAAACTACACAGAGTTTGGAGTTCCACATGGTCAAACAGGTTGTGAGAGGCAGTTTGGAGCTATTTTTGCTCAATTTGGATCAATTATGAGGCCTCATTTTTAGGTTTTTCTATTTTGCTCATGAATCAACTAGGAGGAGATATTTTTAGAGTGCAGTTAAACTACAGTGCTTTTTCCATGCACTTGAGAGTTCATTTTGTATATGGGAGAGAAATCTTAGGATTTTTTCTCAATTCTTGCCTTCTTTTTTCTTTCACACATTGTAGAGAATAAGAATGTTTTGTAACTCATTATTTTCAGATCTATACAGTACAACAGGTTACAGGTTCATATTTTGTCTTATGCAATGCTTTTTTCCTTCTATTTCTATTTAGAATACATCAAATTTCCCCTTTTCAGATTAATGCAAGTGCCTTTATGAGTGATTTGATGAAATTATTGTAGTTTAACAATTAAAGCCTTTAAGTTTGTCTCACTCATTATTATGCATCCATCATAGGTCTCAAGTTGTGCTTGTTTTCATTTGGGTCCTAAAACTGTGAAAATTTATTTTCCTCTTGAAAGAACAAACTGTTTGGCTTCTTTAGAAACACTATTGTGATTAAGTCATCATTTCTGAACTGTGCAAACATTTTTCTTGGAGATAGTTGTGAATCATTCTACAAGTTTTACCATCAGATAGGTGCATCACCACAATTTCAAATTTAGTTTATTGTTCCATTACAATTCTTTCTATCCTTTTTCCTACAAAGTTAGTTTACTATTAGATCAATCATAAGGGAACCAACCCACAATCTGGAGGTCTACCTTCACCATAGGGCACCCACAACCTGAAGGTATTCTCATGTTACACAGGATTGCCAAGCCTCACATCTTTGCATCACGGGTGCAATCCAAAGTGATAACATTAATCTTAATCCCTAATTAACCCACTCCCTAATTTATTACAACCATATTAATTAAACTAATCACCTTGATTAGTTTGGTCAAATCCTATTTAACACTCCTCCCCACATTTCCCAAATAAAAAATTGATCTTTATCCCACATAAATCATTTTTTTATATAGTCTTGCCATAAATCTCATTAATAACCTCTTACATCATCTACCTTCATTTATGAGAACTCTTCCCCAAATGAATTTTTAATTCATTTCTAATCCTCACCTCTTCCCAAAAAGAAATTTTAATTTCTTTTTAATCCATCTCATCTAACCTCATTTAATGAACCCCTCTTCCCAAGATGAAATAAAAATTCATCTTTATTCTCATCCTTCCATTTTTGGTGATTGAATATAAGCCCTCCATCTCACATTTATTCTCATCCATTGATCTCAACATCAAATCTCAACCCTTGGATCAAATTCCCTCCAAAATGCCTATAAATAGAGCCTCTCCCAAGCCATTTGATCATCCATATTTTGAGAAAAGTTATTATGCCAAATTCTCTCCATCTCTTCATCAATTGAGCTAGGTTTTAGTGATTTTTAGTCTAACTGAGAGAATTTCACATATCAAAACCATGGGTAAAGCTAGAGTGTTTGGGTGCAACAGTCTCCACCTTAGCTAGGAGGAGGAGATCACTTTAGAGGTATAAAGTTTGTTTTTTTATGCATTCATTTTGTGTTTTACCTTCATTTTGTTTTCCTTGCTCTCATTTGACATGCTCGGTGGGACCACCTAGGTCCCTATCTAACCTTCTTGCTTGAGTTTTTGGTGCAAAAAGATGTGTTTTATAGGTTTTTCTACTAAAGGTTCTCTATTTGGCACTATTTTCTCCTGCAGTTGTGCCATTTGCTAGGATAGTGGTGCTATTCATATTGTTTTGGTGCTATTTTCATGACATCAATACTAATCTCTAGGATTATAGTTTGGGTTTTAATTCTTCATTTAGAAGTTTTAGCAAGCTTTTAGTCTCTTTTGCTCTCTGTTTTGATAGTGAATGCAAAGAAAGAGGGTGTTATAATGGCAAAATTTTTCTAGGGGAACTTATAAGTATTGATCATTTAACCTTAGTTAATTTTGTTTGTTTGCACCCTATTTATTACTATCTTTCAGTCTTTTGAATGTTACTTGGCAGGGGGAGAAGTAGTAACCTTGCTTAGTTAATATTTTGGGACTAACTTTGTTTTTTGAAGGCCTTTTTGAGACACTGCATCGTTTTGGCACTATCCTCACCCAGTTCAACACTATCATGTCAAGCAACAAGGGTAGGTGTAGGTAAAACTCTGTCTATTGCCATTTTTCTATTTTATTAGCACTATTTCTGTATATTTTGGCACTATCTGTGTCTGTTGTGGTACTTTTTATATCTTTTTTGGCACTATTTATAACCATTTTGGTGCTATTTATAAATGTTTCGGTGCTATTTGTGTCATTGTGTTGCTATTTTCTGTTCTAACATTGGAATATGTACAAGTGTTTGACAATGTTGTGCAAGTGAAAAGAATGTTTGTCCAAGATTGAAATCAAAACTACTAACATCTTTTGCAAGGTTTTGATAGCTTAGAAACACTTATTTTTGGTGCATTAAAATAAACACTGTGTGCTTACATTAGAGAACATTTGCTTTTGGTGCACTTAAAATGAACCTTTCTTGCAAACAAACATAGGAACACTTTGTTTTTGGGCATAAAAAGAATGTAGCTTTTGTTTGAAGTGTCTTGTGCACTTGCACGCATGTGTTATTAGGACCCAATGGATAGAATTGAAGTATCCTCTCCACTCATCTTTTATAAGGATCTTGGATGAAGAGAAATGGTTCTACACTCTTCTTTTTCATTTTCTTAGAGTGGGCCTACCTTTGAGACACATCCACAAGGAGAACTCATTGGCAACCCCAAGCAATACGTTCATTTGGTCCACTATACAAAATATGATAAGTTGAAAGCCAAGTCCAAATTAGTATTAGCACTTACCGTACATTTCTAGTTCGAAAGGAGGTGTACCATGTGTATATGATACTCCTACTAGGACTAGTCAAAACCTTAAGTGGTTTACTGGATGCTCGTAATGTGCTGATCCCTTGAATGTTCCCCCACTAAACACCTTAAGGTAGAAGCCACCCTTTTTGACCTTGTGGTGGTTTATTCAGTGTGAGAGGACACATAATCCTCCCAATATTCTCACCATGTGGCTCCCTTGAGATGAGATGGAAATTGCTGGCTTAGCATAAGCTACGTGTAGCTTTCTAGGGAAAGGGTGATTGTGACATCCTTCCAATGCAGGAGGTCCCTAGCCATCCTCTCTTGATAAGATAATATAATGGGCACATTCGCTTAAGAGGTTCTTGCATTTGAGTTGGAGATTCCAAGTTGTGAGCTTGACAAGTCATCATTCACCTTAACCTTAGGTAGAATAAGCATTGTTTTCAAGTGATTATTGCGATTGTGTTATACCCATGGAAATTTAAGCCTTGAGGGGCTTCTTTAACATACACATAATGTTAATACTTCACATCAAACCTTGGCCATTGTGTTCTCTTATTTGAAGTGTTTGTATTGTTTGCCAAGAAACTACTATTAACATTTTCTGAAGCCACCCACATCATTAAACCATTGGAACATTTAGACATCACCAAAATCTATCATTTGACTTTCCAAATCCAAGATTTTGAGACCAAAACCCAAAATTTTGCCAAAATACCCAAGCAAAATCCAAACAACTGTCCCATTTTGGTGCCAAAACTTCTTTGTTTGGCGCCTAAAAAATCATTTCTATCGTAATTTTCCCTATTTCCAAAAGCTCACTATTTTGGTGCTATTTACCTGATCCCAAGCACCATTACTATCTGTTGTGGCACCTTATCTTTGTATTTTGGTGCCATTTGCAAATTATATTGCACAAGTGTCTATCAAACTATTTTAGAATCCTTTGGAATTTCTAATCACAATCTACAACCACCTTGCCAAAATCCACCAAAACCATAGTCTACCTTAGACCATCATCCATAATCATTTTCACCCATATTCCCATTTTGACCTTATAGAATAATCACTTTCATTATTGGACCCTTCACTATCAACCAAATCACTAATCCCAACCATAATCCCCCTTTTTTCATAATCCAATCTCCATACATAATCAAATTTAGCCTTACATTATGATTTTCACCTTTGGACCTCTACTTTATTTCATTTCACATCCAACAGTCACCAACCTCATCCAAACATTATCCAAAAACCTCAAAATCTAAAATTCCAAAAAATAAAAACCATCCAAACAACCAAAATCAATCTCTCAATTAAAATCCACAATCATATTCCAAATTAACCTTTGAGCAAAGAACTAAACCTAGATCTTGTCATCCTTTGTTATTCTATTTTGCTTGTTGGTGATTAGTCTACCTTCAAGTAGAATAATCATCCCCTTTTTTCCTAAGGTCATTAGTCCACCTTATGTAAAAAGAAACATCCATCCTTACAAAATCCTAAGATCTAGATCCATTCAAGATCACTTTTGATTTGAATATCCTCCCAACATCATCAAAATTTTATCCAACATCATCTAAACATCCAAATCACCTAAGGCTTTCTTAGTTGATTACTATCCAAAGTCATTTACCCTAGTCATCTAAGGTTCCTTGGTTGATTATTATCCTTAGTCACATCCTCCAAATCATCCCCAAAATCATTTTTTTGTACAATCCAATCCATTTCCTCTTTCACTCCTTTTGGTCCAAATTTTTTTGAAAATCAATTCACCCACTTCCTTTAAGGTCTTAACCTCTAAGGTTGTTCCACCATCCTCATATTTTTAACATTTACCTTACTTAGGTGGCAACTTTTTGGGATTTATTCTCTAAAATCTAAAACCTATACCCACATCACACCATTATCCTTAGATTTAGACTTTGAGGATATTATTCTCTTAAACCTATATCTTTGTTCCCAAAAAAATCCCAATCACCTCATCACCCTTTTCACCTCCATCCCTCAAACATTCACACCTTCATCCCCACTTATCTTTGGGTCCAAAAAATCAAATATACTCTCTAAGGTCTCGATCTTCATCCACCCAATCAAACCTACACCCAAAACCGTTGCATGCCCATAACAAGATCCCAAGCCAAGAAAATTTAAGAAATAGCTCACCTTAGAAACAACTTTGGCATAGGGATGCCACAAAACAACCAATATAATGTCCCCATAGTCCAACAAGTACCATCATACGATGCTACCACTATGCTAAATTCCTTCCCCTTACCATCACAAGCACCACAATCTAACACCAACCAAGTGGATCAAGATGTCTTAGACTTCACACAAGATGCTAATTCTATGGATATGCTTGATAGGGTCCTAAAATAGGACCCTAATAGATATCTTGAATTTCTTATCCAAAAAGTATTCTAAAATACCCAACGTCACCACATCATCACAACCATCCACATCACATACCAGTCCTAATGTATCCCAATGTATCGCAAGTCTCTAATGTCACTACATCTACAATCCCCACAAATTGAAATGTTACCACATCCACAATCCCCACAAATGTTTCGACCACACCAAATATCTCAAATGTATCAACATCTACCATCACCTCATCTACGCCCCAAATCACCCTAAGCATTCCTAATAACACCACACACCCTAGCACTTCCACAAGTGCTCCTCAACTCGATGCCAACACTATAGCTTTCATAAACCACTTATTTTTGCAACCACCCCCTAACACAACCAACACCAATCCATGCAACAACCCGTCATCTAACTTCACGTATGTACAAAATCCCATCACCCAAGCACCTGTTGTGTCATCTATCCAAACCACACAACACAATCCTAACCAAAACCAACAATTTCCACCACACTTTCTCCAACAACTCATCGCATACCAACAACACCTCATGCTCCAAAATCATATTGCCCAAAATCAAACATTACAACACCAAACTCCACCTCAAAATCAAATCCCACCCTTCCTCCAACAACTCATGCAAAATCAACAAAATCACATCCCACAACCACCTCCCAAACAAGATTTAGCTAGTGTCATCTAAACATTAATCCAAAAGGTTGACAACATGCAACAAGGAAACAAGAGGAAGCAATATTCTTTTGAGGATATTTGCCCCTACCTGCTTGATAGGACACTATATATGCCTCCCTTTCCTAAGAACTTTAAAACGCCTAAATTTGACAAGTAAAAGGGAAAGAGAGATCCTAGGGAACACCTTCGGGAGTTCTACAATGCTTGCCTAGAGGTCTCATATGATGACACTTATTTGATGAGACTCTTTCCTCAAAGCCTTAGTGACCAAGCCACCAAATGGTTTGCGCATCTTCCTCCCTGCATTAGGACATTCCATGATCTCATGGAGAAGTTTGTAAACCATTTCTCCTACAACTTTTAACATGAAATATCAATGACTGACTTATGAAACACCAAAAAAAAGAGTGGAGAGTCTTTTGCCACCTTTTTACAAAGATGGGGAGGCTTAGAAAACAAGCTCCCATGGCCTATCCCAGAGAAACAACTCATTACCATGTTTATCGCCAACCTAAATCAAGAAATAGGGTTCATCTACAAATACAATGTGCATCTACCTTTGAAGAGGTCATTAACAAAGGGACCACATTGAAAGATCCCTCAACGCTAAGGGCTCCATTAAACTTTACAATAATGATAACAAAGCCGGCAATCACAACAACAAGGTTAATAACAACAACACAAACACCAGCGCACCTTCAAGTGACAAACCCCACTTTTGGGGAAAGAATAAAACACTCTCAACAAAGGCATCACCGATGTCAAGACCGTCCAACATGTACAAAACCAAACACCACCAAGCACATCTGCTACAAATAATGTTAATGTCCCCAAAGGACCACCCAAACAAAATAATAATCCCAAGAGGAAATTCACACCCTTGGGGGAACCTATTAAGAACATTTTAAACAACCTCATAAAGGTGGATTTAATCACCTTGCCATCGATTAGACCCTATGATGAGAATCAATTCAAACACTCTTGGTTTGATGAGAATGCCTTTTGTGATTACCATCGCGTAAAAGGACACAAAATGTCTAACTGCATGAGGCTAAAACATTGCATACAAGATCTCATCAATAGGGGCGACATTACCATTGACAAACTGCCTAAAAAATCACCAAATGCTAACCTAGGAGCTTACACGAATCCTCTACCTAACAACAACAAAGGAAAACCTTCTTCATCCAATCAAGTATACAACATTGTACCACCTCCCACCTCTTTCGACTCCGTCATGGGATGAATAGAGGATTCCTCCAATCATATCAATACCATCACTATTTGAGCCAAGACCCTAAATTGTGCCATCACTACCCATCGTGGTTGTGTATCTATCCATGGGGCACCCACCAATGACCAGTCCTCCACATCCACATCCACCAACCCACCATCCACCCACAAGTATAACCTCCTAGATCATCTAGGCAAAACCCCTATGCAAATATCCATTCTTGAATTACTCTGCACATCTCCCCTCCATAAGGAAATTCTTGTCAAAGCCTTGATGGAGACACAAGTCCCCACCAATTTGAATATGGATCAATTCCAAGCTATGGTGGGCCACATAGCCTCACCTCATCATCTCACCTTCTCTGAAAAAGATCTTCCCACCTTTGATGACCTACATAATGATGCTTTGCACATTGAAGTCTGCATCCACAAACACACCATAAAATGGGTCTTAATAGATGGTGGCTTTAGCCTAAATCTATGCACTCTAAATTTGTTAAAATATTTTGGATACTTCGGTGTAGTTGTGGATACTAGTGAATGCATAACTATTAAGGGATATGATGATACCGAGTGACTGTTCGAAGGCACTGTCAAACTTCCCATCCAAGTAGGATGGAAAATCTTGGAAACCAAGTGTCAAGTGCTTGATCTTGATCTTCCCTACAATATTCTTCTTGGCTGACCATGGATTCATGCCATGTAAGCCATCCCTTCCACTTTCCACCAATTCTTGAAGTTCTGTCACAATGGCATGGAAGTTACTATCTACACCGACCCACGTCCTTTCCAATATTGTAGCTTCTTGGAAGGACACAACCATACTTTCAGCCCATACAATAATGCCACCAAGAAATCCACCTCACAAGCCAATCCTACATCATCCTCTTCATACAACAACCCTTCCAACATTGCAACTACTTTGCAAACATCTCTGTGACCTGAAGTCAAGATCAAGCTAAGTGACATGGCATGTGGTGAATATGACCTACATGACACCTTTTGTGTAGGGCTATTGTCCACTCCTAAAACATTTAGTATTCCTAGGGAAGGAGAAGTCTCCACGACAATCATCAAGTGCAAACCATCACCCACCTTCAAGAATAAATACCTCCTTGACCAAGATGTTCTTGAAGATGTATCATCATGGTTATATAGAGAAGAAGAAGCAGAACGAGAAGCTCCTACTATCCTAGCTAAGACCTACGAAAAGGGTCTCAAGATTGTCAAATACATGGGCTACAAAGGACAAGGTAGTATAGGTCTTCATGAACAAGGGATTGTGGAACCAATCCAAGCAACAAGAAACCTGTGTCATCATGGGTTGGAATATGGAAAACAAGAGTCCATTCTTGCAAATGGCGAATGTATCTTAAGTGAGGTCGATAAGGCCCTCCCTATGGTTGATAACATCAATGAAGTAGACCATCAAGATTCCTTTAGTGATTTCACCAAATTCTTTGAATCCTCCATATGTACCATCTATGCCTTAACCTCCACACCATCCACTTCCAATGACTTGCCTCTTGTTTACCCGCAACTTGTAGATTGGGACCAACAAGGACCTCCCATCCTTGATGTTGCACAAAATGATGAAGCAATAGCTGAGATGATGGGAGTAAGGGATCACTTCCCCCTTGGAGACCACAAGGCCGGATACATCAAGGAGATCAACACATCTTCCTACTTTGGGGAGACCTCCCACGCTCTTAGTCGAAAAAACATGAAAATAAAAAAAACACCCCCTAGTGAAAACCATTATGTGGCACTTTTAGGTGAAGAAAAAATCAAAATAAAGGACGTATCACCTAGTGAAAACCTCAATGAGGTGCTAAGAGATGAGAAAATGGGCCTCCCCAAAGTAGACGAGCTCTATCTAGAAAGATCGCTGATCCTAGTGGAAGCATCGTAGGAAATGAATCTTGGAATGAAAGAAGTACAAAAAATCACATTCAAAGCAGAATCACTTACAACAAAGAAATAAGAGAATTTCTTAGCCTTTTTTAGACAAAGAAGCCATAATTTCGCATGGACCTATGCCAATATACCAGGATTAGATCCCACCTTGGTTGTTCATGATCTTGTGGTATGTCTTGATGCAAAACCCGTGAAACAAAAGCTAAGAAAGATGAATCCTCAAATTGCGCTCCTTGTCAAAGTAGAGCTTAAGGAAATCCTAGATGTGGGGTTTATCTGTCCAATTGATTACCCCAAGTGGGTATCCAATATTGTACATGTAGTCAAAGTCACTAGGGGCATCCTGTGCTGCATAGATTTTAGGGATCTCAATAAAGCTTACCATAAGGATGACTTTCCACTACCAAACATAGACATCATAGTGGATCTCATTGCTGGGCATGAGATGTTGTCTTTGATGGATGATTTTTTAGGGTACAATCAAATTAGGATTGCAGAGGAAGATCAATATAAAACATCCTTCATATGCCCCTAGGTGATATAGTGTTGGGTCGTAATGCCTTTCATCTTGAAGAATCTAGGTGCTACATATCAAAGGGAAATGACAGTTATCTTCCATGATCACTTCCACAACATAATGGAAGACTATGTCGATGACCTATTGGGAAAATCTAAAACCAGAGAAGAACACCTAAACATGTTGGCTAAGATTTTTGACAGGCTAGAGCAGTATAATGTGTGACTCAATCCAAAGAAATGTGTCTTTGGGGTCACTTCCAGAAATATTCTAAGGTACATCATGTCAAGAAGAGGAATTGAAGTGGATCAAAGCTATAATGGAGATGCTTCCACCTAAGACACTTAAGAAGCTACAAAGTCTACAAGGAAAGCTCCAATCCATCCGTCGGTTTATAGTACAACTTGCTGATAAGTGTTAACCATTTCAGCATCTTCTCCACAAGAATATAGCCTTTGTGTGAGATAGCTAGTGTCAGAACACTTTTGAGTAGCTGAAAGAATACCTTGCTAACCCACCTATCCTTATTCCTCCAAAACAAGGAGAACCCCTCCTTTTGTACATCTCAACAACATAAATAACTATAGGAGCCTTGTTAGCACAACATGATGACCAGGGAAAAGAAAGATCTATTTATTATATCAGCCACACCTTGGTGACCTATGAGCTTAACTATACTCCAATTGAATGAGCATGTCTCATTGTCGTCTTCACTTCACAAAAGTTGACACACTACATGCTTAATCACAAGACTAAGCTCATTGCCAAGATTAACCCGCTAAAGTATCTATTGACAAGAGCAACTCTTACGAGAAGAATGGCTAAATGGTTTATGATCCTAAGTGAGTTTGACATTGAATACATAGAGAGGAAAGCCATAAAAGGACAAGTAATTGCTGATCAATTAGTTGATGCACCAATCCCAATAGAAAAACCATTACTTGTGTTTCCAAATGAATCTATATTGATAGTGGTGCCACTAATAGAAACATGGAAGATGTATTTAGATGGATCCTATACGCATCAAGGCTCAGGGATAAGCATCTTGTTTATTACCCCTCAAGGAGACACCATCCCTAAATCCTACAAGATCACATTTCCATGTACAAACAACGTAACCGAATATGAGGCTCTCATCACAGGACTCCGCATGGCAATACGGTGGAAAATTGAAAAGCTAATAGTTTATGGAGACTCCCAATTAGTCATCCGACAAGTAAACAATGAGTACAAGACCAAGGATGACAAGCTCATGCCCTACAAAAGAATGGTTGATGACTTCAAAGATTATTTTTACGACATCCATTTTGAACATATCCCAAGATTGAATAACAAAGCAGTAGATGTCATGGCTATAATAGGATCCTTGGTGGATATGAAGAAGGATAGCAAGAAGTGTGAGTTCCTAATTGAATAGGTCCTCATACTAGCTTATGATGTTCTGCAATTAGAATTAGTGTGTCACATTGTTGGTCCTTTATCTTACTGGTATCAAGAGAGTTACATGTACCTCCATGACAACATCATCCCACCAAACCTATCATTCTCACAAGGCAGAAGCTTTATCCACCGTGCTTCCCACTTCACCCTCATAGGAGACACCCTTTATAAAAGAAGTCTTGATGGTACACTTTTCTGATGTCTTGACTCTAGGGAAGCTGAAGTAGCCTTACAAGAGGTGCTTGAAGGCATTTGTGGGGTACATTCTAGTGGACCTACCTTAGCCAAGAAGATTCTGAGGACAGGATATTATTGGCTAACCATGGAGTAAGATGCTTACAGGTTTGTAAAGAAATGTTTTCTATGTCAGCAACATGAGGATCTCATCCATGCACCATCATAGGAGCTATAACCAACAACAACTCCATGGCCTTCTTCACAATGGGGACTCGACTTTGTAGGTAAGATTTACCCTCCATCATCCAATGGTCATAAGTTCATTATCACTACCACCAAATAATTTACTAAGTGGGTCAAAGCCATTCCACTCACTTTCACCATAGGTATCCAAATAGCCAAATTCATCCTCCATTACATAATATACTACTACAACATTCCCCATTCCATTATTACAGATAATGGGAAACTATTTAAAAACTAGGAAGTCCACACTTTGTGTGAGAAATTCCATATCCAACATCACTTCTCCACTCCCTACTACCCCCAATGTAACATCAAGCTGAGGCTTCTAACAAAACCATCTTATGTATTTTGAAGAAGATGATTAATGAAGCTAGCTGTGACTAGCACCTCCAACTCAACCCTGCCCTATGGGCCTACCGCACAAGTATCCACACACCTACAAGAGCCACACCATATTCCCTAGTATTCAGTTTTGAAGCCATCTTACCTATTGAGGTCGAGCTCCCATCACTCAGAGTTTCATTACAAAATATGATCACTGATGAAGAGTATCGAGTTGCAAGGTTGCATGAGTTAGAATTATTGGATGAGAAATGCTTGGATGCTCTCAATCACCTTCAGGCCTATCAAAATCACCTATAGAGGAGCTATAACAAAAAGATTAAGAACCATAAGTTTGAGATAGACAGCCTTGTGCTCATGGAGAATCAAAAAAATCTATAGGAGCACACTAAGAAAGGAAAGTTCAAACCCAATTGGTTGGGACCATATGTTATCATAGCTAGCTATGGATCAAGGGCATATCAGCTTGCAACACCTGAGGGGAAGCCTCTAGATGAACCTATAAAAATTATACATCTAACAAGGTTCTACACATGACTCATTGAGTATCCCAAAGCAAAAATACAAAAAAAAAAAAAATAGAAAAAACCAAAAAAAATTTGAAAAATCAAGGAAAACCTGAGTGCAATAAAGTTGTTCAATGGTGAAAATTACTTTGGTGATGCCTTGGATAAGTACCATAGTGAAAACATGTCTCAGGCACCATGTGTAGCGGCTGATTCCACCATCTAATAATTCCTCTTCCCATAACAACAATCCATATCGTGCACATCCCATGGCTTGGAATTCTGAAACAATCAAATCCTATCACCACCCCACACTATCCCACCCAAAGCTAATCTATGGAACGAGGATCCTTGTATGCGTCCCTTGTATAGCTAAAATCCAAAAAATAAAAAAAACAATAGAAAATCCAAAAACACCAAAAACATTAGAAAAGCAGAAAAATACAAAAACACTCTCACATCATCATCCCACACATCATCTTTAACATCATCATTTCCATCCCGAACCCTTCCCACATCATCAAGTCAAACCAGAACTACATATTCATCTCACCTGCATCTTAAAGTACCTTGATCCCATGGACACAGGGTATGTAGGAAGTTTGGAATATGAAGGAAGTATGATCTAGTACTCAGGTACATAAGATGCACCCATCCAACCCATTTGGATGGTCCCTATCTACCGAGCTTACTAGATTCACCAAACGATACACATGCTAAGTATACCTTGAAAACATCACATCTCACGTAAAAATTATCAATCAACACAACAACTATAATCATCACACATGGCCTGACTATCCTTTTACCCACCTTTTGAAATTTATCCAACAATATCTAACTGATTTGCGTCCTAGGATATATTGTTCCTACAATGGATTGAATCCATCAACCTATCAACGCCTATCTTGGCAAGAGAATACAATGGTTGTTTGTGATTTTTTTGTTGGTCTTTTGATTAATGCTTTTTATCTTCTTGTCTTGTTCTAGGTCATGTTCCAAAGCTACCTTGATCTCATTATATCATGGTATGTGGTGCGCAACACCTGGAATAGACATGGTCATTATTTCTATATGATGTTCTTGTGGGTTGATTTCATTACTCCAAGAATAGTATTCATATCTTGAAGATAGGGTTGGTTCTAGCATAGTGCTTCCCATTTGCATATTAGGTTAATTGTACCTTCTATGCACTATGAAAAATTATGTTATGAGTCCCCTTCCCTCATCTAGGCAAGGTTATACTACCTTGGGCATGCATGAAATCAACCTATTATTTGTGTGTCTAGTCCATGCAAGTGTGGGATAAAAATCATCACCTAGGTCCTTCCATACCTTTGTGAAAAATATCCTACTTTGTTATAATAAACCTAGAAATGCTCTCAATAGTGTAGTGCAAGTACTGAACCTAGCTCATATAATCTCCTTTTCTATAAATACCCATCCAACCATATTATCAGGGCTTAGAATTTTGATCTACCCTCCCCCATCTAATCCATTCAATCTAATCCCCCTACCACCTGACATGCCCTTCACCCCCCATCAATCCTATCTACAAACCTAAACCACCCCAACCCTAATTTTCCCCTTAATAACGTGGTGTTTAGTGACCTAGTATTCTAAAAACCACCCTAACAATCCCCTTTCCAAACCTTCCCAACCCATCCCAAACCTATCTTGACCATTCCCCTCCCCAACATATCCCCCCTCAACCAGCCCCATCACCTAGGGTTACCACGCCTAACATGTATCATGACTTGTTCATTTCATTACATCACTGCATCGACTCATTAAACATTTGCATTATCATTGCATTATTCTACCATTGGATCTTCATTATGACTTTTGGAGAACACATCATCTAGCAATTTCTATTGCTTGTTCTCTTTCAGACACAAAAATAAAACAATTAAAGCATTGAGCATAGAAAAGTCATATTGCATACAAACATTAATCAAATTCTCACATAAGTGTAATATGAACACACATTCCATTTCATTTCATTTCCATACATAATATATGTTTATTAATCTGAGCATATATTTCCATTTTTCATTCATATTGCATCCATAATATATGTTTATTAATCTGAGCATATATTTCAAATTTTCATTCATATTGCATCCATAATATAAGTTTATTAATCTGAGAATCTATTTCCATTTTTCATTCATATTGCATCCATAATATATGTTTATTAATTTGAGCATATATTTCCATTTCACATTTGTATACACCTAAAAATAACACGACTCTATCCAAATAAATGTTCTTAATATTTATTCAGTTCTAATTCTTCTATCAATAAATAAATAAACAAATTTATTTATTCAATTCATATTCCTCTAAATTAATTAAATATCGAAATATTTAATTACCTCTTCTAAAGTCAAAATTAAATAAAATCCTTTATTTAATTTAATTCTTCCAAATAATTAAATAATTCTTAATCTCTTACTTTTTGTAGAAAGTACACATATTTCAAGAAAAATAGATCACAAGTCGGTGTCTCTATTTTTAGCCTATGTTTTTTTTTTCTTTTTTTGCCTATTTTTAGCAATTTAATGAAATTAGGCATATCTGTATAACTTTAGCTCAAAAGATTTCTGGGTTTTGTCGAAAACATCAAAATCCTATCTAGGTATCTCTTATGTTTTGCAGGAAGTGCATGGATTTCAAGAAAAAATAGATTTCAATCCGTGTCCCTATTTTTAACCCATGCTTGCTTTTTTTGGCCTATTTTTAGCAATTTCACGAAATCGGGCATATCTTTTGCATAAAGAGTCGATTTTCATGAAACCAGTGGCATTGGAATGTTGGTTCTCCCAAAATTTTTATGGTGAAAGAATTTTGAGGTAATTTTATCAGATTTGTTAGGTACACTCAGTCAAAGTCAACCCTTCTTTGCAAAATTTCAAACGCTCATAACTTGTGCAAAATTTATTCAATTTTCACAATTTTTTTTTGAAATTGCATAGAATTTGATGTAGAATCTAATCATAATATCCAATCCGGTGTACCTAATCATTATTATCATTTTTTTCTAGATTTCTCATTTTTCACCTAACAAGTTAAGCGTTTTTGGTTCAATTGATTTTATGCTAATTATTGAGTTTTTGGTGGAACTAATAAAATTTTTGTAGCCTCTTATTACTCAAATAGAGAAAATGGGTTTTCCTAACATGTTCATGTAGGACGAGTGTTGAAGAATTAAAAACCTATCACACTAAGTCTTAGGAACAAATTAATTTCTGAAGGGACAATTGAACAAATCATATTTGCAATCTAAGTCTTTGGAACATATTGCTTTCTTAAGGGACAAAATAGCTTTTTACAATCTAAGTATTAGGAACATATTACTTTCTTTAGGGACAATGGACATAAATGCCAAAAGAATTCAATTTCATAAGGGACAATTGACAACTACAATCGTGTGTGTGCCCAAGTAGATAGCTCATATAGTCTTTTTTTTTTAACTAGGGGAAAAGAACCATTGTCTTTCATATTTTTGGGAATGATACCAAGCCTATGCTCTCTCCTATCGTGGGTGACCAAAATGCCAGACATATCATTTTCACATGTGTTTTACCTTTAGAGAGGCCTGCCCTTGGATATCCGTCCGTCCTTGGGGAACGACCTTAAGTGGTAACAAGCTAAAGCCAAGCTCTACCAAGCCACTATAAATAAATTGTGTTTGGAGTGAAAGCTTCAAACAACGAGTGAAGTTGTGTTATACCGACAACCAACCTCCCCTAAAACCCTCCAAGGCGCAACCCTTGCAGGCTAGGAGACTCCATAACAGAGAGTAGTGCTGCCGCATGTATAACCACTCGAACGGTTGCCTTTATTAAACACCTTTGTCTTAGTGGCCAAAAACCCCTATAAGCTGGTGTAGGGAAGGGAAATTATTACCTCCCGACGATGATTCACTAGAGATAGTGAGAATTCAGTTTATATTGTCCTTTGAAACCTAGGATTGTACTTGCTTTCTTTTAGTCCAAAAAGAGTCAAAAAATCACAAATTTTTTTAAAAAACCATGAAAACATTCTTTGTGTTTGCTGTGTCTTCTTGCCATAATTAAGAAAATCAAATCAAAAAGACCATCTTGCAACTAAGAAACCAAAAACATAAAAAAATGTGTCAAAAATTGCAAAAATAATCAGAAAAACCCTGCGCATTTGTCCTGCAAAGCTGCGCATTTAAACTGACCTACTACGCATCTGTACCAACTTCTTATACTTTTATCACCTATTACAATGCATTTGTATTTTACCAGTACTTCACATTTGTGTCAACTTTCTACGCTTATATCCTCTGCTGCTGCGCATCTATGACAGTGAGCATTTCCACATCTTTTTAGAGAAAAAAATTAGGTTTTCTAGGTACCCATTTCAATCTTGTGTCAATTTCTATTGAAATGACAAACCAATTAGAAGTAATTGCTCAAGAACTCCAATCCCTGCAAGAACAATTAAACTTTGATATCTCACTCCAAGATCATATAGCAATTGCCCAAGAACTCCAAGTGATACAACAAGAAATGACAATCTTAGAAGCTGAACAGGCCAGTACTAACTACACCTCACCCCAAAAGCATACAACCTTTTCTTGTCTTCATGATACTCTTGACAAGGCAAGCACCACATCAAGTTGGAAAACATCTACCACTCTATCTACTAGTCCTCCTTCACCATCTCCTAGAACACATGGCCTAAAACATACTAATCCTACCATGGAGAACTCCAAATCTACTCATCCATTACCTCACTCCTCTACCCATACACCTAACAATGATGTGATCCAAGGGCTACTAGCAGAGAGTCAATCATGTCCCCAAATTTAGGTCCTTGACCTTATCAAAGAACCTTCAAGCATGTCCATTACTCTAACCTCGTCATGTAACCTGCAACCCATTGAGCATATTGAAGAACCTCCTACCATGCACCAAAGTCAAGGTCTGTCGCACCTTCATGTTGTTAACCAAGAGCCTATCCAAGAGTCTTCTACCTCAACTTCAATTCAAGCACATCAAGAGTTATGTCAAGAGCACACTTTAGAACATGTGGAAACATCAACCCCTTGTCCAAATAAAGATTAAAGCACTCCCATCTGACCCTTACATAACCTTTATCTTTTCGATGATCCTATACCTATACATGAGAAAGAAATCCAATTTCAAACCATTCATAACCTATATCTCTTTTATGATCAAGATACTACCTTTGATGTGTTAGACTTAGGGAACACAACTGAGAGGGGGGTGAATCAGTTGTGCGAAAGTTTTCTCCAATTAAACACTTAAATCTTCTTTAGTGATTAGTAGAATATTAATAATGAACCATAATGCATTCAAATCAAAAGCAGAAACATATCAACACATAAGACACCAAGATTTTGACGTGGAAAACCTGGTTAAGGGAAAAACCATGGGGTGATTAACCCAAGATTGTATTCTCTATTAGAAGAATAGAAAGAATAAGATGGCACATGCCAATTAGGGCTCACTGCCTGAGCACACTGCTCACAAGAGGCTTACTGCCTATAAGAGACACACTGTCTGCAAAGAAATAAGTATCACCTTCATGAATTGGAGAATAGCATCTTCACCATGCTTGAATCAGTTCCATTTAAGCCCAATACTTCTGCTTTGCCTTTCGCACTTCTTCGCTACCACACACTCATCACACCAAGACACATTTCAAAATGACTTCACAATCCCTTATTTATACAAGGCATCGACTTAGGAACAATCATCTAAGTCAGAAAACACCTACAAGAACATCCGCAAGATGTGTAATACATCAGGTCAGTCAGTCTCAAGAAGAACACCAATATCCGGTGGTTATTCTTCAAATGCAAACTCTAACTTCAATGCGGACCACCAACATGAACTAGACATGATCCAATGATCATCATAACCTTCCCTAAACCAAGAACATCCGCACTTCATCATCCTACTGGAATTCTTCTCTCCTTCATCCGGAGTTTCAAGAACACAGTCTTTCAACACTGTCACAAATGAATAGGCTCTTCCAGACCTTCAAACCATGAACCAATCTAGTTGATACTTCATAGGGACATCCTCAACACTCCCTCAAATCTATAGAACGGGATAATGAATTTCTAGATCTCACTGGACCTATCTATGACACTCTGTCACCTCTTAACACCTGCTAGAACCGGTTCTACTTGAGTGACCATAACTTATTTAGATCTTCATGCAAACCTCTAAAAACTTGACTGGAACATCTCAAGACTTATATCTACAAACCCTTTAAACCGCATCCTCTGATCCTCAACCTATCTTGGACTTTTACCTTGTTGTCATCATTGTTCTTCACTGTTCCTAATTGAGACTAATTTTCTTAATATCCTCAGCACACAGCTCATCCAATCCTTCTCATTAATGCAACATGAGTATGTTGACATTAATGACAACACCAGTTAAACCCATACTTGCAACAATCTCCCCCTTTGTCATTGATGGCAACATATGATGTGAAAAACCATCAAGACAAGAACTTCTCCTTATTGTCACAACTCCCCCTGTCAACAACAACCATTCACAGGTCTTCTCTCCCTTTACTGCTCCCCCTTTGATCAGCAACCACTTGTTTTTCACATGTCTTCTCTCCCCCTTTGACATCAATGGCAAAGGGCTCATACTTACAATTTCACCACCTCAGACTCATACCTGCTGCTCCCCCTGAGTAGCAGCTCCCCAACATCAATCTGGATCACAAGATGTGACTGTGATACCCACCGGATCGATGCACATCAGTGCACTTTAGTTCATCACCAGAGGGGCAATAACCCCTAACTTCTCCCTGAGATAATCAAAAGAGTCCTTAGGTAGAGGTTTAGTAAAGATATCTACAATTTGATCCTTGGATGACACAAATTCCAATTTGACTTCACTCTTATTCACTTGCTCTCTCAAGAAGTGAAACTTGATAGATATATGCTTTGTCTTTGAATGCAACACCGGATTCTTAGATATACTTATAGCACTTGATTTATCATAGTAGATTGTGATAGGCACCTCATACTCTACTTTAATATCTCTTAGCATCTACTTCATCCACAAGACTTGAGTGCAACAACCTACTGCTGCTATGTATTCTGCTTCAGTTGTAGACAGGGATATTGCCTCTTATTTCTTGCTTAGCCAAGAAACCAATCTCTTTCCCAAAAAGAATGCTCCACCACTGGTACTCTTCCAATCATCTACATCTCCTACCCAATCTACATCTGTCAATGCATGAAGAGAGAAATCATGATCTCTAGGGTACCACAGACCATACTCAACTATTCCTTTTAGATACCTAAAAATCTTTTTGATTTCCATGACATGAGATTCTCTAGGATCAGCCTAGAATCTCGCAACAAGACCAACAACCTGCATTATATCTGGTCTAGTTTGAGTGAGATACAACAATCCTCCAATCATTGATCTGTACTTTGTCTAGTCTGCCTTAGGAGAGTCATCATCTTTGCTCAACTTACATCTGGTTGCCATGGGAGTATTCATTGGCTTGGAATCTTCTATTCCAAATTTCCTCAACAATTCTCTCACATATTTGGTCTGAGAAATAAAGATTCCTTCCTTTGTTTGAGTAATTTGCAGACCCAAGAAGAAATTCATTTCTCCAAGCATAGACATCTCAAACTCACTTTTCATTTGATTTGCAAAAGTTTTACACATACTATCTCTTCCTCCAAAGATGATATCATCAACAAATACTTCAACAATCAAGATGTTTTCATGATCAATTTTGAAGTATAAGTTACTGTCAGCAGTACCTTTATTGAAACCAATCTTCAAAAGATGTTTGTCCAATCTTTCATACCAGGCTCTTGCGGCTTGCTTTAGTCCATCTAGTGCCTTCTTCAACTTGCAGACCATATCACCATGCTCAGATAATTGAAATCCATCTGGTTGTTCAATGTACACTTCTTCTAAGTCACTATTCAAGAAAGTAGACTTGACATCCATCTGATACACCTTGAAATCCTTGAAGGTAGCAAATGCAAGAAATAATCTGACTACTTCAATTCTTGCCACCAGAGCAAAAGTTTCTTCAAAATCAATTCCTTCTATTTGAGAGTAGCCCTTGCAGACCAATCTGGCTTTATTTCTGATTACTTCACCAACTTCATTTAGTTTGTTCCGGAAGACCCATTTGGTTCCAATCACATTCTTGTTTCTAGGTCTGGGAACAAGATCCCAAGTGTGATTTTTTTCAATTTGCATCAACTCTTCCTCCATTGCTTTGGTCCAGTTTTCATCATTGCAAGATTCATTTATTGTCTTAGGTTCAATCTTTGAAATTAGACAATATTCATCTGAATTTTGAGCAATTTTCCTTCTAGTTTGCACACCTTTTCTTTTCTCACCTATGATCTAATCTTTAGAGTGATTTAGTCTTACATACCTTAGAACTTTGGGAGTTTCTTGCACTTCTGCTTCTTGATCAGGCTCATTCAGACCTATCTCTTCTTCTTAGTTTACCGAATTAGTTTGAATCTGACTTTCAGAAGAGGATTGAACTCCTTGAACCAGAACACCATTCTGATCATCTTCATCATATTCATAAAACCTTGAGGGTTTCTCTATTCCCTCATCAACCTTCACATTTGTACTTTCTATCATCTTTCTTAGTCTCTTGTTGTAACACCAGTATGCCTTGCTTTGAGTAGAGTAACCCAAGAATATTCCTTCATTACTTCTAGCATCAAACTTGCCCAGCTCTTCATCTCTTTTGATGTAACATTTGCTACCAAAGACTCTGAAATATCTTACAATAGGAGTAATGCCAAACCAGAGTTCATAAGGGGTCTTACCGGTATTGCTTCTAATTTGAACTTGATTAAGAGTAGAGACTGCAGTGCTGACAACTTCTCTCCAATAGATCTGAGGAACATTTGCTTCCATCATCATGGTCCTAGATGCTTCCTGGATGGTCTGGTTCTTTCTCTCCACTACTCCATTCTGCTGTGGAGTCCTAGGAGCAGACAACTATCTCTTGATTCCATTTTTCTCATAGAACTATATGAACTCACCAAATGTGAATTCTCCACCTCTATCAGACCTCAGACACTTCAACTTTAATCTTGTTTCATTCTCTACCATAGCCTTGAATATTTTGAATTTCTCAAGAGCTTTTGATTTCTCCTTTAGAAAGGTTACCCACATCATTTGAGAATAGTCATCAATTAACAGCATGAAGTATCTATCACCTTGAATATTCTTGGTTCTTGCCAGACCACAAAGATCAGTGTGAACTAAGTCCAATAATCCGGTAGAAGACAATTCCTTGCTTTTGAATGTAACTCTGCTCAGCTTACCCAACTGACATTCCTTGCACAAGCTGTTAGTAGGTTTCACCAATTTTGGAAGATCTCATACAACCTAAGTATTGCTTATCTTGATGATATTATCAAAATTCACATGACACATTCTCCTATGCCATAACCAACTCTGATCAACTTGAAGAAATAAACATCTTTTACCAGTACCGACCAAGTGGAAGATATTACCTTTAGTTTGAGCACCGGAGGCAATCTCTATTCCGGATCTTTCAAAGATTTTACATTTTCCATCCTTGAATCGGAGATCATAGCCTTTGTCCACCAACTATCCAACATCGAGAAGATTGTGCTTCAAACCTTCAACATACAGTACATTACCAATTTTGTTTCTTCCATCAAAAGAAATAGTTCCTCTTCCTCTAATTCTACCAGCAGAATTATCACCAAACTACACCACTCCTCCTTCATACCTTTCCAGGTCTATGAACTTATTTTTGTCACCTGTCATGTGGTGGGAGCAACCACTGTCAATGACCCAATCATTCTTTTCTTCAACTTGGGCAGCCAGAGCTCTTTCTACAACTTTATGATTGATAGATAAAAAGGATATTGGTTCTTCTTCCTTGATGGCAATAAACACCCATTCACTTCCGGATTTGTTTCCTGTCTTTGATTCATCATCTGTTACTCCTTCATTATCATCTTCTTCATGAACATAGTAACAATTCTTTTGGAACCTTGATCTGTTAGGATTTGGCTTTGAAAATCTTTCTAGACATCTTAAGGCAAAATGACCAATCTTATTGCAGTTAAAACACTTAAAAGGCAATTTTCCTTCATACTTACCGGATCCTCTTGGTAGTCTCTTTGTAATGAGGGCTTCAAGTTGAGTAGTTTTTACTTCTTCTTCTTCCAGGTCTTTTCTTGCTTTTTCATACCATGACAGTTTCCTTGATGAGTTCTCTCCCAGATCAAATCCTTGTTTACCTTTCACAAAGGCACTAGCTTTGAATGCAGATTCAGTCTTGGGGGGATCATCTCCAAACTTGGTCATTTCAAAAGTAGCCAGTTTGCTAGCCAATTGGTCTCTTGTGACAGTTGTATGGGCTCTGAATTCATCAATGGCAGCAACCTTGATTTTGTAAGAGGCAGGAAGGGATCTGAGAATTTTACCAACAATCTCATTTTCATCCAAGACTCCACCAGAATTTCTAATTCCACAAACCAGCTCATTCACTCTTGGCATAAAAGTGGTAATATTTTCATCATCTCTCGTCTTCAATTTTTCAAATTTCCCTTTTAGACTCTGTAACCTTGCACATTTAACATACTGGTCTCCTTCATGCAAAAGTTCCAGTTTAATCCAGATCTCATAGGTAGTTGGCAAGTCAATAACATTTGAGAGCTCTGAGTCAGTTAATGTGCTTAGAAGAGCCTCTTTGGTCCACAGATTATTTTTAGCATCTGTGATTTCATTTAGGGTTGTCAGACCACCCTATGGAGGTACATACGCTTTTGTGACCATGGACCAGTATGCCATTCCCATACACTGCAAGTGACATTTCATGCGACCTTTCCAAAGAGCAAAGTTGGTTCCATCAAACTTCAAACTATCCTTCTTATATGACGACATCTTGGATCTCCTCAAGCAGTTAAGCTCTTTTTAGAGGAACTTGGCTCTGATACTAATTGTTAGACTTAGGGCACACAACTGAGAGGGGGGGTGAATCAGTTGTGCAAAAGTTTTCTCCAATTAAACACTTAAATCTTCTTTAGTGATTAGCAGAATATTAATCATGAACCATAATGCATTCAAATCAAAAGTAGAAACATATCAACACATAAGACACCAAGATTTTGACGTGGAAAACCTGGTTAAGGAAAAAACCACGGGGTGATTAACCCAAGATTGTATTCTCTATTAGAAGAATAGAAAGAACAAGATGGCACATGCCAATGGGGGCTCATTGCCCGAGCACACTGCTCACAAGAGACTCACTGCCTACAAGAGACACACTGTCTACAAAGAAATAAGTATCACCTTCATGAACTAGAGAATAGCATCTTCACCATGCTTGAATCAGTTCCATTTAAGCCCAATACTTCTGCTCTGCCTTTCACACTTCTTCTTCACTACCACACACTCATCACACCAAGACACATTTCAAAATGACTTCACAATCCCTTATTTATACAAGGCATCAACTTAGGAACAATATCTAAGTCAGAAAACACCTACAAGAACATCTGCAAGACGTGTAATACATCCGGTCGGCCAGTCTCAAGAAGAACACCAATATCCAGTGGTTATTCTTCAAATACAAACTCTAACTTCAATGCGGACCACCAACATGAATTGGACATGATCCAACGATCATCATAACCTTCCTTGAATCACCAAGAACATCTGCACTTCATCATCCTACTAGAATTCTTCTCTCCTTCATCTAGAGTTTCAAGAACACGGTCTGTCAACACTATCACAAATGAATAGGCTCTTCCAGACCTTCAAACCACGAACCAATCTAGATGATACTTCACAGGGACATCCTCAACACTCCCTCAAATCCACAAAACGGAATAATGAATTTCTGGATCTCACCGGACCTATCTGTGACAATCTGTCACCTCTAAACACTTGCCGGAACTGGTTCTACTTGAGCAACCATAACTTCTTCTGATCTTCATGCGGACCTCTAAAAACTTGACTGGAGCATCTCAAGACTTATATCTACAAACCCTTTAAACTGCATCCTCTGATCCTCAACCTATCTTGGACTTTTACCTTGTTGTCATCACTGTTCTTTACTGTTCTTGATTGAGACTAATTTTCTCAATATCCTCAGCACACAGCTCATCTAATCCTTCTCATTAATACACCATGAGTATGTTGACATCAATGACAACATTGGTTAAACCCATACTTGCAACATGATGAAGAAGCTATCCATGAGCAACTTGATCCGATACATGAGCAAGGGGTCCAATTCCAACCTCTCCATAACCTCTATCCTTTCAGTGATCAAGATATTGTCGTTGATGAAGAACCTATACAAGAGCACCTTAATTCCATCACGATAAAACCTATCTATGATCAAGATCCCATCTACAATCAAGGGCCTATCTATGATCAAGAAGACCATGATGATTCTCTTAGTCCACTTTATGCGTTCCATGGTCTTGAGCCTATAACCCCATCTAGCCCTATCCAAGATCTGACAACTTCCACTTCCCCTGATGGGACACTTGCCTCCCAAGAAAGCATAGAAGATCAAACTAAAATAATCCTTTGCCATCCATTATTGACCATGCTGTAAATCCCCCACCGTATATCCTTGGTCTTACATCCTTCATTCATGAGTGTTCCTCCTTAGAACACCAGCAACCATTATCCTTTATCTCATCTTCTCCATCCAATAAAGAACTTGTGTCTAGTGTTCCACCTACACATAATCCCGCTATCCACCGCATACTCCAACATATGAACTATCAAGGTAAAGGCTTAGGCCTTCACGAACAAAGTATTTTGGAGCCCGTCCATGTCAATGTTCCTACTCCTTCATATGGCCTTGGATACACACCCCAAGGTGAATAATCTCAAGATGTTGGTACTTCCTCCACTCCTCCTAAATCTCCCACTTTCCATCACAAACCCTATCATATCCCCAAAACATGTGTCACGATTCCACCTCCATCATCCTACAATTGTCAAAAGCATGTGACCATACACCTTCCACCATCCAATCTACCTCTTCTACTTCCAACTCCTAATATCCCTTCGTACATTTTACCACCACTTCCTCCAACACCTTATTCGTCCATCTATGAATCTTCTAACAATCCCCATCATGGCAAACAAATGCACCTGCTGTCTAAACAAAGGGCTTCCTCCGACCCCACTTCCACCATCCCTCAGGAATTCAACAATAAAAATCTAGATGCCTCTAGATATAAAGTCAAAAATTCTAAGAGTCCTCATGACCTAGGATACAAAATCCAAGAATAAAAGAAACATCCTTCTCAAGAGCTACATACACCCACACACCTATATGCCAAACTAAAAAAGATGTGGGTCCACATCC
Organism: Cunninghamia lanceolata; assembly: GCA_027924645.1. Classification (NCBI taxonomy): domain Eukaryota; kingdom Viridiplantae; phylum Streptophyta; class Pinopsida; order Cupressales; family Cupressaceae; genus Cunninghamia; species Cunninghamia lanceolata. Next base: position 3,400,459 of record BSBN01000332.1, read on the forward strand.
AACAAATGATTACCTCCGAAGCTGCACCAAAGCTGCATACACCCTAGCCCATACCTTCACAGGTACTATCTAAAAGCAAACTAGTTTGGGTACCTAAGCAAAAAGCCCTCAAGTTACATGAGGTATCCATCACTCAAGAATCCCAACCATCCACTTTCTCCCATTCCATCCAAAAGTCTCAAATTCTTCCATCCCACATGGCAAACAAAAATCAGAAAAATACTTAGTCTATGTGGATTCCTACATGCCTAAGTCATTCATCCACAAGAAAAGGTCTCAGTTGCTTCCTACACTACTTCCCCATCACCAGCTTCAATGTTTATCATGGTATGTGCAACCATTGGTCATGATTCCCTTCCATACCGAAACATTTTCATATACCTCCATCTCCCCTTCCTTCCACTATTACCCTACGTATCTTCCCCATCCTATTCCTATGGTCCATGCTTTTGCATAAGACTTTCCATCCATATTCACCAGCATCATCCACTATCACACCCTCCATAATCCGCTATCTACCTTATCCATCTCACTTTCATGCAAACCCCTACCAACATCTATGAGTATTGCGACATTTGGCATGATCCACATGATGACATGCATCTCTAGTGGGACACTATCACCTTTTGTGGAGCAAAGCACTTGAGTCCCTCTCTTCCCTATTCCACCTTCTCCTATCAAAAAAAAAGGAAACAAGAAAAAAAAATCAAAAAGAGTAAAAGAAAGTCCTTCATCCAATGGTGAAAATCTGGCAAACAGGCGCCTTGGATAAGTACCATGATGAAAACCTGACAAACAAGTGTCGTGTGTAAGTTGATCTTCTATGTCATCTACACTTGGGGGCACCTTGTCTCATTAGTATCACTCTTCTCCTATCAGTTTCCTTCCGTACCATTTCCTATCCTATCCTTCTATCCATTACCTACCTATATTATCCAGTCTATCCATCATAATCTTCCATTCCTCTATTTTTTGATCTTGATAAAGATTGGGGGCACAGTGTTGACAAATGCTTTTCGATGTCTCTTGACATACCTTATCCCTCCAAACCAAGAAAATCCTTCATTATCCTCTCATCCTCCTATCATCACAAATGTTGCCATGAAAAATCCTAAGTATTCTACCTACAATGGGGCACATTATTGCTATGCGACATAGTCCTTGGAGATCACATCCTTGATTCCTTCTACCTAACCATCTATATCTACTGTCACCCATCCATCTTCCTATTCGTGGTGTTTCCTTGTCATCAGTATCTAGCATTTAGGCTTTCCATAATGTCTTATCCAGTACCATATCCATAGTGTCAGCCTAGCGTAGCGTCTGTCGTCAGAATCATAAGGTCAACCTCAAACTACATTACCTCTGCATCGTCACGTAGGCAAGGCCATTTTTCAATGCACCCCCGAGGCTCCACATTCTCATCCATCCCATATCTTGTCATCTATCCTCTAGTCCATCTGCTTCTAAGTCCAAGTCTCGAACTACGTTGCCTCTACATCATCACATAGGCAAGGCCATTTAGCAATGAGCCCCCGAGGCACTAGGTCAGTCCCTTAGGGTCCGTTTCACCAATGAGGATTGTGGAACCTTTCACCAGGTGTGCATGCAAGCACAAGAGAAGCCTGCTTCCAAAAAAGAAATTTTGATGCAAGACCTCAACCTATCCAAAGAAAAGCAAGAAAGTACCTAAAGAATTCTAAATGATTTTACCTAAATTATGGCAAGAAACAAACACATCTAAAATGCAAAAATGTTTTGTGGTTGTGATCATGGTTAGGTTACAACATCTTGATTTTTGTTATTATGTCTTTCTATGCTACTCGAGGATGCCAAAAGCTAGAGATGCTATGATGGGGGCATGATTATTTTCTTTGTTTTGCTGTTTGTGGATTAAACTTTAGTAATGTGACGCCTTGTCTAACGACATGATTGGCAAAAGATCATCGAGGACATCAAAGGTCTAACATGAACGGGGGCAATCCTTGTCTATTGATACATAAGAAATACTCAGGTCATCTCAATTCAATTATACCTAGATGTTTGTATTAACTTGCTAAATCAAAATCCATGTAAGTGATACTCAGGTCATCTCAGTTCAATTATACCCCAATGCTTGTATTTTCTTACAACATTTCAAAAACATAAAAAAATAAAAAAGCCCAATGATGAAATAAGAAATTCAAAAATACTTGCAATATCAAGATGAAAAAAACTATTTGCATCCACTCGTATCCATTCACATCCATTCGCATCCACAAAGCATCCATACCATATCTCATGCAATAAAAAATCTAAACCGCAGAGTATCAAATTAAAAGCTTGTGATTCCTTCAATCGAGTCATTCTTCTGTTGGTCAACTTTATATCTATCATTGTATCTCTCCTCAAGATTTCTAGCTGTCAGTCTGAGCAATGATCCAAATGCAAGTCCATCCTTAATCCATACCAATCAAGTCAAGTCAATCTTGCACAAATGATTCAATCACAATCAGGGGTCTTGATCCTTGTCTTGTCGTAAACCATACCAATCAATTGTAATCAAACATTTGTCTTACACAGGATGTAACATTGCCAAAATCAGACCAACACACATGTCTTTCATGACATGTTTCATTTCCTGAAACTTGACACTATCCTATCATGTTTCTCTAGGGATCTATCGTTCCCTGCCATGACAACACTATCATCAATCCATATCGATTTATCAGTAGTTTACCACTTGACAGGGGCAATGCCTTGTTTGTTCTTGTATCATTTGTGTATACTTGCTTGCTTTCTTGTGTGTGTTATCATTCTATCTTACATTACGCGTCATTCAGTGCTTTCTTCAACCATTTTTCTTCACCCCAACCTATTCTTCCAACCTTCTTCATCGTGAGATTGTCCGTCTCGCGCCCTCGAATCTCTCTCCTTGGCCAATCTCCTGAGGGGGCATCCTCACCCTATCTTTTCATTGTCATCTTTTTCTTCTATCTATACCTTAGCTTCTTTAAAATGATGTTACTTGACACAAATCTCATCATCTCAAACATCACATCAAAGAGGGGCAAAATGCATACGCCTAAAAATGACACGACTCTGTCCAAATAAATTATTTAGTTCTAATTCTTCTATCAATAAATAAATAAACAAATTTATTTATTTGATTCATATTCCTCTAAATTACTTAAATATCGAAATATTTAATTACCTCTTCTAAAGTCAAAATTAAATAAAATCCTTTATTTAATTTAATTCTTCCAAACAATTAAATAATTCTTAATTATTTAATTTAAGTCAAATTCATTCTTCCAAATTTAAATAAATCAATCAAATTTATTTAAATCCTCTCAATCTCTAAAAATAAAATATAATCAAATATTTTATTCATTCTTCCAAATCATGCACAACAATTAAATAAATTTATTTATTTAATTTGCTTTCTTATCTTCAAATATCTTCCAAATCTTTTAAAAATAAGTCTTCTTCTTCATGCACACGAAATTAAATAATTTATACCCATAAAAAAAAATTAAATAATTTATTATTTAATTTCTCTCAAATCATGCAAAAGAAAATCTCAAAGTTGAGTTAACTGACTCAATCAACCTTGTTTTTATCAATATCTCTTAAATTAGAAAAAATCTTTCTAATTTATGAAGTCATATCTTATCTTTAGAAAATAAAAGCAATTAACTCAAACAAAATAGCTTTTGTGTGAGATTTGTCTTCTTCCTATTTGCGCACATTCTCTCAACCATTCTATACTATTAATCTTCTCATTCTTTCTATACTGTTGATCTTCTCTCTCTCAAGTTTATAAATTGAACCCAATTCTTCCATTTCATTCATCCAAGCTTTCAGTATTGTTACTCTGTAGGAATTACAACATGCCTTTGGCACCCACGTCATTCCATTTGCTTGCGATCAACTTGTTACCATATCACTACCATTGTTGTGAAGCATTGAAATCAACTATCACAACCTTTCTCCATTGAGAATCTTAGAATAGCAAGGAAGTGCACTCTCTAAGGGCCTTATTCATACATGCAAGATTGATTGAGATAGGCAATCAATGGAAGCCATGAAGCTTTGAGGTTTGCAAAGGTTTTTGAAGTTCTTTGTTTGATTGATCTCTTTGTTTTTATATTTCATTGAGTTTTGGGTATTATTGATATTGATATATTGATTATTCATGTTTACTCCAATTTGCCCTTAACAACATTCATTTCACGTCCATATATAATCTACATCATAACCCATAACATATCCATAATCATCCATGTACATCATAAACATCATCATAACATCATACATAATGCATAAGTATCATATGAAAAGCATAAAACCATAGCAGTATAACACATCATGATCCATCACATATCCATAAACATCATATGCATATCATAAACAAAGGGTACATCATCATAAATATCATGTCCATAAAGTCATAATGAACATCCATAAGCATCATCAGATATATTGTCACAAAAATAATACGTCGCTCAATGTCTTGATATACAACTACATCTAAGGGCCCAAAATACATCAATAATATATCAAAGCATCAACCTTGGGCTGATGATCCCCTAGTAGAATCAGTGGGTGACCTTGGATGTCACTATCACTGCTGTGGTGGAAATGGTGGAGGTGCCATGGGCTATTGAACCAACTGGATAGACCTAGAATTGTATGACCCAGACATCCTCAATGCACTCCTCACACTATAGATAGCAATCTGACGATTTACTAGAACCGCACCACAATGAGCCCTGTAATAATACTCTGCTCATGCATGTGCCTCTAAAAGTTCACTCTGTAACTGCACTACATGACTCTGACCTACTATGTAGTCAGTCCACATCTATGATGCATTGGTGCCAACAATGACACCCTGCATCCATGTAACCTCTGCTTGTAGAATCCCCACATGTGCCTCAGCCTGCTAAGCCCTCACCTCTATTACCTGCCGCCTAGCTCTCTCTGAATCCCACTTAGCTATAACTGCATCCACCTGTGCCTACAGTTGTCCCTGTAAGTGTCCTATCTAAGCCTATAAAATGAGGATCTAAGGATCCCAATCTCCACCACTAACCCTATCCAATAAGGCCTGAACCCCTTGTAACCACTGGAGCTCCTGCCTCTACTATCTCACTAAGTCCTCCAAGATGGAAATCTAACCCCAAAGCATATCTATCTCCTCAAGATTGGCGTAGGTGCGCTGACGCCTAGTCCTCTCACCTACATTAGGACCTAGGCCTATACCCAAAGTCCTGACACCTAGGATCCCGACCGCGGGTGTCCTAGTCTGATGCTGTTGTAACGGTGCCCGGGGAGGTGGTATCAGTCTACCCTATCCCCCATGCAACTACTGCTAAGTCTGGTCTCTACCTTGCGGCTGCTATCCCTGTCCCCACTACACCTACTACTATGCCTACTACTAAGTCTAGTCTCTACCCTACGACTGATATCCCTGCCCTTGCTATGCCTACTATCAAGTCTAGACCTTGCCTTGTGGTTGTTGTCCCTGTCTCTGCTATCCCCGCTGCTGCTGTGGTGACCCTTGTGGGGGTAACATCTGCCCCCTTTAACCCCGCTACTAGGGTGATCCCTGACTCAAACCCTGCTATTGTGGTGCCTGTGGTGGTAGCATCTGTCCTCTTTGCCCTCTCCCCACCCACTGCATGGGTAACTGCTCCACTAGCCTCCATTCTCTACCAACCACAACCTGCTCATAAGATGCAACTACTAATATCCTAATGGGATCATCCTCCTCCTCCTCAATCTCCTCTACAACTAGCTCATCCTCTACCACATCTCCCTCCTCCCCCGGCTTCATTGTCATGTCGAGCTCTGTAGTGGGATCTGTTAAACGAATCGGCCTCCATGTAGCCCACCACTGGTCATACGTAGGAGTAGTCCCTGCGTCCACCACTCTGCTATCCCAATCCCACTACTGGCCCTATAAAGCTTGAAAATCATCTATCGCCACTTGTGGCGCTATAGCTGGTGGCCATCTTAGATCTTGACAAGTCCTAGAAAAAATAGCCATCACCTGTGGAATATCTTGATGCTGCCCAAACTGTCGCATCACCCGAGAGGGGAGGTACATGTCAATGGTGTGGTCCCTTCATCCCATCAAATAATGTTGTGGAAATATATATGGCATATGGATTTGGTCATTAGGGCACTACTCTACTCCAATATATGGCCGCCATGTAACCCAAATCAGATCATCAAGAAGCCACCACCAATAGCACAATCGCCTTGTATGAGAATATTGGAGAGGCTACCAATATAGAAACACAAATGCCTCAAATGGTCATTGAAATTATGCCCCCTATGGCCTCGTAATGGTGATATGCTCAAGAGTCCACACATGCAGTAGTGTGACGCCAACAGATAATGCCGAATCATAATGGTATACTACAATGTACATCTCTTGGTATATAGTTGTCCCAGCATACACAGCCCCCATGCATAAACTATCCCCTCTATTACCTCTCCCCAACCCATAGGAAAGCCCTGACCATGCTGATCTAACATCACCACAGCCCTGATCAATGCACATATAAATAAGGTAAATTGATCCACCCTAGCTGCCATTGTCTTCTCATAGCTCATATCGCGCTGATCATCCATCAACACTAGGTGGCTTGAGGCAAATGCCCTGTCTAGGGTAAATGCCCTGTCGAGGGCTACTCGTCCTCTCCCAGTGGCATAAATCACCCATGATCCATGAATAGGCAACTTCAAGATCTGATAAACATCCTCTAGGGTGATGGTAATCTTACCCGTTGGTAGGAGGAAGGAACACATCTCATGTCACCGCCGCTCTACTATGGCCATCATCATGGCCCTATGTACCCGTATGACAAGCATATCAACTACTATCAACGAACCCAATCTCCCTAGTCGGGCCCGTGTAGTTGCATCGAATCCCTAGTAATTGCATCATGTCGAGAACACGTCGCTCCCATGAACCCACAATACCCCCATCTACCTACATTCACCAAAGGCAAATGTCAGTTAAAAAACCTTGGTTTTTCTTCCAAAATTAGTCATTTAGAGCTGATTTTCTTCATGTTCGAGCCAAAATCTCTCATACTGCTAGTCTTCTTTTCATAGCTCCAAGCCTTGAGAAGGTGCTGCTATCTCTAGGGACTCCCCTAAATAGACACCATTTTGAAAAATGACATTGTTACTCTTGCATTTGGCACCAAAGTAGTGCGGCCCCTCAACTACCCATTTTTCCTCCGCACTTGTGCCAGCATTCTAAGGAATGGCACCACGGGGCCCCTAGGGTGGTGCCATTCCGAGGAATGGGGCCACAGGCCCCTAAGGTGGTGCCATTCTAAGGAATGGTGCCACACAAACCTCTTTGTGGTACCACTCCAAGGAATGGCACCATAGGCCCCTTGGCTAGTGCCATTCTAAGGAATGGTGCCACGCCTCTCTTGGGTGGCCCCGTTCCTTAGAAGGATACCACTCCCTCCACATTTAGCACCAATGTTGCCTTGGTTTAGTGCCAATTGGCCCTCTGCTGGTGCCAAACCTTAACTTCACATTTCCCAAAACCTTAGATGCAAAAAAATGAAAAAATCAACCAAATTAGGGTTAGATCACATACCCACTCGCCAGCTACTAGTGATCAACGAACAATCTTGGACAAATGCTCAAAACTTGGGAAGAGTGGGTTTTCCATCTCCTCTCTTCTTCTCTCCTCCAAGTAGGCTCAATGAGTTCAAATGTGGCACTTTGGGCCCACTTTTTCTATTTATAAAGGGCCATGTTATCATCCAACACACTTTTTCTCCCCCATGGTGCAAATTTTAACCTTTTTCACCTATTTTTCTTCCTGCCAACCTATTTTTCTGTCCTCTATCCATTTTTCACCTTTGTTTCTTCTTTTCAAGAGCTCACCTAATTTTTTTTATTTTTTCACTCGACCTCTCAAGGGGGCATCCCCTATCCATTCCATTCCTTCCCAGCAGCCGTGGCAAAATTTATTTGACTTGATGCCATATCCCTACTAGGCCACAATATCATATCAAAGAGGGGCAAATGTAGACACCTCTTCTAATTAATTAATTAAATTGTTATTTAATTAATTATTCCTTCCAACACTTGATTATTCATCATTTCACCCCTAAAATTGAATTAATTTAATTTAATTCAATGGTTTAATTTACTAACATTATCCCAATTAATTAAATAAATGTGCAAATATTTATTTGATTAATACACCTATTTCATTAAACCCAATTAATTAGATAAATTATGTTTATCTAGTTAATTTAGCCTATTAATCAACCTATCCCTACCCTAGTTAATTAAATACCTATTATTTAATTAGCTAGTCTAACCTACCTATCCTCTAGACCTAAGATTAATTAAAGGAATCTCTGTTTAATTAATCTTAACCCCTAATTAACCCACTCCCTACTTTACTACAACCATATTAATTAAACTAATCACCTTGATTAGTTTGGTCAAATCCTGTTTAACACCCCTCCCCACATTTCTCTTTATCTTTATCTTGTTACAGGCTTCCAGAAGTAAGCCTGATCCTAGGGGGGAGGATGTAATGCCCCTCAATTTTGGCTTGTGTCAGTTGATAGTTTTCCATTATTTTTAGACAATTTAGAGACATTTGAGTGGTTAGATTTATGGTTTATGCTTATTATGTTCATGATGGACTATGGTTGACTAATATGGTTATTGACATGTGTTATGATGACATTATTGTTATTACAGTTTATGTTGTGACATGGTTAGTTGATAGTTAATTGATTATGTAGAATAATGTTACTATGCTATATGGATTTAATGTTGTCTGATTAGAAATGTTTGTGTCTATTGTTATGCTTGTGAGCAGGGATAGTGTAGTATTACTCATTTTGAACACCCTACTATGCTGCAATTCCTTGACTTTGTGTGTTTGATATATATGCATATGTTGTATATAACCTATTGTCTTGATGCAGGTTGCAGGTACCAGGCATCGACTCCATCTGACTTAGTAGGTCTGAGTGTGCCCTTAGCCAATGGATACTGTTGAAAGGAGATAACATGGGGTTTTCCCTAGGTCAGTTTCAGTCTTCAGTTTGTGACCGCGAGTCGAGGTGTCACCCTTTGGTCCTTGCTTCAGGATGTTGGTCGTCATGTGGTATGTGGAGTTATTGTTGGGTTTTGTTTAGTTAAGCCTATGTGTATTTTGGTAACACATAGGCTTGATATAGTGATATTTATGTAAATATTAATTAAAATTGTAAATTGTGAAATAATGAAAAATATTTTAACTATGAATTAAAGTAATAGCTTTAATAATTGAATCCTATTGACATTTGTCATAAGTAAATGGTATTATTTTATTGCTGAAATTGTATTTAGTTTTACGGGCAAGATTTTATTAGTTAATAAGTTAGTTATAATATTATTTATTACTCATTATTTAGCAATGTGAAATTAGGAATATTATTTAAGTAAATTTTTAATAAATATTAAATTAATTATTTTAATGCTTTTAATAGAATATGAGTCATAAACATTTATTATGGTTAAATAGTATATAGTTATTTAAAGAATAATATTAGTGAATAATTTAATGTTTGTTAGTTGTTGAATATGATTCTAGATTTGGGGAATCTCTATGTTAAGTAAAAATTTTAATTTCTTCAAAGTAGTGGGAATTGGAGATAGTGGACATTTATGACTCTTGGCTATTTTTGCTTCTGGGGGTTATTATTTTGAGGGGGAGTGGTGCTAAGGAAGTTAGACATAAATTCAGGAAAGAGATTGCAGGAGAAAGGGAGGAAGAACTTGAGGAAGCTGAAGGAATTTGCAGCGTGGAATCAAAATTCTGGATATGTTTACTTGTATTAGTCATATAAGTTTAAAATTCATGTTGGATCTCTGGTATGTCTTTGAAATTGACTCCTTAGTCTAGTGGGCTCTCTGTTTTCCTATCTCCATTCAAAGTTTCCCGTAACTCTGTGCATGATAGTTGTTTGATCACTGGAAATTCTTGAGAAATTGCTCTATTTCTATCTCTTCCATCTTGGTGCTCTCAATACCGTCAAACTATTTAACCATCTTTTGCTTCTCCGGATCCTTTGCCAGAAAATGAAAATTTAACCATTGTTGGCTCTAAGAAATTGTTAGTGCTAGAGATATCATTCAAAAAATTTCCCTCTATCTTTATTTCCCTAAACTTTTTCTAAAATCTATGATAAAAATTAGTGTTGTTGGGGTTGATTGTTTTGGTCAAACTTCTTGCTGATTCTTTCTGAGTATTGGAGGGGCTTGAGTAACATTTTATTTTTCAAAAAAAAATTGAACTCTGAACCTCCTCCTTGCTGTCTACAATCTCCTTCCCTGCTTTTTGTTTTGAAATTTTCTACTATTAAAAATTCCTTGCAACCATGTTGGGCTATTTCAATTAGCACAAAATTCAAAATTAAAATAAATAAATAAAATAATAAAAGATAATAAAATTTGTTTCTTGCCTGAAATCCAAACTTCTTGGAGTTAGTTTTCTTCTTGAATATTCAATTTACTCCTTTTCTACCAGACATTTTTGTGGGCCTATTGTCCCTCTGTAAATTTTCTTGCTCTCAGCTAGTTTAGAATTACTGATGTTAAAACTAATTTTCCTTGCCTGAAAACCCATACTTATTGGAAGTCATTCTACCAAAACCTCTTATAGATTCTTCTCTACCAGACTTGTTTTATGATCCTCTGTTTCTCTGCAATTTTTGGTGTCTCAATTGAATTCTTGAATCCAATATAAAAATTCTTGAATTCTTACTTGAATGGTTGTTCCTTCCTAAAATTCATGCCCATCTCTCCTCTTTTAGCTACCTTGGTTGATCTTTGACCTCTGCAATAAATAAATTCATGTCATTTCTTGGCCTTGTTGCTTTCCTTCAATTTTTTTAATCTCTATAATTTCTTCATTAATTATCATATTGTGTAACAATGAATAGATTTACAAATTTATAGTTAAAACATGTAGTAAACGAGTGGTTTTAGGAAGTTTCTAAATCAACTCCATGAATGTGTGATAAACTTGCCTATATAATTGTCATTTTGTGATAGTTAACAATTGTTAAATACAAATTAACTTGCTCTTTAGGAAATTAAAAATGACAGAAACTTTTGATTAGTCAAACATACATATATATTTTGTTAGGATAGATTTAAATTAATTTTTAGAATAATTGCTCTTATTAAATATAGATTAGAATTAGTAGATGAAGGATTGCATTAGATTTTTAATTGACCATATTAGTTTTTAAACAATGTTAGATGGTGTACCATTTTCGAATTAAATATATTAAGTTAAGTAATTATATTCATTTTATTTTGTTGAGATATAAATTGGTTAGTTATGACTTAGCAATATACATTGTTTTAATAAGTAAATAGTAAATTAGAGTCTTACTATAATGGTGAATCAAATATTAGATGAAATTATATTTCTAAAAGAGAATAGCATTTGGATTTTATTTAATAGTGTTTTCTGGCTTAAAATTATTCTATTATATTGAGTTGATTTTAAATATGGACTTGCTTAGAAGTTCCATGGTTAGGGAGTAATGATTTCTGAGTAATATTCATTATTAATATAATGAATTTCTCTTGTTAGCAATAGTTTATTAAAACTGATATAATTTAGAATGTATGCAAATATAATCTTTAGTTAGAAAACTTCTATTTGTAACTCCATGAGCAACTCATGGTTTTGCTTTGTGTTTTTTTTAGTTTTGATTTATTAAATCTTGCTTTGTGCTTTTTGTGGTTTTGATTTATTAAAATTGTTAATTTGACTTTCTTTTTTATCAACTCATTAAAAGGCAATAGTGATAAGATAATATTGGTTTATCTTAAAATATTAGGATAGAGTTGTATTATTTTAAAATTAATTTTATTTAAATAAAGTTGTTTTAATAGATGCAAGTTCGTTAAATAAATAAATTAGCTTTTCTTTTAATGTAAAGTAGATTTTATGGTGATGCTAGTTATTAAACAAATGATAAATAATATTATAATTCTAAAATTAAATATATTGAGTTAAGTAGTAGTTATATTCTTTTTTATCTTACATATACTATCTGGTACTTTGATTTTAATTAATAAATAATAAATTAGAGATTTATTGTGAATTGAGTTATTATGGTATTGATTAAACAAATAATAGATGATATTAAAATTCTAGAATAGAATTATTATTAGAATTTTATTTAAAAGAGAGAGTTAAAATTTTATAGTGTTGTTGTTAGAGAATAATATAGGAATAGTGTCTTAAAACTCTATTAGATTGCTTGACCTATGCTATGGCTTTATGGTTGGTATAATTGTGCAATGTTGATGAGAAGAAGCTTCACCTTACAATTTAATAGGTTTATCCTATGATATAATTACTTGGCATGTTTGGATAGTAACCTCATAACTATTACATTAGAATAGAATTGCTTAGGATTGTGTATTAATGTAATAGAAACCTTATAAAATTGATGATGTAGGTAATGAATATTTGATACTTGTATATGAACATTGTTTTAACGTCATAGGCATTGATGATGTTAGTAATATAAGTTTGGAATAGGACTTTAATGCATCTTGACTATGACTAACATTCTTGATAGTAAGATAGTGGGAGCTTGATGTCATGATTTGAATCTTAATATTGTTTTATTGGTTTAAAAATCATTTTTTTGTTTTATATCTTTTAGGGTCATAGATTTACTTGCAGTTTGAGTTGAGATTGGGATGACTATAGTTATTCTTTTTAAAATTGAATAGATGTGAATTGTAGTAGTAAGTTATTAAATAAATCATAGAGGGAATTATAGATCTTGAGATTTGATTAGAATATTGTTATCTTAAGTAAGTTTAGGATTTAACTAATAAGAGAGAGTTAAAGTCTTTTATTGAATCCATGTTAAAATAGTTTGAAAAGTGTTTTGGATATATATATTCTTTGTTGTTTATTGCTGATTATGAACTGATGTGTATCAACGATGCAATTGGGTCATTGCATGTATTTTGGTTTTGAGCCTTGCTATTATGTTTTGTCTAGCTTAATATAATGGTGATCATGTTAGTTTTGTGGGAGGCCAAGGATAGTTGTCTATTGGTATTTGTGTTAAAATATTTTAGCTCCACAGGCTTGTTACCTTGAAATTTAGTATGATTTTGTGGAAAGGATGTATTGGTGATGTGTCTTTTGGTATGAGTTCTTGATGTGGTTTGGGAAAGATTGTTGTTTTTGAAAAATTGTTGATTAAATGTTTTATTTGATTTGAGATTTTAAAATGGACAGAGGAAAGTTTTGTGATTGAGAGTTTGGATTTAAAATGGTCTATGTAATGTATTGGGTTACGAAAAGTTAGATGCCTTATAATCCCTTGTCCATGCTTGTTATTGGTTTTTGGATGTTGGTTAAGGGTTGCTAGTTGCATGTAGGAGAGTGGCTTTCATGGTGGGGTTGGTGCCTAAAGTGGCTGCCTGGATAACCCCATGGAAGTTGTAATCAAGTGATAACTTAATAATTTATCTAGGTGGGTTGGGCAATAATTCACATAACAAGATAAGTATGATGCCTCACCCATGCCTTGAGTGCTCTCACAGGCTAAGGATGGGATGAGAAGGCCTGGTTGGCAAGGTCGACCTCCTTATCTCCATGAGAGGATGTATCGGCTCCGCATGTGTCACCCTATGGGGCCAGTGCCTAGTGAGAGGTTACCAGGATAACCATAGATGGGGGCCGGTTTCTAGTGAGATATAGCCTGAATAACCCATGCTAGGACCATGCAATGACACTCTCCCTACTGCAGCTTAGTTACTTCCTCTTTATCTTTTATTGTAGCCTCTAGAGTATCGACTTGATGATTCAACTTGTCTTGATGATTTGACTTATTTTGATGAATTGACTTGTCTTAATGATTTGTCTTATCTTGATGAATTGGCTTGTCTTGAAGATTTGTCTTATCTTGATGGTTTGTCTTGTCTTGATGAATTGACTTGTCTTAATGATTTGTCTTATCTTGATGAATTGACTTATCTTAATGAATTGACTTGTCTTAATGATTTGTCTTATCTTGATGAATTGACTTGTTTTGAAGATTTGTTTTGATGATTTGACTTGTCTTGAAGATTTTTCTTAATGATTTGACTTGTCTTGTTGATTTAACTTGACTTGAAGAATTGACTTTTCTTTATGATTTGAGTAGACTAGATGATTTGTGATGATCTAAGTTGTTTGTGTCAAACCTTTATCTGTTTTCTTGTATCCCTTGACTTAGTGGAACCTCATTGTTATCTCCTAGCTCAGAGGGGTGGACCTTAGGGTTCCACATGGTTGGGTGGAAGAGCTTAATCCATTGGTTTTCTTGGATGTACTGGTTCGAGGACATTGCAGAAGTGTTTCCAGTTCTAGATTTGTTTTGCATCTTCAGAGTTGTAGTATACCTTCATAATTGTATTATATTGTTGTATATTGTAAACCGATGTGATCGATCATGTAATCTTGTATTTGAACCTTTGTAATTATTCATCTCTGCAAATGAATGATGTAAATCCTCTTCTGTTGTATTATAATGTATATCACTTGTATTGTTATAATTTTATGTTTATCTGATGCAGTTATGTTCCCTAGAGGTGTTAGCTGTTCATTTTATTTAATGTTGTTAATAGTGTAATTAATGATTAATGCATTTACTTGCTTCAAAAAAAAAATATTTCTGTAAATTTTGTGAAACGCCCTGCCATGAAACTCTAGAGAACAACACATTTAAGCTATATGCAACAGGATAATTTTTTTTTAAAAGATAGAAATAACAAAGTAATATTAACACATCTTTTAAACTAATGACTTGTCCTCTAAGATAACATGGTTGCATTACTTGACAAAACAATTAACATAATTTAACACACATCATGAATTAACATCAGTAAATCATTGTAAACCTAATGCACTAAATCAATAAACATTTACATTTACATAACATCATATAAGTATTCATCAGGATCTAGTACATAGTTACAATTTCTCCTGACATATAAATACAACATTACATTGTTACATTATCATCTTCTGAATACATATGAATACATACATTATGAATAATTTGATACACAAGATAGTACATGAGCATAAATAACTGTCTTTATAGACTGGTACAAGGTTTGAATCTGCTACAGGAGTTACAACCTTCTTGCACATGAACAAAGGCAAGGAAAAACCAATGGAGATAAGGCACATCCACCTGACCATGTGGAACCCTAAGGTCCACCCCTCGTGCTAGGAGATAACATAAGGTCCCAAAACATCATACAGTCAGGTAGACCATTGCCTAACAGGAACAAGGACTCAACATGACTCCATCACAACACATGACAACATCACAACACATGACAACATCATAAGCAACTCAATATCACGTCCAGAAGCAACACACGATGAATGGGGAGAGTACAACTAGGGAATGCTAGGCTACGGTAGGAAGAGTGTCATCGCATGGTCCTGACATGGGTTATCCTGACAGCCTCTCACTAGGCGCCAGCCCCCATCTATGGTTATCCTGACAGCCTCTCACTAGGTGCCGGCCCCATAGGGTGACTCATGCGGAATCAACCTTCCTTTCATGAGGACAAGGAAGTTGATCTTGCCAACCAGGCCTTCTCTACCCATCCTTAGTCTAAACAAGCACTACAGGCATGCGAGAGGAAATCCAATTATCTTGTTAATGTGTAATTTACCCTTTTCCCCCAGTTCATTTTTAGGTTTTCACTTAATTAACAACTTTCAATGGGTTATCCTGACAGCCACTTTGGGCGCCGGCCCCACATTGAAAGCCACTCCCCTACCTGCATCTAGAAACCCTAACCATCAAGCAAGACAATGACTATCATACTGATAAGTATATATAAACAATGCAAGGCATTTACCTTCTTGCGTACAAAACATAATCACAATGACCAACCTGTACATCATTGTCCCAAATCTTTCAATTAACCAATCGCAATAACCATAACAACACATATCCAGAGCAAGGTATGGGTCATCTTGCTCGCACATCTCAACCATGAACAAAAGAGTTTCTCATTACGATTTCTAAGATCTCCCCATTACAATACTACACACAATCTTTATATCAACACATCCTTGAAGGAGATTTAAACCCATCATAATATATTCACAACACAGTATGTACATCATCACACATTATTGTTTACCAAGACCCACATACATAGACAAGAGAAATCATGTTCTTACAACATCTTCATTTCAAGACAACTATGAACAGAATACATACAACCAAATCATATTACCTTATGCCTCTGGAACCTAAACTTGACAGTTTACACATAGACCAACTCACATGAAAATTTTTCTTGCAATAAGAGATTTCAGCTAATCAACTCATTGACAACATAAATTCTTCTTATTGGAGCAATTCAATCTCTTAGTTATCCTGTTACCTATAAGTTTTACTTATGAGGCTAAATTTTCAAATACATTGTTATTTAACCTAATTCCAACCTTTCAATCCAATTTCAACTTAACAAAATCATTATGAAAAGATATTTACAAAATCAATCAAACTAGATTAAATTTCATCTACACTAATTATTTTGTCATATCCAATTACATTTAATCGTATTAGCAACTAGATTCAAGTTATATCTTCACCAAGGATTCATAAAACCTAGGTCTAGTTTAATTAATATTAATTCTATCATCAATTATATATAAATATAACCGTCAATCTAATACATAGGTAAGATCAATTACAAATGCTTATAGATCAAATACTAATTACAACATATATAAATCCAAACCCGTTCATCAAATTCCTAAAAACCATTATAATAAAATTAATGCCATATTACAGTAAATATATGATCATAAAACATTTGTATTAAACTATAACAACTATATTTCTTTTATTTCATAATTAAATAATCTAAGCATATATTTATATATATTTATATGATATACAGATGTATTTATATGTGTGTTTATGCATAGATGTGTATGTTATCCTTAATCTCCAGGTAAAATTTGGTTAATAAAAAATAATAGAACATTAATTTACCACTTTTGTTGAAGATGAGGCGTAAAATTGCTATTGTTTGTTTGACCATTAAAATGGATGATATTTAAATAGAATGATATGCCACACCCTACAATTGGCGGTGGCTTCTTAAATTTAGTTTTCAGTATTTGCTACTTAACTACATAAGTTTTTCAGTCTTTCTACTCAGAAAGACTAAGTTGTGTGGAGAAAGATGGGATGAATTGGTATTAAAAGAGGATCGGGATTTGGTTGTTTTGGTAATGGATAGTTTGCCAATATCATTTGATCCCTTGTTGTGTTCCTACACTTGATTGCGGAGATTTGAGAACTTGTTTTTGAGAAGTTGACAACTCTTCTTTGCAAAAGGAACAGAGGCAAAAACAATTAGAAGTAACAACTTCAAACACAGGAGAGAGTGCCTTCAATTTATGAAGGAAGAGTAAAGGTAAACAAAATAAAACAATTAACTCATGAGGTGAATCTTCAGAAAGCAGTAATTCATCACACAGATCCAAATAGAAGTGTTTCTATTGTAATGAGTGAGGACACTTGAAAAATGATTCTCAGAAGAGACAACAAGATCTTCCAAGCGGTCAGAGGAGGACAAGCAGGGAACAGAAGTGATTTTGCATTTGTCGCATCACCAAAACCAAATTCTACACCTTCTGCCAGTGCCAAAGGTCATTTTAGAACAACGAATGGCATCCATCGATATGTAAAGGAAAAGGAATATAAGCTCAAAATAACATGTACGTGAAATGTAGAAGCATATGCAAGGCACAAGTACTGTTTGATAGAACGCAGCAAAATGGATGTCTTCTCACGAAATACAATGGTTGTAGGGTTTTCACAAAATGGACTCGTTAAAAAGGCTTTAGAAACTTATAAGCAAAGCAACTGGTAGGTGTAAAGCCATATTTGACTAACTTTGCAAGCATCCTCCCTACGTGTGACAGAATGGGAGTTTTAGAATGGGTATAGGCATCCATCAATGCAAAAAAGGATAGAGGAGTTTTGTCAGATGCCATAGTCACAACTTCTAGCCTCTGGAATTCAAGTTTGACCACTGGCTATCTTGGGGCCGTTCTAACTTTATCATTAAAATACCTGATAAAGTTGTGCTAGCTAAATGGAGGCATTTTCTAGGGGACTGGAGATGACATACGAATATAAGCTTGAGTGTGTTACAACGATTAGTAGATTTGAGTGTTTAACAAGTTCAAATCGCCTATGAACAATGAAGGAGCGGACTAAATTCCCTCTTAAAGGGTGTCCTAACACTATTGGCCCACAATAATTGGATATTATGTAGAGGAGCTTCATGTGGCTGTGCGTAGTAATCAATAGGTGCATCTCCTTCTTCATCTGGTCCTTTTAACAAAGTGTAGTGAGATTAATTAATGAAAACTGAAGACATTTTATAATTGTAATTGGAGTGTCTATGATCTACTTGTCATGAATCTAAACTACCATTTGCAGATTGAACATGATATTATCAAGGACTTATAATGCCATTGCATTGTAGAGATAGCATGCCTATCGCTACCTACTATAGAGCCACTTATTGCAAATAAAACATACTTTACTAAACCTAACCCTAGCACCAATTATGACAGATTATAACCTTCATACTATAGCATATGTAGTCTATGAAATTTAAGCAGCTATAACACAATCTCAATTCCAAATGCATCACCATTTCTATGGCACACCAGTCATACATATCTTTACAATGACATTGTTTTAGATTAAATCTTGAATATGTTTCAAAACTTTGGTTCTTCTCTCAAACTCCTACACAGAAATGACATGAGTGGTGAGGTTTAAATAGCTAGGAATCTGATGAATGATAGAGGAATTAAAACGATCCCTGGGTGCGGATGGGTTTATGGCCATACAATTGTATTTGCTAGCCAAAGAGGAGGCAAATTACATGCAAAGGAAAAAAAAAGAAATTCTTTGCACATTTGATGGATATCAGATCGCATCAATGGCCACAAGCACTATGCATTGGTGAAGGAAAAACTATGATCACAAATTAAATATGAAATGGATTCAATCCTACATAAAATATTCAACAAAACATTCCATTTGAAAATAACGAATCATCCAACTTCATCACAGGCAGATTTAAGAATCAGAGAAAGAGGTTAAAGACATAGTGGAACCTAGTTACAGTATCAAGCTTATTGAAAAAATGAAATCAGATTCAAATGCTGTAAGTCCAAACTTCTCCCCGAACCTTCTCCTCTGTTCTTCCCCCCCCCACCCTCATGCTTCCCTTACCGCCAATTTTCTATCCAATCTACCAGCAACCACCCCAACTACCATGCCTTGTTTTTATAACCTTGAATCATAATATTATGCACTTTATTTAAATTTATAAATACCCTCAATTAAATCAATTTAATAATAGTAATAAAATAATTCATATTCAAACAACTTTAAATAATTATTTTGAACTAGGTAATTATCAATTACCAATTCATTCTTATTAAATATTAATAATAATAATGAGAATATTATATAACCTTATTAAATATTATAGTGGATCAATATTAGTATGACTATATAATGAAATATAGGCATACAACCTAACCCACTGAGTAGGACAGCCGTTAAAAGCCAAATCAACATGTTCACAAGCCAGGCCAAAACACACTTAACCAACAAGCTCCATCAAATAAAAATTAATTGCAAGACCTGACATACTGATAGAACTGACAGGTTGAACTAGACATGTCATGCATCTTGATCGAGGATGATGACTTGGGATGTGGGACCTTAAGTTATCTCTAAAACAAATTATCCATTGGGTTTAGGGCACGCTTCGACTTGTTAATTTAGGTGGAGTCGATGCCTGATACCTGCATCCTGCAACAAATGACACAATCAAGCATGTATAGCTACACAAAAGCTGACACTAGGTGAAAAAGGAATCATAACATCATAGGGCACTCGCAAGTGAGTGATGCGACATCGTCCTTTCCACATCATATCAATCTAGATTAGATAACACATAATCATAACCAAATCGAATCCACCTCATTATCTGAACAGAACCATACACTAAACATATAGGTGCATAAAATTGAATAAGTCTCAAAAGTACCATCATAACAATTAAATCTAACAGAATCAGTCCATGAGATCCATTCTAACATATAACAATTGTAGTAAGATCGACATCTTAATCATTAGAATACAAAATAATGTCAAAGCCTACGTTATCAGTGTCTCAATAGAGATTATCAATAAAACACATTAACTATCATATGAAACCACACATGGATGAAACATCTATCTATATTGTACAACATCAATTGTTTACCGTACCTTAATTATTCTTGTTATTATACCTTCATATTCATGCGCCTTGATCAGTTCACCTATACATCCAAGGTGGGAATGGAGGGGCACTACATTTTGCACTTGTTAGTCTAACGCTCTAGGGTTGCATGATGGGGTATCACAGGCCTTGTTCCTTAGAAGGATGCCACTCCCTCCACATTTAGCACCAATGTTGCCTCAGTTTGGTGCCAATTGGCCTGGTGCCAAACCTTAACTTCACATTTGTCAAAACCCTAGATGCAAAAAAATGAAAAAATCAACTAGATTAGGGTTAGATCACATACCTGCTCGCTAGCTACTAGCGATCTCATGTAGGAACAAACAATCTCGGACAAATGCTCAAAACTTGGGAAGAGTAGGGTTGCCATCTCCTCTTCTTCTCTCCTCCAAGTAGGCTCAATGAGTGCAAATGTGGCACTTTGGGCCCACTTTTTCTATTTATAAAGGGCCATGTTATCCTCCAACACACTTTTTCTCCCCCAGGGTACAAATTTTAACCTTTTTCACCTGTTTTTCTTCCTGCCAACCTATTTTTCCATCCTCTATCCATTTTTCACCTTTGTTTCTTCTTTTCAAGAGCTCACCTAATTTTTTTTATTTTTTCACTCGACCTCTCAAGGGGGCATCCCCTATCCATTCCATTCCTTCCCAGCAGCCGGGGCAAAATTTATTTGACTTGATGCCATATCCCTACTAGGCCACAATGTCATATCAAAGAGGGGAAAATGTAGACACCTCTTCTAATTAATTAATTAAATTGTTATTTAATTAATTATTCCTTCCAACACCTGATTATTCATCATTTCACCCCTAAAATTGAATTAATTTAATTTAATTCAATGGTTCAATTTACTAACATTATCCCAATTAATTAAATAAATGTGCAAATATTTATTTGATTAATTAACCGATTTCATTAAACCCAATTAATTAGAAAAATTGTGTTTATCTAGTTAATTTAGCCTATTAATCAACCTATCCCTACCCTAGTTAATTAAATACCTATTATTTAATTAGCTAGTCTAACCTACCTATCCTCTAAACCTAAGATTAATTAAAGGAATCTCTGTTTAATTAATCTTAACCCCTAATTAACCCACTCCCTAATTTACTACAGCCATATTAATTAAACTAATCACCTTGATTAGTTTGGTCAAATCCTTTTTAACACCCTCCCCACATTTCTCAAATAAAAAATTATTCTTTATCCCACATAAATCAATTTTTTATATACTCTCGTCATAAATCTCATTGATAACCTCTTACATCACCTACCTTCATTTATGAGAACTCTTCCCTAAATGAATTTTTAATTCATTTCTAATCCTCACCTCTTCCTGAAAAGAATTTTTAATTTCTTTTTAATCCATCTCATCTAATCTCATTTAATGAACCCCTCTTCCCAAGATGAATTAAAAATTCATCTTTATTCTCATCCCTCCATTTTTTGTGATTGAATCTAAGCCCTCCACCTCACATTCATTCTCATCCATTAATCTCAACATCAAATCTCAACTCTTGGATCAAATCCCCCTCCAAAATGCCTAAAAATAGAGCCTCTCCCAAGCCATTTAATCATCCACAATTTGAGCAAAGTTATTATGCCAAATTCTCTCCATCTCTTCATCAATTGAGATAGGTTTTAATGATTTGTAGTCTATTTGAGAGAATTTCACATATCAAAACCATGGGTAAAGCTAGAGTGTTTGGGTGTAACACTCTCCACCTTACCTAGGAGGAGGAGATCACTTTGGAAGTATAAAGTTTGTGTTTTTATGCATTCATTTTGTGTTTTACCTTCATTTTGTTTTCCTTTCTCTTAATTAGTATTTGTTTTAAAGGTAGATATTAAATTGTGTTCAAAGCTCTTTTAACTCTTACCCAACTAGAATAACATTGTCCCATTTATTTTTTTCAAATCAAAGTTCACTATATACTTATTGGAGCAATGTGCTCCAACTAAAAGATAAATTGTAAACTAGGAGTATATATTAGTAACTTTTCTTTCCAGCAAGTAAAAGATAAATTCTATTAATAGAGTAATATTAAATTCTATTAATAATGGAATATTATTAGCAACTTTTCTTATTAGATTACTTTTTATTCTAACAAAATAAATACGCAGAGGAATATTATTTTATTATTATATAGCTTTTTTGGTATATCTATATATACACATGCTTGCCACTTCATTTTTTAGGTATTATTTGAACACTAAACTTTCAACAAATAAGCCAAAATATTTAATCTTCAAACCTCAACACTATACATTAATCACAACCCTGGCCCCTAATTATTTAATTTTTCAATAATTCAAATCTATAAATCATTTGAGATTACAATAAATAGATGAGGATACGATGAACTATGATCACTTGAGATCAAATAAAATGTGCCCATTTTGTGTGACAATCCCCTCTATATATGTATTACAAATAAATGAATAACAAGGTTAAGGGAAGATCTTACCCTTTAGTTTTAAATGAAATAAAATTAGTTTTAAATGACATAAAATCATTTTTAATTGAATTAAAACAACAATGGTCATTTACATTTATATCTATATATAGAACTATGGTTCGAATTAGGATTGGGTTTAGGGTTAGATTTAGAAATAGAATTAGGGTTAGTATTGGCCTAAATGTTAGGGTTAGGATTATAGTTAGAATTAGTGTTAGAATTAGGGTTAGGGTTTAGGTTAGAATTAGGGTTAGTATTGCCCTAAATGTTAGGGTTAGGATTATAATTAGGGTTGGGCTTAGGTTTAGGTTAGAATTAGGATTACAATTATTATTACAATTAGGTCTAGAATTAGGGTTATGTAACTATGGTTAAAATTAGGGTTGGGGTTAGGTTAGAATTGGGGATAGAATTAGAAATTAACTAGATCTAGAGGTAGAATTAGGGTTAGGGTTGGAACTAAGGTTAGGAATAGAATTAGGGCTATCATTAGGGTTAGAATTATGGGTAGAATTAGTGTTATAATTAGGGTTAGGGTTAGGGTTGGTGTTAGAATTAGGGTTAGTATTGGTCTGAATATAAATGCATTAGAATACTTCATATTATAAGTTTGTCTTATGATGTCAAATGATGTTGTTGAACAATTACTCCATACCAAATGGTTTTATCTATTAATATAAATTTGGGAATTAATATTGCACCAATGAATGCATTTGAAATGACCCAACCCTAACCCTAACACTAACTTCAATGTTAGAATTAGGGTTAGGATTAGGTTAGAATCACATTTTGGTTATAGATAAAAATAAGGTTAGAAATAGGGTTGCATATAGGCTTATGATTAGGGTTAGAATAATGATTATAATTAGAATTATGATAGAAATTCTAGGGTTAGGGTTAGAATTAGGGTTAGGTTTAGTGTTAGAATTAGGGATAGGGTTAGGGTTAGAATTGAGGTTAGGGATAGAGTTAGAATTAGGGTTATTAAATTAGGTTAATCATTAGTGTTACAATTAGGGTTAGGGTCAGGGCTAGACTTATGGTTAGAATTTAGGTTAGGGTTAGGGTTAAAATCATAGTTTGAATTAGGATGAAGGTAAGGGTTAGAATTAGGGTTATGGTTAGATTTAAAATTAGGGTTATAGTTAGGGTAGAATCAGGGTTATGATAAAATTAGGGTTAAGGTTAGAGTTAGGATTAGGTTTCCTATTAGAATTAAGGTGGGATACTATTAGAATTGGAGTAAGAATTAGAGTTATAGTTAGGGTTATAATTCAAATTAGAGTTAGGGTTAGAGTTTTAATTAGGGTTAAGGTTAGTATTAAATGTACGGTTAGGGTTTGAGTTATAGTCAGGCTTAGAGCTAGAGTTTGGGTTAGGGTTAAAATTAGAGATATGTTTAGGGTTAGAATAAGGGTTAGGGATAGGGTTAAAATAAGGATTAAGGTTAGGGTCAGAATTATAAATAGGGTTGGGATTAGGGTTAGGTTAGAATTAGGGTTATGACTATAATTAGAGTTAATGTTAGAATTAGAGTTAGGGTTAGGGTTACAATTAAGGTTAAGTTTAGTATTAAGGTTAGGGTTAGGGTTAAAACTAGAGCTATGTTTAGGGTTAGAATAAGGGTTAGGGTTAGGGTTAGAATTGGAGTTAGGGTTAGGATTACAATTAGGGTTGGGGTTAGGGTTAAAATAAGGGTTATGTCTATAATTAGAATAGGGGTTGGAATTGAAGTTAGAATTAGGGTTAGAATTATAATTAGAATTTGGGTTATAGTTAGAATTAGGGTTAGAATTACAATTGGAATTAGGGTTACAGTTTGAAAAAGGGTGACAATTAGAATGAGAATTAGGGTTAAAACTAGGGTTAGGGTTATAATTTTGGTTGTAACTCTAACACTAACCCTAACTCTAACCTTAATTCTAACCCTAGTTGTCACCCTAACTCTAATACTAATCAAAACCCTAATTATAACCTAAACACTAACCCTAACCCTAATTTTAACCTGCAAGTCTAATCCTAAATATAATATATAATTTTAAATATGATATATTATAATAATAATAATAATAATAATAAATTTTATCAGTAAGGATGCTAGGCATCATAATATATTATATAAAAATATTAAACATTTTTACAATAAGAGGGTCTAAAGACCATATGTTACAAAGAAGAGCATATCTAAAATTGTTCATAGATTTTCAAATACATAGTCGAGCCAAAACTAAGCCAAAAAAGACCAGATTAAACATAAACTTTACAGATTCATAACATTAAGGTTTGTCACCTTAAATCCATGGAACCCTATTGGTTCAACATATTTATCATTCAGAGAGTCACCTTGAAGAATAAAGGGAGCAGGACATTGGAAATGAACGAAAAAGGTCCAAACATTGTAAACATATTCAACTCTCTCCTTTTTTCCACTTCCAAATTACTTCTTATGTGCACACATAGACCAGTCAAGATGATCACTATTATTATTCTAAATACTGGAAATCGAAGTCTGATAAACATAATTAATAGACCAAACAAACAAACCTCTAATATCTACCGCTCCTGAGTAGAGATCATAATTTGCAAATGTAATATGTAATTTGTCTGCTAGAATTAGGAAATCATGAACAAAATTCTCTACCAAACCCTTAACCATGTCAACATTCTGGAACACATCCATAGCATTTGATAGAAAATGTGAAACCAAATGAGAAGCATAACAAACATTAAACTATAAGAGGAAATCTTTACCGTAGACTACCTTCAAATCCTCTTCAACATTGCCATCATGAAGCTTGGAAGCCCTTCACAACCCCCTGGAATCTATGCCACCATGGATAGGTTGCTCCCAAATTTGAATTGGAAGGAGAAGCTAGGAATTCCTGGGAGTCGTCACCTCGCCAGAACCTTAGAACAAAGATAGTAAAGATAGATGCAGATACAATCCAATCTAGAGATAAAAAGGCATCTCACATGAGCCATAATAAAAGTCAAAGTCCTTGAGAATAGACGAGAATAAATATCATTGCACAAAATAAGGACCAACAACATTTCACTTGCCTTGAAACCTTTCACTACACATGCTTTGTACCAATGAAGGCCATTAATAAAACCATGTTGTCATGTGTGATTTATAGCCACATAGATGAAAACAATAATAACTTCCATTCTTTGCCTCGAGGGAGAATGGAAACAACCACCTATGAAGAGATACAATGCATAACTGTAAAATGTAGACAAACCATGACAACACATTGGGAATAAAGTCATGTGGCAAAAAACGTGCTAAAGAGAAACACTAAAAAGTTAGGAAAAAGGTATCATTTCTCTCACAAGGAGAGAAAGATTAAGACTTATAATCAGCTTTCAAAAGATCCAATAATAAAGGATAATTGGAACATGAGTCTTGATCAAATTGTATAGAACCCTTTGGAAGCAAACAAGCCAAGTTAGCTAGGTAGTTGACAACTTTGTTTCCTTCTCTAAAGGTATGAAGGCATTAAAATCATGAAAATTTTCAATCAAAACCTAGGCTTGATCAAGAATATAACTAATTTTCCAATTATTTCCATTTTTCCTTTGAAAATCCTAAATGATAATTTGTGAATCTCCTTCCATAATTAGTTTTTTAATTCCCAAAAGAGATGCTATCTTCATCCCAAGAAGAAGGGCTTGGGCTTCCACTTAATTATTGCTCCCATCTGTTACTCTCTTTGCTTCAGCACAAATAAGCTACCAATGTTATCTCTGATCACACAACCTACACATGAGATTCTAGGATTACCCTTGGATGCTCCATCAAAATTCTCTTTACACCAATTAGGAGATGAAAGAATCTAAAAAATTGAATTGCAATATTTATGTGAAGTTGAGGAAGACTTGATCATACTACCCTATGCTATTACCTTAATCTTTTTCCATTCATATAACATCACATCATCCCATTGTGTAAAAATTGAGCTTCTATCTTGAAACATAACAATTTTTGATATGGAGCTCTTAATTTTATATATTTCATCTTCAATTTGGATAGCTTGCTTTTTGAAGATCCTTCTATTCCTTTCTAGCCACACATTCCAAATCAGGATTGAAGGAGAAATTACCCACATAGCCAGAAACATAGTATTTTTGAACAGGACCAGCCAACTTTGGAAAAAAATAATGAGAGAATCCATTAGAGGAGCATACCAATGAAGTTTTTGGCAAAGTCAGGTCTAGCACTGCATAGCAAAAGGATATAACAAAAGTAAATTATTCATTGATTCATCTTTAGAGTCACACAGAATACATTTGAAAGGACCAGCAAAGTTAAACTTGGTCATCCTATCTCTAGTTAAAATCTTGTTTTTAAGAGCTAACCAAGCAAAAGCACTTGCCTTTGGTAAAACTAATTTCCTCCAACAAAGATAATCTGGCCACCCACAACACTTTATATTATTAGAAGTGAGAGAAATGTATCCTTTTTTGACTGACTAAGAACTTGATTTAGAAGGACACTAGAATAACTTGTCAGCCAACGGAGAGAAGAAAACTTTTCTTTGAATAAGAATTTCCTTAAGAGTATCCTTCTTTTCCCTCGAAGTTAAGACCAGAAAAATCTTTCCACTCAACCAAGTTCCCAAGAGAGACAACATTATTGTTGAAATAATCCTTCACATGAATACCCCAATGAAGAGAGAGTACCTTCTTACCCTCTGATAACCCCTGTATAGATTCCAATTTCAAATAACCATTCCAAGAATCTTCCTAAAAAAGAGCTCTTTCCCTATTATGAATAGTCTAGGAGAGATAAGGAAGAATAACTTCTCCACATCTAATAATGAAATTCCATATCCTAGACCCAAGAGGAGAATTGACTACTTTAAAAATTCTTTCAGGCTCTTGGGAATCTAGATATTTAGCTCTTGGACCACTTGAGATGGGGTTTTTCATACATTTGCCATGCTAATTTTGCTCCAAGAGCAAGATTATGGGCTTCTATATTTAAGATACTAGCACCTCCTTCCTTTTTTGGAATGCAAATTTTATCTAACGAAATGAGAGGTGTCATGCCCAAAAAAAACATGGCCAATGCACACAAAAATGACTGATTTTTTTTTTCAATAGCTAACCCCAAACCCTACAACAAGAATACATATATATTATTGACACCTCAACAACTGAAGAAAAAGTACCACTACACATGCAAAAAGGACATATAGGTGACACATATACACACATAGAGACATTGCTTAATCCATCCATGAGACAAGGGTAAAATGTACCCAAAGTGACACACCCCTCCCAATGGACTCACAATATGACTAATTGTTACAAGGAGAACTATCATTCCAATTACTAGATAACCAATGTATGTATTGTGATGAAACACCCATACTAGGGGATTATTTACTATAGGTAAATGACAATAGCTGAAAAACAACACATTGCCTCAATAACTAGGGTAAGATAAGGAGTTAAAGTTTTCAATGGTACAAGAGGTAAATTATAATTATACTTCTATAACAATTTATATTTATTCCAAATCCAACCTTTTAATACCTTAACACCTACTTAAATGATGGTGACAATATTGCATTAAGGAAATAATATATCTATTCTAAGCCGAATATTAATAACCAAATACATGTAAGATTATTCTACTAACCTTAGATGATTTACTAATTACTTTATTTATTTTCATCTCCCATTCTTCCTAAAATTAATTAGTTTGAAACGTTACATGAGGTATAAAAAGAAGTGTAAGATGAGATCAACTGACCAATTAAATATCTCACTTATAAATAATTTCACTACACCCTAATTAAATTCTAACTAATGACACAGACTTCCCAAAAGTATGAAACATACTAATTTGATACCTCTAAGATAAATATGATCAAACCAGAAATGTGACCTCTTATATAAATAAACATCTTATGAAATATACATTTCTTTCCACTATTAAGAAATTGCCCAATTCTGGGAGACCAAACTAAAAATTAAATATTAAAACCTAATTTAGAAATTATCATTTCCTTGATAACAACTATTACCCTCACATACCACTATGTTTTATTTTTTTAAATGTTTTCTTTCCAAACAATAGCCCTACAAATTTTAGAATAATAATAAAATTTATCTTTCTTAAATAATTTTTAGAACTTAAAGATAATTCCTAATAAGAGGCTAATTTTTAAAACTTAAAGATAATTCCTAATAAGAGGCTATCTTTTATTTCAAACGATTTATTAGTGAGTTTTTTTTTCTAATAAATTAGGTACTCACACATAAAAGATAATAGTTTTACTAATATCTTTTAATAAGAGTGGATCGGTCTCATTACTTTATTTCACAGTCTTTAACTTGATTTATTCTTATAACATCGAATGAAATATGATTCCCCTGTGTTTTAAGGAATCCTAAAGCGAGAACATCATATTGGTTGCCCTAAATGTGTAATTGTGACTGTAGTGGCAAGTCGGAGAGAAAGGAAATGGTAGTGGCGGCCATGGAAGAAGTTGACCAAGAGAGGGAGGAGTTGAACAGGGTGACCTCATGCAGGACTGTGGCAAACAATCGGCAATAAAACAAAGATGCAAAAAGAGATCTATTCTACTCACATTCATAAGGCAAGTATTTGTTTCTTTCACAATAAACCAATTTCACAACATACAAGTCCCTGGAACTTCAAATCAAACACAATATGTAACACAAAAATTAAAAGGAAAGAGAGCTTACCTCTCAAGGTAAGAAAGAAGAAGATTAAAGACTCTTCTTCTCCTTCCTTCCCACTTGAAGTCTCTCTTCCAACCTTTCATACTACCCTCAATAGAAAATCCTTTCCTCCAAAAAATGAAAAGATGAAAAATAAGAATAAAGCAACAACACTCCCCCACCAGACCAAAAGAATGAGCTTCCATATGGGAGTGCCATCTCCATTTTCTTTGAGCAGAGCCCCCTACCTTTTATGGGTGTTTTCTCTTTTCAAGCACTCCTAATATACACCACAAATCCCCAAATACAACACACACCCTTCCCCAAGTACCCTACCCATAAGTACTTGGGTTGGGGTCCCAAAAATGACTTGACAATACAAAAATTCAATTTTTACACTCATGCAAAGTTGGTTGGGAGTTTCCATCCGAGTTTTACACTTATACTCTCACTTAAACACATAACGATACAAATAGACACTAACCCTATTGAAATAAAGTTACAAACAAAATAAAATATAATAAGGACAGTTAATACAATAACATTGAACATAAACACTACATACTTTGAAATAAAATTCAATAGGAAATAAACTACAATAGACACTTAACATGATAACATTATACATTAACACTAAACATTTTGAAATGAAGTTAGAAATAAAATAAAAGAAAATACATTGGAGACACTTTACACAATAATGTGGTCCACACTTAATCAAAATACACTTGGAGACTACAAGGCTCCATAAAATGGAGTGGAAATGTCAATTTAGGGCACCTAATGATTCCCCCTTGGTGTTATAACCACCTGTGCACTTAGTGAAACATTAGTATGCTTATATATATAGCCAAATAGAAAATTATACATGAAATCCATTTATTTGCTAATTAATTCAATCAACTTCATGTACCTTGGAAATGGAATTCGTATAACTCACATGTCAACAACTCAACATAAACCAACATCAAAGATTAGTAAGGTTCTAACCCTCTATTTAACATTATAAAACTCAATATCTACACTTACAATTTTTTGTAAATTGTTATCTATACTAAATTTGTCATTTATTCAAAATAAAATAAACATTGTCATGAAATAAATTAATGGCATACTAAATATCTATGATGACAACATTATTGATATGAAATCCATGAGTCAAAAGAGTATAAGTTGCATACAAACCCCTAAATGAACTAGAGTTTTACTAGTCATTACCCATGTATAGCATGACCAGGGTTACTTGAAGGTTGGGCCTCACATCCCCCACCCCTAAAAATGGAAATTCTCCTGGAAGTCCCTAAGGTTGGGGTTAAAATACTATCAAACTGTGTTGACAATCCTGTAGATCCTAATTCCACTCATGGTATTTTCTCACCAAGAAGAGTAATACATTAGTAATTCATCAAACTAATTATCAATACAAATGTCATCCTTTCCTTTAAGCTCACTTACTAAAACAATATATCACCTTGCAAACTAAACTCAATCACATAATGTCAAAGTTATAAAATTACTAAATTATATAACCACCTTTTAAATATGGTAGAATTAACAACTAATATGACTTAGGATTAAAAATTTAAGAGACCCAATGCATAATTCACATTCCATCAGGTGTAGCAATGATATCAGATGAATTAATGTGATTAGTGTTAAAATAATACAAGGTCTTCTATCATAGTAAATCTAGGGACAACATTCACATCTTATCATGAGCACACACATTTTCCACACGATGTCTAGAGAGTCATCCAAAAAGTTTCTTCAAGGTTGATTATCACAACACTATACTAGAACCAAAGTCATAGGTTTCATCAAATAAATCCACTAGCTAGAAAATTAGGTTCCACCATAATGGGCAAGGGTGTCAAAATAGCCACAAGTAAGGTAGGGCCTTACAAGAGGTAAAGCTTTCTTCCCTAAAGTATCTAGATTTCCTTTCCACAAAAAGCTCCTAATAATTTTCTGAAAAGCTACAATAACCCCTTTAGGCATGTTTAACACATACATTAGGTAAATTGGAATGACTGTTAAAATAGATCTAATCATAGTTAGCTTCCTAGAGAAAGTAAGCCATCTATTTTTCCAAGTAAAGATCTTATTTCTAATGGAATCTAAAACTCTCAACCATAATTCCTTTCTATTAGCACTAGAGAAAAGAGGAACTCCCAGATGTTGAGAAGGGAGAGTGCCCAACTTATAACCAAGAAGATGACATATTCTTTTCTGGGTTTTGGCATCTGTACATAAGAAAAAAACTTGAGATTTTTGGGGATTAACTTGTTGTCCAGAAATTGCATAATAAGTATTAAGGAATGATTTGATAACTTTAGCTTCTACCAAAGAAGCTCTGCCAAAAAGAAGGGTGTCATCTGTAAAAAGGGAGTGTGTAGCTGATATAATAATAATTATTATAAATATTATATAATATATTATAATAATATATCTAATCTATATTATAATTAATTATAATAATTCTTATAATTATATAATATAGTTAGAATTAAATTTGCAGCTCTGGATGCTACTAGAATACCTATATTTAAAAAATATATTTAAAGTACGCCGAGAGATATCCTTCTTGAGGTGCCTATTTTTTAATCACCAATCCTAACATTAGGCACCTCGAGAAGGATATCTCTCGATGTAATTTAGATATATTTTTTAAATATAGGTAAGCAAGTTACGTCGAGAGGTGTTCCTAAATTCACAACATGGATGGAGAACAAGAGCTGAAAGACTCATAAATAGATTTAGTTTATATGAAATTTTATAAGATTCTTATATTTCATCGAACAGTAGAAATTTCTTATAAAATCTCATAATAATATAATATATACTATGAAATATGTGATTCTATATTATAATTATACTATATAATATAAATAAATATAATATATAATATTATAATGTATATAATTAATATGTGATCACTATCACTCTATGAATATAATATATTGATATAGTTTCAAATAAACAATGGATTAATTAATATAGAAGAAGAATAACTTTAATGTCCACAAGGCTAAAAATAGTATATACATAATAATAATATACATTATTAAATATAAATAAAATATTATATATATATATATATATATATATATATATATATATGTATATATGTATTTATGAGATCGGTTTTACTACTCAGTGACAGGGCCTTTTACCCATAGACTGCCTAGTCTCAACTCT
This sequence comes from Cunninghamia lanceolata, assembly GCA_027924645.1. Lineage (NCBI taxonomy): Eukaryota > Viridiplantae > Streptophyta > Pinopsida > Cupressales > Cupressaceae > Cunninghamia > Cunninghamia lanceolata. The sequence goes on from BSBN01000332.1 coordinate 3,433,233, forward strand.
TGTGGACATTATTAAAAACTTTCATTTCAATGTTTGATGGACCCAAAATTAATAAATAGTCATTGATCTCATCTAATATAACAACTTTTCAAAAGCTAAAATGTACAGGGAATTTCAAATGTTCATTAGGCCTAGAATTACTTTTGGACTATTGAACATTGAAAATGTTAAAAATGGTGAGCAAAGAAATAAAATTGTAGATCACTCCATTTAAACAGTAATATCTAAAACATAAAATAATATATTTATTTCTTCAGGATGATCAAAACATTGTATTACATTGGATTATAAACTTTTTCCCATATAAACTTCCTAAACTACTTACGAGAATGTAACTCCTAATACAACTAAATAAGATTTTATTTATAACAAATAACTTGTTGAACACCCAGAAAATTGAGAGGGGGGTGAATTAGTATTCCCTAAAATTCATTAACCTTGAAAATTTAAATTTCCATATAATGTATTATAGTAGTGGAAAGGAACATAGAAAGCATGCATCAAAATAACACTAGATTTACATGGAAAACTAAAAAAGCGAAAAAACCGCAGTGAGGGTTAGCTCAATATATATATTGCATCTAGTTACATAGTTAGATATAGAATGGTGGACTCACTATCCAAAAGAGAAATTCTCACTCCTAGTGGCTCACTGCCAAAGGACTCACCATCCTAAATAGAAAGACATAGAAGAAAGGGTAGCTCACTGCCAAGCAAGAACTGTTAACAATGCATCTAACCTATGCTGAAGATATAGTTCCACTGAAACTTAGAAAACTGACTTAACACACTTCATTTTCACTACAATCTTATCTTGCCCTTATCTGCATCAAATTTTGCTCACACATACTTAGTTGTCTTGCATCACCACACACCACACAAGATATCTATCTTATATGTTTACTGCAATCAAAAAACACATCAAATAGGTCAGCATAATAGATGTACCATGTGACTTCTTGACCTGTCAGCTCAAAAATCAACCTTATACACTTTGCAGAGATAACCAAAGCATGTAATGCATTAAGATAGGTCGGCATAACCTATAACTACTTCCATAATTCTACTCCATACATAACTGGACTCTACAAAACCTCAAAACTTTTGGGTCAGCACCACTGGTGAAGTAACAATAGAATGAACCAATTGTTTACTCACAATTCAACATGCAGACCACCAAAATGCTTGCCACTTGGAGAACACATATCTCTAACTTCTATAAACTTATTCTCAAAATTGCATAGCAAAATATTCATCTGTGGTGGAATGCAGAGCATTCCAACATACCACTAATACTACCATTATATTGCAATTATAGAGTTTGATACTCTATCAAATCTATCTTCAATTGTGGAGGACTTCAAGCCTTGAAAATTTGGATTTAGACTCCTTCAATATGTACCAAAATTACCTCAGAACCACATGACAAAATTCTTCATAGCAGAGCAATGTAGACCTAAAATATGGCTCACTAAACACTGAAGATTGTACTCCAAGACTTAGACAAATCTGTAAAATAATTGGTTCTTTGGTCTTCTCCAAACCAACACTACTACATCTCTATAATGGGTTTCCATCAATGACAACACCATATACTATCATGCTCTTCAATATCCATCAGTCTCTCCATTCAGATCATGTTGCCAACACATAGACTTCAATGACAAACTTCCAAAAATCTCTCAACAATCTTCCCCTTTGTCATTGATGGCAACACTACTCAAACTTCTCCAATCTTCTCCCCCATTAACATCAAGGGAAAAGGGGCCCTCAATATCAAACTTTTTAGGTGACATGTATAGTTCTCCCACTATAAGATATATTTGTATGTACATGAGACCAGCTCCCCCTTACTACTTCACTCTTATTTATTCAATAATTTACATTTGAGAGACTCCTTTTCACAATGTTATCAAAAAATATACTCCGCATATGTACATTGTAATAAGTAAAATTATTTATATAGAACAAAAATGTACAACTTAACTTGAGGAGGCAAAACTTCCTTGATAATTAGATTCCTTTAATTTTGCAAGATGTGCCTCTAGATCCTTCTTTTCTATTTCCTACTCCTTCTTAGAGAAAGAAAGTACTCTGCATTGATTCTCAAGCTTCACATAGAGTTCTTCACCTTCATCTAGAGAACTAGCTACCGGATTTTGTTTTAGCATTTTCTTCACATCAGCCAAAATTCAGTCAAAGAGGTAAGCCTTGTACTTACTATGTCACATTACTGCATTATTATCTTCTCTTTTTGCTCTTGTAGCTGAAAGAACTATCCATGTAGATTCTCAATTACCAACCTTGTTGTTCCATTTGCATCTCCCATCAGATCATAAATACCAAAGGTATGAGCAATTTGAGACTCTATTGAGTCCATGTGGTTCTTTATGCTCTTAGTGGAAACAAGCCATGTCAAACAATTTATTGAAACAAGGCTTTTGTTTCTCCTAGACACAATCCTAAATATCTTTTAAGTTGCTCTACAACTTACCATGTGAAATAGTGCATTTGTTGGAAACATCTACCAACTTTTGTCATTTATCTTCTCATTATTTCCTTTTCCAACTTCTCTAATCCAATAGAATGTTCCTTAAAGGAATCAATTAGTCATCTTATCTTCTCGACACTAGATAAAGAGTTGTCAACATTTACACTAAAAAGGCTATCTTGCAGTACTTTTACTACTTTATAAATCATTTTAGCACTCTTTTGATGAGTTTGTATAATCTCCTTTCCTGCGGAAGAATGAAATGCATCACCAAGTTGCAGTTTATGCAAGGGAGATATTTTGTCAATGTCAACCTATCCTTGTTGTACAAGGACTTGTAGAAAATATGTTGACACCATTGGTTGAAATTGAAATTGCATATCCAATAGATTTTTTAAAGAATCTCCAAATGCACCAGAGGATTCATCAACCATTTGAGAGATTCCTTCTTCCTTTTTCTTTCTCTTGATAGTCTGAACAACTTTCTCTTCCTCTACATCCTTATCTTCCAGAGGGGGAAGGATTTCATTCTTCTATTCCTTAGATTTCTTTGGGTTCTATTGCTTTTCTTTTTTCTTTTGCTATGTAGTACTTTGCACATCCAAAAGAGGTAGTTCTTGTTCTGCTTGACCATTTTCCTTCTCTAGAATAGTTTTAACATTATCATTTTTATCTCCTTCAACAATATTTTACTTTATTAGAGGAGGGTTATTTGTAATAAAATTTTCTTGTACATTATCTCCAACAGCAGGCTCATTGACTTTCAGAACTAATACATCATGTTGTATTTCATTTTCTTTGATCAACTCCAAAGCTAGATCTGTAACTTTTGGCATTGTTTCATTCTTTAATTTCTCTATGTCTTCCTTGTCCCTGCACATCAGAGTGCTAACTCTCTTTTTTGTTATGAATTCCCTATTATAAATTTGAGCTAATTTAGCTCTATCTTCATCAGTGAGAGAAGAACCAACTTTCTCGAAGGTAAAAGTCCTAATATTTTCATCTTCCTTAATTTCTTTTTATCTTCTTGCACTCAAGAATTCTTTCATGTCATCTAGAAGTTGACTCTCAATGTCATTTAGACCAGCATTAAATTTAACCTGTTAGAATGCACATGACAATTGAGAGGGAGTGAATCAACTGTGTATTAAAACATTAAACCCTCAAAGTAATTCCAAACATCATGCATTAGCAGAATGAAAACATATGAAGCATCAATGCAAACACATTCAAACACATAAGAACACAAGCTTTGCATGGAAAACCTAAGAAGGGGAAAACCACGATGAGGATTAGCTCACACACACACACATATAGATATATATATATACACATATATACATATATATATACATATACATATATATATATATGTATGTATATATATGTATATATATATATGTATATATGTATGTACATGTATATATATATGTATATATATAGATATGTATATATGTATATGTATATATGTATGTATATATGTATGTATATGTATGTATGTATATATGTATATATATGTATGTATGTATATATATATATATATATATATATATATATATATATATATATATATAACAAATAGGCTCACTACCAAAAGAAAGGCTCAATGCAAAGGACTCACTACCTAAAAGGACTCACTATCTAGAAGAGAGAAGAATAGAAGATTGTTACAAAGAGATTCACTATCTCAAAGTAACAGAACAGATCCACCATTGCAACTTCTTTCCATCGGCAACCTTTCGCTCATTGCCTTAAGTAACTTCAAGCACACTGAAATGTAGACACCTTTTGCTTACTACATTCAAGAGTCATAAGCATTTAATCTTACACACAACTCACTACCCTTGATTCACATTCACTTCATCTTATCTGCTTTGCTCTACTCAACTTCATCTTGCATTTATACCATCTACATGTTGCAAGGTGTGCGTCGTTGATCTCCTTGTGTTGTGTAGTGTAGTGCTTGGCTTTGTAACAAGGATTAACCACCTCTCATGGATTCATTAACTCTAGCAAGTATCAAACATTAAAAGGTCAATCTTTTGGTGCAATGACAACCATCTTTCCAACAATTGGTATCAGAGCCTATGTCACAGGTTCAAACCCCTCACTTGTACTGGGGGGATTGTTGCAAGGTGTGTGCCCTTGGTCTCCTTGTGTTGTGTAGCATAGTGTTTAGGTTCATGACAAGGCTTAACCACCTCCCATGGGTTCATTAACTCTAGCAATTGTATCAGGTATTAAAAGGTTAATCTTTTGGTGCAACAACAACCATTTTCCAACACTACAACCAAGACATATCTCAATTAGGTCGGTCCTAATGAAGCGTGTGCACCTCAAACATGTAACACCAATTAGGTCAACACTAAACACTTCCGTGGTGGAAAGAAGTGAAAGTGGACCATGCCAAGGGTTAACTAGGACTAAAATCTGTATCACCAAGCTGCTCATTACATCCACAATCCATGAGGTACCTCCACAAATGGCACTAGTAAGATAGCTTGGAAAAACTTGAGATAATAACCACATTCACGCCTCTCCAAGTCCAAAAACATCATGTGGACCAGAGAGACACTCCACAACATTCTCACACCTTGCCAAAATATTCACCATCATTGGAATCTTCTGCAACACTACTGCAACCACTAGAAACAAAGAATGTCTTTATTATGCATATTAGGATACACTGCCACTGAACATCGACACAAGAACTGAGCTTATGGAGAAACCCATCACAAGAAACTTCAAGGAAAGGTACATATATACTATATAAGCACATTCCCAAATCCATAGAACAAGAAACCTCAATACAGAGAAATGTGGAGCAATCTCATTTCTCCTAGATAGTCTTCTACATAGGTAAACACTCTGTCAAACACATCTTTCACTTCCACGCGATCCGAAACCTAAAACTTTGGATATAACACTTCTAATCAACACTTCCAAACTACACAAACATATCTTCAACTATAAAGAATGTGGAGCACAATACTGAACACACCTCTATCACACTGTACATCTTTATATTCAATTTTTCTCAAAAGCACTTGGAAACCAAGTGAACCATCTATTGGAGGTTGACATCAATGACAACACCAAAAAGTTTCCAACATAACCATATACTTCACAATAGCTTCCTCAATGGTAGCTTTATCCTCATTATTTGACTTAGGATACATTTTTGTTGTCTTTTTCAAGCAACCAGATTCTGAAATATTATTAAATAATGCATCTAATTTTAGAGGGTTGTGTGTATTGTGGTGGTAGATACAAAGTTCTCTTTGTTTGTGAAGAAGGTCTTGTATCCAATCATCATGGAAGCATTTATTACAGGATCTTCAATAGCATTCATAGTTAGGGCATGCTTGTCAAATTTCAAGCTGGTGAGCTTCATTACTACATCATTCTTTATAGATTTTAGTGTCAGAACTGGTCCAATGGAGCATAACTCTATCACAACCCTAATAGCTTCCTTGTTGATTGTGTGTGGAAGATCCAACCACATAAACTTGTCATGAATGTGGCTCAATACATACTTAACCCAAGCATCCTCATAACAAAAAATAAGGAAATTGTTCCACACATCCAGCTTCTTCTCCCTCAAACCCTTAAATTTGGGTTTTAGCTAAAAATCATCATCAGTTAACTCATTTACCTACAATTCTCCCAATTTTGCATGATTATACTCTTCTATTTTTTGTTTGGATATAGATCCTCACATCCTCTATATGCATTATGGCATATTGAATACTTGAAAAAGTGCCTTCTAGATCCATTTCCATGTATTTAAAAGGGTGCTTCTTAAACTTAGGTCTTGGTCACTACAAGACATCAACCACTTGATGGGTATGCATCATGAATCACTTCCAAAACTAGAGTTTTAGCAAGAAATGATAAATACCTTTGAATTTCTACCAGTAGAGTTTCACATAGTAGCTCAGAATTTTTCAAATCACTTCTACTCTATTCTTCAATCTTCAAATGCTCGATCACAAATTAATTAATCATATGAGAAATCAAATATAAAAACCTTTTTAGTGACCTAAAATGTATTTATTGTAGTGGATTAAGTTAGTTTGAAAAGTTGGAAAACCGTTATTGTATCATCACAGACACCTTCAATCACTCCGCAAATCTCGGCAACTTGATATTTTGTATTGGAGATTTCACCAATAGAAAATGCATACAATTCAACATCTGTACAAGTGTGATGAAGATATTAACAACACTCTTTTGAAGGGGACTTAAGGATTTTATGTAAAAATCCCCCTGAGCCAAAGCTCTTTATCTAGTTTCTAAAGGAAACATCTGCACCAAGAGCTAACACAGACGCACTCTTTGTTGAACACACCAGGATACTGAGAGGGGGGTGAATCAGTATCTAAATAATCTTCAATTGTAACAACATCAACTTATCTGGAGTAGATTAAAACTTAATCATTATAGCATTAACATGAACATGAAAGATTAATATAATGCACATTAACATATAACACTAGATATATGTGGAAAACCTTAGAAGGGAAAAACCATGGTGAGGATTAACTCAATATATGAATCTTAAATAACAACTTTGTTTTAGGGATACAACCCAAGGAAGATACTACTCCCTGAAGAACTTTGATTTAGGGTCACTCCCAAGGAAGCTACTACTCCCTGAAGACTTTGTTTTAGAGCCACTCTCAAGGAATCTACTACTCCCTGAAATGAGAACACACTTAAAAAAGATTCGAGTATGATAATCCTTCTAAGTTGTCTAAAAACTGACATTGAAACTCACACCTCTGATGATTGAACTTCTACCTCTTCACACTTTCTTCTAATGATTTGATTAGTCAGACACACTCTACATTTGATCACTATCATAAATATGTCTTCAAGATGAATCAAGACAACATCAACAACTTCTTCTCTTTTTCCTTAGTCGCACATCAACAATGCATTTATTTTGCCTTTTATCTGCTTGCAATCTTTTCAATAAATTTTCAATCACACCTTCCTAACTCAATTTGATTCACTATTTATACATGATTTTACATTGATTACATTACTTTTCAGCTAGATACAACATGAAAAATATATTTACAAGTCGGCCAGACAACACACAATATGAAACATGTAGAAGATAGGTCCTAAATGAAACCACATGTTACACTAGAAAAAGATCCATATCGTGGACATCAACACTTTCTTAACTAGGTAAAAAACATCCTTCACAGCTTCAAACCCCAAGGAATTACATCTGCACACTTTGCTCATTTGAAAATAGGACAACTTTAATAAAAAACACATGAACCTTGAAGCATAATGATAACATCAACTTGAAAACCTTGTCCAGTATTGGAAACAAGAAATATATTCATGAAAACTCTTCTAGATGAGTTCACATGACTCATACAACATCTTGAAACACTCCTTTGCCACCACACACCAAGGAATTGTGTTGTACATCTTCAATCATGAACTCTAGGAACAATTTGTCATCCGAAACACACTGCAACATGCTGTCATTTGAAAAACTAAGTTGTAGACCACCAAGGACCTTGAAACTACAAGGAAGCACGTAATACACATCCATAAACATGTCCTTAAGACTACAAGGGAAATCATTCATTTTTAGAGGAATGCGAAGCATTACAATAGGCCTTCATCACTAGCTTACTCTACCAGAACACATGTTGATACTCTATCATGCATAACTTTCACAGCAAAAAGAAAAATTATTTGAAAACTTGGAATTATCACCTTCACAACATCCTAAACACAAATCTAGAACTACATGGACATATATGAAAATGTAGAGGAATGTCGAGCATTCCATTGTCCTACAAAGAACATCTTCATAGAAGTGATACTATCTTCAAACAATCAACAACAAAACTCTCTTCCACTAATGCAATCATGGAACTTGGATCATACATACTTTAGGCCATCAATAGCATCAACAATACATATGATCATCTTCAGGCTTCTAATTCCCATATTAATATGAACTATATCTTCTCCCTTCTCTTTTTGGATGGGACATAACATCCAACCATGAACACCATCACACCACCATGATAGTGTTGACATCAATGACAACCTAGTGACAGTGTTGACATCGATAACAACCCTAGGAACCATATGTGTAACAATCTCCCCCTTTGGCATTGATGATAACACATCTCTGCTTCTCTCCCCCTTTTACATCAAGGACAAAGGGAAACCACTACCTCAATCAGAGACCACATACCTACACATCATTTCTTTGGGCATGACTTCTTGCAGCAAACAAACTCCCCCTAACATCAGCAACCACTACCTGCTCCCCATGAGAGGTACCCACCATCAGCCTAGGAACAAGATATAACATGAACTCCCCCTAGACAGATGCACCATTATGCATTTGGCAAGGAGGGTTAATTACCCCTAACCTCTGTTGAAGATCCTAAAAATTATTCTTTGCTAGAGCCTTTGTGAAAATATATACTATTTGATCCTTTGTTGGAACATATTCCAACTTCACTTCCTTGTCTACAACCTTTTCTCTCAAAAATTGATACCACATTGCTATATGCTTGGTTCTAGAATGTATCACTAGATTCTTGGAATTATTGATAGCACTTGTATTGTTACACAAGATAGAAAAAGGCTCATCATACAATACATTGATATCCTTTAGGGTTTGTTTCATCCACAACACTTGTGTACAATAGGATGCTGTTGCAATGTACTCTACCTCTACAGTAGATAAGGATATTGAATCTTGCTTCCTGCTCTGCCATGAAACCAAGCTACTTCCTAAAAAGAAAGCACCACCACTTGTACTTATTTTATCATCAACACAACCAACCCAGTTAGCATCAGTATAAGCACTCAAATTAAATACATTACCTATTAGATACCATAAACCATAGTCCAGAGTTCCTTTCAAGTATTTGAATATTCTTTTCATTGCCTTCTCATGTGTTTTGTTGGGATTGGATTGATATCTAGAAACCACACATACTGCATGCATAATATCATGTCTAGAAGTAGTCAAGTACAACAATTCTCCAATCATAAATCTATAGATAGTCTGATCCACCTTCAGAGACTCATCATCTTTTCTCAAGTGACATCTAGTGACCATGGGAGTACTTACTAGTTTTGAATCCTCCATACCGAGCTTATTTAACAACTCTTTGACATACTTAGCTTGAGAAATAAAGATACCAACATCTAGTTGAGTAATTTGAAGTCCAAGGAAGAAAGACATTTCACAAATCATAGACATCTCAAACTCTTTTTGCATCTCATTTGCAAACCTCTTACACATCATCATCTCCACCAAATATGATGTTATCAACATATATTGCAACTATCAATATCATGTCTCCTTCTTCCTTGATATAAAGATTGCTATCTGTAGTACCTTTCTTGAAGCCCTGTTGAAGTAAGTACTTGTCTAATCTAGCATACCAAGCTCTTAGTACTTGCTTAAGACCATAGAGAGAATTTTTGAGTCTACACACCATGTCTGGACCTTCTGATATCTAGAAACCATCTAGTTGTTCAATATAAACATCTTCCTCTAGGTCACAATTCAGAAATGTTGACTTAACATCCATCTGATATACCTTAAAGTTCTTATGAGTAGAAAGAGCAAGGAACATTCTGATTACCTCCATCCTTGCTGCCAGAGAAAAAGTCTCCTCAAAATCAATACCTTCAACTTGTGTGTATCTTTTTCATACTAGTCTTGCCTTGTTCCTTACAACTTCCCCTTCATTCAATTTGTTTCAAAACACCCATTTTGTTCTTATAACATTCTTATTTGCTAGTCTAGGAACCAATTCCCATGACTAATTCTTCTCAATCTAATCCAATTCTTCTTCCATGGCTTTTATCCATCCATCATCCTTGCTGGCATCAATAATCTTTTTGGGTTCCACTTCTGATAACAAACACAAGTTTACTTGCTCATGTATCTTATCAAGCCTTCTCCTTGTCTGTACACCTTCATCTTTATCTCCAGTGATTTGATCTTCTGAGTGGTTCTTCAAACATACTTTGCTAGAGTCTTAGGCATCTTCTCTAGTTCTTGTTCCTTTTCTTCTTTCACTTCCTCTTCTTCATCTATAATGCATGGAAAGATATCATATTTAGAGTACTCTAATTCATATGAGATCTGATACAAGTCTTCATCTACCTTGACATTTCTATTTTTAATGCAAGAGTATCTAGAGGTGTAAGGGCAATCTTGCATCACCCCAAAAAAATGATGATTTAAAATTGTTGATGTTGTTTTTATTTCTTTTCAAAATTTGTATTTCTAGTTTCATAATCACTTGAATAATGATGTAGAACTTTTAGTTTTTCCAAACGGCTAAAAATAACAAACTACTATTTTTAGAAAGTTTGCATTTGGGCACATATGGAAGAAAAAATTTACATGAACCTTCATAATTGAAAAATAAGACCTTTGGTGAAGGAATCGGACAAATGTCATTTGTGAGCTGAAATATATTAAAGTTTCCATTTCCTGAAAAACTCTTGAAAAAGTTTCAAAGTCAAGTTTGAGGCACTAAACGGACTTGTATAGGCCCAAAACTGAGCAAAATTGGCAAAGTGGTTTCTTAGAGGATAGAGAACTCGATGGGATTTCCAGTGCTTTAAATGGCTCATCAATTGGACACCAGGATCAAAAGTTATGGCTCCTGGAAGTTGACCTATTTTTGGAGGGAGATGCAAATTTTGAAATTTGGTTGGAGGCTGCCAAAAAGGGCTATTTATGACCATTTTTTGGGAACCCTTGGTAGTAGTAGAGATAAGGGGTAAAGTGTAGAGTCAAGAAAAGGTGGGAAAATAGAAACCCTAGCAGATTTGGGGCTATAGAAGGCAAATGATTCCAGAGTCTGGAGATAGGAAGCTGTAATGTGTTGCAGCCTATGGAGGATTCATCCTCTAATTGTATTTGAGCTTCTATAATGTAATGTGTTGTCCAAATAAATAAAATAACATTTCTACTTTTTGTGTTCAATTTATGTTGTTGTGAGTTGTATAATCTACCCCCTTCATCAAGTGGCATCAGAGCAAGGGTTCCTAAGTGTGTAGATAGATCACCGACTGTGAGGCAGTTTGCACCAAGACCTGAGGTTATGGGTTTTCTACAGAGAACAAGATTCCTCCATGAAGAAACCATTGTGGGAGAAATACTTTGATGGAAGAGGGTTTTAGAGCCCTAAAAAGGAAAATTGATGCATTGCAAGAGGAGCTACAAAGAGGGTTTGAGCTGAGAACAAGAGAAGAAAGTAAAGATGAAGTTGAAGAAGAGTTATCTAAGGAAGAACAAGAAGTTGTAGGAGATCCTGCAGAAGTTAGGTTATTGAGGGTCATTTCAAAGATTGGAAAGAGACCAAGGATTGAAGTCTCTACCTATTCCAGGAATCTAAACCTAGAAGAGCTTTTTGATTGGATCAATGATATGGAAGAAATTTTGAGTATGAAGATGTGGAAGATCCAGAATGGGTCACGTTTGAAAAAACAAAGTTGAAGGGCCATTCCAGTATTTGGTGGAAGGAGGTCTAGATAGAAAAAAATAGAAGAGGAAAAGGAAAGATTACTAGATGGGATTAGATGGTGGCCAAACTAGAGAAGCAGTTCATTTCTGTGGACTATGAGTTGGAGTTCTTAAAGAAGCTGCAAGGATTGAAGCAAGGTAACAAGTCTATCAAGGAGTATACAAAAGAGTTTTATAAGATTACTATTAGGATAGGCCATGCAGAGGCCAACAAGGAGAAGGTATCTTGTTATATTAATGGGTTGAGGCCAAGTATTCAAGAGGAGCTGAGCCTAGTCAGAATGACCACCATAGAAGATGCGTGTCAGTTTTCCCTAAAGGTGGAAGAGGAGATGAATAAAATATTTGAAAGAAAGCAAAGGGGAAGAGGTTAAGGAGGAAGGACTGGTAGAAGATCCTATGGAGGCCAAAATGATGATCCAAAGAAAAGTGAAGAAGCTAGAACTAGTCGAAATTAGAGAGGAAATAGTGTCTACCACCCTCGTGATCAAACCAATGGTGAGCAAAGAGGAAAAAAAAGAGGTAGACCTGGGAAAGGACCTGGAAGAGGAGGTTTCAGAGGAACCTATCTCCAATGTGGAGAAGAAGGACATCAAGCATATGAGTGTCCACAACATCAAGGAAGGATAAACAAAAGACTTTAAGGTAATGCACGAGTTGAACATGTAGATGAAGACACGTAATCTAAGCATTATGAAGATGCTAAAAGGGGAGAGTCTAGTTTTCAGAAGAACCTTGTTGAATGAGGAGAAAGAACCAAATCAGAGGAAGAGTTTATTCTGCACAAGGTGCAAGTGTGAAGGTAAGTGTTGTGATATTATTATTGACAATGGAAGCACTAACAATCTTGTTTCAGAGGAGATGGTTAACAAGTTAAAGTTGATAAGAAGAAGGCATCAACATCCATATTGGATTACATGGTTGTAGAAGGACCATAAAGCTTTGGTCAATGAGTAGTGTTTAGTCAAATTCAAGATTGGGGACTACCATGATGAGGTGCTATGTGACATCATATCGATGGATGCATGTCATATGTTATTGGGAAGGCCATGGCAGTATGATAGGTGTACTATCCATGATGGCCATGCAAACACATATTCCCTAACAAGGGATGGAGTTCGTCATAAGTTTAATCCCTTGAAGGAGGTGGAAGAAAAGGTATGTAGTACTGCTAGAATTTGCTTGGTAGATGGTAGGAAATTTTTGGAGGGTATGAAGCATGAGCATCATTGCTTTATGTTGATTCCTAAGATCATCTAGGAGAAATGTGAAGATGTACTAGTAGAAGTCTCAGATCTGTTGGAAGAATTTTAGGATTTTGTCTTTGATAATGTACTAGAAGGTTTACCACTAGTGAGGAAGATAAGTCACCAAATGGATTTGATACCAGGAGCTAGTTTTTTGAATAAGGTAACCCATAGAATGACTCCTACAGAGAATAAAGAGATAAATAGATACGTTCACGAGTTGTTAAGGAAGGGATTGATAAGGGAGAGCCTAAGTCCATTTGCGATACCTGTACTACTAGCACCAAAGAAAGATGGAGAGTGGAGAATATGTACAGATTCCTGAGCCATCAACAAAATCATGATCAAGTATAGATTTCCATTGCCTAGAATGGATGACCTCATGGATTGTTTGAGTGGAGCCAAGTACTTCATGAAGATTGACCTAAAGAGTGGGTATCACCAAATTAAAATCAGAGAAGGAGTTGAATGGAAGATAGCCTTCAAGACAAAGGAAGGTTTATATGATTGGTTAGTCATGCCATTTGGGCTAACCAATGCACCGAGCACATTCATGTGGCTCATGAACAAGGTATTGAAAAAGTTTTTGGGAAGTTTTGTTATTGTTTATTTAGATGACATTTTGATTTTTAGTAAGACTTGGGAAGAGCATCTGATGCATATCATAAGAGTTTTAGAGAAGCTGAGGGAGGAGAAGTTGTTGATTAATCTGAAGAAATGTAGTTTAGCAAAGGAGTTGGTATACCTAGGATTTTTTGTCTTAGAGTAAGGTCTTAAGATGGACCCTGAAAAAGTAAGGGCTATTATTGAGTGGCCCATGCCAAGGAGTGCTACAAAGGTATGATCTTTTCATGGTTTGAAAAGTTTTTATAGAAAGTTTATTAGGAATTTTAGTAGCATTTGTACACCCCTAACTAAGACAATGAGAGAGGATAGGAAAGAGTTTAGATGGACTATAGGGGAAGCCAAGAGTTTTGATACATTGAAGTAGAAAGTCACATAGCAACCTATTTTGGCACTTCCAAGTTTCAATAAGGCATTTTAGGTAGATTGTGATGCTAGTAGGAGTGCTATAGGAGTTTTTTGAGCCAATAAGGTAAGCCCATTACCTATTTCAATGAGAAACTTAATGATGCCAAGAACAAGTATTATGTTTATGATTAGGAGTTTTATGCTATAGTTCAGGCTTTGAATAAATGAAGACATTATTTGTTGCCAAAAAATTTTGTTTATATACTGATCATCGGGCTTTGTAATATCTTAATAGTAAAAGAAAGTTAAATAAAAGGCACTTAAAATGGGTTGCATTTTTGCAGAGTTATACTTTTGTTTTGAAGCACATGAGTGGAAGATCAAATAGTGTTGCAGATGCCTTGAGTAGAAGACAAAATTTGTTGATATAAATGAAGATAGAGGTTGTTGGGTTCGATGACTCAAAAGTTTGTATCCTGAAGATCTAGATTTTGCAGAGGCTTGGAAAGCTTGTCTGGAACTTGTTACTTTGAATAGGACAAAATGGTTGGATTTCATAATCCAAGATGGCATGTTGTTTAAGGGAAGCTAGTTGTGCATTCTAAGGAGCTCCATGAGAGAACTTGATTAAGGAGAAGCATAGTGGGGGATTAGCTAGACACTTTGTTTGAGATAAAACCATTGCTATTGTTGGTGAACATTATTATTGGCCATAGTTGCAACAAGATGTGAGGAAATTTGTGTAGAGTTGCATAGTGTGTTGGATGGCAAAAGGAACAAGTCAGAATATAGGGCTATATCAGCCATTACCAGTACCAGAGAGGCCATGGGATGATATTCTAATATGGATTTTGTTCTTGGTTTACATAGGACACAGAGAGGACATGATTCTATTTTTGTGGTGGTAGATAGATTCTTGAATATGGAACATTTTATTCCTTGTAAGAAGACTAATGATGTTGTTCATATTGCTGAGTTATTTTTTAGAGAGGTGGTGAGACTACATGGTCTACCTAAGAGCATAGTTTTAGATTGAGATACCAAGTTTGTTGGTTATTTCTGGAAGACATTGTGGAAGAAGTTGAAGACAAATTTGAAGTTTAGTTCTACACACCATCCACAGATTGATGGATAGACGAAATTGGTGAATAGGAGTTTGGGTAACCTACTACAATGCTTAGTAGGAGATAAGACCAAGGGATGGGATTTGATTTTACCACAGACAAAATTTACTTACAACAATTCTATCAATAGGAGTATAGGTAAATCACCATTCTAGATTGTATATGGGAGTAGTCGAAGAAATGCTTTAGAGTTAAGGAAGCTAGACAAGGGAGAAAAGACAAGTGTCGAAGCTAAAGACTTTGCAAAACATCTAAATAATTTACATGAAGAGGTGAGGAAGAACATTAATAAGATGAATATCTAGTACAAGGCTAAGGTATATTAGAAGAGGAGATATAAGAAATTTTAGGTAGGAGATGAAGTCATGGTTCACTTGAGAAAAGAGAGCTTTCCAGTTGGAACATATAATAAGTTGAAAATGAAGAAATTTAGATGATGTAGGATTCTAAAAAGGCATGATTCAAGAAATGCATATGAGGTAGAGTTGCCGAATGGGATCAACATTTTCCCTATGTTTAACATTCTTGATTTAACATAATATCATGAAAGTGGCACAAAAGATGGACCAATAGAAGAATAGTGGAGTATTTTGGCATCTACTTCGATGGAGGAGACAAAAAAAATCTTGGATAGCCCTGTGGGAAGGAGCATTTAGAATAGGCAATATGAATAATATATGGTGAAGTGGAAAGGAAGGCATGTTGAAGATTCTTCTTGGTTGTCTAAGGCAGAGGTTGACCATTTGGGTTTTCCTCAAACAAACACCTGAGATGTGACAATGCAGGAGCATCCAGAGATGTAAGGGCAATTTCACATCACCCAAAAATAATGATGATTCAAAATTATTGATGTTGTTTTCATTTCTTTTCAAAAAAATTATTTCTAGTTCTATAATCGCTTGAATAATGATGTAGAACATTTAGTTTTTCCAAATTACTAAAAATAACAAACTATTATTTTTAGAAAGCTTGCATTTGGGCACGTATGGAAGTGAAAATTTATAGGAAGCTTCATAATTGAAAAATAAGACCTTTGGCAAAGGATTCAGGCAAAGATCATTTGTGAGCTGAAAGATATTAAAGTTTCTATTTCATGAAAAAGCCCTAAAAAGTTTCAAAGTCAAGTTTGAGGCACTAAATTGACCTATGCAGCCCAAAAATTGGCAGAATTGTTAGGGAAGATTCTTGGTACATAGAGCACTATGTGAGATTTCTAGTGCTTCAAGCAATTTGCCAATTAGATACCCAGATCAAAAGTTATGGCTCCCAGAAGTTGACCCATTTTTGGAGGGAGATGCAAATTTTGAAATTTGGCTGGAGGCTGCCAGAAAGGGCTATTTGTGACCATTTTTTGGGAACCCTTGGTAATAGTAGAGATAAGGGGGAAAGTGTAGAGTCAAGAAAAGGAAGGAAAATAGAAACCTTAGCAGATTCAGGGCTATAGAAGGCAGATGATTCCAGAATTTCGAGATAGGAAGTTGTAATATGTTGCATCATGTGGAGGATTCATCCAATGATTGTATTTGAGCTTCTGTAATGTAATGTGTTTTCCAAATCAATAAAAGAACATTACTACTTTATGTGTTTAATTTTTGTTGTTCTTTGTTGTATGATCTACCCTCTTCATCAACTTTCAATCATCTTTCCCAACCTCTTGTTGTAGCATCTATAAGCCTTGCTTCTGGTTGAGTAGCCAAGAAAGATTCCTTCATTACTTCTTGAATCCAACTTTCCTAGGTCTTCTTCATCTCTTTTGGTATATCATTTTCTGCCAAAGATCCTAAAGTATCTAACTATGGGAGGTCTTCTATACCACAACTCATAAGGATTCTTAGTGTTGTTGACCCTTAGTTGTACTCTGTTAATTAGATAGACAACAATATGAACTACATCCTTCTAGTACATATCAGGTAGATTTGCATCTTTCAACATTTCCCTTAACATCTCTTGCATGTAGTGATATTATTTTTTCCACTACCCAATTTTGCTGAGGGGTCTTTTGAAGTAACATATGTCTCCTAATACCATGATCTTCACAAAATCTTTCAAATTCATTTGAAGTAAATTCACCTCTTCTATCAGACCTCAAGCATTTGATCTTAGCATTTACTTCATTCTCAACCATAGCTTTGAACACTTAAAATTTATCAAGGGTATCTGATTTTTCTCTTAGGAAAGTAACCCAAGTCATTCTAGAATAATCATCAATAAGCAACATGAAATTCTTCTGACCTTGTTGACTCTTTACTCTTCTAGGGCCACATAGATCATTGTGAATTAGCTTCAATGGCTTTGAAGAAGAATACTCCTTTCTTTTGAAGTTTGTCTTTGTCTACTTTCCCATTTGACATTCTATGCATATTGCATTTGTAGGCTTGACTATCTTAGGCATATCTCTCATTGCATGAATAGAACTGATCTTTACCATATTATCAAAGATGTTGTGTCCCATTCTCTTATGCCATTGCCAACATTCACTGGATTAGGATAACAAACATGTTCTTCCATTTACCTCCTTTAGGTGATAGATGTCACCATATGTCTTGATACCTTCTGCAACTAATTTTTTAGATCCTACCTTCCTAATTTCACAACTCTTGGCATGAAAGATGAGATTATACCTTTTGCTACACATCTGACTGACACTGAGAAGATTGTGTTTTATCCCTTTGACATAGAGGACATCCTTAGTCTTATTCTTCCCATCAATAGTTATAGCACCTTTTCTATAGATCTGTGCTAACACATCACCACCAAACTGGACAACACCACCATCCCACTTCTCAAGGATGATAAAATTCTCCTTGTCACCAGTCATATGATTTGAGCAT
The DNA here is from genome assembly GCA_027924645.1 of Cunninghamia lanceolata. Lineage (NCBI taxonomy): Eukaryota > Viridiplantae > Streptophyta > Pinopsida > Cupressales > Cupressaceae > Cunninghamia > Cunninghamia lanceolata. The sequence continues at coordinate 3,451,442 of BSBN01000332.1, forward strand.
CCACTATCAATTACCCAAGCCTTGGATTCTTCTCTTGCATGAAAGGAAGTCCATACAACCATTGATATTTCATTGTTTTGATTTGTCTCCAAGATATTAGTCTTCTCACATGTTTTAGCATCATCTTTTTTGTTACCAACATTCAGGGCCATCAAAAGTGTTTCATAATTTGAATCATCATAATCCTCATCTTCTAAAGAATAATTTCTTTCTATGGAATATAGATTTCTCTTGAACTTGTCTCTTCTATTATTACCCCTTGATTCTTTGAAAGGACATTTAGAAGAAAAATGGCCAACCTTTCCACAATTGAAACATTTGAAGGGTAACTTGTCTTTGTATTTTTTTTTACAAAATTTTCTTCAACTTCATCAGAGCTCTCATCTTCATCATCAACTTATTTTGTCTTCATACTGATTTTGAAAGCAACTTATTTCTTTAGACCATCACTGCCAAACTCTCTCATTTCAAAGGCAGTAAGGAAACCAAATAATTTGTCTACAGTGTATGTATTCAAGTACTCTACATTCTCTTCAATGGCAGATACCTTATGACTGTAAGATTTAGGAAGAGATCTCAAATATTCTTCACACTCTCATCTTCTTTCACTTCTCCACTAGGACCTATAATGTCATTGATCACTTCATTCACCTAGAGCATATATCCAACGATGTCTTCATCCTTTGACATTTTTAGGTTTTCAAATATGCTCCTAAAGATCTACATCTTGGCTTGCTTTACTTTCTTATCTCCTTCATAGATGGTTTCAAGTTTATCCCAAACTTCTTGAGATGAACCACAACTCGTTATTTTTGAAAGTTTTGAATCAGCTAACCCACTCATAATAGCAAACTTTACCTTGACATTGTTATCATACAACTTGACTTCATCTGCATCTGTAGGAATAGTAGTAGGAACTGTGTAACCAAACTTCACAGATTCCCAAACACATCCTAGAGAATTAATATAAGCTTCCATCCTTATCTTCAAAAAAACATAATTTGTTACATCAAACCTAGGTATCTTGTTGGATCCATTTTGTGCCATCCTAGACCTTCCTCAAGTGGTTAAGCTTCCCTCATAGGAACTTGGCTATGATACCATGATAGAAATTAGGATCTTAGGATACTAATCATTATATACATAATATAAAATAAAATTATACAAGCATAGATTTAACACATTACACAATATATACATGGGGAAAACCCTTTTAGGTAAAAAAAACCCCATAAAGCATCATTGTATTAGAACACTTACAAATAATAGTCTATTATGAAATAGATTGAACCTGGGGATATACTCCTCTACATACTTCCACATGGCCAATAATACCTCATGTGCATAGTGATATAATTCACTATAAAACTCCAAATTCACACCCTCTCACATGAGAGAGAACCTCCTTATATAAAGGAGAAGGGGTGGCATAATACCTAAAGGGGTATTAGTCACACCCATTCAAAGAAACCATTTGTAAATAATTAATAATCTAAGAATTATTAGATTATTATTTATTAAATGGTATATGCTTTATAACATAAGGTTTTATAACCATATATTAGAACATTATATAAATGTTATAAGGGTATGGCCCCTAATAACATTATGTTCTAACAGAACACACCAGAATATTGAGAGGGGGGGTGAATTAGTATCTAAACAATCTTCAATTCTAACAACATTAACTTATCCAGAGTAGATTAAAACTTAATCATTATAGCATTAACATGAACATGAAAGATTAACACAATGCACATCAACACATAACACTAGATATACGTAAAAAAACCTAGAAGGGAAAAACCACGGTGAGGATTAACTCACAATATATGAAGCTCAAACAACAAATGTTTTAGGGCTACAACCAAAGGAAGCTACTACTCCATAAAGAACTTTGATTTAGGGTCACTCCAAAGGAAGATACTACTTCCTAAAGACTTTGTTTTAGGGTCAATCTTAAGGAAGCTACTACTCCCTAAAAAGAGAACACACTTACAAAATATTATAGTATGATAGTCCTTCTACTATTTGAAAACTGACATTGAAACTCACACCTTTGATGATTGCACTTTTGGCTCTTCACACTTTCTTCTGATCAGTCAAGCACACTCTACACTTGATCACTATCACAAATATGTCTTCAAGATGAATCAGGATAGCATCAACAAATTATGCTCTTTCTCCTTCAATTGCACATCAATAATGCATTTATTCTTCCCTTCATCTACTTGTGAGATTTTCAATCAATTTAAAATCATACCTTCCTAACTCAATTTGATTCACTATTTATATATGATATTACATTGAATACATTTCTTGTTGTCCAAATACAACATGAAAAATACACTTACAAGTCAGCCAGACAACACACAATATGAAACATGTAGAAGATAGGTACTAAGTGAAACCACACATTACACCATCAGAAGATCTATGTCTTGCAGACATCAACACTTACTTAACCAGGTCCAAAACATCCTTCATAGCTTTAAACACCAAGGAATTACATCCGCACACTCCGCTCATTTGAAAATAGGATAGCTTTAATAAAAAACACATGAACCTTGAAGCATAACCACCTCATCAACTTGAAAACCTTGTGTGGTACTAGAAACAAGAAATATCTTCATGAAAACTATTCTAGATGAGTCCACATGACTCATACAACATCTCCAAACACTCCTTTTCCACCACACACCAAGGAATTGTACCGCACATTTTCAATCATGAACTCTAGGAATAATCCATCATCCAGAATAGATTGCAACATGTCATTTGAAAAGCCAAGCCACGGACCACCAAGGACCTTGAAACTTCAAGGAAGCATGTAATACACATCCATAAACATGTCCTTAAAACCGCAAGGGCAATCATTCCTTTATGGAAGAATGCAAGCATTCCAATAGGCCTTCATCACTAGCTTACTCTGCTAGAACACATGTCGATACTCTATTATGCATACATTCATAGCGGAAGGAAAAATGATCTTAAAACTTAGAATTAACACCTTCACAACATCTTAAACACAAATCTAGAACCAGATGACCATATCTACAAATGTGGAGGAATGTATAGAATTCCATTACATAACATCTTCACAAAAGTGATACTGTCCTCAAAGAATCAACAACAAAACACTCTTCCAGTAATGCAATCGTCATGGAGCTTGGATCATACATACTTTAGGCCATCAGTATCATTAGCAATACATCTAATCATATTCATGCTTCTAATTCCCATAATAATATCAACTATATCTTCTCCCTTCTCTTGTTGAATGGGACATGACATCCAACCATGAACTATATCTTCTTCTCTTGTTGGATGGGTCATGACATCCAACCATGAACTATATCTTCTTCTCTTATTGGATGGCACATGACATCCAACCATGAACACCATCACACCACCATGATAGTGTCAAGACATCATGACAACCTAGTGACAATGTTAAGATCAATGACAACCCTAGGAACCATATGTGTAACACTCTTCACCTCATCCTCATCTTTCTTCTTCGAGATCTTGTTCATTTCAACTAGATCATACTTTTTTCTCTACTAGATCATTCTTCTTGTGTGAAACAGAGGTTTCACATTCATAGATTTGCAAAACTTGGCTATGTGTTCTAGTTTGTTGTATTTGTAACAAGTGATGCCTTTTTGAGGAAACTTCTTATCATTTTAGATTTGCATTCAAAAGCCTTATACCTAAATCCATTGCATGTATAACAATAGCCATTGAAAGACTTAACCATCTTCTAAACTCTACATTCACTAACCTTATGACCAAGTTTATTGCATGTAAAGCACTAATTGGGAAAAGATTGAATATTTTGATTTATTCTGCTTCTACATTCTATAGCTTTATGTCCAAATTTATTGAAAGAGTAACAATAACTAGAGTATCTTTGTGCAACTAGTTGTCTGATAGGTGACCTCTTGAAATCTTTCTTTTAGTTCTAGACCTTTTTTCTATTACTCTTCTTATCTTCAATCTTCCTTTGGTTATTGTTCTTTTTAGCATTGTTTGAAGTCTGATTTGCCTTTGAACTTTTACCTTTTTCAAACCCTAATCCTTCTTTATCCCTAGGAGACTTTTGACTTGTAATCATTTCATCAAGTAGGATGGAGCTCTTCTTGAATTTGTCTTCTTGATTCTTTTCTTTCTCCAATTCTATCTTTAAGACCACAATTTCTTGTTCAAGCCTTAAGAATTCTTCAAATTTTCCTTTCAATTTTACATTTAGGCATTCTTCAATCCTTTTTCCTTCTTCAATTTGCATTTTTAGATTGGTGATTGTCTCATTTGATTATTTAAGATGTTCATTTACTTCCTTGTATCTTTCTTTAAACTTCTTATTTTGCTCTCTCAACTTTTTGATGCATTCATTTGCTTCCTTAATATTTTATTTCGGATCTTTGTTCTCACATACTATTCTTTCCAGATCTTCGAGGGATGATTTGAGTTCTCCATTTATGTCAACCATACAGTCTTCTTTAGTAAATCCTTCCATAAGAATTTGTTTTGGAGGGATATGAAACTTTCTCTTTGCCATGTGCTCAACCTCCAAGATCTACTTTAACGATTAAGCCAATTAAAGGAACTTGGATTTGATACCAATTGTTGAACACCTAGAAAACTGAGAGAGGGGGTGAATCAATATTCCCTAAAATTCATTAACCTTGACAATTTAAATTTCCATATAATGTATTATAACAAATTTGCATATTGGAAAGGAACATAGAAATCATGAATCAAAAGAACACAAGTGTTGGTGGTGATGTTGGTCACACACAAATAGACAAAACAAAAGTTACACAACAACCCCTGTTTATCCTGAAAGATACAATGAATTCAAAGAATTCATGATCCCAAGTCCCTGATGATTAGTTCATAATCTACTGATGTTGCTCTGTGGTTGATGTGTGTTGTTGTTTTCCATTTTGGGGGCCTTACGTAGATCTGTAGATTCTACTTCTGCAACAATGCTATACAGGGAAGCTACTCTACACAACATATATCTCCAAATGATGTGTCTAAGTTGATATTTGCATGAGTTCTACCCTTATTTGCGATTCTCTGCATGACATTTTCAATTCTACATGCATTTAGCTCAAAATATGCTAATGATATTCAGTTATCTTCGAGATATCGGCATATTTCTTTGTTCTGCTCAATATCCATCATGATTTGCAGTTTATGGAAGTGATTTCAATGAAATTGAAATGAAAAAAAGGGTTAGAGAGTGAGATTCCTAAAATTACTTGACTGAGATCATTGATCCACATACATGTTCCCATATAGCAATGGAGAGAAGAAAACTAATATCATACTTCACCAGGACAGTCCACAAATCTGCATGATTCAGTGCAAATCTTCAAGGGTAAAAGTTGACAACAACATGCAATGAAATGAAAGCACTTCTATTGAACACAACATTCACCAGTACATATCTGAAAATCAACTTGAAGACTACTTAATGGTTTACAATCAGGATATAGTCTGAAGCTTCATCTCCATACAGTATGTTCATAAAATAGGTACATTTATAATGATCTGAGGAGAGAACCTTGAATATTTCAACAGTTCAGTCCTCAGTAGTCTCAGTAATCTGATCTCTTGCATAAAACTACTACAGGTCTGATTTTTGTATGATTGACCTCCTCTCTCTCTTTTTTTACAATACAGAGGCTCAATATATATCTCTGGGTATCCCTCAATGCAGTGCCCAAGAAAACCTAATTAATCCACAGTCCACAACCATCTAGTGCAGCATCAAATGGTGAGGAATGAATCCCTCCAAGAATCTGAGCAGCATGCCCATGCTGAGTGTCGCTCCAACAATAATGTCTCCATCTACAAACCTTCCGCATTGAAATCCCCCTTGGGATCCGATCCACCGTCTGGGGTGATCTTGCCATTAAAGCTTCGTCTTTATGCTCACCTACATGCCGCCATTGTGTCAGAAATCCTGCATCTTCCTAGCTACTCCAACAATCTACAATAAACAAGCAATAAATAAGCACCATTATTCAATAAATCAGTAGGGAAAATAAACATTTATATTAAAATAGGTTCCAAATGCACAAACACAGCCATCGGGCCCAACAACCATGGAAAATGCACATCAAAAATGCATATACAGCGTTAAAACCAGTCGGGTCAACCATCGTTGACTAAAACATTCATTTGGACTCCAAAAATGGATTCAAAAATCCAATCGCTTCGCTTTCCTGCCCTTTTTGCTTTCTTAATTCCTTGTATCTTCCGATATACAAGCCGGACATGATACATTGGATTAATTGGATTTCAAACTGTTTGAATTCTGGCTTGTATATCTGCAATGCATATCAATTTGTATATCGTAACATGTACAAACGCATATGCATACAAAGAATTTTCTGTATTGGACTTCCATTTCAAATCCAGCTTGTATGTATAACAAATGCATCTTTGATATACGAGCTGGAAATATACAACGATTTAACTCCTTTTAAACTTCCTTTTGCGTTTGCGACTTGCATATGAACATTGCATGTATCATTTGACTTGTATGTTGCACGGATATACAAGCATTATTTCTCTTTTAATAACCTTTTCAAATCCGCGCATGTTGGCGATGTATAAAATGCAATGTATGTTACAGAATATACATTGCGGGGAACATACAAGCATTTTACTTTAATCTATAACATTTGGGTTCCATTGCTTGTATATAACGCAATGTATATTTCATAATATACATTGCAGAGTTAGACAACTATTTAACTCCTTTTGATAACCTTTTAGGTCTGGCACAATGCATAAGACACTTGTATCTTGCCAATATACAAACCCACCTATATACAAGGACTTAACCTTGTTTAAGAACTTTTCAGGTCCATGACTTGTATATGGACGCTTGTATATTTGCCTTGTATGTAAAAACATACAAACGCCAAATATACAATGATTTAACTCCCCTTTATGGTGCTTTTGGGTCCGCGGCCTGCACATTGCAAATGTATATATCAAATGTATGTCAGATACATACAAACAAAAACATACATGCGACAGACCTAAACACCCATTCATTTCAACTCTTAACTATTTCGAGTCCGCCTTGTATGTACAAATATAACATTAACAAATGCATACAAGGCAAAAGACATACAATTGACTTTGTATATGAACCTGACTACTCATGCGACCAAGTATAAAATAACTTTTGCATATACAAACGACTTTGTATATGGAAAGCGATATACAAAGGTCTTTGTATACAAGCGGACTCGCATACAAAGGGCCTTGTATATGCAACCTGATATACAAAGAGACTTGTATGTGCAAACAACAAACCCTTCCCTTGTACATTTTACCAAAATGCTCATAACTTGCAAAATATGGCAAATTTTAAGATGGTTCAAAAACAACCCTAGCTCATTTTTGACAAGGAATCCAACCATACTATGCACTAGTACTGAAATGCATTTTTTTTCTATTTTTAACAAGGTTTGCAATTTTCTCTCACTTTTCCCTTTACCACCGAGCAAAACAACACACACAAGCAAAAAGCCACAGCAGGGGTCTTCATTTTGCTAAGGAGTAAAATGGGGCGTGTTGTGAACATCACAACAACTAGCAACCAAACAAAACAATCAAATTCAACCCATTAAAGAAAATTGAATAAAATGAATTCATAACTTCCAACTATCTTTTTTACAAATCATCATTCAACTTAGGACTTAATGTATTCAATAAGGTGCATGAATTTTCATTTCAATTTAAGTGGGTGCACGTGTTTAATAAGCCTCATCTTGAAAATTAGTTGAACAAACCAGTGACTGATATTAGACTACATAGGTGAGGATGTTCCCTCATAGCTAACCAGATAGAGCCTTGCTGCCAGCGAGCATCCATAGCCCCGACAAGGTTATCATTATAATTCTCCTAAGTAGAGCCCCACTGCCGGCGAGCGTCTATAGCCCTGGTAGAGTTACTTAGATGGCTTAATCTAGATTTTCAGTATAATCCATTTTATTCATTTATATTTGATAGAGATTTCATAAGATATTACATTTGTAACTTCATGATGCAAGGAGTGGTCACTTGCTGAAATTAAGCTGAGAATTGTAATGGTAGCAAGGGTGTCCTCTAATTTTTCACCTAATATCTACACTAATAAGTTCAACAAACCCAAGGATTTTAAGTGTGTCATTGTGAGAAACATTCCTTGACTACTCAACCCATTCTTATTGAATACAAAATTTCACAAGTTAAACAACTTTCTACATTCATGACAGTTACAACAAGTTATGCATGAATTTCAAATAATTAACCTTAATGACCTGAATTTTCCATTATTTTCAGTGATTGTTAATCTACTCCTTCATACTCTAAATCAAAAGAAAGATCCCTGTTGACGAAACAAAGCAACCAAAACAAAACAAGCAAAACAAAGCCACTGTACAAACAACTATACAAAGAAAGTACACTATGATACACATGACTGTCATGATGCCACTTCAGGCCTAAAAATAGTGTTTGAGGAACTGTCCATTAACTGGTAATGGAACATCCTCACCTGTTAAGAACTTGAGCCTATAGGTGCTGTCTCCTAGAATTTCAAAAATTTGAAAGGGGTCTATCCAGAGTTTGCCAAACTTACCATGATCACCCTTCCTTTCATATGCTTTGTCCCACATCAGGACTAGATCTGAGATCCTAAAAGCCTTGATTTTGGCTTTTTTGTCAAACCAGTGCTTGACAATAGCCTGATGTTTAGCAAATTGGTTAATTGCTACACTTCTTTTTTCCTCTAGGTGCATTAGTTGTAGCAATCTAACTTCCTATTTATTATCTATGCCTAGGTACTCTTGTGAAAACTGCAGTGTAGGAATCTTTAAGTTGACAGAGAGGATGGGATCCACCCCATATACTAAGTGAAAAGGTGAATTTCCCAATGCAGCTTTATTCCTAGTTCTATCTACCCACAAGGCATATTTTAATAGAGTGTTCCATTCCCTTGGGTTCTTATCTATCAGCTTTTTTATGATGTTCAATAGGTTCTTGTTTGTGGATTCTGCTAATCCATTCCCTTGGGGATAGTAATTTGAGGAGAATTTTAAAATGACCCCATGATCAAAAGCCCAACTTGACAATTTAATTGAAGCAAAAGCAGGTCTATTATCACATACTAAAGCATATGGAACTCCATACCTGATCACTATGTTGGTTTCCAAAAACTTAATGACATCTTCCACATTGCATGTCTTACTGCTGACAGCCTCAGTCCACCTGGTGTATTAATCAGTAATAGTTAAAACATACCTATGGCCTAAGGATGATGGAGGATTGATGGGTCCTATGAAGTCCATTCCCCATTGAGCAAAGGGGTGCATCTCCATCACTGGCTACAAAGGTTAAGCAACATATTTTGCTCTATTTGTAGCAACCTGACACATATGACAGCATTTGATGTGCCCAGCTATGTCTTTAAAGATTGTGGGCCAATAATACCCTGCCCTGAGGATAGCATGAGTGATGGCTAAGGACGACCCATGTGCAGTCCCAAATTTATCATGCAATTCTGCTAGCACCTTATCTGCTTCTAATCTTTCTAAGCATCTTAGGTATATCCCCTCATAGTTTTTCTTGAAAAGGACTCCTCCTTTGATCATGTATTTTTGTGATTTTATTTTTAAGGCTCTCCTTTGTGAGGCCTACAGTCTTGAGGGACATCTTCCAGTGATCAAGATGTGCCTGATGTCTGAGTACCACTCTCCATCATCTTTTGCATTTACAATGTACTACTGGCTCATGATATTGGGATCGATCTCTGATATCATTTGGCTCAATGCCTATCCTCTTACCAACTTCATAGGTGTTATGTCCATATCATACTTCTGGAGGACAGTGATCCATTTAGCCCTCTTTTCTCCTGGTTCACTCTGCATTAACAACATTTTCACTACTGCATCAGGTACTACATCAAGCACCTTACTTCTCAGGATGTAGTGCCTGAACTTCTTGACTACTCAAACCAAAGCAAGCACCTATCTTTCAACGTCCATGTAACTGAGCTCTACATCTCTGAAAGGGCAACTCATGAAGGCTATAGGCTTTTCTTCCTTTTCTTCATTTTTTCTGTGTCAGCACAGCTGCAGAGGTATGTTCTGAAGCAAATGAATAGATGTAGAAGTCCTTGGTGTAATCTGGATTGATCAAAACTGGAGCATTTGATATGGCCTTCTTAATGTCTTCAAAAGCTGCTCTAGCTTCCAGTGTCCATTCAATTTTAGTGTCCTTCTTGAGCATGGCGTTCAAGGGCCTGATAATCTCTGCAAAGCCAGTGATAAATTTTCTAACAAAATTAATCTTACCAAAGTAAGATTTGAGCTCTGTCTTGCTTCCAGGTAGTTGTATCTTCATGATGGATTCTATTCTGTCAGGATCAATGATGATCCCATTCTCAATTATCAGGTGGCCTAGCAATTTCCCTGTGGTCATCCCAAATATGCACTTCTTGGGATTCAAGGATATCCCGTATTGCTCGCATTTCTTTAGTGCCTTTCTTAGGTCCTCCACATGGTTTCCTCTATCTTTGGAGAACACCGTTAAGTCATCCATATATATATTACTATGCACTTACCAATCAAGCCTCTGAAGGCTATGTCCATTGCTCGTTGAAATGTGGCTCCAGTGTTTATCAACCCAAATAGCATGCGCCTGTAGGCAAAGATCCCCCATTTCATGGTAAATGTAGTTTTCAATCTATCAATTTTGTCTACCATCACCTGGTTGTATCCAGAGAAACCGTCCAAGAAGGACATCATCTTGGCGCCATTCACAATCTGCAGGACTTCATCTAGAGAAGGCAAAGGATAATTATCCTTTTCAGAAGCTCGATTCAAGTTCCTGAAGTCCACGCACAATCTGATATCACCGTTCTTTTTCCTCATTGGGACTAGGTTTGCCACCCACGTGGAGTGTCTCACAGGAAATAAGATCCTGGCATCGAGCAGTCTTTTAACTTCTTTGAAAATGATTGGCTCCAGCAAAGCGTTAATGGGTCTTTGCTTTTGCTGAAAAGGCTTGGCCTCTGGCTTCAAAGGGATCATATGAAGGATGATTGATGTGTCATAAGTTTTTAACTCATCATACGTCCAGGTAATGACATGGATGTAATCTTTGAGGGCCTGAGTTATCCCTTTCAACTCTTCTTCTGTACAGACCTTCCTAATCAGAACATTTTTTCTTTTATCACCTTGCCCAATGTCAATCTATGAATATTGTCCCTCATCAGCCTTTTGAAGATCTCTCTATTTCAGCATGCTGTCTAGATCAAATGCTCTCTCTAGCTCTATCATTCACCTAGGGATTTTGTTACTTGGCAGCTCCAGGATTTCTTCTTCCTCCCAGACATGATCCTCTAGATTCTTTTCATCAATGATCTGTGCCTCAAAAACATCTCTATTGGAAATAAAATCCAATATATGTTGATCATCATCAAATACCTGGAGATTAGTTATATTATTAGGTACTGAAGGCACTGATACTAATTCAACTAAGAATCTTTGTAAACTTGATATGGATAGTGGCTCTAGAGTACTGGCAGCCTGGGCTAAAGCGTCTGCTCTGTGGTTTTGCTCTCTAGGTACATGGGTGATATTGAATGCATCAAACTCTTCTATTAAGTTCCACACCCTGTGTCTACAATTGGACAGCCTCCTATAATTGCAAGAGTATATACCTCTTACCTTTCTAAAAACTAATTCTAAGTCTCCATAGACATGCAGAATTTTCACCTTCTTTCTAAGCGCGAACAGTATCCCATGAATTAGAGCTTCATCTCTGCCGCATTGTTTGTACATGGGAATTGCAATCTATATGATGCTAAGTAGGATTTTCCAGATGGATTAATGAGGTCTATTCCTACTCCAGCTCCTTGCTTTGACTTGGATCCGTCAAACCTAAGGATCCAAGGCCTATCTTCATCTAAAAGCTTGTCTGGTGCTTCTTTCTTTCTTTTGGCTCTGGCAGCTGCACCACCTGATATCCACTTTAATTTTGGTGTCCTATCCTTCTTAGGCACCACCCTATCAGCTTTATGAGAAGCTAATATTTCTTCTTTTCTCCTATCATCAAGAGGAACATTCTCTAGACTAGGCAGCATATGCCTTCTCAAGATATGCAGGCACAATGAGCAAGACGTCTCCGAGTGAGGTGCCTCATGCAACTTGCACCACTTCTCAATCAAGACACCTTGGGGAGGCCTATGCTACTGCGTCATCTTTTGGATTTCTTTTGACAAAAACTCTTCGAATTTGGATAGATTTCTGCCCCTATCCTCATCAGATAACTCGTGATTTGACTCCACTAAACAATCACTCCCAGGGATGATTTTTTTCTTGTTCTTATCATTACCCCCATTGCATACCAGTATCTCTTCTGTCATATGAACAGAACTTTCATCTTTCTGTGTGCATCCTCCTGTCCCTGCGGAAGACAAACAAAAATCAGTATCACTATCGTTATCTGTGGAACTCACCATGGGTGAAGGTGCTTCACTATATGCTTGTTCCAACTCCAACATGTCTAAACAGACATCACAAGTTTTTTCAGAATGAGCCTCATCATGCAACCTGCACCATCCATCAATCAGAATATCATGAACAAGCACATTTAATAATTGACATCGTTTCACCTGTCTAAATAAATGCATCTCAAATTTCTTGAAATGATCCAGTTCTATTTCATTTCCATGGTTACAATCAGGTTCTGAATTTATTTCATCACTCCAAAGGTCACCATTATGATCATGCATGTCAAGCATCAGGATCTCTTCTATGCTGGTGGTTTGAGGTCTGATGGAGTAAACTCCAGGTTCCACATCCACATACATGATTTCATTGGTTTTGTTATACTTGGTGATCATGTGTCTCATGCGAGGTTCAGCTTCGATCTTTATCTGATTTGGTATACCCTTCCAAGGCAGCCACATATGACTGAAATCAGTTGACATGTATCCGTTAAGGGTTTTTGACTAGTCTCTGTTGAGTAACATTCCGTATGTATCAGGTATATCAACTACCTAAATATCAATATAGTGCTAGATTTTGGGATCTGATGCTAGCTGTATGTGAATGTGGGTCAGTTCTCCTACCACACTTACTTCTATTTTGTCCAATTGTGTTACTTTCTTTAATGATTTAGCAGGATATAGCCCTAAAGTGTTGCATATGGATAGGGGCATTACATTGGTAGATGCTCCTGAGTCTAGTAAGCAGTTGTGGAAATTTTTACCAAACATCCTTGTGGTAAGGAGGAAGGGAGGTGACTCACCCTTGTCTTTGTATAGGGTCATGTGGGAGGTATCTGCAGCTTGAACAGTAGCTGAGGTTTTAGGTTTGACATTAACATCCTTGGCAGCATGATCTTTATTTCTAAATTGGCCTGGGGCATGACTATCCTCCTTTTGAGAAAAACCATCCAATGATTTCATGAAAGCATTCTTGATAGTAGGGGTTTTAAGCAACTTTGACATTGGTAGGTTGATCTTAACCCTTTTCATTTCATCAGTCAAATAGGAAACCAACTTGTCAGATCCAGGAGGTAGATTTGCAGCTTTTGGTGCTATGTTATGTGGTGCCAAATACTGAGCACTGACCTTGGGAAGTCCATGGTTATTACTTGCCTTGGGATCAGGTGGAGTATTGAAATTGTTTGGAGGTAATGAGGTAGTCAAAGGATTAGCAGATCTGTTTGAGTTATTCCATAAGTTGTAGTTATGCCTACCTTGAGGTTGCTGTTGATAAGTATTGACTTCCTCATGCTCAATTGATGGCTCATTCTCATCCTCAAAGGGGAAAACATAGTTAGACTCAAAAGCCATGGCTGATTCCTCGCATGTTGAAGCGTAATCCTGGTGTGATGATATTGTCTACTGATAAGGACAATGCATGAAGCTTTCCAGCACTAGGGCATAATCATACTCACAGGGGACAATTTCATTTCCCTCTGCATAAGGTGGGTTACCTGAGGTACTAGCCACTTCAGCCTAGAATATGCTAGCAGCAATCCTGAATTGAGGACAGTCCAACTCTGCATGAGTGTTGGTGTTATGTATCCTGCACCAGTTTGTAAGTGCTGCCTCTGCAAGGTTTACTCTAGTGGTCTGTTTAGGTTCACCAGGAAGCTGATTGTCTAGGGGTGATGGCAAGGAACCATTGTTTGTCCTAGTGTTCCACACTTTAGGCTGCCTAGGGGGATTGTTGTTTCCATTGTTGTTATTGTAATTGTTGTTGTACCCCCTATCAGGATGATTAGGTCTATCATTGGCATAACCTCTGTTTTGATTAGGCTGAGAGTAGAAGTTCTAGTTTCTCAGATGAGTGACCTCAGTAGTAAGTTTCCTTAATTGAGCTGATATTTCTTTGATTTCTTCTTTCTCTTCCTGAACCTTGGCCACTACAGTCTCTATCTAAGGCTTGAAAAAGGAAGACCCACTGTTATTGTTGGATTGTTCTACAGCCTGAGGCATTTGTGTTTGATATGTTAACATCTGGTTATTCCCACTTGGTGGTGGCATGACACTAAGTGGTGGTATCTGTAAAGGTGCTGGTATCATAGCTGAAGGCATCATGGCTCCATTGGTTTGTTGGTGAATAGGATATGTAGGATAACCTAGAAGTGTAGGGAACAATCTGCATACCACATCTTCATGTTCAATTCTAGCCCTACAACAGGCTTCCTTGAAGGTCCTGCCATGATCATCAGCATCTTGATACGGATGGTACCTAAGACAAATTTTATCTGGATTCTTAGGCAAAGCATGATATGCATTGAAGGCCAGCGGTGACTCTGCTGTGAAAAATGACATTGCAAAGGGTGGGGGTTGAATCTGGGGTGCGACAGGCTAAGGCTGGGCCTAAAGTGTGACAAGTGGTCCTGTGGATATTTGAAAGCCAATAGGGGTGACAGGAGCACGCTCTGGTGAGGCTCCGGATGCACTAGGATCAGGGGAATGATGAATGTCCACAGTTCTGGGTCTAAATCCCTTGATAGGTAGTTCTTCGAAGAGTCCACTAGATCTGGACCTAGTATTTGGCCTGAAAGCTGAGATTTCTCAAGTTTTCAAGGCTAAATGGTGAGTTTATGGACAGATTTTGAAACTAACGGGATGTTTAAGCAATGTAAGTAGGTATCTACAGTTCCCTTTGTCAAGGCCCTCCTTCTAGTGCTAATTTTCTGTTGGTGGTGATGTTGGTCACACACAAATAGACAAAACAAAAGTTACACAACAACCCCTGTTTATCTTGAAAGATACAATGAATTCAAAGAATTCATGATCCCAAGTCCCTGATGATTAGTTCATAATCTACTGATGTTTCTCTGTGGTTGATGTGTGTTGTTGTTTTCCATTTTGGGGGCCTTACGTAGATCTGTAGATTCTGCTTCTGCAACAATGCTATATAGGAAAGCTACTCTACACAGCATATATCTCCAAATGATATGTCTAATTTGATATTTGCATGAGTTCTACCCTTATTTACGATTCTCTGCATGACATTTTCAATTCTACATGCATTTAGCTCAAAATATGCTAATGATTTTCAATTATCTTCAGGATATCAGCATATTTCTCTGTTCTGCTGAATATCCATCATGATTTGTAGTTTATGGAAGTGATTTCAATGAGATTAAAATGAGAAAAAGGGTTAGAGAGTGAGATTCCTAAAATTACTTGACTGAGATCATTGATCCACATACATGTTCCCATACAGCAATGGAGAGAAGAAAACTAAAATCATACTTCACTAGGACAATCCACAAATCCACATGATTTAGTGCAAATCTTCAAGGGTAAAAGTTGAAAACAACATGCAATGAAATGAAAGCATTTCTATTGAACACAGCATTTACCAGTACATATCCAGAAATCAACTTGAAGACTACTTAATGGTTTACAATCAGGATATAGTCTGAAGCTTCATCTCCATACAGTATGTTCATAAAACAGGTACATTTACAATGATCTGAGGAGAGAACCTTGAATATTTCAATAGTTCAGTCCTCAGTAGTCTTAGTAATCTGATCTCTTGCATAAAACTACTACAGGTCTATTTTTTTATGATTGACCTCCTCTCTCTCTTTTTTTACAATACAAGGGCTCAATATATATCTCTAGGTATCCCTCAATGCAACGCCCAAGAAAACCTAATTAAGCCACGGTCCATAGCCATCCAGCGCAGCATCAAACGGTGAGGAATGAATCCCTCCAAGAATTCGAGCAGCATGCCCATGCCGAGCGCCACTCGAACAATAATGTCTCCATCTGCAAACCTTTCACATTGAAAGCCCCCTTGGGATCCGATCCACCGTCTGGGGTGATCTTGCCATTAAAGCTCTGTCTTTATGCTCACCTGCACGCCGCCATTGTGTCGGCAATCCTGCATCTTCCCAGCTACTCCAACAATCTGCAATAAACAAGCAGGAAATAAGCACCATTGTTCAATAAATCAGCAGGCAAAATAAACATTTATATTAAAACAGGTTCTAAATGCACAAACACAGCCATCGAGCTCAACAACCATGGAAAACGTACATCAAAAATGCATATACAGTGTTAAACCAGTCGGGTCAACCATCGTTGACCAAAACATTCTTTCGGGCTCCAAAAATGGATTCAAAAATCCAATCACTTCGCTTTCCTGCCCTTTTTGCTTGCTTAATTCCTTGTATCTTTCGATATACAAGCCAGAAGTAATACATCAGATTAATCGGATTTCAAACTATTTGAATTCCGGCCTGTATATCCGCAATGCATGTCAGTTTGTATATCGTAACATACAAATGCATATGCATACAAAGAATTTTCTGTATTGGACTTCCATTTCGAATCCGGCTTGTATGTATAACAAATGCATCTTTGATATACAATCCGAAAATATACAACAATTTAACTCCTTTTAAACTTCCTTTTGTGTCCGCGACTTGCATATGAACATTGCATGTATCATTTGACTTGTATGTTACGCAACATACAAAGCACGGATATACAAGCATTATTTCTCTTTTAATAACCTTTTCAAATCCGCGGCTTGCATTTTGGCGATGTATAAAATGCAATGTATGTTACGGAATATACATTGCGGGGAACATACAAGCATTTTACTTTAATCTATAACATTTGGGTTCCATTGCTTGTATATAACGCAATGTATATTTCATAATATACATTGCGGAGTTATACAATGATTTAACTCCTAATAACCTTTCAGGTCTGGCACAATGCATAAGACACTTGTATCTTGCCAATATACAAACCTGCCTATATACAAGGACTTAACCTTGTTTAAGGACTTTTTCGGGTCCGTGACTTGTATATGGACGCTTGTATATTTGCCTTGTATGTAAAAACATACAAATGCCAAATATACAACGATTTAACTCCCCTTTATGGTGCTTTCGGGTCCGCGGCCTGCACATTGCAAATGTATATATCAAATGTATGTCAGATACATACAAACAAAAACATACATGCGACAGACCTAAACACCCATTCATTTCAACTCTTAACTATTTCAGGTCCGCCTTGTATGTACAAATATAACATTAACAAATGCATATAAGGCAAAAGACATAGAATTGACTTTGTATATGAACCCAACTACTCATGCGACCAAGTATAAAATGACTTTTGCATATACAAACAACTTTGTATATGGAAAGTGATATACAAAGGTCTTTGTATACAAGCGGACTCGCATACAAAGGGCCTTGTATATGCAACCCGATATACAAAGAGACTTGTATGTGCAAACAACAAACCCTTCCCTTGTACATTTTACCAAAATGCTCATAACTTGCAAAATATGGCAAATTTTAAGATGGTTCAAAAAGCAACCCTAGCTCATTTTTGACAAGGAATCCAACCATACTATGCACTGGTACTGAAATGCATTTTTTTTCTATTTTTAACAAGGTTTGCAATTTTCACTCACTTTTCCCTTTACCACCAAGCAAAACAACACACACAAGAAAAAAGCAAAAAGCCACAGCAGGGGTCTTCATTTTGCTAAGGAGTAAAATGGGGCATGTTGTGAACATCACAACAACAAGAATAGTATATTTATATATAAACCCCAAAAGGAAAAACCATGGTGAGGATTATCTCACTATATATATATTGTAGCCGGTTACATAGTTAGATACAGAATAGTGGACTCATTGTCCAAAATATAAATGCTCACTATCAGTGGCTCACTACCAAAGGACTCACTATCCTGAATAGGAAGAGATAAAAGAAAGGGTGGCTCACTACCAAACAAGAATTATTAACAATGCATCTGACCTATGTTAAAGGTATAGTTCTACTGAAGCTCAGAATACTAACTTAACACACTTTATTTTCACTATAATCTTATCTTGCCCTTATCTGCATCAGATTTGACACACACTCATACTTTGTTGTCTCATGCCACCACACACCACACAAGAAACTGATCTTATATATATACCGCAATCAAGAAACACATCAAATAGGTTGGCATAATAGATGTACCGTGTGCCTTCTTGACCCGTCGGCTCAAAACTCAACCTTATATGTTTTATGGAGATAACCAAATTGTGTAATATATTAAGATAGGTTGGCATAACCTATAACTACTTCCATAATTCTTCTCTATAAATAACTTAACTCTCCACAACCTCAAAACTTTTGGGTCAGCACTGTTAAGGGAAAATTGGAGTAAACATGAATAATCAATATATCAATATCAATAATACCCAAAACTCAACAAAAAGGGAAATAATCAAGATCAAACAAAAAAAGATGAGAACCTTTGCAAACCTCAATACTTCATAGCTTCCATTGATTGCCTATCTCAATCGATCTTGCATGTATGAATAAGGCCCTCAGAGAGTGCACTTCCTTGCTATTCCAAGATTGTCAATGGAGAATGGCTATGATAATGCTTTGTAATGAAGATGAGCTTCACAATAGTTGTAGTGATATGGTAACAAGTTGATCGCAAGCAAATGGAATGACTTGGGTGCCAAAGACACACTATAATTCCTGCAGAGTAACAATACTAAAAGCTTGGATGAATGAAATGGAAGAATAGGGTTCAATTTATAGACTTGTGAGAGAGAAGATCAATGGTATAGAAAGAATGAGAAGATCAATGGTTGAGAACGGTTGAGAGAATGTGCGCAAATAGAAAGAAAACAAGTGTCACACAAAAGCTATTTTGAGTTAACTGTTTTTCTATTTATTGAAGATAAGATATGCTGTCATAAATTAGAAAGCTTTTTTTCTATTTTGGGAGTTTTTGATAAAAACAAGATAGAATCAATTAATTAACTCATCATTTGCTTTTGCATGATTTGAGAGGAATTAAATAATAAATTATTTAATTTTGTGTGCATGAAGAAGAAGATTTATTTTTAGAAGATTTGGAAGATTTTTAAAGAATTAGAAGATAAGAAAGCAAATTAAATAAATAAATTTATTTAATTGATGTGCATGATTTGGAAGAATAAATAAAATGTTTGATTATATTTTATTTTTAGCGAATGAGATGATTTAAATAAATTTGATTGATTTATTTAAATTTGGAAGAATAAGTTGACTTAATTAAATAATTTTAATTGTTTGAAAGAGTTTAATTAAATAAAGGATTTTATTTAATTTTGACTTTAGAAGAGGTAATTAAATATTTCAATATTTAATTAATTTAGAGGAATGTGAATCGAATAAATAATTTTTATTATTATTTATTGATAGAGGAATTAGAATGGAATAAATATTTAAGAATAATTATTTAGACAGAGTCGTGTCATTTTTAGGCATATACATTTTGCCCCTCTTTGATGTGATGTTTGAGATGATGAGATTTATGTCTAGTAACATCATTTCAAAGAATCTAAGGTATAGATAGAAGAAAAAAGACGACAATAGAAAGATAGGATGAGGATGCCCCCTTGGGAGATTGGACGGGGAGAGAGTTTCAAGGGCATGAGAAAGACAATCTCACGATGAAGAAGGTGGAAGAACAAGGTTAGGGTGAAGAAAATGGTGAAGAAGGAGTCGAATGATACACGATGCAAGATAGAATGATAAGACACACAAGCAAGTAAGCAAGTATGCACAAATGATACAAGAACAAACAAGGTATTGCCCCTGTCAAGTGGTAAACCAATGATTAACTGATAATGATATACAACAGTGTTGTCATGGTGGGGAATGATAGATCCCTAGAGAAACATGAAGGATAGTGTCTAGTTTCAGGAAAATGGAACATGTCATGTAAGATGTGTGTGTTGGTCTAATTTCGACAATGTTACATCTTGTATAAGACAAATGTTTGATTATAATTGATCGAGTTGGTTTATGACCAGACAAGGATCAAGACCACTAATTGTGATTGGATCATTTGTACAAGATTGACTTGACTTGATTGGTATAGATTAAGGATGGACTTGCATTTGGATCATTGCTGCTCGGACTGACAGCTAGAACTGTTGATAAGAGATACAATGATAGATAGAAAGTTGGTCGATAGAAGAATGACTCGACAAAAGGAATCTAAAGCTTTTATTCGATACTCTATAGTTTGGATCTTTATATGCATGGGATATGGTATGGATGATTTTGGGGATGTGAATGGTATGGATGCTTTGTGGATGTGAGTGGATGTGAATGGTTTTTTGACATCTTGATAGTGCAAGTATTTTGAAGTGCTTATTTCATCATTGGGTGATTTTTTTTGGGTACTTTTTCCAAATGTTGTAAGAAAATACAAGCATCTAGGTATAATTGAACCATGATGACCTGAGTATGACTTACATGGATTTTGATTTAGCAAGTTAATACAAGCATCTAGGTATAATTGAACCGAGATG
Organism: Cunninghamia lanceolata; assembly: GCA_027924645.1. Lineage (NCBI taxonomy): Eukaryota > Viridiplantae > Streptophyta > Pinopsida > Cupressales > Cupressaceae > Cunninghamia > Cunninghamia lanceolata. The sequence continues at coordinate 3,472,334 of BSBN01000332.1, forward strand.
ACCTGCGTATTTCTTGTGTATCAATAGACAAGGATTGCCTCTTTTCATGTTAGACCTTTGATGTCCTTGCTGATCTTTTGTTGATCATGTCGTTAGACAAAAGTCGTCACATTACTAAAGATTAATCCACAAATAACAGACAAAGAAAATGATCATGCCCCCATCATAGCATCTCTAGCTTTTGGCATCCCCGAGTAGCATAGAAAGACATGATAACAAAAATCAAGACTCTGTAAGTTAACCTGATCACAAACACAAAACATTCTTGCATTTAGATGTGTTTTTCTTGCCATAATTTAGATAGAATCAGTTTGAGTGTATAGGTACTTGTTTGCTTTGCCTTGGATAGGTTGATGTTGTGTGTCAAGATTTCTATTTGAAAGAGGGTTTTTCTTGTACTTGCACGCTTGGTAAAATGGACCCTAAGGAACTGACCTAGTACCTCAGGGGCACCTTGCTAAATGGCCTTGCCTAAGTGATGACGTAGAGGTAACGTAGTTCAGGGTGAACTCTAATAGACCTAAGACCTAGGTGATAGAAAGTGTTGCGGACCTAGATAGATAGAAGGATGGCTGAGTGGAGCCTCATGGGCACATTTGAAGAAATGGCCTTGCCTACGTGACAACTCAGAGGCAACGTAGTTCATGTACTTAGACCATGTGGACACTGACGACAGACACTATGCTAGGATGACATTGTGGATAGGATACTGGATAAGACCTTGATTGACAAGGTGAAAAAAGAGATAGACTATCAAGCCATGATATGTCATCGTTAGGATTTTATTATGGAACAGATATGGATCGGATGGGACATGGTTAAAGGAAGAATGGACACAAGGTGATTGGTTTCCCAAAGATGGAGGAAGCAGTTTATCACAAGTAATGTCTGTTTACCAAGTTTTCACCACTTGCTTTTATTTGCATGAAAGCTAAAAGTACACATGATGCCTATTTGCCAGGTTTTTATCATGGTACCTATCCAAGGCACTTGTTTGCCAGGTTTTCACCAAAGGATGATTTTTTTTTGTATCTTTCTGATTTTTTTTTTGTATTTTTCTTGATTTTTTTATTTTTTTGTATTTTATGCCCCCCTTACATTAGGGTTCTCTTAGGTATAGAACTGGTGAAGATGTATACTGTTGATTGGGTCATCGAATAGCTCACCTTCTAATGTTGCCAATTGATATGCCCCCGATCCATAGGTAGCAACGATCACATAAGGCCCAAACCAGTTGGGTTCAAACTTGCCTTTCTTTTCCCGTTCCTATTGATTGTGGGGATTTTCTTTAAGTACTAGATCTCCAACCTTGAAGACTCTTGGATGGACTCTATGGTTGTAGCTTCGTGACATCATTTGCTGATATGTCTTGAGATGATTGAAGGCCTTCTGTCTCCTTTCCTCTAGCAGCTCTAGCTCTTGTAATCTAGAAACTCTATACTCTTCATCTGTTATGAGACCTTTTAACGACACCCTGAGAGATGGTAACTCGACCTCAATGGGTAGGATGGCTTCTGATCCATAGACAAGGGCATAAGGGGTAGCACCTATGGGAGTGCGTATATTGGTTCGATAGGCCCATAGAGCGAGATTGATTTGGATGTACCAATCATGGCCAGCATCATTAACTGTCTTCTTGAGGAGTTTCAAGATGGTCTTGTTGGATGCTTCTGCTTGGCAATTGCCTTGGGGATAATAGGGTGTGGAGAAATGGTGTTGGATTTTGAATTGGTCACAGAGTTCTTGGACATCCTAGTTTTTGAAGGGTCTTCCGTTATCCGTGATAATGGATGAAGGAATTCTATATTTGTAGATGAGGTAGTTGAGGATGAATGAGGAAATTTGTTTACCTGTGACAGTGGTGAGGGGAACGGCTTCAATCCATTTGGTAAAGTATTCAATGGTGGTTATTATGAACTTGTGGCCGTTGGGTGAGGGCAGGTGGATTTTTCCTACAAGGTCAAGTCCCCATTGACAAAAGGGCCAAGGTGTTGTTAAAGGTCTCAGCTCTTGAGTTGGTGCATGTATAAGGTTTTCGTGTATCTGGCATTGCCTGTACTTCTTCACAAACTGATATGAATCTATTTCCATGTTTGGCCAATAATATCCCAAACAAATGAGTTTCTTAGCTAAGGAAGGACCGCTAGAGTGTGTTCCACAAATTCCTTCATGCACGTCTTGTAAGGCAGTTTGAGATTCTTCTAGTTCTAAGCAACGGAGTAAAGTACCATCCAGACCACGTTGGTATAGGGTGTTAGCAATAATGGTATAACGAGAGGATTGGCAGAGGAAGGTTTGATGTTGGTTTGAAGACAAGTTAGGTGGGAGGGTATTATCCTTGAGGTAAGTGTAAATCTTACCATACCAAGGTGAATTAGATCTGACTAGTAGGCATATGGAATGGGTTTCAGGAAGATCATAAGATGATTGTTGAATTGACTCCACCAAGAACTCGTACCGTGACTCATTCTCTAGGATCTCGAGGAGCAAGGCAATGGTTGCCATGGCATCTGTTGCTTTGTTTTCAATGCATGGTATCTACTCAAAGGAGATGATCACAAAGTACTCTTTAAAGTCATCGACCATGCATTTGTATGGACAAGCTTCTCATCTTTGGTTTGGTAGTCATCATTGACTTGATTGATCACTTGTTGAGAATCACCATAGACATGTAGCTCTTTGATCTTCCATTTTGTTGCCATTTTGAGACCAATGACCAAGGCCTCATACTCTGCTATATTGTTTATGCATGGGAATAAGAGATGATAAGACTTTAGTATGGTGTCACCGTGGGGAGTGACCAACAAGATTCCTGCCCCTGATCCATGGTTTGTATAGGATCCATCAAAGTAGACTTCCATAAGTGTGTTGATATATTGAATAAGAATTCATCTGGAAACTCAAATGTCATTGGTGTGGTATCCTGTAATGGTGCTTCTACTAACTGATCAACAATGATTTGTCCCTTGGTAGCCTTTCTATCTACATATTCAATGTCATATTCACTTAGGAGAATTACCCACTTGGCTAGGTGACCTATTAGAGTTGCTTTGCTTAATAGGTATTTCAGTGGATCTATCTTTGCAATAAGTTTGACTGGATGTGCTAGCATGTAGTGTCGTAGTTTTTGGGAAGCAAAAACTACCGCAAGACACTATCTATTTGAGAGTATTGCAATTCATAGCCCACCAATGTGCGATTGATGTAGTAGATGACTCTTTCCTTACCTTCATAATCTTGTTGTGCTAGAAGGGCCCCAAGAGCTGTTGGTGTAGTAGATATGTAAGTAACATTGGCTTCCCTTGGATAGGAGGCATGCAAATAGGTGGATTCATAAGATATTCCTTTAGTTTTCCAAATGCCTCTTTGCACTTCTCATCCCACCTAAATGGAATGTTCTTATGTAGGAGATGACTGAAAGGTTGGCACTTGTCTGCCAATTGTGATATGAACCTACGGATTGCTTGTAGCTTGCCCTGTAGAGACCGTAGTTGAGTAATATTCTTGGGTGGTGGCATTTCCATGATGGCCTTGACTTTGGCAAGATCCACTTCAATCCCATTTCCTGATACAATGAGGCCTAAGAGGTTGCCTGAGGTGACTCCAAACACACACTTCTTTGGTTCAACCTAACCTTGAGTTGTTCTAGTCTCTGGAAGACCTTCTCTAACACATCCAAGTGTGATTCTCTAGTGAGTGACTTTGCAAGGATATCATCTACATAGTCCTCCATTGTGACGTGCATCATATCATGGAATATAGTGGTCATAGCACATTGATATGTGGCTTGCACGTTCTTTAGCCTAAATGGCATGACATTCCAGCAGAAAGTGCCCCATGGACAAGTGAAAGCTACCTTATGTTGGTCTTCTAGTGCTATCCTGATTTGATTGTATCTAGAGAAGCCATCCATAAGAGATAACATGATATGCCCTGCTGTTAAGTCCACTATGATATCTATATTTGGAAATAGAAAGTCATCCTTGTGGAAAGCTTTGTTTAGATCTCTGAAATCATTGCATAATCTGACTCAACCATCAGGTTTGGATACTAGTACTATATTGGAGACCCACTCTAGATAGTCTATTGCTCTGATGAATCCCACATCCAGTAGTTTCTTGAGTTCTTCTTTCACTAGTAGGGCAATGTGTGGATGCATTTTTCTAAGCTTTTGTTTTACTGTGGTTTCACTCTTGGATCTAGTGGAAGATGATGTAGAATCAAATCTGGATCCAATACTTGCATATCTACGTATGACCAAGAAAAATTGACTTGCTTTTATTGAAGAATGGTACAAATTTAGTCTTTTCTGGTAGAGTTAGAGACTCAGCAAAGTGAATGATCTTGGGATGTTTCTTTGTTCCAATATTGACAAGTGTTGGTAGGTGGCGACTGATCAGGAAAGTATTGTACACTAGAAGTTTTTTTTGGACCGACATAAAAAAACCCTATTTTGTAACCGACATAAGGCTTGATAAAAGCAGCTAAGGGTTAGGGTTTTTTGATATATATGTATTGTAGCATTTGCAATGGTATTGAGTTGTAGGGATTGCTGGTTGTAATCAGTTTGATTTACTGGATAATAATATTGGACTCTTTGTTGGTGGATGTAGCCTGAGTTTGGGTGAACCACGTTAAAACTGGTCTCTCGCTATTATTATTTCTATGTATTTTCATCCCTCTGTTTAATCTTTATTTGCATTTAATTGATATCTTCTGTTGGCTAACCCTAACAACAAGTTCTGTAGGTTCCACAACAATCTGAGACTTCTCTTGGTGCATGTCATTGGGGAGAGTGTCAAGCATTCCATCGTCAGGTGCCATAGTTGGGTTTTCACCATTGGATGCATCCTTTCTTTTTACTATTTTGGGATCTAACACTGCCACGGAGCAGTTTTCACCATCAGATCCAGTTTTTATTTTGATATTTTTGTGACTGGAAGGCTTGGCACCCTCTCTAAAATAAGCCATGGTATTTAGTTCAATGGTGAAGCCATCTTTATGATCTCCTATAGGTAGGTGGTCCCTAAGTTCCATATAGTCAATGTAGGCATCATCGTTTTGGAACATATCTAGTTACGGGGCTCCTTGTAGATCCCAATCAATAAGTTTAGGATGCACAAGGGGGAGGGAGTCAGAGGATAGATATGATTCGTTGATAGTTTGAATGGATATGTTAGGGGTATTGGTAGGGAGAGTGTTTGGGATAGTACTTTCTTCCAAATTGTTTATTACGATGGAACTCAAACCTTCCTCGAAAGTCGTATTCTCAGGATTTGGCGAATCACACTCTAATGTTCTATGCGTTAGCATTTGTCCCTCACAGTAGGGGCTATAAGTTTGAACGATATCAATTTCCTTGTCATCATATGAGTGATTTGTCATCTCATCCCACTCATATTCATTGGAATATGTGTCACTGTCCTCTTGAAGATTATGGATCATTTCCACAAGACAAGCATTTGCTTTTGCTTTGCCCTTATCCTTGTATCCTAGACCTTTTATATTTATTACCAATGATGATGAATAAGGTTGAATGGGTTCTATTATTCCTTCTTTTCTTAGGCCAATGGGACCTTGTCCTTCATAACCCATTCTGTGTAGGATAGATTCACCTCACCCATAGATTTTCATTGGGAGCTTAGCTACTTCTTGTTGTGTGTTCTCTTCTTCTTCCATGTAGAGCCGTTGTAAGATATCTCTTTCCTCTGTTTCATCTGATAGGGTTTCCCATTTTACAAAGGGAGCTATAGGAGGTGTAGGATGAGTAGATGGCTTTGGAAAATGCTTGGGCTGCCCAAAGTATCTAGGAGATAAAGGCATTTTGGCTAAGTTGAGGCTATGCTCGATGGAGTATTCCCCTACTCCTGTTTCTTTGATGGTAACTTTCTACTCTTTGGGCTTGGATGAGGAAGCTTTAGAGAAAAAATCATGTTGTTGGGTAGGGGATGTAGATGCTCTATTGTTGGGTATGATGTAATCAGGTTTTGAGCGGACAGAGTTGCAATGCTAAAAGGGGTCAGGATCACCTTGGATGGTGACTTGTTTTCCATTATGAGGGAATTTTATGCATTGGTGGTAGGTAGAAGGCACAACTTTCATGGCATGAATCCATGGTCTACCTAGGAGAATATTATAGGCTAGCTCCCTATCTAGGACTTAGCACACAACATCCTTTATCACTGGTCCCACTTGTATCGGTAATACCACTGTTCCTCTGGTAGTTCTTTCCTCTTCATCATAGGCTTTAATGGTAATCTTTTTCCTTGGATCTACTACATTTTTAGAGAACCCTAATGTTGTAGGAGTTAATGACAACACTGGGAGGGGGGGTGAATCAGTGTTGTGTAAATTCTTAACTTTTTGTAAACTTTACAAGACAAGTAGAAAGAAAGACATTAATGATCTATTGAGCTCATATGCACAAGACTGATAGTGAAAGATGTGAACCAAAAACTTATCAACAAAACACAAATATGTACACATAGAGACAAATTACAACACAAAAATTTCTAGAGTGGAAAACCCTCTCGGGGTAGAAAAACCACTCATGAAGTGCCTCACTGGCTTAACTTTAAAAACTTCTTACAAAGCCTCACTAGTTGAATATTATGTCTCATTGACAATTGAGAGGTCTCACTAACCTACAAGCCTCACTGGCATACTGTGTGCCTCACTGGCAACAATGTTTAGAAGCACCAGCTTCAAGGAGTACCAACCCCTAATACAGAACAAACTGAAAACAAGAACTCAGAGGGTTTCTCTGTTTCAATACAAAACATTTCTTCTGTCTCATGTATCTGTCAAATGGCCATTCTTTTTATCAACCCAAATCATATACAAACTTAGATATTCAAAATCAATCTTGTGTACTGCATACTCTATATGTTTCTTCTATGTCTTACCAGTCATTATATCAATGCACCTAAAAAAACCAAATTGGATGTCTTTTCACCTTTAACATTCTGCATAGTCATTTTCTCTCACTGAAGATCATTTTGTCCTTTCATCTTCTCTTCAATTTTCATCTTTTTCAAATTGAAAGTCTTCAACAATTTATTTTTCATTTTGGCCTTGTAAGAGAAAATAAAATCTCTTTCAAAAATCTTCATTCTTTCATCTGCCCTGCATAAATAAAATCATAAAAAATCACCATAAAACATCTTCAATAAAATATATTCAATGCTCTGTAAATAATCTCTGAGAACTTTCTTTTTCTCAAACCCTTCATCTTCTCCTTCACATTCTTCATTTTTTCTTTTCAACAGGACTTCAAAAATTATTTTGCTTTGTATATAAAAAATCTCTACATAGACTTTTCAATCTTTTCATCTTCTCTCTGACAAAATCTTTTTCATCCAAGACTCTTCAATCTGCAAATATCTGTGTATAAACAATCTTTTTCATCATCTAAATTTGGACTTATAATGGGTCACAAAATAAATCTTCTTCTTAACAATATTCTAGACAAAAAAAAATCTTTTTCCAACATCAAAAACTTGGAAGGGAGGATTTGAAAAAGAAAAGAAACTCTTCTAAAAAATCCACTAAACTTCAAAAAAAGAAAATCTCTAATAACATCTCCACATAATTCCTTTGCACTCGGGTTCAAACTCCACCTTGAAGGAAACATTCTAAAAACATAGTTCAATGCATTAACAAATAAAAATGTTCACGGGAACGTCAAACATAAAGGCAGGAGTCGAGCTCAACATTTAAATAACCACCATTTGATTCACTTTGCACGCCCTTTGTAGATTCAAACTAATCCTTAGATTTAGGCATTGGCGCCCATGCACTTATCACTCCACCTTCGTTACCGGTCTGCTAGAGAGAAGGGTCGGTAACCACCATGATTCGAGGACCCTTCAAGCGGTAACACTTAAGTTGTAAACCCGCTACCCCAAGTCACCAATTGTTTAAAACATAAAGTGCAAATGGACTGCAACTGTCATTGCCGGGCAGAATAGGGCTTAAATCATTAAAGTTTTAAGCCTTTACTAGAGACTTTTGTGCCCATTCTCATATGAATGAATCATCCAATAGATACCATTTCCTTCAAAAGAGAACTTAATGATCAATATGTTAAATAACACATTGTTATGCCAAGCTCCTCTTAATTACATATATTTGTGCTCTCTTCACTTTACTAAAGCATATTTAATGCTTTATGCTCTCCTTAAAGTGCTCAAAGCTCTTCTAATACAAATAAAACCTTCACATGTTTTTGGCAGTCGAAGTTGGAGAAGAAGCTGGATTTAACCTTGTAAACACTAAGTCAACATTACTTTATAAAATGAATTTACATGCAAGCCTTGTAAACCATGCAACATTGAACATCAACTGTGAAGATACCATAACTTTATATTACCAAACATCAATGTAATCAATGATCAATGAAGCTTGCAATAAGGCATCCTTCTTGTCATCACTGTATGATCCTGATCCAATGGAAGCATCATGAAACAACAACTTCAAATGAACTGACAACATTATTGATGATTGAGATCACATGTCACTTTAACCATGAAGAACAAACTGTGATATAACAATAGAAAGAACACACAAGATGATGTCTCCTGCTCCTATCAACAACTTCACACAACCCTTGATGATGCATAAACACACATATGAAGCATCAACCTCTTGCACTTACCTCCTGCAAGACCTTTTTGACATCAATGATAATCTGACACCATCAAATGTAAGGACTAGCTTGAGCATACAAATATTTAAACCAGTTCCTCCATCAATGAGAACCCTTTTGATACAGTGTTTATGGATGAAGGCGACGATATGCAAGGGTGTGTTATGAGGCTGAGACACTGATAGGTCATCTTGTTCGGTAAATGATATGGTACTAGAGGAGGTTAGATTTCCTACCATGGCTTGAAACTTCTCTTGGGCCAAGTTCGTGGGTACAGTTATTTCCACTAAGGCTTTATCAAGAATCTCCTTGTGGGAAGGATGTAGGAATCAAGGGCAACACTGAGAGGGGGGGTGAATCAGTGTTGTGTGAATTTTCAAAACCTTTGTTTAAACTTCAACTTTCAGAGCTCAAAAGAAAGATACCATTGATTTGTAAAATGCACATGATTGTGAATACAGAAAAAGAACAAAACTTCATAAGTAAATCAAACACACACAAAGATGATCAATATGAATCATAACACAAGATATGCACGAGTGGAAAACCCTCCAGGGGTAGAAAAACCACTCCAGAACTGCCTCACTGGCTTAAATGAAAAATCTTCTTACAAATGTCTCACTGACATATACAGAGGTCTCACTGACCAAGGTCTCACTGACCACAAGCCTCATAGGCATACTGTGCCTCACTGGCAAACACAATCACTATAAACAAAACATTAGACTTTGTGTGCAAGACATGATTGCAGTTCAATCAGATTTGCACCATTGTATACAACCTTATACCTCCTGTTTGATTTTCAAATCAAAACCATTTTCTTTTACATACTTCTGCAAACAAGCTCCATATACAAATCTCTATAAACAATTTTCTCTGCAAATTAATCATGTATTATGATCCATTCAACAACACTGCATATCAATCTTGTATTCTATTCCATTCAACAACACTGCATATCAATTTTGTATTCTAATCCATTCAACAACACTATTTTACTCTATATGTTTCATCTCTATCTTGCAAGTTGTCCATCAATGCACCTAAAAAACATTTTTATAAAAGTTGAATGTCTTTTCACCTTTAATCTTCTGTAAGTTCCATCTCTGTCAAATAAAATACAATTGCCCTTTCAAATTCACAAAACCCTTCAATCTGCAAATTTCTTAAACCAGATTTTCATTATCCTCTTTGTACAAAACCCTTCATCTTCTCTTCAATTTTCATCTTTATCAAAATGAAAGTCTTCAACAATTTATTTTTCATCCTGCCCTTGTAAAATAAAATCTCTTTCAAAAAATCTTTATTCCATGAATACTTGATCTGTATTGCTCTTGCATTACACTTGAACCATGATGAAGAATATCATGAAGTAACAACTCAACTTCTTAACTAAGTAACTCAACACCATGAAGTAACAACTCAACTCCTGAGTAACTCAACACCAAGTAACATGAACTCTGTAGATCAAAGTAATATGCACAAAGAACATAAGAAGACACATTGAAGACCAAACCCGATCAACCAAGTCCTGATGACATCAAACAAACTGAGGACACCTTTTTGACATCAATGACAACCTGACACCATCAATCTCCCCCTTTGTCATTGATGGCAAAACCACCTGATGCAATTTTTCTTTCTCCCCCTTTTTGACATCTGATGACAAAGACTATTATCTCCCCCCGAGAAAATAACTCCACTGAAAGATGTTATAGCATGATTATAACAATTGTAATCACATTGCATTAAGAGCACCTTGAAGACATAAACTCCTGTTATCTTGTTATCTTCAACCAAAAATAAGAACCACTTACCTTTCAAAGCACTGAATGCAATTTTGCTAAACTTATCCTGAACATCAACATTTCAAACTTGAGAGCAAAAAGATACCATGAAACTTACATCTGATGACAATACCATTATGAAGATGAAGACTGACACACTCCTGATGACAAAACAAAATTTTTTTCTTCAATCAACAACCTTTTTGATCCACATGACAAATCTCCAATGAATCTATCTGTTTCCCTTGTGTTAAAGATCACAAACAAATCACTGCTTCACTACTCATAAATACCACTGTCAATCATTTACAAGAACAAACATCACTATTACACCATCTGCACAAGGAAGCACTATCCTGCTAGAAAGAAACATGTATGTCAACCTCAACATAATACCACTTCTTGATACAGATATGATGATGAAAACTTGGCATAACTCAGCACTCAATTACCATCTCCTTTGAATTAGTCCTAAAGCAACATATCAACCTAAAGTATACCATCCATTTACTGATATTCAACCCTCTGAACACTTTTGCAAAGAAATCATAAACATACCAATACTCTTTGATAAACAAAATTTACAGGCAAAAAATCATGAAGACTCCTCATCAATTAGTTCCCAAACATCAGATGACTACTTTTTATAAAAACTATTCAAGTTTTCCATGATAGTAATAATTCAGTCCTGATACCACTTCAAAATTGGAGGCCACAATTTGTACATACCTTTCTGAATCATATTAATGAGGAAGATTATTAATGGAACATGTAAAACTATCACTTCAGAAAACTCCTCAATATCTCTTGATTATTATCTTCTTTTGACACTATCTTCAAATCACCTGAAAGCTCCAAGATACATGTCATAAAACATAACTCAACAAAGTCATAGATATAATCAACAAACTGATTTCTTGATATGAACTATCATCCTGCAACCAAACTAATCTTGCACACCTTTTCTGACATGACAAAGAATGAAGACCATCTGAATAAATGAAGACTATCCTGTTGTTTCTGCACATCTATTTACAACACACTGTCAAAACTGATACATACATGACCACATCTGAAACAAGAATTAGTACCTTTTAACTCTATGATACAAATCATCCAACCAATTAAGATTGTACAACCTTCACCATCAAGCTCTTCCTGTAACACCACTTTGCAAAACCAAATCCAGGTGAGAGTTCCTTGACAACAGCTTAACAGAGGCATCATTACAACTTAATCATGTAAGTATCAAACAATATACAAATAGGATCACTGTCACAACATCACAAACTTTTTGTGCAGAGAGCTTTTGAACACTTTATGATCCACTAAACATGTTACTGATCATGAACACCTAACATACACTAAAACTTCATTTCAAACATTTCAGGCAAGCATGACAAACAAAACAAGTTCAACTGATCTCCTCCTGTAACTTCTTGGGGATAAAAAAATAGAACAAGAACAACTCTCCCTCACATTATGCTATCTATTATGCAACAGATGAAATGACTTGTGCAGGATGCACAAGCTTAGATTTTGACTTCTCTTTACTTTCTTTCTGCCTCCAGATTTTCACAGGTGCTTTCTTCCTCCAAACCTTTTCTGTCTTTTTCTTTTGCCAACCTTTCAATTTAGGTGGAGCTCTCCTGCAACTGTGTGCTTTATGACCAAGAGAGTTGCAATTATAACAAATTATGTTGTAATCAAAATCAATTGATTGATAATACCTTTGAGCACTCATATTAAGCTTCCATGAAGAATCATACACTCTGTTCATTTTGCAGTATCTTTGAATATGTCCAACATTATTGCACTTGTAACATACAAGGTTAATATTCCTTTTGCAATCAACTGCTTTATGACCAAAATGATTACAAGTATAACAGTAACCATTAAATGAATAGTTATACCTGTACATGTATGCTTGTCTAACAGGAGCACTTCTTCTGAAATTTCTTCTTCTTTGATTATGCATTTTGTTTTCAGTGGCAGTATTCAAATCAATCTTCTCTCTGGGAGTCTCTCTGACTTTTGAACATTCTCCTTCTTCAAATCCTAATCCAGTTGTGTCATTATGCTGCTTCTATTTGCCCAACAACACATGTAACTTGCTTGTGCTTTCTTCAAACTCCTGATACTTCTTAGATAAAGTCTTCAGACTATCATAATCTTTTCTGAGTTTGATAATTTCTCCCTCTAGTTTTAGATTCTCATTCCTTCTGACTTCAAGGTCAGATATTGATACATCAGCTATCATCTTAGCTTCTTCAATTTCTGTCTTCAATCTAGCAATTAGTTTGTCAGAATCATCAATATATGTCTTTAAACTAATAATTTGACATCTGGCCTCTTCAAGATCTATAGAAACAATTTCAAGTTCTGAAAGTGCATTGACTTTTGATTCTCTTTCTTGTTGCAGCTGCAAGTTTAGTTTCTGATTCTCTCTCTTATACTTCTTGAGCTCACTCAGGGCATATATAAGCTCTCCTTCCATATCAATCTCACAATCTTCTTCATCATCATCACTTGTGATGCTGGCTTCTTCTAAATAAAATTGGGATTGAACATCAACTCCTTCATTTGAAAGTTTCCTTTCATGGTCACTCTTCTCAGATAATAAGTTGTTTTCTTCTTCAGGTGCACTACCTTGATAAATTTTTATCAACTTTTTCCAGACATCCTGAGCTGTTTCACACTGCACCACTTTACAAGAAATATCATTAGATAAACCAGATAAAATAACCTTCTTGGTTATATGATTGCAATTAATAGCCTCTTTGTTATTTGTAGAGTTAGAATATCCATTCTCAACAGACATCCATATATCATATCCTAAAGAGGATAAATAGGCTTGCATTCTCATACACCAAACTGAAAAATCTGAACCATTAAACAAAGGAGCATCTGAAATCTTTTCTTTTAATACAATACCAGACTTAACATGGAGAACATCTTTATCAACTGAATTTATATCAACATCTGAATTTGATATGGATAATGTCTTTTGTGTCTTCTGACCAAAATGATGCTTAAGATTTCTCATGTTCTTATTTCTCCTGCACTTACCCATTGAACTCCACACACAAGACCTACCCAAGCTGATTAAGCTGTAGAAGGGAAACTGGCTCTGATACCAATTGTAGGAATCAAGGGCAACACTAAGAGGGGGGGTGAATCAGTGTTGTGTGAATTTTCAAAACCTTTGTTTAAACTTCAACTTTCAGAGCTCAAAAGAAAGATACCATTGATTTGTAAAATGCACATGATTGTGAATACAGAAAAAGAACAAAACTTCATAAGTAAATCAAACACACACAAAGATGATCAATATGAATCATAACACAAGATATGCATGAGTGGAAAACCCTCCAGGGGTAGAAAAACCACTCCAGAACTGCCTCACTGGCTTAAATGAAAAATCTTCTTACAAATGTCTCACTGACATATACAGAGGTCTCACTGACCAAGGTCTCACTGACCACAAGCCTCATAGGCATACTGTGCCTCACTGGCAAACACAATCACTATAAACAAAACATTAGACTTTGTGTGCAAGACATGATTGCAGTTCAATCAGATTTGCACCATTGTATACAACCTTATACCTCCTGTTTGATTTTCAAATCAAAACCATTTTCTTTTACATACTTCTGCAAACAAGCTCCATATACAAATCTCTATAAACAATTTTCTCTGCAAATTAATCATGTATTATGATCCATTCAACAACACTGCATATCAATCTTGTATTCTATTCCATTCAACAACACTGCATATCAATTCTGTATTCTAATCCATTCAACAACACTATTTTACTCTGTATGTTTCATCTCTATCTTGCAAGTTGTCCATCAATGCACCTAAAAAACATTTTTATAAAAGTTGAATGTCTTTTCACCTTTAATCTTCTGTAAGTTCCATCTCTGTCAAATAAAATACAATTGCCCTTTCAAATTCACAAAACCCTTCAATCTGCAAATTTCTTAAACCAAATTTTCATTATCCTCTTTGTACAAAACCCTTCATCTTCTCTTCAATTTTCATCTTTATCAAAATGAAAGTCTTCAACAATTTATTTTTCATCCTGCCCTTGTAAAATAAAATCTCTTTCAAAAAATCTTTATTCCATGAATACTTGATCTGTATTGCTCTTGCATTACACTTGAACCATGATGAAGAATATCATGAAGTAACAACTCAACTTCTTAACTAAGTAACTCAACACCATGAAGTAACAACTCAACTCCTGAGTAACTCAACACCAAGTAACATGAACTCTGTAGATCAAAGTAATATGCACAAAGAACATAAGAAGACACATTGAAGACCAAACCTGATCAACCAAGTCCTGATGACATCAAACAAACTGAGGACACCTTTTTGACATCAATGACAACCTGGCACCATCAAAGGAGATAGATGCAACAACTCTAAGATAGATATGTGGGTAGGAGTCTTCTGTAGTTGGTCTATGACACTATACTAATGGGAGTTAGACTAAGAAGGTGATGACCTTGGAGGGAGGGTATTCAGCGTGACCTTACCACTGTGGGTGATGATGCTACAATTAGTTTTGTTGGGCCCTAATTGTTGGTTGGACGTAACCATATTGATTTGTGGGATGTGCTCTGATATGTAATTGATGGTATAATTGAATGGCACACTTGCATAATTAGTGTTATTATTCCCATTATTCTGATTTTGCCTATTACGGTTGTTGTTGTTGTTGCCGTTGTTGTTGTTGTTGTTGCCGTTGTTGTTGTTGTACGGCATGTCGTGATTGAGAAGCAGATCCTTGTATGCCATGTGCATCTCATTAGAGGTATGTTGTTGAGCACCTCCTTGGTTTTGATCAAGTATGTCTTGAATAACATGTTTGAGATGGATACAATTGTTGGTCATATGTCCTCTTCCTATATGATACTCACAAAAGTTGGTGTCTTTCCAATAGTGAGGTTTTATTTGAGGCTCATAATCGCTAGTAGGTGGGAGAGTGATCTCATTATTAGCCAACAGCTTCCTTAACATAGATTCTTGGGACTCACCCAGTGATGTGAACTTTCACCTAGGATTTGAGTTGTACCATGGCCTTGGCTCCCGAGAGAATGTTTTGTTGGGTGTAGAATTGCTTGCCTCTCCTTTGAGAGTGAATATTGGTTGTTGTTTGGGAGCCACCATATTGGCATCAACCACTCCATCATTGATGACATTTTTATTCTTAGTCCAAAACTTTGACTTGTCCATTGTGTAGTTGGAGTTAGGGGTGTCCTTGTACAACTTAATTTGCCCCTTGGTGATCATAGCTTTCTCGATGAATAATCCCATTTCAATGACCTCCAAAAATGAGTTAGGACATTGAATTTGGATTTGGTAGCTTAGATCAGAGTTGAGGTTGTGGACAAACATCTCCATCAATTGCTTCTCAGGTATGCCATATGAGCATTTGCTTGCTAGTTGTCTCCACCTTTGTAAGAATAAGGCGAATGATTCGCCACTCTTTTGCTTGGTATTGCATAGATCGAGCATGGAGACTTCATGCTCAATATTGTACGAGAAGTGCGTGATGAATTTGTTTACTAACTCATCAAATGTCTTGATACTCGGTGGAAGTCGTGAGAACCACTCCATGAATTGACTACCTAGAGATCTAGGGAATAGTCTCATTAAGAAAGTTTCATTGTGAGCTACTTCCATGCATGCGATGTTGAATTCCCTAATGTGATCTCTTGGGTCTCCTTTCCCTTTGTACTTATCAAACTTAGGAACTTCAAACCAAAAGGGGAAGGGCACCATGTTTAAACTTTTATCAAAGGGGTATGGTGCGATGTCTTTCAAGGAGTAAGTTTTAGTATTTGTTCCTATTTTGAGATCCGTCATTTGTTGTGTTAGGCCCTCAATTTGTTTCCTCATTTCTTCCATGGGCACGTTAGGATCTATGACTTTCTTTCTTTTATCTTCACTAGTGTGGTGTTCATGATTATCCTCTACGATCTCTTTCAGTTTGCTGAGATTGAAGTCAGTGGGGAGCTTAAGTCCTAGATTCACAAGATGAATAAAGTACTTGTGAGGGTCCTCATGGAGCACTTTTTCTAGTAAGCGTTGGAATTTTTGATCTTGGAGGTGTCCTTGATACTCTTCATGAGAGATTTCCTCATCACTATCTTGAGGGGTGACAATGTGATTAGATGATCCATCCATTTCAAGTTGTCTTTTGTATTGAGATCTAGTTAAAACCATGCAAGGCAACATAGGAAGTGGTGGGATGAAACTAGAGATTTTGGTAAGATGCTGATGGAGACTATTGAGAATAGGATACTTGTGATGAGATTTGGACAAGGGACTCTCTCGATTAATGATTCCAAGTAAGATGACTGATACAAGACGATAGCCACAAATAAGAGTACTCGATACCTGTCTTACTGTGTAGAGACTAGTCATGCACCAAGACCACTAGCGAAGTTTTGTGACCTACTAGGGTTACTTGAATCTGAAATGATTTGAAAAAGGTCTTGCACTAATTTGATATAGGATACTTTAACTTTGCACTAGGGAGACCTAATAGAAGGTGGATGTGATGATCGATGAATGAAAGAGTTTGATGCAAAATGGATGTAAAAGCGATTACAAGGTAAGACCTGATCTTGAAACTTGGAACTAGGCTGAAATGGGTACCTAGAAATGGTAAAATTTTCCTCTCAAAGTATGGGGAAGTACTCACTATTACGCATGCGTAGGAATAGATGCACAACATAAAAGGATAAATGCAAAGAAAGTTGATACAGATATGTAGTATTGGTAAAAATTAGATGTGTAATAATAGGTGATATAAGCACAACAAGTTAGTACAAATGCGTAGCAAGTCAGAACATATGCGTAGCAGAAAATGATAAAAGCGCAGCTTTGGTTTTTTTCAATGTTTTCACAATTTTTTCAGTAATTTTTCTGATGTTTTTAGTTTCTTTTGTTGCAAGATGGTCTTTTTGATTTGATTTTCTTTAGTTATGGCAAGAAGACACAACAAACACAAAGAATGTTTTTATTTTTTTATTATTTTGTGATTTTTTGACTAAAAGAAAGCAAGTACAATCCTAGGTTTCAAAGGACAATATAAACTGAATTCTCACTATCTCTAGTGAAACATCTTTGGGAGGTGATAATTGCCCTTCCCTACACTATCTTATAGGGGTTTTTGGCCACTAAAACAAAGGTGTTTAATGAAGGCAACCGTTCGAGTGGTTATACATGCGGCAACACTACTCTCTGTTATGGAGTCTCCCAACCTGCAAGGGTTGCGCCTTGGAGGGTTTTGGGAGAGGTTAGTTGTCAGTATAACACAACTTCACTCATTGTTTAAAGCTTTCACTCCAAACACAATTTATTTAGAGTGGCTTGGCAGGGCTTGGCTTTAGCCTGTTACCACTTAGGGTCATTCCTACTTGGATGGGACGGTATCCAAGAGCAGGCCCCTCTAAAGGTTAAACACATGCAAAAATGATATGTCTGGCATTTTGGTCACCCAAGATAGGGGAGAGCATAGGCTTGGTATCATTCCCAAAACATAGAAGATAGTGGTTATTTTCCCCTAGTTAAAAAGAAAAATACTAAATGAGCTACCTACTTGGGCAAGCACATAAATTTGTTAACTTTGAAGTGATAACAAGGTAGCAATGGTTCAATTTTACCCATATAGCAATGATTTGTTAACTTTGAAGTGATAACAAGATAGCAATGGTTCAGTTTTACCCAAATAGCAATGTGTTCTAACTTTGAAAGATAGCAATATAGCAATGATTCAGTTACCACCTTCCTAGTTAAGACTACGTGAGATTAGCATGAGCATCCATTTACTTTCCTTTTAGAAATCAAATTGTGAGTTAACAAGTGCAGCTATATGATTCTAAATCAGTACCTAGCCTGCAAAATAGATCTAAGAGCATTCCTGCGAAAAAGTGTTAGCGTTTAGCAAAAACTACAAGAAAAACCCTAAAATCACTGTCTAGATCAGATGCGCAACTTCAAAGCCTAAATGCACAAAAATAGAGCTCAGAGGCACAACAGTATAGATGCACTGAGACAGAGGCCAAAAGCATAGGAATACAAAATGCATGCATAGAACTAACAGATGCATCGTTTCAGAAGGTATATGCACCGTAACAGAGTTTGTATGCACTAGAACAGATAGTAGATGCGTGTTAGGATGAGTCAAATGTGTAGATTTCTCCTGTGTATGGCTTTCTAACACACAAAAACTCAATTTTTGGGTTAAATTGGGGCTAGGGCCCACGGTGGGTGCCAAAAATGTTAAGGGAAAATTGGAGTAAACATGAATAATCAATATATCAATATCAATAATACCTAAAACTCAACAAAAAGGGAAATAATCAAGATCAAACAAAAAAAGATGAGAACCTTTGCAAACCTCAATACTTCATAGCTTCCGCTGATTTCCTATCTCAATCGATCTTGCATGTATGAATAAAGCCCTCAGAAAGTGCACTTCCTTACTGTTCCAAGATTGTCAATGGAGAATGGCTATGATAATGCTTTGTAATGAAGATGAGCTTCACAACAATGGTAGTGATATGGTAACAAGTTGATCGCTAGCAAATGGAATGACTTGGGTGCCAAAGGCACACTGTAATTCCTATAGAGTAACAATACTAAAAGCTTGGATGAATGAAATGGAAGAATGGGGTTCAATTTATAGACTTGTGAGAAAGAAGATCAATGGTATAGAAAGAATGAGAAGATCAACAGTTGAGAATGGTTGAGAGAATGTGCACGAATAGAAAGAAAACAAGTGTCACACAAAAGCTATTTTGAGTTAATTGTTTTTCTATTTATTGAAGATAAGATATGCTATCATAAATTAGAAATCTTTTTTTCTATTTTTGGAGTTTTTGATAAAAACAAGATAGAATCAATTAATTAACTCATGATTTGCTTTTGCATGATTTGAGAGGAATTAAATAATAAATTATTTAATTTTTTATTTTTTTTAAAGATAATGCGCTGGTAAACTTTTTAACATGATCGACGACACTAGTGCGACACGCCCTCCGACTCCACCTGAATGCTTTTGCCCAAAGCAATGAACCGGTGAGGCCACAACATGGGGGACCTCATCCCCTAGCAAGAACACTTCAAACCCGTGAGCTCGTTGGCCCAGCGAAGGCATAAAGCCTTGCGAGCTTGTTGGCCCAGCGAGGGTTTGAACTCTGGTGGCCACCACTACAACCGAGCGACTTAACCACCGAACCATGCCGTCATCGGCTAAATTATTTAATTTTGTGTGCATGAAGAAAGAAAATTTATTTTTAGAAGATTTGGAAGATTTTTGAAGAATTAGAAGATAAGAAAGAAAATTAAATAAATAAATTTATTTAATTGATGTGCATGATTTGGAAGAATAAATCAAATGTTTGTTTATTTTTTATTTTTAGCGAATGAGATGATTTAAATAAATTTGATTGATTTACTTAAATTTGGAAGAATAAGTTGACTTAATTAAATAATTTTAATTGTTTGGAAGAATTTAATTAAATAAAGGATTTTATTTAATTTTGACTTTAGAAGAGGTAATTAAATATTTCAATATTTAATTAATTTAGAGGAATGTGAATCAAATAAATAAATTTGTTTATTTATTTATTGATAGAGGAATTAGAATGGAATAAATATTTAAGAATATTTATTTAGACAGAGTCATGTCATTTTTAGGTGTATACAAGCACCATTGGTGAAGTAACAATAGAATGAACCAACTGTTTACTCACAACTCAACATGTGAACCACAAAAATTCTTTACATTTGGAGAACACATATCTTTGACATCTATAAACTTATTCTCAAAACTGCATTGAAAAATATTCTTCTATGGTGGAATACAAAGCATTCCAACATACCACTAATACTTGCATTATAGACTCTGATACTATGTCAAATCTATCTTCAACTACGAAGGAATTCAAGCCTTGAAAATTTAGATTTAGACTCCTTCAATATGTACCAAAATTACCTCAGAATTGCATAACAAAATTCTTCATAGCAGAGAAATGCGGACCCAAAAACTAGTTCACTAAACACTGAATATTATACTTCAAGACTTAGACGAATCTGCAAAATAGTTGGTACTTTGGTCTTCTCTCGACCAACAATACTACATCTCTATAATGGGTTGCCATCAATGAAAACACCATACATTGTCATGCTCTTCAATATCCATTAGTCTCTCCATTCATCTCATGTTGCCAACACACAAACTTCAATGACAAACTTCCAACAATCTCTCAATATAACTAACCTATTATAAATTAACATATGCATGCTAATTTATTTATTATTTAAACTATAGACTATATACAAAACTAAAGATGTAATAATTCCAACATTCCCCCTTATTAAATCAATCCAAAAAAGAGATGGAACACTGCAACGACTGAATACAATAGCCCTTCTAGAGACTTTGATGAAGCACCTTCACTAATTGTCCTCATTCACCCAGGAAATACCAAACTGAATGCAACAGCGGATCTCCTAAATGTCAAACCTGAACCTCTATATAACATGAGAGAACATAACATTCCCATCCTCCATGCATAATGAGGGAAAAACTCTCCTTTGAGAGTCCACATCTCCTTTGAGTGTGTCAAAATCCCTCCTCAATGCTGCATTTGAGAGAACAACTCTCCTACAAGAGTCCACATCTCTTCCAAGTGTGTCAATATTCCTCCTCTAGTGTACAAAAATAACTAAACCTCTGTGAATACACTAATCCCACCCTATTTCAAAAATTACACTATCCACAAACTAAGTAAGTTTATATACACTAACCCCACCCTATTTCAGAAGTTACAGTATCCACACATACTTCCAAGAACTTCCAAGCCCCTCCTTTCTCCATGAAGGGACACAAATGGATGGTTCTTCTCATACAATGGATCATCTCTGAGCAAGAAGCTAGCTTGAGATGAGACAAACCTCTGGCCTCTATTTTCCTCCAACCTCCAATATGATCCTACTACACTTTTTGCATTTAATGTCACATTAGAATCTTCAATAGCACAAACATGCAATTCTCTAAAATATTTTTCAAGAGTAGCATGGATACCTTTGAGAACATAAGCAATATTTAATATTTGTGTATCCATGATAAAATAAAATAAAAAATGCATCTTTTTACAATATGATTAAAAAAATATCCTAACCTTATCACTCCAATAGTTTTTGTATAATTCATAAAAGAATCTCTACAAGTTTCAAACCATAGGCATCTTTACTAAACTTCCTTCCAAATCCCTTATTGCTCCAATTACAATAGTCTCAAAAAACACTTATTTCTCCACAATAATAATCACCTTAAACAAATTCATGTGGATAGCTAACATAAAAATAATTGTAATATTCACTATTTATTTCACCATAGTTCCCTTATTTCCCCTTATTCCTCAATTATAAAATGAATTGTTATCTCCCAAGGGTCTTTCTAATCTCACACTTGAATTATTCTTAGGAAAAAATATAAGCTATTTCATCCCACATAATTTTTACACCTCATTTTTGGTAAAGATAAAATTACACCTTATATGTTAGAAAATAGGCTATATGATATTCATTTTTATGAGGATTTTAAATTAATAAAACTTATAAAATCATATATCTCCAATAAACTCTCCAATCATGCATTCAATTGCCAGTTTAGTTGAAATAAATCTGCACATTTACTAATCACAGAGGCACTGTTTAAAATTGTTCATCATGTTATTATATTACTTCTCATTAAATACTCATCATATCTTCAAAAGATTTTTGGGTTTTATTCTATTGTTCATCAACTTTCTAGAACATGTTGAATTTTTACATTTAGTTAAGAAATAAGAAAGATTTCATGATTTTAGTGAGATTGTATATTGTTGGACACCTTTATTCTTGGTCTTTCACAAACAACAACAAACCAATATCTTCCTCCCCAATTTGGACACCTCAAAATGATAAACCATATGGAATCCCACATTACTATCTACTATCGGCAATAAAATATTAATCAACTAATATATTTGTAGATTTTAGTGCACAAGAAGATGTAAAAATATCCAAACACCTCTTCCATGCTTCAACAAAAATTTGATGAAAATTCAACATGCCTTGTTTCATAAACTTCAACAAATTTAAATCCTTCACACCATAGGCCTAGTGTCATTACTGCTCTCAAAGTCTTCCATGGTGATCAAATTTTCTCATGCTTCTCATAGCACAAGATCTACTAATTACTTTGATACCATGTTGAAAATGGTGAGCACGTAAATAAAATTGTAGATCACTCCATTTGAACAGTAATATCTAAAACATAAAATAATATACTAATGTCTTTGGGATGATCAAAAAATTGTATTACATTGTCTTATAAGCCACAATTTTTTCTTGTATAAACTTCCTAAACTACTTATGTCAATGTATACAATTAACTAAGATTTTATTTATAACAAATAACTAACCTATTACAAATTAACATATGCATGTTAATTTATTTATTATATAAACTATATACTATATACTAAACTAAAGATGCATTAATTCCAATACAAAAGTTGAGTACATTTTAGCTCCTAGAAAGTCATTAGATTAGATGATATCAATGACTATTTCTTACTTTTATTTATTTATTGTTATTATTAGTTTTATATTGTTGCTACACAATTTTGGACATCTAATTCAAAGAAATTATATTCAAGTACTTAAAAGTTAAAAATAATAAAATCAAAACAATGATTCCAAATAATATTTAAAATTTTCATTTTATAATATTTCAATGTTCATCAAGCCCAACATAAGAAATAGCCATTTATCTCATCTAACCTAATGTCTTTCTAGGAGCTATTGAGATCAACAATCCAAAAGTAATTCTAGGCTTGCTGAACATTTAAAAGTCCTAGTACATTTTAGCTCCTAGAAAGTTATTAGATTAGATGAGAGAAATGACTACTACTTTTATTTCTTATTATTAGTATTAGTTTTATATTGTTTCTGCACAATTTTGGACAATAGACATCTAACTCAAAGAAATTATTTTCAAGTACTTAAAAGTTAAAAATAATAAAATTGAAACAACAATTCAAAATAATATTAAATGATTTCAAGCAGTCACTATATAGAGCTAGTTTTTAGATGTTAAATTTATTGATATATTTAATTTAAATATTTGTTTTGATTTAATATTTTTAATTTTATATTTAGATTTGTGGTTATATGTCTAAATTTTTATTTTTTATTTTTTTATAAATGTTTTTATTAAGCATAAATAATATAATTTGATTTTTTAATATAATATTTTAAATATAATAGTTTCATTTTATCCATTGTTTATTTGAAAACTTGAAACTATATCAACATATTTTATTCATTATCAATAGGGATAGAGAGAGGGAGAGAGGAAGAGATAGAGAGGGGTAGAGAGAGGGAGAGATAGAAAAAGAGTGGGAGATAGGAATGGAGAGATAGAGGGAGAGAGAATCAAGAGATTGAGATATGAGAGAGGGAGAGTGATGAAGATGTAGAGAGAGAGGGGAGATGGTATGAGAGAGATACAAAGAGATAGAGAGAGGAGAGAGGGAGGGAGAATAGAGAGAGAGAGAGATGTTGATTGGACAAGACAACTGAGAGGGGGGGTGAATCAATTGTATCAAAAATTTCAAAACCCTCACAAACATTCAGATCCACATTAACCTTTAAAATTATTATGATATTTAAGCATGGAAAGCAAATAACAAAAAATGAATCATAACAACACCAAACACAAGACAACACCAGATTTTTACATGGAAAATCTAACAAGGGAAAAACCATGATGATGATTAGGTCACAATATAATGTAGTAACAATACTGAATTACAAAAGGCTCACTGCCAGAGGGCTCACTGCCAAAAGGACTCACTATCTAAAAAGAAATTCTCACTACCAAAAGGACTCACTGTCCAAAAGAAAAAGATAGAAGAGAAGGCTCACTGCTAGGGTTGAACTGATATAATTGCATTTAACAAATGTATGGATTTCACTTCCAATGAAGCTTTATATTCACCACAACACAAACATCACCTTCGCAACTACACTAAAAATAGTAGACACCTTCTGCTCACTACATCTGGTAGCCTAAACACATGAAAGCTCTCTTTGCACTAATCAAATTCACATCACCAACATCATATCCTTTACATGCACACATAATCACAAACTCTTTACATTGTTTTATATCATTATCAAACTTGAATTCATTCTTCAATGTCGGCAACACAACTTAACCCAAATAATTCAAATTAGGTCTAGACCTAAACACTCCTATGGAGCAAAATAATGAATGCCAACCACTCCACACCTTAGCACAGACCTAATTCCATCCTTACACATTATTCCATGCTTCCACAATCAACGAAGCACATCCACAAATAGTGTAAACAACCAAGTCGGCCAAACTTGTGTAAACACTATGAACCATTGGGCACACACTTCCTCAAAAGTAAACACACATTACAGATCTTACACGAATATTTGACATAGTCTAGAAACATCCACAAACATCTTGAAGTCACCGAAAAACCAATAAATTAAACCACAACAACTTTCACTTGAAGATAGTTCACAATCTCCTTACAAATGACACTATCAAACTCTGCTACACAAGAAATCACTTTTTGGAGCATCAAATCACAAAACACATGAACAAAAGAAAGATATAGACCTTATAAGAACACATCTAGAACTACAACACCTGAAACCACTCTGCGGAGAAATGTGGAGCAACACACTTTCTCCTAGACATACTGTCAAACACTGTTCTCAAATTGGTGAACACAACTTTCAATTCACAATGATCTAGAGCACCAAATTCTAGATTTAGCATCTTCAAACACTTATAAAAAACATATCCAAACCACACACTCAAATATCCAACATAAAAGAAATGCGGAGCAAAAACTTGAACAACACTCTGTAAGCGAGAAGACTTCTTCAACACACTGTTTCCAGTATTAATCAAACTTTCTTAAAAGCACTTGGAAACCCAACGATAGACAAATATTATCAACAACTTTAGCACTTGTACAAAGCAACCAAATCACCTTAAGCAAGGCAATTGAATCAAACAACAACAACCTCATCAAAATACAAAGTTGACACCAATGACAACATAAGCTTGTTGACATCAATGACAACATCGATTAACACATACTTGCCACAATCTTCCCTTTTGTCATTGATGGAAACACATGGTGATGTGGAAAAACATCAAGATACAAATTTGCACTAGCTTCTTCTCTTTCTTATGCTCCCCCTTTTTTTTACACATCTTTCTCTCTCTCTCTCTTTGTTTGTCACATGCAATCTCTCCCCCTTTGACATCAATGGTAAAGGGCGACACAACTCTTTCTAGCTCTGTCTTCTTATGATACTGCACATACTTGCATTACTTACTATTGCTCTAAATACTCCCCCTTAGTACACACCAAACTATATCAACTCTTACTCCCCCTTCCTACAACAATCATCATGACCACTACCTACTCCCCCTGAGAGGTAGTCTCCAACATCAGTCCAAAAAAGAATGAATCTTGACACACACTAGGCTTATGCATCTCCTTATGCATCTAGTTCAAAGGAGGGGTAATACCCCCTAACTTCTTTGAGAGATACTCAAATGTATCCTTAGGAAGAACCTTAGTGAAAATGTCAACAACCTAATCCTTTTTAGGCACATACTCAAGCTTTACCTCATTCTCTGCAACCTTCTCTCTTAGAAAGTGATACCTGATTGAAATATGCTTTGTCCTTGAATGCATCACCAGATTCTTTGAAATGTTAATAGCACTTGTGTTATCACAAAAAATAGAAATTGGCTCATCATACACAAATTTGATATCCTTTAAGGTTTGTCTCATCCATAACACCTGTGTGCAACATGATGCTGCAACAATATACTCTGCAATGGAAGGTTATGATGAAATGGAGGGAGTTGGTAATGGAACTTGGTGAGGAGAAGATGAAGGAGATGTTGTAGAAGGAATTTTTGTCCTCACCTTGGTAGTAGCAACAATAGAAATGAAAATAGGGGGAGTGGCTATGATAGGAGGTTTGGGAACTGATGTTGTGGTGACACCCTCAAAGGCATGATTTGAAGCGCTTGTAGTAGCTCTGCTTTCTAGGGGTGCCATATCTACTTCTTCTTCTTTTGATTCTACATTAACTTCCATGGTCTTTAGTTTCCCTTGAA
This sequence comes from Cunninghamia lanceolata, assembly GCA_027924645.1. Taxonomy (NCBI): domain Eukaryota; kingdom Viridiplantae; phylum Streptophyta; class Pinopsida; order Cupressales; family Cupressaceae; genus Cunninghamia; species Cunninghamia lanceolata. The sequence continues at coordinate 3,499,029 of BSBN01000332.1, forward strand.
CTATAGTAGGGTCAACATGTTCTATAGCTGGAGTAGTAGGTATTTCCTTTCCTTTCCTTTTCCCTTTCTGCCTGGTTCCTTAAGAGCTTACTACCTCTTTTGTTGGCTTAGGGTTGATCATTGGATATGTCTTCTTTATCCAAGCCTTAGTTCTCTTCAACACGTCCTTAGCCCTACTGTCTATTGACATGTCTTAATTTTGATCCCATCTGATTGGGGCTAAGGGGAGGTTATATAACTTTTAGCTCTCATATGAAGGGTCTAATACTACATCATCTTCCTTCATCCCCTTGGGAATCTTGGGTAGTCTAGGATAGTCTAGCCTTTTGAGCAGATGGAGTGTAACATCACATTCCATAATGCTCATGATTAAACATAAATAATCATTTTAACAAGAATTAGATAACATCATAATTGTCCAAAGCATAGTTAAACAAGAATGAATCATTATCATTACAATATTTAAGCATGTTATTCTTTACCAAAACATAACAAAACTTAGAATTACAATATCCAATAATCTCTCATCAGTGAATAACCTTCACTAAGCAAGTACAAATTTATGCTCAAGGCATCAAATATCAAATTATACACAATAACTGACTATCAAGTCATATTGAGAAAAATATTGTATCTGGAACATGACATCTATTTGCATAAGCCTCAGCTTATCTTCTACTTGGGAAGGAGAGCATCATCTGAGTGCTTTTCCTCCAACCATAGACTAATGGTCCCCTGCACAACTTCCTACCTAGAAGCTACCCTACCCTTGATAGAAGGTATAGATATAAGGAACCATTAGGTTTTCCATCTGAGTATCTGGTTGTGTGTCCATAATGCCTCACAGTCATGCAACTATAGATCCACTCTAACTATGCATGACTAGAGAGATTATGCCATCTGGAGTACTGTGGACTGACAATGCATGCAAAGACAGATGCATTACTTTGGCCAAAGATTTATATACATATACGTTACACAATGAATGTCATCGTATGTCTGCCACCTCGACTCAACTTATAAGCTATCATGTCCTACAGTATACATAATTTGACCTTTGTGGGTCTTGTATAGTTAAGTTTAAAATGTCTTAGTCCATTCCTTAGACATTCAACTCTTGTCTTGAAAAACCCATTCCCAAGGTTTCATTGTTTAGGCAAAAGGAAACTTGTGACTCCATGTCACATTGTCCCACACTTTCTTAAAAAGATAAGTTCATTCATATTTTCAACACTTAACCTTACCTGGTTGGTGTTTACTCTATTTACCTAATTTCAAGGTTCATACTCAATTCATATCATCAAAGGAATACTTATATTGAGTCATAGAGTTGATCTCTTTTAAGAGTTCTATCTCAAGAGATCCTTTTAATACCATAACTTAATAAGAATATTTTCCATTTGCAAAGAAGGCATTTACTTTCTTTTATACAACAAAGTCTGTAGTAACATAGGGTAAGTTCTTGTAAAAAGAACGTATCAAAAGAATATCTTTCCCATAGGGAATATGATATGCAATCATGGCTGCCAAGAAGATGTCAATATGTCTATTTTAACCTTCCCACTTTTGTGAGAAGTCACTATAGCTTCAGCATGCATTATATGCACAAAGAATACCAATATAAGATAGGTAAAGGTTGGCATAGTTTACCTTGAGTTGCTATCATATGGTTCGGCCATCGTTATTATTACATACATAGTTTTGTAGGTATCGATGTTGTATGTCAATACCCCTAGCTTATACTCATCAGACATTAGCACTCTATCGGGCTCATTATTAAACACTATGTTTTCATGCCTTATTGATTGATGAACAATTATAAGGAAACATTATCAAAAAGATTCATGGATCGATAATAGCTTAGACTGGTTTACCACATGTAATTCTCTTGCATTAGTAACTAGAAGAGATAATATGGCCTCTAGTTGGCCTAGTGACATCAAAATTTAATAGCTTCAAAGAACATCATAAAAAGAATACAATGTGGCCTCTTGAGCCTTAAAAAATAATTGCATTCACTCTTTTGTGCCACAGAGAAATTCATTATATATATATATATACACACACACATTCAGTTTTACAAGCCAAGAACACATGTTATTAATTATCTCTAGTTGACACAGTCAACATCCTTAATTATTAGAGGGATTTAACTATATTAAACGTCATTGTATATGAGGAAATAGCTCTCAATAATGACATACATATAACTATGACACAATGATAGATATCTTGATTACGAAAAGCTTATCCTATACACTGGGTTCGAGCCTCCTCGCCCTTCCCTTATTGTTGTAGTAGCCTGTAACAAGACTTTCACTCCAAATTCTTCTGGTTTTTCCCTCTCACCATCTCTGGTAAGAGAGTCACATCACAACAATAATCCTAATAATGCCTCTTTTCGATGGCATTTGATACAATGGAAAGAACAAGGATCTTTGCGTGCCACCTCACAGGATCTTTTGATCCACACAGTCCACTACAAGCCAGTCCACAAGGATGACCCCAACAAGGCTTCCACTCAGCATATATTCCCTCTCCCCACTCCTTGTGGGTGATGGGTATCGAGTGTAACAAGTACGTGGATAATATAATATAATTATATACCTATACAAATGATACTAAGGTGGTCGACCTCTAAGAAGGTTCACACCTTAATAACTTATATAATCTCCCTTAACAAAATAATAAGGGTTAAATAACCACTATGTTATCAAAGATTATCATCATAAAGGAAACAAAGGATAACACACCAATAGATTATGGTTTTGGGGTTGAGTAACTCTCCCCCTCACACGGCTATAAACCCTAGTAAAATAACAAAGAAAATAATAGGTTTAAAATCTTGATTCAAAAATAAAGAACAAGAAAGTTCTTCATCACTTAACGAGACTAACTATTGACTTGCAATGATGTTCTAAGAACGTCATTTAGTTGAGTTGACGTATACATTGTTGAGTTAACACAACTGACAAGAAGACTCAAAAAAGGAAATCAACCATCAAAGAAAAGACGTGACTCACGTCAACTTACAAGGGTTCATAATGACATAAAATCTGATACTTAGATGGTAATTTGGCTCATTTCATGACGTCTATCTCTTCCTCCTAGATGATACTCTCCTTCCATCTTTGAAGGAAGGTTTATTTCCTATTTACACTCACCAATATAAAATCATGATCAGTGCATCATCATCCAATTCTCAATTCATAAAACTTAAATAATCATACGAACATGTAATCCATGTCTAACTAATCATTAATCAGTATTCTCATAATCAATGCTTAGATCAGATATTTCCACAATATCTATTCATTAGACTATGGTTAATCCTCCTGATTACCATAAAAGATAATATTAATGCTAAATCATAAGTTGGGGGTGTAACATGGAGGCTGAGTCTGTAGTAATCCCTCTTCTTGACCTCATGGTCATCAGCATAGTTCTCCCAATGATCTTCTATGGCATATTCATGATTATACCAGCTCCCTATCAAAGGGCTGGCCCACCCAATAGGGTCAAACTCCTCTTGATGATGTCAAATGAACTCAAAGATAGGAAGATCAACTCTACCTCTGCACTCTTTGCATTTATGATGTTTTAGCAGTTGTACTCTCCTACCTTGATAGGGAACTTGAAACTGCCCTAGTGCTTGCCAACAATCAGCTTGTAGACCTCAAAGATTTGTCTGCACATTTCTAGAAAAATGATCTTGTCACTAGGATATCTAGGCAATTTGTAAGGGGCTTTATCAAACCCCATGATTTTGATGTATGTGAAAGTTTGAAATTGGATGTACCACTTTCCCCAATTAACCAATTCCTCAGTGGCTTCTATGGAAAGCATTTTTTCATAGTCATTTTCTAGCCCCCTAATTACTGCAAAAACAAAGGCATCATTCACAATACAGTAACTCTTTAAGTTGTTCATCATTTCTAGCTAGGGAAAGTGGTTGTAAACTAAGATCTCTCCCTGTTGTAGAGATCCTACTTGCAAAAATCCTGGGAAACTAGCCTAATAGGCCAATAGCTAAACTAGATAAGAAGTCATATAAAACACTTTGGTCTCAAAGACCTCATCATGTTCCTCATCTAGCTTATCACTTATAAAGGATCTCCAGTCTATCCTTTTCCCATCCACTACCTTTATGTAGAAATGGCACATCCATGGGTACCATTTGTCAGTAGTAGGGAGTCCAAATACTCTACTCAAAAGGGTAATGAACCTTCTCCCATCTTGCTTGAATTCACTCTATGGTTGAATTGGAGCCATCTTCAAGGGGTGCTTTCTTTGTGTGAGCAAGAATGTTGATTCATGTACCCTATGGCTGTGACAGTCTTGTTGTTGTAGAAGGTGAGGGCAGTATTTTCTGTGATCTTGTCATAATCTACATATGTGGGTAGGCCAAACACCCTATAGATATCATATCTAATGAAAAGTCTAATAGAGTGTTGTCTGTTGGTCTAGTCACCTTCTTACTGCTTTCCTTATAGTGCACAAGCTAGTTGATGAGTGCCAGGTAGTACCCATAATAATACACCCCTTTTTAACTCTTTTCCATCCTTCTTATTTTGTTGTCCTGGTAATTGCACCATAGTAAACTGATAAGATTTGTTCTAATTACATTAATGAGAGATGAATTACCAAAAGTCATGATTTTTTATTGAAGGACTAATGTGCAGCAAATTAATGGAAATATGTAGAAACTTTTCTCTTTTTGAATCTACAGGTATAGATGTATGGGCAAAGGCAATTTTGATCATCTCCAGAGATGGTCCTAATAGTCTCTGAAGCTGACATGAGGGATACTACACCAGTCTCCAATGTTTTTCCAATATGATTGGAGAGATTTTGAAATAGGAGGACCAAGGGTGGGTCATCTCTGGAGCAAGATAGAATTCATAAGCACATCTCTGGAGCTACAATCAAAAGTTCACACCTACGGAGCCCTCCTTAATACAATGTAGAGTTTTCAATGCCGCTATCAGTCAACACTTTTGGTGGCAATTGGAGTTCTCCAGGGATTGCTCAGCCAACACCTGAGTGATCAAGTGAAGACTTTAGATAACTACTAGAGGTTTAATTCCTCTTTTATTGATTTTGCATGAGCTCTTGACAAACTTATTAAGTACCTATATTTTAGGGCCTCACTACCTAGTTGTTATTTAAAACTAAGACTCTGAATTTAGTGGGACTATTGTACCACTAGAATCTATTTCAGTTGCATGATTTTATTCTGTAGTTATATAGTTGATAGAATAAGAGATTGATGCTATCTCATAGATAAACTAATAGTTAGAGTAAGTGATATCTCATCACTTGATTTGATAAACAGATATATAAGGTAGAAGCAACTTAAGGAGATATATGTGGAATTATTGTAATCTCAATTTTTGATACACTTTCTGAATACAAAGCATACTGATGAAATTAGACTAAAGAAGGATTGTGATACTATATTTCTATACTAATTTATTGCCTTAGTCTTTAGTCCTGAGGGTGAGGAGCAAGGGCCCACTCCCGCCATCAAGACAAGAGGCTAGTCTTTGTTTGTTCATTATCTTGTTTCAGATTCTGCTTAGGAAGATAGTTATTGCTTTCACAAAGATAAATGTATGTTTTAGTTGTATGGATTAGAATAGGTCAATATTAGCAATTTATTGTTTCAACTTTATTTCCAGTACTCTCAAAATTTACTTTCATAGCAGATAAATCAATGGTATTAATTTCTAGAGAAAAATAGTTTAGCAGAATTAGTTAATTAGACTAGCAACTATAGGATCCCTAATTGCAAATAGCCAAGGACATAACCCTGGACTTGACACATGAAAACATGATTAAATGTCAAGGACCAATAACCCTTGTCATTTTTTGTGCCATTGCTGGGGATTCTGTGTTAATTAGGAAAACTTAGTTAATAATTTTTAGGTTAAATTGAATCTATATGGTTAGAACTAGGGATTCAAAAGGTAGATACATAAAACAGATACTCCAGCAGCAAACTATAGGAGAAATAAGTAGGGTGGCACAAGATCTTATTGAAGAGAGGCACCTAGAACCTACCTTGGAAACTACACCCCAACTCAATAATTCCTCAAATCCTCAAAGTCCTTCACTCTCTAAATATATCCAAGAATTGCAAGGAAGATTCCAGGGTGATCCTTTGACAGAAACTAATTCCTAAGAACCCCACACCAAATCTCAAAGAGAAGAACCAATATCAGACATGGATGATAATCATGATGAGGAGGACAATCAGGCTCCAAGAACCTTCTCATATCCCATTGTTCTATCTACTAGAGATAATGCCCCTATGAAGAATATGCCAAATTTTAGGGGTCTTCCTTCTAAGGATCCAAATCAGTTTTTGTTTGAATTCAAAGTGGTATACCAGACTTATGATTATGGATTAGATAATCAAAAACTCAAACTTTTCCCCTCAACCCTGAAAGATTCTGCTATGAGATGGTTCATGGGATTACCCAAAAACTCCATCCATTCCTAGGAACATATGGAAACATAATTTTTGGGAAAATACCAAGATTACTATAGGGTTAGTGATAAAAATGAGGAACTATTTGAAATTAAACAAAGAGAGGATGAAACCTTAGAGGACTATGTGGATAGGTTCAACTTTGCTTTAAGAAGGTATGCAATCCTGTGGCTTGCTCTTTGGCTGGAGCCCTGTTTGTAAAAAGATTAGACAAAGAATCAAAATAGGCACTAGATCTAATGGGAAAAGAAAATATTAATAAAATGGATATGCCTACTATAGAAGAACTCTGCAGGAACTATTCCAAAACCCAAGATGGAGAGAGAACACCCAAATCATCAAAGGGAAGAATGAAATAGGATAGTTAATGGATGAGATTGCAAATCTTAAAATAGACATTCTAGTCCAACTGAATACCGCATTAGATGGGATTCAGGTGAAAACTAGAGTAACCGATCATAGCAGAACAACTGAACCACTCTCCATATATTATCCTAGGTGTAGGAACAAACACCTGTTGAGAGAATTCCCTTTAGATAAATCAGAAATCTATTAGATCTGTGATAGGGAACATCCTACCAGTCAGTGTGATCAGCTCCCAGCCTTAAAAAGGTTGACTAAAAAGAACGCCATTATAGAGGAGGAGTTGAACTATGTAGGACAAAAACAAGCTGGGAATTTCCCTTATAATTAGTATCCAAACTAGGCTTCTTATAGGGGCCCTTCAAACTAGGGAAATAATCAGTGGAATCCAGTGTGGCATGGGCCTCAAAATATTCCCCCTTGGGGACTACAAGATTGGTCAAACCAACATTGGCAAAATTAGACCTAGGGAAATCAACAATGGCCACAATAGTTTGGACCACAAAACATGCAGCCTCATTGGGGTCCTCAACAGGGTTATAATCAACAATACCAAGGACAACATAGACATTTCCAACCTCAACAACAAGCACTACTAACTAGACCCCCCAACACACAAGGCAAGTCACAAAATGAGCTAGTTAGCCAGCCACCTTTACAAGCCCAACCTATACCAAATCCACGAAATAAACAAGGAGCAACTATTTATATGAAAGAACAAGAAAACATAGCTGGTATCAACTCCATATATTCCAATAATCTCCAGCTACATTATGGGGAAGCACTCCCAAGACCATCTCCTCCAATTATAGTTGAAGTGACCAATGATGTTGAACCTGAAAATCCATCCACTCAACTTCAAGAGGAGATTACTATCAAAACTATGCTAAAAAAAACCATCCTTGGGTAATTCTGGAGTTCCTCCTAAAGGAACAACTCTGGAGAACAACCCTAGAAACACTTCTACTAAGAACTCCAGAGTTGCTTCGGAGATAGAAAAACTAGCACCATACCAGAATGACTCAAACAACATGTCCCTTAGAAAAAGGTCCTACAAAAAAAAGTCCAACCTACCCTGAAATCAGAACTTCTGCAAGAAATCAGATAATTAAACATTGAAACTCCACTCCTACAAGCAATTAGAGATGTGCTTGAACTGAACCAATTCATCAAACAACATTATGTTAAAACCCAGGGTAGAAAGAAAAACTTTCCTGCCACCATCCAGGTGGAAGGGAAAGTAGTAGACCTTCTAATGGGCGAAATGCTCCTCCCAAAATATGGAGACCCTGGCAACCCTGTCATAACTATCTATATCTCAAGGGTGGAAATATCTAACGTTTTGGTTGATTTGGGAGCAGCAATAAATGTAATGACTGTGCACATCGTAGATAAATTAGCCCTAACAGGTGTCCAGGCCACATCCACAATCCTCCAATTGGCTAACCAGTCAGTAGTAATTCCAAAAGGGGTGTTAACTGATGTCTCAATCATGCTAGTCACAAGAATTCCCAGTATTTTGATATTAGAACCTAAAAACCAGAAAAATGCATATCCGTTGATATTAGGAAGGGCATGGCTAGCTACAATAGTAGCATCTATTGATTGTCAAATAGGGGATATGGTCATTTCCAATGGAATAGATTTGAAGAAAATATCTTTATATCCTCCAGCTAAACCATCAATACATTATTTAGAAAAAGTGTGGGTAGATGAGCCAAATAACATGGAAAATAGTGCCTCAGTAGCTATGGTTACCGTCAAGGAACATTTGAAGTAGTTAGAAGAAGAAATCAACTATGATACAACAAAACATATCACCCATATTCCTATTGACAAAGATATAATGAAACTAGCCCAAGATTTAAATAAAGAATTTCTCACTGCTACTCATTGTACCTTAGTAAACATTATTCCTTGTGGAGAGACCTTTTATAGAGACTTAACTACATTCCACATGTTGCTCCCACATTCTTGTCCCCTCAATACTATGACTCCAGGATATGGATTGAATACATCTATGGATCAGATTACAAAATAGGTCATGATTTTACCTAGGAAAACACTAAATATCAACACCCAATTAGCAGAAAAATAGGAAGAAGCACTTCTCAAACTCCTAATCTCCCATTCAGCAGCTTTTGCTTGGGAATACCAAGATATGAAGGGCATCCCTCCTAAGATCTGTACTCATCATATATACACTGAAGATGTCAAACCTATCAGACAACCCCAGAGAAGATTAAATCCTTCTTTAAAAGATATTGTTAAGACTGAGATAGACAAATTACTGTAAGAAGGGTTCATATATCCAATCTCGGACAGTCAATGGGTCTCACCCCTAGTCATAGTACCTAAGAAGAATGGGAAGTGTAGAGTGTGTATTGACTATAGAGAACTAAACAAAGCCACAAAGAAGGACTACTTTCCTTTACCATTCATTGACCAAGTGCTAGACAACCTTGCAGGGAGGAAGTACTTCTCATTTCTGGATGGGTTCAGTGGATATAACCAAATTCAAGTACCACCTAAAGACTAGGATAAAACTACTTTGACTTGTACTTAGGGAACTTTTGCCTACAAAGTTCTTCCATTTGGGCTATGTAATGCTCCAACTACATTTCAAAGGCCTGTTTTAGCCATTTTTGCTGAATTAGCTAATGAGTGCACAGAAGTCTATATGGATGACTTTACTGTATACGGAGACAACTTTGAAGAAGCTCTCATAAACCTAGAGAAGGTGCTAAAATGCTGTGAAAAAAACTAACTATCCCTAAGCCATGAAAAATGCTTTATGATGGTAGAGGAAGGAATTGTATTGGGACACCACATCTCAGCAAACGGGATCAAAGTAGACAAAAACAAAATAGAAGTGATCAAGCAGTTACCCTCACCTCAAAACTAGACAGACGTTAGAAGTTTTCTAGGTCATGTAGGCTACTATAGGAGATTTATAGAAAATTTTAGCAAAATAGCTGCTCTTATGTTTGCCCTACTTACCAAGGACACTAACTTCTTATGGATAGAAGATTGTCAATCAACATTTGAAACCCTTAAGGAGAAACTTACTATCACACCTATTTTAAGAGGGCCCAATTAGACTCTTGATGAGTGCCAATTAGCACCCATAAAATACATCTTTTTACCTCTCTTTTTCTCCTTTCTAATCCCAACTTCTTGATGTCTGCACCCGAATAGGCTAGCAAGGTTGTTCTAAATAATGATTAACTAAAGATAAATTACTTAGGATCATGATTTTTGATTAAAGGACTAATGTGCTTGGAATTGATGGAAATATGCAGAAAAACTTCTTTTTTTGAATCAACAGGTGTAGATGCTTAGGATGGCAATTTTGTACATCTCCGGAGGTAGTCCTAAATATCTTTAGAGACTATACTAGAATCTCACGACAGCATAAGTTTTGGAGTAAGAGGAAGAGCATGTACGTCTCTGTCTGTAGCTCCAGAGATATGTCTATTGCTTTGGAGATATAATTGCGGGGTGTACCTCTGACGCTCCACCAATAAAAGGTTATTTATAACCATAATCAATGGGAGGGGACCCACCTCTCCAGGTAATAAAGTAGAAACATCAATTGATGAGGTCATCATGACTCATCCTCTACTTTATGATAGATACTTGCAAAGACAGTGTTGACATCACCCAGGATACATGGATTCTCAAACTACTCAGCGAGAGTGGGAGCAGGAATGATTACAGGTTGCATGACAATGGAGGTGATTGATGTCATCTCATGCCACACAAAGCTTCTTAGGTGCCACATCACATCCAATCTCATCAACGCCGCAACATCTCACCCAAGTACATCATGCCTCATCATTAAAAATTGTTCGGGTAATTTTATCTTCATTAAGCATTAAATAGCAACTATCTTGTCTTTCTATTTTTGGGTGCCGTCATTATGACACGTCCTCTTGCCATCGCTTTTCTTCCCAAATTCATGCATGTCGCCATCTTTGTTGTACTGTCACATGCTTACAGAGTGTCCCATCACTCTACTTCATTTATGATCACATAAACACTCTAACAGATTCTAGTTCCTTCTCCATCAACCTAAGCCATTAAGTGAACTAACAAAATAATCCTCATTTATCCTATAACATTTCCTAAAGAACAGTGACAGCTGAAATAGTTCTCCAGAGCCTACAGAGTGAGAAAGTAGTGTAAGCACAGAGAATAGACAAGGAATTTAAGTATGGGAGTTAAGAAGAAATCAGAACTAGAAAATGCTATAGGCCTTTTGCAGGGTGAAGCTACAGCAGAGGTTCTGAGGAACGCAGGATGGTTAGAGTTTCTAGAAAAATTTGAGGGATTTCAAGAAGATATTGTTGATGAATTCCTAAGGAACCTGAGGGATAATCAGACAACTGTAAGGGATTTCAAATCAACCTCTTAGATACCATTATTAGTCATATTTTTGGGCTTCCTGAACAAGGTGAGAGGTTCTGTCATCTAAAAACCTTATATGCTGATTTGATTAGGAATTTCTCCGTTGAAGGTGAAACTGCAATACAATTGCATTTAAATAAAAATGATGTTAAAGGAATTCTTAGGTCCTCAATACCAAACCCTTGGCAATCTATAGCTACATGGTTGATGAAATATTTCACATGTGATAGACAATTTTCCTTAGTTTTAGGACCAATAATGAAAATGTTGATTTTCCTGAGGCATGGGAATGGACACCATGAATTCAGCATAAACATTCCCAATTTCATGTACTCTACCATTAGGGCAACTGCTAAAAGATATCAACAAAACAAGGGTCCTATGAAACATCATGGCCTCATTTTTCTGATAGTGAAACACCACTTTCTATCTCAAACTAATGGGGAAGAATTATGGAAAACATTTCTTGAACAAAATCCCAGAGCAGGGAACTAGAGAAGGCACAATCAGAGGGTGAGGGTTCCTCCACCCAGCTAGAAGAAAAGATAGAACCTTTGACTTCCTCTATGGTTGTTCAGGAAGAAAAAAAGTTATCACTGGAGGCAACTTCAACTGCAGCCCTTGTTTCTGATAAAAAGAAGAAAGGCAAAGAAATTAAAGAACTTGCTCTTGAGAAAACTCCATTTATGACTCATTCAACCCGGAAGATAATGACTCTAGCTAGGGAATCTTTCCCTAAGGAACTAACAAGGAAGAGGTCAGTGCACAAAGTAGAGAAAACCCCAAAGAAAGCTAACCCTAGTGAACACTATTGGACTGAAGAAGCATCCCATGATTCTGATGAGATCCCTCTAATGAGAAAGAAAATACTGAGAGAAGTTTCCCCAGAACGTTCTATCCATTTGGGTTCAAGAACAACTTCAGAACAATCCCCTACTCTGAAGACAGAACACATGCAAACCTTTACTATTTCCTTAGACTATAAGGATGAGTCACACACTCCGGAAGCACCTACCCCACCTATGCTATGGAGAAGCAAAAGGAAAAGGCAAATCTCCCAAGTGGAGAAAGATATTTCTCTCCTAGCTAAAGTGCTTCTGGGTTTCAGAACTTCTGAAAAGGAAGCTAGACCTTCATCAGTTCCAGGACAAACAAAAGACACCCTAGAAAAATCTCAGGATAGGGAAACTTTAGGAAAAGATAAAACAGAGCTAGATGCAGCTGACAGTACTGGACACATGGCTATGGAAGACCCTAGTATGCAGTAAACAGAAGATGAAACAGGAAATTTCTCTCATCCCTCTAATCAAGAGGATATCAAGATTTCAAAAGAGCAGCAACTATTAGAAGAAATTGATAATGTAAAATGATTACTTTGGGGGAAAAATCAGATTATTACTAACCTCAAGAAGAACAGAATGGAAATTGAGCTAGAGCAAAAGCAAATATTTGAAAAACTACAAATAGAGCCCCAAAATAAAGACCAAATAATTCAAGAGAGGGAAGTAGAACTGGAAGCCCAGAAGATAGAGACAACTAAAATCATGAAGGAAAAAGAGATAGAGGCAGTACACAGTATCTCTAATCTTACCAAAGCTAGAGATAACAGTCTCATAGTAATTGCAGAATTAATTGAAAAAGTATAGAGTCAAAATAAACAATTGACTTCGGCTAACAACAAAATAGATGATTAGGAAGAGTATATTCATGAGTTGGTTGGTCCAAGGGTAGCCAGTGAACATGAAGTACAAACAGATCCATATGCGGGTCCAATCCCCATTGATATTCCTAAGACCTTGTTTTACTGGGAAAGGAGATGTAGAGAATATGAGGCTTCTAAGCCTATGCTGTAACTACAGAGGGCAGTTATTGCCATGACACAAAGAGTGGAAACCTTGGAGAACAGAGTCATTCAGATGGCCTCCATTTCTTCTTAGATTTTATCTTGCAGACCTCCAAGTGCCAGTTATGTCATGTTTCTACAAGAAAGGGTCCTACAAAGAAGTCTATATTTAGTTTTGTCTGATCTGCCTGAGAACATAGAAACAACAAAGGGGTTCATGGAAGCCTATACAAGGAGCTCTAATGAAGACAAAAAATTTCTGTGTGAATTATATCTACATGGATTCTATGTTGATGATATGACCTTCCTTAATTATTTTGTAGGAGACTTCCAACTTAGAGCATTCATGTCAATGATGAGGAATCATCAGATTTGGAATGAACGAATGGAAGCTCACCTCAAGAAGGATACAGACACAAATATTTTCATCAGAAAAGAGTGTCCCAACCCTCAAGCTTTCAAGATCCAATTCAGGGCATATGTCTATCACTCCGACAGTAAGAACACAATTTTGCCATTATACCTAAAAATTTTGCAAGAGTGTTCTATTGATTTTGGTCTTCTTATGAATAGTTCAGCTAATCTAGTGCTTGCAATATAAAAGAAAAGGTGGAATATTTTAACCTCAGAGCAGAAAATGAGAGAGGTGGTCACACCTGCAAACTTAAGGTTATTTATGAGGAAGGCAAGATTAATATCCAAAATGATGGATAAACACAAATAGGAGTGGATAGGTGGGCATTTCAGGCCACCACTCATAATTGAACCACTCCCTGTCTGAGCCGAACAGATTGAAGATGAGAAATTGCAGGACTAGTTAAAGCAAGTTGATTAGTATAGGGGAAATGGTAGTACCAACCACACCATTTGATGTACCTATGCACAAGACTATAGCTTGACCAACAGGCTTCTCCACCAGAATAAATCCAGATTGTGAGAAGTAGGAGGACCTGCTAAACCTTAGGTATTGGGAGGATGATGAGTGCTAATTAGCACCCATAAAATACATCTTTTTACCTCTCTTTTTCCCCTTTCTGATCCCAACTTCTTGATGTCTACACCTGAATAGGCTAGCAAGGTTGTTCTAAATAATGATTAACTAAAGATAAATTACTTAGGATCATGATTTCTGATTAAAGGACTAATGTGCATAGAATTGATGGAAATATGCAGAAAAACTTCTATTTTTGAATCAACAGGTGTAGATGCTCAGGATGGCAATTTTGTACATCTCTGGGGGTAGTCCTAAATATCTCCAGAGACTATACCAGAATCTCATGATAGCAGATGTTTTGGAGTAAGAGGAAGAGCATCTCTGGAGCCGAACAAGAAGGCCACAATTATATCTCCGGAGCAACAAACATATCTCCAGAGTTGCAGATAGAGACATACATCTCTAGTGCCTCCTCAGATCAGGGTAGATTTCTAGCATAGCTATCAGTCAGGCACTTTCAGCAGTGATCATGATACCTCCTTTTTATTACTCAAATCATCACCTGAGTAATTAAGGGCCATCTTTAGTTAACTACTGAGAGTTTTTATCTCTTTTTAAGTTTTGCATGAGTTACTGATGAAACTGATTTAATATCCATATTTTTAGGGCCTCACTACCCAAATGTATTAAAACTCAAACTTAGAATTCAGAGTGGACTTCTGTTCCACTCATTCTATTCTTATTGCGTGATTATTTTTCATCGTTAGATTGCTAGTATAATAAAGAGATGAATGTCATCTCATAGAAGAACTAGGAGATGAGATGAGTGATATGTCATCACTCATTTTATATATATTTATTGAAGCAGCAGAAAAAGGATGAATCACTTTTGTGAAATTTCAATTAAGATATCAATATTTCGATTAATGTAGAGCGAATGGAATTGGACCGAACCTAGTTGTGATCTTATTCTCTAGTATTGATTCTTTATTGTAGCCTTCATCCCTAAGGGTGTGGAGAAAGGGCCCACTCTCACCACCAAGGTAGAAGGCTAGTACCACTATTTTGTTGTTTCAAATTTTGCTTTATAGAATACTTACTGATTTTGATAGACAGATGCATGTTGTAGTTGTAGATTTTCTTTGAGTAATTTACTATTCAATTTTATTTCCAGCATTCTTTAAATTCATTTCATAAGCAGATAGATCAATCTCTTTAAATTAGTGAAAGCCATTAGAATTAGCTAGAGGAAACTAGTAACTATAAAATCCCTATTTGTAGACATCTAAGGACACAGCCCTGGATTTTGACATCTAAAAAATGATTAAATGATGAGGTACAATGACACCTTGTCATTTTTGGCCTTAAGAAAATCAACATTTTCATTATTGGTCCTAAAACTAAGGAAAATTTTCTATCACATGTGAAATAATTCATCAGCCATGTAGCTACAAATTGCCAAGGGTTTGGTAGTGAGGACCTAAGAATTCCTTTAACCTCATTTTTATTTAAATACAATTGTATTGCAGTTTCACCTTCAACAGAGAAATTCCTAATCAAATCAGCATATAAGGTTTTCAGATGATAAAACCTCTCACCTTTTTCAGGTAGCCCAGAAATATGACTGATAATGGTAGCTGAGAGGTTGATTTGAACTCCCCTTACAGTTGTCTAATTATCCCTCAGGTTCCTTAGGAATTCATCAACAATATCTTCTCGAAATCCCTCAAATTTTTCTAGAAACTCTAACCATCCTGCATTCCTTAGAATGTCTACTGCAGCTTCATCCTACAAAAGGCCTGTAGCATTTTCTGGTTCTGATTTCTTCTTAACTCCCATACTTAATTTCCTTGTTTGTTCTTTGTGCTTACAATGCTTTCTCACTCCGTAGGCTCCGGAGAACTATTTTAGCTGACACTGTTCTTCAGGAAATGTTACAGGATAAATGAGGATTATTTTGTTAATTCGCTTAATGGCTTAGGTTGATGGAGAAGGAACTAGAATCAGTTAGAGTGTTTATGTGATCATAAATGAAGCAAAGTGATGGGACACTCCATAGGCATGTGATAGTACAACAAAGATGGCGGCATGCATGAATTTGGGAAGGAAAGTGATGGCAGGAGGACGTGTCATAATGACGACACCCAAAAAAAGAAAGATAAGATAGTTTCTATTTAATGCTTAATGAAGATAAAATTACCTGAACCATTTTTAATGATGAGGCGTGATGTACTTGGCTGAGATGCTGTAACATTAATGAGACTAAATGTGACGTGGCACCTGAGTAGCTTTGTGTGGCACGAGATGACGTCAATCACCTCCATTGTCACACAACCTATAATCATTCCTACTCCCGCTCCCACTGAGTAGTTTGAGAATCCATGTATCCTAGGTGATGTCAACGCAGTCTTTACAAGTATTTATCATAAAGTAGAGGATGAGTTATGATCACCTCATTAATTAATGTTTCTACTTTATTTCCTGGAGAGGTGGGTCCTCTCCCATTGATTATGGTTATAAATAACCTTTTATTGGTGGAACACTGGATGTGCACCTAGTTACGAAGCGCTAGAAGTGCTTGTAACTGTGAAGCATCAAAGGTGTGTTTGAGTAGCTCCTGGCACCAGATCACCTTCGTAGCTTGATTATTCTTAACTGGTATGAAGAAGGGAACCACTATTTTCTATTTTTCAATTCCCTTGGTCAAGAAAGATAGCCATTACTAGTTTTCCATCTTCCTTTTTTTTTTGTGCAGAAGGTCACCATTTGCTAGTTTTCAACCTTCTTTTTTTTTTTGTAGAAAGCCGCCATTTGCTGGTTTTCAACCTTTTTTTTTTCTAGTCCAAAATTGTGACAAAGGAGGTATCCCCTGTATCAAAGCATAAATCATTGAGGAACTCTTCTTTAGTGGATGGCCTTTTATAGAGTCTGATTCTGTGGTCATTCACTAAGAATGTGTTTGTGTTTCCATCAATAAGTCCCAATAGTACAGTTCCATTTTCAAAAACTTCCTTTATCTGATAAGGACCCATCCAATGGGTTTATAATTTCCCTTTGAACTCCTTAAATTTAGAATCATAAAGAAGAACCCAATCACCTTGTTGAAATGTCTTCCTCTTGATGTGCTGGTCATGCCACTACTTTATTTGATACTAAATCGGTTCTGTTTGTTGAATGACCTCTGTCTAGATTTCATCCAATTCATTGAGCTGAAGAATTATGTTCTGTTGGGCTATGGACAATGGTAGACCAATATCGAATGCAGTTTTAAGTGTCTGGAGTTCAAATTCTATAGACAGAATAGGCTTCTTCCCATAAACTAATTCATATGGTGAAAATTTTGTTGTGGATTTCCAAGTGGTATTGTAAGCCCAAACTGCTTCAGGTAATCTGTTAGCCTAATCTTTTCTGTTCATTACTACGGTCCTTGTCAGAATATTTTCAAGTTCCCTATTAGTTACCTCTGCTTGCCCATTGGCTTGAGGATGGTAGGGTGAAGATTTCCTATGTTTGACCTAATATAAATTTGTGAATGCTCTGATTACTCATGAAGTAAACTGAGGTCCTCTGTCTGAAACTATGGATCTTGGGGCTCCAAACCTCAAGAAAATCTTATTATAAAGGAAATCAGCAACTTTTTCTTCTCGTGCAAATTTTAATGCTTGAACTTTAGCCAATTTAGTAACATAGTCTGTGCATACTAGAATATACTTCTTGCCTGCTAATGGTGGGGAAATTAGTCCTACAAAGTCTAAACCCCATTGCTCAAATGGTTCCATCATGACTTGAGGATGCAGTAACATTTCTTGGGTGAAGGTTGGTTGTCCCATTCTTTGGCACTGGTCACACTGCTACACATACTTCTTAGTATCCTTATGAAGAGAGGGCCAGTAGTAACCAGCTCCCAGGATTTTGTGGATAGTTCTGTGGGAAGAGTAATGCCCACCAGATGGTTCATCATGACATGCTCTTAATACATCAAAAATTTCATTAGTTTTCAAATAGCTGCACAAAATAAAATTAGGACCACATTTAAACAATAATCCATTTAACCATTTGTATGATAAGCTTTCCTTAACTAAATGCTTTTTCTGTTTTGAAGTAAAATGGGATGGATACAAGCCTGTAGCTAAAAAATTAGATATGTCAGCGAACCAAGGTACAGTAGAGGAGATAGCAAAAAGATGTTCATCTGGGAACCTGTCCTCCACTGGTTGGTTTTCTCCTCCTGTATGTAATCTTGACAGAAAATCAGCAACCAAATTAAACTTGTCTGGATTATCAATGATGGTAATATCAAATTCCTATAATAGAAATAACCACTTAATGATCCTTGCACCCACTACTGGCTTATTCATTAGGTACTTGATGGCTGTGTGATCAATGTGCACAAATATTTTATATCCAATGATATAATGCCTAAATTTGTTTATAACATAAATGACTGCCAAGAATTCTTTTTCAGTTGTGGTATAATTTCTTTCTATAGATGTAAGGTTTTTGTTGATGTCATAATGGCATGCATACTTTCTCTTTCCTCCTTTTGTCCTAAAACTGCCCCAATGGACTCATTTAAAGCATCAATTTGTATGTGAAATGGTAAATTCCAATTGGGTCCTCTCAAAACTGGTGTTACAGTAAGCTTCTCTTTCAAGGTTTCAATTGTTGATTGACAGTCTTTTGTCCATAGAAATTATGTATCTTTGTTAAGCAGGGTAAATAGGGGGCAGCTATTCTGCTAAAAAATTTTATGAATCTCCTATAGTAGCCTACATGACCTAGAAAAATTCTAACACTTGTCTGATTTTTAGGTGAAGGCAACTGTGTGATCACTTATATCTTGTTCTGATCCACTTTGATTCCATTTGCTAAAATGTGGTGTCCCAATACAATTCCTTTTTCTACCATCATGAAGTACTTTTCATGGCTAAGAGATAACTGATTTTTCTCACAACATTTTAGTACTTTCTCAAGGTTTGTGAGAGCTTCTTCAAAATTATCTCCATACACAGTAAAGTCATCCATATAGACCTTCATGCATTCATTAGCTAGTTCAGCGAAAATAGCTAAAACAAGTCTCTGAAATGTAGCTGGGGCATTACATAGTCCAAAAGGAAGAACTTTATAAGCAAAAGTTCCCCAAGAGCAAGTGAAGGTGGTTTTGTCTTGGTCTTCAAGTGCTACTTGAATTTGGTTATACCCATGAACCCATCTAGAAAAGAAAAATACTTTCTCCCAGTAAGGTTGTCCAGTACTTGGTCAATGAATGGTAAGGGAAAGTAGTCCTTTTTTGTAGCCTTGTTTATCTCTCTATAGTCAATACACACCCTCCATTTCCCATTTTTTTAGGCACTATGACAAGGGGTGAGACCCATTGACTATCTGAGATTGGATATATAAACCCTACTTGCAATAATTTTTCTATTTTAGTTTTGACAATGTCCTTTAAAGCAGGATTCAATCTTCTCTAGGGCTGTCTGACAGGTTTAATATCCTTAGTGTATATATGATGGGTATAGATCTTAGGAGGTATGCCCTTCATATCTTGGTATTCCCAAGAAAAATTTGTTGAATGGGAAATTAGAAGTTGGATAAGTTTTTCTTCCTGATTTTTTGTTAACTGAGGATTGATATTAAGTGTTTTCCCTAGTAAAATCATGACCTGTTTTGTGATTTGATCCATGGATGTAGTTAATCCGTACACTGGAGTCATGGTATTGAGGGGATAAGAATGTGGAAGCAACATGTGGAACGTGGCTAAGTCTCTATAAAAGGTTTCCCCATAAGGAATGATATTTGCAAGGGTACAATGAGAAGAAGTAAGTTCTCTCTTAGAATCTTGGCCAAGTTCCATCACATCCTCATTGATTAGGATGTGGGTAATTTCTTCTATTGTATCATAGTAGATTTCTTCTTCCAATTCTTCTAGATGTTCCCAGATGGTTACCATGGCTACTGAGGCACTGTTGTCATTGTTTTCTGGTTCATCCACCTATACTCTTCCTGTATAGTGTATTGATGGTTTAGTTGGAGGATACAAAGATATTTTCTTCAAATCTATCCTGTTAGAAATGACCATATCCCTGGTTCGACAATCAATAGATGCTGCTGCTATAGCCAGCCATGGTCTTCCTAAAATCAGTGGATAAGCATTTCTCTGGTTTCTAGGTTCTAATATTAGGAACTCCACTAGAAATTCCCATGATTCTATCACAACTGATACATCAGTAATTACTCCTTTCAGAATAGCTACTGACTGGTCAGCAAGTTGAAGAACTGTAGTTGTGGATTGGATACCTGATAGAGCTAATTTGTCCATTGTATGAACCATCATCACATTAATTACTACTCCCAAATCAACCAAAACATTTGAAATTTGTACCCCTAAGATGAAAATGGTTATGACAGGATTTCCAGGGTCCCCATATTTTGGAAGAAGCATTTCTCCCATCAATAGATCTACTACTTTCCCTTCCACCTGTATTGTAGAGGGAAAGTTTTTCTTCATGCCCTATGTTTTGACACAATGTTGTTTAATGAATTGATTTAGTTCTGGTACATCTCTAATTGCTTGGAGGAGAGGAATTTCAATGTTCAGTTGCCTGATTTCTTTTAAAAGTTCTGATTCTAGGTTGGGTTGGACTTGTATTTGTAAGATCTTTTTCTGGGGGACATGTTGTTTTAGTCATTCTAGGTATGGTGCTAATTTTTCCATCTCCGGAGCATCTCCAGAGCTTTTATTAGAATTGTGTCTAGAAATGTTCTCTGGAGTTGGTCTTTTAGGAGCAACTCTAGAGCTTTCCAGGGATGATTCTTTTAGTACTTTTTTGATAGTAATCTCCTCCGAGAGTTGAGTGGATGAATTTTCAGGTTCCTCATCATTGGTTACTTCAACTATAGTTGGAGGAGACAGTCTTGGGAATGCTTTCCCAGAATGCAGTTGGAGATTATTTGAATATATAGTGTTAATACCAATCATGTTTTCTTGCTCCATCATGTAAATAGCCGCTCCTTGTTTATTTTGTGGGTTTGGTATAGGCTGAGCTAGTAAGGGTGGTTGACTAACTGGCTCATTTTTTGATTGTCCTTGTGTATTTGAGGGTCCGGATAGTAAAGCTTGTTGTTGAGGTTGGAAACATCTAGGTTGTCCCTGGTATTGTTGATTATATCCCTGTTGAGGACCCCATTGAGGTTGCATGTTTTGAGATCCAAACTGTGGTGGCCACTGTTGATTCCCCAATGCTGATTTTGCCAATTTTGGTTTTGCCAATGCTGATTTGGCCAATCCTGCTGTCCCCAAGGAGGATTATTCTGAGGCCCATGCCAATTGGATTCCATTGATTATTTCCCCAATTAGAAGGACCCCTGTAAGAAGGTTGGTTTGGATACTGATTATAAGGGAAATTCCTAGTTTGTTTTTGTCCCACATAGTTCAATTCTTCTTCCATTATAGCATTCTTCTTACTCAATCTTTTCAAGGTTGGAAGTTGACTACATTGATTGGTAGGATGTTCCATGTCATAGATCTGACAAATCTCTGATTTGTCCAAAGGGCATTCTCTCAATAGATGCTTGTTTCTACACCTAGGACAATAGATGGAGAGTGGTTTAGTTGCTCTATTTTGATCAGCTATTCTAGTTTTTGCTTGAATCCCATCCAATGTGGTATTTAATTGGACTAGAATATTTGTTTTTAGATTTTCAATCTCTTCCATTAACTGTCCTATTCATTCTTCCCTTTGAAAGTTTTGGATGTCCTCATTCCATCTTGGGTTCTAGAATAGTTCTTGTAGAGTTCTTCTATAGCAGGTATATCCATTTTGTTGATATTCCCTTTTCCCATTAGATCCAGTGCCTATTTTGATTCCTTATCCAATCCTTTTACAAATAGGATTCTAGCCAAAGAGTGATTTATTGGGTTGCCATATCCTCTCAAGGAAAAGTTAAACCTGTCCACATAGTCCTCTAAAGTCTCTTCCTCTCCTTGCCTAATTTTAAACAATTCCTCATTTTTATTACTAGCTTTACAGTAATCTTGGTACTTTCATAAAAACTCTATTTCCATCTGATCCCAAGAATGTATAGAGTTTTGGGGTAAACCCATAAACCATCTCATCACATAATCTTTCAAGGTTAAAGGGAACAGTTTGAGTTTTTGGTTATCTGATCCATAATCATAAGTTTGGAAAACTACTTTGAATTCAAACAGAAACTAATTTGGATCCTCAGAAGAAAGACCTCTAAAATTTGGCAAGTGTGCTGGTGAGATATTTTTCATAGGAGCATTGTCTCCAATAGCTAGAACAATGGGATATGAGAAAGTTCTTGGAGCCTGATTTTCTTCTTCTTCATGATTATCATTATTATCATCCATGTTTAGTACTGGTTCTTCTCCCTGAGGTTCTAGGATAACAGGTTCTATCAAAGGATCTGCCTAAAAATTTTGTTGTAATTCTTAGATATAATCAGTGAGTGGAAGATTTGTAGGATCTAAGGGATTATTGTTTTGAGGTGCCACTTCCAAGGTAGGTTCCAGGTTTCTTTCTTCAACAAGATCTTGTGCCACCCTACTACTTTCTCCTATAGCTTGTTGATGGGGTGTCTGCTTTATGTATCTTCCTTTTGAGTATCTTGCTCTAACCATACAGACCTAACCTAAAACTATTTAGCTAAGTTTCCCTAATTAACACAATCTTCCTTGGCAACAGTGCCAAAAATGACAAGGTGTCGTTATACCTAATCATTTAATCATTTTTCAAATGTCAAAATCCAGGGCTGTGTCCTCGGCTGTCTGCAAATAGGGATTCTTCAATTACCAGTTTCCTCTGGCTAATTCTAATGGCTTTCACTAATTTAAAGAGATTGATCTATCTGCTTATGAAATGAAATCAAAGAATGCTAGAAACAAAATTGAACAGTAAATTAGTCAAAGCAAATCTACAACTGCAACATGCATCTGTCTATCAAAATCAGTAAGTATTCTATAAAGCAAAATTTGAAACAACAAAATAGTGGTTCTAGCCTTTTGCCTTGGTGGTGAGAGTGGGCCCTTGTTCCACACCCTTAGGGCTGAAGGCTATAGTAAAGAATCAATACTAGAGAATAAGATCACAACTAGATTCGGTCCAATTCCATTCACTCTGCATTAATCAAAATATTGATATCTTAATTGAAATTACACAAAAGTGATCCATCCTTTTTATGCTATTTCAATAAATATATATATAAAATGAGTGATGACATATCACTCATCTCATCTACCAATTCTTCTATGAGATGACATCCATCTCTTTATTATACTAGCTATCTAACTATGAAAAATAATCATGCAATAAGAATAGAATGAGTGGAATAGAAGTCCACTCTGAATTCTAAGTTTGAGTTTTAATACATTTGGGTAGGGAGGCATTGAAAATATGGATATTAAATCAGTTTCATCAGTAACTGAAGCAAAACTTAAAAAGAGATAAAAACTCTCAGCAATTAACTAAAGATGGCCTTTAATTACTCAGGTGATGATTTGAGTAATAAAAAGGGGGTATCACGATCGCCACTAAAAGTGCCTAACCAACAACTGTGCTAGAAATCTACCCTGATCTGAGGAGGCACCAAAGATGTATGTCTCTATCTGCAGCTCTAGAGATATGTCTGTTGCTTCAGAGATATAATTGCGGCCTTCTTGCATGGTTCCGGAGATGCTCTTCCTCTTACTCCAAAACTTCTACTGTCGTGAGATTCTGGTATAGTCTCTGGAGTTATTTAGGACTACCTCTAGAGATGTACAAAATTGCCATCCTGAGCATCTACCCCTGTTGATTCAAAAAGAGAAGTTTTTCTACATATTTCCATCAATTCCATGCACATTAGTCCTTTAATCAGAAATCATGATCCTAAGTAATTTATCTTCAGTTAATCATTATTTAGAACAACCTTGCTAGCCTATTCGAGTGTAGACATTAAGAAGTTGGGATCAGAAATGGGAAAAAGAGAGGTAAACAGATGTATTTTATGGGTGCTAATTAGCATTCATCAGTGGCACCCAAAAATAGAAAGACAAGACAATTGCTATTTAATGCTTAATGAAGATAAAATTACCTAAACCATTTTTAATGATGAGGCGCGATGTACTTGGCTGAGATGATATGATGTTGATGAAACTGGATGCAATGTGGCACCTGAGCAACTTTGTGTGGCATGAGATGATGTCAATCACCTCTATTGTCACGCAGCCTATAATCATTCCCGCTCTCACTTCCGCTGAGTAGTTTGAGAATCCATGTATCCTAGGTGATGTCAGTGTAGTCTTTTCAAGTATATGTCATAAAGTAGAGGATGAGTCATGATGACCTCATCAATTGACGTTTCTACTTTATTGCTAGGAGAGGTGGGTCCCCTCCCACTGATTATGGTTATAAATAACTTTTTATTGGTGGAGTGCTAGAGAAGCACTAGAAGTGCTCCTAATTGCGAAGCGCCAGATGTGTGTTTGAGTAGCTCTTAGCACCAGATCACCTCCGTAGTTTGATTATTCTTAACTGGTATGAAGAAGGGAACCGCTATTTGATAGTTTTCAATTCCTTTGGTCGAGAAAGACAACCATTACTGGTTTTCCATCTTCCTTTTTTTTTGCAGAAGGCCGCCATCTTTGTTCTGTTGTCACATGCCTACGAAGTGTCCCATCATTTTGCTTCATTTATGATCACATAAACACTCTAACTGATTCTAGTTCCTTCTCCATCAACCTAAGCCATTAAGTGAATTAACAAAATAATCCTCATTTATCCTGTAACATTGCCTAAACAACAGTATCAGCTAAAATAGTTCTCTAGAGCCTACGGAGTGAGAAAGCATTAAAAGCATAGAGAATAGACAAGCAATTTAAGTATGGGAGTTAAGAAGAAATTAGAACCAGAAAATGCTACAAGCCTTCTGCAAGATGAAGATGCAGCAGACGTTTTGAGGAATGCAGGATGGTTAGAGTTTCTGGAAAAATTTGAGGGATTTTGAGAAGATATTGTTGATGAATTCCTAAGGAACCTAAGGGATAATCAAACAACTATAAGGGGAGTTCAAATCAACCTCTTAGCTACCATTATTAGTCATATTTCTGGGCTGCCTGAACAAGGTGAGAGGTTCTATCATCTGAAAACCTTATATGTTGATTTGATTAAGAATTTCTCTGTTGAAGGTGAAACTACAATACAATTGCATTTAAATAAAAATGAGGTTAAAGGAATTCTTAGGTCCTCACTACCAAACCCTTAGCAATCTGTAGCTACATGGCTGATGAAATATTTTACATGTGATGGACAATTTTCCTTAGTTTTAGGACCAATAATGAAAATGTTGATTTTCCTAAGGCATGGGAATGGACACCATGAATTCATCATAAACATTCCCAATTTCTTGTACTCTGCCATTACAACAACTGCCAAAAGATATCAACAAAACAAGTGTCCTATAAAACATCATGGCCTCATTTTTCTGATAGTGAAACACCACTTTCTATTTCAAACTAATGGGGAAGAATTATGGCAAACATTTTTTGAACAAAATCCCTAGAGCAGGGAACCAAAGAAGGCACAATCAAAGGGTGAGGGTTCCTTCACCCAGCCAGAAGAAAAGATAGAACCTTTGACTTCCTCTACGACTGTTCATGAAGGAAAGAAGTTATCACTAGAGGCAACTTCAACTGCAGCCCTTGTTTCTGATAAAAAGAAGAAAGGCAAAGAAATTAAAGAACTTGCTCTTGATCAAACTCCATATATGACTTGCTTAGCCCAGAAGAGAATGACTCTGGTTGGGGAATCTTTCCTTGAGGAACTAACAAGGAAGAGGTTAGTGCACAAAGTAGAGAAAACCCCAAAGAAAGCTAACCCTAGCCAACACTATTGGGCTAAAGAAGCATCCTATGATTCTGATGAGATCCCTCTAATCAGAAACAAAAGACTGAGAGAAGTTTCCCTAGAACCATCTGTCCATTTGGGTTCAAGACCAACTTTAGAACAATCCCCTGCTCCAGAGATAGAACAGAGGCAAACCTTTACTATTTCCTCAGACTCTGAGGATGAGCCACCCACTTTGGAGGCACCTACCCCACCTATACTATGGAGAAGCAAAAGGAAAAGGCAACTCTCCTGAGCGGAGAAAGATACTGCTCTCCTAGCTGAAGTGCTTCTGGGTTTCAGAAGTTCTGAAAAGGAAGCTGGGCCTTCATCAATTCTAGCACAAACAAAAGACAACCTAGAAGAACCTCAGGATAGGGAAACTTTAGGAAAAGATAAAACAGAGCTAGGTGCAGCTGACAGTGCTGGACAAATGGCTATGGAAGACCCTGGTATGTAGCAAACAGAAGAGGAAATAGCAACTTTCTCTCATCCCTCTAATCAAGAGGATATCAAGATTTTAAAAGAGCAGCAACTATTGGAATAAATTGATAATCTAAAATGATTACTTTGGGGGAAAAATTAGATTATCACTGACCTCAAGAAGAACATAATGGAAATTGAGTTAGAGAAAAAGCAAATATTTGAAAAACTACAAATAGAGCTCCAAAATAAAGACCAAATAATTCAAGAGAGGGAAGCAGAACTGGAATCCCAGAAGACAGAGACAACTAAAATCATGAAGGAAAAAGAGATAGAGGCAGTACACAGTATCTCTGATCTTACCAAAGCTAAAGACAATAGTCTCATAGTAATTGTAGCATTAATTGAAAAAGTACAGAGTCAAGATAAATAATTGACTTGGGCTAACAACAAAATAGATGATCAGGAATAGTATATTCATGAGTTGGTTGGTCAAAGGGCAGCCAGTGAATAGGAAGTACAAATAGATCCATATGTGGGTCCAATCCTCATTGGTATTCCTAAGGCACTATTTTATTAGGAAAGGAGATGTAGAGAATATGAGGCTTCTAAGCCTATGCTGCAACTACAGAGGGTAGTTACTGCCATGACACAAAAAGTGGAAACCTTGGAGAACAAAGTCATTCAGATGGCCTCCATTTCTTCTGAGATTTTATCTTGCAGACCTCTAAGTGCCAGTTATTCCATGTTTCTACAAGAAAGGGTCCTACAAAGAAGGTTGTCTTCAGTTCTATCTAATCTACCTGAGAACACAAAAACAGCAAAGGGGTTCATGGAAGCCTATACAAGGAGCTCTGATGAAGACAAAAAAATTTTTGTGTGAATTATATCTACATGGATTCTATGTTGATGATATGACCTTCCTTCTTAATTATTTTGTAGGAGATTGCCAGCTAAGAGCATTCATGTCAATGATGAGGAATCATCAAATTTGGAATGAGTGAATGGAAGCTTACCTCAAGAAGCATACAGAGACAAATCTTTTCATTAGAAAAGAGTGTCCCAACCCTCAAGCTTTCAAGATCCAATTCAGGGCATATGCCTATCACCCTGACGGTGAGAACACAATTTTTCCATTATACCTAAAAAATTTGCAAGAGTGTTCTATTGATTTTGGTCTTCTTATGAACAGTTTAGCTAATCCAGTGCTTGCAATAGCAAAGAAAAGGTGGAATATTCTAACCTCAGAGTAGAAAATCAGAGAGGTGGTCACACCTGCAAACTTAAGGTTATTTATGAGGAAGTCAAGATTAATATCCAAAATAATGGATAAACATAAATGGGAGTGGATAGGTGGGCATTTCTGCCACCACTCATAATTGAACCACTTGTTGTCTGGGACGAATAGATGGAAGATGAGAAATTGCAAGACTGGTTAAAGCAGTTTGATCAATATAGGGGAAATGGTAGTACCAACCACACCACTTGGTCTACCTATGCACAAGGCTACAGCTTCACTGACAGGCTATTCCACTAGAATAATTTCAGCTTATGAGAAGCAAGAGCACCTGTTAAACCTTAGGTATGGGGTGGATGATGAGTGCCAATTAGCACCCATAAAATACATCTTTTTACCTCTTTTTTTCCCCTTTCTGATCCCAACTTCTTGATGTATGCACCCGAATAGGCTAGCAAGGTTGTTCTAAATGATGATTAACTGAAGATAAATTACTTAGGGTCATGATTTCTAATTAAAGGACTAATGTGCATGGAATTGATGGAAATATGCAGAAATACTTCTCTTTTTGAATCAATAGGTGTAGATGCTCAGGATGGTAATTTTGTACATCTCCGGAGGTAGTCCTAAATATATCTAGAGACTATACCAGAATCTCACGATAGCAGAAGTTTTGGAGTAATAGGAAGAGAATCTCCAGAGCTAAGCAAGAAGGCTGCTATTATATCTCTGGAGCAACATACATATCTCCAGAGCTACATACAGAGACATACATCTCTGGTGCCTCCTCAGATTAGCGCAGATTTCCAACACAGCTATCGATTAGACACTTTCAGCAGTGATCATGATACCACCTTTTTATTATTCAAATCATCAGCTGAGTAATTAAGGGCCATCTTTAGTTAACTGTTGAGAGTTTTTATCTCTTTTTAAGTTTTGCATGAGTTACTGATGAAATTAATTTAATATCCATATTTTTAGGCCCTCACTGCCCAAATGTATTAAAACTCAAACTTAAAATTCTGAATGGACTTCTTTTCCACTCATTCTCTTTTTATTGCATGATTATTTTTCATAGTTAGACAGCTAGTATAATAAAGAGATGGATGTCATCTCATAGAAGAACTGGTAGATGAGATGAGTGATATGTCATCACTCATTATATATATATATATATATATATATATATACTAAAGCAGCAAAAAAAAGATGAATCACTTTTGTGTAATTTCAATTAAGATATCAATATTTTGATTAATGCAGAGTGAATGGAATTGGACCGAATCTAGTTGTGATCTTATTCTCTAGTATTGATTCTTTAATATAGCCTTCAGCCCTAAGGGTGTGGAGCAAGGGCCCACTCTCACCACCAAGGCAAAAGGCTAGTACCACTGTTTTGTTTTTCAAATTTTTCTTTGTAGAATACTTACTAATTTTGATAGACAGATGCATGTTGCAGTTGTAGATTTGCTTTAAGTAATTTATTATTCAATTTTGTTTCCAGCATTCTTTGAATTCATTTCATAAGAAGATAGATCAATCTCTTTAAATTAGTGAAATCCATTAGAATTAGTGGTGAGATGTTGGTGTACCTCATCATTTAATCTATTTTCAGATGTCAATAATCCAGGGGCTGTGTCCTCGACTGTTTGCAACTAGGGATTCTACAGTTACCAGTTTTCCTAACTAATCTTAACAGTTCCTACTAATTTGAAAAGATTAATCTGTCTACTTTCCTAAATGAATTCAAGTAATGCTGAAACAAAATAAAACAAGAAATTCACTCAAAGCAATCTTAAAACAGTAACATGCATCTACCTATCAAAATCAGTAAATACTTTTCATAAAAAAAAATTGAAGAAATAAAACAGTGGTACTAGCCTCCTACCTTAGTGGTGAGAGTGGGCCCTTGCTCCACACCCTTGGGGCTGGAGGCTACAGTAGGGAATCAGCACAAAAGAAGATCGCAACTAAGTTCAATCCAATTCCATTCACTTGGCATTCATGAAAAGAATATTGATATCACAAAACTGAGATTACTAAGAATCAGAATAATTCAATCATTGTATATTTCTTCTGCTATTTCTATTAGTATATATCAAAATGAATGATGACCTATCACTAATCTTATCTACCAGTTCCTCTATGAGATGACATCCATCTCTTTATTACACTAGCTATCTAATTATGGAAAATAATCATGCAATAAAAGAAGACTGAGTGAAACAGAAGTCCACTCAGAATTCTAAGTTTAAGTATTAATACATTTGGGTAGCGAGGCCTTGAAAATATGGGTATTGAATTAGTTCTATCCGTAACTCATGCAAAAAATTTATAAAGATAAAAACTCCAGTAGTTTAACTAAGGATGACCCTTCACCACTCAGGTGATGATTTGAGTGAAATGAGGGGTATTAAGACCACTGCTAAGAGTGCCTAATCGGTAGCTTATGCTAGAAATATGCCCTGCTCTTAGAAGGCACCAAAGATATTTGTCCCTGTCTGTAGCTCCAGAGATATGTCTGTAGCTCCAGAGATATCTCTGTAGCTCTGGAGATATCTCTGTAGCTCCAAAGATGTTTGTAGCTTCCTTTGTTCAGCTCCGGAGATGCTCCAACTCCATGGAGACTTTCCTCATTACTTCAAAACTTCAGGTGGCATGGTACTCTAGTATTGTCTCTAGAGATTATTGAAGACTATCTCCGGAGATGCACAAAATTGTTGTTCCTAGCATCTACACCTGTTGATTCAAAAAGAGAGAAGTTTCTGCATTTTTCCATTAATTCCATGCACATTAGTCACTCAATCAGAAATTATAATCTTAAGTAATCTATCTCAATTAATCATTAACTAGAACAATCTTGCTAACTTATTTGGGTGCAGACATTAGGAAAGATGTACTCAAGAAGGAGAAAAAGTGAGGTAAAAAG
Organism: Cunninghamia lanceolata; assembly: GCA_027924645.1. Lineage (NCBI taxonomy): Eukaryota > Viridiplantae > Streptophyta > Pinopsida > Cupressales > Cupressaceae > Cunninghamia > Cunninghamia lanceolata. The sequence continues at coordinate 3,529,546 of BSBN01000332.1, forward strand.
ATGTATTCCATGGGTGTAAATTGGCACTCATCATCCCCCCATACCTAAGGTTTGGCAGGTCCTCCTGCTTCTCACATTCTAGATTTATTCTGGTGAAGCAGCTTGTCAGTCAACCTATAATCCTGTGCATAGGTGGTCCAGGTTGTGCGGTTGGTATTACCATTGCCTCTGTATTGATCAACCTGCTTCATCCAGTCCTACAATTTCTCATCTTCCATATGTTCCACCCAGACAAGGAGTAGTTCAATTATTAGAGGGGGCCTGAACCGTCCACCTATCCATTCGTGCTTATGGTTATCCATCAGTTTGGATATCAACTTTGTTTTTCTCATGAATAATCTTAGGTTTGCAGGGGTGACTACCTCTCTCATTTTCTGCTCTGGGGTCAAAATATTCCATCTCTTCTTTGCTATGGCAAGTACTGGGTTTGCTGAATTGATCATGAAAAGACCAAAATCGATGGAGCATTCTTGCAAACTTTTTAGGTATAATGGAAAAATTATGTTCTTATTATCAAGATGATAGATAAGGGACCTAAATTGGACCTTAAAAGCATGGTGATTGAACATTCCTTCCTGATGAAGAGGTCTATTTTTAAGTCTTTCTTGAGATGATCTGCCATCCTTTCATTCCAGATCTGATGATTCCTCATTAGGGACATAAATGCTTTAAGCTAGCATTCCCCCACAAAATGATTAATAATGAAGGTTATATCATTAACACAGAACCCATGTAAGTATAATTCACATAGGAAATTCTTGTCCTCATCATTACTCCTGGTATATGCTATCATAAATCCTTCTGATGTCTTAGTATCCTCAGCCAGGTTAGATAGAACTAAAGAGAACTTCCTCTACAGGACTCTCTCTTGTAAGAACATAGAATAGCTAGCACTTGGAGGTCTTTAGGATAGAATTTCTGAAGAAATGGAGGCCATTTCAAGGATTTTTCCTTCCAGAGTTTCTATTCTTTTTGTTTTGGCAGTGACTGCCCTTTGTAATTGCAACATAGGCTTGGAAGCCTCATATTCTCTACACTTCTTCTCCCAATGGAATAGAGCTTTAGGGATGTCAATGGGGATTGGACCCACATAGGCATCTATTTGTATTTCCTGCTCATTGGTTGCCCTTGGGCCAACCAACTCTTGAATATATTCCTCTTGGTCATCTAGTCTGTTGTTGGCCCACGTTAACTGTCTATCCTGGCTTTGTATTTTCTCAATCAATGCTACCATTATGGTGAGGCTATTGTCTCTAGCCATGGTGAGCTTAGAAACACTTTGTGCTGCCTCTTTCTCTTTTTCTTCCAACAGTTTGACTGCCTCAATTTTTTGGGCTTCCAATTCTACCTCTTTCTTAATTCTCTGGACCTCTAATTCTGCCTCTTTCTCCAAGATGATCTTATTTTTGCTTTGGAGTTCTGTTTGTAGATTTTCAATGATTTATTTTTACTCCATTTCTACCTCTACTCTGACCTTCTTGAGGTTAGTAATAATCAAATTCTTCCCCCAGAGTAGTCTCTTTAAGTTTTCAATTTCCTCCATCATTTGTTGTTCTTTTGAAATTTCCACATCCTCTTGATCAGAGGGATGAGAGAAGGTTTCTGCTTCTGCTTCTGTTGTTTCTGTTGTTGTTTGCTGATCATCAAGGTTGTTTATGTCCATCTGCCCTGCACTGTCAATTATACCCACTTGCTCTGTCTCATCTTTTTCTTCAAATTGTATGTCCTGAGGGTCCTCTTGGGGTTCTTCTACTTCTGCTGGTACCAATGAAGGCCCAACCTTATCCTCATATGTTCTAAAACCTAGGAGTACCTCACCTAGGAGGACAGTATCTTCCTCAGTCTGTGAGAGCTTTCTGTGTCTTTTGCTTCTCCATAGCAGAGGTGGGGCAGATGTCTTTGGAGCAGGTCTCTCCTCCTTAGAGTCTGAGGAAATAGTAAGAGTTTATATGTGTTCTTTCTCTGAAGCACATGATGGTTTTGAAATTAGGCTTGACGTTGGATGAAAAGATGGTGCTGGGGAAACTTCTCTTTATTTTCTCTTCTTGACTAGAGGGATCTCATCTAAATCATGAGATGGTTCTTCATCCCACCAAGTTCCCTCTGTTCTCTGTCCTAACCTTCCCTCTATTAATTCCTTAGGGTAAGATTCCTCAGTTAGAGTCATTTTTCTCCTAATTGATCGAGTCATGTATGGGGTTTGTCTAGGAGCAGACTCTATAATTTCTTTGCCTTTCCTCTTATCAGGAACATGGGCTTTAGATGAAGATGCCTCCTATGAGGGTTTATTTCCTCTTTGAACAACTATGGAGGAGGCTGAAGGCTCAGTTTCTTCTGTTTGGTGAGTAGGAGAACTCTCACCTCCTGGCTGTGCCATTTCTAGTCCTCTGTTCTGGGAAGTTTGTTCAAGAATGTTTTGCCATAATTCCTCCCCATTGGCCTAAGACAGGAAGTGGTGTTTAACTACTAGGAAGATGAGACCATGATGTTTCATGGGACCCTTATTCTGCTGATATTTCTCCACAGTTGCCCTGATGGCAAAATACAGCAAATTGGGAATGTTTATGCTATACTCAAGATGTCTATTTCCATGTCTTAGAAAAATCAGCATTTTCATGATTGACCCTAAAACTAGAGAGAATTAACCATCACAAGTAAAGTATTTCATCAACCAGGTGGCAACAGATTGCCAAGGGTTTGGGAGTGTGGACCTCAGAATTCCTTTTACTTCATTTTTATTTGAAGGCATTTGTATAGCAGGTTCACCACGAATAGAGAAATTCTTAATTAAATCAGTGTATAAGGTTTGCAAGTGATAAAACCTCTCACCTTGTTCAGGCAGCCCAAAAATGTGACTAATAGTGGCTAAGGAGAGATTTATTTAGACCCCTCTGACATCTGCCTGATTATCCCTTAAATTCCTGAGGAATTCGTCCAAAATATCTTCTTGAAACCCTTCAATTTTTTCTAAAAAATCTAGCCATCCTATAGCTCTTAGAATGTTTTTTGCAACTTCATCCTGCAGAAGACCCGCAACACTTTCTGGCTCTGATTTCTTCTTTACCCCCATTGCCAAATTGGTTCCAACTTCTATGCTTAATTTCTCACCTCCTCAATCTGTAGTTTATCCTTTCCTCTTATCTCTGTAGGCTCCGGAGGACTGTTCAATTTGCTCTGTTCTTCAAGGTACTTCAGAGGTTCGAATGAGGAATGTTATGTTTCTCAATTTAGGCTTATGCAAATTAGTTAGAGTACCTAAGCAGTCATAAATGCGACAAAATGACAGGACACTCTGGAGGCAAGGTGGCAGTACAACATAGTTGGCGGCTTGTGTGAATTGTAGAAAGAAAATGATGGCAGGAGAATATGTCATCGTGGCGGCACCCAAAATTGAAAGACAAGATAGTTGCTATTAATGATTAATTAAAGTAAGAATTACCTGGATCATTTTTAATTATGAGGGTGATGTACACAGCAGAGATGCTACATCATTTTATGAGACTGTACGTGTCGCAGCACATGAGCAGCTTTTGGTGAGTAGAGATGACGTCCACTACTCTGTTGGCATGCGACCTACAATCATTGCGCTGAGTGGTTTGAGAATCCACATTTTTTGGGTGATGTCAGTGCCAGCTTGTGAATACCCCTGTAAATGATATGCGTGCTAATTGAATTTATTTTTGTGATAAAGTAGAGAATGAGTCATGATGACCTCGTCATGTGATGTGTCTACTTTATCGCCTGGAGAGGTGAGTCCCCTCCCTTATTATTGAAATTAACTTCCTTATTGACAGAGCACCAGAGGTGCTCCTGGTTTGAGAAGTACCAGAGGTGCTCCTGGTTTGAGAAGTACCAGAGGTGCTCCTAGTTTGAGAAGCACTAGAGGTGCATTTGACCAACTCCTGGCACCGGATCACCTCCGAAGCTCAATTATTTCAACTGTCCTGAAGAAGGGAACCGCCATTTACTGGTTTTCAACTCCCTTGGTTGAGAAAGATAGCCATTTACTGGTTTTCCATATTTCTCTACTTTTTTTTTTTTAGAAGGCAGTCATTTGCTAATTTTCAACCTTCCTTTTATTTTATTTTTTTAGAAGGCAGCCATTTGCTGGTTTTCAACCTTCCTTCTTTTCTTTTTTTTTTAATTCAATACTGTGACAGAAGAGGTATCCCCTGTATCAAAACTCAAATCACTGAGAAACTCCTCTTTAGTAGATGGTCTTTTATAGAGCCTGATTCGGTGACCATTTACTAGAAATGTGTCTGTGCTTCCATCAATAGGTTGCAATGATACTGTTCCATTTTCAAAAACTTCCTTGATTTGATAAGGACCCATCCAATGAGTTTGTAATTTCCCTTTGAACACCTTAAATTTAGAATCATAAAGAAGAACCCAATCACCTTGTTGAAATGTCCTTTTGATGTGTTGGTCATGTCATTGCTTCCTCTGATATTGAACCAATTTTGTTTGCTGAATGGCCTCTATCCAAATTTCATCCAACTCATTGAGCTAAAGAATTCTATTTTGTTGAGCTATAGACAATGGTAGACCAGTATCCAATGCAGTTTTAAGTGTCTGGAGTTCAAATTCTATAGACAAAATAGGTTTTTCTCCATAAACTAATTCATATGGTGAGAACTTTGTTGTGGACTTCCAAGTGGTGTTGTAAGCCCAAACTACTTCAGGTAATCTACTAGCCCAATCTTTTATGTTCATTGCTACCATCCTTGTCAGAATATTTTCAAGTTCCCTATTGGTTACTTCTACCTACCCATTCACTTGAGGATGGTAAGGTGAAGATTTTTTGTGTTTGTCTTGATATAAATCTGTGAATGCTTTGATTACATGTGAAGTAAACTGAGGCCTTCTGTTTGAAACTATTGATCTTGGGGCTCCAAACCTTAAGAAAATCTTATTATAAAGGAAATCAACAACTTTTTCTTCCCTTGCAAATTGTAATGCTTGAACCTCAGCCCACTTAGTAACATAGTCTATGCATACTAGAATGTACTCCTTACCTGATGATGGTGGAGAAATTGGTCCCACAAAGTTTAGACCCCACTGCTCAAATGGTTCCATCATGACTTGAGGATGCAACAACATCTCCTGGGTAAAGGTTGGCTATCCCATCATTTAGCACTAGTCACAGTGCTGCACATACTTCTTTGTATCTTTATGAAGAGAGGGCTAGTAGTAACCAACTTTGAAGATCTTATGGACTGTCTTGTGGAAAGAGTAATGGCCACCAGATGGTTCATCATGACATGCTCTCAACACGTCAAAAATCTCATCAGCTTTTAAACACCTGTGTAGAATGAAATTAGGACCACATTTAAATAGTAAACCATTCAACCATTTGTAAGATAAACTTTCTTTAACCAAACGTTTTCTTTGTTTTGAGGTAAAATGGGATGGATACAAGCCTGTAGCTAAAAGATTAGCTATGTCAACAAACCAAGGTGCAGTAGAGGATATAGCAAAAAGATGTTCATCTAGGAACTTGTCCTCCACTGGTTAGTTTTCTCCTCCTGTATGCAATCTTGACAAAAAATCAGCAACCAAATTAAACTTTCCTAGATTATCAACTATGGTAATATCAAATTCTTGCAATAACAATAACCACTTGATGATCTTTGCACCCACTATTGGTTTATTCATTAGGTACTTGATGGCTGCATGATTAGTGTGCACAAGTATCTTATATCCAGTGATATAATGCCTGAATTTGTTTATAGCATAGATGACTACCAAGAATTCTTTTTCAGTTGTGGTGTAATTTCTTTCTGCAAATGTAATGTTTTTTTTATGTAATAAATGGCATGCATACTTTCACCTTCCTCCTTTTGTCCTAAAACTGCCCCAATGGACTCATTTGAAGCATCAGTCTATATGTGAAATGGCAGAGTCCAATTTGGTCCTCTTAAAATTGGTGTGACAGTAAGCTTCTCTTTCAAGGTTTCAAATGTTGATTGACATTCTTTTGTCCATAGAAATTATGTGTCTTTGTTAAGCAGGGTAAACACGGGGACAGCTATTCTGCTAAAATTTTCTATGAATCTCCTATAGTAGCCTACATGACCTAGAAAACTTCTCACATCTGTCTAATTTTTAGGTGAAGGCAACTATGTAATCACTTCTGTCTTGTTTTGATCCACTTTGATCCCCTTTGCTAAAATGTGGTGTCCTAAAACAATTCCTTTTTCTACCATCATAAAACACTTTTCATGGCTAAGGGATAATTAATTTTTCTTACAGCATTTTAGTACTTTCTCAAGGTTTGTGAGAGCTTCTTCAAAATTATCCCCATACACAGTAAAGTCATCCATATATACCTACATGCATTCATTAGCTAGTGCAGCAAAAATAGCTAAAACAAGTCTCTTAAATGTAGCTGGGGCATTGCATAGTCCAAAGGGAAGAAATTTGTAAGCAAAAGTTCCCCAAAAGTAGGTGAAGGTGGTTTTGTCTTGATCTTCAGGTGCTACTTGAATTTGATTATACCCACTGAATCCATCTAGAAAAGTAAAATACTTTCTCCCAGCAAGGTTGTCCAAAACTTGGTCAATGAATGGTAAGGGAAAGCAGTCCTTCTTTGTGGCCTTGTTGAGTTCTCTATAATCAATACACACCCTCCATTTCCCATTCTTTTTAGGCACTATGACAAGAGGTGAGACCCATTGACTATCTAAGATTGGATATATAAACCCTGCTTCAAGTAATTTTTCTATTTCAGTTTTGACAATGTCCTTTAAAATAGGATTCAATCTTCTCTGGGGCTGTCTGACAGGTTTAACATCCTCAGTGTATATATGATAGATACAGATCTCAGGAGGTATACCTTTCATATCTTGGTAGTCCCAAGAAAAAGTTGTTGAATGGGAAATCAGAATTTGTATGAGTTTTTCTTCCTAATTGGTTGTTAACTGAGTATTGATATTAAGTGTTTTCCTTGGTAAAATCATGACCTATTTTATGATTTGTTCCATAGATATAGTTAATCCGCACATTGGAGTCATGGTATTGAGAGGACAAGAATGTTGAAGCAACATGTGGAAAGTGGCTAAGTCTCTGTAAAAGGTTTCCCTACAAGGAATGATGTTGGCGAGGGTACAATGAGAAGAAGTAAGAAGTTCTCTCCTAGAATCTTGGGCAAGTTCCATCACATCCTCATTGATTAGGATGTGAGTAATGTCTTCTATTGTATCATAGTATATCTTTTCTTCTAACTCTCCCATATGTTCCTTGATGGTTACCATAGCTACTGAGGCACTGTTGTCATTATTCTCTGGTTCATCCACCCATACTCTTCCTGTATAATGCATTGATGGTTTAGCTAGAGGATACAGAGATATTTTCTTCAAATCTATCCCATTAGAAATGACCATATCCCCAGTTCAACAATCTATAGATACTGCTACTGTAGCTAGCCATGGTCTTCCTAAGATCAGTGGATAAGCATTTCTCTGGTTTCTAGGTTCTAATATCAGGAAATCCACTGGAAATTCCCATGAATCTATCACAACTGGTACATCAGTGATTACTCCTTTTGGAATAGCTCCTGACTAATCAACAAGTTGAAGAATTGTAGTTGTGGATTGGATACCTGATAGAGCTAATTTGTCCATTGTGTGAACTGTCATCATATTAATTGCTGCTCCCAAATCAACCTGAAGATTTGAAATTTCTACCCCTGAGATGAAAATAGTTATGACAGGATTCCCAGGGTCTCCATATTTTAGAAGGAGAATTTCTCCCATCAATAGATCTACCACTTTTCCTTCCACCTGTATTGTGGAGGGAAAGTTTTTCTTCCTACCCTACATTTTGATACAATACTGTTTAATGAACTGATTTAGTTCTGGTACATCTCTGATTGCTTGGAGAAGAGGAATTTCAATGTTTAGTTGCTTGATTTCTTGTAAGAGTTTTGATTCCAGGTTGGTTTGGACTTATTTTCGTAAGATCTTTTTCTAGGGAACATACTATTTAAGTTGTTCTAGATATGGTGCTAGTTTTTCCACCTCCGGAGCATCTCCGGAGCTCTTATCAGAACTGTGTTTAGGCATGTTCTCCAGAGTTAGTCTTTTACGAGCAACTCTGGAGTTGTCCAAGAATGATTCTTCTAGCACTTTTTCATTAGTAATCTCCTCTAGGGGTTGAGTGGACTGATTTTTAAGTTCCTCATCACTTGTTACTTCAACTATAGTTGGAGGAGATGGTCTTGGGAATGCTTTCCCAGAATGCAGCTGGAGGTTATTGGAATATATAGCATTAATTCCAGCCAAATTTTCTTGCTCCGTCATATAAACAGCTGCTCCCTGTTTATTCCGTGGGTTTGGTATAGGCTGAGCTGGTAAAGGTGGTTGGCTAACTGGTTCATTTTGTGATTGACCTTGTGTGTTGGAGGGTCCAGTTAGCAAAGCTTGTTGTTGAGGTTGGAAACATCTAGGTTGTCCCTAGTATTATTGATTATATCCCTATTGAGAACCCCATTGAGGTTGCATGTTTTGTGATCCAAACTATGGTGGCCACTGTTGATTTCCCCAAGGCTGATTTTGTCAATTTTAGTTTTGCCAATGTTGACTTGTCCAATCCTGATGTCCCCAAGGAGGATTATTTTGAGGCCTATGCCAAGTTGGATTCCACTAATTATTTCCCCAATTAGAAGGACCCCTGTAAGAGGGCTAGTTTGGATACTGATTGTAAGAGAAATTCCCAGCTTGTTTTTGTCCCACATAGTTCAATTCCTCTTCTATTACAGCATTCTTCTTACTCAATCTTTTCAACGTTAGAAGTTGACTACACTGACTGGTAGGATGTTCCCTATCACAAATCTGACAAATCTCTGATTTGTCCAAAGGGCATTCTCTCAACAGATGCTTGTTTCTACACCTAGGACTATAGATGGAGAGTGGTTCAGTTGTTCTATTTTGATCATCTATTTTAGTTTTTGCTTGAATCCCATCCAATGTGGTATTTAATTGGACCAAAATGTCTATTTTTAGATTTGCAATCTCCTCCATTAATTGTCCTATTTTATTCTTCACTTTAAAAGTTTTGGATGACCTCACTCCATTTTGGGTTCTAGAATAGTTCATGCAGAGTTCTTCTATAGTAGGTATATCCATTTTGTTGATATTTCCTTTTCCCATTAGATCCAGTGCCTATTTTGATTCTTTATCCAACCCTTTTACAAACAAGGTTCTGGCCAAGGAGTGATCCACTGGGTTACCATACCTTCTCAAGGCAAAATTAAACCTATCCACATAGTCCTCTAAGGTTTCTTCCTCCCCCTGCCTAATTTTAAACAATTCTTCATTTTTATTACTGGATCTACAGTAATCCTGGTATTTTTTCAAAAACTCTGTTTCCATCTGATCCTAAGAATGGATAGAATTCTGGGGTAAACCCATAAACCATCTCATCGTAGAATCTTTTAGAGTTGAAGGGAACAATTTGAGTTTCTGGTTATCTAATCCATAATCATAAGTTTGGCAGACTACTTTGAATTCAAACAAGAACTGATCTAGATCCTCAGAAGAAAGTCCTCTAAAATTTGGCAAGTGTGCTGGTGAGATATTCTTCATAGGAGCATTGTCTCCAGCAGCCAAAACAATAGGATATGAGAAGCTTCTTGGAGCCTGATTCTCTTCTTCTTCATGATTATCATTGTCCATGTCTAGTACTGGTTCTTCTCCCTAAGGTTCTAAGAAATTAGGTTCTATTAAAGGATCTGACTGAAACTTTTGTTGTAATTCCTGGATATAATCGGCAAGTGGAAGGTTTGGAGGGTCTAAGGGATTATTGTTTTGCGATGCAGCTTCCAAAGTAGGCTCTTGGTTTCTCTCCTCAACAAGATCTTGTGCCACCCCACTGCTTTCCCCTATGGCTTGTTGTTGGTGTGTCTGCTTTATATATCTTCCTTTCGAATCTCTAGCTCTAACCATACAGATCTATCCTAAAAACTATTTTAACTCGGTTTCCCTAATTAACACAAGATATCCCTGGCAATGGCACCAAAAATGGTGAGATGTCATTGTACCTCATCATTTAATCTATTTTTAGATGTCAATAATCCAGGGGCCGTGTCCTCAGCTATTTGCAACTAGGGATTCTATAGTTACCAATTTTCCTAACTAATCTTAACAGTTCCTACTAATTTGAAAAGATTAATCTGCCTACTTTCCTAAATGAATTCAAGTAATGCTGAAATAGAATAAAATAAGAAATTCACTCAAAGCAATCTTAAAATAGTAACATGCATCTACCTATCAAAATCAGTAAATACTTTTCATAAAAAAAAAATTAAAGTAATAAAACAGTGGTACTAGCCTCCTGCCTTAGTGGTGAGAGTGGGCCCTTGCTCCACACTCTTGGGGCTGAAGGCTACAGTAGGGAATTAACACAAAAGAAGATAACAACTAAGTTCAATCCAATTCCATTCACTTGGCATTCATGAAAAGAATATTGATATCACAGAACTAAGATTACTGAGAATCAGAATAATTCAATCATTGTATATTTCTTTTGCTATTTCTATCAGTATATATTTAAATGAGTGATGACCTATCACTAATCTTATCTACCAGTTCCTCTATGAGATGACATCCATCTCTTTATTACACTAGCTATCTAACTATGGAAAATACTCATGCAATAAAAGAAGATTGAGTGAAACAGAAGTCCACTCAGAATTCTAAGTTTGAGTCTTAATACATTTGGGCAGCGAGGCCCTGAAAATATGGGTATTGAATCAATTCTATCTGTAACTCATGCAAAAACTTTATAAAGATAAAAACTCCAGCAGTTTAACTAAGGATGACCCTTCACCACTCAGGTGATGATTTGAGTGAAATGAGGGGTGTTAAGACCACTGCTGAGAGTGCCTGATCAGCAGCTTATGCTAGAAATATACCTTGCTCTCAGGAGGCGCCAGAGATATATGTCTCTGTCTGTAGCTCTGGAGATATGTCTGTAGCTCCAGAGATATCTCTGTAGCTCCAGAGATATCTCTGTTGCTCTAGAGATGTCTGTAGCTTCCTTTGTTCAGCTTCAGAGATGCTCCAGCTCTGTGGAGGCTTTCCTCATTACTTCAAAACTTCAGGTGGCATGGTACTCTGGTATTGTCTCCATAGATTATTGAAGACTATCTCTGGAGATGCACAAAATTGTTGTTCCTAGCATCTACACCTGTTGATTCAAAAAGAGAAGTTTCTGCATTTTTCCATCAATTCCATGCACATTAGTTACTCAATCAGAAATTATAATCTTAAGTAATCTATCTCAATTAATCATTAAATAGAATGATCTTGCTAACTTATTTGGGTGCAAACATTAGGTAACTATAGAATCCCTATTTGCAGATAGACGAGGACACAACCCTGGATTTTGACATCTAAAAAATGATTAAATGATGAGGTACAATGACACCTTGTCAACTCTGTCATTTCACATACAAACTGATGCTTCAAATGAGTCTATTGGGGCAGCCTTAGGACAAAAAGAGGAGGGAGAAGGTATGGATGCCATCTACTACATCAGTAAAAACCTTACCTTTGCAGAAAGAAACTATTATAGAACCAAAAAAGAATTCATGGCAGTCATGTATGCTATAAACAAATTCATGCATTATATCATAGGATACAAAATATGTGTACATACTAATCATGCAGCCATCAAGTACTTAATGAACAAGCCGGTAGTAGGAGCAAGGATAATTAGGTGGCTATTGCTATTGCAGGAATTTGACATTACCATAGTTGATAATCTAGGGAAATTTAATTTGGTTGCTAACTTTCTGTCAAGATTGCATACAAGTGGAGAAAACCAACAAGTAGAGGACAAATTTTTAGATGAACATTTTTTTGCTATCTCCTCTACTGTACCTTGGTTTGCAAACATAGCTAATCTCTTAGCCACAAGCTTATTTCCATCTCATTTCACCTCAAAACAAAAGAAGTGTTTACTAAAAGAAAGATTATCTTACAAATGGTTAAATGGTTTACTATTTAAGTGTGGTCTTGATTTCATTTTACGCAGGTGTTTAAAAGATAATGAAATTTTTTATGTCTTAAGAGCATGTCATGATGAACCATCTAGTGGGCATTATGCCTCACATAGAACCATCCACAAAATTCTGGGAGCTGGTTACTACTGGCCCTCTCTTCATAAGGATACCAAGAAGTATGTGCAGTAGTGTGATCAGTGCCAAAGGATGGGGCAGCCAACCTTTACCCAGAAAATGTCACTTCATCCTCAAGTAGTGCTAGAACCATTTGAGCAATGGGGTCTAGACTTTGTGGGACCAATTTCTCCACCATCATAAAGTAAAGAATATATTGTGGTATGCACATACTATGTAACTAAATGCATAGAGGTTCAGGCATTGCAATTTGTAATAGAAGAAAAAGTTGTTGATTTCCTCTATAACATAATCTTCCTAACTTTGGAGCCCCAAGATCAATAGTTTCAGATAGAGGACCCCAATTCACTTCTCAGGTAATCAAAGCATTCACAAACCTATATCAAGTTAAACAAAATAAGTATTCACCTTACCATCCCCAAGCTAATGGGAAGGTGGAAGTGACTAATAGGGATCTGGAAAATATCTTGACAAGGACAGTGGCCATGAATAGAAAGGATTGGGCTAGCAGGTTACCTAAAGTAGTTTGAGATTACAATACCACCTGGAAGTCCACAACCAAGTTCTCACCATATGAATTAGTTTATGGGAAGAAACCCATTCTATCTATAGAATTCGAATTGTAGACCCTCAAAACTTCATTGGATATCAACCTACCATTGTCTATAGCACAACAGAACATGATTCTTCAACTCAATGAGTTGGATGAAATCCGTACAGAAGCCATACAACAAACAGAACTTGTTTAATATCAAAGGAAACAATGGCATGACCAACACATCAAAAGGAGGACATTTCAGCAGGGTGATAGGGTTCTCCTATATGATTCCAAGTTCAAGGAGGTCAAAGGGAAGTTACAAACTCACTAGATGGGCCCTTATCAAATAAGGGAAGTTTATGAAAATGGAACAGTTTTGCTAGCACCCATTGATGGAAGCATAGATTCATTCTTAGTAAATGGCCACAAAATTTGACTCTATACAAGGCCATCAACTAAGGAGGAATTTACCAAGGACTTGTGCTTGGTTACAGGGGTCACATCCTCTATCACAGATTGAGATATTCAAAGACTGAAAAAAAAAGAGGGAAGATGGAAAACCAGTAAATGACTGTCTTTCTCGATCAAGGGATTGAAAACTAGTGAATGGCGGTTCCCTTCATGTAGGATTTCAATAATTGATCTATGGAGCCAATCAGATGCTAGGAGCTACTAAGACACATCTCCATAGAAATCTAGGAGCACCTCCAGTGCTTCACCAATAAGGAATCATTTTAAGGAATAAAAAGAAGTGGGGACATCATATGATGAGGTCAGCATGACTTATCCTCCACTTTTTGAAATAAACAATGCTAAGATCAATGCGCACGTCATCTACAATTAAAAAGACAATTGCTACAGCATGTGCAAGTTACCATGAATATCTCTCATGATGTCACTTGATAGCATGCCATTTCTAAATCTACTTAGTAGGAATAATTTTAGGCCATGTGACAATGAAGATGTTGACGCTAGTCCAAAGCCACAAAAGGGATGCTCACATGCCAGGTCACATCAAACCTCATCAAAGTCACAATGTAGTAGTGTTGTGTGGTTACACAACACGCCCCATTTTGACTTGACAAAATAGGGACCCAACTTTTTGTTTGGCTTGTTCTTGTGTTTTCCTGCTTTTCGGCGGTCTGGTAAAAGTAAGTTGTGTAGGTGACCCTGCATAAGGGAAGTGGGTAAGTCATCATGATGAGGTCAGTTCGTCAAAGTTAATATTTCATATCAATAACCTCATGGTTGGAAAGAGTATAAAATTTCATGCAGGTTTGCCTTTTGGACCACCCTGATATTCCTTAGGGGATGAAAGTTATGACAAGTCAAAGTCCTGGTCAAACCTAATATTCCTGGGGGGGTCATATTCCTTAACATCAGTCACCTTACATTAGATCACCCCGATGCCAATTTATCACCCGATAATCATTTGGTACGCAAATTTTGGACATCAATTTTACGTGATAGCGGTATTTGTCCGTCAAACAGCTTCATATATTTTGCAGGGGTCATATTTCGAATATCAACTGATATTTTGAATATCACCCGATCTTTCAAATATCACCCTATTGCAAAATATTACCCCAGTGCCAATATGCTAATGACATCATATAATCCCGATGAACAAACGAAATCACCTTGATGGTGACGTCATCATCCTTTTTACCTCGCGGGGGTATATTTCCAACGATCACCCTTTTAAAAAACATGACGGTGATGTCATCCTGATCTTTCAAAAGGGGGTCACTTTAGTTTTGAGTGGTCACATTTTAAATATCCCCTGATATTAAAATCATGACCCGATATTCTCAACATCACCCAATTCCTTGACATTAGTTTTGCTGCTCAAAAGTGGAAGGTCATATTACATAGAGGGGGTCATATTTCGAATATCACCCGATCTGCTAAAGATCACCCCCCTCCTCTTGCCTCATAACATTTAATGCACATAAATGCAGTAGGTGGATTCTTGTCGATTGCGAATATGATACAAACACCTAGAAACATCCATGGATTTCGTAAAGAAGATCAATAGTTTTAATCAATTTAACCCGGTTTTGCCCTAATTTGCCCTACAAATGAGGTTAAAAGTGAATTTCCAAGGTCATTTTGCATTTACCTTGTGAAGAAACGAGAATTTATAGAGCAGACATTCAAACGCTTGTACAAGCTACCTGTAAACAGACATACAATGTGTAGCATAACAGAATGCATGGTCATCATCATTTGAGTCCCTTTTCTGTAATCATCAGCCTAATCCAGGAGATAAGCATCATCAGGTAAGTAATTAAAAAAAAAGCCTCTTGTTCTCATTTTCTGCATGTCCAAGTAGTATGACCTTTCCAGTGGTTTGAAACTATAAGTATGCATATAATGATGAAATAGAGATTAATAATATAATATGCATGATACCGTAAACGTATAATGTTGTATGCATGCGTGTGAATATTATGGTAAGACCAGTCATGTTCATTGCAAGAATCCATGGCAGACCTCCGGAAGAGTAGATCTAGAGCAAAATTTCTTAAGCCTATGTTTGCTCAACTTGAGGGAGTGCAGTTCAAGTATGGTGTCATTGGAGATACTCATCAGGGAAATACAGATTTAGTGGCATGGTCATCCAAGATGCATGATGACAGAGATAATACCCTACTGGATGCCATTTTTGTATCAGGAATGTGGCATGTGGCTAGATTTCCATATGCCGTGGAAACCCCGGAGCTAATAGTGGAATGTGCCATAAATTACAACCCTCAGACAAGACTAGTGGAGAAACATGGAAGGGTTTATGTAGATTTGTCAATAAAAGGGATTACATCTACTTTCAATCTCCCAGTTAGAAAGAAGGTAGTCAGTATGGATCTGCACAAACTAGAGATTGAATATGAAAACAATAAAAAGATGGAAAGAAAGAGGATATACCAGTGGAGATCTAAGAACAACACTTACACTACCTCTACCAAATCACTAGTGTATCTGTACAAATTTGATTTTGATGATGAGTATCAGTATATGATTTCCCTGCTCAGTAGGATGACAAGCCAGCCTAATGCTGGGAGTTTCAAGAATTGGATGTTTAGAGTCATCTAGATGTACCTTTATACAGATAATAAGCCATTATGGGATAAGATCATCAGTGATGCCTTAGATGAACAGATGATGAACTTAGGAGGCCTGGACTGTTCATTTTACATGACTTCATATGTTGTATATTCATGTGCTTATAAAGGAACATCTGATGCACTGACCATAGTTGGAAAGATTGGCGGCAGTATAAATGATGCCCATATATGAGACCATTATCCTCAGTTATAGAGAAAAGACTATCTCCTTAACTAAAAATTGGTGAATGATGCATTTTCTATGCATATGGTTAGAACAATGGAGGATAGAACCAAAAGATTGAGCATGGAAGCTCAGGAAGTTATATACAAGCATGGTGCCTGGTTCATCCAGTTTGCCACATTCTCCTATATCTGAATAGAAGGTTTTGAAGGACAGCCATTAATGTTACCCAGGTACCCTACTGATGGGGTAGTCCTGATGGAATTTTTAAGATAGATATCTACTTTACGAGATGCATATAAAGCAAATAAGAAAATACCTCCAGTATTGTTTCCAGTAACTATAGGGTAGTACGTATGCCCTGATTCAGAAGGCATAAAGAAGGCCATGGGGGGTTTGAACTTGATGAATTTACAACCATTTCCATTGTCCAGATCATATGATCCCTATGGAAGAATGCAAAAGATAGTAGGGAAACCTATACATCAGAAGCACATAGAGGATTTCTGGACTGATTGTGAGGATGAGGCCGAGGTAAGAAGGAGAAAATATCAAAGGCTCACCCTGAATCTAATAAGGACATTTGATATCATCTCAATGCCTACACAGTTAAAGAAAGATGATGTCAAGATTATGTCAAATGAATATGAGGATAATAAGGTGTATAATGACACCATTTTAGCCCCTAGCCTAACACAACCTGAAGACATTTCATTAGATCAGTTTATAGGTGGGGTGCTGCAGTTGACCCAATCATGGGTAAATGAACAAATAAGTATACTGAAGAAGAAAGGGGTGGCCATCATAGTAGATAATAAGAGAAAAAGGCAGGAGATTCCTAATGAGGAATATGATGACTTTCTTGTTGAGAAAAGAAAATCTAATGGAGAAAGGTTGTCACCCCAGAAACAAAGTAAAGGATGCCCCAGAGGTAGGAAGACTGATAGTGAACCTAAGGGGGTGATAATTGAGAGAATTATCATACCAGCTAAAGGTGCATCCACATCAAGACAAGCATCAACCTCATCTGCACAGCCTTTGATGGATAAACCAAGTACAAAAAGAATCATGAGGCCAGCTGTGGAGACTGCAGGAGTACAAGATAAAGGTCAAACCTCATAGGAGAATGTGGAAGAGGATATCGTTCTTGAGGAGGAGCCAATGAATAAAAATCCTGTAGGAGATGACCCCATGATGGCCACAAGAAAGAGGAAGGCACCCCAGGTGATGTCACCACCTAAAAAATAGAGAACAT
This sequence comes from Cunninghamia lanceolata, assembly GCA_027924645.1. Classification (NCBI taxonomy): domain Eukaryota; kingdom Viridiplantae; phylum Streptophyta; class Pinopsida; order Cupressales; family Cupressaceae; genus Cunninghamia; species Cunninghamia lanceolata. The sequence continues at coordinate 3,546,769 of BSBN01000332.1, forward strand.
CTATGAGGGGTGAGATAAGAAATGATCCCATAGTATTAAGGGGAGCTGGTAGTGAAGTGTTCAGGAAAGAATTGCAACATGATGTGCCACTTCCTACCATCATTCAATTTAAGACTGAGAAGGTTGAAGAGAAGGCAAAAGAAGCCACTAAAGTAGGTCAAGATGGTCCTTTCTCATTGGAGGAAACTGTGGACCTATCAGATGATGAGGTCGTACAAAACGTAGCTTCTCAGTGGATGGAGACCCTTGCTTCCAGCACTCACATGACACCACATGGAACCCCATCAGCACAGATGGTGGTATTGGAAGAGTTGTAGTAAACAAAGCAAGAGAAATAAAGTAGCCCAGAGAGGGCAGCCCAACAAATCAGGCTTGATAAGTTAGTTGATCAGGTAACCAGCCCTGCAGTGATAGACCTAACATACAGGGAGGATGTAAGTCCCGAGCATCAAGCAGGTGTACTTGATAAAATAGAAAATACTGAGGTAGTCAAGCAGATAGAAGTGGAGAGCCACACTCCAGATATGGGCCAACAACAACAGGAAATACCAGCTAAGCCCAAAATAGTAGAAGTCCAACAAAAGGGAGGGAATGATAAAGACACATCAGGTGATGATGCCCCAGAGACTCAAGAAACCTCATGGGATAAAGAAACATCAGGTCATGATGACCTTAAGACCCAGGAGGTAGATATATCAGGTGCGGAGCAGAATGTGATCTAGGATCAGGTAGATGTACCTAGTTCGAATACAATAATATCCACGGATACAAATATGCCTCAAGATGAGGAAATTCCCACAATGGATGAAACACAAAAGGAGGGAGTAAAAGATTAGGTCCAGGACTAGCATGTAGATACACCGCAAGATCCTCCCCCACAAGAGGAAGTTCCTCAAGAAGAAGAAATAAAATAGGATCTCCCTCATGATGAATATCATGAGGAAGAAATAAGTAAATCACCCTCTCCATCGAGAACTAAGATAGATGCTAGAGATTAGGGTGGACATGATGATGATGACAAACAATAAGGATCCACAGATCAAGTACCTCAATGGGTTGAGAAAGAAATAGGTACGGAACAAGGTTTTGAGATTCAAGAATTTGAAGTTTCAACGTTGTTTGCAGAGACTATCATGAAACCCAAGAGGAAAGCTAGATTAACATCTGCAATTAGAAGAGATCCTGCTACAGGCAGAAGGACTACCTAAGTAGCACTTCCCATTGTTGAAAAGGAGAAAGGCAAAATCACCCTAGAAGAATTCCAGATCACCACAGTTGACTTGGGGTTTTCCAATGAAGACCAACAGGGTTAGGAAGGGAAGGATATAATTGATTCTTTAACCCAAAGGGTGAAGAAAGAAAAGGAGAAGAATAAGCAGTATAAAGAGCACATTTCTTAGCTACATTCATAAATAAAAGGGTTGATTAACCCTGACAATACATCATCAGATCAGGCAGTCCCATTGACTACAATTTCTCAAGAGGAGGTTAATAAATTAGACCTTATGAAGCATGAGTCAGTAATCATGAGGAAGTGGATGGTGTCAGCACTCATGGGAGATGAGGAAGTAGTGAGAGCCTCTTTGCAGAGGTGGAATTCTTTGAGTATCTCGAGGAAGAAGGTTGATAAAGTACAGAATGAGGCCGGAAGAAGGTCATTCCAGTTAGAAAAAGCCTTGGGTGCTCTAAGTGAAATAAAGAGGATTAATCCTTAGATCCTAATAAATAATCAGGTATAGGATAATAACATTGCCATGCTAGTGGATATTTGGTATAGGGACATTAGGTTTGAATGTGATGTACTGAAGAAGTGCAGCAGTAAGCTAAGAGATATCAGTGTGAAACTGCACAACATGATCTCCTACAAAGTAGAAGTCCTGGAAGCCCTGGAGGGAAAAGTAGAAGGAAAAATTGAAAACCAAGACACAGACTTTGCCATAAAATCTCTGCATGATAACTTCCAGCCGATGGCTGATGATCCTCTCACCCACCTGACAGAAGAAGCAATGAACAAGATCATGAGGATCAAAATTAGGGTGGAGAACTATAATGAAACATTGAGCAACAGGAAGGGTAAGTTAGAAGTCCTCAGAGATAAATTTCAAGCCCACAAGCACGCCATCAGTAAAGCCAAAACTCAAGATGGCAGGGAGGTTGATAAAATAGTAGAAGCATATGAAAATATCATGATGATAATGCAGGTCCATATACAAGGCGATATTCATCAGGGTGATGACGACACAGAAAGTGATAATCATGATGATGAAGAAGAAGAACCTGAAGAGTAAATGAAGATGTGCCACAAGGGAAACATATGCATCAGGTACTTAGAAGAAAATAAGTTACCTAGATGGTTGCCAGCTAGCGACCTGTGCCACGGGAGATAGTTGATCAAGTCAAAAGGGAATATACATCGTTGATCTTAATTGATAAATCTTGACCATAGGTCATTTGTAACCACTCCCTCACCTTATTCTATAAAAGGTGCAAGGATGCCTTATTTTAAACATTCAGAAGCTTAATTGAAATTTGATTGCTAAAATATCAGGGCCTATTTCAAAGTTGTTGTAAACATACATGTTTTTGCATACCTAATGAAAGAGAAGATCATTTCGATTACAAATCATCATAAATCCTAAGTAATCTATGTTTGGATTCTTGATACATGCTTTGATTAGCTACATCCCTTGGAGTGCTTATTAGTCTGCTTGTAGTGTTTTCATTCATCATCCTTTGAAGTTAGCATCATCTGTATCTAGCTGTGGAACATCCTGGTGAAAATATGGTTTGATTTCTTCTCCTCATGACTGTATCAAGTGTGTATGTGGCTGAATAGCTGAAGATTCATCATAATTTGAAGTATTCTTTCAACTTTCTTTGAATTTCATAACAATTTACCATCACTCTTGCAAATAACATATAATCAGAAGAAAATAACATGAAATATGCTAACATCTCCTAGACAATTGAAAATTCATAGCATATTTGAAGTTAAAGCATGTACAATTGATAAATATCATGCAAAGATTTAAGTATAGACACACTATTTGAAGAAATATACTGTGTAGAATAACCTTTATATGTAGCATCTTTACAGGAACAAAATTTACTGATAAAGAAATGTAAGGCCCCTGAATGGAAAACAACAACACACATCAACCACTGAGTAATGTCAGTAGATTAAGAACTAATCAATGGAGACTTGGGATCATGAATTCTTTGAATTGATCATATCTTTCAAGATGAGTAAAGGTTGTTGTGTAACTTTTATTCTATGTTTGTTTATGACTAACATCATGATCAACATAAATTGTCACTAGAAGGAGGGCCTCCCACTCATCATCAGTAGGTTTTGTCTGATTTGATGATGCAGACAGTAAGGTAACACTGAAACACCTCCAGATTTTGATTAATACACAAAGATTTGTTGTTTTGAGCTTGTGCATGCTAATCATTCATGAAGTTTTCAAAATTGATCATAAATATTGCAAGCTTTGTAGTCGATCATCAGGAATTTGTAAAGATAAGCTCTATTTTAGGTGAATTTGTCAAAGCTTTGAGGTAATCTACTTTAGAAACCTGATATCCAACTGCAAGTGTCACCAAGTGTAAATATCACCTCATATTTGCATTGTTCATGCAAATATTCCGTAAATATCCAGTCAGTCTCACTTTTTGACCATAAACACAGCCTTTTCTGGTAAATTCCAACCGATCTTTACAGTTAACTAGCCAATTTTCCTTAAATTCAAGAAATCCTGGCTCTCAGGCCAAATACCAAGTCTTGATCCACCAGACTCTTTGAAGAATTACTTGTCAGGGGATTTAGACCTAGAACTATAGACATTCATCACACTCCTAGTTCTAGTGTGTCAGGAGCATCACCAGAATGTCCTCCTGTAACTCCTATTGGTTTACAAACACCTACAGGATCACGAGTCACACCTCAGGTCCAACCTCAACCTGTCATACCTCAAGTTCAACCTCCATCGGTTGCTATGTCTTTCTTTGCAGCAGAATCTCATTTGAATTTCAATGCATATCATGCTTTGCCAAATAATCTTGATAAAATTTGTCCTAAATATCATCCATATCAGGATGCAGATGATCACATCAGAACTTTCAAGGAAGCCTGTTGTAGGGCTAGAATTAAGCATCACGACGTTGTATGCAGGTTATTTCCATTTTCCTTAGGGGAAGAGGCTTATAACTGGTATATTAGTCTTGGTCAGGGTTCAGTCGGATCATGGGCTATCCTGGAGAAAGCTTTCACTAATAGGTTCAAAATACCTATAGATCCTTCAATGAACTATCACTTATTTGCCACAATCAAACGATTTGAAGGAGAACCTATTGCTAACTTCAATGCTAGGTTCCAGAAGATGCTATCTAAGTTAGTTGCCCCTTATGTTGTAGCAGATGAAGCTGCTAGGAGCATATATTATTCAGCCCTGGATCCTTTAACTTCCATATTTATCAGGAGAGCACATCCTAATGTCACAACTTTGATGCAAGCTTTCCAAGAAGCTATCAAAGTCAGTCTGCAGCTAGTTCTTGCTCCAACACCAAACATTGCATTTCCCACACTTCCTGGTTATCCAACATATCCTACCTAGCAACAACCTAATGGAGCCATGATACCTCCAGTTGTGATTCCAACACCATTACAGATACCTACACTCAGTATCATGCCACCTCCAAATGGAAATGGCCAGATGTTACAGTATCCAGGACAAATACAAACACCTCAGGTTGTAGATCAGTCCAACAATAACAATGGATCTTCCTTTTTCAAGCCCCTGACAGAAAATGTAGTGGCCAAGGTTCAGGAAGAGAAAGAAGAAATTAAGGAAATATCAGCACAGTTAAGGAAACTTACTACTGAGATTACTCATTTGAGGAGTTAGAACTTCTATTCTCAACCAAATCAGAATAGAGGCTATGCCAATGACAAACCTAATTATCCTGATAGGGGCTACAACAATAACTACAATGACAATAATGGCAACAATAATCCTCCTAGACAGCCTAGAGTATGGAACACTAGGCCAAACAATGGTTCTTTGCCATCACCCCTAGATAATCAACCTCCTAGTGAACCCAAATAGACCACTAGAGTCAACCTTGCAGAGACAGCCCTCACAAATTGGTGCAGGATACATAACACCAATGCACATGCAGAGTTAGATTGTCCTCAGTTCAGAATTACTGCTAGTATTTTCCAGACTGAAGTGTCAAATACTTCAATAAATCCACCTCATGTAGAAGGAAATGAACTTATTCCTTGTGGATATGATTCTTCCTTAGTGTTAGAAAGTTACATGTAGCATCCTTATCAGCAGACAGTGCCTTCTCACCAAGATTACACCCTGACATGTGAGGAATCAGCCATGGCTTTTGAGTCTAACTATGTCTTTCCCTTTGAGGATGAAAATGAGCCCTCAAATGAACATGAGGAGGTACATGCATATCAACAACAATATCAGGGTAATCATAACTACAACCTGAGAAATAATTCCAACAAGCCTACTAGTCCTTTGACCACTTCCTTGCCTCCAAACAATTTCAACACACCTCCTGATCCCAAGGCAAGTAATAACCCTGGATTTCCCAAGGTTAATGCCCAATACTTAGCATCACCGAATACAACACCAAAGGTTGTGAATCCGCCCCATGAATCTGATAAGTTGGTCACTTATTTGGCTGATGAAATGAAAAAGATTAAAATCAGCCTGTCATTGTCAGAATTGCTTAAAACTCCTGCTATCAAGAAACCATTCATGAAATCACTAGATGATCCTACTCCGAAAGAGGATAGTCATCCCTCAGGTCAATCTGGTAGTAAACATCATGCTGCTAGGGACACCAATGTTAAACACAAAGTGTCAGCTACTGGTCAAGCCGCAGAGACCTCCCACATGACCTTATATAGAGACAAGAGTGAGTCGCCTCCTTTCCTCCTTACCATAAGGATGTTTAGTAAAAATTTGTACAACTGTTTAGTAGATTCAAGAGCATCTACCAATGTAATGCTCCTATCCATATGCAATGCTTTAGGGTTGCATCCTACTAAATCCTTAAAGATAGTAACACAATTAGACAAAATAGAAGTGAGTGTGGTAGGAGAACTAACTCACATTCACATGCAGCTAGCATCAAATCCTAGAATCTAGTATTATATTGATATTTAGGTAGTTGATATACCTGATACCTATGGGATGTTACTCAGCAGGGACTACTCAAAAACCCTTAATGGATACATGTCAACAGATTTTGGTCACATGTGGTTGGCTTGGAAAGGGATGCCAAATCAAATAAGAATAGATGTTGAGCCTCGCATGAAGCACATGATCACTAAATATAATAGAACCAACGAGATCATGTATGTGGATGTAGAACTTGGAGTTTACTCCATCAAACCCCAGACTGTCAGGATAGAGGAAATCCTGATGTATGATGTTCATCATCATGATGATGACCCTCAGGATGACAAAGTAATTGTAGAATCTGATTGTAACCCTGAGAATGAAAATGAGGTAGATCATTTTAGGAAATTTGAAATGCACTTATCTAAACAGGTGAAGCAATGTCAATTATTAAAGATACCGGTTAATGATATTCTAATTGATGGATGGTGCAGGTTGTATAATGGGTCACATTCTGAGAAGACTTGTGAAGCATGTATAGATATGATGGAGCTGGAACAAGCATGCAGTGATGCGTCAGTAGCATTAGCATCATCAAGGGTAAGTTCTGTAGATAGTGATAGTGACACTGATTTGTGTTTGTCATCTGCAAGAATAGGAGAATCCACATATCAAGATGAAGGTCATATTTAGATGACAGAAGAGATGCTAGTATGTAACCATGGTAACGTTAAGAGAAAAAAGAAAATCACCCCAGGGAGTGATTGTTTAGTTGAATCAGATTATGAGTTATCTAATGAGGACAGAGGTAGCAATTTGTCCAAATTTGAAGAGTTTTTATCAGAAGAGATTTAGAAGATGACGCAATAGCAAAGATCTCCACAGGATGTCTTGATTGAAGGCTGGTGCAAGTTACATGAGGCACCTCACTCAAAAATTACTTGTTCATTGTATTTACATATTTTGAAAAGGTAGATGTTGCCTAGTCTAGAAGATTTTTCGTCTGATGATAGAAAGAAAGAAGAAACATCAGCTTCACATAAGAAAGGAAAGATGAAGTCTAAGAAAGCTGAGATACCAAAGTTAAAATGGATATGAGGTGGTGCAGCTACTAGAGCTACAAAGAAAAAGGAAGGCTCAAATAAGCCTTTGGCTGAAGATAAGCCATGGATCCTTAGATTTGATGGATCCAAGGCAAAACAAGGAGCTAGAGTAGGGATAGATCTCATTGATCCATCTGGAAAATCCTACTTGGTAGCATACAAAGTGCAATTCCCCTACACCAACAATCTAATAGAGTATGAAGCTCTAATTCATGGGATACTGTTTGCACTTAAGAAGAAAGTGAAAATTTTGCATGTCTATGGAGACTCAGAATTAGTCATGAGACAGGTAAGAGGCATTTACTCATGCAATTATAAGAAATTGTCCAATTATAGACACAGGGTGTGGGACCTAATTAAAGATTTTGATGTAGTCAATATCACCCACATGCCCAAAGAACAAAATCATAGGGTAGATGCTTTAGCCCAGGTTGCCAGCACTTTGGAGCCACTGTCTATTTCTAGACTGAAAAGATTTTCAGTAGAATTAGTATCAGTACCTTCTGTGCCTGACAATGTAACCAACCTCCAAGTATTTGATGATGATCAGCATATTCTAGACTTCATCTCCAATAGGGATATATTTGATGCACATATCATAGATGAGAACAATGTAGAAGATCATGTTTGGGAAGAAGAGGAAATCTTAGAGTTGCCTAGCAATAAAATTCCTAAGGGAATGATAGAGATAGAAAGAGCATTTGATCTGGACAACATGCTAAAATAGAAGGATCTACCAAAAGCTGATAGAGGACAATATTCACAAGTTAATATTGGACAGAATGACGAAAAGAAAAATGTCTTGATCGGAAAAGTTTGCATAGAAGAAGAGTTGGAAGGAATAACCCAAGCTCTCAAAGATTACATCCATGTCATTGCCTAGACTTATGATGAGTTAAAAACATATGACACATCAGTCATCACTCACACCATACCCCTCAAGCCAGATGTCAAGCCTTTCAGACAGAAGCAAAGACCTGTCAATGCTTTATTAGAACCTATCATTTTTGAGGAGGTTAAGAAATTGCTTAATGCCAAGATCATATTTCCTGTGAGGCACTCCACCTGGGTAGCAAACCTAGTCCCAGTGAGAAAAAAAATGGTGACATCAGACTATGTGTGGACTTCAAGAACTTGAACAGAGCTTCTGAGAAGGATAATTATCCTTTACCTTCTCTGGATGAGGTCCTACAAATTGTGAACGGTGCTAAAATGATGTCATTTCTAGACGGTTTCTCAGGTTATAACCAGGTGATGGTGAACAAAATAGACAGATTGAAAATTGTATTCACCACCAAGTGGGGGATATTTGCTTATAGGCACATGCCGTTTGGGTTAATAAATGTTGGAGCAATGTTCTAGCAAGCAATGGACATAGCCTTCAAAGGCTTAATTGGAAAATGCATAGTCATAGACATGGATGACTTAACAGTGTTCTCTAAAGATAGAGGAAACCATGTAGAAGAACTCAGAAATGTGCTTAAAAAATGTGAACAATATGGGATATCCTTGAACCCCATTAAAGGCATATTTGGGGTAACAACAAGGAAATTACTAGGCCACCTGATAACTGAAAATGGAATTATCATTGATCCTAACAGGGTGGAATCCATCATGAAAATACAGCTTCCTGGAAGCAAAAAGGAGCTCAAATCTTACTTTGGTATGATTAATTTTGTTAGGAAATTTATCACTGGCTTTGTAGAAATTGTTAGACCCTTAAATGCCATGCTCAAGAAGGATGCTAAAATTGAGTGGACACCAGAAGCTAGAGCAACTTTTGAAGATATTAAAAAAGCTATATCTGATGCTCTAGTTTTATCAGTCCAGACTACACCAGGGACTTTTACATTTATTCATTTGCTTTAGAGCATACCTCTGCAGTAGTGCTGACACAAAGAAATGAATAAAAAGAAGAAAATACCATAGCCTTCATGAGCTGCCCTTTCAAAGATGCAGAACTAAGATACATGGATGTCGAAAGGCAAGCACTTGCTCTGGTTCGAGTAGTAAAGAAGTTCAGGCATTATATCCTAAGAAGTAAAGTGATTGCTGTAGTACCTGACGTAGCAGTAAAGATGCTACTAATGCAGAGTGAGCCAGGTGAGAAGAGGGCTAAATGGATCACTGTCCTACAAGAATATGACATGGACATTACACCCATGAAGCTAGTAAGGGGACAGGCATTAAGCCAGATGATATCAGAGATTGATCCCAATATCATGAGTCAGTAGTATGTTATTAATGCAAAGGACAATGGAGAATGGTACTCAGACATTAGGCACATCCTAATTACTGGAAGATGTCCTCCAAGATTGCAAGCCTCACAAGGGAGAGACCTAAAAATAAGGTCACAGAAGTATATGATGAAAGGGGGAGTCCTTTTCAAGAAAAATTATGAAGGGATATACCTAAGATGCCTAGAAAGGCCAGAAGCAAACAAGGTGCTATCAAAATTACATGACAAGTTTGGAACAACACATGGGTCGTCCTTGGCCACTACTCACGCTATCCTCAGGGCAGGATATTACTGGCCCACAATTTTTAAGGATACTGTTGAACATATTACGTGCTGTCATATGTGTCAGGTTGCTGGTAATAGAGAAAGGTATGCTGCTCAAACTTTGCAGCCAGTGGTGGAGATGCACCCATTTGCTCAATGGGGAATGGACTTCATAGGACCAATTAATCCTCCATCATCTTCAGGCCACATGTATGTCTTAACTATTACTGACTATTGTACCAAGTGGATTGAAGTTGTCAGTAGCAAGACCTGCAATGCTAAAGATGTCATCAAATTTTTGGAAAGTAATATAGTCACTAGGTATGGAGTTCCTTATGCTCTGGTATGTGACAATGGGTCTACTTTTGCTTCAACAAGACTGTCAAGCTAGGCTTTTGATTATGGGATCATATTGAAGTTCTCCTCAAACTACTATCCCCAAGGGAACGGATTAGCAGAATCTACAAATAAAAACTTACTGAACATCATAAAAAAGTTAATAGAAGAGAACCCAAGGGAGTGGAACACCCAACTGAAGTACGCCTTATGGGTAGACAGAACTAGGAATAAAGCTACATTAGGAAACTCACCTTTTCACTTAGTATATGGGGTGGATCCCATCCTCCCTATTAACCTAAAGATTCCTACATTGTAGTTTGCACAAGAATACCTGGGCATAGACAATAAACAAGAAGTCAGGTTGCTTCAATTGATGCACCTGGAAGAGAAAAGAAGTCAGGCAATTGATCAATTTGCCAAACACCAGGCTATTGTCAAATGCTGGTTTGACAAAAGAGCCAGGGTTAAGGCCTTCAGGATCTCAGATTTGGTCCTGATGTGGGACAAAGCACATGAGAAGAAGGGAGATCATGGTAAGTTTGATAAACTCTGGATAGGTCCCTTCCAAATTTTAGAAATTTTAGGAGACAGTACTTACAGGCTTAAAAATTTGACAGGTGAGGATGTTCCATTACCAGTTAATGGATAGTTCCTTAAACATTATTTTCAAGCCTAAGTTAGCTTCATGACAGTCATGTGTATCATAGTGTGTATATTTGTATAGTTGTTTGTACATTTTTGTTTTGGTTTTCTTTTGTTTGTTTGCTTGTTGAGTTTTTTTTTGGTTAGTCAAGATGATGTAGCTCATCACCCTAGAAGATAACTAAATTGTTAGGATTCAAGTGATGAGAACAAATTCGTAAATAGGTTATGATTCATTCAGAGAAGTACTTGTGATTAGGTCTATGATATCTTTTCATCAGGGTGCCCTTTCTTGACCAAAGTGATTCTTTCACAATGACTCACCTAACAGCCTTGGGTTTGTTGAACACACAAGTATATGTGTTAAGTGAAAAATCTAAAGGGACTCCCTTGCTACCAATACAATCTCCAACCTAAATCAGCAAGTGACCATACCCTGCACACTAAGCTTACATGATGGCATCAGATTTATAGAATATAAAGTATTGAAAAATTAGAAAAGAAATAAATTAGGCCATCTAAGTAACTCTACTGGGGCTATAGATGCCTGCTGGCAGTGGGGCTCTACTTAGGGTGATTGTATAGATAACCTTGCCGGGGCTATGGATGCCTATTGACAGCAAGGCTCTATCCAGATTGGCTATGATGGATGCTCCCAAACTATATAGCTTAACATCAATTACTCATGTTTTCAACTTGCTTCCAAGATGAGGATAATTAATCATTTGCACACACCTGATCCTTTGTTAGCATTGTTTCCATGATGAAGACCTTATCATGCAGAAAGATTATGATGCTTATACTTAGAAAGAGTTAGAATACTATGTTATAATGTGATCACCTCACTTGAATCATTGGAATTTGGTTGTTTTCTTTGGTGGCAAGTTGTTGTGTGGTTACACAACAAGCCCCATTTTGACTTGACAAAATAGGGACCCAACTTTTTGTTTGGCTTGTTCTTGTGATTTCCTACTTTTCGGCGGTCTAGTAAAAGTAAGTCATGCAGGTGACCCTGCATAAGGGAAGTGGGTAAGTCATCATGATGAGGTCAGTTTGTCAAAGTTAATATTTCATATCAATAACCTCATGGTTGGAAAGAGTATAAAATTTCAAAGTCCTAGTCAAACCTGCTATTCCTGGGGGGTCATATTCCTTAACATTAGTCACCTTACGTTAGATCACCCTGATGCCAGTTTATCACCCGATAATCATTTGGTCCGCAAATTCTGGATGCCAATTTTATGTGATAGTGGTATTTACCCGTCAAACAACTTCATATATTTTGCGGGGGTCATATTTTGAATATCACCTGATCTTTTGAATATCACCTGATCTTTCAAATATCACCCTGTTGCAAAATATCACCCCAATGCCAATATGCTGATGACATCATATAATCCCAATGAACAAAGGAAATCACCCTAACGGTGATGTCATCATCCTTTTTACCTCGCGGGGGTATATTTCCAATGATCACCCTTTTAAATAACATGACGGTGACATCATCCTGATCTTTCGAAAGGGGGTCACTTTAGTTTTGAGCGGTCACATTTTAAATATCCCCTGATATTAAAATCATGACCTGATATTCTCAACATCACCTGATTCCTTGACATCAGTTTTGCCACTCAAAAGTGGAAGGTCATATTACATAGAGGGGGTCATATTTCAAATATCACCTGATCTGTTGAAGATCACCCCCCTCCTCTTGCCTCGTAACATTTAATGCACATAAATGCGGTAGGTGGATTCCCGTCGATTGCGAATATGATACAAACACCTGGCAACATCCATGGATTTCGTGCAGAAGATCAATGGTTTTAATTGATTTAACCCACTTTTTCCCTAATTTGTCCTACGAATGAGGTTAAAAGTGAATTTCCAAGGTCATTTTGCATTTACCTTGTGAAGAAACGAGAATTTACAGAGCAGACATTCAAACCCTCATATGAGCTACCTGTGGACAGACATACAATGGGCAGCATAACGGAACGCGTGGTCATCATCATTTGAGTCCCTTTTCCGTAATCATCAGCCTAATCTAGGAGATAAGCGTCATCAAGTAAGTAATTTAAAAAAAACCCTCCTATTCTCATTTTCTGCATGTCCAGGTAGTATGACCTTTCCAGTGGTTTGAAATTGTAAGTATGCATATCATGATGAAATAGAGATTAATAAATATAATATGCATGATGCCATAAACGCATAATGTTGTATGCATGCGTGTGAATATTATGGTAAGACCAGTCATGTTTATAGCAAGAATCCATGGCAGACCTCCAGAAGAGCAGATCTGCAGCAGAATTTCTTAAGCCTATGTTTGCTCAACCTAAGGGAGTACAGTTCAAGTATGGTGTCATTGGAGATACTCATTAGGAAAATACAAATTTAGTGGCATGGTCATCCAAGATGCATGATGATAGAGATAATACCCTACTGGATACCATTTTTGTATCAGGAATGTGGCATGCGGCTAGATTTCCATATGCCATGGAAACCCCAAAGCTAATAGTGGAATGTGCCGAAAATTACAACCCTCAGACAAGATGGGTGGAGAAACATGGAAGGGTTTATGCAGATTTGTCAATAAAAGGGATTACATCTACTTTAAATCTCCCAATTGGAAAGAAGCTAGTCAGTATGGATCTGCACAAACTAGAGATTGAATATGAAAACAATAAAAAGATGGCAAGAAAGAGAATATACCAGTGGAGATCTAAGAACAATAATTACACTGCCTCTGCCAAATTACCAGTGTATCTGTACAAATTTGATTTTGATGATGAGTATCAGTATATGATTGCCCTGCTCAGCAAGATGACAGGCCAGCCTAATGCTGGGAGTTTCAAGAATTGGATGTTTGGAGTCATCCAGATGTGCCTTTATACAGATAATAAGCCATTATGGGCTAAGATCATCAGTGATGCCTTAGATGAATAGATGATGAACTTAGGAGGCCTGGACTATTCATTTTACATGACTTCATATGTTGTATATTCATGTGCTTATAAAGGAACATTTGATGCATTGACCATAGTTGGAAAGATTGGCGGCAATATAAATGATGCCCATATATGGGACCATTATCCTTAGTTACAGAGAAAAGACTATCTTCTTAACTACAAATTGGTGAATGATGCATTTTCTATGCATCTGGTTATAACAATGGAGGAGGATAGAACCAAAAGATTGAGCATGGAAGATTAGGAAGTTATATACAAGCATGATGCCTGGTTCATCCAGTTTGCCACATTCTCCTATATCAGAATAGAAGGTTTTGAAGGACAACCATTAATGTTACCCAGGTACCCTACTGATGGGGTAGTCCTGATGGAATTTTTAAGACAGATATCTATTATACTGGATGCATATAAAGCAAATAAGAAAATAACTCCAGTATTGTTTCCAGTAACTATAGGGTGGTACATATGCCCTGATTCAAAAGGCATAAAGAAGGCCATGGGGGGTTTGAACCTGATGAACTTACATCCATTTCCATTGGCCAGATCGTATGATCCCTATGGAAGAATGCAAAAGATAGTAGGGAAACCTATACATCAGAAGCACATAGAGGATTTCTAGACTGATTGTGAGGATGAGGCCAAGGTAAGGAGAAAATATCAAAGGCTCACCCTAAATTAGATAAGGACATTTGATATCATCTCAGTGCCTGCACAATTAAAGAAAGATGATGGCAAGATTATTTTAAATGAATATGAGGATAATAAGGTGTATAATGACACCATTTCAGCCCCTGACCTAACACAACCTGAAGACATTTCATTAGATCAGTTTACAAGTGGGGTGTTGTAGTTGACCCACTCATGGGTAAATGAACAAATAAGTATACTGACAAAGAAAAGGGTGACCATCATAGTAGATAACAAGAGAAAGAGGTAGCAGATTCCTGATGAGGAATATGACGACTTTCTTGTTGAGAAAAGAAAATCTAATGGAGAAAGGCTGCTACCCCTGAAACAAAGTAAAGGACCCCCTAGAGGTAGGAAGACTAATAGTGAACCTAAGGGGGTGATAATTGAGAGAATTATCATACCAGCTAAAGGTGCATCTGCATCAGGACAAGCATCAGCCTCATCTATATAGCCTTTGATGGATAAACCAAGTACAAAAAGAATCCTGAGGCCAGCTGTGGAGACTGCAGGAGTACAAGATAAAGGTCAAACCTCATAGAAGAATGTGGAAGAGGATATCATTCTTGAGGAGGAGCCACTGAATAAAAAGCCTACAGGAGATGACCCCATGATGGTCACCAGAAAGAGTAAGGCACCCCAGGTGATGTCACCACCTAAAAAATAGAGAACATCTATGAGGAGTGAGATAAGAAATCCCATAGTATTAAGGTGATCTAGTAGTGAAGTGTTCAGGAAAGAATTGCAACATGATGTGCCACTTCCTACCATCATTCAATTTAAGACTGAGAAGCCTAAAGAGCAAGCAAAAGAAGCCACTAGAACAGGTCAAGGTGGTCCTTTCTCATTGGAGGAAACTGTGGACCTATCAGATGATGAGGTGGTACAAAATGTAGCTTCTTAGTGGATGAAGACCCTTGCTTCCAGCACTCACATGACCCCACATGGAACCCCATCAGTACAGATGGCGGTATTGGAAGAGTTGAAACAAACAGAGCAAGAGAAAGAAAGTAGCCCAGAGAGGGTAGCCCAACAAATCAGGCTTGATAAGTTAGTTGATCAGGTAACTAGCCCTGCGGTGATAGACCTAATGTAAAGGGAGGATGTAAGTCCCAAGCATCAAGCAGGTGCACCTAATAAAGCATAAAATATTAAGGTAGTCAAGCAGATAGAAGTGGAGAGCCATACTCCAAATATGGGCCAACAATAACAGGAAATACTAGCTGAGCCCAAAATAGTAGAAGTCCACAAAAGGGCGGGAATGATAAAGACACATCAGGTGATGATGCCCCTGGGACTCAAGAAACCTCAGGGCATAAAGAAACATTAGGTCATGATGACCTTAAGACCCCGAAGGTAGATATATCAGGTGCGGAGTAGAATGTGATCCAGGATCAGGTAGATGCACCTAGTTCGAATACAATGATATCCACGGATACAAATATGCCTCAAGATAAGGAAATTCCTAGAGTGGATGAAACACAAAAGGAGGGAGTAAAAGATCAGGTCTAGGACCAACATGTAGATACACCGCAAGATCCTCCCCCAGAAGAGGAAGTTCCTCAAGAAAAAGAAATAAAACAGGATCCCCCTCATGATGAATATCATGAGGAAGAAATAAGTAAATCACCCTCTCCATTGAGAACTGAGACAGATGCTGGAGATCAGGGTGGATGTGATGATGATGACAGACAACAAGGATCTGGAGATCAAGTACCTCAATGGCTTGAGAAAGAAATAGGTACGGAACAAGGTTTTGAGATTCAAGAATTTGATGTTTCAACCTTGTTTGTAGAGACTATCATGAAACCCAAGAGGAAAGCCAGATTAACATATGCAATTAGAAGAGATCTTGCTACAGGCAGAAGGACTGCCCAAGTAGCACTTCCCATTGTTGAAAAGGAGAAAGGTAAAATCACCCTAGAAGAATTCCAGATCACCACAGTTGACTTGGGGTTTGCCAATGAAGACCAAGAGGGTTAGGAAGGGAAGGATATAATTGATTTTTTAACCCAAAGGGTGAAGAAAGAAAAGGAGAAGAATAAGCAGCATAAAGAGCACATTGTTCAGCTACATTCATACATAAAAGGGTTGATTAACCCTAACAATACATCATCAAATTAGGCAGTCCCATTGACTGTAATTTCTCAAGAGGAAGTTAATAAATTAGACCTTATGAAGCATGAGTCAGTAATCATGAGGAAGTGGATGTTGTCAGCACTCACGGGAGCTGAGGAAGTAGTGAGAGCCTCTTTGCAGAGGTGGAATTCTTTGAGTATCTTGAGGAAGAAGGTTGATAAAGTACAAAATGAGGCTGGAAGAAGGTCATTCCAGTTAGAAAATGCCTTGTGTGCTCTAAGTGAAATAAAGAGGATTAATCCTCAGATCCTGATAAATAATCAATTATTGATAATAACACTGCCATGCTAGTGGATATTTGGTATAGGGACATTAGGTTTGAATGTGATGTACTGAAGAAGTGCAGCAGTAAGCTAAGAGATATCAGTGTGAAACTGCACTGCATGATGTCCTATGAAGCAAAAGTCCTGGAAGCCTTGGATGGAAAAGTAGAGGGGAAAATTGAAAACCAAGACGCAGACTTTGCCATAAAATCTCTGCATGATAACTTCCAGCCGATGGCTGATGATCCTCTCACCCACCTGATAGAAGAAGCAATGAACAAGATCATGAGGATCAAAATCAGGGTGGAGAACTATAATGAAACATTGAGCAACAAGAAGGGTAAGTTAGAAGTCCTCAGAGATAAATTTCAAGCCCACAAGCATGCCATCAGTAAAGCTAAAACTTAGGATGGCGGGGAGGTTGATAAAATAGTAGAAGCATATGAAAATATCAGGATGATAATGCAGGTCCATATACAAGGTGATATTCATTAGGGTGATGACGACATAGAAAGTGATGATCATGATGATGAAGAAGAAGAACCTGAGGAGTAAATGAAGATGCACCACAAGGGAAACATATGCATTAGGTACTTAGAAGAAAATAAGTTACCTAGATGGTTGCCAGCTGGCGACCTATGCCACGGGAGATAGTTGACCAAGTCAAAAGGGAATATCCACCATTAATCTTAATTGATAAATCTTGACCGTAGGTCATTTGTAACTGCTCCCTCACCTTATTCTATAAAAGGTGTAGGGATGCCTTATTTTAAACATTCAGAAGCTTAATTGAAATTTAATTGCTGAAATATCAGGGCCTATTTCAAAGTTGTTGTAAACATACATGTTTTTGCATACCTAATGAAAGAGAAGATCATTTTGATTACAAATCATCATAAATCCTGAGTAATCTATGTTTGGATTCTTGATACATGCTTTGATTAGCTGTGTCCCTTGGAGTGCTTATCAGTTTGCTTGTATTGTTTTCATTCATCATCCTTTGAAGTTAGCATCATCTGTATCTAGCTGTGGAACATCCTAGTGAAAATATGGTTTGATTTCTTCTCCTCATGATTGTATCAAGTGTGTATGTGGCTCAATAGCTTAAGATTCATCATAATTTGAAGTATTCTTTCAACTTTCTTTGAATTTCAGAACAATTTACCATCACTATTGCAAATAACAAATAATCAGAAGCAAATAACATGAAATATGCTGACATCTCATAGACAATTGAAAATTCATAGCATATTTGAAGTTAAAGCATGTACAATTGATAAATATCATGCAAAGATTTAAGTATAGATACACTATTTGAAGAAATATACTATGTAGAATAACCTTTCTATGTAGCATCTTTACAGGAATAGAATTTACTGATAAACAAACGTAAGGCCCCTGAATGGAAAATAGCAACACACATCAACCACTGAGTAACGTCAGTAGATTAAGAACTAATCAACGGAGACTTGGGATCATGAATTCTTTGAATTGATCGTATCTTTCAAGATGAGTAAAGGTTGTTGTGTAACTTTTATTCTATGTTTGTTTATGACTAACATCATGATCAACAAATAGCCAAGTACACTAGGCCATCATCACGAAAAGTGATCCAAGTAATTAGCTCAAATTAAGTTAATTATTACTATCTTATCATTTCTATTTATAGGTGTAGTTATTTTGACACATGTCACTGCCATTATTTCCCTTTTAACTCATGCATGCCACCTTATTTGCCATGTTGTCGACCTTTCTCTAGAGTGTCATATCACTCCCTGTAGTTATGACTGAACAATCATTTCAAACTAATCTTAAGCCACCTTCCCATAATCTAAGTAGTTGCAATTAACAGATATCAAACCCAGTTCAAAGATTGCAAAATTTCCCAAAACCTCAGAGGTAATCTTCAAGTTTTATTGCCACAGTCTTCATAAGGTAAAAAGAAAAAGAAAAACTATAGAGGAAATCAAGAAGAATTTAACCAGAGGAGGTGAAATAAGATAGGAAGATGGGAGCGAAAAAGAAGTCAGAGCCAAAGAATGTAACAGGACTTCTACAAGACCAAGCTACAATAGACATCTTAAGGAATGTTGGGTGGATGGAATTTTTCAAAAAGTTTGAAGGATTTTAGGAGGACATTGTAGATGATTTCCTGTGCAACCTAAAGAATAATCAAACTATAGTAAGAGAGATTCAAATCAATGTCTTGTCCACCATTATCAGCCATATTTCAGGGCTACCAAAACAAGCTGAGAGGTTCTACCATCTCAAAACCATGTCCACTAATTTGATTAAAAAATTCTTTGAAGAGGGTGAACCTAAAATACAATTGTATTTAAGTAAAAATGAAGTCAAAGGAATTATTAGGACCTCACTCCCATAACCATGGCAATCTCTAGCTATGTGGTTAATGAAATATTTTACATGTGATGGACAATTCTCTATAGTTTTAGGACCAATCATGAAAATGTTAATTTTTTTGAGGCATGGGCATGCAAATCTAGAATTTAGCATAAATATCCCAAAATTTCTGTATTATGCTATTATAGCATTGGAAAACAAGTATCAATAGGGGAAGGGTCCCATTAAAAACCACACCCTCATTTTCTTGATTGTAAAACATCACTTCCATTCCCAAGATGACAGAGAGGATTTATGGTAGACATTTTTAGAAAATAAACCACAGGATAGGTCACCAGATAGGGCACAGGGTATGGATGAGACTTCCTCTACTCAGCAAGATGAGGCAGCAATGCCTTCTACCTCCTCCCCAGCTACTGAAAAGGGCAAGAGCAAGAAACAAACAATGGAGGAAACATCAACTTCTGCTCCTATTACTGGCAACAAAAGGAAAGGGAAAGAAGTTTTGGGTGAAGCCTCAACTGCCATAGAACAAATGAAAGAACCTATTACAGATCAACTCTCCTATATGACCTGCTCAAAAAAACAAAAGATGACCTTGGTTGAGGAGTCTATTCCAGCTAACCAAACAGGGGAAGCTATCATTTTGGAAGAGGAAATTACACTGGCATCTACCCAGACTTCTGGCCACAGAAAATGAAGGAAAGGAACAGGGCAGAGTAAGAAGGCAAAAAGAACTCCAAAGACACCCGAGTCCAGCAGGCATTATTGGGCCGAGGAAGAATCTGATGATTCAGATGAAGTCCCTCTGGTTAGGAAAAGAAAATAGAGAAAATTAGTTAAGGGAACTCCTCTAGAGTCACCCGTTCATCCAAAGTCTCAGACTCCAGAGCCACAACATTCCCTAGCTCTAGAGATAGTAGACAAAGAAACCTTCACTATCTCTTCGGACTCTAAGGATAATGCACCTACTTTAGAAACACAAGCTCCACCAGTGCTACGAAGAAGCTAGATAAAGAGATAGCCTACTCAGGCTAAAAAGGATACTGCTCTCTTAGCTAATGTACTCTTGGGCTTCTGAACTTCCATGGATGAGGCTGGGCCTTCATTAGCCCCAATATTTGCAAAAGAAAGCCAAGAGGAAATTTAGGATAAGGAGACTGTAGGGGAAGATGAGAGGGAACAAGATGTTGCAACTGATAATGTGGAGCAAAGTACTATGGAAACCCCTGATGAGGAAAGAATAGAAGAGGGAGAAACATGGAGTTACTCTCACCCCTCTGATCAAAAGGATATAGAGGTTCCAAGAGAATAACTATTAGAAGAAATTGATAATCTAAAGAGACTACTGTGGGGGAAAAACTTAATTATCACTAACCTCAAAAAGATCATGAAAGAGAAAGAAATGGAACAAAAGTAGATAATTGAAGGGATGCAAGTAGAACTCCAAGACAAACAAAAGACAATTCAGGAGAAAGAGGTAGAAATTAGAGAAAAAGAAAAGGAGTAACAAAAAATATCAAAGAAAAAGAAGAGGAAGCAGTACAAAATATTTCTGATATTATGAAAGCTAGAGACAATAGTCTCACATTAATTGTAGAACTCATTGAAAAGGCACAAAGTCAAGCCAAATAGTTGACATGGGCCAATAATAGGACAGATGATCAGGAAGAATACATCCATGAGCTAACTAGCCCAATTGCAACCATGGAATAGGGGATTCAAACAAACCCATAACTAGGGCTAGTTCCAATAGATATTCCTAAGGCCCTGTTTCGTTGGGCAAGAAGATGTCAGGAATATGAGCAATCCAAGACAATGCTATAATTGTAAAGAGCAGTGACTGCCATGTCACAAAAAGTACAAACCTTAGAGGAAAAGGTCATTTAGGTAGCCTCCATTTTAGATGAGATCATATCTTGTAGACCTCCCAGTGGTAGTTATTCTCTATTTTTGCAAGAATGAATCCCCCAAAGGAAGATATCTTTGATTTTGTCTGATTTAACTAAGGACATAGAAATTGAGGCAGGCTTCATGGATGCATACACGAAAGGTCCTGATGAGGATAAAGATTTCCTATGTGAGTTGTATTTGCATGGTTTTTGCATCAATGATCATACCTTCCTTATCAATTACTTTATAGGGGAATTCCAACTCAAGGCATTCATGTCACTAATGAGAAATCACCATATTTGGAATGAAAGAATGGAAGCTTACACAAAGAAGGATGCAAAAACAATCCTTTTTCTCAGGAGGGAATGTCTAAATCCTAAGGCTTTTGAGATTCATTTCAGGGTAAACATTTACTCCCTAGAAGGTAGGACAAAGATTTTGCCTCTATATCAGAAACATTTGTAGGAATGTTCTATTGATTTTGGTCTCCTCATAAATAGTTTATCTAATCAAATGCTTCCAGTGGAAAAGAGAAGGTGAAATACTTTAACTACAGAACAAAAGATGAGGGAAGTAGTGTCCCTTGCCAACCTAAGGCTGTTTATGAGGAAGGCCAGGACAATGTTCAAATTGATGGACAAATATAAACTAGATTGGATAGGTGGCCATTTCAGACCTCCTCTCATTATTGAGCCACTACCTATATGGGCTGAACAAATGGAAGATGCTAGATTTCAAGAATGGCTAAAGCAGGTTGAGCAGTTCATGGGGAATGGCAATACAAACAGCACTACTTGGTCCACATATGCAAATGATTTCAATTTCACTAATAGAATATTCCACCTAACTAAGTCCAGGTTATGAAGAGTAGGAGGACCTGCTAAGCTTTAAGATCGGGGGGGATGATGAGTGCCAGGTAGCACCCATAATAATACACCCCTTTTTACCTCTTTTCCATCCTTCTTATTCTGTTGTCCTGGTAATTGCACCATAGTAGACTAATAAGATTTGTTCTAATTACATTAATGAGAGATGAATTACCAAAAGTCATGATTTTTGATTAAAGGACTAATGTGCAACAAATTAATTGAAATATGTAGAAAATTCTCTCTTTTTGAATCTACAGATGTAGATGTACAGGCAAAGGAAATTTTGAGCATCTCCGGAGATGATCCTAAAAGTCTCCAGAGCTAATATGAGGGATACTACACTAGTCTCCAATGTTTTTCTAATACAATTGGAGAGATTTTGAAATAGGAGGACCAAGGGTGGGTCATCTTCGGAGTAGGATAGAAGTCATAAGCACATCTCTGGAGCTACAGACAAAAGTACACACCTTCAGAGCCCTCCTTAATACAATGTGGAGTTTTCAACGCCTCTATGAGTCAACACTTCCGGTGGCAATTAGAGTGCTCTAGGGATTACTCAGCCAACACCTAAGTGATCGAGTGAAGACTCTAGTTAACTGCTAGAGGTTTAATTCCTCTTTTATTGATTTTGCATGAGCTCTCAACAAACTTATTAAGTACCTATATTTTAGGGCATCGCTACCCATTTGTTATTTAAAACTATGACTCTAGATTTAGTGGGACTGCTATACCACTAGAATCTATTTCAGTTGCATGATTTTACTCTGTAGTTAAACAGTTGATAGAATAAGAGAATGATGCTATCTCATAGATAAACTAATAGTTAAAGTAAGTGATATCTCATCACTTGATTTGATATATAGATAGATAAGGTAGAAGCACCTTAAGGAGATATATGTGGAATTATTGTAATCTCAATTTTTGATACACTTTCTGAATACAAAGCATACTAATAAAATTAGACTGAAGAAGGATTGTGATATTATATTCATGTATTGATTTATTGCATTAGTCTTCAGTCCTGAGGGTGAGGAGCAAGGGCCCACTCCCGCCATCAAGACAGGGGGCTAGTATTTGTTTGTTCATTATCTTGTTTTAGATTCTACTTAGGAAGATAGTTATTACTTTCACATAGATAAATGTATGTTTTAGTTGTATGGATTAGAATAGGTCAATATTAGCAATTTATTATTTTATCTTTATTTCTAATACTCTCAGAATTTACTTTCATAATAGATAAATCAACAATATTAATTTCTAGAGCAAATAAGATTAGCAAAATTAGTTAAATAGACTGGCAACTAGAGGATCCCTAATTGCAGATAGCCAAGGACACAGTCCTAGACTTGACACATGAAAACATGATTAAATTCCAAGGACCAATGACCCTTGTCACCAGTATCAATTCAGGTGCTTATACAAAGACATGAAATGTAGCTACCTAAAGCAACCCAGAGTTTTCCATGCACTGTGTTTGGAAAGACTTGTTGTCTTCATTCCTCAGCTGCTACCAGTAGCCCCAATGGTCTAGATGTCCAATGTTAGTGTCCCTAGTTTTTAGATAAGGTTTAGAAAACTTAGAGGCTGGTAGGCATCCCTTGAGTTCCAACTTCATTTCTACCATTAGAGGTGGTGGTGGTGGTGCCTCATCCATTTTCCCTTCATTCATACATACCACCATTCACTAGTGTTGCAAATTTACCCCTTAGTTAGCCATCATTAAATCATTCTAAACATTATTGAAAATGCAATAAAATAGTGGAAAATACATTATTCTAGAAAAAATTGGAGATCAAGTTGGAGATCGGGGGTCAGGACCTACTCCTTTCATATGCTAAAAGAATGGGAAGAGCAAAAAGGAAGTCCCAACAATAAAACTCTAACAATACAGTCTTATGGAACTTCTGTCAGATGATGAGGTTGAACTTCAAACTTTGACAAAGTTCATATAATCAGGTGTCGGGACACAGGGCTTACCTCTTGCAAGGTTAATCATTGTGAAAGGAGGAAGTGAGGAAGCCTATCATCTAAACTCTGACACCTTACCAAACTTTTGGGAAGTGAGGTTCGGAAGCTACCTCTTGGCCAATGGCAGTGGAAGACCCTAATGGGGAAGCTCCGAAGTCTGACCTCCAATGAACATGGGCAAAGACACTTAGCGGAGTCAGGAGGAATGGCTCTGGCATGCTAAAGAGGAAGACAGAAGATGGGGGCCCCAATCTCTACCATTTTGATAGTAAAGATCAACGAACACACAAACAGGAAGGTGAAAGATTGGGGGCCTGATCTTTGCCATTCCAAAAGAAAAAGGAATTCAAGGCACACAAAAGCAAGGCAAAAGATCGGATGTGTGATCTCTGCCATTCTAAAAGTAAAAAGGTACAAAGTGAAAACAACTTTGAAAAGCATGCAAAGTGGATCTAATAGTCCCCTAAATGCATAGAATAAAACCCTCCCACATAAATGTAAAACAAAGGCAAAAATTACCAATTATGACCAGATTTAAGCATAAATCAACAAGTAATAACACAGCCAAAACCCGAAATTCATAATTAATCATGCAAAGTGAATGAGGAGGAGGGAAAATGGAAAACCAAACTAGACAATGCATAGAAACTCATGAAAGGAGTAAAAAAATGTACAGTCCACAACTTAAAGTTCCAACGTCTCAAATTGAGCTCTGAAATCTTGAGAGATGATCACAATGGTAGCAAAGAAACTCAAAAATCATAGAGTTGAAGTAGAGAGAAGCTTGTACAAAACTCAAATGAATCAAATGAATCCAAAATAGCAATAAAAGAGGGCCACTGCACGCACGAGAGGCCACTATTAATGCATCGCCAAAGGGTAGGTAGAGGGAAATCATTTCCCATGCCATGAAACTAGCCAATGAGCAAGTCGAAGGCTGATCTCCAATGCTACGTGGGTGATCTACCAACTCCATACTATTGTCCTCTAGATTGGGCCATCAAGGATTGCTTTACAGTCATTCAAAGATGACTAACCCTGACATAATGGTGTCCGATTGAGCTTGGAAATGGTCCATCGATCAGAGCATCGAAGATGGTTTCACTGTCATGCAATTATGACAAACTCTCACACTCCAAAGGGAAATTATGGCACAAGTGGAATGAAGCCAAATTGACAAGTAAGGCATTAGAACTTCAAACTTTTGCCTTCAAAAGCACCATAAGGCCAAAGTTTGAAAGTCTAACAACAAGAAACCACAAAAAGGCTAAGTGTAAAATTGCAGGGAGTCCAAGCCAAAAATTCTAGCTTCTTTTCCAAAGTCATGATAAAGCACCACACTTCACTTAGCAAAAAAAGAAGGGGTCCCTATTTTGGTCACAAAATGGGGCACGTTGTGAGGACCACAACAGATGCCAACCAAAATAAAGAATGCTCATGAGCATTCCAAGTTACACAATCAGTCACGGACCCAAGACCCAACTCTATCAATCATAGTAGAAGTATGAATACCAAACCCAACTAAGAGCAAGGATGAATCAAACACAGGATCAAATGCATCCTAAATCCAAGTGTGTGCACATGATTCATTCCCTTTTCTTAGGTATACAAGAGTTCATCAATCGCAAACTAGGAGTAGGGTTAGGTACAGTAAATCGAGCTTTCATGTGGTCACCTGGACATTAGTCCACTGCTAACTAGGAATCTATAGCCCTAAAAAAGATATCACTGACCCCACCTAAGGCATTTCTCTACTACCAGCTAGGCACATATAGCCCTGATAGAGATGCCCAATCACCCAGATTATTGAATCATTCTCTTTTTCACACTCTTTTTTTAATTTTCTCTCTTTTCTCTCATTCTCTCTCACTCATTCATTCATCATTTTTTTAAAACCTTCTCAACTCATAGGAAATGAATCTTGCTATTGGTTTGGGTGTCAAGGCTAACATTAGATGGAGCAAACTGCTCCTAAGTTAAACCAGAGGTGGTGACCTAGAAAGAGAAGATCATTAGATTTTTACCCAACTCATAGCAATGACAACTCACCCTAACGTACAAAAGGAAGCATTAGTGTGTAAGTATATGTAAGCTTTCAAGAAAGCATCACCCCACATGCAAAGCTCACCCAAGCCCCAGTTAGACCAGCAAACCTACAATTTCTATGCAAGATAAACTAGAAACTTGGGAGGAAGACCAGTTACGTAACCTAGGGATGGTTCAAAGCATTAATTTCAGAGCTAAACACTTCCTTCTACTCCCCTCTTGCCAACAAAAACAAATAATATTTTGTGATCAGGTAGAAGGGCATATCGACTTTGAAAATAGAATCAAAACAAACTACTTGAAAACAAAACAAGACTGCAAACTAAAAGGCAAAACAAGACAATAAAATAAGAACACAAAACCAGAAACAAAAGGGAACATGAGCAAAACAAAATAAAAAATAAAAAGTTGACCTAAAAATAGAACTCAAAACAAGGTACACTGACCATGACACACACACAACAAAATTCCTACTCTAGCTATGTACAAGGAGGCCAGTTGGCTCCTAGTTAGACTCTCTCAATTTGGGAAGTAATGCTTGAGGTATCACCCATTGACTGGTAGTGGGACAAGCTCCCCAGATAAAGAGTTGACATGAAAGGTGTTCTCCCCAAGGATCTCAACAATCTAATAAGGCCCTAACCATAATTTGTCAAACTTGGAATGGTCTCCTTTCCTTTCTTTATCTTTATCCCACATGATAACTAAGTCACTGATTCTAAAGGATTTGATGGTAGCCCTTTCATATGTTAGAAATGAAAGCACAAGTACTCAACAGAAATCTAATTCAAATGTATATTTAATGATCTTTAATAGAGTGTTAGAGATGGAGACTACAACATAGAAAATAAACCCATAATATAGAAATATACCAGAAGCAGAATGAAGCACATAAGACAGTATATAACATGGAGAAAACACTTTTGGGTAAAAAACTCCACCAAGAAAAGAGGCCAAGTTGTATTATCTTCACAAAAGGAGATTACAAATACATTCACTTCCTCTATCCTTTAACATTCACTTTGATAGAACTTGCGTACCTGTAAACCTGTTATGCAACTCATCTACTATGCCATCATTATATAGAATTTACAATCCTCAGGATAGGTGTCCACCTTGGAATCTCCACCCATGCAACAATAAATACTGTCATACATGCATCCTATACTTGGAAAAAGATGCCCATACAAAATTGGGCACCTAGAGCCAAAAATGACATCTTACAGCATCTTATGATGTGTCATAACCATCATAGATGCCACTAAAGTGTATCTTCTTAAGATAGGTGTCTGTGGCTAAACATAGCAACTTACAACTCATTGATATTCGTCATAGGCATCATAGTGTCATAGAATCTTATGACAACTTACAATTGTCATAGATTATTTACATGCACCCACCAAACATAATGATGTGCATCATATATGCTAAAAATCATAGATTCTCAACATGGCCCCCCCACTTTGACCACTTACCATTTACCATAGTAAATGACATCCCATAACTACTGCCGATAACTCCAGAACTTACCGGTGTGGTAACTCCATAATTACCATGGAAAATAAATAATTTTTACCACTGCCGGTGAAACTAGTACATCCCTTATGGGTAGTTACAAATAATAAATGGAAAAATACAATAATGGGATTTACAAGGTTAATGGTACCTTATCCCAACATTCTCCCGCTTGACATTATACATTGTAAATCAACCCATAGGAAATTAGTATGAAAAATAATAATTAGGCACTAGAAACAAGGCCAATGGCCTCTCTACACCACAAAAACTTCTATGTGCTCACAAGCTTGGTCAATGAATTTGCAACATTCTCCTAAGTGTCTATCTTCTTCAGCTCAATCTGTCCATTTGCAACCAACTCTTGAACAAAGTGATACTAAACATCAACATTCTTAGTCTGATCATGATACATAGGATTCTTGGCCAAACAGATAGCACTCTGGCTATCACAACCAATCTGAATGATCCTACAATCAAAACCAATACCTATACACAGTCTCCTCAACCAAACTACCTCCTTAGAGACATGGGTAGAAGCCATATATTGTGCTTCTATGGTGGACAAAGCAACTGTGTGTAGCCTTTTACTTATCCAACTCACTACTCCAAATAGAGTAAACACATAGCCATTAGTGGACCTTTGACCATCCAAGTCACCTGCCTAATCTGCATCAACAAATCCCTGTATGTCCAAATATTTGTTAGCACTATTAAATACTAGAATAAACCAAATAATAATCAAGAGTATCTACAAGATACTTAAGCATCCTCTTCCCATAATTTGAATGTTGTCTACCAAGGTTAGACATAAATCTGCTCAAAACTCCCACTATTTGGGCAATATCTAGCCTAGTGAAAATCATTGCATACATCAAACTCCCTACAACACTAGCATATGGCACATTAGACATATCCTCAAGATAATCCTCAGTCTTTCGACACATATCTAATGAAAGCTTAGTACCAATGGGTAAAGGAACTCTAACTAGGTTACAGTCCTGCATACTAAATCTCTGCAAAATGGTATTCACACACTTACTTTGTGACAACCAAAGCTTTCTATTACCTTTGTCCCTCCTAATCTCCATTCCCAAAATATACCTAGCAGCTCCAAGATCCTTCATATCAAATGCACCTAAAATTTGGGCTTTAAGCTAACTGATCATACCCTTAGTATTGCTGAAAAATAACATGTCATCAACATACAATGCAATGATCAATATAGAATCATCAACACAATAAATGTAAACACAATGATCCTCCTTGCTTCTAACAAAATCCAATTTCAACATAAATGAATCAAACTTTTGATACCACATTCTGGGGGACAGTTTGAAACCATAGAGAGACCTCTTTAACCTACAAACCCAATTTTCTTTTCCTCTTACCTCACAACCTGTAGGCTATTGCATATAAATTTCTTCTTCAAGATCTACATGCAATAATGCAGTCTTAACATCCATTTTCTCAATCTCCCAATCATAAGCTACAACAATGGATAAAATAAATATACTAGAAGTCAATTTTGTAATAGGAGAGAAAATCTCACCAAAATCAACTCCCTCTCTCTGGGAGTAGCCATTGGCTACCAATCTAGCCTTGTACTTCTCCAATGAACCATTTGCTCCAAACTTTTTCTTGAAGACCTACTTACAACCTATGGCCTTTCTTCCTTTGGGCAAATGAACAAGATCCTAGGTGTTACAAGAGTTTAAAACCATCATCTCCTCCTGCATGGCTAATTGCCAAGACTCACTATCATCTACAAGAATAGCTTCCTTGTAGGATCTAGGCTCATTGTTAGTACTCAATAAATCAAATATACAACAAAAATCTGGTGGGCTATACCTATCAATTGGATTCTTTTGTCTTGTGGATCTCCTCAAGGGTGGAGTAAGAGTCTCAACTTGTTCTTCTACATGATCATTTATATCAACTTCTTCTATAACAACAAATTCATCTTCATCAAAACTACTCAAATCTTCTTCTCTTCACCCCCAAATCCATTATTTTGTTCTTCCTGAGGTGCATCTTACTTCTCTAAATCAAAGTGCACTCTCTTTACCTTTTCATCTTTTTCTTTTGGTTGCTCAGGTTCAGAAATAGCTCTTAGTTCCCTAAAACTAACATCTCTAGAATAGATAATCTTATGGGTTAGTGGATACCAAAGCTTATAACCTTTAACATTATCACCATATCAAATGATTGTACATTTTTCATATTTTAGATCTAACTTAGATCACTTTTCTTTAGGCATGTGAACAAAAGCCTCACAACCAAAAACCCTTAAATGTGAAACAAAATATTTCTTACCTGTCCACACTTCATAAGGTGTCGAATCAAGAGCCTTACAAGGAGATATGTTAATCAATTAGCAAGCAGTACACACAACCTTTGCCCAAAAACATTTATCCAACTGCACATCACTCAGCATACTTTTGGCTCTTTCCATAATTGTTTGGTTCATCCTTTCTACAACACCATTCTATTATGGTGTATATGAAGTTGTCTTTTGTCCGATAATACCTGCATGCTTGCAAAACTCATCAAATTCTTTAGAGCAATATTCCCCTCCATTGTCATATCTTAATATTTTTATCCTTAATCCCGATTGGTTTTCAACTAAGAATTTAATATCCTTAAACTTAGTGAAAACTTTAGATTTGTGTTTCATAAAATAAATCCAATTAAATCTAGAAACATCATCAATGAAGGTAACAAAGTAATGAGATTTTTTGATAGAATCATTATCCATAGGTCTAAACATATCCGTATGAATAATTTCTAACTTCTCTTTTGCTCTATTGCTTCCTGAAGGAAATGATTTTCTATTTTATTTACCAAACACACAATGTTCACAGAAAGCAAAGTTCTCATCAAAATAAGAGAAACCATCCAACAAATTTTTATTTATAATAGTTTTCAATACATTATTGCTTGTGTGACCCAATTTGCGGTGCCACAACATACATGTATTTTTAGTACTAGACTCATATACATAAGAGGCATTACAAACTGTAGTGGTTTCAAGCTTAAACAAGTTTCCCAATCTCTTTCCCTTCACTACCACCAAGTTCCCTCTCACCAATTTGTAGCCATGCTTTTCAAATGTTACATACATTCCCAAATCATTCAACTTTAAAATTGAAATCAGATTTCTACCTAATCTAGGAACATGCAAAACACCAGGGAGTGTTTTAATCCTCCCATCATTGAAACACAAAAATACCTTGCTTTTTCCAACTTTCAAATATGTAAAGTTGTCTCTAAGGTAGATATTACCTCCATCATACTCTTCGTATGTGGAAAACCATTCCTTATGTTGAGTCATATGAAATGAGCATCCTGAGTCAACCAACCAGTGATCATTAGAAACAACATTACATGCAAAAAGTAAAATATCTTCACCTGCATTCGAGGACTTATCAGAAGCACTCTCCCACTATTTCTTTGGGTTTCTACACTCCTTCACATGTCACCTTTTACTACAGTTCCAACACTTAACTCTATTCTTCTTCCCAGGAGTCTTAGATTGGCCCTTGGACTTGTCCCCAGCCCCTTTTTTATCTCCTTTTGGTCCTCTTTCCTTAGACCATCCCCTGACACTGAGAGCATTACCTGAACTATCCAAACTCTTCTTCCTCAATTCATGTGCCATTAAAACTATAACAAGAGCATCCAACTTTAGATCTGCGAGGTTAGTAGTGATAGCGAGGATAAAATTCTCCCAAGACTCAGGTAAAGAACAAAGAAGTAAGATACATTTATCTTCCTCATTAACCTCAACATCTACTGATCCAAGCTAAATCAACAACAAATTAAAAGAATTTGAATGCTTTGCAATCGATTCACCCTCTTTCATTTTCATAGAAAATAGTTTATGCTTCAAGTAAAGTTTGTTTACCATACTCTTGGTTTGGTAAATCTCACCCAAAGGCTTCCACAAACTATGTGTGGTCTCTTCTCTCATGATATTCAACAAGACAGAGTCTGCAAGACACAAATGGATGGTTCCTTGTGCCTTCTTATCCAGTCTATCCCACTCATCTTGAGAGACATTATCAGGTTTCTTCTCTTTTAGGATAGCCAACCATTGGTTTCTTTCTTCCAACAAATCCTCCATTTTTAGCTTCCACAACTCATACCCCATTCTGTTGAACTTCTCAATGTCCAATCAAGAGGTTGAAGTAGCAGTGGATGTAGCCATAATATCAACTCAAGATCTGCAAAACAAACACAACCAAATCTCCCACTACAGCTACAGCTTCCTCACTACCACCCAAGAGTCAAATTTGGTCAGGCTCTGATACTAAATGTTAGAAATGAAAGCACAACTACTCAATGGAAATCTAATTTAAATGTTTATTTAACGATCTTTAATAGAGTGTTAGAGATGGAGATTACAACACAGAAAATAAACCCACAATACAGAAATATACCATAAGCATAATGAAGCACATAAGACAATATATAATGTGGAGAAAAACCTTGCGAGTAAAAAAATCCACCAAGAAAAGAGGCCAAGTTGTATTAACTTCACAAAAGGATATTAGAAATATATTCACTTCCTCTACCCATCAACCTTCACTCTGGCAAAACCTGGGTACCTGTAAACATGTTATGCAACTCATCTAATATGCCATGGTTATATAGAATTTACAATCCTCAAGATAGGCATCCACCTTGGAATCTCCACCCATATAGCAATAAATATCATCATACATGAATCCTACACTTAGCAAAGGATGTCCATGCAAAATTGGGTACCTAGAGCCAAGAATGGCATCTTACAGTATCTTATGATGCATCATAACTTCATAGATGTCACTAAAGTGTATCTTCTCAAGATAGGTGCATGTGGCTAAACATAGCAATTTACAACTCATTAATATCTATCATATGTGTCATAGTGTCATAGAATCTTATGACAACTTGCAGCTATCATAGATTCTTTACATGCACCCACCATACATTATGACATGTGTAATATATGCTAAAAATAGTATATTCTCCACATGGGCACCCCAATTTGACCAATTACCATTTACCATAGTAAATGACATCCCATTACTACCGCCAGTAACTCTGAAACTTACCAGTGTGCTAACTCCATAATAACTATGGATAGTAAATAATTTTTACCACTGTCGGTGAAACTAGTACATCCCTTATGGGTAATTACAAATAATAAATGGAATAATACAATAATGGGATTTACAAGGTTAATGGCACCGTATCCCAACATTATCAAACCATCTCTTAACTACCCCTTGGTATCTCACAAAGTGTTCTAGAGTAGCATCCCTCTTTTCTTATAGGTTTAGAAGGTTTAGTAATCTAGCTTCTATTTTATCTTTGGTCCCCACATAATCCTTAATGAATTGTAAAGTTGGAATTTTTAGGTTCACAAGGAAGACAAAGTTTTTCCCATAGACCAATTGATAGGGAGAGGTGCCCAATGAATACTTCACTCAGGTTCTTGTTGATCATGATGTTAGTCACAAACAAACATAGAATAAAAGTACACATTAACCTTTATTCATCTTGAAAGATAAAGTGAATTCAAAGAATTCACGATCCCAAGTCTCTGGTGATTAGGTCTTAATCGACTGACGTTACTCAGTGGTTAATGTGAGTTGTTGTTTCCATTTTGGGGCCTTACGTGAAAATGCACTATCATCATGACGTTCCTGCAGAAATTCCTTACAGAGAAATCAAATTATGCGGGTATTTGATGAAAGGAAGTAAAATACCTAGATCTTTGCATGATATTTTCAATTGTGCATGCTTAGTGTTCAAATATGCTAAATATTTACGATTATC
The DNA here is from genome assembly GCA_027924645.1 of Cunninghamia lanceolata. Lineage (NCBI taxonomy): Eukaryota > Viridiplantae > Streptophyta > Pinopsida > Cupressales > Cupressaceae > Cunninghamia > Cunninghamia lanceolata. The sequence goes on from BSBN01000332.1 coordinate 3,580,032, forward strand.
TACGAGATGTCTGCATATTTTGGGTTGTTTGCTTAAGATTATCAGTTTATTTGCAATTGTGATAGTGAGATGCTTTGAAATTGAAAGAAATTAAAGGAAATGCTTCTAATTAAGTTGAACCTTTAGCTTTTGATCCACATACATGCTTGATACTGTCATGAGGAGAAGAAATCAAACCATATGTTCACCAGGACATTCCACAGCTAGATACAGTTGATGCAAACTTCAGAGGATAATGAATGAAAACAATACATGCAACATGATGAGCACTCCAAGGGACGCAGCAAATCAAAGCACATATCCAGAATTCAGACACAGATTACTCAAGATTTACGAAGATTTGTAATCAAAATACTCTTCCCTTTCATTAAGTATGCAAAAGACATGTACATATACAGTAGCTTTGAAATAAGTCTTGAATACTTCAGCAATCAAATTTCAATTAAGTTTTGAATGAATATAACAAGGCATTCCACCACCTTTTATAGAATAAGGTGAGGAATCTGTTACAAAAGATCCACGGATCAGATTTATCAATATAAATCAACGGTCATCATTTCATGACTTATACAAAAAGGCACAAGTTGCCAGCTGGCAACTATCTATACTGCATATGCAAGATATTCCCCTTCATGATGTATCTTCATCATGCTCTTCATCTGATGCATGCGGGTCATCATCATGTGCATCACCTCCTGACTCTTCGCTATCCTGATGATGACGCTACTGCATATGGGGTTGCATGCTGCTTTGGATCTGTTCGTATGACTGCACAACCTGATCTATTCCTTCGCCATCTTGAGTCTTTGCCTTGATGATGGCGTGTTTGTGCGCTTCATACTTATCGCTGCTATTGTCCAGCTTATTCTTTCTGTACTGCAGTGTCTCGTTGTAGGTCTCCATCTTGACCTTGATCCTCATCACCTTATTTATGATCTCTTCTGTCAAGTGGACGAGTGGACCATCGTCTTCCACTTGGAAGTTATTACGCAGAGCCTTGAGGGCAGAATCTTCATCTTGATTCTCTATCTTCCCTTCCACCTTGCCTTCTAATGTTTCTAGCATGTCTGCCTCAATGCCCATTAAATAACGTAGCCTCATGCTGATCTCCCTCAGCTTATTATTGCATCTCTTGAGGACTCCGCATTCAAACTGTACATCTTTATACCAGATATCCACTAACAATGCAGTATTATTATTCAATACCTGCTTATTGATAAGCAGTTGTGGATTTATCTTCCTTATTTCGTCCAACAGGCTGAGGACTTTCTCCAGTTTATAAGACCTTTTTCCGGTCTGCATCTGCAATTTATCCACCTTAGTTTTGGAGTCACTTAGGATGCTCCACCTCTTCAAAGAACCTTTCATTATTTCAATGGCATCATCCAATGTGGATGACACCCACTTTCTTATTACGGAAACCTCATGTTTCATGAGGTCCAGTCTATTCACTTCTTCCTGAGAAATGGCAGTCAATGGGACTGCAGCTTCGCTTGTGGTATCTTCAGGGTTGGTCAAGCCTTTAATATATGCACGCAACTGAGCAATGTGCTCTTTATGTTGCTTATTCTTCTCTTTCTCTCTTTTCACTTTCTGAATCAGGGAATCAATGATATCCTTTCCCTCCTGACCTTCCTGCTCTTCATTGGCAAAACCCAAATCAACTGTGCTTATCTGGAATTCATCCACAGTGATTTTGCCTTTCTCTTTCTCTACCGCAGGTACAGCAATTTGTGCGGTCCTTCTCCCTGTCGCCGGATCTCTTTTCATGGCCGAAGTCATTCTGGCCTTCCTCCTAGGTTTCATTATATCTGCGACGAACAGGGTGGAGACATCAAACTCTTGAATCTCCAGCTCCTCCTCAACATTTACCTCCTTTTCTAACCATGGAGGCACCTGATCGTGCTTTTCAGCATCATGATGCTGTTCACCTCTATCTCCCGTTTCCACCAACAAGTGTTGTGGAGATGGTGACTTTTCTTTTTCTGGCTCTTGATGCTCACCTTGCTGCGAATCCTGTGGTGCCTCCTCCTGTTGAGGAACTTCCTTTTCTGGGGGAGCATCTTCTCTGTGTGGGGAACCTAGCGGTGTACCTGTATGTGGATCATGATGATCATGATCTTTCTCCATCCTTTCTTCACCTGTCCCCAGTTCTTCCCCCTGTGGAGGTTGATCATCCTCCTCTTGCTTCTCTATTTCTGGCGGCATGTCCACCGTATCTGATATCACTGGATCTACCCGAGGTGATGGCATCTGTTCCGCAGCGACTATCTGTTCTGTACCTGCAGCATCCACCTCTTGTGCCTTATCAGCAGGATCCTCTATCGCTTCATTCTTCTCATCATCAGCCTTTGCTTCTTGGACCTCTACTATAGCAGGTCCTGCTGATGTATCTTGTGGGCTTTGTTGGCCTGATTCAAGAGTGTGGCCTTCTGTTTCTGCCATCTCTATCTCTTCTATTAAGTGGCCCTGATCAGGTGATCCTGCTGGCTCTTCAGGACTTGCATCCTGCTTCTCTGTAAAGTCTACCACTGCAGGACTTGTCACCTCAGCGATCAATGTATCCAGCCCTATGTCCTGAGCTACCTGCTCTGGGCTCTTTTCTCGCTCCGCTTCTGCTTGTTTCATCTCCTCAAGCACTGTTTGAACCGTTGGAGGCTTGTGAGGAGTCACACTGATGCCAGCAGCCGCAAGTGTTTCCATTTCTTGTGCAGCTACATCCTGCACCACCTCATCATCAGACAAGTTTATTGTCTCATCTAGTGAGACATACTTTTCTGCTTGCGCCTGGGATGCTTCCTTTTGTTGCTCTTCTGCCAGTTCAGTTTTGAACTTGACAATGGTAGGAAGTGGAACATTGTGCTGAAGTTCCTTCTGCACTTCACTACCTACCCCTTGTAATTGCACTGGGGGTTGACTCATCTCACCTCTCATGGAGGTTCTTGGTTTCTTAGGTGTGGTACGAACCAGCACCTGCGGAGCTCTCCTCTTTCTTCCAATTACCAGTGGAGTTTCCTCCTCTTCTTCAGGCTCTTCCTCCATGAGGATATCCTTGCCTGGTTGTCTGGATGATTGACCCACTTCTTGGGTCTCTGTGGTTCCAGCCTCTACTGTCTTAGCTTTCTTGGGCTTGGGAGGAGAATCTGATTCTGATCCTGATCTGGTTGCCTCCTCCGCTGTGAATACTGCCCTATCAACTATGACCCCTTTGGGTTCCTTTTCCACCTTCTTGCCCCTTGGGGCTCTCTTGCTTGGCTACTGTGGTGGAGGAATCCTCTCTCCCTTAGTCTTCCGCTTCTCCAGTAGGAAGTCATCATATTCATCTATGGGGATGTCCTGCCCCTTCTTCTTGCTATCTATTGTGATGGCAACACCCTTTTTCTTCAATGCCTCTACCTGTGCATCTACCCAAGCTTGGGTCAAGTGTATGGTTCTGGCAAAGAATGGGTCCAAGGACATATCCTCCTACATGGTGAGGTTAGGGGCAGAAATGGTATCATTGTAGATATTCTTCTGCTCATATTCATCTGCCATGATCCTGCCATCATCACTCTTTAGCTGCTGAGGGAGGGAGATGCATTCGAACATTCTAATCTGGTTCAGAGTTAACCTCTGATACCTCCTCCTCCTAGCCTCTGCCTCATCTTCGCAGTCAGCCCAAAAATCTTCTAGGTGCCTCTGGTGAATAGGCTTTCCTAGGATCTTCTGCATTCGGCCGTAAGGATCATATGGTCTTGTTACTGGGAAGGGTAGTAGATTCATCTTGTTCAGAGTGACCATCACCTTCTTAATATTGTCAGAGTCAGGGCACATGTAGTTGCCTATGCTGACTGGGAACAAAATTGGTGGCAGCTTCTTGGCATCCTTATACGTCTGTATGATGGTGGAGCCCTGCTTGATAAACTCCATTAAAACTACTGCATCTGTAGGATACCTTGGCAGCATCAGGGGATGCCCTTCAAAACATTCTATCCTGATGTAGGAAAAGGTGGCAAATTGGATGTTCCATGCCCCATGCCTGTATACTGCCTCCTGAGCTTCCATGCTCAGTCTTTTTGTCCTGTCATCTTCCATGGTCCTTACCAGATGCATAGAGAATGCATCATTGACCAGTTTGTAGTCCTTGATGTAATTGGTTCTTTGCAGCTGGGGATGATGATCCCATATATATGCTGCATTCGTGCCCGTCAGTTTTCCATCTGTGACCAGGGCATCAAAAGTGCCTCCATAAGCACAGGAATAAACAATATAGGAGGTCATGTAGAAGGCACAATCTGAACCTCCCAGGTTCAGCAGCTGCTCATGCAGAGCATCACTTATGATTTGGCCCCACAGTGGCTTGATGTCTGCATATAGGCACATCATTATTATGCCGTACATCCAGTCTCTGAATTCTCCAGTATCAGGCTGGCCAGTCACCCTGTTCAGTAGGGCAATCACATACTGATATTCTTCATTAAAATCAAATTTGAACATGCGCACAGGGAGCTTGGCCGCTGCATTATATGTGCTGTTCTCGGCCCACCAAGCATACATGTTCTTTCTGGCCGTCTTCTTGTTGGCCTCATATTCTCTTTCAGACTTCTTCAAGTCTACACTCTTTACCTTGCTGCCCATTGGCAGTCCAAATGTTTGGGATAGACCTTTGATGGATAGGTCTGCATACATTCTCCCATGCTTCACCACCTGCCTCGTCTGAGGGTTGTAATTCCGGGCGCACTCAATAACCAGCTCCAGAGACTCCATGGAGTAGGGGAAGCCAGCAGCGTTCCACATACCTGATACAAACACAACATCTAGCACCGGACTCTTATCCTGCCCATCATTCAGCTTGGCTGACCAAGCCTCCAGGTTGGTACTCCCTTGATGGGTGTCTGTAATTGCCCCAAATTTAAACAGGACCCCTCTCTGAGAAGAGAACATAGGCCTGCTGAATTCTTCCTGACACTTGACTAAGCATTTTTCAGCCATGGGTACCTGCAATTAACAACATTTCTTCTCACAACGGGATAGGCATGCATACATACTACAAATATCATGCTTATTGTATCAATTCTACATTACTTATTCATATGGATACATAACCAGAACTTACAGCATCATATAGAAACAACATGATGAGGGTTTCAGTTTACTTACCTGGTTATGCCGATTTCTTTTATACTAGTATATCTCTAAGACGCTCTTGATTCAGCTACTGATCACCTTCCTCCCTCAGTCTATGAGCTCCAGTCGCGCAACGGTAGCTGTTATGCAGAAATGGAGGCTAGTGCTCTGTAAAACAATTTTAACGCAGGTAAATGTAACAATGGCGGTTAAATTACCTTTTAACCTCGCAGTTAGGGTAAACTTAGGGTAACTCTGACAAGTTAGATCGTAATCTTTGATCATTCATGCAAAAACTCAGGATCTCGCCAGACGTTTCATTGGGTTTCGGGATCGGCGGGAATCACCTACCATATCTGCGCGCATTTAATGGCAATGGCGGCAAAGGGAGCGGGGGAATATCCATATGACATGATATCATGAGAGTAGGATGACATTTCACAAATATCGGGTTGAGTTTCGATATCATCCTCCCCAGCATTGGAACTGTTATCGCGACAAAATTCAGGTGACAACGCACCTTTGTTTACACTTTAGCACATCAGGAGGATATTTTGGTCTATCGGGTGATATTCCAAAATATGATGATGACCTTCAAACTTACTCATTCTCCTCTTTGAATATCGGGATGACGTCATCATGATATTTGTTCTTTGTATTGGAAATGTCTCATGACGTCATCGCCACATTGGGTGAACATGATCATGTTTACAAATATCCTGTCGAAATGTAAATATGATGATGATGTCATCAGGATGTTTGTTTTTTTTGTTTATCGGATTCAGATGATGTCATCAGGATTTTTGTTAAGGGTGATATTTTGCATCAGGATGATATTAACGAATATCGGGTTACTTTCAAAATATGATGCTCGCTATAGAAAAGACCGTTCGATGGGGAAGACTTACTATCACTTAACGTTGACGTCCAGATATTTGAACCGTAGGATATTATCGGGGGGGGACATTTCAAATATGATGATGATGTTCTTCACACAGCATAACTGAGGTTATAAAATATGACCCTCTTTTTGCGAATATCAGGTTTGACCAAGACTTTCACTGTTCATAACTATCACATCCTGATGAATATCAGGGTGATGTAAAAAGCAAACCTGCATGAATTTTAATGCTCTTTCAGAATATGTGGTCATATATATGAAATACGAATTTTGACAGACTGACCTCATATTGGGGCTTACCTCATCTTGACTCCACATGATGATGAACATGACTGATTTTACCAAACCGCCAGAAAGCAGACAACACAAGCCAAAAGAAAAGTTGGGTCCCTGTTTTGCCAAGTCAAAATGGGGTGTGTTGTGTAACCACACAACAACTTGCCACCAAAGAAAATAAACAAATTCCAATGATTCAAGTGATGTGATCACATTCATCTATAGTGTTCTAATTCTGTCTAAGTGTAAGCATCATAATCCTCTGAATGATAAAATTTCATCATGGTGATAAAGCTAACAAAGGATCAGGTGTGTGCATATGATTAATTATCCTCATCTTGAAAGTAAGTTGAAAACATAAGTAACTGGTGTTAAACTACATAGTTGGGGATCATCCCTCATAGCCAACCTGGATAGAGCCTTGCTGCCAGCAGGCATCTATAGCCCCGACAAGGTTATCTATACAATCTCCCTAAGTAGAGCCCCACTGCCAGTAGGCGTCTATAGCCCCAGTAGAGTTACTTAGATGGCCTAATTTTATTTCTTTTCTGATTTTCTCTTTCATATTTATATTTGATATCATCATGTCGGCTCATTTGTACAAGGTATAGTCACTTGCAGCTTTAGGTTGGAGATTGTATTGGTAGCAAGGGAGTCCCTTTAGATTTTTCACTTAACACCTATACTAGTGTGTTCAATTGACCCAAGGCTGTTAGGTGTTTCATTGTGATGGATTCGCATTGACTAAGAAAAAGCACCCTGATGAACAGATATCACAAACCTGATCATGAATACTTCCTAGAATGAATTATAACCTATATTTAAATGTGATTACATCACTTGAATCCCAACAATTTAATTATTTTCTTAGGGTGATGAAGTGCATCATCCTGACTTACCAGAACAAAGTCCCAACCAACAAAACAACAACAACATACAACAAACAAACTGCACAAACAACTATACAAATATACAATATGATACATATGACTGTCATGAAGTCATTCAGGCCTGGAAATAATGTTTGAGGAATTGTCCATTGACTGGCAATGGGACATCCTCACCTGTAAGGTTCTTAAGCCTATAAGTGCTATCTCCTAAAATTTCAGAAATCTGAAAGGGACCTATCCATAATCTATCAAACTTACCATGATCACCTTTCTTTTCATGGGCCTTATCCCACATCAGGACTAAATCGGATATCCTGAAAGCTTTAATTCTGGCTCTCTTGTCAAACCAGCGTTTGACAACAGCCTGATGTTTTGCAAATCGGTTAATCGCTTGACTTCGCTTTTCTTCCAGGTGCATCAACTGAAGCAACCTGACTTCCTATTTATTATCTACGCCTAGATACTCTTGGGCAAACTACAGAGTAGGAATTTTCAAGTTTACAGGGAGGATAGGATCTACCCCATATACTAGTTGGAAGGGTGAGTTTCCTAATGCGGTTTTCATTCTAGTTCTGTCTACCCATAAGGCATATTTCAGAAATGAGTTCCATTCCCTGGGATTTTTCTCTATCAATTTTCTTATTATACTCAGTAAATTCTTGTTGGTGGATTCTGCTAATCCATTTCCCTGGGGATAGTAGTTGGATGAGAACTTAAGTATGATCCCATGATCAAAAGCCCAACTTGACAATTTGGTGGAAATGAAGGCAGAACCATTATCACTTACCAATGCATAAGGAATTCCATACCTGGTGACAATGTTGCTTTCCAAAAATTTAATGACATCATCCGTAGTACAAGTTTTGCTGCTGATAGCCTCAGTCCATCTGGTACAATAATCAGTAATCGTTAGGACATACCTATGGCCTGAGGAAGACGGAGGATTGATCGGTCCTATGAAATCCATGCCCCACTGTGCAAATGGGCGCTCTTCCATCACTGGCTGCAACGGTTGTGCAGCATATTTTTCTCTGTTGGCAGCAACCTGGCAAACATGACAACATTTAACATGATCAGCCGTGTCCTTAAAAATTGTAGGCCAGTAATACCCTGCTCTGAGGATTGCATGTGTTGTGGCCAATGCTGATCCGTGTGCAGTACCAAACTTGTCATGTAACTCTGTTAAAACTTTATTTGCTTCTGGTTTCTCTAAGCATCTCAGGTATATTCCTTCATAATTCTTCTTAAACAAGGTTCCTCCCTTTATCATATACTTCTGGGATCTTATCTTTAAGGCTCTTCTCTGTGAGGCTTGCATTCTTGAAGGACATCTTCCGGTGATCAGGATGTGCTTGATGTCTGAATACCATTCCCTATTGTCTTTCTCATTGATCACATACTGCTGACTGATGATGTTTGGATCAGTTTCAGATATCATCTGGCTCAGAGCTTGTCCTCTTACCAGCTTCATTGGTGTGATCTCCATGTCATATTCTTGTAATACAGTAATCCATTTGGCTCTTTTTTCACCAGGTTCACTCTGCATCAGCAGCATCTTCACCGCTGCATCTGGTACCACAGCAATCACTTTGCTTCTCAGTATATAATGTCTAAACTTTTTTACTGCTCTGACTAATGCAAGTGCCTGTCTTTCAACATCTACATATCTCAATTCAGCATCTCTGAAAGGACAGCTCATGAAAGCAATTGGTTTCTCTTCTTTCTCTTCATTTCTTTGAGTTAACACTACTGCAGAAGTATGTTCTGAGGCAAATGAGTAGATGTAGAAATCTCTTGTATAATCTGGACTAATGAGGACAGGAGCATCTGAAATGGCTTTCTTTATATCTTCAAAGGCAGCCTTGGCTTCTGGTGTCCACTCAATTTGTGCATCTTTTTTCAACATGGCATTCAGTGGTTTGACAATCTCAGCAAAGCCGGTGATGAACTTCCTCACAAAATTTATCTTACCAAAATAAGATTTAAGTTCCTTTTTGCTTCCTGGAAGTTGTAACTTCATAATAGATTCCACCCTATCAGGATCAATGATAATTCCATCTTCTATGATCAGGTGGCCTAGTAATTTTCCTGTTGTGACTCCAAATATGCACTTCTTAGGATTCAACGATATTCCATATTCTTCACATTTCTTCAGTACACTTCTGAGATCAGCAACATGACTTCCCCTTTCCTTGGAGAATACTGTCAAGTCATCCATGTAGATGACTATACATTTTCCTATTAAGCCTCTAAAGGCTATGTCCATTGCTCGCTGGAATGTAGCTCCAGCATTTATAAGTCCAAATGGCATACATCTATATGCAAATATACCCCACTTTGTGGTGAAGGCAGTTTTTAATCTGTCAATTTTATCAACCATCACTTGGTTGTATCCTGAAAAACCATCCAAGAAGGACATCATCTTGGCTCCATTCACCATTTGTAGAACTTCATCCAAAGAGGGCAAAGGATAATTATCCTTTTCTGATGCTCTGTTCAGGTTCCTGAAATCTACACATAATCTGATGTCTCCATTCTTCTTTCTGACTGGCACCAGATTTGCCACCCAAGTGGAGTGCCTCACAGGAAATATTATCCGGGCATTTAATAATTTCTTGACTTCTTCAAAGATGATTGGCTCAAGCAGAGCATTGACTGGCCTCTGCTTCTGTCTGAAAGGTTTTGCATCTGGCTTGAGAGGTATAGTATGAGTTATGACAGAAGTGTCATATGTCTTTAGCTCATCATAAGTCCATGCAATTACATGGATATAATCTTTAAGGGCCTGAGTTATTCCTTCTAACTCATCTGGTGTACAAACCTTACCCAATAAGACATTTCTCTTGTCATCAGCTTGTCCAATATTCACCTGTGAATATTGACCTCCATCTGCCTTAGGCAGATCTTTATGTTTAAGCATATTATCTAGATCAAAGGCTCTTTCTAATTCAATCATACCTTTGGGAATTCTGTTGCTAGGCAACTCTAATATCTCATCTTCTTCCCAGACATGATCTTCCATACCATTCTCATCTATAATCTGAGCTTCAAATATGTCTCTATTTGATATGAAGTCCAGGATGTGCTGATCATCATCAAACACCTGGAGATTAGTCACATTGTCAGGTACTGAAGGTACTGACACCAATTCTACTGAAAATCTCTTCAGACCAGATATAGATAGCGGTTCCAACGTACTGGCGGCCTGGGCAAGTGCATCTGCCCTCTGGTTCTGTTCTCTTGGTACGTGAACGATATTAAAGGCATCAAAGTCTTCAATCAGGTCCCACACATGATGTCTGTAATTTGATAGCTTTCTGTAATTACAAGAGTAAATTCCTCTTACTTGTCTCACAACTAGTTCTGAATCTCCAAAGACATGCAAGATCTTCACTTTCTTCTTATGGGCAAACAACATTCCATGAATCAGAGCTTCATACTCTGCGACATTATTGGTGCAGGGGAACTGTAGTCTGTAAGCTGCTAAATATCAATAAGGTCAATTCCTACCCTAGCACCTTGCTTGGATTTAGATCTGTCAAACCTTAAGATCCAAGGCTTATCTTCAGCAGGACATTTGTCTTCAGTAGGATATTTACTTGAACTTTCTTTCTTCTTTGCAGCTCTGGCTGCTGCTCCGCCTGATATCCACTTTAACTTGGGGATGTCATCCTCAAGTTTCTTCTTTCCTTTATTTGGTGAGCCTGATGGCTTTTCTGTTTTCTCTTCCATCTCAGCAGAAGGATGATGTTCAGCACATACAGCTGCATGCTTCTTCAAAATATGTAAGCATAGTGAGCACGTTGTTTCTGAGTGAAGTGCCTCATGCAGCCTACACCAACCTTTAATTAAAACCTCCTGGGGAGATTTACGCTGTTGTGTCATCTTTTCTATTTCTTTTACCAGAAATTCTTCGAACTTCGTCAGGTCACTGCCTTTATCTTCATCAGACAACTCATAATCTGATTCCATGAAGCAATCACTACCAGGAGTGATCTTTTCTTTTCTCGTATCATTTATCGGATCCGACACCAGGACCTCTTCTTCTCTCCGGATATGATCTTCATCATGATCTATCGACTCTTCTGTTCCTGCAGGAGACAAATAAGAATTAGTATCATCATCATCATCAGATGTAGCACTCACCTCGGAATATGATGATGATGATTCACTATACGTTTGCTCTAGTATCATCATGTCTAAGCATGGTTCACAAGTCTTTTCTGAGTGTGCTTCGCCGTGTAATCTGCACCATCCATCAATCAAAATGTCATTAGCAGGTATATTCAATAATTGGCAACGTTTTACCTGAGTAGATAAATGCATCTCAAAATCTCTGAAGCGATCTATTTCATTCTCATTATCTGGATTATTATCAAATTCCATACTCGGCATGTCCTCATGATAATCATCATCATGATGATGATGAACATCCAGCATCAGGATCTCTTCTATTTTAACAGTTTGCGGCCTGATGTGATAAACTCCAGGTTCTACGTTTACATACATGATCTCATTTGTTTTGTTATATTCCGTGATCATATGTTTCATCCTAGGCTCAGCATCAATCCTGATCTGATTAGGTATACCTTTCCATGGTAACCACATGTGACTGAAGTCTGTGGACATATATCCGTTAAGCGTTTTAGACCAATCTCGGCTAAGCAACATCCCATATGTATCAGGTATGTCCACTACCTGAATGTCAATGTAATATTGTATCCTAGGATCAGATGCTAGCTGCATGTGAATGTGAGTTAGTTCTCCTATCACACTTACTTCTGTCTTGTCTAGTTGAGTGACCTTCTTTAAGGATTTAGCAGGATGCAGTCCTAATGCGTTACATATTGATAAAGGCATAACATTCGTTGAGGCTCCTGAATCAACCAAACAATTGTGCAAGTTCTTGCTGAACATTCTTATGGTGAGGAGAAACGGAGGTGATTCAGTTTTATCTCTATACAAGGTCATGTGGGAGGTTTCAGCGGCTTGGACTGTAGCTGACACCTTAGACTTGATAATGTTATCTTTAACAGCATGCTCCTTGCCATTGGATTGACTTGAAAGATGATTATCCTCTTTAGGAGCAGGATCATCTAGTGACTTCATGAATGCCCTTTTGATGGCAAGAGTTTTCAGTAACTTCGATAAGGACAGGCTGATCTTGATTTTCTTCATTTCATCAGCCAAATAGCCGACTAACTTGTCAGACTCCTGAGGTGCATTTACGACTTTTGTTACTGTGTTTTGAGGAGACAAGTATTGAGCATTCACCTTAGGGAACCTAGGGTTATTGCTAGCCTTAGGATCAGGAGGTGTATTGAAGTTGTTTGGAGGTAGAGATGATGTCAATGGACCAACAGGTCTATTGGCACTGCTCCTCAGGTTATAATTGTGCTTACCAGGGTATTGCTGCTGGTATGCATGTACTTCCTCATGCTCTCTTGCAGGTTCATTTTCATCCTCAAAGGGGAAAACATAGTTTGTTTCAAAGGTTAGGGCAGATTCCTCACAGGTCTGATTATAATCCTGATGAGGTTGATTTGTGTACGTTTCTAACACAAAAGCTGAGTCATATCCACAAGGAACTATCTCATTTCCTTCTACCTGAGGTGGATTTCTAGAAGTGTTAGACACTTCAGTCTGAAAGATGCTGGCAGCAATCCTAAATTGTGGACAATCTAATTCTGCATGTGCATTTGTATTGTGAATCCTACACCAATTGGTAAGGGCTGCTTCAGCAAGATTGACTCTGGTAGTCTGTTTGGCTTCACCAGGAGGCTGATTGTCTAGGGGTGATGGTAATGAACCATTATTTGGCCTGGAGTTCCACACTCTGGGCTGTCTAGGAGGATTATTATTGTTTCCACCATTATTGTTGAAGTTGTTGTTATATCCTCTGTCAGGGTAGTTTGGTCTGTCATTGGAATAATTTCTATTCTGACCTGACTACGAATAAAACCCTTGATTTCTCAAATGTGTTACTTCTGTGGTGAGTTTTCTGAGTTGAGCAGAAATTTCTTTGATTTCCTCCTTCTCCTCTTGAGCTTTGGCCACTACATTTTCAGTCTGAGGCTTGAAAAAGGAAGATCCATGGTTATTGTTGGATAGATCGGTACCCTGAGGTGTCTGAGCATGTGCAGGATATTGTGGCAATTGGCTATTTCCATTAGGAGGAGGCATAATACTCAATGGAGGTACTTGCAAAGGTGCAGGCATGACTGCTGGGGGTATCACTGATCCATTAGGATATTGTGCAGGATATTGTGAAGGATAAGCTATAGGATATGGTGCTGGATATTGTGCTTGCACGCCAGGCAAAGTAGGGAATACTATATTTGGGGTAGGAGCAGGTATCAACTGCTGATTTACCTTGATAGCTTCTTGAAAAGCTCCTGCCAAAGTAGTGATCTCAGGATGTGTTCTCCTGATGAACATGGAAGTTAATGGATCTAGGGCTGAATAATAGATACTCCTGGCAGCAGCATCAGCCACCACATATGGGGCAACTAGCTTGGACAACATTTTCTGGAACCTAGCATTGAAATTAGCAATAGGCTCATTCTCAAATCTTTTGATTGTGGCAAACATGTGGTAATTCATGGATGGATCAATAGGGACCTTGAACCTATCAAGAAAGGCTTTCTCTAAGACAGCCCACGAACCGACAGAAGCTTGGCCCAGACTGATGAACCAATTATAAGCCTTTTCCCCTAGGGAAAAAGGAAATAATCTGCACACCACGTCCTGATGTTCTATTCTGGCTCTGCAGCACGCTTCTTTAAATGTCCTGATATGATCATCAGCATCTTGATAAGGATGATACTTTGGACAAAGTTTGTCCGGATTCTTTGGTAACTCATGATATGCAGTAAAAGTCAAGGGTGACTCTGCTGCAAAGAAAGACATTGCAACCTGAGGGGGCTGAACTGGTGGTGCAGTTGGCTGAGGTTGAACTAAAGGTATACCCTGGGTTTGAACAGGAGGTGTCACGGATATACCGGGAGGTATTTGCAAACCGACAGGGGTCACAGGAGGAGGTCCCGGTGAAGCTCTAGACATGTTTGATCCTAGAGTATGGTGAATGTCTACAGTCCTAGGTCTGAAACCTCTAACAGGCAATTCTTCAAAAACTTCAGTAGGTCTAGACCTAGTATTTATCCTGTAAGCCAGGATTTCTCAATTTGGAGGCAAATTGGCTGAAACTTTGCAAATATTGGCTGGATTCCACCGGATGAGGTGATATTTGCGGTTGAATTGCAAATTAGACTGGATATTTATGAAATATTTGCGAAGACACTGCAAATGTGACAGGATATTGGGATATCCTGACCCGTAACACAAGATCTCGAGTGCCTAAGGCCTAAAAGTCTCAAAGTTTGAACAAATTTACGTATCTTTAGCCAATATTAGTGAATTCAGAGAGATCTACTGTAAAGCTTGCAATATTTATGTGAGATCTGGAAATCTTTACATAGAATGTGCATATACAATCTTTTCACAGTAAATATTTACGTAATTTACTGAAATTCATAGGCGATCTGAGGGTACCTTACTCTATGCGTCATCAAACCTGAAAATACTGATGATGAGCGTGATCTTCCGGGAATGCCCTCCTTCTAGCGCCAATTTATGTTGCGTTAGAAGCGAGGGGCCTGCAGAAAATGAATGATGACTAAAGCAATGGCATCTTTTCCAGTTCTGCCCTCCTTCTAGCGCCAATTTATGTTGATCATGATGTTAGTCACAAACAAACATAGAATAAAAGTACACATTAACCTTTATTCATCTTGAAAGATACAGTGAATTCAAAGAATTCATGATCCCAAGTCTCCGGTGATTAGGTCTTAATCGACTGACGTTACTCAGTGGTTAATGTGAGTTGATGTTTCCATTTTGGGGCCTTACGTGAAAATGCACTATCATCATGACGTTCCTGCAAAAATTCCTTACAGAGAAATCAAATTATGTGGGTATTTGATGAAAGGAAGTAAAATACCTAGATCTTTGCATGATATTTTCAATTGTGCATGCTTAGTGTTCAAATATGCTAAATATTTACGATTATCTACGAGATGTCTGCATATTTTGGGTTGTTTACTTAAGATTATCAGTTTATTTGCAATTGTGATAGTGAGATGCTCTGAAATTGAAAGAAATTAAAGGAAATGCTTCTAATTAAGTTGAACCTTTAGCTTTTGATCCACATACATGCTTGATACTGTCATGAGGAGAAGAAATCAAACCATATGTTCACCAGGACATTCCACAGCTAGATACAGTTGATGCAAACTTCAGAGGATAATGAATGAAAACAATACATGCAACATGATGAGCACTCCAAGGGACGCAGCAAATCAAAGCACATATCCAGAATTCAGACACAGATTACTCAAGATTTACGAAGATTTGTAATCAAAATACTCTTCCCTTTCATTAAGTATGCAAAAGACATGTACATATACAGCAGCTTTGAAATAAGTCCTGAATACTTCAGCAATCAAATTTCAATTAAGTTTCGAATGAATATAACAAGGCATTCCACCACCTTTTATAGAATAAGGTGAGGAATCCGTTACAAAAGATCCACGGATCAGATTTATCAATATAAATCAACGGTCATCATTTCATGACTTACCAATATTACAAAAAGGCACAAGTTGCCAGCTGGCAACTATCTATACTGCATATGCAAGATATTCCCCTTCATGATGTATCTTCATCATGCTCTTCATCTGATGCATGCGGGTCATCATCATGTGCATCACTTCCTGACTCTTCGCTATCCTGATGATGACGCTGCTGCATATGGGGTTGCATGCTGCTTTGGATCTGTTCGTATGACTACACAACCTGATCTATTCCTCCGCCATCTTCAGTCTTTGCCTTGATGATGGCGTGTTTGTGCGCTTCATACTTATCCCTGCTATTGTCCAGCTTATTCTTTCTGTCCTGCAGTGTCTCATTGTAGGTCTCCATCTTGACCTTGATCCTCATCACCTTATTTATGATCTCTTCTGTCAAGTGGACGAGTGGACCATCGTCTTCCACTTGGAAGTTATTACGCAGAGCCTTGAGGGCAAAATCTTCATCTTGATTCTCTATCTTCCCTTCCACCTTGCCTTCTAATGTTTCTAGCATGTCTGCCTCAATGCCCATTAAATCGTGTAGCCTCATGCTGATCTCCCTCAGCTTATTATTGCATCTCTTGAGGACTCCGCATTCAAACTGTACATCTTTATACCAGATATCCACTAACAATGTAGTATTATTATTCAATACCTGCTTACTGATAAGCAGTTGTGGATTTATCTTCCTTATTTTGTCCAACAGGCTGAGGACTTTCTCCAGTTTATAAGACCTTTTTCCGGTCTGCATCTGCAATTTATCCACCTTAGTTTTGGAGTCACTTAGGATGCTCCACCTCTTCAAAGAACCTTTCATTATTTCAATGGCATCATCCAATGTGGATGACACCCACTTTCTTATTACGGAAACCTCATGTTTCATGAGGTCCAGTCTATTCACTTCTTCCTAAGAAATGGCAGTCAATGGGACTGCAGCTTCGCTTGTGGTATCTTCAGGGTTGGTCAAGCCTTTAATATATGCACGCAACTGAGCAATGTGCTCTTTATGTTGCTTATTCTTCTCTTTCTCTCTTTTCACTTTCTGAATCAGGGAATCAATGATATCCTTTCCCTCCTGACCTTCCTGCTCTTCATTGGCAAAACCCAAATCAACTGTGCTTATCTGGAATTCATCCACAGTGATTTTGCCTTTCTCTTTCTCTACCACAGGTACAGCAATTTGTGCAGTCCTTCTCCCTGTCGCCGGATCTCTTTTGATGGCCGAAGTCATTCTGGCCTTCCTCCTGGGTTTCATTATATCTGCGGCGAACAGGGTGGAGACATCGAACTCTTGAATCTCCAGCTCCTCCTCAACATTTACCTCCTTTTCTAACCATGGAGGCACCTGATCGTGCTTTTCAGCATCATGATGTTGTTCACCTCTATCTCCCGTTTCCACCAACAAGTGTTGTGGAGATGGTGACTTTTCTTTTTCTGGCTCTTGATGCTCACCTTGCTGTGAATCCTGTGGTGCCTCCTCCTGTTGAGGAACTTCCTTTTCTGGGGGAGCATCTTCTCTGTGTGGGGAACCTGGTGGTGTACCTGTATGTGGATCATGATGATCATGATCTTTCTCCATCCTTTCTTCACCTGTCCCCAGTTCTTCCCCCTGTGGAGGTTGATCATCCTCCTCTTGCTTCTCTATTTCTGGTGGCATGTCCACCGTATCTGATATCACTGGATCTACCCGAGGTGATGGCATCTGTTCCGCAGCGACTATCTGTTCTGTACCTGCAGCATCCACCTCTTGTGCCTTATCAGCAGGATCCTCTATCGCTTCATTCTTCTCATCATCAGCCTTTGCTTCTTGGACCTCTACTATAGCAGGTCCTGCTGATGTATCTTGTGGGCTTTGTTGGCCTGATTCAAGAGCGTGGCCTTCTGTTTCTGCCATCTCTATCTCTTCTATTAAGTGGCCCTTATCAGGTGATCCTGCTGGCTGTTCAGGACTTGCATCTTGCTTCTCTGTAAAGTCTACCACTGTAGGACTTGTCACCTCAGCGATCAATGTATCCAGCCCTATGTCCTGAGCTACCTACTCTGGGCTCTTCTCTGGTTCTAGGCTCTTTTCTCGCTCCGCTTCTACTTGTTTCATCTCCTCAAGCACTGTTTGAACCGTTGGAGGCTTGTGAGGAGTCACACTGATGCCAACAGCCGCAAGTGTTTCCATTTCTTGTGCAGCTACATCCTGCACCACCTCATCATCAGACAAGTTTATTGTCTCGTCTAGCGAGACATGCTTTTCTGCTTGCGCCTGGGATGCTTCCTTTTGTTGCTCTTCTGCCAGTTCAGTTTTGAACTTGACAATGGTAGGAAGTGGAACATTGTGCTGAAGTTCCTTCTGCACTTCACTACCTGCCCCTTGTAATTGCACTGGGGGTTGACTCATCTCACCTCTCATGGAGGTTCTTGGTTTCTTAGGTGTGGTACGAACCAGCACCTGCGGAGCTCTCCTCTTTCTTCTAATTACCAGTGGAGTTTCCTCCTCTTCTTCAGGCTCTTCCTCCATGAGGATATCCTTGCCTGGTTGTCTGGATGATTGACCCACTTCTTGGGTCTCTGTGGTTCCAGCCTCTACTGTCTTAGCTTTCTTGGGCTTGGGAGGAGAATCTGATTCTGATCCTGATCTGGCTGCCTCCTCCGCTGTGAATACTGCCCTGTCAACTATGACCCCTTTGGGTCCCTTTTCCACCTTCTTGCCCCTTGGGGCTCTCTTGCTTGGCTGCTGTGGTGGAGGAATCCTCTCTCCCTTAGTCTTCCGCTTCTCCAGTAGGAAGTCATCATATTCATCTGTGGGGATGTCCTGCCCCTTCTTCTTGCTATCTATTGTGATGGTAACACCCTTTTTCTTCAATGCCTCTACCTGTGCATCTACCCAAGCTTGGGTCAAGTGTATGGTTCTGGCAAAGAATGGGTCCAAGGACATATCCTCCTGCATGGTGAGGTCAGGGGCAGAAATGGTATCATTGTAGATATTCTTCTGCTCGTATTCATCTGCCATGATCCTGCCGTCATCACTCTTTAGCTGCTGAGGGAGGGAGATGCAGTCAAACGTTCTAATCTGGTTCAGAGTTAACCTCTGATACCTCCTCCTCCTGGCCTCTGCCTCATCTTCACAGTCAGCCCAAAAATCTTCTAGGTGCCTCTGGTGAATAGGCTTTCCTAGGATCTTCTGCATTCGGCCGTAAGGATCATATGGTCTTGTTACTGGGAAGGGTAGTAGATTCATCTTGTTCAGAGTGACCATCACCTTCTTAATATTGTCAGAGTCAGGGCACATGTAGTTGCCTATGCTGACTGGGAACAAAATTGGTGGCAGCTTCTTGGCATCCTTATACGTCTGTATGATGGTGGAGCCCTGCCTGATAAACTCCATTAAAACTACTGCATCTGTAGGATACCTTGGCAGCATCAGGGGATGCCCTTCAAAACCTTCTATCCTGATGTAGGAAAAGGTGGCAAATTGGATGTACCATGCCCCATGCCTGTATAATTGGTTCTTTGCAACTGGGGATGATGATCCCATATATATGCTGCATTCGTGCCCGTCAGTTTTCCATCTGTGACCAGGGCATCAAAAGTGCCTCCATAAGCACAGGAATAAACAATATAGGAGGTCATGTAGAAGGCACAATCTGAACCTCCCAGGTTCAGCAGCTGCTCATGCAGAGCATCACTTATGATTTGGCCCCACAGTGGCTTGATGTCTGCATATAGGCACATCATTATTATGCCGTACATCCAGTCTCTGAATTCTCCAGTATCAGGCTGGCTAGTCACCTTGTTCAGTAGGGCAATCACATACTGATATTCTTCATTAAAATCAAATTTGAACATGCGCATAGGGAGCTTGGCCACTGCATTATATGTGCTGTTCTCGGCCCGCCAAGCATACATGTTCTATCTGGCCGTCTTCTTGTTGGCCTCATATTCTCTTTCAGACTTCTTCAAGTCTACACTCTTTACCTTGCTGCCCATTGGTAGTCCAAATGTTTGGGATAGACCTTTGATGGATAGGTCTGCATACATTCTCCCATGCTTCACCACCTGCCTCGTCTGAGGGTTGTAATTCTGGGCGCACTCAATAACCAGCTCCGGAGACTCCATGGAGTAGGGGAAGCCAGTAGCGTTCCACATACCTGATACAAACACAGTGTCCAGCACCGGACTCTTATCCTGCCCATCATTCAGCTTGGCTGACCAAGCCTCCAGGTTGGTACTCCCCTGATGGGTGTCTGTAATTGCCCCAAATTTAAACAGGACCCCTCTCTGAGAAGAGAACATAGGCCTGCTAAATTCTTCCTGACACTTGACTAAGCATTTTTCAGCCATGGGTACCTGCAATTAACAACATTTCTTCTCACAACGGGATATGCATGCATACATACTGCAAATATCATGCTTATTGTATCAATTCTACATTACTTATTCATACGGATACATAACCAGAACTTACAGCATCATATAGAAACAACATGATGAGGGTTTCAGTTTACTTACCTGGTTATGCCGATTTCTTTTATACCAGTATATCTCTAAGACGCTCTTGATTCAGCTGCTGATCACCTTCCTCCCTCAGTCTATGAGCTCCAGTGGCGCAACGGTAGCTGTTATGCAGAAATGGAGGCTAGTGCTCTGTAAAACAATTTTAACGCAGGTAAATGTAACAATGGCAGTTGAATTACCTTTTAACCTCGCAGTTAGGGTAAACTTAGGGTAACTCTGACAAGTTAGATCGTAATCTTTGATCATTCGTGCGAAAACTCAGGATCTCACCAGACGTTTCATTGGGTTCCAGGATCGGCGGGAATCACCTACCATATCTGCGCGCATTTAATGGCAATGGCAGCAAAGGGAGCAGGGGAATATCCATATGACATGATATCATGAGATCAGGATGACATTTCACAAATATCGGGTTGAGTTTCGATATCATCCTCCCAAGCATTGGAACTGTTATCGCGACAAAATTTGGGTGACAACGCACCTTTGTTTACACTTTAGCACATCAGGAGGATATTTTGGTCTATCGGGTGATATTCCAAAATATGATGATGACCTTCAAACTTACTCATTCTCCTCTTTGAATATCAGGATGACGTCATCATGATATTTGTTCTTTGTATTGGAAATGTCTCATGACGTCATCGCCACATTGGGTGAACATGATCATGTTTACAAAATATCCTGTCGAAATGTAAATATGATGATGATGTCATCAGGATGTTTGTTTTTTTTGTTTATCGGATTCAGATGATGTCATCAGGATGTTTGTTAAGGGTGATATTTTGCATCAGGATGATATTAACGAATATCGGGTTACTTTCAAAATATGATGCTCGCTATAGAAAAGACCGTTCGACGGGGAAGACTTACTATCACTTAACGTTGACGTCCAGATATTTGAACCGCAGGATATTATCGGGGGGGGATGTTTCAAATATGATGATGATGTTCTTCACACATCATAACTGAGGTTATAAAATATGACCCTCTTTTTGCGAATATCAGGTTTGACCAAGACTTTGACTGTTCATAACTCTCACATCCTGATGAATATCAGGGTGATGTAAAAAGCAAACCTGCATGAATTTTAATGCTCTTTCAGAATATGTGGTCATATATATGAAATACGTATTTTAACAGACTAACCTCATATTGGGGCTTACCTCATCTTGACTCCACATGATGATGAACATGACTGATTTTACCAAACTGCCAGAAAGCAGACAACACAAGCCAAAAGAAAAGTTGGGTCCCTGTTTTGCCAAGTCAAAATGGGGTGTGTTGTGTAACCACACAATAGTTCTATCATCCCATAATGTAAACTTAAGTTGGTTATGCTAGTCCCTAGAGTTATTTTCCAGCAAATTTTTGATAACACCAATCATATTCTTATTTGTTGATTTAGAAACACCATTTCCCCGAGGATAATAATTGGAAGAAAATTTAAGGATTACCTCGTTTCCAAAAGTCCACTGTACCAACTTAGTAGAAGAGAAAGTAGGCCCATTGTCACATACCTGAGCAAAAGGGATACCAAACCTGGTGATAATATGTCCCTTTAGAAACTTTATGACTGTATTGGTGGTATAATCTTTACAAGCTAGCACCTCACTCCACTATGTGCAATAGTCGGTAGTTGTTAAGATGAACCTATGCCTTGCAGAAGAACTTGGGTTTGTTGGAAACAAGACAGATAACTGAGGGGGAGTGAATCAGTTATCTTAAATATCTTTACTTTCTTTTCTTCTTTAATCTTAATGTAGCATCAAAACATAAGAGAATACATAATCATGAGAGCAGAAATAAAATAAACACACATAACATAAGGATTTTTACGTGGAAAACCCTGTTAAGGCAAAAACCACGAGGTGACTAACCCAAGATTGTATTCTCTATTAAAAGAATAAGAAGTACAAAATGGCACTTGCCAATTAGGGCTCACTGCCCGAGCACATTGCTCACAAGAGGCACACTGCCTACAAGAGACTCACTATCTACAAAGTTTATAGAAGGTAACTAGGTATTTGAACTGAGAGAAAGGCATCCACATATGTTGAGGTTTAGTTCTGGTTAGGCTCAATATACTGATCTACTGCACTTCATTCTTCCTCTGCCTTAGTGCTACTGTTCTGTCACATACCAGACTTGTATTGCTGCTTCCACACTTATCTCTACCCTTGCTCATACATTATCATACCACACACACTCCTTCATACCAAAATCCATCTGGTATATATATCCGCACCAAGGATTTCAACATCTTTCTAGTCAGCAACTGGAATACTCAAGATATTTACAAAACATTGATCTGTCGGCTGAATTCATGCTTAATATGTGATGCGTATCAAAAACATAGACATAGAAGTCATCAATCATGTCAGTCAACCATGTATGATCCCTCAAATAGCTTGATCACTATCAATTTCTCATCTAGATTAAAGTTTGATGTTCTGTCAGTTAGTTCTTCCTCAGTCTACTCTGCCTGTCAGGAACCCAACAGTTAGATGCTCATATCTTTTCACTCATTCATCACTGGAGGCTCAATCTTTGGAATGTAGTAGTCATGGTACTCCTCTTGACATATCCAAGTCCACAACTTGTTGAGTTACACCATCTGAGAGATCCGGACCTGATTGTCGGACCTTGTTGCATGCTCTATTCTTGTTCGCAAGACCAAAACACTCTTAAATCTGACTTCCGGTAGAGACATACTATGTATTGCAGATGTGTGGGATGGACTTTGTTGCCATTAATGACAACACTCATGAAGCCACACAATGTCTCTTGCCAACAATCTCCCCCTTTGTCATTGATGGCAACACTTAGTGAAAAATGACTAAGTGTCGCAGCAAACTCCCCCTTGGCCGATGCTTTATCTTATGCATTGTTTTACTGAAGCTCCCCCTTAGTTAGATCCCACATTTTTCACTACTCCTCACTCCCCCTTTGACATCAATGGAAAAGGGTGGAATCCGCACACCAAAATTTGCAAAAATCATCATATACATGGCCGTATAATTATATAAACATGTTATACTTACATATACTTAAGTATATCCACAAAGGTGGTCTTCGACTGTACAAATTCTGTCTCCCAACTCTGCTTCATCCTGTCCAAAATTGAAATGTGAACACTCAACAAGAATGCATAAGCTTTTGTCCTTCTTAAGTCTATCGGATCACTAGTCCAGGCTATGGTCTGAGCATCAGTTAAGGCCTCATGCATGGCCTCTAACTTAGGGATAATTATCCCTCTAAGTTCACTCATCCTACTTATTATATTCTTCCTCTCCTTTTCAAGCCTCTTTATTTCATTTATAATGGTGATGGTCTGGCATTCTTGATTCATTATAGATGTGGTGAGGGGATCAAAATTTTGAGATAAACTTGACAGTTTATCTTCTTGTTCTTTCACCTTCTTTTCAATATCCTCTATCACTTTAGACCAGGATAGACAAAATTTATACATTTCTCCACCATTTTTAAGAGCATTTTCTAGGCTCTTTATCCCAATATCCAAGGTCCTCCTATCATTAGTTATGAGTCCCTGCACCTCAGTGAATCTCTTTCCCAAAAATTCTTTCTGGACTTTCTCTTCTCCTGATTTCTCCAAAGAATCAAAATGGGTGCTAACAGAGTTAACCAAAGATTTCAAATTACCAGATGGAGAGGCCGAAAGATCCTTTTGGGAGGATGGCATGATCTTCTCTAGCACACTAGATGTAATCTCTATTAGCTCATAGTCTTCCATGCAATACTTTAGAAGCTTTTCTTTTGCTTTAGCTTGAGCAAAAGATGCTACCTTCATTGTCTCGACCAGAGAGAGGGAGTCAAAATTGAGTGGTCCTTGAAATAGTTCTAGTTCATCTATTTCCATCATCTCTTTGGTCAATAGGTTTTTCACTACTTCTGTAGTGTCTCTTGCTAGAAACAAAGTCTTCTTTCCTTTTGCAACCTCAGAACTATCATCAGAGATCTTCTCTATTTGTTCATCTTCTATTCCCCTTTCCTCCTCTATCTAACTCAATTTCTCCTCTTTTCTTCCTTCTCCTTCAGTTCCAGAGTCTACAAGGGGATCTGAAAGAGAGATGTTAACTTCTTCATGGACTTCCTCTTCTGGAATAGAGGAATCCAAGTCCTTAGTCTTCTCCTCATCCATCTCTTTTGGCCCTTCTATGATTTTCTCAATAGATTGTTCCTTTGATGCACTTAATCCTTCAACATCCATGGTAGAAGGTTCCTCATTTATTTCCTCTATGACAGGAAGGTTGAATCTTTTGAAGGCATTCCAGAGGATGTCTTCTATTTCTTTTGCTACCTGATCAGTCTCTCCAAGCATTAGTTTGTTCATTCTTGCTTTGCTCTGGAATTCATCCTTGCAGTCCTTAAAGATCATGTTCATCTGCTTTGGAGTAATGGAAGGATAGAGATGAATAGCAATTTGTTCTTAGATCTCTAAGTCCTTTGCCTTAGCATTCTCCTTTCTTAGTTCAAGTACATTCTCTAAACTTTTGGGAGTTAGAGAGATGATTTCAATGAATGCTTTATTATAAATATTTAGGTACTTAACTGTAGCTTCTTCCAAGATCTTTTTGTCTGTGTCATTATACTCATCATAAAATTCTGTCATTGGTTGCAAATTTCCATCCACAGTGACTACCTTGATGACATCATTAATAGAGAGAGTAGGCCTTTCCACAAATTCTTCTACCTCTTCTTTGTTTTTACTGGCAGAGGATTCCACGAAAGTTTTCTTCTTCTTCCTCATTTTCTTAACTTCCTCATTAGACTCTGTTTCTTCATCATCCTTTTGGCTTATGTATGACCTTGTGGCCTTTGTTTTCATTCTCTTTTCTCTCTTTCTAGATGTCTTTGCTTCCAGTTTTGAGTCTCTTGAGCTCTTAGAGGTGGTAGGTGCAGAGCTCTTGGAGGATTTAGTCTGGGAGGAGGCTTGTACTGGAACACTTTCCTTTTCTACTTCTTATTTCTCTTTCTTAGCTCTTTCTATTTTCTCTCTATTTGCATCAACTACCTCCTTTGATATGCCATATCTTTTGTCAATTTCCTCTACTTCCCTTCTCACTTTTCTTTTCATCTTTGGTTGCCTCAATTCAACATGTATCTTCACACTTAATTCTTGAAAGGTTCCAAACCTTTTTGCCTTAGGGTCCTTAGGCTGACTTAGTAGGTGTTGGACATGCATCTCCAAGATTTTCTCATCAACCTCATATCCCATTGGCATAATCCAAACTGTTCTGGGCTTAACTATCTCCATTAGGCATTGATCAGTGTCTACCATGAAACACATTGTATCCTTGTTATTTTCAACTATAGATTGGGGGATTCTTTCTCTAGTCTACATCATACTTTGGAAGTTCTTGAAGTATCCCTAGAGTGCTGTACTTTGAGCCTTGGCATCACCAAGCCCATACATGTAGTCTCTAATTTGTATGGCAATCGGTCTGTCATTTTGCCATACCCAACCACTTGATCCGGGTAGCTCATTCATATAGTAAAAGAATAGACATAGTATTAAGCCACCATACTTGAATGAGTTCTTCCTGTCCTTCTTCATCTTCTGCATGTTTTCTAATAGTTGGTTCAGGAGAAGGTCGTATAGATCATAATTTGCATTTTCCCTTAGCATCTGATATGCAGTATATATTGCAGTTCTGGACACAGAGTTCTCCCTGCTGGAATGATATATTTTATAGCCAATTATCATAGAGGCAAATTGATATCCGGATCTATGATATCTTCTATTGTCATTGCTCTTTTGTCAAACTTTGATCCGGTAGCCTCACTTACTGTCTAGTTCTTGACAAATTTGAGAGCAGGCAACCCATCAGATGAGTGCAATCCAGTTACTGCCCTAATGGAATCTTTTCTTATCTTGAAGGGCTTCATCAACCACATGAAGTTGTCATGTATTCTACTAAGAACATATTGGACCCATTCATCTTCTGCAAAATGGGGAAAGTGGATGCAATGTCCAAAATGCTTATCCTAGAGGGCCTTGTATTGAGGTTTAAGTTCAAATGTTTCATCTATTAATTGTTTATGATAGATATCCATCAGCTTGGATTCCCCAAATTCCTCAATATTGGCATGTATGTACATCCTTACATCTTCTACATGCAGAACCCCATGCAGAATGCTAGAGAAGACGCCTAAGGGATCAACTTCTAGGGATTTGTAGGGGTGTTTCTTGAACTTTGGGCACGGCCTATCAGTTATCTTAACAACATTTGGAGTAGCCATTTTTGCAAAAGATTCAGAGAGAAATATTCAAAAATAGAAATACCTTTTTACGCTTCTAGGGTTCACAAAATGAGCTGAAAAGATCGCTAGTTGAATTGGATTCTGTGGTTGATCTTTGAGAAGGTTGAAACAATCTTGATACAGAGCTCTTCCTTTCTTCTTCTTGAATGCAAATGTGCAAATGATGGATAAAGAAACCCTTTTCTTTCTACGCAAACCCTAATTTCCTATTGCAATAAATGCACAACTTAAGTTATTCCAGTTGCCTTGTTCTAAGAGAGATCTTTCTGAAACACTGAGATGCACTTGGAATTATTTTAGTGATAATTGAAAATGTATTTTCTTTCCTCCAATCATACCATGAGTCCACAGATCAAGATATTTCAATTTTGATTCATACCAGATTTGTCTATGAAGATCTTGCTTTACCGGATGGCTGTCAAACTAGATCAATCTTGGCTGATCAAACTCTTCAAAACTCCTTGCGGATCTTTTATATTTTTACTGAGGGATATTTGGATATTTCTCTGAGAACCTTTTAATCCGCAACATTCCATGTGCCAAATTTAGGCACCAATTGACTAGCTGGGGGAATTTATTTTCCTTTGTGACTCCCCCTGAGCCAGAGCTCATTTGTTTAGTTTCTGGAAGGAATATCAGCACCAAATTCTAGTGCGGATCCATCCACAACATTTTCTATACTCTTCTTCACCCAAATCTTGTTCATCTCCTTTAAACATCATCTGCATTCACTTTACCTTTTGCTTTATCTTGATTTTGATTGTGATGCACTGGACCCTTTTTATCTTGATTCTTACTTTTACAGAATTTGGCAATATGACCAGATCTATTGCGATTGTAGAAAATAACATTTCTTTGCAAATTTGACTGATATCCTCTTGATCTACATTGATTAGCCATATGTCCCATTCTATTGCATGCAAAGCATCTCCCATTGAATGAATTGTTTATTTGCATATTTTTACATTCATGAGATTTGTGACCATACCTTTTGCAATTGAAACACTGTCCGGAGAAGGATGAATTAGTCTGATTCATTCTTCTTCTACACTGAGTTGCTTTATGACTGAAGTTGTTGTGACTATAGCAGTATCCATTGAAGGATGGATATCTTTGAGCATTTGGTTTCCTTACTAGAGGTCTTCTAGGCCTATTCCTTGGATTTCCTGATCTAGAGTTCTTCTAACCAGATTCAGAGCTTTCACCTTTCTCATACCCCAAGCCACACTTGTCATCTACCCTCTTTTGTCTTTCAAGAAGAACCTCAAGTTGAGCTGAGCTTATCTTAAATTTCTCTTTGTATTCATTTGTTGTTTGAAGATCTTGTTTAAGAGTTTCTATCTGATTCTCAAGTTGTTCTTCATTATCTCTAGCTTCTTCAAGATCAGATTCTAGATACCTGATTATTCTATCCATTTTGTGGCAGTCCTCTAATTTCTCCTTGAGAGATTGTTTTAGATTATCTTCAATTTTTCTTTTCTCTTCAATTTCTTGGGTGAATCTCATAACCCCTGATTCCATTTCATGCCTTACCATAATGACTTCTTTTGATTGCTTTTCACATAGCTTATTTTTCTCAATCAGATCTTCATTAGTATCATTGGCTTCACTTTGACTTGCTAACTGTTGAAGTAGTTCCTTTCTCTTTTTCACAGAGATACTCAGTTTTTCTTTTAGCTCATTTATGAAATCATCAGCTTGTTTAAGTCTCTCTCAAGTTATTGACTTCAGAGTGAGATTGCTCAAGATCATCTAGGGTAGACTAAAGTTGTTCCTTCATACCATACATATTCATTGAGATTTCCATATCTTCCTCAAGCTGTTAGGCTCTATTTAGAAGAACTTAGCTCTAATACCAATTGTTGGAAACAAGGCAGATAACTGAGAGGAGGGGGGTGAAACAGTTATCTTAAATATCTTTACTTTCTTTTCTTCTTTAATATTAACGCAACATCAAAACATAAGAGCATACATAATCATGAGAGGATAAATAAAATCAACACACATAACACAAGGATTTTTATGTGGAAAACCTTGTTAAGGGAAAAACCATGGGGTGACTAACCCAAGATTGTATTCTCTATTAAAAGAATAAGAAGTACAAAATGGTACTTGCCAATTAGGGCTCACTACCTAAGCACACTGCTCATAAGAGGCACACTACCTACAAGAGACTCACTATCTACAAAGCTTATAGAAGGTAAGCAGGTATTTGAACTAAGAGAAAGGCATCCACATATGTTGAGGTTCAATTCTGGTTAAGCTCAATATACTGATCTACTACACTTCATTCTTCCTCTACCTTAGTACTGTTGTTTTGTCACATACCAGACTTGTATTGTTGCTTCCACACTTATCTTTACCCTTGCTCGCACATTATCATACCACACACACTCCTTCATACTAAAATCCATCTGGTATATATATCCGCACCAAGGATTTCAACATCTTTCTAGTCGGCAATCGGAACACTCAAGATATTTACAAAACACTGATCTGTTGGCTGAATCCATGCTTAATATGTGATGCGTATCAAAAACATAGACATAGAAGTCATCAATCATGTCGGCCAACCATGTATGATCCCTCAAATAGCTTGATCACTATCAATTTCTCATCTAGATTAAAGTCTGATGTTCTGTCGGTCAGTTCTTCCTCGGTCTACTCTGCCTGTCAGGAACCCAACACTTAGATGCTCATATCTTTTCACTCATTCATCATCGAAGGCTCAATATTTGGAATGTAGTAGTCATGGTACTCCTCTTGACTTGTCCAAGTCTATAACTTGCTGAGTTATACCATCTGAGAGATCTGGACCTGATTGCCAGACCTTGCTGCATGCTCTGTTCTTGTTCACAGGACCAAAACACTCTTCAATCTGACTTCCGGTAGAGACATACTATGTGCTGTGGATGTGTGGGATGGACTTTGTTGCCATCAATGACAACACTCATGAAGCCACATAGTGTCTCTTGCCAACAAGGTTAATCATACCAATGAAATCTAGGCCCCACTAGGTAAATGGTCTTACTTCATGTATTAGTTGCAACGACATAGCTGAATTTCTTTCTCTGGAGGTTGAGGTTTGGCAGGTATGATACTTCCTCACATGTTGATGAACATACTTTAAAACATGAGGCCAATAATATCCTTCCCTAAGGATTTGATGTACTTTTGCATCTCTTGACCCATGGCCAG
Source organism: Cunninghamia lanceolata (assembly GCA_027924645.1). Taxonomy (NCBI): domain Eukaryota; kingdom Viridiplantae; phylum Streptophyta; class Pinopsida; order Cupressales; family Cupressaceae; genus Cunninghamia; species Cunninghamia lanceolata. The sequence goes on from BSBN01000332.1 coordinate 3,609,818, forward strand.
TGCTAAATTTGTCATGAAACTTAGTTAGTACTTGTTCTACTTCTTGTTTATTTAGACATCTCAGGTATACTCCTTCAAAGTTCCTTCTATATAGGACTCTAGATTTGATCATGTAGTTATAACTTTTGATCCTTAAAGCCCTCCTCTGAATGGAGTTCATATGTGTAGGGTACTTGCCACTTAGTAGGTATAGTACTATGTCTTGATACCAAGGGTCTATAGTGATGCCCTCCACAAAATTTTAATGGCATTCAATAGATGGATCTATCTCAACCAAAGCTTTAGATAACCCCTATCCTCTAACTAACTTCATAGGGTGTATTTCAATGTCAAACTCCTACAAAATCATGGCCCACTTTCCCCTTCTCTCCCCTAGCTCATTTTGCATCAACAAGGATTTAACCACTGGGCCAGGGACAACTACCACAACCTTGCTCCTAAGTATGTAGTGTCTAAATACACCTATTTTTCCATATAAGAATATCTAGTCTCAACATATTTGAAAGGCACGCTCATGAATGTAATAGGTCTTTAATCCCCTTCCCTTTTCTTCTGGGTTAGAACAACTACACAAGAGTTCTTTGATGCAAAGGAATAAATATAAAAGGGGAGGGTGTAATCTGGGCTGGTAAGTACAGGAGCCTAGGCAATGGCACTTTTTATCTTTGTAAAAGCTTGTTTAGTTTCAATAGGCCATTGTATTTTAGAATCTTTCTTCAACATATCATTTAAAGGCTTAACTATCTCAGCAAATCCAATGATGAACTTCCTGAAAAAAATAATCTTACCAAAGAAAGACTTAAGTTTCTTTTTGCTACCTGGCAAGGGAATCTTCTAGATTGCTTCTATTCTTTCTAGGTCAATAGAAATTCCTTCCTCAGAAATGATGTGTCCCAAGAGCTTCCCTTTTGTTACTCCGTGTAGACACCTGAAATTTACCAATGTATAATTCATGTCATCACACTGCATCTGCATAGATTCTCATCAAATCACTTAATTCTAACTATTCCACATTAATTCATTAATTCACTAAAAAACATCATGTTCCTCTATATAAATTAAATAATCCAAATTATTTAATTAAATCATTATTCTTCCAATTTAAATAAATAAAATCAAAATTATTTATTTAAATAAATCAAATTTCCCTCCACTTTAAATAAATAAATTCCAATTATTTATTTAATTAATCTATTTCCTCCAAAATGAATTAAAATTAATATTTAAATTCATTTACCACATGTTCTCATGAAATTAAATAAATAATTTATTTAATTTCCCATTTATCCTCACCCTCCATAATTTCCTCTAGTCTATTTAGTTAATAGATTAATCAAATGAGTTGACTCATCAATCAATTCAGTTATCTAATCAATCAATTTAGTTATCTAATCAATTAAATCAGTTAAATCAATCCAAATTGTTAATAGATCAATCAATTCAGTCATCTGATCAATTTATACAGTTAACTCTCCAATTAATTTTATTAACTCCAATGACTCATGAGAAGGCTAGGACACTTGTCCTTCTCTGATTTGTGCACATTTTCTCAATCATCCTCAACCATGGATATTTCTGGTGATCCTCAACCATTGATCTGTTGTCTAACAGGTCTATAAATTGAATCTCGTTCTCCATTTCTCAGCATCTCTCATATTAGTAAACTTACACTGTCATTATCATTCCTTGGGAGATCATGAATTGAGCTTGACTATAGAGAAATCCACATAGCAAAGAGCAAGGATCAATCAACATGAGAATTGGGTGCTATCTCGGTATGCTCAATCAAGTGTGGTTTGTTTTGTGTGTGTTGGAAAGGTATATTACTTTGTTGTTTTGTATTACTTTCATCTATTTTGCATTTTCAAATTATAACCATCACATTTTGGCATGCCTAGTGGGACCCACATTCCTAAAAATTAACATTTGTGTGGATTTTTTCCATACAAATTTCATACAGGAACGTAAACATGCCTGTGACTGTGAACGCATGCCTATGCTTCATGTCAATGTGCCTACATAGCAGGTTAATGCACCTGTGTAGTTAGTCGATGCACCTATGCTAGATAACTATGAACCTTTATTTCTAATAGTTGTGTTGTTTATTTTTACAGATTGTGGGTTGTTTTCACTTGATTTTCTTGCTTTCTATTTCTTGTATCTATCTAACATCTAACTCTATCTATTCATGCTATGTGATTTACTTTTTGATAGGTTTAGACATCAATTTTAGAACCTTAGATCATTCCTGTGTAGAAGTGCACCTATGCATGATAAAAGCATGCATGTGACTGTGTATTTTAAATCTCTGGAAGCGTTCCCTTGCTATCTGTTAGTGCACCCTTTCTATTTGTCGGCACACCCTTGATGTCTGTTGACGTGCCTATGTCCTTTGTCTACGTGCCTATGCAAAAAGGTAACAAAACAATAAGTTTCTTTCTATTTTCTAATATCTACTATGTGTTCTAGTCAATCATCAATTCAGCATTTTCTATTTCTCTATTTCTATCAATATTTCTAGTTTTCAGATTGATCTCTCTTTAGGTGTTAGAACTAACATTGTGCAGCTTTACCTTAGCCAAAGACAAAAGATTGTGAAACTACTAACATGTCTATTGCAGAGTGTATGTCGAAGACTATATCATTTTCTACTAAGTCTCAGGATCACATTTCATTTCTATTACATCTTGTGTGATTATCTTAGTTGCACTTAGTTTAATCTAGGAGGTTAAATGAACAAGTGTTTTACATGTTTGTGAGGTGATAGGTGTATGCTCTCCCCTTGTGCAAAACTTGGGTGACCAAAAACCAGACCCATCTCTTTTTACTTTTTGTTTATCCCCAACAAAATCCCTAGAAAATATCCTTTCTTCACTTTGTGGATTTTGGATATGATCTTTTGTTTTTGTTCTTAGAAGGGCTTGCCTTTTGGAGTGCATTTCCTCTAAGAGGGTCGACCCTAAGCAGAATTTTCCTTTGGATTGCTATACAAATGGGTCAAGGTGAAAGCCAAGTCCTAATCAACATTAGCCTTTGTCATACGATGCCAATTTGAAAGGAGGCATACTAACACTTTTGTGAAAGAAATTTTACATTTGTGGAAGGTATAATAAACTCCTAGTAAAGTTGGTTAAAGATTTTAGTGTTTTTCTAGATACTTGCAAGCCATTGGTCCCCAAAAAGCAACTAGAAACCTCCTAGTTAGTGACTACCTGATCTACCTCCAAACATTGCAATAATTTTTATTGCAAGGGCATAGAAGGTTTTGCCCCCAAGATACTCACCATAAGGCTACCTTGAGATGAGATAGAAATCCTTGGCTTAGCTTAAGCTACTTGTAGCTTTTTGAGGAAACAGTGATTTGGTTATCCTTCCAGTCCTGGAGGTACCTATTTACCCTCTCGCAAATACAAAAAAGTATACACACCTACATTAGGTGTGATGACACTTGAGTTGGTAGAGATTCCAAGTGTGGGATGATGTATTGTAGTGAAGTTGTGTCCTTAGTTATAAAAAGTACTTGATTTGTCTTCAATTGTGTTATACCTATTGAAATTTGGGCTTTTTGTGAGCCTCAAACATACACTCATTTGTTGCAAACATTTATTGCATTTACTATCTATTGTGTCTTCTTACCAAAAACAAAGAAAAAATTATCCCAAAAATAGTAGTTTACTTAGGAAAATAAACCAAAAGAAAACCAAAAAAACCAAAAATCCAAAAACATAGCATTAGACTTTCCCTTTTAGCATTTTCATTTTCCCAAAAATCCCAAAAATCCAAAAACACAGTGTTAGACTTCCCCTCTTAGCATTTTCATTTTTCCAAAAAATCCAAAAAAATCCAAAAATTTAGACTCTCGCATCATTTCTACACAATTACATAGATCATCCACTTTCATCCTTCTTGCATCTTGTCTTCAACTTTTTCAAAGTTCATCCTTTTTGAGACATATAACATTGTGCCATCCTCACCAACAATTATTTTCCAAAGCTATCCAAAGCATCACAACATCATTCCAATCAACTTGGTTATTATTCTCAAAATCTAGATCATACAATCCCCTAATTTGTCTTATAGTTTATGCAATTGCTTCTCTTAAACCTATAGACCAATTAGTATCAAACCAACTAGTGAGCAAACCTACCTTCAAAAGGCTGACTCCTTTTAAGATAGCCAAATTCACTATACCATTATCTTGTCTCACCTTAAAATCATTAGCCTATTTTGAGGTAGATAATCATAATCTCACCATCACAAAAATTTGTTGATCTAGGTCTTATAACTTTTAACCAAACAATTCACCCATCCAAATCATCTTGTGTCAATTATTGTCCAAGAAAAAGTCTAAATACATCATCCGTCCTTCTCTCTATCCAAAAGTGCACTTTTGTTCCAACAGAGCGTGCCTGTGACTGTCATTTCAAAATATGTAAAAGAGCACTAGTGTCCTCAGTCGGTGCATATTTGTCCTATGTCAATGCACCTTTGTCCTACATCGACGAGCCTGTGCTGTCTATTGGCATGCTGGTGTTACAGATAAAATTTGATAACATTTGATTCATCATCCATCTCAATTTTCACCTCATATGCCTGTAACTCGATCTCAACACAAAAAGGCTATGGAAAATACCTAAAATTTGCTGCAAGGCAATCCTAAAGTACCAATTCCTGAAGTACTTATTGATGCCTCCAAATTTACCATAGGCATGGACACAAACATCTTTATACTAGAAGGGTACACAATAGGAACTTCTTCATCTCAAAGCTTAGATCAACAAATTGAAGAAGCATCCCAAGAACTTGATGAACACATGCAAGATCCTAAATTCTTAGATGCTCTAGATATTAATATTAAGCTTTTGGACTCCAATCGAAATCACTTCTTCCATCTACTTGCCAAAAGAGGAGACAAGTTGCCTTGTGACTTTGATACATCCCAAATCTAGGAGCAAGGCCCCTTTAAAATTTCTTTTGTCGCCATGGGTAAAGGACATCCCACTTCATTTCCATCCACATCCACCCATTCATGAGGATCTTTCCTTCCTCAACCAATTTAACAAACCACTCTATCAAAATTCAACACCCCTTGAACCACTTTTAACACCCTCATACTTGTTGGGATCTCAACACCAATCTTCTATTCCAAGTACCTCAAATGCTAACTCTCCATAAATGTCTCAACCTTCGTCTTCGATCCCAAATGTCTCAAAGGTTAACCCTCCACCAACATCTCAACCCTCGTCTTCCATCCCAAATTCCTCAAAGGCTAACTCTTCACAAACATCTCAACCCTCATCTTCTATTGCAAATAAACCTCATGCTAACCCTCCACAAACATCTCACCCATCTTCTTCTATTCCAAATACTTCATGAACTAACCCTCCATGAACATCTCCACACTCTTCCATTATTCCAAATAATTCACCACAAGTATCCCAAGTCCACACTTCCACTTCTCATGTACCTACCAATCCCTCCGAAGGTTCTCCCTATCAAACTAACACAAACCTCTATAACATATCCCAACAACCACCAAATCACCAACATGGTTCATCACATCTTGGTCTTGCTTTGCCCAACCAATATCAACAACCCCCAACTCAATACCAACAACCACCCAACCAATATCAACAACCACCAATTCAATACCAACAACCACCCATTCAATATCAATAACCACCAACCAACTATCAACAAACACCAAATCAATATCAACAACCACCTTCATCATCCCTCCAACAAACCTTTGCACATCAACAATCACCTTCTTCCAACATTCAACAAAATTATACACCATTGTTATGATGGAAAAGGTAACCTTGGAGGCTTTTTCCTATTAAGGTTTAGCTCTTGTGTCCTATAATTACATTTAGAGCATCTTGCATGTTATTTATAATTCCCAATGAGAAAACCCTTGGGTCTTGTGACAAATAGGACCTAGGGAGCTGCACTTGAATGAAATCTAAGAAAAAATGGTAGGGTGGACTTGGGCACTAGCACCCTAGTCCAGCCCTATTTTGGGTCTACCCTAATTTTAAATGTCAGTTTATGACCGTTAATTAGGTCCTATGCTGACATCCAAAGCTTGAATTATGAAATTCTTAGTGAGAATCCTTGTAGTTGCATATATAAGCATGATTAGGTTTCATTTACAAACTAGATGGCATTTTGAATTAACAAGCTTTTTGTGAAAGTGATTCAAGGCATTCATTGCATTGTAGAGCAGTACTTTGTTGTTATTGTGTTTGTATTTGTAGATTTGGTAGCCATCTCCTCATGGCATGAAGAGCATATTCCTTCCATGAGATCTTCACTACAATGTGATATCATTTATGTTTTCAATCATTTATCATTTGGATTTTTGCCTCTATCCCACCGGGATACGTACTCTCACCTGACAACGATGTTCAGAAGAATTGAATGTCTCTCCGGGGCTTGACTGAGGTAAACCTCTAAACACCAAAACCCCCTCCCACACTCCTTGTGATTGTAGGTTACAGGTGTTGCATTTAAAAGAAGTGGAGTTGCAGACATCAAGGATTTGGGATTTGGAAAGAAGTAGGACACTAGCACTTTTCTTGGACTAGGGCGCTAGTCCCTATGTCCTTCGCATCAGAATCTATGAAAACTAAAGTTGTAGTGCAGATCAATATCGGAAGGAGATCATAACCCCTCAAATAAATTGGTACCTTAGACTTAGGTGCAAGTCCCCGTGTCCCCGACTTCTCCACCTTCTGATCTTTGAAAAATAGTAAGTTGAGTATCTCAGTCCTTTGTTCTAGTCTGAAAGGATTTGTCGTAATTTGATAATTTATTTACTAATTTGCATAATTAGGGTTTCTAAGCATAATTGAGCATTAGATAAAGACATTGTTTGATATATCCAAGAGTCCACAGCTTCCCAAGTGGCTGCCCAACATGATAGGTGACTTCTCTCACTTAGTGGAGATTCAACTCGTTTGATAAGCCCTTGGAATGTTTGGTGTGAAAAGAGGATTGCACATAAACAACTAAAACCTTACACATCCACGCCTCCTCTTTTCCACACAAAACGTTTTGGTGAACCCCTATTTTTGAAATTTTTGGCACCTTACTGAGTGTTGTTTGATATATTTGTATTCATTCATCTTATTACATTTAAAAAATTATTTAAAAAATGAAAAAATTGAAAAAAATTTAGCATTTTAGGCTTGCATTTTAGCATAATTTGAAATAACTGGCATTCAACTTCATTACATTTCTATCATTTTCAATATATATGATTTAATTTGCATAAATTCATCATTTAGAATACATTTGCATTAAATTTTTGTGCTTAATTTGATAAAAATTGCATGAAATTGTGCACTTTTCATGAAAACCTAGTTTTGCATTAACCAAGGTTTGTAGTCAAAATCTTGTTTCAGATTTTACTACCATTTTAAAATACTCATTAGGACTGATTTCTAATAGTAGTGTTGCTTCATGGTGGTCTTCTTGCAAAATCTCATGCCTAGGGTTTGAAAACCTTGCATTTTCACTAAATTTGGCCTTATCAACTCTCTAGATTTGCACCACAAGTGTGTTGTAAGGGACTTTGCTGCATTAATTGGCTGTTATTAGGGTTATTATCTTCTTCCCCTCCTCATATTCCTTACAACACCCTTTCTATTAGGCCTTTGCATTGAAAACTTGTGAAAAATTGCATATTTTTGCTATATTTTCACTAGGGTTTGACCTTGAGTGGCACTATAAGTGTGTTGTGACATATTTTTTGGCATTAGCTGGCTATTATTACTATGATAAGTTTCTGTCCATCCTCATTTTCTAGACAACACCCTTTGTCATACTCTTGCATTGAGATTTGGTGAAAAATTGCATATTTTGGCCTGTTTTCACTAGGTTTTGACTTATCATCACTCTAGGTTTGCTTCAAAAGCATGTTGTGAAAGATATTTTTGAATAATTGGACTGTTATTAGACATATTATTATCTATCTCCCTTGAAAATTTTCACAACACCTTGTCTCCTAGTGATTTGCATTGCAGAAAGTTGAAAAATCAAGCATTTTAGGTCATATTCATATATACTTTTGCATTTGCTCTTGCACGAGTTTTGAAAAACCTTTAAAATATTATTTGGCATTCATTTGAAAACATATACATGGTTTCTCAATACAACAATAATGCTAGGCTTCCTCCTAGGCTACATTTGAAAAGATGAGCCCCTGAACTTGAAATAACATTTACACCTCATGACAAAGAAATGGTAGATACTAAAGGGCCTCTTTATATTACAGTGAAAGTAATGGAAATACCTGTGTATGGAACACTTATAGGCCCTAATTGCATGACAAAAGTGGTTACAGAAGAGTTCCTTCTTAAACATGATTTGGCATAAAACTATTATGACCCGTCAGATTCGAGAATTAAAACACATAATGGATCTTTGATGAGAACATTTGGATTGGTTAAACTTCTAGTCTTAGTTTATGACAAAGCCATAGATCATTTATTTGAGGTTATCCCCTTATTCGACCTCTTTCATGTAAAACTACGACACCCATGGCTTAAGGCTATGAATGTCGTCCCTTCAACTATTCATAAATGTCTAAAATTCCCTTTACATGGAGAGATCCATACTATCCATCATAACACATACCAACCTCCAGCTAAGAATAAGAATTTCACCCTTGATTACTTTTGGCTACAACCTGAAACAAAACCTAAGCCAGAAAGAGACCAATCTTTCCTAAATTATAGATGATACAAAGTAAAACAACTAGCTAGAGTTTCAGGCCTCCTTTACAAACATTGAGGGATGAACAACATGAGTTTGAGGATCCCCTTAGAGCAAAAGGAAAACTAACAGAAGACTATTATAGATATGACAAGATAATTGGTGTGATATATGTGGATAAGGAAAAGTTTCATAACTCACCTCATCCATGGAGAGATGGTATTTGTGCTGAGGTTCTTCCCTCGACATCCTTACAAGGATCGGGAGGTTTTCACAGACAACAAAACATTCTACTGAGACCAATGAAATTTGAACACAATGCTTCCTCCTCTAATGTGCAAAACCCTATGGAAAAGCATGATGATGCATTTGAAGAAATAAGTAGTAAAACAAGAAGGAATATACAAGCAAAATAAAGGAGGCAAAGACAAGCTTTTGCCCAATGACTCGCCGCTCAACAAGAAAACATTCAACCTAACATTGAAAAAAACATAGAAAAACTCAACACTGAAGAATTGGAAGATAAGAGCAAAAGTTGGGCTATGGTACCTTACACACCTCTTTCCTCTAGCATCCAAGATTGGGAAGATGATGATTTGCTTGATGACAACCCTTAGTTTGGTTGTCCCTTCAGGTAAGTATTTCTAATCCTTTACCTCCATGATGTGTTTCCCCTGTGATGTTTAGGCCTCCTAGGATGACCCTTGATACTCTCGTAAGGTCAAGGATACTAGGAGACTGCCTCCATTGTGACCCTTCTTCTATTTGTATCACCATTCTTCTATATTGCTTCTCCTCTATTTACATTGTTGTGTGTTGTGTCTTATAGATATAGCATTGCAATTGGTGATTTGGGGGCACCCTCCTACGTGACTGTCCCTAAGACACTTGTTTCTCCTCTCTTGCTTTATTATTTCCCTTCCTCTAGTGGTTCTATCTAGTGGGAGGATGACAAAAAAATTATACTGATGCGGACCTAGTGTCCCTTTAGTGAGTAATAAAAAAATGGACGAAGTCCATACATGACAATGGGGTTGTTATACATTATCTAACGCTTGGCTAGTAGAATCACTCCATGTGATCTTGATGTTGTCTTATCGCACTTACAAAACATAACAATACTGCTGCTCTATGCACTTTGTCTATCTTGAATCTTGCATTCCTTAGTTCTCTATGCATTGTTGTTTATCATGATTATATGGACACTAACACTTTTCTTGCAGGAATGTGTTTGTGGTAACATTTGGTGATTGTAAAATACATGTCACCTTTGGGGGGCATGGGCTTTGTGAGAGCTCATGTTCCCTTGTGTGTTTTCTTCCTACCTTAACACGCTTGATACTGGTACATGACATCAACCACCTTAAGGTGGGGGCATATATAAGGTAAGATGTCTGTTGTAGATGTTAGCAATGTGTGTTTGTAAATCTTGAATCTATTGCAATCACTTAAGCCCTCTGCAAAGGCAAGATATCATGCATATCCTTTTTATCTTAAGCCCTCCATGCGAGGCGGGGATGGTCTATTTCTCAAGGAGATTGCACAATCTTGTCATTTTCAAAATTCCTCTACAAAGGCGGGGAGTGGTTCTCTGACTAACTCAACCCTTAAACATGTCTTCGGTGATTGTTGTGGCAAATCCCAATCATTGGTGTGTACTTGTAATGTGCCTGAGATGGTGATGAACCTAGAAATAAGAACACTCCAAATGCTTGCCTGCCATGTTTTCTCTATCTTCCATGTGTGTGCGTATTGCATGTTTGTTCCCAAGCATAGTCTAAAGACCAGTGGTGATGAGTCCCTCCTATGCTTTGAGATTTGTTTGGCGTGCTTGATTTGTATGGCATGTTTGTTCTCAAGTGCGGTCTAAAGACTAGTGGCGAAGAGTCCCTCCTGCACTCTGAGATTTGTTTGGCATGTTTTTTGCCCCATGTGTAGTCTAAAGATTGGTGGTGATGAATCCCTCCTACATTATGGGTGGTGTGTTTACTTTTCATGTACTTGCTACATTTCATATATGAGAAAATGAAAAAGAAAAGAAAATCATTACTATCTTCAATGTTGTCTTCTTCATGACTTGCATGACTATAACTATCTTCTCTATGTTTTGCATGCCTGTTACTATGTTTGGTGTGTCTTCTCCATTCTTGGCATGTTTGTTGTGTTTGTTGACCATACTTTAATGCATGTATAGGCCTTGCATTTATACATACATTAAAGTGGGGGCTAAATGTTATGTCAGAAAAAGTAACCTTAGAGGCTTTTTCCTATTAAGGTTTAGCTCTTGGGTCCTATAATTGCATTTAGAGCATCTTGCATGTTATTTCTGACTCTCGATGAGAAAACCCTTGGGTCTTGTGACAAATAGGACCTAGGGGGCTGCATTTTAATGAAATCTAAGAAAAAATGGCAGGGTGGACTTGGGCGCTAGCAGCCTAGTCTAGCCCTATTTTGGGTCTACCCCAATTTTAAATGTCAGTTTTATGACCATTAATTAGGTCCTAAGCTGACATCCAAAGTTTGAATTATGAAATTCTTAGTGGGAATCTTTGTAGTTGCATATACAAGCATGATTAGGTTTCATTTGCAAACTAGATGGCATTTTGTATTAACAAGCTTTTTGTGAAAGTGATTCAAGGCATTCATTGTGTTACAGAGCAATACTTTGTTGTTATTGTGTTTTTATTTGGATATTTGATAGCCATCTCCTCATGGCATGAAGAGCATCTTCCTTCCATGAGATCTTCACTACAAGGTGATGTCATTTATGCTTTCAATCATTTATCATTTCAATTTTTGCCTCTATCCCACCGGGATACACACTCTCATCTGACAATGGTGTTCAGAACACTTGAATGTCTCTCCAGGGCTTTATTGAGGCAAGCCTATAAACACCGCAACCCCCTCCCACACTCCTTTTGATTTTAGGTTACATGTGTCACATTTGGAAGAAGTGGAGTTGTAGGAAGGAGTAGCATATATTAAGGATTTGAGATCTGGAAAGAAGTAGGACACTGGTGTTTTCCCTGGACTAGGGCACTAGTCCCCATGTCCTCCACATTGGAATCTCTAGAAATTGAAGTTGTAGTGCAGATCAGTATCGAAAGGAGATCAAAACCGCTCAAATAAATTGGTACCTTGAACTTGGGCACAAGTGCCCATGTCCCTGACTTCTCTGCCTTCCGAACTTCAAAAAATAGTAAGTTGAGTATCTCAATCCTTTGTTCTAGTCTAAAAGGATTTGTCATAATTTGATAATTTGCTTATTGATTTGCATAATTAGGGTTTCTAAGCATATTTGAGCATTAGATAGAGACATTGTTTGATATATCCAAGAGTCCACAGCTTCCCAAGTGCTACCCAACATGATAGGTGACTGCTCTTGCTTAGTGGAGATTCAACTCGGTTGATAAGCCCTTGGAATGTTTGGTGTGAAAGAAGGATTGCACATAAACAACTAAAACCTTACACATCCACACCTCCTCTTTTCCATCTAAAACAACCACCATCACCACCATCTAGAATTGAACTTACAATCCACAACATGAAAAAATAGATTTCTAATCATTCACTCGGAAACACCAAAAAGAATTTCTCATTTGAGGAAGTATGTCCATATCCATTCAATCGTTCTATTCCCATGCTCCCTTTTCCTAAAAAATTTTGAAATACCCAAATTTGACAAGTACAAAGGAAAAGGTGATCCTTAGAACATTTAAGGAAATTTTACATGGCTTGTTTAGAGGTCGCTCACAATGATACATATATCTTGCATCTCTTTCCTCGAAGTCTCAGAGGGTAGGCCATGGAATGGTTTTCACACTTACCTCCAAGTATAAAGTCCTTTAGCAAATTAGCTGAGAAGTTTATCACCCATTTCTCTTTTAACATCAAATATGAAGTCTCCATGACAAACTTGTCTAATACTAAATAATGAAATGGTGAAACCTTCATCTCCTTCTTCCAAATGTGGAGAAATATGGCTAGCAAATGCCCTTAGCCTCTACCTAAGAAACAATTAGTACATATATTTGTCCAAAATTTGAATCTGGAACTTGGATTTCATCAACAAATACAATGTGCTAACTCCTTTGAGGAAATCATTTGAAAATGAACCAACATAGAAAAAGTCCTTATTGCTAAGGGGCTTGTGAAAATATTTAAAGAAACAAAAGACAACACTCCTACATCAAATGATAAACCCTGCTTTTGGGCTAAAAATAAAAATGTTGTCAGAGCTAGTGTTGTGAATGCCAAACATGTCCAAATAGTCCAAACACCATAGAAGAATAATCCTTGCCCTCAAAGGGACCAACCCAAACATAGATTCACTCCCTTGGGAGAACCCATTGAATCTATACTTAAGAAGCATGTCCAAAATAGTTTAATTACATTGCCTAAAACTAGACAATACAATGAACCTACTTTTAAACCCACATGGTACAAATAAAATGAATATTGCAAATTCCACTGGGTAAAAGACATAAAACTCTAGGGTGCATGAATTTGAAACACCTCATACAAAACCTCATTGATCACGGAGATGTTGTCATCAATGGAACTCCTCAACCCACAATAAATGAAGACCTTGGTGTTTATACAAATCCATTCCCTCCTCACGAAAAATGAAAAAAAACTCTAACAATAAAGGTAAAGGTGTCAATAATTTATCAAGAGAGTACGATTCTGTCGTTGGTCATTTTAGCGAAAGTTATGTATCCACTCTTAAAATCAAGGGTAAAGCTCTTGATTGTGTAGTAACTACTCATAGAGATCATGTTACCCTTCACAGGTCAACATCAAATAGTCAACCCACTTATGAATATAATTTCCTAGATCATTTAGGGAAAACACCATCACTCATATCCATTCTTGATCTCCTTTGCACTTCACCTAAGAATAGGGACATCCTAGAAAAAGCATTTAAAGAGTCATCAGTACCTGACAACATTGACACTATCCAATTTAAAGCCATGATTAGGCATATAGCCTCTCCACATCACTTGGCCTTTACATAGCAAGATATCCCCTTCCAAAGTTCGTGTCACAATGAAGCCTTACGTATTGAAGTGTACATCCACCAATGTAAAGTCAAACGAATCCTTATAGATGGTGGTGTTGGTCTCAATATTTGTTCTTTGAAGCTGTTCAAATAGTTAGGATATTCTGCAAATGCTATTGATTCTTCCAAAATAATGACAATCAAAGCTTATGATGACACTGAAAGAGAATCTAAAGGCGTCATTCATTTACCAATCAGAGTGGGGTCTTACCTTAGTAGAAAATTGATGTCAGGTACTGGACCTTGACTACCCATATAACAATATCCTTTCTTGCCCATGGATTCACACCATGTAGACCATATCCTCTACCTATCACCAATGTTTGAATTCCCCTATAATGGTACAAAAATTACCATTCCTAGCGATATGAGCCCTTTTGAATTCTATGGCACCATGCAAGGCAGATATCTTAATTCAAACCAAGTGCCTAAAAATGAAGCAACTCAACCCTCATCCTCATATGTCGATCCAACCACATTATACTCAAAACCTCCTAAAAAAGACATCCCTGAGGTCAAGGTTCAGTACACAAACATAGGGTTCAAAGAATATGACTTGCAGAACTCTTATGCTGGCAACTTGCCTTGATCACCTAAATCTTATGGAAAACCTCCTATGGGAAAAAGAAAGTAAAAAGAAGGCCATCAAACTCATGCCTCCAATAGTATTCATACATGAGTGAAATCTAGAAGATGAACACATTGAAGACATATCCTCTTGGATTTTCCAAGATGAGAAGGAACCTGTAATACTACCTATAAACAAGTACAACAATAGTCATCACATTGTCAAAAATATGGGATATAAAGGACAAGGTGGACTTGGACTCCATGAACAAGGAACTATAGAACCCATATCAGTCACCAGAAAATATAATAGAAATGGTTTGGGATCCAGTAAGGAGGTACTACACTCAGATATCCAATTTATACTCAATGAAGTCGTGAAAGATTTTCCCGCTGACAAAACTTCTATGGAGGATATCATTGACAATTCTCACCTTCACCTTACTAATTTATTTCAAGAAACATCCATCTTTAAGGTCTCATCCATTTCCCTCACCTCAAAGACCAAAACACTGTTGGCAAGAGACACTAGTATGAAGAAGACTTGAATGTTGTCATTGATGGAAACAAGGCAAAGAGGATACATCAAAAAAACAAAGAAGACATCACTCCTAAAGACCAACTAGATTTGGCAACAAGGCACAAGAGTATTCAAGATCAAAAGGCTAGAATGACTAAGTATGGACAGTATTAAGAGTAAGAGACGAAAAGTGAATCAGTATGCCTCCGCATATGAAGACTAGCAAATATAGTTTAGGTATGTTGACTCATAACAACTTGATGATGATATATTCAAGTGTTCAAGTCATGAATTCCTCTGAAAGTCATTTGAAGAAAATATCTAAGTCTAGATGAATAGAAGTAAGACAGAGACAGTATACAGTGCAAAGTAAAATGATCTGCATTTCTCTACAAGTGCATAGTTTGTTATGCAGTTTTGAGGTGTTGTAAACACTTGAATGAAGTGTCTAAATCCAGAGTTGTAGAGTCTAAAGTCCACTGGAAAGATAGTTACAAGCTGTTGAGTATCGCTACATGATTTGACAGAGTTTGACTGTGATAGAGTCTAAATTATGATGGTCTACATTTTGCCACTAAAGGATATTTTGCTTTGCAGTTCTGAAGGTATGATTGGTGATGTTTGAAGAGTCTTTGATATGATCTTGAGCAAGTCCTATGGTCCATAGTAAAAGATGTAGTCTGGCCGATGAGCTAAATCAGTGGCAATCTAAGTTAGTGGCCGACATGATAAGTTTGAATTGTATGCGGTAAGTTCTATTGTTTAGAACTTAATCCTAAATTGTTAAATAGTTGAGGCCGACATATGTGAATGCAATTCAAGTGTTGTTTGAGTCCCCTGGGAGTTTTGGAAAATGAATTTGGCTGACAAGCTACTTAAGGTATGAGTGCATGTATCACTTTACCAGGCTGACCTAATATGAAGAGTCTAAGTGTTACGAATATATATAAAGAATCAAATTCAGTGTTTGATGTGTGATACGAATGTGATAGAGACATATGTACAGTGAGAAGAGAATTTGTAAATAGAAAAAGAAGAGAGATCTTGTTCACATGTAAGGGCAGAGTAGTTAAATAGAGCAGTTAGACATGAAGAGCTTTGAATTAGTTTTTCAGTACTTCATTGGAGATGCCACCATGCATGTGTAGATGCAAACTAAGCAGTTCAAATTGGCAGTGATCCATTCTTCTTTCTTACTTCTTTCTCTAGGAAGTGAGCCTGATTTAGCAGTGAGCCATTCTTCCAGTGGGCATTTCTCTAGGTAGTGAGCCTTCTTGTAATCTGGTATTGTTCTATATTAATATATTGTGAGCTAACACTCACTGTGGTTTTTCCCTTTTTGGGTTTTCCACATAAAAATCCTAGTGTTCATGTGTTATGTCTTTGTGGTTGTTGTTTCTATGCTTATTCTACTTTCATATTATTAGTTTTAGAAATTGGATTAATAAACCTGCTTAGAAGTGGTTTAGTGGAATATTGATTTACCCCCCCCCTTAGTATTCCTTATTATCAACAAACACAAACCATTTCCCTTGTACATCCAAAACTAGTTGATTAGGACCAACAAGGGCTTCCTATCCTGGATACTTTTCAGAATGATGAAGCCTTGGCAGAATTTATGGGACTTTGAGATGGCATGCCCCAAGGTACCCATAAGGTAGGTTTTGTAATGGATCTCTCTCCTATCACATATTTTGGGGAGAATGTAAAATCTTTCAGTCATAGAAGTATGAACAAAATAAATCAATCCCTAGGTGAAAACCACCCTGTGGCACCTCCTAATCACAAAATAGTAAAAAGAAAGGACATATCCAGAGGTGAAAACCTCTCTAAGGTGCCCAAGGATGAAATATTTGACCTTCCCCCACCATCAAAATATCAGGAGAAGTCTTGTTTGTTAGTTGAAAAATCACAAGAGATGAACCTTGTCACAGTACAAAATCTAAGTATAACATTCTTAGTAGCTTCTCTGTCACAACAAGAACACAAGGACTTCACAAAATTCTTTCAGAAAAGGGTAGTTAACTTCACTTGGACTTATGCTGACATGCCAGGATTGGATCCTACATTAGTAGTCTATCATCTATTAGTCTTACCAGGGACTAAGCTCGTCAAGAAAAAAATTATGCAAGATGTACCCACAGATAGCTTTATTGGTCAAAGATGAACTAAAGAAACTCCTAGATGCCAAGGTCATACATCCCATAGATTATACAGAGTGGGTCTCCAACCTTGTACCTATGGCCAAACCAAATGGGGGCATCCACATTTTTGAAGACTTCAGAGACTTAAATAAGGTCTGTCCCAAAGATGATTTTCCACTACCTAACATCGACATCATTATGGATTTAACGGAAGGTCATGAAATGCTCTCTAATGGATGGTTGTTCTTGCTACAATCAAATAATGATAGCACCTAAGGACCAACATAGAATGACTTTCACATGTCCATGGGGAACATGCTATTGGCAGGTCATGCCATTTGGTCTCAAGAATGCTGGTGCCACATACCAACAAGTGATGACTGTTATCTTCCATGATCTATTTCATACCATTATGGAAGATTACATTGATAACCTCTTAGGTAAATCCACTAGAGTAGATCACTTAAAAGTGTTGAGCAAATTTTTGATAGACTAGAGAAGTATCAACTCAGGCTAAATCCTAAGAAGTGTGTATTTAGAGTTACGTCTGGAAAACTCTTGGGATATATTGTATCTCATAGAGGCATTGAAGTTGACCTTGCAAAGGTAACAACTATTCTTGACATGTCTCCTCTGAACAACCTCAAATAGTTAAGAAGTCTTCAGGGAAAGCTCCAGTCCATTTGGAAATTCATCTCACAACTGGTTGATAAATGTCAACCCTTCTCACACTTACTCCGCAAAGATGTCACATTCAAATGGGACGGTAAGTGTCAAGAGGCCTTTGAATAGATAAAAACTTATCTTGCTTCACCACCTATGTTGATGCCACCAATAGCAGGGAAACCTCTATTGCTTTACATATCCACTACATTAATAGCCTTGGGGGCACTTCTTGCACAAAATGACAACTCAGGAAAAGAACAAGCCATTTAATACATTAGTCGCACCTTGGTGAGATATGAGCTCAACTATACCCCTATGGAAAGAGCATGTTTAGCAGTAGTATTCACTTCCCAAAAGTTGCGACACTATATGTTGAACCAGAATACAAAGCTTATTTCCAAGGTAGATCCTTTGAAATACCTTCTGGCCAAAGCAGCTCTTACAAGACGCCTAGAAAAATGGGTAATGATCTTAACTGAGTTTGACATCAAATATGTAGACTGAAAGGCTATAAAGGGGCAAGTAATTGCAGACCAAATAGCAAAGGCTCCAATAACAAATACACACCCAATGTTATCTGAGTTTCTAGATGAAGGGATCTTCAATCTCTCTACATCAGTCGAGTGGAAATTATACTTTGACAGGTCATACACTCAACATGGTTCTGGAGCAGGTATCCTCTTCATCACCCCACGAGGTGATTATATTCCAAAATCATATCAAATCACTTTCCCATGCACAAACAACATAGCTCAGTATGAAGCATTACTAATAGGTCTCTGAATGGCTATCTAGTGGAACATCAACTAGCTTCAGGTTTACAGAGATTCTCAACTTGTTATTCACTATGAATATCAAACTAAGGATGACAAGTTGATGCCCTATAAAAAGATGGTGGACAACTATAAACAACACTTTTGTTGTCTTTCCTTTGATCAGATCCCTAGAGTTAACAACAAGGTTGTTGATGCAATGATGACTATTGGGTCTCTCTTAGACATGTCGACCAACATACAAAACTATGATTTCTTAGTATAATAGTTGCTGATACTATTTGTTGATATTCCAAAAATTGATATGATCTGCGAGCCCCAACTTAATGTGGTATTAGGATATATACAACTACCTTCATAACAACACCCTCCCATCCAATCTCACATCAACACAAAAGAAAAATTTCATTCGCTGAGCCTCTTGTTTCACCATCCTAGGAGATACACTATACTGATGGAGTCTTAATGGTATCCTCCTTAGATGTTTAAACTTGGAAGAAGCTGACACTAATTTAAGAGATATACATGAAGGTATCTATGTAGCACTTTCCACTGGTCCCAACCTAGCAAAGAAGTTGCTTGGAACTAGATATTTTTGGGCCACAATGAAAGAAGATGCCCACTAGTTCACCAAAAAATGTCTTTAGTGTCAACAACATGGGGTCTCATTCATGACCCTGCTCATCAGCTGCAACCGGTGACTACTCCTTGGCTGTTCTCACAATGGGGACTCAACCTCATAGGCAAATACATACCTCCTCTTCCAATGGCCACAAGTTCAAAATTACTGCCACTAAATACTTTACGAAGTGGGTGGAAGCTATTCCCATGACCTATATCACTAGCAAACAAATTGCTAAATTCATTTTACTATTGAAGGCACAAAACAACTGAGAGGGGGGGTGAATTAGTTGTATCAAAAACTTTAACATTTTTTAACCAAAAATTACATTCACATTTACTTGCTTTAACCACTTAGTTTGTTATGAGGATTAACCATGAAATGCAGAAACAAAACTTAAACACATCAACACCATGCACATATGAACACCAGATTTTTACGTGGAAAAATCTTAGAAAGGGAAAAACCACAGTGAGTGTTAGCTCACAATATAATGTAGTATCAATACCAAATTACAAAAGAGGCTCACTGCCAAAGGGCTCATTACCTAGGGCTCACTACCCAAATGAGTACTCACTGCAAAGGAGGCTCACTACCAAAAAGGGTGGCTCACTGCCGAGGGGTGGTTCACTGCCAGGATGGGTGGCTCACTACCATGAACTAATTAGTAGCATCTACAACATGCCTAGGTTTAGTTCCATTTAAGTGCAATATATCTCCTCTTCTCTGCCTTTTCAATACACACACTTTATCTTTGCATCTTCACCTTCTCTCACACATTCATGACTTCATTACATATATTTATACGTATCATTAACCTTAGAATGAACATCAAGGTCAACATTACAATCTTCAACCATTGGAACTATCTCCAAGGTCAACATACATACATAATTTCAAAATAGGACTAGACCTAAACAAACTTACGAAGAAGATAAATGCAAGAGGAACACTTCATGACTTAGCATGGACTCAAATACATCTTTACATGTTACAACACACTTTTACAATTTAGGAATTTCATCTGCAAATAGTGTTAGCATCCATGTTGGCAAAATAGGTGCAATCATTAAGAACACTAAAACCCACGCCTCCAATAGCTTCATTATAGCTTGTGGATCAATCACATGCCTTCAACACATTCCAGAGACATCATAGAAACATTTGGAAGCCAATGGATCTAACCGCAAAAGATCTTACTTGAATATTACAATCATTACTTGAAAATACATCACAAACTGCTCACCACAAACACTAACTCTGCTAACCAAAAACTTGCCTTCCGGAGCACCAAATTACACATGCTTTGGAATGAAGATGACTAAGGACCTTAGAAGAACAAGTCTAGAACCGCAAGACCAAAATCCAAACTGTGGAGAAATACGGAGCAATACACTGTCTCTTTGTCACACGACAAACACTACTAGGCACACTCTTCAAACTAGTGAATGAAACTTTTGTTGTACAACAAATCGGACCACCAAATTTAGGATTTAGAATCTTCAAACACTTCTCTAAATTATATCCAAATCTCATACTCTAGTCTTCAACGCAGAAAAAATATGGAGCAAAACTCAGATAGTTATTCTGCAAGTTGGAGAGCAAATTTTCTCAAAAGCACCTAGAAACTCAATATCAAGAACATCTTCTCATCATCTTCAAAACTTATATAAAACAATATAGAGAAACTAACTCATCACAATGAAGCAACAAAACCAGAGCATAAGTCATGATGAATTTATGTGGTTAGACATGACACACATGATGACAAAAGATGCCATCAAAGCTATAACTGGAAAGAGCTCCACCAAAAGAGTTCTAACCATGAAATCAATGAAGACCAATACAATAATGCAATTAACTAGTGCACAATTTGATAAGAGGGCATTAATAGTGAATGACATTAGGGATCTAACAGTCAAATTTGTCTCAATGGTCATTGGCTACAAGGTCTACTTCTCCAACAAGGAGAACTCTGTATCTGCAATAGCAAAGTACATAGCATATGGCATGGTTAAGAACGATATTGATTATAACCTATGTGAGTTTCTCTGGCAAAAGTTGATGGAGAACTTGAAGAGGACAAAAGACACCAAATATTCTTTCAAGTATGGAACTTTGATCATCTTCCTGCTCTTCTACTTGAAGGAATTACCAGGTATGAGTAACATTGCATGGATGAGTAATTCTTCTGTAGCTGTACAAATTAGAAACCATCTGAATAGCCTTGCGGATACAGATAAACAAAATACTACCTTATGGGGTTACTTTAAGATTTTTCAAAAGAATATGCAGAATAGGGTCAGAATCCTTAGGAGTGTGGTGGAGAAATATGAAAAGGATATTTTGTTTATGGTGGATAAAGATAAATGCCTCATGGAGGCTATAGAACCAAGAATAGTTTGGGGCCTAGAAATGTGATATGAGGTCACAAAGGACATCTTAACAGGTTTGGAAGAACTGATGCTGAGCAAGCCCAAAGATCCAAATGAAGAGAGATTTGGAACCTATGAAGAAAAATCAATGAAAGTTCACCTAGAACAAAAACAACCAGAGACCCAAACAAAGGCCAAAAAGTATGTAGAGGAATTTTCCAAGAGCCATGGATTCACATATGAACTAATCAAAGAGGCCAGAGCTAAGTCTCAAGCAACTGAGACTTCTAGTGCATTGGAGAGGTAATTGTCAAAGGCTCCATAGAAGAGAGAAGAGAAGTCTGAGAAGGAAAATCTTGCCCCTAGCTCTAGGGGAAAAACAAGAGCCTCATCTGTAGTAGTAGCTACCTCTGGAGCTACTACTAAGGTTGTGAGTGAAGAGATTGAACCTATAGATGTGGAGAAAGAAGTCTCTGAAGAAAAAAATGAGGAAAATAAGAAAAGAAAGAAAACTAAGGCTACAAAAAGGATATATGTAAGCCTTGGGATTGAAGAAGGGGAAGAAGAAAAGATAGAGACAAGTGAAGAGACCAAATCAAAGAAGGTAAAAATAGAAGAAGCTATTACAAGTAGGAAGGAGAAGCCTTTCGGTAAGGCCAAGAAGAAGAAGGGAGATGAGAAGATTGAAAGTGAGGCAAAAATGTCCTTGGAAACTATCATGAATGCAATGGCAGAACATGGGAATCTAACACCCATTGTTGATGAGTATGATGGAAGTTATGATGTTGACAAGGCCACCATTGAAGCTGCAGTGATAAAATACCTTGGTATGTATAATAAAGCCCTAATTGAAATAATTGATGATCTTCCAGATAGTCTAGCCAGTATAATGACAACAAGAAAAGAAGGGGCAATGGCTAAAGATGTTGAAATAAAGGAATATGTTCTGATGAAACTCTATCCTAATATTACCTCTAAAGAAAGAACAAAAGTCACTAAGATACTTAGAAGTTCAGGACAAAGAAAAGGGTAAACACTTTGATGTCCAGTGATATTGAAAACCTAGTGAAGGAGACAGAGGAAATAACATTGAGTGTGCTCCATGAGTTACAGACCTCCACTGTAATGGACACTAATGAAGAACAAGATGTTGCAACTCCAGAAGAAAATGTTGAGCAAAACTTGGATCAAGCTACAATCACCCCTCTTGGAGTTCAGGAAAAGATGAAGAGATGAAAGAATTTGAGAAAGAAAAGAGCACTGAAGAAGCAAAAGCATCTCTTGAGGAGAATGTCTCGAAGAAACAAGAAGAGCAAAGAGAAGAAATAAGTGAACATCTTGCTCTAGAAGAAGAGAGAAGTGAACAAGAACACAGCCAAGGACAACCTCTAGAAAGACAAAAATCCGAGGTGTCTCATGGTGAAGAAAAGAGAGACACTACTAACTCTTTGAGGGAGTTCCTGGATAAGTAGAAAGAAGCTCAAATTTTTACTACTCCTGAGCTTCTACAAGGACCCATTAACCTTGCTTCTATGTCCCCTCTATAGAAGTTAAGACTTGGGACAATTCTCCAAACTAATGCACAAGAGGAAGTACTAAAATCTCATACAGAGGATAGCGAGCTGTTAGAAGATGCATCAACAATTTTTGAAAAGCTAATGCCTAGAATAAGGAGAGACACATCCTTGGGTCCTATTACACAAGTAAAGAAGTTAATGGAATCTATCAATACTCATTTGAGTCCCTTGAAAAGGCTACAGAAAAGAAAGTAAGGATAGAGATTGATGATAAAAGGCTAGTAGAGTTAATAGATAAAGCTTCTCAAGATTTAGTCTTGTTAGATAATAGTATAGAGTATGCACAAATGGCAGTAAAGGAAGCTAGTGAAATGTACCAATTTTATCTCACTTGACTAGACAAGACAAAATATATAAAGGAGAAAATAGATGGGATAGAAGATATGATCATGAAGATCTCTAGAAGCTATGATCCGATGAAGGATACTATTGGCACTCAGAGAGTTGAAGTGGAAATAATTCACTCTACTATTCATAAGCTGCACACCCAAAGAGAGGTCATCAAGCATAGAATGAGTTCTGGCTTTGGGAGATCGTGAGCTTTACAATTGCATCCATGGCCAGATTGGTGGCAGTAGAATAGCAGACCAAACAAATCACTGAGGCCCCTGGTACTATAAAGAAAGAAGAAGATATGGTAGCTCAAATTAATGGAAATATATTAGTTTTGAGTGATGCAAAAGTTAGATGGGATGAAGATTTGGTGCAATTGAAGAAATTATATTCAGATATTCTCCCAACAAGTTAGAAAGGTAATTGACTTTACTTGTATATATGTGGGTACTAGAAGAATAGTTTTGAAATTTTGGCAACTTGTACATATCTTTGCATCATATACCTTTGCCATTGATGTCAAAGGGGGAGAATGAAGAATGTGAAAAACATTTGAGAAGCATGAAGTTAGGGGGAGTAGTGTGTAAAGAGAAAGGGGGAACAATATATAGTTTTTCACATTAAGTGTTGCCATCAATGCCAAAGGGAGAGATTGTTGGCAACTTGGCAAACATCATGGAGAGAGAGACAATGCTAATATAATGAAGAGTGTTTGTGCATAATGTTTGAAGATATTGTCATTATTGGCAAAAAAACAAAGGAACAAGGTTGGAATAGTGTTTTTGGTTTGGAGAAGAAGACTTGGTCATTTTGGCTAAGTGTTGGCAGTATACTAAAGTACCAACATGGAGACAATGTTTGAGATGGTATTGGTCTGCAGTAGAAAATCATATTATACAGTTCAGGTATGTTGTTCACAATTCTCAAATTATCATTTGACCAAGATTTTAGTTCTTGATGAGTACCAGAAGTCTATCTTCAAGAATTCTAAGTATGGTAGTGCAGAGAACAGAGGAAATCAAATCAGAACACTCAATTGAATTGGTCCGCGTTCCTCCAGTGTTACATATTTTTCTATGTGGTTTTGAGGCATTTGTAAACACTTATATGAAGTGTCTAATTCTAGAGTTTCAGATTCACAGGTCCACTAGAAAGATAGTTGTGAGTGTCCAAGAATTGTTGCTTGGTTTGGTGAAGCTCAACTATGACTGGACATGTGTTCTTGGAGTCTACATTCTACCACAAGAGGATATCTTGCCTTACAATTCTAGAGGTATGGTCTAGGATGTCTGAAGAGTTCTTGATGTGGATGTGAGCATGTTTTGTGATCCATATTGAAAGGTGTTGTCTGACAGATAGACTGGATCAATAGTAGTCTATGTTTTGAGGCCGACATGACAGTGTAGTATGTATGCGGTAAGTTCTGTTGTTTAGAACATTATCATAAGTGATTGGATAGTTGGAGATGACATATGTGGATGTGATTCAAGTGTTGTTTAGGTCCATTGTGTGTTTTTGTGAATGATTTTGGCTGATAAGATGCATAAGACAGGACTACATGCTATTCCAATTAGGCCAACCTAATATGAAGATACTAAGTGTTGCAGATAGATATGAGATAAAATTCAATATTGTGATGTGTGAATATAAGTGTGTGTATGTGTGTAAAGTATGAATTTGGATAAGTTTGTGAGTGCGGCAAAGCAGAAGAAGAGAGATCTTATTCTGATGTAGAAGAAGAATAGAGAAACAGAGCAGTCAAAGATGAAGAGTTTTGAGTCAGTATTTTAGTACTTCATTGAAGCTACAACCATGCATTCCTAGATGCAAATAGAGTAGTCCATTTTGGTAGTGAGCCATCTCCTTCCTTCTTTCTCTCTTTGGCAGTGAGCGTTCATTGTAATTCGATATTATTCCTACATAATATATTGTGAGCTAACACTCACCGTGGTTTTTCCCAGTTTTGGGTTTTCCACGTAAAAATTCTAGTGTTCATGTGTGATGCTTTGTGGTTACTTCTTTTTTTTAATTTTCTTTATTATTGCATGTGGTAAATGTATTTCTAGTTCACTAAGTAAAAAGTTTAATAAATTACTGATTCACCCCCCTCTCAGAAGTTTGGGTGTTCAACACTTACACTATATCATTTGCCGATATGGTATCCCGATGGCTATAGTAACCGACAATGGTAAACCATTCAAAAACCAATATGTCCATGCCTTGTACACATAATACCATATCCAACACCAATTTTCTATGTTGTACTATCCCCAAAACAACGACTAGGCTGAAGCTTCAAACAAAACAATCCTCAAAATACTCAAAAAGACAGTCAATGAAGCTGGTCATGATTGGCATCTCCAACTTAATCCCACCCTCTAATCCTATTGAAAAAGTATCCAAACCACAACTAGAGCCACACCCTATACTTTAGTATATGGAAATGAAGCTATTTTGCCTATAGAGGTCAAGATCCCATCTCTACATGTCTCCATGCAACATCTGATTGACAAAGAGGAGTATAGAATGTCAAGGCTACACAAATTGGAGCTTCTTGATGAAAGACACCTTATCGCATTAAACCATCTTTAGGTTTACCAGAATTGCCTTTTCCATAGTTACAATAAGAAAATCAAAGAAAGGCAATTCCAAGTAGGTGATCTAGTCCTGAAGGAAAATCAGAGAAACTTGCAAGATAGAGATAAGAAAGGTAAATTTGAACCTAACTAGTTGGGACCTTTCATCATCATAGTAGCATATGGATCAAGGGATTATACCCTAGAAATAGCTAAAGGAATTCCTGTTGATGAACCCCTCAATAGTGTTCATCTCAAGAAATTCTATGGCCAATCCTTGGGAATATCCTAGCAGAAAATAACAAAAATAATGGAAAAAATAGAAACACCAAAAAAATGTTCATCCTCTGGTGAAACCTGGTAAATAGGTACCTTAGATAAGTACAAAAGTGAAAACCTAGAAAATAGGTGCTATGTGTAGAAGTAAGTACTACCATCTATTCAGTCTTCCCATCTATCCATCTCATTCCATAATAAAACTCGTTGACCCTCACATTCTTAGTTGTCCATCTATCATGGATTGGAAATTTGTTAGTGTCAAGTGTTATCTCTTAGTTTCATCCATAGTCAGTTTCATCCATGGTTAATCATTAGTTCCATAATAAACCCTTTACATGAATGGGGGCACATTTCCTTAACCTCATGCTAGGAATGAATCCGCATTTACATTAAGGTTAGTTGCCACACTTTCCCTTATCTTTAAAAACCATCATCATCCATCAACACTCTCATCACACCTCATCAATCAAAACATTCATCACTTACCTCCTAGAACTGCATATCATCATCATCATCATCATCATTGTAATGTGCCTTGATCCCGTGGATACAGGGTATGTAGGCAGTCTAGAATACAAAGGAAGTATCAATTACTCAGACACATACAATTCATCCCATCATCCATCTCAACTCATAATAAATTCATCTTTTTCACTTCATCCATTTACCACGATCCATCCTATCCATTTACCACTTAGACATGACTAACTCAAGAAGAACTAAAACTATACATCATTTTGGAAGCTCAAAGTACTTATCAAATCTGAAACAAAAAGACTACTAAAAAATACTGTCACCACATACCATTTGCCTTATCTGGTATATCCATACATCCTGGATCCAAATCCTTTAATAGATACATCTTTCCTATGATAAGGCCTCAAATCTTTCTGGAATACCCTCTTTTGGCAAGAGAACATGTTGGTTGTCTATTTGTTTTATCAATTAGTCATTAATGCTTTCAATTTATCATGTGTCCCCCTTTTAATGCACATTCAAAACTACCTTGATCTTTCTATATCTTGGTATGTCACGATACCGTATACATTGGGGCATAGTCATTGCTTTTGTATGTTGTGTTTAAGGGATGAATTTATTATCCTATTAGGTCTAATATTTATCTTGTGTGTGTTTAGATTGGCACCTTGCATATTGATATCTTTTACATCTAAGGCTTTGCAAAGACCTTCTTTGTATAAAGACTATTCTATGCTAAGACTATGTTCCATTCACTGACCTGACAAGGTTCTATTATACCTAGTGTTGATGCAGATGTTATATACAAACAACATGAGATAAAATTCACTATGAACTTTGTCTATTTTGAAAGATACGAAGAATTATCAAATAATAATTCATAATCCCAAGGCTTCGTTTGTTAGGTCATGACCATGTCAGATTACTCAAGGTTTAATGTGAAGCTATTTAACAAGGGGCCTTACATGATTTAACTACTATTTGTTGGCTATTACTACTCAATCTATGTAAATATTTCCAAATTACTCTCAAAGTGTTGATCCTTTGCATCTATTTGTAACTTTACTATCAATCGTTACATGAATTTTAAGAAAACATGCTCTGTATCTCAAATTCTATGAAAACTATCAAAGATCTTTATCATTCACATGTATTTATCAGAATCTTTAACAATTTCCTATAGATTACTGTGTGTTAGCTACTTATTTAAACTACTGGTAAAAGAAAGATAAAATCTAGGGTTAGAAACATGACCAAGACAAAACATAATGCTCTTCTACTCACGTGGATAAGTTTGATTATCTTGGACAATTCAAAAGTAAATAAACTCTTATATGCTAATCTAGATCATTTTCACAAATTCACATACAAAATTGCAATCTTTAAAGGAAATATATCAGAAACACATGAATCAAATAACACTCTAGAATAGGAGAAAAAATTTGATGTTTACATTTACTGATATATACTAGCCATTTCAAATTTACAATGTTTCATGACTTCAAATCTTTTGAATGTATCAACAATATTATCAAAACTCACAAATGTTTTCACAAATGCAGAAAGGAAATAGGATGTTCCACATAATCCTTCCTACAAACACAGGTGAATTTCTTCTCAAACTAACTATGCTGAAAGTAGTCTTCCTCGTCACTTGTCTTGCAAATGCTTTGGTGTGCTTTTCTATGTAAGTCGTGTGTACTAAAATAATGTACCAAAGATCCTTATATAGATCCAGATCCTTTGATACAGCTACAAAATTCCATCAAGGGTCCAAATTCAAATACAATATCAACGGTGGAGAAAGACTTGCCAACTATGCACCAGCTGGCACATGGGAATATCCTTGGAATATTATCTTCACCAATTGTCACTCCAAAATATATTGAAATAATATTCTCTTGAACGCAAAGATGCCTTTGGAATCTTTTTGAAATATCACAATGTCTTCTATGGTTGACCTTCTATCTTTGACTTTTCTGCAGGTACAAAAGAATAATAACATAAAGAATGAAACAATCAATGAATAAGTATATAAATCACTATCTCAGGTATCATCCACTTGTTGATCACCTTCCTTCTATCTCATATAGTTTGTATATCTCTCGGCCAAGGCTGTTATGGGTGTATGACCTCTCTCTTGAGATGTGTCCCATGTATAATTCTACATCTCAATACTTTTCTTTAATACTTGTGCCATGCCTTCCATATCTTCTCTTCTTTTCTGATACTTCTTAATTTTAGCACTCAACTCCATTACATCCCCACTCAATTTGCTAAAGGGTCTTCAATGCAAGGCTGAAAGATATCCTTAAAATCCTTACTTTTCATGGACACATCATATACTTGGGCCTTAGAGCAAGGATGCCCAACCAAATGTTGTACCATCTTTACATATTTATCTAACATGTCCTAAACAGTTCTTTCCAACTCTTGCACATTAAGAATGCAAGGTCTAAGTATACCTTCCTCGAATTTCAATTCCATTCTCCATCAAGGCACCTGAAAGGCCACTTTTAGGGTCAGGACCCCTTGATTAACTAATGATTCCATATGCTCCTCCATGACACTCAGTTTGTTCAATTCATCTTTATTCTGCTTTATCCTTGACTGGCATTTTTGTAGAATATTAGCATAGTTATTCTTCTCAGTAAGAGTTGTATCCCATTACTAATTGCAATCTTTATTACCTCTTCCCCTTTCTGAATAAATATCTTTACCCATCCTTCAAACATGTTCGCTTCATGTCTTTTATTTTCCATATCACTTATTTGATCTTTCGATAAAATTGTCAATTCTAAAGGTAATTTAGGTAAACCCTGTCAAGGATCTATCATTCCTTCGATAAATTGTTGCAATTGGGCAATGTGCCCCTTCAAATTTACTATTTTTTGCTTATCTTTTCTCATCTTAGTGGTAGTTGGTTATGTCATCTCTTGCATCTCTTCAATATGCTGATCCCTATTTACATGTCCAAGATTCATTCTTATGGCATTATATTCCTCCATGCTTATTTCACCTTTTTCTTTGTCATCTTGAGGAACTACCATTTGCATAGTTCTTTCACCAGAAGGATCCCTTTTTATTGCTAACATGATTCTTTCTTTCCTTCTACCTCTCTTGGTAGCCTCATTAGCTAATAGGATTTTAATATCAATAGGTACCAGCTACACTACTAACTCTTGGTGCACCTCAGCCCCAATCCAAGATGGTACTACCATGCTTGTATCTGCAGCCCTATCATTCATCATCTCATCTAGAGGCTCCTCTTGTTCTTGTTCTTCATGTTCTTGGTGATGTTGTTTTTGTTGATCATTTTGTTATAGAGGTTGTTGTTGAGGAGGTTGTTGTTCTTCTTCTTGAGGTAATTCGAGATTAGGAACCTTATGTGATGCATCCTTTCCCTCCCCATTCTTATTTTCTTGTTTCTCCATGCTAACTACAGGAACATTTTCTTCAACTACTATATTTTCCCCTTGAGAAACTAGTGCATTACCAATATCTTCACTCTCTTTCTCCTTTTTGTAATCTTTTAGAATCTCCTTAGCAGCTTCTTTTACTTCTTCCATAATGTTTTCAGGCACTAAATTATCAAATGGGTAAACCATTTTTGTATCCTTTTCTAATTGTGTGGCAACCTCTCAAACATTTGATGGTGTGGCTGTCGTTTGTGCCATTCCAGCATCAAATACCCCTATCATGAGATAACTTTTAGGTATTCATCTTTATTTCACCTCATTACTCTCATCTAGGTTGTCATCACCACTTTCATCATCACTCTCATCTTTATCATCTTCAACATCATCAACATCTACAACCTTATCCACATCCACTACCTATACCTCTCCTTTGGTAGATACCTGAGGCCTAGACGCACCTTATAACATCTCCCCCATCATTTCTTGTTTGACTTGAATGAATCCTTGTATTTTCTCTTGTTGTGTTTGTGTTGTTACCAAGGGTGTTTGCTGAGTTGTTGGTAAAACTTGGACACTTGGTGCTTTTTGAGGCACTGTAGGTGTTTTAACTGGAGCCTGCTCTACTGTGGTAGATGTAGTTGATGTTCCTCCCTCTGTAGATGTAAATGTTCCTAAGGGGATAGTCACTTTTACTTCTAATGCATAAGGATCTAACAATGTGGCTCCTGTATTTGCCTTGGCTATCTTGACCTCTACTATCTACCTCTTTCTCCTTAAGAAGTCATCAAATTATCCTCACTTTCAAAAATTCTCTTATTACCCTTCTTTCCTTTTTAAGTGACTGTTATCCCTCTGGACTTCAGCTCCTCTACTTTTTCTTTTATCCATACATCTGAATGTGTTATTACTGACCTTGAAATATTGTCCAGTGAAGCCTCCTCTGGCTGACTCCAGTCTAGCTTTGTTATAATTTTATTAGCCACCCTTTTGGCTTCATAATTGTTGTATAATATTTTCTCATCATCATTTTTAATCTCTTGGGGTACCTCAAGTACTCCCAATGTCCTTATTTGATCAAGAGTTATCCTTTGGTGGGCCCTTTTCCTAACCTCTGCCTCATTATCATAATCAGCCCAAAAATCCTCAAGGTGTGGATGATGTCTAAACTTCTTGTCCACAAAATTTTGTATTCTTCTAAATGGATCAAATTGTCGACCCAAATCAAAAGTTTGAAAACCTTAATGTTGCAACTCTACTTCTAATACTTTAGCCACTTCCTCACTGAAACATTGGTATCTACCAATGCCAAAGGGAAAATTGATATTACCTCTATTCAACTTAGCCTTGTACATACCATAAATGTTTAATACTTTACTCGTGAATTCTAACAATTCCATTTTGTCTATTGGGTACCTTGGCAATTTGAAAGGATTCCCCATGAATCTCTCTATTCTGATGTAAGTGAAGGTAGGAAATTGTATATACCATGCACTATGCAAACTAATTGCATTCCGTGCTTCTTATGACAACCTTTTGTCTCTATCCCTTGTCAATGTTCTTACCAAGTACACATAGAATACATCATTTACCCTTATATAATTCTACATCACATTGTTTTCCTACAAGTCTAGGTAATGATCATACACCAACATTTGCCCTAGGCTATTTCCTAATGTACCACCAATCCTTGGTATTCCTCCCAATTACATCTTGGCTGCACATGAGTATACTATATAGGATGACATAAAGAACATCCTCTGCTTATTCCATCTCATTAATTGTGCAAAAATGGTATTACTAATAGCCTGAGCCCAATGAGCTACCCCTGTTTCTTCTTTGATAAACTAAATTATAGAAAACATCCATGACTCAAATTGACTAGCATCTACCAAGCCCATTAGTCTACTTAGTAGTGTGATCATTATACAAATGACTTCCTTAAAGTCCATCCTATACAAATGCTTTGGGACCCTAGCAGCTACCATTGGTTTCTTGTCTTGAGAATACCATCCATAAAATATTGTACTTTTGCAAGATGCCTCATTTCCTTTAAAATTAACTACATATTTCTCATCATCTATTTCCTTCATTTTATCAGTAATTTTCAAACCAAAGGTTTCAACTATTCCTTCCACTGACAAATCTACATAAACAACACCATTGTGTTTCACCTTCCTGGAGTTCATGTCATATTTTTTAATACACTCAATAACTAAATCCCTTGGTTGCATTGCAAGTGAGAACCCAACAGCATTGAACAATCCCACATCCATTATATTCTTCATTTCCAGAGATGCTTTAGATGCTCTAATCTTCTATAACAATATGGCAGAGTTGAAATCCCCAATTTTTGTGTCAATTGCCCTTTCTCCCGTAGAATAAATCTATGAATTATAACCCTTGCTCAGAAATTCTTTCTTAATCATTTCTTTCCTCGTGTCTTTCTTTTCTCCTTTCCCAGCTATCTTCTCAATTTTCTTTCCTTTGGGTGGCATCCTGTCAAGAAACATATTCATTTTACGACCAAATTCATGTTTTCTAGGGTTTTACCATACATTTTTACCATAGACATTTTACCCTAAGTGTTTTCTTCACTTTTTTGAATTTTGTATGGCTACCCTAATGTGTTTAAGTTTCACAATTCATTACAATAATTAACTAATTTTAAACCCTTTCTATTATCTTACTATGATTACTGTAAAATTTCTCGTAATTGCATTCCGTACGCATAAGTGAGAATTTTAGATATGTACCTGGATTCACAACCGTTGACCTTTACACTATTGACAAGAGACCTTACTGTTCAAGCTCACCACAACCGTCTTTGAATCACAATCTACCTTTGTTCACCTTAGCTCTGTGGAATACTCTGCAACTGAATTCTAAATGCAATTGTAAAGTTAATGCAATCAAAATTCCTTTTTACTCCTTTGAAATTAGGTATTTCTTGTGGTAGATATGCATTAAATTCTATGAACAATATATGCAATTTGATTTTCACTTTATTTTACTGTTTAATGCATCCTTAAGGGGAGCACTCATAAATGCTATTGGCCTCTCTTCATTTTCATCACCCTTTTGTGTCAAGGCTATTGCGCAGGAATATTTAGATGTAAAAGAATAAATGAAGAATGGTTTAGTATAATCTGGGCTAGTCAATACCGGAGCATTCGTGATAGCTTCTTTTATATCTTTGAAAGCTGCTCTGGCCACTGGAGTCCACTCTATCTTAGCATCCTTATTCATCATAGCATTTAGAGGTTGTACTATCTCAGCAAATCCAGTGATGAATTTCCTCATGAAGTTTATCTTGCCAAAAATAATTTCAATTCCTTTTTTCTAGCAGGCAACTTCAACTTATTGATCCCTTCCACTCTGTCTGGATCTATAGAAATCCCATTCTCAGAAATGATATGTCCTAGTAACTTACCTTCGGTCACCCTAAAGACACATTTCTTTGGGTTCAAGGATATACCGTATTTTTCGCATCTCTGTAGTACTTTCCTCAAATCCTCTACATGAGTAGACCCAACTTTAGAGAAAACTATCAAATCATTCATTAGATTACTATGTATTTTCCTACAATTCCATGAAAAGAAATATCCACGGCTCTCTAAAATGTAGCCCCTACATTTATTAAACCAAATGGCATCCTTCTATAAGCATAGTTACCCCATTTACAAGTAAATGTGGTTTTCAGCCTATCCTCTTTATCCACTAAAACTTGATTGTAACCAGAGAATTCATCTAAGGACATCATTTTGGAACCATTAACTATCTGCAGGACATCATCCAAGGGTGGTAAAGGATAATTACCCTTTTCTAATACTTTATTAAGGTTTCTAAAATCTACACAAAGTCTAATATCTCCATTCTTTTTCCTTACAGGAACTAAATTGGCTACCCAAGTGGAATGCCTCACAAGAAAGATTATCCTTGTAGATAAAAATTTCTTGACCTCTTTAAAAATCAAGGGTTCTAATATGGCATTCAGTGGTCTTATTTTTTACCTAAATGGTTTTACTCCTAGTCTTAGGGGAATCACATGAGTTATGATAGATGTATCATAAGTTTTAAGATCTTCATATGTCCATGCAATGACATGTTTATAATCTTTTAGCATAGCAATTATATCATTTCTCAACTCAGTAGAACAAGTCTTCCAAATTAACACATTTTGAGGGTCTTTATCAATTCCTAGGTTGAATGGATCACACTTACCTCCTGTTTTAGGAAGGTCTCTCTGCCTAACAACCCCATCAAAATAAAAAATCTTTTCTAGTTCAATTACCCCCTTTGTTAATAAATTACTTTTTAGGTCAACGATATCTTCCTCATCCCAAGATATTTTTGGTCTGTCATGTTCATCAATTATTTGGGCTTTAAAGACGTCATGATTTGTTATAAAATCTAGGATATGTTGGTCACTCTTTAATACCTAAAATTCTGTTGCATTGTTAGGTATACTAGGAACAGACACCAACTCTACCTCAAATTTCTTTAGTCTAGACAAGGTTAATGGTTTAAGTGAACTAGCTGCAACTACTAAGGCATCTGGATGTTGATTTAATTCTCTAGAAATATGTATAATATTGAAAGCATCAAAATATTCTATCAAATCCTAGACTCTATGCCTATAGCTCACCATTTTTCAAAAATTACAAGCATAAAACTTCCTAACCTGTCTGACCACTAACTCAAAGTTAGATAAAACTTGAAGGACTTTTACCTTCTTCTTGATGCCATTAATAACCCATGTACCAGTGCCTCATATTCTTCTACATTGTTTGTGCATGGAAATTGGAATCTATAGGCTACCAAAAATGAATTCCCATCAAGGTCAATAAGTTCTATTCTTGCCCCTGCTCTCTATTTGAATTTTGATCCATCACACTTTAAAATCCACATGTTTCTTTTGCGAATCAGATCTCTTATTTTTATAGGAAGCACTTTATTTAACTCAGGTTTTGCAGGCACATGTTTGTCTTAATGCACTTTTATTTGACCTACAGGTATTGTGGTATTTTATATGAGCTTATGAGGGTTAAATGCTTCTTATCTTTTGATTTTGTGGAATCACGTGGATCCTTCAGTATAACACAAGCACCTTCATGTAGTGAAAACTTAGGATTACCAACAGTCTATTTTCCTTCCCTATTTCCAATCTATGCCAAACATTTTCTATGTTGACATTCTATTATTTCCCTACACATTCCACAATCTTCTTCAAAATGTGCAGTCTTATGAATTCTGCACCATCCTTTACATAGAACATCCTGAATTGAAGTTCCCTACTAAATACATTTCCAAATTTCCCTATTCATGATCTGATTAAAACTACTATTGGTGTTTTCTTCTTCATTAGAAGAATCAAGATCAGATTCAATAAGAACACTAGTTCCTTGGTCTATAGGTTTCTTTTCAAAATCAAAGGCTAGAATTTCCTCTATTTGGACTTCCCTATTAGAAAAACTATACACACCAGGCTCTACTGTAGCATACAACACTTCATCTATTTTATTGTATTCTATTATCCTGGGTTTCATTTTCCGTTATGCATTAATCTTAATCTGATTAGGGATGCCTCTCTAGGGTAACCACATGTGTGAAAAATCTGTTGACATATATCCATTCAAAGTCTTGGACCAATCTCTACTCAACAACATCCCATAATTCACAAGAATATCAACTACCTAAGTGTCAATATAATGTTGGACTCTAGGATCAGTAGCTAATTGCATCTAAATATGCATCAATTCTACTACAACGTTTACTTTAGAGTTGTCTAATTATGTTACAACTTTGGCTGACTTAGTAGGGGCGAGTCCTAAAGTTTTACACACTCCAAATGGCATGACATTAGTAGAGGCTCCAGAGTCTACCATGCAATTATGCAAGTTTTTCCCAAAGATTCTTAAGGTCAATAGGAAAGGAGGATACTTCTTTTCTGTATATAACACTACATTAGTATTTACAAGATGCTCAAGACTTTTTTTCTTATCCTTAATTTGTATGTCTTTACTATGAACATCTGGACCTATTGAGTTTTCCTTAGAACCTGATTCATCTAAGGACTTCATGAAAGCAGTTCTAACTCGTGGACTTATCAACAATTCATACAAAGGAACATTTAATTTTATTTTCCTAATCTCCTCAGATAAATAACCCATCAATTTAGTAGCATCATTAGGTTCTAATTTACTTACTTGGATCTTCTGTGACACTGAAGTACTAGTGCCCTGATGATTTGCCTTTGGAGGTAAAGGATTGTTACTTAAATGTACATCTGACGGTGTATTGAAATTGTTTGGAGGTGTGGAAGTAGTAAAAGGACCTCCAGGCTTGTTACTTCTCAAGTTATATGTGTGATTCCCTTAAGACTGTTGAAATGCTTGGACCTCATCTACTTCACCTTGCACCTCATTCATAGTTTCAAAGGAGAATTGAAAAGTTTCTAACGCCAAAACTGACTCAGGATAAGTTGGTTTTCTTGATAGTATGATCCATCTTCTTCAATTTGATCCTCTTCTTCTTTCGATGAGAACATGAAACTTTCCAAAACCATTGTTGACTCATATCCCAATGGCACTATTTCATTTCCTTTAGGAACAAAGAATTCTAATGTAGGGCTTTATACTTCTACTTTGAAAATACTTGCTGGTAAGTGAAATTGTGGGCAATCTAACTCAACATGAGCACTTGTGTTGTGGATCCTAAGCCAATTATTAAGATCCACCTCTGCTACTTGCACTCTGGAAGGCTATTTGGATTCCTAATTGTCTGGATTCTCAAAAGGAGAGTCTAGAGTACCATTATTTGGTGTTGTATTCCAAACTCTAGGAGGCCTAGGTTGATTTGAATTTCTGTTATCATTTCCATAAGCTTTGTTGTCTCCATTATGACTTCTATTCTATAGCCCTTGTTCATGGTTCTGATGATTGTTATTTTGATGATTCTTTCCATAGAAACTATGATTTCTCATCTGAGTCACTTTTGTAGTTAATCTTCTCAAGTGAGTAGTGATTTCCTTTAAATCATCTCTATCCTCCTTTGCTTTGGCTACATAAGTATCTTATGGAGCTTGAAAGAATGATTGTCCATTGAACTTGTCATCATTGGCAACATTACCTATATATGGAACCATAGTGCGGGTAGGAACTAGATTGTACACTAGAGTATGATGCATCAATGCACCATTCAACTACTACATTTGATTAGGAATTACATCAATTCCAAGGCTCACTAAAGGTCCATGGCTTGTTTGCCGCATCTTCTGATTTATTTTCATAGCTTCTTTATATGCTTCAAATAGATTTGTCACTATAGGTACCTGTCTCTTAACAAAGATCGCAGTTAATGGATCCAAAGAAGCATAATACATTTGTAACACTACAGCATCAACTACAGTATAAAGAGCTACTAATTTGGAAAAGGCCTTTTGAAAACAATCATTAAATGCAGTTATAAATTCTCCACTTCTTTTAATCTTTGTTAATCTATGATATAAGGATGCTCGATCTGTTGGAACCCTAAACCTGGATAGAAATGTTTCTTCCATAATTTTCCAACTTGTGATGTGATTATTAGGTAAACTAACATACCATCCATACGCTTGTTTAGATAAAGTGAAAGGAAACAAACTCCATATCACATCTTCATGTGCTAGCCTTGCCCTAAAGCAACTCTCTTTGAAGATCCTTATGTGATCTTGAGCATCTTGATTTATTTGATATTTTAGACATATCTTGTGTGGATTCTTTAGCATGTCATGATATGCAGCAAAGTGTATAGGTGATTCTACATTGAAGAATGCCATCATAGGACCTCTAGGTGGAACTAAACCAAAGTTTAGTTGATTTTGAGGATTTAAACCAAAATTCAGTGATCTGAACATTGAAACATTTAGACTTACCATGTTAGGTTGAACCAAAGGTGAACTTGGACTTGAAGCAGTATGTGATGAACTCCCTAACTAAAAAACTCTAGGACTTAAGATTAAGTGATTATTTATACCTTTACCTTGCTTTCCAGGTAATTGCTTGAAAATAGCCCCTAGATTTGACCTGGACCTATTTGGTCGACCAGTCCTATTAGCCAGTTTGCAAAAAGATTGCTTTAAATCCTATCAGGCCCTCCTTCTAGCGCCAAAAACTATTGATGTGGATGTTATACACACACAACATGAGATAAAACTCACTATGAACTTTGTCTATCTTGAAAGATATGGAGAATTATCAAATAATAATTCACAATCCCAAGGCTTCATTAGTCAGGTCATGACTGTGTCAGATTACTCAAGGTTCAATGTGAAGCTATTTAATAAATGGCCTTACTTCATTTAACTACTATTTTCTAGCTATTACTACTCAATCTATGTAAATATTTCCAAATTACTCTCAAAGTGTTGATCCTTTGCATCTATTTGTAACTTTATTGTCAATCTTTGCATGAATTTTAAGAAAACATGCTCTGTATCTCAAATTCTATGAAAATTATCAATGATCTTTATCATTCACATGTATTTATCAGAATCTTTAACAATTTCTTTTAGATTACTGCGTGTTAGCTACTTATTTAAACTATTGGTAAAAGAAAGATAAAAGCTAGGGTTAGAAACATGACCAAGACAAAACATAATGCTCTATTACTCACGTGGATAAGTTTGATTATCTTGGACAATTCAAAAGTAAATAAACTCTTATATGTTAATCCATATCATTTTCACAAATTCACATACAAAATTGCAATCTTTAAAGGAAATATAACAAAAACACAAGAATCAAATAACACTCTGGAATAGACGCAGAAATTTGATGTTTGCATTTACTGATATATACTAGCCATTTCAAATTTACAATGTTTCATGACCTCAAATCTTTTGAATGTATAAATAATATTATCAAAACTTATAGATGTTTTCACAAATACTATTGATGCGGATATTATACACACACAACACGAGATAAAATTCACTATGAACTTCATCTATCTTGAAAGATATGGAGAATTATCAAATAATAATTCACAATCCCAAGGCTTTGTTAGTCAAGTCATGATTGTGTCATATTACTCAAGGTTCAATATGAAGTTGTTTAACAAGGGATCTTACGTGATTTAACTACTATTTGCTAGCTATTACTACTCAATCTGTGTAAATATTTCCAAATTACTCTCAAAGTGTTGATCCTTTGCATCTATTTGTAACTTTACTATCAATCTTTGCATGAATTTTAAGGAAACATGTTTTATATCTCAAATTCTATGAAAACTATCAAAGATCTTTATCATTCACATGTATTTATCAGAATCTTTAACAATTTCCTTTAGATTACTACATGTTAGCTACTTATTTAAACTACTGGTAAAAGAAAGATAAAAGTTAGGGTTAGAAACATGATTAGGACAAAACATAATTCTCTGTTACTCATGTGGATAAGTTTGATTATCTTGGACAATTCAAAAGTAAATAAACTCTTATATGCTATTCCAGATCATTTTCACAAATTCACATACAAAATTGCCATCTTTAAAGGAAATATATTAGAAACACATGAATCAAATAACACTCTAGAATAGACGCAAAAATTTGATGTTTGCATTTATTGTTATATACTAGCCATTTCAAATTTACAATGTTTTACGACTTCAAATCTTTTGAATGTATTGAAACAGTATTATCAAAACTTATAGGTGTTTTCACAAATGCAGAAAGGAAACAGGATGTTCAACATAATCCTTCCTACAGACATAGGTGAATTCCTTATCAAACTAGCTATGCTCAAAGTACTCTTCCTAGTCACTTGTCTTGCAAACTCTCTGGTGTGTTTTTCTATGTAAGTCGTGTGTACTAAAATAATGTAGCAAAGATCCTTATATAGATCCAAATCCTTTGCTATGACTACAAAATCCCATCAAGGGTCCAGATTCAAATACAATATCAATGGTGGAGAAAGACTTGCCAACTATGCACCAGCTAGCACATGGGAATATCATTGGAATATTCTCTTTTCCAATTGTCACTCCAAAATATCTTGAAAGAATATTTTCTTGAACGTAAATATGCCTTTGGAATCTTTTTGAAATATCACAATGTCTTCTATGGTTGACCTTCTGTCTTTGACTTTTCTGCAGGTACAAAAGAATAATAACATAAAGAATGAAACAATCAATGAATAAGTATATCAATCGCTATCTCAAGTATCCTCCACTTGTTGATCTCCTTCCTTCTATCTCATATAGTTTTTATATCTCTTGGCCAAGGCTATTATGGGTGCATGGCCTACCTTTTGAGATGCATCCCATGTATATTGCTTCATCTCGACACTTTTCTTTAATACTTGTGCCCTGCCTTCCATATCTTCTCTTCTTTTTTGATACTTCTTAACTTTAGCACTCAACTTCATTATCAACTCCATTACATCCCCACTTAATTTGCTAACAGGGTCTTCAATGCAAGGATGAAAGATATCCTTAAACTCCTTACTTGTCATGGACACATCATATACTTGGGCCTTAGAGCAGGGATGTCCCACCAAATGTTGTACCATCTTTACATGTTTATCTAACATGTCCTGAGTAGTTCTTTCCAACTCTTGCACATTAAGAATGTGATGTCTGAGTATACCTTCCTCAAATTTCAATTCCATTCTCCATCGAGGCACCTAAAAGACCACTTTTAGGTCTAGGACCCCTTAATTAACCAATGATTCCATATGCTCCTCCATGGCACTCAGTTTATTCAATTCATCTTTATTTTGTTTTATCCTTGACTGGCATTTTTACAGAATATTAGCACAGTTATTCTTCAGAGTAAGAGTGGTATCCCAATTCCTAATTGCAATATTTATTACCTCTTCCCCTTTCTAAATAAATATCTTTACCCATTCTTGAAACATGTTCACTTCATGTCTTTTATTTTCCATATCACTTATTTGATCTTTCGATAAAATTGTCAATTCTAAAGGTAATTAAGGTAAACCCTATCCAGGAAGTATCATTCCTTGGATAATTTTTTGCAATTGGGCAATGTGCCCCTTCAACTTTACTATTTTTTGCTTATATTTCCTCATCTTAGTGGCAATTGGTTTTGTCATCTCTTGTATCACTTCAATATGTTCCTCCATGTTTACATGTCCAAGATTCATACTTATAACATTATATTCCTCCATGCTTATTTCACCTTTTTCTTTGTCAGCTTGAGGAACTGCCATTTGCATAGTTCTTTCACTAGAAGGATTCCTTTTTATTGTCAACATGGTTCTTGCTTTCCTTCTACCTCTCTTGGCAGCCTCATTAGCTAATAGGCTTTTAATATCAATAGG
The DNA here is from genome assembly GCA_027924645.1 of Cunninghamia lanceolata. Taxonomy (NCBI): domain Eukaryota; kingdom Viridiplantae; phylum Streptophyta; class Pinopsida; order Cupressales; family Cupressaceae; genus Cunninghamia; species Cunninghamia lanceolata. The sequence continues at coordinate 3,651,250 of BSBN01000332.1, forward strand.
TACCACTTGCACTACTGACTCTTGGCATACTCAACCCCAATCCAAGATGGTACTACAATGCTTGTATCTTCAACCCTATCATTCATAACCTCATCTTGAGACTCCTCTGTGATTACCTCTTCTTGTTCTTGTTCTTCATGTTCTTGGTGATGTTGTTGTTGTTGATCAGGTTGTTGTTGTGGAGGTTGTTGTTCTTCTAGTTGAGGCAATTCAGGATTAGGAATCTCATGTGATGCATCCTTTCCCTCCCCATTCTTATTTTCTTGTTCCTCCATGCTAACTACAGGAACATTTTCATGAACTGGTATATTTCCCTCTTGCGAAATTGGTGCATTACCAATATATTCACTCTCTTTCTCCTCTGTCTAATCTTTCAGAATCTCCTTAGTAGCTTCTTTTAATTCTTCATGATGTTTTCAAGCACTAAATTATCAAATGGGTGAACCATTTCTATATCCTTTGCTGATTGTGTGGAAACCTTTGGAACATTTGAGGTTGTAGCTATTGTTTGTGCCATTCAGCATCAAATACCCCTAGCATGAGATGACTTTTAGGTATTCATCTTTCTTCCTCCTTACTGCTCTTATCTAGGCTATCATCACCACTTTCATCATCACTCTCATCTTTATCATCTTCAACATCATCAACATCTACAACCTTATCCACATCCACTACCTATACCTCTCCTTTGGTAGATACCTGAGGCTTAGATGCACCCTGTAACATCTCCTCAGTCATTTCTTGTTTGACTTGAATGAATCCTTGTATTTTCTCCTATTGTGTTTGTGTTGTTACCAAGGGTGTTTGCTGAGTTGTTGGTAAAACTTGGACACTTGGTGTTTGTTGAGGCACTGCAGGTGTTTGTACTAGAGCCTGCTCTACTGTGGTAGATGCAATTGATGTTCCTCCCTCTGTAGATGTAAATGTTCATGAGGGGATATCCAATGTTACTCCTAATGCGTAAGGATCTAACAATGTGGCTTTTGTATTTTCCTTTGCTATCTTGGCCTCTACTAGCTGCCTCTTTCTCCTTAAGAAGTCATCAAAATTATCCTAACTTTCCAAAATTCTCTTTTTACCCTTCTTTCCTTGGTAAGTGACTATTTTCCCTCTAGCCTTTAGCTCCTCTACTTTCTCTTTTATCCATACATCTAAATGTGCTATTATTGACCTTGAGATATTGTCCAGTGAAGCCTCCTCAAGCTGAGTCCAATCTGGCTCTATTATAATTGCATCAGCCACCCTTTTGGCTTCATAACTACTGTGCAATATTCTATCATCATCTATTTTAATCTCTTGGAGTACCTCAAGTACTCCCAATGTCCTTATTTGATCAAGAGTTAGCCTTTGGTGGGCCCTTTTCCTAACCTCTACCTCATTAGCACAATCAGCCCAAAAATCCTCAAGATGTGGCTAATGTCTAAACTTCTTGTCCACAAAATTTTGTATTCTTCTAAATGGATCAAATGGTCAAGCCAAATCAAAAGTCTGAAAACCATAATGTTGCAACTCTATTTCTAATACTTTAGCCACTTCCTCACTGAAACATTGGTATCTACCAATGCCAAAGGGAAACTTGATATTACCTCTATTCAACTTGGCCTTATACATACCATAAATGTTAAATATTTTCCTGGCGAATCCTAATAATACCATTTTGTTTATTGGGTACCTTGGCAATTTGAAAGGATTCCCCGTGAATCCCTCTATTCTGATGTAAGTGAAGGTAGGAAATTGTATATACCATGCACTATGCAAACTGATTGCATTCCGTGCTTCTTCTGACAACCTTTTGTCTCTATACCCAGTCAATGTTCTTACCAAGTACATATATAATACATCATTTACCCTTATGTAATTCTGCATCACATTCTTTTCCTCCAAGTCTGGGTAATGATCACACACTGACATTTTCCCTGGGCTATTTCCTAATGTACCAATCCTTTCTATTCCTCCCAATTGCATCTTGGCTGCACATGAGTATACTATATAGGATGACATAAAGAACATCCTCTACTTATTCCATCTCATAGTTTGTGCAAAAATGGCATTACTAATGGCCTGAGCCCAATGAGCTACCCTTGTTTCTTCTCTTATAAATTGAATTATAGAAAACATCCATGGCTCAAATTGACTGGCATCTACCAGGCCCATTAGTCTACTTAGCAGTGTGATCATTATGTAAATGTCTTCCTTAAAGTCTATCTTGTACAAATGCTTTGGGACCCTAGCAGCTGCCTTTGGTTTCTTATCTTGAGAATACCACCCTTAAAATATCGTACTTTTGCAAAGATGCCCCATTTCCTTTAAAATCAGTTGCATATTTCTCCACATCTATTTCCTTCATTTTATCAGTAATTTTCAAACTGAAGGTTTCAACTATTCCTTCCACTGACAAATATACATAAACAACACCATTGTGTTTCATCTTCTTGGAGTTCATGTCGTATTTCTAAATACACTCAATAACTAAATCCCTCACTTTCATTGCAAGTGGGAACCCAACATCATTGAACAATCCCACATCCATTATATTCTTCATTGACGGAGATGTTCCAGGAGCTCTAATCTTCTATAACAATATGGCAAAGTTGAAATCCCCAATTTTCATGTCAATTGCCCTTTCTCATGTAGAATAAATCTATGAATTATAACCCTTTCTCAAAAATTATTCCTTAAACATTTCTTTCCTCATGTTTCTCTCTTCTCATTTCCCAGTTGTCTTCTCAGTTTTCTTTCTTTTAGATAGCATCCTATTAAGAAACATATTCATTTTATGACCAGATTCATGTTTTCTAGGGTTTTACCATATACTTTTACCCTAAGTGTTTTCTTCACTTTTTTGAATTTTGTATGGCTACCCTACTATGTTTAAGTTTCACAATTCATCACAGTAATTATCTTACTATGATTATTGTATAATTTCCTGTAATTGCATTCTGTTAAGCACAAGTAAGAATTTTAGATACGTACCTAGATTGACAACCATTGATCTTTAAACCCTTGAAAAGAGACTTTATTGTTCAAGATCATTGCAACCATTTTTGAATCGCAATCCACCTTTGTTCGCCCTAGCTCTATGGAATACTCTATAACTAAATTCTAAATGCAATTGTGAAGTTAATGCAATCAAAATTCCTTTTTACTCCTTTGAAATTAGGTATTTCTTGTCGTAGATATGCATTAAATGCTGTAAACAGTATATGCAATTTGATTTTTACTTTATTTTACTGTTCAATGCATATTTTGAATTTTGTATATGTTGCTTTTTTTTGCACTTTTTGCATTTGTATATCTTATACATGCACTTTTACTAATATGCAGAAAAGAGGTGATGATGTCATTACAAACATTTTGAATTAATGACCTTTCTCAATGTTAAGTTTACTTTTGTATCTCATAGCATGTACGAGTTACCTTTATGCATTTGTAATTTTCCCTCTCGTTTGTTTTGTATATTTGTTTGTATATGTTCATGTATATTTTATACAATTGCCAAACATACAAACGGTGACTCCATCGGGTTTACGAAATAAATTGGAATTACCTTCGGATCCAGCTTTGTATATATTTCATTTGTATCACCTTTTGAACATTTAGTTTTTGCAACTCAACATACAAATTTAGAGCTCACTTAAAGTTTATAAAGTCTTAAACTCTCTAATTGCATCTGGTTTTGTATCTTTATACTAGATACATGCACTTATACATACAAATATAGCCCTTCACTTCCACTTTCTAAACTCAATTGAATTTTCTTTCAGGTCTGCATTTGTATTTGTATAAGAAAGTATACTACTAGCAATGTATTAACCATACAAATGAGACAACCACAACTTTATATGTTAATGTTGAACCCTCTTTGACATCCACCAATGTATATTTTGGATTTGCATAAAGGATACATGCATTGTAATATACAAATACAATTTTAGACTTCTACCATTATAAAGAACATCATGTAAAGCTATCGGGTCCAGATTTTGTTTATGCATGTTTTGAACCGTTAAAGATACAAACATAACACAGGATTCAAACACGATGTATATGATAACCCGACAGACCGAAAACACAAAGTATATGAGATACATGAAAATATCAATGCATATGAGATACACTTTGACAAAAATAGTCCTTCATAAAAAATTGCATTAACTCTCGAAATATGCAGAATCTTTAAATCGTTCAAAAGGCAACCCTAGCTGAATTTTAACACAGACTTCATTGATAACAATTGTTTTTCACCAAGCACTATGTAACTTGAATTTTAAGCACCAAGGACATTTTACCAATACCGCCAAGCAGGCATAATCAAACCAACACAAAATCAAAAGCAACAACAGGGGTCCTCATTTTACTAAAGGGTAAAATGGGATGTGTTATGAGCATCACAACAACTAGAAACCAAATAAAACAATCAAATTTGAAGGAATCAAGAAACAAAACAAAATAAATCATAGATTTCCAACTTTCTTATATGCAAGAATGCTATTCAATCACAGAAAAACTTATTCATTAACCCCAAAAGAATCTTCCAAAGGAATTTAAGTGTGTGTGATTAATTTATTACCATTCTTTGAAACAAACTCAGAAAAGAACAACTGTTTGCATTAAACTACATGGATGGATTAGACCTTCTAAGCCAACCTAGATAGAGCCTTACTGCTAGTCAGGCATCCATTGCCCCGACAAGGTTATCGCTATAATCTCCCCAAATAGAGCCCCAGTGCCAGTCAGGCATCCATAGCCCCGGTGAAGTTATTTGGTAGTCCTCATTTACTTTTAGATTTATTTTTTTTATCTCTGGTATTGCAATGAAGCTCATGCTCAATAGGTAATAAAATCCTATTATTGATATGAAGGGTGGAGATTATAGTGTTAGCAAAGGCAAATCTTTAGATTTTTCATTTAATGCAAGTGTCCACTATCTCCTAAACCTACTCCTAGAATCTTAAAGATGTGTATTCATATGATTCCTTAAATGTTTCATTTTGTTGCTGGTGAATAATATCTCTCAAAGGCCAACAAGAAAACTACATCTATAAAAGTTATAACCTATGCATGAATTTCAAATGGTTCCCTTAGTTCCAAAAATTCCATAATTTTCTAAAGTTGTAGCCTACTCTTGTATATCCAAAATCAAAATGAGGATCCCCAACAAATAGAACAACAACAAAAGTGACCAACAACAATAGGAACACACAAACCACACCAAACAAACCAAAACAAACCAAACAACTATACAAGCATGTACAATACTTACAATATGTTACATAGTAAGACTCAACTTAACACTTTAGGCTTGGAAGTAATGTTTAAGGTATTGACCATTAATAGGTAATGGAATATCCTCACTAGTCAAAGTTTTCAACCTAAATGTGTTATCTCCTATAATTTTAGTGATCTGTAATGGACCTACCCACAGCTTATTAAATTTTCCATGATTTCCCTTTTTCTCATGGGCTTTGTCCCAACATAAGACCAAATCTAAGATTCTAAAAGTTTTAACCCTAGCCCTCTTATCAAACCATCTTTTGACCAGTGCTTGATGTTTAGAAAATCTATCTATGGTTTGATTTCCTTTTTCATCTAAGTGTAGCATTTGAACTAGCTTGGCTTCTCTTTGGTCATCAAATCCTAAGTATTCATTAACGAACTTCCAAGTTGGAATTCTCAGGTTAATAGGAAGAATAGGATCTATACCATATACTAAATGGTACATGGCATTACCCGATGTTGTTTTAACCTTTGTTCTATCAATCCACAAAGCATACTTCAATAAAGTATTCCACTCCCTAGGATTTTTGGCAATCAATTTCTTAATGATGTCTAACAAAATTTTATTTGTTGACTCTGCTAACCTATTACCTTATGGATAATAATTTGATGAAAAATTTAACACAATGCCATATTCAAAAGCCCAGTTTGAAAATTTTAAAGAAGAAAATGCAGGGCCATTGTCACATACTAGTGTATAAGGTACTCTGAATCTGGTTATGATATTCTCTTCTAGGAACTTGATGACAACTTTAGTAGTAGATAACTTACAACAAGTAGCCTCTGTCCATCTAGCAGTCACTGTAAGTATGAACTTGTGTCCTGCAAAAGATGGAGGATTGATAACTCCAATAAAATCCAATCCTCATTGTGCACAAGGTCCAGTTTCTATTACAAGTTGCAAAGGATGAGTCATAAATCTTCCTTTATTGGTTGTAATTTGATAGGTATGGAAACACTTGATATGTTCTTCGGTGTCCTTAAACATGGTGGGCCAATAGTATCCTACTCTTAAGATCTTATGTGTTGTGGCTAAGTGAGACCCACGAGCTATCCCATACTTATCATGCAATTCTAACAACACTTTATCAGCTTGATCTATATTTAAACATCTAAAACGTATCCCTTCATGATTCTTTTTTAATAATAAACTTCCCTAAATCATATACTTTTGGGATTTCAACCTTAATGCCCTTCTCTTAGAAGATTTCATATGACTTGAATATTTCTCTGATGTTAAAAATGTAGTAAGCTCATCATACCATTCGCTTGTAATACCTGTATTCACCACATACAATTGGCTAACAATCTTGGGCTCTGTGTTGGCTATAGTCTGCACTAAATCTTGAACCCTGACCAATTTCATTGGAATGATTTCCAGATCAAATTCCTATAGCACTATTATCCACTTTGCTCTTTTATCTCTTGGTTTGTTTTGCATCATCAGCATCTTCACTGTAGCATCAGGCACAATAGCTTTGACTTGACTTCTCAGAATGTAATGCCTAAACATTTTTACTGCCTTTACTAAGGCAAAAGCTTGTCTTTTAGTATCCAAGTACTTCAAATCTACATCCTTAAGGGGAGAACTCATAAATGCTATTGGCCTCTCTTCATTTTCATCACCCTTTTGTGTCAAGGCTGTTGCACAGGAATATTTAGATGCAAAAGAATGGTTTAGTATAATCTGGGCTAGTCAATACTGGAGCATTGCTGATAGCTTCTTTTATGTCTTTGAAAGCTAATCTGGCCACTAGTGTCCACTATATATTAGCATCCTTCTTCAGCATAGCATTTAGAGGTTGTACTATCTCAACAAAGCCAATGATGAATTTCCTCACGAAGTTTATCCTGCCAAAAAATGATTTCAATTCCTTTTTGCTAGCAGGCAATTGCAACTTACTGATCCCTTCCACTTTGTCTAGATCTATGGAAATCCCATTCTCAGAAATGATATGTCCCAGTAACTTACCTTCGATCACCTCGAAGACACGTTTCTTTGGGTTCAAGGATATACCATATTTTTTGTATCTCGCAGTGCTTTCCTCAAATCCTCTACATGAGTAGACCTGTCTTTAGAGAAAACTATCAAATCATCAATATAGATTACTATGCATTTTCCTACAAGTCCATGAAAAGTAATATCCATGGCTCTTTGAAATGTAGACCCAGCATTTATTAAACCAAATGGCATCCTTCTATAAGCATAGTTACCCCATTTACAAGTAAACGTGGTTTTCAACTATCCTCTTTATCCACTAAGACCTGATTGTAACCAGAGAATCCATCCAAGAAGTATATCATTTTGGCACCATTAACTATCTATAGGACCTCATCCAAGGGTGGTAAAGGATAATTATCCTTTTTTGATGCTTTATTAAGGTTTCTAAAATCTACACAAAGTCTAATATCTCCATTCTTTTTTCTTACAGGAACTAAATTGGCTACCCAAGTGGAATGCCTCACAGGAAAGATTATCCTTGTAGATAACAATTTCTTGACCTCTTAAAAAATCAAGGGTTCTAATATGGCATTCAATGGTTTTTGTTTTTGCCTAAATGGTTTTACTCCCGGTCTTAGGGGAATCACATGAATTATGATAGATGCATCATAAGTTTTAAGATCTTCATATGTCCTTGCAATGACATGTTTATAAGCTTTTAGCACAACAATTATATCATTTCCTAACTTAGTAGAACAAGTCTTCCTAATTAACATATTTTAAGAGTCTTTACAGGTACCTAGGTTGAATGGATCACACTTACCTCCTATTTTAGGAAGGTCTCTCTACCTAACAACCCCATCAAAATAAAAAATCCTTTCTAGCTCAATTACCCCCTTTGGTAATAAATTACTTTTCAAGTCAACAATATCTTCCTCATCCCCAGATATTTCTGGTCTGTCCTATTCATCAATTATTTGGCCTTCAAAGACATCATGATTTGTTATAAAATCTAGGATATGTTGGTCACACTTGAATACCTGAAAGTATGAACACGAGTCCTAAAGTTTTACACACTCCTAATGGCATGACATTAGCAGAGGCTCCAGAGTCTACCATCCAATTATGCAGGTTTTTCCTAAAGATTCTTAAGGTCAACAGGAAAGGAGGATACTCCTTCTTTTCTGTATATAAAACTGTTGGATCTAGGACATACAACTGAGAGGGGGGGGGTGAATCAGTTGTATAGAACTTCTTCTAATTCAAACACTTAATTCTCTGTTGTTAGTTAGCAGCATATCAAATAATCATTCATGGAAGCACAATACTTAAACACAAGAGCAGATAAGCATCAACACATTGAACACCAAGATTTTGACGTGGAAAACCCGGTTAAGGGAAAAACCACGGGGTGATTAACCCAAGAATTATTCTCTGTTAGAAGAATAAGGAAAAATGAATGGCACATGCCAATAAGGGCTCACTGCCCGAGCACACTACTCACAAAGAGGCCCACTGCCTACAAGGAGACACACTGTCTACAAAGTGATAAAAATCACAGTCGTGAACTGGAGAATGACATCTCTACCATGTCCGGATCAATTCCAATTAAGCCCAACAATCTCTGCTCTGCCTTTCGCACCTTTCTTCCTATATCATACTCATCCACATACCACACACACTGAAATGAATTCACAAATCATTATTTATACAAGACATCGACTTAGGAACAAGCATCTAAGTCGGCAAACAACCATAGGAGTATCCGCAAGATGGATAACACATCCGGTCGGCCATCACAAGAACATTCGCAGGATGAACAACTCATCCGGTCGGCTAAACAGAGCAATAACTTCATCCGGAAGAATAACTTCAATTCCGGGCTCTACCATCAATGCGGACCAACAACACAACCTAAACATGATCCAAGAACCTTCACAAGCCTGTCTGAATGTCTGGATACATCCGCACTTCCTCTGCTTACTGGGATCTCTTGTCTTCCTCATCCGGAACTTCAAGAACACAGTCTGTCGCTAATGTCATAATGCAAGAGGTACTTCTGGACCTCGAAATCATACACAAATCAGGATGATACATCACAAGGACATCTCAAACACTCCTTCCAATCCGCAGATTATGATAATACAATTCCGGACCTCACCGGACCTTTTTGTGATCCTCTGTCACCTCCGGATACTTGCCGGACCCGGTTCTATACCGGCAGCCATAACTCCTTCAGATCTTCATGCGGACCTCTGAAATCTTAACTGTAGCATCTCAAGACTCATATCTACTAACCCTTTAATCCGCATCCTCCGGTTCTCATCCTATACAGTATATTTACCTTCTTCTTATCACTGTTCTTCACTGTTCCTGACTGAGGCTAATTTTCTCAATATCCTCAGCACAAAGCTCATCAAATCCTTCTTGTCAGTGCAGTATGAGTATGTTGACATCAATGACAACACTGGCTCACCTCATACTTGCCAACAATCTCCCCCTTTGTCATTGATGGCAACATATGATGTGAAAAACCATCAAGACAAGAACTTCTCTTTTCTGTCACAGCTCCCCCTATCAACAACAACTCTTCACATGTCTTCCTTTGCTGCTCCCCCTTTGATCATCAACCACTTGTTTTTCACATGTCTTCTCTCCCCCTTTGACATCAATGGCAAAGGGCTCATACTTGCAATTCTCATGCATCAGAATCATACCAGCTGCTCCCCCTTAGTTGCAGCTCCCCATTAGTCTGGATCACAAGATATGACTGTGATAGCCACCGGACTGATGCACATCAGTGCATCTTAGTTCATCACCGGAGGGGCCATGACCCCTAACTTTTCCCGGAGATATTCAAAAGAGTCTTTGGGAAGAGGTTTTGTAAAGATATCTGCAATCTGATCCTTGGAGGGAACATACTCCAATCTGACTTCTTCCTTGTTTACTTGTTCTCTTAAAAAGTGAAATTTGATAGATATGTGCTTAGTCTTAGAATGCAATACCGGATTCTTGGAAATATTAATTGCACTTGAATTATCACAGAAAATTGTGATAGGCTCCTCATATTCAACTTTGATGTCTCTTAGCATCTGCTTCATCCATAAGATTTGAGTACAACTACCTGCTGCTGCAATGTATTCTGCTTCAGTTGTAGACAGAGATATTGCATCTTGTTTCTTGCTTAGCCAAGAAACCAATCTCTTCCCCAAAAAGAATGCTCCACCACTAGTGCTCTTCCGGTCATCCACATCTCCTGCCCAATCTGCATCTGTGTAAGCATGAAGAGAGAAATCCGGATCTCTAGGATACCATAGACCATACTCAACTGTCCCTTTCAAGTATCTAAAAATTCTTTTGATTGCCATAACATGAGATTCTCTAGGATCAGCCTGGAATCTTGCCACAAGACCAACAGCTTGCATTATATCTGGTCTAGTTTGAGTGAGATACAACAATCCACCAATCATTGATCTATACTTTGTCTGATCTGCCTTTGGAGAATCATCATCTTTGCTTAACTTACATCCGGTTGCCATAGGAGTGTTCATAGGCTTTGAGTCTTCCATACCAAATTTTTTTAACAATTCTTTCACATATTTGGTCTGAGAGATGAAGATCCCTTCTTTTGTTTGAGTAATTTGCAGACCCAAGAAGAAATTCATTTCACCAAGCATAGACATTTCAAACTCACTTTTCATCTAATTTGCAAAAGTTTTACACATACTATCTCTTCCTCCAAAAATGATATCATCCACAAACACTTCAACAATCAGAATGTTTTCATGATCAATTTTGAAATATAAGTTGCTGTCAGCAGTACCTTTGTTGAATCCAATCTGCACAAGATGCTTATCCAACCTTTCATACCATGCTCTTGGGGCTTGCTTCAATCCATACAAAGCTTTCTTCAACTTGCAGACTCTTGATTCTTGTCGGACCACATAGATCAGTATGTACTAATTCCAACAATCCGGTAGAAGACTGATCTTTGCTTTTAAAAGAGACTCTGCTTTGTTTGCCTAACTGACATTCTTTACACACACTGTTTGTAGGTTTTATCAACTTTGGAAGATCTCTCACAGCCTGAGTATTGCTTATTTTGATGATGTTATCAAAATTTACATGACACATTCTTCTATGCCATAACCAACTCTGATCAATTTGAACAAACAAACAACTTTTATTTGAACCAACCAGATGAAAGATGTTACCTCTTGTCTGAGTACCGGATGCAATTTCAGTTCCGGAGCTTGTAAAGATTCTGCATTTTCCATTCTTGAACCGGAGATCATAGCCTTTGTCCACTAACTGACCAACACTGAGAAGATTGTGCTTCAATCCTTCAACATACAGTACATTTCCTGTTTTGCTCTTACCATCAAAGGAAATAGTTCCCCTACCTCTGATTCTGCCAGCAGAATTGTCACCAAACTTTACCATTCCTCCTTCATATCTTTCCAAGTCTAAGAACTTATTCTTGTCACCAGTCATATGGTGAGAACATCCACTGTCAATAACCCAATCATCCTTTTCTTCCACTTGAGCAGCCAAGGCTTTTTCAACAACTTTGTGATTGACAGATTCAGAGAGCAAGGAATCTTCTTCCTTGATGGCTATAAACACCCGCTCATTTCCGGATTTGCTTCCTGGATCTGATTCATCATCTGTTACTCCTTCATTGTCATCTTCTTCATGAACATAATAGCAATTCTTTTGAAACCTTTGTCTGTGAGTATTAGATCTTGCAGATCTCTCCGGACATCTTGAGGCAAAATGACCAATCTTATTGCAGTTGAAACACTTAAAGGGTAGTTTTCCTTCATACTTACCGGATCCTCTTGGCAGTCTCTTTGCAATGAGGGCTTCAAGTTGAGCTGTTTCTGCTTCTTCTTCTTCCATGTCTCTTCTTGCTTGATCATACCATGACAATTTCCTTGATGAGTTTTCACCCGGATCAAATCTCTGTTTGCCTTTCACATAGGCACTGGCTTTAAAAGCAGATTCAGTCTTGGGTGGATCATCTCCAAACTCGGTCATTTCAAATGCAGCTAGTTTGCCAGCCAGTTGTTCTCTTGTGACAGTTGTGTGGGCTCTGAATTCATCAATGGCAGCAACTTTGATTTTGTAGGCAGCAGGAAGGGATCTTAGGATTTTGCAGACAATCTCATTTTCATCTAGAGTTCCACCAGCATTTCTGATTCCACATACCAGCTCATTTACTCTTGGCATAAAGGTAGTAATGTTTTCATCATCTCTCATTTTCAATCTTTCAAATTTCCCTTTCAGACTTTGCAACCTTGCACTTTTGACAAACTCATCTCCTTCATACAGAAGTTCCAGTTTAGTTAGGATCTCATATGCAGTTGGTAGGTCAATGACATTCGAGAGATCTGAGTCATTTAATGCGCTTAGAAGAGCTTCCTTGGTCCGCAGATTGTTTTCAGCTTCTGTGGTTTCATCTGGAGTTGTCGGACCACCTTGTGGGGGTATATATGGTTTTGAAATCATAGCCAAGTATGCTTTTCCCATACATTCCAAATGACACTTCATGCGACCTTTCCAGAGAGTGAAGTTGGTTCCATCGAACTTCGGACTATCCTTCTTGTATGACGACATCCTGGATCACCTCAAGCGGTTAAGCTCCTATCAGAGGAACTTAGCTCTGATACCAATTGTTGGATCTAGGACATACAACTGAGAGGGGGGGGGTGAATCAGTTGTATAGAACTTCTTCTAATTCAAACACTTAATTCTCTGTTGTTAGTTAGCAGCATATCAAATAATCATTCATGGAAGCACAATACATAAACACAAGAGCAGATAAGCATCAACACATTGAACACCAAGATTTTGACGTGGAAAACCCGGTTAAGGGAAAAACCACGGGGTGATTAACCCAAGAATTATTCTCTGTTAGAAGAATAAGGAAAAATGAATGGCACATGCCAATAAGGGCTCACTGCTCGAGCACACTGCTCACAAAGAGGCCCACTGCCTACAAGGAGACACACTGTCTACAAAGTGATAAAAATCACAGTCGTGAACTGGAGAATGACATCTCTACCATGTCCGGATCAGTTCCAATTAAGCCCAACAATCTCTGCTCTGCCTTTCGCACCTTTCTTCCTATATCATACTCATCCACATACCACACACACTGAAATGAATTCACAAATCATTATTTATACAAGACATCGACTTAGGAACAAGCATCTAAGTCGGCAAACAACCATAGGAGTATCCGCAAGATGGATAACACATCCGGTCGGCCATCACAAGAACATTCGCAGGATGAACAACTCATCCGGTCGGCTAAACAGAGCAATAACTTCATCCGGAAGAATAACTTCAATTCCGGGCTCTACCATCAATGCGGACCAACAACACAACCTAAACATGATCCAAGAACCTTCACAAGCCTGTCTGAATGTCCGGATACATCCGCACTTCCTCTGCTTACTGGGATCTCTTGTCTTCCTCATCCGGAACTTCAAGAACACAGTCTGTCGCTAATGTCATAATGCAAGAGGTACTTCCGGACCTCGAAATCATACACAAATCAGGATGATACATCACAAGGACATCTCAAACACTCCTTCCAATCCGTAGATTATGATAATACAATTCCGGACCTCACCGGACCTTTTTGTGATCCTCTGTCACCTCCGGATACTTGCCGGACCCGGTTCTATACCGGCAGCCATAACTCCTTCAGATCTTCATGCGGACCTCTGAAATCTTAACTGTAGCATCTCAAGACTCATATCTACTAACCCTTTAATCTGCATCCTCCGGTTCTCATCCTATACAGTATATTTACCTTCTTCTTATCACTGTTCTTCACTGTTCCTGACTGAGGCTAATTTTCTCAATATCCTCAGCACAAAGCTCATCAAATCCTTCTTGTCAGTGCAGTATGAGTATGTTGACATCAATGACAACACTGGCTCACCTCATACTTGCCAACAAAAACTACATTAGTATTTGCAGGATGCTCAATACTTTTGTTCTTATCCTTAATTTGTATGTCTTTACTATGAACATTTGGACCTATTAAGTTTTCCTTAGAACCTGATTCATCTAAGGACTTCATGAAAGTAGTTCTAACTCCTAGACTTCTCAACAATTCATACAAAGGAACATTTACTTTTATTTTCCTAATCTCCTCAGATAAATAACCCATCAATTTAGTAGCATCATTAGGTTATGATTTACTTACCTAGACCTTCTGTGACACTAAATTACCAGCACCCTAATGATTTGCCTTTCGAGGTAAAGGATTGTTACTTGAATGTACATTCGGCGATGTATTGAAATTGTTTGGAGGTGTGGAAGTACTGAAAGGACCTCCAAGCTTGTTGTTACTTCTCAAGTTATACGTGCGATTCCCTTGAGAGTGTTGAAATACTTGGACCTCATCTGCTTCAACTTGCACCTCATTCTTAGTTTCAAAGGGGAATTGAAAAGTTCCTAACACCAAAGCTGACTTAGGATACAAATTTTCTTGATAGTATGATCCATCTTCTTCAATTTGATCCTCTTCTCCTTTCGATGAGAACATGAAACTTTCCAAAACCATTACTGACTCATGACTTGATGGTACTATTTCATTTCCTCTAGGAACAAGGAATTCTGATGTACGGATTTGCACTTCTACTTTGAAAATACTTGCTACTAAGTGAAATTGTGGGCAATCTAACTCAACATGAGAACTTGTGTTGTGGATCCTACACCAATTATTAAGAGCCACCTTTGCTACTTGCACTTTGGTAGGCTGTTTGGATTCCTAATTGTCTGGATTCTCAAAAGGAGAGGCCAGAGTACCATTATTTGGCCTTATATGCCAAACTATAGGAGGCCTAGGTTGATTTGAATTTCTATTATCATTTCCATAAGCTTTGTTATCTCCATTATGGCTTCTATTCTGTAGCCCTTGTCCATGGTTCTGATGATTGTTATTTTGATGATTCTGGCCATAGAAACTATGATTTCTCATCTGAGTCACTTTTGTAGTTAATCTTCTTAAGTGAGCAGTGATTTCCTTTAATTCATCTCTATCCTCCTGTACTTTGGCTACATAAGTATCTTGTGGAGCTTGAAAGAATGATTGTCCATTGAACTTGTCATCATTAGCAACATTACATGTATATGGAACCATAGCGCAGGTAGGAACTAGATTATACACTAGAGTATGATGCATTATTGCATCATTCAACTACTGCATTTGATTAGGAATTACAACATTTCCAAGGCTCACTAAAGGTCCATGGCTTGTTTATAGCCTGATTTATTTTCACAGCTTCTTTATATGCTTCAAACAGATTTGTCACTATAGGTACCTGTCTCTTAACAAACATCATAGTTAATGGATCCAGAGTAGCATAATACATTTGTAACATTGCAACATCAGCTACAATATAAGGAGCTACTAATCTGGAATAGGCCTTTTGAAAAGGATCATTAAATGTAGTTGTGAATTCTCCACTTCCGTTAATATTTGCTAATCTATGATATAAGGATGTTGGATCTATTGGAACCCTAAACCTGGATAGGAATGTTTCTTCCATAATTTGCAAACTTGTGAGTGATTATTAGGTAAATTAACATACCATGCATAAGATTGTTCAAATAAAGTGAAATGAAACAAATTGCATATCACATCTTCACATGCTAACCTTGCCCTAAAGCAACTCTCTTTGAAGATCCTTATGTGATCTTCAGCATCCTGATGTATTTGATATTTCAGACATATCTTGTCTGGATTCTTTGGCATGCCATGATATGCAGCAAAGTGTATAGGTGATTCTACATTGAAGAATGCCATGATAGGACCTCTAGGTGGAACTAAGCCAAAGTTTAGTTGATTTTGAGGATTTAAACCAAAATTCAGTGGTCTAAATGTGGAAACATTTAGACTTACCACATTAGGTTGAACCAAAGGTGAACTTGGACTTGAATCAGTATGTGATTAACTCCCTAACTAAAAAATTCTAGGACGTAAGATTAAGGGATTATTTATACCTTTACCTCATTTTCCAGGTAATTGTACAAAAATATCCTTTGGATTTAACCTGGACCTAGTTGTTCGATCAGTCATGTTAGCTAGTTTGCAAAAAGATTGCTTTAAATCCTATCGGGCCTTCCTTCTAGTGCCAAAAACTATTGATGGGGATGTTATACACACAAAACATGAGATAAAATTCACTATGAACTTCGTCTATCTTGAAAGATATGGAGAATTATCAAATAATAATTCATAATCCCAAGGCTTCGTTAGTCAGGTCATGACTGTGTCAAATTACTCAAGGTTCAATGTGAAGCTATTTAATAAGGGGCCTTACATGATTTAATTGCTATTTGTTGGCTATTACTACTCAATCTTTGTAAATATTTCCAAATTACTCTCAAAGTGTTGATCCTTTGCATCTATTTATAACTTTACTGTCAATCTTTGCATGAATTTTAAGGAAACATGCTTTCTATCTCAAATTCAAGGAAATTTATCAAAGATCTTTATAATTCACATGTATTTATTAGAGTCTTTAACAATTTCCTTTAGATTACTTTGTGTTAGCTACTTATTTAAACTATTGGTAAAAGAAAGATAAAAGCTAGGGTTAGAAACATGATCAGGACAAAACATAATGCTCTATTACTCACATGGATAAGTTTGATTATCCTAGACAATTAAAAAGTAGATAAACTCTTATATGCTAATCCAGATCATTTTCACAAATTCACATACAAAATTGCAATCTTTAAAGGAAATATATCAGAAACACATGAATCAAATAACACTCTAGAATAAACACAAAAATTTGATGTTTACATTCACTGATATACTAGCCATTTCAAATTTATAATGTTTCATGACTTCAAATCTTTTGAATGTATCAACAATTTTATCAAAAGTTACAGATGTTTTTACAAATATAGAAAGGAAACATGATGTTCCACATAATCCTTCCTACAAACACAGGCAAATTCCTTCTCAAACTAACTATGCTCAAAGTACTCTTCCTAGTCACTTGTCTTGCAAATGGTCTGGTGTGTTTTTCTATGTAAGTCGTGTGTACTAAAATAATGTAGAAAAGATCCTTATATAGATCTAGATCCTTTGCTATGGATACGAAATACCATCAAGGGTCCATATTCAAATACAATATCAACGGTAGAGAAAGACTTGCCAACTATGCACCAGCTGGCACATGGGAATATCCTTGGAATATTCTCTTTGCCAGTAGTCACTCCAAAATATCTTGAAAGAATATTCTCTTGAACACAAAGATGTCTTTGGAATCTTTTTGAAATATTACAATGTCTTCTATGGTTGACCTTCTATCTTTAACTTTTCTGCAGGTACAAAACAATAACATAAAGAATGAAACAATCAATGAATAAGTATATCAATCACTATCTCGAGTATCCTCCACTTGTTGATCTCCTTCTTTCTGTCTCATATAGTTTGTATATCTCTCAGTCAGGGATGTTATGGGTGCATGTATTATCTTTTGAGATGCCTCCCATGTATATTTCTGCATCTCAACACTTTTCTTTAATACTTGTGCCCTACCTTCCATATCTTCTCTTCTTTTTTGATACTTCTTAATTTTAGCGCTCAACTCCATTACATCCCAACTCAAATTGCTAACAGGGTCTTCAATGCAAGGCTGAAATATATCCTTAAACTCCTTACTTGTCATGGACATATCATATACTTGGGCCTTAGAGTAAGGATGCCCCACCAAAATGTTGTACCATCTTTACATGTTTATCTAACATGTCCTCAATAGTTCTTTCCAACTATTACACAATAAGAATGCAAGCTCTGAGTATACCTTCCTCAAATTTCAATTCCATTCTCCATCGAGGAACATGAAAGGCCACTTTTAGGGTTAGGACCCCTTCGTTAACCAATGATTCCATATGCTCCTCCATGGCACTTAGTTTATTCGGTTCATATTTATTCCGCTTTATCCTTGACTGACATTTTTGTAGAATATTAGCACAGTTATTCTTCTCAGTAAGAGTGGTATCCCAGTTGCTAATTGTAATATTTATTACCTCTTCCCCTTTCTGAATAAATATCTTTACCAATTCTTTAAACATGTTTTCTTCATGTCTTTTATTTTAAATATCACTTATTTGATCTTTGGATAAAATTGTCAATTCTGAAGGTAATTTAGGTAAACTTTGTCTAGGATCTATCATTCCTTGGATAAATTGTTGCAATTGGGCAATGTGCCCCTTCAACTTTACTATTTTCTGCTTATCTTTCCTCATCTTAGTGATAGTTAGTTTTGTCATATCTTGCAACTCTTCAATATGTTGCTCCCT
Organism: Cunninghamia lanceolata; assembly: GCA_027924645.1. Classification (NCBI taxonomy): domain Eukaryota; kingdom Viridiplantae; phylum Streptophyta; class Pinopsida; order Cupressales; family Cupressaceae; genus Cunninghamia; species Cunninghamia lanceolata. Next base: position 3,669,809 of record BSBN01000332.1, read on the forward strand.
ATTTACATGTCTAAGATTCATACTTATAACATTATATTCCTCCATGCTTATTTCACCTTTTTCTTTGTTATCTTGTTGAACTTCCATTTGCATAGTTATTGCACCAGAAGGATCCCTTTTTATTGCCAACATAATTCTTGCTTTCCTTCTACCTCTCTTGGCAGCCTCATTAGCTAATAGGCTTTTAATATAAATAGGTACCAGCTGCACTGCTAACTCTTGGTGCACCTCAGCCCCAATCCAAGATGGCACTACCATGCTTGTATCTATAGCCCTATCATTCATCACCTCATCTTGAGGCCCCTCTATTATTACCTCTTCTTGTTCATGTTCTTCATGTTCTTGGCGATGTTTCTATTGTTGATCATGTTGTTGTTGTGGAGGTTGTTGTTCTTCTCCCTTAGGCAATTTGAGACTAGGAACCTCATGTGATGCATCCTTTCCCTCCTAACTCTTATTTTCTTATTCCTCCATGCTAACTATAGGAACATTTTCTGAACTGGTATATTTTCCCCTTGAGAAACTAGTGCATTACTAATATCTTCACTCTCTTTCTCCTCTGCCCAATATTTCAGAATCTCCTTCGCAGCTTCTTTTACTTCTTCCATGATGTTTTTAGGCACTAAATTATCAAATGGGTCAACCATTTTTGTATCCTCTGTTGATTGTGTGGAAACCTGCTACGCCTTTAATATTGGTGTACATAGGGTAATGAATAGTCAGCTTGTGGCTATCTTAACTCCTAATTAAGTCATGTTATCATTATTATAGTATTATTTAGTTAGATAGGTTGGACTAGGTCTTATATAGGGGTGTGTCTATTCATCCTAAGCATAATTAGCTATATATAAGAGGATGTGAGTCTTATTTCATCATCATATTGTGAAGGTGTTCTCATTGGAGATATTTGGAGGTTGCCCCCTCGAAGTGGCATGTTATTCTTAGTTATTATCAAGTATTTGCAGAATATTTCATATCATCTCCTTCCATTGTGCAAGTTATTTTATTACAAGTGGTATTAGAGCATGATCTTGGCACAGTAAAGGCAAGGTTTTTTCTCAATATTGGAGGTGATTTTGGGAAGAGCATATCTTTCCAATATTAGTGAATTTTTTTCTAATTTTTAAAGGGTGTTTGAAGAACATATTAAAGAAGCTACAGTCCATAGTTTAGAGGAATTGCAGTAGAATTGAAAGAATTATTATAGAATAATGATTTCTACACAATTTATTTGGGATCTACATATCTCTCACATCCTACCAAATTGGAGCCTAATTTTTATTGGGTTTTTGAAGACATAATAGAGGAGACTATAGTCCAAAAATTAGATAAATTAAAGTAAAACTAAGTGAGTTATTACAAAATTAGGGTTTCCAACAAATTCGCTCTCAAGGCTGCAAATTTGCTAATTTTTTTGAGTTTTTTTTGGGTAAGTGGTATCTTGGCTCTAGTAAGTTATAGTAAAAATTTTAGAGAATTTGCATCTCATTTGTGTGATTTATTTAAAAAATACTAGTTTCCATCATGACGAGGCCTACAACAAGAGGCAAAAAGAATGTTGTCACATCGGGGAAATCCTCTACAAAGCATGGGGAAACAATAGAGGATAGTAATCCCAATGAGGAAATAAGTAAGGTCAAGGAAGTTGTGTCCTCAATTAAGAGGGATATGTGTGACCTAAGAGGAGATATATCAGATATACGAAGCATGCTAAGCGCCTATGTGAATGAACCAAGAAAGGAGTTCTCAAGCAACCAAGGTGAAACCTTCAAGTCGGCTAATACTGACACAAATTTTAATACTCCTATGGGATTTAAGAATTTGTTTCCAAAGATGGATATGCATAAGTTTGATGGCAAGGATCCTCTAACATGGAAAAACCAAATAGAGAATTTTTTTGAAGTACATCAAATCCCATATGTGAAAGGAAGCAAGGTGTGCAGAAATTGCTTCCTACACTAATCTAATGAGGAGAGATAAGTGCAAATTCTTTTTAACCTTTACAATTATAGTGTTATTAACCCAACAACAGAGATATTGCAGCAATACACAACACAAGAATGTAAGACAGAAGAAGAGAGATATAACATATAATGTGGGGAAAACCCTTATGGGTGAAAAATCCCACACTCTGAAACTTGCACAATGTATTATCTAAACAACAAGGTTTACAACATACTTACAATGCAAGTCTTTATAGGAGTCTTCAACACTTGTATCTAGAGACAATCTAATAGCATAACAGTACCTGTCAATCACATAATACATCTCCTCTCAAAACACCTTCTTAAATAGAAGTTTACAAGGCAAAAATGAGCTTTCCTTGATATGGGAGTCCAACATGGCCTCATGGCTCAAAACCCACACCTAAGGACATTTGTCCAACATTGCAGCATGGTTCTGACACTTGTCATATCACCCCATCCCAATATGGTCACCTATTCCCAAGTTGGGTAATGACAGATGCTCTTACGACTCTTACGGTTGTCATAAAATCTGTCATAATTGTCATATCTTACAGCTGTAAGAGAATCTACCATACATTAACTAAAAATAGCATATTCTCTTACAACATGTCATAACTCTCCTTGGGGCACTCAAAGATTCCTTCTTCCAAGATGCCTTGTGACACATGTCTTCATCTGTCATAGTATCTTCTATTTCTGACTCTTACACGTCATAGATTATGTCATAGGAATCTGTCATAACCGTTTCAGTCAAGATTCACTTACACACTAGTCAAAGTGCTGACACATGGCAAAATACCTCTACCACTAAGTGGGATGCCTATCTCCTCATGTGAGGACAAAATTACATTTGGTCACCTTCCACGTAGGATGACACATCACCGTGCCAACTCCCACAAGATGACAAAACAAGATTTGCATCTTGATTACACAATAGGCAATAAATAAATATATTACAAAAAATAAATGCAAGGAATTACCAAGGTTGAGACACCTTAATTCCCAACAATATGGACAAAAGGTCACAATGGTTTCCCTATATCTAGAACCAGATCAATTCAATGGGTATCGTTGGCTTTGTACTCATCAGAGGAAAAAGGGTCTCACCATGTCATGGTCAATTTTTACAAAGGAACTCCCAGCACAATATAGAAATAGTATGATAGACAACTTCTTTAGACAACTTGCTAAACTTCAACAAACAGGATCAGTTAAGGATTATATTCAGAAATTCCAAAATCAATCCTTAAGAGTGGATACAATTATAGAGGAGAAATTGAATGATTTATTCTTGGGTGGTCTCAAGGATTGCATTCAACATGAGGTACGCATGTTTAGTCCTAGCTCGGTAAATGAGTCTTTTATCTTGGCACACAGGGTAGAGGAGAAGTATTTGATTCCTAAGAGGCAAGGGGCTAATGTGACAAGAGAGAGGATATTCAACACCTTCTCTTCCTCAACCTACTAGGTTGACTCCACAACAAATTGAGGAGAAAAGGGCAAAAGGGTTGTGTTTCAATTGTGATAGAAAATATAGTCGAGGACATACATGTCGTGAAAAGAAATTGTTCTATATTGAAGATCTAAGTGAGGAAGAAGAGGAGGAACCCATATTAGATGAGGATAGGGACTCAAGTGAGGAATCACGTGATTCTCAACCAATCATTTATTGTCATGCACTCTCAGGTTTTAGTGTGTCACAAACTCTCAAGGTAGTGGGTTTCTTAAAGAAGTAGAAAGTAACAGTATTGATTGACTTAGCTAGTACTTGTAATTTCATCAAAAAAAAGTTGGTAACTCATCTAAATTGTTTTATATATCTATCCCCAGAGTTTCAGGTTTTCATTACAGATGGTGGTACAATTAGTTGTTTGTGGAAGTGTCATAGCATTAAACTATCCATGGGAGATTATCAACTTGATAACCCAATGTATGCGATATCCATGGGTGCAATAGATATTGTTTTGGGAGTACAATGGCTTATTACATTGGGAACAATTGAGATGAACTTCCAAGAACTATTCATGAGATTTCAATCAGAAGGAAAGGTAGTGGAGCTAAGGGGGTTGAAGGCAAAATACCCATAGATGGTAAGCTCTCATCAAATGCAAAAGTTGATTAAGAAAGGAGTGGATGGATTTGTGTCCTAGCTATGCTCATTAGAAGTCTCTCAATCTAATGCTCATACTCATCTAGATTTACAAGCAATAATTAATCGTCACTCAGTGATTCTTGGAGATATGCCTAAAGGACTTCCTCCTAAAAGGGATCATGATCATGCCATACAACTAGTTCCAAGGAGCCAACCACCAAACATTAGGCCTTATAGGTACCCACACATACAAAAAAGTGAGATAGAAAAAACTGTTGAGGAGGTGCTAGAGGCAGGAATTATCAGGCATAGCTAAAGTGCTTACTCCTCGTCTATGCTGATGGTGTGTAAGAAGGATGAAACTTGGTGCATGTGTCCAGATTATAGAGTTCTCAACATGTACACCATTAAAGATAAGTTTCCTATTCCAATCATTGATGATTTGCTAGATGAATTGAATAGAGCTATGTATTTTACCAAGTTAGATCTTAGATCTGGTTATCACCAAATTCGGATTAAGGAGGAAGATATTTGTAAGATAGCATTTTGAACTCATGAGGATCATTATGAATTTTTGGTGATGCCAATTGGTCTTACCAATGCACCATCTACATTCCAAAGTTTGATGAATTCCATTTTTAAGAAGTTCTTGAGAAAGTTTGTGTTATTGTTCTTTGATGATATATTGATTTATAGTAAGACTCATGAAGAACATTTGTAATATGTAGATCAAGCATTACAATTACTCAAAGATCATCAACTCTACCTAAGCCATCCAAGTGTGCATTTGGTCTTAAGGAGGTGGAGTATTTGGGACACATAGTTTCACATGAAGGAGTAAAGGTGGACCCTAACAAAATTAAGGCTATCATGGAATGACCTATTCCAAAAATAATTAAGAAACTGAGGGGTTTCTTGGGATTGAAAGGGTACTATAGACGATTTGTGAAGAATTATGGTCGTATAGCAGCACCCCTCACCACTCTATTGAAGAAGGATTTTTTTCATTGGAATGAGTCTGCTAATGCAACATTTGAGCAATTGAAGGAGGCAATGTGTACAACTCCAGTGCTTGCCACTCCGGACTTCACCAATGAATTCATTGTAGAATGTGATGCTTCTGGAAATGGGATAGAAGTAGTTCTCATGCAAGAAGGTTGACCAATTTCTTTTGAGAGTTGTCAATTAAAGGGTAAGAATCAACTCAAACCTATTTTTGAGAGGGAAATGCTAGTGATCTTTCACACAGTTAAACAATGAAGGCCTTATCTAATGGGTCAACACTTCAACACTAAGACAGATCATGATAGCCTAAAATATTTTTTGGAACAAAGATTATCCTCTAAAGAGCAACAAAAATGGGTCACTAAGATGTTGGGATATGACTTTGAGACTGTATATAAGAAAGGGAAGGAAAATATTCTGGTTGATGCACTTTCTAGGAAGGATGAGAAAGATGAAGCCTTATTGTGTGCCCTTTCAATATTACAAGCAAATTGGGTGGAAAAAGCCAAAGCAGAGTGGAAAAATGATGTTGTGATAAGTAATCTCATCCAACAATTAAAAAGTGATCCTAGTAGTTCAGATAAGTTTTATTTGAAGGGGGATATTCTTTGGTATAAAGAGTGCTTGTATCTCTACAAGAATTCCACTCTTAAACACAAGATTCTCATAGATCTACATGTGTCCCCAATTGGTGGTCATTCAAGATTTTTGAAGACATATCATCGGGTCAAGTAAGATTTTTTTTAGGAAGGGCTAAAAGGTGATGTTCAAAAATTTGTGGCTGAATGTTTGGTTTGTCAAAGAAATAAGGGGGAGACAATTAAGACACCAGGTCTCTTGCAGCCCTTATCTATTCCTAGCCAGCGTTGGGAAGAGGTATCCATGGACTTCATCACAGGGCTTCCCAAATCTAAAGGTCATAATGGCATCATGGTAGTAGTTGATCGCCTCACTAAATATGCATATTTCATTGCATTAACACATCCTTTTACAGCAAGTGTAGTGGCAAAAGTTTTTTTGGAGAACATCCAAAAGCTATAAAAGGAAGCTAGGTGTGTAGAAATCACTTCCTACACTAATCTAATGAGGAGAGGAGAGTGAAAATTTAATTTTATCCTTGCTATTACAACAATGTTCAACCACTAACAGATATATTACAACAAACACATAAACAAGAAAGTGAGACAGAAGAAGAGAGACACAAGATATATGTGGGGAAAACCCTTATTAGGTGAAAATCCCCACACTCTAAAACATGCACAATGTATTATCAAAACTGAAATAGTTTACAATACACTTGCAATGCAAGCTCTCAGGAGTCTTCGACACTTGTATTTGGAGACAAACCGATAGCATAACAGTACCTGTCAAACCTGTAATACATCTCTCAAAAGCATCTGTTTATATAACAAATACAAGGCAAATATGGCTCCACATACGGATGGGTGTCCAACATCGCCTCATGGCCCAAAACCCATGCCTATGGACACTTGTCCAACTCTGTAGGATGCTCTTAACACTTGCCAAGTCACCCCATCCCAAGGAAGTAACCTATTTCTAAAATGGGCTATGATAGATGCTCTTATGACTCTTACAACTGTCATAGAATCTGTCATAGCTGTCATAACTTACAGCTGTAAGAGGATTTGTCATACACAGGCTATAAATAGCATATTCTCATACAACATGTCATAGTCCACCTTGGGGTGCCCAAAGATGCCTTTTTCAAAGATGCTCTTCGACACATGTCTTCACCTGTCATAGAATCTCCTATTTCTGACTCTTACATGTCATAACTTCGTCAGAGGAATCTGTCATGACCGTTACTATCAATATTCCCTTACATAACATCCAAGATGCTGACACATGGCAAAATATTCCTACCACTAAGTGGGATGCCTATCTCCTCATGTGAGGACAAAAATACATGTGGTAATATGCCATGTAGGATGACACATCACCGTGCCAACTCCCACAATATGACAACATAGGATTTACATCCAATTAATACAATAGGCAATTAATAAATAAATACAATGTAAAAATTCAAGGAATTACCAAGGTTGAGACACATTAATTCCCAACATTCTCCCACTTGTTGAACACCTTGTAAGAGCCAATAGAATTAACAGGATTTAACTGCTATAGACTGAGAGGCCCATAGACTCTGAACACCATCTAAACTTCTCTGTGCCCACTAGTTTTGTCAATGCATTTGCAACATTCTTCAAAGTATCTACCTTCTCCAAATTTACCTTCACATCCTCTACCATGTCTTGCATGAAGTGAAACTAAACATCAATATGCTTTGTTCTGGCATGGAAAGTTGGATTCTTCGCAAGGCAAATTGCACTCTGACTATCACAACTGATCATAATATGTCCTACATCAACACCAATATCTGAACACAATCTCTTAAGCCAAATGGCTTCCTTACAAGCATGAGTTGCAGCTATGTACTCAGCTTCTGTAGTGGACAAAGCAACCACAGGTTTTGGCTTACTCATCCAACTAATTGCACCACCAAACATAGTAAACACATAGGCACTGGTGAATCTCCTGCTGTCAATTTCACCTGGCCAATCAGAATCCACAAATCCATGAATACAAATTGAATGCGGAGGTCCTGTAGCATTACCATGATAGAAAATGGAATACTCAGAAGTACCGCTCAAATATCTGAACACTCTCTTAACTGCATCCCAATGTACCCATCTAGGATTAGCCATAAATTAACTAAGGACTCCCACTGCTTGGGTAATGTCTGGTCTTGTGTAGACCATAGCATACATCAAACTACCAATAGCACTAGCATAAGGTACTATGCTCATGTCCTCCACCTCACTAGGAGATTTTGGACAATCATTAACAAATAACTTTGTCCCCAAAGAAACAAGAACACTCAATGGTGTATAATCTGCCATGCTGAACCTATCCAACATGCTCTTCACATACTTACTCTGGCTTAACCAAAGTTTTATGTTAGCTCCGTCTCTTCTGATTTCCATTCCCAGAATGTACCTGGCTGCCCCAAGATTTTTCATCTCAAACTGTGCTGACAACTAAGACTTCAAATCAGAAATCATATTCTTACCATTCCCGATCAACAACATATCATCAACATACAATGCAATAATAAGAATGTGATTATTGTCAAATTTGTAATACACACAATGATATGATTTCGATCTTAGATAACCAATTAACAACACAAAGGCATCAAACTTCAAGTACCACATCCTAGGAGACTGCTTCAAACCATACAAAGACTTCTTTAACTTGCAAACCAAATTTTCTTTACCTTTCTCTATGTAATGCTCTGGCTGTGACATGTAAATTTCTTCCTCCAAATCACCATGAAGGAAAGTTGTCTTCACATCCATTTGTTCTACCTCTAAGTCATAAACAGCTGCAAGAGATAACAAAAATCTAATGGATGTCATCTTTGCAACGGGAGAGAAAATTTCACCATAATCAATTCCCTCCACTTGTGAGTACCCCTTCTCAACCAATCTAGCCTTGTACTTTTCAACACTACCATTTGCACCAAATTTCTTCTTGAACACCCATTTGCAACCAACAGGTTTCCATCCATCAGGCAAAGGCACCAAGTTCCATGTTTTATTCTTTTCCAAAGAATCCATCTCATCTTCCATGGCCTCCTTCCAAGGCCCTGCATATTTCATAGTTCTAGGCTCATCAGTGTTAGTAAGTAAAGAAAAAGCACAACTAGAATCAAGTAATGAATAGCCAAACCTATCAGGTTGCTTTCTTGTTCATGTAGACCTCCTCAATGGTTGAGGTTGAGGTTCTACTTCTTCTTTTGAGATTTCAGAGCTACTAGAGCTCTCTTCATCATCAGGTCTCACAGGATCTGTTTGTTCAGTCTTCTCAGGGGTAGAAGGAAACTGAACCACGTCCTCTTTCTTTTCTATCTATTCTGGCTATAGAACAATGGAAGAAGGTGTTAGCTCTCTAAAGATAACACTTCTACTATACAACACTTTTTCATTCACAAGATCCCAAAGCTTGTATCCTTTCACACTGACACCATAGCCAATGAAAATACATTTAACATCCTTGTTCTCCAATTTAGACTGTTTCTCCCTAGGTACATGTGCATATGCCTCACAACCAAAAACATGAAGATGTCTAATTAAAGGCTTCTTACCAGACCACACCTCCATAGGTGTCTTACCAACAAGAGCTGATGTAGGAGATCTATTTACCAGATAGCAAGCAGTGGCAACAACTTCAACCCAAAACTTTTGTTCGAGGCTTGCACCACTAAGCATACTCCTAGCCTTCTCCATCAGTGTCCTGTTCATCCTCTCTGTAACTCCATTTTTCTATGGGGTAAATGGAGTTGTCTTATGCCTTTCAATCCCTTTCTCTTTACAGAACTTATCAAACTTTTTCGAACAAAACTCACCACCATTGTCAGTTCTCAAACACTTAATCTTTTTACTATTCTAATTTTCAGCAAAGGCTTTAAACTCCTTAAACTGACTAAAGACTTCAGTCTTTCTTCTGATAAAATAAACCCATGTCCTACTGTAATCATCTATAAAAGATATGAAATATACAGATTTTGAAATTGAAGGAACATTAACAAGACCAAACACATCAGAATAAATAAGATCCAATACACCAGAAGACTTGTGAGAACTAGAGTAAAACTACACATGGTTTTGCTTTCCATAAATGCAATGTTCGCAAAAGTCAAACTTGAGATTACAATCATTTAACCCCTCAATAAGGTTTTTATTTTTCAGGGTACACAAAACCTTCTCACCAATATGGCCACATCTCAAATGCCATAGCATAGTCTTTTCAGTAGGAAGTTTAACTTCCAAAGCATGTACACTACCATCAAAACTAGTTACAACAAATTTCTTCACTACTCATTCAGATGGTGGGGATGAAGTGACTGCAGCTCTTTCCTTTGAGTCAGAAGAACTATTGCACTGTGAAGTGCATGCCTCCAGCTAAAATAGAGTACCTCTATGAGTACCCTTCGCAAGCACCATAGATCCTCTAGTCATCTTGCATCCATCCTTTGAAAAGACAACCTGCACACCTGCATCATTCAACATACTTACAGAAAGTAGGTTCCGTGCAAGGCCTGGAATGTGCATAACTATAGTGATGTCCTTCACTCATCCATCAGGGAATCAGATTGAGACTCTTCCATGACCAACAATCTTCAGATGAGATTCATCACCTAGGTACACTCTTCCACCATCAAACTCTTCATAGTTCGTGAACTAGTCTCGATGTGAGGTCATGTGGAATGATGCACCAGAATCAATCAGCCACACATCATCAAATGCATGGGTGGCCAGGGCTGTGATGAAGGCATCACCATCATCTTGTCACTTGTCAGAATCTGAATTAGGAGCTTTCTTCTTCTTTTTCTTCTCCTTGTTGCATTCCTTTCAGAAATGCCTAGTTTTTCCACGGTTCCAATAGAGAGCCTTGGACTTTCTAGGAGATTTGGATCTCTCACAGGATTTGGATTTTCCCTTATCACTTTTCTTGTCCTTCTTCTTCCCTTTCTCTTTGGGTCTTCCACAAACTACAAGAGCCTCTTTGGCTACCTCAGAAGACTTCCTCATTTCTTCAAATAACAACAAGGACACCACATCTTCCATCTTGAAGGTGGTAGTAGTGCTTCTGATAGCCATGACAAGATGATCCCACGAATCTGGCAAAGAACAAAGTAGGGTCATGCATCAGTCCTCCTCCTCCATTTTCACACCCACATATGTCAACTATTTAATAATCATGTTAAAAGCATTCATATGGTCTGCAACAGATCCTCCATCTTCTATCTTTAGAATGAACAACTTCTTTTTCAGGAAAAGTTTGTTTACCAAGGACTTGACCTAATAGACATCACCCAACTTCTTCCAAAGATCTTTCGTGCTCTTCTCCTCATCGACATTTAACAGGACAGAGTCAGCTAAATAGAGTCTTATGAGACCATTAGCCTTTCGATCTTTGAGGTCCCAATTAGCTTGTGACATTGTTGTAGGTTTCACACCGGATATAGTTTCCCATAGGTCACAATCAACAAGTCCTCCATCTTGAGTTTCCACAACTCAAAATTAGTGCCATTGAATTTCTCAACCTCTAACCTTCTGGATGTGGTTGCCATCTCCTTGCTGCAACAAGATACAAAATACTCTACACAGACTCCCACTCAACCTAAGATTAGCTCAAAAAACCCCTACCCAATAGCCAAGACCAAAACTGGCCAGGCTTTGATACGAACTAAAAGGAAGCTAGGTGTGCGGAAATTGCTTCCTACACTAATCTAATGAGGGGAGGAGAGTGTAAATTCAATTTTATCCTTACTATTACATCAATGTAAAACCACTAACACAGATATTGTAGCAAACACATAAACAAGAAAGTGAGACAGAAGAAGAGAGACACAAGATATACGTGGGGAAAACCATTATCGGGTGAAAAACCCCACACTCCAAAACCTACACAATGTATTATCAAAACTGAAATGGTTTGTACAATACACTTGCAATGCAAGCTCTCAGGAGTCTTCAACACTCATATCTAGAGACAAACCGAAAGTATAACAGTACCTATCAAACTTGTAATACATCTCCTCTCGAAACCACCTATTTATATAACAAATACAAGGAAAATATGACTCCACATAGGGATGGGCATCCAACATGGCCTCATGGCCCAAAACCCACACCTATGGACACTTGTCCAACTCTATAGGATGCTCTTAACACTTGTCAAGTCACCCCATCCCAAGGCAGTCACCTATTTCAAAAATGGGCTATGACAGATGCTCTTACAACTCTTATAACCATCATAGAATCTGTCATAGCTGTCATAACATACAATTGTAAGAGAATCTATCATACATAGGCTATAAATAGCATATTCTCTTACAACATGTCATAGTCCACCTTGGGGCGCCCAAAGATGCCTTTTTCAAAGATGCTCTTCGACACATGTCTTCACCTGTCATAGAATCTCCTATTTCTGACTCTTACATGTCATAACTTCATCATAGGAATTTGTCATGACCATTACAGTCAATACTCCCTTACACAACATCTAAGATCTCAACACATGGAAAAATATTCCTACAACTAAGTGGGACACCTATCTCCTCATGTGAGGACAAAAATTCATGTGGTCATATGCCATGTAGGATAACACATCATCATGCCACTCCATTTGACAAGGAACTATTTATAGGTGTGCTTTCTAGTCTTTTTGATGACCTTGGTGTCCAAGATACATTCTAGCTTCAAGGGTTGATTGGGTGGAAGACCCTTAACCCATTCTTCATCTCCTGCTACTATCATACCTACCTCTGAATCTGCATTATGATCACCTTTGAAAGGAAACAAGTCTAAAACATTAAAGATAGGAGATATGGCCAGGCCTTGAGGAAGCTCAATCTCATATGCATTGGGCCCAAATTTATGCACAATCTAGCATGGACCTATCTTCTTCATGAGGAGTTTGGTTGGCTGCCCCTTTGGAATTCTCTCCTTCAAATGTGCCATGACCAAATCCCCAACCTTGTATTGTACATCTCTCCTTCTCTCATTGGCTTTCTCCTTGTACTTCTCATTGTTCCTTTGAAGAGTTTCTCTTACATTATCATGGATGTCCTTCATGGCCAATGCAAAGTCTTCAGCTTGAGCACTCTTCCTCTCCAATCCATGGAGATCTCTCAATTCAAGAATACCTCTTGGTGAACACCATAGACAACCTCAAATGGGCTCCTTCCTGTACTTCTATTAGTGGAATCATTGTAAGCAAACTCAACCTGAGGGATGATCATATCCCAGGCCTCTCCATGCTGCTTTGTAAGACATCTAAGGAGATTTACCAAAGACCTATTCACTACCTCAGTTTGGCCATCATTCTAAGGGTGATAGGCTGAAGTGAATGACAATTGAGTACCAAACTTCTTCCACAAAGTATGCCAAAAGTGGCCTACAAACCTTGGATCCCTGTCAGTCACAATGTTAAAAGGCAAACCATGGATTCTAACAATTTCTTTGAAGAACAAACTAGCAATGTGTGAAGCATCATTAGTGCATTTACATGGCAAGAAATGAGCCATCTTACTGAATCTATCCACCACAACAAATATGCTATCAAAGCCTCTTTGAGTCCTAGGAAGACCCAAGATAAAATCCATGCTAATACTTTCCCATGGCCTATTAGGAATAGAAAGTGGCTAATATAGACCAACATTAGATGAAGTACCCTTTACCCTTTGACAAATACTACAATGTTCAACAAATTTTCTGATATCTAATTGCATTTTAGGCCAAAAATAAAACCTCTTCACCTGATCCAATATTTTATCCAGCCCAAAGGGACCTCCTAGTCCACCACAATGTTTTTCCTTTATGATGTTCTCCCTCATGGAACACCTAGGAACACATAATTGGCTACCTTTGAACAACAACCCTTGCTACAACAAAAACTTAGAAAAATTAGAATGATAAGAGTCTAAAAACTGTGAACAAACTCCATATACCTCCTTGAAATCTTCATCATCTTGATACATATGTTTGAGAGCATCAACCCCTACACTTTGCAACTGAATTTCTTGAACCATACACACCCTTCTACTCAATACATCTACCACTTTGTTGGCCTACCCCTTCTTGTGTTTGATTGAAAAAGTATATGCTTGGAGTTGTTCAACCCATTTCATATGCATATGGTTGAGTTTCTCCTGTGAATTTAGAAAACTAAGTTCATGGTTGTCAGTATAAACAATAAATTCTTTAGGAAAAAGATAGTGCCTCCATTTTTTCAAAGCTTGCACCATTGCATACAATTCCAAGTCATAAGTAGAGTACTTTCTCTTAGCATCATTCAATTTTTCACTAAAGAAAGCATCTGGCCTACCTTCTTGACTTAGGACAGCCCCTATAGCAAGGTTACTAGCATCACATTCCACCACAAACAACTTTTTAAAGTTGGGCAAAACAAGAATGGGCTGTTGTGCTACTTTTTGTTTCAAAATTTTAAAAGAATCATTAGCTACCTTTACCCAAGAAAACTTACATTTCTGCCCCCCTTTGATGGTATCCAAAATTGGTGCACAAATATGACTAAAACCCCTTATGAACTTCCTATAAAATGTTGCCAAACCATGAAAACTTTTTACATCACTTTCTATTTTTGGAGTTGGCCATGACAAAATGGCCTCTACCTTTGTTGGATCCATCTTCAAACTACCTTGGGAAATGACAAAACCAAGATAGGTGAGTTCTTCCTTCACGAAGACACTCTTTTCCATGTTGATCATCAATTGTTCATCATGTAACTTCTTCAAAACCTGATCCAAATGTTGCAAATGCTCTTCCTTAGTCCTACTGAAAACAAGAATGTCATCCAAGTATACCACAACAAATTTGCCATTGAAATCCTTCAACACTTCATTCATGAGATGCATAAAAGTACTTGGGGCATTAGATAGACCAAATGGCATCTCCAACCACTCATAATTTTTTTTAATGTTGTCTTCCATTCATCCCCTTGCTTTATCCTAATTTGATGATACCCACTCTTAAGATCAATCCTAGAAAAGTATCTAGCCTCTCCCAAATAGTCTATTAGGTCATCAATCCTTGGCATAGGGAACCTATATCTTATGGTAATCTTGTTAATGGCTCTAGAATCCATACACAACCTCCATTTACCATCCTTTTTAGGGGCTAGGACTGTTGGGACAACACATGGGCTAAGGCTCTTTCTTACCAATCCCTTATCCAACAATTCTTGCACTTGCTTGGCAATCTCTTCATTTTGAGAAGGTGTCATCTTGTAGGATGCTTTGTTTGGCAGAGGAGATCCTAGTATGAAGTCAATTTGATGGCTTATGTCCCTAGTAGGTGGCAAATCATTAGGCATTTCTTCTACCATAATCCCCTTATACCTCTCTAGCAATTGCTGCACCTCCTTGGGAACCTCTCACTCACTAGGATCATGCAAATTAGGACTGTTTTTAGGCTTCAAAATCAGAGCATACCCTTGGGTTGCTTCCTCCTTAAGGGTGTCTAGAAACTCTTTACCACTCACAATCATGACACTTGACCCAACACTCTTCTCTACATTCTCATCAAGCAATGGATCCATTCTATACTTCCTACCATTCTTGGTTATGATGAAAGAATTAGTTTTACCATCATGTTGGGATTGAACATCATATTGCCATGGACGTCCTAACAACAAATGACAAGCATCCATGGGAATTATATCACACAAAATCTTGTCCTTATATTCCCCTATCTCAAATTCTACCCATGATTATTCATCTACCAAAACTTGTTGCCCCTTATTCAACCAAGATACTTTATAAGGACTAACATGAGGAAGTCTTTTCAATTTCAACTTGTCTACCATTTCAATAGAAACCAAATTTTCAGTTGAGCCTCAATCAACAATTACCTTGCAAATCTTACCATAGAACTTGCATGTTGTCCTGAACAATGTCTTCCTTTGAGGGGGTTCTTGTGTTTGAGGCACCTTCAACATGGTTCTCCTCATCATCAAACTTTCTCCTTCATGGACTAGGGCTGCACTTCCAATTGGAGAGTTAACACTTTGGCAATCTTCCTCTTAGATCAATTGGTTCCTTCTCTCTCCTCCATGAGAGCTTGAGGCTTGTTTTTCAGGACATTTGAAGGCTGGATGTCCCACTTGGTTGCAACTGTAGCACCTTCCTGTGAAGACATTAGGACCTCTCCTTGGTCCACCAAATCTACCCCTTCCATTGGGTCTCCTTCCACTAAATCCTCCTCTAGAACCTGATTCTCCACTCTGTTCTTGGGAACTAGATTCCCCTTGACTTCTTTGGGACTAATTTTTGCCTCCAAAACTGCCCCTACCTCTAAAAGTTTTGCCACCTCTTCTTCTATTTTGCTGCTCACCTTTCCTCTTCAACTTCTCTTCAGCCCTTAATGCCACTTGAAAGTATTTCCACCATGTAAGGGCAGCACCTTTGAGTTTAGTTTTTGCAAACTTCACCCTCTTGTTCTCAGGAACTTTTTTGTATTCAAAATAGTTGTT
Organism: Cunninghamia lanceolata; assembly: GCA_027924645.1. Taxonomy (NCBI): domain Eukaryota; kingdom Viridiplantae; phylum Streptophyta; class Pinopsida; order Cupressales; family Cupressaceae; genus Cunninghamia; species Cunninghamia lanceolata. The sequence continues at coordinate 3,685,958 of BSBN01000332.1, forward strand.
TAGGGCCTCAATCCATTCCATGACTTCATCAGCATTCATCTTTCCACTAAACATGGGAATCTCCATCTGAGCCTCTGAAGAATCTTTTCCAATTGCCTTGATGGCTTCAAGGAAATGTTTTTGATTTGCAGGTACCTCTACCTCCTCTTGATCTTCTTCTTCCTCCTTTTTTTCTTCTTCTTCATCAGAACCTTCATCTATCCTCTTCCCTATCCTCAATGCCTTCAACTCTGCTTGGAGTGCTTCCTTAACTCCACTTTTGATCTTTTCTTCCATCTCCTTGAACTTCTTAACCACCTCAGTGGTCATCCCCTTTGGAGGCATATTGCTAGCCTCTCCTTCACTCTCTTCTGCTGACATATACCAGGTCTTACATAACCAACAATAGAACCTTTTATGGATCTGATACCACTATGATGTAGAGGCACTAGGATAGGTAGAGGTCTTCACAAATAGACAAGGTTTTCATTACACTCTAAAACCCAAATTCAAGGATCAACTTGCAAAAGTGAGAACAATAGTTAGTGGCCCTGAACTCATAATGAAAAGGTTGATTTGACATGCCATGGGACCCATCCAGATCATTGGCAAAGGCAAAAAAACTTGGTTTTGATACTTCCTTCTTTAGGCCTCTAAATCCCTTATAGCCCTCCAAACAGAGACAGTCAACAATATCTTTTGACTCAAGCCTGCTAACTCAAATCTAAGACAATATAGAGATACCCATTTGGATTCCCCATGACATATTTCAAAACATGTATGGGTTGTTTTGGACAGTATGGTCCAACCTATAACCCCTCCTAGTGACTTAGAGCCCTAATTAGGCCTATTTTGTGAAGCAACCACCCTTTCAGAGACTCACAGAACTCAACCAACCATCTGGACATCTCAATCTCATGCCCAAACCAAGACTTCTTTAGGTTTTGAGACCCCACCACTAATTGTAGCAGATTTGACTTATGTTGTTCTTTTTCACATTAGCCTAGCACATCATCTTGCTAGGTCTCATCAATAGAACTCCACCAATAACAAACTCCTACCCAAAATGCTTTTGAAAAACATAAAAAAAAACATTAAAGAACCCATCCCACTGATCAAAGAGCATTGGAGTCAGTGGAATGGCGAGAACATCCTAGTTTTCTGTCAGAACCCTAGATGAGGGTTTTTCAGACCACCTTACAGAAAAATGTGAATTTGTATGCTCTAAAGAAGTTTCAAGAATTCAATCTACATGCATTTGAAAGGTTACTCACAGGTCTTTTATCCAATCATGTCCAACAGTCACCACTTGTTTGTACAAAGATAGAGTACATGCAACAACAGTCAAAAAATAGTATACATAGGTAGAAAACTATTATAACTTGTTTATGTCTTCACCAAAATGCTTCCCCATTCACAATGGGCATCTGCAGTGTTTTATGAAGCCTTCCTCGAGGTCTTGGAGCAGTTGAAGGGTAATTTGGGTCGATGGGAGGACTAGTAAACTATCCCCAACCACCAAACTGCCATGTTTGTTAACTGCAGCAACTAATCACAAAGTTTGACAGAGGCATCGTTTGTGGTTTAGCCTTAACAATGCCTTCAAAACACCTCTACAATGTAAATAAGCCTTGTACTAGGCATTAGACCTCTTGACACTATCTTAGCAAGGCTTACAATCATGAATTTGGTATGACTGCCTCCTTTTACAATGCATGATGCTATGACTTATCTATTACACCATATGACTGCTCCATGACATCAACAAGAGATGTTTTTGGACATGGTCCTTATTCAAGCCTTAGAATGGTCTTCCAAGACCTTATTACAACATGAACAAACATGGTACAAACAAAAACAATCATGGATCTTCATGATCCTCTTGGTGCTCCTGCACCACCAATTCCCACAATATGACAACATAGGATTTGCATCCAATTAATACAATAGGCAATTAATAAATAAATACAATGTAAAAACTCAAGGAATTACCAAGGTTGAGACACCTTAATTCCCAACAAGCTACATGGTACACGTAAGGTTATTGTCAGTGATTGTGATCCTATCTTTACTAGTCACTTTTGGAAAGATTTATTTTCATGTTTGGGTACTCAATTGGATCATAGTTCTTCATACCACCCTCAATCAAGTGCACAAATTGAGGTTGTTAATAAGTGTTTGGAAGGATATCTATGTTGTTTCACTTTAGAGAAACAATCTCAATGGGTAGATTGGCTACCACTTGTAGAATGGTGGTATAACACTTCTTTTCATAGCTCATCAAAAATGTCTCCATTTTTGGCATTTTATGGATATCATCCTCCTTCCATCACATCATCATTAAAGGTGTCACCAAGAGTTCAAGTAGTACAGGACCACTTGCTTCATCAACAATAGGTACTTTCAGGACTCAAGGAGAATTTAACTATGGCACAAAATCGAATGAAACAACGGGCAGACCAACATCGTAGTGAAAGAAAGTTTGAAGTTGGGGATTGGTTCTTTGGTGTAGGAGCACCAAGAGTTTGGCACCCATGTATATATTTGTGCATTTTTGGTGTGAAGTCCTTTTTGATTTTCTAAGGGAAGGAGTGGGACCAATGAATAAATGGGACCGATGTATGAGCCTAGTGTTGAACCGTTGAACCTCATGCTGGAGGTTCAATGGGTTCATTTGGTTCAATGAAGTAAACGGGTTCATTATGGTTCAAAAGAGCATTGTCTGATGGAGAAGCCTGGCATTGAACCATTGAACCTCATGTTGGAGGTTCAATGGGTTCATTTGGTTCAATAGAGTGGTAACTGACAATGATGGTGAGCAGAACCAGCAGTAGGGAGTCAAATCTCATATATACAAAGTGGAAGCATATCGGTGTATTAGGAAAGAGGAATAAAGTCCCGCTGACATTTGATGTCTCAATGACAAGGAAGTTTAGAAGTGCCGACGATAGTAATGTCTTTTGCTGATGGTTCAATGCTACCGATGGTTCAATGCTATGTGCGTAAGGATTGTATGAATATAAAAAAACAAAAGCCAACCGCGGGGAAAACAAAATAGTTAGTAAAGAAAACATAACCGAACGGATAGAAGAAAAACCTAACTGTCTGATAACGGAAAAAGACGAACAATATAAAAAACTATTTTTGCTTTGTAAATCGGTTGGAGGTTGGAAGTTAGAAGTTGGAAGGTTGGAAAATTAGAGAGTAGACACTGAATGTAAGAAGGAACACTCTGATAATTAGAATATTTGATAGTTTGATATGTTCGTGCATTTTTGTAGAACTATTGCATAAATTGATCTGAAGTACAATAGTTGATTTTATTTCTGTTATTTTGTTTCTATTTGTACAAAATGCCTCTGTCTTGATGTCCCTGCAATTCCTCTATATAGTCATGGAGGGCCATCAAGTAGAGTTTTTATTTCTTGTTTTTCCTTTTGTGGAAATGGTTGGATTGTCAATGAGAGATAATAGGAATTTGTCCTAGGTGAGCTTTACCATAGCCCGGCTAGGTATGTAAGTTACAGTCTAAGAAAAGGCAGGGGGTGAAAACAGAGTAGGAGGAATTGAGTACCAAGCAATTAGAACCCTATACCCAGAGAGGAGGGCTAATAATGGGCTCAAGAAGGCTATACGCCTTGGGAATTGAGAATCTTGGAAATAGTGAGGACAAAGATGAATGCCCCACACCAAGAAAGTAGTGTCTGTATTGAGAACAACATACTAGTAAGCTCTTCACCTCTGTATTAGACTGATTAGTTTGAATTAGGCATTTTGGGTAGAAAATGTCTGAGAGCACTTGAATTGGTAGGGAGACTTGGGGTATGACTTAGGTCTTGAAGTATTTGCAAACAAGATAGGTTTTCTAAGTCCATAGTCAACCCTATCAAATTGGTATCAGAGCAAGTTAAAGATTTGGGCTATTCTTAGATTAGAATAGAAGAAGTTGTATGTCATCACCGAGTTCGAGTGAGTCTGTAGGTTCATCCAAGAAGATGGTGACTAATGCAGAATTGGCAAAGAAGGTTGATGAACAAGAAGAGGAGAATAGGCTCCTACAGGAAAGATTGGCAGAAATGGAAAGTAAACTGGGTGTAATGATGGAAAAAACTGAAGAAGTCAATCAGAAAATTAAAGATTCTAAAGGTAAGGAAAAAGGTGTGTCTGTAGAAGATGAAGATCCCACACCTAATCCTAAGATGGAAGAAGAACCTTTCTTGAAGGCCTTAAAAGCCATGAGTGGTAAGACATTGGAAGGAGTTCCTCTTTTTAGTGGAAAGATGGAACCTGATTTGGTTATGGAATGGATAGAAGGTATAGAAAATCACTTTGAATGTGATGGAGTGACTGAAGCACAAAAGGTGAAGGTGGCTAAATCAAGACTCAGAGGAACTACCTTGACATGGTGGAAATTTGTTCAAAAAGAAAGAGAAAAAGAAGGCAAGAAACCTATAGCTACTTGGAAAGGTATGGTGGCTAAAATCAAAGAAGTCTACATGCCTGGGGATTATGAAGTCCAGTTGTACAAGAAACAACAAAATTTGAGACAAAGGGAATTAGATGTCAATACATACACTGAGGAGTTTCAAAAACTGTGCTTGAGGTCTAAGGTGATGGAGGATGAAAATGTAAAAATAGCAAGATACCTAAATGGTTTGAGATGGAGTATTCAAGAGGAAATTAGCTTATCCAGCCCTACAACAGTGCATCAATGCTATCAGCTAGTACTCAAGGTAGAGGAGAAGGGCAAGAAGAAACAAGAGTCAAGTAGCAGATTAAGAGGAAGAGGTAGAGACATCAGAGGAAGAGGAAATTATGGTGGTAGGAACACTAATCAAAGGTCCCAAGGAGAATCCAAACTCACAGAGCAGAGTGGGGAGACTAGTAGTAGAGGAAACTACCGAGGAAGGGGATCTAGTAGAGGAAGATCAGGAGGATCAGGCAGAGGATCCTACTTTGCCACTATGAAATGCTATAATTGTGGTCAATTAGGCCATCCAGCATATAGGTGTCCTGATAAGAGTGCATCTTCTTCTCAAGGAGTTGATAAAAGAAATCATTATGTACAAGATGATGCTTCAAGCAACAAATCACCTGAAGTTAATCTAACCTCAAAAGTGGGAGAGAACATCATGGTAAGGAGAACTTTGATCAAAGAACTGGTGAAAGTTGAACCAAGTCAAAGGAGAGCTTTATTCAGAATCAGATGCAAGATTATGAATAAGGTATGTCAAGTAATCATAGACTCAGGGTCTACTGATAACATAGTGTCTGATGAAGCAGTTAGAAAATTAAATTTACAAAGAATGCCTCATTCAAATCCATATAGAGTCACATGGTTAAATAAAGGTCAGCATGTGATAGTCAATGAGCAAACTTGGGTAGAGTTTGGTATAGGTGGATACAAAGACAAGGTATTCTGTGGATGCATGTCATCTCTTATTGGGCAGACCATGACAGTATGACCGGAAGGCCATACATGATGGTGAGAAGAATGCATATTCTTTTCAAAAAGAGGGTGTCACCTATAAAATTTAGTCATTGGAAGATGAAGAAGCAGGTAAGACTAAAGGTCCTAATGTCTTAATTGTGAGTGGTAAAGAGTTTTGAACACTCTTAAGGAGGATGGTATTGGTTATGCTATCATAGTGAAACCTAAGGGGAAGCAAAAAGAAAAAAAGGTAGTGGTCCCAAAAGAAGTACAGACTATACTGGAACAGTATAAGGACATAATTAGTGAAGGAACACTAGCAACACTAGCTCCACAAAGAACTATTAGCTATTGGATAGACCTGATTCCAGGAGCATCTCTGTTGAACAAAGCTCCTTACAAAATGACTCCAGAACAACATAAGGAGATAGCCAGACAAGTACAAGAATTGATTGACCAGGGATTGATTAGGAAAAGAATAAGTCCTTGTGCAGTGCCTACAGTGTTGGCACCAAAGAAAGGAGGAACATGGAGACTATGCACAGACTCTAGAGCTATCAATAAGATCACCATAAGGTACAGATTTCCAATTCCCAGAATTGAAGATCTTATGGACTGTTTAGGAGCGGCTAAATACTTCACCAAGATAGATCTGAAAAGTGGTTATCACCAAATCAGAATCAAGGAAGGTGATGAGTGGAAAACAGCCTTCAAGACCACAGAAGGACTATATGAATGGCTTGTTATGCCATTTGGTCTATCGAATGCTCTCAGCACATTCATGAGACTCATGAATGAAGTCCTCAAAGACTATATGGGTAAATTTGTAGTTGTTTATCTAGATGATATCTTAATTTTTAGTTAAACTAAAGAAGAGCATCTTGAACATGTAAATACTATTTTGAAAAAGTTACATGATGAACAACTAACCATAAATTTGGAGAAGTGTGAATTCATGAAGCAGGAATTGGTATACCTTGGTTTTGTGTTGTCCAAAGGAGAAGTGAAGATGGACAAGTTAAAGGTAGAAGCCATATTGAATTGGCCTACTCCCAGAGCAACAACTAAGGTGAGACGTTTTCACGGCTTAGCTCAGTTTTATCAAAAATTCATAAAGAATTTCAGTGCTATTTGTGCACCCATGCTTGATACAATCAAAGGTGGGGTAAAAACAAAGTTTCAATGGACACAATCAACTGATATGAGTTTTGAATTGTTGAAGAAAGAAGTAGCCACATAGCCAGTGTTAGTGGTACCTAGTTTTGATAAGTTATTCACTTTAGAATGTGATGCTAGCAATATTGCAGTCGGCGCAGTACTCAGCCAAGAAAATAGACCAGTAGCCTTTTTCAGTGAGAGGCTAAATGAAGCAAAGAGCAGATACTCTTCATATGACTTGGAGCTCTATGCTCTAGTCTAAGCACTTAGAAAATAGAGGCATCATCTCCTACCTAAGGAATTTGTTGTATATACAGACAATCAAGCTTTGAGTTTTCTAAACTCACAAGATAAGTTGAGCCATAGACATATCAAGTGGATGGAGTACTTGTAGTCTTACACATTCACAATTAAGCATAAGAAGGGACAGCTCAACAAAGTAGTAGATGCTTTAAGCAGGAGGCTGCTCACAGTGTAAGAGGTGTAATTAAGAAGCATAGGAATGGAAGAGTTCACAGCCCTCTACAAAGAGGATGAAGATTTTGCTGAAGCATACAAGGTCTGTCAAGACTTTGAAAATCACTTTCATAGTGAATTTGCAGATTACACTTTGCAGCAGGGATTGCTCTTCAAAGGTGGATAGTTGTGTGTACCAAAAGGATCCATGAGAGAAAATCTCATACAGGAGAAGCATAATGATAGTTTGAGTGGACATTTTGGTCTGAACAAAACATTGGAATTAGTCCAGAGGTTCTACTATTGGCTGAAGATGCACAAAGATGTCAGAAAGTATGTAGAGCAGTGTATCATCTATCAGAAGGCCAAGTAAACTTCTTCAAATGTGGGACTATATCAACCACTACCCATTCCTTCTAGACCATGGGACTGTGTAAGTATGGATTTTGTAGTTGGTCTACCAAAGACTAAGACTGGTTTTGATAGTATTTTTGTAGTTGTTGATAGATTTAGCAAGATGAGTCATTTCATTCCTTGTAAGGTGACTCATGATGCCAGTCATATAGCTCATTTGTTTTTCAAAGAGGTCATAAGGATTCGTGGACTTCTAGCAAGCATCGTGTCTGATAGAGATGCTAAGTTCATGGGATATTTCTGGAAAACTCTATGGCAGAGGTTAGGAACAAACCTGTCTTTTGGATCAGCATATCATCCACAGACAGACGGCCAAACAAAAGTGGTGAACAGGACGTTAGGCAACCTGTTAAGGTGTTTGACAAAAGAATATGGATAGAGTTGGGATCAGATCATTTATCAGGTAGAATTTGCCTATAATGATAGTGTGAATAGAACTACTGGAAAAAGTCCATTTGAGATAGTGTATGGAATGCACCCTCGAGGTGTATGTGAACTCCAACATCTTGGAGACATGGAATATAGAAGTGGTCATGTAGAGGATTTTACACAATCTATGAAGGAGATACATGAATAGGTAAAGAAGACAATGCAAGAAAATACCCAAAAAATCAAGGATAGGATAGATGCACACAGGAAGGATGTCTAGTTTGATGTTGGCGATTTAGTCATGGTTCATTTGAACAAAGCCAGATTGCAGAAAGGGAAGCCAACTAAACTACAGATGAGATGGATTGGTCCTTGCAGAATTCTGAACAAGTATGGCAAAAATGTCTACATAATTGATTTACCAACCGACTTGGCAATTTCACCAGTGTTCAATGTTCAGGACCTGGTACCCTTTAAAGGTCCTCATTCAGTAGCAGATGGATCTAGTTCAGCGATTGAACAGACAGTGAGTGATGTGACTTTGCCACCTACACTCAAACCACAAGCTGAGAGAATTCTGGATTCTTGAGTATAGAAATAGACCAGACATGGTGTGTACATGGAGCATCTAATCAAGTGGAAACAGTTGCCTGAAGTAGAGGCTACCTGGGTTGCAGAGTCTGAGTTTAAGAAGCGGGGCATTGATTTTGCCTTATTGTCACCAGAGGTGACTTGACTTTTTTTGTGCAGGGGGCGTATGGTGCAGGAGCACCAAGAGTTTGGCACCCATGTATATATTTGTGCATTTTTGGTGTGAAGTCCTTTTTGATTTTCTAAGGGAAGGAGTGGGACCGATGTATGAGCCTAGTGTTGAACCGTTGAACCTCATGCTGGAGGTTCAATGGGTTCATTTGGTTCAATGAAGTAAACGGGTTCATTATGGTTCAAAAGACCGTTGTCCGATGGAGAAGCCTGGCGTTGAACCATTGAACCTCATGTTGGAGGTTCAACGGGTTCATTTGGTTCAATAGAGTGGTAACCGACAGTGGCGGTGAGGAGAATCAGCGGTAGGGAGTCAAATCTTATATATACAAAGTGGAAGCATATCGATGTATCGGGAAAGAGGAATAAAGTCCCGCTGATATTTGACGTCTCACCGACAAGGAAGTTTAGAAGTGCCGATGATAGTAATGTCTTTTGCTGACGGTTCAATGCTACCGATGGTTCAATGCTATGTGTGTAAGGATTGTATGAATATACAAAAACAAAAGCCAACCGTGGGGAAAAAAAAATAGTTAGTAAAGAAAACCTAACTGAATGGACATAAAACAAACCTAATTGTCCGATAACAAAAAAAGATGAACAATATAAAAAACTATTTTTGCTTTGTAAATCGGTTGGAGGTTGGAAGGTTGGAAAATTAGAGAGTAGACATTGAATGTAAGAAGGAACACTCTGATAATCAGAATATTTGACAGTTTGATCTGTTCGTGCATTTCTGTAGAACTATTGCATAAATTGATCTGAAGTATAGTAGTTGATTTTATTTCTGTTATTTTGTTTCTGTTTGTACAAAATGCCTCTGTCTTGATGTCCCTGTAATTCCTTTGTACAGTCATGGAGGGCCATCAAGCAGAGTTTTTATTTCTTGTTTTTCCTTTTGTGGAAATGGTTGGATTGTCAATGAGAGACAATAGGAATTTGTCCTAGGCGAGCTTTACCATAGCCCGGCTAGGTATGTAAGTTGCAGTCTAAGAAAAGGAAGGGGGTGAAAATAGAGTAGGAGGAATTGAGTACCAAGAAATTAGAATCCTAGACCTAGAGAGGAGGGCTAGTAATGGGCTCAAGAAGGCTATATGCCTTGGGAATTGAGAATCTTGGAAATAGTGAGGACAAAGAAGAATGCCCCACACCAAGAAAGTAGTGTCTGTATTGAGAACAACAGACTAGTAGGCTCTTCACCTCTATATTAGACTGATTAGTTTGAATTAGGCATTTTGGGTAGAAAATGTCTGAGAGCACTTGAATTGGTAGGGAGACTTGGGGTATGACTTAGGTCTTGAAGTATTTGCAAACAAGATAGGTTTTCTAAGTCCATAGTCAACCCTATCAGTCTTCTTGAGATTGCAGCCTTATAAGTAAATCTCACTGAAGCAACAAAAAAAGAATAATAAGTTGTCTCCAAGATATTATGGGCCATACCAAATCATGCAAAATATTGGTAGTGTTGCCTACAAGCTAGAGTTGCCATCAAGAACAAAGATACATCTAGTTTTTCATGTTTCTTATTTGAAGAAGGTAATTGGGCATAATATTCCTACTCAAACAGTACTACTATAGCTCGATGAAGAAGGAAGAATCATTTTGGAACCAGAGTACATTCTTCAAACATTGCAATGAAGAAGCTGAGGAATAGAACCCTCACTGAGTATCTCATCCAATGGAAGAATTTACCAATTGAAGAGGCCACATGGGAGGATGAGGAGTTCATTCAAAAAGAATGCACACTTGGTTAGCATTGAGGAAAATAATTCCTTGAAGAGGGGGGGCATGCTACACCCTTAATATTGGTGTACATATGGTTATGAATATTCATCTTGTGGATATCTTAACTCATAATTAAGTAATGTTATGATTATCATATTATTATTTAGTTAGATAGGTTGGACTAGGTCTTATATAGGGGTGTGTCTATTCATCCTAAGCATAATTAGGTATATATAGGAGGATGTGAGTCTTATTTCATCATCATATTGTGAAGGTGTTCTCATTGGAGATATTTGGAGGTTGCCCCCTCGAAGTGGCCTATTAGTCTCAGTTATTATCAAGTATTTGCAGAATATTTCATATCATCTTCTTCCATTGTGCAAGTTATTTCATTACATAACCTCTGGAACTTTTGAGGTTGTGGCTGCAGTTTGTGCCATTCCAACATCGAATACCCCTAGCATGAGATGACTTTTAGGTATTCATCTTTCTTCCTCCTCACTACTCTCATCTAGGCTGTCATCACCACTTTCATCATCATTCTCATCTTTATCATCTTCAACATCATCAACATCTACAACCTTATCCACACACACTACCTCTACCTCTCCTTTCGTAGATACCTGAGCCTTAGATGCACCCTGTAATATCTCCTTAGTCATTTCTTGTTTGACTTGAATTAATCCTTGTATTTTCTCCTACTGTGTTTGTGTTGTTACCAAGGGTGTTTGCTGAGCTGTTGGTAAAACTTAGACACTTGGTGTTTGTTGAGGCACTGCAGGTGTTTGTACTGGAGCCTACTCTACTGTGGTAGATGTAGTTGATGTTCCTCCCTCTACAGATGTAAATTTTCCTAAGAGGATAACCATTATTACTCCTAATGCATAAGGATCTAACAATGTGTCTCTTGTATTTGCCTTCGCTATCTTGGCCTCTACTATCTGCCTCTTTCTCCTTAAGAAGTCATTAAAATTACCTTCAATTTCCAAACTTCTCTTTTTACCCTTCTTTTCTTGGTAAGTGACTATTATCTCTCTAGCCTTCATCTCCTTTTCTTTCTCTTTTATCCATATATTTAAATGTGTTATTACTGGCCTTGAGATATTGTCCAGTGAAGCCTCCTCAGGCTGACTCCAGTATGGCTATGTTATAACTTCATCAGCCACCCTTTTGGCTCCATAACTGCTATGCAATATTTTCTCATCATCCTTTTTAATCTCTTGGGGTATCTCAAGTACTCCCAATATCCTTATTTGATCAAGAGTTAGCCTTTAGTGGGCACTTTTCGTAACCTTTTCCTCATTATCACAATTAGCCCAAGAATCCTCAAGATGTGGCTGATGTCTAAACTTCTTGTCCACAAAATTTTGTATTCTTCTGAATGGATCAAATGGTCGAGCCAAATCAAAAGTCTAAAAACCATAATGCTACAACTCCACTTTTGATACTTTAGCCACTTCCTCACTGAAACATTTGTATCTACCAATGCCAAAGGGGAACTTGATATTACCTCTATTGAACTTGGCCCTATACATACCATAAATGTTTAATATTTGCTTGGTGAATTCTAACAATACCATTTTGTCTGTTGGGTACCTTGGAAATTTGAAAGGCTTCCCCATGAATCCCTCTATTCTGATGTAAGTGAAGGTAGGAAATTGTATATACATGCACTATGCAAACTGATTGCATTTCGTGCTTCTTCTGATAACCTTTTGTCTCTATTTCTTATCAATGTTCTTACCAAGTACATATAGATTACATCATTTACCCTTATGTAATTTTGCATCACATTCTTTTCCTCCAAGTTTGGGTAATGATCATACACTGACATTTGCCTTGGGCCATTTCCTAATGTTCTAATCCTTAGTATTCCTCCCAATTACATCTTGACTGCACATGAGTATACTATATAGGATGACATAAAGAACATCCTCTGCTTATTCCATATTGATAGCATGAAACATAAACTTCTTATTTCACAATTTCTATCCTCTGATACCAAACTATAGAGCACCAAGCTCTTCTTCTATACAACCAGAAGGATCTCAAGAACTACACAATAACAATATAGACAAGTAGTTCATACATTCAAATTAGTTTCCAATGGGTGATAGGAACATAAAGTTCAATACAATTCTTTAACGACAAGAATAATAGTAAATTCAATCTAAGTTCTAATATGCTACAAGAATCTGTAATTATGGTGACAGGAACTGTTATCACACATGCGACAAGAATATACAACTTTCAATGTAGTGATAGGAACTTATTTAAAATAGATAACAATCATGATCCAACATGAACATCTACAAGGCATCAATAACATACAATCCTGGCTTTATTCATTTCATATTGATGTTTACATTGTTAATATCTATTTCCATATTGCAAGCTCTTGTCTATTTACACTTATTCTATCTTCCTCTATCTACTTCAACCTATGCGAGGTCCTTTTTTCTCTGCATAAAAGTTTGATTTATTCTCACGGCTCTCTTCCTCCATTCGAACAACCTCTAGTTGCCTTCCTCCTTATTCCCTTTTACTCTCCTTCTGAATCAGCCTTCCTTCAGGCCTGCTCACTCACACCTTAGCTTTTCTTTGGCCTGCGGCCTCCTCACTATCCTCTATGAACTCTATCTTCCTTTTCAGATGCCCATGATCATATTAACTGATCTGGGTCATTCTTCTTTTTTTTTCTCTCATCCTTCCTCTGACTCATGGCCCTCTTATACTCTGATTATCAACCTCCTCTAGATTTGCCTCTTTTTATCAACCTTCACTCTCGACCTCTCCTCTATAGCTATTCGATCTCCCTTGAATCTGAGCCTTTTCCCTCTGATGTTCAACCAATCACTCTCTTCATTTCATTAAGCCCTCTTCTTTACTATGCTCAGCCCCTTTGTTCTTCCATCTTGGCCTCATTGGTCTTTTTCCCTTCATCACAGTATTTTGGCCTCCTCTCCTTCTGTATGCATTCGGCTACCTTTCAAACAAAATAACTCTGATTGATTTTGGTCTTCTGCCTGACTCTTCCCATTCTCCCTTTCTTCACCGAGATGATTATCTCGCTATTGGTTACCAACTATCTTTCAACCTTCCTCTCTCTAGACCTTTCAACTTCTCTTAACTACCTAAGCAATCCATATTTCCATTTTGGAGAACAATTATCAATGGTTTTAATTCCCTTGTGGATTTTTTTTTTGTCATTCTAGCGACAGGAGATTCCTTGCTACTGGTGACATGACTCTTTTACTATCTTTGGTTAATGGTGACAAGATTGTAATGAGCCACCACTGGTGTCATCATTGACAAAAATTAAAAATCCACAAGAAAATCAAAATCAAGTTCGATGCCCCTGCATCACATCTCATAACTTGTGCAAAATGGCATTACTAATGGCTTGAGCCCAATGAACTGCCCCTATTTCTTCTCTGATAAACTGAATTATAGAAAACATCTATGGCTCAAATTGACTGGCATCTACTAGGCCCATCAGTCTACTTAGCAGTGTGATCATTATGTAAATGTCTTCCTTAAAGTCCATCATGTACAAATGCTTAGCTGCCTTTGGTTTCTTGTCTTGAGAATACCATCCATAAAATATTGTACTTTTTCAAGATGCCTCATTTCCTTTAAAATTAGTTGCATATTTCTCCACATCTATTTCCTTCATTTTATCATTAATTTTTAAACCAAAGGTTTCAGCTATTCCTTCCACCAACAAATCTACATAAACAACACCATTGTGTTTCACCTTCCTAGAGTTCATGTCATATTTTTTAATACACTCAATAACTAAATCCCACACTTCCATTGCAAGTGGGAACCCAGCAGCATTGAACAATCCCACATCCATTATATTCTTCATTGCCAAAGATGCTCTAGGCACTCTAATCTTCTGTAACAATATGGTAGAGTTGAAATCCCCAATTTCTGTGTCAATTGCCCTTCCTCCTTTAGAGTAAATCTGTGAATTATAACCCTTGCTTAGAAATTCTTCCTTAATCATTTCTTTCCTCATGTCTTTCTATTCTCCTTTCCCAATTGTCTTCTCAGTTTTCTTTCCTTTGGGTGGTATCCTATCAAGAAACATATTCATTTTATGACTAGATTCATGTTTTTTAGGGTTTTACCATACATTTTTACCATAGATGTTTTAACCTAAGTGTTTTCTTTTCACTTTTTTGAATTCTGTATGGCTACCCTACTGTGTTTAGTTTCACAATTCATCACAGTAATTAACTAATTATAAACCCTTTCTATTATCTTACTGTGATTACTGCAGAATTTCCTATAATTGCATTTCGTTAAGCACAAGTGGGAATTTTAGATATGTACTTGGATATGCAACCATTGACCTTTACACTGTTGACAAGAGACTTTCCCATTTGATCTCACCACAACCATCTTTGAATCACAATCTACCTTTGTTTGCCTTAGCTCTGTGGAATACTCTACAACTGAATTCTAAATGCAATTGTGAAGTTAAAGCAATCAAAATTCCTTTTTACTCCTTTGAAATTAGGTATTTGTTGTCATACATATGCATTAAATGTTGTAATCAATATATGCAATTTGATTTTTGATTTATTTTACTATTCAATGCATATTTTGAATTTTGTATACGTTGCTTTTTTTGCATTTTTTGTGTTTGTATATCTTATACATGCACTTTCACTAATATGTAGAAAAGAGGTGATGAAATCATTACAAACATTTCGACTTAATGACCTTTTTCAATGTTAAGTTTACTTTTGTATTTCGAAGCATGCGCAAGTTACCTTTATGCATTTCTAATTTTCCCTCTCGTTTGTTTTGTATATTTGTTTGTATATGTTCATGTATATCTTATACAATTGCTAAACATACAAACATGGACTCCATTGGGTTTATAAAATAAATGGGAATTACCTCTGGATCTAGATTTGTATATATTTCCTTTGTATCACCTTTTGTATATTTAGTACAGGCAACTCAACATACAAATGTGGACCTCACTTAAAGTTAATAAAGTCTTAAACTCTCTAATCACATCTGGTTTTGTATATGCATACTAGATACATGCTCTTATACATACAAATATAACCCTTCACTTCCACTTTCTAAACTCAATTGAGTTTTCTTTCAGGTCTGCATCTGCATTTGTATAAGAAAGTATACTACTAGCAATGTATTAACCATACAAATGAGACAACCATAACTTTATATGTTAATTTTGAACCCCCTTTGACATCTGCCAATGTATATTTTGGATTTGCATAAAAGATACATGCATTGTAATATACAAATACAACCATGGACTTCTACCATTATAAAGAACATCATGCAAAGCTATCGGGTCTGGATTTTGTTTATGCATGTTTTGAACCGTTAAAGATACAAACATAACATGGGATTCAAACATGCGATATATGATAAACCGACAGACTGAAAACATAAAGTATATGAGATACATGCAAATATTAATGCACATGAGATACAATTTGACCAAAACAGCCCAGTGTTGACTTTTCACAAAAAATGGAATAACTCTAGAAATATGCAAAATCTTTAAATTGTTCAAAAAGCAACTCTAACTAAATTTTAACACAGACTTCATTGATACCAATTATTTTTCACCAAGCACTGTGCAACTTGAATTTTAAGCACCAATGACATTTTACCCATACCACCAAGCAAGAAGAACCAAACCGACACAAAAGCAAAAGCAATAATAGGGGTCCTCATTTTACTAAAGGGTAAAATGGGGCATGTTGTGAGCATCACAACACCTAGTATTAATAAAATCAAACCATTTGTTTGCAGAGTCAACTGTCTTATGCATTGGATACATGGACACCCTGGTTCTCATACCTTGGTGCATAATATCCATATGCTATATAAAATAAAAGATTTCTCTATTTTTACATATCAAGCATAACTTTTCCCAAGTGAATCCATTATTCATTCATTACTATAAAATGTTCTTTTCCCACCAATTCATCTTTGTCTATTGATCATTTGTGTCACCATATTCTTTCATTATCATTTAAGCATTTGTTTCATCATTTTCTTTATTACCATTTGATTATCATATCTTTATTAATCATTTTTTTCGTCATATTCTTTTGTTTCCATTTGATTATCTTTTCTTAGTTAATCATTTGTTTTATCAATCTCTTCTTCTATCTGATCATTATCATTTTGATTTTTTAGTCAATCATTTGTTTTATCAAATTATTCTTCTATCAGTTAGTCATCTTTTATTAAGTTAATCAGTTGTTCATCACATTCTTTTCATTATCATTTTATTCTTTAGTCAATCATTTGTTTTATCAATTTCTTTTTTTATCAATTGATTGTCTTTTAATCAGTTGTTCATCACATTCTTTTCATTATCATTTTGTTCTTCAGTCAATCATTTGTTTTATCAATTTATTTTTCTATCAACTGATTATCTTTTATTAAGTGAAACAGTTATTCGTCACATTCTTTCATTTGATTATATTTTCTTTAGGTAATTGTTTATTCATCATATTCTTCCTTATCATTTGATTATCATATGTATGTTAATCATTTATGTCATCATTTGTCATTTCATATTACTTATTTCATCATTCATATTACTTTTTCTATCACATTACATTACACCATCATACATCATATAAATCATCATCTAAACATAAAAAAATCATACACATCTAAAAGATCAAGCCATCATATATACATCATCAAAATATCCATGATAACAATAAAGAGTCCATGATACAAAATGTCCATATGGATATAATATACATCATCTACCTGTAGGCATCAACATACAAAAATATACATGTCTATATACACCTTATCATGTCAAGATCCCCCCTTTGAAGGGGTTGGTTGTTGATCTGGCCTTGGAGGTGGTGGTTGACATGGTCCTTGTGAACCTGATGGGTGTCCTTAGTCTTGTGGTCCTTGTCTTGTGCCCTCCCTCGGTGGCCCCATCACTGATGGTCCTATACAAGCTGATTTGGAGACCACTACCTTGCTCTACTTGTAGCTAGGAGCTCTCTATGATGCAGACATTGTACTCTCATATAGGCCTCAATAGTACTTTGCCATTTGCCTAGCCTAGGCCAATCTATCCTGGCTTTCCATCATGTCAGTCCACATCCTCTCCATGCCTATCCCAGCTATGAGCCCCTAGGCCCTATCTAGCTGTTGTTACAATTGTACTGCAACAACCCTCATTGTGTGTGTGTCTCTCTCTCTCCTGTAATCTGCTACAGTATACCATCTCCACCCTGTGCTTGTTGTAGTTATGCCTATACCTACTCCTGCAGAGTCTGTATCTATAGAAGGGCGTTGTCTCTCTCCACTATCACTATAGAAGGGCGTTGTCTCTCTCGACTCTAAACTTTGCAATAACTGCCTGCCTATCCACTGGTGCTCCCCATGCACTTGCATATCTCACAACCTAGGGAAATATAGCCTCGTGAATTAGATCTGTATGTTTCTTCCCAAACTACCTCCTCACTTTGTTAGGCATTGTTGTTCTCAAAATTTGCTACGCTTATTTTTGTAGACAACCCCTACGAAACTTGTTCATTTTGTAATCTACACTCTAAGATCGCAAATCAAGACAGGTTCTCTTGGCCTCATGCGAAGTCATCTGACATCGTTAAAATAGCTTGTGACATTCCCCTTAGTCAATTTATCAAAATTCATGAAGTTTGACTAGTGTACAAGTTTATCAAAATATCAATTTTGACCTTTTAAAGGTGTTAGAAATTTTTTTTAGGTTTATGTGTGAAGTCGGCAAAATTTTCCGCTCATACATCTATATTTTGTTTCCAAGTGCAAGGGCAGCAAATTTTGTAACCCATGCATTCCTTGTTTCATTTTCATCTGCTGAATTGGTAAAAAGTGTCACTTCTACAAGCTTGTATGAATGGGAAAGACGCAACGTCGATGAATTTTGCCACTCACGCATCTTTATCTTTATATGTCGGATCAGTAAAAAGTGTCGTCAATACATGCCATTAATGTCACCACGAGTTAACTCGTGTGACATTAATGGTGACTTTCTAGTTTTGTTTTAAGTTTTTAAGTGTCTTTTAAATTGCTTTCATTGTGTTTTTTTCATTTTATCCTGCTAAGTCGACCTCATTGCAACCTGTGGTGACATCTTTTTCAGTTCGTGATTTTTGCAATCTGGAGGTTTCATCGTGAAAACCCAGGAGTGGTTTCATTTTTATCAGGTAGGAGTACATTTTGATTTTTCATTTGTTTATATCTAGGGTTTGCTAATCATTTAGAATAAATTTTTTTTGGTCGTTTAAACTTGTCATTTAATGCATATCTATTTACATTTCTTTTGTTGATTGATTCATGTCTATGTTGTGATAACCCTAGTTTTTTTTTTGTTCTAGCCAGACTAAACCTTCCCAACTTTTTTTCTAGTAATCATGACTTAGTTTTCTTTTAGATTTAGGTTTTTAGGTTTTGAATCGGTAAAAATTGCTGAATGTGTTGTGTTTTGATTACACTCGTGCAAGGGCGGCAAAATTTGCCACCCTTACACGAAAGCTTTGATAAGGTGATATGCATCATCGGTGGTTTTTTCTGACCAAACACCAAACCCATCTTATACCTATGATGTTGGCTATATTTGCTGATCAAAGTTCTTCCATAAGTTTGTGAACAAATGCTAAGTCGACGGAAATTGCCACTTAGGCATTTGAAGTTATATCACGAGGTGTATGGGCGGTGAATTTCGCCACCCTTACACGAAAAAAAATTGAAATATCCAATCTGGGATGTCGGCAAAATTTGCCGCTCAAACATAAAACTTACTCCCTCATGCAAAAGCGGTAATTTTCACCGCCGATACACTTGTATTTCAACCTACTTGCAGAATCAGTAAAAATGGCCACCCTAACATTTGCAAACTATCCCTTACATGCAAGGGCAGCAAATTTTGCCACCCATGCACCTATTCTCTCAATTTTTTCTAACTCTAGGATATTTTCAATTTTTCTTTTCCAAACCCATTTTCCTTCATTTTTTGACCCACTCGCACTCTAGCCATTTCAAGCGTATCTCCATAGTCATGATTGTCGACATGCAATTTTCCCAGATTACCAGTATTTCTCCTAATTGCATGATCATGGCTTTTTGTTGTAGTTTCTTCTACAGATTTTCTCTCTTCATCGACATCCTTTTGGTGATAGCTTTTTCAGATGACTGAGTTGTCTCCGAAGAAGTCGAAAGTGATGAAGTATAAGTATCAAGGTGTTTTTCCAATCACCTTGGTTACTTCTAATGTTGATGACATTAGGGATATAGAGATTGGCCATGTGGACATGGCTGAATTTGTGGAAAGAACCAAGTCCAATAATCCAAGTTCTGCAATGAAGAAGATTATTGATAGTAACATTCATTTGGTGTCGTCTTTCCCCGTGGCAGCCCATAACACAGAGTTTGTTCTTCAGTGTGCTCAGTTTTATAAC
The DNA here is from genome assembly GCA_027924645.1 of Cunninghamia lanceolata. Taxonomy (NCBI): domain Eukaryota; kingdom Viridiplantae; phylum Streptophyta; class Pinopsida; order Cupressales; family Cupressaceae; genus Cunninghamia; species Cunninghamia lanceolata. The sequence goes on from BSBN01000332.1 coordinate 3,705,728, forward strand.
AGAGATACTAGGACAGTGATGGATGCAAATGACAATGTGATAATTAGATTAGATCCTGAATTCATTGATAAAGTTTTCATGTGCCCTGCTGTTACAGAAGTGATAAAACTAGATTTTGCTGAAGCACAAAAAGAGTATGACAAAAATCCTGAGAAAGCTAAGAAGATAATCAATACTAAATGGCTCAAGACTTCAAGGTCAAACTTGTCTAGGTGGCCACGGAGTTTTCCTAGAAGTGACTATATAGAAGAAGTTGGTGATCTTATAAATCTTCTTAGTAGGATAAGGGGATTGGCCTCTTCTTCACTATTTCATGAGTGGATGTACCCTTTCATCAAGGTAATACTCCAAGGTAAACAAGCCATCTTCTGGGGTGAGCAAATCAGCAATGCTTTGCATGAGCAATTGACAAAGGTATCCACTACCTTCAAATTCTACATGACTTCTTATCTGGTGTATATAGTAGCCTCCATGAGAATCTTTCCAAGTCTGACATCAGAAAGAGATAGGAGAGTAATTCTTGTGTATCAGTACTATTCTCAATTGACATTGAAGGGTTTTATTCACCACTTCAGGAGGGTAAATGATGCTTTCTTTACAGTGTTCTTGTGTCTTTTTGACCCCCAGCTACAACAAAGAAGAATTTTAGATGAAGCTTGGTCAATAGTAAATGATTTTGGATGCATGTTCTTACAATTTCCTTCTTTCTCATATCTGAGGGTTGGCTTTTTCCAAGGTCATCCTTATATGTTGCTAAGGTTTCCCTCAGACAAACTTGTTTTAATGGAATTATGTATACAAATGATTTTCATACATAATAAACAAATGGAGCTCAAGAAACCAGGTTTCCAGTTTCCAGTTGAAATTAGCAGGTTTTTGGTATCAACTGTTGCAAAGGCTAGAGCTATGGAAACTAAAATGCAGCTGGTAACCATGAAATAATTCAAAAGAAGACCAAGGTTTGATTACAGAGGTGTGAAAGATAAGATCAAGAGGAAAACCCAATTCCATGAACCTATGGTCGAGGACGTCTGGATAGATTTGAGAATAGAAGAAGATATCAGAAAGTTGGATTATAGCCGTTTATCTCTGGAGCAGATTGAATATCTGGGACTTGCTGATATTCTTGAAGACCTAGTGGATGATGGAGAATTGATCGATGACATATATAACACTAAACAGGATGTTGGCTCTCCTCTCCCTCATATCCAATGGTTTCAAAAAGAATTGACCTCTCTGAGGAAAAGATTTGAGCCTATATTGGCAAACACCAATAACTAGCTAGCAGATAAGGGAATTGCTTTGAAAGAATTCCTTACAGGATTAGAGACTGAAATTCAAGAGCAAACAGGTAAAAAGGTGGAGAATAGGATGAAGAACAAGAGTGATGTTCCATCTTCTTCCAAGCCACATAAGCCTAGGATTAAATTTGTGACGAAGAAGTCAAAGGTTGTGGAGAAAGAGTCAAAGATAGAAGATATGGAAATTGAAAAATAGAACACTGAAGAGCTAGCTACCGAGGAAATGGAGGTTGAAGACAGGTCTATAGATCAACAAGGAGAGGAAGTTTTGTCTCCATAGGAGAATGTACAACAAAAAATGGGAGTCTCTTCTCCTTTGTTCAACACTCCTGTTTCAGTTCCCATGTCTGTTTCACCCATTGATATCCCCTCTTATGAATCCCCATCACCTTCCAAAACAATTTTTGACAATCCTTAAGATACTTTTGAAGATGTTCTTTGTTCCTCAGAGTCTATTCCTAGCTTGTCCTCTTCATCTTTTGATATTGGGGATACTGCTATATTTGATCACTTTGTAATGAATACTGAACACGTTTCTAATGCAAATGTAATAGGTGCAGTTTTTACTAATACTCCACCTATTGTTTCCACTTCCTTTACAAGTGTAGTTCTGGTGACACCAACAATGGGAACATATCCTAATGTGAGTACTTATGTGCTTCCACCATGGTTGTCAGCTTATATACTGAAAAGGAAGAAACAAGCCATCTCTCCAGATGACTTTGATTTTAGTAAGCTGGTGCCTGCGAAAGCCAAGACCCCAAAGAAGCCAAAGATTCTTTCAAGAATTCTTGGAGACAAGGGATACAAATTTTTGGAGATTGCAAGACCTCCGCAAGATGCAGCCATGGAAAATTTTAGTCTGAATGATTACTCTATCTCTAGAGTTGAGTTAGGCAAAATAACTCGTGAAAGTGCAAAGACTGATGCAGTCAGCCATGGATATTCTGATTCAGAAGCTTGACAAAGAGAAAGAAATGAAGGATCATTACAAAGAAATGGTTGAATAGTTGACTACAGTGGTGAGGAAAATCACTTTGAATTCAAAATCAGTAACTCCCGAGGCCATTTCTGTAGAAGACCCTATTATCTAGAAAGTAGAAAAGACTCATCTTAAGGGAAGAGTACTTGAAGAGTACTTGGAAAGGATGTGCACACAAGGAATATCTCTGCTTACAGAGCTATCTAAGAAGAAAAACAAAATGGAGAAAATAAGAGCAGAACTTGATGACCTGATTGATGTTATTTCTCAAGATATCGAGCGTATAGAACATAATCATGACAGGTGGGTGGAGATGAGAAAGCTGAAGATAAGCGCTCTAATATCAATTGGTGTCATTCCAAATAGGGATTCTTATACTAAAACCAAAGAGGCACTGACATATCGGAGCCGTGTGGTGAAAGATTTGATCAATGACCTAGAAACTGCAAGGAAACTAAGTGATCAAAGTGATGTTAGTCTTTTGCATAAATTGGAGGAGCTGTTGTGCAAACTAGTGTCACAGGATAACCAATTTCTTTCTGCAGAAGAGATGATTTAAGAATTTGAAAATATGTTCCAGAAAGAGTTCGAGGACAAAATATTTACAATGGCCTCCGTGGACAATATTCTTGACAATCAGTTAACTTTGGATAATCTGAAGGCCAAGTTAACTAGTCACGCAAAATCAGTCACCATGGTCAGAGATGCCATAGTTAGAGCCAGGATGATTTTCAAGAACACAGTTAGTCCAGACAGTCTTGGGATGCAAGCAGCTTTTACCATGTATGATTTCCATATGAAGAAAGACAGAAATACATGTTGAAGTAGTTTTTCCATTACTTAGTTTATTTTCTACTTTTTAGATGTACTTTTGAAATAATTTTGGACATATTTACGTGTACTTTTCTCATATGTAATTACATGTAAAAACATAGGAAGTCCCAAATCAAAAAGGACTCCTTTTTTGAATAAGTCATAGTTAGTTTTTCTTTTCCTATTTTTGCTCTCAGTTCCTCTTATAAATAAAGAGGATCCCCATTGTAATTATCTATCTTTTAGTTATTGAAGTGAAACTCTGCAAAATTGAAGAGCATTTTGAGACTTTGTGTTCAAATTGTAAATCAAATTTTATCAAGTGAATAAGAAAGCAAGTGATCGTTCAATCTTTGTGTTGGAATAACTTGTGGCGTAGTGGAAACTATTCTTATGTCCTTTTCCTAATACTATCTTATCTGCTTGATCAAATTGTAGTGTGAGTGTGAATAATCTGGAAGATGTTCTAAAGTTGATTGTGGAGACTTTGTGCTACAACAATCATCTTTAGTTTGTGATTTTGTGTTTTGAAGTAAAAGATATTGGAAAGGCTTTGAACTACTATTATCTTTTGTGATTATATGTTTTATCGTAGCATTTGGTGAAGACTTTGAGCTGCACCTTATTCTATTTGGCTCCAAGTTATAAATCAGTAAAAGAAGCAATGATAGACTTTGTGCTCTCGTCGGTTTCTTGGTCATTCAAATTTGTATCAAGAAAGTACCCTTTCATTTTGTAAACATCATTTCTAAAAAAAGAGAAATGGATGATATGGTCTCACCCCTAAGTTAGTATTTAGTTTAAATAAGTTTGTGATAGTTGATAGGGAACCTCCCCTTGCTAAGAGGAGAGATTTATCTCATTACACTATGGTTGATATAACCATTTTGCCTTTAGTTAGTTGAAGACAAAATATTCACCCAACAAGCATGTATCTCTCTATCATCATCTATGTCCTCCCCATGATGTAACAGGTCTACCTCACAGAGGGTAGCTCCCATAAATCATCCCACCATGTCTCACAAGTCGTCCACAGTCTCCAGATCACCTCATCTATGTCATCAATAATACGTCTCCAATATAGCATGTCTTCAGTCCTCCTATAATGAAGGAATCCTACATATAACCAATAATAATGGTGCCCTATTGCTGTCACCCCATCACACATTAGTCACAAAACTAGTATGTGCTCCCATGCCTAGATATGTAATAAGGCCACACCGCACCCTATGTATTGACTTCGGCTATAAACACAGCTATGCAAATCTCTATATAAATGGGCCAGTATGCATGGCCCCCAAGAAAAAACCTCTCCATCCATCATGCACTCTAGTACATCTCCCCAACCAATAGCAAACTGCCATGACCTTCTCCCGAGCACTAACACATAGCTAATCAGACAATTAATGAATAGTAGTAGTGGGGCATCATCAATCACATGCGTCAAGTCCAGCTATGTACCCTCAATAGGAAGGTCATCATCAGCAAACACTCTCTTCAAGGTCTCTGTGCCTATGTGTAAGTTATACCATACTAGGGATCCATGAATTGGAATCCGTAGTATCCTCTAGACATCGTCTAAGGTAACTGTCATCTCCCTTGTCAAAAGAAGGAAGACACTCCTCTCATTGTGCCACCACTCTATCAGTGCAGTCATCATCACTATATGTGCATGTATCACCAGAAATTGAGCAGTATGAAGCATCCTGACTCCATCTAGAAACTCTTAGTCAATATTTGTGAAATTTGTCTCCAGCCTCATCATCTGTGGATGTTGCACATCCGATCAAATCGGTGTCAGTCGCTCCTTTCCATCATCAAGTTCAGTCAATTAGCCATAATCCAATAAAATATTCTCATTCTTTTCCCTAGTTCATCTACTTCTACCCTAAGTTATCTATTGGTTCCCTATGTGATCTAATGTTGTCCATTTCATCAAGTTTTTCTAAGTCTTGTTGGCTACATGTTGTCTTCTAAATAGGTGTGCCTTTTCTGTACTCTGGTGCGCTTTTTTTTGAAATAGTTGTACTATTTTTCTACATAGGTACGCTTTATGCAAAAGCATGTTAATCTACCTCATAGGTGCTCATTTTTTTGACATGGGCACGCTTTCTTCCACCCCTTTACCAATTGCACAGGCATGTCATCTGCTCACACAGGCATGCCTATGCCACAGAGGCATGCTTCCATCACAGGCGTAACATTTTGGTGCATAGGCATGTCATTTTCCAACATAGATGCACTTTTACAAAAGTGTGCCCTTTCTTTTTTAGTCATAAATAGGGTATTAATGACTGAAAAAACATGGACGCACTTTTGTAAAAGTGCACTTAGGTTGGAAAATGACATGCCTATGCAACACATGCGTGCTTCCATCACAGGCATGTCATTTTGGTGCATAGGTGCATCCTTTTGCAACATAGACACATTTTTACAAAAGTGTGCCCACACTTTTTTAGTCATTAATACCCTATTTATGACCCCTAAACTACCCCAACGCCCAGAATGGGTAACTCACTGATAGTCCTACGCTATTTGGCCTTTGGTACTACTTCACATGCTCACCTCAATGCCTATGTCATGGGATCACAATGTGGTTCACCATCTCTTATTCTCTCTGCTAGGTTTTTCTAAGATTAGGTGTCCAAATGACTTGGTATAGGCCCCCTACCACTATTTATAGTCCCCCCACCCTTGTTTTTCCCCATCGCATAATCCCCACCCACCCTTACCCCTATTTGTCATATATTTCTCCATTTTTCTTCTATTTGTTCAACTTTTCTACTATCCTCACCTCATTCACACATATTGAGAATTTTTTCCAAAATTATTTTTATTTTTTCTAAAAAATTTCTTGAGGAGGCACCCAACATACCTTCCAGCTTCCATTCATTCTTCTCAGTTCTGACCACCGATTGGAGCATCTTTTTTAATTTCTTTGACATGACGCCACCTAATGGGACATTGCATCAAAGAGGGGCAAAATGTAGACACCTGAAATTTACCAATGTATAATTCATGTCATCACATTGCATTCATATAGATTCTCTTCAAATCACTTAATTCTAACTATTCCACATTAATTCATTAATTCACTAAAAATCATTATATTCCTCTATATTAATTAAATCATCCAAATTATTTATTTAAATAAATCAAATTTCCCTTCACTTTAAATAAATAAATTCCAATTATTTATTTAATTAATATATTTACTCCAAACTGAATTAAATTTAATATTTAATTCATTTACCACATGTGCTTATGAAATTAAATAAATTATTTATTTAATTTCCCATTTATTCTCACCCTCCATAATTTCCTCTAGTCTATTCAATTAACAGATCAATCAAATGTCTTGACTCATCAATCAATTCAAGTATCTAATCAATCAATTCAGTTATCTAGTCAATCAAATAAGTTAACAAATTAATCTAATTTGTTAACAAATCAATCAATTCAATCATCTAATCAATCTATCCAGTCAACTCTCCAATCAATTATGTTAACTCACATGACTCATGATAAGGCTAGGACACTTGTCCTTCTCTGATTTGCACACATTATCTCAACCATCCTCAACCATGGATCTTTTTGGTGATCCTCAACTGTTGATCTACTATATCACAGGTTTATAAATTGAACCTTGTTCTCCATTCCTCAGCATCTCTCATTTTAGTAAACTTACACTATCATTATCATTCCTTGGGAGATCACAAATTGAGCTTGACTATAGAGCAATCCACATAGCAAAGAGCAAGGAGCAATCAACATGAGAATTGGGTGCTATCCCGGTGCGCTCGATCAAGTGTGGTTTGTTTTGTGTGTGTTTGAAAGGCATATTGCTTTGTTGTTTTGTATTGCTTTCATCTATTTTGCATATTCAAATTATAACCATCACACTCCAAATATGCACTTTTTAGGGTTTAGGAAGACTCCATATTGCCTACACCTCTGGAGGATCTTTCTCAGGTCACTAACATGATCACCCTTATTCTTGGAGAAAATAGTCAACTCATCTATACATATAATAATGCACTTGCGAATCAAACCTTTGAAAGAAATGTCCATAGTGTTAGAAATGAAAACACAACTATTCAATGGAAATTTGATTCAAAATAAATTTCAGCAATCTTTAACTGTTTTATTAATGGAAATTGTAACATAAAATAGAAACTATGCTTCATAGACATGCAAAATCAGAAAATTGAACACATAACACAATGTTTAATGTGGAGAAAACCCTATTGGGTAAAAATCTCCACACAAGAAAGAGGCCCAAAGTTTGTATTAATCTAAAAATGATTGTACAATACAACAACACCACCAAACACTCCTTCAGTCTTCAATCCGACAGCATTTTGGCAGCACCTAAGTACCTAAAATCTATATTGCAACAACAAATACATGGAAAAATACTTATAGAAGTCCTCTCACGCCTCAATAGGAATTCACTTTCTCGCTCATGAGAATCTCCAACCTGTAAACATTAAATGCCATCTTACAAGTACCTTACACTTGTCCAAAAATAGCCATGCAAGGTTGGGCACCCAAGACTAAATCTGGCCTCTTATAGCATCTTATGATGCATCATAACCGTCATAGATTCTACCAAAGAGTATCTTTCCAAGATAGGAACCTTGGGCCAAACATAGAAACTTACAACTCATTAATATCTGTCATGTGTCGTAGTGTCATAGAATCTTATGACAACTTGCAGTTGTCATAGATTCTTTACATGCACCCACCAAACATTATGACATGTGTCATACATGCAAAAAATAGTCGATTCTCCCAAGGTGGCACCTACACTCATTCACTTTGATTTTTTACATTTGCCAACAATAAATGTCACTCCATAACTACCACCGGTAACTCCAGAATTACCACTATCGATGAAACTATTACATCTCCTTATGGGTAATTACAAATTACAAATAACAAATAAAAAATGGAATAAATACAATATTGGTATTTACAAGGTTAATGGCACCTTATCCCAACATTCTCCCACTTGGCATTATACATTTTAAATCAACCCTTATGAAATCAAATGAAATAATCATGTACTAGAAACAAGGCCCATGGCCTCTCTGCACCACATGAACTTCTCTGTGCTCACATGTTTGGTCAATGAATCTAAAACATTCTCCTGATTGTCTATCTTCTTCAAATCAATCTGTCCATTTGCTATCAACTCTTGAACAAAGTGATACTAAACATCAACATGCTTAGTTTGAGCATGATACATAGGATTCTTGGCCAAACAGATAGCACTCTCACTATCACAACCAATCTGAATGATCCTGCAATCAAAACCAATACCTGTATACGGTCTCCTCACCAAAATTGCCTCCTTAGAGACATGAGTAGTAGCCATATACTCTGCTTCTGTGGTGGACAAAGCAACTGTGGGCTAACTCTTTCTCTTCCAACTCACTGCTCCTCCAAACAAAGTAAACACAACCACTAGTGGACCTTCGACTATCCAAGTCATCTACCCAATCTGCATCAACAAAACCTTGTATGTCCAAATATTTATCAACACTATCAATACCAGAGTAAATTAAACAATAATTATAAGTACTTGCAAGATATTTAAGCACCCTCTTCGTACAATTCCAATGCTATCTACCAGGGTTAGACATAAATCTACTCAAAACTCCCACTGCTTGGGCAATATCTGGCCTAGTGTAAACCATTGCTTACATCAAACTCCCTACAACACTAGTATATGACATATTAGACATATCCTCAAGATCATCCTTAGTCTTTAGACACATTTTTCATGAAAGCTTAGTACCAATGGGTAAAGGAACTCTAACTGGGTTATAGTCCTGCATACTAAATCTCTACAAAATGGTATTCACATACTTACTTTGTGACAACCAAAGCTTTTTGTTACGTCTATCTCTTCTAATCTCCATTCCAAAAATATACCTGACATCTCCAAGATCTTTCATATCAAATGCACCTAAAAGTTGAGTTTTCAGATCACTAATCATACCCTTAGTATTTCTGAAAAATAACATGTCATTAACATACAATGCAATGATTAGTATGGAATCACCAACATAATAAATGTAAACACAGTGATCCTTCTCGCTTCTAACAAAACCTAATTTCAAAAAAATGAATCAAACTTTCAATACCACATTCTAGGGATTGTTTTAAACCATAGAGAGACCTCTTCAACCTGTAAACCCAATGTTCTTTTCCTTTTACCTCAAAACCTATACGTTGTTGCATATATATTTCTTCCTCAAGATCTCCATGCAAGAATGTAGTCTTAACATCCATTTGCTTAATCTCTCAATCATAGGCTGCAACAATGGATAAGAGAAATATAAAAGAAGTCAATTTAGGAGAGAAACTTTCACCAAAATCAACTCCTTCTCTCTGGGAGTAGCCCTTGGCTACTAGTCTAGCCTTATACTTCTCCAATAACCCATCTACTCCAAACATTTTCTTGAAGACCCACTTACAACCTATGGCCATTCTTCCTTTGGGCAAATGAACAAGATCCCAATTGTTACAAGAGTCTAAAGCCATCATCTCCTTCTACATGGCTAACTACCAAGACTCACTATCATATGAAAGAATAGCTTCCTTATAGGATATAGGTTTGTTGTGTGGTTACACAACATGCCCCATTTTGTCTTAGCAAAACAGGGACCCAACTTTTCTTTCTACTTGTTGCTTGTTTGTTTCCTTCTTTGGGGCGGTTTGGTAAAATCAGTCATGCATGTAACCTTTTGAGAAGGTGGATGTACCACTAGATGAGGTTAGTTGTCAATGTTAGTAGTTGCTATTATTGACCTCATGGTTGGAAAGTATTCAAAGCAGGTTTGTCTTTTGGATCACCCCAAAATTGTCTAAGGAAAGAAAGTTGTGTTTAGTCAAAGTTTGGTCAAACCTAATATTACCTAGGCGAGGGGTCATATTTCTAATATCAGTCATATTTGATAAGATCACCCAGACTTAGAATCATGACCCAACAATCACTAGGTACACAATACATGAACGTTAAAATTAGATAAGAGCCGGTATCTGCCCGTTAACGAATATCACCCCTTCATAGATATCACCCTACGCTAATAGGATAATGATGTCATTTAATTCAAATGAATGAAAGAAATCACCTCGATGATGACATCATCATCCATCTCAAGATGGGGGGTCATATATTCAATATCCATCATATTTCTTAATATGATGATGACATCACTAAAACATGATAACTAAATGACATTGATGACATGATGATGTCATCACGATCTTTTTCCAAAGAAGAGGGGGTCATATTTCTGAATATCCCTGATCTTTCGAAGATCACCCCCTTTAACATTAAATGCCATTAAAGCGGTAGATGAACTCCTGTTGATTACAATACAAATTGAACACTTGGTGACATCTATGAATTCCATGCAAATGATTGACAGATTCAATCAAGACAACACACTTTAACCTAATTTGTCATATTGATCTATTCAAACATAAAATTTAAAGGTCATTTTCATTTACCTTGCAATAAATCAAAAGTTATAGAGCTCCAAAGTCAAACCCTCATCAGCTACCGACCAACAGATCAGATTCTTCAACGTAACAGAACAGAATGGGTGATCTTGCAGGTTTACAATCTTTTTCCATAATCACTCATCTAATCCAAAGGAAAGTGTTATCAGGTAAGTAACTGCAAAACCTCCCCGTTGTCATTTTTTGCAACTCCAGGTAGAGTATTTGTCTTTACTAGGGTAAACTCCTATAATGATGCATAGAGAAGGTCCATATAGGGGTAATAAACAAAAATACATGATATTGCTTAGGAAAATGCATATGCATATCATAGGGTAAAATATACCATGTTTATTGCAGGAATTAATGGCCGACTTAAGGAGAAACAGGTCTTAGGCTAAGTTTCTGAAGCCCATGTTTGTGCAACCAGAAGGGGTACAATTCAAGTACGGGGTCATTGGTGATACACATCAGGGGGATATGGATTTGAATGTATGGTCAACAAGATTGGACAATGACATAGATAATCCTATTCTGGACAGAGTGTTTACCTCTAGTATGTGGTATGCGACTAGTTTTCCCTATGCCATGGATGCCCTAGAATTGGTAGCAGAGTGTGCAAGAAATTATAACATGGAGACCAGGCAAGTGGAAAAACATGGAAGGATATACGCCAACATTTCAGTCAAAGGTATCACTCCCACTTTCAACTTAGAAGTAGGGAATAAGGTGGTTAATGTGGACATTTGTAAGCTAGAGGCAGAATATAACAATAACAAGAAGAATGCTAGGAAGAAGATGTATCAATGGAGGTCAAAGAATAGCACTTATACAGCTTCAGCCAAGCTACCGGTATACTTGTACAAGTTTGACTTTGATGATGAATACTAATATATAATTGCTCTGCTAAGCAGGATGACCAGGACACCTAATGCTGGTAATTTTGAGAATTAGATGTTTGGGATCATCCAGATGGTCTTATACTTAAATAATAAACCCCTATGGGCCAAAAATCATCAGTGACTCACTAGATGAGGGGATGAGGAGTATGGGAGGACAGGCATGTTTATTTTACATGACCTCATATGTGGTGTATTCTTGAGCATTCAGAGGGACATTTGATGCTCTAAAAACAGTAGGCAAGGTTGGAAGTGATGTGGATAGTGTACATATATGGGATCATTATCCCCAGTTACAGGAAAAGTATACCTCCAGGGCTACAAATTGGTAAAGGATGTATTCTTGATGCACCTGGTAAGAACCATGGAGGAAGACATGACTAAAATACTGAGCATGGAAGCTCAAGAGGTCATTTATAAACATGGAGAATGGTTTATCCAATTTTCTACTTTCTTGTATATCAGGGTTGAGGGATTTGAAGGACAACCTTTTATGCTGCTAAGATACCCTACTGATAGGGTCGCCTTGATGGAGTTTGTTAGACAGATATCTACAGCAGTGGAAGCCTATAAGGCAAGGAAGAAGATTCCTCTAGTTTTCTTCCTAGTATCTATGGGATGGTACATGTGTTTAGATTCATAGAGCATAAAGCATGCTATTGGAGGATTGAAATTAATGTACCTATAGCCATTTCCTCTCACTAGATAATATGATCCTTATGGCAGGATGCAGAAGCTATTAGGAAAGTAGATACATCAAAAGCATCTGGAGGATTTTTGGACGGATTGTGATCATCGGGCTGAAATGAGGAGAAGGAAGTATCAAAGGCTCACATTGAATCAAATTAGAACTTTTGACTGCATCCCAGTGCCAGCACACCTGCATAAAGATAATGGGAAGGTAATGTTAGATGAGTATGAAAGTAAGAAGGTGTACAATGACACCATATCAGCTCCTGATCTCACAAAACAAGAAGATATATCCTTAGATTAGATGATGCAGGGGCTGATCCAGTTGACCCAAGCTTGGGTAGATGCACAAATAGCCAAATTGAAGAAAAGGGGCATGGCCCTTACTGTTGATAACAAGAATAAGAGACAAGGATTGTCTGATGAGGAATATGATGACTTCCTTACGGAGAAGAGAAAATCTAATGGGGAGATATTACCCACTAAAAAACAAAAGAACATACCTTCCAAAGGTAAGAAGGGTGATAATGAACCAAGGGGGGTGATCATAGAAAGGGCTGCCACTAAGGATGGGGGGGCATCCACATCATTTCATGCATCCACATCGGCTCATGTATCCTTAGTGTCATAGCCCCCACTAGCAAAACCAAAGACTAAGAGAATTTTGAGGCCTACTGCTGAGAGCATGGAAATGCAAGTGGAAGGGTAGACCCTACAGCATGACTTAGAGGAAGGTAACCCCTTGGGAGAAGAACAATTGAGTAAAGAACCCAAAGATGATGACTTGTTGATAGCAAGCAAGAAGAGAAAGGGGATGCCACTGATGTCACCACCCAAGAAACAGAGAATAGCCATGAGAGAAGATGTTCACACTGACCCCATCATGTTGAGAGGAATGGGTGGTAAGGTTTTCAGGAAGGAGTTGCAGCATGACATTCCCCTTCCTACAATAATTAAATTTATAACTGAGAAGGCTAAAGAGCAAACAAGAGAAATGCTTGGGACAAGTCAGGAGCTTCCTTTCTCCTTGCATGATATAGTAGAGTTATTAGATGATGAGGTAGTCCAGGATGTGGTTGCTCAACATATGGAAGCCCTGGTTGCTAACACTAGGATGACTCCTCATGGGACTCCATTAGCCCAGATGAGGGTGTTAGAAGAAGAAAAACAGATGGGAGAAACGAAATAGGATAGTCCTGAAAAGATGGCTCAATAGATAGGGCTAGACAAGTTGGTTGATTAGGTTACAAACCCTATAGCCATAGACTTAGCATATAGGGGTGATGTAAGCCCAAGCCAAGACAACAATCCACCCATAGAGCCTTAAAGGACTGAAGAGACAGAGCATACAAAGAAAGATAGTGCTACTCTTGATCAAGATCAACAACAACATAAGACGTCCATGGAACCAAAAAAGTCAGAGACCCAACAACAAAGTGAGGGTGATCAAGGCATATCAAACATTAATGTTGCTTAGGCCCAAAGCGGTTCATCATTGCCTCAGGATAAGGCTGATCAAGACATGCTCCATCATGATGCTCAAAAGGAGTAGGGCATATCTCTACCACACATTGAGCAGGGAGACCCACAAAATACACCAGGGACTGAAGCAAAATCAGGTGAAGAAGGGCCTAAGTTAGAAAATGTCAGTACGCTAAGGGATGGAAAATGGAAAATAGCCCATGACCAAGGTAAGGATACAGAAACAAAGAATGTGACCAAGGGTGATAGGGTGATCTCCAAGCTCAAAATTCATAAGCCTTTCAAGAGGCTAATGTATCACATGGTGAGCAAGGTAAGAAAAGTGATGAAATTCCAAAGGAAAGCTCACAAAATGAAGCACAAGATCAAAATGTGGATATTCCACAGGATCCTCATTTACAAAAGGCAACCCCTCAATAGGAGGAACCCCAGTGAGATCACCCTCATGATAAACTACATGAGGAAGAAATCAAGAAGGTACCTTCGCCACCAAGGATAGAAGCTAATACAGGAGGGCAGGATACCCATGACACGGAAAGAGGCCACCACAAATCTAGAAGTGATATACCTCATTGGCTGAGAAGGGAAATACATGTAGAATAAGTGGAAGAAGTTCAAGATTTTGATGTGTCTACCCTATTTTCTGAAAGCATGATGAAGCCAAGGAGAAAGGCCAGGCTGACATTCACAATAAAAAGAGATCCTACCATAGGTAGGAGGACTGCACAAGTATCCCTCCCTATAATTGAGAAGGAGAAAGGAAAAATAAGTCTGGAGGAGTTTCAGATCACTAATGTTGATCTGGGTTTTGCTAACGAGGACCAAGAAAGTAAAGAGGGGAAATATATTATTGATTCTCTAACCCAACGGGTAAAGAGAGAGGAGAAGAATAAGGTACATAAAGAGCACATTGCTTAATTGCATTCTTTTATAAAAGGGTTGATTAACCCTGATCATGCACCTGCTGATCCGGTAGTCCCATTGGCTATTATATCACAAGAAGAGGTTACCAAATTGGACCTAATGAAGCATGAGGCAATGGTGATGGAGAAATGGATGTTCTCAGCATTGGCAAGAGCTAAAGATGTGGTAAGGACTTCTTTGCAGAGATGGAATTCTTTGGGTACCTTAAAGAGAAAGGTAAACAAGATGCATAATGAAACAGGCAGGAGGTCATTCAAATTAGAGAAGGACCTAGGAGCTATAAGTGAGATGAGAAGAATTGATTCGCAATTTATAATAAGTAACAAGGTATTAGATAATAACACTGCCCTGCTAATGGGAATCTGGTATGAAGATATCAAGTTTGAATGTGATGTATTGAAGAAGTGCAGTGGCAAGCTTAGGGACATCAGTGTCAAACTGCATAGCATGATGGCATATGAGGCAAAGACACTGGAAGATTTAGAAGGGAAAATAGAAGGTAAAATTGAGAATCAAGATGTAAATTTTGTTGTTAAGGCTCTACATGATAATTTCAAGTTAGTAGTAGATGACCCCCTGAACCACATGACAGAGGAGGTGATGAATAGAATCATGAGGATAAAGGTCAAAGTGGAAGCATATAATGAGACATTAAATAGTAGGGAAGGCAAGATGGAATCTCTCAAGGATAAATTCCATTCCCATAAACATGCAATAGTGAAAGGTAAAGTTCAAGATAGGGGGGAGGTTGACAAAATAGTGCAATCTTATGAATCAATCAGGACAATGGTTAAGGTCCATATAGGAGAGAATGTTTACCGAAGTGATAGTGATAGAAAAAGTACTGAAAGTGAAGAGGACAATGAACAAGAAGAAAGTGAAGAAGAAAGACATGAAGAATAAGTATAGATGCATCACCAAGTGAACATATGCATGGGGGAGCTTATAAGTGGCAAGCCATACAGGTGGTTGCCAGCTGGCAGTATGTGTGGTGAATGAGGATGTTGACTCAATCAATGGAAAATTGTTAACTGTTGATCTAAATTGATGAATCTTGACCATTGGTCAGTTGTAACCACCTCCTCTCCTTATTCTATAAAAGGTGTAGGAGAACAATCTTTTATTCATTTGAAACTTAATTGAAATCTGATTGTTGAAGAATTCAGGACTTATTTAAAAGTTATTGTGAATGTACATGTTTTGCATACTTAATGAAAGAGAAGCTATTTTGATTACAAATCATTGTAAATCTTGAGTAATCTATGAGTGAAATTTGGATATATGTGTTGATTAGCTACGTCCCTTGGAGTGCTATTCTATGCATTTATTGTTTTCATTCTTTGTTCCTTTGAAGTTAGCATCAACCATACCTAGTTGTGGAACAACCTGGTGAATTACGATTTGATTTCTTCTCTTCATGACTGTATCTTGTGTGTATGTGACTCAATAACTAAAGGTTCACTAAAATTAGAAGTATTTCTTTAAATTTCTTTGAATTTCATTACAAATCACCTCCATAATTGCAAATAACACACAATCAAAAGCAAATAAACATGAAATATGCAGATATCTTGTAGACAATTAAAAATACAAAGCATATTTGAAGGAAAGCATGTCAAATTGATAAACATCATGCAAAAATAGATAAATATCCATGAGGAACACATAAATGTATACTTGTAAGCACATCATTTAAATAAATATATAGTGTAGAAGAATGTGTAAGTTTGTGATGATCAATGATCGGAAGAATTGATCAAACTTACAAATATCACAGCGATCTTTGGAAATAAAGTAGAATTAACCTCTCTGAGAAGTGAATTTATAGAATACAGTTGCAATATTGATCATCTAAGCAAACATAAGACCCCTTGAAATAGAAAACAGCATGTCACATCAACCTCTGAGTAATGTCAGATGATAATGACCTGATCAACAAAGCCTTGGAGTCATCAACTCATCTTAAGTTGATCATACTTCACAAGATAATAAAGGTTTGTTGTGCAAATTTTTCTGTATGTTGTTATGACTAACAATCATCATCAACATAAATTGGCGCTAGAAGGAGGGCCTCTTCACTACCTAATAGGTGATTCAGTAATGCATGTGTATTTTTTTGTGTCAGAAGAGAGGCAATGTTCTCGCAGCCCATTATTTCAAATATTTTGCAAAGATTTGTTGTTTTTGAGTTGTTTCATGTTTGTCCACCGCAAATATTTCAAAATCAAGCATAAATACCTTAAGCTTTGAAGTTAATTTTTGTGATCCTTGAAAGATAAGTTAACATTCAAATTTTCTTACTGAATCTTTGAAGTAATTCACTTATGATACCTAATATCCTGATATCTGTGTCTAAAAGTCTCACATCACCTCATATTTGCATCATTTCTGCAAATATTGCATAAATATCCAATTAGTTTTGGATTATGGTTGTAAATACATCCTTTACACGAGTGTTTTATCTGATCTTTACAATAAAACAAGCCAAATTTTCATAAATTGTAGAAATCCTGGCTCTTGGGCCAAATACCAAGTTTAGACCCAGTGGACTCTTTGAGGAATTGCTTATTTATGGATTTAGACCTAGAAGAGTAGATATTCATCATACTATGGGTTCTAATACATCAGAGGTTTCACCAGAACACACTCCAATAACCCCGGTTGGATTCCAAACACCTACAGGACCACCTGTAACACCTCTAGTACAACCTCCACCAGTCACAATGTCATTCTTTGCTATAGAATCACCTTTAACTTTCACTGCATATCATCCTTTACCTAAAAATCTTGATAAGATTTGTCCTAAATATCATCCATATTAGGATGCTGATGATCACATCAAAACATGCAGAAAGCTTGTTGTAGAGTGAGAATTGAACATCAGGATGTGGTATGTAGATTATTTCCATTTTCCTTAGGGGAAGAGGCATATAATTAGTATATCAGTCTTTCTCAAGGTTCAGTTGGTTCATGGGTTGCCTTGGAGAAAGCTTTTAAGGATAGATTCAAAATACCTATAGATCCTTCAATGAATTACCATCTATTTGCCACAACTAAGAGATTTGAAGGAGAACCTATTGCTAACTTCATTGCAAGATTCCAAAAGATGCTCTCAAAGCTAGTCACTCCATATACTATAGCAGATGAAGTTGCTAGTAGTATATACTACTCAGC
This sequence comes from Cunninghamia lanceolata, assembly GCA_027924645.1. Taxonomy (NCBI): domain Eukaryota; kingdom Viridiplantae; phylum Streptophyta; class Pinopsida; order Cupressales; family Cupressaceae; genus Cunninghamia; species Cunninghamia lanceolata. Next base: position 3,723,508 of record BSBN01000332.1, read on the forward strand.
ATTAGATCCCCTGACTTCTATGTTTATCAGGAGAACACATCCCGGTGTTACAACTTTGGTAGGAGCTTTTGAAGAAGCCATAAAAGTCCATCAGTAGTTGATTCTTGCTCCAACACCTAATGTAGCATTTCCTACATTTCCTACATATCCTACATATCTTACTCAACAATAGACCAATGGAGCTACGATGCCTCCAGCTATAATGTCGAGTCCTTTATAGGTACCTCCACTTAGAATCATGCTGCCTCCAAATAGAAATGGCCAGATGGTGCAATATCCAAGACATACACAAGTGCCTCAGGGTGCAGAACAAACTAATAATAATGGTTCTTCCTTTTTTAAACCTCAAACAAAGAACATAGTGGTCAAAGTTTAGGAAGAAAAGGAAGAAATTAAAGAGATGTCATCACAATTGAGGAAACTAACAATTGAAATCACTCATCTAAGAAGTCAAAATTTCTATTCCCAACCAAATCAGAATAGAGGATATAACAATGATAGATATGGATATCCTAATAGGGGATATAATAATAATAATAGTGGTAACAACAATCCCCCTACACAGCCTAGAGTGTGGAACACTAGGCCAAACAATGGTTCTCTGCCATCACCCTTAGATAATCAGCCTCCTAGTGTACCTAAGCAGACCACTAGAGTGAACCTGGCAAAAGTAGCCCTTACAAACTGGTGTAGGACACATAACACCAATGCTCATGCAAAGCTAGATTGTCCTTAGTTTAGGATAGAAACTAGTATATTCCAAGTTGAAGTATCTAATACTACAGGTAATCCACCTTATGTTGAAGGGAATAAAATTCTCCCCTGTGGACATGATGCTGCTCTTGTATTGGAAAGTTTCACCAATCATCCCCATTAGCAGATAACCTCATCTCATGAGAATTACACCTTAGCATGTGAAAAGTCAGCTATGGCTTTTGAAACCAATTATGTTTTTCCCTTTGAAGATGAGAATGAGCCATCAGTTGAACATGAGGAGGTGCATGCTTATCAACAGCAATATCAGGGTAAACATAACTATAACCTAAGGAATAACTCCAACAGACCTACTGGTCCTTTGACCACATCCTCGCCTCCAAATAATTTTAACACTCCTCCTGATCCTAAGGCAAGTAATAACCCTAGAATTCCCAAAGTTAATGCTTAATACTTAGCACCATAGAATGCAGTGCCTAAAACTAGTAATTTATCTCCTGAATCTGACAAATTGGTCACATACTTAGCAGATGAAATGAAAAAGATCAAAATTAGTTTGTCATTGTCAAAATTACGCAAAACCCCAGCTATTAAGAAGGCATTCATGAAATCTTTAGATGACCCTGTTCCAAAAGAGGATAGTCTTACCCAAAATCAAACTTTGAATAAAGATCATGCAGCTAAAGATACTAGTGTTAAACATAGAACTTCAGCTACCGTCCAAGCTGCAGAAACTTCACACATGACTCTTTATAGAGATAAGATTGAGTCACCTCCATTTATCCTTACCATAAGGATGTTTAGTAAGAATTTGCATAACTACTTAGTAGATTCAGGTGCATCTACCAATGTAATGTCGTTGTCCATATGTAATGCCTTCGGGTTACATCCTTCCAAGTCATTAAAGAAGGTAACACAATTAGATAAAACAGAGGTGAGTGTTGTATTAGAATTAACTCACATCCATATGCAGTTAGCATCAGATCCAAGAATTCAATACTACATTGATATTCAAGTAGTAGATATTCTTGACACATATGGAATGTTACTCAGTAGGGATTGGTCAAAAACACTCAATGGATACATGTCCACTGATTTTAGTCACATGTGGCTACCTTGGAAAGGAATTCCCAACCAAATTAGGATAGATGTTGAACCCCATATGAAACATATGATCACTAAGTACAATAAAACCAATGAGATTATGTATGTAGATGTTGAACCCAGAGTTTACACCATTAGGCCTCAAACCATCAAGATAGAAGAGATCCTCATGTATGATGTTCATGTTCACAATGATAATCTTCAGGATGATAGAATAATTATAGAATCTGATCAAAGTTCAAATGATGATAAGGAAACAGATCATTTTGGGAATTTTGAAATGTACTTATCCAGAGAAATGCAACGTTGCCAATTGCTAAATAAGTCTAATGAAGATGTTTTGATGGAAGGATGGTGCAGGTTACATGATGAAGCACATTCTGAAAAGACCTGTGATGTTTTCTTAGATATCATGGAATTGGAACAAGCATGTAGTGAGAAAGGATCATCATCATCCATGGTAAGTCTTACAGATAGTTGCAGTGATACTGATTCCTGTTTGTCATCTGTAGGAACAGAAGGAAGCACATATCATGATGAAAGTTATGTTCATAAGGTAGGAGAAATCTTGGTGTGCACTGAGAATAATTCTAAAAGTAACAAGAATATCACCCCAAGGACCGATTGTTTGGTTGAATTAGATTATGAAGTATTTGATGAAGATAGAGACAGTAATTTGACTAAGTTTGAAGAATTCTTATCAAAACAAGTTCAGAAGATGTTGCTATAGCATACTTCTCCACATGATGTTTTAATTGAAGGTTGGTGTAGGTTACATGTAGCACCACATTCAGAGACTACTTTCTCATTATGTTTGCATATTTTGAAGAAGCAACTGATGCTCTATTCAAAAGATCATTCTTCAGATGATAAAGAAGAAAAACAAATGTCAGCTTCATGTTAACCAGATAAGGTGAAGTTTGAGAAGAGTGAGTCACCAAAATTAAAATGGATATCAGGTGGTGCAGTTGCCAAAGCTAAAACGAAAAGAGAATGTCTAGATAAGCCTTTAACTGATGATAAGCCATGGATCTTTAGATTTGATAGATCTAAGTCAAAATAAGGGGCTGGGGTAGGAATAGACCTTATTGATCTAGTTGGTAAATCTCACCTGGCAGCATATAGATTACAATTCCCATGCACAAATAATGTGACGGAATATGAAGCTCTGATTCATGGGATATTGTTTGCACTTAAAAAGAAAGTAAAGATTCTGCATGTCTATGGAGACTCAGAATTAGTAGTAAGACAAGTAAGAGGCATATACTCTTGTAATTACAAGAGGTTGTCTAACTACAGACGCAGGGTATGGGATTTGATAAAAGACTTTGATGCATTTAACATCACCCATTTGCCTAGAGAACAAAACCACAGAGCATGTGCCTTGGCTCATGCTACGAGTACTTTGGAACCATTATCCATATCTGTTCTAAAGAGGTTTTTAGTTGAATTAGTATCAATACCCTCTGTACCAGATAATGTCATCAATCTTCAAGTGTTTGATGATGACTAGCACATCTTAGACTTCATATCAAACAGAGATGTATTTGATGCACAAATTATAGATGAAAGAAATGTGCAAGATCATACCTAGGAGGAAGAAGAGATCATAGATTTACCTAGTAACAAGATTCCCAAAGGGATGATAGAACTAGAAAGAACATTTGATTTAGATAATATGCTCAAACAGAAGGATCTCCCTAAAGAAGATGGAGGATATTATTCACCAGTCAACATAGGACATAATGAAGAAAAAAGGAATGTCTTGATTGGTAAAGTGTGTATAGAAGAAGAAATGATAGGGATAACTGAAGCACTTAAAGATTATATCCATGTTATTGCCTAGACATATGATGAGTTGACGACTTACGATACCTCAATCATCACTCATACTATACCATTAAAGCCAAATACCAATCCCTTTAGACAAAAATAGAGGCTTATTAATGCTTTATTAGAACCCATCATCTTTGAAGAAGTAAAGAAATTGCTTAATGCCAGAATTATATTTCCTGTGAGGCATTCTACATCGGCGGCCAACTTGGTCCCTGTGAGGAAGAAGAATGGTGACATCAAGTTATGTGTAGACTTCAAAAATTTAAATAGAGCTTCTAAAAAGGATAATTATCCTTTGCCTTCATTGGATGAGATCTTACAGATAGTAAATGGTGCAAAGATGATGTCATTTTTAGATGGTTTTTCAAGTTACAACCAAGTGATGGTGGATAAAATAGACAGATTGAAAACATCATTCACCACCAAGTTGGGTATATTTGCCTACAGACGCATGCCCTTTGGCTTGATAAATGTTGGGGCCACTTTTTAGCGAGCAATGTATATAGCCTTTAGGGGGTTAATTGGTAATGCATAGTCATATACATGGATGACTTGATAGTTTTCTCAAAAGAGAGAGGAAATCATGTAGAAGACCTCAAGAAGGTACTTAAGAAATGTGAACATTATGGAATATCCCTGAACCCTAAGAAATGCATATTTGGAGTAACTACAGGAAAGTTATTAGGTCATCTGATAATAGAGAATGGGATCATTATTGACTCTACAAGAGTAGAATCAATCATGAAGATATAGCTTCCTGGAAGTAAGAAATAACTCAAATCTTATTTTGGTAAGATCAATTTCATTAGAAAATTCATTATTGGTTTTGCAGAGATTGTTAGACCATTGAATGCAAAGCTCAAGAAGGATGCTAAATTGAGTGAACGCATGAGGCCAGAGCAGCTTTTGAAGACATCAAGAGAGCTATATCTAATGCCCCTATTCTGATTAGTCCAGACTATACAAAATATTTTTACATATGCTCATTTGCTTCAGAGCATACGTCTGTAATAGTATTAACACAAAGAAATGAGGCTAAAGAAGAAAAGCCTATAGCTTTCATGAGTTGCCCTTTTAGAGATGTAGAGCTTAGATATATGGATGTTGAAAGATAGGCTCTTTCTTTAGTCCATGCATTCAAGAAGTTTAGACATTATATTTTAGAAGTAAGGTAATTGTTGTAGTACCAAATGTAGTAGTAAAGATGCACTTGATGCAAAGTGAGCCTGGTGAGAAGAGAGCTAAATGGATAACAATTCTCCAAGAATATGATATGGATATAACACCCATGAAGTTGGTAAGAGGACAAGCCTTGAGTCAAATGATATCAGAAATTGATCCTAACATCATGAGCCGACAATATGTCATAAATACAAAGGAAACTGGAGAATGGTATTCAAATATCAGGTACATCTTGATTACTGGAAGATGTCCTTCAAAATTACAGGCTTCACAGAGGAGACCCTTGAAGATAAGATCACAAAAGTATATGATAAAAGGAGGGATCCTTTTCAAAAGGAACTATGAAGGAATATATCTCAGATGCCTAGAGAGGCAAGAAGTAGATAAGGTGTTAATAGAATTACATAACAAATTTGGAACCGCACATGGATCACACTTAGCTACTACTCATGCTATCCTTAGGGAAGGATACTACTGGCCCACTATTTTTAAGGATACTTTTGAACACATCAAATGTTGTCATATATGTTAGATTGCAGCTAATAGAGAAAAATATGCCACTCAACCCTTGCAGCCCGTGATGGAGATGCACCCATTCAGTCAATGGGGCATGGATTTTATAGGACCCATCAATCCTCCATCATCCTCAAGCCATAGGTATGTGTTGACTATTACTAATTATTGTACTAGGTGGACTGAAGCTATTAGTAGTAAGACATGTAATGCTGAGGATGTGATCAAGTTCTTGGAAAGTAGCATAGTAACCAGGTATGGAGTTCCTTATGCTTTAGTATGTGACACTGGACCTGCCTTTGCATCATTAAAGTTATCAAGTTGGGCATTTGACCATGGAATCATTTTAAAGTTTTCCTCAAATTATTACCCTCAAGGGAATGGACTAGCAGAGTCTACAAATAAGAACTTGTTGAATATCCTAAAGAAACTAATAGAGAAGAACCCTAGGGAGTGGAACACCCTATTAAAATATGCATTGTGGGTAGATAGAACTAGGATGAAGGCTACATTGGGAAATTCTCCTTATCAACTAGTATATGGGGTGGATCCTATCCTCCCTGTTAATCTAAAGATCCCCACATTGCAGTTTGTACAAGAATATCTCGGTATAGATAACAAACAAGAAGTCATGTTACTTCAGCTGATGCACTTGGAAGAAAATATAAATAGAGCAATTGATCAGATTGCTAAACATTAGGCTGTTGTCAAACACTGGTTTGATAAAAGAGCTAGAGTTAAGGCTTTTAGGATTTTAGATTTAGTCCTTATGTGGGATAAAGAACATGAAAAGAAACGGGATCATGGTAAATTTGATAAACTTTGGATAGGTCCTTTTCAAATTTTAGAAATCCTAGGAGACAGTACCTATAGACTTAAGACTTTAACTGGTGAGGATGTCCCATTACCAGTTAATGGATAGTTTCTCAAGCATTATTTCCAAGCCTGAAGCAGGGTCATGTAAGTCAAATGTATCATAATGTGCATATTGTATAGTCATTTGTATAGCTTTGTTTTGTTTGTTTGCTTGTCTGTTGAGTTTTGTTTTGGTTAGTCAAGATGATTCAACTTGTCACTCTTAGAAACCAAACCAAATTGTTAGGATTCAAGTAATGAGATCAAATTCATGTATAGGTTATGACTCATTTTGAGGAGTATCTGTGATCAGGTCTGTGATATCCTTTTAATCATGGTGCCTTTTCTTAACTAAGGTGATTTTCACAATGACTCACCTAACAGCCTTAGGTTTGTGGAACGCATAAGTATAGGTGTTAAGTGAAAAATCTAAAGGGACTCCCTTGCTACCATTACAATCTCCAACCTAAATCAACAAGTGACCACACCTTGCATATCGAGCTTCCATGATAATATCATATGAACAAAGAAATAAATATTGAAAATCCAAAAGGAATAAAATTAGGCCATCTAAATAACCTTACCGGGGCTATAGACACCTGCTGGCAGTGGGGCTCTACTTAGGGGGATTGTAAAGATAACCTTGCCAGGGCTATGGACGCTTGCTAGCAGCAAGGCTCTATCTAGGTTGGCTATGAGGGATGATCCCAAAATATGTAGCTTAACATCAATTACTCATGTTTTCAACTTACTTTCAAGATGAGGATAATTAACCATTTGCACACACCTGATCCCTTACTAGCATGGTTGCAATGATGAAAATCATATCATTCAAAAAGGTCATAATACTTATACTTAAAAGAGTTAAAATGCTATGTTAGAATGTGATCACATCACTTGAATCATTGGAAATTGGTTATTTTCTTTGGTGGCAAGTTGTTGTGTGGTTACACAACACACCCCATTTTGTCTTAGCAAAACAAGGACCCAACTTTTATTTCTGCTTGTTGCTTGTTTGTTTCCTGCTTTGGGGCAATTTGGTAAAATCAGTCATGCATGTAACCTTTTGAGAAGGTGGATGTGCCACCTGATGAGGTCAGATGTCAAAGTTAGTAGTTGCTATTATTGACCTCATGGTTGGAAAGTATTCAAAATTCTAAGCAGGTTTGTCTTTTGGATCACCCCAAAATTGTCTAAGGAAAGAAAGTTGTGTTCAATCAAAGTTTGGTCAAACCTGATATTACCTAAGCGAGGGGTCATATTTCTAATATTAGTAATATTTGATAAGATCACCCAGGCTTAGAATCATCACCTGATAACCACTAGGTGCATGATACACGAACATCAAAATTAGATAAGAGCCAATATCTGCCCATCAACAAATATCACCCCTTCGTAGATATCACCCTACGCTAATAGGAAAATGATGTCATTTAATTCAAATGAATGAAAGAAATCACCTCAATGATGACATCATCATCCATCTCAAGACAGGGGGGTCATATATCCAATATCCATCATATTTCTTAATATGACGATGATGTTACTAAAACATGATAACTAAATGACATCGATGACATGATGATGTCATCATGATCTTTTTCCAAAGAAGGGGGGTCATATTATCTGAGGGGGGTCATATTTATAAATATCCCTAATCTTTCAAAGGTCACCCCCTTTAATATTAAATGCCATTAAAGTGGTAGATGAACTCCCGCCGATTACAAATACAAATTGAACACTCGGTGACATCTACAAATTCCATGCAAATGATTGATGGATTCAATCAAAACAACACACTTTAACCTAATTTGTCTTATTTATCTATTTAAAGGTAAAATTCAAAGGTCATTTTCATTTACCTTGTGATAAATCAAAAGTTACAGAGCTCCAAAGTCAAACCCTCATCAGCTATCGGCCAGCAGATTGGATCCTTCAACGTAACGGAACAGAACGGGTGATCTTGCACATTTATAGTCTTTTCCCGTAATCACTCATCTAATCCAAAGGAAAGTGTTATCAGGTAAGTAACTGCAAAACCTCCTTGTTATCATTTTCTGCAACTCCAAGTAGAGAACTTGTCTTTATTAGGGTAAACTCCTATAATGATGCATAGAGAAGGTCCATATAGGGGTAATAAACAAAAATACATGATATTGCTTAGGAAAATGCATATACATATCATAGGGTAAAATATACCATGTTTATTGTAGGAATTAATGGCCAACTTCAGGAGAAACAAGTCTGAGGCTCAGTTTCTGAAGCCCATGTTTGTGCAACCAGAAGGGGTACAATTCAAGTATGGGGTCATTGGTGATACACATCAGGGGGATACAGATTTGGATGTATGGTCAACAAGATTGGACAATGACACAAATAATCCTATTCTGGATAGAGTGTTTACCTCTAGTATGTGTCATGCAGCTGGTTTTCCCTATGCCATGGATGCCCTAGAATTGGTAGTAAAGTGTGTAAGAAATTATAACACGGAGACCAGGCGGGTGGAAAAACATGGAAGGATATATGCCGACTTTTTAGTCGAAGCGATCACTACCACTTTCAACTTACCAATAAGGAATAAGGTGGTTAATTTGGACCTTCGTAAGCTGGAGGCAAAATTTAACAATAACAAGAAGAATGCTAGGAAGAAGATGTATCAATAGAGGTTGAAGAATAGCACTTATATAGCTTCAGCCAAGCTACCAGTATACTTGTACAAGTTTGACTTTGATGATGAATACCAATATATAATTGTCCTGCTAAGCAGGATGACCGATAGACCTAATGCTGGTAATTTTGAGAATTGGATGTTTGGGATCATCTAGATGGTATTATACTCAGATAATAAACCCCTATGGGCCAAAATCATTAGTGACTCACTAGATGAGGGGATGAGGAGCATGGAAGGACATGCATGTTTATTTTACATGACCTCATATGTGGTGTATTCTTGCGCATTCAGAGGGACATTTGATGCTCTAAAAATAGTAGGCAAGGTTGGTAGTGATGCAGATGATGTGCATATATGGGATCATTATCCCTAGTTACAAGGAAAAGTATACTTCCAGGACTACAAATTTGTAAATGATGCATTCTCGATGCACCTAGTAAAAACCATGGAGGAAGACAGGACTAAAAGACTAAGCATGGAAGCTCAAGAGGTCATTTATAAACATGGAGCATGGTTTATCCAATTTGCTGCTTTCTCATATATCAAGGTTGAGGGATTCGAAGGACAATCTTTTACACTACCAAGATACCCTACTGATAGGTTTGTCTTGATGGAGTTTGTTAGACGGATATCTACAGCAGTGGAAGCCTATAAGGCACAAAAGAAGATTCTTCCAGTTTTATTCCCAGTATCTATGGGATGGTACATGTGTTTAGATTTAGAGAGCATAAAGCATGCTATTGGGGGATTGAAATTAATGTATCTATAGCCATTTCCGCTCACCAGATCATATGATCCTTATGGCAAGATGCAGAAGCTATTAGGAAAGTAGATACATCAAAATAATCTGGATGGATTTTGGATGGATTGTGATGATGAGGCTAAGGTGAGGAGAAGGAAGTATCAAAGGCTCACATTGAACCAAATTAGAACTTTTGATTGCATCCCAGTGCCAGCACAACTACATAAAGATAATGGGAAGGTAATGTCAGATGAGTATGAAAGTAAGAAGGTGTACAATGACACCATATCGGCTCCTGATCTCACACAACAAGAAGATATATCCTTAGATCAGATGATGCAGGGGCTGATCCAGTTGAGCCAAGCTTCGGTAGATGCAGAAATAGCCAAATTGAAGAAAAAGGGCATGGCCCTTACTATTGATAACAAGAAAAAGAGACAAGAATTGTCTGATGAGGAATATGATGATTTCCTTATGGAGCAGAGAAAATCTAATGGGGAGAGATTACCCACTGAAAAACAAAAGAAGATACCTTCCAAAGGTAAGAAGGGTGACAATGAACCAAGGGGGGTGATCATAGAAAGGGCTACCACTAAGGATGGGGGGCTATACACATCAATTCATGCATCCACATTGGCTCATGTATCCTCAATCTCACAGGCCCCATTAGAAAAACCAAAGACCAAGAGAATTTTAAGGCCTATTACTAAGAGAATGAAAATGCAAGTGGAAGGGCAGACCCTATAGCATGACTTAGAGGAAGGTAACCCCTTGGGAGAAGAACAATTGAGAAAAGAACCCAAAGATGATGACATGTTGATAGCAAGCAAGAAGAGAAAGGGGATGCCACTAATGTCACCAGCCAAGAAATAGAGAATAGCCATGAGAGGAGATGTTCACACTGACCCTGTCATGTTGCGAGGAATGGGTGGTGAGGTTTTTAGGAAGGAGCTATAGAATGGCGTTCCCCTTCCTACAATAATTAAATTTAAAACTGAGAAGGCTGAAGAGCAAACAAGAGAAATGCTTGGGATAAGTAAGGAGCTTCCTTTCTCCTTGGATGATACATTAGAGTTATCAGATGATGAGGTAGTCTAGGATGTGGCTACTCAACATATGGAAGCTCTAGTCGCTAACACCAAGATGACTCCTCATGGGACTCCATTAGCCTAGATGAGGGTGTTAGAAGAAGAAAAACATATGGGAGAAATGAAACAAGATAGTTCTAAAAAGGTGGCTCAATAGATAGGGCTAGACAAGCTGGTTGATCAGGTTACAAATCCTGCAGCCATAGACTTAGCATATAGGGGTGATGTAAGCCCAAGCCAAGACAACAATCCACCCATAGAGCCTAAAAGGACTGAAGAGATAGAGCATACAAAGAAAGATACTGCTGCTCTTGATCAAGATCAACAACAACATAAGATGCCCATGGAACCAAAAATGTCAGAGACCCAATAGCAAAGTGAGGGTGATCAGGGCATATTAGACATTAATGTTTCTTAAGCCCAAAGTGGTTCATCATTACCTCAGGATAAGGCTAATTAAGACATGCTCCACCAGGATGCTTAGAAGGAGCAGGGCATATCTCTACCACACATTGAGCAGGGAGACCCACAAAATGTACCAGGGACTAAAGAAAAATCAAGTCAAGAAGGGCCTAAGTCAGAAAATGTCAGTGCACCAAGGGATGGAGAATAAAAAAATAGCCCATAACCAAGGTAAGGATACAAAAATAAAGAATGTGACTGAGGGTGATCAGGGTGATATCCAAGGTCAAAATGCACAAGCCTTTCAAGAGGCTTATGTATCACAAGGTGAGCAAGGTAAGGAAAGTGATGAAGTTCAAAAGGAAAGGTCACAAAATGAAGCATAAGATCAAAATGTGGATATTCCACAGGATCCTCATTTACAAAAGGCAGCCCCTCAACAGGAGGAACCCTAGCGAGATCACCCTCAGGATAACATGCATGAGGAAGAAATCAAGAAGGTGCCTTCGCCACCAAGGATAGAAGCTGATAGAGGAGGGCAGGATACTCATTACACAAAAAGAGGCCACCAAGAATCTGGAGGTGATATAACTCATTGGCTAAGAAGGGAAATACATGTAGAACAAGTGGAAGAAGTTCAAGATTTTGATGTGTCTACCCTATTTGTTGAAAGCATGATGAAGCCAAGGAGAAAGGCTAGGCTAACATCCACAATAAAAAGAGATCCTACCATAGGTAGGAGGACCGCACAAGTAGCCCTCCCTATAATTGAGAAGGAGAAAGGCAAAATAAGCCTAGAGGAGTTTCAGATCACAAATGTTGATCTGGGTTTTTCTAACGAGGACCAAGAAGGTCAAGAGGGGAAAGATATTATTGATTCTCTATCCCAAAGGGTAAAGAGAGAGAAGGAGAAGAATAAGGTACATAAAGAGAACATTGCTCAATTGCATTATTTTATAAAAGGGTTGATTAACCCTGATCATGCACCTGCTAATCCAGCAGTCCCATTGGCTATTATATCACAAGAAGAGGTTACCAAATTGGACCTAATGAAGCATGAGATGATGATGATGGGGAAATGGATGTTCTCAGTATTTGTAGGAGCTGAAGATGTGGTAAGGACTTCTCTACAGAGATGGAATTCTTTGAGCACCTTAAAGAGAAAGGTAGACAAGATGCAGAATGAAACATATGGGAGGTCATTCAAATTAGAGGACTTAGGAGCTCTAAGTGAGATGAGAAGAATTGATTCACAAATTCTAATAAGTAACAAGGTATTAGACAATAGCACTATCCTGCTAATGGGAATCTAGTATGAAGATATTAGGTTCAAATGTGATGTATTGAAGAAGTGCAGTGGCAAGCTTAGGGACATTAGTGTCAAACTACATAGCATGATGGCATATGAGGCAGAGACCCTGGAAGCTTTAGAAGGGAGAATAGAAGGTAAAATTGAGAATCAAGATGTAGATTTTTCTGTTAAGGCTCTACATGATAATTTCAAGTCAGTAGCAGATGACCCCCTGACCCACTTGACAGAGGAGGTGATGAATAGAATCATGAGGATAAAGGTCAAAGTGGAAGCATATAATGAGACATTAAAAACCAAGAAAGGCAAGATGGAATCTCTCAAGGATAAATTCCATTCCCATAAACATGCAATAGTGAAAGCTAAAGTTCAAGATGGGGGGGAGGTTGACAAAATAGTGCAAGCTTATGAATCAATCAGGACAACGGTGAAGGTCCATATAGGAGAGAATGTTTACCAAAGTGATAGTGATAGAAAAAGTACTGAAAGTGAAGAGGACAATGAACAAGAAGAAAGTGAAGAAGAAAGACATGAAGAATAAGTATAGATGCATCACCAAGTGAACATATGCATGGGGGAACTTATAAGTGGCAAGCCATACAGGTGGTTGCCAGCTGGCAATCTGTGCCACAAATGAGGATGTTGACTCAGTCAATGGAAAATTGTTAACTGTTGATCTAAATTGATGAATCTTGACCACTGGTCAGTTGTAACCACCTCCTCTCCTTATTCTATAAAAGGTGTAGGATTACAATCTTTTATTCATTTGAAACTTAATTGAAATCTCATTGCTGAAGAATTCAGGACTTATTTCAAGGTTATTGTGAATGTACATGTTTTGCATACTTAATGAAAGAGAAGCTATTTTGATTACAAATCATTGTAAATCCTGAGTAATCTATGAGTGAAATCTAGATATATGTGTTGATTAGCTACGTCCCTTGGAGTTCTATTCTATCTACATATTTTTTTTCATTCTTTGTTCCTTTGAAGTTAGCATCAACCATACCTAGTTGTGGAACAACCTGGTGAATTACAGTTTGATTTCTTCTCTTCATGACTGTATCTTGTGTGTATGTGCCTCAATAACTAAAGGTTCTCTAAAATTATAAGTATTTCTTTAAATTTCTTTGAATTTCATTACAAATCACCTCCATAATTGCAAATAACAAACAATCAAAAGCAAATAAACATGAAATATGCAGATATCTCATAAACAATTGAAAATACAGAGCATATTTGAAGGAAAGCATGTCAAATTGATAAACATCATGCAAATATAGATAAATATCCATGAGGAACACATAAATGTATACTTGCAAACACATCATTTAAATAAATATATAGTGTAGAAGAATGTGTAAGTTCATGATGATTAATGATTAGAAGAATTGATCAAACTTACAAATATCATAGTAATCTTTGGAAATAGAGTAGAATTAACCTCTCTGAGAAGTGAATTTACATAATACAGTTGCAATATTGATCATCTAATCAAACATAAGACCCCTTGAAATGGAAAACAACATGTCACATCAACCTCTAAGTAATGTTAGACAATCATGACCTGATCAATGGAGCCTTGGAGTCATCAACTCATCTTAAGTCAGTCATACTTTACAAGATAATAAAGGTTTGTTGTGCAAATTTTTCTGTATGTTGTTATGACTAACAATCATCATTAACAAGGTTCATTGTTAGTACTCAATAAAGCAAATAAACAACAGAAATCTGGTGGTGTATACCTGTCAATTGGGTTCCATTGTCTTGTGGATCTCCTCAAGGGTGGAGTAAGAGACTCAACTTGTTCTTCTGCATGATCATCTGTACCAACTTCTATAACAATAGATTCATCTTCACCAAAACTACTCAAATCTTCTTCTTCTTCACCCACCAATATTCCATCATTTTGTTCTTCTTGAGGTGCATCTTGCTGCTCTAACTCAAAGTGCACTCTCTTTACCTTTTCTTCTTTTTCTTTTGGCTGCTCAGGTTTAGAAATAGCTCTAAGTTCCCTGAAAATAACATCTATAGAAAAGATAATCTTATGGGTTAGTGTATTCCAAAGCTTATAACCTTTGACATTATCACCATATCCAATTAATGTACACTTTTCAGCTTTTGGATCCAACTTAGATTGCTTTTCCATAGGCACATGAACAAAAGCCTCATAGCCAAAAACCCTAAAATGTGAAACAAAAGGTTTCTTACCTTTCTACATTTCATAATGTGTTGAATCAAGAGCCTTACAAGGAGATCTATTTATCAAGTAGAGAGTAGTACTCAAAGCCTTTGCCAAAAAGCATTTATCCAACTATACATCACTCAACATACTTTTGGCCCTTTCCATAATTGTTCAGTTCATCCTTTCTGCAACACCATTATGTTGTGTATACAGAGTTGTCTTTTGTCTGATTATACCTGCATGCTTGCAAAACTCATCAAATTCCTTAGAGAAATATTCCCCTCCATTGTTAGATCTTAATATTTTTATCTTTAAACCTGATTGGTTCTCTACTAAGACCTTGAATTCCTTAAACTTAGTGAAAACATCAAATTTATGTTTCATAAAATAAATCCATGTAAATCTGAATACATCATCAATGAAGGTGACAAAATAATGATATTTTTCGATAGATTCATTATCCACAGACCCAAACACATCCGTATGAATAATTTCTAACTTCTCTTTTGCTCTATTGCTTCCTAAAGGAAATGATTTTATATTTTGTTTACCAAACACACAATGCTCACAGAAATCAAAGTTCTCATCAGAATAGGAGAAACCATCCAACAAATTTTTATACTTAATAGTTTTTAATACATTATTACTTGTGTGGCCCAATCTACGGTGCCACAACATACATGCATTTTTAGTACTAACCTTAGATACATAGGAGGCATTACAAACTGTAGTGGCTTCAAGCTTGAATAGGTTTCCCAATCTCTTCCCATTCATTACCACCAAGTTCCCTCTCATTAATCTACAGTCATGCTTGTCATAAGTCACATGCATTCCCAAATCATTCAAGTTTGAAATAGAAATCAAATTTCTAGCTAATCTAGGAGCATGATAAACATTAGGGAGGGTTTTAATCCTTCCATCACTGAAACACAACAATACCTTGCATTTCCCAACAATTAGATATGAAGAGTTGTCTCCAAGGTATATATTACCTCCATCATATTTTTCATATGTGGAGAACCATTCCTTATGCGAGGTCATATGAAACAAGCATCCTGAGTCAACCAACTACTAATCATTAGCAACAACATTACAAGAAGAAATAAAAACATCTTCACCTACATTTGAGGACTTATCAGAAGCACTCTCCCATTATTTCTTTGGGTTTCTACACTCCTTTACATGTCCCTTTTTTACCGTAGTTCCAACACTTAACTCTATTCTTCTTCCTAGCAGTCTTAGAATGGCCATTGGACTTGTCCTTAGCCCCTTTATGATCTCCTTTTGGTCCCCTTTCCTTAGACCTTCCCATGACACTGAGAGCATCTCCTAAGCTATCTGAACTCTTCTTCCTCAATTCTTGTGATAGTTAAACTGTAACAAGGGCATCCAACTTGGGATTTGTGAGGTTAGCAATGATAGACAGTATAACATTCTCCCAAGATTCTAGTAAAGAACAAAGAAGTAAGATGCATTTATCTTCCTCATTAACATCAACATCTACTGAAGCAAGCTAACTCAACAACAAATTAAAAGTATTTAAATGCTCTACAACTGATTCAACTTCTCACATTTTCAAGGAAAATAATTTTTGTTTTAAATAGAGTTTACTTACCATACTCTTGGCTTGGTAGATCTCCCCCAACTGATTCCATAATTTATGTGCGGTCTCTTCATTTGCAACATTCAACGGGATAGAATCTAAAAGACACAAATGGATGGTTCCTCATGCATTTTTATCTAGTTTTGCTCACTCATCTGGAGAGACAACATCGGGTTTCTTCTCTTTTTGGACAGCCAACCACTAGTTTCTTTCTTCCTACAAATCTTCCATTTTCAGCTTCCACAACTCATACCCCATTCCATTGAACTTTTTAATGTCCAAACGGGAGGTTGATGCAATGGTGCATGCAACCATAATTTCAACACAAGATCTATAAAACAAATGCAACCAAATCTCCCACTACAGCTACAACTTCCACACAACCACCCAAGAGTCAAAGCTAGCAAGGATCTGATAGGTCAAATGTTAGAAATGAAAGCACAACTACTCAATGGAAATCTGATTCAAACTAATGTTTTGCAATCTTTAACTGTGTGTTATTAATGGAGATTATAACATAAAATAGAAACTATGCTTCACATAAATACAAAATCAGAAAAATGAACACAACACAATGTTTAACATGGAGAAAACCCTTTTGGGTAGAAAACTCCACATGGGAAAGAGGCCTAAAGTTTGTATTAATCTAAAAATGATTGTACAATACAACAACACCACCAATCTCTCCTTTAGTCTTCAATCTGACAACATTTTGGTAGCACTTGAGTACCTAAAATATGTATTATAGCAATAAATACATCAAAAATACTTATAGAAGTCCTCTCACACCTCCATAGGCATTCACTTTATCTCTCATGAGAATCTCCAACCTGTGAACATTAATTGCCATCTTACAAGCACCTCACACTTGTCCAAAAAAAACTATGAAAGATTAGGCACCCAAGACTAAATCTAGCCTCTTACAGCATCTTATGACACATCATAACCATCATAGATTCCACCAAAGAGTATCTTTCCAAGATAGGAATCTTGGGCTAAAAATAGCAACTTACAACCCATTAATATCCGTCATATGTGTCATAGTGTCATAGAATCTTATGACAACTTGAAAATGTCATAGATTCTTTACATGCACCCACCAAACATTATGACAGGCGTCATACATGCTAAAAATAGTAGATTTTCCCAAGGTGGCACGTACACTCATTTACTTTGATTTTTTACATTTGCCAACAGTAAATGTCACTCCCTAACTACCGCCGATAACTCCAGAATTACCACTATCAGTGAAACTATTACATCTCCTTATGGGTAATTATAAATAACAAATAATAAATGGAATAAATACAATATTGGGATTTACAAGGTTAATGGCACCTTATCCGAACACATAGTCATTTGAAAAGTAGCTCCTGCATTGATTAAACCAAATGGCATTCTTTTGTAAGCATAGTTACCCCATTTATAAGTAAAAGTGGTATTCAGTCCATTTTCTTCTTCTATCATGACCTGATTGTATCCAGTGAAACTATCTAGGAAAGACATCATTTGAGAGCCATTAATAATTTGCAATACTTCATCAGGGGAAGGTAATTGATAATTATCTTTCTCGGAGGCTCGATTCAAATTTTTGAAATCTACATAGAGCATTATTTCTCCATTCTTCTTTCTGATAGGAACCAAGTTGGCTACCCAAGTAGAGTGTCTCACATGGAATATAATTCTAGCATAAAGTAGTTTCTATATGTCTTTGAATATCAATGGTTCGAGTAGAGCATTGACAAGCCTGAGCTTTTGTCTAAATGGTTTGGAATTAGGTTTCACAGGAATTGTGTGCTTGAAGATGGATGTGTCAAAAGTCTTCAAATCTTCATAGGTCTATGCTATAACATCCTTGAAGTCATTCAGTGCTTGAATAATTCCTTCTCTTTCCTCAGGCTAGAAAGCTTTCCCAATAAAGATGTTTTTGGCTTGCTGCTCATCTCCCAAGTTAACAGTATCATATTTACCACCTTTTAAATTCTTCTGAGTTCTTTCCTTGTGCCTCTGATCTATATCAAACAATCTATTGAGTGTGGTCAATCCCTTGGGGATGTTTGTTTTCAAGTTGATAATCTCATTTTCATCAACTTTGAAGGGGTCTCAATCACATTCATCGATTACTTGTGCTTCAAAGACACCGGTGTTAGTGATAAAATCTAGAATACGTTTATCATCATCAAATACCTAAAAGTGCTTGACATTGTCTGGGACTATCAGATTGGGTACCAATTCCATTGTGAATTTCTTTAGCTTTGAGCCTACTATTGGTTCCAGTGTATTGGTTGCAATTTCCAGTGAATTAGTTGTCTAGTTTTTATTTCTAGCTATTGACTTTATGTCAAAGGCATTGAAATCTTCGATGAGGTCCCAAACTCTATTCCTATATGCACTCATCCTTTTTTCATGACAGGTATACTTTCTTCTTACCTATCTAGTTATCAATTGGGAATCTCCTTGCATCCTCAACAATTTGGCACCCTTCTGGTGAGCTTGTAATAATCCCCTTATCAAAGCCTCATATTCAACTATGTTGTTGGTGCAAGGGAACTGTAATCTATATGATACAAAGAAATATCTCTCTCTAGGGTTTACTAGTTCTACTCCAGCTCCACACCCTTGTTTACACTTGGAACCATCATATTTGAGGGTCAAAAATTCATTATCCTGGCATGGAAAAGCCTTCTGAACTAGCTTTGTGTGAGAGGAGGCCTTCTTCATTTGTTCAATTTATTCAACAGCCTTAGCATGAAAGATCATGATGGCTTCTTTAGAAGCTTCTGCAAGGGTTTCTTCAACCTTTGCAATAGGTTCTTCTTGTTTGATATCTTTATCTACAATCATTGCATTTATCTCTGTTTGAGTTTCAATGAGGTTTAATGTTGTAAGACATTCAAGACAAGAGAGCTCAGAATGGGGCTCTTGATGAACCTTGCACCATCCTAGAAGTAAAATTTCTTCTATTTGAGTTTGTGGTCCCAAGAATTCTTTATCATGTGATAACTTTTGCATGAATTCCTATAAGAAATATTCATCTAGATCCTCAACAGCTAGACCCATCATAATCTCTCTATAAACCCCAAGATCAACATCTGCAAAGCACACTTTGTTAGGAGCATTATATTCAGTGATCAAATGTTTTAGTCTAGGTTCACTAAGAACCTGAATCTAGTTAGAATTTCCTTTCCACTAGATCCACGTGTGTGAGAAATTAGTAGAAAAATAACCATTCATGCTCCTAGTCTAGTCTCTACTTAACAATATGCCATAGGCTTTAGGAATATATCAACTACTTGGATGTCAGTATGGATTTGGATGTGAGGTTCAGACACTAGCTATATGTGGACATCTTTGATTTCACCCATGACCTTTACCTTGGTTTTATTTAACTAAACCACCATTTAGTTAGTTTTAGTAGGTGTGAGATTGAGCTTTTGACAAATTGAATAAGGCATGACATTCCTTGAGGCTCCAGAATCAACTAGGCAGTTGTGTAAGTTTTTCCCAGCTATTCTGAGGCTCAGTAAGAATGGAGGTGTACCTATTTTTTCTTTGTCTAAGGCTACCAAGATATCATCAGTTGCAGCCCTCACATCTATTTGCTTGGCCTAATCCTTTCCTTGTAAGAGTTTGAGCAAAGCTTCTCGCCTGTTTGGGCATTCCTGCACTACATCCAGGATTGACATATTAGCTTTGGTTTTCTTTAAATCATCCATGAGGTAATTTTTAGAACTTGTCGTATTCTATCCTTAGTATTGGTTATCTATAAAAGTTTCATCCATGGGTCCCATTAGAGGAGGTGGATTGTTGTCTGCAATAGGATCAGGTGGGGTACTATTGTAGTTTGGTGGGATGGAAGTAGAGAGGGGCTCTTTACCTTTGTTTCTCAAGTAGTATTTACTTTTGACCTACCGATAAGCTTGGACCTTAGTGTCTCGCTCATTGTCCTCTTTATAAGGGAAAATATGTGTCAAATTGCAAGGTAGTCCCCACATCTCTAGGAGGGTTATCATCTTCTTCTTGTTGTACATGCCTATCAGCCTAAAATATTTGTGTTATCTTGGACATTTTAGTACAATTGAGCTCAGAATAATCTGAGGTGTCATGCAACCTACACCAATGTGGCAAATGTTTTATCTCAGTGAAGTTCACTAGATTTGTCTAATCTAAGGGAGAAGGTACTCTCCATTGTTTGGCCTTGTGTTCCAGGACCTATTATGTCTCTGAGAATTGAAAACTCTATTATGTCCTTGATTCTGGTTACTCTGACTTTGATGTGAATCCCCATGGTTATTGATCTTAAATCTGGTGATCTCATTGGTAACTTGGGCTAGTGCCTTTTTCACAACCTCTAATTCTAATGCCAATTGTGAAGTTTGATTTGCACACAACTGTGGAGCTATTGTAGATGAACTAGATTGATGAGTGTATTTGGAGTTAACCATGTTAGCATGATTAACTACAGGCTGGTCAAAGACTAAGGGGATAGGGTGGGATGTTGTAGCTTGATTATTATAATCATGTCTCGAGGTAGGTAACATGGGGTTTGGATCAATCTAATTTAAAGGTTGAGCATATCTAATATGTGGTCTCACTAGTGAATTACCCATTGGAATTGGATTCCTCAAAGGAGTGTTGTTGGTTGATAGGAGGCATATGATTAGGCATCCTCAGAAAACCTAGGGAAGGTATAGTACCGAAAGCCCATGTAGCAATAGGGTACATTTCTATATGTAGTTTGAGGGCTTAGTATAAACTTTTGCCAAGGTATACATATTTTGTTGAGTTTTGTTAAGTAAAATAGTCATGAATGGGTCAATGGCTCTAAGGTAAATCTAAATTGCAGTTGCCTCCTCAACCACACAAGGTTGGGCAAGCCTCTTGTAAAGCTTATAGAACCTAGTGTTGAACATAGTCAGGGGTTCATTGGGTTGAATCTTGCAAGAGGTGAACTACTAATATATAATACTTGTGTCGGTGTATACCCTAAACTGATCTGTGAAAGCTTGTTCTAGCTTTTCCCAAGTATCGATAGATCTCGTAAGTAAATGTAGGTACCATGAAAAAGTAACCTGTTGATGGTGTTTTTAGCACACAACAACGTAGGTGAAATACAGTTATTTCACCTCTCTTGAAAAGGTTATCCTATCCTAGATAGGATTGCCCCAAGGTTAATACAGCTAGGTCTTAGCTCTGCATAGAATAACTTTAGTGGAAAGTACCAACTATGCCAACAAGGGTCTTACATAAAATGCAGGGTTTATGGAATATGATAGCAATGTATATGTAGAAACCCTAGATGGTTCAGACTGTGAAGTCTAAAATTTCAGCAAATGATCAATGTAATGCTTCTCAAACCCTAAATCTACCAAAATTTATGTTAATAAAATACAAAAGGAAAAGGGAGAGAGAGAAGCGATAAGAGAGATCCTATAGACTATTGCATAAATGATAATCAGATAGATAGACAGATTCCCAACAATAAATGAATCTTTGCTTAACCAAGTAGCCCAAAATGCTACAGAGATCATGCAATATTCTAGGAAAATGTAATGATTTTCAAATTGAGGAAGATTCATTAAATACTCAATCTTTAGTGCAACTCAATGAATTCACACAATCAAACTTAGCTCATAGAATATGCCCAGACTAACCATGCACAATGACATACAATCAGCAAGCCATTAATGGTATAGATAGGAAATCCATCAAATATTTGAATGACTAACCACAACTAGAGCTGAATATCAACTAATTTTAGATTGACATGAACCATGAAATCCAAAATGAGACAACACAGAAACATAAATTCCCAGCAACCTACAAAACTTGCTTTGTATTGACTAAATTTTGGCAGAGTCTCAACAATTCATTGTCAAATCTTACTTACAAATGAAAGAGAATGATGGCCCTTTTATAGAAAAGGTACCATACCAAATTTTAAATGGACAGTGGAGATTAACTCAATACCAAGGGTCTAGATTTATATCACATTTAATTTGGTACAGTAGTTTGTTACATTTTCAGATTTGCATTTGTCCTGTAGGAAAAAGATAAAATACAACTTGCAAATACATTGAATCTGGACAAACTAGATACCCATTTGGATATACATGCCAAAGATCCACTTTTCAAGGTGGAAGCAAGTCAAAAGGAAGTCATATGACATGTGAAAACTTAAGTTGATGTGGACTGACAAGATTGCTCATGCTGACTGGATCATTCCATTACTCATCACTTTTGAATTACCTACTAGGACAAATCACTTCTCCAATGTGTAGAATAGTCAAGAAAAATATGTGGCATGTTTTTGATGAAGGTATATCCAACTGGATGCTTGCTAGATCATTATTGCATGACTGGACTACTAGGATAGCTATGAACAAGTGTGAACATGTCTTAGACATTGGACTGGGTCTGTAGGAACTGCCATGAAATAGGTATGATCTTCAATGTCTCCCAGCTTCTAAGGCCTATCTCCATCATATTGGACATCATACTAACTACCTTTTGCATGTGCATCAGTAATTTGGTTGATAGAGTGTCGATTCTACATTTCTAGGTCAACAGGGTACCTCTGTGTGTTCATCCTTCCAAGACAGCTCCAACAAGCTCATGTGTCCTCCAAGACCTACAATTCACAATGCAAAGCATCAATTTCATCATAAACAATCATTTTCCATCAATTTGGATTAAGATATGTCCACTTGTAGCCATAGATCAGTCAAGAACATATCAAACTCAATGTTGCTTCCTTATAGACCTCTTCACAAATCTAATGATTTTCAGATGGTTTTCTTCATTTTTTACCATTTTCAAGTATGCATTTGCCCAACATAATGATCTGGGAGGTTTTTGTAGCCATTAGGATCCATTTGGAGACTTTTATTTCATGTTTTTATAGCCTTTTTTTGTAAAAAGTGGGATTTTTGGGGGGTACTGCACATTCAGGTGTAGTAGCATTAATTGATGCCAAACATGCTCAAAATCCACAAAAACTTGCTAAAAATTTCCATCATGATGTGATAAATAGTTGTGCAATTCCATTTCACCAAGAAAATCCAATTTGCACCTTGAAAAAAATCAGTTTTAGGCCAAAATGTCAAAAAGCACTGATTTTGGGTCTCACTGACCTAGTGCGGATTTTGGGTGTCATTAACTTTAGGCAGTAAAGTGCAATTCTAGTGTAGGTCGAAGAGGTTCATTTTTAGTGTTGACACATTGCCGAGGATTTTTGGTGTGACCAACTAGCGTGGATTTTGGGTGTCACTGACTTTAGTCAATTAGGGTTGAACCTAGCACGTGTCAGTCAGAAATGATTTCAGTGCAAGTTGGTAGGTACCTATTTTAGCGCAAACCTTGCTTGGTACCACCAACGGAGTTTTTAATGCCTACCGACTTAGCGATAGTTTGGAGGGAAGTCAGTCGGGGATGGTTTTAGCACAAGTTAGTGAAGTCAATTTCCTATACTTCAAATATTTTGAAATATACTGTTAGGATGTTTGAGATAAGTTCCAAATCATAGGATTTAATATGTAGATTCTAGATTTTTGAGGTTCCACAAGATCTTAGACTTAGCCATTTTTTAGGGTTTCAGACTTAGCCAGATCAGGGTGCTAGGAACATGCATTAGGGTGAAGGTATATGGACCCCTTAGTGAAACCTTGTGTAATTTGACATGATTTTGCAAATCTAAGACCTGGAAACTAGGAATTTCAACATGACACATCCTTTAGTAGTAGTTTCAAGGACAACATCTAGTGACATAGGATTTTAGCACAAAATACAGTGACACCCAATTTTAGCGCAAAAGTCAATAAAGGTCCATTTCTAAAGTACAAACCCAATCAAGATACCTCCAAATCAATCCCAAAAGGCATCAAATGACTCCAAACATGCCAAACACTAAAATTTGGAACAAATCTTGCATTCTAAGCACAAATCTACCTTCTCATTATCATAAAGAAGAAAGGCTAAGACTCAAAGCCAAAGCAAAAAATGGGAGTCTCCATTTGGCAAAATGGGGCATGTGTGCAAGGTACAACAAATGGTGACTCTGCTGGGGAAAAGCTCCAGAGAATTTCAAAGATAAACTTCAGTTTCAAACCCAGAATCTCTGTGTTTCCCACATGTTAAACATGAAAATATGATACCATATCATAGAAGCAGAAATCAATAGCATAGTGCAGCCATCTGTATCCTGAAAGTCTAAGTGTGTGCAGTTGTATTCATTCCCATCCTTCAACAACCAAGTTCATCAAGGCTTACTTGCATTAAGCTACATAAAGATACACACCTTTTGAACTACTTGGACATTGCCCCACTGCCAACAAGCATCTATAGCCCCGACGGAGTTGTCTCTATGATTCCCTCAAACATTGCTTTAATGCTTGTTAGGCATCCATAGCCCCTGATAGAGTTACTTGAATCCTCTAGCTAATTGAACATTTTATAAGAAATTTAGGAAGTATTAATTTGGTATATTATTAATTTGATAATGCATTGAGCTTAGCTCTTGATATAAGTACTAAAAGGTACCACATACCCTTGTAGCACATGATAAATATTACATGGGCTACGAATTGGTTCAACTTCAATGGGCTGGGAATTATAGTGGTGGCAAAGGTGAGCCTATAGAGTTTTCACTTAACCCAAGATCACCAAGACTCTCTTGGAAGTTTTAGGATTATTTAAAAGCATGAGAGATATATGACTAGAAAATACTTCAAGTGGACCAAACTAATGACTCCTTTCCCATGAACAAGCATCATACCATCCAAGAGTAATAATTGAACCCACAAGAAGACCTAAGTAGAAAACCAAAGTTTCTCAAAGAAATCCCCCTAGATCACTTACCCAAAGAGGGCCCTTGGCAGGACTGCACAGCTACCACCACATTCAAGAAATGGAGAAACCTAGCAAAATAAGTGCAGGAAACAAAAGCAAAGCAACTAATCTAAGAAAAGAAAATGAAAGCAACAACTAATAGCTAACAAAAGCTAAGGAAAATAGAAAATAGAAACATAAACTAATCTAAAACAACTAGGAATTACCTAAAACCTAACTAAAAACAAGAAGAACTATGTACAAAGGCTTTGGAAAACAAGTATTTACACTTCCTCGTGATTTTTTTCTTAGGACATGCAGGAGTAACCAGGTGCAGGTCAATGTCCTAAGTCTAGCAAATTCATCTTTGTACTCTGAAAAGTAAGGTAAGGGCATGCTATGTTCATGTTTAGGGTACTAGTTACGTAGAATCAATAGTTGGGGAAATTCATTAGGGTCATGGTCAATCCAAATGCAAGTTGTCTTATCTAAGATACCATAATCAAATAGATAACTAAAATTGCTGAAACTGAGTGGAGAGAGGGAAGATACAACCTAGTTTGCAATACCATTGCTTAGAGATGTAAATTTATCACCTTGTTACATTGTACCAAATAGCTTCTCATCTTCAAGGGATTTCAGCTCATGGAGGGTCATATCCTATGCATCAAATACCTTTGGAATGTTGAATGCTGCAGTAGTATCCCAAGCAAACAAGAAGTCTAGACAACCTTCTTTAGAATGTAGATCATCTGGATGAACACTGCATGAAGTGGCTAAAGCAAAGTCTGTCATGTGTGGTGAATTCCCATGTAGTAGCATATCCTTGCTCATTGTTGACACCAACTCAATGATGTGATTGAGTGCCTAACATGAAAAAACTTCCAAACTGTTACTCTACAAGATTGTTTGATTTTCACTCAGATTGCATACTTCTACTCTCAGTTATTGTCAGCAAATCAACATCAGTCATGTGGAGATCTTCTTTTATGCAAGTATGAATAGGATTAGATTGATGAGTATATGATATACTTGAATCTACTTCATCCATATAAGTCATATGTTCTAAAAAAACTTCCTCTGTGTCAATCAACAACCTCTGTGTTTGGACTATCCATCCATCATCTGTGACAACAACAAGCTCTCTTTTTTCTTGTACACCTGGGTTCATGATGTTAATGTTGCCTTGGAGTGGTGCATCATCTAGCTCTTCTTCATTTGACTCAACTTGAGGCTTTGTTAGAGGAACTACATCAGCTTGACATGAATGATCTTTGTAATGCACTGTGCTAATTTACTCAGAAGCTTGATCACTTTCCTCTAGGCAATTCAATTATATCTCTCCTTGCATTGTTGTCCATGCCTTTCTTTTATCTAGAGGACTATTTTTTTCTTGTTCTTGCATATATTTAACCTAATCTAACTATTGTTCATATTCAGAACTATCAACCAACTGCAATGAACTGCAGTTTTGCACCTCTACAATAGAAAATTTAGACTCAGAACTTGATATCTATGAAGCATTTGATTGCTGATCTGCATCCTTAGTTTGATTATTTATGAGGTTAGATTCATTGTCTATCTTATCAACATCCTCAGTAGCAAAAATCTAATCATGTACATTGCTCTATTTGTTGTCCTACAACTGAAAACTATGCTTCAACCATGATGGGACTATATTGTCAAAGTCTAGTGAATGAAAACTATGTTTTAACCAGTCAAGGACCATATACTCCTTAGTTGGGTGACCTGCAGACCACATGCATTGTCTGCTATCATCATCTGGACATGTATTTTGATGAATACCTTCATTTTTTTCCATATGTAGACTACCCTTTTGATTTTGATTAATTATGA
The DNA here is from genome assembly GCA_027924645.1 of Cunninghamia lanceolata. Taxonomy (NCBI): domain Eukaryota; kingdom Viridiplantae; phylum Streptophyta; class Pinopsida; order Cupressales; family Cupressaceae; genus Cunninghamia; species Cunninghamia lanceolata. Next base: position 3,750,395 of record BSBN01000332.1, read on the forward strand.
ATGGTGGACCTAAAACTCATGTAGCCTCAACTCTTTGTGTATTCTCAACTAAGATGGGACCACATGCATATGCATCCATCTGTACTGCAGCTCTTCCATGCATTGTCTTTCTCTGAATATGTTTGTCATGTGTATATCCTACTTCAGGCTTGTATATCTCAAAAATAGGAAGTAGCCCTTTTAAATGCAGATCCAATCTTTGGAGAAAAGTTAAATAGTCAATTTTGTCATGCAACTCTCCTAGATGTACAATGCAAACTTGAGGTGAGCTAAAATCAAGCAAGTTTAATGGAGGATACTTCACCTTGATTTTCCTATCTAACACTTCTTTGAAAAGTGCGATATCTACTTTGAAGTTATCTTCATGATATGACTGTTGTGATAGTCCTCTGAAGAATGAAGGGGTCTCATGACTGAAACCCTTATGTGTATCCATTGGAGCTGAATCTCTTGAATAGTCAACTCATTTCAGCATATGCAACAAACCAACAAACCTAAAAAACTTGCATCAAAATCTTTGTTCTGACCTCCTTCTAGTGCCAATTCTATTGATGGTGTTTTTAGCATATAACAACGTAGGTGAAATACATGTATCTCACCACTCTTGAAAAAGGTATCCTATCCTAGATAGGACTACCCCAAGGTTAATATAGCTAGGTCTTAGCTTTGCATAGAATAGCTTCAGTGGAATGTATTAGCTGTGCCAACAAGGGGTCTTACATAAAATGTAGGGTTTATGGAATATGACAATAATGTATATGCAGAAACCCTAGATGGTTCAGACTATGAAGTCCAAAATTTTAGTAAATGATCAATGTAATGCTCTTAAACCCTAAATCTACCAAACTTTATGTAAATAAAATGCAAAAGGAAAAGGGAGAGAGAGAAGGGATAAGATAGATCCTATAGACAATTGTAGAAATGATAATCAGATAGATAGATAGATTCCCAACAATAAACGAATCTCTACTTAACCAGGCAGCCCACAATGCTACAAAGATCGTGCAATCTTCTAGGGAAATGTAATGTTTTTCAAATTGTGAAAGATTCATCAAATACCCAATCCTTGGCACAACTCAATGAATTCACACAATCGAACTTAGCTCATAAAATATGCCCAGACTAACCATGCACAATGGCATACAATCAAAAAAGACATTAATGGTATGGACAAGAAATCCATCAAATATCTAAATGATTAACCACAACTAAAACATAATATCAACTAATTTCATATTGAAATGAACCATGAAATCCAAAATGAGACAACATAGAAACACAAATTCCCAACAACCTACAAAACTTGCTTTGTATTGACTAAATTTTGGCAGTCTCAACAATTCATTGTCAAATCTTACTTACAAATGAAAGAGAATGGTGGCCCTTTTATAGACAAGGTACTATACCAAGTTTTCAATGGACGGTGGAGATTAACTCAACACCAAGGGTCTAGATTTACATCACATTTAATTTGGTACAGTAGTTTGTTACATTTTTAGATTTGCATTTGTCTTGTAGGAAAAAGACAAATTACAACTTGCAAATGCATTGAATCTGGACAAAATGGATATCCATTTGGATATAAATATGATGCAGAGCAAAGGTAGAGACTCTTGTAACAAATCCAACAAATCAAAATTTCAAGGTTTGAAACATTAAATGGTGGGTTTTTTGATCTCTAGAACTCAATCCTCTAGTAGCCCTCACAAACTAGGTTTTCCATCATATCTCCCTGTGTAAACCTTTCTTCCAAACCATGAAAGAACTTTTGAGTACCCTTTAAACCCTTTAACAACATATTCAAAATTAAGGTATGGTTGTTTTGGAACAAGGTTAAAAATTGACTGTCCTGCCTTAACAATAGGCCTACTTAGGCTTGCTTGGCACTAGTCTTGTCTCAAAAATCTTCACTAGGTTCCAACTCTTGTTCCAAGGCTTCCAACTCATCAACTAGCATCTGCACATTCATCTCCAAGTCATTCAAACAACTTTCCAATAGTTTCCTATCAAAACCCTATGTCTAAGTGGTTTCAAAGGCCTAATACATTGTGATATTAGGCTAGGGCATCATAGAAGCACATGCTACCAACCTCCCCTGCACCTACAAGTTTGGGAACATCAAAACCAACATATTTACAACCATTCCACCAAGTTTTAAGGTTTTTCTCTAGTGGAATGGTGAGTTTCTTATGTTTCTTCCTTTCAAGCACCAAAACCTAGGGTTTTAGACCAGTTCAGAGTAATTTGGCTCTAAAAAGCTTCAAGTTAGATGAAATTAAATGAAACCAAGTTCAAATAAAATTAGATTCAATTCCACATCAACTCCAATTAGTTTCAAGTCACAACTCGATCGTATAGTTCCATACAATCCATAGAAATAGCAAAATAACATTTAGAAAATGCAGGAACAAAGCTTCTTTTATTTATTTTTGTGAAAAACTTTAACAACCAAAACTTGTGTTGACCATCTCTAGATTACTACAACATGTTTCATCAGTTTCTAACTTCCTTTTCAACTTCCACCATTTAGTTTCTTCATTTACAACATGTGACTCTTCAAATTCCACAGTTTTGCAACTTTTAGCAATTTTTGACAACTTTTTGCAAAAAGGACAACATTTTGCAACTTAACTCACCAAAACTCCTAATGACCTAAAATGAACTCTAACACATCCAAAATGGTCTTAAATAACCTTATTACAAGTATTCAACACCAACAAACCCAAAATGCAAACTTGACCCCTGACAACCTATTGAAGCAAGGTGCTCCTATACCATACTCCCCAGGCAAAATATGCTCAAGTCCCACTCGAGGATAGACCTACAATTGTGTTTCCATGCTTAACAATATCTTATTTAGTCATCCAAGTTGAATCCTCCATCGGCAGCCCTCTCCATTTGACTAGGTACTGATAATAGGTCTTCTTCCTTGTCTTTTTAAGCTCCTTCTTATCTAAAATGCACTCTAACTCCAAGGGTTGGCTTGAAGGAATATCCTTGATCCAATCTTCATTTGGAACCTCTGATGTACCTACATCATTACTTGCAATCACATCCCCTTTATAAGGGTATAGGTCAAAAAACATTAAAAATGGGAGAGATAGAAACCCCAGGAGGGAGTTCTATCTCATATGCATTTGCTCCAAATTTATGGACCACCCTACATGGCCCTATCTTCTTCATTTGTATCTTAGAGTACTTCCCCTTAGGGAGTCTTTCCTTCCTCAAATGAGCTAAGACCAAGTCCCTCACTTTGAAATGAACCTCTCTTCTTTTTACATCTGTACTTTGCTTGTATTTCTCAACATTCTTTTGAAGATGGTCTCTCACTTGTTGGTGGATCTCTTGCATAGCCACAACAAATTCTTCTCCTTCAGCACTTCTCCTCTCCATAGCACCAATGTCCCTTATCTCAAATATACCCTTGGGTTGTAGACCATACACAATCTAAAATGGACTTCTACCAACACTCCTATTCACATAATCATTATATGCATTCTCTACTTGTGGAAGAATCAAATCCCATTGTGTTGCATGCTCCTTTGTTAGGCATATAAGAAGGTTTCTAAGGCTTCTATTTCCCATCTATTTGGGGATGATAGGCAGAGCTGAAAGTTAAATTTGTACCAAGCTTCCTCCATAGAGTCCTCCAAAAATGGCTCACAAACCTACTGTCCTGGTCTGAAACAATGGTCAAAGGAAATCCATGGATCCTCACCACCTCCTTGAAGAAGAGTCTTGCAATGTATGAAGCATCATTTGTGCTCTTACAAGCTATAAAGTGTGCCATCTTAGAAAATCTATCTAAAACCACATATATTGAATCAAATCCTTTGGGAGTCCTAGGTAGCCCCATCACAAAGTCCATGCTTATGGATTCCAATGGCCTATTTGGGATTGGGAGTGACTGATATAGACCTGCATTACTACTACCTCCCTTAGGTCTTTGACAAATGGTACACTTCTCTACAAAATATCTCAAATCAACTTACATCCTAGGCCAATAGTAGTATCTTCTCACCTGCTCCAAAGTTTTATCAACACCAAAATTACCCCCTAGACTACCACAATGCTTTTCTTTAATTAGGTTAGTCCTCATAGAACATCTAGGAATGCATAACTGGGCTCATTTAAATAGCAAACCATCTTGTATCAGATAATCCAACCATTTCTCATCACTATTGCTACAAGGTTGTAAACAATTTGCATAGATATCTTTGAAATCTTCATCATCATTGTACATACGTTTTAAAGAATCAACTCCCCACACTATGTAGCTAAATTTCTTGGATCATCAAAGCCCTCCTACTGAGTGCATCTGCCATCTTATTTAACTACCTTTCTTATGCTTGATGGTGAAGGTGAAACTTTGTAGGTACTCCACCCACTTTAGATGTTTGTGGTTGAGTTTGTCTTGGCTGTTAAGGAACTGCAAAGTATGATTGTCGGTAAAAATAATAAATTCTTTAGGTAGGAGATAGTGTCTCCACTTCTTCAATGATTGCACCATAGCAGATAACTCCAAATCATAATATGAATACTTTTTCTTTGCCTCATTGATTTTTTCACTGAAGAAGGCAACACGCCTGCCCTCTTGGCTCAATACTTCCCCAATGGAATACCCACTAGCATCACATTCAATGGTGAAAACTTTGTTAAAGTCAAGCAATACTAAGATAGGTTGCTATGCTACCCTTTATTTCAGATATTGGAAAATCTTTTCTGCCTCATTAGACCATACAAACTTCTTTCTTTTTTCCCCTTTATTGGAGCACATATGTGACTGAAATTTTTAACAAATTTTCTGTAAAAAGTGGCTAGGCCATGGAAACTTCTTACCTCACTTACTGATGTTGGAGTAGGCTAGTTGAGAATAGCCTCCACCTTACTAGGATCCATCTTCAAAGAGCCCATTGAGATTACAAAGCCAAGATACACCAATTCTTCCTTCATAAATTCACATTTCTTCAAGTTTATCATTAGCTTTTCTTCATTCAATCTTTTCAAAACCAAGTCTAAATGATGCAAATATTCCTCTTTAGTTTTGCTAAAAACAAGAATATCATCCAAATAGACAACTACAAACTTACCATTAAAGGGTTTTAGGACTTCATTCATCAATCTCATAAAGGTACTTGGTGCATTTGAAAGCCCAAAAGGCATGACAAGCCATTCATACAACCCCTTATTTATCTTGAAATAGTTTTCCATTCATCCCCCTCTCTAATTCTGATTTGATGGTAGCCACTCTTGAGGTCTATCTTAGAAAAATAACATGCCCCTCCTAAAAAATCCATCAAATCTTCCATTCTTGGTATGTGGAACCTATACCTTATGGTATTCTTGTTAATGGCCCTTAAGTCAGTGCACATTCTCCAATCTCCCCCCTTCTTTGGTGCTAAAATGGTAGGAACAACACATGGGCTAAGACTCTCTCTTATTAGGCCCTTGTCAAGCATCTCTTGGATTTGTTTCCTAATCTCTTCATTCTATTTTGGGGTCATTTTATATGCTACTTTGTTAGGTAGGTTTGCCCCCGGTATGAAGTCTATATGCTGGCTCACATCTCTTATTGGTGGTAAAGAGTTGGGGAGTTCATCTACCACAATGTCCTTATACTTGTTCAACAATGCTTGGACTTCTCTAGGCACATCATTAACCTCTGCTACTATCATTGCATTTTTTGGTCTAACCACAATGGCAAAACCTTCTCCTTCTTCTTCATGGTTTTTCAAAAACTCCTTTTCTTCTACACTAGACCCTACTTGTGTATCTAGGCCTTCATCTTGCAATGGTGTGAGGGTAAATGAGATCCCATCCTTTTCTATCACATAGGTGTTCCTTTGCCCATCATGTTTAGCCTTCTTATCATATTGCCAAGGCCTCCCTAAAAGCAAATGAAAAACATCCATTGGGATGATGTCACACAAAATCTTGTCCTTGTACCCTCCTATGTTAAATTCCACCCAATTTTGTTCACTTACTAAGACATGTTGTCCCTTATTCAACTAGGAGACCTTATAAGGAGTGGGATGTGGTATTCTTTTCATTTTCAATTTTTCTACCATCTCAAGAGAAACTAAATTATCTGTGCTACCCGAATCATCAACAAATTTGCAAACCTTACATTGAGACTTACATGTGGTTCTAAAGAGAGATTTACTTTGTGAAGGTTCTTTCGCCATAGGGACTTTAATTAATGTTCTTCTCAACATAAGTGATTCACCAATTTCTAGAGCAACATGTTGTGATTAAGAGTTTACACTCTCATTGTCCTCTTCTTGTACCAATTGAGTTCTTCTTTCTCCTCCATGTGAAGTAGTGGGCTATTTTTCAGGACATTGCCATGCTTGATGGCCAAACTTATTGTACTGATAACACTTCCCTATGAATGCAGTTGATCCTCTTCCTTGACCTCCAAATCTGCCCCTATTATTGGGTCTCCTTCCCCTAAAACTTTCCCTTGATTCAAAACTTTGTTCTTGAGACTGACTTGTTTCTCCTTGTGGTTTTTGGGATTGCCCTCTTCCTCCAAATGTTCCTCTACCTCTAAAACTTCTTCATCTACCCCTCCCTTGCTTCTCTTGCCTTTTCTTCAACTTTTCCTCAACCTTGATGGCCAATTGGTAACATTCTTCCATCATTCTTGGAGCGGTGAGGCTCAATTCATCTTGGAGGTTGTATCTCAGCCAATTCATATATCTTGCTACTGTTTCTTCATCATCTTCTATATGACCTGCTCTTATACTCAATTTATAGAATTTCTCTATATAGGTTAGCACATCCATCTCCTTTTGTTTGAGATTTTGAAGCCTCTTAAACAATTTAATATTGTAATTAGTAGGTAGGAACATACCTTTGGGTTTAGCCACCATCCTATCCCAAGAGGTGATTCTGGACTTTCCCTTCTTCCTCCTTTCACTTTGTACATAATCCCACCAAAGCAAAGCGTGGCCCTTCAATTTTGTCTTGGCCAACCTCACCTTTTTATCCTCTGGCACATTTTCATAGTCAAAATAGTTATCCAATGCTCCTATCCAATCTAGGAGTTCTTCACTATCCATCTTTCCTCCATACATAGGTAAATCCATTTCGATCTTGTGCTCATCTCCCTTGACTATTTTCAGTAGTTTTGCCATCCTCAAGTCATCAGGATCCATCTCTTCCTCGAACCCTTGGAAACTTTCCTTTTCCCCTTCTTCTTGGTCACTCAAGTCTCCTATGACCATACCTCTCTTCTGACTTGTTTCCAAGGCAAAAAGCCTCTCACTCAACTCTCTCATCTCTTTCTCATCTTTAGCTTGTTTCTCCTTCAACTCAATCAATTATCTAGCAATGACATTTCCTTTTGGATGCATTTTGTTCTTCTTTCAACACAACTTCTCTTCTTCAGATCAAACCTATGCTCTGATACCAATCTGATGTAGAGCAGAGGTAGAGAATCTTGTAACAACTCCAACATATCAAGCATTTAAGGTTTGAAACATTAAATGGTGGGTTTTTTGGTCTCTAGACCTCAATCCTCTAGTAGCCCTCACAAACTGGGTTTTCCATCATATCACCCTGTGTAGACCTTTCTTCCAAACTATGAAAACACTTTTGAGTACCGTTTAAACCCTTTAACAATATATCCAAAATTAAGGTATGGTTGTTTTGGAACAACAAGGTTAAAAATTGACTGTCCCGCCTGGACAATAGGCAAAATTAGGCTTGCTTGGCACTAGTCTTATCTCAAAAATCTTCACCAGGTTCCAACTCCTGTTCCAAGGCTTCCAACTCATCAACTAGGGTTTGTACATTCATCTCCAATTCATTCAAACAACTTTCCAATAGTTTCTTATCAAAACCCTATGTCTAAGTGGTCTCAAAGGCCTAATACATTGTGATATTAGGCTAGGGCATCATAGAAGCACATACTACCAATCTCCCCTACACCTACAAGTTTGGGAACATGAAAAACAACATATTTACAACCATTCCACCAAGTTTCAACGTTTTTCACCAGTGGAATGGTGAGTTTCTCATGTTTCTTCCTTTCAAGCGCCAAAACCTAGGGTTTTAGACCAGTTCAGAGTAATTTGGCTCTAAAATGCTTCAAACTAGATGGAATTCAATGAAAAGAAGTTCAAATGAAAGTAGATTCAATTCCACATCAACTCCAATTGGTTTCATGTCACAACTCAATCGTATAGTTCTATACAATCCATAGAAATAACAAAATAATGTTCAAAAAATGTAGGAATAGAGCTTCTTTTATTTATTTTTGTGCAAACGTTTAACAACCAAAACTTGTATCGACCATCTCTAGGTTAATACAACATGTTTCATCAATTTCTAACTATCTTTTCAACCTCCACTATTTAGTTTCTTCATTTACAACATGTGACTCTTCAAATTCCATAGTTTTCCAACTTTTGGTAATTTTTGACAACATTTTGCAACTTGACTCACCAAAACTCCTAATGACCTAACATGGACTCTAACACATCCAAAATAGTCTTAAATGACCTTATTACAAGTATTCAACACCAACAAACCCAAAATGCAAACTTAACCCCTGACAACCTATTAAAACAAAGTGCTCCTGCACCAACATGCCAAAGAGCCACTTTCTAAGGTGGAAGGAAGTCAAAAGGAAGTCATATGACATGTGAAAACTTGAGCTGATGTGGATTGATGGGATTGCTCATGATGACTGGATCATTCCATTGCTCATCACTTTTGAATTATCTAATAGGACAAATAACTTCTCCAATATGTAGAATAGTCAAGAAGAGTATGTGGCATGTTTTTGATGAGGGTATATCCAACTGGATGCTTGTTGGATCATTATTGCATGACTGGACTGCTGGGACAGCTATGAACAGGTGTGAACATGTCTTGGACATTGGACTGGATCTACAAGAACTGCCATGAAATAGCTATGATCTTCAATTTCTCCCAACTCCTAGGCCTATCTCCATCATCTTAGACATCATATTGACTACCTTTTGCATGTGCAACAGCAATTTGGTTGTTAGAGTGTCGATTCTACATTTCTGGGTCAGCAAGGTACCCTTGTGTGTTCATCCTTCCAAGACATCTCCAACAAGCTCCTGTGTCCTCCAAGACATGTAATTCACAATGCAAAGCATCAATTTCATCATAAACAATCATTTTCCATCAATTTGGATCAATATATGTCCACTTGCAGCCATAGATCAGTCAAGAATAGCTCAAAGTCAATGTTGCTTCCTTATAGACCTCTTCACAAATTCAGTGATTTTCAAATGGTTTTATGCATTTTTTACCATTTTCAAGTACCCAGTTGGCCAACGTAATGACCTGGGAAGTTTTTCTAGCCAATAGGATCCATTTGGGGACTTTTATTTCACATTTTTATAGCCTTTTTTGCAAAAAAAAATGGGATATTGGGGTGGTACTGCACATTCAGGTGTAGTAGCATTAATTGATGCTAAACATGCTCAAAATCCACAAAAAATTGCTAAAAATTTCCATTATGATGTGATAAATAGTTGTGTAATTTAATTTCACCAATAAAATCCAATTTGCACCTTGAAAAAATTAGTTTTAGGCCAAAATGTCAAAAAGTGCTGATTTTGGGTCTCACTGACCTAGCGCAGATTTTGGGTGTCACTAACTTTAGGCAATGAAGTGCAATTCTAGCATAGATCGGAGAGGTTCATTTTTAGCACTAACTCATTGGTGGGGCTTTTTGATGTGACTGACTAGCACAGATTTTGGGTGTCACTGACTTTAGTCAGCTAGGGTCAAACCTAGCGCAGGTCAGTTGGAAGTGATTTCAGCACAAGTCAGTGGGTGCATGTTTTAGCACAAACCTTGCTCAATACCACAAGCAGAGTTTTTGATGCCTGCCGACTTAGTGGTAGTTTGGAGGGAAGTTGGTCAGGGATGGTTTTAGCGCAAGTCAGTGAAGTCAATTTCCTATACTTTAAATATTTTGAAATATACTGTCAGGATGTTTGAGATAGGTTCCAAATCCATAGGATTTAATATGCAGATTCTAGATTTTTGAGGTTCCACCAGATTTTAGACTTAGCCAATTTTTAGGGTTTTCAAGGTTTCAGACTTAGCCAAATCAGGGTGCCAGGAACATGTATCAGGGTGAAGGTATATGGACCCCTTAGTGAAATCTTGTGGAATTTGACATGATTTTGAAACTCTAAGACCTGGAAACTATGAATTTCAACATCACACATCCTACAATAGTAGTTTCAAGGACAACATCTAGTGACATAGGATTTTAGCACAAAATGCAGTGACACCCAATTTTAGTGCAAAAGGCAACAAAGGTCCATTTATAAAGTACAAACCCAATCAAGACACCTCCAAATCAATCCCAAAATGCATCAACTGACTCCAAGCATGCCAAATACTAAAATTTTGAACAAATCCTGCATTCTAAGCACAAATCCACATTCTCATTGTCATAAAGAAGAAATGTTGAGACTCAAAGCCAAAGAAAAAAAGGGGGTTTACATTTGGCAAAATGGGGCGTGTGTGCAAGGCACAACACAACCTCTCTTAGTGAATAAGGGAAGAGGCACATGACCATAGCGAGATGGGGAATAGCAGCTTTCGTAATGACTTCTTTGAAAGCCTAAATGTGTTCTTCGACACTTTTTCTCTCTCCATAAATGAACTTAGGGTAGAATTTCTCAAGATTTTTAGGAATAGGATGGAGAGGAGCCACCAAGGACAAGGGAGAATGGTCCACCCCAAAGTATGTAGCCATTGGTGCCTAGGGTAGCTCTTCTAGGAGGGTCTTTAGGGTTTCAAATCTAGTTGGGTTGACAAACCTAGAGCTCAACCTTTGTCGTTTACCTCGGTCACTCTTGATCTTTTGCTGATGTTGGAGCTCTTGGAATTCGGCTTCACCGTTCAACTAGGATCTAGTCAATCTTGTTATTGCAATGGTTGGAGAAACCCTAGATGGCTCCAGATTGTTCATACCCTCCTTCTAGTGTCAGTTCTATTGACAATTTTTTTGACACATCAACTCAAGTAGAATGAAAGATTCACTCTACTTGAAAGGTAAACAAATGTAATGGTTTTACTCCAAGGTCCTTATTTCATTGGGTCACAATAGTGTTAGAATAGTAGAGTGGACAATGTGAATGTTTGTTCAAGGGACCTGTGCTGGTAATAACAATCTGGAAAATTGATGAGTCCTCTAATAGGTAGATCTTCAATGAAGTGAAAGAAGCTAATCTACTCCTAAGTTATAAAAAAAAGAGGTTCAGGGTTTAAGAAAGAAAATAAAAGAGCCTGGACAGCCTCTGCACCTAGCTTTTCACTTCATACAATCAATATTAGTAGAACTAAATAAAAAAGCATTAGGTGACTAGTATTCCACACAATCATAACCAATGCAAGTGCTAGATTCTAAGGAAAATATCAAGAGAACAAGGAACTTGGAGACATCATTTAGTCTTATATGCAGAATCCAAACCCTTATTCACTCACCACACTTGGGAGATATCAATTTAAGCATAACTTCTACTAATGCAAACTCATATGCAAGGAAAAGAAACACAAGTACAATACCACCATAGGGAAGAAAAATAAGAATAACTTTGAAAGATTTGTATTCTCATTGATAGGAAAAAATGTTGGCAGATTACATAAGAGCAGTATTTCACAAACCTTATATGAAGATAAGATATGCCACTTACAAGCCAAAATACAAGCATAACTTATGCTCACACAAGTTCTCTATGTTTCCCCCCTTACAAATGTTTAAAATTCCCTTTTATATATGAGGGTTCTTTTGTTTACTCATGTACATTTGGGCCCTAGTGAGTCTGAAAGTATTCTAATTACAATACAAGATTAGAGTCATCCTCATTGAGGAATGAGAAAGATAGAAAATAAAAAATAGACACCTATGAAGAACAAGGATATTATGTTCCTCCATTGAAATGGCCTTTGAAATTAGTGACAGCTTCCTGGATGTCTGCCACACTAGGTTCGTTGTGGTGCTTGATTTTGACCTATTGGGAATATGATGATCTCTTTAGCTTATCTAATATTCCATCCAATCCAACCAGTTACTCTTGGAATTTGGTGGAGAGGGTCTTCAGCCTCATCAAGTTGTCAATGCCCTACTCTATAAGCTTTTGTTGGAAGATCCCTGAGAATTCATTTATTATCCTTTCTACTAGAAAAATGAATGAAGAAGCATTCTTAAGTTGGCAAAGAATAAAGTTTATTAATGTCTCCACTACGTCAATGCCTTGCTTGGCTGTGTTAATCCTCTTCTGCAGTTTATCCTTGCACTTCTACAACAATTTAACTCAAAGCTTCCCAACTTTGATCCACTCTAGTATTATTCCTAGGTCTCCTTTATCTAGTATCGCTAATTGTAAAATTGTGTTTGGAGGTGTAGCCTCCATCTTTTCCAAAATTTGAAGGTATTCTTCCCAAACATGGGCTTGCTCATCAATACTCTGCATTAGCCCATCAGAAGCCTCTAGTTCATGCTCTATATTATGATACATTTTCAATGCCTCGCTGATGGTCATCTTCCCAAGGGTTTCTAGCAAATCTTTCCAAGCAATGGTGGTAGGCAGGATACCTAAAGGATTAGGATCTATGATTTCTTTGTTCACTGCTTCTATCAGGGCATGAGTAGGAAAAGTGGTGTCAGTTGGCCCTACTAGGTGAGTGACATACGCTGAGAGTTGTGCAACCTGCTTCTTCAGATCTTCCTTAGTCACCTCATCCTTTCTCATTTTATCCAAAACTACTTGAACAACATCAAGTAGGGCATTCTTATCTCCTTCTCGGGTCCTTGAACCCAATTTAACCTGCTATATGTTGTAATCCTCAAAGGTCATTGTAGCTTCTTCTTTGTCAACCAATGGAGTTGCTATGTGGCAGTCCTAATTCCTTGCTCATTGGTTGCTATGTGTGAGAGGCTCTTGGCTCTCTTGCTCTTTGGAGGTGCCCCTAATACTTGGGTTACAATGGCCAAATCTTCCTCCTCAACATATGTTCTTTTTCTCTTCACTATTTTGTTTAGCCAGACTAGGAGGCCTGACTCAACAGTAGCATCATGTGGTGGAGAAGGAGTTGGAGGTGGAGATGGTGATCTTATTAGAGAGGGAGTCAGAACTTGTGTTTTCTCTATATCATTAGACTGCCCACCTTCCTCTTCTTGCTGCTCAATGGAAATGTTTACAACCAACTCCTCCAATTTGGGCCCTTAGCTGCCCAGAAGCTCCTCAAGCATTTCCTTTGCTCAGTCCTTAGGTTCTTCTATAGGTGCTTCTTTTTGCTGCCCTTCTTTGGCAATTGGCCCTTTAGATGATGGGGCTTTTAATCCTTTTGGAATGTCTTCTACTCCCTCTAGGATGTCTTCCTGGCCTTGTATAGTAGCAAGGGGAGTAATTTCTTTCTTCCCTTGCCTAGGAGTAGCAGTGCCTTCTATCTCATGCCGCTCTTCAACTATTTGACTGGAAGCCATTGGAATGTGAGTGCTAGAAGGGGTGGACAGGGAAGGAGGAGATTGACAAAAGGTTGGATGCTAGGCAATGGAAGGTTGTGATGAAATGGAGGGAGTTGGTAATGGAACTTGGTGAAGAGGAGATGAAGGGGATGTTGTGGAAGGAATTTCCATCCTCACCTCGGTAGCAACATCAATAGAAATGAAAACAATGTAAGGAATGGTTGTGACAAGAGGTTTGGGAATTGATGTTGTGGTGACACCCTCAGAGGCATGGCTTGAAGCCCTTGTAGTAGCTCTCCTTGCCAAGAGCACCATATCTTCTTCTTCTTCTGATTCTACATTAACTGCCATGGTCTTTAGTTTCCCTTGGGCTGCAGCAGGGTCAACTTGTTCTATAGCTGGAGCAACAAGTATTTCCTTTCCTTTCCTTTTCCCTTTCTACCCAAATCCTTTAGAGCTTTATGCCTCTTTTTTGGCTTGGGGTTGATCATTGGATATGGCTTCCTTATCCAAGCCTTAGTTCTCTTCAACACCTCCTTAGCCCTACTATATATTGACATGTCTTCCTTTTGATCCCATTTAATTAGGGCTAAGGGGAGGTTATATACCTTTTGGTTCTCATATGAGGGATCTAATACTGCACCATCTTCCTTCATCCCCTAGGGAATCTTGGCTAGTCCAAGGTAGTCTATCCTTTTGAGTAGATGGAGGCTAAGTCTATAGTAATCCCTCTTCCTAACCTCATGGTCATCAAAATAGTTCTCCCAATGATCTTCTATGGCATATTCATGATTATACCAGCTCCCTATCAAAGGGCTGACCCACCCAATAGGGTCAAATTGGCTCCTGATATTGTCAAATGAACTCAAAGATAGGAAGGACAACTCTGCCTCTACACTCTTTTTGCATTTATGATGTTTTGGTAGTTGTACTATCCTACCTTGATAGGGAACTTGAAACTTCCCTTGTGTTTTCCAACAATAAGCTTGTAGACCTTAGAGATTTGTCTGCATATTTCTAGCAAAATTATCTTGTCACTAGGATATCTAGGTAATTTGTAAGGGGCCTTATCAAACCCCATGATTCTGATGTATGTGAAAGTTTGAAACTAGATGTACCAATTTCCCTAATTAACCAATTCCTCAGTGGCTTCTATGGAAAGCTTTTTTGCATAGTCATTTTCTAGCCCCCTGATTACTACAAAACCAAAGGAATCATTCACAATACAATAACTCTTTAAGCTAGTCATTAGTTCTAGCTAGGGAAAGTGGTTGTAAACTAGGACCTCTCCCTATTGTAGAGATCCTACTTGCAACAATCTTAGGAAACTGGCCTGATAGGCCAATAGATAAACTAGATAAGGGTATATGCACAAATATGAGGGACCAAAAAGTCACCACATGACTTTTTGGTCCCATACAAGTCATAAATTTGCATGACTTGTATGGGAGAGAGAGAGAGAGAGAGAGAGAGAGAGAGAGACCATAAACATGTCTCTCTCTCTCCCTCTCTGAGTTAGAGAGAGATAGCGAGATAGGGAGAAAGTGATATATAGGGAGAGAGATAGAAAGAGATTCATAGTTTTCTTTTTTCCATTTCTTTCATCGATAAGGGAGAGGGAGAGATACGTAAATAGAGGAATGATAGGGGAGAAGGAGGTAAGAGATATGGAGATAGCGAGAGATAGATAGGTAGAAAAAGAGAGGAGATAGATAGGGAGAGATAAAGGAGAAAGAGGGGAGAGATAGGGTGATAGAGAGTGAGTGAGATGTCTAGAGAGATAGGGAGATAAGGGAGAGATATGGATATAGAGGTTTGGGGTTTCTCAGGTTTAAGGTTTAGGGGTTAGGGGTTATGATTTAGGGGCATTATTTAGGGTTTAGGGGTTTAGAGAGAGAGACTACTTTTGACATGCAACCCTAAACCCTAAACCTAAGAAACCCTAAACCCCTAAATCCTAAATAATTCCCCTAAACCCTAAACCCTAAATAATTCACCTAAACCCTAAACCCAAGAAACCCTAAATCTCTATCTCTCTATCTTTATCATCCCTCTACCTCTCAATCTCTCAATAATGCCCCTAAACCCTAAACCTTAGAAACCCTAAACATCCCTCTCTCTCAACCCCTAAACTCAAGAAACCCTAAACCTTTATCTCCCTATCTCTCCCTAATCTCCCTATCTCTATTGTCCCGCTACCTCTCAATCTCTCTACCTATGTCTCTAGCCATGTCCTTCACTCTCTATCTCCCTATCTCTCCTCTCAGTGTCCTCTATATCTCCCTATCAATCCTCTCTCCCTAAACCCTAAACCTTCAAACCTTAACACCTAAATAATTCCCCTAAGCTCTAAACACTAAGCCCTAGACTTGAGCAACCCTAAACCCCCAAACACCAAACCCCAAACACCTAAACCCTAAACCCAAGAAACCCTAAACCTCTATCTCCCTATCTCTATCATCCCCCTACCTCTCTCCCTATGTCTCTAGACAGGTCCCTCACTCTCTATCTGGAGAGAGAGAGAGAGAGGTGTTTAGGGTTTCTTACGTTTAGGGTTTTGGGGCATTATTTAGGGCTAATAAGTTTAGGGTTACTCAAGTTTAGGGAGAGAGGTTGAGAGGTAGAGGGATGATAAATATAGAGAGATAGAGATTCAAGGTTTCTTGGGTTTAGGGTTTATGGGTTAGGGTTTAGGGCAATTATTTATGGTTTAGAGGCTTAGGGTTTCTTGAGTTTAGGGTTTAGGGGCATTATTTAGGGTTTAGGAGTTTACAGTTGCTTGGGTTAAGGGTTTAGGGTTACATGTCAAAAGCAATCTCTCTCTCTAAACCCCTAAACCCTAAATAATGGCCCTAAATCATAACCACTAACCCCTAAACTCTAAACCTGATAAACCCCAAACCTCTATCTCCCTATATCTTCCTTCCCTCCCTATCTCTCTAGACATCTCACTCACTCTCTATTACCCTATCTCTCCCCTCTTTCTCCTCTACCTCTCCCTATCTATCTCCTCTCTCTCTCTACCTATCTATCTCTCACTATCTCCATATCTCTTACCTCCTCCCCTATCATTCTTCTATTTCCCTATCTCTCTCTCCCTTATTGATGAAGGAAATGGAAAAAAGAAAACTATGACTCTCTTTCTATATCTCTCTCTCCCTGTATATCACTTTCTCCCTATCTCCTTGTCTCTCTCTGCCTCTCAGAGAGAGAGGGGGAGTGAGAGTGAGGGAGAGGGAGAGAGAGAGCGAGAGTGAGAGGGAGAGAGAGAGAGATTGAGAGAGAGTTGTTTTAGTTGACCATAACGCGAGTGCGCTATAATGCGAGCATGTTATAATGCGCTTGTATTATGTGAATGCACAAAACGTGAGCACGTTATAACACACTCACATTATGTGTTGCCTTGGTTATTTCCAAACCTAAGTTTTGGATTTATCTTGGGCTTCCAACCCAAAGTCTTGGACTATGTTTAGGACGTCCAAAGACATGTTTTTCCAGATTATAGAAAAAACCACATAATCTGGAGCATGCTCCCCATCGAGTTTGCACTTATTTCGATGAAAAATAAAAAAACATACCACCATAATCTTAATCTCTCTATTAGCTATCTAACCATATAAATTTTTAGACATTTTGAGTACGTTAAGGGTTTCATCTTGAATTTCTTTTGTTACTGTCCATTTTTGTCAAAAACCAGTGTCTAGTATTTTTTACTTTTTTTAACCATTCATTGAAATTTGAAATAAGATACATTTTTAGAAACTAGACTCCATTCTACATGTATTCAAAAAAAAATGATTTTCGATTAGTTTTCAAACATTTTAGGGGGAATCACGCTCAAATTTCTATTTTTAAGGATGTGTCGACTTTAAAAATTACTAAAAAATCAATTATTCATGAAATAATTATTAGAAAAATCAGGGATAAACTACATGGCATTAGCTAATTTCTCACTGGAGTGATTATTGAAATACTAAAAAAAGTTAACATTTTAGGGGGAGCACACCAGACGCTATATATGTTTTTTGAGAAAAATAGGACCAATTTGTGTACTCCCCTTTTTTGAACCCCTTAATCTCAACTATTTTTGGAAATATTTGGTAGTTTAGAAACTAAATTCGGAGCACTATGACTCTTGTTTTTGTTCCATCTTGAAATTTTGAGTGTAGCTATCTTCAATTTCTCATCCAACATCAATGTTTCCTTATTTTAGAAAAAAAAAGTGGCATCTTAAGACTCCATTTTGGTCCCTCATCTTTGTGCACTTACCCATAAGAAAT
Organism: Cunninghamia lanceolata; assembly: GCA_027924645.1. NCBI lineage: Eukaryota > Viridiplantae > Streptophyta > Pinopsida > Cupressales > Cupressaceae > Cunninghamia > Cunninghamia lanceolata. Next base: position 3,768,146 of record BSBN01000332.1, read on the forward strand.
ATAAAACTCTTTGGCATCAGAGACCTTAGTAAGTTTCTCAACTAGCTTATCACTTATAAAGGATCCCTAGTCTATTATTTTCCCATCTGCTACCTTTATGCAGAAATGACACATCCATGGGTACCATTTTTCAGCAGAAGGGAGTCCAAATACTCTACTTAGAAGGGTAGTGAACCTTCTCCCATCTTGCTTGAATTCACTATATGGTTGGATTGGAGCCATCTTCAAGGGATCCTTTCTTTATGTAAGCAGGAGATGTTGATTTATGTACCTTGTGGATGTGGTAGTCTTGTTGTTGTAGAAGGTGAGGGTAGTATTTTCTATGATCTTGTCATAATCTACATGTGTGGGCAGGATAAACACCTTGTCTATCATATCTGATGAAAGGTCTAACATAGTGTTCCCTACTGGTCCAGTCACCTTCTTGCTTCCTACCTTCATCCTTGTGTACAAGCAAATATCAATTCAAGTGCTTGTACAAAGACTGGAAATGCAGCTTCCGGAAGCAACCCAAAGTTTTCCATGCACTATTTTTCAAAAGACTTGTCTTGATTCCTCAGCTACTGCTAGTAGCCCTAAAGGTCTGCATGTCCAAGGTCAGTGTCCCCAATTTTTGGATGAGGGTTAGGCAAATTGGAGGCTGACAGGTATCCCTTGAATTCTAGCTCCTTTTCTACCACTAGAGATGGTGGTGGTGGTGCCTTAGCCATTTTCCCTACACTCATACACACCACCAATCACTAGTGTTGCAAATTTACCCCTTAGTTAGCCATCATTGAATTATTATAAATATTATTAAAAACATAATAAAAAAGTGGAAAATACATTATTCTAGAAAAACTCAAAGATCGGGGGTCAGGACCTACTCCTTTTGTATGCTAAAAGAATGGGAAGAGCAAAAAAGGAAGGCTCGATGGTAAAACTTCAACAATACAGTTTTATGGGACTTCTATCAAATAATGAGGTTGAACTCTAAACTCTAACAAAGTTCATATAGTCGAGAGTTAGGACGCGGAGCTTACCTCTTGTAAGGTTATTCATCATGAAATTAGGAGGCAAGGAAGCTTGGCATCCAAACTCTAACACCTTACCAAACTATTAGGATGCGGGGTTCTAGAGCTACCTCTTGGCTCATGGCAGAGGGAGACCCTAATGGTGAAGCTCTGAAATCTAAAGTTTGGTGAACATGGGCAAGGACACTTAGTGGAGTTGGGAGGAATAGCTCTAGGATGCTAAAGAGGAATATGGAAGATCGGGGCCCCAATCTCTACCATTTCAATAGTAAAGATTAGTGAACACACAAAGAGGAAGGTGGAAGATCAAGGGCCCGATCTCCACCATTCCAAAAGAAAAAGGCGTTCAAGGGACACAAAAGTGAGGTAGAGGATTGAAGGTCTGACCTCCATCATTCTAAAAGTAAAAAGTTGCAAAGTGAAAACAACTTCAAAAAGCATGCAAAGTGGATTTGACAGCCCCCTAAATGCATAAACTGAAACCCTCTAGCATAAATGTCAAACAGAGGCAAAATTTACCAATTATGACCAGATTTAAGCATAAATCAATAAGTAATAACATGGTCAAAATCCCAAATGTATAATTAATCATGTAAAGTGAATGAGGAGGAGGAAAAATGGAAAACCAACCTAGATAATGCATATAAACTCGTGAATGAAGTCAAATAATGCAGAGTCTGTGAGTTACAGTGCTAACGTCTCAAATCAAGCTTTGAAATCTTGAGAGAGGATCACAACGGTAGAAAAGAAACTAAAAAATCATAGAGCTTAGGCAGAGAGAGCCTTGCACAAAACTGGAAGAAACAAATGAATCCAAAATAGGAATAAAAGAGGGCCATTACATGCGCGGGAGGCCACCATTAATGTGTCACCAAAGGGTAGGTGGATGGAAACCATTTCCCACACTGCAAAACCAGCAATGAGCAAGCCGAAGGCAGATCTCTGATGCTATGTGGGTGATCTACCAACTCCATACTATTGTCCTCTAGATTAGGCCATTGGGGATTTCTTTATAGTCATTCAAATATGACTAGCCCCAACATAATGGTGTCTGATCAAGCTCAACAACAGTCCATCAATCAGAGTATCAAAGATGGTTTCACTGTCATGCAATTACGAAAAACTCTGGCACTCCAAAGGGAATTCTAGCACAAGTGGAATGAAGCCAAATTGACAAGTAAAACATTATAAATTTGGACTTCCACCTTCAAGAGCACCAGAAGGATAAAGTTTGAAAGTACAACAAAAAGAAACTACAAAAAGGCTAAGTGTAAAATCACAAGGAGTCCAAGCTAGAAATTCTAGCTTCTTTTCCAAACTCATGATAAAGCACCACACTTCACTTAGAAAAAAAAAAGAAGGGGGGTCCCTCTTTTGGTTACAAAGTGGGGCACGTTGTGAGGACCACAATTTATACCATCAAAAATAAAGAATTGTCTTGAGCTTTCCAAGTTACACAATTAGTCAATGACCCAAGACCCAACTCTATCAATCATAGTAGAAGTATGAATACCAGACCCAATTGAGAACAAGGATGAATCAAACACAAGATCAAATGCATCATGAATCCAAGTGAGTGCACGTGATTCATTCCCTTTCCTTAGGTATACAAGAGTTCATCAATCACAAACTAGGAGTTGGTTTAGGTAGAGTAAATCCATCTTTCATGTGGTCACCTGAACATTGCTCCGCTGCCAACTATGCATTTATAGCCTAGACAGAGATATCACTGACCCTGCCTAAGGCATTTCTCTATTGCTAGCTAAGCATCTATAGCCCTGATAGAGATGCCTGATCAACTAGATAGTTGAATCATTCTCTCTTTCACGCTCTTTTTTTTATTTGCTCTCTTTTCGCTCATTCTCTCTCACTCATTTATTCATCAGTTTTCTTAAACCTTCTCACCTCGCAAGAAATGAAGCCTGCTACTGGGTTAGGGGTCAAGGCTAACCTTAGACAGATCAAACTGCTCCTAAGTTAAACTAGAGGTGGTGACCTAGAAAGATAAGATCATTAGATTTTTACCCAACTCGTAGTAGTGAGAACTCACCCTAACATTTAGAGGGAAGCATTAGTGTGTAAGTATATGTAAGATTTCAAGAAAGCATCACCCCAAGTGTAAAGCTCACCCAAGCCTCTAGTTAGACCAACAAACCTACAATTTCTATGCAAGATAAACTAGAAACTTGGGAGGAAGACTAGTCATGTAACCTAGGGATGGTTCAAAGCATTAATTTCAAAGGTGAACACTTCCTTCTTCCCCCCTCTTGCCAACCAAAACAAAGAATCTTTTGTGATCAAGCAGAAGGGCATACCAACTTTGAAAATAGAATCAAAAGAAACCTCTTGAAAATAAAACAGGGCTGCAAACTGAAAGGCAAAATTAGACAATAAAATAAGAACACAAATTGAGAAACAAAAGGGAACTGAAGCAAAAGAAAACAATAAATGAAAAGTTGACCTAAAATAGAACTCAAAATAAGGCACACTAACCAGGACACACACACAACAAGATTCCTACTCTATTTATGTACATGGAGGCCATTTGGCTCCCAGTTAGACTCTCTCAATTTGAGAAGTAATGATTGAGGTATTGCCCATTGATTGGCAATGGGATGAGTTCCCCAGATAAAGATCTAACACAAAAGGTGTTCTCCCCAAGGATCTAAGCAATCTGATAAGGCCCTAACCATAATTTGTCAAACTTGGAATGGTCTCCTTTCCTTTCTTTAGCTTTATTCCACATGAGAACTAAGTCAATGATTCTAAAGGATTTGATGGTAGCCCTTTTATCAAACCATCTCTTAACTACCCCTTGGTGTCTTACAAAGTGTTCTAGAGCAGCATCCCTCTTTTCTTCTAAGTTTAGAAGGTTTAGTAATCTAGCTTCTATTTTATCTTTGGTCCCCACATAATTCCTAATGAATTGTAAAGTTGGATTTTTTAGGTTCACAGGGAAGACAAGGTTTTTCCCATAGACCAATTGATAGGGAGAGGTGACCAATGAAGACTTCACTTAGGTTCTATCAGCCCATAATGCAAACTTAAGTTGGTTATTCCAGTCCCTAGGGTTCTTTTCCAGCAATTTTTTGATAACACCAATCATATTCTTATTTGTTGATTTAGAAACATCATTTCCCTGAGGATAATAATTAGAAGAAATTTTAAGGATTACCTCATTTCCAAAAGTCCATTATACCAACTTAGTAGAAAAGAAAGCATGGCCATTGTCACATACCAGAGCAAAAGGCATACCAAACCTGGTGATAATGTGTCCCTCTAGAAACTTGATGACTGTATTGGTGGTACAATCTTTACAAGACAATGATTCACTCCACCATTCACAATAGTCTATAGATATTAAGATGAACCTATTCCCTACATAAGAACTTGGGTTAATCATACCAATGAAATCTAGGCCCCACTGGGTAAATGGTCTTACTTCATGTACTGATGGCAATGGCATAGCTGAATTTTTTTCTCTGGAGGCCAAAGTTTGGTAGGTATGACAGTTCCTCACATGTTGATGAGTATCCTTGAAAACATGAGGCCAATAATATCCTACCCTGAGGATTTGATGTGCTATTATATCTCCTAACCCATGGCCAGTGCCAAATTTGTCATGAAACTCAATCAGTACTTGTTTTGCTTCCTCCTTCACTGTCATACATTTATGACAAACTTTGACACTCCGAAGGGAAATTATGGCACAAGTGGAATGAAGCCAATTTGACAAGTAAAACATCATAACTTCATACTTCCACCTTCAAGAGTACTAGAAGGCCAAAGTTCGATAGCAAGAAACCATAAAAAGGCTAAGTGTAAAATCACAGGGAGTCCAAGCCAGAAATTCTAGCTTCTTTTCCAAAGTCTTGATAAAGCACCACACTTCACTTAGCAAAACAAAGAAGGGGGGTCCCTATTTTAGTCACAAAATGGGACGCGTTGTGAGGACCACAACAATACCCACTTAGTTCTAATCATATTCTTTTTCTCTAGTCTTGGGACAAGTTCTCAAGTTTGATTCTTCTCAATCTGCATTAGTTCTTCTTCTATAGCCTTGATCCAAAACTCATCTTTGCATGCCTCAACCACTATTCTAGGTTCAACTTTAGAGATTAAACATATATTTACATCTTCTTCAGTAGCTTTGCTTCTTGTCAATACACCTTCTCTCTTATTTCCAATGATCTGGTCTTCAGATTGATGCTTCTACACATACTTGGGTGTTTTAGAGATTCTTTCTGGAGCTTCTTATTCTTCAATTTGTACTTCTCTTTCTGGATCTTCTTGAACTTCAACTTGTACTTCTTTCTCTTTGGTCTTTTCTTCTTCTACGTAAGAAGACTCATCTAATTCATATCCATTGACCTCTGAAAACTTTGGTATGTCTTCATCAACCTTAACATTAGCACTTTCAATAATTTTTCTTAGCCTTTTGTTGTAGCACTAGTAAGCTTTTCTTCTAGTAGAATACCGAAGGAAAATACCTTCATCACCCCTTGCATAAAACTTTCCTAGTTCTTCATCTCTTCTAATATAACATTTGCTTCCAAAAACTTTGAAATATTTAATAGTAGGAATCCTTCCATACCATAGCTCATAGGGAGTCTTTGTGTCATTTGCTCTTACTTGTACTTTGTTCTGTATGTAGATAGTAGTTTGAATTGCTTCTCTCCAGTAGACTTCCAGTAGGTTTGCTTCTTTTATCATTGTCCTTGCAGCTTCTTGAACAATCCTATTCTTCCTCTCAACCACTCCATTTTGCTAAGGAGTCCTAGGAGCATATAAATGCCTCTTTATCCCATAATTCTCATAAAACATGTTAAACTCATTAGAAGTAAATTCTCCACCTCTGTCAAACCTCAAACATTTGATCTTCATATCCATTTCATTTTTAACTATTGCTTTAAGGCTTTAAACTTATCTAGGTCTTCTGATTTTTCTTTAAGAAAAGCGGCCCATGTCATTCTAGAGCAATCATCAATAAATAACATGAAATACCTGTCACCTTGAAAATCTATTACTTTGGTAGGACCACAAAGATCTATAAATACCAATTCCAACAATCAAGGAGACAACTGATCCTTAGTTTTGAAGCTTCTTCTTGTTTTCTTTCCAATCTGACAGGGTGCTACCACAATAATGGGTTACACTTTCTGGGACATCCTAATTTTTGTTGAAATCACATATTTTTAGAAAATATAATGATTTAATCCTTGAAAGGTTCCATTTAAAATATTTTAATTGAAGAGGGTTTGATCAAACCCCCTTGGATAGAATCCCACTAGTTTGAAACCATACCTATCATGGAGTCTCCTCTACACCTATCAAAATAATGATAAAAAACCACTTTTGGTTTACCTTTTGGGGAACAAATGAATTCATTTAAAATTTATGTTTTGTATGTAGTCCTTATTATAAGCTTCCCAAAAAGTATAATTTTAAATATTTTTAATTTGATTAATATATTTATTTTTTATTTCTTGTGAATGTAGGTTTTTCAATGAACACCAAGGTCTTTGTTTCACATATAGGAAAAAAATAGGAAAATAGAGAAAAAAATTCTAAAACATACATGTCCTCTAGGTATCGATGTCCTTATTCCAACAAAAAAAAAGAATTTTGATACATAGAAAAAAAGTTATGTTGGACAAAATACACCTATGTCTAAATTATAATTGTTTTGAATTCAAAACTTAATAAAAAAAATTCAACAAAACATTATGAAACCAAATGCATCCTCTAGATATCGGTGTTACCAATTTAAATTCAAAAGAATCATAATTTTATCCTTTGTAGAAAAAAAATTATGTGCGAACGAATACATATCACTTTAAAAAATGTTGTTTACTATTAAAAACTAGTTATCAAAGGAGACACAAAAAATTTACAATTTAACTCCATTTTTTAAAAATATATATATATTTAGAATCTACAGATAAAATCTCACAAATCACTAGTTCGCATCATCTTCAAATTCTTAACGGTTTAGTGGCTATAGGTTTTAGAAAGTGAAGATTTAGTTCAAAATGTTGATTTAAATGTCAAGTTTGGCCAAAAAGTGTAACCCATTATTGTGGGATGACTTGACATTCCTTACAAACATCATTGATAGGCTTTGTAATCTTTAGCATATATCTCATAGCTTGAACTAAACTTATCCTTACCAAGCTATCAAAATTGATGTGACACAATCTCCTATGCCATAACCAACTCTCACTAATCTGAGTCATCAAGCAATACCTATCACCACCTTTAAGATGATAAACATTTCCACCAATCCTCTTTCCAACAACAATCACTTTTTTAGAGGTTTTTCTAATCTCACAGCCATCATCCTGAAACATAAGATTGTAACCTCTGCTACACATTTATCCAAAACTCAAAAGATTATGCTTTAAACCTTTAACATAGAGAACATCATTAGTGTTTTGCTTTCCATCAAAACTGACTAAACCTTTTCCACAAATCTTAGGAGCTACATCATCACCAAACATAACTACTCTACCATCATATTTTTCAAGTTTAACAAACTTACTCTTGTCACCAGTCATATGATTTGAGCATCCACTGTCAATGACCCAATCATCTTTTTCTCTTTTATCATGAAAAGAAGACATTATAGTGCCTTTAGGGTTAGTACTTAATTCTAGACCCTTTTCCTTCACACAACTTCTAGAGTTAGTAGAAACAATTTCATCTCTTAGATCTATGAATAAGCATTCATTATCATTATCATCCTCATAATCAATTTCATCATCAGATATACTTGCATCTTCCCTAACATAGAAACTTTTCTTGACCATCTTACCTTTGTTTTCCCTATTCTTGACTCTCAAAGCTTTATCTGGACATCTTGAAGCATAATGGCCTATTTTTCCATAACTAAAACATTTAAAAGGCAACTTACCACTGAACTTTCCAGTACCCTTTTTCATCCTTCTCACAAAGTTAGCTTCTACTTCATAAAAGTCTTGTGGATTTGATCCCATAGTCTTCTCTAATTTCCTAGCCTTGAAAGCAGTCTCATCCTTTGCAGTTCCACTAGATGTGCCAAACTCTCTTATTTCAAAAGTAGTTAAGGTGCCAAGCAACTGATCTTTGGAAAACTGATTCAAATTCTATAATTCTTCAATAGTAGATACCTTATGACTCTAAGCTTTAGGAAGAGTTCTAAGTACCTTCAATATCACTTATTTATCATCTATAGTTCCACCAAGACCTTTGATGTCATTGACAACTTCATCCACCTTCTACAAGTAGCTTGCAATGTTTTCATCTTCAGACATTCGTATGGTCTCAAACATGAGCTTTAGATTCTGCATTTTATCTTGTTTAAACTTATTGTTTCCTTCATAAACACTTGTCAACTTTTTCCAAATATCATTAGCAGTTTTCAAATTCACAACTTTCACCAATTCAAAATTAGAGCCACTTAAGAGAGCTTGTTTTGTCTTACCATCAATTTCATGAGCTTTGATCTCATCAACAATTCTTACACCATTCTTAGGTACAATATAATTAGATTCAATAGATTTCTAGATCTTATACCCAAGAGAAATTAGAAAAGATTCCATCATTACCTTCCAAAGTGCAAAGTCAGATCCATCAAATAGGGGAACATCCTTCTTGTGCACCATCCCAGATCTACCTCAAGCTATTAATCTCTCTTCCAAGGAACCTTGCTTTGATACCAATTGTTGAATGCACAAGACAATTAAGAGGGGGGGTGAATCAGTTGTATTAAAATTTTCAAACCCTCACAAACATTTAGATCCACATTAACCTTTAAACTTGTTATGATGTTTAAGCATGGAAAGAAAATATCAGAAACAGAATCATAACAACACCACACACAAGACAACACCAGATTTTACGTAGTAAACATAAAATGGGAAAAACTACAGTGAGGATTATCTCACAATATAATGTAGTAGAAATATCGAATTACAAAAAGCTCACTACCAGAGGGCTCACTGCCCAAAGGACTCATTGTCCAAAAAGAAATGCTTAGTGATAAAAGGACTCACTGTCCAAAAGAAAAAGATAGAAAAGAAGGCTCACTGCAAGGGTTGAACTGATATAATTGTATCTAACAAATGCATGGAGTTTAGTTCCAATAAAGCTCTATATTCACCACAACACAAACATCACCTTCGTAGCTACACTGAAAATAGTAGACACCTTCTGCTTACTACATCTAGAAGCCTAAACACATGAAATCTCTCACTGCACTAATCAAATTCACATCACCAACATCATATCCTTTGTGCACACACATAATCACAAACTCTTGACATTCATTTATATCATTATCAAACTTGAATTCATTCTTCAATGTCGGCAACACAACTTAACCCAGATAATTCAAATTAGGTCTAGAACTAAACACTTCTGTGGAGGAAAAGTGTCATGTCTCATTTTTATGAACAATATGAATATTCTAGTTTAGTGAACAATTATTTTGATTGACTTTACTTTAAGTAATTTTACATATGTGGAGGTAATTATTATGAGCTATATTGATAAAAAAAAAATGTAAATTGTTTTAAATATTGAATATTGATGCAATGATTTGCTTCGACTATGTTTTGGAGACACTAACCTATTGACGTCGAGTTGAGTGCAAATGGATGCAAGTACTCGTCAAAGACAAGAGCATGGCTGAGGTAGAAATGATCTAGCCACTTGGAAAGAACTGATGGATGGATTACTCTGATGCAATCACACACATCACATAGTTGCATATGCATTATTGAATAACTTTGATTGCATTAATGCGTGATTTTTAATCATTTTGAATGCATGATGTGATTAATTTAATATCTTTTTTGAAATATATATTCAAATGATGTATTGTAGTTTATTTAAATAAATAATAAAATATTGTTTCCAAGATGTTTGGAAGACAATATGATTCTTGAATATATATATATATGTGTGTGTGTGTGTGTGTGTGTGTGTGTGTGTGTGTGTGTGTGTGTGTGTGTGTGTGTGTGTGTGTGTGTGTGTGTGTGTGTAATATGCATTGCATTCTCTTTTGATTATTTAAATGGTTTTGTTTTAATTAAAATAGTTAAATAATATTAAATTTAACATTATTATATTTAGAGTGCTGATAAAAGAATTAAAATATGATTTTGTTACCCATATGACAGTAAGAGCAAAAGAAGATATTATTATTATACTATTTTAAATAGCAATTTAATTCCTCAAATTCTATTGGCTGAATTGTCATGCAAATTGAAAAGTAAACTTTAGTTCTAAAACCTAAACAAGATCGCCAAAAATAAGAGGCATTGGAAAATGATAAAATAAGCGGTCTAGGTAGGAGAAAACTACCACAAATTGCAAAGAAGAAAACTAATTTTTGGTGTGACATAGGAAAGAAGGAAGTTCAGTGACAATAGGAAGATAAGGAGGCAGTGACAGCAGCTACATATTCATCACCAACTGTCAAATTTCTAGGTTCTTCATATGGTTTTTGCTTACATTGTAATTTCATTATTTTTGTTGTCTACGAAATGGTTTATCAACAGTTTTGATTGGGTGACTATTTTTGTTTAGTCGACCCTTGTCTACCTAGCCGCCACTTTTGTGTCTGGCCAATTCTACTTTGGCCTGGCCATTACTTCTTTTTCCCTAGCCATCCTTTCTTATCGCCTAGATCAACCTTCTTGGGTGATTTTTAACAATTTGACCCCTTGTTTATATCTGTTGACTGTCCTTCACTATTAGACTGGATCACCCTTTTTCACCTTGTTGTCACCTATCTTAGGCTGAGTGTGATGTTTAAATCATGTTTTCCACTATTGTTTCTTACAAATCATTATTCTTAGATCTTGCATTTTGACTGATAGAAAAACTCTTAACAGAATCTCCAGATTGCTGATTGGTTAAGTTATATCAGAACCATGTATGCCTGTATTTCTTTATATATTGGCTGAGATCAGAATAGATGAGTAAATCAACCTCTGTATAGATGAAAATCAACCTCTTAAAATAGACAAAACTTGTTCCTATAGCGTTGTATAAAACTTGTTAAAATAGAGACAAAAACAGAGACAGTAGACTACAAAATTACTTCCTATGAATGATGAGGCTGAAAACCTATTGCATTATAATCAAAACTAAAACTGGATTAAACTATGTTCTTGCTCATTTTCTTATTTCTACAATAGTTCTTGTCACTGTGTGACAGGAAGACTGTTTGGTTGTTTTGAACTTCCTATTGTAGTTTGAACATAAAGTTATTTTCTTGATTGAATCATAAACTTTAGTTAAATAAATTAGATTGATAAACTTCCTATCACTGATTGCTGAAGAAATAAAAATGATTAATTATTAGGAAATATGATTGTATTATGGACTTGAGGTTTATGTCATTAAACAAACTTATAGACTATCTTTATTATTGCTTTTAAAACCTCCTGTCACAAAAATAACGAGATATTTTAATATTTTAGACATTATGACTGAAATATAAGGTTAGAAACTATATTAAATTGATGACATTATGATTTCGATTGTATGAACAAAAGATGGTATATTTTTTGAAAGTGTATTTTTTGTTACTTGATGATTTGGGAAAAGGGATTGATTTGACTTATTATAAATCTTAAATTTGTGATTCTTATTTTATTTCATTTCTTACTTCTTGGGGAAAGAAGTAGTTTTCATCTAGGAATGTTATTGGGTTACTTTTGGGATGGCAATGCCGAATGTGGGTTTATCAGAGATGGCTTTTCCTCTTTTCAGGAATTGACCAATTTACTTGAAATGATTAGATCTAATCAAAATAACATTGAAATAGATGTTTATTGTATAACAAACTTATTTATTGATATCTCTGCCACATCCTATTGTGAGACAATTTGCTTTTCATTACTTAGAATTGCACATTCAGACATCAGGGTTGCATCAGGTGTTCCCTCATACAGTTGTTACTAGGTAGCTAGACATTTTGTGTAGGGCTGCGTTTCCTTCATTTCAAGAAGGGATCTAGGGAAGTGTAATTACTTCATGGTTGGGTGGAAAAGCACCTGAGCCATGTTCCCGTCTCTCAGTTTATAGGTGGTGGACCACTTGGTTCGTGTAGCTAGAGAGTGTGTTGATTTATTCATTATTGATGTACTTGTTATTTGTACCTATTGGATTTTTTATGGCATGTTGCCAAAGGATTTATGTATATTATTGTATAGTGCTTGTTACCTGGATTAAGCACTTTTATGTAAGATTTATTGACATTAACATTCATATTTTTGAGATTATCTTTTATTGGAGATATTGTAATTAAGTGGATTAATTACACCTTTTACCTTTGAATATTGTATCTAAGTGGATATTTACATCTTTTGATTTTGGTTATTGCAATGTTGTATTTAAGCGGATTATTTACTTCATTTATTTTTGAGTTGGTTTAAATGCTTTTACATGATTTGTGAGGCTTTACATTTGGTATTAGAGCTCTAGGTTTAACACTAGGGCTTTTGTTTTTGGGACTATTTTGCTAAAGTTGCAAACTTGATAATAGATTATCCATCATGAATACAAGAAACACTGATCGTGCTGACGGATCAGGAAGTAGTCGAGGTAGAGGATCACATGGAGGTGATCATGGTGGTCCAATTGTTGGAGATCATGGAGATGCCAGTAATGACCAAGATGGAAGATTTAACCGTATTCTTGATCTCTTGACCCGACAGGACATGAGGATGAATACTCTTGAGCAGAAGATCAGAGGAATTCCTAGAGGTTAGAATGCTAATGAAAACCAAAGGGTTGAGACACAAAATGAGAACCCATGGATAGAAGTTCTAGTTCCTGAAGTTGGAGCTATTGCTCATAATCGAGAAAAGATAGCTGAAGAATTGGGGAAAGACCTCAAGAAATTATCACCACCGAAATTTGATAGAAAGACCATTGGAGATGGAGTTGAGTCATGGATAATAGAAATGGAAAAGTACTTTGGACTTCAAAACCTTTTAGATCACACTAAAGCTATGTGGGGATCTTACCAGTTGAATGGTGAAGCAACAACTTGGTGGGATAATGAGAAAGAAGATAAAAAGCTGTTACTTGGCCAGATAACATGGGAGATATTCTTGCAAATATTTAGAAAAAGATATTTACCATAGTTATTCTTTGACAAGATGATAGAGTTCCAGAACTTGATCCAAGGAGGTATGTATGTGACCAGTTATTGGGAGAGGTTTTCTCATTTACTAAAATATGTTCCACAGTATCAGACAGATGAGAGATTTCAGATTAGAATGTTTATTTTGGGATTGAGGCCACAGATTAGAGCCGTGGTGGACATTCATAACCCACTCACTATGGATGCCACTTTTGAGAAAGCAATAAAGCAAGAGCAGAGATTGTAGCAAACAGCAAATTACCATAACAAAGAGATGCTAAGTTTCTAAATAAGTGTAATGCCCCGCCATGCAACCCTAAAGATAAGTTTAACTAAGCAAAAGAAAGGGTGAAATATTTTTTTTTTACATACAAGTAATTATAACAAAACATAACATAGAATAATAGCAACAAAGTTAAACTAACATCTCTAGGGAATATACAGCTGCATTATTACAAATTAACAATAATCAACAACATACAAGATTTAATCAATCAAATAAATCAAACTAACATTTTAGATTACAACATCAGGTGAATATATCAATATTTTTGTGATCAAGATTACAAGTACAAAATAGTTTATCTTATAAGAGGAATTACATAGTTTCATAGTTACAAAAACTCTTTCTTTTTTAATACATCAAATTACATAATGATTTCCACTAATACACAGATCTAGATGCGAATAGTACAAATATCTATCTTTAAATACAGGTGTAAATTTGGAAACATGAGAGATACAACTTTTTTACACACGAGCCACGATGCCAGAAAACTAATGGAATAAAGCACAACCACCTGACCATGTAAAACCCTAAGGTCCACCCCCCATGCTAGGAGATAACAATGAGGTCCCACTAAGCAAACACATAAGAAGTCAAAAGACTAATAGGTACAAGGACTACACATGACTCCAATACAACACTGGTTGAAATGAACACCACAAGCAACTCAAACAACACTTTCAGAGGCATTCAGAAAACAAAGGGGAGAACACAACTAAAGAATGCTAGACTGCAGTAGGGATGAGTATCATTGCAAGATCCTAGCATGGGTTACCCTAATAGTCTCTTGCTAGACATCAGCCCCCATCCATGGGTTACCCTGACAGTCTCTCACTAGGCGCCGACCCCCATCTATGGTTACCCTAACAGTCTCTCACTAGATGTCAGACCCATAGGGTGACACATGCGGAAATAACATTCCTTTCATGAGGACAAGGAAGTTGATTTTTCCAACCACGGCCTTCTCATCTCATCCTTAGCCTGAACGAGCACTTCAGGCATGAGTGAGGCATCCAATTATCTTGATTAGTGTGAAAACTACCCAACCCTCTAAATTTATTATTAAGTTATCACTAGATTAACAACTTCCAATGGGTTACCCCACATTGAAACCCACTCCCCCTTCACTGCATCTACATTTTCAAAGCCCAAAACAAAACCCAAGCATGAACTATCACATTCTCATCATTTCACAATACTTAGAGTAAGGAAAACTCATTTTGCATAGTCATCATAACCACCTGAATAAGTATATTGGTCATGGTATTATCCATCTTGCACATGTATCAAACCAACATGAATAAGAGGCAACAATTCAAGAATGCATTCCATTCAACTCACATGATGTACATAGAGCCAACCCCCACACAATCATACTCTCCTAAGCCTCTAGAAACCATTTCCCTAAATGGTACAAATACTTGAGACCATTAAAACTCAAATGTCACTCATCACATTCACTTACCAATTCACATCATAAACTAAGATCCCTCAAATGCAACATATGATCTGATGCACTAATAATGGGTCTTGAAGAATGCAACACTAATTCCAATCATGGTCAATCATCCAACAAACATAAAGTGAATCTAACTCAACAATGCAGAACAATATTATTCTAACTACTAGTAGTGGTTAATAATATGATCAAATGATATAAGTACCATAAGTAACAATATTCAATCTATTCCTATGCTATTGGCAATAGATAATATTAAGAGTCTTACTTAAACTAATTGCAAGGTTAACATTTAGTAGTTGAAAGTCATGGACTATTATCAATGACTCATCATTAAATGATTTCTAATTAAAACCCAAAATTGATACTTCTACCTTAAATTAGAACTAGGTTGATTCTATTCCCTTCAAACACAATAAGTCTCAAAATTATCATCCAATTTAATTCATTTTCCTTCTACCATTATCTAATTCCCAGATAAAAGATATAACTTGATAAATGTTATGTTATTTTTAATGCATTTAAGAGAATATAATTCAATTCCAACATAAATATTTTCATAATCACTACCCCATGTATGATTTCCAAAATCTTTTAAGTTTTAATTCTATTATTTAATCTAGATTAGACTGTATTTCTAATTTCAAATCGTAAGAAAGAACTTAAAGATAAGAATCAGTCTTCAAATAACAAAATATCATGTTCAAAAGCACTAAAATAAACCACTAAGAAAGAAACATACTAATGTGATCGATTAAGATATGCAAGAACAGATACTATATCAGAAAGAATATAAATATAGAATGTTTTGATAATGATAAGAGACTTCGAAAAGGAAATGCTCCAATAGACGTGTATGCAAAAGTGAGAGCACAGACAAAGTGCATTAACTGTTCAGCAAATTGCCTCAAAGAGATGTCAAATTATGGAATGCGATGATTAAAGGATATGCACAGAATGGATTTGTAGATTTAATAACAACAATCAAGATGGCATAGGAATGTCTGTCACTAATTGATACATATCTCTAAATTGACAAACTGAGTAATGCTAACTCTTTTGGATATAGTTTTCATAGGTAAGAGTTGAATCTTATATAAAAATTTCAGAGAAACCCAATTCAAAAATATAGAGTTATTGGTGACGCAACTAACTATTTTAATGGAGATGAAATGGGTGAAAGGTAGACAATCACACAATATTCATATCTCCAAAATGACGAACTAGGTATGGACAATTTTTGGATATGATTTAGGTAACTAGGTCATACACCATATGTCAAAAATGTAGAGGAACCCAGTTCGTAAAATAAAAGTTAAGGCTAACATAACAGCCTACTAAAATAGAGATGAAATGGCTAAGAGGTAGACAGCCATAAAACATTCATATCTCCAAAATGACAAACTGGGTATGGATTATTTTTGGATATGATTTAGATAACTAGTTTGTACACTATATATCAACAATTTAGAGGAACCCAGTTCATAAAAGTAAATTTATGGCTGCCACAATAGACTATAAAAACATAGATGAAATGGGCGAGAGATAGACAGTCACATCAATCGGTGATTCCCAGAAATACAATGATATAGACATGCAAAATTGGATCTGATAACAAGGTTTCTAACCTCTCAAGAAAATTACAATCAACAGGAAAAATTAGAAATCAAACATTTGCTTCAATAGAAAAATGAGACAAAAATTAGAACCAAAGGAACCTGATTTTGCTTGCTTAACTGGCTGAAGATTCGATGTTGGGTTCAATTGTTGCAGCCACAAACTAGTCTCTCCTCAAAAGTTTCATCTATTGAAGATTCTTATGAGAGAGAATTCCCCCCTAAATACAGTCCAAAAACTCCCTATTTAGAGAAAGAAATCCCGTAAAAACTTCCAGAAGATTCCCCCCACAAGAGGCAATAACTCCTACATGAACAATATCTTACAGTTTGCTATTTTAAACATTTTACAACCAAACCAAGATAAATATATTTTATGGAAACACATAAATATTATTTATTTATTTATCTCTAGTTGCAATTACATTTATTACTATTAGTATTATTATTTATTAACTTAACCTCTAGAATAATATATTTTTCATAAACTAAATTTACATAAGGAGATTTATATATTTATTTATTTAGCAAAAATGCTTCAGAACTAATTATTTTATTTTAAGGCAACAATAACCAAAACAATACCAACAAAATAACCCAACTGTCAAACCATACTTGACTACTATGCAAGATCGGAAAGCAAGACCACCACAACAATGACTAACTATCATGACCAAACCGACACTGACAGGGTACACAACCAGATACTCGTCCTCTTCAAGGATGATGGCTAGGCTAGGGGACCATATGTTATCTCCATTCAACAACTTCCATTGGGATGAAGGTATGCTCAGAGCTGCCAATTTAGGTGGATTCAATGCCTGGTACATGCAACCTACAGCAAACAAAAGTGTCGAATACATACATATAATCATTCAAGCAGGCACATAGTGACAGGGAATTGCAGCGTAGTAGGGTACTCATTATGAGTAATACTACATTGTCCCTTCACAAAACACATCAGAAGTATCCACATTAAACAAATTCATTAGTAACTAAACAACCAGATAACACATAAACATATAATCGCATTAATCACGTAGTAAAACTAATTTACATAATCAATTAACCTATAACTGATCACAACATAAGCTTAATGTATTAATCATAAAGTATCAACAATGTCATCATAATAAATATCAATAAGTGTCATCAACTACATCATAACAGTAAGCTTACCATCAACATGTCTATCATACCCTACGTATTTTGAGCATTTTACCTTCTTCATGCTCCTTAGCCTGACCACCTGCTCATCCAAGGTGAGAATGGAGGGGCACTACAATAAGAAACCATAGAATAATTAGTAGATCTACCAAAACAATAACAACTAGGGAAATAATAAGTAGATCAAAAATCTGAAGAGAGGTAATAAATCTCAGGATGGGAATGGTGGAAACAAAAGAGGTGGCAATAACAACAGAAGTAACAATCAGAGGGAAAGAGCTGAAGGACCAAGAGTACCTAAGGGTGGATGTTACAATTGTGGAGGAGAGCATTATGCAAATGCATGTCCACGAAAAAGAGAGAACAAGAATTAGTAAGGAGTACTGCAACATCATATTCATGCCGTAATAGATAATCAGCAAGCAGAGTTTCAAGCAACACCTATTCAGTTCCAAGGTAAGCTCTATGGACTACCTGTTTCTATTTTGATTGATACTGGTGCCACAAAATGTTTTGTTGATCCTAGAGTTGTATCTAAGTTATCTATTAGACCTAGACAAATGGAAAACTCTTGGATGGTACAATATGGCAATAGTGCAGAAAATAGGGTAGACTCATGTCTAGCTTGCAGTGAGTTAGAGCTTCCTAGTTTTCAGACACAAGTGAATTTGTATGTAGCACATTTAGGCTCTTATGATGTAATTTTGGGAATTAATTGGTTAACTAAACATAAGTCTCTAGTAAACTGTGAAGACAAGGCTGTTAGATGTTTGGATGACCTAGGGAATCAAGTTGAAGTTATTGGAGCAAAGAGACCTTTAGAACTTAGACAAGTCTCGGCTATGCAATTGAAGAAAGCCAAAAGGAAAGGATGTGCCATTTATGTTGTCCAAGTAAAGGACCTTGATAAAGAAGAACCAATGTTCAATGACTATCCAATCCTTAGAGATTTCAAAGATGTATTCCCTATAGAGTTGACAGAGTTGCCACCAAAGAGAGTTTGACTTCTTGATTGACGTGCTACCAGGGACTGAGCCACAATCCAAGGCACCCTACAGAATAACTACTATAGAGTTGTATGAGCTTAAGGCACAATTGCAATATTTGTTAAATCAAGGGTTCATTAGACTTAGTGTGTCACCATGGGGTGCACCGATTATCTTTGTAAAGAAGAAGGATGATACTTTGAGATTATGCATTGATTATAGGATGCTTAACAAAGCTACTATAAAGAACAAGTATCCACTTCCAAGGATAGATGAGCTTGTTGGTCAGATGAAAGGAGCGATAGTGTTCTTGAAGATAGACCTTAGATCCGATTATCACCAATTGCAGATTAAGGATGAGGGTGTCTCTAAAATAGCTTTTAGGACTTGGTATGGTCACTACAAGTTCACAGTAGTACCGTTTGGGTTGACTAATGCTCCAGCAGATTTCATGAATTTGATGAATAGCATTTTCAGAGATTGCTTAGATGATTTTGTGTTAATCTTCCTTGATGACATATTGATATACTCTAAATCAGTGGAAGAGCATGAACGACATTTAAGAATTGTTTTGCAATGGTTGAGAGAAAGAAAGCTTTATGGTAAATTATCTAAGTGTACATTCTTTCAAGACAAAGTGCACTACCTTGGTCATGTGATCTCAACAGAAGGGATTGCAGTTAATCTTAAGAAGATAAAAGCAATAATGGAATGGCCTACACTACAGAGTGTGACAGAAGTCAGAAGTTTTATGAGACTTGCAGGTTACTATAGAAAGTTTGTGGAAGGTTTTTCAACCATAGCAACACTGATTACCGCACTTCAAAAGAAGGGTAAGAAATTTGAATGGACAGAAAGGTGTGAGCAAGCTTTCCAAGTGCTAAAGGAAAAGCTCACAACTGCTCCTATCTTGACCATACCAGATCCTAATGGGCACTTTACAGTTATAATAGATGCTTCAAGGGAAGGATTAGAAGTGTTGATGCAAAATGAGCAAGTGGTTGCTTATGGGTCAAGAAAGTTAAAGTTACATGAGTTCAACTATGCGCCACACGATCTTGAGTTAGCTGCCATAGTTCATGCACTTCAGATGTGGAGGCATTATCTTCTAAGTAAGCCCTTTGAGTTAAAGGTAGATCATCTTGGGCTCAATTATATATTTAATCAACCTTAACTTAATGCATGAAAGAGAAGATTGTTAGAATTCCTTAGTGAGTATGACTTTGGAATTGAGTATATAAAAGGAAAGGAGAATCGAGTAGCAAATGCTCTTAGTAGGAGAAGACATCTGGCTGCCATTGTTTCTATGAGATCCAATTTGAAACAAAAAGTGATTCAGAATCTTCAAGGGGATGAGCATTATGAAAGAGTAAAGCAATCTTTAGAAGTAGACCCCTTAGATCATAGGTTTGACAGTTATGTGATTGAATTAGATGGACTTTTGAGATATCAGGGAAGAATGTATATTCCTAACTCAGGAGAGTTGAGGAAGTTAGTACTTGAAGAGATTCACAATGCACCTTATTTAGGTCACCCTGGAGTGACAAATATGGTCGAAGGTTTGAAACCTTTATACTTTTGGCCTAGACTTAGAGGGATGTGACAAAGTTTGTAGCTCGATGTTTGGAATGCTAGTGAGTCAAGGTTGAGCATGTGCATCTAGTAGGTTTGTTGTATCTGCATAGTATCCCTAAGCACAAGTGGCAAGTAATAAGCATGGATTTTATTCAAGGGTTACCTATGTCTAAGAATAGGCATGATGTCATCTTAGTGGTTGTGGACAAGTTGACAAAGGTAGAAAATCTTATTTCGGGCAATATTTTAAATGGTTCTATGATCTTAGCTAAGAAGTTTGTGCAGGAGATTTTTAGACTACATGGAGTGCCTGAGATGATCATTTCAGATTGAGACACTCGCATGACATCTAGATTTTGGACAACTCTAGATGCAGCTTTGGGTACAAAGTTGAATTTTAGTTCAGCTTATCATCCTCAAATGGATGGTCATACAAAAGAGTTAATCAGGTAGTAGAAGACCTTCTCAGAATGTATTGTGTGGATCAATAGTATAAATGGGAGGAGTACCTTCCATTGGTTGAGTTTGCATATAACAATTCATACCATGCATCTTTGGGAATGGTACCTTTCGAAGCTCTTTATGGTCATAGGTATCGAACACCTATCAGTTGGGATAGAGTGGAGGACAGAATTGTGATTGGTCCTAAAATGTTAAGAGAAATGGATGATCAAATGAAGTTGATCAAGGAGAAGTTGAAGCAAGCTTTAGATCATCAAAAGAGTTATGCAGATAAGAATCAAACTCCAAGACAGTTTTCAATTGGTGACAAAGTCTTTTTAAGGGTTAAACCTCATAAGAGTTTTGTGTCATTTGGCAAAGCATCCAAACTTGCTCCTCATTTTGTGGGACCATTCAAAGTACTAGAAGTGATTAATCCTATAACTTATAGACTTGTTCTCCCACCTGCACTTGCCAGAATCCATAATGTTTTTCATGTGTCTTTACTTAAGCTATATCATCCTGACGTGTCACATATTCTTGATTGCATGCTTTACAGGTTCAGGATCTAGGAGTGGTGCTGAAGGAGCCCACTCACATTATGGGGAAGCGCAACATTAAGTTGCATAATAGAGATGTGGTGCAATATAAGGTCCAATGGAATTAGTATTCTGAGGATAGTTCCACATGGGAGGATGCAGAGGAGATTGATAGATTTTTTGCTCATTTGAGGATATAGCTTAGTTTTCTTATTCATGCATGAATTATATACTTTGAGTTTGATTATTGTTTGAGATACTTTGAGTTCATTTATGCTTTGATACTTTGAGTTGATGTTATTGTTTATGACAACTTGATACTTTATTAGTGTTTGATGGATACTTTATTGTTTTGATGTTTAATAAGACATCGGGACGATATCTCTTCCAACTGGGGAAGGATGTCACGTCTCGTTTTTATGAACAATATGATTATTCTAGTTTAGTGAACAATTAATTTGATTGACTTTACTTTAAGTAATTTTACATATGTGGATGTAATTATTATGAGCTATATTGATAAAAAAAATTGGAATTTGTTTTAAATATTGAATATTGATGCAATGATTTGCTTCGACTATGTTTTGGAGACACTAACCTATTGACGTCGAGTTGAGTGCAAATAGATGTAGATACTCATTGAAGATGAGAGCATGGCTGAGGTAGAAATGATCTAGCCACTTGGCAAGAACTGATGGATGGATTACCCTAATGCAATCACGCACATCACATAGTTGCATATGCATTACTAAATAACTTTGATTGCATTAATGTGTGATTTTTAATCATTTTCGAATGCATGATATGATTAATTTAATATCTTTTTTGAAATATATATTCAAATAATGTATTGTAGTTTATTTAAATAAATAATAAAATATTGTTTCCAAGATGTTTGGAAGACAATATGATTCTTGAAAATAAATAAATATATATAAATGCAATATGCATTGCATTCTCTTTTGATTATTTAAATGGTTTTGTTTTAATTAAAATAGTTAAATAATATTAAATTTAACATTATTATATTTAGAGTGCTGATAAAAGAATTAGAATATGTTTTTGTCACCCATGTGACAGTAAGAGCAAAAGAAGATATTATTATTATATTGTTTTAAATAGCAATTTAATTCCTCAAATTCTATTGGCCAAATTGTCATGCAAACTGAAAAGCAAAATTTAGTTTTAAAACCTAAACAAGATCGCCAAAAATAACAGGCATTGGAAAATGATAAAATAGGTGATCTGGGTAGGAGAAAACTACCACGAATTGTAGATTTCTAGTGTGACATAGGCAAGAAGGAAGTTCAGCGATAGTAGGAAGATAAGGAGGCAACAACAGTAGCTGCATATTCTTCACCAACCGTCAAATTTTGAGGTTCTTCATATGGTTTTTGCTTACATTGTAATTTCATTATTTTTGCTATCTGAGAAATGGTTTATCAATAGTTTTGATTGGGCAACTATTTTTGTTTAGTCGACCCTTGTCTGACTGGCCACCACTTTTCTATTTGGCCGATTCTACTTTGGCCTAGCCATTACTTATTTTTCCTTGGCCGTCCTTTCTTATCGCCTAGATTGACCTTCTTGGGTGATTTTTACCAATTCGAGCCCTTGTTTATACCTACTGACTGCCATTCCCTATTGGACTAGATCGCCCTTTTTCACCTTGTTTTCGCCTATCTTAGGCTGAGTGTGATGTTTAAATCATGTTTTCCACTGTTATTGCTTACAAACCATTATTCTTAGATCTCGCATTTTGACTGATAGAAAGACTCTTAACAGAATCTTCAGATCACTGATTGGTTAAATTATATCAGAACCATGTATGCCTATATTTCTTTATATATTGGCTGAGATCATAATAGATGAGTAAATCGACCTCTGTATAGATGAAAATCAACCTCTTAAAATAGACAAAACTTGTTCCTGTAGCTTTGTATAAAACTTGTTAAAACAGAGACAGTAGACTACAAAATTACTTCCTATGAATGATAAGACTAAAAACTTATTGCATTATAATCGAAACTAAAACTAGATTAAATTATGTTCTTGCTCATTTTCTTATTTCTGCAATAGTTCTTGTCGTTGTGTGACAGGAAGACTGTTTGGTTGTTTTGAACTTCCTATTGTAGTTTGAACAAAAAGTTTTTTCTAGATTGAATCATAAACTTTGGTTAAATAAATTAGATTGATAAACTTCCTGTCAATGATTGATGAAGCAATAAGAATGATTAATTATTAGGAAATATGATTTTATTATGGACTTGAGGTTTATGTTGTTAAACAAACTTATAGACTATTTTTATTATTGCTTTTAAAACCTCCTGTCACAGAAATAACAGCGAGATATTTTAATATTTTAGACATTATGACTGAAATATAAGGTTAGAAACTATATTAAATTAATGACATTATGTTTTCAATTATATGAACAAAAGATGGTATAATTCTTGAAAGTGTATTTTTCGTTACTTGATGATTTGGGAAAAGGGATTGATTTGACTTATTGTAAATCTTAAATTTCTGATTCTTATTTTATTTCATTTCTTGCTTCTTGGGGAAAGAAGTAGTTTTCATCTAGGAATGTTATTGGGTTACTTTTGGGATGGCGATGTCGAATGTAGATGGCTTTTTCTCTTTTTGGGAATTGACCAATTTACTTGAAATGACTAGATCTAATCAAAATAATATTGAAATAGATGTTTATTGTCTAGAAAACTTATTTATTGATATCTCTACCACATCCTGTTGTGAGACAATTTACTTTTCATTACTTAGAATTGCACATTCAGACATCAGGGTTGCATCAGGTGTTCCCTCCTAGAGTTGTTACCAGGTAGTTAGACATTTCATGCAGGGCCGGGTTTCCTTCATTTTAGGAGGGGATCCGGGGAAGTGTAATTACTTCATGATTGGGTGGAAAAGCACCTAAGCCATATTCTTGTCTCTCAGTTTGCAGGTGGTGGACCACTTGGTTTGTGTAGCTGGAGAGTGTGTTGATTTATTCATTATTGATGTACTTGTTATTTGTACCTATTGGATGTATTATGACATGTTGCCAAAGGATTTATGTATATTATTGTATAGTGATTGTTACCTGGATTAAGCACGTTTATGTAAGATTTATTGACATTGAGATTCATATTTTTGAGATTTTTTTTTTTGGAGATATTGTAATTAAGTAGATTAATTACACCTTTTACCTTTGAATATTGTATCTAAGTGGATTATTTACATCTTTTGATTTTGGTTATTGCGATGTTGTATTTAAGCGGATTATTTACTTCATTTATTTTTGAGTTGGTTTAAATGCTTTTACATGATTTGTGAGGATTTACAAAAAGAATGAGTGCAGACCACTCCATACCTTATCATAGACCTAATTTCATCCTTACACGTTATTTAACACTTCTACAATCAACAAAGCACATCTGCAAATAGTGTAAACAACCAAGTCGACCAAACTTGTGTAAACACTATGAACCATTGGGCACATGCTTCCTCAAAAGTAAACACACCTTGTGGATCTTATAGAAAGATTTGACACAATCTCTAGAAACATCCATGAACATCTTGAAGTTGCCTAAAAACCAACAAATTCAACCACAACTTTCACCTAAAGGAGGTTCACAATCTGCTTACAAATGACATTATCGAACTCTACTACACAAGAAATCACTTTCTGAAGCATCAAATCACAAACCACTTGAACATAAGAAAGATATAGACCTTATAAGCATACATCTAGAACCACAACACCTAAAACCACTCTGTGGAGAAATGTGGAGAAAAACACTTTCTCCCAGACATACTGCAAACACTGTCAAACATTGTTCTCAAACTAGTGAACACAACTTTCACTTTGTAGTGCCCCTCCATTCTCACCTTAGATGTGCAGGTGGTATGGCTCAGGAGCTTGAAGATGAAGGTAAAATAATATGAATATTTGAGTTATGATAGACATTTGATGTCCTACATTATATGATGATGGTAGATGCTACATTCATGATTGGTGACATTCCTGATTATACTCATGTGGTTTCATATTATAGTTAGCAGGTTTTATCAATAACCTTTGTTGCGACATTGATATTTACCTAAGTTATGCATGTGTTATGATAGCTGTATGGACTCTTTGTTATTATTCTAGTTGATTATGGACCTATTTCTATGATGACAATTGATGAAGTTTGATTACTAATGCTTTTTGTTTTCACAACTTGATGGGCACATTAGACATTATGGATTAATGTTGATTCAGAGCTTTATGAGTAATCTAATTTTGGTTATGATTTGTGATTACTTGCATTTGATCATCATGTAACTAATTGTTTTATTCTGTTAGAGAAGAAACTAAACACTAAGTGTCAAGTGATTACTCGTTGATGTGTTATGTGAATGGAACAATGTCGCATTACTCGTGTTTGAGTACCCTGCTACACTGTGACTTTCATTCAATGTCTGTAGGATTGCATGTTTACATATATCTTCATGTATGACCATGTTGTTTGGTGTAGGTTGTAGGTATTAGGCATCGACTCCACCTGAGCTAACAGGTCTGAGTGTGCCTTAACCAATGGAACTATTGAATGGAGTTAGCATAAGGTCCCTAGTCGTTGTCGTCAATTGGACTGTTTGTCTCCGTTGTTGTCATCATTATTGGAGTCAAGTCTTGTGGTCTTGCTTGGAGGTTAGGTATCATTTTGTAGGTTGGGTTATCAAATTTGAAGTGTTTGTTTTCATATGTCCTAGTTAGTGTTTCATCAAAATAAATATGATTGCGAGTTATAGTTAAATAAATAAAAAGGGAGATAAATTAGTTATAAAGTGGTATATTGAGTTGTTGAATTATAATGTAATTATTTTATAATTAATTTAAAATTAACATGAAAGTATATATATGTGTGGGCAAGTAAATAAAGGACTAAATAAAGTAATATATTTATCAGTTGTTATATAGCAAATATCTATATAAAATACTAAATTAAATAAAATAAAAATTATAAGTTGTAATAAATTAATAAAGAGTTGTTATATAGTTGGCATTGTTGGATCATGTGTCGGGCTCCTAAAAAGGTGGGAAGGTTCTAGAAAGAGGGAGGAAGATCTCTCTCTAAAAATAAAATGGAGAGGATTGATGGGGGGATCAATTTTGGGGAGTTTTTTTGGAGATTTGTCATTTGAGAAGCTAGAGAAGTTCTTGTAGCTGCATCATCCGGCATCGAATCTTTAACTAGCCAAGCGATCCAGGTTTTAAATCTTGAATTATATCTTTATGGGCTCTATTTGTTTGATGTAGTGAAGATATTTATTTTACGAATACATTTTGTAATTATTCTCCAACCATTGCATTTCAATTGCATCTGTGTTTGTTACACTTGCCATCTACATTTACATTACACTTGCCATCTACGTTTGTTTTACATCTGCGAATCATTTTTACTTGAAAGTTCCTAAAGCCTTATTAACAACACCATTTTGTGTGTAATCTACAACTATCTATATGAGCTTTGGATGATGGCCATAATTTGTCCCCAAAGCACCCAATTTTGGTGTAGGCTAGAAGGAAATTGGCAAGGGTTCTAGATCTAGTTAATTCATGCCTGTCACAGTTGTCTAATTTTTTGTATCTTCCACCAATTTTCTCAATTGTGTGATCCTCACCATACCTGGCCACTTCAACATTGACGCCTGAGAGAAGAATCTAGTTATACAAAATTTAGTACCCAAATAAAAAATAAAAAACAATGTTGCTATGAATACTCTTAGCCAAATAAAGGCAGCACCGCTGGAAATATTCCTAAGCCTCTATCCATATGTGATCTACAAGAAAACACATCGATCCAACCGGCACAGATTTAACAGCTATCTCAATGATAAAGTTTAGGTTAAAGGTTATAAAAGTGATTGAAGTAAGTACAGCTCCTAGCCACTCAACCTCCTTGGCCAGAATATAAGTTCTTCCTCTATTGGTATTTCTAAAAACCACCATAACTTCAACACAGATAGCTTAGACATCCTCCATTATCACTTAAATGATGCATATGATAACTATCAAGGCATCAATAATAATAATTTCATGCAATAAGATTTGAATCAGGCCATGAATGTCGACAATTATGAAAACTATAAGGTAACAAATATACATCAAGAATTCCCTTCTATTCCTGAGCATACAAAGTGAAACATGCAATTAGAGGTAGTGAAAGATGCATTTATTCTAGTGAAAGAAACTACAGATGTGGCAAAGGTTGTAGAACCAGCCAATCACTATCGCAGAGTGAAGTTGTTTGATGGAACCATCTTGGAAATGTTGTATGGATGTGAATGTGATTGTTAAAAGTTTTCTGATTTATGTATTTCCTACAATCATCATATTCCTCTAGATGATTTCTCACTGTGGCATTCTGTCAAACAGACCGCGTGCCTAGTCTATGCTTCTACATTGTACACACATGATTACCAGAGCATTTCCAACTATAATATATGACAAACTATTATAGCCATTTTCTGGCTCTAGTCGCCCAATCGACGCTGGAAAGAATGCTGGCAAGGTTTGTGGTTCTGACAAACTGTAAAACCTGTTGGAAATTTAATCCTCCGTCAGACATTTATTGCTGACTGCCCCCCACGTCAGACCTGGGGATCTCCCGCATCCTTCCCCAGCACCATTGGCCTGCCAGAAATTAATGAGGTAGGTGCATTTGAATTTGAATGAGGTTGAGCGCCCTTTTTGCTGGGCATGTGAAATGAAACAAAAAGGAGGGAAAGAACCATTGTCAGTAGCCAGCTAGAGAAGAATGTGTTGAACCTGCAGCAGCAGAGGCATGAGAAGGTTCCAGGAGAGAACAGCAGAAGGAGAACAGTAGAAAGGAATGTTGCAGCAGCAATAGTAGACAGCTACGGAGTTCCAGGTAGCTCCGGATATACAGTGTGCAGCTCCAGAGATTGGGGCAGAGTAAGAAAATAGAGTAGCAACTCTGTCTGTAGTTTGTACATGAAATTTAAATGTAATCTGGAAATAGAGAAATATATAT
The DNA here is from genome assembly GCA_027924645.1 of Cunninghamia lanceolata. Lineage (NCBI taxonomy): Eukaryota > Viridiplantae > Streptophyta > Pinopsida > Cupressales > Cupressaceae > Cunninghamia > Cunninghamia lanceolata. The sequence goes on from BSBN01000332.1 coordinate 3,796,407, forward strand.
AAAGATATATTGTTGTCTCTTTGGTGTTTGGTTTCCTTCTGTGTGTGTTTTGTTTATTGCTATTCTATATTGCTGTAGCATTGCATCTGGATAACAGCATTCTGTCCATCTCCCCTATTTTTTTTCTGCCAACATTTGGTATCAGAGCCCTATTTTTCTGGGCAGTCAAGTTTGTGTGGGTATTCTATAAGCCCTAGTTTTGTCTAGGCACTCATGGCAGGTGGGGACAACAAAGGATGGCAACAGCCATCGAGTTTTGATGGGCAGAACTATGATATTTGGTCTAAAAAGATGAAAACTATTCTGGTTGCAAATGACCTATGGGATTTGGTCACTAATGGGTTCACAGACATCATAGACCCAGTAGCCTATGTAGCTCTAACGAATGCACAAAGAAATCAATTGAAGGAAACTAGGATGAAAGATGCAAAAGCCCTCAGTCTAGTTGAGGTAGCCTTGACAGAGGCTATTTTCCCCCGCATTGCAGCAGCAAACTACTCTAAGCAGGCTTGGGATATATTGCATAACAGCTACAAGGGAACTGACAAAGTGAGGTCAGTCAAGCTCCAGCTGTTTAGAAGAGATTTTGAGATGCTTCAGATGAAGGAGAGTGAGTCTATTTCAGACTTTCACACCAGGGTTTCTACCATGCTGAATCAGCTTAGGATAAATGGAGAAACCATGGATGAACAAAGGATTGTTGAGAAAATCCTAAGGAGTCTACCTTCTAGATTTGACCCTATAGTCATAACTATAGAAGAGACAAAGGATCTGTCCAAGATGACAGTGGATGAGTTGATGGGCTCTCTACAAAGCCATGAGCAGTGGTTGAGTAGATCTGCTCCTTCCCTTGAGCAAGCCTTCAAGGCTCAGACCAATGCAAGAGGTCGGGGAAGAGGAAGAAATAGCAGAGGTAAAGTTCAAAGAGGTAGAGGAAGAAGCAACTCCAGCAGAGGAGTTTCAAACAGCCAAGAAGAGGCAAGCAACTCACAGCCAAGCTATCAAGGAATGAAGAAGAACAGCAGTTCGAATCAAAGGTATGACAAAAGTAATATTCAATGCTATTACTGTCATAAATTCAGCCATTATGCTAGTGAGTGTAGAAAGAAACAGCAAGACCATGGAGGCCAAAATGCTAATGTAGCAAATGAGAATCGGGTTGAAAATGAGAAACAGTCCAAGGTATTTATTGTGTGCAACCTTGCTGAGAAGAGCAGCCCTGAAGTCTGGTATTTGGACAGCGGGTGTAGCAACCACATGAGTGGAAATGAAAAATTGTTTGCCTCCATTGACAGAAATGTCAAATCTGAAATCATGATGGGGAATAGCCAAAAGGTTCCTGTCATAGGAAGAGGCATCATCACAGTCCTCAACAAGCAAGGTGAGAAAATGCAAATCCATGATGTCTATTATGCCCCTGGCATAAAGCATAACCTACTAAGCATTGGACAGATGGTCCAAAATGGTTATAGAATCCTGATGGAAAACAGAGGGTGCACTATATTTGATAGAGGAGGCAACAAGAAGGTCATTGCAGCAGTGCAAATGACAAGGAACAGAATGTTTCCTCTATCATTAACTCCGGTGCCATCTCTGGCGCTAACTTTGATGCTATCTCTAGCGCAGTTTCCTGCACTATCTCCGGCGCTCACAGTAGTGGGACAGCAAATAGCCTTCAAGATAGTCATCAAAGACCCATCCAAACTCTGGCATTTGAGGTATGGGCACCTAAGCTTTTCTGGTTTGAGTTTATTGTCTAGGAAAGGCATGGTTAGAGGGCTACCGAACATTGTAGAGACCGATAGCAAATGTGAAGCCTGCATTTTAGGAAAGCAGCATAGACAACCCTTTTAATCAGGGTGTTCTAGAAGGGCAAAAGCACCATTGGAGTTGGTGCATTCAGATTTATGTGGCCCTATGAAAACTCCCACATTAGGTGGGAATATATATTTCATGACCTTCATTGATGATTACAGTAGAAAAATTTGGATTTATTTCTTGAAGAACAAATCTAAGGCCTTTGAGAAGTTTAAGGAGTTTAAGGCATCGGCTGAAAAGCAAAGCGGCCAACATATCAAGGCCCTAAGAACAGATAGAGGAGGAGAGTATGTCTCCAAACAATTTCTAAATTTCTGCAAGTATGAAGGCATTCATAAACAGTTCACAACAAGGTATACTCCACAGCAAAATGGAGTTGCTGAAAGGAAAAATAGAACCATCACAGAGATGGCAGCAAGCATGCTGAAGGAAAAGGGACTGTCAAATGATTATTGGGGTGAAGCTGTAGCAACAGCAGTGTACCTATTGAATAGGTGTCCTACAAAGGCTGTACGTGATCAGATTCCACAAGAGGCATGGACAAACTACAAATGGACAGTTGAGCACCTAAGAATTTTTGGGTGTGTGGCATATGCATTTGTGCCTAAAGAGAAGAGGTAGAAATTTGATGATAAAGGGGAGAAATGTATCTTCACAGGTTATAGTGAAGAATCACAAGCCTACAGATTGTTTAATCCCATCACCAAAAAGCTTGTGATCAGCAGGGATGTTGAGTTCATCGAGAATGAAGCATGGGATGGAACGGTGGACAACACCACTGGCATTTCAGTCACAATGCCCCTTGAAGATGAAGAAGCTCTGGAGATTAGCAACTCCGAAGGAGCTACAGAGAGCAGTAGCTCGGGGAGAAACTACCGTAAAGCTCTAGAAAATAGCAGCTCCGGAGATGTTCAGCACCGCAGCTCCGGAGGTAGACAGCAGCATTGTAGCTCCGGAGATCAGCAGCTTCGAAGGTCTGCAACTCCAGAGAACAGCAGCTCCGGAGGACGTTATAACAGCAGCTCCAGAGGTCTGTGTAGCAGCTCCGGAGGTCACAGCAGCAGCTCCGGAGGTCGTCACAGCAGCAGCTCCGGAGGTCAGAACAATAGTAGTTTTGGAGGAAATTCAAACCCCACACTCGCATCATTGATGCCACGAAGGACAAAGAGTGTGAAAGAGATTTATGATAGCACAAGGTATGCTGATGATGATGAAGATTTGAATTTTGCATTATTTTCTTCTAGTGATCCAATCTACTTTGAAGAAGCTGTGAAAGAAGAGAAATGGTGTGAGGCCATGGATGAAGAATTGGATGCCATAGTGAGGAATGACACATGGCAGCTAACTGATTTACCCAAGGGTAAACAAGTGATTGGAGTTAAGTGGGTCTATAAGACCAAGTCAACTACTGAAGGAAAGATAGAAAGACATAAGGCAAGGCTGGTTGTCAAAGGGTACAAACAATAGCCTGGAAGAGATTATGATGAGACCTATGCACCAGTTGCAAGGCTGGAAACTGTTCGGGCAGTCATTGCAATACAGCCCAACACAGATGGAAGGTGTTTCAGATGGATGTAAAGTCAGCCTTCTTGAACGGAGTGCTGAAAGAGGAAGTGTATGTGGAGCAGCCACCTGGCTATGAAGTCCCAGGGCAAGAGGACAAGGTATATAGGCTCCGAAAATCCCTCTATGGGCTGAAACAAGCTCCTAGGGCATGGTACAGCAAGATTGACTCATATTTGTTGAGCAATGGCTTTAGCAAAAGCAGCAATGAGCCCACTCTCTACATCAAAGCAGCCGAAGGTAAAATTTTGATTGTTGTTTTGTATGTAGATGATCTGATTTTTACTGACAATAGTGATCTTTTCATTGCTAATTTCAAAGAAGCAATGAAGAATGAGTTTGAGATGACAGACTTAGGTCTGCTGAAGTTTTTCCTTGGCATTGAGGTCAAGCAAACAAAGCATGGCATATTTATTTCACAAACTAACTATGCCAAACAGATTGTGAAAAAGTTTAAGATGGACAATAGTAAGCCTGCCCCTACACCAACAGCCACAGGTCTGAAGTTGAGTAAAGAGGACAACAACAAGGAAGTAAACCCAACCCTCTATAAGAGCATGGTTGGAAGCCTCATGTACTTGACAACAACTAGGCCTAATTTGATGTATGTTGTAAGCCTGATTTCTAGGTTCATGGAAAAGCCTAAGGACACACATTGGCAAGCAGGAAAGAGGATCCTGAGGTATGTCAATGGCACAACAAGTTATGGCATTTTGTATGATGTTTCTAATGAGTTTAAGCTAGCTGGTTTCACGGACAGTGATTGGGCAGGAAATGTAGATGGCCGGAAGAGCACATCCGGCTATGTATTTCACATGGGTTTAGGCGTGATATCATGGGCATCCAAGAAGCAGCTTATTGTCTCTCTCTCTACAGTAGAAGCTGAGTATATTGCAGCAAATGCAGTAGCTTGTCAGGCTATTTGGCTGAGAAGAATCCTTGCAGACTTGTATGAGCAGCAAGAAGATGGTACAACCATTCATTGTGACAATGTTTCATCAATAGCTCTGACAAAGAATCCAGTCTTCCACAGACGAAGCAAGCACATTGAGATCTTCTATCACTTCATTAGGGAGTTGGTAGAATGAGGAGAAATTCAGTTGCAGTATTGCATATCCGAGCAGCAGCTCGCTGACATTTTCACAAATGCATTACCGAAAGATTCATTTGAACACCTAAGGGATAGGCTCGGCATTGTTGACAGCTCCGGAGGTGTGCAGCCCCGGAAAGAGGACAGCTACGGAGGTGTGCAGTCCTACAAAGGAAACAACTCTGGAGATACAGATCTGGAAAGACAGCAGGAGAGCTCCAGAGATTCAACTCTGGAATGTATGTGCAGCTCCAGAGATGCTCCAGAGATGTAGAAAAGGAACTCTGGAGTTGCAGAGCGTCAGCTCCAAAGATGCTCCGGAGACGTTGAAACAGGAAGTCAGCTCCGGAGATGCAGACAGGGAGCTCCAGAGATGCGGAGAGCAGTTCCAGAGATGTTGTAGCACAATAGAAAGAGCTCCGGAGATCTACTCCAGAAAAGCAAAGGCAAATGTATATCTCCAGAGATCAGTTCCGGAATGAAGATTGCAAATTAACGTCTGACTTCAGATTAAGGGGGAGTGTTGGAAATTTAATCCTCCGTCAGACATTTATTACTGACTGCCCCTCGCGTCAGACCTGGGGATCTCTTGCATCCTCCCCCAGTACTGTTGGCCTGCTAGAAATTAATGAAGTAGGTGCATTTGAATTTGAATGAGGTTGAGCACCCTTTTTGCTGGGCATGTGAAATGAAACAAAAAGGAGGGAAAGAACCATTGTCAGTAGCCAGCTAGAGAAGAATGTGTTGAACCTGTAGCAGCAGAGGCATGAGAAGGTTCCAGGAGAGAACAGCAGAAGGAGAACAACAGAGAGGAATGTTGCAGTAGCAACAGTAGACAGCTACGGAGTTCCAAGCAGCTCCAGATATACAGTGTGCAACTCCAAAGATTGGGGCAAAGTAAGAAAATAGAGCAGCAGCTCTGTCTATAGTTTGTACATAAAATTTAAATGTAATCTAGAAATAGAGAAATATATATAAAGATATATTGCTGTCTCTTTGGTGTTTGGTTTCCTTCTGTGTGTGTTTTGTTTATTGTTGTTCTATATTGTTGTAGCATTGCATCTGGATAACAGCTGTTTGGTGTGGAGCCTGATTAGTCTTCAAGTGGGAGATTGTTGGTAGGTGGCGACTGATCAGGAAAGTACTGTACACTAGCCATGTATCCTCACCAGGGTTCGGGGCCGGGCCGGGCCCCAAGCGGGGGTTTGGGGGCGGCAGCCCCCAAGAAACGGGGGTTCGGGGGCGGTAGCCCTCGAGAAAAATTTTTTTAGGGCCGACTTAAAAAATCCTATTTTTTTATGACCGACATAAGAAAACCCTAATTTTTGTAACCGACAAAAAGGCTTGATAAAAAGTGGCCAAGGGTTAGGGTTTGAGTATTGTATTGTAGCATTTGCAGCGGTATTGAGTTGCAGGGATTGCTGATTGTAATCGGTTTGATTTACTAGATAATAATATTGGACTCTCTGTTTGGTGGATGTAGCCCGAGTTTGGGTGAACCACGTTAAATCTTGTCTCTCGCTGTTATTAATTCTGTGTATTTCCATTTCTCTGTTTAATCTTTATTTGCATTTAATTGATATGTTCTGCCGGCTAACCCTAACAAGTGGTATCAGAGCGGGTTGTGTTCGATTATCGTCTGCAGGAAAGTCTCACGGTTGAGTGGGAGCAATGGCGGACGAGGGTAAAATGAAGGTTGATAAATTCAATGGGCAGAACTATCAGTTATGGAAGATGCAGATGGAGGATTACCTCTATCAAAAGGATTTATGGAGGCCGTTGGAAGGAGTAGCCAAGAAACTGGCAACAATGTCTGATGAGGATTGGAATCTTCTTGACAGAAAGGCACTGGGAACCATTCGGTTGTGCCTGGCACCATCGGTGGCATTCAATATAACGAAAGCGAAGACAACAGATGGTCTGATGAAAGCTTTGGCTAAATTATATGAAAAACCCTCAGCCTCAAATAAGGTATTTCTCATGAAGCAGTTGTTTAATTTGAAAATGGTTGAAGGTGGATCTGTGACAGGTCATTTAAATGAATTTAATACGATTGTCAGTCAATTGACTTCTATAAATGTAAAATTTGATGAAGAAGTTAGAGCTCTCTTGATATTATGTTCATTGCCTGAAAGCTGGGATAGTTTGGTAATGGCGGTTAGTAACTCTGTTTCTGGTTCAAATACCCTAAAATTTGATGATGTTGTTGGTGTTATTCTGAGTGAGGAAATTCGTAAGAAAAGCTCAGGTGGATCCAAATCAGGCAGTGTTTTGAACGCAGAAAGCAGGGGTAGATCAAAGGAGAGAGGAAAAGGTTCTGGAGGTCATGGGAAGTCATGAGGAAAATCAAAGGACAAAAGATCCCAAACCAGAGGACAGAAGGATTGTTGGTACTGTGGAAAACCAGGTCATCTGAAGAAAGATTGCTGGTCTCGAAAAAATAAAGAAGGAGACAAACAAGAAGGCAATAAGGAAGCAAATGTGGTAAGTAATAAATCTGAAGATGACGCTTTGATTCTTTCCCTAGATAATGCTGATGATTCATGGGTTTTAGATTCAGGGGCCTCATTTCATGCTACGCCCCATATAAGTTATTTTCTTGATTATGTCCAAGGGGATTTCGGGCTGGTTTATTTGGGAGATAACGAACCCTGTCAGATTGTTGGAAAAGGAAGAATCAAGATTAAGTTGCAGAATGGGAATCATTGGCTACTACAAGAGGTAAGGCATGTTCCAAAGCTCAATAGGAATTTAATTTCAGTAGGGCAACTAACTAAACAAGGTTGCACTGTTATATTTACTGATAAAAATTGGAAGGTTTCAAAAGGTGCCTTAGTAGTAGCAAAAGGTGTGAAAGTAGGCACCTTATATCTTTGTACAGGTCATACTATTCCTTCTACTTTAGATGTTATAGAGGAAAAACAAACAGGTTCAGGAACAGTTGCTGCAGGTTTGCAGGAAGAGACTAAAAAAGTTGCTGCAGGTTCTGAAACAACATTGTGGCATAACAGACTTGGGCATATGAGTGAAAAAGGTATGAAGGTACTTCATTCTAAGAAAGTTTTACCAGGTCTGAAATGTATTAATATGGATTTCTGTGAAAGTTGTGTGTATGGAAAACAAAAGAGAGTCAGTTTTCTTAGAGATAGGAAGCAAAAGAAAAATGAAAAGTTGGAGCTTGTGCATACAGATGTATGGGGACCAGCTCAGGTATCTTCTTTCGGTGGCTCTCGGTATTATGTTACATTCATAGATGATGCAACTAGGAAGGTCTGGATTTATTTCCTTAGACAGAAATCTGATGTATTTGAAACATTTAAGAAATGGAGAAGCTTGGTTGAAAATGAGACAGGTAAAAGTTTAAAATGTCTCAGATCTGATAATGGCGGTGAGTATTGCAGCAAAGAATTTGAAGATTATTGTTCCTTTAATGGAATTCGTAGGCAGAAAACGGTTCCAGGGACTCCATAGGAAAATGGAGTGGCTGAACGCATGAATAGGACAATAATGGAGCATGCAAGGACCATGAGATTGCATGCTGGGCTACCTTTAAACATGTTGGCAGAGGCTGTCAACACTGCTGTATATTTAATTAATAGAGGTCCTTCAGTTCCTTTGGGCTGTGGTATTCCAGAGGAAGCATGGACAGGCAAGAAGTTGAGTTATTCTTTTCTGAAAACCTTTGGCTGTGAAGCATCTGCACATATAGATTCTGAAAATAGAACCAAGCTGGATGCGAAATCAAAAAAATGTACCTTCGTTGGATATGGCATTGATGAATTTGGTTATAGGCTTTGGGATTTTGAAAATCAGAAAATTGTGAGAAGCAGGGATGTTATATTCAATGAGAAGGTGTTGTACAAAGATCAGTTGCAGCACCATAAGAAGAAAGAAAAGGATTATGTGGTGTTGGATGATACTCCAAATAGTGATGTTCCAGTGGTTCCTCATGCTCCGCAACAGCAACTAGAAATACCACAAATTCCAGTGAATGTTAGACGGTCAACAAGGATCAGTAGACCTCCTGAAAGGTTTTCTCCCTCTTTGTATTCTATTTTGTTAACAGATGCTGGTGAACCAGAAGGGTATGATGAAGCTATGCAGGTGGATACACAGGTTTAGTGGGAGCTTGCAATGAAAGAAGAAATGGATTCCTTGCTGAAAAATTAGACTTGAGAATTATGTAAGTTACCTGCAGGTAAAAAGGCTTTACCAAACAAATGGGTTTACAGGCTGAAAGAGGAAGATGGAGGTAAGAACCGATTTAAGGCCAGGTTAGTTGTAAAAGGATTTGCACAGAAACAGGGCATTGATTTTGATGAGATATTTTCTCCGGTTGTGAAGATGACTTCTATTCATACTGTTTTAAGTATTGTGGCTGCTGAAGATTTGCATTTGGAACAGCTAGATGTGAAAACTGCCTTTCTCCATGGTGATTTGGAGGAGGAGATATACATGGCACAACCACAAGGATTTGAGGTCAAAGGTAAGGAGAAACAAGTGTGCAGATTGAAGAAGAGTTTATATGGCCTGAAACAAGCACCTCGGCAATGGTATTTGAAATTTGATAGTTTTATGGCTGAGCAAGGCTACAGTAGGTGTAATTCTGACCATTGTGTTTATTTTAAGAGGTTGGATAATGACAGCTACATTATTTTATGTTTATATGTTGATGACATGCTTGTAGCTGGGTCTAACATGGATCACATCAGAGAGTTAAAACATCAATTATCACAGTCATTTGATATGAAGGATTTGGGGGCAGCAAAACAAATCCTTGGTATGAAAATTTGCAGAGATAGGAAGAACAGAAAATTGACTCTATCTCAGGCTGCTTATGTTGAAAAGGTGTTGCAGAGATTCCATATGGAGAATGCAAAAGCTGTCACCACACCTTTGCCTAGTCATTTGAAATTGACTAAGGAGATGTGTCCAAAGACACAAGAGGAGGAAGAAAAAATGTCCAAGGTACCCTATGCTTCAGCTGTAGGAAGTTTAATGTATGCCATGGTATGCACAAGACTGGATATTGCACATGCTGTCGGAGTCGTTAGTAGGTATATGAGTCATCCCGGATTTGAGCATTGGACTGCGGTAAAATAGATTCTTAGATATTTGAGAGGTACATCTAATAAACACTTATGTTTTGGGGGCTCTAATACTGATTTAGCAGGTTATGTCGACTCAGATTTGGCAGGGGATATTGATACCAGGCGGAGTACTACAGGTTATGTCTTTACTGTAGGAGGAACATCGGTGAGTTGGATTTCCAGGTTGCAAAAGGTGGTTGCTTTATCCACCACCGAGGCAGAATATGTAGCTGCAACAAAGGCAAGCAAGGGATGATATGGCTGCAATCTTTCATGGAAGAATTGGGTAAACAACAAGCTAACAGTTCTTTGTATACAGACAGTCAAAGTGCCATACATCTTGCAAAGAATTCTGCCTTGCATTCAAAGACCAAACACATACAGTTGAGGTATCACTTTATTCGGTCGGTATTGGATAATGGACAGTTAAGGCTGGAAAAGATACATATAGATGAAAATCCAGCGGATATGTTTACAAAGACAGTGACAAGGGAGAAGTTGAGCTCTTCTTCAGCTTCAATTGGTCTTCTCGACTGAACACAATAAAAATTGAACAGTAGAGTCCAGGGTGCTTATTTCCAGTGGGAGCTGCATGCGCAGTGGTGTCGTCCAGGATCAGTCTCCAAGTGGGAGATTGTTTGGTGTGGAGCTTGATTAGTCTTCAAGTGGGAGATTGTTGGTAGGTGGCAACTAATCAGGAAAGTATTGTACACTAGCCATGTATCCTCACCAGGGTTCAGGGCCGAGCCGGGCCCTGAGCAGGGGTTCGGGGGCGGCAGCCCTCGAGAAATGGGGGTTCGGGGGCGGTAGCCCAGGGCTGACTTAAAAAATCCTATTTTTTTTATGACCGACATAAGAAAACCCTAATTTTTGTAACCGACAAAAAGGCTTGATAAAAAGCGGCCAAGGGTTAGGGTTTGAGTATTGTATTGTAGCATTTGCAGCGGTATTGAGTTGCAGGGATTGCTGATTGTAATCGGTTTGATTTACTGGATAATAATATTGGACTCTCTGTTTGGTGGATGTAGCCCGAGTTTGGGTGAACCACGTTAAATCTTGTCTCTCGCTGTTATTAATTCTGTGTATTTCCATTTCTCTGTTTAATCTTTATTTGCATTTAATTGATATCTTCTGCCGGCTAACCCTAACAACAGCATTTTGTCCATCTCCCCTATTTTTTTTTTCTGCCAACAAAACCTAGGTTATATCATACATTTCCTTCTCTGTATAGTAAATAATAGACAATCCCATTGCTGCCAGTTTTGCAGAAAATAGTTTACTGTTCTAACCATTCCAAAATTATTAAAGGAAGATGGTTAAATATGGAGTTCATCTTATGAAATTAAAATAGCATCTTTTATGTTTCAAATGTTAATAGTTAAGATAGATAATTCACATGATATTCAACTGCTCTGGAATCATAAATTTACCAAGTCTCTTCAGCCTGAGCTCTAACCAATGATTTATAAACCCATATATGATAACAACTATCCACGCATTTATCAATCTATGAAAGGCAAGGCAACTTAGTGAAATTTTAATGGAAGACCTCAGCCACCTTTCAAATTGATTGCTCTCCACCATGGGGAAAGCACATTTATGAGTTGCACTATTGTAGAATTCATGTTTGGGTGACCAATCAAGTTATCATATATTTGCTCTTCACACAGTAATAACAATCATCCAGCAAAGGCGTTCAGATTGCCTAAGATAAATGAGGGTTTTATTAATCTAATTTCTACTAGTGTTGACTAAGTGCAGTATGAGAGATGGTTGTGACTTCTACACCATTCACACAATCTTTTTCGTCGTCTGCAATTGATGCCGAGCATGTGACAAGGGCCCCATGTCGCACAAAATGCCAGGCATGTACTTTGCTGGCTAACTCATTTAAATTATTATTCACAGATTTATCGATCCATCTGTGGACATATCAAGCTAAGAACAACCAACATTTTATTTCTAAATAGTATGTTCTGACTAATAAGATGTGAGTAGAAATGAAATGGAATATATTTTATACCATTGTCAATTTTTGTGTGTAGACTTGTGAATAGAAAGGCTAGTTTCTTTCTATTCTATGGTCTTAATTTCTCAACTATATTGCAAGTAATATTTCTGCTCTTTCATTCTCTTCCATAATTTGGAACAGCCTTACTTGACACCTCAAAGGATTTCTCTCCATCACTAAATAGTTGTCACTAAATAGAATTAATGCTTTATTGCGTTTACACATTAGCATATATTGAATTGGATTTTGAAAAAAAAAATGGAGAGAGAAATGAGTATAAAAAGTGTCATCATAAATACAACTACCACCACCACTAAAATCATGCAAAACCTATGTTGCTCAATCATTTAACCAACCAACTGTTAAAACTATCAAAGTTACTCTCACCCGTAGCCTTTTTTTCTGATATTTGTTTTTAGCTACCATTGTGCATATTAGGTCTCGATGTTTATAGTTGTAGTAGGAACGCTTATAATTGAAGTATTATAAGTTGTTTTAGTAATTATATTTGAGAACTTATCAAACTACCTTTCTTATAATTTGCTCGATGTTGGACAATGACATATCAACTTAAAAAGATTAAATATATAATGGCGTGCATGGCTTATTCCTCGAATCTCTTATGAGAGCAGTTGATTCTTTAAGGTTAAAGCTAAGTCTATATAATACAATTATATCTACCTATTTATTTGGTGTAGAGAGATATATATATGTATACTTTCTAAAATTTGGTGTTAAGAATCTACATGTTCAGACTGCCATATATTGGCAAATCTATATAAAATTTCTTTGTTTACAATAGCTATTCATTTAACTCAAAGATTATATCTATCATTTAATGGCACCAGATCATTATTATTTAATTTAATGTATATAGACTACCAAATATTGGTGATATGTCTCATGCTTACATCTACCATATATATTTTGACATTATGACCTATTGCCTTTATATTGGCATTGAATTTCTACAGCAATAGGTTTGCATATATTATTAGACTAAATAGGTAATATGTTTACTAATTGTGTGTCAGATTCAAAAAAATAAAATTAGTGGATAGGTCCAATATGTTCATACCTTATGAATTTAATTGATGTAAGAGCTTAGAATTTACCATTATAATGAATGTACTTGTGTCCTATGTTTTTAGAGCATGGAGTTAATAATTTTTATTTGGTCAAAGTTAAAATAATGAATGGGGATAATGAATACATTAAAGTATCAGATCATTTTTATGTAATGCATGAGTTAGAAATGTGAACATGGTATAAGGTATCTCATATACCTATTGAACTAGATCCCTTTTGTTTATATTCTTTGAACACTTGTGATTGTTGTGGTAGTTAGACCAATAATATTTGATTTCCCCAAAGTGAGAAATGTATTTGCCAACCTAATTTCTATGAAAAGGAAGGTTCCCAAATTATGTTAATATTAATTTAGTTGAATGCTCATTTTAGTATCACTATGTACTGGATTGTTGAGACTTGTTACCATGCAATACAAGAATACTCGTCATTGGGTGTTGTTGGGTTATGGCTGTCATTGCATGAGGCATCTTTTGGATGTTGCATGAATGTTGTAACTGAATGATTGATGAAGGATCTTAGTTTGGTCTATTAGATGACGATGTGCATTTGAGAGTGAATGTCAATGTGAGACTATTGTGTTATAGTGATGTCATGTGTCTGTGTCATTAAGAAGTTTATTCCAGAGGCCAAGAGGGGTAGTCATGTGTATGACTCTTGTGATTATGTAATCTTGCTAATGGTTGAGTATGTATGGGTTGTATGTAATGTTGACTCCTCTCTGTTATGGATTCATGTCATTATGATGGTTGTGCAAGATGGATAATGTCTTGCTCAGTGTACTTATTCATGTGGTTATGATCACTGTGCAAGATGGATAATGCCTTGCTCAGTGTACCTAATCATGTAATTAAGCAAGATGAGTAATGCCTTTATCTATGTGATGTGAAACAATGTATATTTTGTGTTGTAAATGTATCATGATGAGAAATGTGATAGTTCATGCTTGGTTTATGTTATGGGTTGTGAGAATCTAGATGCAGTGAAGGGGGAGTGGCTTTCAATGTGGGGCCAGTGCCCAAAGTGGCTAGCCAGGGTAACCCATTAGGAGTGTTGTAATCAAGTGATAACCTAATAATAAATCTAAGGGTTGGGTAGTTTTCACACTAATTAAGATAATTAGATTCCTCACCTATGCCTGTAGTGCTCATTCAGGCTAAGGATGGGATGAGAAAGCCTGGTTGGCAAGATCAACATCCTTGTCCTCACAAAAGGAATGTTGGTTCCACATGTGTCACCCTATGGGGCTAGCATCTAGTAAGAGAGTGTCAGGGTAACCATAGATGGGGGTCGACGCCTAGCGAGAGACTGTCAAGGTAACCCATGGATGGAAGCTGACATCTAGCTAGAGACTGTCAAGGTAACCCATGTTAGGACCATGTGATGACTCATCCCTACTACAGCCTAGCATTCCCTAGTTGAGATCTTCCCATTCATTGTGTGATTGCCTCTGGAAGTGATGTTTGAGTTACTTGTGATGTCCTTATTGACTGGTGTTGTTCTGGAGTCATGTATGGTCCTTGTACCTGTTAGTCCATTGTCTACCTGACTGTTTGTTGTAGTGGGACCTTATGTTATCTCCTAGCATGGGGGGTGGACCTCAGGGTTCCACATGGTCGAGTGGATGTACTTTATCTCCATTGGTTTTACCCTTGCCATTGTTCGTGTGTGGGAAGGATGTATCTCATGTGACAGATTCTAGATCTTGTACCAGTTATGGAGATAGTGAGTTATGCTCATGTACTAGCCTTGTGTACCAGTTGAATCATGTACTGTAATCATAATGTATATATTCCAATGTATTCAAAAAGGTGAAAATGTAAACAATGTAGTGATGTACTTATGTGTAAGGAAAAGTTGTATATGTACTTGATCTTGATGATTATTTATCTAATGTTATGATGTAAATGTATATTCATTTAATGCAATAGATTTAGAATGATCTACTAATGCTAGTTAATTCATGATGTGTGTTAGCTTTTGTTAATTGTTTTGTCAGTAATGCAACCATGGAATCTTAGAGGACAAGTTGTTAGTTTATTGATATGTATTAGACATGCTAAACATTACTTGTTATTTGTATCATTTAAAAAAAACTGTCCTATTTGTATGGAATAGTTGTGTTGATTCTCTTAGGTTCTTAGGCGGGCATTACACACTTCACAATGATCTGGAGCACTAAATTCTAGATTTAGCATCTTCAAACACTTATAAACAACATATCCAAATTGCACACTCAGATCTCCAACATAGAAGAAATGCAGAGCAAAAACTCAAACAACACTCTGTAAGCTAGAAGACTTCTTCAATACACTATTTCCAGTATTAATCAAATTTTCTCAAAAGAAATTGGAAACCCAATGACAAAAGCATATTCTCAAAAACTTTAGCACTTATACAAAGCAACCAAATCACCTTAAGAAAGGCAACTAAATCAAACAATAACCTCATTAGAAGACAAACTTGACACCAATGACAACACAAGCTTGTTGACATCAATGACAACACTGATTAGCACATACTTGCAACAAGATAGGGAGAGAGCCTAGAGATATAGAAAGAGATAGAGAGATACAAATAAAGACAAGGAGAGATAGAGATAAAGAGGGATAGAGAGGGGGATATATATATAGAGAGAGAGAGAGAGTCTCTTTTAAAGAGATGTGCAGACATATAGAGGGAGAGAGATAGATATAGACAGATGGAAAGAGAGAGAACGGGAGATATAGAAAGAGAGGGAGAGAGGGAGAGAGGGATATATAGAAAGAGATAGAGGGAGAGATAGATATATAGATACAAATAGAGAGAGAGAGAGAGAGAGAGAGAATCTTAGAGATAAAGATAGGGAGAGATAGAGGGAGGGGGAGATAGATAGGAAGAGAGAGGGAGGGAGAGGGAGAGATCTCTCCTGAGCTATCTCTATCTATATCTCTCTATCTCTCCCTCTCTCTATCTCTTTGTATATTAATCTATCTCTCCGTATCTTTATCCCTCTCTATATCTATATCTTTGTTTCACTCTCTCTCTCAATTCTCACTATCTCTCTCTCATGGAAGATTGGAAGGTTAGTTAATTTATTAGATGTCTTGTAGGTTAATTTTGATAGTATTATATTTAAATATATCCTATATGTATGATATAATATATTATATCTATATTTAATAATTTATATTGTTACTTGTCTAGAATATAATAGTAAATATAATTATAATATAAATTTTATATATAAAATAAATATATAATTCAATAAACAATGTATATTAGCTTATTAAAAATATATTTTAATATTAGATTATATTTATATTTAATAATTTATATTATGTAAAATATAATATAGAATAATAAATATAACTATAATATATTTTTCAATGTTTCATAGTCTATATTATGAAGTCTAAAAAATATGTACAAAAAATTCTATATTAATATAATGAAGTTAAATCTTAAATTATATACATATTAATATTATTAAAAGAACTTTCTAGTTCCCACCATATAAATTCTATACATATCAATATAATGGGTCCTACTTCTCAGAATTCCCACCATTAGATTGAGTAAGATCAATGGTGGACATTTGATAATTGATATCAAAGGAACTTATTGAAATTTTATGAAGCCATAATTAGTTATTTATGTTTTATTAACTTCACCATACAAAATCTATGGGATTTAATGGTGGAGAACATATGTGGTGTATTACATGATTACTAACAATGCAATATTAATGTTGAGGACAATTGTGAGATTTATATGGGATCCGTTGCTATATGTCTTTCCAAAATTGCCACACAAGAGTTGTAGTTTTAGTTATTTATAGTTTGGGAAAATATCCAAACTATCACTCATTCTCGCCCAAAACTTCAAATGGTGTTAGCAGATAAAAATGAAAGAGGTTCTAAAAAATAAAAGGACTCATATTTACCTAACAAATGGGAGCCAATAGAGATCAATTCTTATAATACTATCAAGCTGGGACACATTTTTTATTTCTATTGTTGTAAGGTGGAAATGACTATTCAATCTGTAATTGGTGAGGACTTACTGATGGATTTCCCTCACCATCTAGGCTACAATGAAGTTGTGTCTATTTTTCTATCTAATTGTATATATTTGATTCAAAATAAGGAGCTCTTACACCTTCTAGGGTTTGCCTATGTTCAATTTATTTGCTTTCAAAAGATAAGTTCCAAATTGTTGTTGAATACAACCTCTTTAAGGGGACAACATTGGTGGGGTATCTTTTATTTGTCTAAACTTAAGAATTCTCATGGAGTTATGTGTATGCTAAAAGCAATGAAGATTGGATAAGAAAATGAGTGTGGTAAAAGTTTCCAAAAATCCCTAAAATACATGTAGAGTTGGATAATTTTAAGGTTGGTAAGACTCCAATCGTTTTTAAGTCTATTTGATGCCTATTGCAACATGTTTCAACCCACCCCTCTCCAAGTATTTTGTAACCTACTACATTTTCTATATTGAGCATGCCTTCTACCCCTACATAACCAATGGAAGAAGAGGATATTGATAGCTCTACCTTTGTTGGAAGTTCATAGTTGTTTTCTCCTTGAATATTGATTTGGTTAATATTTTGAACTACTTTTTTTTCTGCTGTCACTTTTAAGTTTATGCTCATAAACCTAAAGCTTAAAGTTATATGCATACTGTAATGTAAATATTTTTTTGGTATTAATATAATCTATCGAAAGTTCATTCAAAATTTGAGTAGTATTGTAGCTCCTATAACATATTGCACCAAAGGAAGGGAGTTTGTATGGACCAAGATACTGAGGAGAGCTTTAAGTACTTGAAGCAAAAGGTAACAGAAGCCCCTATATTTGCATTTCCAAATTTTGATAAGGCATTTGAAGTAGAATGTGATTCCTCCCATGTGGGAATAGGTGTTGTGCTTAGCCAAGCTAGAAAACCTATAGCTTTCTTTAGTGAAAAGTTGAATGAAGAGAGAAAGAATTATTCTACTTATGATTTGGAATTTTATGCAATTGTTCAAGCATTGAGGCATTGGAGACATTATCTAGTTCCCTAGGACTTTGTATTGTTTACAGATCATATTGCACTGAGATACTTGAACACAGAAAAAGTTGAGTAGTAGGCATGCCAAGTGAGTCTCTTTCTTGCAGGGTTACAATTTTGTGTTGAAGCATAAGTCTGAAAAACAAAATCAGGTTGCATATGCATTAAGTAGGCATGTTGCACTTTTGACCACAATGGAAACTGAGGTGATTGGCTTTGATGCCATCAAAAATTTGTATGAGTCTGATGATGATTTTTGGGAGATTGTGGAACAATTGAAGGCACCAATATCTGGTAACTTGGATCACTTTAGGGGTGAATATTTTATGCAAGATGGGTATCTATTTAAAGGAAAACAACTATGCATGCCATTTGGTTCTATGAGGGAAAACATTATTAGAGAATTTCAAAGTAGTGGGTTGGCTGGACATTTTGGCAAGGACAAGACAATAGCCTTGATAGAAGATAAATATTACTAGCCAAAGATGAAAAGGGATATAACTAAGTATGTAACAAGGTGTAGAATCTGCCAAGTGGCTAAGGGACATTCATAGAATATAGGGTTGTATATGCCATTACCAGTACCAACTGCACCATGGATAGATTTGAGCATGGACTTTGTGTTGGGACTTCCACATACTCAATAAGGTGATGACTCCATTTTTGTAGTTGTTGATAGGTTCTCCAAGATGGTTCATTTTATTACCTGTAAAAAAACTAATGATGCAACAAGGGTAGCAGAGTTATTTTTTTCAGAAGTTGTTCAACTACATGGCGTTCCAAAGACTATTTCCTCTGATAGGGATACCAAATTCCTTAGTCATTTCTGGAGGACTTTATGGAAGAAGATGGGGACTAAGCTATAGTTTAGTAGTGCTTATCATCCTCAAATGGATGGGCAAATAGAGGTAGTCAATCAGAGTTTGGGAAATTTGTTGAGGTGTATTGTTGGAGAAAAGCCAAAACAATGGGACGTGGCATTACCCTAGGCCAAATTTGCCTATAATAGTTTGGTTAACAAATCAATGGGAAAGTCCCCTTTCTAGATTGTGTATGGAAGGAATCCTTAGGGTGTTCTAGATTTGGTACAACTACCAATGAAAGATAGGGTCAGTGATGATGGGGAAGCATTTGCAGAACATCTTCAACAGTTGCATAGAGAAGTGAGATAGAAGTTGTAGGACAGTAATGAGAGGTACAAGAATACAGTGGCTACTAGTAGGTGACATCAGACATTTAATGAAGGTGACTTAGTGATGGTATATTTGATAAAAGAGTGATTTCCTACTGGAACATACCACAAGTTGAAGTACAGGAAAATTGGTCCTTGAAAAATTACAAAGATCAATGATAATACATATGAGGTCAGTTTACTAGATGATCTCAATATTTCTCCTATGTTTAATATTTCTGATTTATATGCATTCCATGGTGAGGATGATGCTGAAGCTAGTCAACCAGAAGTGGCATGGCACCATCACATTCCCCATAAGAAGAAGGAAAAGATTGCACAAGTTCTTGATAAGAAAACTATCTACACTCGGCAAGGGCATTACAACAAGTATTTAGTACAGTGGGAAGGATTGCCACCAATAGATAGCATGTGGATTACAGAGTGGCAAGTGCAAAGGTTAGATCCAATCAAATGGCAGTAGTTCGAAGACACTCACTTGCAGGAGCTGCGTTCTTTTCAACCAGAGGAGAATGATGCAGGGACTTCCGGAGGTTATAACTTTTGACTCGAATGTGGGTTTTCTATGAAATTTTACAAGTGGATGCGTCATGAGGTGGATGGTGTAATGCACCCTCGTTTTTGGCTTGTGATAGCTATTAGTTTTACATTACTCTCTGTTTGATCTGAGATAGTTGTTAGCTTTTCCTTTTCTTCCAGACAGTTCTGAGACATTTGAGTTATTAAGACTATGGTTTATGCTTATTCTGATTGTGATAGATTATGTTCGATTGATTTAGTTCTGACATGTGGTATGAGTTTATGATGACATTATTTTTTTTCTAGTTATGATGAGATGGACATGTTTAGTGATGGTTTGATAATATCATGTTTATGCATCTGATTTTAAGTATATATGGTTATAGTTTGTTTCAGAGTAGGGACAGTGTGGTACTACTCAATTCGAGCACCCTACTATGCCGTGATTCTCTAACTCTGTGTGTTTAATATATATATGCAGTTGATCATATACAACCCATTGTTTTTATGCAGGTTGTAGGTAACAGGCCTCGACTCCACCTAATTTAGCAGGTCTGAGCAGGCCCTACACCATGGATAATGTTGACAGAGATAATATGAGGTTTATTCCCTAGGTCAGCTCAACCTTTAGTTGGTCAGTCGTCATGTGGTTTGAATGTTTACTGTCAAGTTTTGGGTAGTTAGCCCATGTGTATCTTGGTAATGCATAATGAGGTAATATTATATTAAGAATATTAATAGCTTGTCGAGTATTATGGTATTTTGCTTAACTTGGAATATTATTTAAGTAAATTGTAATATAGATTAAAATGAATTATGTTAATGGTTGTATTAGTATCAATGTCATAAGTTTAATATGGTTAATTAGTATATCATTATTTGAAGAATAGTTTTGGATAGCAAATTAATAATCTTGGATAATCAGTTATTGTTGACAAGTTGTCGAATATGTTTTGGAAAATGGAATTTCTATGTTAAGTAAAATTTCAAATTCCTCTTAATTAGGGGGATTGTGTAACAGATTTGGGGGTTACTAGAATTAATGGTGGTTGTCTATTTTGGTATCGGGAGAGGTTTTGGTGGATTTTTATGTCTGAAGTTGTTTTGTTCTGGGGGGAATTTGGGAAAGGCATGTTTTTCAGAGGATTGTTTTGCAGAGAAAGGAGGGGAAATTCTGAAGGAGGATTCGATTTTGGAGCATGAATTGTTCAGGTATGTCTTGTGAAATTCTATATTTTCTTTGTCTCTATTTGCTTTGAAGAATTAGATTTCCTTTGTTGTCTGGTTATGTTGGCATGTTGTCGATCTGTTATTCACCAATAGCACCTTGGCAAACTCCTTGCTTCTTGTTGGTTGCTCTTGGGAAAGGCTTGGCAAAACCTTTAAGCCTGCAAATCTTTTTTACAACCCTAACCTCTTCCTCAAATGGTTTAACTGTAAATCTGTTGTCATTCAAGCCTTAACTGTGGTGAGCTTTGGACATAAGCCTTTTCACCTATATTCAACTTTCTTAAGGAAATCAATTGGGTCAGTCAGACCTCGATCATGTCATTCCTTGGTGATAACACAGCTAAAACTGAATTGATTCTTTTAATCCCATTTTAGATCTGATGTGATTCCACACCTAATCTATTTGTTTTATCGATGGTGTTTGTTTAACTGTGAGCCACTGTGCCTCTTGCATGTTGACTTTTCGGGTGTGCATCTTGTAGAACCTTGATCTCGGGCAATCCTATTGTTCTCCTTGAGGGTGGCAAATAGTTTAACCCTTGGCAACCCGGCGAGACATGGCAACAAATTATTAATGGGCAGTTCTCTTCATCATTCAGACTTCCCTTTCAGAAAATGATACCTTGTTCCTTGTTCATGCTTGAAAAAGAGATTTTAATGGAATCTTATCAAAAATCTTACCTCTGTTTGATTATTTACCTAGCTATTCCCTATTGATGGGTCAATTTCTGCTAATCTTATACTCCATTCTTCTAACTCTTTAGACGCAGACATCAGCCAACATCCTTCATGTTTTTTTTATGTATTGGCAGTGTGTTGTAATCTTTTCTTGTTGGTTCTGTCAAGTTATATTTATATATATTTTGTTCGACCAGCTGTTGAGTCATCGCCGATTGGCCATCACCCCACCCCCTACTTCTTTGATCTCCACTCTGATGTTTACTGAAGCTTGTGAGCATAGATCACTGTCAAAGTCTCCTATTAGTCACCTTCTTATTCTCCTATCCTCATCTCATCGCGTGGTTGTGTGTCGGTGATGCCACAGCATCCCAACTCTTAAGCAACCATGAATTGTTATACCTCTTATAGATTAAGTTGTGAGTGAACTTCTTGCTATCCTGATGTTCAAGCTTTTAGACTTCCCCTCATAATCATTTCTCCCTATCTAAATCTTTTATGCTTGAATTATTCTTGTTGTCATTGTTTTTGTTGCTCTGGCTCGTTATGCCCCTGCAATCCTTTCATACCATTAGTTTATAAAAGAAAATCTCCCCCTGATCATTCTATGATATCAGTATTGGATGGTTTCCCTTTTTGAACGGCTCATTTTCTTATCTCTGTGAGTCCCACACTGATGACATTTGTGGTAACTGCCATTTATGGTTGTGGTCGAATTAGAAGTCGATAGGCAACTGAGGAGGGTAGCAAAAGTTTCTGTAGGGCAAAGTAAGTTAGTGAAATCTTATAGTAATCACAGCTAGTTATGTCGTCAGTATCAATAACTCATAGTGATCATTTAACAAGTATTCTTGCTGATGTATAATGCTTCCTAACGCATTAGTTTTTAGAATGATGACATTTAGGTATAGTTAAATTATTATGATTTCCTTAAGTTTTCATGTTAGTGACCATTCTTGCCCTCAACATCGTGGCTATCTCTTGTGTAGGATTAATAAAGTAGAGTGATTCCTCTCTTCCCAGATTTTAAGTGTTCCTTTTTGACATGTAGGGGAGAAGTAATAGGTAACATTAACTTTTAGCATAGTGTGATTTCTTTGTAGGGTTGAACTTTATGATCCTTGCACGATTATAGTTAATTTAATGTTTAATAAGCTCCTGTATCAAATTAATTTCATAGTAGTGAGAAGACATTAGATTAGGATGTAATTCATTATAATTTAATCCTTATTCCTTTTGATGTCTTTATTATTTTGAAAAGTAGATTCTTAGTTTCATTTTCATGATAGACTAAAATAGATTCATTTACCATGCTTCGAAATTGCAGTAAACAATATTAGGGAGATTAAGTTTGCTATTAAAATTTGTCGTGTTAAGTCAAACTAGGGATAGGATACTTTTAATGATCAAATCAATAAGTGTTGTAGAGTAGGATAGAATTAGAACTGTAAGATCTTACATGTGGTATCGTAGTTGGATTACATTTGTGAGTTGAAGAAGTTGTTGACTAGACCTAAATCATTTTCTTTATGATTGAAATTAAGTTATTTCAGTTTCTTAAAATTGTCGTCGTCTCTATCTATTAATGTTTTACTAGTACTCTTTTGAGTAGATTTTGTGTCTTGTATGGTTGGAGTTTTTTTTTTTGTCATGAATGCAAGGAAGTATGAATATGTGGGTTTTAGGTTATAATGTTGTGTTACCTTTATATTGAACAGATTTGATTTCATAAATCTTATCTAGTTTTAAGTATGAAGTTGTCCTTGGAATAAAATGGTGTATCTTTTTAACTTATATTAAGTATGGTATTGAGATGTTTATTCTTTCTCCTTATTCTTTATTGATCTTATATCTTTTTCAAAGTCGTAGAAACTTAGACCCTATTAGGAAAGGTGATGTTGTAACCTGGTAAAGTATTCAATTACCACTCCAGAGGCCTAACCATTTGGTATTCATCTTGTTACTTGTGTCATTTTTTTTCATGATGTATTGCTTCAAATTTTGAAGGGAAATAAGGGACTTATATAGTTGTGGCCAAGTGAATGGCATATGTAATGGATCAGAACCGTTTTGTAACCCTTATCCTTGCATGTTGTGGTTTGGATGATTGGTCAGAGATTGCTAAGGGAGTGGCTTTCATGGTGGGGCCGGTGCCTAGAGAGAGGCCGCCTAGGTAACCCCATGGAAGTTGTAAGCAAGTGAAAACTTAATAACTTATTTAGGAGGGTTGGGGTAGTAATTCACATAACAAGATAAGTAAGATACCTCACCCATGCCTTAAGTGCTCTTGCAGGATAAGGATGGGATGAGAAGGCCTGGTTGGCAAGGCCGACTTCCTTGTCTCCGCAAGAGGACATGTCAGTTCTGCATGAGTCACCCTATGGGGTCGGTGCCTAGAGAGAGGCTGCCAGGGTAACCATAGATGGGGGCCAGCTTCTAGTGAGAGATAGCCTAGGTAACCCATGCTAGGACCATGCGATGACACTCTCCTTACGCAGTTTAGTTACTTCCTCTTTATCTTTGTTGTTACCTCTAGAGTGTAGTCTAGTCTTCATGATTGATTTTAGCTTGATGTTTGATTCATTTTGTCTTGGTGAATACTATTGTGGTTGTGCAGTCTTGTTATCTTGTTTTGTCTATATGGAGTCTGGGACTTGTTATTGTGTTCTTAGTTGTAACCTTGACCTTCTGGGAATCCTCATTGTTATCTCCTAGCTCAGAGGGGTGGACCTTAGGGTTCCACATGGTTGGGAGGCAGATCTATCCATTGGTCTTCTTAGATGTTCAGTTCAAGATTAGAACAGGAGTGTTCCAGTTCCAGTTTGCTCTTCATCTTCAAGTTGTTGCATACTTTCATAATTGTACTATTTGTAAACTGATGTTATCAATCTTGTAACCTTGTATTTAAATTTGTAATTATTCATCCCAGATAATGTAAGATGTATTATTATTTTGTTGCATTGAGATGCAAATTCTTCTATGGTTTTAATTTTAAGTGTTAGTTGATCATTTCATTGAATGTTGTTATTAGCGCAGATATTTCTAATGATTAATGCATTTCCTTGTTTCAAAAAAAAATATTTCTATATTATTGTCTCTTGATAGTCTAGCACTCTAGGGTTGCACGGTGGGGCATCACATTTGGTATCAGAGCCAAGTTTAAACACTAGGTACTCTGGTTATAACTAGGCCCATTATGTGACCTAGTGCTTAAACTCTGTAGATTAACGGTTGTTTTCCTTTCTGTGTGTAATAAATCATCTTTTAATGTTCTAGGTAGATGCCTAGAGGTAGGGGTCGAGGTCGTGGCAAAGGTAGGGGTCATGGGAGAGGTGGTGGTGGTACACCTCCTCCCAGTTCTCCTCATGAGAGTGCCCATGAAGGTGGAGGTCAGAATATGGAGGGTCAAGGCCAGCCTAAGGGAGCCTAGTTATGACAGATACTTGAGGAGGCTCTTGCCCAATTAGGCCCTAGATAGGAGGGTGAGCAGCCTAGAGGGGGTCAGGAGGTAGACCAGTCAGAGCCTCGGGAGAGACAGAGATCACCCAGGCATAGAGAGTTGACAGCTGAGCAGGAGGCCACACTAGCCAGCCATATGAGAGATCTTCTGAGGGCATGCCCTCCCATCTTTGATGGAGCTGGTAGAGGTCTAGAGGTAGAGACTTAGTTATTAGATTTAGGCAGGTGTTTCACCATGCATCCTTATGGCAGCAACACCAAAGACAGATGTGCTATTTTGCATCTCTGAAGGTTTGCTTCTACTTGGTGGCTATTAGAGGAGCAGAAGCTACATTTGGACATTAGCACTGTGTCTTGGGAGTTGTTCTTAGAGAGATTTAGAGCCTACTTTCTATCTGATCATTGGAGGCAGTGTCGCGTAGATGAGTTCCATGAGCTGAGGTAGATGGCCATGACAGTTGAGCAGTATGAGCGCAGATTCTATGAGCTCAAGCAGTATGTGGGTATCGGAGATGACAAGTCTATGTTGGTGTAGCATTTTATCAGGGGCCTGAATGCCCAAATCAGCGAAGGGGTTCATGTATTCGAACCTAAGTCTATGGAGGTAGCAGTGGAGAAAGCCCGGTTAGTGGAAGAAAATTTGGCTATGGCACTCGGTGGGCATATAGGTGTGCATATTGGTAGTGCACCTTCTTCAGGTTTTGGTTCGCATGGTGGACATACTCAGGCTTCTAGATCTCATGCACCCTCAAAGGGTGGTCGGCAGCAACACTCTTAGGCCAAACCGAAGAATTATTAGCCGTGGCAAGGTAATAGATTTCATTCTAAGAAAGACTAATCTTGGAAGCGCAATAAATGCAATCACTTTGATCAACCAGCTTAGAGTACGCAGTCTGTAGTGAACAGAGGCAATTTCTAGTAGTCTAGTGCTTTCCAGGGTGGCGATGCTTTTGGTAGAGGCACCAAATGTTTCTCTTGTGGCCAACAGGGCCATATTGCTAGACAGTGCCCGCAGAAGGGTACATCAAGGTTTGGACATCGATTGGTAGCTTCAGAGCCAACAGTTGGTGATGCAAGCAGATCACACAGAATCTTTGCAGCGGTGGATAACCGACAGGAAGAGCATTAGGGCACCATGGTGGAGACTTCTAATTTCATGCGAGATATTAGTTTTTCTATTCTTTTTTATTCTGGTGCATCTTATTCATTTATATCTCCTCTTGTCGAGCATTATGGCTTAGTGGCAACAAAGCAGGATGATAGGTGGCAAGTTGATTTAGTTTTTGAGGCTAAGATTGCAGTTGAGTCTCCAGTTCCCGAGTGTGAGTTGGGGATTGGCTCTCTATCTACTGCTGTAGACCTTTGCATCCTACCCCTTGGTTCATATGATATAGTTTTGGGGATGGATTGGTCAGAGGCGCATCGGGCACCCTATTCTGCTCATCCAGGTGTCAAGAAGATGCATGCAGATCTACGTCGGTTGTACTTTTGGAGTGGCATGAAGTGGGATATTGCTGATTTTGTGTTGAGGTGTCTTGAGTGTCAAAGGGTGCAGACGGAGCATCAGCACCCTACAGGTCTTTTGCAGCCTCATTTGGTTCTGGAGTGGAAGTGGGACATCATTTCGATAGACTTCATTATTGGGTTGTTGGTATCCGCTTGTCGACACGATGCTATTATGGTCACTGTGGATAGGTTGATGAAGGTAGCTCACTTCTCTCCTATCCATTCTTCTTATAATGCTTCTCCGGTGGCCAGAGTGTTCATGGAGGACATCATCAGACTTCATGGGATTCCTCATAGGATCATCTTCGATAGGGATCTAGTGTTCACTTCCACTCTTTGGACTTCTCTGTAGCATGCCTTGGGGACACAGTTGAACTTTAGTTCAGCCTACCATCCTGAGACTGATGGTCAGACCGAGAGGGTTAATCAGGTTCTCGAGGATATGCTTAGGATGTATGTGATGGATCGACAGAGCCGTTGGGATGACTACCTGTATCTAGTGGAGTTTGCTTATAATAATGGATATCACAGTTCTATCAGCATGTCTCCATTTCAGGCTTTGTATGGTCATCCTTGTAGGACCCCTTTGAGTTGGGATCATCTCGAGGATAGAGTTCTTCTTGGTCCAGATATGCTTAGAATATGGCGCAGCAGGTCGAGAGGATTAGAGAGCATTTGGTGGCAACTCAGGACAGATAGAAGAAGTATGCGGATGCTCATAGGATCGATTGACAGTTTTTAGTTGGTGATTGGGTGTTCTTGCATGTGTGACCACGAAAGAGTCTAATCCGTTACGGAAAGGACTCTAAGCTAGCACCACGCTTTGTTGGACCTTTTGAGGTGTTGGAGAGGATCGGTCATGTTGTTTATCATCTTTCTTTACCGCCCAGCCTTTCACGCATCTATGATGTGTTTCATGTTTCTATACTTAGACCTTACTATCCAGATATTGCTCATGTTCTTGATTGGATTGCTCTACAGGTAGAGGATGGGTAGCTGGCTTTGGACCCTACAAGCATTCTACAGTACAGGAGACTTGTTCTCAAGGGCAAAGACGTGGAGCAAGTCAGGGTCCAGTGGGATCCTAATGATGAGACTTCTGCTACCTGGGAGGATGCTTCCAGGATTAGAGAGTTATAACGTGATTTGTTTGTAGGCTTCCAGGAGTAAGCCTGACTGTAGGGGGGAGGATGTAATGTCCCCTCATTTTTGGCTTGTGATAGCTATTAGTTTTACATTACTCTCTATTTGATCTAAGACAATTGTTAGCTTTTCCTTTGCTTCTAGACAGTTCTGAGACATTTGAGTTATTGAGACTATGGTTTATGCTTATTCTGATTGTGATAGATTATGTTCGACTGATTTAGTTCTGACATGTGGTATGAGTTTATGATGACATTGTTGTTTTTCCAGTTATGATGAGATGGACATGTTTAGTGATGGTTTGATAATATCATGTTTATGCATCTAATTTTAAGTATATATGGTTATAGTTTGTTCAGAGCAGGGACGATGCGGTACTACTCGGTTCGAGCACCCTAGTATGCCGCGATTCTCTAACTTTGTGTGTGTTTGATATATATATATATATATATATATATATATATATATATATATATATATATATATATATATATATATATATATATATATACAGTTGATCATATACAACCCATTGTTTTTACGCAGGTTGTAGGTACCGGGCCTCAACTCCACCTGATTTAGCAGGTCTGAGCAGGCCCTACACCACGGATAATGTTGACGGAGATAATATGAGGTTTATTCCCTAGGTCAGTTCAACCTTCAGTTGGTTAGTCGCCATGTGGTTTGAATGTTTACTGCCGAGTTTTGGGTAGCTAGCCCATGTGTATCTTGCTAATGCGTAATGAGGTAATATTATATTAAGAATATTAATAGCTTGTCGAATATTATGGTATTTTTCTTAACTTGGAATATTATTTAAGTAAATTCTAATATAGATTAAAATGAATTATGTTAATGGTTGTATTAGTATCAATGTCATAAGTTTAATATGGTTAATTAGTATATCGTTATTTGAAGAATAGTTTTGGATAGAAATTTAATAATCTTGGATAATCAGTTATTGTTGACAAGTTGTCGAATATGTTTTGGGAAATGGAATTTCTATGTTAAGTAAAATTTCAAATTCCTCTTAATTAGGGGGATTGTGTAACAGATTTGGGGGTTACTGGAATTAATGGTGGTTGTCTATTTTGGTCTCAAGAGAGGTTTTGGTGGGTTTTTATGTCTGAAGTTATTTTGTTCTGGGGGGGATTTGGGAAAGGCATGTTTTTCAGAGGATTGTTTTGCAGAGAAAGGAGGGGAAATTCTGAAGGAGGATTCAATTTTGGAGCGTGAATTGTTCGGGTATGTCTTGTGAAATTCTATATTTTCTTTGTCTTTGTTTGCTCTGAACAATTAGATTTCCTTTGTTGTCTGGTTATGTTGGCATGGTGTCGATCTGTTATTCACCTTTAGCACCTTGGCAAACTCCTTGCTTCTTGTTGGTTGCTCTTGGGAAAGGCTTGGCAAAACCTTTAAGCCTGCAAATCTTTTCTACAACCCTAACCTCTTCCTCAAATGGTTTAACTATAAATCTGTTGTCATTCGATCCTTAACTGTGGTGAGCCTCAGACATAAGCCTTTTCAATTGTATTCAACTTTCTTAAGGAAATCAGTTGGGTCAGTTAGACCTCAAGCATGTCATTCCTTGGTGATACCACAGTTAAAATTGAATTGATTCTTTTAATCACATTTTACCTCCGATGTGATTCCACACCTAATCTATTTGTTTAACCGATGGTGTTTGTTTAACTGTGAGCCACTGTGCCTCTTGCATGTCGACTTTCCAAATGTGCATCTTGTAGAACCTTGATCTCAGGCAATCCTGCTATTCTCCTTGAGGGTGGCAAATAGTTTAAGCCTTGGCAACCTTGCGAGACTTGGCAACAAATTATTAATGGGTAGTTCTCTACATCATTCAGACTTCCCTTTCAGAAAATGATACCTTGTTCCTTGTTCATGCTTGAAAAAGAGATTTTAATGGAATCTTATCAAAATTCTTACCTCTGTTTGATTATTTACCTAGCTATTCCCTATTGATGGGTCAATTTTTGCTAATCTTATACTCCATTCTTCTAACTCTTTAGACACAGCCGTCGGCCAACATCCTTCATGTTTTTTTTATGTATTGGAAGTGTGTTGTAATTTTTTCTCGTTGGTTCTATCAAGTTATATATATATATATTTTGTTCGACCAGTTGTTGAGTCATCGCCAATCGGCCATGACCCCACCCCCTGCTTCTCTGATCTCCACTCTGATGTTTGCTAATGCCTATGAGCATAGATCACTATCGAAGTCTCCTATTAGTCTCCTATTAGTCACCTTCTTATTCTCTTGTCCTCATCTCATCGTGTGGCCGTGCGTCGGTGTTGCCACAGCATCCCAACTCTTAAGCAACCATGAATTGTTATACCTGTTATAGCTTAAGTTGTGACTGAACTTCTTGTTATCCCGACGTTCAAGATTTTGGACTTCCCCTCACAATCATTTCTCCCTATCTAAATATTTTATGCCTGAACTATTCTTGTTGTCATCATTTTTGTTGCTCTAGCTCATTGCGCCCCTGCAATCCTTTCAAACCATTAGTTTATAAAAGAAAATCTCCCCATGATCATTCTGTGATATCAGTATTGGATGGTTTCCCTTATTAAACGGCTCATTTTCTTATCTCTGTGAGTCCCAGACTGATGGCATTTGTGGTAACTAACATTTATGGATGTGGCCGAATTAGAAGTTGATAGGCAACTGAGGAGGGTAGCAAAAGTTTCTGTAGGGCAAAGTAAGTTAGTGAAATCTTATAGTAATCATAGCTAGTTATGTCATCGGTATCAATAACTCATAGTGATCATTTAACAAGTGTTCTTGCTGATGTATACTGCTTCCTAGCACGTCAATTTTTAGAATGATGACATTTAGGTATAGTTGAATTATTATGATTCCCTTAAGCTTTCATGTTAGCTACCATTCTTGCCCTCAACATCGTGGCTATCTCTTGTGTAGGATTAATAAAGTAGAGTGATTCCTCTCGTCACAAATTTTAAGTGTTCCTTTTTGACGTGTAGGGGAGAAGTAATAGGTAACATTAACTTTTAGCATAGTGCGATTTCTTTGTAGGGTCAAACTTTATGATCCTTGCATGATTAGAGTTAATTTAATGTTTAATAAGCTCCTGTATCAAATTAATTTCATAGTAGTGAGAAGACATTAGATTAGGATGTAATTCATTATAATTTAATCCTTGTTCCTTTTGATGTCTTTATTATTTTGAAAAGTAGATTCTTAGTTTCATTTTCATGATAGACTAAAATAGATTCATTTACCATGCTTCAGAATTGCAGTAAATAATATTAGGGAGATTAAGTTTTCTATTGAAATTTGTCGTGTTAAGTCAAACTAGGGATAGGATACTTTTCATGATCAAATCGATAAGTGTTTTAGAGTAGGATAGAATTAGAATTGTAAGATCTTATGTGTGGTATCATAGTTGGATTAAATTTGTCAGTTGAAGAAGTTGTTGACTAGATCTAAATCATTTTCCTTATGATTGAAATTAAGTTATTTTAGTTTCTTAAAATTGTCATCGTCTCTATCTATTAATATTTTACTAGTACTCTTTTGAGTAGATTTTGTGTCTTGTATGGTTGGAGTTTTTTTTTTGTCATGAATGCAAGGAAGTATGAATATGTGGGTTTTAGGTTATAATGTTGTGTTACCTTTATATTGAATGGATTTGATTTCGTAAATCTTATCCAGTTTTAAGTGTGAAGTTGTCCTTGGAATAAAATGGTGTATCTTTTTAACTTATATTAAGTATGGTATTGAGATGTTTTTTCTTTCTCCTTATTCCTTGTTGATCTTATATCTTTTTCAAAGTCGTAGAAACTTAGACCCTATCGGGAAAGGTGATGTTGTAACCTGGTAAAGTATTCAATTACCACTCCAGAGGCCTAACCATTTGGTATTCATCTTGTTACTTGTGTCATTTTTTTTCATGATGTATTGCTTCAAATTTTGAAGGGAAATAAGGGACTTATATAGTTGTGGCCAAGTGGATATCATATGTAATGGATCAGAACTATTTTGTAACCCTTATCCTTGCATGTCATGGTTTGGATGATTGGTCAAATATTGTTAAGGGAGTGGCTTTCATGGTGGGGCCGGTGCCTAGAGAGAGGCCGCCTAGGTAACCCCATGGAAGTTGTAAGCAAGTGAAAACTTAATAACTTATTTAGGAGGGTTGGGGTAGTAATTCACATAACAAGATAAGTAAGATACCTCACCCATGCCTTGAGTGCTCTCGTAGGTTAAGGATGGGATGAGAAGGCCTGGTTGGCAAGGCTAACTTCCTTGTCTCCGCGAGAGGACATGTCGGTTCTGCATGAGTCACCCTATGGGGCCGGTGCCTAGAGAGAGGTTGCCAGGGTAACCATAGATGGGGGCTGGCTTCTAGTGAGAGATAGCCTAGGTAACCCATGCTAGGACCATGCGATGACACTCTCCTTACTCAGTTCAATTACTTCCTCTTTATCTTTGTTGTTACCTTTGGAGTGTAGTCTAGTCTTCATGATTGATTTTAGCTTGATGTTTGATTCGTTTTGTCTTGGTGAAAACTGTTGTGGTTGTGCAGTCTTGTTATCTTGTTTTGTCTATATGGAGTCTGGGACTTGTTATTGTGTTCTTGGTTGTAACCTTGACCTTTTGGGAATCCTCATTGTTATCTCCTATCTCGGAGGGGTGAACCTCAGGGTTGCACATGGTTGGGAGGCAGAGCTATCCATTGGTCTTCCCGGATGTTCAGTTTGAGATCAGAACAAGAGTGTTCCAGTTCTAGTTTGCTCTTCATCTTCAAGTTGTTGCATACTTTCATAATTGTACTATTTGTAAACCGATGTAATTGGTCTTGTAACCTTGTATTGAAATTTATAATTATGCATCCCAGATAATGTAAGATGTATTATTATTTTGTTGCATTGAGATGTAGATTCTTGTATGGTTTTAATTTTATCTGATATGGTTATGTTCCCTAGAAGTGTTAGCTGATCAGTTCATTGAATGTTGTTATTAGTGCAGATATTTCTAATGATTAATGCATTTCCTTGTTTCATAATAAAAATTTTCTGTGTTATTGTCTCTTGATAGTCTAGCACTCTAAGGTTGCATGGAGGGTCATCACAGATGGTGGTTTCCCAACCCACCCTAGTTAGTTGAACCTCGTCTTGGTACTTTTTCGGTGCTTGAAACTTTCATCTTGGCCCTCAAAATGGCAATTTAGTGTTTTTTTCTAGTTTTTTAAAAAAGTTGCTTTTTTTAATAACTCGAAACTCATGTTTCAAATTTAGGATGTTAGTTGGCTTTTCGTCCTACCTTAGCTTTAGGAAGTTTTTGGGGAAAAACTGGATTCTCAAGATATGATTGCAAAATTACCTAAAATGGCAAAATTTGACAATTGTCGAAATCTGCCAAAAAAGGTAATTTTTTTATTTTTTTGTTTTCTTGGATATAAGAGAGTTTTCTCTCATTGTAGCAGCAGAGTTGGTGAATAAAAGTTTTTTTTTTAGTGTTCCAAATCTTTGGCTCTCACACATGATTAATGGCACAATTTTATTAAGTGTATGTTGTTGGCTACATCATTTTTCCACCTTTTTTGATAAAATGTTATGTTTAAAAAAATCATTATTCTATACAGATAAGACAAATTCATCATTCAATACTATTGGATTGAATATAGTACATAAGAAATGTGTTATTCACCAAAAAATAAGTAAAATATTAATGAAAAATGCATAGTTTCATCTTGGTGGTTATGAAAATAGCAAGCTCTGACAATTATGTTGTAAACAACAAAATGCCCATAGAAATAAAACTTGTCATCTTGTGTACCTTGAAACTTCCTAGATTACAAACTAATGTTGAATATTTGACCAATAGGGGATAAATCATTAACATATTGTATCAACCATATGCCACTATACTAGTGGTAGTATGAGAGAATCCATGAAATTATCCTTCATCTTCATTTGATCTGTTGATGAACAATGACACCATCCCTTCAATTCCTAGCTCCTTCATGGTTCCCGTCACTTGTTTAAGGAAATCCACTGCCCTCTTATCTTTTTTCTTCCACTGCTCCTCATGAATATCATAGATTATATATATGTATGGTTTCCACACCATGGTGGAGGAATCAAAAGCTAAGGTAGCCCCACCTATCAGCAAAATCCCCAAACCAATAATTGCCACCGATAGAAGATCATTTAATCCACCCAATAAGATTTATTTCACCATTACCTTCACCATTAAATAAACAATCTTGATGTATTTTCCTAGGTCCAACATGTTACTACTATGAACATGGAGACAATGTCTAAATTTTCCTAGTACTAGTGGTCTATATTCATGAATTCATCACCCAAAACCCACTATACAACATTAAAGATCAACTAGGACTTGGTTTTGAAAACCCAAGTTTCAGTCTCAATTCCATTATGTTTTCCAAGAATGCCATTTGACGACCTTGGCTAACCAATCTAACATTTATGTCCATGGTAAATACCAAGCATGAAAGGAGAATATCTTACAAAAATTGAGGAATAATTCATGGTGGTGTAGATATAAACTTTGTAACATTCTTCCTCATAATGTTGAGTGGGGTAATTGTCCTTATTATCTTCAGTTGGCTTGTGCCAAATCTTGCAACTAGATTATCCATGATCCAAGCATAATGTCTTTATCCATTACTTTGTCCTACAAAATTGTTTTGGTAGCTCTATTCGATGATGTTGAAAAATATTTTACTATAGTCCATAACCAGCCTATTAACTAGCAATCTAGGTGTGACAAATTCAACTATGTAGTCATCTATAATGTCAACAAATGAGTTCCCATAGAACTATGCAAATTATATATACAATAAACCACTAGGTGTGTGTAATAATGAGGCCAATAAAGTAGAGTTAAATTAATTTTTTGTATGCCACTATCAATAGCGTTACAATAGAAATTACATACATTGATTTCAATTTCATGTTTCTCATACATAGATTTATCTTTATGAAAATTGACCCACCAACCATAGTAGTATGTGTCATTTAAAACTCAAAACTATCAATTCTTAATGTGTAATACATTTAACTTGACAAGGGCTTGTATTTCTTCATTTGAAGAAGTCGAAAGAAATAATATCATGCATATTCATAAAAAAATAAATTGTCTACACTATTGAGAAGTCAAGAGAAATAACATCTTGCATAGTCATACTTGATTTTTATAAAAAAAAATGATAAAAAATTAAACTTTACTTGGTAACTTACTTTCTACACATAGTTGTCATGATGAATTCCATCACTTTTAACTTTTAGAATCAAGAAACAATAGTATAAATAAAAGAAAACAAGAAATAGTAATATAAATAAAAGTTTTTTACTTAGTACAAGTGTGTAGGAAATTGAATGATGCCATACAACTTCATTAAATTGACTCTGTCGGTGCCACTAAATTATAATAAAATATTTAATGGTCATTGGTTAAATATTAAGGTTTCTATTCCAAATATCTTTCAAAAGATTGAGGTACAACTATCAAACCTATAAAATAGTCATGTCATGCCCACCTTATACTCTAATGCCCATTGTCGTCATAAAATATTTCACCTCAAATCATGAATGTCTCTTCAACATTCAAGGTCAGGATTCAACATGATTTCAGTTTTGCCAGTTGGAAGCTTTGCAACTATTCCAACAACTTTAAGTTCAAATTTGGACACCCAGATAGTACCAATGGGAGATGAAATTTAAACTTCATTTCAAGCTTTTGAACAAGCACACTACACATGAGAAGATAAGTTATAACCCTTCTGCATTCCACATAATATGACCATAATGTCTAATAATAGGATATAACGAGGTTCAGTCATAATTATCTGCTCATTGAAAATTTCATTAACACTTGTTTTTTTAAAGAGACCAATTCTAGAAACTTTAAGTTCACATTTGGAGATGTTAGAACTATGGCTTGGAATAGAACTTCAATTGTTGACTATCATACATCAAACAATGTAAAATATTTCAAAAAATCTATATTTCTAATTTTCTATTATTATTTTTTCTAATTGATATTTCCATAAGAAATACCAAAACAAATGAAGTAGATGAGATAAATACATTCCAACTAGCATCTTTTGCATGTTGGTAGAATCTCTTAAATTGTTGAAGGTTAATAAATTATTAATATATTAATATATTAACATCACATCATAGCAAATTTCCATTCACTCATTGACACTTGTCTCTTAGTCTTAAGGATACCTATTCTAGAAACTTAAAGTTCAAATTTTATTGTATCAAAACTTGGGCCCACAATAAAATTTAAGTTGTTGATCTACGTTCATCAAACAATGTCAATTTTATCATTTAGTGTATAATATTTTTGTCAATCACATTATTATTTTTAATTGTGGATAAATTTGTCAATTAATTAATTTTATATTTTGAATATATTTATAATTTGGCACCTAACTTTATTTTTTTAATATATCTATAATTCACAAACAAAATTATTTTATTTTAGAAAAGAAATCTATAATTCACCAACAAAAACAAATTATGTGAACAAATTTGAAAAAAATCACCATCAGAACCTTTTTTCCCCAAAATTGGCACAAATTCACCACAAAAGTTAGTGCCTTGAGCATACACCAAGATTTTGTATCTTTTTTGGGGGGGGTGTTGATGCATGTTTTAGCACACAGCAACGCAGGTGTGATTGTTGGTTTCACACCTCTCTTGAAAAGTATCCTACCCTAAGTAGGACTACTCCAAGGATAATATAGCTAGGTCTTAGCTTGCTTGGAATCTCTCAGTTAGTATGTCTAGTTGTGCCTACAAGGGGTCTTAAATGCAATCTACAAATCTTCAGGTTTGGGGCAGCAAATACACATAAACCCTTTTATGATTTTCAGTTGATAATCAGAATAAAGTGCTACTAAAATTCCTATTCTAATAACTAACAATGGTTTTTAAGAAAATGTAAAAGGCTTAGGGTTTAGAAGAATCCTAAGTGACATTCACAATGCATGGGTTATCTTTAGTAGACAAATACTCCAGAACTTTGAACCAGCTTCCTGAGTTACCAAACTAAAATGGGTGTTATAGTGTTGTTTTATGTTGGATTCTATCAGCCCACAAAGCGAACCTAAGCTGAGTATGCCAGTCTCTGGGGTTTTTGTCCAATAGTCTCTTAATGACCTCGAGCAAGTTTTTATTCATAGATTTAGCTACCCCATTCCCTTGTGGATAGTAATTAGATGAGAACTTGAGAGTAATCCCATAATCAAATGCCCAGTTAGAAAAATGTAATGATGAAAAGGCAGAGCCATTATCACAAACTAAAGCAAACGGGCAACCAAATCTAGTGATAATATGCTTTTCAACAAATTCAATAACTACTTCTGTGGTGCATTGCTTACAAGTTATTGCTTTAGACCATCGAGTGTAGTAATTAGTAGCGGTCAGAATATACATGTGGCCTACAGAGGAAGGCGGATTGATCATACCAATAAAGTCGAGGCCCCACTGAGCAAATGATCATACCTCCACTACTGGTTACAAAGGCATGGCTGTGTATCGTTCCCTATTGGTAGTGGTTTGTTATATATGACAAGTTCTTACATGTGAATATGTGTCTTTGAACAAAGTTGGCTAGTAATATCTGGCACGAAGAACCTGATTAGCTGTTGAGTGCGCTGACCCATGACCTGTCCTGAATCTCTCGTGAAAATTGGTTAATACTTGGTTGACCTCTGACTTGTCCAAACACCTCAGATAGATGCCTTCATGATTCTTCTTGTAAAGGACAAATCCTTTTATCATGTAACTGTTGCTTTTTAGTTTAAGTGCTCTCCTTTGCACTGATTTCAACTGCGGTGGACAGCGTTGATTGAGCAAATAAAATATGATATCTCCGTACCACTCATCTTTTGAAACCCCTTCTAATAGGTACTGCTGAGAGACTAGGCTTGGTCCCACTTCATCCATTGTTCTAGTCAGGGCTTGCCCTCTTACCAATTTCATAGGTCAAATATCCATGTCAAACTCTTGCAGTATGGTGACCCACTTCCCTCTTCTTTCTCCTAATTCACTTTGCATCAGTAATGCTTTGACTGCTGCATCTGGGACTATGGCAATTACTTGAATTCTCAAGATGTAATGTCAAAATTTCTTAACTGCCTTTACGAGAGCGTATGCTTTTTTTTCCACATTTAGATACCTTAGCTCTGTGTCTTTCAATGGGGTACTCATGAAAGTGATGGGTCTTTCATCATCAACTGATCTCTTCTATGTTAACATTGTAGCACAAGTATGCTTGGAAGCAAATGAATATATTTGAAATGGCAAAGTGTAATCAGGACTCACCAATACAGGGGCATTGGCTATGGCTTGTTTAATTTCAGTGAAGGTGGCCTTAGCTTCCAGGGTCCAATCTATTTTAGCATCTTTCTTCAGCATGGCGTTGAGAGGTCGAATAATCTCGGCAGACCCCATGATGAATTTACGTACAAAGTTGATCTTACCAAAATATGACTTAAGTTCCTTCTTGCTGGCTGGGGGAGGTATTTTGAGTATTGCTTGGATCCTATCTAGGTCAATAGATATTCCTTTCTTAGATATTACATGTCGCAGCAACTTGCCCTCAGTCACTCCAAAAATGCACTTCTTGGGATTGAGTGATATACCATAATCTTTGCATCGCTGGAACACCTTTCTCAAATCTGCTACATGATCCTCTCACCTTTTTGAGAACACCGTGAGGTTGTCCATATAGATAATAATACATTTTCCAACTAACCCTTTAAAAGCAACATCCATTGCACACTGAAAAGTTGCACTAGCGTTTATTAGACCAAATGGCATGCAGCGGTATGCATAGATGCCCCATTTATAGGTGAAGGGCGTCTTCAATCTATCTTCATATTCTACCATCACCTGATTATAACCAGAATATCTGTCCAAGAATGACATCATCTGGGACCCATTAACAATCTATAATACTTCATCTAAAGAAGGTAATGGGTAATTATCCTTTTCAAATGCTCTGTTTAAGTTACGAAAGTCAACACAAAGCCTAATCTCTCCATTTTTCTTTTGTATTGGAACTAAATTGGCTACCCATGTGGAATGTCTGACTGGAAATATTATCCTTGCTAACAGTAGTTTTTGGACTTCTTTAAAAATCAATGGTTCCAGTAGAGCATTCACTGGCCACTGCCTTTGTCTGAATGGCTTTGCTCATGTATTCAACGGGATAGTGTGCGTGATGATCGATGTATCATATGTCTTTAAGTCTTCATAGCTCCATGCTATGACCTCATGGTAATCTCTCAATGCATGTATGATTCTTGTCATTTCTTCTTCGGTGCTATCTTTCCCAATAAACACATTCTTAACATTTTCTTTTGTTCCCAAGTTAAACGGTTCACACTTTCCTCCTGGGGACTCCCTTTCTTTCCTTTGGGTTCCTAAATTATTTGCATCAAATAATCTTTCCAATTCTACCATTCCTCATGGGATTGTATTTGTCTTCAGATTTAGTACTCCTTCTAAATCCATTTCAGTAGGCTCCATTTCTTCTTCATCTATTATTTGAGCAGTGAACACGTCTGATGAAGTAAGGAAATTAATTATGTGTCGATCATCCTCAAAAACTTGGAGATTGGTAATATTATCAGGTACGGATGAGGTAACAATAATCTCAACAGAGAACTTTAATCCTACCATGGATGTTGGCTCTAATGTACTTGTTGTCTGAGCTAGAGCATTTGCAACATGATTTTGTCTCCTTGGGATCAATTGGATGTTAAAATTGTCGAAGCATTCTATCAAATCTCAAACTCTATTCCTGTACCTACTCAACCTCTTATCGCTACATGAATATTATTTTCTTACTTGCTTCACTACAAGTGCAGAATCGCCAAACACCTGGATAATTTTGTCCTTCTTCTGGAGTGCTAACAGTAACCCTTGCACCAATGCTTCGTATTCAGTGATGCTGTTTGTGTATGGAAACTATAGTCTTTGTGATGTCAAATACGAGCTCCCAATGGGGCTGATCAATTCAACCCCTACACCGGACCCTTGTCTGCACCTTGAACCATCAAATCTTAAGGTTCATAAGTGAAAATCTTTGCTGTCCTCATTCTGTTTTAGTGATTTCTTTTCATCAAGCGGAGGCTCAGGTTCTCCCTTCTTTTCAACAGTTAGTTCCTTCTTCAGAATTATAGGGATATTAAGTTGTCTTTGTACTTGTTTGACTGCTTCTTGTCATAGCTAGCAAGTAAATTTGGAATGTGATGTATCATGTATGCGGCACCAGTTAGGTAATAATAACTCCTCCATTTGAACCTACTTTCCAACAGTAGTTTGATCTTGTGCAAATCTGGCTACAAAATCACAGAATCCTTCGAATACCCTGAGTTTGTCTTCTTCTGAAGAGTCTTCTACATCTGATTGAATATATGCTTCCATACTTTCTAGTCTTTCTATAAGTGGTTTAGGGGGTCTCAAGTAGCTAAGCATGAGGACTTCTTCTGACTGACTAATATGTGGTAGATATACTCCTAAATCAACTTCTGAGAATAGAATCTTGTTGGGCTGATTATACTCTATAATCATATGCTTCATCTTGGGTTCTCTTTCAATACGTATCTGATTGGCCAACCCCTTCCATGGCAGCCACATATGGGAAAAGTCAGTTGCCATATAACCGTTCAAAGTCCTAGACCAATCTCTGCTCCAAAGCATACCATATTGATCTGGAATGTCCACTACTTGAATATCTATATATTGCTGCACCCTAGGATCAAAAGCCAGTTGCATGTGTATCCTGTTTAGTTCACCTACTACATTCACTTCAGTCTTATCTAATTGTGTCACCTTCCTAGAAGACTTGGCTGGAGTGAGCCCAAGTGCTTTGCAGATTGATAATGGCATTACATTCGTGGAAGCACCAGAATCCACTAAATAGTTATGAAGGTTATTATTGAATATCCTGAGTGTTAAGAGGAAAGGAGGACTTTCTCTCTTGTCTTTATATAGTGTCATCTTTTGTTCTATGTCAGTCACATGTATTCTTTCTTTTCCTTTATCAGTGTTATCCTTGGTGATGTTTTCCTTTGGGACATAATCAGTTCTAGTTCCAGCACCTATATCTTGGAAGAAAGATGTCCTAACCTTAGGTATTTTAAGCAACTCATATATAGAAAGACTAACCTTCATTTTCTTAAGTTCCTTAGCTACATATTGCCCCATCTTCACTATATCAGATCGTTGAGGACTTTCAACAACAACAGCACCCTGATATAGTGATTCGTGTGGAACTTTTGGGGGTTCAGGATTATTGGTAGCTTTGGGGTCAGGTGGGATTTGATAGCTATTTGGAGGGATTGAGGTGGTGAAAGGACCTTTAGGCTTGCTACTTCTTAGATTGTAAGGAGTCTTATTATATTGTTGATATGCATTAACTTCTTCAGACTCTTCTTCTTCAGGTTGATTATCATCTTGGAATGGGAATGTATAACTATCAAGAACTAGGGCAGCGTCATACCTCTGAGAAGGAACAATCTCATACCCGATCGGCGAAGTCTCCTGATTTTCAGCATTTTGAATCTTCATCTGAAAGATACTAGATGCAATCTAAAATTTTGGGCAATCTAGCTTAGAATGAGTATTCGTGTTGTGCAGTCTGCACCAAGTGGATAAAGCTACTTCAGCTAACATTACACGACCAAGGGGTCTGGTATCGTTGTTCTAATTTTCCAGGGGTGAAGGCACTCCTCCATTGTTTGGTCTAGTGTTCCAGGACTAGCTTGACCACTGCTGAAAGTTTTAATTTTGGTACTAATTCTAATTTGGGAACTGGTTCTGACTTTGATTCTGAGAGTATTGCTGACTTTGAAAATGTTGCTAATTATGTCCCCTTTACTGCAGATAAGCATTTTGGTTCTTAAGGTGGGTAACCTCAGTAGTAAGCTTCTTCATTTGTTCAACCAGTTCTTTGATATCATCTTTGTCTTTTTTTGCCTTGGTTGTTTCTGAGGACTATAGAAAAGGCATTTGTGCTAGAGGCATTTCAGCTACTGGGTTGCCTGGGTGAATCACTAAGGCTTGTGTTGTAGGTGGATTTGGAACTGGGTTCATCACAGGAGTATAATTAGCCAATGCCTGATTGATCATAGATATTTGATTTGGCATGGCAATAGGCCCCATATGGTTCAGTGGACCAGAGGCTATCTGCCCTAGCTGGGTACTCACAATTACAGCAATAGAATATGCTTGAGCTAAAGTAGTTGGGATTGGGTTAGCTCTCCTTGTGAACATGGAGGTAAGTTTGTCTAGGGCAACATAGTAAATGGGTAGGGCAGCAGCCTGATCTACAGCGTAAGGAGCCTACAAACAACTATAAGCCTTCTGGAATCTGTTGTTAAAGG
The DNA here is from genome assembly GCA_027924645.1 of Cunninghamia lanceolata. Classification (NCBI taxonomy): domain Eukaryota; kingdom Viridiplantae; phylum Streptophyta; class Pinopsida; order Cupressales; family Cupressaceae; genus Cunninghamia; species Cunninghamia lanceolata. The sequence goes on from BSBN01000332.1 coordinate 3,838,249, forward strand.
AACTTATCATCTCACCTTCATCTCGATGGATCTCCACAAAAGATCGATAAAGATCAGCTGGGGTCATTGGCATACAAAACCTATCGAGAAAAGCAGTCTTCAGGTTCTGCCATAAATTGATGGATGCTGTAGGGAGATTAGCAAACCAATAATAAGCTTGATCCTGCAGGGAATAAGGGAACAACCTACATATCACATCCTCATACTGTACTTGCAACATGAACATGTTAGATTTGAAGATTTTAATGTGCTCATCTGCAGTCCTATCTAGATCATTCACTCTAAATTTTAAACAGAACTTATCTAGGTTCTTTAGCATATCATGGTAATCATTGAACAGAAAAGGGGACTGGTTATTTCCTGCAAAGAAGGCCATGTTAGGAGGATTAATGGGAGCTACAGCTGTATTCCTAGGGGTTGACTGAGCTCTTGGTGCTCTAGGTATTCCTTGATCCCTTCTTGTTCATCTAAATTTTGCCAGGGATAGTAGCTCTTCTCCAGCTGAGTTGGACCTACTGTGTCTCTGTCTAGTCCCCAGACTTGTTGATTTTTAATAGAGGGAAAATAGGGCCCTCCTTCTAGCGCCAATTCTGTTGATGTGTGTTTTAGCACACAACAACGCATGTGTGATTGTTGGTTTCACACCTCTCTTGAATAGTACCCTACCCTAAGTAGGACTACTCCAAGGATAATACAGCTAGGTCTTAGCTTGCTTGGAATCTCTCAGTTGGTATGTCTAGCTGTGCCTATAAGGGGTCTTACATGCAATTTGCAAATCTTCAAGTTTGGGGTAGCAAATACACATAAACCCTTTTATGATTTTCAGCTGATAATCAGAATAAAGTGCTGCTGAAATTCCTATTCTAATAACTAACAATGGTTTTTAAGAAAATGCAAAAGGTTTAGGTTTAGAAGAATCCTAAATGACATTCACAATGCATGGGTTATCTTTAGTAGACAAATACTCTAGAACTTTGAACCAACTTCCTAAGTTACCAAACTGAAATGGGTGTTACAATCCTGCTTTATGTCAGATTCTATCAGCCCAAAAAGAGAACCTAAGCTGAGTATGCCAGTCTCTAGGGTTTTTGTCCAACAATCTCTTAATGACCTCGAGTAGGTTTTTATTCATAGATTCAGCTACCCCATTCCCTTGTGGATAGTAATTAGATGAGAACTTGAGAGTAATCCCATAATCAAATGCCCAGTTAGAAAAATGTAATGATGAAAAGGTAGAGCCATTATCACAAACTAAAGCAAATGGGCAACCAAATCTAGTGATAATATGCTTTTCAACAAATTCAATAACTACCTCTGTGGTGCATTGCTTACAAGTTATTGCTTCAGACCATCAAGTGCAGTAATCGGTAGCGGTCAGAATATACTTGTGGCTTGCAGAGGAATGTGGATTGATCATACCAATAAAGTCGAGGCCCCACTGAGCAAACGGTCGTATCTCCACTATTGGTTGCAAAGGCATGGCTGTGTGTCATTCCTTGTGTGCGGTGGTCTGGCATATATGACAAGTTCTTACATGTGAATATACATCTTTGAATAAAGTTGGCCAGTAATATCCGACACGAAGAACTTGATTAACTGTTGAGTGCACTGACCCCTGACCTATCCCAAATCTCTTGTGAAAACTGGTTAATACTTGGTTGACCTCTGACTTGTCCAAACACCTCAGATAGATGCCATCGTGATTCCTATTGTAAAGGATAGGTCCTTTTATCATGTAACTGTTGCTTTTTAGTTTAAGTACTCTCCTTTGCACTTATTTCAATTGCAGTGGACAGCGTTGATTGAGTAAATAAAATTTGATATCTCCATCAACGCTATCCACCGCAGCTGAAATCAGTGCAAAGGAGAGCACTTAAACTAAAAAGAAATAGTTACATGATAAAAAGATCTGTCCTTTACAAGAAGAATCATGAAGGCATCCATCTAAGGTGTTTGGACAAGTCAGAGGTCAACCAAGTATTAACCAGTTTCACGAGAGATTCAGGACAGGTCATGGGTCAGCGCACTCAATAGCTAATCAGGTTCTTCATGCTGGATATTACTGGCCAACTTTGTTCAAAGACACATATTCACATGTAAGAACTTGTCATATATGCCAGACCGCTGCACACAGGGAATGACACACAGCCATGCCTTCGTAACTAATAGTGGAGGTATGACCGTTTGCTCAGTGGGGCCCTGACTTTGTTGGTATGATCAATCTGCCTTCCTCTGCAGGCCACAGGTATATTTTGACCACTACTTATTACTGTACTTCATGGTCTAAAGCAATAACTTGTAAGTAATGCACCACAGAGGTAGTTATTGAATTTGTTGAAAAGCATATTATCACTAGATTTGGTTGCCCATTTGCTTTAGTTTGTGATAATGGCTCTGCCTTTTCATCATTACGTTTTTCTAACTGGCCATTTGATTATGGGATTACTCTCAAGTTCTCATCTAATTACTATCCACAAGGGAATGGGGTAGCTGAATCTACGAATAAAAACCTGCTTGAGGTCATTAAGAGACTGTTGGACAAAAACCCCAGAGACTAGCATACTCAGCTTAGGTTCACTTTGTGGGATGATAGAATCTAACATAAAGCAACTCTGAACACATCACCTTATCACCTAGTCTATGGGATTAAACCTATCTTTCCCATCCATTTGAGAATCCCAGTACTTCGATTCATGCAAGACTACCTTGAAACTAATAATCAATTGTCCTCTAGGTTGGCCCAATTACTACACCTTGAAGAAAAATGTGACGCTACTATAGAAAACTTTGCTAAACATCAGGGAGTCATGAAATGATGGTTCGACAAAAGAGCCAAGGTCAAAGCCTTCCGCATTTTTGATTTGGTCCTATACTGGGATAAAGTGCATGAGAAGAAAGGAGAACATGGTAAGTTTGATAAACTTTGGTTGGGTCCCTATCAGATCTATGAGATCCTTGGAGACAATACATACCAACTCAAGAGCCTTACTAGTGAGGAGCTGCCACTGCCTGTCAATGGCCAGTTCCTAAAGCACTAATTCTAGGCTTGAGAGGCAGTCATGCCTCATTTTAGTGTACATAGTTAGGGATTTGTTTGTTTTGGTTAGTTTAGGTTGCCTTTAGTTTAGTTTTTCTTTCTTGTCTCTGCTTTCCTTAGTTGTTAGGTGCTTTGCTTAGATTAGTTATCCTTTTGTTTTGCTTGCCATGCTTGCTTTTCCGCAAGGTCTTTGTTTTTGATGTGGTGGTAGTTGTACAGACCTGCAAATGCTTCTTTGATGGGTGAATCATCATGAGTCTTCCTCTGAGAAGCCAAGGTTTCCACTTAGTTTTGCTGTGGGTTTCATTGTTATGCCAAGAAGTATGGTGTCTGTTCATTAGAAATGAGTTATTAGTTGGTGCACCTGAAGTATTTTCTAACCATATATCTTTTACACTCTAAATGATCCTAAGGTAGCTAGGCAAGTCTGAGTGGTCCTGTATCAAGTAAAGGGTTGACTTCCTCTTCTACCACATGCACTATCACTCAAGAAAGAAGGCAGGTGACACTAAGTGTTACTGGCCTACATTGGGTAAAAATAAAAGGTGTTTTTCAACACCAGGCCCATTACAAGTGCAAATAAAGAGACTACCAAATTACAAATACTTACAAAAGGTAGTATCCAGAAATGATTAACATTAAAAAATCATCATACCAGAAAACTTTATTGGTCATTAATCCATTTCAAAGCTCAGCACATTTCAAAATTTGAGCATTTCCTGGTGGTAGAATGATCTCAACTTCTATCTTGTCTTAGGGGATCTTGGATGAACTTAGTTGCCAAAGGATGGGAATGAATACATTTGCACACACTCTGGTTTTCAGAATGTGGATGGTTACACTAGTTAGTGATCTTAGGTTCTTTGATAAGGTACGTTGCTTTTTCGTTTAATATGCGGGGAACACAAAGATTCTGGGTTCAAACTGAACATTTATCATCAGAATGCTTGGGAGCATTCCCCAGCAGAGTCGCCATTTGTTGTGCCTTGCACACACGCCCCATTCAAAAATGAGGACCCCCTCTTTTGATTTGGCTTGGGAGTCATTGGATCTTTTCATCTCTTAAGTGATTAAGTGGTCAAAGTGCATTTTGACCTTGGTTGAAAGATGGTATTGAAAAATCACTTCAAAAATCTGCTAGGTTGAATCCTTATTTTCCTTTTGAAGGCCTTAGAATGACCTTTTGTACTAGATTGCCCTTCAACTAACCTTTGCGCTAAATTCTTGTCTATCTGACCTGGTGCTAAAATCTATTGTCACTGACTTTAGCGCTGATTTCCCTCTTGATGGACTTTTGTACTAGAATTGATGTTCTCTGACTTGCACTAAATTAAGTGATCACCGACTAAGTTAGACAAGGCCAAAATGCCCGCAAGTTGGATGAACCCAAAATGCCCGCAAACCATGCCAACAAAACTCGTAAGTCTCCGCGCTGAATACAGTCTTGTCCAATCAGGTCCGACACACCCAAATTCCCCTCCAGGTCTGAGCTAGGAGAAAATCGTGCAAACCCTAAAACTGGTAGACGTACGCCTACGCATTAATGGTGAATTCACCAAGGGATATAAGGGGGAAATCATTCATTTTTAACCATTTGTGTGCATTCAAACAGGATTCTGGAGCTCCGTTCTCACCGTTGCTATTGATCTACCCCAAGCTCGAACCCGTGACCTGCCTACACAATCTAAACACGCCTTCGCATTTACCAGGTAGGGTTTTGAACTCAACTCCATTCTTCAAACTTTCCTTTGCAAACAATTAGGGTTTGGAATTAAACGATTGAATCTTTCTACAAAATGAGCATTAAGGCCAGGGTTTCCATACAAAAACTATAGATTTTCATTTTCAAACCCTCACTTAAATCCTCTATTAAAAATGCGAACGAAGTCACCATAGGTTAAAAGCTAAGACTTAGATAAATTTTCCCTTCGTGCCTTTGGTTTTGGTGCTAAAACAACGAGGTCTGACCGACCTACAAACTGGTGGATCATTTAGTCAGACGGAGGCCTCCAAAACCTGCGCTACACATCTAGACTCATTTAGCACTAAAACTTCAAGGTCTCAAAGCACATTTCTTTGACTTGGTCAGAAGGTCCTAAAAACCCCGCAGACCATGAAATTGCCTTTTGCACCGGAAACCCCTCACTCTGACTTTGCGCTAAAAGACCATGTCTCCGACCTGGTCGAACACCCTAAAATTCCCCGCAAAGTTGGTGCCATCTTAGAATCCCGCTGGAAGCAATATATTGTCCTTGCGCTATGAACTATCCTGTCCAACTTTCGCTGCAATATTCTCCCACCAACTTGGTTGGTAGCAACCGAAGCTCATGCAAGATTGGACCAAGCTGATTCTCATGCAAAAAGTAACAAAAATTGTATTGATAGGGTCCACACTAAAAGCACAATAGACCGACTTACAAACCAATGGAGGTCGGATGCCTCCAAAACCCGCACAAGTCGGTACTCATCAAAACCCGCGCAAAATGCTTAAAAGCATAAAAGGAAGTAAACCCTTGGTCGGACCTACCTGATTCCCCCGCTAAGGTCAGATGACCCCGATTTCAGTGCTTTTCTGCCTGTAGATGGAACAACCTTCAAATTAGCGCAAAACCATGCAAATGATTATTTTTTTTCAAAGAATTTCAAAGGGAAAGTGTTTAAAATGATAAAATTGAATGTTGTAATGCATTGTTAAGGATGATTTTCATAAAAATTCCTACAATATTAGATGTTTCTTTGCATGCATTGATAAGGGTTGTTACAATTGCAATAAATGTTAGACTTGAGTTTCCTTCAAAAGGTATGTTAGTAGCAATAGCAGATTTGTTAGAATTCATCTTAAACTTAGGAGTATGTTATATGATTCCTCAAGGTATCAAACTTATAAGGTCTGGTCATGCAGACTAAATGACTGCTCAGGCCCAAGCAATGAAGTACGAGTTCAAAGGAATCCCTCCAGAGACCAAGATTCACTCTGGATGGAGTGATGTAGGAGATATGGACCTAGGTCACATCGACCTAGATGATTTCAGATTGAGGGTCTTCGGTCCAAACCCAACTCCCCAGGCCAGAATACTCAGAGACAGTGGTATTGCACAAGTTGTTGCCTTCCCTACTTCAATGCAATGTGTAGAACTAATGGCAACCTGTGCAGACAGATATAACATAATGACAGGAACTATTCAAATAGCCAATGGGGATATCCTGGTTGATCTAACTCCACCTTCTCTGGCCGAAACCTTTGATATTCCCTGGCACAAGGTTATGACTATGCCAGACAAAAAGGGATCACAAGATGCATATAATAAGGATGTAGAAGGCTGCAGAAAGTTTTTGAATGATCAGTGGGCCAAAAGTAGAAGGTCTGCTCTCATCAAGTTTCCCCAAGTACTATACAGAAGTGATTTTCATGATGAAATTGGAGACTTGGTAACCTTTTTGAGTAGGATAAATAGACTGCCTATAGCCTCCACCTTGGAAGATTAGATGTTTGCCATTATCACTGAGATATTGAAAGGAACTAATTCCACTGGGCTCAAATCCTTAGCGACAATATTCACGAAGCCTTCAACAATTTCTGAGATAACAAATTCTTCAAATGGACATTGTATGTTGTTAATGCACTGGCGAGAAGAAATCACTATGATGGATTGTCCAAGGTGGGTGAAGTTGGGAATGATGAGCAAACTCAAATTAAAGTATACGAATGCTACCTGCAGCTGAACTCATCTCAATCATTGATACATTTCAATAGGGTAAATGATGCATTCACGATGTATATAGCCAGAATGCTGCAGGGTAACATAGCACTGAGGATTTCCACTGAGGCCATGAATGAAATAACTAGATATGGCAGATGGTATATCTAGTTTAAAAAATTTACATATTTAAGGGTACAAGGCTTCATTGGGATGGCCTATAGACTTCCTAGGTATCCTGATGATAAGACAGTGCTTCCAGAGCTGTCTAGACAATTAATACCCTGTGCTGAGAAGCTTAAACACTTGCATAGAACTAATGTTCAATTTCCCATTAAGTTTGGTAAGGGACTTTATGCATGCCCTTCTTTGGCATATGTAGAACACTTAGATAAAGAACTTCAGCTCCTAAATTTGTACTACTACAATGCAAGGGGTCATTTTGATCCAAATAGAGTAATGGAAAGATTCGTAAGTAAGAAACTCTTCCACAAAGTGCATATTGAAGACTTTTGGGCCAATTGCCTCGATGATTATGAGGTCATGAAGAAAGCACATGCGAGGCTGCCTCTGGATTTCATCAAAAGGTTTCACATAATGGCAGTACCAAACCAGCTACAGGATGACGAAAATGTTATGGTCAGAGGACCATGGGAGGCTCAGTACCATCAGCCTATCCCATTGCCAAATTGGGCAAATGCAGAAGAGAGTTCCCTAGACATTGTTATGAGGGAACCAATCAGATTGAGCAAGGCCTGGGTTAGAGCTCAAGTGACTGTTTTGGAAGGACAAGGAGTTCAGCTCACCAATACAGCAATGGAATCAGACAAGGACTCTGGGGGAGAAGAGGATGAACCAATCCATGTTACAGATGAGGCAGAGCCAGTTGAGAAATAGAAGTCAGATAGTGAAGAACATACATCTCTAGCAGAAAATGCAAAGAAGATGAAGAAGCCCTCTACAAGGTCTCCTCAGAAGAAAGATCAACCTTCATCTACTAGGACAAGGGCCTCCAAGAAAAGAGATATGCCAAGTGGTTCTGTAGAAATCTCTAAGGCCAAAAGGGCAAAGGTGAAAGAAGTTAATAAGGAGGATGCTACAACCAAGAATGATTCCAATCCTCCAATTGCTCAACCTCCTGTGACCTCTGTTGTCTCAACCCCTGTTGTTTCTACTGCCCCTTCTCCTTCCATTCCTCCTTCCTCTGCTACATCTACCTCACCCATAACCTCAGCTCCCATAACTCAAGAAACATCTCCTGCCACCTCTCTTACCTCTACCATTGCTACTACTTCTTTCTCACTGGCAATTTCTTCCAGCAGCCCTATTTCCTCCACTCTCACCATTTCATACCCTTCCACTACCACTACACCTACATCTTCTTCTTCTTTACCATTGCCTCCCATTTCCACCATCCTTTCACCCCCTCTTCCTCTACCTTCACTACCCTTTCCCTCACCTCTTGTCATTTCCTCCTCCTTATCCTCAGTCTTGGCCAACCTTACATAGGCCAGTGCACATTCCTTAGCCATCTCTTCTATTGTCCCTATTTTAGAAATACCTACAGATTCATTGGCAGTACCACTACTGCCTAAGATTGAGAAAGTATGTGCAGAATTGGGGTTACAGGAGCCCGAAATAGCACTTGAAGAGGAAAAGGATACATTGGCTGAAGTAAATGATGAAGACTCCCATGAACCTTCATCCAATGTGAAAGTCATTCATATATCTGATAGTCCTCTAGACAAAGATCAAACAGAGGAGGATTTCAAATCTGCACAAGAGAATGTAATGACAAATCTAGAGAACTTGGCCCAGGAGGAAGAAAAGGAAGAAGAGAAAAGTCTAGAGAAGAATGAAGAGCCAGAGCAGGAACTGCCCAAAGAGCTGGTTGTAATTGATGAGGATGGAGCTTCTGAATTAAACAAATCTTCTACTCTTGAGTGGCTGCAAGGCAAAATGACATATCTTGAGCCACAAGTAGAAGTAATGCAGCTTGACCTGAGCATGATCATGTCACAAGCTTAGAAGCCTAAGAAGCAAAAAAAGGCTAAGATTCAATCAAGAATCTATAAGAATGAATCCGGATTGAGAATAGCAGAAATAGTGGTCCCGCCAGCTGATGTAGCAAAAGAACAAGTTAGGGCAGAGGATTATATCATATCTACAGATGATCTAGGACCGACCACTCGTGCTCAAAGAGTGGATGATTTTAAGGATTCAGTCACATCAATTTTGGAGTAACTAGATAAGGATGAAATGTCAAAGGACTTGAAACAGCAAAATGAAGAACTTCGCACATGCCTCCAATTTCTGGTAAAACCAGTAGATGTAGAAGGAGATATAAGGACAATACCCACTTTCCTGTCTACTAATGAAATGGCTAAATATGGTGAAGTAAGATCAAAATCCCAGGGTATGGAGAATTGGTTAATGAAAGTTTTTGAGATGGGATGTGAAACAATTAGTGCCTCTGCTCAAGTGCACAAGAAACTGGTAGAGTTGCACAAAAGATGGAAGGACTTGCATGAAGAATGTGATTCCTTCGATGAATACTATTCACATATGTATTATTGAATAAAGAGCATCAGAGAATTACTTGCCCAGACTTTGGTTGTGGAGAATATATTTACTGGGAATTAGCTGCCCAAGGCTATTGAATGGTATCAACAACTACTCTTGAGGAAGGAAACTTTTGAGAATATAAAAGAAGCATATAAGCTAGCTGATGAAGAGCTGAGGTCTATTATATATGATATCAATGACTCTTTAAAGGATTACCGGGAAGCATCCTATGATAATTATGCACCATTTGATGTTGAAAAATGTAAAGATAAGTTCATAAGGTACTTTTTGAAGGCGCCACGCTCAGCATGGAAGATAGATTGGACAAGGCAGGTGACCTAAGAGCTAAATTCAAGGTGGTCCATAAAGCAAGTGCAGAAATAGAAAAGATATATAACAAATTTAGTCAGGAGTTGGAAATGTTCAACAACCGGATAAATCACTTGAAGGATCCTAATCCATCTGAGATTAATCCTGCACTTGATGCATGGCTGACTTATCACAACAGGCTGGCCAGTGAAGACAAAATTGACTAAGATAAGGAACCTCAATATTATTTTGAATATTCAAAGGATGTAATCCCGTCACAATTGTAAATTGTTGTATTTGAGGTAGCATGTGACTCTATTTTGTCTTTTTCTTTCTTCTAAAATGTTCTTTTCTACTAATATATTGAGTTGGCTAGTCAAATTGACTAGATTCAATGTATCTGGGGGTTGTTTTTTGTCTTTTTCATAAAGGACAAAATGTAATCCAAGAATTGATGTGAGCTATTATATTTGTATTTATTGATGTAATCAGGGCCATTGGTATTGAGTTATTCTGTACCGTTCATTTAGAAACTGGGTATGCTGCTTTTCTATATTAAGGGCTGCCATTTCCTTTGCTTTCAAGAGAGATATTGATACCGAATTGTTGACTCTATGCCATTTGAAGTAATGCAAAGCAAGTTTCTACAATAATTCTGAGAATTTGTATCTTGTGTTGTTTCATTTTGGTTTTCATGGTTCACTTCTTGCTCTCCTATAGTTAGATAGTTGTGCTTTTATAATGTTCATGGTTTGCTATAGTATCTGATGAATATTCCAAGTCCATACTTTTAGTTATTTGATGATGGTAGATAGTTGTGTAAAGTTAGTCTGGACTGATTAATTGTGCTAAAGTTCAATTGCATTTCATAAGTTAAGTTGTGCCATTTATTGGGTATTTAGCAAATGAATGTAATCTAAAAAACTTTCGACCTTCATTGAAGATAGCATCGTTTTCTACAACACTGTAACACCCATTTCAGTTTGGTAACTCAAGAAGCTGGTTCAAAGTTCTGGGGTATTTGTCTACTAAAGATAACCCATGCATTGTGAATGTCACTTAGGATTCTTCTAAACCCTAAACCTTTTGCATTTTCTTAAAAACCATTGTTAGTTATTAGAATAGGAATTTCAGCAACACTTTATTCTAATTATCAGCTGAAAATCATAAAAGGGTTCATGTGTATTTGCTGCCCCAAACCTGAAGATTTGTAGATTGCATGTAAGACCCCTTGTAGGCACAGCTAGACATACCAACTGAGAGATTCCAAGCAAGCTGAGACCTAGCTGTATTATCCTTGGAGTAGTCCTACTTAGGGTAGGATACTTTTCAAGAGAGGTGTGAAACTAGCAATCACACCTATGTTGTTGTGTGCTAAAACACACATCAACAAGGGGTGGGGGGTTCTGAAAGTTATCACTATACAATACTCCTTATAGAATAAGCCACTCCATGCTATATCTCCAAGCGATACCAAACACAATATCATACTCAACACATCCTTATAGTGATATTCACCTCCTTTATATAGACCACCTCCTAATAACATAATGGAGGGGTAAGCCCAATGAGGACCTACTCATCACCTAATATAATTAATTTAAGGGGTGTGTGTCACATGTCGGTATCTCCATCCACTTAAAAATTGTCTACATGACCCTTGATATAATTAATTTAAGGGGTGTGTGTCATATGTCAATATCTCCATCCACTTAAATACACTATAATATTATATCCCTAGGTACATAACATTATACCATCTCTTATACATATTCTATGACAACTAGAGTACCATTTCCATACAAAGTTCACAAAACTCAGTTCACCATTAATGGACCATGCACATAGAGACTCACATGCACTACATCTAGGAGCTTATACATGAACATGTCTTTCATCTTCAATATTTCCTAAATCCCAAGCAAATTACAAACATCTTCACCAAACCCTTTACAAAAATCAAGTCTCTTCATTACAATATTTATAAGGAGTGCAAGAGGCTACTTATTTAGGGGACTATTTAGTCCTTCCTTTCTCACTCTACTTTAGTGGGTCTTTTGTTTGTATATTAAATCAACTTTCTTATTCTAGTACTGATAAAGTAGTTGATGACTAGTTTCACAGTTGTATAACATGCGTTTGTACCACTCGTGCTTTCTATTTTTTGAAATCCTTCTTCATAAAGGATTCTATAAATTAGATGTGTATGGTTTAGTTAGTTGTGCTTGATTAGTATTGTGGATTTTTGTAATAGTTAATTTGTTCCTAAGATAATAAAATTATTGTGAAGCATTTGCCCGTGGTTTTTTCTTGGTACATAGTTAGGTTTCTATGTAAACCCATGTCTTTTTCTATTTTGTTTGGTTTATTTCTTTTCACTGCATTTATATTTTATTTCAACACTATAAATTCTCATAACATCTTTTCTCTCTATTTGGGAGGCTACTATCTCTCTTCTTTAGGGGTACTTCTTCTCTTTGGGGGATCTATGTATGTACCTCATCTAGGTTCATTCATTGACATCCATCTTTCCACCTACCTAAACTATGCTTAAGAAGGGTTGTTATTGTAGTTTTTTTTATTTTCCTTAATTGGATATTATTTATTTTCCTACACATTTCATTTATCTTGATTAGATGTAGTGACTTGGTCATTATAAGGGTAGATGGCATCTTTGATGAGTATAGCTCCTATCTATCTTTAGTAGTTGGAGTTATTTTCCTTATTAGTTAGTTTTGTCTCTCCTCTTTCTTATATATGTGTCCACTCCTCTATCTTGTTTCCATTCATGTTATTGTGAGATTTAGGTATACTATTTTACTTATTACAAATATTGTCTCTTGAGCATTTTTTACATATCTCTCATATTGTTGGAAACTAAATCTATTATATTATTTTAATGTATGATCATTTGTATTAATAATTTTATTGTATCTACTGCTTGCACTCAATTTTGAGTTAATCTTTGTGTCACATCTCATTTTGACTTACACTTAATGGGCAGATTTTTTATATTTAAATACATGATTAACTGTATGTATTTTATGATTTGATGTGATGTATTAAATGAAATGACATTTATGATTAGTATATTATTATGATAGTTTATTGTTTCGTTGATTATGCAGAATATTCAATATTTGAACCAATGTCTAATTTTTTATGATGTTTTAGTACATGTTTATCATTTTTAATGATTGATGATTAGAATGATGTGGTTGGTCATTATCATAAATCTTATGTAGTTGATACCGTATTTATTATTATTTTTTGTGACTATAATCACCTATTGTTGACATAAACTAACTATTACCTATTTGCATGAGGTGGATGTAGGTTATCTATTTCACCCTCATAGTTAGAGGAAGAGCATCATCAAGGAGAGGGAGACAAATTGTGATAGTGGAGTAGTTCCATATACCTTTCGAGAGCCCACACACTTGAACGAATTTGTAATTTGATTATATGTTGATGCATTCATATGCATAGGAGGAGTCTTGTTATGAGTGCTTTCATGAGCATTGGGTATGAAGTCATGGTTTCTTTTGAGTGTTTGCATGATATTTGGATATTAAAAGTTCATTGCACTCGATTGTTCGTGTTATTTTTTTATACACTTGTATTGCATGACTTATCGTTTTTGAGTTTTATTTGTTAAGAGAAATAAAAACCATATTTTATAGTTTGACTATATTACTTTGTTGAGCTCTTATGAAAACATATATTTTATTTTAAAAATTATTAGGGTTTTCTTTTGAGAAACCCATGAGAAAATAAGGGATGGGCATTTTGGTTCAACCTTAAGTTTCAGGGATGTTACAACAAGCAAGGATAACCCAAAGGCTAGAATCTTATATTGATTTTTGTCATTTTTATGCTTCTATTCAATAGAAGGGATTTTTTTTTTTTGAAATAATAAAGGATTTGATCAGCCATGGATCCGATCAGAACATAACAACTACTTGGGAAGAAGGGGGTTTATCTTTTTTCTCATTAAAAGGAATAAAGTTTAAGGAAAAGAGGATTTTTTGGCAGGTTGGAGAAAGAAAGAGTAGAGGAATAGAGAGAGGTTGTGGAGTTTGATAAAAAGAACTATTTTTAAGCCACTCTTTTGATGGGTATGTGGTTATATTTTGTTTGCAATGCTATATGATTGAAAATCTTGAGGTTTTGCCAAGCAATGTTAGTCATGATTGGGTTTTTTTCATGTTTAAGATTGTATAATCAACATTTTTATATGAGTAAATATGAATATTATATGCTTGGGAATTTTTAATAGATAGTGGGTCAATTATATATTGATACAAGCTGATTTTATATAGATATATACAAATCCTTTTAGTAGCAAATAGATTTCTTTTTATAAATAAGTTGGAATAGAGGTTGCATGTTGTTATGTTAGAAAATGTCCCCTTGGGGGCTTTTCCCTCTTAAGGTTTAGCTCCCGGGTCCTTAGAATGTATTTAGAACATCTTACATGATAATTGTGAATCTTGATGAGAAAATCCCAAAGTCTTATGGAAAATAGGACCTAGGGGGTGCTATTTTGATTATCCCCGAACAAAAATGGGAGGATGGACTTGGGCACTAGCACCCTAGTCCTGTCCTATTTTGGGTTTTCCCTAAATTTAAATGTCAGTTTTATGACAGTTATTTAGGTCCTATGCTGACATCTCAAGTTTGAATTACAAAATTCTTAGAGGGAATCTTTTTAGTTGCATATATAAACATGTTTAGGTTATCATTTGCAAACTAGATAGACAATGTGAAATTGTGACTTTATGCGAAAGTGATTCAAGGCAATCATTGTGTTGCAAAGCAGTATTTTGTTGTTATTGTGCTTGTTTGTTGCAAATTTGACTCCATCTCCTCATGGCATGAAGAGCATATTCCTTCCATGAGATCTACACTTCAAGATGATATCTACTATGTTTTCAATCATTTATCATTTGGATTTTGCCTCTATCCCGCTAGGATACACAATCTTATTTGACAACGCTGTTCGAAAGACTTGAATGTAGGCAAGCCTCTAAACACCACAACCCCCTACCACACTCCTTTGTGATTGTAGGTTAAAGGTACCAAGTTTCATAGAGTGGAGTTGCAGGAAGGAGGTTATAGACAACAAGGATTCAAGATCTAAAAGAAAGAAGACAGTGTTCAACATTTCGGGACTTAGACGCTAGTGTTATTGTCCTCCACCTTTTCTAGGGTAGAAATGGAAGATACATTGCAAATCAGTGTTGGAAGGAGATTTAGATTTTGTGTAGAAAATAGTGCCTTGGATAGGGGCACTAGTGCTAGTGTCCCTGACTATTCTGCATTCTGAACTTCAAAAAATAGTGAGTTAATAATCTTTTTCCTTCACCTTAGTCTAAAAGGATTTGTCGTAATTCACTAATTTGCTTATTGTTTTGTTTATTTAGGGTTTTAAGAGCATTTGAGCATTAAATTGAGATATTGTTTGATACATCTGAGCTTCCACATCATTACAAGAGGTAGCCCAACCTGATAGGTGAATGCTCTCGCTTAGTGGAGATTCAACTCGGTTGATATGCCCTTGAATGTTTTGTGAGAAGGGAGGATTTGCCTTTAAAACCTAAACTAAACTACATTCAATATTTTCTCCCTTTTTAACCCTAAACACATGCCAAGTATTTGTCAAAATGCCTGAATGGCTTGAGCATAAAATAATGAGGCATATTGATTTATTTTTAAACATATATGTGTGTGTGTGTGTAGAAAACCAAGATCATGGAATAGACTAACAAGCACATGAATTATAATGGAATCAACTCGTTTGTATTAGTCAGTAAGGAAAGTATAAATAGAGTTGTCTTAGGTACCCAAATCTCGATGAAAAGAGCATAGGACTCCTCTACATGGAGTTGAGGTGAGTAACCTCCCAAAAACATAGTGTGACGTGTCGATGCAAGTCGACACCTCTCAAAATAGCTCCAACTACTTTGACAAGTTCAAATAAACATGTGCCAAAATGCCTAAGTAAGCTTAAATATAAATGTGTACGCCTATATGTAAAAGGTATACACTAACACCTCCCCTTAAGCATAGCTTGGGTGAGTATTATGAAAAATGGGTCCCAACTATAAGTCTAGTCAGGTACCCATGTACAATGCAAAATAAAAATGAGTCCTAGCCATGAAGCTTGATAAGGTACTCAAGTACAATGCAAACTCTCAAAACTGGAGTAAGATAGAAAAGCCAGTGGGAAAAAACTATCCTCCAAAAAGAGAGATTATACAGGTGAAGAAGTACTACTTCTTTCACTAAGCACAATATAAGATTCCCCCCATAGGAGAGAAAATGATAGAAGGTCTATGAGACCCCCCCCATAATACATGTCCTACTATAGTGATCCTAAATAGTTGACAAAGGATGCAAATGTAGATCTAAGAATGCAGGACAATGTTCCTTCCCTTGGGAAGAAAAGAAACCACCTAAAGATGCAGGATATCTTCCCATGCGAGAAGATGTATGTATGATCTTGAATCATGCTAAAGCTGATCCAAGAATGATGGTTCTCATGCTAATTCTTTTGAAGAGTGCTCAGGTGTCCCCATGTCGATGCCGAAGGATGCCATAATCAAATCAGGTGCATGTGCAATAGATGAGGATGATGACGATCTAGAACCATGTGTAGGACAATGTAGAGCATGAATATCTAAAGTGGACAATGTTGATGCAGCTTCATTGAAACCATCATCGAAGAGAAGACTGATGTCTTCAATGTGTGCTTCCATGTCAGCAATGTGAAACTCTACAAATAGACAAGTGATGTCTGGTAGAAATCTGTCCCAATCAACAATGCTATGAAGGTTGATATCCTGTTGCAAAGAAGCACTGGAGGCTTTCAAAGAAGCGACTCTAGAATCTAATGAAGAAATAGTAGGAGTGATGAATTATTCTATGTCACTAGAACATTTTGTTTTTGTATCATGATTAGGGATGTGGGTTGTAATCAAAACAAGATCATGTGGGAATGGTCTCCCAAATTTTTATCCATAATGCATGTGGACAGTCAATATCCATGATAGCATACAAAGCGGCATCTGGAATATGTAAACTGATCAATCCAACAATGTGATCATGATGATTAAACCACTTAGCCTTCTAAGATTGTTTACCAAGTTCAAGGACAAGTCCATACAGATAGGGTATGAGATTATGGAACCTGAGGTGTTTCAAGATACCTTCACACCAGGACTTATAGATTCCCTTGTTTAGGTTGATTACAGAAGAGTGAGTTTCATATCCCATGATTAGAACAAGTTAATCCATCTAGACAAAAGAAAGTCAACACATTAGGCAACCCAGATTAGATGACCCCCCAGTTTTGGCACTTTATAAAGGTTCTTAGTGCTTTTTAGACAATTAAAATGTCTAAACTAACACTAACATTTGTGAAAGAACCTCAAATTGAGCTTTATGTAAAGTGGCACTTTATAAGTTGAGTTCATGATTATTCCCCCCTTAAAGTGGCACTTTATAAAGTTAGTGTCGTGTGAAAAGTGAACACACAAGACCCCCCTTAATTATGTGTTTTCCCCCAAAATTTGGCACTTTATAAGAGTGCTTTAGGTCACCCAAAAAAAAACATAAACATTTACTTTATAATTTTAGTGCAATTTTATGCTAGTTGGATCCGTGACGAAAAAACATTCATTTTTGCAAAAAGAAGCACTCGATTCCGAGTTGATTTGCAAAAGTTATTTGAGTTGCAAGATTGTGCAATTACAAAAAAAAACATTCTTGAGCAAAAAAAATTCAGATTTTTAGAAAACAAATTTTGCATGCAAAATTTGTGAGGGAAAGAAAATTTTGGAGGAAATTTAAGCCCCCTGGGCTATGCACAACCAGGGGCTAAAACCCCATGTGACCAGGGGCTACAATTTTCAAATGGTCTCCCCTCCCCTGCTGACATCACCCCCCTATTTTCTTACCTTAGCAAAATTGACATTTTTGTCAAGGAATAGGTCTATAATGCATGTAAATAACTTTGACGGGTGTCATGCCAATCAAAGGGCCTCAAGGCCATGGGAGGAGGCCAACCTGTTGCATTTGAGGGAACTTTGAAGGTTGCATCTGATGGCAATTTGAAGGCACTATTGATAGCTCCACTGAGCATCATTGAGATTCCTCTGTAGTGGCCCGAATATGGGCATTTAGGGGATATTGGGATAGGCCCTTGTGTGTGCATACAATGACTCTGCCCTTCTGTGGGCATTTGAAGATAGCGAAACATTGCCCTGTGTGGGCATTTTGAAGACTTGCCTCCGCAGGCCTTTCTCTGGGTGTCTACTAACTCCCTTTGTAGGCTCTTCAAAGAGGTGTATAACACTTTCACTCACCCTTCACAATGGGTGATTATGCCTATATCCTGTCCTCCCAAATACAAACAAACACAATTAAAAAATAATAATCAAACCAAATAATAAACAATGTCTCACAGTATGAAGCTCGGTGTGAATGGGGGCGAGAAGCACAACAAGCAAATAACGGCTCGAAACTAATCCAAGAAGATCTAATACCATGTAGAAAACCAAGATCATGGAATAGACTAACAAGCACGTGATGTAATACCCCGCCATGCAACCCTAAAGATAAGTTTAACTAAGCAATAAAAAGGGCGAAATATTTTTTTTTAGAAGTGGTAATAACAAAAAATAACATGGTCTAATAGCAACAAGTTAAACTAACATCTCTAGGTATTACATAGTTGCATTATTAAAATATATCAACAACCAACAACATACATAGTTTAATCAAATACACCAACTAGCATCTTTCATTATGACATCCAAATACATCAAGAAGTTTGCATTAAGATTACAAGTACAAAATAGTTTATCTTACAAGAGGAATTACATAGTTTCATTGTCACAAAAGCTCTTTTTCTGAATACATCAAATTACATAATGAATTCCACTTATACATAGATCTAGATGCAATAATTGTCTTCAAAAACAAGTGCAAATTGGAATCTGCTATGAGACATACATCCATGAACCATGGCACTAGAAAAAATGATGGAATAATGCACATCCACCCGACCATGTGGAACCCTGAGGTCCAGCCCCCATGCTAGGAGATAACAATGAGGTCCCACAAAGACAATAGTCAACAAGATAATATGCTAACAGATGCAAGGACTACACATGACTCCAATAGAACACAGATCAATAAGAACTACACAAGTAACTCAAATCAAAACTTACACACTTAATTGAACTTCTAGAGGTACTCACACAACCGAAGGAGGAAATACAACTAGGGAGTACTAGACTGCAATAAGGAGTGTCATCATATAGCTTGTCATGGGTTATCCTGGCAGGTCTTCCTAGGCACCGGCCCCCATCCTGGGTTATCCTGGTAGCCTCTCCCGACCACCGGCCCCCATACAAACTCATGCGGAACCAACATACCTTTCATGAGGGCAAGGTAGTTGATTTGTCATTCCAGGCCTTCTCATCTCATCTCATCTCAAACCTAAATGAGCACTTGAGCCATGAGTGAAGCATATATTATCTTGCTTAATGTGATTAACTACCCAACCCCTTAATTCATTAATTAGGTTATCACTTGATTACCAACTTCCAATGGGTTATCCTAGAAGCCTCTTTGGGCACCGGCCCCACATTGAAAGCCACTCCCCTACCTACATCTAGAAGACCCTATCCATCAAGCAAAACAACTACCATCACAACAACAAGTGCTCAAATACAATGCAAGGCATTTAATTTCTTTCATAGTCAATATAATCACATGTATAGGTACACTGAGCAAGGCATAAACCATCTTGTACCTGAATTATTCCAACATGAATAAGACACCATATTTCAAGAATGCATTCCATTGAACTCACAAGATCCACACATAGCTAACCCCCACACAATCACTCTCTCCTAGGCCTCTGGAAACAACTTTTACAACACTTGACATCATAATGGTCACATACCACATTCACTTTCCAAGGCACATCCTAAACCAAGATCAATAATTCAATAACAAAACCACTAATGTAACATATGATCTGATGCACTAATAAAAGTCTTAAAGAATGTAACATTATTCCAAGCATGATCAATCATCTAACAACATAAGGTAACTCTATCCCAACAATGCATAACACTAATAACTTGAAGGGTTAACAATTATTCTATAACAAAAAATTTAGTCAAACAAGATACTACTAGTTATTAGACTAAACCACTTTCTACACTGATGTGGATCTTATTAAAATTCTATACAACTTTGTGATTTCTATTCAAAATAATTGTATAAGCAAAACATAAAGGATCATAAAGTAGATTAAAACCGATCATCCATTTAAATCTTTAGAAAGTATATGAGGTAAATGCTAAACATTTTATACCATATCAAACCTAACCTCCACTTACTCACCCAATTTCATAACTAAGCACAATCTTTAATTTAAGTCATGAATAAGATTAGACTCCATTATATGACCACAAAATTCCTTAAGGTGAAGAGGAAGCAAGATATACATATATAAACTTGACAAGTCTTACTAATTCTAAACTAAATGTTATCTTCCACCAAATATATCAAAGATAACTAGACATATAACGATCATAAATTAAATTCATAGACTAACTCTATGCACACTACTTAAAATATTCTAATTCATACTAGAATTAAAGACTTAACTTAGAATTAAAGACTTAACTAAGGTCATCATACACACCTTATAACTAGATCTAAAATAACAATTCAACAATTATAATATGATAATTTACATCAATTTGACTAAGACAATATATATTAAGAAGCCTTATTTATTATCCATATCCTACTCTGTTACAATAGATAAACTACTAATATTCTTAAATATATAAGATAAAATAATAAATCAATAAATTATTTTAAATGGATTTGACTTTTTATTTATAAAATAATGCTTAAATATAACATATCTAAATAATAGGGATGAAATAAAATAATACTTAAATATAACACATCCCTAAATAATAGGGATTTGATTTCTCATAAATAAAATAAAATAATACTTAAATATAATACATCTCTCAATAATAGGGATTTGATTTCTCATAAATGAAATAAAATAATACTTAAATATAATACATCTCTCAATAATAGGGATTTGATTTCTCATAAATGAAATAAAATAATATTTAAATACAATACATCCCTAAATGATAGGGATTTGATTTTTCTATATAAATAAGTACTAAAAATAGATAAAACACATCCATAAAACTGTTCTTCCCTATTAAATAGGGAGTTGCCATCACACCTTCAAAATAATAAAACTCAAATTAAAACAATAATTTATTAAAGGACAATTTTAAAGATAGTTAAACTTTATTATGCAATATCAAATACTTAATATTTAGCTAAAAAGGTTTAATTATCTAAATTCTTAAATTAAAATTAAAATAAGTTATTATATGCAAGAATTAATTAAATCAAATTCAAAAGAATAAGATTTTATAGTTTCATAATATATATTTTGATTTTACAAATAAGAATACTTTCTAACTCTAACAAAATTTCTAATTCTAATATGATAATACAAAAGGCAGATTTTTATGTTTACTAAAACTTACCATTCCTATTTCCTATTATTTAAGCACAAAGAGATTTATTTATTCACTTCATTATGAAAGCTATACATTTATTCATATAAAAGTATTCACACAAACTAGAATTAAATTTGATATAATGAAAAGCATTTATGTGAGAGCTTGGCTGAACCAGGCCATAAGGCTGCCATGGACAAGAAGAGGCATTCTGAAGAATTTAATTCAGGTAAAATTTCATTGTTTTACATACTAAAATTCATTGTTTCACTGCATAAACTACAGACCAAACTTCATTTGCAATTTTTTTTTGGTTTTAGGCAACATCAGAGAGTACCCCCAGAAAGTTTCATAAATTTTTAAGTGTAAAAGCTAATAAAATCTAAAATCTCCTATACCTTTGTTCTGAAATAACAATTGGGTTGTAGATATTAAGTTTTAAATGCTATTTCAAGCATGATTCTATGCATATGGAGGTCGTACAATCAGGGAAGATGGAGGAATAGAAAATATGAAAGTTTTGTTAGAATGGAATTTATCTCTATTAGCATTATTACTACAAGTCATCAAATGGTATGAGATTTTAGACAAAAGAAATTTGTTTGATTGATTATACAGATTGATGGCTAGAAAGAAAGAAATAGGTTTGCCTGGTAATAAATTTTGATCTCTACAGGAAAACTACAGAAGTTGAGATTTCTTTTGATAAAAGAAATTGACATAGAAAAAAGAAGAATTTAATTTCTTCCAGTAGCAAAAGATTTCATTTAGCTAAGGTGTCTACTAGTAACATGAAAATATGATGATAGTGTCATAGCAAGATAGGTAGGTGTGAAGAAAGATAAATAGGTGTGAAGATTGGAGGATCAACAATATTTAAAATTGCTACAATTACAAGATATACACGGCTAGATTGTTGAAGAGAACATCCAAGCAAATGCAAATGATAGGATTAAATATAATGGGGTTTATAGAAAAGAATATATACTCATCAAGCATACAGAGAGAATAGGTTGCAGAGTTTGATCAATCATTTCAACTAACGGGAGAAACTTGCATTTGATTGCAGATGGAATTGTCTGGAAAAATTCACAGAGGACCACACTTCAACCAGAATTTGACCAATCATAAAATTGCATAGACTACTCACATACAAGATTTTTCTTCATATACAGACAAGCAGAAGAAATTTTGTTTAATACATACCCAAAAATTCTTCAGATCTCCCTTGCTCCCTTCTCCTCTTCCTCTATCAATTCCTCTTCTTTTCCCCAAATTTTTGTGTATCTTTTCTAAGAACTCTCCTCTCAAATAATCCTCCCAAAACCCAAAATAGACAAAACAATTGATACCCACTACCACCATTCTCTCCATTACAGATATCCACAATCCAAAATTAATTGAATTCATAACACCACTGACAAGAATAATTTTCAAATTTCCCACAACCCAATCCAACAATAAATTAATGGCAAAATAAAATAAAATCTCACATGTCAAATAAAATCAATATTGACAATATTATTATTATTGTTAGCTTTCAAAGCTACTAATTTAAATTATTATAAAAATCAACTAATTAATATTCTCAATTTTCTACATTAATTAAATAATTAATATTGATGTATATATATAAACTTATTATTATTATTACTATAACAATTAATAAATCTCCAACAAATACACATTGACTATATAACCAAAATGATCAAACATCAACACATCTATACACATAAATCACTTATTCTATAAAATAAACCAAATGACTATAATCAACAACTTAATACCTTGGTCACTAAGTTCAATAAAATGAACCTTAAACTACAATAACAACCACATACCAAAGGATGACCAACACCTGAGGACACGTACCAACTAAGTGACAACTACACCCATGACTGGAAATAAATGGATGATGACAAACTGAAGACATTGGCTAATAGAGGGAACCTCATGTTATCTCCCATCCACATTATCCATTGGTGTAAAGGCATGCTTAGACCTACTAATTCAGGTGGAGTCAGTGCCTGGTACCTGCAACCTGCATCAAACCAAGGGGTTGTACACACACACACATATATAAAATCAAACACACTGTGACAAGGAATCGCAGCATAGTAGGGTGCTCATTATGAGTAATACTACACTGTCCCTTCACAAAACACATCACAAATATCCACATTAAACGAGTTTATTAGTAACTAAACAACCAGATAACACATAGTCAGATAGTCACATAATTCACGTAGTAAAACAAATCAACAAAATTAATTAATCCATAACTGATCACAACATAAGCATAATGTACTAATCATAAAGTATCAACAGTGTCATCAAAGTAAACATCAATGAGTGTCATCAACTACATCAAAATGGTAAACCTGCCATCAACATGTCTAACATACCCTAAGTATTCTGAGTATCTTACCTTCATCTTCATGCTCCTTAGCCTGACCACCTTCTCATCCAAGGTGAGAATGGAGGAGCCCTACACATGAATTGCAATGGAATCGACCCGTTTGTATTAGCTAATAAGGCAAGTATAAATAGAGTTGTCTTAGGTACCCAAATCTCCATAAAAAGAGGATAGGACTCCTCTACATGGAGTTGTGGCAAGTAACCTCCCACAAACATAGCGTGAGCTGTCGATACAAGTTGGCACCTCTCAAAATAGCTCCAACTACTTTGACAAGTTCAAATGAACATGTGCCAATACGCCTAAGTAAGCTTAAATACAAATGTGTATGCCTATAGATTAAAGGTATACACTATTGGAAACAAGGTAGATAACTGAGAGGGGGGGTGAATCAGTTATCTTAAATATTCAACTTTCTTTTCTTCTTTAACAATTAGTGTAGCTTCAAAACATATAACCATACATAATCATGAGAGAAGAAAAGTAATCAATACACATAACACAAGGATTTTTACATGGAAAACCTGGTTAAGGGAAAAACCACGGGGTGACTAACCCAAGATTGTATTCTCTGTTAAAAGAATAAGAAGTACAAAATGGCACTTGCCAGTTAGGGCTCACTGCCTGAGCACACTGCTCACAAGAGGCTCACTGCCTACAAGAGACTCACTGTCTACAAGGTATATAGAATGTAACCAGGTGTTTGAACTAATGAGAAGAATCCACATATGCTAAGGTTCAGTTCCGATTAGGCTCAATACACTGATCTACTGCACTTCATTCTTCCTCTTCTTTAGTGTTGTTGTCTTGTCACATACCGGACCTGTATTGCTGCTTCCACACTGCTCTCTACTTTTCTTCACACTTCACAACACACCACACACTCCTTCACATCGAAATCCATCTGGTATATATATCCGCACAAAGGAATTCAACATCTTTCTACTCGACATCCAGAATACTCAAAATTTTCCCAAACTCTGGTCTATCGGCTAAATCCTTGCTTACTAAGTGATGCATATCAAAGAGATAATCATAGAAGTCATCAATCATGTCGGCCAACATGAATGATCCCTCAAGAAGCTTGATCACCATCAATTTCTCATCTGGATTAAGGTTTGATGCTCTGTCGGTCAGTTCTTCCTCAGTCTACTCTGCCAAATAGGAACCCAACACTTAGGTGCTCATATCTTTTCACTCTTTCATCACTGGAGGCTCAATCTCTGGAATGTATTAGTCATCATACTCCTCTTGACTTCCCCAAGTCTACACTTAGCTGAGATACTTCCTTTGAGAGATCTGGACCTGATTGTTGGACCTTGTTGCATGCTCTATTCTTGCTCAATGAACCAAAATACTCTTCAATCTAACTTCTGGTATAGACATACCATGTCCTGTGGATGTGTGGGATGGACTTTGTTGCCATCAATGACAACACTCATGAAGCCACACAGTGTCTCTTGCCAACAATCTCCCCCTTTGGCATTGATGGCAACACTTAGTGAAAAATGACCAAGTGTCACACTATACTCCCCCTTGGCTGATGCTTTGTTCTAATGTACACTTTTTCGAAGCTCCCCCTTAGTTAGATTCCACATTTTTCACTACTCCTCACTCCCCCTTTGACATCAATGGCAAAGGGTAGAATCCACACACCAAAATTTCTAAAAATTAATCTATACTTGGCCGCAAAAGTATATATACATGTTATACTTACATATATTGAAGTATATCTGCAAAGGTGGTCTTCAACTGTACCACTTATATTGCCCAACTCTTCTTCATCCTGTCTAAAATTGAAATGTGACCACTTAGCAAAAATGCAAAAGGTTCTGCCCTCTTTAGGTCAACTGAATCACTGGTCCAGGCTGTGGTCTGGGCATCAGTTAGGGCCTCATGCATCACCTCTAACTTAGGAATAATTATTCCTCTTAGTTCACTTAGCCTGCTTATTCTATTTTTCTTCTCCTTCTCAAGCTTCTTTATTTCATTTATAGTTGCAATAGTCTAACATTCTTGATTCATTATGGAAGAAGTGAGAGGATCAAAATTTTGAGATAAACTTGATAGTTTGCTCTCTTGTTCTTCCACCTTCTTGGTGATATCTGCTATCACGGTGGACCAAGATAGACAAAATTTGTATAGATCTTCACCATCTTTAAGAGCATTTTCTAAGCTCTTTATCCCAATATCCAAATGTCTCCTATCATTTGTTATAAGTCCTTGTATATCAAAGAATCACTTACCCAAAAACTCTTTCTAGACTTTCTCTTCTGCTACTTTCTCCAAAGAATCAAAATGTGTGTTAACAGAATTAACAAGAGATTTCAAATTACCGGATGAGGAGGCCGAAAGATCCTTCAAGAAGGATAGCATGATCTTCTCCAACACACTAGATGCAATCTCTATCAGCTCACAGTCTTCCATGTGTGACTTTAGAAGCTTTTATTTTGCTTTGGCTTGAGCAAAAGATGCTACCTTCATTGTCTGGACCGGAGAGAGGGAGTCAAAATTGAGTGGTCCTTGGAATAGCTCCAGTTCATCTAATTCCATCATTTCTTTTGTCAGGAAGTCTTTAACTACTTCTGCAATGTCTCTTACCAGAGACAAAGTTTTCTTTCCTTCTGTGGCCTCATAACTGTTATCTGGGGTTTTCTCTATTTGATCTTTTTCTATTCTCTTGACCTCTTCTTCTTGACTAATTTTCTCATCTTTACTTTCTTTTCCTTCAGTTTCGGAGTCAGCAGGGGGATTCGGAAGAGAGATGTTTACTTCTTCAGGGACTTCCTCTTCCGGAGCAGAGGAATCCAAGTTCTTAGTCTTTTCTTCACCTATCTCCTTTGATTCTTCTACAGTTTTCTCAGTAGAATCTTCCTTTGAGACACTTAATCCTTTGACATCTATGTCAGAAGGTTCATCACCTAAGTCCTCTATAACAAGAAGATTGAATCTTTTAAATGCATTCCAGAGGATATCTTCTATTTGTTTTGCCACTTGGTCAGTCTCTCCGAGCATAAGCTGGTTCATTCTTGCTTTGCTCTGGAACTCATCCTTGCAGTCCTTGAAGATCATGTTCATTTGTTGAGGGGTAATGGAAGGATAGAGTTGGATAGCAATCTGCTCCTAGATCTCCAAATCCTTTTCTCTGGCATTGTCTTTTCTGAGTTCAAGTACTTTCTCTAAACTCTTGGGGATTAGAGAGATGATTTCAATGAATGCTTTATTGTATAAGTTTAAGTACTTAACTATAGCTTCTTCCAAGATCCTTTTGTCTGTGTCACTATACTCATCATAGAAATCTGTCAATGGTTGCAGATTTCCATCCACTATGACTGCCTTGACAACATTATCAACAAAAGGAGTGGACCTTTCAACAAATTCTTCTTCTTCTTCTTCCTTGTTTTCACCAGCAGAGATTCCATAGAAGTTTTCATTTTCTTCTTCATTTTCTTAACCTCCTCATCTGTTTCTGTCTCTTCATCATCTTTTTGACTTGTATATGACCTTGTGGCCTTTTTCTTTGTTCTCTTCTCACCCTTTCCGGATGTCTTAGCTTCCAGTTTAGAGGCTTTTTGGCTCTCAGAGGTGGCAGGTGCAGAGTTCTTGGAGGATCTAGTTTGAGAGGGGGCTTGCACTGGAGCACTTTCTTTTTTTGTTTCTTGCCTTTCTTTCTCTACCCTTTCCACCTTCTCTCTGTTGGCATCAACTGCCTCCTTTGATATTCTATATCTCTTGGTGAATTCTTCTACTTCCCTTCTCACTTTTCTCTTGATTGCAGGTTGTCTTAGTTTAACATGAACTTTTACACTCAACTCTTGGAAGGTTCCAAACCTTTCTGCCTTAGGGTCCTTAGGCTGACTTAGTAGGTGTTGGACATGCAGTTCTAGAATTTTCTCATCCACCTCATACCCCATTGTCATAATCTGGACTATCGTTGGCTCCAGTACCTCCATTAGGCATCGATCCGTGTCTACCATAAAGCACACTGTATCCTTGTATTTCTCAACCAATGATTGGGGGATTCTTTCTCTGGCCTGCATCATGCTTTGAAAGTTCTTGAAGTATCCCCAGAGAGCTATATTTTGAGCCTTGGCATCACCAAGCCCATGCATGTAATATCTAATTTGTATGACAACCGGTCTATCATTTTGCCATACCCAACCACTGGATCCGGGTAGCTCATTCATAAAGTAAAAGAATAAACACAGTATTAGCCCACCATACTTGAATGAGTTCTTCTTGTCCTTCTTGATCTTTTGTAGGTTTTCCAACAGTTATCTCAGAAGAAGCTCACAAAGATCATAATTTGTATTCTCCCTTAGCATCTAATAAGCAGTATATATTACAGTTCCGGATACAGAATTCTCCCTGTTGGAGTGATATATCTTATAGCCAATTATCATAGAGGCAAACTTGATATCCAGATCAGTGATATCTTCTATAGTCATTTCTCTCTTGTAAAATTTTGATCTGGTAGCCTCACTTACACTTTGGTTTTTGACCGATTTTAGAGTAGGCAACCCACCAGATGAGTGCAATCCGTTACCACCCTAATGGCATCTTTTGTGATCTTAAATGGCCTCATCAACCACATGAAGTTGTCATGCACTCCGCTCAGAACATACCGGACCCATTCATCTTCTGTAAAATAGGGGAAATGGATGCAATGTCCAAAATACTTATCTCGGATGGCCTTGTACTGAGGTTTGAGTTCAAATGATTCATCTATTAACTGCTTGTGATAGATATCCATCAACTTGGATTCCCCAAATTCCTCAATATTTGCATGAATGTATGCCCTAACATCTTCTACATGTAGAACCCCATGCGGAATGCTAGAGAAGGCACCTAAAGGATCAACTTCTAGAGATTTGTAAGGGTGTTTCTTGAACTTAGGGTGCGGTCTATCAGTAATTTTGACAACATTCAGAGTAGCCATATTTCAAAAGATTCAGAGAGAGATATTCAAGAGCAAAAATACCTTTTTACGCCTCTAGGGTTCACAATATGAGCTGGATAAGATTGCTAGATGAATTAACTTCTGCGGTTGATCTTTGAGAGGTTTGAGGCAATTTGTTGCAGAGCTCCTTCTTTCTTCTTCTCGAATGCAAATGTGCAAATGATGAACAAGAGAACCCTTATATTTCTGTGCAAACCCTAATTCCACATTGCAATAAATGTACAACTTAAGTCATTCTAGTTGCCTTGTTCTCCTTGTTCTGAGAAAGATCTTTTCGGATCATCGAGATACACTTAGAATAGTTCTTGGTGATAAATGACAATCTATCTCCATTTTTCAATCATTCTATTTATCTGCAGATCAAGATATTTGAATTTTAAATCATACCAAATCTAACTGTGTGAAACCTGCTTTTACCAGATGATTGTCAAGCCGGATCAATCTTGGATGCTTAACCTCTTCAAAACTTCTTGTGGATCTTCCATATCTTTACCGAGGCTTATTTAGTTATTTCTCTTAGAACCCTTTAATCTGCAACTTTCCATGTGCCAATTTCAGGCACCAATTGATTGGCTGGGGGAATTTGTTTTCCTTTTTGACTCCCCCTGAGCCATAGTTCATCTATTTAGTTTCTAGAAGGAATATCAGCACCAGATTCTGGTGCGAATCCATCCCCAACATTTTCTATACTTCTCTTCACCCAAATCTTGTTCATTTCATTTTGAATTTCATCTGCATTCACTTTTCCTTTTCCTTTGTCTTGATTTTGGTTATGATGCACTGGACCCTTTTTGTTCTAATTCTTACTTCTACAGAATTTGGCAATATGACCGGATCTATTGCAATTGTAGCAAACAACATTTCTTTGCATATTTGGCTGCTATCATCTTGATCTACATTGATTAGCCATATGTCCCATTCTATTGCATGCAAAGCATCTACCATTGAATGATTTGTTTATTTGCATATTTCTACATTCATGAGATTTGTGACCATACCTTTTGCAGTTGAAACATTTTCTGGAGAAGGATGAATTAGTCTAATTCATTCATCTTCTGCATTGGTTTGCTTTATGCCTAAAGTTATTGCAATTGTAGCAGTATCCATTGAAGGATGGATATCTTTGAGCATTTGGTTGTCTTACCGAAGGTCTTCTAGGTCTGTTCCTTGGATTTCCTGATCCAAAGTTTCTCTGACCGGATCCGGAGCTTTCACCTTTCTCATACCCCAAGCCATGCTTGTCATCTACCCTCTTTTGACTTTCAAGAAGGACTTCAAGTTGAGCAGAGCTTATCTTGAATTTTTCTTTGTATTCATTTTCTGTTTGAAGATCCCTTTTAAGAGAGTCTATCTGATTTTCAAGTTGTTCTTCATTATCTCTAGCTTCTTCAAGATCAGATTCCATATGCTTGATTATTCTATCTATTTTGTGGCAGTCTTCTAACTTCTCCTTGAGAGATTGCTTTAGATTATCTTCAATTTTCTTTGTCTCCTCAATTTCTTGGGTGAATTTCATAACCCTTAATTCCATTTCATGTCTCACCATAATGACCTCTTTTGAAAGCTTCTCACATAACTTGTTTTTCTCATTTAGATCTTCATTAGTATCATTGGCTTCACTTTGACTTGCTAATTGTTGAAGAAGTTCCTTTCTCTTTTTCATAGAGATACTCAGTTTTTCTTTTAGTCCATTTATGAAGTCGTCAGCTTGTTGGAGTCTTTCCCTCAGATTATTGACTTCAGAGTGAGATTGCTCAAGATCATCTAGGGCAGACTGAAGTTGTTCCCTCATACCATACATATCCATTGAGATTCCCAGATCTTCCTCAAGTTGTTAGGCTCTATTTGGAGGAACTTAGCTCTAATACCAATTGTTGGAAACAAGGCAGATAACTGAGAGGGGGGGTGAATCACTTATCTTAAATATTCAACTTTCTTTTCTTCTTTAACAATTAGTGTAGCTTCAAAACATATAACCATACATAATCATGAGAGTAGAAAAGAAATCAATACAAATAACACAAGGATTTTTATGTGGAAAACCTGGTTAAAGGAAAAACCACAGGGTGAATAACCCAAGATTGTATTCTCTGTTAAAAGAATAAGAAGTACAAAATGGCACTTGCCAATTAGGGCTCACTGCCCAAGCAAACTGCTCACAAGAGGCTCACTGCCTACAAGAGACTCACTGTCTACAAGGTATATAGAATGTAACCAGGCGTTTGAACTGATGAGAAGCATCTACATATGTTGAGGTTCAGTTCCGGTTAGGCTCAATACACTGATCTACTACACTTCATTCTTCCTCTTCTTTAGTGTTGTCTTGTCACATACCTGACCTGTATTGCTACTTCCACACTGCTCTCTGCTTTTCTTCACACTTCACAACACATCACACACCCCTTCACATTGAAATCCATCTAGTATATATATCCACACAAAGGAATTCAACATCTTTCCAATCGGCATCCGGAATACTCAAGATTTTCCCAAACTTTGGTCTGTCGGCTGAATCCTTGCTTACTAAGTGATGTGTATCAAAGAGATAATCATAGAAGTCATCAATCATGTCGACCAACCATGAATGATCCCTCAAGAAGCTTGATCACCATCAATTTCTCATCTGGATTAAGGTCTGATGCTTTGTCAGTCAGTTCTTCCTCAGTCTACTCTGCCAAACAGGAACCCAACACTTAGGTGTTCATATCTTTTCACTCTTTCATCACCGAAGGCTCAATCTCTAGAATGTATCAGTCATGGTACTCCTCTTGACTTCCCCAAGTCTGCACTTAGCTGAGATACTTCCTCTGAGAGATCCAAACCTGATTGTCAAACCTTGCTGCATACTCTGTTCTTGCTCACCGGACCAAAATACTCTTCAATCTGACTTCTGATATAGACATACCATGTCCTGCGAATGTGTGGGATGGACTTTGTTGCCATCAATGACAACACTCATGAAGCCACATAGTGTCTCTTGCCAACATACACTAACAATATATATATATATATATATAGAGAGAGAGAGAGAGAGGAACTTCCAAAGGTCGTAACTTTTGACTCATAGGTCCATTGGAGCTGAAATTTGGTTGACACTTTTTTGGGACCTTATCCAATTAGCTAGAGCCTCAAAATGATGTTTTAATGTTTATTTCAAGATTTTCCATGTTGTTTTTTCTAATTATTTTTTGAAATTTACTTGCAATTAGATTAGAAAGTTGGCGATTAGTCATCTTTTAGTAAGTTTCAAATAATTGGAAACTTTCATGGTCATATGGATAAGGATGTGAAGTTACCAAAAATGACAATTTTAGAAAGTTGCTAAAATCTACCAAAATGGTAATTTTTATTTTTGTATAAATTTGGTATTTATTTTCATTTGTAGTAGGATGGAATGGAATGAGAAGGAATTTGAAAGTAGTTCTGAGTTTTTTGGATATTCTGTTGCAATAATAATAGTGTGAATTTTACGTTGTGAAGTTTGGTTACATCAGAGAGAAAGAGAGAATTATATATGTGTGTATGTTCCATTTTCATCTAATTTTAATATGGTTATGCATAGAGATTGTTGAATCTATTATAGCCAATTTTATATGGCTATACATAGATGTTTTTATATCTATTTTAGTCAATTTTAATTCAGTTATGTATAGATATTTTTATAATCATTTTAGCCAAATTTATATGGTTGTGCTTAGAGATTTTTACATCCATTTTAGTTTAGTGTAGTATGGTTGAGTATAGAGGTTTAAATTCATTTAAACCAATTGTATATGGTTGTGCATAGACATTTATATGCATTTAAACTCACTATATGTTGTCAATTGTGCATAGAAATCTAAATCTATTTAACCCAATAGTATAAGGTAAAATATGTGAAAGTTTAATTGATTGTATACTTAGTAATACATATAAAACTATGTATAAAGAACATTACACTTGATTATATACTTATTATATTTAGAGAATTAGTTATGAAAAATAGTATATTTGACTATATATTTGGTACATTCAAAAAACTATGTATGACCAACATTATATGTGGCTATTGCACATTGTCTAACTCGGAAAACTTTATAGAAATAACGTTGTATATGAATTTTGTACTTTATATGTCTTATATAAGCCTTATATGAGACTATCCATACATTAGGTGTATGGAATCCTTTGTGGTAGCCTTATATAAGACTACAAACATTTATTTTGATGAAATATATATACATGTATTTGTGAAACGACAAGTAAACAATTTTTAAACAATGTATTATTATTCTCACTCAAAAGCAAGATATGATAGAAGTATGAGAATTGCTTATAGTATTCTAGAGTCTCATATTCTCAATTGTACCTTGTGTTTTATATTTAATTTATGATTATTTAATTATTCAAGCAAGAGATAATAGTGTTGTGAACATATGACTCATATTTTTGCATATTCATAATGTACGATTATAAATAAATATTTTAGCCATAGTGATATTATAGTTATATGCATTGTCAGTTCACTGTACTTTTAGGGTTGCATGGTAGTCGGAAGTCATAAGTAGCTAGTATGTAGGTTGACCACATGTAATAATGATTATACTTATTATACACTTGGTTCTTGGATTGGTTATGGTATTTTTGCAGATGTCACTATCTGCCACCCTCTTTCAAGGGTCGGGCCACTCCCAAAAGAAAGATGAGTGGCAGATTGCCTAGTCTGTGGTTGAATGTAAAGCATTTGGATGATACTCTTCCTCCTTAGTGCTGATACAGAGACCGTATGCATGTAGTGAGGATCATGGTTAAGATCGTTGGTCTTACGACATTGTATAATTTTTGAATTAATCTGATGCAGAGGCATCCACACTATATCATTCGCATATAGCATGAATGTCTGCAGACCAACCTCATCATCATCATCTTCGCCATCATCATCATATTTCCTAAAGCCACCAACATCATCATATTTCGGCATCCACACTATATCATTCGCATATAGCATGAATGTCTGCAGACCAACCTCATCATCATCATCTTCGCCATCATCATCATATTTCCTAAAGCCACCAACATCATCATATTTCGGCTTTACTCTGTCAGCATCATGTTTCCGAAAACCAACAGCATCATCATATTGTACCTGCCGACCGATATCCTCCTGCAGACAAGCCTTCGCACTTTCGCCTGTCAACAGCATCACCTTACTCGATTATCGGCAGCATCATCATGTTCGACCAGCGCGAACATCCTCCTGACGTCCACTGTTCACCTCACCGACAATTTCCGTCTTCACTACCTTCAACATCATCATGATGTTCAACAGGCGCAAACATCCTCCGATTGCACTGTTCATCGGGCACCAAGCACTAGCGGCCTCATCATGATATTTAACATCACCTTCGTCAGCAGGATATTCAACATCCGGTTGCTCCAAATATCCTGATGACGACCTTCAACACCTTCCCTTCGATGCTCCGATAGCCGACGACACAAGCTTCAGCATCATGATATTCAACAGGATAACGAACATCCGGTTCTCCCCATTTATCCTGATGATGACAAACCTTAACTCCTCGCACCGTTCACTCGATGCTGACGTCACCCGATATCCTGATGACGTAGATCCTGATGACGATGACGTCACCCGCAGTTTCACAATATCCTGTTGCTCCGAAATGTCCTGATGACGTATATCATGATGATGATGACGTCATATCCTGCTGTTTGCCAAACTTAGTTTTTCTTCGGCCCGCGATCAACCCGATCTTCAGCCTGATGCCGATGCGCTCCTCCTCGGCCCTCCTGATGATGATCCTGATGCCGATACACTCCTCGGCTCCTCCTGTTGATGATCACCCCAACGAACTCACTCTTCATGAAATCGACATCATCATGCTGACCTCCTCCACTTATCCGGATGATGATGTCCGAACTGTCTGCAGGATATTTGCAGAAATATCCTGATGATGCTGTTTCGGCGAACTTCTTCGCTTAGCGAAATCTCTCTTCGCCGGTCCACCAGGGATGACCCGATCCAACTCAGGGGGATCTTCCAACACAATTAGCTCGACCTAGCACATGAGGATGCTAGGCTTCTCAACATCTGTCTACCGCGATCCTGCGCACCTGCATGCAAACAGAAAACAACCTAACATCTAACCTACTGTACATTGCCATTCCACCGATCAGGTGAGTCAACCGGTGGAATGGATCAGGAAATCCATGAAAAACTCTCAAACCCGCGATCGATTACAGGAAGGAGATCAAACAGAAAACAAAACAGGATCTTTATTGATTCACAGATGTAATACAATATGATGTTCCTCACACAGAACACTCAACCTACTCTGCGCAACACTACACTGCCGATCGATGATCTATAATCAACCGATCCCATGCTTATAAAGATTTCAATATGAGTACTACTGACCCAACTCCAAGCGGCTGGGAACTCTCCAAGCGGCTGGGAGATCCCACCGAACATACATCATGACAGCTGTTATAACTAACTAGCTAAAAATAGCAAAAGCCTGGTCAGCATGATCTTATCCTGATCAGCATGACCTTATTACATGCATCTGGTCTTAACAGACCTTCTTGGAAACATAAACAAGACCTAAACTACTAACTGCCTTATCATGACCAGCTGTCAGGTAGGTGCTCCTGCACCATAATCTACAATGTGAATATCTCTTCTATGCACCATGAGTGGACAATAGTCTCATTGCAAAATTGTATTATAACTCTCCTCTTCTTGATGATAGATTACTAAGTGTGATCAGAAAGATCAATGCAAAAATACACACAGTTGAATCTAGAAGCACTCTTAAATCTAATATCATGGATTGCGGAAAACTCATTCCCTCTATGAATTATGTTGTTCAATGGAAATTATTAAATGTGAAACATATTTATAATTAGCTTGTGAATCTTAATGGTTTAGCTATTGTATTAAAAAAATATGTCAAGAAAAAGAGAAATTCAAATTTTATTAAATTATTTCTTTTATTTGCTTATTTCAATAAATGTGTTTTTTAGTCTTAACAAGGGGGCTCAGTACACTTTGTTTTAGATATTCTAACACTAACAAGCTTGCAACATTTTATAAAAAAACCAACAATGAAATAGAATGGGGAACCCTTGTAATAGGTATTCAAGCAATGTAGGTAGGCTTTAGAAGCATGGATATGGAAGGTGATTCACTAATAGTGGCGCAAGTGTTGAAGAAGATTGTCTTAATGGAAAACTAAGGGCTACCTTACAAGAAATCTTGAAATGTATAAAAAAGTTTGATAGAATATTAATGATGCATTACTTTCATGAACAAAATGTTTTAACAGTTTGTTTTTAGTGAATCAAAGTATTCAACAATCTAAATGAATCTATACAAATAAAGGATGCAAAGGATTGGAAATAAATGGATAATGTCCTACCTCGTGATTGCCCTTCCTAATTACAAGGTTGGAATCTATACCTTGATAATCATAATGACTACAAAGGGAGTAAATATCAATTGATTAGGGAATGAGTAGAAGGGACTTACACTTATGAGGGTTATTTTTATTAATTACCTTCATCAGTATATGTGTAGTGCTCCTCACCTTATCGTCTGTCTGATTGATAGTTGCTTATTAGGATTTGACATTTTGATAGTATCTTAGATATGTTAACATTACTTGTTATCTTAGTCACTTTAAAAAAGAAAAAATTGTTTCATATAGTGTAAATGTAAATTTCTCTAAGGTGTTCAGGGCGGGGCGTTACAATATGGCAGGTGGTAGTGTATTTTTTATGGGTGCAGTAATTCATTTTGGTATAGTGCTAGCATTTAGTTGTAGTGTTGTCTACTTGATAACATTTGCTTCTAGTGCTATAGGTGTGACTCTAGCTACTTTTGATATTTTTTGAATGATAGTTGATGGTAGTATATCTAGAGATCCTCTCCACCATTGAAGGATTTTCTGATCACCTAAGAAAAATATTTAACTATTCATATCTTGGAAATCTTAGGGAGATAGAAGTCATTTCAAGGCCTAATGGCCTGCACAATAATGGTTCAATAAGTTCAAGAGGTTTGATCTTGGAATAATTTAAGAGAAAGCTTAAGTTGGCAATGTAGAATTTAGAGCTATAGAAGTGCCTCAAAGATATTCTAGTTTGCTTGGTGATGGAGGAAGTTGAGGATTTCAAGGAATCATTATTGCCCACCTAGGATGCTCTATTATGGAAGGATAAAGGTAAGTCTGTTAAAGAGGAGATTGACATTAGGGATTTGAATGAGGAAGTTAAAAGCATCAATGGGTGTTGTTCATGCATTGGAGGAATATTGTTTAGATGTCAACTACGTAATGAAGCATATGGTTGTTTGATGCAGAGGCACCCACACTATAACCTTACAATACAGCATGGATGTCTGCAGCCCATCATCATCATCATCATCATCATCATATTTGACTTAACACTGTCAGCATCATCATATTTCCTGTGCCGACCGATATCCTCCTGATGACAAGCCCTCGCCCTTTCGCATGTCAACAGCATCACCTTACTCGATTATCGACAGCATCATCATGTTCGGCCAGCGCGAACATCCTCCTGACGTCCACTGTTCATCTCACCGACAACTTCCGTCTTCGCTATCTTCAGCATCATGATATTCAACATCATGATAATCAACAGGATAAAGAACATCCGGTTCCTTCCATTTATCCTGATGATGACCAACCTTCACTTCTCGCACCGTCCCTCGATGCTTACGTCACCTGATATCCTGATGACGTATATCCTGATGACGATGACATCACCCGCAGATCCTCAATATCCTGCTGCTCCGAAATATCCTGATGACGTATATCCTGATGATGATGACGTCATATCCTGCTGTTGGCCAAACTTAGCTTTTTCGGCCCGCGATCAACCCAATCTTCTTCCTTATGCCGATACGCTCCTCCTCGGCACCTCCTGATGATGATCACCCCGACGCACTTGCACTTCATGCAATCGAAAGCATCATGCTTATCTCCACTTATCCGGATGACGATGTCCAAAGCGACTGCAGGATATTTGCAGAAATATCCTGATGATGCCGTTTTAACAAACTTTCAGCCTTAGTGAAATTTCACTTCGCCGATCCTCCAGGGACGACCCGATCCACTCTCAGGGTGATCTTCCAACTCAAACTTATCAGCTCGACCTAGCACATGCCCATGCTAGGGTCTTCAACACCTTTCAACCGCGATCCTGCACACCTGCATGCGAACAAACAAACTAACACCTACCCTACTATACATAACCATTCCACCGATCAGATGAATCAACCAGTGGAATGGATCAGCGAATCCATGAAAAACCACCCAAACCAGCAAATCGATCAAATAATGGAATTCAACAGAGGATGAACACAAACAGGATCACTTTATTTGATTTCAAAAGATGCAAATACAATGATCAGTCTCTCTCTGCCTCACTCTCTGCAACCTAGCTCGATCGATGACATGTACAATATCAACTGATCCTCATACTTAAATAGATTTTCCTTCGAGTACTACTGACCCGACTCCGAGCGGCTGGGAACTCTCCAGGCGGCTAGGAGATCCAACCGGTCCTACAGCACGACAGCTGTTTCTAACAAACTACCTAAAAATAGTAAAAGCATGGTTAGCATGATCTTATCATGATCAGCATGACCTTATTACATGCATTTGGTCTTATCAGACCTTCTTGGAAACATAAACAAGACTCAAACTAACTAACTACCTCATGAAGGCCAGCTGTCAGGTAGGTGCTCCTGCACCATACTCCCCAATAGAAAAGAACTCATGTCCCATGAGTTTGGTATGTGGAAGTCCTCCACCTTTACACTTTGCCTTTGCAATATGCTGAACTGTTCCAGCTTTGTCCTCTGCTGTCTCTTGGCTGCTCCAAGTCTTCTGAACTGTAACTTGCTTTCTGGCAAGTAAATCCTAATGCCTGTCAATGTAGGCCTTTCTCTCACATACCCTGTATTTGTCAGGTTGTCTAACCAGAACCTTTGTCTGAACTGCCTCTTGAACTTCTGAAATGTTCAATCCTATCTTCCTATCAACCTTTATAGGACAAGCAATAGTCCCAACTATGACAACATCCTTGTCATTCCTCTCAACTGATTGCTGTGTGCAAACCTGTTTCTGCACCTGCTGCTGACCTCTGTCAGTCACAACTAAAACTTTCTTCAACCTGTTGTCCTGAACAACTCCTTTTCCTGCCGTATCCTCAACTGCCTTTATGCCTGCTCCTCTAGGCATCTGCACAAACTCCTTCCTTCCCATTAAAATGATTTTGGCTGCCCCCTGTGCTGCAGCATCTGCCTACAATGGCATTAACTTAATAGTCTTCCCATCTTTCTTGATGGTATAGGTATTAGCATAACCATCATACAGTACCCTTCTGTCAAATTGCCATGGTCTACCCAACAGTAGGTGACAACATTCCATGGGCAAAATATCACACAAAATTCTATCCTGATATGCTCCAATCTGAAAATCCACATATGCCTGTTCAGAGACAAAAAGTGATTGACTATCACTCACCCAAGATGCCTTGTAAGGGTGCTGATGTGGAATCCTTTCCAAATTCAGTTTATCCACCATTTCCTGAGATACCATGTTGTCTGTTGAACCAGTATCAATGACAACCTTACATACTTTACCTTTGCTCTTGCAGATGGTCTTGAAAAGAGCTCTTCTTTGTGGGGATTCTTTGTCAGGTACCTTCATGGTAGTCACTGTTCTTCTCATCATCAGAGACTCTCCACTCTCTGGGTATGCATAATTATCAGGCTCCTTATCCTTTTGATAAGTGTTTGAACTCTGCACACTTTGCTCTACTGTCTCTTCTTGCACAAGTTGTACTCTCTTGTCACTAGTTCTATCATTTCTAGATGATGACCCTTTGTTTTCTGGACATTTAAAGGATGGATGACCAAACTCACCACAGGTGTAACATTTTCCTGAAAATGTAGTAGAACCTCTACCACCTCCAAATCTTCCTCTATTACCTTTCCATCCACCTCTGAAATCAGACTGTCCCTATCCTTTACCAGTGTCTTCCTGACCCTCATTGGTTTGCTTTTGTGTAGGGGCTGCTCCTCTTCCCCTCATATTGTTTCCTCTTCCTCTCATGGACTTATCATGTCCTCTATTCATCTTTTCTTCAATCCTGATTGCCATTTGATAACAATCCTCCACATTCTTAGGGTTAGCTAAAACTAACTCATCCTGTATGTTAAATCTCAAACCAACCAAGTACCTAGCCACCTTTTCTACCTCATTCTCATGATGACCAGATCTCATACTCAACTTATAAAACTCCTCAGTATATGCCTTCACATCCCTTTCCTTCTGCTTTAAAAATTGCAGCTTCTTAAACATCTGGATTTCATAATCCCTTGGCAAGAATTTACCCTTGATCCTTGCTACCATCTTATCCCATGAAGTGATCTTTGACTTCCCTTGTTTCCTTCTCTCAGATTGTACATAATCCCACCATACCAAAGCATGACCTCCTAACTTGGTCTTTGCAATCTTTACCTTCTGATCCTCAGCAACATCTTCACATTCAAAGTGATTATCAAGTGCAGCAATCCAATCCAGCAACTCATCCTCATTCAAACTTCCAGTATACTTGGAAACATCAACCTTTACCTTAGGTTTATCACTCTGCACTGCCTTTAACAGTTTTACAAATTTCTGGTCTTCAGCATCCAGATCTTCAGCTACCTCTTCATACTCTTCAACAGTATCTTCATCGTCTTCAGACTCACTGTCTGCCACTTCCCTCTTTTTGTTCTTTTCCAGGGCTACAAGCCTGGCTTGAAGTGCTTCAGCAAGCTCCTTCATCTTCCTCATCTCTCTAGCATGTTTTTCCTTCATCTCCTACAATTCCCTTGCAGTACCACTACCTTTAGGAGGCATTTTGTCAACCTCTCACTCAACACACAACACACAAGTCAACTCTACCTCTGCCCTTTCAGTGACAGAATCAACACACAACAGCGCAGACCTTTTGCTGAGCTCTGATACCACTATGATGCAGAGGCACCCACACTATAACCTTACAATACAGCATGGATGTCTGCAGCCCATCATCATCATCATCATCATCATCATATTTGACTTAACACTGTCAGCATCATCATATTTCCTGTGCCGACCGATATCCTCCTGATGACAAGCCCTCACCCTTTCGCATGTCAACAGCATCACCTTACTCGATTATCGACAGCATCATCATGTTCGGCCAGCGCGAACATCCTCCTGACGTCCACTGTTCATCTCACCGACAACTTCCGTCTTCGCTATCTTTAGCATCATGATATTCAACATCATGATAATCAACAGGATAAAGAACATCCAGTTCCTTCCATTTATCCTGATGATGACCAACCTTCACTTCTCGCACCGTCCCTCGATGCTTACGTCACCCGATATCCTGATGACGTATATCCTGATGACGATGACGTCACCCGTAGATCCTCAATATCCTGCTGCTCCGAAATATCCTGATGACATATATCCTGATGATGATGACATCATATCCTGCTGTTGGCCAAACTTAGCTTTTTCGGCCCGCGATCAACCCGATCTTCTTCCTTATGCCGATACGCTCCTCCTCGGCACCTCCTAATGATGATCACCCTGACGCACTTGCACTTCATGCAATCGAAAGCATCATGCTTATCTCCACTTATCCGGATGACGATGTCCAAAGCGACTGCAGGATATTTGCAGAAATATCCTGATGATGCCGTTTTAACGAACTTTCAGCCTTAGCGAAATTTCACTTCACCGATCCTCCAGGGACGACCCGATCCACTCTCAGGGTGATCTTCCAACTCAAACTTATCAGCTCGACCTAGCACATGCCCATGCTAGGGTCTTCAACACCTTTCAACCGCGATCCTGCACACCTGCATGCGAACAAACAAACTAACACCTACCCTACTGTACATAACCATTCCACCGATCAGACGAATCAACCGATGGAATGGATCAGCGAATCCATGAAAAACCACCCAAACCAGCAAATCGATCAAATAATGGAATTCAACAGAGGATGAACACAAACAGGATCACTTTATTTGATTTCAAAAGATGCAAATACAATGATCAGTCTCTCTCTGCCTCACTCTCTGCAACCTAGCTCGATCGATGACATGTACAATATCAACCGATCCTCATGCTTAAATAGATTTTCCTTCGAGTACTACTGACCCGACTCCGAGCGGTTGGGAACTCTCCAGGCGGCTGGGAGATCCAACCGGTCCTACAGCACGACAGCTGTTTCTAACAAACTACCTAAAAATAGTAAAAGCATGGTTAGCATGATCTTATCATGATCAGCATGACCTTATTACATGCATTTGGTCTTATCAGACCTTCTTGGAAACATAAACAAGACTTAAACTAACTAACTGCCTCATGAAGGCCAGCTGTCAGGTAGGTGCTCCTGCACCATTGTTACACATCATAAAGGTGTGTTAGATATAACAAATGGCTATGAATGTTGAGGTTGGATAACAAGAGGCTTATTACGGTGTTAAACATTTTGAAATTATCAAGGGCATCAAGTTTAATGGTCTAGAAAATGTTGTAGGTATGTTCATATCAATGTTGGAGCTAGTTCTATGAGGGAAAGTTGTAAGCATTGGGATGTCTTAGAAGTGCCATTTTATTTCTCTACTGTGTTATATTATATATATATATATACATATATATACATACATACATATACATACATACATACATACATATATCTACATATATACATACATATATCTACATAGATACATATATATATATGTAGATACATATATATGTATATATACATATATATGTATCTACATATATATATATATGTATCTATGTAGATATATGTATGTATATATGTAGATATATGTATGTATGTATATGTATATGTGTGTGTGTGTATATGGTATATATATGGAAGGATAAAGGTAAGTCCGTTAAAGAGGAGATTGACATTAGGGATTTGAATGAGGAAGTTAAAAGCATCAATGGGTGTTGTTCATGCATTGGAGGAATATTGTTTAGATGTTAACTAGGTAATGAAGCATATGGTTGTTACACATCATAAATGTGTGTTAGATATAACCAGTGACTATGCAATGTTGAGGTTGGATAACAAGAGGCTTATTACGGTGTTAAACATTTTGAAATTATCAAGGGCATCAAGTTTAATGGTCTAGAAAATGTTGTAGGTATGTTCATATCAATGTTGGAACTAGTTCTATGAGGGAAAGTTGTAAGCATTGGGATGTCTTAGAAATACCCTTTTATTTCTCTACTGTGTTATATTTTTGTTACTTATATATATGTGTGTGTGTGTGTGTGTGTGTGTCTGTGTGTGTGTCTGTGTCTGTGTGTGTATATGTATATGTATATGTATATATAAGTAACAAATATATGTATATTTGTATAG
This sequence comes from Cunninghamia lanceolata, assembly GCA_027924645.1. Classification (NCBI taxonomy): domain Eukaryota; kingdom Viridiplantae; phylum Streptophyta; class Pinopsida; order Cupressales; family Cupressaceae; genus Cunninghamia; species Cunninghamia lanceolata. The sequence goes on from BSBN01000332.1 coordinate 3,881,279, forward strand.
ATATGTATATATATGTATATATGTATAGATATGTATATATATGTATATATACATATACATACATATATATACATACATACATATATGTATGTATGTATATATACATGTATATGTATATATATGTATATATATATATACATGTATATATATGCATGTATATATATACATATATATATATATATATATGCATGTATATATATACATATATATATACACATACATATAGAGAGAGAGGGGGGGGAGGGGTTGCTAATGCAAAAGTCTATTTTATGGCCTATTTTTGTTTCTGGCTGAGTTGGTGCTCCTTATATAAAACCTTATATTTTATTTTAAAAATATTTTCTAGATATGCATGTAAGCTCTAATTAATAACATTTTAACCAATAACATTTGTTTCATTATTCATTAACAAATTTTTTTTATTCTTTAACACTAATAAGGATTTGCAATAGAAAATTAAATCCATTTTGGGGTGTTCTTGTGCTTCTCTTTCGTGTTCATATCTTGGGCTCCTATTGACAGTGAAATAAGTAACTCCCACCTTCTAGAACTTTGTTCTAGAAAGAATTCAAAATAAATTGTTAGCTGGGAGGGTAAGCTTTTAAGTCAAGTGGATAAATTCCAACTTCTCAAAGCTTCATTGTAAGGTATTCCTATCTATTTCATCTCTCTTTTAAGATTTCTAAATATTTGGCCAAAAATTTTGAAAAAAATCAAAGAAATTTCCTTTGTACTAGAGTTGAGGAGAAGAAAAGAATTTCTCTTATCAATTGGGATAAGGTTTGCTTGCTTAAAATTTATGGAGGTCTTGGTATAAGAAAGGTTCAGCTCACTAATAAGGCTCTATTGACCAAAGTGGGTTGGGGCCTTATCAAGGATAGTAAGGATTGGGGGGTCAATAATGAGATCTAAATAATTGAGCAATATTGAGGAAGGTAGGTTTCTTGCTGAAGTGGGAATACCAAAAGGCTTGGTGATCTAGAATAATGTTCTCAAAATTAGAAGTCTTCTCCAAAAATGTATCAAGTTGAAATTGCGAAATGGTAGACCGATTAGATTTTGGGAAGATTTTTGGATAGAGGACTAGCCTCTTACCAATCATCAAAACTATAGTAGATTGGTTGGGCTTGCAAGTAACTTCTTTGGTGTGGAGATCTCAAACTACATGGAACTACCCAACCATCAAATTTCCTCTAAACTACTCTAGTTTTCCAACTGCAGCAAACTAATCACATTTGTTTGGTAGAGTTAAACTTATTATTTGGGCTAAACATTGCCTTCAAACATGTTTACAATGTGATTAGGCTTTGAACATGCCTTATACTCTTTGAACATGCCTTAGACTCTTTGAACATGCTTACAACCATGAGGAGTACCTCCTATATACCTTAGGAAGGCTTACAAATGTGAGGAATCATATAACTGCCCCTAGGACTTCATGACTGCCTTTTACATGACAACAATATATACATATTTGGACATAGTCCTTATTACATGAATGGTCTTCTAGGACCTTATTAGATCAAAATATGACATCAAAACAAAACATGAAGTTGAATGCCTCATGGAGGCCACCTTGTGTTAGGTGCTCCTACACCATACACCCCACCTAGAAAAGAACTCATGCCACATGAGTTGATTATTTGTCTTGTTCCACCTTTATCCTTTGCTGCCTCATGTCTTCCCCATGATCTTTAGACTACAACTTGCTTCCATGGAATCAAAAACTCATGCCTAGCATTGTAGGCTCTACTCACACCTTGCCATGAGTGAGTTCTTGCAACCAAACCTATATTTTGTTTGCCATTCTTCCTTACTGTTATCTCTCCCTGAACACTTGCATTCAAAACCTTGGTTGATGCTTCTTGTACTGTTGCTATGGTAGAATATGTTTGCCTTTCAACTCTTGTTGGCTCTAGAGAACAAACAATAGTCCCTACTATGATAGCATCTCTTTCTTTCCAACCACCTTGTGGCTGCTTATAGACCTACTCTTTAACCTTCTTTTGATCCATCTCAGACATCATAATCTGATCTCCATCATTCAAAACTAAAACCACCTTCAAACTTTGATCTTTGGCAACCCCACTCCTTGAGGTATCCTCAACTTTCCTTGTCTCTTCTTCATTAATCTTTACAAACTCTTTCTTACCCACCAAGATGACCTTGGCTGCCTTCTTTGCTTCAACATCCCCCTACAATGGTGTCATCAAAAAAGTCATCCCATCCTTCTTGATGGTGTATGTGCTAGCACATCCATCATATAATGATTGCCTATCAAATTGCCATGGCCTACCTAAAAGTAGGTGACAACATTCCATGGGCAAAATGTCACATAAAACCCTATCCTGATATTCTCCAATTTGAAAATCAACATATGCTTGTTCATCTACCAAAAGTGATTGACTATCACTTACCCAAGATGCTTTGTAAGGAGTTTGATGAGGAATCCTTTCTATGTTCAATTTATCCACCATTTCCCTAGACACCATATTATCTGTTGAACCAGAATCTATTACTACCTTGCATACTTTACCTTTGCTTTTGCAATTGGTCCTGAAACGTGCTCTCCTTTGTATCATCTCCTTGTCCTTAGATGTCTTCAAGAGTGTTCTCCTTAGCATCAATGCTTCTCTATCTTGAACTGGGGCTGCACTCCCAATTGGAGAGTTAACACTTTCATCTACCTCCTCTTCTTGTACATATTGAACCTTCTTTTCATTCCTCCTTTCACTATCACCGGATGTAGAACTTTGTTTCATTGGACACTTGTGTGTTGTATGACCAATCTCATTGCAATGATAACATCTCCCAATGAAAACATTAGAACCTCTACCTCGACCTCTTGTGCCTCTAAATCCCCCTCTAAAATCAAAAACTTGGCCCTTACCTCTTCTTGTGTCTCCTTGGTCTTCTTGGGACTGATTTCTGTTTTCAAAACTGTCCCTACCTCTGAAATTTCTGCCACCTCATCCTCTACTTTGCTCCTCTTCAACTTCTCTTCAGCCCTTAATGCTACTTGAAAGCATTTCTCCATGGTTTTAGGGGTTAATAAACTTATCTCATCTTGAATATTAAACCTCAAACCATTTAGGTATCTTGCCACTTTAGCTTTTTCATCCTCCATGTACCCACAACAAAGAGTGTATTTGTGAAACTCCTCGGTGTAAGTAGCCACATCCAAATCTCTTTGTTTGAGATTTTGCATCCTCTTGTAGATCTTCACTTCATAATCCGATGGAAGGAATTGGGACTTGATCCTTTCAACATTCTGCTCCATGAAGAGATCATACTCTTCCCATTCTTTACCCTCTCACCTTGGGTGTAATTCCACCATGTAAGGGCAGCACCTTTGAGTTTAGTTTTTGCAAACTTAACCCTCTTAATTTTAGGAACTTCTTTGTATTCAAAGTAGTTGTTTAGAGCCTCAATCCACTCCATGACTTCATCAGCATTCATCTTCCCACTGAACATGGGAATCTCCATCTGAGCCTCTGAAGAATCCTTGCCAATTGCCTTGATGGCTTCAAGGAAATGCTTTTGATCAGCTGGTACCTCTACCTCCTCTTGTTCTTCTTCTTCTTCCTCTTTCTCTTCCTCTTCATCTGAACCTTCATCTATCCTCTTCCCTATCCTCAATGCCTTCAACTCTACTTGGAGTGCTTCCTTGACTCCACTTTTGATCTTCTCTTCCATCTCCTTGAACTTCTTGACCACTTCGGTGGTTATCCCCTTTGGAGGCATATTGCTAGCCTCTCCTTCACTCTCCTCTACTGACATATACCAAACCAACAATAGAACCTTTTATGGCTCTGATAACACTATGATGTAGAGGGAAATTAGATAGGAGAAGATAGACCAACAAGACAAGGTTCTATTTCACCTACAAGCCCAAAATCAAAGATCTTTACACAAAAGTGGGAACAGCAAAAAGAAACTCATGGATCATCATGGAAAGGTTGGTTTGGGATGTTAGGGGACCCATTCCATCCATTGGAAAAGTCAGACCAAACTTTTGGTTAGCACTTCCTTCACAAACCTAAGAAATGGCTTGTAGCCCTACAAAATGACAATAGTCCTAATAACTCTTGACTCAGACCTTCAAATGTAAATATTAGATAATCAATAGATACCCATTATGGCACCCTATCACATATCCCAAATTGGGTATGGGTTGTTTTGGACAGAATGCCTCAACCAATAACCCCTCTATATGACCTAGAGCCCCAATTAGGCCAAAATTACAAAGAAACTACTATGGATGCAAGCCCAGAACTCAACCAAGGGTTTGAACATTTAGAATTCATGCCAAAACAAAGGATTTTGTGGGTTTTAGACTTCTACTCTCTACTATTCCCAAAAATGCACCTATGGTTCCTTCAATGTGCTCTTAAACATCACCTAACACATGGTTTTGTTAGGTTTCATCAAAGAAAACTCCTTCCCTTCAAATTTCCTACCAAAAACTCATCACAACATAATAATACAAACCTATTACATCCCATTCCACTAATCAAAAGGAATGGTAAGGAAATGCATAATTTGTAGCAAAACCCTATTCTAGGTTATGGTTGACAGTTTTCAAACAAATGCAGATTACTCACACCTAAAGAAGAGTCAAGACTTCAAACCAAATAAAAATGATACTTAGGTCATACCTCTATCCTCCCACCAATTCATACTCTATGAATCTATTGTACGGAAGAGTACCACGTGTTGCTACAGCGAATTTACACAGAAAATAGGAAATCTGAACTTTTTGTATTGGTTTTCTTCCTCCAAAAATACTTCTTCTTCCACAATGATCATTGACAAGCTTAAAAGAAGCCTTCTACATTCCTTTGGAGTATTTAAAGAGTGGTTGGGGTTGATGGAACTTCCCAACCATCGAATTTCCTCTAAACTACTATGTTTTTCCAACTGCAGCAAACTAATCACATTCATTTGGCAGAGTTACACTTATTGTTTGGGCTAAACATTGCCTTCAAACATTTTTACAATGTGATTAGGCTTTGAACATGCCCTAGACTCTTTGAACATGCCTTACACTCTTTTAACATGCTTACAACCATGAGGACTACCTCCCATATACCTTAGGAAGGCTTACAAATGTGAGGAATCATATAACTGCCCCTAGGACTTCATGACTGCCTTTTACATGACAACAATAGATAGATATTTGGACATAGTCCTTATTACATGAATGGTCTTCTAGGACCTTATTAGATCAAAATATGACATCAAAACAAAACATGAAGTTGAATGCCTCATGGAGGCCACCTTGTGTTAGTTGCTCCTGCACCAACATCTTACATAATGGGGGAGTTAACCGATGGAGAAATTTACCTAATTATTGTCCCAACCAGAATGATTTGGTTCTGATTGCTAAAGCTCTCCAACAAGAACTTCAAAAGTATAGAATTCCCATTTTTCCCAAAGAGGATGCTATTATTTGGGCCCAAGATAATAGAGGCAAGTTTTCTATTAAAACTTCTTATGATCTATAGTTAGACCCATATACTATGAACAACTTTTGGAAGAAGATTTGGAATAATCATTTGATCCCTAAAGTCAACTTTTTTTGGTGGATGACTGCCCATAATAAGATCCTCACTCAAGAAAACTTAAAGAAGAGAGGATTCCAAATCCCTAATAGATATGTTTTGTGTCTAAAAGAGGAGGAATTGATGCCCCATTTGTTTTTTCATTGTGATTTTTCTAGGGAAATTTGGGAAATGACCATGCAAAAGCTGGGAGTTAACTGGATTATGAATAAACATTTGACCTCTTTTGTTGAGGGTTGGTACTCTCCTTTCTTTCATTCGATGGTCAAAAATTTCTGGAATCATATTCCACCTCATATTAGCTAGAGTATGTGGAAAGAAAGGAATAATTGTGTTGTTATATGGAGCCTAATCAGACTCGGAGGTTATATTTACCCCACTTTTATCGGCGCAGTTTCCCCCCAAATTCCTATGGGGTCAAGGGGCAGCACCCCTTGCAGGGGTTTGGGGGCAGCGCCCCCAAGACGAGGTCAAGGGGCAGCGCCCCTTGCGGGGTCCAGGGGCAGCGCCCCTGGCGCATTCCCTGTCGCGATACAGGGCGGGGTCGAGGGGCAGCACCCCCGTGGGGACTCGAGGGCAACGCCCCCAAAACCTCACATGGTTTTTTATTATTTTATAATGCACCGGGAGTTCATTTTTCATTGACCGACATAAGAAAACCCTATTTTGTAACCGACAAAAAGCTTGATAAAAAGCGGCTAAGGGTTAGGGTTTTGATATTGTATTGTAGCATTTTGCAGCGGTATTGAGTTGCAGGGATTACTGATTGTAATCGGTTTGATTTATTGGATAATAATATTGGACTCTCTGTTTGGTGGATGTAGCCCGAGTTTGGGTGAACCACGTTAAAAATTGTCTCTCGCTATTATTATTTCTGTGTATTTCTATTTCTCTGTTTACTCTTTATTTGCATTTAATTGATATCTTCTGCCGGCTAACCCTAACAAATTGCATATTCTGGAACTCAGCTAAGAGCACTTCAAAGATATGTTTTGTTTTCTCCAAGATCCTTTCTGAAAATGTCTCTAGTTGCAAGTTGAAAACTTCAAAAGTTCCTCCTAACCTTATGGAAATTAGTATTGTCAAAAAGTGGGATATTTCTATGAATATAAACAAGGTGGATAATTCCAAAAAGATACCTCATTTTAACACAAAATGGAGACCCCCTCCTGAATGCTGGAGTAAATTAAACTTTGATGGGGTAGCTAAATGGAACCCTAGTCCTGCTTGTAGGGGGTGTGTTGAGATCTCACAAGGGTGACTTCATTGCTGCTTACACTTGAGGGCTAGGGTTGAAAATGAATAATGAGACAGAGGCCATGACCTTGTTGTGGGGAGTCAAATTATGCTCTCTCTAGGCATCAAAAAATTACAAGTGGAAGGGGACTCCAAACTCGTAATTGACTCTACCCTTGGCAAAGAAAACTTGGGTTGGCATCTTGTTGATATTATCAATGATATCAAAGGCATTTCTCATGGTTTTGAGGGGTGCGAAATGTCCCATATATAGGGAAGGGAATTGTGTTTTTGATGTTATAAACAACTTAGGTATAAATTTTAGTTCATGGAGATGTTGGAGGAATCTGAGGAATCTCCTTAGCACCATTAATTCTCTTCTCCAAAAGGATTTGCAAAAATATATTTCCTCCTAATGGAGTTAAAACTTTGGATTACCTTCCTCCTTCATTTTATAGTCAATATGATTTTTTCTCACATCACCCAAGTTGAGGATGGTAGACTGGTGACTAGGACTAATGAGATTGTTAAGAGAATGAGTCACCATGTTAAGCATGCATGGATGACTATCCAGTTGAGGTGGATGGGATATTTCAGTTGCTTGGAAATGCTTTTGAGTGATGATTACCACCCTAACATGTACTATCATTTAAGACTATGTGATCTGAAGTTAGATCATCATAACTTCGTCCTTGAGGAAGGGAATTTTGAAAGTTTTGGTAATTGCTATAATGGTATGAGAAGAATTGGGAGAATGTGTCCGCATTATTTTATGCAAAGGATTCCATGTGCTTTTTAGAGTATCCCTCATAGAACCAACTTTCAAATGCTCTTCTTTCATCCCCTAATTTGTTCTATCTATAACAGGGTCACTATTATGGGAGGAGATAGGCTCCAAACTGAACTGGTGTCTTGCAATGAAGTAAAAAAAAACATGCTTTGGTACATTTGTTGTGAAGGTGGTGTAGAATCATTTCTTGAGTGACTTAATGGCCATGATGAGAACCTCTCCATATAGTTTGCTAATTTTTGGGACCAATAGCATGTACAAATGGGGGGTGGCTTTGAGGTCAGTGAAGAAGTAATTGGTCAAGCTACGGGAATGATTTGTAAAGGGAAGAAGTTGAGGAGGTAGAGAAAGGTGCCCAACACTAAAAGTATAGCCATTTTCTTTAAGGAAGGTGAGGAACCGGTTAAGCTGCAAGGTGGGTTCGAGTGGGAAAAACTACCTAAACCTCAAGGGATAAGGTATGCTTCATTCTCATGAAGTATGTCACTTTGGAGGGTCATTTCAAGTGTTATTACCACTACCATTTTTCTCTTTTAAATCACTTCAAGCACAAAATCTTGTTAATCTTTCCTTTCTATTTGCTTTCCTCCCTTGATTCTTCTATTAGGGAAGCTAAAGATGTGCATGCTAAAATCCCTAATAAGACCTCCATCCCACTTCACCAGGGTTTGATTTTGCACTTTTCATTTAGCCACGTGTCTGTTGAAACCCATAAAAGTTTACCTTGTAAAGAATTCCCAGTCAGAAATTAGGTTAAGAATGTTGTTCCCCCTATTGTGGACATGTCCCCCTCTTCTCTATCTAAAGGTAAACTAAAGAAGTTGGTGTCCCTTCAAGAGGAGACTCAAGAGAAATCTTTTGATTCTGTTGAGTATATTGTCTAGCCCAAAAGCTCTGTGTCAAAGCCCAAACCCCCTATCAAACATAAATCCACCTCTAAGTCACATGGTTCTAAAGCTAAATCCCAAAAGGAGGTTGTTGTTGGCCTTTGATCCCTCAAGCTTAGCCCCTCTGAGAAGCACGATGTTGTTAAGGTGTTTGCTAAGATGAACTTGGCAGATGACTTAAGCAATAAGGGAAAAAAATCAAAAGGTAAATATGAGGAGGGAGAAAGTAAGTTTGTCAGGGTTGGTTTGTTTAGTCCTAAGGTTAAGATGAGAGATAAGAAGGAGGTTTTTTTGGTTGAAAATGAGGTTTTTTGGTTGAGAAGGATGTTGTGATGGGTGATAAGGTGGTGATGGTGAATGCTAGTGTGTAGAGAAAGAAGGTACCAAGAATTAGGAGGTCTAATACAGTTGATGGGCTTCAAACCCCTAATCTTAGGGACATTGATGTGTCTAGTAACTCACAACAAGTAGAAGATAAGGATTTGGAGGAAGAGAATATAAATTTTACTCTTGAAGTCTCTAACTAGGGAGGGGAAATTAATAGTCTATTTGATGAAATGAATGCCCCTAACTTAGATAATGAAGTTGTTAACCAGGGAGGGGAAGGTAATAGTCTATTTTTTGAAATGAATGCCCCCAACTAAAATACTAAAATTGTTGATCCTCCTCTGGAGCTCGAGTTTGTTCAAAAGGGATGTTTAATTTGTAATCAAACTAAAAGGAAGCAAGGTATGTGGAAAACACTTCGTACATTGATCTAATGAGGAAAGATTTATGCAAATTTTTCTTTTATAGTTACAGATTAAGATGCACATTAACAGAAAGATAATAACAACTTCCAAATGCAAACACAAAACCCACAACACAAGATATATGTGGGGAAAACCCTTTCAGGTAAAAAATCCCACACTCCAAAGCCGCCCAATATATTATTCAGGAATCATGAAGATTACAATATACTTGCAAAGTAAGTTTTTATAGGAGTATATCCAACCAGAGATCTAGGAGGTAATTCAACATCTATAAGATTCTTACATATCACCTCCATCTCAAGCTCTTAATATATAGAAGATACAATACAGTACACTGCCAACGGTAATTACAAAACCATGAGCCAAAACCACCAAAAAATGGCACTCAAATTATCTCCAATCAAAGATGCCTTGTGATGTGCCAAAACACACACCAACATGTGTAACTCTCCCCTTTACATCTCTTTTATGTGTCCAACACTTTTTTACATTTCCCAAAAACATAAGGTCCAACTTCTGGAGGTCATAACTTTTGATCTAGGTGTCCGATTGATGAACTGTTTGATGCATCGAAAAGCTCATGAAGAGATCTATCACCCTATAAATGGATTCACTAGTTATCACTATTTTTGGGACATTTAGAGAAGTTTTGATTCTGGTAATTAAGTTCAAAGACTTTTTCTAGCAGTTTCAAAAAATAGAAACTTTAATATCTCATAGTCATGATATGATCTTGAGACAAAACTCACCTAAGATGTTCACTTAGTTGTTCTGCACCTTCTAGGAAAAATTTCAGGTCAATCGAAACTCAATCAAAGGACTTACTAAAAATAGTAAGTCTCACTATTTTAGCTCATTTGGAAACTTTGAAGGTTCCAGACGATTCTCCAAGATAAAGGGTATTCAAAAAGACCAAAACTAGGAAGAATAGTAATCTTTTGAAGTTGTAAGCCTGAGACACTTTTCTTAACATTCTCCCACTTGTTGAATACCTTGCAAGGGAAAAGGGAGTATCAACACCATGATTTAATTGCTAGGGGCCGAGAGGCCCATAGACTCTGAACACCATCTAAACTTCTCTGTGCTCACAGGTTTTGTCAAGGAATCTGCAACATTCATCAAAGTTTCAACTTTTTCCAAGTTTACCTTTCCATCCTCTACCATGTCACGAACAAAATGGTACTAGACATCAATATGCTTAGTCCTTGCGTGGAAAGTAGGATTCTTCGCCAAACATATGGCACTCTGACTGTCACAACAAATAGTAATTTTCCCTGCATCAAACCCAGCATCAGAACACAATCTCTTAAGACAAATGGCTTCTTTACAAGCATGATTTGCTGCCATGTACTCACCTTTAGTAGTGGATAAAGCAACCACAAGTTGCTGCTTACTCATCCAACTAATAGCACCACCAAACAGAATGAACACATAAGCACTTGTGGATCTCCTGCTGTCAATGTCACCTGCCCAATCTAAATCCACAAATCCATGAATACAAAGTGAATGTCAAGGTCCTCTAGGATAACCATGATAACATAAGGAATACTCAGAAGTACCCCACAAATATCTGAACACTCTCTTCACTGCATCCCAATGTACCCATCCAGGATTATTCATAAATCAATTAAGGACTCCCACTACTTGGGCAATGTCTGGTCTTGTGCAGACCATCGCATACATCAAACTGTCAACCACACTAGCATAAAGAACTCTGCTCATATCCTCTATCTCAGAAGGAGACTTTGGAAAATCTTCAATAGATAACTTTGTCCCCATTGTAACAGGAATAGTCAAAGGTCTGCAATCCATCATGGTGAATCTCTCCAACATAGTGTTAACATACTTACTCTGGCCTAACCAAAGTTTTATGTTTTCTCTGTCTCTTTTGATTTCCATTCCAAGAATGTACCAAGCTGCCCCTAGATTTTTCATCTCAAACTGTGCTGACAACTGAGACTTCAAATCAAAAATCAAACTTTTACCATTCCCAATGAGTAACATATCATCAACATACAATGCAATAATGAGAATGTGATCATTGTAAAACTTGTAGCAAGCACAATGATTTGATTTCGATCTCTAAAATCCAATACTCAACACAAAGGCATCAAACTTCTGGTACCACATCCTAGGAGACTGTTTCAAACCATATAAAGACCTTTTCAACTTACAAACTAGATTTTCTTTACCTTTCACCACGTTGTACTTTGGCTGTGACATATAGATTTCCTCCTCCAAGTCACCATGAAGGAATGTTGTCTTCACATCCATCTATTCCACTTCTAGATCATACGTTCTTGCAAGAGATAATAGGAACCGAATAGATGTTAGCTTTGCAATGGGAGAGAAAATCTCACCATAGTCAATTCCCTCCACCCAAGAATACCCTTTTGCAACCAATCTAGCCTCATATTTCTCAACACTGCCATCTACACTGAATTTCTTTTTGAACACCCATTTGCATCCAATAAGTTTTCATCCTTCAGGCAAAGGCACCAAGTCCCAAGTATTATTCTTTTCCAAATAAGTCATCTCCTCTTCCATGGCCTCCTTCCAGGAACTTGCATCTTTCATACCCATAGCCTCTTTCACAATTCTAGGCTCATCAATGTTAGAAATCAAAGAAAAAATAAACTGAAAACATGCAATGAATAACCAAACCTATCAGGTTGTTGCCTTATCCATGTGGACCTCCTCAAAGTTTGAGGTTGAGGTTCTTCATCTTCTTCTGAACTTTTAGAGCTACTAGAGCTCTCCTCATTATCATGTCCAATATATGTTTTTTGTTCAACTTTCTTAGGGGTGGAAGGAAGCTGAACCACATCATCTTTCTTCTCTTCTTTCTCTAGCTGCAAGACAATAGAAGAAGGAGTGAGCTCTCTGAAGATGATGCTTTTTCTATACAGGACTCTCTCATCTACTCGATCCAACGCTTGTACCCTTTCACATCGATGCCATAACCGATGAAGATACACTTTATAGCCTTGTTCTCCAACTTAGACCTCTTCTCCTTAGGCACATGTGCATATGCCTCACAATCAAATACTCGAATGTGTCTTAATGAAGGATTTTTACTAAACCATACCTCCATAGGTGTCTCATCAATGAGCATTGATATGGGAGACCTATTAACCAAGTAACAAGCGGTAGCCACAGCTTTAGCCCAGAACTTTTGTTCAAGACTAGCTCCACTTAGCATACTCCTTGCTCTCTCCATCAACCTTCTATTCATCCTCTCTGCAACTCCATTCTACTAAGGGGTATACGGAGTTGTCTTGTGCCTCTTAATCACCTGTTCTTTACAGAACTTGTCAAAATCTGCTAAACAGAACTCACCACCATTGTCAGTCCTCAAACACTTAATCTTTTTATCCTTTTGATTCTCTACAAGAGATTTGAACTCTTTAATCTATTAAAGACTTCAGATTTACTTCTAAGGAAATACACCCATGTCCTTCTACTGTAATCATCAATAAATGAAACAAAGTAAATAGATTTTGAAATTGAAGGAACATTAATAGGACCAAACACATCAGAATGAATCAAGTCCAACACCTCAGAAGATTTGTGAGAATTGGAATAAAACTAAACACAGTTTTGTTTTCCATAAATGTAATGTTCACATAAATCAAACTCAAGATTACAATCATTCATACCCTCAACAAGGTTTTTATTCTTCAGGGTCCTCAAACCCTTTTCACCAATGTGATCAAGCCTTTGGTACCATAACATTGTCTTCTCAGCTGAAAGTTTCATCTCCATAGAATGAGCACCCTTAGGTACCCAAAAAAGCATGACCATCAGAAGTAGATGCAATAGTCTTTTTCATTGTTGGTTCCAATGGTGAGGATGAAGACACTAAAGCTCTCTTCTTTGAAATAGAGGCACTATTGCATTGAACTGTGCATGCATCAAGCTGAAACAGAGTGCCAATCCAAACATCCTTAGCCAACACCATAAATCCTCTAGTCATCTTGCATCCTCCATTCGAGAAAACAACCTGCACACCCACATCATTTAATTTACTTATAGAAAGAAGGTTATGTGTCAAACTAGGGATATGCAAAACACCATTGATTCCCTTTACTCATCCATCAGAGAATCGAATCAAGACTCTTGATGAGCCATATAATTGACTAGTCTATTTTCATGTTATTTCTGCTCTTAAAAACTTTCTCAAACACTTTGGCATATATAATTACATATTATTATAATTATGTTTGTCTTTTGGTTAGATTATGCACATGATTAGTTTTCATTTCCTTTGATGAAATCTCTTTCTTTATTTTACATAATTACATTTCAAAAGTGCATATCTGATGTATTACGGTGCAAAGTTGTGAATGTTTGTATAAGGCTTGCAGTAGTAGGAACAATTAGTGATCTCTGAATCCCTCCAGAGCCCTCTATCCTAAGAAGAACCTAAACTCCAGACAGCTCCAGATGTTGAAAACCTTCCTAGAATCATCCTCCCCTTGAGTCGATGACCGCCACAAGCCCATCCTTGAGTGCAAACATAACTTGTGCTTCAATCACGCAGCTGAGAAGGTTAACATCACCACATCACCACAATCTTGGTGACTAACTAAAATATCAGTTAGCTGACTTCAGTCCCAACTGAAGTGGTTACCATCTTGCGTCGCACCATTTTAGGGGAATCATCTAGTTCCCCATGCAGTTAGAACTAACACAGATCTCTGATCTACAGTTCTGTTTAGGAATAATGAATGTAATAAACCATGCAACTGGCTCTAGTTCCAGTTCACTCCAGTTAGATTTGCTATTAGTTTTCTTCTTCCAATAATGTTCAACTGTATAAGTTGGTGCAATTCATTTCTTTCTACTTTGTTCCAAGTTTGTAAGTTTTCATAGATAGTTATCGCCAGATTGTTGTAATAGGAGGAAAACTCCTCATGCTTGTAATTCTATCCATTTCTGGACTATAATTTAATGCAAATGAAGGGGAATTTCTGTCGAAAGAAGTTAGTTGAGTAAGAGGATCGTCAATGGTTGGGGAAGTAGGGCCTGCTTACCCATCTAAGAGGAGATCTCTTGATAATTTAGTATTTATGTAATTTTGTTCTAATTTCTGTTAAGTTTTCCTTAATATTTCTGTGTGATTCTTGTTAACTGTTCCTTGTAGGTTAGTTCTTTAAAATTTCTAAAATACCAAAAAGAGATAGATCTATTCTTTATTAGCATTGTCATATTCAGATTATTTCATTGTTGTAGAATAAAAGTGGATTCAATTGATCTTCATTTACTTTTTCAGCATGTTAGATTAATTTCTTTTACAGCAAGTGTGTTTGTTTCCCACAATTTAAGATAGTTTCCCTTCCTGCAAGTGTGTTTCCTTTCCAAAAAATTAATATAGTTTCCTTCCAAGCAAGTGTGTTTATTTTTCAACAATTAGATAGATCTTTATTTCTGCATGCAGTTTCAATTCTGGCAATACCGACAAACCAAGTCCCATTCACCAAAACACTCGACCAAAACCCCCCATTCTAAGAAGCCTTATCGCAAATCACTCTAGACACCTCCAGATTGATAAAAGTAAATGGTGATGCATTAACAAAGCACTACTTTAACCTCATCAACTCTTCCATGGCCAACAATATTTAGGTGAGAATCATCACCCAAGTACACCTTTCCACCATTGTATTCTTCATATTTCAAAAACTAGCCCTGATGCAAGGTCACGTGAAAAGATGCACCAGAGTCAATGGTGTAGGGGCACCCATAACTCCTTATGTCTTCAAGGGGGTCAAGTGTCAACATTTTGGTTTTATTTTGGTATTTTCATGTAATAAGGTCTTCTAAGACCATTTTTGTGTGTGGGAGTCTAATATAAGTTATTAGGTGTAAGTGGAGTCTAGTGGAATATGAAGAGTCAAATTGTTTTACAAATAAAGAATATGGAAAAATCAAGAAAATGAAGGAATGTAACTAAAAAAAAATTGTTCATGCAACAATGTAACATGTTGGTAAATGCTTAAAAGACCTAGTGTGGTTGAACAGAAAAGAGGATTGAAGTTTTAGTGATCAAAAAGTAATAAAAACTTTGATTTTCCTACAATTTCTAACGTTTTGTTGTTGTTTCATACTGTGGTACGGATCTGTATGATCCTGTCATGAGTCTAAATTAGTCTTGGATGATAATTTGATGAATCTACTTCCATTTCCATTTTGTTGCACATGATTTCATTCAATATTGTGAAAGTTATAGTTGTTTTTTTCTAAAAACTGTCTCAGACTGTCAAAACCCTAGACTAGGGTAAACAGTGAACTAAGAAAATGTAAAATAGCAGCCTTCCATGGGTGGATTTTGATGAAACCTTATGGAATGGCAGAAATTAGCATATATTTTGTTTTCTTCACACTTGCAAGTACAAGGAAGCAATTTGGCATGTGCCAAGAAGCCATGAAGACCTGATATCGTCATGTATCACGCTGCAACAGTGAATTAGGAGAGATTTTTGAGCATTTGGATGTGGGTTTAGACTCCTGCATGTTTGAAGGTGATTGGGAAAGGTGTCAATGGTCCCAAATTAACACATTAAGTCTTAAGTTGACCCCTCTTTAATGTTTTGTGTTCATTTCTTTTGACTGTCCTATTTGGTAGGGTTGGGTAACCTTAGATAGGACTGTGTATGGTTGATGTAGAAGTCTCCTACTTAAAGCAAGTGAAGAAACCCTTCAAGGTGGATTGGATAGAGGATCATTAGGGTCTTTTAACCAATTTTGAAGATCATAGCCTCATGTGGTGTCTTGGTGATATAAAGAACAAAAGGGAATCAGACCTAGAAGCCTAATTAGGCCTAATTGCACAAGGGACAGTCAATTTTTGAGCAGACCATACAAAACAACCCCACTCCATTTCTTATTATGTGATGTAATGCTATAAAGGGTATCTAAAACATGTCTTACTTTTTTATAGTCAGGTCTACAACAGAAGTTATGTCAAAATATGTCTCTGCAAAAGGCTTCAAGGGAAAGAGGTCAGTTGTGAAGAATTGCCCTATGGATAGAGGTCTAGGGTTTTGATGAGTGGTTGTTTAGTGTTGTCTTGATGTTCCTTGCCCCTACTCTACATCAGATTGGTATCAGAGCATAGTTTTGATCTAAAGAAGAGGAGTTGTGTTACAAGAAGAACAAAATGCCTCCAAAAGGGAATGTCATTGCTAGAGAATTGATTGAGTTGAAGGAGAAACAAGCTAAAGATGAAAGAGCTATGAGGGAGATGAGGCAGAGGCTGGTTGTCCTGAAAACAAATCAAAGGAGAGGTATGGTCACAGGTGATGTGAGTGACCAAGAGGATGAAGGTGAGAACGAGAGCCCTCTAGGAGGATCCCAAGAAGAAGAGTTGGATCCTGATGAACAGAGGATGACCCAGCTACTCAAGGTAGTCAAGGGAGATAGTCACAAGGTCGGCATGGAATTACCCATGTATGGAGGGAACTTGAAGATCTTTTGGATTGGATTGCAACACTGGACAACTATTTTGAATGTGAAGATATTCCAGAGGAACGAAGGGTAAAGTTGGCAAAAACAAAATTGAAGGGCCATGCCCTACTTTGGTGGGATTATGAACAAACTGAAAGGAGGAGAAAAGGTAAGTCAAAAATTGTCTCTTGGGATAGAATGGTGGCCAACCTTAAGGGTAAGTTTCTACCAAGTGTTTATGAAATTCAATTGTACAAGAAACTTCAAAATTTGAAACAAAGAGATATGGATGTCAAAACCTATATTGAGGAGTTTTATAAACTGACTATAAGAGCAAGTCACATGGAAGATGATGTGGGAAGGTGGCTAGATATCTAAATGGGCTAAGATTTAACCTGCAAGATGAGTTAAGTTTGACAAACCCAAGGATGGTAGAGGAATGCTACAAGTTGGCAATTAAGGCTAAAGACAAGCTAAAGAGAAGGCAATACAAGTAAACTAGGGGTAGAGGTAGAAGTTTCAGAGGAAGAGGCACCTTTAGTGGTGGAGGATAGTCCACCAAACCTCAAGAAGAAGCAAGCAGCAATCAAGAACAAGGCGCAGATCATAGAGGTGGATCTAGGGGAAGGAGACCCAACAATAGAGGCAGATTTGGATGTCCAAGAAGAGGTTCACAAGGATTCACAGGGAAGTGTTATCAGTGTAACAAATTTGGACATCAAGCATGGCAATGTCCTGAGAAGACATCCACTACTTCAGTAGGAGGAGAAAGGAGAACTCAAATTGTTCAAGGAGATGATTGTGAGAGTGTAAACTCACCATCACAACATGTTGGTCCAGAAGTTGGAGAATCACTTATGGTAAGGAGAACCCTCATCAAGGTACCAGTATAAAAGGAGCCACCACAAAGGAAGACTCTCTTTAGGATAACTTGTAATTAGTTTTTAGGTAAAGTTTATAAAGTAGTAGTTGATTTAGGAAGCAAAGATAATTTGGTCTCTACTAAAATGGTTGAAAAGCTTAATTTGAAGAGAATTCCTCATGCTACTCCTTATACTATTTCATGGCTCAATAAGGGACAACAAGTAGTGGTAAATGAACAAAGTTGGGTGGAGTTTCATATAGGAGGATATAAATTCAAGGTTCTATGTCACATAATACCAATGGATGTATGCCATTTGCTGCTAGAGAGGCCTTGGCAATATGATAGGAAGGTTGAGCATGATGGGAGGAAGAACACTTATGTGATTGAAAAAGATGGGATCTCATTCACTCTTACACCTTTACAAGATGATGATAAGGTTGTTCATGAGGGTCCTAGTGTGATGATAATAAAGGAGAAGTAATTCCTAAAGAACTTGGAAGAGGAAAACATGGGGTATGCCATTGTAGTGAGGCCTAAATCTATCATTGCAGCAGAAACTTGGAGAAGGAAGAATTGCCTTTGGAGGTAAAGACATTGTTGAAGACATATTCTAGTATTATGGTAGATGAGATTTCCGATTCATTACCACCTATGAGAGACATTATCCATCAAATAGACTTTATTACAGGAGCTAGTTTACCCAACAAAGCTACTTACAAGATGACTCCTCAACAAAATGCATAAATAAAGAAACAAGTGCAAGAACTTCTTGACAAAGGGTTGATTAGGCAAAGTTTGAGTCCCTGTTCTATTCCAGCAATCCTAGCACCCAAGAAAGGAGGAGAGTGGAGGATGTGCATCGACTCAAGGGCCATCAACAAGATTACTATAAGGTATAGATTCCCTATGCCAAGAATTCAGGATCTAATGTATTGTTTGGTGGGTGCAAACTATTTTTCTAGGATTGATCTTAAAAGTGGATATAATCAGATTAGGATCAGACCTGGTGATCAGTGGAAAATAGCTTTTAAAACTAATGAAGGTTTATATGAATGGATGGTGATGCCTTTTGGCTTGTCTAATGCTCCTAGTACCTTTATGCACTTGATGAATGAGGTGCTCAAATCCTTCATAGGTAAGTTTGTTGTTGTGTTTCTAGATGATATTCTTGTCTATAGCAAGACCAAGGAGGAACATTTGAAGCATTTAGATATGGTTTTGAAGAGGATACATGAGGAAAAGTTGATGATAAATTTGAAAAATTGTGAGTTTTTTAAAACAGAATTGGTCTACCTTGGATTTGTGGTGACTAGTGGCACTTTGAAGATGGATTCCAGCAAGGTTGAGGCTATTTTGAATTGGCCTACACCAAAGTCAGGGTCTGAGGTAAAAAGATTTCATGGCCTAGCTAGCTTTTATAGAAAATTTATAAAGGGTTTTAGTCACATTTGTGCTCCTATGAATGATACAATTAAGGGTGATAAGTGTTAAGAAAAGTATCTCAACCTTGCAACTTCGAAAGATTACTATTCTTCCCAGTTTTGGTCTTTTTGAATACCCTTTATCTTGGAAAATGATCTGGAACCCTCAACATTTCCAAATGAGATAAAAATAGTGATACTTACTATTTTTAGTAAGTCCTTCAATTGACCTCATATTGACCTAAAATTTTCCCAAAAGGTGCGGAACAGCTAAGTAAACATCTCGAGTGAGTTTCGAATCAAGATCATATCGAGATTGTGAGATATTAAAGTTTCTATTTTTTGAAACTGTCAAAAAAGTTTTGAACTTAATTATCAAAATCAAAACATCTCTAAATGTCCCAAAAATTGTTGTAATTGGCATAGTGGGTTACAGGGTGATAGATCTCTTCACTATCTTTCTGACGCATAAAATGGTTCATCAATCGAACACCCAGATCAAAAGTTATGGCCTCCGGAAGTTGCACCTTCTATTTTGGGAAATGTAAAAACATGTTGGACACATAAAAGAGTTGTAAAGGGGACAGTTACATGTGTTGGTGTGTGGTTTGGCACATCACAAGGCATCTTTGATTGGAGATAATTTGGGCACCACTTTTAGGAGGTTTTAGCTCATGGTTTTGTAATTACTGTTGGTGGTGTACTATATTGTATCTCCTATTTATCAAGAACTTGAGATGGAGGTTGGATGTAAGAATCTTATAGATGTCAAATTACCTCCTAGATCTTTCGTTGGATAAACTCCTGTAAAAGCTTGCTCTCTGCAAGTATATTGTAATCTTCATGATTCCTAAATAATATATTGGGTGGCTTTGGAGTGTGGGGTTTTTCACCTGAAAGGGTTTTCCCCATGTATATCTTGTGTTGTGAGTTTTGTTTTTGCATTTAGAAGTTGTTATTATCTTTTTGTTAATGTGCTTCTTAATCTATAATTGTAAAAGAAAAATTTGCATAAGTCTTTCCTCATTAGATCAGTGTAGGAAGCGTTTCTGCATACCTTGCTTCCTTTCAATAAGAGAAAGAAATTTGTGTGGACTAAAGAGGTAGATAGAAGCTTTAAGTATTTGAAGAAGAGAGTTTCTAAACAACCTATATTGGCATTGCCAATCTTTGACAAAGTTTTCACCATTGAATGTGATGCAAGCAATCAAGCTATAGGAGTTGTTTTGAGCCAAGAAAACAGACCGGTTACATTTTTCAGTGAAAGGTTGAATGAAGCTAAAAGAAGGTATTCCTCTTATGACCTTGAGATGTATGCGATGGTACAAGCACTAAAGAAATGGAGACATTACTTGCTCCCTAAAGAATTCATAGTGTATATTGACAATCATGCATTGCAATTTTTGAATAGTCAAGAAAAGCTTAGCCATAGGCATGTGAAATGGGTTGAGTACTTGCAAGGGTATACCTTTACCATAAAACACAAGAAAGGATAGTCAAATGAAGTGGAAAATGCACTCAGTAGGAGGGCTTTGATGATCCAAGAAATTTAGCTACATAGTGTGGGGGTTGATTCTCTAAATGTTATCTATAATGATGATGAATATTTCAAAGATATTTATGCATATTGTTTACAACCTTGTAGCAGTAGTGATCAGAAATGGTTGGATTATTTGATACAAGATGGTTTGTTGTTTAAAGGAGCTCAGTTATGCATTACTAGATGTTCTATGAGGACTAACCTGATTAAAGAAAAGCATTGTGGCAGTCTAGGGGGTCATTTTGGTGTTGACAAAACTTTGGAGCAGGTGAAAAGATACTACTATTGGCCTAGGACACAAGTTGATGTCAAATTTTGTGGAGAAATGTACCATTTCCAAAGAGCTAAAGGAGGTAGTAGTAATGCAGGCCTATATCAGCCACTCCCAATCCCAAATAGGCCATGGGATTCCATAAGTATGGACTTTGTGATGGGGTTACCTAGGACTCCAAGAGGATTTGATTTAATATATGTGGTTGTAGATAGATTTTCTAAAATGGACACTTCATACCTTGTAAGAGCACAAATGATGCTTCATACATTGTAGGACTCTTCTTCAAGGAGGTGGTGAGGATCCATGGATTTCCTTTAACCATTGTTTCAAACCGGGATAGTAAGTTTGTGAGCCATTTTTGGAGGACTCTCTGGAGGAAGCTTGGTACAAATTTGACTTTTATCTCTGCCTATCATCCCCAAATAGGTGGACAGACTGAAGTAGTAAATAGAAGCTTTGGAAACCTTCTTAGATGCCTAACAAAGGAACATGCAACACAATGGGATCTGATTCTTCCACAAGTTGAGTATGCATATAATGACTCTATGAATAGGAGTGTTGGTAGAAGTCCATTTGAGATTGTGTATGGCCTATGACCCTGGGGTGTATTCGAACTAAGGGATATTGGTGGTATGGAGAGAAGTGTTGAAGGAGAAGAGTTTGTTGTGGCTATGCAAGAGATCCACCAACAAGTGAAAGACCATCTTCAAAAGAATGTTGAGAAATACAAACAAGATGTGGATATAAAAAGAAGAGAGGTCCATTTCAAAGTAGAGGACTTGGTCTTAGCTCATTTGAGGAAGGAAAGACTCCCTAAGGGTAAGTACTCTAAGTTGTAGATGGAGAACATAGGGCCATGTAGGGTGATCCATAAATTTGGAGCAAATGCATATGAGATAGAACTCTCTCCTGGGGTTGCTATCTCTCCCATTTTTAATGTTTCTGACCTATACCCTTATAAAGGGACTATGATTGCAGGTAATGAGGTAGGTACATCAGAGGTTCTAGATGAAGATTGGATCAAGGATCTTGCTCCAAGCCAACCTTTGGAGTTAGAGTACATTTTAGACAAGAAGGAGCTTAAAAAGACAAGGAAGAAGACCTATTATCAATACCTAATCAAATGGAAAGGGTTGCCAATGGAGGATTCGACTTGGATGATTGAAGAAGATATTATCAAACATTGTTATACTGTTGTAGGTTTGTCCTCAAGTGGAACTTGACCATATTTTGCCCGGGAGTATGGTGCAGGGGCACCAATAACTCCTTATGTCTTCAAGGGGGTCAAGTGTCAACATTTTGGTTTTATTTTGGTATTTTCATGTAATAAAGTCTTCTAAGACCATTTTTGTATGTGGGAGTCTAATTTAAGTTATTAGGTGTAAGTGGAGTCTAGTGGAATATGAAGAGTCAAATTGTTGTACAAATAAAGAATATGAAAAAATCAAGAAAAGGAAGGAATGTAACTAAAAAACAAATGGGTCATGCAATTATGTAACATGTTGGTAAATGCTTAAAAGACCTGGTGTGTTTGAATAGAAAAGAGAATTGAAGTTTTAGTGATCAAAAAGCAATAAAAACTCTAATTTTCCTACATTTTCTAATGTTTTTATGTTGTTTCAGACTATGGTACAGATCTATATGATCCTATCATGAGTCCAAATCAGTCTTGTATGATAATGTGATGAATCTACTTCCATTTCCATTTTGTTTCATGTGATTTCATTTAATTTTGTGAAAGTTATAGTTGTTTTTCTAAAAATTGTCTCAGACTATCAAAACCCTAGACTAGGGTAAACAGTGAACTAAGAAAATGTAAAATAGCATCCTTCCATGGCTGGATTTTGATGAAACCTCATAGAATGGTAGAAATTATCTTATATTTTTTTTTCTTCACACTTACAGGTACAGGGAAGCAAGTTGGCACATGCCAAGAAGCCATGAAGGCTTGATATCCTCATGTATCAGCCTGCAACAGTGAATTAGGAGAGATTTTTGAGCATTTGGATGTGGGTTTAGACTCCTGCATGTTTGAAGGTGATTGGGAAAGGTGTCAAGGGTCCCAACATAACACATTAAGTCTTAATTTGACCCCTCTTTAATGTTTTGTGTCCATTTCTTTTGCCTATTCTGTTTGGCAGAGTTGGGTAACCTTAGATAGGACTGTGTATGGTTGATGTAGAAGTCTCCTACTTAAAGCAAGTGAAGAAACCCTTCAAAGTGGATTGGATAGAGGATCATTAGGGTCTTTTAACCTATTTTTAAGATCATAGCCTCATGTGGTGTCTTGGTGATATAAGGAACAAAAGGGAATTAGACCTAGAAGCCTAATTAGGCCTAATTGCACAAGGGATAGTCAATTTTTGAGCAGACCGTACAAAACAACCCCACTCTATTTCTTAGTATGTGATGTAATACCATAAAGGGTATCTGAAACATGTCTTACTTTTTGATATTCAGGTCTACAACAGAATTTATGTCAAAATATGTCTTTGCAAAAGGCTACAAGGGAAAGAGGTCAGTTGTGAAGGATTGCCCTATGGATAGAGGTCTAGGGTTTTGGTGAGTGCTTGTTTAGTGTTGTCTTGATGTTTCCTACCCCTGCTCTACATCAGTTAATAAGCCACACATCCTTAGATGCATGCATTGCCAAGGCAATGACAAATACTTCTCCTTCATCTTGAGAGGACTTGTCAAAATCTGAATCATAATTCTTGCCACTTCTGCAAAGAGTGTAAGGAGGAGAAAAAGAAAAAGAAGAAGAATTATGATTCAGATTTTGACAAGTCCTCTCAAGATGAAGGAGAAGCATTTGTCGTTGCCTTGGCAACGCATGCATCTGAGGACATGTGGCTTATTGACTCTGGTGCATCTTTTCACACAACCTCGCATCGGGGCTAGTTTATGAAGTATGAAGAATACGATGGTGGAAAGGTGTACTTGGGTGATGATTCTCAATTGGATATTGTTGGCTGTGGAAGAGTCTTGATTTGAATCCCTAATGGACGAGTAAAGGGAATCAATGGTGTTCTGCATATCCCTGGTTTGACATGAAAGCTTCTTTTTGTAAGTAAATTGAATGATGTGGGTGTGCAAGTTGTTTTCGTGAATGGAGGATGCAAGATGACTAGAGGATCTATGGTGTTGTCTAAGGGTGTTTGGATTGGCACTCTATTTCAGCATGATGCATACATCATTCAGTGCAATAGTGCTTATTTTTTGAAGAAGAGAGCTTCAAAGTCTTCATCCTCACCATTGGAACCAGCATCAAAGAAGGTTGTTGTATCTACTTTTGATGGTCAGGCTTTCTAAGTACCTAAGGGTGCTTATTCTATGGAGATGAAACTTCCAAAGGACTCTATATGCAAATGTTCCCCTTGAACATGTGAAGGTAGTTTTATCCTGGTCTTCTAGTGCTACTTGAATTTGGTTATATGCACTAAACCCATCTAGGAATGAAAAATACTTTTTCCCTGCTAGGTTATCCTGCACTTGATCAATGAATGGAAACAGAAAATGATCCTTCTTTGTGGCTTTGTTTAGCTATCTATAATCAATGCATACTCTCAATTTCCTATTCTTCTTAGGCACTATAACCAAGGGTGAAACCCACTAGCTTTCTAAGATATGATAGTTGAATCCTGCCTGTAGCAATTTCTCTATCTTAGTTTTGACAATGTCCTTAAGTGCAGGGTTTAACCTTCTATGGGGTTGTCTAACAAGTTTGACATCTTTTATGTATATGTGATGGGTATAGATATCAAGAGGGATGCCCTTCATATCTTGATATTCCCAAGCAAAAGTTGTTGAATGGGAGATAAGAAGATTAAGAAGTGCTCCTTCTTGTTGTTCTATTAGTTGGGTATTGATGTTCAATGTTTTCCCAGGTAAGATCATGACCCGTTTTGTAATATGTCCCATAGATATTCCTAACCCATATTTTGGGGTCATATTGTTAGAGGGAAAGAATGTGGAAGCAACATATGAAAAGTTGCTAGGTCTCTATAGAAGGTTTCCCCACAAGGAATTATATTAGCAAGGGTACAATGAGCAACAATCAGAAATTCTTTCCTTAAGTCTTGGGCTAAGTCCATTGTATATTTTCCAATGAGAATTTGAGTTATATCTTCAAGTGTATCATAGTCTATTTCTTCTTCCAACTCACCTAAGTGTTTCTTGATGGTAACCATAGCTACAGAGGCACTATTTTCCATGTTGTTAGGCTCATATACCCACACTTTTCCCAAATAATGTATAGACGGTTTAGTTGGAGGGTACAAGGAGATTTTCTTCATGTCCAATCCATTTGAAATGACCATGTCTCTCATTCTGCAATTAATGGATACTATTCAAAAGCCATCCATGGCCTTCCTAAAATCAAAGGATAAGCATTCATTTGATTTCTAGGCTCTAATATCAGAAATTCTACTGGGAATTCCCATGATTCCACAATAATTGAGACATTAGTCAACACCCCTTTCAGAATGGATATTGATTGATTAGCCAATTGTATAATTGTGGATGTGGCCTAAACACTTGTAAGGGACAATTTATCTAGGATGTGAACTATCATCACGTTTATTGTTGCTCCTAAGTGTTGGGTAAATATTTTGTCTTCAACTAACTGAAGGCAAAATGGTTATATCAACCACAGCATGATGATATTTAATCTCTCCTCTCAAAAGAGGGAGGCTCCCTTCTTATTGTTCACTACAATAAACAAGTACTTAACTAGATTTATGTACACTATAAACTAACTTGGGGATGGTGCCATATCATCCATTTCTCTTTTTTCAAAAATGATGTTTCAATTTAATCCTTACAATGTATGATAAACTCACAAACTACTTATTGGAACAATAATAACCAATATGAAGGTTGAATGAACATAAGAATATCCAAAATGATATTGGCGTGAAATAAACTAAAAATTTACAGAAGCACAAAGTCTCATAATTTCTTTTGCTGACTTGGAATGAGAAATATATATGTAGTGTAGAATGTAGCCAAAAGTCTCCACTGTACGCTATCAAGAGATTTAAAGAACACAGAAAATAAATAGCAGCTCAAAGTCTTCTAATATTTCCAACTCATGAACATAGAATATAAATTCCAAAGCAATGTTGCAGCACAAAGACTCCAAAATCAGCTTTAGATCACCTCCCAGATTATATAAATCCACACTACTTATTTGATCAATTGCATAAGATGGTGCAAGAGAAAAGACATAAGAACATCTCTCATACACGACAAGTAGATTCCCAAAACAAAGTTTGAATGCTCACTTGCTTTCTTATTGTCAATAAAATCTTGATTTACAATCTTGAACACAAAGTCTCAAAAATGCTTCTCAATTTTGGCAGAGTTTTTGCTTCAATAACTAAAAGGTAAAAAATTACAATAGATGCCCTCTTTATTTATAGTGAGAGGCCATGAGAAAAAATAGGGAAAATATAACTAACTTGACTTTTTCAACAAGAAGAGTCCTTATTGATTTGGGACTTTCCTTGTTTTTACATGTAATTGCATCTTGAAAAAGTACATGTGAAAATGTCCAAAACTACAAACAAAGTACAATGAAAATACAAAAATAAACTAAGGCATGAAAACTTGAATCAACTTGCACTCCCATTCTTTTTCAAATAAGCCTCGTACATGGTGAACACTACTTACATTTCTAAGCTGTCAGAACCAACAATGTTTTTGGAGATCACTCGAGCTCTGATTACTACATCTTTCACTGTTGTAGCTACTTTTTCAACTTGTCAACTTGGCCTTCAGATTATCTAGAGCTAATTGGTTATCCAAAATATTATCCAGAGAGGTGACTGAAAAAGCTTTGTCTTCAAACTCCCTCTGAAACATACTCTTAAATTCTTGAATCATCTCATCAGCAGGAAGAAAATGATGATCTTCAATTGTCAACTTACATGGGAGTTCCTCTAATTTGTGTAGAAGATCAACATTGCTCTTTTCATTCAGTTCCCTGGCACTCTCCAAATCTTTGATCAATTCTTTTAAAACATTACTTTGGTGAATCAATGACTCTTTAGTTTCTACATAAGATTCATGATTTGAAATAATGTCAATTGATATCAAAGTTTTCACCTTCATCTTTTTCATATCAGTCCACTTCTCAAGGCTATTATCTAAGTACTCAATGTCTTGAGATATTACATCAACCAAATCATCTAGCTTAGCTCTTATCTTTTCCATTTTTCTTTTCTTCTCAGTTGTACTTGTAAGAAGAGACACTCCTTGTGAATGCATTCTTTCAAGATATTTTTCAACCACTCTTCCTTTAACATGAGTCTTTTCCACCTTCTGGATAATAGGATCTTCTATAGTGATTGCCTCAGGTTTCACTGACTCAGATGCCAAGGTAATCTTCCATACCACCGCAACTAACTATTCTGCTCTTGCTTTGTATTGCTCCTTCATTTCCCTCTCATGATCAAATTTCATACTCAAGGTATTAAGAGTTGATTGTACATCAACCTTAGCACTTTCATGATTGATTTTCCCAGTTTAATTCTAGAGATAGAATAATCACTCATACTGAAATTATCGATGGTAGCATCTGGTGGTGGTTGAGCAATTTCTACATACTTGTGACCTTTGTCTTCTAATAGCTGAGAAAGAGTCTTGGGCTTCTTCTAAGTCGTTGCCTTCACTGGCACCAGCTTTCCCAAATTGAAGTCATCTAGGGAGATGGCTTGTTTTTTCATCTTTGGAGTGTAGGCTAAGAGCTATGGAGGAAGCACTGATGAACTAGTATCTAGATTTGAATCCATTACTTTCCTAGGAGGAGTTACACCTACACCAGTTGTAGTGATGATTGGAGAGGTGTTTGTAAATACTACACCTGACACATTAACATTTGAAACTTGCTCAGTCCCTGAAACAAATTGATCCAGAATTGTCTGGTCACCAATGTCATATGAAGGAGAAGACAAACTTGGTAGAGATACTGAAGAACCAAAAACAACATCAAAAATGGCTTTAGGACTATCAAAAAGTGTCCTAGAGGAAGATGGTGTAGTAGAGCCAGAAGATGGTATAACAATAGGAGTAATAGGAGTACTAGAAACAATAGGTACAGAATCAGAAACAAGTTTAGTAGGAGAGGCAGAAGAAACTAGAGGTTCTGATATAATGTTTTCTCTAGGAGACATGGAAGGTCCCTCTAGTTGTTCCTGCTCAGCTTCCTTTTCTGATTCTCATTCATCCTCTTTTTCCCTTGAAGGTCTTTCTTTAGTTTCCATATCTTCAACAACAGGCTCTTCAGTTACATGTTCATCTGTTTCCATTTCCTCTGCACTTGGCTCTTCTTCTATTACTTTGGCC
Organism: Cunninghamia lanceolata; assembly: GCA_027924645.1. Taxonomy (NCBI): domain Eukaryota; kingdom Viridiplantae; phylum Streptophyta; class Pinopsida; order Cupressales; family Cupressaceae; genus Cunninghamia; species Cunninghamia lanceolata. The sequence continues at coordinate 3,909,401 of BSBN01000332.1, forward strand.
TTGCCACCTTTTGATACAAATTTTATCTTAGGCTTAGAAGCCTTAGATGAGCTTGGTGTATCACTTTTATTCTTGGTTCTTATTTCAACCTTCTTGCCTATTTGCCTAAAGGTCTCCTCTTCTAAACTAGTGATAAACTCCCTCAATTGAATTCCCTTACTTTGCAGCCACACATTAGTATTTGCCAAAATGAGTTCAAACCTTTTCCTTATAGAAGTCAACTCTTTCTTTGACCATAAGATCACAAGAAAAGGAGAAACGGAAACATTTTCAATCGCATACCTAGGACTTACAACATCTTCATCATCTGCCATGCCTTCAGGAATATCTTTCAGTTTTAGATCCTCAATCTGACTAAGAGTCAACCTATAGTAATCCAATTTTATGATCTCTTCCTCAGTCCTCAGATCAGCCCATACATCATCTACCATTGAGACATGTGATGGAGTCTTCCTCTTGATCTTGTCTTTCACTCCCCTAAAATCAAAATGGTTTCTTCTTTTCAAATGCTTCATGGTCATCAATTGCATTTCCGTTTCCAAAGCCTTAGCTTCTGCAGTAGTAGCAATAGAATACCTGTCAATCTCCACAGGAAACTTGAAACCAGGCTTCTTTAATTCCATCTACTTGTTATACACGACAATCATTTGTCAACATAGCTCCATCAAAACAATTTTGTCACTAGGGAACTTGGGTAGCATGTATGGATACCCCTAAAAGTAACCAACCCTTAGATAGGTGAAAGTAGGAAATTGTACATACAAACAACCAAACTTGTTTACCACCTCCCAGGCTTCATTTGATACTCTCTTCTATTCCAGTTGTGGATCAAAAAGACACAAGAGCACTACAAAGAAAGCATTGTTTACCCTCTGCAAGTGATGAATGGGTCCCTTCAAAGTTAACTGAGGGTAATACTGATATACAAGAATGACTCTTCGATCTCCCTCTGAGGTTAACCTTGGAAAGCTTCTCATAGATGCAGCTGCATATACCAAGTAAGATGTCATATAGAATTTGGATGTGGTTGACACCTTGGCTAATTGCTCATGAAGAGCATTACTATTCTGCTCACCCCAGAAAAAAAAAATTTCCTTGAAGGATGACTTTGATATAGGGATACATCCACTCATGGAAAGTGGAAGATGAAGGTAGTCCTCTAACTCTATTGAGAAGAGTTATCAAATCACTAACTTCTTCTACAAATTCACTCCTTGGAAAACTCCTTGGCCATCTAGAGAGATTAGACCTGGCAGTTTTTAGCCATTTAGTGTTTATAATCCTTTTGGCTTTCTCAGTATTCTTGTCATATTCCTTTTGAGCAATATTGAAATCAAGCTCTAAAATTTCCTCTGCACCAGGACACATGAACATTTTGTCCATGAATTCTGCATCCAAACTCATTATTACATTGCCTTGTGCATCAACCACTGTCCTGTTATCTCTATTATAAAAATGAGTTACTTGAAGGACAAAATCAGTGTTATGAGCTGCTACAGGAAAAGATGCAACTAAATGAATATTGTTGTCTATAATCCTTTGCATGTAGTGACTTGGATAATCCTACTTAGTCCTTTCTACAAATTCATCCATATCAACATGGCCAATCTTTGTATCATGTATCTCATCCACATTTGATGTGACTGAAGTGACGGGGAACACATCTTGGTACTTGTACTTCATATCTTTGGTTTTCTTTGGAGAGGAATCGATCATTTGAAAGATGAACTCCTTCGATTGAGAACAAGAACTTGACAATTTTACAGAAGCAACTGCAAGAAGAGAAGGCATGATTTTGCAATGTTAGGGGAAAATAGGCATTTGGTAACTGCATTATTGAAAATGATGATCAAAAACATGAGCTTGAAGGGGCTAGAGAGCAATCGAAGCGAAGAACTGAGCGAAAGTGGGCTAAGATAACAAATGCAAAAATTCTCCAAAGTTAGAGAATTTTGGGATAGTGATGTACAAGTGGCAAAAATTACCACCTTTGCATGTAAGAGGAATTTAATTTTGTGCATGAGCGGCGGAAATGCCTACTCAAGAATGTAGAGGATATTGCATTGTGTATAAGCGGCAAAAATGCCCGCCTATGTATTTGATACTTCTTTTTGTAAGATAAAACTTCACATTACAATATTCGTGTAGGGGCGGCAAAAATTTCCACCCTTACACTTATGATGAAACATGAAAAACAAAGACATGGGCGGTGATTTTCACCACCCATACATTTCTTGATAAAGCATAACATATATGCATTGGCGGTGAAAATCACTACCCATGCATATGGGAAGAAAATAGATCTATATATGGGTGGTGCTAATCATCGCCCTTACATATTAAGGGAAGTTATTGTATTTAGCACGGGCAGTGAAAAACACCACTCCTACTAATTTGATGTCTGGGAGATCAATGTATAGGCGGCGCTAATAACTGCCATAACATGAAATAAAATGACCGGTTTAAAATTCAAATGGTAGAAATCACTGACCATTTCGAAAAGAAAAACACATACATATCATATAAAACCATAAGCACAGTATGCACTATATGACCTATCAATCGATAAGGAAAAATGAATATCACGCAGAAGAAACAAAAAGCTAAAACAAAATAGTGTTTAGGGTTTTCACAAAGAAGTGACAAAGTTAAAAGATGAAACAAAGGAAAATGATTGCTCCAAATCTCATATACAATAAACAAGGAAAACCTACCTGGCGATAATGGTTGAAAAGAATAGATAGAAAATCCAACTTGAATCTTTGAGAAATCCGATCCAATGCGCACGCCAGGTAAATACAAGGGTTTGTAGATTCTCATAGGAGACTCAAAGATGAAAAGATAATGATAAAATAAAAATTAAAAGGAATTAAAAACATATAAATGTCATATTAAACGTTCACACAAAGTGCATTAAATGCATTTAGTGTAAACTACGAGATACACGAGCGGCATTTTTTGCTGCCCCTACACTTTAGGGAAATACAAACTAAACATGCAATAATAGCAAAAAGTGTCGCTCTTGCATATTAAGGGAAGTTCTAAACTAAACATGCAATGGCAGTAAAATTTACTGCTTTTGCATATGGAAAAGTTTTATGATGTGTAATGGCAATAAAATCCATCGACATTGCATGTAAAAGATGATAAGATACTCAAGTGGATTCTTCAGGACTAGAGGATCATGCATGAGTACATAAATATTCACCTCAATTTGTGTGCTTAGAGATGTAGGCTTTGAAATGGACAAGTTTCGTAGGGGTCATCCTACAAAATGAGCACAGCTAATTTTGAGGATAACACTAAGTCAACTAGAACGTTGGATATTTCAACCCCTAAAATTTGGACTATTATGACCAAGTTCCCAAGATCCCCATATTTTGGGAGGAGTATTTCTCCCACTAGAAGATACACTACTTTTCCTTCCACCTGAATGGTGGAAGGAAAGTTTTTCTTCCTGCCCTGGGTCTTAACACAATATTGTTTGATGAATTGATTTAGTTCATGCTTGGAGGAGGGGAATTTCAATGTTTAGCCACCTAATTTCTTGCAATATTTATGATTCAATGGTAGGTTGGACTTGTTTTTGTAGGAATGTTTTTTGAGAGACATGTTGTTTGAGCCATTTTGGGTATAGTGCTTGCTTTTTAGTCTCCGAAGTAGCTATAGAGTGCATCTTAGAAGTAGCTACAGAAGTGACCTCTGGAGTTGTTCCTTTAGGAGGAACTCTGGAGCTACCTGAGGGTTGTTCTTGTGGCACAATTTCTATAGTAATCTCCTCCTGGAGTTGAGTGGATGGATTTTTTAGGTTCCATGTCATCTGTTACTTCAACTATGAGTGGAGGAGATGGTCTTGGTAGTGCTTTCCCAGAATGTAGTTGGAGGTTATTTAGGTAAATAGTGTTTACACTAGCCATGTTTTCTTGCTCTGTCATGTAAACAGTTGCTCCCTATTTATTTCGTGGGTTTGCTACAAGTTGAGCTGATAAGGGTGGTTGACTAACTAGCTCATTTTGAGACTATCCTTATGTGTTTGTGGGTCCAATTAGGAGTGCTTGTTGTTGAGATTGGAAATGTGTAGGTTGTCCTTGGAATTGTTGATTCTAACTCTGTTGAAGAACCCAATGAGGCTACATGTTTTGTGGTCCATATTGTGATGGGAATTGTTGCAGCCACTATTGGTTACCCCAAGGTTAGTTTTACCACTACTGATTTTGCCATTTCTAGCTTGACTAGTCTTGTGCTACCCATGGAGGAATGTTTTGAGGTCCCTGCCAAGTTAGATTCTATTGATTATTTCCCCAGTTTGAAGGGCCCCTATAAGAAGCCTGATTTGGGTACTGGTTGTATGGGAAATGGCCAATTTGTTTCTGGCCTACATAGTTCAACTCTTCTTCTATTATGGCATTCTTTTTAGTCATCCTTTTCATGTCTGGGAGTTGATCACATTGACTTATAGGGTGTTCTTTGTCAAAAATCTAGTAGATCTCAAATTTATCCAATGGGCACTCTCTCAAAAGGTGTTTGTTTCTACATGTAGGATAGTAAATTGAAAGGGGTTCAATTGTTCTGTTATGTTTAGTTGTTCTAGTTTTTGCCTAAATCCCATCTAATGTGGTATTCAGCTAAACTAAGATGTCTATTTTTAGGTTTGCAAAATGCTCCATTAACTATCCTATATCATTCTTTCCTTTTAGAGACCTTGGTGTTCTTACTCCATCTTGTATTGTAGATTAGTTTCTGCAGATTTCCTCTATAGCAGGCATGTCCATTTTGTTGATATTCCATCTCCCCATTAGATCTAGTGCTTGCTTTAACTCTCTATCCAACCCTTTTATAAACAAAGTTTTGGCTAAACTATGAGCTATGGGGTTGCCATATCTTATAAGGGGAAAGTTGAATCTATCTAGGTAGCCTTCTAAACTTTCATCTATAACATCCCTAATCTTGATACTCGAATAAACTCAAGAACTTACAAGAAAGTAAATAAACTTGGTAAACATGAGAGATATTTTCTTTTTAATTAAATATCATTTGCATAAACAAAAGAAATAAAGTACAGCTTTCCAAATAATTTCAACCTGAAATCACAACATAATCGAAGCTAGATTCATAGTGAAATCCTTTCACTTATCATTTGCAATACATAAACTGCACTTGGCCTAAAGAATAGTTTTACCTCATAATTTGACTATCATAAGCATCTGGAAAGTTGATGTCTATCTTCACGAGCCTTGGTGAGTCTTCTGCTTCAAAGGGAGAGCATCATCCGAGTGCTTTACCTCCAACCACAGACCAACACCTTCCTTCCTGGAAGTGGCCCTACCCTTCATAAAGGGTATAGATATAAGGAACCAACAAGTGTTTGTCATCTAATTCCTAGTGTTGTGTCCTACATAACTTCAATCGACCATACAACTCTAGACTCCTTCTAGCTAAGTATGATCATACTGAAGGGTCATGCCATCTAAACACACACCTCTGACTCAACTTAAAGACTATCTCACCCTACAGTTTGAATTTCATCATTTAGTAACTCTAGACACAATCTTGTCTAAACTATAAATTCATTCTAGTCAATCTGACTTAGAAGTAATCCTCAATCCAGGATATACATGCAATATATATATGTAATTCTGACCTTTCAGAGATTCCCTCTTTGCATACTTACTTTTAGGGCCTATGACCTTCTATCACTCTTCTCTTTGATTCAAATATCAAACATCTTTGGTGCATAAAACATGTTACGAGTCTACCTTAGAATCACTTAAATTTGACAAAGTATTACTAAGACACTTCCCATCTTGCTTTATTGTTCTCTTAACCTTTCACTATTGACCACTATGGTTTTCTCGACCTTTCACTGTCATCTGATATGGTTTTCTCTACCGATATATATAAACTATGTCATGCCCACATTTCCCATGCAGTCACGACACGCAACACATGTGTCATGTCCACATTTGTCATGTGGTCATGATGGGAAATATCAAAAACTTTTCCACATGTCCCTAGAAACCTCCCCGCACGCGTCAGCGTGCTCGGTGGCAATATGCATAAGGTGTAAACATGTCAATCAATCTCGGGGAGAGCATTTATATATGCAATCCCTTGTGTGATGTTAGCTGACTAGGGGGTTATGCGACACGAGGAGCATCACTACTAGGGTTAGGGTTGAATGGACCCGAACCCTAAGTTTCCTAAGTGAGTGACATGATTTCGACAGGAGTCAAAATCTAACCCTAAATTCTAGAGCACCAATTGGATTTAAAATACACCTTCATTAAAATAATGATTGCAAGGTAAAAATAAATGTTTACTAAAGTCAAGAAAATTCATTAAAATTATCTGCCCTAAGTCTCGAGAAAATTTGACAGCATAACGTGTTTTTAACATTTGATATAATTATTTTAAAAAAGGTCTCCTAAAATAATTATGAGAAAAATATAAATAAGAGATTGAAATAAGATTCCCCCAAGTGACATTATAAACTTTCTACCCGATCAAACAAAATTTTAAAATTAAATAAAATCATTAAATAATAAAGCCCCAATTAATAAGGTCCACTAACAAATAGTCTCACAACTAAATTGATTTGTCGATAAGGTAAAATTCTCCTAGAATTAATTGAATCCACTATCCCCATCTCAAACAAAATTAATTACCAATAATAATTTAATAACAGGATTTCCCAACCTAATAAAAAAATAATCCCTACTAGGAAAATTAATAGTACGAGGTCTAAAACAAATCATCCAAAGGGATATAAAATCCCACTTAAGAATACAACTACCCCATCCCAAATTTTTTAAAGAACAAATAAATTAAAACCTCTCCAATTAAATTAAAAAATCCAAGTAATATAAAACCTCTATACAATTAAATAAAATCCCCCATAAGAAATTGGCCCAAGGAAAAATAAATAAATAATAAAATCCTAAGGGATAAGTTTCAAATGGATAATGAGAGGGATGGAAGTGCATGTTTAAAATGGAAATGAAATAAATTAAATAATAATATAACTTATCCTAAGATTTCCCTCTCATCTCACAACCCTAAAACTATTCAATATTTTATTGTTTCCATATTGTTACCCTAACCCTATCTTCTCTCTATCATTTCTTTTCTTCTCATTCTTTTTGTTCTCTTCTCTCTTTTGTTTCCCCATTTTGTTGCAGGTTAGGGTTTCTTCTTCCATGGCTGCCCTGGACATTCACACAGAGGTATATACCAGATTTATATATACAGTAGGGTCTATACCCCAATCATACCTGAGGTCTCAATCACTAATGCCTAAAAATTAGCCTGGCAGTTATCAACCACTGCGAACATATAGTGGGACCTACCCACATCTCTAACCATCTACTCTGATCCTCCTGCACGAGGCTGTCCCCCTACCGTAACGTCCTGTGGACACTCTCTAGCTAGATGTCCTGCTCCACCACAAACATAGCATGGGCCCCTAACCTGTACCTGTCTTGTAACAACTTCACTTAAAGAAACGTGTAATAACTGATTTAAAACAATAAACAAGTGAAAGCATAAGAACAACTAGGAATCAGCATAAACAAGTACATTTGCATTTTTTTTTTCTACAAGATAATTAAAAACTTGCATTCAAATACTAAGGTTCTATTCTTAGCCTTTGCAATAACAAAGATAGAGAATTAAACAATTGAACAAGAAATAAGAGTACCGTATTCATTCGTGGGGAAGACTAGTTCATTACTCAAGCTTGTTTGTTCTTGTTTTCTTCTATTTTTCCATATAGGGAATTCGGAGAGAAAGATATCATCAGGGCGTTTATCCACCCAACCATGGACTTTTCAGTCCCCCGCATCATTTCGACTGAAATGACCCGGCCCGCCGCCAAGAAGTTTCATTAAGAGAATCCAATGCCATCTGAGACTGGTGGTTACCCTACTACTTCCTAGTCAATCATACACTATCGATAATCTTCTAACTAGTATGATCATCTGACTGGAAAAGTATCCGGGCAAAAGTAACTGACTGAAACCAATTCACTTGCAAGTGTCACCTCATCCAAGGTTTTACAAATGTGCGCAACATGACTCAACTGGTCATGTAGTTCAGTTGTCACCCTACTCGGCTTGGTCTTGGCTATTCAGCATGTTTCAGTTCATAACACTGGTGCTACTACACACAGATAGTATGACGTACACGCTGGTTTCTGTATGCACCATCACTATTTAAGAATAGGCAGAAGTTGATTCAGTAGAAAGGTTTCTGGTTTCTGTTTACCAATTTTGTAGGAAGTTGCTCTCATAGCTGAGATATTTGCGGTTTCATCTAAGCTGAAAGAATCCTGCTATTTTCTTGAAGTTTATAATTTGAGGCATTGTGGTATAAGACAGAAATGAAAATCTGGGTGAAATAGTTTGCACTAGCATTTATGTTCTGAAAAGATGCATTTAAATTAAGAGAATTCTAATGCAACGAAGAATCAGCTAGGCTCTGTTCCAAGAAAGTTCTTGTCTATTAAGGAAAATTGTTCTATTAGTTGGGGCGTTCTTAAACCCAATGTGCTCTATTAGACGATGATAATATTCAGATTTCTTGACGAAATTAGGTTGTATGAAGGCCAGACAGAGGTCACATTCTCCTTTAGCAACAAAGAAAGGTAAGAGACCTTCATATCCTACTCTAAGGTGCTACTATTGTTATCGTTAAGAAGAAAGAAAGGAATTCATTGATATTCTTTACAAGACAAAATAAGAGACTTTCTTTTTTAGTTGCCTGAGCTCATGGAAAGGTTTGGTAAGGAACTTCTTCAAATAACCCACTCACTAGCATACATAGGAAAGAAGATTAAGAGTTTTAAGAATGAGGAATACTTGCCTTCAAAATTTCAGAGTTTTCTTAAATTATCCTCTCAGCTAGTTCATGCCTCAGAAACTTTTTCAGACTCCTTGTCACTATCCCGTAGCTCCCTTCTTTTCTAATACTCGAACTTAATTCTTCTCCATTTATCCTTCCCGTCTCAGAAGTCTGACGAACTCTTCCGTGGCTCTATTTGTCTCCCGAACTCCAATGTCCCTCAAGTTTTCTTTTCTTTCTTGTTTTTGCCTCCAATCACACATCCAAACTAAAAAAAATGCACCTCAGAAAAGCAGTTTCCGCCCATAAAAAGGGCTCGCCTTCCATACCCGTCAAATGTGCATCCTTTCTCAGTTTCTACTTTTAACCTTTCTTTCCACTCCCCTCTTCCTTGGTCGACCGACAGGCAAATGAGGTGGTCAATTTTTAAAACTCCCTTTGAACTGAGGTTCGTTTTAAGATTCCCATTCGAAGCTCTAGGTTATTTCGTCGACGGTTGAGGCTGCGTGAAGAAGACCAACCCTCAAAAGATAATAAGAATTTCCTCCTTAATAAACGAATAGAATGTGGTTTCGAATTTAAGTAGGAGTTAGTAAGGTTTTACTCCTAGGTTTCTAATAGGAGGAAACTAATGAAGAAATTGGTCTCATCTAGGATAGATAGAATCTAACTTAGGAAGAACCTTCCCCCCTTAATTGTCTATCTCAGAAGAATTTGACTCCGATAAAATTGAAGGTCAAGATGACTACAATTTGAAGGAATTTGATTTATATAGGTTTAATTTTAATGCGGAAAGGAGGTAATGTTCAATTCGGATTAGGCGAGTCGAGTTAAAGTTACACTCGAAGGAGAAGGAAGGAGATAATAAGATAATTGGTTCTTTTTTTTTTGTTTCGGTTGGGAGGGCTTACCTTTTTTGTGGAAGAAGGTTTACCTAGCACTAGATTTTCTTGCTCACTTCCAAATGAAATTATTGGGTCTATTCCGATTCACCGACAACTTCAGATGGCATGGAATTCTCTTAATTATTTTTCATTCCTGATGATATCTTTCCCCCCTTTTCTTGGGATTGACCGATCTTGCGACCACTCAAACAAAATAGTAGTTAGCCAATAACATATCTCCTGTATTTATTATTCCAAATTTGTCTTTCCATATTTGCATTGAACCAAACATACATAATTAAATCTCCATTATCATTTGATCAATAAATTCTATCTAATCTTATTTTGAAGAAATTGAAATTATCTCATAATCCAAACATGACATCATAGTTGAACACATTTCAACATAATTACATCTCATGGCATAAACACATATCAAAATCATTACATCACAAGCGGGATGTAACATACCCTTCCCCTTGTGAATCATCATCCTTGATGATTGCCAGATATTCAAAATTAATAAAGTCATGTGGTTTAACCAAACATAAAAGAAGTTCAACTGTTATATACATTAAACAAATGTGGAAATTTCTGTTGTATTTCAGTATAATCCTCCCAGGTGGCACTATCTTCTGAATACTGGTCCCACTGGACCTTACATTGGGCCACCTCTTTGTTACGTAAGCTACGCTTACGTACCTTGAGCACCTTGACTAGTTCGATCATGATTACCCCTGGGTCCTGAACCTGTAAAGAGTTCCAGTCAATCATATGTGTAAAATCAGATATATATTTTTTAGATAAGAAACATGGAAGATGTTATGCAACTGAGTGAGAGCTGGTGGTAAAGCAATTTTGTAGGCAACCGGGTTGATAATTTCCAGAACCTCAAATGGTCTGACATACCGAGGTGCAAGTTTGGTGGATTTCCCAAATTTTATAGCACTCTTATGTGGTTTGACACGCAAAAGCACTTTCTCCCCTACTTCAAATTGTCTGGGAGTTCTTTTGGCATCAGCATAGCTTTTTTGTCGATCGTTAGCTTTTGCTAACCTTTTCTTGATCAACTTAACTTGCTCTTCCATTTCGGAAAGCATTTCTGGACCGAGGGTTATCCTATCTTCCAGCTTATCCCAGCTGATAGGAGTTCTACACCTCCTTCCATACAGTGCCTCAAATGGTGCCATTTTTATGGATGATTGATATGAATTATTGTAAGCAAATTCAACTAATGGAAGGTATTCTTCCCATTTGTACTGTTGATCCATACAATACATCTGAAGTAGATCTTCTAAAATTTGATTAACTCTTTCTGTTTGGCCATCAGTTTCAGGATGGTAAGCAGAACTAATGTTCAATTTTGTACCCAAAGCTGAAAATAATGTTTGCCAAAATCAAGAAGTTATTCTAGCGTCCCTATCAGATATTGTTTTCTCAGGTATTCCATGTAATCGAAATATTTCCCGAACAAATTTGTGAGCAATAGTAGTAGCACCATCAGTTAAATTTCCTAGTAAGAAATGTGCTACCTTGGTGAGTCTGTCAATGACTACTAGGATGGTATTATGTTTATTGCTAGACATAGGTAATCCTTGGATAAAATCCATGCTGATTATCTACCACTTCCAGTCACTGCATGAGGTTGTAATAGTCCCGCGAGATGCTGGTGTTCCGCTTTGACTCTTTGACATTCTAAACATCTTGCCACAAATCTCACCGTGTCTTTCTTCATTCCCTTCCAAAAATATAAGGGTTTTACATCTGCCATAAGTTTGGTAACTCTGGGATGCCCTAAATATGGTGTTGAATGTGTTTCTTTCCAAATTAAATTTCTAAGCTCTGTATCTTCGGGTATGTACATTCTACCCTGATATCTTAATAGTCCATCACCTTCTATTCTGAATCCTTCATACCTTGGATCTAATGGATCAAGTTGAAGGGCCTTCTTTACTTGCTGGTAGTGTGAATCATTCTTCAATTGTTGAAGTACTCGGTCTCTGAAGTCTGAGTGTACTGTGATTAATGCATTGATATGCCTTCTGCGGCTTAAAGCATCTGCTACCCTGTTTTCCTTTCCCTTGATATAACTGATCTCAAAATCATAATCTGAAATCAACTCTAGCCATCGTCTTTGTTTGGCATTTAAATTTGGTTGGGTAAATATGTATTTTAATCCCTGATGATCAGATCAGAGTTCAAATGGTTTCCCTAATAAATAATGCCGCCACATTTGTAAAGCGTGAATAATAGCAGCTAATTCAAGATCATGAGGGGCATAGTTTTGCTCATAATTCTTGAGTTTTCTAGATTCATATGCTATTACTTGTTCATTCTGCATGAGTACCCCTCCTATTCCTTCTCCTAAGGCATCGGTTACCACAACAAATTTTCCCTCGGGATCTGGTATTTTTAATACAGGTGCAGAAACTAGTTTCTCTTTAAGCAAATCAAATGCCTTCTGACAATTTTCTGACCAAACAAAACTTTTCCCTTTTCTTTGCAATGAAGTAATCGGATAGGCAATACGTGAAAAATCCTTTACAAACTTTCGATAATAGCCTGCTAAGCCCATAAAGCTTCAGACTTCTTGAACATTTTTGGGGACAAGCCATTCGGTTATTGCTTTAATTTTTGCAGAATCAACTGCTATACCCTTTTCAGATATAATATGTCCCAGATATTGGACTTCTTTCTGGAAAAAAGTACATTTGGATAATTTTCCATAAAGTTTGTTTTCACGCAGGCATTGCAAGACAAGTTGAAGATGCTGATAGTGTTCCTCTTTATTCCTTGAATAGATTAAAATGTCATCCAAGAAAACTAAAACAAATCTATCCAAACAGTCATGAAACACACTATTCATCAAATTCATAAATGCAGCTGGGGCGTTAGTAAGTCCGAAAGGTAGTACTGTGAATTTGTAATGCCCATAGCAGGTTCTGAAGGCCATCTTATGAATATCTTCCTCCTTTAACCTCAACTGGTGATATCCTGAGCGAAGGTCTATTTTGGAAAAGACTGATGCTCCTCGCATTTGGTCAAATAAATCATCTATGCGGGGTAGAGGGTATTTGTTCCTGATAGTTAGTTTGTTTAGCATCCTATAGTCCATGCATAGCCGTAGAGTTCCATCCTTTTTCTTTACAAAAATCACAGGTGCCCCCCATGGCGACACACTTGGTCTAATTAAACCTTTGACCAGCAATTCTTGAAGTTGGGCCTTCAACTCCGTAAGTTCAACAGTTGTCATGCGGTAAGGGACCTTTGATACAGGTGCTGCTCCAGGAACTAACTCTATAGAAAAATCAAATACTCTCTTAGGAGGCAAACCTGGCAACTCTTCTGGGAATACATCCTGATAGTCTCGAAGATAGGGATATTTCTCTACAAATGATTCTTGTGTCTTCTCTTCTGACTTAAAATCAGTTTCTCTAACTCCGCTAACTTTCTCCATTTTTACCGCAAATATCTGGTAGCCTTTCCTTCCACTTCATTTTAATTGCATGGTAGAGAGTCGTCATAACTTGACTTCATGTTGAACCCCTTGCATTTGAACTTTATTTCCCAAATCATCTTCACACTCAATTATTTTTCTATAACAATCCACCTTGGCCTTGTGTTTCTCCAACCAACTCATGCCTAAGATGATATCATATGAACCTAGAGGTGCCACATATAGGTTTATTTTAGAGATGAGGCCTGGAAGTTCAACCCTGGCTTCAAATAAACATTGCTCTACCCGAGCTCTTGATTGATTAGCATATTCGACCATCCAAGAATTTGCCATGTATCCTGCCCTTTTTGGAAATCTACTCAATAACTTAGGTGAAATGAAATTCTCTGTAGCCCTGGTATCTATGAGTATAGTTATAGGATTCCCATAAAGCACACCTGGAACTTCTATAGGTGTGAATTGATACTCTGCTTGTCTGTTGTCCACTGCTGCGTGAATTCTCTACTGAAAAGCTGTCTGTTGGTTGGATAGTGGGTTCTTCTGCTGTGACCCTCCTTGGTTCCTGGTAGGACATTGGTTAGCATAATGATCACCCCCGCAAGTAAAACATCCCCCTGGAGGTCCCCTTTTTTCTGCTCCCCTGTTATTTTCTTCATTGTTTCTCCTGAATTTGTCAAAACTTCTCTTGTCCTTGGATTGATCCAGGAGATTTCCTTTGTTTCCTCTCGGATCCTTGTTTCTGTAGTTGAAATTGCTTCCTTTCTTTTTGAAGGGTTGAGAATTTTGGGACTAGTTCCACCGTTTTCTATTTCTATCCCTTATGGAGTCATCCTTCTTAAGTTTCTGCTCTTGTCTCATAGCCTTCTCATAAGCTTCATTCATGCTGGTAGGCACCAAAACATCTACTGATCCCCCAATGCGATTATTGAGTCCCACGATAAATTTCCTAACTTTATACTTCTCATCCCTATGGAATTGGGGAGCATACTTAAGTAAACGAGTAAACTTCTCCCAATATGCATGTACTGTGAGCTCACCTTGTCGTAATTCCTAAAAATCTGTTAACTTCTGTTAATAAAATAACTGAGGTAGCCATCGTTGTCTAAAGACTTCCACGAACCGATCCCATGTCATATCCACAGATGACCATCCTAGTTCTACCTTTTTATTCTCCCACCATCCAACGGCTTCTCCTGTTAATTGATAAGCTCCCCATACTACCTTCATGTTCTCTGTATATTCTCTTATCTCAAAATACTTTTCCATACCTGTCAACCAGGCTTCGGCAGCATCTCCTACTTCTGATCCATCATATTGTGGAGGTTTTACTTTCTTCATGTCGTCTGAGATAATACCACGCATTACCTTATCCCTATCAAGCTGAGTTATAGTGTGTTCCTCATTTCTAGTCGGATGAGTATGAACATTCTCTAAATTTCTATCCTTGATTCTTGACTCATGTTCCTCGTCTTGGTTCCTAATACTTCTGTTCTCTCTCTGCTCTAGCTGCTGGAGCCTAGTCTGAGTATCATGCATCATCTACAAGAGTCTATCTAACTTTGCAGCAGAGGTCTCGGGGAGTTCAGTCTCCCCCCTTCCTTCAAATAAGTGAGCTATTCCCTCACCAATTAAACTTGTTAAGGTAATTATGCTCTTAGTTACTATATTACCACTTAAATTCTCTTAATTATACAATAGATTGAACACAGCAACATTTATTTTATTTACACACTGCAAAAAAAAAAATTATTAACACGCTACAAAATTTGCACTACAAAATTTTGTCTTTTTACAGTATTTACATAGTTCTTTTGGAGCCCCTTATCTAAGAGCTTTCATCACTACTAGTTATGGGCTCTTCCTGCCCTTCAAATTCTAAATAAGGAATTAACCAGTAACCCAGAGTAGGTACCTGAGTTTCTTTCACGTTATAAGACATATTAATGTTTCCATTTGGAATTACAGGTCGTTTGACATCTATCACTTTTCTAAGCTCTATGGAGATAGTTTCCACCATTATTCTTTTTGTTTTAGCTTGGTTTTGTTTTTCAGCCTTGAGTCGTTTGACAGCATCCACTAATGTTTCATTATCCAAGGGTATAGTACAACATAGATAATTATTTGTTTCCTTTGTTGTTTTCCATCGCGGAATGGTACCTGGTTCTCGTGTTCTCTTACGTTTTGCAGTGTATACCTGCATCCTGGTACAAAACCAAAATGCTTGTTTCAGTTCTAAAAGTTCTAAGCTTCTCTTGGTGATGAGCCTGTGGTTCAGTGTCGAACCTGGTAGCTCTAATACCATATGTAACAACTTCACTTAAAGAAACGTGTAATAACTGATTTAAAACAATAAACAAGTGAAAGCATAAGAACAGCTAGGAATCAGCATAAACAAGTACATTTGCATTTTTTTTTTTTACACAAGATAATTAAAAACTTGCATTCAGATACTAAGGTTCTATTCTTAGCCTTTTCAATAACAAAGATAGAGAATTAAACAATTAAACAAGATAAGGAATAAGAGTACCGTATTCATTCATGGGGAAGACTAGTTCATTACTCAAGCTTGTTTGTTCCTGTTTTCTTCTATTTTTCCATATAGGGAATTCGAAGGGAAAGATATCATCAGGGTGTTTATCCACCCAACCATGGACTTTTCAGTCCCCCACATCATTTTGACAGAAATGACCTAGCCCGCCACCAAGAAATTTCATTAAGAGAATCCAATGCCATCTGAGACTGGTGGTTACCCTACTACTTCCTAGTCAATCATACACTATAGATAATCTTCTAACTAGTATGATCATCCGACTGGAAAAGTATCCGGGCAAAAGTAACTGACTGACACCAATTCACTTGCAAGCGTCACCTCGGCCAAGGTTTTACAAATGTGCGCAACATGACTCAACTAGTCATGTAGTTCAGTTGTCACCCTACTCAGCTTGGTCTTGGCTATTCAGCATGTTTCATCAATCATACAAATCTTCTAACTAGTATGATCATCCGACTAGAAAAGTATCCAGGCAAAAGTAACTGACTGACACCAATTCACTTGCAAGTGTCACCTCGGCCAAGGTTTTACAAATGTGCACAACACGACTCAACTGGTCATGTAGTTCAGTTGTCACCCTACTCGGCTTGGTCTTGGCTATTCAACATGTTTCAGTTTATGACACTGGTGCTACTGCACATAGATAGTATGACGTACACACTAGTTCCTATATGCGCCATCACTATTTAAGAATAGGTAAAAGTTGATTCAGCAGAAAGGTTTCTGGTTTCTGTTTACCAATTTTGTAGGAAGTTGCTCTCATAGCTGAAAGAATCCCACTATTTTCTTGAATTTTATAATTTGAAGCATTGTGGTATAAGACAGAAATGAAAATCTGGGTGAAATAGTTTGCACTAGCATTTATGTTCTGAAAAGACGCATTTAAATTAAGAGAATTCTAATGCAACGAAGAATTAGCCAAGCCCTGTTCCAAGAAAGTTCTTGTCTATTAAGGAAAACTGTTCTATTAGTTGGGGCGTTCTTAAACCCAATGTGCTCTATTAGACGATGATAATATTCAGATTTCTTGACGAAATTAGGTTGTATGAAGGCTAGATAGAGGTCACATTCTCCTTTAGCAACAAAGAAAGGTAAGATACCTTCATATCCTACTCTAAGGTACTACTACTGTTATCGTTAAGAAGAAAGAAAGGAATTCATTGATATTCTTTACAAGACAGAATAAGAGACTTTCTTTTTTAGTTGCCTGAGCTCATGGAAAGGTTTGGTAAGGAACTTCTTCGAATAACCCACTCACTAGCATACGTAGGAAAGAAGATTAAGAGTTTTAAGAATGAGGAACACTTGCCTTCAAAATTTCAGAGTTTTCTTGAATTATCCTCTCAGCTAGTTCACGCCTCAGAAACTTTTTCGGACTCCTTGTCACTATCCCGCAGCTCCCTTCTTTTCTAATACTTGAACTTAATTCTTCTCCATTTTTCCTTCCCATCTCAGAAGTCTAACGAACTCTTCCGTGGCTCTATTTGTCTCCCGAACTCCAGTGTCCCTCAAGTTTTCTTTTCTTTCTTGTTTTTGCCTCCAATCACACCTCCAAACTAAAAAAAACACACATCAGAAAAGTGGTTTCCACCCATAAAAAGAGCTCGCCTTCCATACCCGTCAGATGTGCATCCTTTCTCAGTTTCTATTTTTAACCTTTCTTTCCACTCCCCTCTTCCTTGGTCGACTGACAGTCAAATGAGGTGGTCAATTTTTAAAACTCCCTTCGAATTGAGGTTCATTTTAAGATTCCCATTCGAAGCTCTAGGTTATTTCATCGACGGTTGAGGCCGTGTGAAGAAGACCGACCCTCAAATGATAATAAGAATTTCCTCCTTAATAAACGAATAGAATGTGGTTTCAAATTTAAATAGGAGTTAGTAAGGTTTTACTCCTAGGTTTCTAATAGGAGGAAACTAATGAAGAAATTGGTCTCATCTAGGATAGATAGAATCTAACTTAGGAAGAACCTTCTCCCCTTAATTGTCTATCTCAGAAGAATTTGACTCCTATAAAATTGAAGGTCAAGATGACTACAATTTGAAGGAATTTGATTTATATAGGTTTAATTTTAATGCGGAAAGGAGGTAATGTTCAATTCGGATTAGGTGAGTCAAGTTAAAGTTACACTCAAAGGAGAAGGAAGGAGATAATAAGATAATTGGTTCTTTTTTTTTTTTGTTTCGGTTGGGAGGGCTTACCTTTTTCGTGGAAGAAGGTTTACCTAGCACTAGATTTTCTTGCTCACTTCTGAACAAAATTATTGGGTCTATTCTGATTCACCGACAACTTCAGATGGCATGGAATTCTCTTAATTACTTCTCATTCCTGATGATATCTTTCCCCCCTTTTCTTGGGGTTGACCGATCCTGCGACCACTCAAACAAAATAGTAGTTAGCCAATAACATATCTCCTATATTTATTATTCCAAATTCATCTTTCCATATTTGCATTGAACCAAACATACATAATTAAATCTCCATTATCATTTGATCAATAAATTCTATCTAATCATATTTTGAAGAAATTGAAATCATCTCATAATCCAAACATGACATCATAGTTGAACATATTTCAACATAATTACATCTCATGGCATAAACACATATCAAAATCATTATGTCACAAGTAGGATGTAACATGTCTAGTCTGAGTTCTACTACTCTAATGTTGTCCAGTCTGACCAGTCGACCCCTGTGAACCCCTTTAAGACTAATGTGATCTCATGGGTCCTGCACGTGTTCCCTGGTATCTCTGATCCCTACACGGGCCCTGTTGCTACCAACCTCGATTATGACCCCCGTGTGCCCTATGTTGTGGCCTGGATCTCTGATGCTGCTGCTATGGAGGCCTAGGAGGTAATGGCACAGAACTAAACCCTCCTCTCTGAGGTGATGGTGGTGGTCTACGGTAACTATGCTGCTACTATTGTCCACGATCCTAAAATTGAGGGCGTGAACTCTGTCCTCATCCCTATATCTCCTCAGCAATGTATGCCTTCTCAGCATGCCATGCATACAGGCCTTGCTATCCCATGATTTAAACTTCTAATAAACTTATGAACCAAAAGTTTCTCATCATGGAGATACTCTACATAACGTGACAACTCGGTGAACCTACCATCATACTGTGCTACGATAATCCCTCTCTGCTGTAAATCGTGGCACTTGTCTATATGACGCTGCTTGTAGTGGTCTGACAGGTATCACACATTAAAGCGCTTAATGAATGTATCCCATGAAAGTGTATCTAATGATAAGCAATGCTTGCACTCCTCAGTGCGCCACCAAGTCACTATTGTGTCTGGCAATAGGTGGACTGCCACGTGTGCCTTCGTGTTGTCCTCGTAAGGACGCAATGTGAAGCACTTGTCTAAGCTGATGAGTCAAGCCTCAACTTCAGCTCCCTCTGTTGTCCCAGTGAATGTAGGTGGATTCACCCTCAACAAATCCCTGATAGGGTCTCCTCAGTCTCTGTACCCTCAAATAGGCTCATCCGCACCAAAATCATAAGGCCTGTGAAAAATATGCTCCACTCTCACTGCCTCATCATGCCTAGCATGATGTGGAGGGCTCTTTCTACGAGCTCTATATGCCGATCCAACCTCCTCCACTATCATATCAGGTATCTCAACATAAGGCCCCACACGTGGTACCTCTCGTGGCTCGACACGGGGCTCCACACATGGCTCCACACATGACTCTACTCATGGCTCCACGTGTGGCTCCTCTCGTGGATCAATGTGGGGCTTGGCATGTGCCTCGATGCGCGGCTCTACGGTGGCTGGTGGTAGCCTATCTAACACTGCCTGTAACAACTATAATATCTATGGCCCAATATCAGGTGCAGGTGGTGGCTGTGGTGCCTGCGGTGCCAGCGGTCCCTGACCCTCAGCTGAAGAGTCACTATGCACCTCTATGGACTCAGTGCAGCATGAACGCGCTCACGTAACTCATCGAGGAGGCATCCTACAAGAATAAGGTATTTAAAAATTAATTGAAATTGCAAAAAATATAATGTGCACAAACAAGCCTAGTGTTTAAACTTCAGCTCTGATACCAAATGTCATGCCCACATTTCCCATGTGGTAACGACATGCAACACACATGTCATGTCCACATTTGTCATGTGGTCATGACATGAAATATCAAAAACTTTTCCACATGTCCCTAGAAACCTCCTCGCACGCGTCAGCGTGCTTGGTGGCAATACGCATAAAGCATAAACACGTCAATCAATCACGGGGAGAGCGTTTACATACGCAATCCCCTGTGTGATGTTAGCTAAGGGATTATGCAATGTGAGGAGCGTCGCTACTAGGGTTAGGGTCGAATGGACCTGAACCCTAAGTTTCCTAAGTGAGTGACATGATTCCAACAAGAGTCAAAATTTAACCCTAAATTCTAGAGCAGAAATTCGATTTAAAATACACCTTCATTAAAATAATGATTATAAGGTAAAAATAAATGTTTACTAAAGTCAAGAAAATTCATTAAAATTATCTGCCCTAAGTCTCAGGAAAATTCGGCAGCATAACGCATTTTTAATGTTTGATATAATTATTTTTAAAAAGGTCTCCTAAAATAATTATGAGAAAAATATAAATAAGAGATTGAAATAAGATTCCCCCAAGTGACATTATAAAATTTCTACCCTATCAAACGAATTTTTAAAATTAAATAAAATCATTAAATAATAAAGCCCCAATTAATAAGGTCCACTAACAAATAGTCTCACAACTAAATTGATTTGTCGATAAGGTAAAATTCTCCTAGAATTAATTGAATTCACTATCCCCATCTCAAACAAAATTAATTACCAATAATTATTTAATAACGGGATTTCGCAACCTAATAAAAAAAATCCCTACTAGGAAAATTAATAGTATGAAGTCTAAAATAAATCATCCAAAGGGATATAAAATCCCACTTAAGAATACAACTACCCCATCCAAAAAAATTTAAAGAACAAATAAATTAAAACCTCTCCAATTAAATTAAAAAATCCAAGTAATATAAAACATCTATACAATTAAATAAAATCCCCCATAAGAAATTGGCCCAAGGAAAAATAAATAAATAATAAAATCCTAAGGGATAAGTTTCAAATGGAGAATGAGAGGGATGGAAGTGCACGTTCAAAATGGAAATGAAATAAATTAAATAATAACATAACTTATCCTAAGACTTCCCTCTCATCTCACAACCCTAAAACTATTCAATATTTTATTATTTCCATATTGTTACCCTAACCCTATGGTCTCTCTATCATTTCTTTTCTTCTCATTATTTTTGTTCTCCTCTCTTTTGTTTCCCCATTTTGTTGCAGGTTAGGGTTTATTCTTCCATGGCTGCCCTGAACATTCGCACAGAGGTATATACCAGATTTATATATACAGTAGGGTCTATACCCATTTTTTTTGTTATGAATATATATATATGCATATGTGTGTGTGTGTATATACTTATATGTATATATATTTATATACATATTATACATCACAGAACTAGGGGATACATTTTTTTATTTTTTGTGTCTGTGTTTAAAAAAAATTGCAGATATATATATATATATTGTTTTATTGTAGGCAGACCTTAATATAACAGTTGTGATTTCTAGGGCCAAATGGCATAGTCGGCGGGTCTTTAAACTGTAGAGGACAGCAAAGCACCCCACGGCACTGCCGCCGTGGGGAAACATGTATTAGCAGGCGTAAAAATTAAGTGGGGCATTGGTGTGGGGAGGGGGCCGAGCCCCCACCCACACCCAAGGGTGTGGGTGGGGATTCAGCCCCCTCCCCACACCCACGACCCTACATAAGATTCGGTGGGTGGCAGCCATGGCCGCCGTCCACCGAACAATCTCCATTTAAAAAAAAAAAAACTCTAATCCCTATATGTTGTTAGGGTTTCGGTCCACAGTTTGCATTGCTACTAAATTTCTCCTTGTAAGCAATATGAAATGTGAATCAATATTAAATATTATTCGATTACCTTCATTTTCTTTTTTTTTTTAAACAGTTCATATATATATATATATATATATATATATATATATACACTATTTTCTTTTCTACAGTATGATCAGTAAGTTAAAATATATTTATAATCAGAAATATATATCTATATAATATATATATTATATCATATATTCTTATGCAGTCATATAATTTAAAGAAGAACAATCAGATTTGAAGATATAGAAGGAAACAAATAACATATACATTTTTCTTGAAAATAAAATAAGACAGTATATTTTTTTTCTTTATATTTTTTTTTACAGTAATAAAATAGAATATTATGCTTTCTCCTTTATTGAACAGCCAAATTTATCTCAATTTCTTTTGGCAGAAACAAATAAGGCAGGATATATATATATATATATATATATATATATATATATATATATATATATATATATATCTCTTGAAAACAAATTTTCCTCCACCACCATCTTTTGACAGCAAGTAAAATGGCAGTCATATCTTTTTTTTGAATGGAAACAACAAGTATTTTGAGTAGGAGACATTTCTCTAAGAACCATAAAATAAATTTCACTAAGTTTTCTTTCTACACTAGCTTTTTACACAGCAATTATTTTAAACAGAAATTAACATGTAACATAGGGCAGCAAGAAATATTTTAAATCACAACAATAATAAATTGCATTACAATGGTAGATTTACTTACATACATAGGAATATATTACATTTCTTCATTTCAACATTAAGAGTACAATATTTTTTTTTTGATAACAAAATGCATTAAGGCCTCCAAGGCCATGGCTCTCAAATAGCCAACCAAATAAAGAAAATAAGACTAAAATACACTTTTCTCCAAAGCTCCAAGAATCCAAAATGACCTACAATAATATAAACACGAGAGGGGGAACCAAGCCACACAAATCGGCCTCCTCCCTACCATAGACTCGCTAGTGGGTCACCCCCGAGCTAGGAGGTAGATCTCACATAGGTTTCATTGCATACCAGAACAAAAATCACCCAAGGATAATGCACATTACAAAACTCATTGAAATGAATTTGGAGGGGGTAGGGGAGTGGACACCTCAACTCAAGAGGTCACTCCAAAACCAATAATCACAATACCACAAGGCCTCAACCAAAAATAATATCTCCATAAAACTCAAAATCACCATGGCACTCTTACCAACCAAAATACTCCCAAACACCATAGAATGCCCTCAAGGCTATAAATAGATCAACACCAGGAGGTGACCTCATGGAGGTTCACTCTCCCCCACCCCTTACGAGTTGAGTGTTTTATCCAATGGAGATGCTCTTACCAACACCCAAAGCCCACACAAAAGAAAATAAAACCCAACACAAAATTTCAAGCACACAATCAAAATGAAAATAAGCATAAGGAATGACTAATGCCATAGGGCTTACCTTAAGAGCCCAACAATGGATGCATGTTTGAAGA
Source organism: Cunninghamia lanceolata (assembly GCA_027924645.1). Classification (NCBI taxonomy): domain Eukaryota; kingdom Viridiplantae; phylum Streptophyta; class Pinopsida; order Cupressales; family Cupressaceae; genus Cunninghamia; species Cunninghamia lanceolata. The sequence goes on from BSBN01000332.1 coordinate 3,932,574, forward strand.
AGAGCCCACAATCTTCTCCAAGTCTCCAATCCTCCAAGTTTTCTCCAACTCCTTCCCAAAACCTCCAAAGATAGAAAATTTTCAAAAAGCAAGAACCCCCAACTCCTCTCCAAGAGGAGATAAAATAGACCTCCAAATTAGGCCCTGAGGAATGAGAAGGTGACACTTGTCACATTCTCCTTCCTCATCCCATGCCACTTGCAAGGGAGAATGAATGTGAGGATGACAAGTGTCACCCTCTTATCCATTCAAACCCTCACCTTATCCACTTGTGCTCTCACACATGTGTGAGAGCCCAAGTGGAGAGGTGGCATCTCTCCCCATGGCTCCATGAGGATAAGGGATGACACATGTCATCCCTTTACTCCTCAAGAGAGCCCCTTCTCTCCAAGATGCTCTCACACATGTGTGAGAGTCTTGGAGGAAGGGTCCACACACATGGGGATCCTGAAGACTCCCCAAGTCTTCAAGGTGGAGGAATCCCCAAGCCTTGGGAAGGGAGATGGGCCTTTTCCAAGTTGACTCATCTCCCACCCTTAGCCATTTTGAAATTTCGTCACATTTACTAAACACAAGTTTAGAGTGACTAGATGGGAGTTACCCTAGGGTTTAGTAAGTCCAAATGAACCCTAGACCCTAGGGGTACCACCTAGGGTAAGTTTTGAACTCTAATAAACACATAAGGAGGTGTAAAATCACATTTAAATGGCCCAAAATAAAAAGAACACCAAATGGTGTAAATTAAAACACAAGTTTTACAATACATGAATAAAATCAAATAAAAGGGGTGAACTAGGCCAATAAGTAAAATTACAAAAACATCATTCGATCAAACATGATCTTCATCCCTCTTGGGAATGGATCGGCTTAACAAGGAATTACATAAGTGTGAGAACTGCCTCTGATTTTTCGTGGCCTGGAAAAGCACCTGTGCACTCGATCAAACAGTTAATCCAACATAGATATATCATAGCTGAAGCAACATAAATTAATAATCATATGATCGCATAATACATACACAACATTAAACAACTCATATAATAATTAAGATTTAAAATTACATTTTCTATCTAATATCTCATAATCATAATCCAATAACAAATCCATAAAATGAGCTCATAATCATCATCAATAATAATCATCAATGTATCTCACATGTCTAGCATCATAAGAGCATCAAAATGGAATCTAATCAAATCACCACATATCTGATCAAAACTAATCCAAATCGGGAGATATAGTCTAAATCTGCATAATAGAAATCAATAGTCTCTAAATGTCTGAAATGTCACCAACTATAATGTAAAATGATCAAAATAGGGAAGTGAAATAAATCGGCCTCACACTATGTCGCATCCAACATAAGAGTTATAGGTTACCCAAATCCTTCTAGTTTTAATACTAGGGTTTAACTTTTCTAACAAAATACGAGGAAATATTAAACATCTTTATTTTCTATATATAATAACATAAATATCTAATATAACATGTATTCAATTATCACCAGTCTCCTCTAGACCACTTGGCCTTGTTTGTATCCTCTTTCACAAAACATGATTAATTCTAGTATATGAGGTGCATCCTCATTCATATAATTTCTTGATAAATACTATCATTTTTCATAACTAGTCTTTTGACTAGGTTCGATCTTTCAACTCTAATAGGTTTGAATCATAGAAGCTAAGAAAATACTATCAAACTCTTGGTCCACTTAAGTCTACTGACTTACGACACTAGTTAGGTTATGAATTCATATAAACCATCTTTTGTATATATATATATGCCACATAAACCTTTAACAACAATCATAAGTATAACACTCACAAATGCTTGAGTTTCAATTCTCACAAAAATTCTCTTCTCGGAGTCAATTATAACAAGAATACTGAGCTTTTAGGATGACTATGTCTTCTGTGCACATAGAACTAAAATAAGTTCTATTGACATATACTATGAGAACTATATCTGCTCATCTCCCACTAAGCATATATCCTTGAGATCATTTAACAGTTTCAATCTTGAACGAAGGAGAGGGTAAATATGTCTTCTATCATACTCTTTCTTGAAATGATTTAACATAAGTAAAAGTTACCTAGGTTCCACTCCTTGGTTCACCTATTCTCCTTAGATTTGTATTATAACATAACAAGGAGAATTCTATTTCTCATAAGGAAAACTATATTCTAGTTGTAACATAACCGTAATATTGTAACGATATTGCCTCACCAAGGCCTCTATACAGAGAACTAGCAATTATATGCTTCCAAAAGTGAAATAAGATATGTAGATTATTCATATAGTCCTCCTCATAGATTTATGGTTCAGAATTACCATTTTCAAAGGTTCCCTTTCTTTACTTAGAATACAAGTACTATAAAATAATAAATACAACATGAGTATAGTGGACTCTGGTTTTGCTTAAACTGCTTAGGCACTATACAATTCCTCACTACTTCATGGATTACGAGAACCAATGATTAATATATCTCATTCTTAACTAAGGTCAATCTTATACTTCATTTAGTTTGAACATCGTTCAATACTTATAATCTGATAGACCTTTCTATCATGCCCACATTTCCCATGCAGTCACTACACGCATCACACATGTCATATCCACATTTGACATGTGGTCATGACACGAAATATAAAAAAATTTCCCACGCTTCCCGAGAAACCCCCTCGCACGCGTAAGCGTGCTCGGTGGCGTACACTTAAGGCGTAAACAATACAGTTGTCAACGAGGAAATACGCACATGTACGCATTCCCAAACACAAGAAGGCCAACAAGGGGGTCATCACGATGCAATTAATGTCGCTACAAGGGTTACACTTACTAAACTACTAAACCCTGAATTCTGGAAAATTCTGGCAGCATAACGCCTCACGGGCGTGAGTGGGGTTTATTACACTAATACTAATCTTGATCACGAGGTTTCCTGATAGGGTTAACAAATTTCTTACAACTCCCTAATTACAATGAAATTATAGTTGTTCACATTAATGGAACATTTTTCAACAAAGCCCGATCATCTCTTCTCCTTCACGTTTTTTGAAATTTAATATTAATTTCTCCTCCTATTTTTAGCATTTTCAACAAAGCCTGATCATTTTTTCTTCTTCCCGTTTCTCTAAAATTTAATTTTAATTTACTCTCTCTCACGTTCTCTATCAATCAGAGTTATCACTGCATCCTTTACATTATTCCTAATTTCTTGGTAGATCAGTTCTCTATCAATCAGAGTTATGTCTGCATCTTTTTCATTATTCCTAATTTCTTGGTAGATCAGATCACTTAAACAGGACTTACTAACTTCACTTGATGTAGTCCACTAGGTTTCCGCTCTAGGTTTAATTCAATGTTTGCATTAACTTGCTAATTAAATCGCCCCCAATCAGGATTAACAGAAGGTTAATTTTTAATTAGTTCTCTTAGCATATTTTAGAAATGTCACGCATTTTCTCCTCTTTGTTTTCACTTTTATCTTACTTTCTCTTTTCTCTCTTTTTCCTCAATTGGATGTCTTCTCAATCTACAGTTTGAGTTTTCAATGGCCACATATGAAATGCATATGATAGCTTAATTTTATTTATAAAGATATACATATCTATATAAATGCAAATAAACTTATATATATATGTTTATTTGCATTTATATTTCTAAGTTTTCTTTTATTATACCAATGAATTTATTTTAATAAATCAATGAAATTATTTTAATAAATTAATGAATTTATTTTAATAACACTTATATCTCTAGGTTTTCCTTTTTATGGTTTTATATATATATATATATATATATACATTTTGTTTTTAAATGAACCAAAATTATCAATAAATATTATATGTGTGTGTGTGTGTGTGTGTGTGTGTGTGTGTGTGTGTGTTATAAAAAAAGTTAGGTTTTCTTTTATAAAACCTAAGTTTATTGTTTCACCTCATATTTTATTTTGAACTCATTGAAAGCCCTAACATTCTTTTGTTTTGCTTTGTGGTGCAAGGTTTAATGGAGGGCAAAGGCGGCGATGCTTTGGAGGAGAGGCCGCAGCTGGAGGTCATGGAGAAGGGGAACCGCAAGGACCGGCAGACGGGAGGCCACGCGGTGGACAGAGGGAGATTGTGGCAGAGGGGAGGCGAAGAGACAGTGATGGAGGCTCGACAGCGGGTTTGCAGACATCCACGGGGATTATGATGGCGCGGGGGTTATAAGGGGTAGGGGGGAGTGTGGGGAGGGTGGGGTGTGGGTGGGGGCTTCGCCTCCTCCCTGCACCCATTTTAAATACCGATGGCGGTGGGGGGGTTTCAACCCCCCCCCCCCACCACTCTTCTTTTTTTTAACAGTTTTAACTCTCCAAAATCTACGAATGTGATATTTAAATTTCTCAGTAAATTTTATTTATTTAAATTCTAAAATATATATATATACAAATTTATATACACAGTAAACATAGAGTTTTAATTTATTCAGATTCGCAATTAGAATCCTATATATATATATACAATTAATGAGTATATGAAGAACAGTCCATTTATTGGACAGAATAATGGGAACAATAAATTTAAATACATGTAAAAATTACAATTATGCAATTTCTTCAAAACATAGAAATTAAATATATATAATTTCAATAATAATTCTCCTTCTAACATTTATAGGAATTATGTTTTTAAAACAATTATACCAGATTATATATAACAATAATTTTGCCTTTCTCAATTTTCTAAGAGTTAAGAAACTCATAAAAAGAAAAGGAAAGAATCAAATATATTTGCAAATAAAATGAAAAGAACAACTCTAATGCTTAACTACAACTTACTTACATTTCTATCAAATAACAATTTTAAATTTTCTTGTTTGTTACAATTACAACTTCATAACTTGACAAGATTTCCCATTCAATATACCATACAATGCAATGGATTCTAACAAACTTTCTTGAATTTCCATAACAACTAATTCACCACTTTGCTAATAGAGGTATAAGGTATTATACAAAAATCAATATCCTTTTAAAAACAAATTTCCCTCCTTCTTCATTTCATAAATGGTAAAATTTAATAAACACTATAATTAAAACTATTAATACATTGAAAGAGGATTTTCTCACAACTCAAGAAGACCAAATATTACATCAAGAGAGAGAGAAGTTCTCCTCTTAAAATCAACAGGGTGTAGTCATTAATAAGACCAAGCTCTCCTATAGAGCCTTAAGAGTAAAGGAAAATAAAATATTTTCCAAGACAAGTAAATTCTTCAACCTTCACACTAAGCTCCATGACACTTGCATAACACACAAGGGAAAGAAACACCACACATCCTACTCTCCTCCCTACCGTAGACCCGCAAGAGGGTCACTCCCGAGCTAGGAAGGTCATCCACACACCTAGGGTATCCAAATCCACTTCACAACAAGGCAAAACAACATCCCAAAACACAAATACACGCATGGATATTTACAACACACAACTCAACTAGGTGAGTTTAAAAAGGGGTAGGAGAGTGGACACACTCAACTCTAGAGTGCCACTCCTTCAATATATTTCAACAAAATTCTTTTCTCATGGCCTCAAGCCTAACATGTTAACAAAATTTCCAAAGGAGTTCATATTTTGGCTCTCAAGCCATATAACAATTTACTCAAAATCACATAAAATGCCCTCAAGGCTTTCAACATCCCAAAACAAGGAAATGAACTCAAGGAGGATCACTCCTCCCCTACCCCACACTTGATGAGCATTTTCTCCCAAGTGGGAGAGGCTCTTTCAAACACCCTACTAAATATTCCCCACAATAACAAAAATACAACACAAGCAGAATACATCTCACACATTCATCATGTAAGCAAATTGAATTACAAGGGGAAGGCCTTAGCCTTGAAAACCAACCTTTAAAGCCCTAATAATGGAAGAAGTTGATGTAGAGCTCCTCTAAAGTCTCCTCCAACCTAAGCCACCAAACTCCCTCTATCCTTTTTCCCAAAACAATTTCCAATAATCAAAAATTCAACAACCTTTCTCCCTATCCCAAGTGGGATTAAAATAACCCAATCCATGAGCTTAGAGGAATGGGGAGGTGACACTTGTCACCTCCTCACTCTTCCTCCCCTCTACTATTGTGTCCCAAGGGATGGGTGTTGACACATGTCACTCACCCATCCCCAAAGTCTTACTTACCCCTTACCACATGTCCTCTCTTCAACACATGGGAGAGAAAAGGGGAGTTAAAGAGGGAAAGGGTGACACATGTGTCTCCCTCCTTTCCTCTCATGAAGGACCACACAACTCCATGGGGACTCTCACCAATTGTGAGAGAGACTTGAAGTCAAGTCCTCCAAAATTGTTGGATCTTGGAGTCATCTCTAGCCTTGGGAATTGAAAAGGGATGGGCTTGAGTGTTGGTACCACTCATCCTATCCCTCTCATGCCTCCAAATTCGTCACTTAACTTCAGTGTGAAGTTAAGGTGACCATACGGAGCTTAACCAAGGGTTACTCAAGTCAAAAGGGACCCTAGACCCATGGGGTATAACCCAGGGTCAATTTTAACCTAGTTAGAACATCCAAAGTCAAGTTAAAATACAAGAGAAGGGTCTCCAAAAATTAAATTTTAAAAATGAAATTCAAAGACAATTCTCACAACACAAATCATAATTCAAATTAAAATAGGGTAGACCTAACCCATACAACCTCATGCAAAACAACAATACCACATTACATCAAACACAGAGTTGATCTTGGTTCCTTGTGGGACCAGATCGGCTTCACAAGGGATTACAACATAAAGTGCGGGATGATCTCCAATATCTGTGGTTTGTTAGCAAAACTTGTGCACTCAATTGCAAAGTTAATTCCACATATAAATATCATAGCCGAAGCAATTTAAAACATGCATTCCCATAAAATACCACAAGTTCTCTTAAGCATAAAGGAAATCACATTACAATTTTCTATCTAACATCACCCAATTAGTTTTCCTGTAATGTAAACATCTATCTAACATCACCCAATTAGTTTTCCTATAAAATAAACATCTATCTAACATCACCCAATTTTTTTTCTCTTAATACAAGCATCTATCTATCATCACCCAATTAGTTTTCCTTTAACATAATAAGGTCTAAAAGTTCAGGAATCCGGGATCAACAGTCCCACAAATATAAAAGTATTAGTAACAGTAAGGTAAATAGTCACATGAACGGAAATTAAAAATGTAGGCCTCACACTTTCCTGACTTTCATTATAAAATAAATTATGAACTCTTCCATGAGATGTATCGAACATCAAGAAAATTACTATCACATAGTTATTAAAATACAAAAGTGACAACAAACCAATAAGCTTGGATTATTCTAAAGATATCATTATCTTTCTATTGCTCTCCATAAGACAGTTACTATCACAATCAAAAAAATAACTCTAAGGCATCATTATCTCTTTATATACTTCTATTCATAAGTGTAAATTGAGGAGACATAAACAAGGTACATGAAGTGTTTATTGGACACTTCAAAGAAATATCATTTAGTGAAATGTAATGAATATAGGGCTGCATAAAAAGCATTACTAAGTGCACTTAAGTGGACATTTGGGTGATGAAGCTAGTTATCTCAAACACTAAAGGTTCCCAGTTCGAATATGATTGAGGTTAGTTACAAGGAACTCTCTAAGAGAACGCAACCACTCTGCCTTATAAAATATGGGGATTCCATGACAATGAAAACTCTTAATAACATTATATCATGGTGATTAGTGGTAACTAAGTTTAACAAATTCAAAACTTTTCTCTGGTTTAGTCTCATTAAGTTCTCCTAAATTTTCTTGTTCTAATAACTAAGAAACCAAGATGAAGCTTGAAAGGAAGACAAAATAAGGAAGATAGGCATAATTCTTGCTTACCAGTGCCCTTGTGGAAGCTTGGAACATGCATAATGGAAAGATGATTTCCAACAGATGTTCTTAAAGTGATCAATTCATTCCAAGATTCTTTTGATTAGGACTCCTCTTCGAGCTACATATATACTGCCACTGATTATGATACAACTGCATAAATGTGAGCTTTTTCATATGGGTTGTTCGGCAAAAAAATTCAAGGCTTTAGGACATCGATCCTCCAAGAGAAGAACAAACGAGCCTACCTCGTTCATCAGAAATCCCTACGACTTCTTAATAGAAACTACAAAGATCTTATACATTGGCTCTGCCTGCTCATTCTAAAATAAGCTCACAATTGTACTTACTAACAAAGAATGCCGAATATGGTTTAATGCAAAAGATACTACTGTTTCTTCCCTGAACACAAAGTATCTATCTTTCTCTATGTAATAAACGACTGCTCTGCCATTATTTCCATAGAGTTGAGCACAATGGCTCTAGCTCGGTGGCTCAGCTAGAGACCTCTGCCAACTTTTTCGATCTAGATGCTTACTAAATCTTGAACAAACAAAATAAAAAAACTCAACGAAGTCTCCCTCTGCAAGAGCCAAGTTCTCCAACTGTTTTCAACTACTCACAAGTTGATAAAACTAATTGCCCACAAGCCATGGACTCCTCCACTAGATTAGCCTACGAAGGCTTTTAGTTGAGAATGCATGATTTGAGGGGATCGTGGGTAATAATTACCACTCCTCACACAATAACGTGTCTCTCTCTAAAGCATTACCATGCTTATCGATAAGAAGAATGTTTCATGGACAATGAGGTTGGTAATATATAATCCACTAACAACTTTGTTCTAACTTCCCAAAGTATTACATAAGTAATAGTCTATGATCATAGATATTAATATCAATAGGTTTAATAATAATGTGACATAAACTTAAGCATAAAAAGTGACTGGGTTGATATATTCTCCCCTTTAAGAATAGAAGAAAATCACACCGATTCTGATTTAAATGGAATACAAAATTAGACGTTAAACTACTAACAAGAAACATATTATCAATTATAACAATTATGCCATTGAAGACATAATCATAGTCTCATTTGCAATGAAAGGAAGAGCGTGTTTGATAGAAATTCATCTTAGTTGCAAATGACTAACGTTCAACCTTGACGATGTTGATTTCACAAAATGACAAGGTTGTCATTTTCAAGATATCAAAAGATACTAAACGACATCGACAACTTATCAATTGATCAACAAGATAAAACCACCTGAATAACACAACTTACCTTAATCGACAAGGGTTCTCTAATTTACACTAACACATGGCTTAACATGGCGACAAACTATTCCTTTCCTTATATCTATTCCCTTATCTCTGATGTTGCTCTCCTTCCCTTTCTCGAAGGGGTAGAAACTTGTTCCCTGAATGCAACTTGCAATCACCAACTCAAGATTAATGTATCAATAATTATTTCATAATCCTTATGAAATCATAACATCTTGACCACTTATAGACACATGTCAATTATAGTCAAATAAACATAACTCATGAAAACATTGATCTTCTTGACATTTTCACTAAACGTGAAATCCTTGAATCATGCGAAATCAATTGATAATTACTTCAAAAGAAAAAAGTAAATCATAGTCAAAATTAGGGATGTAACATCATCCTTCTTTTGTTTAGTTCTAAACAACTCTTCCTTTCTGTATACACCTAAAATTGGCTCAGGTTGAATTAAGTAAATATTTTGATATTTATCTTAATTCTTATTTCCTTCTATCAATTAAATAAATATTATAAGTTTATTTGATTGATTCATTATCCTACAATTAAATAAAATCATTTTATTTAATTAAATTCCCTAAATTCTTCTAATGTCTCAAGTCCTAAAATCCACCTCATCTCTTCCACCTCACCATGTTGCACATGTAATTAAATATTCTTAATATTTAATTAGCTAATATCCTCTATTATCCAAAATAAATCTTTAATTCAATTATCCTCCACCAAATTGAATATTTAATTCAATGTTCCCCACTAGCCTTCACCAATTGAATATTTAATTCAATGTTCTCCACTAGCCTTCACCAATTGAATATTTAATTCAGTGTTCCCCACTAGCCTTCACCAATTGATTATCTAATTCAATGTTCCCCACTAGCCTTCACCAATTGAATATTTAATTCAATGTTCCCCACTAGCCTTCACCAATTGAATATTTAATTCAATATTCTCCACTAGCCTTCACCAATTGAATATTTAATTCAATGTTCCCCACTATCCTCCACCAATTGAATACTTAATTCAATGTTCCCCACTATCCTCCACCAATTAAATTCTTAATTCAATTGTTCCCCACTATCCTCCACTAATTGATTCCCCACTATCCTCCACTCTTCCCAAAAATGAATTTTTAAACTCATCCACTATCCTCCACTCTTCCCAAAAAATAAATTTTTAATTCATCCACCATGAATAAAAGATTCACTTTTATTCCTAGCCATTGATCTCATCTGTTGATCCTCACCCTCCATTCCTTTTTCAGAAAATCTATAAATAAGACTCTTCTCTAAGCAATTAGGGGGACTTCTTTCAGATATCTTTACCATGTCCAATTTCCTCTAGGAAATCTTCTCATTCTTCTCAAGTCTCCTCATTCTAGCCATTCTCATATCATCCTCCATCATTAGTGTGTTGAAGCTCATCTTCAATCACACAAAGTATCATAGCCATTTCTCCTTGTCATCTTGAGGAATCGAAGCAAAGAAGCAAGCTCCCTGAGGGCCAACCTGCATCATTCAAGATCAAGAAAGAATAGGCGAGCAATGGAAGTCAAAAGGTAAAGGTTGTAAGTATCACTTGTTTGTTATTTAAATCTCCTTTTCCTTCATATTTCATTGTTGTTTGGGTTCTATTGTTCTTTACTGATCAAATTTATTCATCTTCAATCTTGTTTTCATCACACACTTCGATTTGGGCTTCTAAAATAAACATTGATTGATCATCACATATCAAATTGGGCATAAAATCAACCAGTGTCTTCCATGCACATCTTGACTTGGGCTATAAAAAGAACTAGTGTCTTCATTGTTTGGTGAATTTTTATGCGATTAGGGGTGTGTATGCTCTTCTCATGCGCTTTGTGCAATCTTGAGAATCAAAAACACCACTTATCCATTCAATTTTCACACACACATTTCAATTTCTTAAGGGTTAATTTACAAGTGCGAGTGTGAATCAAGTGTGCGTGTGTATGCTCTCTCCTCACACTGCAATGTGATCTTGGAGATCAAAAAACACCTCACTTGATTTGCTGTTGTCTACCCTTTCCTAGGAGGCATGCTAGGGGTTTTCATCACCCCTAGGGACGACCTCATTCGAGGCTGAATCGAAAGACACCCTCATTGAAATTAGAATCTTATCACTCTTGGCTAAGCCCCAAAGAACTTTCTACCTTTGGGAAGTGAAGGTGAAGGGTGGGTTACCCCCTTCTCCCGGCTGTGTGACAAGATTTCACTTTCAAATCCCTAGTCAACCTCGTCTAAACATTGACCAAACCTAATTGGCCATACCCTACATCAAACTAGACATTAGGGCATGTTGATATCTCTTCCACGTGTGCTTGTTTACTAATCAGCATATTCTTCAAATTCAACATTTAAAGTTGCTTATGTGTCCTGTGTGAGTGAATCATGTTTGTACATGTGTGATCATTGCCAAATCAAGTTAAACACCAAACACATAAGACAAGTCATTTAACTCATTCTTCCAAGCACACTGGTCTCAACTTGTGACGCATTTGCACTCTGTTACAGACGCCTTTATTACTGCAAATCCAAACTAGTAAGCTTTTCCAGTCTTGTGTCAATGGCAAACAAATTAGAATATCTTGATCAAAAACTCCAATCTCTGAAATTGCAAATAAACTTAGGTCCCTCACCCCAAGATTGTTTAGCAATTATTCAACAAATCGATGTCTTACAACAAGAATTGACAAACTTGCAAGCTGAACGTGCCAGTACTAGCTATGCCTCATCCCAAAATCATACCTTCTTTTCCCGTCTTAATGATACTATTGACAAGGCAACCGCCACCTCAAGAGGGAAATCATATACCATCCCGTCTACTAATCCTCCTTCACCATATCCTAAAACACATATCCCAAAACATACCAGTCCTACACCAACACCACCATCTAGTTCCTCAAATTTTAAATGGCACACCAAAAAAGAATCAGATGAGTGGTGGAAAAAATGTTTTCCACATTTATACAACAAAAACAAAGCTAGGGAGAAAGCCAAATCCACTCATCCATCCCCTCATTCATCTACCCATACACCTGCGACGGATGTGATCCAAGGGCTACTAGCAGAGAGTCAACCATGTCCCCAAACTCCGGTCCTTGACCTTACCAAAGATTCCTCCATGGCCATGTCAAATCCTACAACCCCGTCATGTCTTCCGCAACCCCTTGAGCTTATCGAAGAGCCTTCTACCATGAAACCAAGTCAAGAGTCATCATGTTCTCATGGTGTTGACCACGAGCCCATCCAAGCACCTTCCACTTCCATTCAAGCAACCCAAGAAGTATGTCAAAGGTTTAATCCTAAGCATGTGGAAACATTAAGCCCTAGTCCAACTCAAGATCAAATCACTTTTATGCAACCCATCCATAATATGTATCTTTTCCATGATCAAGATGATAGCCATAATGATGAATCTATCCATGAGCCACTTGATCCTATCCATCTCCCAACAACCATTCACGAGCAAGCTATCCAAATTCAACCCATCCATAACATTTACCTTCTTTATGATCAAGATAATATCTATGATGAAGAAGCTATCCATGAGCACCTTGATCCTATCCATAATCCTCTATCCATCCATGAGCGAGATATCCAAATTACTCCTAGTCATCTGTCATCAAGCCCTATCCAGAATGAGCAAACATCCACTTGTCATGATGAGACACTTGTCCCCCAAGCAAGCATAGAAGATCAAACCAATAATACTCCTCTACCATCCATTATTGACCAAGCTACAAATCCTCCACCATATATCCTTGGTCTTACTACCTTCATGCATGAATGTTCTTTCTTAGAACACCAACAACCACTATCCACTATCTCGCCCTCCTCATCCAATAAGGAACTTGCTACTAGTGCACCTATACATAATCCCACTATCCACTGTATACTCCAGAATATGAACTATCAAGGTAAAAGCTTAGGCCTTCATGAACAAGGTATCTTGGAACCTATCCATGTCAATGTTTCTCCACCTTCATACGGCCTTGGATACATACCCCAAGTTGCACAAACTCAAGATGTTGGTACTTCCTCCACTCCTCCTAAGTCTACCACTTTCCATCGCAAACACTATCATCTCCCCAAAACATATGTTGCCATTCCACCTCCATCATCCTACAATTGTCAAAAGCATGTGACCATACACCTTCCACCATCCAATCTCCCTCCGCTACTTCCAACTCCTAATATCTCACCATCCAATCTCCCTCTGCTACTTCCAACTCCTAATATCTCACCATCCAAACTCCCTCCGCTACTTCCAACTCCTAATATCCCACCATCCAATCTACCTCCACTACTTCCAACTCCTAACACCCCTCCATGCCTTTTACCACCACTTCTTCCAACACCTTATCCATCCATCTATAAATCCTCTAAATATCCCAATCATGGCCGACAAATGCACATATGGTCTAAACAAGGAGCTTTCACCAACCTCACTTCTACCATCCCACGGGGATTCAATGACAAATATGTGGATGCCTCTACCTATAAAGTAAAAAATCCTAAGAGTCCTCATGACCTAGGATATAAAAGCCAAGAATCAAAGAATTATCCATATCAAAAGCTGTATACACCCATACACCTCAATGCTAAATTGAAAAAGGTTTGGGTCCCTAAGCAACAAATGATTAATCCAAAAGCTGCACAAAAGTTGCATACACCCAAACCCATACCTCCACAGGTACTATCTAAAAGCAAAAAGGTTTGGGTACCTAAGAAAAAATCCCTCAAGTTACATGAGGCATCCACCTCTCAAGAATCTCAACCATCTACTTTCTCCCATTCCATCCATAAGTCTCAAATTCTTCCATCTCACATGATGAACAAAAATCAGGACAATACTCAGTCTATGTGGATCCCTGCATGCCTACGTCATTTATCCACAAGCAAAAGTCTCCATTGCTTCCTACACTACTTTCCCATCACTAGCTTCAATGTTTACCATGGTATGTGTGACCGTTGGTCATGATTCCCTTCCATTCCACAACATTTTCATATACCTCCATCTCCCCTCCCTTCTACTATTATCTTACACATCTTCCTCATCCTATTCCTATGGTCCATGCTTTTCCATAAGCCTTCCCTTCATATTCTACATCACAGTCCACTATCTACCTATGCCATATCACTTTCATGCAATCCCCTACCAACATCTGTGAGAACACTTGACATGGTCCATGCGACAGTATCTATCTAGCGGGACTATCACCTTTCAAGGAACTCTATACTCGAGTCTTTCCATATCCACCTTCTCCTATCTAAATATTCAAAAACAAAAAAAAACAAAAATGAAAAAAGAAAAGAGAAATCCCTTCGTCCAATGGTGAAAACTTGGCAAACAGGCACCTTGGATAAGTACCGTGATGAAAACCTGGCAAACAGGCGTCATGTGTAAAGTTGATCTTCTATGTCACCTACACTTGGGGGCACCTTGTCTCATCAGCATATCACTCTTCTCCTACCAGTTTCCTTTCATACCATTTCCTATCCTATCCCGTCCATCCATCCAATCTTCCTTTCCTCTATTATTTGGTATTGATAAAGATTGGGGGCACAATGTTGACAAATGTTCTAGATGTCTCTTGACATACCTTATCCCTCCAAACCAGGCAAACCCTTCGTTATCCTCTCATCCTCCTATCGTCATTAGCATTGTCATGAACAATCCTACGCATTCTACCTACAATGGGGCACGTTATACTTATGCAACATAGCCCTTGGAGATCACATCCTTGATTTCTTCTACCTAACCATCCGTATCTACTATCTTCCATCCATCTACATATCCGTGGTGGTTCCTTGTCATCAGTATTATTTGTTCCATATCTATTCCATGTCATGTCTCTTTTTGTTCCATATCTGATCCATATCGTGTCTTATCTGATCCATATCTGATCCATGTCATGTCTCTTTTTGTTTCATATCTGATCCATATCATGTCTTATCTGATCCATAACTTATCCATATCGTGTCTCATCCGATCCATATGTTGGGTCCATTAGGGTTCTTCCCAAACTACGTCACCTCTGAGCTATCACGTAGGCAAGGCCATTATCAATGCGCCCCCAAGGCTCCGCTGTCTCGTCAGTCCCATATCTGGTCTTTCTATCTATCTAAGTCCATACCACTTCTACAGATCCACCATCACCTAGGTCTTCGGTCCATCAGGGTTCACCCTGAACTACACTGCCTCTGCATTGTCATGTAGGCAAGGCCATTATCAATGTGCCCCTAAGGCTCCACTTTCCCATCCATTCCATGTCTAGTCCTTCTATCTATTAGAGTCCTCTCCATTTCCCATCCATCCCATGTCTTGTCGTCCGTTCCTCTACCTGTCAGTGTTTGCACCTTTCTCTAGACAGGCGCACGTAGCAAAGCACGCTTCTCAAAACAACAAAAATCTTGACGCACAACATCAACCTATCCTAAACAAAACAGAGCACCATACCGAAACACTCAAGCTAATTCTATATCAATTATGGCAAAAAGACACATCTAACGCAAGAATGTTTTGTGAAAAATTTAACTTACAAAGTCTTGGATTTTTGTCATTATGTGTTCCTATTCTACTCAAGGATGCCAAAAGCTAGAGATGCTATGATGGGGGCATAATCTTTTTCTTTGTCTGTTGCTTGTGGATTAAACTTTAGTAATGTGACGACTTTTGTCTAAACATGAAAAGGGGCAATCCTTGTCTGTTGAAATGCAAGAAATACTTAGGTCATCTAGATTCAATTTTGACTAGATGCTTGTATTAACTTGCTATATCAGAATCCATGTAAGTAATACTCAGGTCATCTCAGTCTAATTATACCTAGATGCTTGTATTTTCTTACAACATAATAAAGCCCAATGATGAAAGCGCTTCAAAATACTTGCTATATCAAGGTGACAAATATCCATATCCATACCGTATCCAACTGCATTTCATATCCATTTCCATATCCATACCATATCCAATTGCAAGTCTATCCTTAATCCATGCCAATCAAGTCAAGTCAATCTTGTCAAATGATCCGATCACAATCAATGGTCTTGATCCTTGTCCGGTCATAAACCATATCAATTAGTCATAACTATCCTTCATGTTGCTCTAGGGATACATCACTCCCCGCCATGACAACACTGTCATATATCGTTATCATATGTCTTAGACAGGATGTCGCATTGTCAAAACTAGACCCAGAGTCTTATACGACATATCTCATTCCTGAAACCAGACATCATCGACCTATATCGTTGGTTTACCGCTCGACAGGGGCAATACCTTGGTTGTTCCTGTCTCATTTCTGCATACTTGCTTACTTGCTTGTGTGTGTCATCTTTTTATCTTGCATTCCATAGCATTCATCCATTTCTTCTGCATCCAACCATTTCATCTCCTGTCAACCTATCCCATCATGAGATTGTCCATCTCACGCCTTCCGCCTTTTCCCTGTCCAATCTCCCAAGGGGTAATCCTATCATCATAACCTATACCCAGGGCAAACTAGGGCATGTATCATTATCAGACTATTTATTTTTTTAAACAACGTGATAAAACACATTGCTTCAAAGAGGGGCAAAATGTATACACCTAAAATTGGCTCAGGTTGAATTAAGTAAATATTTTGATATTTATCTTAATTCTTATTTCCTTTTGTCAATTAAATAAATATTATAAGTTTATTTGATTGATTCATTATCCTACAATTAAATAAAATCATTTTATTTAATTAAATTCCCTAAATTCTTCTAATGTCTCAAGTCCCAAAATCCACCTCATCAATCCACCTCATCTCTTCCACCTCACCATGTTGCACACGTAATTAAATATTCTTAATATTTAATTAGCTAATATCTTCTATTATCCAAAATAAATCTTTAATTCAATTATCCTCCACCAAATTGAATATTTAATTCAATGTTCCCCACTAGCCTTCACCAATTGAATATTTAATTCAATGTTCCCCACTAGCCTTCATCAATTGAATATCCAATTCAATGTTCCCCACTAGCCTTCACCAATTGAATATTTAATTCAATGTTCCCCACTATCCTCCACCAATTGAATACTTAATTCAATGTTCCCCACTATCCTCCACCAATTGAATTCTTAATTCAATTGTTCCCCACTATCCTCCACCAATTAAATTTTCAATTCAGTTGTTCCCCACTATCCTCCACTCTTCCCAAAAATGAATTTTTAAACTCATCCACTATCCTCCACTCTTCCCAAAAAATAAATTTTTAATTCATCCACCATAAATAAAAGATTCACTTTTATTCCTAGCCATTGATCTCATCTGTTGATGCTCACCCTCCATTCCTTTTTCAGAAAATCTATAAATAAGACCCTTCTCTAAGCAATTAGGGGGACTTCTTTTAGGTATCCTTACCATGTCCAATTTCCTCTAGGAAATCTTCTCATTCTTCTCAAGTCTCCTCATTCTAGCCATTCTCATATCATCCTCCATCATTAGTGTGTTGAAGCTCATCTTCAATCACACAAAGTATCATAGCCATTTCTCTTTGTCATCTTGAGGAATCGAAGCAAAGAAGCAAGCTCCCTGAGGGCCAACCTACATCATTCAAGATCAAGAAAGAATAGGCGAGCAATGGAAGTCGGAAGGTAAAGGTTGTAAGTATCACTTGTCTGTTATTTAAATCTCCTCTTCCTTCATATTTCATTGTTGTTTGGGTTTTATTGTTCTTTATTGATCAAATCTATTTTCCCATTAACACTTTCTATCATTGATTCTGTAATAGTCCTAGTATTTTTCTAGGAACTCAGTTTCTATTTAATCCCGTGAGTGGATGGAATCTGGGGATAAACCCATGAACCACCTCATGGTAGAATCTTTTAGGGTAGATGGAAAAAGTTTAAGTTTTTGGTTATTAGATTTGTAGTCATATGTCTGGCATAAGACCTTAAACTCAAAAAGAAACTAATATGGATCCTCAAAAGCAAGACCCCTGAATGTTGGCATGTTTGAAGGTGAGATGTTCTTCATAGGGAATTGTCCCTAGGAGCAAGAACAATGGGGTATGAAAAGGTTTTTGTAGTTTCCTACAGAGGATCTATTGGGTTATGGATGAAAGCAAGAAGATGAGTATAGATTTCACGGAAGTCTCCTGTAGATGGAAAATGCCACTTGGAATAGGTACCCATTTTGAAAATAATAGGTGCCCATTTAGGAACAGGAGCTTGAGCAGAAATGAGTACCCATTTTCAAAAAGTATATACTTTTTTAAAAAGAGGCCTGCAACTTCATTTTAACAGCTATAGGCCACGTAAAAGTAGAGAGGATGATGCCAAGAATGGGTACCCATGTCAGCTGACCCCACCACCCACCTCCTCCAGATCGACTATCGACTATCCCAGGTTGGTTGCCCATCATTTTCTATTGTTTTTCATTATTTTTTGCTTTATTTTTGTTATTTTTTATTGTTTTTACAATGTTAAACTATATATGTTAAACCCTAAATTGAAACAAGTGCTAAACCCTAATTCATAAAATGTAAACCTTAATTCATAAACTATAAACCCTAATTCATAAACGTTGAACCCTAATTCATAAACTAAACTAACCTATTCTAAAACCTAAATGACTTATTAAACCTCAACCTAAAACCTAGAAGTCACTTTATTACGTTTAAATCTTTAATTTAAACATATAGACATCTATAGATAATATTTGTAAATAGTTATGGCCATATGACAATCCCTCCATGAACTACCTAGTTTGATAGAACTTCTAGGGTTTCTTTTATATAGGCTTAACAATAAACCTTTAAGAATGATATTTCAAAATCATTTGAAATTGTCCAGGGGAGAGGACCCAGTAGTTGAGCACCCTAACTTCATGCCTCTCAAAATAATACGTGGCAATTTTGAATCACTCCAAAAATGTTATAGTAGCTTACTTGGCAATGCCCCTACTTATAAATAAGGTTTCATGGCCACATCAGCATGCTTTTTGTTGAGGTGTCAAATAGTTCCCCAAAAAAATGGTGGACCAATAGGTGTGCATTAAGTCATGTTTGTTCGTGGGTTGATGTGGCATCACATGATTGGTTAAAGTCATTAAATTATTAGTACTTATAGTAAAACACTAACAAGCTTAAAGTCACAACTACTAGTACTAAACTTTTAAAAATATTGGGCCTCAAATGCACATATACTATCTCACCTATTGGGTCTTTTCTCCTATATAGACCTTGAACTAGTTATACACTATAGGCTTATTCTTCTAGTCTTCATAGCTTTCAATGTTCCTCATGAGCCTCATAGTCCTAATTTAACCATTTGTAAAACTCCTTTCATGGAGCTAAAAACCTACAAATTAGACATGATATGACCCTAATATCTTTTTGTAGACCTAACCTAAATGACTTATTAAACCTAAACTATAATTCCACCTTAAATAAAAAAATAAACTAATAAGAACCAAATAATAAAATAATAGAATAATATACTCACTTAAATTTCAAAGGTCATATCAGATTTATAACAAGAAGAATTGTCCAGTAATGATCTTCTAACACTTGTACAAGAAAAGTTGTATTAACAAAAGAGAAGATATTATCAATAATTTTTTTACTTTCTGAGAAGAATCTTATCTTCCATCTGAGTTCAGAAATAAAAGAAGACTAAAATAATTACATTCTCTAATTAATTCCAATTTTCAGAGTGTTGCCTAAACAACACAGTATTTAATAGACTCAGCAGCCAGCACTATTATACCTATACAATTCAAGGAGAAAAGATTAGAAATAGGATTTGTATCATAAAATTAACTTTAAAAAAATCAACTATACAAAATGAATAATCCCAGGATATATTTACTTAAGAGAATATCAACTTCATCGTATTCTTCTTTATCTTCAAAATTTTGCTTATATATATATCAGTACAATGCTACTACAGAGACTAGAGTCTAAATAAAAACTATAATTCAATAATTATCGTTAAGAAGATAAATAAAATAAATTTTCTTATTGCTCTAAGGATATCACTCATCAATTTTGAACACCACGATTATCATATAAATCAATTGCAGAAACAAGTTTTAATAAAGAATAATATTGTAATAGAAAATGTAAGCCAATTATTGTTGTTAGTGCACAATTACAAAGCATATCTAATAATATTAATGTTATTACAGACAAATATATATATGGTGGCCTGGCTATGGTAATAATAATTACCACAGTTGGTGCTCCTCAGCATAGTCGGGAGTCGTGGTATACACGACTCCCTTATCTATAAAGAAAATGAATCTAAAACAATTTAAATATCTTTCTATCATAATATGTTTCAAATAGACTTGTGGTTGTTACGGCATTGAAATCGATTTGGCAAGAACCTATGCATAATAGTCTATGATGTAAATTTTGACATTTCTACAATAATACCTAGAAACACAAAATTTACTCCTCGCAATAACATACCTTTAAAAATTAGTCTGTCGATAGACTTTAAGTAGTATTCACTATATCATCAAATAATAATGGTTTGGGTTTAATACTATTCCATCGCTATCATTCTTGTTTGTGTTTCTAACATTGAGTATGTAAGAAGGAAAACTCTTAACTGCGCCCAACATATAGGCTGCCGCTTGGATATCTAGACTAATGATCGGATTTCAAATTTCGGTTATGGAAAATATCATATACTTGAATACATTTAAAAGAAACCCGAATGTTACCTAACCAGAACGTAATCAGATGTTTCGAAGATAATTCTAAAGCCATTGTTATTGTTTATCATGGAACTATAACTATTGTATAGATAGGATCAAATTTAGCTTTCTTTATAATCTTGAACCATAGTAAAATTATGGACATTGCATCTTTATATTTGTTCAAAAATAAAACAAAATATTTTACTACTTCTGGGATGAATTTCCATGATAAAATAGTCTTATTCAAATGTATCAAAAAACTTCATAAGGATAAATATGTCATTACTTGATTTAAATATCTTGGATAAAGACAATCTTCAGCACTTCAAATCTGGATTCATTCAAAACTGAATTCCTTCCTCTTCTAGATAGACTTCAAGAACACAATTTATATAAGTGACCTCTAATTGAAAAGAGCAATATAAAACTCTAAATACAATATGCTACTTCAAAGAATAAAGAATTTACTCAACAATAAGTGCATATATACATATATTTGATTACTTGCTCTCTATAAATCTGCAAATCTGCACAAATATTATCAACGTTTTGAAAAGTAAATTCTTCAAAATATATTTCAGCATATCATAGATTCCTAAATTGCAACAATAGAAATTAAAGCAACTTGTTTGTTCTCCACCCAAACCTTAGGATCAACCAAGTCAAATCCACCCCCAAGCATATTTTAGAAAACAAGATCTTTGTTCATAGAGATAACTTTCCAACAAGAAATGAGAAGAGGGGATCCTCTTTGGGGTTTAATCCATGTAGCTCCCTTTTGCCAGTAGCTCCCAAACACACGTAGCTTCCAATCACATGTAGCTCCCTTTATTTCATTGTAGCTCCCATGTAATGCCCCGCAATGAACACCTTAGAGAACAACACATCTAGGCTATGCAATGCAGAATATTTTTTTTTTGCATTAGAAAACAAAGTAATGTTTAACAATTTAATACACATCATTAAACTAACAACTTGTCTTCTAAGGTTCCATGGTTGCATTACTTGACAACTTAATCAACATAGTTTAACATACATTATTAAGTAACATCAACAGATCATTCTAAATTTATTGCACTAATGATTATACATATACATCTCCATTTCATGACATCAGTTAGATAATCAACTTGATCAAGATTACATGTACATATTCAAAAGTCTATACATATGAGTACATCATTATGTAGTTTACATTATCACTATCCTGATTACATCTGAATACATACATTATGAATCAATTGATACACAGGCTAGTACATGAGCATAATAATTGTCTTCATAAACAAGTACAAGATTTGATGTCTGATACACAAGATATATCCTCCTCGTTCACGAACAACGGCAAGGGAAAACCAATGGATAAAGCTCTTCCACCCGACCATGTGGAACCCTGAGGTCCACCCCCCGAGCTAAAAGATAACATAATGTCCCAAAAAATCAAACAGTCAAGTCAACAATTGCCTAACAGGAACAAGGACTCAACATGACACCATTACAACACATGACAACATCACAAGCAACTCAATATCACTTCCAGAGGCAACACACGACAAATGGGGAGAGTACAACTAGGGAATGCTAGGCTGCAGTAGGGAGAGTGTCATTGCATGGTCCTAGCATGGGTTACCCAGGCTATCTCTCACTAGAACCTGGCCCCCATCTATGGTTACCCTGGCAGCCTCTCTCTAGGCACCGGCCCCATAGGGTGACACATGTGGAACCGACACATCCTTTCATGGAGACAAGGAGGTCGATCTTGCCAACCAGGCCTTCTCAATCCCATCCTTAGTCTAAACAAGCACTACAGGCATGAGTGAGGAATCCAATTATCTTGTTAATGTGTAATCTACCCAACCCTCTAATTCATTAATTAGGTTATCACTTGATTACTAACTTTCAATGGGTTACCCTGGCTAGCCACTTTGGGCGCCAGCCCCACATTGAAAGCCACTCCCCTACCTACATCTAGAAACCCTAACCATCAAGCAAAACAATTACTAACATCATGATAAGTATACATAAGCAATGCAAGGCATTTACCTTCTTGCATACAAAACATAATCACAATGACCAACCCTTACATCATTGTCCCAAAACTTTCAATTAATCATTCGCACATATCTAGAGCAAGGTATGGATCATCTTGCTTTCAAATCTTAACCATGAACAAAATAATTTCTCATTACTATATCCAAGATCTCCCCATTACAATACTACACACAACTCAATATCAATACTTCCTTGGAGAAGATTTAAACCCATCATAATATATTCACAACACAGTATATACATCATCTCACATTATTGTTTACCAAGACCCACATACATAGACAAAAGACATCATGTTCTTACAACATCTTCATTTCAAGACACCTATGAACAGAATTCGTGCCATCAAATCATATTACCTTATGCCTCTAGAACCTAAACTTGACAATTTACACATAGACCAACTCACAAGAAAATTTTGCTTGCAATAAGCAATTTCAACTAATCAACTCATTGACAACTTAAATTTTCCTTACAAGAGCAATTCAATCTCTTAGTTATACTATTACCTATAAGTTTTACTTGTAAGGCTAAATTTTCAAGTACATTGTTGTTTAACCTAACTCCAAGCTTTAAATCCAATTTCAACTTAACAAAATCATTATGACAAGATCTTTACCAATTCAATCAAACTAGATTAAATTTCATCTACCCTAATTATTTTGTCATATCCATTTACATTTAATCGTATTAACAACTAAATTCAAGTTATATCTCCACAAGAATTCATAAAACCTAGGTCTAGTTTAATAACTATTAATTATTTCTGTTATATTAAATCAATCATCTTTACATAAAAATATAACCTTCAAGCTAAACAAATGCATAGGTAATATTAACTACAAATGCTTATAAATTAAATACTAATTACAATGTTTATACATCTAATTCTGACCTATTAATCCAATTCCCTACTTGACGAATCATTATCAAGAAATCATATTAAAATCAATAACAATTTAAATAAAATTCATTAACAACTCAATATTACACATATCGATTGAAATAAATCAAATACATCAAACATAATTTACCTATCTTGAGCATATGCATTATATTTAACTTAATAACCTATTTCAATGTAATAAAAAAATAAATCATTATACAACTCTTTACTTGGAAACTTCATGATATTAAACCCTAAACCGATGGGACACATTGTTTTGGCATACCTATGTGTGTGCAGAACTGATTTACCAAAGTGTGACACTAAACTTGGTGCATAGATTTGAACTGTGAGTCATGTGAATGATTTAGCAGAAAAATTGACTATTAAAATGTGCTTGAAAATACTAATGATCCTTGATGATGTCCCTTTTGCAACCTACTTCTCTTCCTCACGTATCACAGTGTAATCTATGGCAATTATCATTCTTCCTAAAGGAATTAAATATACACATTATGTAGCAGACTTCAGTTCCACAATGTAACCATATGGCTATGCCTTGAGGTTAATTGTCCAATGACTATAATGACTTGACATAAAAGAAATATATGTGACAGATTCTCACTTAAAACATTTGACACTTCAACAATAAATGTATATAGCTTTGTTATAAGATAGCTGTGTGCGTTGCTAGGTATATTGATCACTTGAAAACACATTAGACGCTATTTTAAATTTCATAAGATGAACTTCATATTTAACCAGCTTAATTTTTGAATTCTTAGAACTGTATATTATTTTCTGCAAAGCTCGCAACGATGGGATTGTATCTTATTTACCACGCAGGGAAGAGAACATACTATATAACCTGGGCTATGTAGCTTGGACAATCACATTAAGACATAATCCAACTGGTGGCAAAGTGAGGATGACTTTTATGTATTCACACTATGTATATCTATATGTATTCAAAGAGAAACATTTTCCAAAGCATTAGGCTTGACCTCCATTGAATAAAGGTATTGGACAACGCCATCTCCTTTCTATTTTTAGTTTATGTCTTCAGTCACATTTGAACCCCATATGTGCGCATGGTTGACCATCCTAGCCGGCGATTTAGAAGATACCCTAACTTTGTCAATGAGATCCCTATTAAGTTTGTGCTAGTTGTATGGATTGTTTTTAAACACCGTCAAACTGATTAGAAGTGTGTCCTGCATGATAAAACCATTAAGATGTGTGCCCATCTATAAACAGCTGTTGATTGGAATGGAATGGTTGCAGGATAATGTAGGGTGAATCTACTATTATGCAATGATCGCTGGAAAACACAAAATGGATTTGCTGATAAGGTTTTAGAGATTTTTGACAAGGCGGCCTTTTGTTTTCAAAATGCAATCCTACAATAGCTTGGAAACAGTTGATTACTGTGTCCTGTCCACACTACATATGGTCTCACGTCTTGCATATATAGAATTCATCTATATCATCGGCCTTCAAATCCCTAAATCTGATTCTATTTTCTTTTAAGAAAAATCGTTGAACTTGCAATACAAGGTGCGACTAGCTGAAAACAAACAGCAATCTGTAAGCATTGAAATGATTGCAGGCTATAACCAATGTGTATATAATACAAACCTCAGCTACCTATCAGAGGAATGCAATCCTAAGACTGCAGGATTAAATCTGAAAGAGCTCGATAAAACAGCGATCAAAGGAATGGAATGATTGCAGAATATATGCAAAATGGATTAGTTGCAAAGGCAGCGATCCAATCTAGTTAGAGCGCCATATTATAGGGCAGACGTTTCTGAATTTTAAATGATTGTAGGTTATGTAAATACTGGGAATACAACAACTTCAAGGAATAGTGCAGCGTTTGTCATTGATCCAGATGTTGGCTGTCAGAAAAAAGAAGAAGAGACAACATCTCATAAGGATGAATGTATGCTGGAAAATACACTAAGTAAATTTGTTATTACCTCAAACCTCTTCTTAAATGTATCGACAGTGGAAACCTTATATCTTATCCTACATTTGTTTTCGTTTGGTTGCTATTCTACCTTGCTTAACTGGTAACAGACCTGATTTAGATTGGTATACCTTGGAATATCAAATCTTAGGCCATCTGATATAAAGCAATGAGTCAAATATTTTGTTTATCAGGTTATGTAGCCTAAATTCAATTATTTAGTACCATAAGACTATACGAAACTACCTCTTGACTGAAAAATTGAACTTGACATTATTTATCATTCGAAAGAGTGGCATATTAAGTCAATTGCACAAAAGTTGTTAAGAGATTGCAGTGTAGAGAAGGAAAAATTGTTGTATGATGTAGAAATTTAATGACTGAGAGAGGAGGAGTAATGCAGGAAATACATCGTGGTATCTACGAAATGAAGATGACATAATGCGATCTGTGGTGATCTCATTTGAATGAAAATACTTTTCAATTTAAGGGTTTGGAGGAAGGTGGGAGAAATGTAAGGAAAATTCCATCTATTACAGACCCAATGATTCACATCTAAATCCGTCCATAGAGAATAAACATTTGCAGAAGTGACAGAATGTTCAGGCAGAAAACCATTCAACCAAAAGAAATCCGTTTGCAAATAAAGAAGCAATCAACCCACATGTACAGATTCAGAAAAAGAATCAGAGGAAGAAATCAAGCATTCAAAGGAACCTGGCTACAACGTCGAATCGAGAAATCTGTTCCAATTGCTGCCATCCAAGCTTCCTCCCAGTTTTCTTTTCTGCTCTTCTCCCAAACCAAGACTCAACTCCTCGAATAAATGCAAGGGACATGCCCCTCTTCCCAACAACCCACTTTCTCAAAACCCGGATTGAACTCCTCAAGTAAATGCAGGAGACATGCCTCTCTTTTCCCAACAACCCACTCTCTCGTGAGATTCAAAATTAACTATATCAAAAGACTCCCAAATCCTCCAATTTGCAATTGACGGCACACGGCATTAATTTTGCATATCCCTAAAAATACTCCCTGCCAAATAACCACTAAAAACCCGTAACTCCAATTTATGTATTTTGTTCCTTTTTAATTTTATTTGTTTACAACTTGTAATTTATTATTTCATTTAATCATTTATCAAATTTATTTATTTATTTACTATTTTCATGTTAATTTTACCAATTATCAAACAATTAAATCATTTATAATTAATAAACAACACATAACTTCCCTAGCAAATGTTTATTTAACTTTAGATTAAATTTAACCTTATTTTAATGAAGTACTAACCAGGCTTAAATCAACACTTTAAATTGGATAAACCCAACTTACTGGATGATACCTCACCCCATGTAAAGCCACAAGACATGACGACAAAATAACGACAAACAGTCCAACTGACGGTGACGATAGGATACAATATTGAAAACTCATCCTCTTTGAGGATGTTGACTGAGTAGGGAACCTTATGCTAACTCCAATCAACAACTCCATTGGCTAGGGCACGCTTAGACCTAGTAGTTCAGGTGGAGGCGATGCCCGGTACCTGCATCCTGCAACAAACAACAAGGTTGTACATATATATATATAAACAAGTAGTCATAGACACAATGAACGGAAGTCGTAGTGTGGTAGGGTACTCGGACACGAGTAATGCGACACTATTCCGTTTATGTAAACACATCATTAAATAACTACATCCATTACCAGTAGTGCGTCATAATCATGATCGAATAACACATTAAACTCAGAATAACATTAATCTATAATCATCAAATATGTCCATCAAGATCAAGGAGAACATAAACCATAACATACTAGTCCAAATGTCTCGAAACTGTAAATATGCAATATAAGACTATCAACTATACCAGAATTGTCATAGGAAATATGAAAATAACATCTATCACAAGCCAAAAGCGAGGGGCATTACATCCCATATCCACATACAGTAGCTCCCATAAGCAAAATAATTGCTCACATAGAGCAACAACAACAACTCCCACACACTAGTAGCTCCCATAAACAAAAATTATAGCTCACATAGAGCAAAAACAAATCCCACACACCAGTAGCTCCCATAAACAAAAATTATAGCTCACATAGAGCAAAAACAACAACTCCCACACACCAGTAGCTCCCAGTAGTTCCCATAAACAAAAAATATAGCTCACATAGAGCAACAACAACAACTCCCACACACCAGTAGCTCCTAGTAGCTCCCATAAACAAAAATTATAGCTCACATAGAGCAACAACAACAACCAGTAGCTCCCAGATTCACACAATTCCCAACACCAAAACCCCCAATACACCAATACCATTCTCCACTATTCATCATAAAAAAAACCACCCCCAAAGAGGTATCCACCACTCCTTTCTCAAACAAGGTCATTCTTTTCAATATCACACTATCAAAAAACAATTACACAACAACATTATTCAATCCTTTCCAAACCAATGATACGAACAATAATCTAAGCAAGAAAATAAAATCATCAACAATTTAATACCTCCATTGTCCAGGCTCTGATCAGTCCCTGCAACCTTCGGCCATTTTTCTCCAAAAAAATCCTTTCAAGAATCTGTTACAGAAGTTTTTACAACACTTTCTTTTTCCAAGAGCATGCCATATAACTCACCTTCCTCTCTTTTTAATAGAACTTTCTCCACAACTCTTCAAATTTCTTTTCATAAAACCTATGTTACCGGGTTCTTCAGTATTGGGGGCGGGTACTGGACCGGACAGGAGCGGGAGCGGGAGCGGCGACGGGAGCAGACAGGGAGCGTCCCGCCCACCCCGGGTTCTCTGTGGGTTCGCGATAGGCGAACCCACAGAGAACCTGAGGCGGGCGGGGCACTCCCTGTCCACTCCCGGCCACTCCCAGCCGCTCCCGTCTGCTCCCGCGAGCCAAAACACTTTTTTTTAATGTTAAAAATAAATAAAAAAACAATTTTAAAAGTCATTTAACAATGAAAAAAAAAAAACCAAAACCCTAAAAGGGTCCACATAACAAAAACATCCCCATTCATTTCTTATTTTTGCAACAACTCCTCCATTTCACAAGAGTTTTTCATATTTTGTTCATTTTTGCATTGTGGAGGGAATCGATTGCAAAGCACCAAGGAAGGATTGTAGCTTGCACAAAGGTCATCTATTGATCTAAGGTAAGTAGTTTAACCTATTCTTTCTAGTTTTTGTTGAATTTTTTCAAATTTTTTTCAAAAATTCAACTCTTTTTTTGAAAAAAAAAACAAGTTTTAACATTTTTTGAACCTATTTTATTGTTTCTCTTGAATGTTTAGGTGTTTTATTAGTGTGTAGGGTTGGAATATTTTTATTATATTTTATTATTTTAATTTAAATTTTGTAATTTCTTAAGCAGCAATCTATTTGAAAGTGAAATGGCTACGCCTACTAGTTCAAGTTCGGTGGGTCTTGAGAAGAGTAAACAATTTAAATATGATCAAGGATCTCCTCTTTGGAGACATGTCAACATGATTGAACAACTAGCAGGAGGTGGGGCTTTTGTTTGGGTTTGTAATGAGTGCAAGGTCACATTTAAGAGCTCATATACTCGATTGAAAGCTCACTTATGTGCCATAAGTGGAAAAGGAATAAAAATATGTGAAGGACCAAACAAGAGGGGGTTGCCAAAAGCACAAATTATGGCATACATTAAAGAACAAGAAGAAGCTGATGAAAAGAGTGCAAGAGAAAAATCAAGAGCTCATCCTTTAACAAAGAAAACATCAATGAATCCACCTACAGAAGCTCCTTTTTCCAGGCCACAACATCCTTTCTTGGACTTGGAGGTAATCCAAGATGATGAACCCTCTTCTTCCTACAAAAGAGGTCCATTGACAAAGGCATTTCAAAATGAAACAAGAGATATTGCAGATGAAAAAATTGCACGTTGCATTTATGCCAATGGTCTTCCTTTCAACTTGGTGAGATCACCATATTGGCGGGAAATGGTGGTAGCAATTAGTAATGCACCTTCTGATTACACAGGTCCTGGTTATGAAAAGGTGTGAACCACCTTATTGGCAAAAGAAAAAAATTATGTAGAGAAATCACTAAAACCAATTAGAGATTCATGGATTGAAACAGGAGTGTCCATTGTTTCTAATGGATGGAAAGATTGCAAAAAATGACCTTTAATAAATGTTATTGCTGTGTCCCCCAAAGGGGCAATGTTTTTGAAGTCGGTTGATTGTGAGGGGGAAATCAAGGATGCACAATTTATTTCCAAAATCCTCATTGAGTCCATAGAGATGGTGGGTGTTGATAATGTTGTCCAAGTCATTACAGACAATGCAAAAAATTGTAGGGCAGTAGGTGCTTTGGTTGAGGAAAGATACTCACACATATTTTGGACACCATGTACCATACTCTCCCTTAACTTGGTGATGCAAGCAATTGGCACTCAAGTAGATTGGGTGAAAAATACATACAATGAGGGTGAGGAGATTCAAATGTTTGTGAAAAACCATCATATGTCACAAGGCATCTTCAGGGCTTTCTCGCATTTGGAGTTGTTGAAAGTAAATTTAGTTTATTTTAATTTTAATTTATGCCATATTTTTATTTGCTTGCATGATTCATTGATTTAGATTTTAATTTTTAATATATTATTAACTTATTTTTTTACATAACATTAGGTTGCTGAGACCCGATTTGCATCACACACAATCGTTTTGAGACGACTTGTGAAGGTGAAAGAAGCATTAGGCTCCATGGTCACTAGCCACCAATGGAGTATATGGAAGACATCTAATTTAGAGAGGGCTCAAAAGCTGAAGTCATTAATCCTAGCTGATGAGTTCTAGGAATGTGTGCAATTTTGAGTTTCACAAAGCCTATCATGAGTATGCTTAGGTTTGCTGATACAGATCAGCCATGTTTGGGGGAAATCTATGATGGCATTGACTCCATGGTAGAAAAAATAAAGAGCATAATAACACAAAAGGACAATGACCCCAACGAAATATTTTTCCTAAGTGTCAAACAAATCATTGATGACCATTGGGACAAGATGAACACACCCTTGCACCTCCTTGCATATGCCTTGTCTCCCAAATATTATAGTACTGAGATACTTGCTTTGCTAGGGAGAACCTCACCATATAGAGATAGAGAAGTTGCTTCTGGTTGCATAAAAGCATTTCGAAGAATCTACTCCGATCCAGAAATGGTGAATGGTGTTAGGAAAGAGTTTGGCAGGTTCATACAAGGACAATAGCATAGTTTGTTTTCTATTGGAGACATGTACAAGGAAGATGCCCATACATGGTGGTACCTCCATGGGCAAGATTATGTTTTGCTCCAGCCTCTTGCAATCAATATTCTATCACAAGTAAGCATATTTTATTTTAACATTCTTAGTACTTACCATTTTTTGCATTTTAAAGTTGTATTGACTAGAGTTCTAATTTGGAATTTGAATAGGTTGCAAGTTCTTCTTCAGCTGAACGGAATTGGAGTACATACTCCTATATCCACTCAGTGAAGCGTAATCGATTGGCTGCTAAAAAAGTAGAAGACTTGGTCTATGTCCACTCCAACTTGCGTCTTCTATCACATAAGCAAGTTGAGTACAAGGACGGGGCAGCGAAGAATTGGGATATAGCCCCTGAGTGTGCCAACTTGGATGCATCTATTACAAAGCTTGCTACAATCACTATAGATGATGAGGAGAATTTTCTACATGATGTACATAGTGGGAGTGGCACTCCATATGTTTGTGTTTCAAACGATTTGCAACCAATCGATGATGATGACTTAGATCTAGATCCTTTTGATGAAGATTGAAGAGCGAAAGATTGACTTTTGAATCTTGATTATAGACTTATAGACTTATAGTATTTTACTATTTTGAAATTTCAAATTTTGTAATACAGTACTGACTACTGACTACTGAGTATTTGTAATGATTTTCATTGTTCATTGGTCATCTAAATTATCAATCAAGATTCAAATGTACTATGTATGTTCAATTCTGTATATTTTTTAATTTTTTTGGTATATACAGTTATATTATATAAATAAATATATATATATAGTACAGTTGTACCCACAGAAGAAAAAAAATTCGTCGTACCGATGTACCAGAACCCCGCTCCCGAACCCGTTCCCGTACCAGAACCGACAACTTAGCATAAAACTAAAATAACATGATAAAATAAAAACTATACATTTCCACCCACACACCACTTAATTAATCATTAATACATTTAAAGTATTTAATAATCAAAGGTAACTTATCATTATAATACTCTTTTTCAACATAATCATCAATCATTTAATTAAACTTATTGTTTATTTTCTGACTAATCATTAAATATCTATTAATTACTGAAATCCCATAATCCATAATAATAATAATAATAATGTTCATGATTCTATCATAAATCAAATTTATTACACAAACACACTTCAAAATCAAAAAGATATTCAAAAACAATATTAGCTAATACCCTACATTCTCCCCCTCTAGGATCTAGGCTTCCTCCTAGAAGCTGTCAAAAAGATAAGGAAACAAAGATTTCATCATGATAGTATCCTCCCATGTAGAAGAAGATTCATCATAGGAGTCCCATTGGACCCTAACCTAATCCAGTTGTCGTCCTCGCAGGGCCAGTGTTTGTTGATCCAAAATGCGAACTAGTTCTAGTATTAGTTGTCCATCCTATGCCATCTGTAAAGCATCCCACTCCAATACATGAGAAGAATTTGGTACATATTTTTTAAGAAAAGATACATGAAAAATATTATGGATACGTGTCAAGCTGGGTGACAAGGCTAAGCAATATGCAACTGGGCCTATCTTTTCTAGAATTTCAAAAGGGCCAACATATCTGGGTGCTAACTTAGAGCCTTTTCTGTAACAGATAGAGCTCTTATAGGGTCACACTCACAAGAAAACTTTTTCCCCAACTTGGAACTCATGATCAACTCTCCTGGTGTCAACATACTGCTTATGTCAATCTTAAGCTATCGACAACTACTCATGGATCTTGATCACCTGTTGCTCCATATCTCAAACAAGTTCAGGTCCAATAGCCACTCGATCTTCTAAACTATCCCAACTTAAAGGAGTCCTGCAAGGTCTACCATAAAGAGCCTCAAAAGGTGCCATCCCGAGTGAACTATGATGACCATTATTATAATCAGACTCTACTAAATGTAAATAGTCCTCTCAATAAGACTATTGATCCATCACATACATTCTGAGCATATCCTCCAAAACTTGGTTCACTCTCTCAGTCTGTCCATCAGTCTCAGGATGATAGGTGGTACTAAAGTTAATTTGATTCCCTAAAGCTTGTTGAAGTGTAGTCCAAAAAGATGAGGTGAAAATTAGATCTCTATCTGAGATGATCTTCCTAGGCACTCCATGAAGTCAAACTATGTCATGAAGAAAGACCCTGGCTACTGAGGCAACATTATAGGAAGAACCCATTGGAGAGAAATGTGTCACTTTTGTTAACTTGTCCACAGTCACCATAATAGTATCATGTTGTTGAGTAGTCAGTGGTAATCCCACAATAAAGTCTATAGAAATCACATCCCATTTCCATTATGGAATCACATGAGGGTATAATAGACCAGCCAGATGTTAATGTTCTACTTTTACTCTTTGGCACTCCAAACAACGAGCAATAAAATTTGTAATATCCTTTCGCATTCCTACCCAAAAATATAGCTTCCAAAGATTTGCATGCATCTTCTTAACACTGGGATGAGCTGCATAAGGTGCTCAGGGAGCCTTGGCTAAAATTAAACCTCTAAGGTCTCCAAAAGAAGGAACATATATATGTCCATGATATCGAAGTAATCTATCAACATCCACATAATATCCCTCAGACTTGTCCTTTAAAGGACTTTGGAACTAAATTATCTCATAGTACAAAGCATCCTGGGGCAATAACTCTAAAATATGTCCTCTAAGATCTATCTTAACAGTCAAAGCTAACAACTCATGATGCTGCCTACTGAGGGCATCAGCTACAACATTCTCTTTTCCTTTGATGTAATGGATCTCAAAGTTGTATTCACACAAAAATTCCATCCACCTATGCTGCCTAGCATTCAGATTAGGCTGAGATAAGATGTATTGTAAGCTTCGATGATTAGAGTGCAACTCAAATCTATGCCCAAGAAGAAAATTTTGCCATTTGGTCAAAGCATGAACCACCACAACCAGCTCCAAATCATGTGTTAGATAATTAAGCTCATGATTCCTCAATTTGTGAGACTCAAAAGCTATGACATGACCCTCTTGCAAGAGAACAACTCCAATACCCTCAATAGATGCATTTGTACAAACAACAAAATCACTGGAAGGATCTGGGATAGCTAAGATAGGTGCACTAGTAAGTTTTTCTTTAAGAACTTGAAAAGCTCTTTCACACTCTCCAGATCAAACAAATTTCTTTCCTTGCCACTGGAGAGAAGTAATAGGATGATCAATCCTAGAAAAACCTTCTACAAACCTTCTGTAATAACCGGCTAAGCCCATGAAACTCCTTACTTCTGCTACATTAGAGGGAGCAGGCCATTCCAGAATAGCCTGAATCTTGGAAGGATCTACAGAGATTCCATCACCTAAAATAATATGCCCTAGGTACTAGATTTTTGTTTGGAAAAATTCACACTTAGAGATATTTACATACAATTGATTATCCCTTAAACATTGTAAAACCTGCCGCAAATGCTCTTTGTACTCCTCCACAGTACAGGAATAAATCAGTATATCATCAAGAAAGATTACCATGAACCGGTCTAGAAAAGTTTGAAAGACACCGTTCATTAGACTCATAAAAACTATCGGTGCATTAGTCAAACCAAAAGGAACAACAGTATACTCATAATGGCCATATCTTGTGTGAAATGATGTCTTATAAATGTTGGATTCAACAATCCTCAATTGATGATATCTGGACTTGAGACCTATCTTAGAGAAAATCTTCACTCCCTGAATTTGGTCCAAAAGATCATCTATCCTTGGCAAAGGATAATGGTTCTTGATGGTGAGCTTGTTAAGTTGTCTATAATCTATACAAAGCCAAAGAGTTCCATCCTTTTTTTCAACAAAAATCATAGGTGCACCCCACGGAGATATACTAGGATGGATATGACTTTTTTCTAATAATTCCTCCAACTGTAACTTGAGCCCCTGCAGTTCTTGTGTAGTCATTGTATAAGGGGCCTTAGAAATTGGTTGTGCTCCCAGAACCAAGTCAATGTGAAAATCAATTTCCCTTTTAAGTGGCATACCAGAAAGCTAAGAGGGAAACACATCAGCAAACTCTTGTAGAATAGGATGATCATCTAAGGAAGTGTCTAGCTTCTCCTCTGATCAGTCATTGATGGAAATAGCAAAGAATTGGTATCCTTTTCTCATACACTGCTTGAGTTACATAGTTGAAATCATCCTAAGAGACACTAGTCTTTTAATTACTAAGACAACTACCTTTTTGCCTAAATCATCTAAACACTCAACAAACTTGTGTTGACAATCTAATTTTTCTTCATGAGCATTCATCCAATCCATACCTAAAATTATGTCATATGACCCCAAAGGTATCACCCTGAAATTTGCTTTAGTAGAAAAAGAGCTAAGCTCTAATTGGCAATCTCTAACTAAAGAATTGACTGACATCCTAGCACCAGAAGCTAATTCCACATCCCAATTAACATTTTGCTTAGCAACCACCAGCCCACTCTTCTCCACTACAGATGGGGAAATAAATGAGTCTATAGCTCCCGAATCAAAAAGAACAAAAATAGTAACCTTACCAATTTTTCCAAGAACCTCTATAACAGATGTCTGATGATCCGCTTGCCAATTTTTAGTGGTTGAAAAAACTTGATGAGATCTACCAACATCACCCACTGTAGGTTCTAAAGTTGTCGATTGCTGAACCCCTGAAGCTGCTTTGTTCTGAGAATAATCCCATGCATAATGTCCCTTATCACCACAATTAAAACAAGGACTCTTCAACAGAGCT
Source organism: Cunninghamia lanceolata (assembly GCA_027924645.1). Lineage (NCBI taxonomy): Eukaryota > Viridiplantae > Streptophyta > Pinopsida > Cupressales > Cupressaceae > Cunninghamia > Cunninghamia lanceolata. The sequence continues at coordinate 3,968,374 of BSBN01000332.1, forward strand.
AGAAACTGAAAAGATGATCTACCAGTTCTAGCCTGACTACCTCAAGAGCTCTGTTGAGGACAAACTGTGACTAGTTTTTTTGATCCCCTCTCTAAGATAGATTTTTCCAAGACCTGACCAGACCTCCTTGAGATGACTTAGCTTTCTGATTATGCTATGACTAGGCTGATCTAGAAGAATAATAATTAGATCTATTTCAACTTCTAGCAAAAGAGCGAGACTGGTTGCGGTTATGAGCTGAGATGAATTCTGATGGTGATCATGATGTCTCAGCTGAATTTCTTCTACAATAAGTGCCTTCTCTATTGCTTGCTTCATAGTAGTTGGCTTAGATAACCGAATTGGACCTACAATGTTGTGATTAAGTCCTCTGATAATACGGTTTACCATCAGCTTCTCATCCTAAATATAGTCAACATACTGAGATAACTCAAAGAGCTTATTCTCATACTTCCCCTTTGTTGGAGATCATGGAACTCATCAATTTTTCATTGTCAAAAATGATCTGAAATGTATCTCTTCTTGAAGATATCTAAGAAAACTTCCCAAGTTATAATTTCAAGAGTTAAATGCCTTTTTCTCTCCTCCTGTCACCACCAAGTATCCACACTATCCTTGAGTAAATGAATAGCTAACCTGGCCTTAATATTGCTCCTATAGGTTTTCAATGCAAAGCTTTTCTCAAGACTTATTAACCAAGATTATGCCTCAGATCCATCTGTAATGTAAAAAAATGTTGTGGTTGTAAAGAAGAAAATCTCAAATTAACTTATCAATATCCATAGAGGCCTCCTTCTCTACTCAAATATTACGAGGAGGTGGTGAATAGTGCCCTAATTCTCCTTCCTCTGAATGATTTGCTCTACTCCGGTGAGGACTTCTACTTTGTTCCCGAGGTATACATTGTTGTCCTTCAGAGTGATGTTGGTTTTGATTACTAGGCACAGGTAATCTCTCTTAATCACATTCACCAAATTTTGCAGGGCCTAAAGAATTTGAGGTCCATGGTCAATTGGCTCTCCAATTTGATTGGAAGACATGTTCTACACAACAAAACCCAGTTTAAAATTATATTACATTTACCCCAAAGCTCCCAAGTGTTGCAACCTGGTGCTCTGATACCTATGTAATGCCACCTTAAATAAAAAATAAAATATTAACAACCAAATAATAAAATAATAGAATAATATACTCTTAAATTTCAAAGGTCTTATCAGATTTATAACAAGAAGAATTGAGTAGTAATGATCTTCTAACAGTTGTACAAGAAAAGTTGTATTAACAAAAGAGAAGATATTATTGATATTTTTTTTACTTTCTGAGAAGAATCTTATCTTCCATCTGAGTTCAGAAATAAAAGAAGACTAAAACAATTACATTGTCTAATAAATTCCAATTTTTGGAGTGTTGCCTAAACAACATAGTATTCAGCAAACTTAGCAGCCATCACTATTATACCTATACAATTCAAGGAGAAAAAATTAGAAATAGGATTTGTATCATAAAATTAACTTTAAAAAAAAATAGCTATGCAAAATGAATAATCCCAGGATATATTTACTTAAGAGAATATCAACTTCATCGTATTCTTCTTTATCTTCAAAATTTTGCTTTTGAAAATATAATTTGATACCTTCGAGCAGGTTTCTAGACTTAATATAATTCTATTGATATCAATACAATGCTAAAACAGAGACTAGAGTCTAAATAAAAACTATAATTCAACAATTATCGTTAAGAAGATAAATAAAATAAATTTTCTTATTGCTCTAAGGATATCACTCATCAATTTCAAACACCACGATTACCATATAAACCAATTGCAGAAACAAGTTTTAATAAAGAATAATAATGTAATAGAAAACGTAAGCCAATGATTGTTGTTAGTGCACAATTACAAAGCATATCTAATAATATTAATGCTATTATAGACAATAATTTCTAACCTAAAGTTAGTAAATAGAGACATTTTTTTTATATATATGGTGGCCTAGCTGTGGTAATAATAATTACCATAGTCAGTGCTCCTCAACATAGTGCAGAGCCATGGTATACACGACTCCTTTATCTATAAAGAAAATGAATCTAAAACAATTTAAATATCTTTCTATCATAATACATTTCAAACAGCCTTGTGGTTGTTACGACATTGAAACCGATTTGCCAAGAACTTATGCATAACAGTCTATGATGTAAATTTTGACATTTCTACAATAATACCTAGAAACACAAAATTTACTCATTGTAATAACATACCTTTAAAAATTAGTCTATCGATAGACTTTAAGTAGTATTCACTATATTGTCAAAGAATAATGGTTCGAGTTTAATAGTATTCCATCGATATCATTCTTGTTTGTGCTTCTAACATTGAGTATTTAAGAAGGAAAACTCTTAATTGCACCCAACATATAGGCTACTGCTTGGATATCTAGACTAATGATCAGATTTCAAATTTTGGTTGTGGCAAATATCATATACTTGAATACATTTAAAAGAAACTTGAAGGTTACCTAACCAGAATGTAATCAGATGTTTTGAAGATAATTCTAAAGCCATTGTTATTGTTTATCATGGAACTATAACTATTGCACATAGAGGATCAAATTTAGCTTTCTTTATAATATTGGACCACAGTAAAATTATGGACATTGCATCTTTATATTTGTTCAAAAACAAAAGAGAATATTTTACTACTTCTGGGATGAATTTCCATGATAGAACAATCTTATTCAAATGTATCAAAAAAACTTCATAAGGAGAAATATGTCATTACTTGATTTAAATATCTTGGATAAAGGCAATCTCCAACACTTCAAATCTAGATTCATTCAAAATTGAATTCCTTCCTCTTCTAGATAGACTTCAAGAACACAATTTATATCAATGACCTCAGATTGAAAAGAGAAATATAAAACTCCGAATACAAAATACTACTTCAAAAAATAAAGAATTTACTCAACAATAAGTGTATATATAAATATATCTGATTACTTGCTCTCTATAAATTTGCAAATTTGCACAAATATTATCAACATTTTGAAAAGTAAATTCTTCAAAATATATTTCAGCATATCATAGATTCCTAAACTGCAACAACAGAAATTAAAGCAACTTGTCTGCTCTCCACCCAACCTTAGGATCGACCAAGTCGAATCCACCCCGAGCATATTTCAGAAAATAAGACCTTTGTTCATAGAGGTAACTTTCCAATAAGAAATGAGAAGAGAGGGATCCTCTTTGGGGTTTAATCCATGTAGTTCCCTTTTAACAATAGCTCCAAAACACACATAGCTCCCAATCACATGTAGCTCCCTTTATTTCATTGTAGCTCCCAATATCCACATACAGTAGCTCCCATAAAAAAAATAATGGCTCACATAGAGCAACAACAACAACTCCCACACACCAGTAGCTCCCATAAACAAAAATTATAGCTCACATAGAGCAACAACAACAACTCCCACACACTAGTAGCTCCCGTAAACAAAAATTATAGCTCACATAGAGAAAAAACAACAACTCCCACACACTAGTAGCTCCTAGTAGCTCCCATAAACAAAAATTATAGCTCACATAGAGCAACAACAACAACCAGTAGCTCCTAGATTCACACAATTCCCAACACCAAACCCCCAATACCCCAATACACCAATACCATTCTCCACTATTCATAATAAAAAAAATGTTATCAGAAAAATGTGAACAATAGCATAAACAACTAATTATCTGATAACCCAATGAAATTGAAACAAATAAGATCAAACACAAAGAACACAATACCTTGTAAACCTTTCTATTCCATGACTTCCATTGGTTGCCTATCTCAAATTGATCTCGTGTATGAATAGAGCCCTCAAAAGGTGCACTTCCTTGCTTTTTTCCAAGATGGCAATGGAGAATGGCTGTTGATAGGTTTTACAATGAAGAGGATCTTCACAATACAATGATAATGGTGATAATGGTGTGACAATTGATCTCAAGCTATGGAGTGATTTGTGCCAAAGGTGCACTATGATTCCTACAGAGTAAGTTTATAAAAATCTTGGATACTTCAAATGGAGGAATAGGGGTTGTATTTATAGATTTGTGAGAAAGAAGATCAATGGTGTAGAATGAATAAGATCAACGGTTGAGGAATTTTGAGAGGATGTGTGTGAATAGGGAGAGGACAAGTGTCCTGCTCTATTTTGAGATATGGGAGTTAACAGAATAGATTGAAGAGTTAACTGAGATGACTGACCAGTTAATAGAATAGACTAATTAGTTAAGTGAATTGATTGAAGAGTTAACTGATTTGACTGGAGGATAAATAGGACATGTGGGTGAGGGGATATTAGCTAATTAAATATTAAAATATTTAATTACATGTGCACATGGACTAATTGAATTATTTTTGGTATTAATTCAATTTTGGAGGAAATAGATAATTTAAATAAATATTTGGATTTATTTAAATATAGAGAATGATTTGATACTTATGGATTTGAAGACTTTGGAATTTAGAAGAATTAATTAAATAATTTGGTATTATTTAATTTAGAATGATTTTAGAAGAATTTGGATGATTTTATTAAATAAATGATTTTATTTTATTTTTTGGAGAAATATGAATCAAATAAATAAATTGATTTATTTATTTATTGATAGAGGAATTTAAAATGAAATAAATATTTAAAATATTTATTTAGCTAGAGTCACGTCACTTTTAGGTGTATACATTTTGGCCCTCTTTGATGCAATGTGTTTTATCATGTTGTTTCAAAGAATAAAGAGTTTCTGCGATTTGATACATGCCCCAGTTTGTTCCTGGTACAGTTTAAATGACGACAGGATGCCCCCTCAGGAGATTGGATAGGAAGAATGTGACGACAGGACGACGGATGATCTCACGATGAGACAGGCTGAATGACAGGTTAGGGTGAAGAAATTGGCTAACGTAAGATAAGGGATGGAATGAAAGAGCTGAATGACATGCTATGCAAGATAAAATGATAACACACACAAGTAAGCAAGCAAGTATGCACAAATGATACAAGAACAAACGAGGCATTGCCCCTGTCCAGCTATAAACCAATGATTAATCGATAACGATTGATGATAGTGTTTTTCATTGCGGGGAATGATATATCCCTAGATCAACACAAAGACATGGGAAAGATATATCCCACTGATAAATATGATTGATTGATTTGGTTTACAATAAGATTAGGATCAAGACCACTTATTGCGATTGGATAATTTGACAAGATTGACTTTACTTGATTGGTATGGATTAAAGATGGACTCGCATTTGGATCATTGCTTGGATTGATTGGACAACAATGAATGGATCACATGGATAACTAGAAGATACAATAGGGTACACTGTCAGAAAGGACTTGGATCTTAAGACACTTGGAAAAGGTTTATTATGGAATGAAATGCAATTTGATATGTATGGATGTGGATATTTTCCACCTTGGTGTTGCAAGTATTTTGAAGTGCCTAATTCATCATTAGGTGATTTTTTGGTTATTTTTATGTTTTTAACATGTTGTAAGAGAATATAAGCATCTAGGTATAATTAAACCAAGATGACCTGAGTATTGCTTACATGGATTTTGATTTAGCAAGTTAATACAAGCATCTAATTATAATTGAACCAAGATGACCTAAGTATTTCTTGAGTGAAAAAAGACAAGGATTACACATGTTTCATGTTTAGACCTTTGATGTCCTCGATGGTCATTATGTTGATCATGTCTTTAGACAAGGCTTCACATTACTAAAGATAAACCCACAAGCAGCAAACAAATAAAAAAATCATGCCCCCATCATAGCATCTCTAGTTTTTAGGCATCCTTGAGTAGCATAGGAAACATGATAACAAAAGTTAAAATTTAAGGAACAACCCATCAAAACAAAACTTTCTTGCATTAGATGTGTCTTCTTGCCATAATTTAGATAAAATCATTTGGAGTGTTTAGGCCCTTGTTTGTTTTGCTTTGTATAGGTTGATGTCTTGTGTCAAAATTTCTATTTGGGAGCAGGTTTTGTTGCACGTGTGTGTCTAGTGAAAGGTATCACAATCCTTATTGGTGCCCTCTTAGAATATGTGGCATTGCAGAATCCAACTCCGTAACTAGGTTGAGGACCTACCCTCAGTCAGGTAAAGGATTGATTTATGATGAAAGAATGGACAATAGACACAAAAAAATGAGCCCTAAGGGACTGACCTAGTGTCTTAGGGGCCCATCGATGATGGCTTTGCCTACGTAACAGTGTAGAGACAATGTAGTTTGGGGTGCAGACTTTGTGGACCAAGGACCTAGGCAATGAGAAATGGTGCAGATGCGGATGCACCAGAGGATGGGTGATAAGGTATGGAATGGATGGGTAGCCTTGGGGGCCCATCAATGATGGCCTTGCCTACATGATGATACAGAGGAAATGTAGTTCAGGATTGAAAGTTGACACTAGAATAGACAAATGGATGACAGACCAATGATAGGATGAAGAAGGTGGATAAGGAATCCTCGTGGGCCCATCGATACAAGATGGCCTTGCCTACGTGAAGACACAGAGGTGACATAGTTTGGAATGATAAGATATTGACGATGGACCCTATGATAGGCTGACACTATGGATAGGGTAGTGGATAAACCTTAGGTAGTAAGGCGACAATGGTGACAGAGTATCAAGCCACGATAGGTTATCGTTAGGTGGTTTTGAAAAATAGATACAATCGGATGATGGATGATGTTAGGAAGGATGGACGCAAGGTGATGGTTTCCCAAAGATGGAGGAAGTGGTTTATTACTGAGATTGCTTTTGATTCCCTTGCATTGAAGTTTGTAGGATTTGACGGTTGGATAAAAGGATGGGCGATAAGGGATGGAATGGATGCACGCATAAGAAAAAAAGGATGTGATCTCCAAGGACTATGTCACAGAGGAATAACTCAGGAAGTGACATGACAACACTCATGACAAGAGGGTAATAAGATTGGATTGGTTTGAAAAAGATAAGGTACATCAAGAGTTTTTCCAAAGCATGTTTCAACATTTTGCCCCCATATTTTTATCAAGATCAAAAGAAGAATGGAGGATGAATGGGATCAATATGATAGGTATATGTAGGATAAGGATGATAGGAGGGTATGGTAAGATAGGATGGAAAATGATAGGGCCAATGAGATAATGCACTCCCAAGGGTAAATGACATGGAAGATCAACCTACACATGATGTCTATTTGCCAGGTTTTCATCATGGTACTTATCCAAGGTGCCTGTTTACCAAGTTTTCACCATTGGACGAAGGGATTTTTCTTTACTATTTTGATTTTTCTTTTTTTTTTCTTTTTTTTTTGAATATTTGGATAGGATAGGTGGAATACGAACAAGAGGGACTCAAGTGTCTGGGTCCATGAAGGTGATAGTGTCCCATTAGAGATGCATGTTGTCGCATGGATCATGTCAAATGTCATAGCGGATTATGGAAGGTGCGATAGTGGATTATGATGCAGATTATGTAAGACGTATGTAAGGATGGAGGGAAGGCTTATGCAAAAGCATGGACCATAGGAATAGGATGGGGAAGGTATGTAGGACAATAATGGAAGGAAGGGGAGATGGAGGTATGTGAAAGTGTTGTGGGATGGAAGGGAACCATGACCAATGGTTGCACATACCATGATAAACATTGAAGCTTATGGTGGGAAGGTGGTGCAGGAAGCAATGGCAACATGTGCGTAGGAGATGGGTGAGGTAGACATTTAGGAACCCATATGGACTTAGTATTTTTCTAATTTTTGCTTGTCATGTGGGATGGAAGGATTTGAGACTTTTGGATGGAAAAGGAGAAAGTGGATGGTTGGGATTCTTGAGAGGTGGATGCCTTATTTAACTTGATGGCTTTTTGCTTAGGTACCCAAACCATTTTGCTTTTAGACTTTACTTGTGAAGGTATGGGCATGGGTATATGCAGCTTTTGTGTAGCTTCTGAGGTAATTACTTGTTGCTTGGGGACCCACACCTTTGTCAGTTTTGCTTTGAGGTGTGTGGGTGTATGTAGCTTTTGAGATGGGTTTTTCTTTGATTATTTGGATTGATTTCCTAAGGTATTAGGACCTTTAGGATTTGTGACTTTATGAAAGGAGGCATCCCAATGTGTATTTTTGAATCCCATAGGTTTGGTGGATCGAGTGGAAGCTTCATGTTTAGACAATATGTGCATTTGTTGGTCATGATTCAAAATGTGAGGGAATGTGTAGATGGATGAATTTGGCATTGGGAGACATGGAAGCAAAGTGGATGGAGGGATAGTAGGAGTTGGAAGGAGTGGAGGTAAAGTGGATGGTGGAAGGTGTATGGTCAAATGCTTTTGACATTTGTAGGATGATGGAGGTGGAATGGTGACATATGTTTTGGGAATATGATAGGGCTTACGATAGGAAGTGGTGGATTTAGAAGGCATGGAGGAAGTACCAACATCATGAGATTACTTTTCTTGGGGAGTATAACCAAGGCCATAAGAGGGTGGAGGGACTTCGACATGGATAGGCTCCAAAATACCTTGTTCATGAAGGCCTAAGCCTTTACCTTGATAGTTCATATGTTGGAGTATACGGTGGACAATGGGATTATGGGTGATTTAGACACTAGATGTGATCACAATATTTGATGGGGAAGGTGAAGTGGTAGATAATGGTTGTTGCTTTCCTAAGGAAGAACATTCATGGATGAAGGTAGTGAGACCAAGGGGATAGGATAATGGATTTGCAACATGGTCGATAATGGATGGTGGAGGATCATTAGGATCTTGATTATTGTTATGCTCACTAAGATCCAAGTTATTGGTTTGATAATCTATGTGCACTTGGGAGGCAAGTGTCTCATCAAGGAAAGTGTGTGTTGTTGGATCATGGATAGGACTATGTGGAGGATGGATAGGAGTAATGGAGGTTTCTTGTGCATGGATGGTTATGGGGTTATGAATAGATGGGGTAATAAGCTCATAACCATGGAATGCATAACGTTGGCTAAGAGGATCATCATGGTTTGCTTGATCATAGATAGGCTCTTGATCATAGATGGGATCTTGATCATAGATAGGATTAAGCGTGATGGGATCAATATGCTCGTGTATAGGTACTTCATCAACGAAAATATCTTGATCATAGAAAAGATATAGGTTATGGATGGGTTGGATTTAGATTTCTTTCTCATGTATGGCTATAGGATCAAGTTGCTCATGGATAGCTTCTTCATAAGTAATATCTTGATCATGGAAAAGATAAATGTTATGGATGGGTTGGATGGAGGTGCTTTGATCTTGATTTAGGTAACGGGTTGATGTTTCCACATGCTCTAAAGTATACTCTTGACATAACTCTTGATTTTCTTAAATTGAAGTGGGGGTAGAAGACTCTTGGATAGGCTCTTGGTCGACAACATGAAGATACGATGGACCTTGACTTTGGTTCATGGTAGGAGGTTTTCAATAAGCTCAAGGGGTTGCGGATTATATGAAGGGGTTGTAGGATTTGACATGGCGTTGGAAGAATCTTTTGTAAGTCCAAGGATAGGAATTTGGGGACATGGTTGACTCCCTGATAGAAACCCTTGGATCACATCCTTTGTAGGTGTATGGGTACATGAATGAGGTAATGGATGAGTGGATTTGGAGTTCTCCATAGATTTTCCTTTGCTATAATATTTTTGAAATAATCTTTTGAGAAAATCGTCCAAGGATTCTTTGGTTGATGGATTAGAGCTTGGGGAACTTGATGGTGGTGTTGGTGTAGGACTAGTATGCTTTGGGATATGCATTCTAGGGGATGGTGATGGAGGACTAGTAGATGAAATGGTATATGATTCTAAACTTAAGGTGGTATTTCCCTTGTCAATAGTATCATTAAGACAGGTTAAGGATGTGTGATCCTGGTGTCTAGAGGGGAAAGGTGTCGTAACCAAGATTTTATCAAACAGATAAGGGGATATGTCCTTTAATGAATATCTTTTTGTGGAAGATTCGGTTTGTAAATCCCCAACTTGTTGTAAAGCTTAGATTTGTTGTGTGAGTGTTTCTAATGGATTTGTCACATCCTTGGCTTTCTTATTTTTGGGAGCTTCAGTTTCATTTGTTTACCTTATTTCTCTTAATTTTTCTACGTCAAAATTGGAAGGTAACTTTGCTCCTTGTTGTGCTAGCATAAGGAAGTACTTTGTGGGATCCATTGTGATGACTTTGTCATTTGTTTTTGAAATTCGGGGTCTTGTTGAGCACCAATTACTTTCTCATACGGGATTTCTTCCTCTCCATCATTGTGAGATGGAGATGGTATGTCTTTGTTCAAAGGATCCATATCTTGCTTTTCTTTGGATTTTGATCTGGTTGCAACCATAAAAACCGTTTGATGGGGGTGAATGTTGGATGAAAATGCTTGTGAATGGACATTTTTGGTGTGTTTGAGATGAAAAGATTTTTCCTAAGGTTCAAATTTTGATCTACTGTTTGCTCAAACAAATGTGCTCTTAAGGTAAAAGATAGTCAAAGTAAGGAGAGTTGATCACCGCTATTGATATGGACTACTTTTATCAAGATTACACTAGTGTAGTTCCGAGATGAAGGATGATATATCCTATTATGAAACTAACTAGATTTTTGTTTTGAATTTTGGAAGATCTTAATGACACCTTAGTAGGAAACTTGGTTTGTTTTGTTTGATGTTTTTACTATGGATGATATGGAAAATGGAAACGGTTTGGAAAATGGATGCAAAACTGATTTGTATGGTTTTTTTGAGATCACAAATGAAACCTATGCAATAATGGGTGTCTGGGAATGGATTTGTTTTCTCCTCAAAATGTTGGGAAATGCTCTCTATTTTCTGAGTTCTGCAAAAGGTTTGCCTTTTTGTTTCAGTTTTTCTATCTTGGCTTGTTTTCAAAATGTTTGTCAAAGGAAGTCTGATATTTTAGCTGATGATTTGTATCAATTAGTTGCAAGAAAACATGTCAAACAAGAAGATTCCATGTTGTTTGTACAATTTTTTGACCAAAAAGCAAGCACAATCCTAAGGTTGGAAAGGACAGTATTTGATGAGTTCCAACTTGGTTTTTACACCAGCCACTTGCATAAAGGTGGACAGCTAGTAACTTGGTAGCACCGGCTCCCCTCCACGGCACTCACTTCTCACGCATACTAAGTTACAGTTCCTCCAAAGAGTTGAACTTTTTTGTCTCCACACTAAATGAGTGTATGACATTGGACGGCTCTAGAGGTTCCTCCTCCTGTGTCACCAAATAGGGGATTTTGGCTTACTAGAACAAAAGGATTTTAGTCAAGGCATCCATTCAGGTGGTTACACATGCGGCCATTTGCTTCAATAAGAACGCTTCCTAGCCTGTAGAGGTTACGCTCCACAAGGTTTTGGGGGAAACATTGGTCGATGTAATACAACAGCACCTGTCGCTTGCAACTTTCATCACAAACATAATTTATTTATAGTGACTTGAAGGTACTTGGCTTTAGCTGTTATCACTTAAGGTCATCCCACTTGGAAGGAAGGAATTCCAAGGGTAGGCCTCTCTAAAGGTCACACATGCGAAATGATGATTCTGACATTTTGGTCACCCAGTCAAGGGGAGAGCATAGTCCTATCATCATTCCAAAATCACAAAAAACACTGGTTCTTTCCTTCTAGTTAAAAAGAGAAAAACTAAATGAGTTACTCTATCAGGCAGACAAGATTTGTTAACTTTGAAAAAGATTTTGAGAGAAATTGTTCAATTTTAATCCTCCTAGTTGGGACTATGTTTAAGTTGTGATGCAACAAGTATAAATTACTTCCCTCCTATTTAGATCTAAGTGAAATTTGCATGAACAAGCTCAATTACTTCTTTTGCTATTTAGATCTAGATGAGAGTTAACCATGCAACTATATGCCTGACCAGCTCTTAACCTATAAGGTGGATATGAGAATATTCCTACAAATGATGTTAGTGTTAGAAATTTCTCGAGAAATAGCCCAAAAACCCTAGCAAAATAAATGCACATATACAGTGAATGAATGCACAGAAATAGATGCACAGTAATAGAGAATGTATGCATCGTAACAGAGAATAAATGCACAGCTATAGTGACTGAATGCACAGAAACATATGCGCAGTAATAGTGAGTAGATGTGCAACAGAATGTGACAGATGCGTAGATTTGATAGATGCGCAATAACAGTGAGTAGATGCACAGCAGAATGTGACAGATGCGCAGAAACATCCTATGTATGGATTCTAACACACAAAAACTCAATTTTGAAGTTAAATTGGGGCAAGGGCCCCATGGTGGGTGCCAGAAATGTTATCAGAAAAATGTGAACAATAGCACAAACAACTAATTATCCGATAACCCAATGAAATTGAAACAAATAAGATCAAACACAAAGAACACAATACCTTACAAACCTTTCTATTTTGTGACTTCCACTGGTCATCTATCTTGAATTGATCTCGTGTATGAATAGAGCCCTCAGAAGGTGCACTTCCTTGCTTTTTTCCAAGATGACAATAGAGAATGGTTGTTGATAGGTTTTGCAATGAAGAGGATCTTCACAATACAATGATAATGGTGATAATGGTGTGACAATTGATCTCAAGCTATGGAGTGATTTTTGCCAAAGGCGCGTTGTGATTCCTGCAGAGTAAGTTTATAAAAAGCTTAGATCCTTCAAATGGAGGAATAGGGGTTGTATATATAGATTTGTGAGAAAGAAGATCAATGGTGTAGAATGAATAAGAAGATCAATAGTTGACGAATTTTGAGAGGATTGGCGAATAGGGAGAGGACAAGTGTCCTGCTCTATTTTGAGATATGGGAGTTAACAGAATAGATTGAAGAGTTAACTGAGATGACTGACCAGTTAACAGAATAGACTAATTAGTTAAGTGAATTGATTGAAGAGTTAACTGATTTGATTGGAGGATAATAGGACATGTGGGTGAGGGGATATTAGCTAATTAAATATTAAAATATTTAATTACATGTGCACATGGACTAATTGAATTATTTTTGGTATTAATTCAATTTTGGAGGATATAGATAATTTAAATAAATATTTGTATTTATTTAAATATAGAGAATGATTTGATACTTATGGATTTGAAGACTTTGGAATTTAGAAGAATTAATTAAATAATTTGGTATTATTTAATTTAGAATGATTTTAGAAGAATTTGGATGATTTAATTAAATAAATGGTTTTATTTATTTTTTTGGAGAAATACGAATCAAATAAATTTATTTATTTATTTATTGATAGAGGAATTTAAAATGAAAATAAATAAATAAAATATTTATTTAGCTAGAGTCGCGTCACTTTTAGGTGTATACAAAAACCACCCCCAAAGAGGTATCCACCACTCCTTTCTCAAACAAGATCATTCTTTTCAATATCACAATATCAGAAAACAATTTCACAACAACATTATTCAATCCTTTCTAAATCAATGATATGAACAATAATCTAAGCCAGAAAATAAAATCATCAACAATTTAATACCTCCATTGTCTATGCTCCGATCAGTCCCTGCAACCTTCAACCATTTTTCTCCAAAAAAATTCTTTCAAGAATCTGTTACAAAGTTTTTACAGCACTTTCTTTTTCCAAGAGCATGCCATATAACTCACTTTCCTCTCTTTTTAATAGAACTTTCTCCAGAACTCTTCAAATTTCTTTTCATAAAACCAAAATAACACGATAAAAGAAAAACTATACATTTCCACCTACACACCACTTAATTAATCATTAATACATTTAAAGTATTTAATAGTCAGAGCTAACTTATCATTATAATACTTTTTTTCAACATAATCATCAATCATTTAATTAACCTTATTGTTTATTTTCTGACTAATCATTAAATATCTATTAATTACTAAAATCCCATAATCCATAATAATAATAATAATGTTCATGGTTCTATCATCAATCAAATTTATTGCACAAACACATTTCAAAATAAAAGAGATATTCAAAAATAATATTAGCTAATACCCTACATAAACCTAAAACCTAGAAGTCACTTTATTATGTTTAAATCTTTAATTTAAACATATCCATATATCTATGACAACTTGAGGCTTAACAAAGAGGTAAAGGGGACAACAACAATGGAAAATTTTTAAAATAATGTTGACCGTACATAGGATGGGTTCAAAGATTAAATAAAATAAAACACTTAGGAAGGATTTAAACATGGATTAGGAACAAAATAGGAAATGGTAACATGGCTAGATGGAATGACATTTAGGCTATACAATAAACTTTTAGGAATGATTCTTAAACATAAATTTTGATTTATGTCGTGATTCTTAAACATAAATTTTGATAATTTACATTTTAGATAACTTTTAAATTTTTCTTGGAAAGTGTCCCTTGGTTGAATGAACATGTATATGTTAAATTATGTAAAAATAATTTATGTTTTAATGTATTGTTTAAACCATGCAAATTTATATATTTCCAATTTTTTCAATTTATATGTATACATATTTAAACATATGTTGTACATGCAATTATATATATATATTCAATTCCTAATTCAATTTTAAAATTATTTTTTGTAATTGCAACTCTACTTCTAGACCCTATTTGTACACATGCTCGACACCAGGTGCACCACCACCACCACCTGATGAGGCTCAGTTGCGAGCAACAATTGATGAAAATGTACAAACATTGCAAGAAAAAATCAATTTATTGCAAAACCAAATCCAAACCCCACCACACATTTCACAGTTTGCATCTATGATGCAAACTATTATTGATTCGATGAGAGCTATTCACACCAATCCAGACTCATTCCGCTCATGGCAGGAAGAGAGGAGGCATTTTTATGAGGATGGTCTCTCATATAAAGAGATTAATGATCTACATATTACCAAAAATACAATTTGAAACCTAACTATTTTCCAAAATATGAATAAACATAACTTAATTATTTCTAGAGTGAAAAATGAAATGAATGTTGTAATTTATTTTATTAGCAAAAGACATATATTAATTGGAACTTTAATAAATGACAACAGCATCAGTAATTAATCATTTGAATAATAATGTGAATATGAAAATGAGAAAATCTATAATATTGACAATAGACGGTAAATTAACACAAAGAATAATTAAATTATACTGCAATGAAAATGATACATATCTTTAATAGTTTCTGGAAGCAGCTATTTATAGAAGAAGTTATCCCACACACAGAGATAGGGTTACTGGCCCTAACTTTTCCTGGCACAAACACCCCTGGAGGAACCGATTCTTGCATAGAACCAACCAGTCTTTATGACATAAACACAACCCTAGCCAGGACACTCCCAGGTGTACACTATACCCTGAGTTGGACACACACTGTGATGCAGAAACTTCTAGAGGTCATAACTTTTGACCCAGGGGTCCGTTGGAGCTGAATATGGTGAGCAAATGCATCTTGAAGATTTTATTAAAATCCCACTGAATTGGTAAATTTGGAGCATCCACGGTCAATGGCAATCCTCATCAACAAAAAAATATATATTTTTTAATTTCCTATAGTTGGGTAATTTAGAAGTTGGAAAATAAATGCAATATTAGGCCTAAATAATATATTAAATAAATAGGCCTTATTATAATATTGCAAAAATAATAATGTTGCAAAAATCTAGGAGTGGGAGATAATTTAGGAGATAATTTTTGAGTGTAAAATTAATAAAGGCAATTTGAAGTGGAACTTTTTTTTAAAAAAAAGGAAATCTAGGTGTGGATTTTTGGGGATTTACACTTGAAGACAACTCATTAATGCTCCTCAAATGTAGCTGGAGGATTTGGAAACCCATGTAGAGTTGGCAGATTTTTTTTCCAAAATTGGTCCTATTTTCTAGGAAGTGAGAATCTTAGTTGTTGCTTATTCTTGGCAAATTGTGGGAGTGGGTTTATTTTTCTATTATTAAGAAATTAATATGATTTTTCCAAGATTTATCAAATATTCTCCTAATTTGGGCATGGAAGTGGGAGGAGAGAGAAAATGGTGGTTGTGGAGTCATTATAAAAAGGATTTTTTAGCAAATTTTGAAGGGGGGATTTTTTTGCAGATTTTGGAGGAAGAAAAAGGAGTCTTGAGAGCAAGAAATATGTGGATGAGAGGGAATGGAAAAATAAATGAAAATCTGAGAGCATAAGGAAAGAGAGAGATTCTTGTATGAGAAGCCATGGAAAGCCAAATGTAATAAGTTTGTTTTTTGTGATGTTGCAAATTTATGTAATCTTTTTACAAGTTTGAATTCAATAAAATGAGCATATATATTTGTTGCATATTTTGCATTTGAGTGTTTGAGTTGTGCTGCATCACATTGTGTGCCCCTTCTCCAAATGTTTAAATGCCAGCTAGAACCAAAACCTTCACTCTTATGTGGCTTCCAAATTTTGTATTCCTTTTTCTTTCGCTTTTCTATTGTATACTTTCCTATATAGTTTTTCCTCAATGATTTCTCATTAATTTGCCCTATTTTTATTTACATTCATTTCTCGAGTTTAAATAATAACCCAAAGGGTGACTTTCCAACCATCACACCCAATCTTAACAAAATAAGGAATATAATTATATTTTTTATTTCCCTTAATTTAAAAGGTTCTTTTAACCTTTAACTTCTTTCTAACTTGAAAGTAACTTTATTTACATCCTTTTCTTTTACACATCTCCTTTAAATAATTTTCTTTCCTCTCCTTTTATTCTTTAAATAATACTTTATAAACTTTATTTTTATAATTATTTTCTTGGGGAAAAGGTTCCATAACACAATTGCCCCATATTTTATTGATCCCTCCACAGGCCAACAAATACTAGCAAATAAAAAGAGAATTTCAATAAGATGGTGCACATGTCAGCAGATAGCTGATAATTTTTGGGAGTGGTGGTGGATGGTCTTTGACCATCCACGTCATGCTAATTTTGAGATTCCCTTTTATTTTTTGAAAAAATTATGGGCGGAGTTTGAGATAGGCAAAAAGCGCAATTATTTTGATATGAGATCATTTCAGGGTGTGGGTGATGGAATGCCACATCATAGACTAGGGGCACATGTTGATCCAAATCGACATTTGTCCCCTGACCTATTGTCCCTTCTCAACCCTCTGTTCTTGTGCCCTTTAACCAGCAGACGATCGTCTCGGCACTCGGAGTGTTATCATCACTCTCAAGAAACTTAATTGACCAAGATACCCGCTTGGCAAATGAAATCAATCCTGGAGAGCATGCAGAGCCTAGAGGAGCATCCGATGTTGGTCCTAGTAGCACATTAGATCCATTGACATCATTGTAGTCCACACCACATTTTTGTCAAAATTGTAATCATCCTTGTTTTGGTCCTACATCTGCTCCAGAGGAGTCCTTTTTGGCTACATTATTCACTCCTATGGACTCGGTATGTATGCACCACATTTATTAAAATTAAATTTAAATTACAAATTAATATAGATCCAATTATCAATTATCAATATTTTTAATAAATTTTAAATATATAAAAACATGTTGATTGGTACAGATGACTCCATCAATTGTTGCCACTTCATCATGATTGGACCATTTAGTGTCAACAACAGTAGAGATGGGTAGACCATATACGATTGAGGTATAAAAATTAGGACCTCTAGAGATTATTTAATTAGATATATTAGTTTAATAATATAGAATAATATGCAAATGTGATGAACCTTTTTTTTAATTTAAAGAAGATGGGAGGTCCTGGCACTTTTGTGTCAAACCAACCAAGTCATCCAGGACCAGTGGCACCATCATCTATGCAGAAGCTTGCTTCATATTCCATGGTTTGTATCTTAAAATTGTACATTTTTAGATTAAATTTGAATTTCTAGTATAATTTCATGATTTTAAATTCTTATTTATAGTTGAACTTATATATACATGTACACACACACATATGCAGGATGATATTAGTACAGGGGCAGGATCAATTAATCCTATCATTGATGAGCCTGCACAAATGCATGAGTCATCTCTCATATTTCAGGTCCTATAGTTAAATCCTATGTCATTTCAAAGTCTTTTATATCATTCAACCTTGCATTTTGTATCTATACTCTAGCCTAATTCATGTGTTTTATTGAAATATAGGAATTAGTGACACAGACATTTACTCTGCCAGAATTAGTACCATCTGTTGCACACAAGCATGACAGGAGAGATGATGAGCCCGTTGTGGTATGCTTAGACATTTTCAAGTTTAGATTTAAAAATTTAATTTGATGGTTTGGTTTTAAATATTTGATTTAAATAGTTTGGATGCAGTTTTGACATTAAAATTGATTTGAAGCTTATTTTCTCTTGTACACAACATGAACCGCCCTATGAGCCACATGGGACCAAAAGGTGGCTTGAAATGGATGATGATCAAACTTAGGGTGCACACATGTGTATTAGATTGTTTATTTCATGAGGATTTTATGACTATTTCAGTATTGACTGGACATATGTACTATGACTATTTCACTATTTTTACATGGACTGTTATTATGTCAGTATTTATATCTCATAGACTATTTTATCTAGACTAGATTTTACTATTTATTGAATGTCCACTATATGCATCTATATTCAAACTTTAATTTCATATCTCATATTTAACACTGCAATTATCGTGTGTTTAATTGTAAAATTGCAAACTACTAATTCTAATTAGATAAGAGAAAAATTTCAATTGATTTAATTTATTAAACATTTATTCTAGATATAGACTAGGATTTATACAGACTAGATATCATACAAGTGCATGTAATTACTAATAAATTTTTGGTATATCCCTATGCTTTAACTAGATTTAATCTTTGCTTGCTTAATATTTTCTTGACATGTGAGGTTAGGAGTACTTTTCATAATTTATATTTGGACATTGTAGGGGCTTTATAGAAAATTGTATCGAAATACCTACCCTATAAATTTACAAAATAAAATGAAAATTAACTTTGTTGAGCTAGAATGAATATAAATAATTGGAAAGTGTATGAAGGCAATTGATCACAGGCACTAAATCTTAAAAATATTTATTTGTTGAAAGATAGGTTATTCTAGCATTTTCTATGGTTATGTTTGGATTTACATGAGTCAAATGTTGGGACTTGTTAAGTTATAATTGAGTTAAATATTTAGGCAAATTTGATTGATTAGATAAATGTCAAGAGTAACCACATGTTTAATCAATTTATTTAATCTATTAAACATTTCAAAGATCAATACCTACCCTATAAATTTACAAAAAGAAAAAGAAAATTAGAGAAATACCTACCCTTTAAATTTGCAAAAGAAATTTAGAAAATTAGAGAAATTTAGGTCAACCCTAAATTATATGAAAAGAAAAATAGAGAAATACCTTTAACCTAAATATCAAAAGAAAAATAGACAAATACCTACTCTAAATTGTTATATATAAATTTGATAAAGAATACTTGGTTCTATCTACTAAAACTTTTGAGATTTGCTTCTAATTTTGAAAAAAAAACTAAAAATTATAATTTCTAAAAAAATATAATAAACTTAGCATTTTTGTATGTAATTTCATCAAGAGCACCAAATAATAACAACTTAATCAATGCATTAATTGGTTTTTCATAACTTCTATGTACAAGAAAAGAGCTTCCCTTAGCTTCAAAAAATATAAATTTTCTATACTAACAAGGCCAACCACGTGAAGGTGGAAGCTCATGTGGCCTCACCTAAGACCTAAGACACAAGTATTCTAGTAGACATACATGACACCTAAGACACCTATTGTATATTATGTATCTATATTTTATAAACATAGTAGACCTAAGACACCTAGTCTTTATACCTTATCATAGTCTAGACCTAAGTCACCTAGATACCTATTATAGTTCTACCTAAGACACCTCTAGACACCTATTATGGTAGACCTAGTTGACACATAGTATCTGCCTAAGACACATAGATTAGATTATACCTTTTTCTAGTCTCTAGACCTAGTTGACATATAGTATACCTAAGACACAAGTAGAGGTCCACCTATTATAGTTAGAACCCAAGAACCCAAGGTCCACCTAGATTTTATACATTATTCTCTAAGTCTAGATCTAAGATTTTATACTTGACACCTAGAATTTGAAGACTCCAGATATCGATCATGTGTAGAGATCATACATGTGCAACAAGAAACAATAGCTTGAAATCCTTTCAACACTACATGTGATTGAGAAAACAAATCTAGAGGTCAGGCCATTATGAACTGTAAATAAAAATTTAGAACCTAGAGATCATTTTATTTAAAGATAAAATTTGATAAGAAGTTCCATTGAAATTATAATGAAAGGAAAGAACTATTGAAGCATAAATTAAAATAATTAATAGTATAGGTCTAGTGCATACCTAACATAAAGTATAAGTGAAATTTAAATAATAATTAACACATTTTATGTTTCCAACCTTTGTTATGACTGCAAAAACATCTCCTGCACCATATAATGAAATTTTAAAAAGTTAGAATGTGTCATGATCTAAGAGAATTAGGAATATTAATATGAATGCTTAAGTGGAGTTAAGAGGATGTCTTAAGGGGATATGGAATCTTGACTCTAGTATTTGGGTAAGGGTACATGCATTAACTTATATCATTTAACTATATTGAAGTTATTTTAAGCTAAATCCTAAGTTTACCTAACTTATGGAACATAGTTAGGGGATGGCTTAAGGGGAGTTAAGATTATGTCTTAAGGGGAGATGAAATATTGACTCTTGTATTTTGGTAAGGGTGTGCTAAGTTATATCAATTAACTATATTGAAATTATTAAACTAAATCCTAAGTTTACCTAACTTATGGAACATAGCTAGGGTATGTCTTAAGGGGAGTTAAGAGGATGTCTTAAGGGGAGATGGAATCTTGACTCTAGTGTTTTGGTAAGGGTACATGCACTAACTTATATCATTTAACTATATTGAAGTTATTTTAAACTAAATCCTAAATTTACCTAACTTATGGAACATAGCTAGGGGATAACATAAGGGGAGTTAAGAGGATGTCTTAAGGGGAGATGGAATCTTGACTTTGGTAAGGGTGTGCTAAGTTATATCAATTAACTATATTGAAGTTATTAAACTAAATCCTAAGTTTACCGAACTTATGGACCATAGCTAGGGGATGGCTTAAGGGGAGTTAAGAGGATGTCTTAAGGGGAGATGGAATCTTGACTCTAGTATTTTGGTAAGGGTATATCACTAACTTATATCATTTAACTATATTGAAGTTATTTTAAACTAAATCCTAAGTTTACCTAACTTATGGAACATAGCTAGGGATGGCTTAAGGGGAGTTAAGAGGATGTCTTTAGGGGAGATAGAATCTTGACTCTAGTGTTTTGGTAAGGGTGTGCTAAGTTATATCAATTAACTATATTGAAGTTATTAAACTAAATCCTAAGTTTACCTAACTTATGGAACATAGCTAGGGAATGGCTTAAGGGCAATTAAGAGGATGCTTAAGGGGAGATGCAATCAATTAACTATCAATCATATTAATCCTAAACTCACATCCTAGACAAAGATTAAAAGTTTAAAATTTTCTACACACCTGTTAACCATTTAAAAAATTTACTCCGTTGTACCATCTGCACCCTCTCTCTTTTGTAATGCATCTATGATTGCCTCATGCTCTTCCATATAAAGTGTCCATAAATCTTTTGTGATAGGTCTCCCTTTATATCTCACTAATTGTATGTTTGTTGCCACAACCAGATGCGAATAGTGCAAAATTTTCTTATGTCTTTTATAATCTTCAAATGCAGGTATACCATTCCTCCTTATCAAATATTTATGTAGCCAAGTGCCAAGAACAACCATAGAACCTTTTAGATACTCGAAGTTATCATCATCTACTCTAGGTTGTAACAACTTATGTTTTGCCTCAACACACCGAGCCAACCATTACTTTCTTTCCTCTTCATTACCCTCGGGTGCAATAACATACACATATCCTGCAAAAAAAAATTAAGTTTAATAAGTCACAAAAATATACATGCATACATATACAATTAAATAGAGATTAAACAAAAAATGTATTGAAAAGAAATATTGAATTAATGTACCTTCTTGTACAAAGTCTGAAATAAGATTATATTCATCTGATGCTTGCAAATAATTATCCTCCTCAAATGTTATCTCATTTTGATCATGTGTTTGTAGAGGTGTTAAGGATCTTCATTGTCATTCTTCAACCCAATCTGTATTTTCACATGCTTCCTAGTCACATGTGATACAAAACTTACAAAAATATGTGAGCTCCCTAGTCCATATAGTCCATGTGCTTGCATTTGAACTCTTAAATGAATGTCATTTTGTTGATCCACTAATTTTATCACAATCATATCGGGGTGGAATGTTTTCTTCTTCAACCAACCAAAAAAAATTGTTGAACTTTAGATTTTTCACTTGACCCTGTAGTCAATTTTGCATTACACCAATCCATAATTGCACGTGCATCTTGAAACTTTGTTGCATCATGAAATTTTAGTTACTCCCTAGCAAGGGCCCTTTTCACACATGCTCCAGCTCCATCATGTTCTCCTTTACCATGTCCAACGTCAAATAAACTCTACATATGTTGGATATTATTTTCTTTATGGGCCCTACTTAACCAATAAAACATTCGAGCATTTTTGAATTCTCCTGTACAATTGTCTGACCATATGAGATATTGTTTCATATAGATTTGTCTTTCTTTTAAAGCGTCATTAAATACTTTAAAACAATACTGCACAAACTCTGATGAATGTAACCGATTATCACTCACATAGAAATGCAACTCCCTCAAAATTTTCCTATCATCTTCTATACTATCAACTACATGTTTGTATACAATATGAACAAAGATGGCCACTTGTATTGAGTTATAATATTGTGACTGAATATCCTCTTGTGGAGCAAGGGTATAGTTTTTTGCAAAGTCAACCATTGATTGTATAGTTCCAATTGGAAATGTGTTCTTACATCTGTGGAATTGTTCATCAAGCCACCGAGTATATTGAGAATGTTTCACATATTTATACACAATCTTATTCTTGAACTATGTGATGAATACATGTACACTACTTTGTTCTATGACTAACTCACAATGCTTTCCAATTTTTCCATCCTTTAATGGATATTGAACATTGGTGAACCTCTTCACATCCACTAATTGTTGTCCAAAATCATCTGAACTACTTTCATGCATGCATTCTCCTAACAATGAAAGGTTACCACATCTATTGCATTGTCCCGAAACACATGCTTTTGAATAAAAGAATTGCCCATCAGTTGTTTCACAAAGTAAACTTGTTATAAAATCCTTAATTGTTGCAGGTGGCATATTAATACCACATTCCTACATAATTTGGTTAGTATACAAAGTACAATATATATATCGAAAAACATCATAATAATAATGAAATTGTACATGAGTTTTACAACACCAAGAGATTCATGCTTATTAATCTTGACATACCAAGGTTTGCATTTCTCAAATGATCTTTGAATTATATTAAAATTTTCTATAACTAAATCATCTAGAAATTTTCTATCTAATTTTGTTTGAGTCATGTCTAAAAGATGTTTTGGATGAGGATCACAATTTTTTGACCCCACCCTTAATTTCAAAACATCTCTAGCATTTCATGAAACTCTTGTATTATCATGCCAATATTTCTCAATCAAAGACCTAATTTCATTATTTAATTTCATGTCAAACCTTGGGAGTCTACCACTAAAAGTCTAACATTGGTTGATTGGATCCTCTTCAATACTTACTCTTCTCTTTGTTGCTCTTCTTAAAGTTACAACATGTGCATTTAAATATCCTCTTGTCTTACTTATCATTCTTTTGCTCAGAATTGGTTTATTAACTAAAGCAGTTGTTATTGCTTGACGTGCTACATTCTTATCCTTAGATCAACTATTTTTTCCAATAGAACTAATAGCATTAGCAACACTCGACATAACTTGTTCCATTGATTCATCCACCTTTTTGGGTTTTACAAATATGCCTAATTTTTTCATTACTTTTCTCATTTTTGACATTCTCATCAACTCTAATACAAGTTGGCATTGAAATCCAAGAGTTTTTCTATAAAAAACTATTTGTACAATCTATTTGCATGGGTTTGAATTTGTCTCCAAGATATCTTACCACGAAGATCCTTCAAAACATTACTTTCAATTTAAAAAAAAAAAAAATTATTTTCATGCATACAAGGGTTTTCATTTTTCATTTTTTATTGTCTTGTTTGTAGTAGAAGCATTTATCTCAACAATGTTCTATCCAACTTGCTTTAAATCATTAATCTCATTATCATTCAAGGGATTTGAAGACATACTTGGATTCATACTTATATTTGCATTTTCCATGTTCTTGACCTCTTCCACATTTGCATACTCTACATTCAGTACATCCATATTGGTCTCTTCAATATTCTCCTCTTCAATGTTCTCCTCTTCAATAGTCATCAAACTAGATGCTACATCATTCTTCATTTTTTTAGTTCTCTCTCTCCTATCTCTTTGTTGTTTTGCCTCTTTCTCTATATGTACTTCAATTTCTTCAACTGTCATAACCTTCCTCTTTTTTTTGTTGACGTTTATTTGATCCCATGATTACCAAAATGTGTTGGATCCCTTCTTTAAAAAATTATGAAAAACAAATAGATGTAGATCCTTTGTTCAATATGCTATTTGCTTGATATTTGTTTGATCTCTCCAAGAAATTGAATCCTTCTAAAAAGTGGATTTTCTACTTCATTCTATTTGAAAATGCTCCTTATGATTGAATCCCTATAAAAATTGTATAAAATATGTCCCGTTGAGAGCTCGAATTGACACTTTGCATATAAAAAAGTCACAGAATTCATCGTTGTCGGTTATATTGGTAAAAAGGAATGTCTCTCCAAGAAATTGAATCCTTGTAAAAAATGGATTTTCTACTTCATTCCATCTAAAAATGCTCCTTATGATTGAATAGCTGTAAAAATTGTATAAAATATGTCTTATTGAGAGCTCGAATTTACACTTTGCATGTAAAAAAGTCATAGAATTTGTCGCTATCGACTATACTGGTAAAAAAGAATGTTGCAGAGTATTTGTCATACTATGAATTTATGAAAAAAAAGTAATGGCTAAATAAGAAATGGGTGCCCATTTTAAAACGAGTACCCATTTGTAACGGGCACCCATTACAAGTGGCACCCGTTTAGAAATGGGTACTCGTTTCTTATTATTTAAAACTTGCAACCTGCCAATTTGCATTAGTTTTTGGCTTGTTAAAGTCTTGGAAACCCAAGCCTAAGCCTTGGGCCTACAACTAACCTACAACTAGGAGACCATGAAAATAATGAGAGAAAAAACTAGTTTCACCACTGTGGCTGACGACTTTTTTTCAGAATATTTTAACGAAATTAAAATCCATTGTAGATTTGAAAGTCTAGTTTTCAAACATGTAATTTTTTCTACTATTGAACATAATTTTCAATTTATTAAGTATTTTATAAACAAACTAACTCATAAACTTGAAATAACATATGTTACTTTTTTTTAATAACTTTTGATTTTGAAAGTTTCTTGAAAAAAATTATGTCTGACCAATCTAGACATCATTCTATACATGATGAAAAAAAATTAGTGAATTGATTAGTTTATCTCAAATTAAATTGGTCGTACACGAGGGGTTTTAAAAAACATTAATTAGGGCCATTAAAAAATTAATAAGAAAATATATTTATCAAAAAATTACAAAAAAATATCCTAACCAAAATTCAACATTCTATACATCTTTCCACAAAAGGATTTAGAAAAATACCTTAATTTAGGTCAAATTATGTTGGCTGTACACATGCATACTTTGGTAAAATATAGGGGACTTTTAAAAAGCCACTTTTTGTACATTCAATAAAAAACCAACTTTCATCATCTGGGTATTAGAAAAAATTACATATTTGAAAACTAGAAACAAAATCCTACATTTCTTATTTTTACATCATCTTAATATTTTATGTGCATGTGCTTCAAATTGTCATTCCAAGTATGACAAATTTTGAAAAATAGGAAAAACACTTTCTGGTAAGTGCAAGAAGATGAGTTTGGCCAAAAAGTGTACTCATCTTCTTCGTGTGATGCTTCCTCCTTCCAAGATTTAGTGTGAGTTTTTGGTAAAATGGATCCTATGATATTTTTATTTCAGGGTTTAATTGCGTAGTTTTTGAGTCAAACACATGACCCATATTCATGGATCCTCTTAACAGATTTGCCTGGTGTTTCTCCTACAATTCTTGAATATACTTAGAGAGTGAAAGGTTTTGAGGACTTGTGGGAATATCTAATTGTGGTGTAATTTCCAAGGTAGGTTCTAAATGTTCTTCTTCCTTTTCAACAAGATCTTGTCTTACCCTACTGCTTTCACCTGTAGTTTGTTGCTTGGGTGTTTGTTTAATGTATCTACCTTTTGGATCCTTAGGTCTAACCATACAGAATTAATCTAATCTAAAAAGGACTATTAACTAGGGTTTACTTATTAACACATATCCCTGACAACGGTGCCAAAAATGACAAGGGTCATTGTACCTTAGAATTTAATCATATTTTATGTGTCAAATCCAAGGCTGTGTCCATGGCTATTTGTAATAAAAAACCTAATAATCAACAATCCTTAACTAATCTACTAAATTAAACTTCCCTAATTAATCAAACGAAATGCTTTCTAATTATCTGCTTGAAAGAAAAACCTGATCTAAGGACTGAAACAATAAATTGCTAAAAGGATCTATCTAATTCACACAAAAGTTGAAACATGCATTAAATGGAAACAAGATTGCTTTAACAATAATTAATCTATCTTATGAAAACAAGAAAACTATACTTAAAATGAAAAACTACAATAAGACAATAAAGCAGAGATTACTAGCCTCTTATCTATTGGTGGGAGTGGGTCCTTGCTCCACACCTTTAGAACTGAAGGCTAAACAAGAAACTCAGAACAAAAGTATAACAACACTGCTTTCCTTAATCCAGTCTATCCAAAGTATATTGTATTCAAAAGTATAGGTTTCTTCTCTGAAATGAAATTACATAAACAACTGTTACAAAATCCTAATTAATTATTATGTTGTTCACATCCAAATATATATCAATCTAAGTGACATAATATTACCAGAGTTAACTACTTTAACTAACAGTTCAACTTGAGATATAAACAATCTCTTATTCTTAAAACTAAAACATGCAACTATCTATCTAGAGTATAATCATGCAAAGTCTTAAAAAGGACTTTAGTGATATTGAAGGTACCACTAAATCCAAAGTTTAACTTATAACAATAATAGGTTGCAAGGCTTAGATAAAAATGAACTTGATTTCCTAAAATAGTGGACTAAAAGAAATCCTCTGATCTCATGCAAAAACAAATGAAAGTGTATTATGTCCCCGTGGACAACTGGAGTCATCTGTTGGGACACTCAGGCCTAAATAACTGGACTACATAGCTCTACAGAGACCCTAGAGATCCTGGTAATCAATGGCATCAAAGACTCCGTGTAGCTTCAGAGACT
Organism: Cunninghamia lanceolata; assembly: GCA_027924645.1. Taxonomy (NCBI): domain Eukaryota; kingdom Viridiplantae; phylum Streptophyta; class Pinopsida; order Cupressales; family Cupressaceae; genus Cunninghamia; species Cunninghamia lanceolata. The sequence goes on from BSBN01000332.1 coordinate 3,995,985, forward strand.
TTGTGTTGCTGCCAACAGCTCTGGAGATGCTTTCAAAACCTGCTAAGACATAGCTCCGAAGATCACCATCTTCTTTGCTCTACTGCATCACTCTAGAGATCCTCCATAAAAGATGGAAAAAATTAGAGTATCATGCAGTGTCTTTCATGCTTGGCTTTGGAGATAATTAGGATTGCCTCTGGAGTTCCTCAAAATTGTCTTTTGCCCGCGCAATGGATACCTGTGAAACCAAAAAGAGATAATTCTGCACAATTTCCTCAGTTTCACTACATCATAAGTCTTTTCATCATAACAATCATCTTCAGCATTTCATATATTATTAGCATAATTAAAACAAGACTTCACAGTTCCTATAGTGCAATTACTAGGATAGGCAACGTGAAAAGATGGGAAAAAAGGAAGTAAAAAGACATGTTTAGATGAGTGCTACCTGACACTCATCAATTCTTATCTTTGTTTCAAAGTTGAATGATTCGAGAATGCATGTAACATTTATTAAGCATGGTTGCAGATTGGTGAGAGAAATATTGGTGGTAGCCAGGGGAACAAGGATGGGAAATCTATTTAGGCTTGTTGCCACTATAGTTTGTAGATCCACTTATGTAACTAAAATTGCTAAAAGTACATGTATGTTGTGACACCACAGATTGGGCCATATAAGTGAAATTATTTTAAAAATAATTATGAATAAAAAGTTGTTGGATGGTTTCTCTTATTTTGATAAGCACTTTGATTTTCGTGAGCATTGTGTGTTTGGTAAACAGAACAAAAATTATTTTCCTTTAGAAAGCAATAGAGCGAAAGAGAAATTAAAAATTATTCATTTAGATGTGTTTGGACCTGTGGATAATGATTCCATTGGAAAATCTTGTTATTTCATTACCTTCATTGATGATGTATCCAAATTCACATGGATTTATTTTATGAAGCATAAATCTAAAGTTTTCACTACGTTTAAGGAGTTTAAAGTCTTAGTGGAGAACTAATTAGGACTTAAGATAAAAAAAAATATTAAGTTTTGACAATGGAGGGGAATATTGCTGTGAGGAATTTGATGAGTTTTGTAAGCATGCAGGTATCATAAGACAAAAGACAACTTCATATAAACCACAACAAAATAGTTTTGCAAAAAGGATGAACTGAACAATAATGGAAAGAGTCAGAAGTATGTTAAGTGATGCACAGTTGGATAAATGCTTTTTGGTAGAAGCTATGAGCACCGCTTGTTACTTATTAAATAGATTTCCTTTTAAGGCTCTTGATTCAACACCTTATGAAGTGTGGACAAGTAAGAAACCTTTTGTTTCACATTTAAGGGTTTTTGGCTATGAGGCTTTTGTTCATGTGCCTAAGGAAAAATGATCTTCATTGGAAATGGTGAGAATGTAAAAGGTTATAAGCTTTCGATTCCTCTAACCAAAAAAGTTATCTTTTCTAGAGATGTGATTTTTAAGGAATTTAGAGTTATTTATGATCATGTAAAGCCAGGAGAAAAAGAAAGGAAGAGGATAGTGCATTTTTTATTTACAACAAGAAAATGCACATCAAGAGGAACAAAATGATGGATTAGGGGATGGAGAAGAAGAAGAAGATCCAAGTGAAAGTTCAGATGATGAAGACTCTATTGTTATAGAAGAAGTTGAGCATACAAAAGATCATGAGGAAGAATCTCTTACTCCACCATTAAGAAGATCCACAAGACAATGAAACCCAGATGATAGGTATAGCCCACCAGATTTATGTTGTGTATTTGCTTTATTAAGTATTAACAATGAACATAGATCCTACAAGAAAGCTATTCATGCAGATGATAGTGAGTCTTCACATCTAGCCATGTACGAGGATATGATGGCTTTAGACTCTGTGACACTTGAGAACTTGTATGTTTTCCTAAAGGAAGAAAGGCCATGTAGGATGTAAGTGGGTCTTTAAGAAGAACTTTGGAACAAATGGTTCATTACAAAAGTACAAGGCTAGACTTGTAGCCAAGGGCTACTCCCAAAAAGAGGGAGTCGATTTCGGTGAAATTTTCTCTCTTGTTGCTAAATTATCTTCTATTAGATTTCTTTTATCCATTACTGCAGCTTATGATTTTGAAATTGAGCAAATGGATGTTAAGACTATATTTTTGCATGGAGATCTAGAAGAATAAATTTATATGCAACAACCTACAGGTTTTGAGGTGAAAGGGAAGGAACATTGGTTATGCAAGTTAAAAATATCTCTTTGTGGTTTAAAACAACCCCCCAAAATGTGGTATCAAAAGTTTGACTCATTTTTTTGAAATTGGGTTTTGTAAGAAGTGAAGAAGATCATTGTGTCTACATTCGATGCATTGACGATCATATTTTGATTAATTGCCTTGTATGTGGATGATATCTTATTTTTTAGTAACACCAAGGGTATGATCATTGATCAGTGAGTTGAAAGCTAGACTTTGAAGTGCATTTGACATGAAGGATCTAAGGGAAGCTAGGTATATTCTAGGAATGGAGATCAAAAGGGATTGAGGTAATAGAAACCTTTGGTTATCACAAAGTATATGAATATTATTTTGCACATATTTAGCATGCAAGATTGCAATCCAATTATTCCTTTACCAGTTGGTACCAAGATTTCATTAGATATGTGTCCTAAGAATGAAGATGATTTAGAGGATATGTCTAATGTGCCATATGTTAATGTTGTAGGAAGTTTGATGTATGCAATGGTTTGCAGTAGACCAAATATTTCCCAAGCAGTGGGAGTTTTGAGCAGGTTTATTTCTAACCCTAGTAGATCTCATTGGATTTATGCAAAGAGGGTGTTAATATATTTGCATGGTACTTCTGATTACTGTTTGGTTTATTCTGGTACTAACAATGTGGATAATACATTGGACATGCAGGGTTTTGTTAATGCAAATTGGGTAGGTGACTTGGATAGTCAAAGGTCCACTAGTGGCCATGTGTTTACTTTATTTGGAGGAGCTGTGAGTTGGATGAGTAAAAGGCAGCCCAATGTTGCTTTATCCACCACCGAAGCAGAGTATATGCTACTACTCACGTCTCTAAGGAGGTAGTTTGATTATGAAGATTGTGTATAGATATTGGTTTTGATTGCAGGATTATTCAGATTGGTTGTGATAGCCAGAGTGCAATATGTTTGGCCAAGAACCCCATGTATCATGCACGGAGTAAGCATGTGGATGTTCAATACCATTTTATTCATGAAATGATTTATAAAGGTTAGATTGATCTGAAGAAGGTTGACACTCAGGAGAATGTTACAGATTCACTTACTAAACCTATGAGCACATAACAGTTTACGTGGTACAAGAAGGCCATGGACCTTGTTCCTAGTGCTTAGTTGTTTTATTTTCTATGGATGAATTTATAATGTATGATGTCAAGTGGGAGAATGTTAGGATTAAGGTGCCATCAGCCTTGTAGAGCCTATCTATTTAATTACTCCTAATAAATTGTTTGTAAATCATTCATAAGGGATGAAGTATTCACCAAGTATCGATCTTATTTCAACCGCAGTTTGGATCCTTGTACCTGATGAGGGGTGTGGGGGCTTGCCCCCCCAGTACTATTGCCGAGGGGTCGAGGGGGGGTGGCAACTTCCTAGCTCCCCTGGCAGGGGTTTAAGGGCATCGCCTACGAAGACAAATTTTTAGAAGATTACCTTGTAAAATATTGTAATTTCGTAGTCAATCTGGATTGTTCATCATTAGGTCACAAATTTGATGGTAGAGGTTATGTTAGGGTTTTTTCCCTAGAAGGCAACACACTTTTAATGAGGCATTGTATTATGTTTGTGAATGAGTACTACATGCACTACTAGATTGAAGACTGAAGAGGAGATTGATAGTGTTGTATTATAAACTCTATTGAAGTTAATGTAGACTAGTGCATCACTTCTTGTGTGGAGTTTTTTCTCAAAAGAGTTTCTCAACGTAAACACTGTGTTATGTGTTTGATCTTTTGTTCAGTTACTTATTTACGTTGATTTCATACCATCTCCATTTTGGTTCTGCACACACACACATATTATAGTTGTAATCAGTTTTCCATTGATAGTTGTTTATCTTCATTTCTAACAACTTCAAAACTTCCAATCTAGAAATTAAGCTAGACAAATTGTCATTTCTTTAGCACATATTATTTGTCTTACATTTGCCCTGGTGGGCTATGGGACCTCTTATCTAGAAAGGGTAGGGGAAGCATGTCGGGCAATGACAACTGACGGTTGAGTTAGAGCTAAAGACGCTAGTAGAGATTTAGTAAAGTTTGCCTCACCAAATGTCTCTCTGGGAACTGATATAGCAGTTTTACCTATATCGATGGTTTTGAAATAATCTTTGAAGCCTGAGCCCCGTAACCAACAAGTTTGGGGGCAGGCTTAGGGTTGTTTGCATTCTTGCCTTGTGATTAACCATTATAGACCAACCTTCCTCTTCTTTTACAAAAGGTGGTGACCTCGAAGAGGGTTGTGTAGAAGGCTTGGGTCACAAGGATGCTAAAGGACAATCCTAAATCTTGTGTTTGGAAGACTAGCACCGATAACAAGTGTTCAAAAGATTAATATATTAGACATGCTATGCGTATTTGGTTTGGTCAACTTGAATGCCAACTGACTCCTTGAGATCCTTGGAAAGTCCCACCTCCACATAGACTTGCAACTAAGGATGAGTCGAATAGAACCATTCAGGTTCAATACAAACCATAGAGCCTAAAGAAGAGATCTAGCTCAAGAAATTCCAGCAAGGCAAGGATAACCTAGGAAATTCAACCTAAACGGGAACTCAAAAGGACATTTCATTAAAGATGATAAAGTCTTGAGCCCAGGATTTAAACACAAGCGGGGAGGAATGAACAAGCCAGGAGCCTTAACTGAGAACAACCTCAATGTGGTTGGCTCCAATAAAACAAAAAAGGAAAAACCCCTTGATGAGGTTTTGCATGACCTCCAAGCAGATCTCATGTTTGATCCAAGCCCTACCGACCAATCTCTAAGCATGCTTTCAAGGGGACTCCATCCACAAAATACCTTATTAATGTGAAAATTTCAAGCCATTTGCATGCATTGTCAAATTCAAGTATTGGTAGAACAACATTCGATGGTTTTTCAGGGGATGTACCTTGTGGAACACTCTGAGTACAAATTTCTAGGGTCATTTGAGTGGGGGAGCAATTGGAAATTGCCGTCAAAACTTAAACTCCATTAGTAGTAGCTGCGGAGGAATGAAAGATTGAGGCCATTTAAAGTGGGCAATAACTACCCACAGGCTTAATGATCTAAACCACGCCACAATAAATGTAGGAAAACACTAAAAATTCCTATAGAAAGCTATAGTATGACATAGATGCACACAACGCCAAAGAAACCCTAGTAGACCAAAAAAATCTCTAGTCAAAAGATCTATTTTTTTAATTTTATATTTTATTTTTTTGCTACTTTTTTATTTGTTTTTTTCTTATTTAATGAGGCATGGCTAATATTATGTTTATTATTAAATGAAATCATTAATATTATATTATTAAATATTAATTATTTGATGCCTTAATCAATGCATTAAAAAATAACATATACACATATAAAGAATTAATAAAGTAAAAAATAAAACAATTGATAATTAACAATTAAAATTTAAAATTTATGTGTCCATATATATAGTAAATAAAATAGTTTTGAAATAAAATAAAACAACTCTTAAAAAGTAAAATAGCTCCAATATTTCTCAACCTACTAGTTCCACACTATCACAGTTTTTGTAATTTTTTTGGCTTGTACATTGCACCCTGAAACATTGTCTTATTATTATGTTGATATGGTTTTGCTACACACAACTTTCTTTGTTTACTTTTCTGTTGTTTGAGGTGGTATGGTAATGTTGTTGATTGCTCTACGGAGTTCTTTTTTCTATATATATATGATTTTTTCAATACAAAAAAATTCTCAATATTTTTAGATAGACACACCTTTAAGATAAGTTGGCTTGGAAAATATCAAATTAATAAAATGGAACAAAATAAACTAAAATTTAATAGTAAAATATTATGCCATATCTTGGAAGTTTATCAAAAACAACGATGAAATTTTGTTTGGAGATACAGTCAAATTTGGGGAGTTGTGTCCAAAACAAAGCAACCTCAAATGAGTTTTCGTACCCATGTGCACTACGTGACAAAAACTAATAATGCCTATTTTTTTTAATAAATAAATTTAAAAGAAATTTCCAACGCATGTATTAAATAAAAACTAATAATCTATGGCACATTACTTTTCTTCTTTCTTCTTTTTTTTTTTTGGTTGATAAAAATGTCATATTATCTATTAATCAGGTCACTTAAATTTAATTTTAGGTTGTATATTAAACTAGTATAGATATCTTAAATACATCTATCTAAAAAATGTCGAGAGATATCTCTCCGCGTCTTTTAGATAGATGTATTTAAGATATCTATACTAATTTAATAATTTTATTAATTTATTAGTTTTATTATTTAAATATTTTTATTTTCTTCATTTTATATATTTAAATAAAAGCATACACCTCATAGAAATTATTATTAAAATTATACATTTAAAATTTCACATTGTCCCAAATTTTACACATTGCCCCAAGAAAAACGTAGTACATAAATAAGCACCGATTAACATTGCACCCATTCAAAGTTGCATACTATAAATAAAAGTTGAGATTTTACATTTCCATTTATTACAATTTCTTACAAAGCTTTTCCGAACATTGCCTACAAGCTTTTTGTTGTAATTTTTACAGGTTTGTTGTAATAGAAGTTCAATCATGGGAGCTGTGAGTGAAGACATAAATGTCCCAATGAGGTATGATAAACACTTATTTTCTGTAGTAGACATGATTTTTCCATAGTTAATGAAAATGAGTTAGAGTGCTTATAGAATTAATTGTATAAATGTTTTTGCATCACTGATCATCATCACTGAGCACTGGTGATGGATCACTGAGCACTGATGATGGATCACTGAGCACTGATGATGGATCATTGAGCATTGAGAGTGTGATCCCAAATATTGATGAAAAAACTGATGATGGATCACTGAGCACTGATGATGGATCATTGAGCACTGAGAGTGTGATCCCAAATATTGATGAAAAAATTACACAATTAATTTTAAAAGCACTCTAACTCACTTATTTTCTCTTTTTTTTTTTTGAGGGTTTTATATCAAATCCATAGCTGATCATCCCAAATATTGATGAAAAAATTACGCAGTTAATTTCAAAAGCACTCTAACTCACTTATTTTAATTCTTTCTTTTTCTTTTTTTTGTTGGAGGTTTTATATCAAACCCAGAGAATTGTTTAGGTACCGAATAAGGAAGATGTTTTTTTTTTTTTAATTCAAAATTATAGTAGATTGATGTCCATACAAACATTTCTATTGTCATTTAAAAAAATTGTTAGATCATATCCACTCTTTACTAGTAATCAAAGTAATGAGTATTGTATGTTTATATGTTGTGGGAAGATTGAAAATTAATAGGAAGGTTGTATGTTGTAACTTTGTTTGTTTTTAAAATAGATATTATTCAGATTGTTTGGAAGGTTTTCATGAGTTTATTATTTATTAGTGTAGAGCTTCTGGCACAACTGTGTATTGTTGTTTTTGCATAACGTTTCGGATCACACTCGATCCATCATCAGGACAAAAAGAAGAGAATGCAAATGCGATGATGGATCACGGAGTGTGGTTGATGCAAAAAAATACAATACATAGTCATGCCAGAAGCTCTACACTTATATCATGGATTGTGGAAATATCATGTCTACAATTTATTGTTTATTTTAACACAGGAAAATATTGGAGGTAAACTATAGTCCAAAAATATTAGGAAAGTGGTATAGTAAATTGGTGTTAAGTGGTGCCTACATAAATCTAACCTCCCTTTCCATCCATAATTGAGGTTGTATAATAGTTACTCCCCATTTCTGAGAGAAGATTCTAAAATAAATATTGTAATATTTAAGAAATACTCATGAAACCTTTTAGATCTATAAAAAATAAGTATTATTCAAAATAGAGGAAAATTTTAGGTCATAAAAGAGGGATAATCAAAGTGGTATAATAAATTGGTGTGAAGTAGTGAATTTAGATTTTTTGGAAGGTTTTCACAAGTTTATTTTTATTGTTTATTTTTTACACATTACAATAGAGGAAAATGTTGGAGGACACAAAAGAGGGATAATCAAAGTAGTATAATAAATTGGTGTGAAGTAGTGACTACATAAATGGATCCTCCCTTTCCATGTGTAACTTAGGTTGTATAATAGATACTCCACACTTTTGACAGAAGATTCTAAAATGAATATCTTAATATTTAAGAAATATTCATGAAACCATTTAGATCTACAAAAACTAGTAAGTATTATTCAGATTTTTTGGAAGGTTTTCATGAGTTTATTGTTTATTGGTTATTTTTAACACATTAAAATAGAGGAAAATGTTGGAGGTAAAATATAATCCAAAATATAAAAGAAGGATAATCAAAGTCCTATAATAAATCAGTGTGAAGTAGTGACTACATAAATCTAACATCCCTTTCCATCCATACCCTGGGTAGTATAATAATTACTCTACAATTTTGAAAGAAAATTCTAAAATAAATATTATAATATTTAAGAAATATTCATGAAACCATTTAAATGAATAAAAACAGAAAACCATTAAATTTAGAAGTCTTTAAAGTATAATTTTATTTATTTATTTTAAATATATATTTTTTAAATTATATTTGTTTACTATCTAAAATTTCAATTTAATAATAAAAAATTAGAATTTTATATGATAACATAATTTTTATATTTTAAAATATTTATCCAACGCCATGGGAGGGAAGATAACCCGATTTGAGAAGTTAGATGTAATTATATGGGACCCTGACTCGGCTTTGTAATCACTCAATAAAAGTTTCGTCTAAATAGAATTGGAGCTAAACCAGCAAGATTTCCCACTATGAGGTTGCATGGATGTAAAAATCTAAAACAGGGGTTTTTAGGACCTTATCTGTGGGACGCCGTGACGACACTCAGAACAAAATGGTATATTACAATGGAGGGAGGAGGTGGGCCTGAAAGATTTCAGAGAAATGGGACAAGACCAAGAACAAGAGGAAATAGAAATAAGTAAACATAAAGGAAAACAAAGTGACAAAATTACCGGGAAACTCTAGTTGCAGAGCTTGTTCTTCTCAACCAGGCCTTGGGTTTGTTATGTACAATCCAATCCAAATGGGTATAGCTTTGGTTTATTTAGTTACTCTTTTCTTAATAGTTATGTCGAGTTTTGTATTCTTGCTTAAAACCTTGGTGACTTTAGAAAAACTGTGAGGCATTCTCTGTGTGGATGGCAGGCATACGAGCCCTCTTTAAATTTTGTGTATATAAAAACCAAAGAACTAAGAACTAAAGAGGTCAAAGTTATGTCTGAAATCATACTGACAGCTACTACTGAAAATTCAACCTACAATCATGACATACTGTGAGGCAATAAAATAATTGATTTCTACATGTGAAATTTATAACCTTTCTTGACATTCATCAATTATGCTCATTGCAAATGTTTTCCACATTCTTTGCCTTTGCCATGTCTTTGGTGAAGCTTTGGATGGGTCTCAAACACTTGCCATCCCAATGCCCTTCAATCTTGTAATGATAGCAATAGTTGTGAATTTTAAACTCGTGGAAAGATCTCAATAAGACTTGGTGTGCTTTTCAAACTTGCCAATGGATTTATAAGATTTCACATCTTGGAAGAAGACATGTTTGTGGGCTTTGCATACCTCATTCGCTATTTAAGACTTAGAGTTCAGGTTCATGTTGAATAAATACAAATATATCTTTTTCTTTTTTATAACCAAGATAAAGAATTGTATCAAAATCTATATTCCTAATGTTGATGTGTAGAAGGCTAAAAACATTAAGAACTTTATGTCGAGCTAAGAGCAGCACCATACTCTGAAACAATGTAGGTGTTGCTTTTGTGCTTCATGATGTTCCAAGTCCACCACATTCTGTGCAATCATCAACATACATATTTGTTTCAAACTGCTATGATACTACCATGACCATTCAATCAATATTTTCACTCTTTCGTGCAATCGAGGTTGGATATGATGAGTCAAAATACCTGCTGAATATTGGAGTTTCCTCTGGTTCTCTTCTCTGTTATACTTGTTGCTATTTCACTAATATTTATTTAGTGTGTGCTAGGAACATTTTGGTCTCTAATCTTTAGATCTAAAATGATCATTCTTCTCTGTTTGAATGTGTTGTCAGTCTAACATTTAGTCATGTCTATGTCGTACATAGATCTTTATCTTTAGAGCTTTCTATGACATGTCTTTGTTAAAGTAAAACAATTAAAATGTCTTTTACAATCTTGAATTATTGAGAATTTGAAATAGTATTTGCTCGGTTTCATACAATGTGACTGTGGATTAAAAATATGGATACAGGTATCAATTGGAGATTCTGAGTATGGCTATTGAGAGGAATACAATTGTTCTGTTAGAAACGGGAGGTGTAAAAACACAGATTGCGGTTCTCCTTATGAAATATATTGCCCAAAACTTGAAAATGGAACACAAAAAATGCCTAATAATATTCCTAGTACCTGCAGTTGCATTAGTCAAACAGGTAATTCTGAGTACATTATTTTTTTGATTTAAAATCAAAAGGGGGAGATATGAAGTCTAGCAAGTGCCTTTGGACTGAAAACAGAATTATAATCTCTCTTCTTAAACATTGAAAATTTCAGCAATTTGAATATATTAAGAAACATACAAACTTGCGAGTGGCATATTATATTGGAGGAAAAGCAGTAAAAGATTGGAATGAAGCAACATTGGATGAGGTATTTCAAATTAATTTTGACTATAACATACTGTTGAATTTGAATTACTTGTTTTCTATTTTGCATCTAAATGGTGTGGGGTCACATTATGATTATGAATAATTCTGCAGGTGCTTGTGATGACACCTCAGATTTTACTGGATGGCTTGGATAGTAGTTCATTAACACTAGATATGGTCAAACTCATGATCTTAGATGAGTGCCATCATGCATGCAAAAAGCATCCATATGCTAAAATTATGAAAGTAAGTGATCTTCTTTTAAAAAATTTGCTAAACTATGAATGTTAGAATGTATGTAATTGACAAGTTATATGATTTGTGTTGAAGGTTTATCAGACAATGTCTCAACACAAGCCCAAAATATTTGGAATGAGTGCATCATTGGTCACAAAAAAGGGTGAGTTTACCATCAGATATAGGAATGTAAAAATGAATTAAAGGACTATTGTCGAATTTAAGAGAAATCATACCTGGGATTTCAGCTTTGTAGCTGGTATGCATATGCATTATATTTTTTAGATCATATGTACCTGGACCTATTAAAGAATTCTGCAATTACAGAATCACTGTCTGTGTATCACTTTGTGAACGTATAGTTTTCTATCATCATTCATATTCTGGACTGATGTTGATATGAAAGTTGTTAGGTCTTTGGCCCACCACTTCACGCCTTGCTCCTTGGTTTCTGGACTGTAATTCTCTATTTCTTTAAGGCCGTTGCTTAAATGACCATCTCATTTCAAACTGCTTGAGATTTCTACCCAGAAAAGAGCAGGACGCTTCTTGTCTCATGTGTTTAAGAATCAGAAGGATTCTGCCTTTCATAGGGTTAACCTTAGTATAGGGTAAATAAGTCAATAATACATGAGTGAATAGAGGCTATTTTTTATTTACAAATTGTGCACTGAAATATCAGGAAAAATAGTAGTGAACAATGGGAGCCAAGAATAAGATGAGATGGTTTTAAATTGCCCTAAAAATTAAGTCTTAGCAATAATTTATTCACTCATTCCTTTCCTTTTCTGATATAATAGGATACATTCTGTTTTGCACAGTATAACTATGAACTAGGAAGTATATATCTCTTGGAAATAATACTTCACAATTTGTGGGTCAGTTATTTTGTTGTTTTCACCAAGTTGTGGGTTGAAGCACTTGGAGTAATCTTACTACATTTGTTTAATCAGTTATGCATTTTGGCCTCTACTTTCAGGATGTGGTGTCTGTTTCTATATTAAAGTTAGGATGCTATTAGTCCTTTATATTTGCATTTATTTTCACAGGGGTTTCTTCAAGCATTGATTGTGAGAAACAAATCACTCAACTCGAAGATATCTTGGATGCTAAGGTAGCGGCGAAGTCCTCTTATTTTTTTTGAGAGAACTTGTAATATTTCCTTCACTTCTTGGATCTTTGTTGTTATTGCACTTGTAATTAACATATGTCCAAACAGGTCTATACGTTGAAGGATATGCGTGAGCTTGATTCGTTTGTACACACTTCTCAACATATAACTAAATATTATTCTTTGTCAAGTCAACATCACCCCCTTCAAAGAAAACTGGTTTCTCTACCCCAGTTTAAGGACAACGAAGCAATGAACATCAGAGCAAATATTGAATATTGTCTTGATAATCTGGGTTTGTTTTGTGCTTATAAGGTATGGTTTCCAATTTATTTTAACTGCATTAATTGTGTTCTTGAAGCTAAGAATATCATCATTTGTTTAGATGTTACATATGCCTGAGCAATCTTCCAGTTTGTCACACTAAAATGTATACAGGATATTTTTAGAAAATTTGTTTTTAGCTCTTATGTTATTTAAGATGGGGAATTGGAGGTGGATTTTACTGGTTACTCTTAATTTCTTTGGTAACTGAATTTTTCTCCGATGAAATCTCATCACACATCCATTCCTCAGCAAGTCTTGGCATGGTATCTTGCCCTGCATTGCTCTGTTGTTCAATCCAGCTCTCACTTGTATCTGCCCTTTTGTGCAGTGACAGCTTCGTTTTGCAAGTTGCTCAAATCACTTCATGCTGAATTGTGTGCTTTGTGCTAGTTTTTGTTTTCCTTGTTTTTTGTTGTCACACTGCTTGATCTTCCAATGTTTTCTATGCCAACATGCCTCCATGTTAACTTGTTTGTCTGTTCTCAGACAAATTTGCTTTACGATCAGAGTTTCCCTTCCTGCAAATTGACCTTGCATTAGGCTTAGTGCTTATTAATAACAGCTAAGTGAATTTTATAGTTTTGTGTTTGATAATATTAGTTTGTTCAGAACTTTTATTCATGTTTTCTTGTTAGGGGACTAGTAATTAGACTACATGAGATCAGCTTTATACATTAACATGAAATCTGTAAATTGTACTTTTTCTGTGAAGGCTGTTCAGTTATACTGGGAAAAAGAGAAGTTAAGTGAGATAGTTACTGGAACAGTAGAAACGGAGCAATATGCTCTGGATGATTATCTAAAGGATGCTCATAAACTCTTGGGAGAAGAATTACCATCTGGTATGTATGCCCATCACATTTTCTAGGGGTAGTAGATCATGAACAGTTATTTCCATAGAAAAAAAAAATCTTCCAGAGCCATCATTATAGCTATTAGTTCTCACTTGAAATTTATTTAGTCAGTTGAGAAATCATTGTTGAATTTTTTGCTTTGCACTACCAGTTAGAAACTAGAATAAACTTACATAACTGCTAGGCTGGTTAGACAACCCAGTCCCAATTATATAGCATAGATATAAGATTGCTGATAATGTATATAAATAAGCATGCTGATCACTCTCAATGTTCAGACCATTGACATTCAGAACCCTATTAAGAAATATTCAAATATAACTAAACTGGTAAAATGCAAAAAATCTGACTGAATCTGATCATTTTACCTCTGAATTCAACTTTCATATGGATTTTTTTTGTATGAGAATATAAAGCCATTAGTAAAACTGGAATAGATTATAAATTCGACAAATTTTACAGATAGTAAACTGGGTCTTGCTTTTCTTGTAGAATAAACTGTTGTTATTTGTTGATTTTGTTCAATGTAAGAATTCAAATTATGTCAGCATCTTCTGACAGAGAAAATTTGAATTTGGCACCTCAGATGTGAATGAATTATTCAAGACACGTGATGGAATTCAAAATGCTGTTAAAGGGCTCATTTTAACTCCCAAGGTGCAGCTGCTAGTGCACCTTTTTCTACAGAAGAGGTATGAGTAATCATAGTAGTGGGAGGTCATGCTATATTTGTAGTTGTTTAGTGCATTTTAAATAGAAGACTAACTCCTAGTTTTAACAGAGACGAAGATCCTAAAAAGGTTTGCTGTATAGTATTTGTACAAAGAGTGATTGCAGCTGCAGTAATCTCAAGTTTGTTACAACAGCTTGATTGTTTGAAACATCTCAAGGCTGACTTTTTATCTAGTGTGACTTCTACATTTGGTAGCAAAAAGCAGCAAAATGCTTTAGAGGACTTTTCTTCTGACAAGGTGGGTTGGATCTTTAGTGCATTGAAATATAAAAATGTTAATGTGATCACAACTATGTGATCCCAAGTTACCTAGACGTTAAAATTTTCTTAGTTGGGATCCAAAATGTTATGCTAAATTTTTCTGTCATCTTTTCGAGAAGTATATGTAGAAATGTTATTTATGTTGATTTTTTCAGAAAGTTATGGGCTATGTTGAGTGATAATGCTTTTTGAATATGAACGTGCAGGTTCAAGTTTTAGTTGTGACTGATGTGATTGAAGAGGGTATCGATGTCAAAAATTGTAACTGTGTCATCTGTTTTGATTTGCCGCTAACCTTGCACAGCTATATTCAATCCCGTGGGTGTGCTCGTCAAGAAAACTCAGAGTTCATCTTATTTCTTGAGAGGTAACTTGTAAATATAAAATCAAGTAAACCTAATTACTACATTCTTATCTATTTTAAAAATGCATGGAACACATCATTATACCAAGCTTTGAGCTTGACATTTTAATATAAATCACTGTTTATAGAACTATTTTTTTTCTTAAAGTTATGTAGAATGTAGAATGTGGAGTCTAGCTATTACTTTTTTTGTTAAGAGTTAGAATTATAAGGCATTTGAAATTTGGTAAAACCTAGGAATCATATAACCAAGGCTAAATATGTACATTAAATGTTATCATTTTTTTGAATTCTTAGAGGTAATGAGAAGCAAGAAAAACAGTTATTCGATATATACCAGAGTGTAGCCTCAATGGAGGACACAATATTGAGTAGAAATGACACTTCTATAAATGAGGAGAATACAATTGAAAAGGATGTACCAGGAGATGATGATCATCATCTTCCAGAAATGACATCAATTAGAAATGTTATGGCTTCCATTGAAGAGCAAAATGTGGTAGAAAAAGATGAAGAATCTGGAGATGAAGTAAGAGACGTTGGTGAAGATCTTGGAGGAGTTAGTGAAAGAGAGGATGAACTTGAAGATGTTGATGAAGATGAAGTAGAAGAAAAGGACGATGACGACGAAGAGGGAAAAACATCTACAAAATCAGGTATGCAAACAATTCATTCTCTCGTATCATTGGAGAATGATGCAATTAGAAATAGTTTTGCTAAATTATTTTTAGGTGACAGAATTTGAAGAATTTTCATTAGTGCTGAAATTTGTTAACATTCTCCTTGCTGATGGATAATAGGTTCATTAATATTTGATAAGTTTGATGCTGATGTACGAATTAATTGTGTTTGATTTTTTAATAGCAGTAGAAAGCTGGCTCTTATGATCCTTTTTATAACTTCATAATTTTTTATAAGAGGATATTTGACCTTTTTGAAAAAAATTTAAGTCATGGTACAGATTCCAAACAATTATGGGAGTTTTTAATTATTTTGTAATATATCACTTTCTTTTTTAAAGTGCATTTTTCAGTAAATATAGTTATGTATTTTTCTAATTGTTTTTTATAAACAAAATTAGTGTGAAAAAAAGCATTTTAAATGAAACGAAATAAAATCTTAAGTCTTTAAAGACAATTTTATTTTGATATTATTTTTTTGCCTTTTATATCTTTATTTATGGTAGTTATACATCTATTAATGGGATTTTCTATCATGATTAGTAGGTTGTGATATTTGAAGATTTGATTTTCTGATATTATCTTTGTCTTTCTTGAAGGTATATCTAAAATAAAGGAGTTACATTCAATCACTAAAGTAAATGCTTTATCTGATAGTTGGGATGAAGAGGAGAGAACAATGATTTTGCAAGTTTACAAACTGATTTTTACATCTCAATGCAATGATGAGAAGCCATATACAAACTTTGCCCTTTTGACAAAAGCCATATTGGATGATGGCATTACAAATACAGAAATAGATCTATTTTTAACTGCAGATAAGATTGTTAAGGCAAAACTTTTGCGAAGTGGAGAAATGACTTTTGACTTGACTCAGGTATGGAAAGAGAAGCACATGAAGTTCAAGTTCCAATTCATACATGATAATTTCCTTCAAATTATTTATTTACTTCTTTTTGTATGGAACTGATTATAGTTTTGTGTATTCTATAACAGCTGGGGAATGCGAAAGATTTTCAAGAAATCATTTTGAATGGAATTTTTGGGAATCTAAGGAATATGAAAATTATCACTGAAATGAAAAATCTATGGTGCAGTCCCTATATGTACTTTCTTTTGCCCTTAGTATCAGATGAGTTTGGTGTAACTGGTGTTGACTGGAAATGCATTGAAACATGCGCATTAAGAGCTAGAGAATTTAGATTACTTTCAACTATTTCAGAAGAGGACCATAATACCATTGATATTGATAATTTAAAAGAGCTTCCTATGGTAGGATCAACAAATTTGATTTTGGCAAGCGACCATTGTGAATCTTCAAATTTGATAGATAAAGCAGTAGTTACGACTCATAATGGAATGGTTTACCATGTTGTGAAAATTATTCATGGCAAAACTGCTAATAGCCCCTTCCCTTTGACTAAAGATTCTAAGCCACATTATGATAGCTACAGCGACTATTTTCAGAAAAAGTGAGTACATCTCTCATCTTTTATGGTTTTAATGCCCATCCAAGAGTTTATTTATGTAAAATTGATTGCAATGGTGCTAAATTGCATATCATGATGAGTTTGCAGGTATGGAAAGAAACTGAAGCATTTGAATCAACCACTTCTTTTGGTGAAACATGCTAAGCAACCCCGTAATTTTCTTGCAAAACACCAGCAGAAGACGATTGTAAACGCAGGAAATTTTGTGGAGCTTCCTCCAGAGTTGTGTTTGAATTTGGGTGTTCCAAGCTCCGTTATGAAATCATTATGTTTGGTTCCATCTACCATGCATCGTCTGACCTCTTTAATGCTTGCAAGCCAACTCAGCAGATCAATTAGGGTAGAACGCCCAAATTGTCCCCCTGTATCTCTGCAATTGGTATTATTCCTAAGGACTTCAAACTAAGATTATGTTCACTTTTTTTATTTAAGATTACTTGCTCCTCTTATTTTGTTATGTGTCATAAGTTGTATCCGTAACCTCTTGCTGACTTTGTTTTGCTGGTAGATAATGGAAGCACTCACTTCACATAAATGCTTAGAGTGTTTTTCATACGAGCGCTTGGAGTTATTGGGTGACTCTTTTTTGAAATATGCCATTAGTGAGCATCTTTTTATGAAATATAAAAATGAGGATGAAGGACAGTTATCAGCACGTAGAGCTGAGGCAGTTTGTAACACAACTCTTCATCGTTTGGCACTGGATCGAAATTTGCAGGTATTAAAATGCTATATTTCATAAGCTAGTAACTAAATAAATCTTGGTAAATATATTTTAGTTTAGAAATACTAATGCTAAAGTGAGCTGCTGTTTCTTTTCTTTTACTCTTTACTATTCATTTGCATGCTTGTCTCTATTTCTTACTGTCTCTGAACCTTCATTATTATAGTCTAAGCATATATCAAGAAATCTAGAGTTTACAGTACCAACAGGAATAATCAATGTTGAAATCCAACACATAATAGCATTTACATTCTACAAATAGCAATAACCAGTGTTGAAATTTAACCAGTAATAGTATCAGACTTTTACAAATAGGGATAATCAGTGTTGACATTTTAATGAGTAAAAAAAAAGTGTAGCTAAGATTTATTAGTTGTATTGACAAAGGCATAAGTGCATAAGGAATATGGATTTCAACAGGCATACAATTAAATTTCTTCTAATCACTAATGAAGAAATACATACATTAGCGATTAGATAACACTTTATTAAAATTTATGTTTTATAATTTGTTAAATATAGATAAACTTTTCCGTTGTTTGTCTCCTCCTCAGATTTCCACATATTCAGAACTGTTATGCTCTTTCGTTTGAAATTTCTCAAGGCTCAAAAAAATATATTGATATTTGCCTTCTTGGAGGCAAAAGACACGTTTGATTCTTTACATAATTTTCTTTTGTTTTCCATCTTGACATTCAATAACAGCTGATATTGTTGCTGATGGAAAACCATTTATTTGGAAGAATTTTGATTTTGATGTTGTATTGTCTATATATAACTTGTTTTTGTCCATTTTAGGTTTAATCTAATATTTTTTCTTTGTTTGTTGTTTACTCATGCACTTGAAAATATGGTACTGAGATGTTGATTTTTATGTTGCTTTGTGAACAAGGGATACATTATAGATGAACTATTTGATGTGCGCAAATGGGTTGCTCCCGGACTATTTTGTAGAAGTATTGTTCCCTGCTCTTGCAACCCAAGAGACCCTAACAGTCTCCAAATGGGGAAAGCTTGTGATAAGGGACATCGATGGATGTACTCCAAAACAATATCAGATGTTGTGGAGGCTTTAATTGGAGCCCATTTAGTTGGAGGTGATACAATTGCAGCCATTGAGTTCATGAAATGGATGAACATGGAGGTTGACATTGAAGACAAGTCAGAGATTGCATTTAATCCCACTTTTGCTTATCCTTGTGTCTTGAACACAAGTTTGGACGAATTGCAATCGCTTCTAAATTACCATTTTGAGAATCCATTCCTCTTAGTGGAATCAATCACACATGCTTCAATTAATGAACATGGAGGATGTTCCTACCAGGTAATTTTTATTTCACCTTACATTGCACAATCTAAATAGTACGTTGATAGTACTTGCAAGATAAAATTCCTCTGGAATATAGGACTGAATGTTAATATTACCTGTATGTTTTACAGCGGTTAGAATTCCTAGGTGATTCTGTGCTGGATCTTCTTATTACTAGGCATTTGTATTCAACGTACCAAGAACTATCCCCTGGAACTTTATCAGATTTGCGGCAGGTAGCTGTTAACAATGAGAACTTTGCTCAAGTAACAGTGAAACATAATATTCAGAACTATCTTCGTCATAATTCAGATGAATTAAAAGATCAAATAGCAAAGTTTGTAGAGGCTTTTGAACAGCATAAAGGTGGTGATTGCCAATTTATATCATTTGGAGGAGGAATGCATGCTCCCAAGGCAAGTTATATGGTTTAACATTGTGAGAAATCTTCCTTGAATTTTAGTTTAATGCATACTTCATAGAAGCAGTCAGCCCGCTTGTAGTTTTTTCTTAGATGAAGTGATTTCATATGATGCTCAAATACATGCATGAGCAACCTCATTCTATGTATATAAATATAATTTATTTTGATTGGGAAGCCATCTGGAATTTTTATTAATCAAACATTAAAAGTACATAGATAGTTATACAATAAAAGGATGCCAGTAGGTATTCACAGAACAGGTATTAATTTATTTTGTTATTTAGTAAATAGATCATAGAGATTTTGTAGACATATGATTAGCATTGTACTTTATTTGTATATTAATATAACTGTCCTCTTCGATTAAAAATTATGTCATTTTACTATTTTTCTTGAATGCAGGTTCTAGGAGATTTAATAGAAAGCATTTCAGGTGCAATATTAGTGGATACCCGATTTAAACTAAATGTTGTCTGGGATAAAATGAAACCTATTTTGTCTCCCATTGTTACACCTGAAAACATGGAATTGCATCCCCTCCGAGAGTTGTATGAGCTTTGCTTTCAGCAACATTATAAATACAATTGGAAGCACATCACTAAAGAAGGGAATGTTAATGTGGCCACTGTACAAATACAGCTTAAGGAATCCGTTATACATGGAGAAGGATCAGACACGAATAAGAGGTCTGCAAAAACTAAAGCTGCCAAACATGTGTTGGCACGGTTGCAGGTAATTTCAAACATTGCCATCAAGCCATTCTCAAGATGGGTCTAGCAAGGAGAGACCAGACACTAAATTACCTAAGCAGTTTGATCAAGAAGCATTTAAATTAAGTAGTTTAATTGTAGAATTTAAATTTATTCTTACTAATCAATAGCATCATATGGACAAGCTTGATAATAATTGGGAATTTCTGATCCTGAAATTGTTGTTTTGTAAATAAGGGAATGGGAATATATCATGACCGTAATACCTATGTCCGAAGTTCAATGGATGTGACTGGGAATGAAACTCCACATGCATCCAATCTCATTGCTCAAGAAAAAATGGTTTGTCTTTCATATAATATTGAGTTTAATTATTCTAGCTATAATTTTTCAAAAAATTTGAATGCATGTAATGGAGATAATATTTTGATATTGGGCCAGATAATTGCTAGCAGTCCGCGAATAGATTCAGGAGAAGTGGATATGGTTGTTTCACTAGAACAGTGTCACAGAGGAGAAACAACTCAAGAGGAAAATTTATCTTGTAGCAGCAAACCAATGCAAGGTAAAGACCCAGATCCACTTCCACATATGAAGTCCACTAATGAAAAGGATAATAGGCTGTCTACTAGAAAGCATAAATTGGAAGAGGGAAAGGAAGGTATATGTACGACGGAAGTGCTTACACATGAGGATGTAGAAAGTGACCGTCCAAAGAAGAGGGCGAAGAAAGTGTGCTCCCTACCAAGTATGCAGCATTACTAAAGTGTAACCTAATTTTTCAATATTTCTTCAAACTCTAAAGGGCAATTTAAGTTTTTCTTCTCAATGAATATCATTATGATTCAGCCATGCGTTTGTCATAATTATTCTATTGATGATTATTAATATTATTGTTGAAGTTAGAGAGGGAAAGGAAGGTTAAGTTTTTGTTCTCAATGAATATCATTATGATCCAGCCATGCATTTGTCATAATTTTTTTTAATTGCTGATTATTAATATTATTGTCACAGTTGAAGAGGGAAAGGAAGGTATATGTACAATGGAAATGCTTACACATGAGGAGGTAGAAAGTAATCGTCCAAAGCAAAAGGCGAAGAAAGTGTGTTCCCTACCAGGTATGCAGCATTACTAAAGTGTAACCTTATTTTTAAATATTTCTTCAAAATCTAAAGGGCAATTTAAGTTTTTGTTCTCAATGAATATCATTATGATTCAGCCATGCATTTGTCATAAAAACTTTTAATTGATTATTATTAATATTATTGTTGAAGATGAAGACCTAAATGTTCTAGTTGAGTATTCTCAATTCCTTTCTAATTGTACTGCACAACTCTATTCCTAGGGTAATGCATTTAAGGAAAAACGTCGAAACCCATTTCACTGTGACAGGGGAGCACCTACTTAAAATCTTTGTCTGCAGCTAGGATTTTGTCACTCTAATAAGTTCGTTGCTAGCACTAGACAATAGTGTTCTATTCACATAAAATAAGCTATGTTCCATGGTGTTTTTGGGACAGGAATGACAGTGAAGATACGAATGTGTTTTTTGGAACAACATGGAATGGGAGGCCTTTTTCAGAGACAACATGGGATTTCAATTAATTAAAAAATATAGAAGATTTTAATTATTCATATTACAAGACACTCATCATATTCATTATAGAACCATATTAAATAACATTAGAATTGAATTGAGACTTCACATGAAAATTGACACACAAATTAACAAAATTTCATTGTTTCATTGTCAATGTGCATATATAACTAAGTACAATAAAAAGGCCCAAAGGCTACAACAATATTGCTTGGTACCCACAGATTGATAAAATCTTCTTGTAGAGATTAATATCATTTAGTACTCATTTTATGGTGGATTTGTTTCACAGTATGCATTTTTCTCAGTTCGCAACGAGGTGGTCATAGACGCAATTTATATGAATTGTGCCAAAAAATGCATTGTAGGGAACCTCAATTTGAGTTGATAGAAAAAGTTGGCATGCCTCATGAATCAAGGTATTTTCTAAATTATATTTTTGCAAATTGATTTTTTTGGTATGATTCTGGTCGTATGGTTAACTAATGCTCACTTATGGTTGTTTGTGTAGATTTTTATTCAAAGTTGTGGTAGACATTCCCAATAAAGAAAGCCTCTCAATCCAAGGCGAACAAAAAAGAGACCATGCAAGCGCAAAAGATTCAGCTGCATATAAGATGTTGGTGGAACTTCAAAAACATGGATTATGTTCTATTAAAACTTCCAATAATGATTGTGAAAATATTTAACATAAACATAGATGTTAAACCTCCTTCATAAAGATCAAGCATTTGCAATTTGTTTGAGATGTAGATATATATCTATGATGTGCCACCGTGTTGATTTTGTTATTTCATATGATAATGTTGATATATTTAGAGTTATCTAGATTAGTAGTCAACTAATTCATGATTTATGTATCATGCGATGTCCTAAATGAGTGTTGGATCTATTCATGGCTTATGCTTATACTATATCATCATTATGTGATTCACTGTGACTTTGTTTAGTGAACATGGTATTGAGATGTGTGATTGTCATATTTGTGTATATGGCTTGATTATCACATGGATTTGAGAATCCATTAAATGATGTGATTTATATTTATGGAGATAAATTCCATGCATTTTTTGAGATCGCCAGAGATGTGATGTGTCTTGTGTGTACTTGACTTTATTTTATGTATGCTTAAAATATACATGCATAAGCCAACATGAGACATAAAGAGAGTTGACCATTGATTGTCCACGGTCTCACTCCACCTCGTGTGGTGATGAGACTATGACTATATATAATCTTGTATAGCCACATCACCTAGGTCATGTATGACTTGGGGGACCCTTGCAATAACTTGGTTGTCTTTTTTGTCATATTTGCTTAAGTGGTAATGTACTTATGTGGTTCCAAGTTCTTTGGGATGGGTTGAGTCTATGTATGTAATTTATAAATTAGATTTGAATTAAATTGTAAATGTGATTTCTCTTATTAGTCCTTGCCCTAGCAAGTAACTATTGTGATGGATAAGTGCTAATTGGTTATTATTCATTGTACCTTTGAATCAATCAAAAATAATTATTTTTCTTCTAAGAATACTAATATTTATTCTTTGAAAGTGAACTTGCATATTTGTAAATTAACACATTTTCAAAAATGAATTCTTTGCATTGTTATTGGCTAAATCTTGTTCTTATTAGAGCCTTTATATGAATCAAGAAATATATCTTGTCATATATTGAACCAATAGTAATATTGTCTAAGTGAGATGACTACTCCACAATATTATATTTATTTAATTTTTTTTTACTGTGCCCAATGGCAAGGAGTCTCATGTATATAAAAACCAAAACACAACTTTAAAAAGAACTCCTAAATAAATAAAGTAAATAAAAATAGCAACAATGTAAATAAAGTAAAATAATTCTTAATAATTTTAAAGTAAAATAAAATAAAATAACCCAAGCTTGATATCTCATAGATGTATTTAAAATATCTATACTAATATATTTGTCAAAGCACTCTTATATTTATGTTCTCTCTATCCAATTAAAACGATTTTTTTCAAATGAGGATTAGATGTGTTATTCAACTTGCATATCCTAAAGTATTGTAACTCAATTGTTTGTAGATAAAAACTTGGAAATATTGTTGTAATGTGACATTAATGAAGGGCTTATATAATGGACTTGTAGGATCATATTCTATTAATTAGTGAATGTAAGACACACTTAGTGCTTCATAGGAGAGTGCTTGGGAGTTACATATGCTAACTTGAGTGGTGGAAGTCAAATATATTTTTTGATAGAGGGTAAAAAGGGTTTTGAAAGGGCCTCAAAACCTTTTATGAAGAACATGAAAGATATAGCAATGAAGTCTAAAACCCAAATGGAGGATCACAACAAGGAACTAATACCCCTAAGGCTAAAAAACAAACAACAACAATTATGGAACCATTCAATAGGGACAAAAGACCAACATGGGCGAACAAGAAACTCACCAAATCACGATAGCTTGAAGCCAAATCTTACCAAAGAGCTTTGAATATAGCCAATAGACCTAACCACAATATCATAAACACTTGAATCCTTATTAACAACATTGCCCTTTTTTGTCACTCCTGAAACAAGAGACATCTCATCCAAAAACAATATCCCTTTTTCCTTGCATTTGGAGTGAAGCTGACCACATCCTAACCATGTCCACATCCATCAAATTCTACACTTGATTAGCCAACTCAAAACCCCTCCCAACAGAGACAAGGAATCAGAGACACAACAAAATTCATGCCAAGGACATTTGAAGAATGGTCACCATCTTCCACACCACTCACCACAGGAACAACATCTGAAGGACGAGTAAGAGGATCCATATTTTCTTTTTTCTGAGTATGCCACCCTCCTAATGTTTGAACAACCAATAATAGAGTGGTCGGCCTTATGTCATTGTTGGCACATGATAGAAGAATCTTCATAAGCAATCTCCTACCTCAACACCCTAAATTTTGAAGACAATTATAGCAATCGGGAGCATCAAATCTAGCATAACATTTACATAGAATCTGACATATAGCAAATGTTTTTGAGATTTGGTCACCTTATCAATGGCGATGAGTTGATTGATAGTGCTAGCAATACTCAACAAAACCTCCTCCCAGTACTCCATCGGTAATCATTGGAGCCTACCTACACAAGAATCCAACTAATGCATTCCTTCTCAGGATTGAATATAGGTTCCCATTTTTTTAGGAAGAGACTCCCATTTTTTAGGACGAGACTCGATTTGCCTAAAAACCATGGCCCTGCAAGAGGATCCAGGCACAATCGTGATAGGTTGAGAATAAAATCAAGAAAAAACCATTCCTCAAATGGCTATGAAATTTCCACTTTCTCTTGGCCTAATCCCTTAATGTCAATGTTTGGCCAAGCTCCAAACAATTTCCCAACGAGAGAAGGGTCAGTGCAAGAAGTTGGGTCCACTTTTTGGCCAAAAAGTGGAAGTGTTTTCCCTGATTTTCAGAATTTGTTGCATTTGACCTTAAAATTTGAAGCACTTAGAAATGGAATCTTTAAAAAAGTCACTAAATATAAAATGTAGTACTCGGAGTCTAGTTTCTAAATATGTAATTCTTTTCAATACCCAGATGATACAAATTAATTTTCAATAGGTATTTCTAAAAACCACTATTTAAAAGTCACTTTTTTTTTACCATACCATGCACATGTACGGCTAACATAATTTGACCTAAATAAAATTATTTTTCAAAATCCTTTTGGGAAAACATGTGTAGTACAGTGAAGTTTGATGAGGATATTTTTTTATAATTTTTTTCTAAATAATTTTTTTTTTTATTAATTTTTTATTAGGCCTAATTGGTACTTTTGAAAACCCCTCGTGTACGGCCAACATAATTTGAGCAAAAAAAATCATAAATTTTTTTTTTTTTTATTGTGTAAAGAATGATGTGTAGATTGATGACATATAATTTTTTTTAAAAAAAAATTAAAAATTAAAAGTTATTAAAAAAATACAAACACCTTTCATTTCAAGTTTTTGGACTAGTTTGCTTATAAATTAAATAATAAATAGAAGAACATGTCCAATAACAAAAAAAATTATATATTTGAAAACTAGACAATGTCATCTGTAATGGGTTTTCATTTCGTAAAAAAATTCAGAAAAAAAAGCCCTCAGCCATACAGGTAAACTCAGTGTTTCTTCTTGTTTTGTACTTAGAAAAAAACTTGCAGGTCCAAGGCTCAAGGTCGGCCAACCATGCCTATCCCGAGCCTAAAACCCAAGCAAAGGTCAGGGAAAAAGCGGCAGAGATTTCTAATTTCAAATAACGGGTATCCGTTATAAAACGGGTACGTGTTACATAACGGGTACCCGTTATATAACGGGTACCTGTTTCTATTATACCCGTTATTTCCCATATTAGGGAAAAAAGTACTTTCCCTGTATCCCTGCAACTTGCAAGTCTGATACGTACAGCGCGACAGCGACAATTTCTGTATTTTTTTACTTACAATTGTTTTGTGGAATCTCTTAACAGGTCATATTCTATTCAGATTTTGAAAGGAGTCAATCATGTGAACAATTCTGAAGTGAAATCAAGTGCATGAGCTATTTTCAAGAGGAATAAAGCAAGAGAGTTTTTGTTTTTACATCTACCTTTTACTTCAAAATCGATGGAACAAAGGATCTACATCTAATTCTACTTCAAAAGTTCAAATAAGGACATCAATTATGAAATTGGATTAAGTATCAATTGTTATTTTATCAAGAGGGCTTGGTAATCATGGGATCAAATCAACGTCAAAGAAAAAAATAAAGGAGGGTAATGACACCTCAAGAAATTGAAGCAAATAGAGAGAAGGAAGCCAAAAGGCAAAGAGATAGAAGAGCAAGGATTCAAGAGATGAAGAATATTGAAGCATCTAGTTCCATGAGTATTGAAGAGAAAGACATTCAAAAGAGTAAAAATGATGGGATGAATGTAGATGATGCAAATGCGGAAATGGTGAATTTGGAAGAAAATGTGTCTATAGAAACAAATGCATGTATGTCTTCAAACCCAACTTTCGAAGATATGGAAAATGTGACTATACAAACAAATCCAGGTATGTCTTCACAGCCAACTTTCAATGTTATGGAAAACAGGACTATAGAAACAAATCCAGGTGTGTCTTTGGAGCCAACTTTCAATGATATAGAACACACGACTATAGAAACAAATCCAGGTGTGTCTTCGGAGCCAACTTTCAATGATATGGAAAACACGACTATAGAAACAAATCTAGGTATGTCTTCAAACCCACCTATTGATGATATGAATGAGAATGATATCCCTTTTAGGAGTGAAAATGAAAATGTTTTATTTGAGATTGAAAGAAATGTCTTAGATAATCTTCCTGGTAAGATTTCTTGGAGGCAAATGAGAACTCATGCAAATAGATTATATAAAGATTTTTTTTATAGAAAAAGTCTTGGATTTCAATGTCAACTTATGATGCAATTGATGAAGATGTGGAAATTGCGAAAAGTAATGAAAAAGTTAGGCATATTTGTAAAACCTAAAAAAAAAAGATGAATCAATGAAACAAGTTTTATCTAGTGTTGCTAATGCTATTGATTCTATTGGTAAAAAGAGTCGATCTAAAGATAGCAATGCAACACGAAGAGCTATAACAACTGCTTTAGTCAATAAATCATCTTCTAATAAAAGAATGATAAGTGAGACAAGTGAAATTCTAAAGATAAATCCTAAAACTTTGAGAAGAGCAACAAAGAGAAGAGAATCTATTGAAAAAGATCCAATTAACCAATGTTGGAGTTTTAGTGGTAGACTCCCAAGGTATGACATGAAATTAAATAGTGAAATCAAATTTTTAATTGAAAAATATTGGCATGATAATACAAGGGTATCATCTAATGTTAGAGATGTTTTAAAATTACGAGTGGGATCTAAAATTCGTGATCCTCATCCAAAACATCTATTAGACATGACTCAAACTGAATTATATAAAAAATTCTTAGATGATTTAGTGTTAGAACCTTTTAATATTACCATAAGCCAAAGATCTTTTGAGAAATATAAACCTTGGTATGTGAAAATTAATAAACAACGAATCTCTTGTTGTTGTAAAACTCATGTGCAATTTCGTTATTATTATGATCTTTTTCGATATATATGTTCTACTTTGCATACTAACGAAATTATGCATGAATGTGGTATTAATATGCCACCTCAAACAATTAAGGAGTTTGTAGCAAGTTTGTTTTGTGAAACATCTACTGGATACTTATTTTATTCAAAAGCATGTATTTCTGGACAATGCAATAGATGAGGCAACATTTCATTGTTAGGAGAATGTATGCATGAAAATATTTCATATGAATTTGGACAACAATTAGTGGATGTGAAAAGATTCAAGAATGTTGAATATTCTTTAAAAAATGGAAAAATTGGAAAGCATTGTGAGTTAGTCACTGAGAAAATTTGTGTGCATGCATTCATCAAAGATTTTAAGGATAATATTGTATCCAAATATGTCAAACACTCCCAATATGCTCGGTGGCTTGATGGACAATTCCGTTCATGTAAAAACACCTTTCCAATTGGAACTATCCTATCAGTGGTTGACTTTGCAGAAAACTATACTCTTGCTCCATAAGAGGAAATTCAATCTCAGTATTATAATTCAGTGTAGGTGGCCATATTTGTTCATATTGTATACAGACATGCAGATGATAGTACAGAAGATAATAGAAAATTTTTGAGGGAGTATCATTTCTATTTGAGTGATAACCGGTTACACTCTTCAGAGTTTGTGCAATATTGTTTCACAAAATTTTATGAAGGTTTAAAAGAAAGAGGAATCCAGATGACACAACATTTCATATGGTCAGATAATTGTACAGGGCAATTCAAAAATGCAAGAATGTTTTATTGGCTATGTAGGGCTCACAAAGAAATCAATATCCAACATATGTGGAGTTTTTTTGAAGCTGGACATGGTAAAGGAGAACATGATGGAGCTGGAGCATGTGTGAAAAGAGCTCTTGCTAGAGAGCAACTAAAATTTGAGGATACAGCCAAATTTAGAGATGCACGTGCAATTGTGGATTAGTGTAATGAAAAGTTATCTACGGGATCAAGTCAGAACTCTACAATTCGACGATTCTTTTGGTTAGTTGAAGAAGAGAATATTCCTACTCGACTTGATTGTGAGACAATAACTGGATCAACAAAATGGCATTCATTTAAGAGTTCAAATGCAAGCACATGGACTATATGGACTAGGGAGCTTGCATGTTTTTGTCAATTTTGTATTACAGGTGATTGGGGAGCATGTGAAAATACAGAATGGGTTGAAGAATGGAAACAAAGATCCTTGACACCTACAGAAACACAAGATCAGCTTGAAACAACAATTGAAGATGAGAATCAAATGTTTGCATCAGATGACTATGATCGTGTTTCAGACCTTGTACAAGAAGGTACTTTTGTTTTCAATTTTTTTAATTGTCATTTTTTTGTACATCCTGTATATAATTAATTATATATGTATGCATCCACAAATTTATGTGATTTAGGTACATGTCACACTTTATTGAATTACATAATTTTTTTGTAGGACATGTCTATGCTGTTATTGCACCTGAGGGCAATGAAGAGGAAACCGGGTATTGGTTGGCTCGATGTGTTGGGACAAAACAAAAGTTGTTACATCCTAGAGTAGATGATGATAACATGGAGTATCCAACAGGTTCTGTGGTTGTTGTTGGCACTTGGCTACGAAAATATCTAATAAGAAGGAATGGTGTGCCTGCATTTGAAGATTATGAAACACATAAGAAGATCATACACTACTCACATTTGGTTGTGGCAACAAATATAAAACTAGTCAGTTATTAAGGCAAACCTTCTAATAAACAGTTATGGACACTTTCGATGGAAGAACATGAGTCAATTATAGATGCATTACAAAAAAATGAGGATGCAGATGGTACAATGGAATAAATTTTCAGGTAAGTAAACAATACTCTTACATCCCCAAGTTAAATTCTTTCATTCTCATTTTAGCTTCTATATTATTCCCCTTGTCTTAAATTTTGTATCGACCCATGGAAATATATAGTTAATTTACTTGTACATTTGAACATTACTTTTTGCAGGGGTATCCTAGACAAGTAGTCAAATGTGCATGATTGTCAATAGAAGTTATCACCATACAAGTATGTGAGGTCAATTTTGTAGTCTTCAACTAAAAGTGAAGGCAAATTAGGTAATTACATATATATATACTCAAATATTTATCATCCATCCTCTAAAGACACCCGCTTGTACATCCCCTTAATTCAGATGTCATCTTAGCTCCCCTTAAGCCATCCTCTTCCATCCCCTTAAGCCATCAAGTTTTCTTTTATACTTTGTAAATTGACTAGTGTACATCTCTCCAAGTAAGCTATCCTCTTTTGTATTCCCTTAAGACATCCTCTTCTAGCTCCCCTTTTAATTAATCCTCTTATACATCCCCTAAATCCATCCTCTTATGTATCCCCTTAAGACATCCTCTTAGCTCCCCTTAAGCCATCGTCAAGTTGTATCCTCTTTTTTGTTATTTAGTACATATTGCATTAATATTTTGTGTTTTTGGTACATATTCTTTCATTCTCATTTACATTCATTATTTCTTGCAGGTGTATCCTACAAGTAGATTTTTCCATGATTGCCACTACAAGATTTGATCATAATGTAAATTGTAGATCAATTTTGTAGTCATGTCAAACTAATGTTAGTCAAGAGGTTTTCACAGTAATTGATGATCAAGTATATTGTGTGGATAAGATTCAAATGAATTTCCTTAGATAGTTTCTTCTTTAAAAGAGTTCTAGTTTCTCTACAAGAATTGTTCATGCTACTTCATGAATAATTTCAAATTGTGATAAATTTATTTGTATCTTATATTGTGTGGATAAGAAAATTGAATTTCTTTGTAGTTTCTTCTTTAAAAAAGTTAGTTTCACTACAAGAATTGAATACTACTTGAATAATTAAATCCAAATGTGATAAATTTTTTTGTAGCTTATATTGTGTGGATAAGATTTAAATGAATTTCCTTAGATAGTTTCTTCTTTAAAAGATTTAGTTTCTCTACAAGAATTGAATACTACTTCTTGAATAATTTCAAATTGTGATAATTTTTTTTGTAGCTTCTATTGTGTGGATACTTGATTTGAATTGAACCTTTTAGTTTCTTCTTGATTTGAATTGTTTGAGATTTGTGATGGAGGCTTGCAAAGAGCCATTCATGGTTGAACTTTGTTGAACATGCTTGGGAAGAGCTTAGAGACTTAATATAGGTATTGGTTGGTTGTTGCACAGAACTAGCTATGTGATTAGTATAGTGTTGGAGTCATTTAAAGTCGGTTGTATTAGACAGAGCCATACATGGTTGAAGTCCACAAAGAATGATGTCTTTTGGAGACAAAGCTTAGAAAAGTTGGTGGCATCTTGAAAGCAAAAGTGTTGATTGTATGTAGGTTGATACAGTTATTGAGAGTCCTTGATAGAGGTATAGATTGCAAATAGACCGGAGCCATGTTGTAAGTTTACAGTAAAGCTTGTGAAGCCGGTTGGTTGATAAAGATTCAAAGCGTTATGACTAACTAGATAGTTGATTATGGTTGGAAGAGAGGTTGCATGCAAAGTCAATTGGGATTGTTGCAATAAAATTTTGGACTACTATTTAAGTGGTGTTTGGAACCCATGCATGGAGCTCTCATCCTTCATTCTCCACCATTGCAAGAGGAGTTGTAGGTCATGATCCATTTTAGAGAATTGTGCATTTGGATAATTGAAGTCATGTTAAGGCTATGTAAAAGCCATTATATATTATGAATTAGTGTCATTAGAAGCATTGCTCATTTTTTTGAGAATTTTATGCCTAGTTGAGAGTTTCTCCCAAGTTTGAATTCTTGTGTTGTATACTATTTATTTATGTGTGATGCAAGTTTAAATGAACCACATGCGGAGGCATCAAGTGAGTTTGATTATTAATCAAATTAATGTTCTCCTCAATTGTATTAATATTTTCATTAATGTTTTGCCGCAATCGGGCCTCATCAAATGGAGAGGGTGGGGGGTTTTGAGGTGGAAGGGATGGGGGGTTTTGAGGTGGAGAGGGTGGGGGGTTTTGAGGTGGATCATGGGGTGGGGGGTTTTGAGGTGGATCACGGGGTGGGGGGGTTTCATAAAGAATGTCATCTATTAAAAATTCATCTAGACTCTGGTCATCCATTAGATCTGTCTCCTGCAAATTTTCAAATATGTAAATTCATATAAAAAACTTACAAATGTATAATTTCACAATTTATATATATGTATATTGAAAACTTACAAACAAATATCTATAAATTTAAACTTAATCTAGAATAGATCTATAAATGATTTAGTTTAAAATATCCATGAATTCAGAGAGCACGTAATACTTGAAAATTAAACACATGCACAAGTTTATCATATAATATGAACAATCAAATGATGATGCCTCATACCGATGTCTCCTTAAATTAATCCAACATTTCCCTAAAATATTATATTCTCCTTCCTACTTCATTCCTCTTTAACCATTTTTTAGAGGGTTTTTGAACTATAGAATTGGTATTTATAGATAAAATATGGAATAATTAGAAAAAAGATCTCACAAAAATTACCAAGAGGAAGTTATGCAAAAAATTACAACATAAAGCTATGTCTAAATTTTTAGATCATTAAATTCACATAGTGGACAAGGTTGCAGGTTCTAGGTCCTAGTCATACACCAAGGTGTCACTCTACCTAACAAGGTCTTGTCGTATCATCATTTTTCTCAAAATTATAATGGAAGTTACATTTTGACACCTTATATAGTCCAAATTTAAAAGTGCATGCCAAGTGTATTAGATTCCCATTTCTCTATTAATCAGGCTACTTCTAGCTTCTAAGTTAAGCTCAATTGTGATGGTGTGACATGAAGATGTCTACGTGATGCCCTGACATTATAGGTTCCTATTTCTCTTCCTATATTAACTCCAATTTTACTATAGGCTTCTCATGTGTCTCAAAAGAGCGGTACAGATTATGACTTAATTGAACATTGCATGCTACTTTTATACTACATTTATTACCAATACTACATTTATAACAATAGTGACCTTGTTAAAGACTACATTTATACCAATACTACAACATTGTATTCCAACAATATAAGTTACCTTCTGCTGAAGTGTAAAAACCCTAAAATATCATTTTGAAACCCTATTAAATGTTAATTTCCAAACCCTAATATGAGAATTTGAAACCCTAAAATGTCATTTTAAAACTCTATTACGTGAATTTTCAAACCCTAATACATCATTTTGATACCCTAAAAGGTGAAAAGTGAAGCCCTAAACATCTACTTTAGAACCCTAAAATTTATATTTGAAACCCTAAATTGTGGATGTCAAGTTCCCTAAATTGTAAATTTGAAACTATAAAATGTGGATGTCAAGGGTAGAAGAATGTTTTCCTCAATATTTTTAAATGAACTAAGGGTAGGTGAAGGATTAAGGAATGATCCCAACTTCATATAAGATTGCACACCGTATGTCGATATGCAACTATATTAATCCATCTACTAGAATGGACCCGAAACTAAATGACAATTAGCATAGGTCTACAAATGTCACCATTGCACTAGTTAATACATGTTGATGTTATCTAAATCATATTTAATTGTGAAACTAAAACAAGAGGAGAGAAAATTAAATGTTAATTTCCAAACCCTAATATGAGAATTTGAAACCCTAAAATGTCATTTTAAAACTCTATTACGTGAATTTTCAAACCCTAATACATCATTTTGATACCCTAAAAGGTGAAAAGTGAAGCCCTAAACATCTACTTTAGAACCCTAAAATTTATATTTGAAACTCTAAATTGTGGATGTCAAGTTCCCTAAATTGTAAATTTGAAACTATAAAATGTGGATGTCAAGGGTAGAAGAATGTTTTCCTCAATATTTTTAAATGAACTAAGGGTAGGTGAAGGATCAAGGAATGATCCCAACTTCATATAAGATTGCACACCGTATGTTGATATGCAACTATATTAATCCATCTACTAGAATCCAGACCCAAAACTAAATGAGAATTAGCATAGGTCTACAAATGTCACCATTGGGTGCTAGTTAATACATTGATGTTATCTAAATCATATTTAATTGTGAAACTAAAACAAGAGGAGAGAAAATTATTTATTGAAGTAAAATATAGATGCAAATTTGTTATTCCAAGTTTAAAGTTGTAGTGATTTTTTTTCAAACCATAGTGGACTATAAATTTATTTTTCATTTCTTACATGAAACTTATGGATAAGTTTACCACAACCGATAAAATGTACATTTAAATCCATGCATAAAATCTTATGGCCATAGTGCATCAAACGTGTTGGATAAACACTATGGACTCAAGGGAAGCAGGTAAAACAAGTATATAACTAGAACAACACAGGCTATAGAAAACACATCCTCATTGGTCCATCATTTAAATGTATCATGAAGGTATCAAGGATGGAAGGATCACATGTCACAAAAGATTAACCAAGCTTCTACATAGGTTGAATCAAAAAGGTATATATCACTATTTACATGCTCAAACCCTAATCAAGATATGACAGGAAAAGATAAACAAGGATGAATGCAAACCGTAGGTAAATCTATTTAAGAAAAAGATAAAAGTGAGAAATTAGATCTAAGAACTGTAATTAAAAAAAGGCCAAACCAGTACTATAAAATCCTAGGTGATGGAATGTCAAGTTCACTAATAAATATAAAGGAAATCCATTTGACTATTACTGGATACAATTTCAATACATCTAACAGTTGTGTTACACAAAATGAACCACTAGTCAATGATCATAGTGCCTTACACTTAAAGATGATTGGGGTCCATTAGAATTTATATCTTATAGTTTTGGTGAGTATCATGTGGATCTTAAAAGGCTTATGGTATTCCATTATTAAATACATATGACCAAATATCGTTCTATTTTAATATGGACCCTTAAATAATGTGATATTTCATAGAATGGAAAGAGTCTAGGAGTTTAATATGGTTCATAGACATTACACTCAAGTGAAAACTATGGTCAGGTTCACAAATAAATGTAAAGGAATATCATTTAACTATTATTAGATACTTGTAATTTCGATATATCTAACAATTAAGTGACACAAAATTAACCCCTAATCAATGATCATAATGTTTTACAAGAAGATGATTTGGGTCCATTAGACTTTATGTCTTATATTTTTGGTGATAGCAACCTTACTGGCATATCAGACAGGAACTTCTAATAGCCAACAATGACAGATATCAAAGATAGGGTATAGTCTTATAGCCAACAATGACAAATAAAAAATAGGGTATATAGTTTTATATGATTCCTCAATATTCATCTTGATACATTTAGTGTACCCTAAGTTAATCATCAACACTGAAGCATCTACATGCCTCCTCTTAATACATTTTCATCTTCAAACTTATCCCTTTTATCATTATATTACATATACTAATTTGGTTTTTTAGGGTTTAGGGTTTAGGTTTTTAGGGTTTGTAGGACAACATGGTTTTAGGGTTTATAGTTTGGTTTTTTAGGGTTTATAGTTTACGTTTTTAGAGTTTGCAGTACAACATGGTTTCAGGGTTTATAATTTGGTTTTTTAGGGTTTATAGTTTAGGTTTTTAGGGTTTGTAGTACAACATGGTTTTAGAGTTTATAGTTCAGTTTTTTAGGGTTTATAGTTTAAGTTTTTTAGGGTTTGCAGTAACATGGTTTTAGGGTTTGCAGTAACATACAATCACAAAATTCTAATAACAAGTAAAACCCTTAAATAACAAATAAAACCCTAATTTTCATTTTAACCCTACAATTAGGAAAAAAAGCATTTAAAACAAGCTAAAGATAGGTAGAGAACGAACCTGGAAGAGCTCGAGGGTGACGAGGTGGCGGGAGGAGGTGAGAGGGCAAAAAAAACTCTGTTGTTTCCCTTGTCTGGTCCTTGACAACGCGTACTCGTTTCTTGCTGTCCGCTGTCGCTGTCGTCCTCTGTGGGTGAAAATGAGCCCGCAAAGGTCTTTTTTTTAAACTATGTAATTTTTTGAAAATGGGTACCCGTTTAGGCTCGGGTGCCCATTACTAAACGGGTACCCGTTTAGGCTCGGGCGCCCGTTCCTAAACGGGTACCCGTTTCTTTGAAAACGGGTACCCGTTACCGGCGGCATTTTTTTGCCCACGCGACTTCCCCTATATGTGGACCCAGTTTCTTGCGGGTACCCAGAAAACTTCAGCTTGGAGGAAGCCCTATCCACCAGAGAATCTAGAATCTACAGATGATTACTCACGTCACCCTTAGCCGGTTGCAATGGAGATGGAAAAGCAGGAAAGGAACCTTGCCCATCAATCATCACATCTACCCACAAAGACTTTCAAATGGAAGAGAAATACCAACAACTTGCTCAAGATTTTCATGGTGTGTAACACCAGCCCCAATGCCACCAAGGAAAGAGTTACACCCAACACCTCTCGACATGCATGATGCTTCATTAGGGGTTGCCCCACGTTGTTCTTTATGACTAGCACTTGCACCTCTAAGAGGTTCAAGGTACGCCTTAGAAAATGTTTCAACGTGAATTTTTTTTACCGCGTGATACAATTACACTTATATTTATTTAGCACATAAATAACATAAATAATGACCTATTGTAGTGAATTTTTATTTATTTATAGCAAATATTTTCAAAATCTATGCTCTTAGATCTACAAAAGGGTATTTGTAGATTTATTAGAAAGTGTATGTAATTTAAGAAAATGTGGCAAAAAGATTGTGTGTGTGTGTGTGTGTGTGTGTGTGTGTGTGTGTGAGAGAGAGAGAGAGAGAGAGAGAGCACATTGTTTGTTCTTCTTTATTCTTCTTTATTGAGATCCATGCTTTATTTTCCCCACTTGGAGGGCATCTTTGTTGTGTCATTTTTCAACTTAGCACTTATGCTTTCTTTTTATGTCATGTGTTTTGCTCTCATTTTCTATTTTCTTAGCTTTTATGCATGCTTGGTTTGGTCTTTTGTCTTTACTCATGCTTCATTTTTCTCAATTTTAGTGTTTTATTGTTCCTTATTACATATACTTTCATGATTTATGTTCCTCGTGCTACACACTTGTGATGTTTTTTATACTTATTTTCACCATGATTCATGTCTACTTATCATGCCTACCTACTCATGACCTTAAGTTTGTTGCTTCATGCTTATCATTTTGTCATGCCTATATGTTGCTATGCTTATGAACCTTATCAAGCCTTATCTTATGCTTATCTCATGAGCTTACAATTAAACTGTGGAAAAGAGATATCCATCGGCATACTTTAAATATATTTTTTAAAATATAAATATACTAGTCATACTTTTAGAGCTATCTTATCATATATTATTTGATTGTGGCATGATGACAATCATTTCATACTTTCATATGAGTTACTTAAATACTAAATTAATTAATGACTACTTCATATCATAATACTATATTAATTATTACAATAAATTATTAATAATAAATATAAATAATAACTATATAATTAAGCAATTTGATATGCTTGCTTTCAACCTTTTCCCTTTCCTTTTCCTTTGAAAAAAATAGAAATCCTAGAGTATTCCATGGGAGACATGAAACTGTTTCTGAGATAATTTTTTCCCAACATGAGAACAACGATGGGTTTAGAAAATTTTCCAGCGTAATTTTTTTTTTTACGCCATGAGACAATTCTGAGCACTATAATGCTTATGTATAAAAGCCCATAGGAGGTTCAAGGAATACGCCGAGAGGAACAATCAATGAGTTTAGAAAATTTTCCGACATGAATTTTTACGGTGTGAGACAATTCTGAGCACTATAATGCTCACATATAAAAGCCTATCGACTAATTAGGGGGTGGGAGGAGAAACCCACATTTTAACCCCTTTCAAAGTCATAGACCATAAAAGAGCATTGATCCTCAACTACCATCCACACACCCTTTGTCATAGGGGAGAAATCCTTCCTAGTAGCCTAAAATTTTGCCTCATACGCCATCAAATAGACCTCAAACCATAAATCCAACAACATTTCATCATCCTCATTGAGAAAGGCTCCATTCCACTCATCCTCTTCCTCCTTATCTTCATCGCCATTCTCATTTGAATCCTCTCCCAAGTTTGCCATGAAATCTACTCTTGCACCTGCTTTCCTGCTCCTACTCCCACTTCCACTCATTTTTATTTCTACATTCTAATTTGGAGGTCACTCTTTTAGAGTGAGTCATGAGAATTCTTACCATGGTATTTTGGTAACCTTGTAGAGCCTATGGTATTATTTTTTGGTGGTTTTATAGGGCCTCCTTAAGTCTATAATGAGGGCTTGAAATAGGGGTATTATATGTTATTTTCTATAGGGCTATGTTGCTAGCTTTCCTCCAAGATTGAAGAGTGTTAATTTCTTTATTGAGAATATATCGTGACCAGTAATTTTTGTTGAATAATACATCTTGTGTGTTTTGGAGGTCGAGTTTTTCAAACTTTTAAAGGTATATTTGTGGGTACCCGCAAGAAACTGGGTCCACATATAGGGGAAGTCACGCAGGCAAAAAAAATGTCGCCGGTAACGAGTACCCGTTTTCAAAGAAACGGGTACCCGTTTAGGAACGGGCGCCCGAGCCTAAACGGGTACCTGTTTAGTAACAGGCACCCGAGCCTAAATGGGTACTCGTTTAGTAACGGGTACCCGTTTTCAAAAAATTATATATTTTTAAAAAAAGAGCTCTGCGGGCTCATTTTCACCCACAGAGGACGACAGCGACATCGGACAGCAAGAAACGGGTACGCGTTGTCAAGGACCAGACAAGGGAAACAATAGAGTTTTTTTTGCCCTCTCACCTCCTCCCACCACCTCGTCACCCTCGAGCTCTTCCAGGTTGGTTCTCTACCTATCTTTAGCTTGTTTTAAATGCTTTTTTTCCTAATTGTAGGGTTAAAATGAAAATTAGGGTTTTATTTGTTATTTAAGGGTTTTACTTGTTATTAGAATTTTGTGATTGTATGCTACTGCAAACCCTAAAACCATGTTACTGCAAACCCTAAAAAACTTAAACTATAAACCCTAAAAAACTGAACTATAAACTCTAAAACCATGTTGTACTACAAACCCTAAAAACCTAAACTATAAACCCTAAAAAACCAAATTATAAACCCTGAAACCATGTTGTACTGCAAACTCTAAAAATGTAAACTATAAACCCTAAAAAACCAAACTATAAACCCTAAAACCATGTTGTCCTACAAACCCTAAAAACCTGAACCCTAAACCCTAAAAAACCAAATTAGTATATGTAATATAATGATAAAAGGGATAAGTTTGAAGATGAAAATG
Organism: Cunninghamia lanceolata; assembly: GCA_027924645.1. Classification (NCBI taxonomy): domain Eukaryota; kingdom Viridiplantae; phylum Streptophyta; class Pinopsida; order Cupressales; family Cupressaceae; genus Cunninghamia; species Cunninghamia lanceolata. Next base: position 4,035,108 of record BSBN01000332.1, read on the forward strand.
TATCAAGAGGAGGCATGTAGATGCTTCAGTGTTGATGATTAACTTAGGGTACACTAAATGTATCAAGATGAATATTGAGGAATCATATAAAACTATATACCCTATTTTTTATTTGTCATTGTTGGCTATAAGACTATACCCTATCTTTGATATCTGTCATTGTTGGCTATTAGAAGTTCCTGTCTGATATGCCAGTAAGGTTGCTATCACCAAAAATATAAGACATAAAGTCTAATGGACCCAAATCATCTTCTTGTAAAACATTATGATCATTGATTAGGGGTTAATTTTGTGTCACTTAATTGTTAGATATATCGAAATTACAAGTATCTAATAATAGTTAAATGATATTCCTTTACATTTATTTGTGAACCTGACCATAGTTTTCACTTGAGTGTAATGTCTATGAACCATATTAAACTCCTAGACTCTTTCCATTCTATGAAATATCACATTATTTAAGGGTCCATATTAAAATAGAACGATATTTGGTCATATGTATTTAATAATGGAATACCATAAGCCTTTTAAGATCCACATGATACTCACCAAAACTATAAGATATAAATTCTAATTGACCCCAATCATCTTCAAGTGTAAGGCACTATGATCATTGACTAGTGGTTCATTTTGTGTAACACAACTGTTAGATGTATTGAAATTGTATCCAGTAATAGTCAAATGGATTTCCTTTATATTTATTAGTGAACTTGACATTCCATCACCTAGGATTTTATAGTACTGGTTTGGCCTTTTTTTAATTACAGTTCTTAGATCTAATTTCTCACTTTTATCTTTTTCTTAAATAGATTTACCTACGGTTTGCATTCATCCTTGTTTATCTTTTCCTATCATATCTTGATTAGGGTTTGAGCATGTAAATAGTGATATATACCTTTTTGATTCAACCTATCTAGAAGCTTGGATAATCTTTTGTGACATGTGATCCTTCCATCCTTGATACCTTCATGATACATTTAAATGATGGACCAATGAGGATGTGTTTTCTATAGCCTGTGTTGTTCTAGTTATATACTTGTTTTACCTGCTTCCCTTGAGTCCATAGTGTTTATCCAACACGTTTGATGCACTATGGCCATAAGATTTTATGCATGGATTTAAATGTACATTTTATCGGTTGTGGTAAACTTATCCATAAGTTTCATGTAAGAAATGAAAAATAAATTTATAGTCCACTATGGTTTGAAAAAAAATCACTACAACTTTAAACTTGGAATAACAAATTTGCATCTATATTTTACTTCAATAAATAATTTTCTCTCCTCTTGTTTTAGTTTCACAATTAAATATGATTTAGATAACATCAATGTATTAACTAGCACCCAATGGTGACATTTGTAGACCTATGCTAATTCTCATTTAGTTTTGGGTCTGGATTCTAGTAGATGGATTAATATAGTTGCATATCAACATACGGTGTGCAATCTTATATGAAGTTGGGATCATTCCTTGATCCTTCACCTACCCTTAGTTCATTTAAAAATATTGAGGAAAACATTCTTCTACCCTTGACATCCACATTTTATAGTTTCAAATTTACAATTTAGGGAACTTGACATCCACAATTTAGAGTTTCAAATATAAATTTTAGGGTTCTAAAGTAGATGTTTAGGGCTTCACTTTTCACCTTTTAGGGTATCAAAATGATGTATTTGATGCAGAGGCATCCACACTATAACCTTCGCATATAGCATGGATGTCTGCAGACCAACCTCATCATCATCATCTTCGCCATCATCATCATATTCCCTAAAACTACCAACAGCATCATCATGATCCGCGTTACATAGTCAGCATCATCATCTTTCGGACGATCGCAATTGTCCTCCTGCCGACTACTATTCACCTCCTCCGCTTTCCTCCTAACATCATCATCATGATGTTCAGTGGGCGCAAACATCCTCCGGTTGTACTGTTCATCGGGTGCCGAACTTCATCGTCATCATCATGATCTCCAATACTACCTTCGTCAGCAGGATATTCAACATCCGGTTGTCCCAAAGATCCTGATGACGACCACCTTCAGCAGCTTACCTCCGATGCTCCGCTAGCCGATGATACACGCAACAGCATCATGATCTACTTTATCCGGTTCTCTTCGAAATCTCCTGATGATGTTAACACAACTTCCTGCCACGGACTTCCGCCGATACCTTAGCACTTAACGACGGCAGTATAAACTCGTATAAGGGGATATCTCTATATCCTGATGACGATGACGTCATATCCTGATGACGATGACGTCATCCAATATCCTGATGACCTCTTTAACACTTAGTCGAAAAACACGAACTTTCTCTCCCGCATCTACTCGCGATATGCGGATGTTTGGCACTCCGATATGATGATCCTGATGCCGATACATGCACTTAGTCTATGTCCGGCCTAAAACATCCTGATGCACTCGCAACATGAAAACTCCAACAGTTTCATGACCCGATCTTCTTCCTGACGCCGATGCACTCCTCCTCGGCTCCTCCAGATGATGATCACCCCGACGAACCCGCACTTCATGCGCTCAACTGCATCATGTTCATCTTCACTTATCCGGATGACGATGTCTAACCCGACTGCAGGATATTTGCAGAAATATCCTGATGATGCCGTCTTCACGAACTTCTTCACTTAGAGAAATCTAACTTCGCCGATCCTCCAGGGATGACCCGATCTACTCTCAGGGTGATCTTCCAACTCAATCAGCTCGACCTAGCACATGAGGATGCTAGGCTTCTCAACATCTGTCGACCGCGATCCTGCACACCTGCATGCAAACAAACAAACTACCTACTAACCTACTGTACATTACCATTCCACCGATCAGATGAGTCAACCGGTGGAATGGATCAGGAAATCCATGAAACCCTCTCAAACCAGCAAATCGATTACACAAAGGAATCCAACCAGAGCAAGAACACAAACAGGATCTTTATTGATTCAAAGATGCAATACAATCTGATGTTCCTCACACAGAACACTCAACTCCTCTGCTTGATGCAACACTACACTGCCGATCGATGATCTACAATCAACCGATCCGCCTGCTTATAAAGATTTGCCTACGAGTACTACTGACCCGACTCCAAGCGGCTGGGAACTCTCCAGGCGGCTGGGAGATCCAACCGAACAAACATCATGATAGCTGTTTTAACTAACTAGCTAAAAATAGCAAAATCATGGTCAGCATGATCTTATCCTGATCAGCGTGACCTTATTACATGCAATTGGTCTAACAGACCTTCTTGGAAACACAAACAAGACCTAAACTACTAACTGCCTTATGAAGGCCAGCTGTCAGGTAGGTGCTCCTGCACCATACTCCCCAAAAGAAAAGAACTCATGTCCCATGAGTTTAGTATGTGGAAGTCCTCCACCTTTACACCTTGCCTTGTCAATAGTCTGACCTGCTCCAGCTTTATCTGCTGCTGTCTCTTGGCTGCTCCAAGCCATCTGAACTGTAACTTGCTTTCTGGCAAGTAAATTATCATGCCTGTTGATGTAGGCTTTCCTCTCACATACCCTGTGTTTGTCAGGTTGCCTGACCAGAACCTCTGTCTGAACTGCCTCTGTAGGGTTCACCTGTATCTTTCTTTCAATCTTTATAGGACAAGCAATAGTCCCAACTATGACAACATCCTTGTCATTCCTCTCAACTGGTTGCTGTTTACACCCCTGTTTCTGCACCTGCTGCTGACCTCTGTCAGTCACAACTGAAACTGTCTTCAGCTTGTTGTCTGTAACAACTCCTTTCCTTGCAGTGTCCTGAACTGCCTTCATGCCTGCTCCTCTAGGCATCTGCACATACTCCTTCTTTCCCATTAAAATGATTTGAGCTGCCTTCTGTACTGCAGCTTTTGCCTGCAATGGCATCAACTTAATAATCTTCCCATCCTTCTGGATGGTGTAGGTATTAGCATACCCATCATACAGTACCCTTCTGTCAAATTGCCATGGTCTACCCAACAGTAGGTGACAACATTCCATAGGCAAAATATCACACAAGATTCTATCCTGATATGGTCCAATCTGGAAATCCACATATGCCTGTTCAGAGACAAAAAGTGATTGACTATCACTCACCCAAGATGCCTTGTAAGGGTGTGGATGTGGAATCCTTTCCAGCTTCAGTTTATCCACCATTTCCTGAGATACCATGTTGTCTGTTGAACCAGTGTCAATGACAACCTTACATACCTTACCTTTGCTCTTGCATGTGGTCTTAAAAAGAGCTTTTCTTTGCATCATATCCTTTGATGCCTGCAAACTAATTCTCCTTAACATCAATGATTCTCCACTCTCTGGATATCCATAATTCTCAGGACCTTTGTTTGAACTCTGTGCACTTTCTTCTACTTTCTCTTCTTGTACCAGTTGTACTCTCTTGTCACTAGTTCTATCATTTCTAGATGATGAACCTTTGTTTTCTGGACATTTGAAAGATGGATGACCAAACTCTCCACAGGTGTAACACTTTCCTGAAAATGTAGTAGAACCTCTACCACCTCCAAATCTTCCTCTATTACCTTTCCATCCACCTCTGAAATCAGACTGTCCCTGTCCTTTACCAGTGTCTTCTTGACCCTCAATGGTTTGCTTTTGTGCAGGGGCTGTTCCTCTTCCCCTATTGGTTCCTTTTCCTCTCATGGACTTATCATGTCCTCTATTCATCTTTTCTTCAATCCTGATTGCCATTTGGTAACAATCCTCCACATTCTTAGGGTTAGCTAACACTAACTCATCCTGTATGTTAAACCTCAAACCAGCCAAGTACCTAGCCACCTTTTCTACCTCATTCTCATGATGACCAGATCTCATACTTAACAAATAAAATTCTTCAGTATATGCTTTCACATCCCTGTCTTTCTGCTTTAAAAATTGCAGCTTCTTAAACATCTGGATTTCATAATCCTTTGGCAAGAATTTACCCTTGATCCTTGCTACCATCTTATCCCATGAAGTGATCTTAGACTTCCCTTGTTTCCTTCTCTCAGACTGTACATAATCCCACCATACCAAAGCATGACCTCCTAACTTGGTCTTTGCAATCTTTACCTTCTGATCCTCAGCAACATCTTCACATTCAAAGTGATTATCCAGTGCAGCAATCCAATCTAACAACTCATCTTCATTCAAGCTTCCAGTATATTTGGAAACATCAACCTTTACCTTAGGTTTTTCACTCTGCACTGCCTTTAACAGTTTTGCCAATCTCTGGTCTTCAGCATCCAGATCTTCAGCTACCTCTTCATACTCTTCAACAGTATCTTCTTCTTCTTCAGACTCACTGTCTTCCACTTCCCTCTTTTTGTTCTTTTCCAGGGCTGTCAGCCTGGCTTGAAGTGCTTCAGCAAGCTCCTTCATCTTCCTCATCTCTCTAGCATGTTTTTCCTTCATTTCCTGCAATTCCCTTGCAGTACCACTACCTTTAGGAGGCATTTTGTCAACCTCTCAATCAACACACAACACAATCAACTCTACCTCTACCTCTGCCCTTTCGGTGACAGAATCAACACACAACAGCCCAGACCTTTTGCTGAGCTCTGATACCACTATGATGCAGAGGCATCCACACTATAACCTTCGCATATAGCATGGATGTCTGCAGACCAACCTCATCATCATCATCTTCGCCATCATCATCATATTCCCTAAAACTACCAACAGCATCATCATGATCCGCGTTACACAGTCAGCATCATCATCTTTCGGACGATCGCAATTGTCCTCCTGCCGACTACTATTCACCTCCTCCGCTTTCCTCCTAACATCATCATCATGATGTTCAGCGGGCGCAAACATCCTCCGGTTGCACTGTTCATCGGGTGCCGAACTTCATCGTCATCATCATGATCTCCAATACTACCTTCGTCAGCAGGATATTCAACATCCGGTTGTCCCAAAGATCCTGATGACGACCACCTTCAGCAGCTTACCTCCGATGCTCCGCTAGCCGATGATACACGCAACAGCATCATGATCTACTTTATCCGGTTCTCTTCGAAATCTCCTAATGATGTTAACACAACTTCCTGCCACGGACTTCCGCCGATACCTTAGCACTTAACGACGGCAGTATAAACTCGTATAAGGGGATATCTCTATATCCTGATGACGATGACGTCATATCCTGATGACGATGACGTCATCCAATATCCTGATGACCTCTTTAACACTTAGTCGAAAAACACGAACTTTCTCTCCCGCATCTACTCGCGATATGCGGATGTTTGGCACTCCGATATGATGATCCTGATGCCGATACATGCACTTAGTCTATGTCCGGCCTAAAACATCCTGATGCACTCGCAACATGAAAACTCCAACAGTTTCATGACCCGATCTTCTTCCTGACGCCGATGCACTCCTCCTCGGCTCCTCCAGATGATGATCACCCCGACGAACCCGCACTTCATGCGCTCAACTGCATCATGTTCATCTTCACTTATCCGGATGACGATGTCTAACCCGACTGCAGGATATTTACAGAAATATCCTGATGATGCCGTCTTCACGAACTTCTTCACTTAGCGAAATCTAACTTCGCCGATCCTCCAGGGATGACCCGATCTACTCTCAGGGTGATCTTCCAACTCAATCAGCTCGACCTAGCACATGAGGATGCTAGGCTTCTCAACATCTGTCGACCGCGATCCTGCACACCTGCATGCAAACAAACAAACTACCTACTAACCTACTGTACATTACCATTCCACCGATCAGATGAGTCAACCGGTGGAATGGATCAGGAAATCCATGAAACCCTCTCAAACCAGCAAATCGATTACACAAAGGAATCCAACCAGAGCAAGAACACAAACAGGATCTTTATTGATTCAAAGATGCAATACAATCTGATGTTCCTCACACAGAACACTCAACTCCTCTGCTTGATGCAACACTACACTGCCGATCGATGATCTACAATCAACTGATCCGCCTGCTTATAAAGATTTGCCTACGAGTACTACTGACCCGACTCCAAGCGGCTGGGAACTCTCCAAGCGGCTGGGAGATCCAACCGAACAAACATCATGACAACTGTTATAACTAACTAGCTAAAAATAGCAAAATCATGGTCAGCATGATCTTATCCTGATCAGCGTGACCTTATTACATGCAATTGGTCTAACAGACCTTCTTGGAAACACAAACAAGACCTAAACTACTAACTGCCTCATGAAGGCCAGCTGTCAGGTAGGTGCTCCTGCACCAGTATTAGGGTTTGAAAATTCATGTAATAGAGTTCTAAAATGACATTTTAGGGTTTCAAATTCTCATATTAGGGTTTGGAAATTAACATTTAATTTTCTCTCCTCTTGTTTTAGTTTCACAATTAAATATGATTTAGATAACATCAACATGTATTAACTAGTGCAATGGTGACATTTGTAGACCTATGCTAATTCTCATTTAGTTTTGGGTCCATTCTAGTAGATGGATTAATATAGTTGCATATCGACATACGGTGTGCAATCTTATATGAAGTTGGGATCATTCCTTAATCCTTCACCTACCCTTAGTTCATTTAAAAATATTGAGGAAAACATTCTTCTACCCTTGACATCCACATTTTATAGTTTCAAATTTACAATTTAGGGAACTTGACATCCACAATTTAGGGTTTCAAATATAAATTTTAGGGTTCTAAAGTAGATGTTTAGGGCTTCACTTTTCACCTTTTAGGGTATCAAAATGATGTATTAGGGTTTGAAAATTCACGTAATAGAGTTTTAAAATGACATTTTAGGGTTTCAAATTCTCATATTAGGGTTTGGAAATTAACATTTAATAGGGTTTCAAAATGATATTTTAGGGTTTTTACACTTCAGCAAAAGGTAACTCATATTGTTGGAATACAATGTTGTAGTATTGGTATAAATGTAGTCTTTAACAAGGTCACTATTGTTATAAATGTAGTATTGGTAATAAATGTAGTATAAAAGTAGCATGCAATGTTCAATTAAGTCATAATCTATACCGCTCTTTTGAGACACATGAGAAGCCTATAGTAAAATTGGAGTTAATATAGGAAGAGAAATAGGAACCTATAATGTCAGGAAACTATAATGTCAGGGCATCACGTAGACATCTTCATGTCACACCATCACAATTGAGCTTAACTTAGAAGCTAGAAGTAGCCTGATTAATAGAGAAATGGGAATCTAATACACTTGGCATGCACTTTTAAATTTGGACTATATAAGGTGTCAAAATGTAACTTCCATTATAATTTTGAGAAAAATGATGATACGACAAGACCTTGTTAGGTAGAGTGACACCTTGGTGTATGACTAGGACCTAGAACCTGCAACCTTGTCCACTATGTGAATTTAATGATCTAAAAATTTAGACATAGCTTTATGTTGTAATTTTTTGCATAACTTCCTCTTGGTAATTTTTGTGAGATCTTTTTTCTAATTATTCCATATTTTATCTATAAATACCAATTCTATAGTTCAAAAACCCTCTAAAAAATGGTTAAAGAGGAATGAAGTAGGAAGGAGAATATAATATTTTAGGGAAATGTTGGATTAATTTAAGGAGACATCGGTATGAGGCATCATCATTTGATTGTTCATAGTATATGATAAACTTGTGCATGTGTTTAATTTTCAAGTATTACGTGCTCTCTGAATTCATGGATATTTTAAACTAAATCATTTATAGATCTATTCTAGATTAAGTTTAAATTTATAGATATTTGTTTGTAAGTTTTCAATATACATATATATAAATTGTGAAATTATACATTTGTAAGTTTTTTATATGAATTTACATATTTGAAAATTTGCAGGAGACAGATCTAATGGATGACCAGAGTCTAGATGAATTTTTAATAGATGACATTCTTTATGAAACCCCCCCACCCCGTGATCCACCTCAAAACCCCCCACCCCATGATCCACCTCAAAACCCCCCACCCCCTCCATTTGATGAGGCCCGATTGCGGCAAAACATTAATGAAAATATTAATACAATTGAGGAGAACATTAATTTGATTAATAATCAAACTCACTTGATGCCTCCGCATGTGGTTCATTTAAACTTGCATCACACATAAATAAATAGTATACAACACAAGAATTCAAACTTGGGAGAAACTCTCAACTAGGCATAAAATTCTCAAAAAAATGAGCAATGCTTCTAATGACACTAATTCATAATATATAATGGCTTTTACATAGCCTTAACATGACTTAAATTATCCAAATGCACAATTCTCTAAAATGGATCATGACCTACAACTCCTCTTGCAATGGTGGAGAATGAAGGATGAGAGCTCCATGCATGGGTTCCAAACACCACTTAAATAGTAGTCCAAAATTTTATTGCAACAATCCCAATTGACTTTGCATGCAACCTCTCTTCCAACCATAATCAACTATCTAGTTAGTCATAACGCTTTGAATCTTTATCAACCAACCGGCTTCACAAGCTTTACTGTAAACTTACAACATGGCTCCGGTCTATTTGCAATCTATACCTCTATCAAGGACTCTCAATAACTGTATCAACCTACATACAATCAACACTTTTGCTTTCAAGATGCCACCAACTTTTCTAAGCTTTGTCTCCAAAAGACATCATTCTTTGTGGACTTCAACCATGTATGGCTCTGTCTAATACAACCGACTTTAAATGACTCCAACACTATACTAATCACATAGCTAGTTCTGTGCAACAACCAACCAATACCTATATTAAGTCTCTAAGCTCTTCCCAAGCATGTTCAACAAAGTTCAACCATGAATGGCTCTTTGCAAGCCTCCATCACAAATCTCAAACAATTCAAATCAAGAAGAAACTAAAAGGTTCAATTCAAATCAAGTATCCACACAATATAAGCTACAAAAAAAATTATCACAATTTGAAATTATTCAAGAAGTAGCATTCAATTCTTGTAGAGAAACTAAATCTTTTAAAGAAGAAACTATCTAAGGAAATTCATTTAAATCTTATCCACACAATATAAGCTACAAAAAAATTTATCACATTTGGATTTAATTATTCAAGTAGTATTCAATTCTTGTAGTGAAACTAACTTTTTTAAAGAAGAAACTACAAAGAAATTCAATTTTCTTATCCACACAATATAAGATACAAATAAATTTATCACAATTTGAAATTATTCAAGAAGTAGCATGAACAATTCTTGTAGAGAAACTAGAACTCTTTTAAAGAAGAAACTATCTAAGGAAATTCATTTGAATCTTATCCACACAATATACTTGATCATCAATTACTGTGAAAACCTCTTGACTAACATTAGTTTGACATGACTACAAAATTGATCTACAATTTACATTATGATCAAATCTTGTAGTGGCAATCATGGAAAAATCTACTTGTAGGATACACCTGCAAGAAATAATGAATGTAAATGAGAATGAAAGAATATGTACCAAAAACACAAAATATTAATGCAATATGTACTAAATAACAAAAAAGAGGATACAACTTGACGATGGCTTAAGGGGAGCTAAGAGGATGTCTTAAGGGGATACATAAGAGGATGGATTTAGGGGATGTATAAGAGGATTAATTAAAAGGGGAGCTAGAAGAGGATGTCTTAAGGGAATACAAAAGAGGATAGCTTACTTGGAGAGATGTACACTAGTCAATTTACAAAGTATAAAAGAAAACTTGATGGCTTAAGGGGATGGAAGAGGATGGCTTAAGGGGAGCTAAGATGACATTTGAATTAAGGGGATGTACAAGCGGGTGTCTTTAGAGGATGGATGATAAATATTTGAGTATATATATATGTAATTACCTAATTTGCCTTCACTTTTAGTTGAAGACTACAAAATTGACCTCACATACTTGTATGGTGATAACTTCTATTGACAATCATGCACATTTGACTACTTGTCTAGGATACACCTGCAAAAAGTAATGTTCAAATGTACAAGTAAATTAACTATATATTTCCATGGGTCGATACAAAATTTAAGACAAGGGGAATAATATAGAAGCTAAAATGAGAATGAAAGAATTTAACTTGGGGATGTAAGAGTATTGTTTACTTACCTGAAAATTTATTCTATTGTACCATCTGCATCCTCATTTTTTTGTAATGCATCTATAATTGACTCATGTTCTTCCATCGAAAGTGTCCATAACTGTTTATTAGAAGGTTTGCCTTGATATCTGACTAGTTTTATATTTGTTGCCACAACCAAATGTGAGTAGTGTATGATCTTCTTATGTGTTTCATAATCTTCAAACGCAGGCACACCATTCCTTCTTATTAGATATTTTCGTAGCCAAGTGCCAACAACAACCACAGAACCTGTTGGATACTCCATGTTATCATCATCTACTCTAGGATGTAACAACTTTTGTTTTGTCCCAACACATCGAGCCGACCAATACTCGGTTTCCTCTTCATTGCCCTCAGGTGCAATAACAGCATAGACATGTCCTACAAAAAAATTATGTAATTCAATAAAGTGTGACATGTACCTAAATCACATAAATTTGTGGATGCATACATATATAATTAAGTATATACAGGATGTACAAAAAAATGACAATAAAAAAAATTGAAAACAAAAGTACCTTCTTGTACAAGGTCTGAAACACGATCATAGTCATCTGATGCAAACATTTGATTATCATCTTCAATTGTTGTTTCAAGTTGATCTTGTGTTTCTGTAGGTGTCAAGGATCTTTGTTTCCATTCTTCAACCCATTCTGTATTTTCACATGCTCCCCAATCACCTGTAATACAAAATTGACAAAAACATGCAAGCTCCCTAGTCCATATAGTCCATGTGCTTGCATTTGAACTCTTAAATGAATGCCATTTTGTTGATCCAGTTATTGTCTCACAATCAAGTCGAGTAGGAATATTCTCTTCTTCAACTAACCAAAAGAATCGTCGAATTGTAGAGTTCTTACTTGATCCCGTAGATAACTTTTCATTACACCAATCCACAATTGCACGTGCATCTCTAAATTTGGCTGTATCCTCAAATTATTGTTGCTCTCTAGCAAGAGCTCTTTTCACACATGCTCCAGCTCCATCATGTTCTCCTTTACCATGTCCAGCTTCAAAAAAACTCCACATATGTTGGATATTGATTTCTTTGTGAGCCCTACATAGCCAATAAAACATTATTGCATTTTTGAATTGCCCTGTACAATTATATGACCATATGAAATGTTGTGTCATCTGGATTCCTCTTTCTTTTAAATTTTTATAAAATTTTGTGAAACAATATTGCACAAACTCTGAAGAGTGTAACCGGTTATCACTCAAATAGAAATGATACTCCCTCAAAAATTTTCTATTATCTTCTGTACTATCATCTGCATGTCTGTATACAATATGAACAAATATGGCCACCTGCACTGAATTATAATACTGAGATTGAATTTCCTCTTGTGGAGCAAGAGTATAGTTTTCTGCAAAGTCAACCATTGATAGGATAGTTCCAATTGGAAAGGTGTTTTTACATGAATGGAATTGTCCATCAAGCCACCGAGCATATTGGGAGTGTTTGACATATTTGGATACAATATTATCCTTAAAATCTTTGATGAATGCATGCACACAAATTTTCTCAGTGACTAACTCACAATGCTTTCCAATTTTTCCATCTTTTAAAGAATATTCAACATTCTTGAATCTTTTCACATCCACTAATTGTTGTCCAAATTCATGTGAAATATTTTCATGCATACATTCTCCTAACAATGAAAAGTTGCCACATCTATTGCATTGTCCAGAAATACATGCTTTTGAATAAAATAAGTATCCTGTAGTGCCCCTCAACTTATCGTCTTTTGGACTGATGGTTGCTTAGTAGTACTGGACATTTTGACAGTATTTTTAGATCGTTGATGATGGATTTCTAGTAATTTTGCTATTTCAGTATGAACCTAATTATTATGATAACAGATGTTGATGTTGGATTATGTCACTTTATGCTTTACAATTTGATAAATGAACTGATGTTTTAGATGCTTTGATGTTATTCATTATATGGGATTGGAAGTTAGTTGATTATTTTATGTTGTAGACTAGTAATCTGATACCTTGTTCAATATAGTTGATTGTTATTCATAAACGTGAATGGAACTGTGTCGTATTACTCGTTCTCGAGTACCCTACCCCACTGCAATTTCCATTCACGATAGGACTGCATGTGATGTATATGTATATCTTGTTATGGTAACTGTGTGTTGCTGCAGGATGCAGGTACTAGGCATCGACTCCACCTGATTACAGGTCTGAGCATGCCTTCGCCAATGGATTAGTTGGTTGGAGTTAACGTGAGGTCCCTAGTCAGTGTCCTTCTTCGTCAGTTTACCCTTGTGGTTATTGGTTGTCGTTCGCTCATGTCTTGCTGTCAGGTAATACTGAATCTTGGAGTCAAATCAAGTTCGAAGGTGTCTATGTATGTGTGGTAATGTTGTGCTTAAATTAGAATCATCCTACGAAAGAGTATAGATGTTGTTAAATGGGCATAAAGTCATTGTTGTCGACTATCATTATAAATAAATTGTTATTTTATGAGGAGTGTTGTTGATAAATAAAGTTGTAAGAAGTTTGTATTATTCGATATAATATTAATTATAATAAATATTTAAATAAATAAATAGATGTAATCACGCTTGTAAATTGTGAGTCACAACTTGATTAATAAGATAAATTAAAGTATAGTACAAAATTATAGATTGTCGAAATAGTACTATTCTATTTATAACAATATTTTGGGTCGGCTATAAAGAAAAATAATAATAAAATAAAATATCTAATAATTGGGATCTTTAAATTAAATAAAAATACATATTCTTTAAAGGAGTTATGCACGGGATCGCGTGCCAAGCCCTTGGCTGAGGAGAGAGGCTGTGTTATAAAAGAGCTGTAGGGGCATCAAGGACAGCAACACAGGTGAAAGGAAAGAAGCAGCTTGGAACTGCAACGATTGGAGCAGGTTCGTCGAGTGGATTGCGAAACCAGGTTCCGTCGAATGCCTTATCTCTGAACTTCATTTCGAATCTGCAAATGTGGTTATAGTTTATTCGATTCCAAATAGTTCTGTAGACTGTCCTCTCAGTGTGTAATCAGCATCTTCTCTTAGGATTTAAATACTTCGGTTCTGCTCAAGGATTCCGTAAGTCAATTGTCTTCCTTCCACTGCTTGGGCCGAATCATTTTGTCATTCCTGCAATCATTCATTTTTTATGGTTTACTTTTTATCATTGAGGATGTATTTCAGTAATACCTTATGTATGCGCTCTCAGACCGGCGTTAAATAGGTAGGGTTTGAAGATGTAAGACGACATTTCCGTAAGATCTCTCAGTCTAGATTTCTTGCGTAGTTTCAATCATGAATTGCCTTTTGCCATTTTCTTACCCTCTCATCCGTTAGACTATTCTGGCAACAAACGATTCAGCGCTGTAACTTATAACGGTTTGAGCAATTGATTTGGAAAACAGTAGCAATTCTTAGATCTGTTTCATCTCTGCTCCACGTGCAAAATTCTATGGCTGTGAGCCTAACTATATCAGGAGTCATTTTAAGTTTCTCTACCTTTCATCATTTTCCAGGCCATTTATATCTGCAAGCTAGGGCGTCACTGGTAGAGCGCTGCTTTTGTCTTATGGTCCTGCGATTTGGTGAAAATTTCTGAAGCCTTTTTCATTTCATTTTGCCTCCAGTGTGGTGAGACGAATCCCATGTATATTGCTTTGTGTGTTTGGTATTAATCTTTTGAGGACCGATAGTATTAGGTAGCTGTTGCCTTGCTATCATTCGTCTGAATGAAAGTCTCGAATCCCTTTTCTTCGCCATTCACTTAGTACTATACGGTGTTTCCGTTGACTAACCTATGCCATAGCTGGAGCGATTGAAACCTTTTCATTTTCAATTATTTAAGGTTCTTCTGTTTGGATACAACTCTGCACTCGTCCCTTGTTTCCTAGCCGTATGGCTGGGCGCATATCTGCCAGAGGGAGAATGGCCTACAGACGGCTGGAATGTTGTCTTCTAAGGTCGAAAGGATGAGCCAGTATGAAACCCTAAGCCGCTCCCCATTACGGAAGAATATATTAGAGTCAAATATTTGGTGTTGTCCATATCGTTCCCCACTGCCAATTGATGGTCGTCATGCCCAGGGAGGCCGCAGACTTGGCTGTCAGTTGGAGTTCTTTCAAATAGGTTTGCAGGAGGGTTGTTATGGTGTAGTGCGAATACAATACATAGGATAGCATGTAGACAGCCACTGTCTGAAGGTGTTCTGAGTTATGAGTTGGACGTGTAGTAAAGAATTCTAATGCTTGTCTTTCTCAAACCATGAGCTGTAGAGCAATTGCTTCTGATAACTATAGAATACCAGGGTGCAAATTCCTGTAGACAGTCAACTGGCGTATTACATTTGGCTCTATATATATATATATTCAATTTATGAAACATTCACCCTTGTTCTGTAGAAATGCATTAGTGAACAAAGATCCATCGCTGCACCAGGAAATTCATTCTTATACGGTGTAAACTGCAATAAGATCCTCTCTAGAAACCATTGCTGTAACGTAGCGTTCTCCAGATTTTAGTTCAGTAGAACGGGGCTTGAAACTTTCTGTACCGTATCCAGAGCAGTAAGGAGATCAACTCAGTAAAACAGTGAGTATTGGTCAGCATTCTGTGATCATAGTTGCAAGCAAGATTAAACCATGTAACCATCTGTCAGATCATTAAAATTTGAAATGTTAATCTTACCTTTATGTTGGAAATTTGCTCAACTGTAGAAAGAATCATTTTGGCTTGGAAATAAGAAGAATACTGTTGGAAGCCAACTCCAGTTTGTCTTTTCCAGATTGTCACCATCTTTTGTGATTATTGCTATTCGTTAGAAAATGAGCAAACGATTTACGTGGATACCGTCAACGCAGTAAATTGGCAAGTTTAGTGTTCATAGCCGGAAGTCGTCAGACTGAATGTATATCATTCACATCAGTGGTAAAATAGTCAAATAGCAACTTTACATCTCAGTAGTAAAATATCCCAAGCTGTTCGCATAGGGCTCTTTTACGATCGTTCTTCTTGAGAAATTATATCATCACGGATAAGATCAATTTCAGAAACATCTTCAAATCATCATAAAAGAACCCATTTGATTGAGCTCGCTAGAACGTCTGCAAGACCGTATGAAGGATAACAAACATTTCGTGATTGAATTTGCCTCGTGTGATTGCCGTTCAATCGTAAGATATCTCTCCTAGCGTTATTATCCTTAATAGAATAAAGCTAATTGGACAAGATTGAAGGAAAGTATATAAGATCGTATCTGGAATTAAGTGGTTCTTATATCAATTATTGTAATGATTTAGTTAATCAATTTATTTATCTTTTGAAGCAAAATAAAGATTAGTTAGAGATTTAGTTGCAAGTGTTATAATATAATGTTGATTTTATTTCAGAAGTTGTTTGCATTAAACTGAGAATGAATTGTAGTATTTTATCTCCTGAATCTGAATTGAATTGAATTGTATGAGTGTTGTAATGAGTCGGATTGAGGTTGTTCAAACTTGTATTCCAGAGGCTAAGTTGTCGTTGTTAAGTATTTGCAACTTGTGTATTGTTGTTTTTGTAATTACGATGTAATAGCGTTTGTGTATCAAACAAAGTATAAAGTATAATGAGGTACTGTCAAGGTCGAATGTTGTGTCTTGTAAAGTAATAATCTTAGGATGAGATATCAAATCTCTTGTGATCTTATTGTACCGTTTTGTCATAAGGAGAGACCTGAAATCTGTAAAAGGATAAAGTATTGCAATGTTAAAAGTGTTGGATAACAATTGATGTTATGATTCTATTTTGATGCAAGAAGGTTTATGACTTGCAGTGTACTTATACGTGTGTTGTTATTAAGTCTTGCATGATGTTTAAAGGTTTTCTAGGTGTTAGGAAGAAAAGTGGCTTTCAACGTGGGGCCGGCGCCCAAAGTGGCAGTCAAGATAACCCGTTGGAAGTAGATTAATCAAGTGATAACCTAAAAATAAACTAGGGGTTAAGGGTAGATTTCACATTAATAAGATTAATGGATTCCTCTCCCATGGCCTGTAGTGCTTGTTTAGACTAAGGATGGGTAGAGAAGGCCTGGTCGGCATGATTGACTTCCTTGTCCCCATGAAAGGAAGGTCGATTCCGCATGTGTCACCCTATGGGGCCGGCGCCTAGTGAGAGGCTGTCAGGATAACCATAGATGGGGGCCGGCGCCTAGTGAGAGGCTGTCAGGATAACCCATGTTAGGACCGTGCGATGACACTCTCCCTACTACAACCTAGCATCCCTTGTTCGGTCTCTCCTCATTTGTTTTGTGTCGCCTCTGGAAGTGAAAGTTAAGTTAAGTTATGTTGTGTTGTATTGATATTGCCATGTGTTGTATTGGCGTTTGGTCGTCCTTTGTTCTTGTTTGTCTTTCGTCTACCTGACTGTCAGTGGTTTGGGACCTCATGTTAACTCCTAGCTTGGGGGGTGGACCTTAGGGTTCCACATGGTCGGGTGGAAGAGCTATTTTATCCATTGGTTACTCTTGTCAAGATCTTATGCAGAAAAGGATTTGTTCCAGTTGTACTTGTTCCAGTGATGATGATGTAAGTGTACAACCTTGTACCAGATTTATGTAACAAAACATTCTTTATGTATGTAACTTTGATGTAGACTAAAAGTGGCAATGTAATGATGTCTTGATGTACTTATATGAAAGCATTTCAGTTATGTATTT
Organism: Cunninghamia lanceolata; assembly: GCA_027924645.1. NCBI lineage: Eukaryota > Viridiplantae > Streptophyta > Pinopsida > Cupressales > Cupressaceae > Cunninghamia > Cunninghamia lanceolata. Next base: position 4,052,865 of record BSBN01000332.1, read on the forward strand.
AATCATGCAGATTCCGTTATTTGATGATTTGCAATGAATGTGAATAAGTTATTTATTTGAGCATGGTTTTGGATCCGTTACTGATGATTATTAAATTATGTTAGTTGATTTGTTAAGTGATGCAGCCTTGGACCCTTAGAGAATATGTCGTAACTAGTTGTGTTAACGTTACTTAATCATTTAAAAAAAAAATTCCTATTTCATATTGCATTAGTGTGTATTCTTTTAGGCGTTCAATGCGGGCGTTACATCTGGTATCAGAGCCAAGTTACTAACACTGGGTACTCTGGTTTTATAATTAGCCCATTGAGCTATGCTAGTTGCTTAAACTCTGAAGAACATATTCATTCATGGTCCTTGCCTAACAACCTGAAGTGGTTCTTGGATGTGTTGTCCAGGAAGATGCCTAGGGTACAAGGCCGAGGACGTGGACGAGGTAGGGGTCATGGGAGAGGTGTTGAAATCAGCCCTCCTCCTAGTTCCCCTCATGGAAGTACACAAGAAGGTGGAAGTGAGAATCAAGAGAATCAGGATCAGCCCGAGGGTGCTCAACTACGCCAGCTCCTTGAGGAGGTGCTTGCTCGTCTTGGTCCGAGGCAGGAGGTAGTACAACCAGAAGAGAGAGAAAGAGAACGATCTCCTAGAAGGAGAGAAATCACAGCTGAACAAGAAGCCATTCTTGCGGGCCACATGAGAGACTTGATGAGAGCCCGTCCTCCTACATTCGATGGCTCCGGTAGCGGTTTGGAAGCAGAAACATGGCTAATTGATTTGGAGAGGTGCTTTGCTATGCACCCATATGGTAGCAATACTAAGGCAAGATGTGCCATCATGCATCTAAGATAATTCGCCTCTACATGGTGGCGTCTCGAGGAACAAAAGTTGCATCTGGATATTGCGACAATTTCATGGGAACTATTTCTGGAAAGGTTCAGAGCTCGATTTTTATCTGATCACTGGAGGCAACGTCGAGCGGATGAGTTCCATGGGTTGAGACAGATGGCCATGACAGTGGAACAGTATGAGCGCAGGTTTTATGAACTCAAGCAGTATGCAGGTATTGGAAACGACGAGGCCATGTTAGTTCAGCATTTTATTAGAGGTCTGAATGCATGCATCAGCAGAGGAGTTCGTGTGTTCGAGCTGAAGACCATGGAGGTAGCAGTTGAGAAGGCTCGACTGGTGGAAGAGAACTTGACCATGGCCCTAGGGGGTCATACAGGTGCACAGATTGGTAGCTCATCTCGAGCAGGTTCAGGTTTCCGAGGTGGTCAGTCTCATGCAGCAGGTAACTCGAGGAGTCAACAGGTACCTTCTAAGAGTGGATAGCAGCAACAACAGTTTTCCCAGATGAAATCAAGAAACTCTTAGTATCAGCAAGGTAGCAGATTTCATTCCAGGAAGGATCGAAGTTGGCAGAGAGTTAAACATGATCGGGCCAGTCAACCAGTGCAGAGCACACAATCTGCAGCAAGTAGAGGTAGCTTTCAGCAGTCAAATGCTCCTGTAGGCGGTGGAGGTTTTGGCAGGGGAACAGGATGTTTCTCTTGCGGCCAGCAGGGCCACATTGCTAGACAGTGCCTGCGTAAGAATACTTCAGGATTTGGACAGAGGCCCACAGTTTCAAAGCCCACTGTTGGTGATGCAGGCAGGTCACATAGAGTGTTTGCGGCGGTGGATAATCGCCAAGCGGAGCACCAAGGTACCATTGTGGAGGCTACAGGTGTTGTGCGAGGTATTACCATTTCTGTTCTTTTTGACTCTGGTGCTTCAGATTCTTTCATTTCCCCTTCTATAGTGGAACGTTGTAAATTAGTGGCAGCAAAGCAAGATGTTAAGTGGCAGGTGGAATTGGCCTCTGGGTCTAGGGTATTAGTAGACTCTCTTGTGTATGGTTGCGAGTTGAGGATAGGTCCTTTATCTACCACAGCGGATCTTCGCATTATACCATTAGGATCCTATGACTTAGTGCTAGGAATGGATTGGTTGGATGCTCATCGAGCGGTGATTGACTGTCGCCACAAATTAGTAAGGTGTGTTGATGATTTGGGCAAAGAAGTAGAAGTGGTTGGGTTTCAGAGACCCATCTCCTTGCGCATGATTTCTGCTATGCAATTGAAGAGATGTTTGCGTCAAGGATGCAAGTTGTTTGCTGTAACAGTTAATGACTTAGATTTTGGAGAAAATAGGGAGACATCTCTTGACAATCATCCTATTCTCAAGGAGTATGAAGATGTTTTTCCTAGCGAGATTCCAGGTATGCCACCGAAGTGGGATATTAATTTCAAGATAGACCTTGTTCCCGGAGCAGAGCCTATTTCACGAGCTCCATATCGGATGACTACTCAGGAGCTTAAGGAGCTTCCCTTGCAGCTAGAAGAGTTATTAGCGAAGGGATTCATTCGTCCAAGTGTCTCTCCATGGGGAGCACCTGTGATTTTTGTGAAGAAAAAGGATGGATCTCTGCATTTGTGCATCGACTATCGACAGCTTAATAAGGTGACTGTGAAGAATAGGTACCCATTTCCACGAATTGATGACCTCTTTGATCAGATCAAGGGAGCTAAGGTGTTCTCCAAGATAGACCTAAAATCGGGATATCATCAGTTGCGCATTTTTGAGGCTGACATCCATAAGACAGCATTTCGCACTCGCTATGGGCATTATGAGTTCACTGTTGTGCCTTTTGGATTGACAAATGCGCCATCAATATTTATGAGCTTGATGAATGGTGTGTTTCGTACCTATCTGGATAGATTTGTTCTTGTCTTCTTAGATGATATATTGATTTATTCAAGGTCTATGGAGGAGCATGAAGAACATTTGCGTCAGGTTCTGCAGTGTTTAAGAGAAAATCAGTTGTATGCCAATCTGGCTAAATGTGATTTCTTTCAAACTGAAGTAAAATATTTGGGACATGTTAGTTCGGACAAGGGAATTGCAGTGGATCCTTCAAAGATTCAAGCCATCATGGATTGGCCTACTCCTACCAATGTTTCAGAGGTCCGTAGTTTCATGGGTTTAGCAGGCTATTATCGACGATTTGTGGAAGGATTCTCAAAGATAGCTCACCCTATAACCTCTCTTCAGAGAAAAGGAAAGAAGTTCATTTGGTCAGAACTGTGTCAAGCAGCCTTTCAGAGTCTTAAGGAGCGGTTAACTAGTGCACCTATTCTAGCAGTGCCGGATCCTGTCAGAGATTTTGTGGTATGTACTGATGCATCTTTGGAAGGTTTGGGAGTAGTTTTAATGCAGGAGGGTCGTGTGATAGCTTACGAGTCCCGTAAACTCAAAGATCATGAGTTGAACTATCCTACACATGACCTAGAGTTGGCTACAGTCGTTCATGCATTGGTAAGATGGAGACACTTCTTACTGGGGCATCGGTTTGAGCTGCACAGTGATCACCGAAGTTTACAGTATATTTTTACTCAGCCAAACCTGAATGCGAGACAGAGGCGGTGGATGGAGTTTCTTTGTGGTATGATTTTGAGGTAAAATATATCCAAGGTAAGGAGAATGTGGTGGCGGATGCTCTTAGTCGTCGAAGACATGAACTTTCATCAATCACTCTTGGAGTGGATTTGAGAGGGTAGATTCTTGCAGCACTCCCCGCAGATAGATGGTATCAGGAAGTGAAGGCTGAAGTGGAGTCTGGTAGAGCCTTGGAGGGTAGATATGCTGGGTATTCTATCGAGTCGGATGGTCTCTTGCGACATTTAGGTCGCATTTATGTGCCTTCTACAGAGGGTCTCCGCACCCTAATCATGAATGAGGCTCATCGGGCACCTTATTCTGCGCATCCAGGTGTCAAGAAGATGTATGCAGACCTTCGTCAGATATATTTTTGGGCTGGAATGAAGAGGGATATTGCTGATTTTGTTTTGAGATGCTTAGAATGTCAGAGGGTTAAGGCGGAACATCAGCATCCCACAGGTCTTCTTCAGCCACATCTTATTCCGGAATGGAAGTGGGACATCATTTCAATAGATTTTATAGTTGGTTTACCCATGTCTTCTCATCGCCATGATGCGATAATGGTCACTGTAGACAGGCTTACGAAAGTAGCACACTTTTCTCTTGTCCGATCTTCATATAATGCTTCATCTGTGGCCAAAATTTTCGTGGAGGATATCGTCCGATTGCACGGGATTCCTCGCAAGATTATCTCTGATCGTGATCCAGTTTTTAGTTTAGCTCTTTGGACATCTCTTCAGCATGCATTGGGGACTCAATTGAACTTTAGTTCAGCTTATCATCCAGAGACTGATGGGCAAACTGAGAGGGTCAATCAGGTCCTTGAGGACATGCTCAGAATGTATGTTATGGATCAGCAAAACCGTTGGGAAGATTATTTGTATTTGGTGGAGTTTGCATACAATAATGGGTACCACAGTTCCATTGGCATGTCTCCTTTTTAGGCCCTATATGGTCGTCCTTGTCGTACCCCATTGAGTTGGGATCGCCTTGAGGATAGAGTTCTCCTGGGTCCACAGATGCTCCAAGAGATGGAGCAGCAGGTCAATCGCATCAGAGAGCATCTGGTAGCAGCTCAGGATAGACAAAAGAAATATGCAGATGCTCACAGACTTGATCGTCAGTTTTTAGTTGGTGATCGGGTGTTCTTGCGGGTGCATCCGCGAAAGAGTCCGATCCGTTACGGAAAAGGCTCTAAGCTCGCGCCACGCTTTGTTGGGCCATTCGAGGTTTTAGAAAGAATCGGTCCTGTTGCATACCGTCTTGCTTTGCCGCCTAGCTTGTCATGCGTCCATGACGTATTTCATGTTTCTGTTCTTAGACCTTATCATCCAGATATTTCTCATGTCCTTGATTGGAATGCTTTACAGGTAGAGGACGGGTAGCTAGCTTTGGAGCCCGTAGGCATTTTGGAGCACAGGCGACTCGCTCCCAGGGGCAGAGTCATAGAGCAGGTAAGGGTCCAATGGGATCCTAATGATGAGACTTCAGCGACCTGGGAAGATACTTCCCGTATGTGAGAACTATATCCATATTTGTTCGTAGGCTTCCAGGAGTAAGCCTGATCCTAGGGGGGGAGGATGTAGTGCCCCTCAACTTATCGTCTTTTGGACTGATGGTTGCTTAGTAGTACTGGACATTTTGACAGTATTTTTAGATCGTTGATGATGGATTTCTAGTAATTTTGCTATTTCAGTATGAACCTAATTATTATGATAACAGATGTTGATGTTGGATTATGTCACTTTATGCTTTACAATTTGATAAATGAACTGATGTTTTAGATGCTTTGATGTTATTCATTATATGGGATTGGAAGTTAGTTGATTATTTTATGTTGTAGACTAGTAATCTGATACCTTGTTCAATATAGTTGATTGTTATTCATAAACGTGAATGGAACTGTGTCGTATTACTCGTTCTCGAGTACCCTACCCCACTGCGATTTCCATTCACGATAGGACTGCATGTGATGTATATGTATATCTTGTTATGGTTAACTGTGCGTTGCTGCAGGATGCAGGTACTAGGCATCGACTCCACCTGATTACAGGTCTGAGCGTGCCTTCGCCAATAGATTAGTTGGTTGGAGTTAACGTGAGGTCCCTAGTCAGTGTCCTTCTTCGTCGGTTTACCCTTGTGGTTATTGGTTGTCGTTCGCTCATGTCTTGCTGTCAGGTAATACTGAATCTTGGAGTCAAATCAAGTTCGAAGGTGTCTATGTATGTGTGGTAATGTTGTGCTTAAATTAGAATCATCCTACGAAAGAGTATAGATGTTGTTAAATGGGCATAAAGTCGTTGTTGTCGACTATCATTATAAATAAATTGTTATTTTATGAGGAGTGTTGTTGATAAATAAAGTTGTAAGAAGTTTGTATTATTCGATATAATATTAATTATAATAAATATTTAAATAAATAAATAGATGTAATCACGCTTGTAAATTGTGAGTCACAACTTGATTAATAAGATAAATTAAAGTATAGTACAAAATTATAGATTGTCGAAATAGTACTATTCTATTTATAACAATATTTTGGGTCGGCTATAAAGAAAAATAATAATAAAATAAAATATCTAATAATTGGGATCTTTAAATTAAATAAAAATACATATTCTTTAAAGGAGTTATGCACGGGATCGCGTGCCAAGCCCTTGGCTGAGGAGAGAGGCTGTGTTATAAAAGAGCTGTAGGGGCATCAAGGACAGCAACACAGGTGAAAGGAAAGAAGCAGCTTGGAACTGCAACGATTGGAGCAGGTTCATCGAGTGGATTGCGAAACCAGGTTCCGTCGAATGCCTTATCTCTGAACTTCATTTCGAATCTGCAAATGTGGTTATAGTTTATTCGATTCCAAATAGTTCTGTAGACTGTCCTCTCAGTGTGTAATCAGCATCTTCTCTTAGGGTTTAAATACTTCGGTTCTGCTCAAGGATTCCGTAAGTCAATTGTCTTCCTTCCACTGCTTGGGCCGAATCATTTTGTCATTCCTGCAATCATTCATTTTTTATGGTTTACTTTTTATCATTGAGGATGTATTTCAGTAATACCTTATGTATGCGCTCTCAGACCGGCGTTAAATAGGTAGGGTTTGAAGATGTAAGACGACATTTCCGTAAGATCTCTCAGTCTAGATTTCTTGCGTAGTTTCAATCATGAATTGCCTTTTGCCATTTCCTTACCCTCTCATCTGTTAGACTATTCTGGCAACAAATGATTCAACGCTGTAACTTATAACGGTTTGAGCAATTGATTTGGAAAACAGTAGCAATTCTTAGATCTGTTTCATCTCTGCTCCACGTGCAAAATTCTATGGCTGTGAGCCTAACTATATCAGGAGTCGTTTTAAGTTTCTCTACCTTTCATCATTTTCCAGGCCATTTATATCTGCAAGCTAGGGCGTCACTGGTAGAGCGCTGCTTTTGTCTTATGGTCCTGCCATTTGGTGAAAATTTCTGAAGCCTTTTTCATTTCGTTTTTCCTCCAGTGTGGTGAGATGAATCCCATGTATATTGCTTTGTGTGTTTGGTATTAATCTTTTGAGGACCGATAGTATTAGGTAGCTGTTGCCTTGCTATCATTCGTCTGAATGAAAGTCTCGAATCCCTTTTCTTTGCCATTCACTTAGTACTATACGGTGTTTCCGTTGACTAACCTATGCCATAGCTGGAGCGATTGAAACCTTTTCATTTTCGATTATTTAAGGTTCTTCTGTTTGGATACAACTCTGCACTCGTCCCTTGTTTCCTAGCCGTATGGCTGGGCGCATATCTGCCAGAGGGAGAATGGCCTGCAGACGGCTGGAATGTTGTCTTCTAAGGTCGAAAGGATGAGCCAGTATGAAACCCTAAGCCACTCCCCATTACGGAAGAATATATTAGAGTCAAATATTTGGTGTTGTCCATATCTTTCCCCACTGCCAATTGATGGTCGTCATGCCCAGGGAGGCCGCAGACTTGGCTGTCAGTTGGAGTTCTTTCAAATAGGTTTGCAGGAGGGTTGTTATGGTGTAGTGCAAATACAATACATAGGATAGCATGTAGACAGCCACTGTCTGAAGGTGTTCTGAGTTATGAGTTGGACGTGTAGTAAAGAATTCTAATGCTTGTCTTTCTCAAACCATGAGCTGTAGAGCAATTGCTTCTGATAACTATAGAATACCAGGGTGCAAATTCCCGTAGACAGTCGACTGGCGTATTACATTTGGCTCTATATATATATATATTTAATTTATGAAACATTCACCCTTGTTCTGTAGCAATGCATTTAGTGAACAAAGATCCATCGCTGCACCAGGAAATTCATTCTTATACGGTGTAAACTGCAATAAGATCCTCTCTAGAAACCATTGCTGTAACGTAGTGTTCTCCAAATTTTAGTTCAGTAGAATGGGGCTTGAAACTTTCTGTACCGTATCCAGAGCAGTAAGGAGATCAACTCAGTAAAACAGCGAGTATTGGTCAGCATTCTGTGATCATAGTTGCAAGCAAGATTAAACCATGTAACCATCTGTCAGATCATTAAAATTTGAAATGTTAATCTTACCTTTATGTTGGAAATCTGCTCAACTGTAGAAAGAATCATTTTGGCTTGGAAATAAGAAGAATACTGTTGGAAGCCAACTCCAGTTTGTCTTTTCCAGATTGTCACCGTCTTTTGTGATTATTGCTATTCGTTAGAAAATGAGCAAACGATTTACGTGGATACCGTCAACACAGTAAATTGGCAAGTTTAGTGTTCATAGCCGGAAGTCGTCAGACCGAACGCATATCATTCACGTCAGTGGTAAAACAGTCAAATAGCAACTTTACATCTCAGTAGTAAAATATCCCAAGCTGTTCGCATAGGGCGCTTTTACGATCGTTCTTCTTGAGAAATTATATCACCACGGATAAGATCAATTTCAGAAACATCTTCAAATCATCATAAAAGAATCCATTTGATTGAGCTCGCTAGAATGTCTGCAAGGCCGTATGAAGGATAACAAACATTTCGTGATTGAATTTGCCTCGTGTGATTGCCGTTCAGTCGTAAGATATCTCTCCTAGCGTTATTATCCTTAATAGAATAAAGCTAATTGGACAAGATTGAAGGAAAGTATATAAGATCGTATCTGGAATTAAGTGGTTCTTATATCAATTATTGTAATGATTTAGTTAATCAATTTTTTTTTCTTTTGAAGTAAAATAAAGATTAGTTAGAGATTTAGTTGCAAGTGTTATAATATAATGTTGATTTTATTTCAGAAGTTGTTTGCATTAAACTGAGAATGAATTGTAGTATTTTATCTCCTGAACCTGAATTGAATTGAATTGTATGAGTGTTGTAATGAGTCGGATTGAGGTTGTTCAAACTTGTATTCCAGAGGCTAAGTTGTCGTTGTTAAGTATTTGCAACTTGTGTATTGTTGTTTTTGTAATTACGATGTAATAGCGTTTATGTGTATCAAACAAAGTATAAAGTATAATGAGGTACTGTCAAGGTCGAATGTTGTGTCTTGTAAAGTAATAATCTCAGGATGAGATATCAAATCTCTTGTGATCTTATTGTACCGTTTTGTCGTAAGGAGAGACCTGAAATCTGTAAAAGGATAAAGTATTGCAATGTTAAAAGTGTTGGATAACAATTGATGTTATGATTCTATTTTGATGCAAGAAGGTTTATGCCTTGCAGTGTACTTATACGTGTGTTGTTATTAAGTCTTGCATGATGTTTAAAGGTTTTCTAGGTGTTAGGAAGGAGAGTGGCTTTCAACGTGGGGCCGGCGCCCAAAGTGGCAGTCAGGATAACCCGTTGGAAGTAGATTAATCAAGTGATAACCTAAAAATAAACTAGGGGGTTAAGGGTAGATTTCACATTAATAAGATTAATGGATTCCTCTCCCATGGCCTGTAGTGCTTGTTTAGACTAAGGATGGGTAGAGAAGGTCTGGTCGGCATGATTGACTTCCTTGTCCCCATGAAAGGAAGGTCGATTCCGCATGTGTCACCCTATGGGGCCGGCGCCTAGTGAGAGGCTGTCAGGATAACCCATGTTAGGACCGTGCGATGACACTCTCCCTACTACAACCTAGCATCCCTTGTTCGGTCTCTCCTCATTTGTTTTGTGTCGCCTCTGGAAGTGAAAGTTAAGTTAAGTTATGTTGTGTTGTATTGATATTGCCATGTGTTGTATTGGCGTTTGGTCGTCCTTTGTTCTTGTTTGTCTTTCGTCTACCTGACTGTCAGTGGTTTGGGACCTCATGTTAACTCCTAGCTCGGGGGGTGGACCTTAGGGTTCCACATGGTCGGGTGGAAGAGCTATTTTATCCATTGGTTACTCTTGTCAAGATCTTATGCAGAAAAGGATTTGTTCCAGTTGTACTTGTTCCAGTGATGATGATGTAAGTGTACAACCTTGTACCAGATTTGTGTAACAGAACATTCTTTATGTATGTAACTTTGTTGTACACTAAAAGTGGCAATGTAATGATGTCTTGATGTACTTATATGAAAGCATTTCAGTTATGTATTTAATCATGCAGATTCCGTTATTTGATGATTTGCAATGAATGTGAATAAGTTATTTATTTGAGCATGGTTTTGGATCCGTTACTGATGAATATTAAATTATGTTAGTTGATTTGTTAAGTGATGCAGCCTTGGACCCTTAGAGAATATGTCGTAACTAGTTGTGTTAACGTTACTTAATCATTTTAAAAAAAAATTTCCTATTTCATATTGCATTAGTGTGTATTCTTTTAGGCGTTCAAGGCGGGCGTTACATCTCCAGTAGATGTTTCACAAAACAAACCTGCTACAAACTCCTTAATTGTTTGAGGTGGCATATTAATACCACATTCATGCATAATTTCGTTAGTATGCAAAGTAGAACGTATATATCGAAAAAGATCATAATAATAACGAAATTGCACATGAGTTTTACAACAACAAGAGATTCGTTGTTTATTAATTTTCACATACCAAGGTTTATATTTCTCAAAAGATCTTTGGCTTATGGTAATATTAAAAGGTTCTAACACTAAATCATCTAAGAATTTTTTATATAATTCAGTTTGAGTCATGTCTAATAGATGTTTTGGATGAGGATCATGAATTTTAGACTCCACTCATAATTTTAAAACATCTCTAACATTAGATGATACCCTTGTATTATCATGCCAATATTTTTCAATTAAAAATTTGATTTCACTATTTGATTTCACTATTTAATTTCATGTCATACCTTGGGAGTCTACCACTGAAACTCCAACATTGGTTAATTGGATCTTTTTCAATAGATTCTCTTCTCTTTGCTGCTCTTCTAAAAGTTTTAGGATTTATCTTTAGAATTTCACTTGTCTTACTTATCATTCTTTTATTAGAAGATGATTTATTGACTAAAGCAGTTGTTATAGCTCTTCGTGCTGCATTGCTATCTTTAGATCGACTCTTTTTTACCAATAGAATCAATAGCATTAGCAACACTAGATAAAACTTGTTTCATTGATTCATCTTTTTTTTTAGGTTTTACAAATATGCCTAACTTTTTCATTACTTTTCGCAATTTCCACATCTTCATCAATTGCATCATAAGTTGACATTGAAATCCAAGACTTTTTCTATAAAAAAAATCTTTATATAATCTATTTGCATGAGTTCTCATTTGCCTCCAAGAAATCTTACCAGGAAGATTATCTAAGACATTTCTTTCAATCTCAAATAAAACATTTTCATTTTCACTCCTAAAAGGGATATCATTCTCATTCATATCATCAATAGGTGGGTTTGAAGACATACCTGGATTTGTTTCTATAGTCGTGTTTTCCATATCATTGAAAGTTGGCTCCGAAGACACACCTGGATTTGTTTCTATAGTCGTGTGTTCTATATCATTGAAAGTTGGCTCCAAAGACACACCTGGATTTGTTTCTATAGTCCTGTTTTCCATAACATTGAAAGTTGGCTGTGAAGACATACCTGGATTTGTTTGTATAGTCACATTTTCCATATCTTCGAAAGTTGGGTTTGAAGACATACATGCATTTGTTTCTATAGACACATTTTCTTCCAAATTCACCATTTCCGCATTTGCATCATCTACATTCATCCCATCATTTTTACTCTCTTGAATGTCTTTCTCTTCAATACTCATGGAACTAGATGCTTCAATATTCTTCATCTCTTGAATCCTTGCTCTTCTATCTCTTTGCCTTTTGGCTTCCTTCTCTCTATTTGCTTCAATTTCTTGAGGTGTCATTACCCTCCTTTGTTTTTTTCTTTGACGTTGATTTGATCCCATGATTACCAAGCCCTCTTGATAAAATAACAATTGATACTTAATCCAATTTCATAATTGATGTCCTTATTTGAACTTTTGAAGTAGAATTAGATGTAGATCCTTTGTTCCATCGATTTTGAAGTAAAAGGTAGATGTAAAAACAAAAACTCTCTTGCTTTATTCCTCTTGAAAATAGCTCATGCACTTGATTTCACTTCAGAATTGTTCATATGATTGACTCCTTTCAAAATCTAAATAGAATATGACCTGTTAAGAGATTCCACAAAACAATTGTAAGTAAAAAATGCAGAAATTATCGCTGTCGCACCGTACGTATCAGACTTGCAAGTTGCAGTGATACAGGGAAAGTACTTTTTTCCCTAATATGGGAAATAACGGGTATAATAGAAACGAGTACCCGTTATGTAACGCGTACCCGTTTTATAACGAGTACCCGTTATTTGAAATTAGAAATCTCCGCCGCTTTTTCCCTAACCTTTGCTTGGGTTTTAGGCTCGGGATAGGCATGGTTGACCGACCTTGAGCCTTGGACCTGCAAGTTTTTTTCTAAGTACAAAACAAGAAGAAACACTGAGTTTACCTGTATGGCTGAGGGCTTTTTTTTCTGAATTTTTTTACGAAATGAAAACCCATTACAGATGACATTGTCTAGTTTTCAAATATATAATTTTTTTTGTTATTGGACATGTTCTTCTATTTATTATTTAATTTATAAGCAAACTAGTCCAAAAACTTGAAATGACAGGTGTTTGTATTTTTTTAATAACTTTTAATTTTTAAATTTTTTTTAAAAAAAATTATATGTCATCAATCTACACATCATTCTTTACACAATAAAAAAAAAAAAATTTAATTTTATGATTTTTTTTGCTCAAATTATGTTGGCCGTACACGAGGGGTTTTTCAAAAGTACCAATTAGGCCTAATAAAAAATTAATAAAAAAAAATTATTTAGAAAAAAATTATAAAAAAATATCCTCATCAAACTTCACTGTACTACACATGTTTTTCCAAAAGGATTTTGAAAAATAATTTTATTTAGGTCAAATTATGTTGGCCGTACATGTGCATGGTATGGTAAAAAAAAAGTTACTTTTAAATAGTGGTTTTTAGAAATACCTATTGAAAATTAATTTGCATCATCTGGGTATTGAAAAGAATTACATATTTAGAAACTAGACTCCGAGTACTACATTTTATATTTAGTGACTTTTTTAAAGATTCCATTTCTAAGTGCTTCAAATTTTAAGGTCAAATGCGACAAATTCTGAAAATCAGGGAAAACACTTCCACTTTTTGGCCAAAAAGTGGACCCAACTTCTTGCACTGACCCTTGTATAATTTTTTGTTTTTGTGGTTGCTTCTATTTGTCTTTTTTCATTCTTGTTCTTTTCTAAGTGTTGTTTTACATGTTGAAATGTTGTTGAAAGTTCTATAGATCAGTTATTGTGATATTTTCCTTATAAGATTAATGTGGAGATACTTGCATGTTTAGTAGTTGAGCTTAGTTTTGAGTTTAATTGCTAAAGGTTTTGCGAGCATATTTTCTTCAAAAATATGTTTTTATTGGTAGTGCTCTACTTTTAATCTAGGATATGAATGTGTCCTTATCATGATAATTCACTATGATAAGCTTAGTGTGTATGCATTATAGAAACATTGTACTAGCATGTAGTCCACAATACTAGGATATGAATGTTGCATTATGAGAGGGAAATAGAACACTTGTAAACAAGTGATACATCATTTTTCTATGTTTTACTTCTATAAAGAGTATCGGTATAAAATGTTATCTTTGTTAATATAAAAAAAATCTAATATTATTTTATTTCGTGCTATGATTTTTTTGTAGAGACTAGTTGGGATAAGATGTTTACTTAGAGATTCATTGAGTGTTTTATTTCTTAGAAGGTGGACATTTTATATTATTGTAAAATGACCAAAATTTCAATTGAAATTTTTTTTTGCACTTAAGAATACTTGCTAAGGGTTTTAACTAGTTATTAATAATGCCACTTTTGAATCAAATAAAATTATGTATTTTAAAAAATTAATGTCAATATTTTTTCAAATATTAATATGCACATTTTTAATGAATAATGAAACAAATGTTATTTATATGAAATGTTATTGGTTGAAATATTTGAATTCTTAATTAGCGCGTGAAAACCTTGGAGGCACTCCTATAGTTCTAAATTTTGCATTTCCAACTTAAACTTTATCTTAAAAACCTCTTGACCTTACTCAACCATTATTGTTCAAGTCATCAAACCCTAAAATGATATTTATCACCCTAAGATTTCCTAGATACGAATAGTTAAAGATTTTCCTAGGTAGTGATCAGAAGCCCTTCCATGGTGGAGAGGATCTCTAGATATACTAACACCCATTATCGTTCGACAAATATCAAAAGTAGCTAGAGTCACATCCAAAGCACCAGAGGAAAATGTTATTAACCAAATGGCACTGCAAATAGATATTAGCACCATACTGTACCCAACTGAGGTAATGCACTCATAAAAAATACACTACCACTTACCATATAATAATGAAGGTAATTAATGATAACCCTCATACCTGTGGAACATCCATTCTACTTACTCCCTAACTAATTAATATTTAATCCCTTTGTAATCATTATGACTATTAACCTACAAATTCCATTCTTATAGTTGGGAAGGGTAGTCACGAAGTAGGACATTATCCATATTTTCCCAATCCTTTGCATCTTTGCTTTGTATAGATGGAAATTCAAATTGTTGAATACTCTAATTCATTAAAAAATCTGCTAACACATTGTGTTCATGAAAACAACACATTATTAATGTTTTACCAAATTTTTCTATCCATTTCAAGCTTTCTTCTAAGGTAGCCCTTAGCTTCCAATTAAGACAATCTTCTTCAACACATGCACCACTATTAGTGGATCCCCTTTAGTATCCATGCTTCTAAATCCTACCACATACACTACTTGAATACCTATTACAAGGGTTCCCCATTCTGCTTCATTATTGGTTTTCTTTTTCCTAAATGTTTCGAGCTTGCTAAAGTTAGAGACTAACTCAAAACTGAATGTAAGGAGTAGATATAATAAAATTGTTAATACAGATGATCATAAATAAAAATAACATAATAGAGTTAGTTTCCAACAAAACAAGAGATACATAAGAAACTATATACTTCACACTTGATAAGTTCATTTTAGATTTTGATGGGTGTGGGTGATCACAGGCTTCTCAGACTAGTGCATATTTGGATGGGTCATAGAGTCCATAGTTCAATAGAAGGAAAGACAATGCATAAATGAAACAAGCACTTTTTGGATACCCAGATGCAAGAAAAGCAACAATCAATGAAGAATATACTTAGTAATCCTTTGTCAAAATACAATCATTCATCTACAACCAAAGAGAAGAGCATCACATAACATGTAATGTTTTAATAGTTTATCATATTCATCTGATCAATGGTTACAGCCATACCACGAAGTGTGGCAAGAGGAAACCCTAGCTGAAACTTAGGATTTCCTTGAAAAATTACATGAGAAGAAGGATAAATTCGTATGTTGATCTTTGAAATCAATATAAAACCCTTCATAAAATGTATCTTCCCTGAAGAAGAACTGGAAACTTTTATCTTTTGAAACCCTAGAGAGCTCTGTACTTTATCGCCTAAAGAAAGCCCAAAAGACTAACAGTTGAAAAGAGTTTAGATCATGTCTTTATAGCCTTCACAAGGTGGACCTGAGATTGAAATGAGAGGGAAAACCCTCAACAACCTCACCAACTGCAGTAAAAACATTAAATTTAGCTATCCACTTCACATTAATGGTGTTCCTAGAAGTTGTTGATGCATTTCCAGGCATTTGGAGAAGTATGGAGGCTAGACAAGCAACCTCTGATAGATCAGACTTCAGAGGTCAGGCCTTTGCTTTGCACTATTTATTCCTAAAGAGAAGGAAAGGACCATCCAACCCCAAAACACTTAGAAGAATGTAATTCGTTGGGGGTTGGGCCTCAGGCCTTCATCCTTCCACCTTCCTCAACACCTGGAAGAACTTTAATTCATCGCACTTCGACCTTTGGGCCTCCACCATTCTTCCTTCCAAGAGAAAGAAGAGAGAAGGGAAACATTCCACCTACCTCCGCCGATGCCCGCTACACTTAGAAGAATTTTGGCTTCGTCAGACTTCAGACTTTGGGCCTTCACCATTCTTCCTTCCAAGAGAAAGAAGGGAGAAGGGAAACATCTCACCTTCTTAGAAGAAGAGAAACAACCACCACTCCAACCTTTGAAGTCCTCAATACTTAGAAAAGTTTTCAAACCTTAGGCAGACTTCAGCGATTGGGCCCTCCTGCTAACACATGCCCTGAAGAAGATGGGAAGCCACAAGCCCAACCTCTAACATCTAAAACACTTAGGCATTTTTTAAGGACTTAACACTTAGACGAATTTAGAGCCTTGGACCTTGGAGCTGATAGACAAGGCACGATGGAAGACAGGAGCTCAAAACTTTGAAACTTTGGTAAAGGTAAAAAACACAAGGAAAGACTTAGAATTTTGAGACTTAGCCATTTTTAGGATTCCTTCCTTGTATTTTAGAAGAACATGGTTATACCTTTGATGGATTTGACAAGATTAGCTTGTTTGGGGCAACTTGGCAAGATTTTAGAAATACTTAGCTTGAAAAATAAGAGTCCCAACAATGGCTCTGGTTGGGGACGTGTGCCAAGAAGTGGCACAACAAGAATCCAAATCTCTGGGCAGACCAAAAAACACCAAGAAATGACACACAGGAACCAAAACAAAACACCATCAAGACCAACAGTGGTCAAGATTGCTCGAAGTTCAAAATACTAAAGATGGAACTTAACTTCATCATTCAAAATTTGAAGGAAATCATTACTTAGGAAAAGTACTTTAAATGTTGACCGTGAACGAGCAACTCCATGAGTTCTCCTTCCAGAGTCATCAGACGGTAGACATTGAGCTTAAACTTCTCATCCACTTCATATGGCCCAAACCACAATGGATCAAATTTACCATGCTTCCCTTTGTCTTCAGACTTTGCATTCCAAAGTAGAACCAAATTACCAATCTCGAACTCCCTTGACATAGTACTCTTATCAAACAAATATTTCATTGTCTACTTATGATCTAGAATTTTATCATGTGCAGCTCTTGTCATGTCCCTATACTAATGATTTATAATTGAATTGATTATACATTATTCATTCAAATTGAAAATATGAATAACATTAAAATATTGAACCTTAAAGCAATATTATAAATTAATATAAATATAATATATAATATATTTATTTAAAATATATTATTAAATATAAATAACAAATATAATTATTAATATAAATATTAATATTAATAAATATAAATATCAAAATAAAATATTATATAATAGCAATACATAATTATGAATATTAATAAATTAATATTATTATAATATATATTATTATATTATAATAAATATAAATATATAATTCAAATATATTTTATTGACTGAAATATTAATAAATTAAATATATTTTATAAGGTCGATCCCATGCCTTTGGGATGGATGACCCCCCTTGAAGAATACCCACATATAAGACAATAAAAAGTCTTATGTTAAACTAAACAAAGGGGCAGCAACTAAATTAAGGAGCGATCAGTTAAGGATCGCTGACTTGGAATAAGACCAAGGAAATGGTCAAGAGTTATGATTTAATTAAAGCAATGATTCCTTAAAAGGCTGCGATTTTATTTTTGAAGAATCATTTCTCTTTGTAAAAAGAGACATAAGGATTCCTAAAAGATGCCTCTCTTAAAGGAAATAAAAGAGAGAAAAGATGTGAGTTAGAGGAAGGAAGAATAAGATATTTTTCTGGGAATAAAGAAGACATTTCTAAGTTTAGAATATTTATTTATTCTGAGTTAAATAAATATTTCTAAGATATTTATCTAGTGTAATAGCAAAGCAATGCAAATGATATTTCTCAGTGAAACATATATATATTTCTGAGAATAAGAAGGAAAAATATATGTAGAGTGAAAAGAAATATATATATATATAATTCTAGAAGGAAAGACAAAACATAAATACAGTCAAAAGGACATCGAATCCATCCAAGCAATCGAATCATTACATCAATTAAAAGGTATTTCAAATATCATCAATAATCAATCATTCAATCAATCATAAACAATTCAAATATAAATCAAGCATCACTTAGCAGCAATTTGAGCAATATATAAATATACAAATATCAATCAAATTCAAATATATTAGAGGCAGCAATCTGCCATAAAAATATCCATCTATAAGTGGTGGAAATATTCTCAAATTGATATAGTTCCTATAAGGAACATCGTTGTAAATACATGTATGTACACTATAACTCTGTACTACAAACATCAGAGCTACTGTAGTAGGTTGGATGTACAGAGTTTACTATAAGTATCAATACTGGAACTCTATACACTGAATGCAGACCTACTACTTTGGATTTAGAGACTTTAGACATGTGTTTACAAACCTCAAAACTGCATGAAGAGATATGAATTACTAGAGAGATGCGGACCAAATCAAACAGGTGTTCTGCTCTGCTCAAGACTATTCTTTGCTATGTTGAACTTAAGCTTCTTGAAAGTACACTTTCGAAGATGATCAGAAGATGAAACTTTGGATTTAGGATCATCTAAGGACTAGCAACATCTTACCAGATCCGCAAGACAAGATCTTCAACTACGGACTAATGTTGATCATAACACTATCTATCTATAGGTATCTCTATACTCTACCAACATCCTTAAGTCTTCTTGTCGGACCAAAAATCTTGTTGCAACCTTGTTGAATCCTTGTTGAACTCTTGTTGCCATCAATGACAACACCATCAAACATCATGCCAATCCAACTCATACCAGCAGTGTCTCTAATGATGTTTGCCAAGTTGCCAACATGTCAATACTCACGTACGCGCTCAGATCGGTGCTTGTGTCATGGAAATCTAGGTTGCGCTATCGCTATCACTATGCTCTCTCTAGTCTAGTCAGCAAAGGTGAGCAAAGGTGGCATGTTGGGCCCACTTTTACATATGTATAGGTGTCATGTCAACCCTAGTTCACCATTTCCTCTCCCTAGGCCACAAATCTTGCCCATTTTCCTCTATTTTTTCTTCTATCAACCCTGTTTTCCATCCTACATCCCTTTTTTACCACTGTTCCTTCCTTTTCGAGAGTTCCTCCAAAAAAATTATTTTTTTCAATCGATCTCTCAAGGGGGCATCCCTCGTCCATTTCCACTCCTTCCAATCAGCTGGGGAAAAATTCTTTGACCTAACACCATTCCCTACTTGGTCACAATGCCACATCAAAGAGGGGCAAAATGTAGACACCTAAAAATTTCTCGACCATGTTTACCATTTTCCCTTATCAATCACACTACTAATTACCTCTTTCACCAATTAATTAAATAAAAATCATAATTATTTAATTAATTTTACCCTAGGTCATCCCTAACCATTCACCCTTAGCCATTTACCCCAAGTTATTCCTTGGTAATGAATTAATTTAATTAATTCGTCAATAGACCTTATAACTTCATCCACAATTAATTAAATAAATATTTCTAATATTTATTTGGTTAATTTATTCATCTTCCTAATCCTAATTAATTAAATAAATCATGCTTATTTAATTAATCTACCCTAGCCTACATAACTCCTAGAATTAATTAATTTTAACCCCTGATTAGCCCACTCCCTAATTAGTTACAGCCACATTAATTAAGTTAATCACTTGATTAACTTGCTCAAACCATGCTTAGTTCACCTTCTCCCACACCCCTTGAATAAAAAATTATCTTTTATTCAAAAGAGTCGCATGACCCTTCCACCTCACCTTTCCTCTTTCATGTTAGAGCTCTTTTTATGCAAAGAGCTCATACATGTGTTTTTCAAATGCACACATGTGATCACATGTCATCCCATTCACCAATAAAATAGAAATTTTTAATTCCAACACCTCCCAAGGAAATTAATTTTTTATTTCCTCATGTGTTGTAATCCTAATTAATGCTAAGACTTCCCAAGGTGAATTTAAAATTCACTTTTAATCACACCCCTCCAATATCGTTGATGAAATCTAAGCCCTCCATCTCATTCCCTCATCTCCACCATTGCATTTGAACTTTCAATCCTAGCCATTGATCCCATTTCCCCCTCAATTTTCCTATAAATACAAGCCTCCACAAGCCATTTTCATGTCCAAGTTTGAAGTAGAATTACTATGCCAAAATCCATCCTCATCTCACATCCTCTTAGCCTTATTATACAAAAATTATGTGCAATTTGAGAGCAATCCATATCCATTAGTTACATTTTGGTATAGCAAGGAGACTTTTGGTGCATTCTCCTCAACCTTATCAAGGAGTGAGGGAGATTTCAAGGCTTGTGAAGGTATAATGCTTTGTATTTAGTTTCTTTTTCATGTTTTTGGTCCCTGAACATCTTTTTCATCTTTAGGTACAAAGTACACACACGCACTAGCTGAGCAAAGCCAAGAGTCTAGTAATCTTTAAGATCATCTTCTACCTAGGGACTCTTGTTCTTTCCCATTTTTCCTTTACCCTGGGTCTATCTTTCTTGCCATCTATGATCTAAGTCTAGCGAACATCAATAAAATTTGTTACTTCTCTAAGTTGAAAGCTTGTCAGATTGTCTTCTCTATATAAGGATTAGTGTTTAGCCTTTAGCAAATCCCAAATTTAGAAGCACCCCATCTCCTTCATGCTCCCCACTTGAGTTTCAAATTCCTAATCTCAAACTTGAATAGGTCTCTTGTACCAAGATAACCTTCGATCCCCTAGATCAAAAATCATATTAAAGATCAGTCATTTTGTTTGTTCCATAATGCATTCATACCAAAATCAAAAAAATAATTCTAAAGCAATAAATTCAATGTCATAACTCATGGCATTCCATAGAAGTAGAAGTGTTATTTCAGCATCACTTGTGTTCTCACATTTGCATATCATCACGGGCATTTCATATATATATTCCAAAAAAGAGATAAAAACATATCATTGTTATCATACTTGAATTCTTAGAGTTGAAGGTCTAAACATAATCAAAGAGTTCTAAAACTTCCAAAGTGCACAAGAGATGAGTACTCATAGAATAAGTAAACAACCATAAAGAGACAACTTTTCATAGATATATTAGAAGTTTGAGTTTACAAGAGTACAAGAGCTAGGACAAAATGCTCTCAAAGGAAAGTAAGGCTCCCCATGCAAGAGGGCACAGTTTCAAAACAAGTACACAAAAGAAAATCTCAAGGACAATTCCCTCCAAGAGAACCATTAGGATGCCTACTCCTCTTCTTGTGAGTGGCACTAGTGCTTCCATGAGACATGTGGGAACAAGGAACACTACTCTAAGTACGAGAGTGTGAAGGACCTGCAGTGCTAGACTCTAGACGCTAAATTCCAAGGTGGGCCATCTCTCAAAGAATAGCATTCTCACCCCTAAGGATGAGAACCTCTAACCTCAACACAACATTCTTCTGACACCCGTGGTAGGCAAGAGCAAAAATGTTAATGTGTCGGCCAAGTCTTGGAGGCACATCAGAATCAACTAGAAGTCTCTCTCACGTCAAACCAGTGAAGGGAATCAATAAGTGAACATTAACCTCACAAACAAAACCCCTCCACTCCTTAATGCTATCTATAAAATAAACAAAGATAAGAGAAATTATGATTCATAAACTTTAAACAATAGAATGACAATGTGAAATTAGAAAATAAAAGTTGACTTACAAGGATCTCCAGGCTTCTAGGAAGGATAAAAAGGCTACATCACCTCATCAGAATGAGGAGGTCTAGGCCTTGAAGAAGAGCCCTTTGGTGTCTCCCCCTCATCAGAATCAATCTCCCGTGTGTCTCCTGTTGGTCCCTCATTTGATAAGTCATCTCCATCTGGGACATAGTCCTCGTCAATAGAATCTGAATCATCAATGATAATGAGTCCTTGAGAAGGAGCTAATCTCCCTTCCCTCTATCCACCTCTTGGGGTCCTAGAGGTTTTGGTGATCAAAACCTCGAGAGTCAAAGGAGTCCAAATGATAGGTCTCTGTCCAACCTCACCCATCTCTTGGACAAATTGGTAGCAAGTGGGAACTGGGGGAAAATCCTCAGGGAAGTCCTCACCAAACTGTTGTAGAACACAAAGTCGTGTAATGAAGTAAGTCGAACGCCAATCTGGTCCTCAAGATGACTCACCCCCATGATCTGAGCCCAAGATGCCTTGTCCACAAAGGACTCATTGGAAGGTAGAACAAGAGGATGCCCTCTCACAGGAACCCTAAGAATGCAATACACATCATATAAAGTGATAGCCCACTCCCCTAAATCTTGCAGAAATATGAAAGTGTTCTTATCAGCATCCCAATAGGTCAAAATGTCACAGTAGATACATGAAATTGGATGAATAACTGGTAAATGGAAAATCCTAGCCTCACCTACCCTCTTCAGGACAATGAGATCATCAGGAGACAATGAATCATACATATCTGAAAGCCACAACTACTCATGATTAGCATTCCAACGGATCCTCATATCCTATCAATTAGAATAGAACTTTCGATTAGATCCCATCGACGGAGTTAAAAATTGTTGGATGTACAAAGTTTACTATTCATTGTAATACATGGCAACCTATGGTTACTCAAAACAACTTTACTCTTGATTACTTTTGGCCACGACCTACTAAGGAACCCAAGCCACGAAGAGATCAAATTTTCTTAGCATATAGACGATACAAGGAAAAACTGTACTATCTACAGTGTCCAGACCTTCTATTCAACAAACAACAAGAGAAGAACAACCCGCATTAGAGGAACTACCTAGGTTGAAAGGTAAGGGACTCTATGCCGAGGTTCCTCCTCCATCATCCTTACAAGGATCGGGAGGTACTCGTGGAGAACAAAGCACTTCATCAAAGAAAATTAGATTTGTACCAGCTTCCTCCTCTGAGATACAAAAACCTATGAAAAACATGAGATTCCTTTTGGAGATATAAGCAATAAAACAAAAAGAAGGAAGAGAAGACAAGCTTTTTCACAATGAAATGCACCTCAACAAGAAAACATTCCACCACCTAACATTGAACCAAACAAAGAAGAGCTTAAAGAGAAAGAATTTAAGGACAATGACAAAATTTGGGTAATCGTACCTTATGTACCTCTCTCCTCTGACATTCAAGATTGGGAAGATGATGATTTGATCTATAACAACCGCTAGTTTGTTTGTGTAATAGGTAAGTATTTCTAACCCTAGTGGCCACCTTTGTCATGGCATACTATTTTGCTCATTTATGTGGCCTCCCCTCTTGTGTTGTGTTCTCCCGTGATGTCTTATGTGTTGTTTAGGCCTCCTAGGATGACCCTTGATACTATTTAAAGTTCAAGAATACCAGGAGAATGCCTTTGTTGTGATCATTCTTCTATTTGTATCATCATTCTTCTATCTTTCTTCTCCTCTATTTTATTGTTGTGTATTGTGCCTTAGGGGCATAGCGTTGCGATTGATGACCTAGGGGCATCTTCCTACATGGTGTTCCAAAAATACTTGTACGGACCACGTGTCCCTTCAATAAGCAAAGCAAAAATGGACCTAGTCCATATATGAAGATTGGGTTGATTTATATATCTGACACTTGGCTAGTAGAATCACTCTGTGTGATATTTGATGTTGTCTTATCTTTTCTAAGAAATCATAAAAATACATATGCTCCATGCACTTTGATGGTCTTGTATCTCACCTTGTTGTTACACTCAGTTCTGAGATGCCTGCTGTATAAGCCCAATGGCTACACTCGGATTCAAACCCGCATGTGTAGCCTTGGTTTCTTTAATGTAATTTCATATATGATTCATGCATAGCTTTCATGTTTTGATTTGTTTGATATCTTAGAGTAAGATTTGTAACCTCTCTTGTTATCTTATCTTATCAATGTGTTTGTGGGAACATTCGACGATTGTGGCACATGTCACCTTTGGGGGCATAGGCTTTGCAAAAGTTCTTATTCCCTTGTGTGTTTTCTCTCTACCTTAACGTGCTTGATATTAGTACATGACATCAACAACCTTAAGGTGGGGGCATATATAAGGTTATTTGTTTGATGATTTTGGTACTAACGAAGCGTATTTGTAAGCCCTCTACGAAGGCAGGATGTTGTATCTTCAGCGTGAATGCACATCTTTATTTATATTTCAATCAAAGAAGCCCTCTGCGGAGGTGGGATAATGTATCTCTTGAGCTAGTGTGTATCATTTTATTCAAAAGCCCTCTGCAGAGGCGGGATGATGTATCTCTTGAGCTAGTGCACATCCTTTTATTTCAAAAGTCCTTTGCGGAGGCGAGGTTGGATCTTGAGACTATCCTCCCTTAAGCGTGTCTTTGGCGGTTGTTGTGTCATAAGCACAACTGTTAGGTGTGTCTGTAGTGTGTTTGAGATGGTGGGACTTAGCAATAAGGACCTTCCATCGCCTTGTTTGTCATGTTTAAGACGTATAGTATGTCTATGGCATGTTATACGACGCTCATGTCTTTCGTGTGTTTTCCCCTCACGTAGTGTAAAGGGTGTGGCGATGAGTCTCCCCTATGCTTGGATATTGTATGGCATGTTTTCCCACTCGTGTAGTTTAAAGGGTGTGTCGATCAGTCTCCCCTACACTTGGGTTTTGTATGGCGTGTTTTTCCCCTCATGTAGTATAAAGGGTGTGGAAATGAGTCTCCCCCATGCTTGGGTTTTGTATGGCATGTTTTCTCCTCTTGTTGTAGTGTAAAGGGTGTGGCGATGAGTCTCCTCTACATTCTTGGGTTTTGTGTTGCAATTTTTATTTCCATGCGTGTATATAGATGAAAATGAAAATGTTATATCACTATATTCATTGTGTCTTGCGTGACTACTCTTGTGCCTTCATCGTGTTTTGCATGTCTTCAATATTGTGTTCTCCGTGTTTTGCATGCTTCTTACTATCTTCATTATGTCTTGTGTGTTTGTGATGTGTTTTCTAATGCTTACCTAAGACCGAGGGCTAGAAATAGTTCCTCAATCTTGGTGTATGCCTTAGCTTCTTGTGCTTGGCGTGTTTGATGTGTTTCGACTGTACTTTAATGCATGTATGGGTCGTAAGATCATACATACATTAAAGTGGGGGCTGAATGTTAATTTCCTAAAATATCCCCCTAGGACTTTAGCCTCCTAAGTTTAGCTCCCAGGTTCCCTTAATTTTGATCATGCATGTTAGAAATGAATCCCGGAACAAATTCTCCTGAAACCCATGATAAATGGGACTTAGGTGACATCTCTGAGATAAGTTTGCCTTAATCTCAAAATCATCTTCTAGTTTTCAAATGAAGTCCTAAACATGTTTATATATGCATTCCCGCTAATATTTCGTAATTCAAACTTAAGATGTCGACATAGAAACCTTTTTAACAGTCATAAGCCGACATATAAATTTGGGACCCCGACAAAATAGGTCCCAGGACAAGGGTGCCCTTGCCTTGCCCTATTTTGTCAAGGTCCCAAATTTATATATTGGCTTATGACCGTTAAAAATGTTTCTATGTCGACATTTGAAGTTTGAATTACGAAATATTAGCAGGAATGCATATATAAACATGTTTAGGACTTCATTTGAAAACTAGAAGATGATTTTGAGATTAAAATGAACTTATAATCATAGAGCATTCAAGGCATTCATTGTGTTGCATAGCAGAATTGTGTTGTTGTATTTGTTATTGTAGATTTGGCTTCATCTTCTCATGGTGTGAAATACCTTCATCTCCTTGAGAGCTACACCTCCGAGGTGATATCTATCTGTGATTTAATTTATCTATTTCATCATTGCTTTTGCCTCTGTCTTGTGAGGACACGCACTCTCTTTCTAACAACAGTGTTGGAGGCTTGAATGCCATTCTAGGGGCTTGACCGAGGCAAGCTCCTAAACACCACAACCCCCAACCCCTCTCTTGTGACTGCAGGTGACAGGTGTTGGATCTTGCAGAGAGGAGATGTAGAGGACTGTTGTAGAGCAGAAGGAATCAAGGCCTAAAGAAAAAGGTAGAAAATATCACAAAATGGGCTTGGGCACCTACTCTTTTGACCCTCAGTTTTGTAGTGCTAGAATCTCTGAAGTGGTTACAATCAGTAGCAGAAAATATCTCAAAGCCCTCTGATAAAGTAGTACCTTGGGCTTGGGTGGCCGCTCTTTCACCCCTAACTTTTTCGTCTTCAAAAACTTGAAATCTGGTATGTATCTAATATGTATTTAGTTTATCTATGTGCAAGCATTTATCAAGTTTTGTCCGTTTGTTTACGATTTTGCATAATTAGGGTTTTAAGCTTAATCTGACTAAAATTAACAAGTTAATCAACAAATTCCAAATCTCCTTATCATTTCAAGTGATAGCCAACCTGATAGTTAAGTCCTCTTACAGAAGTTGTGATTCAACTCGGTTAAATGTCCTTGAATGTATTGAGTGAAAGGAGGACCTAATCAAACTATCCTTCAAATCAATCAACCCTCTTTATATATATATATATATATCATGGAAAGAAATCTGATATCAACAATGAATAGCTTCTCTGTGACAACTTGTAAATGCTTTCAATTAGTTCAATGTAATCCCTAAAATGAGATCACCAATAAATCCTCCAAGCTAGCCTACAAATAAATACCTCCTTTGAAACTCCAAACAATGCCAAACCTGCAATGAAGTGCAATGCATAAACTCTAAATAAGTTTACCAGCAATTAACATGGGAGGATCTTTCACCACCAAAGTTGATCATCTCCAAGAGGGTTTTCATCCTCAAGAAGGTTGAGATGAACCAAGTTCGATCTCCAGAACCACAAGGGATTTCAATCAAAGAAATAAAATAAATTGCATAATGCAAATGAGACCCTCAAATGCCTTTTTATACTTTTTCCACCAAACTCTCCAGAAGCTTATATTTTAAAATTCACTTTTTAGTTAAAACTCCATTTTACCTCCAAAAAAGACCTTTTAATTAAAATAATGATAATTTGACACGCAAGGTCCCTATTGAATGCATCCATGATTTAAAACATTTCATCTCAATTCTGATGAGCTATAACACTAAGGTGCTTTTAAAATATTTTAAATAATATTTAGTGACCTTAGTAAAATAATTAAAATAAAGCCATTAATACACCCATTTTGCAGAAATTGTCAGAATGCATCGGAATCAAAAATTGGCTACACTAGAATGATCCTAATGAAGAATAATGATAAACAGAGCCAACCAGGTGACTTACTATAAATAGACACCCTCTCTAAGTTTCTTGGAGAACACACCAGAAGCCGAAAATCACCCCAAAAAGTGGCATATGAGTCCTCTAGACCACCTGAGCTCATTAGAATCCTTAAATAACCTCTCTAATAATGTTGACACACATCGACAAGGTCAGTGCCAACTGCACTGCAAGAGAACCCAAAAATGGAGACATTACAATCCACCTCCCCAAATATTGCTTGTCCTCAAGCAATGCCTGTACAACACCAAAAATACCAGACTGAACCAAACTACAACCACATGTGATCCCAGGGTCCCACGTTAATCTCAGAAAGGAACCACCATGCTGATGTTGTGCCACTTTGATCATAATAATAAAACCATCGTGCCAAATTTGCGCTCCTCTCTCTTGTGACCCAATAATATATCCATCATCAAAAATCAAACTGAAATACCTATAAAGGCTGAAATCTATATCATGAAAGATCTCTTGCCAAAGCATCTCAGTAAGGTCCACATTTGTAACCTCACTGCCTGACACGATTGTGGGCAACAGGAAAAATAACTTGCTCGAACCCAAAACATAATTCTTAGCATATCTCCTCGTGGTGTCCCAAAAATGATGTAGATTAGTCCTTGACAAGTGGCTAATATAGAAGATGACAGCAATATTGACTCTGAAATTAGCTATCCTGGGAATGCCTTCGTAGTCATAAATTGATAACATCACATTGACACTTAATCTCCAAGTGTCAAAGGGGTAAATCTGAGCAGACCAACACATCCAACCTACTACAAACATCAAAGCATCATCTGAAGATATACATACCAACACCATGAAATGTCTGTAGTGACCATCACTAACCAAGGTGGGGACAACAAATAACTGAACTATATCCATAAAAACTCCCACAACTAGTTACCCTAAAGCCTACAAAAGCTTAACATCTCTCTGCTCATAAAATAATGTCACCATAATCAATTCTAAAATGTAAGGGCAATAGCTAACAATATAAAATATCCCCAAAAATGTAGATGTAACCATGAAAATAGCTGATAAGATTTCTCCTATAATCAAATCACCTCTATCAAACAACCTCAACCATAAAGTACTTAACTGCTGGTCTAAGTCAGCAATCCAACTCATCTGCGTGCCATGAACTAAAGTCCTGTGTAAGCTAATTGGAAAGTAGACAGCGGTAACATCATTGAAATCTGGCTCACGGCTCTAGTCCCGTCTTAACACCTCACTACTGGAAACTACACCTAGGTCCCAAATCCTATGATCAATTCCAATCTCATCACTAAAATTGGTAAAGTCTCCATCATCCAACTTGAAGAGTGGATTATCAAAAGTCATATCAGCTTCCAATCCAAGAGGTGGATTGTCCAAAGAAAATAAACCATGTTTAGGCCCTTGCCTTACCAAATCTTCATGCAAGATAAATTCTAAAATTGCTTTTTTTGCTGTTGTTATGAAAATTCTAGCAAGCTCAAAATCTCCTTTTGAAACCCTTTCAAAGTTAGGAATGTTGTTGCCTTCATGTAACATCACATTCCAAATGAAATCCTCATCTTTCACCCAATTTACACATTCCTTATTAGGTGGTCTCCTTGGAGGATTGTCAACCACAAGGCTTGGCACTTCATTGTGATATGTACCCAAATCTTCAACAAGTGGTATGCTACAATCATCATGAAATAATTCATCGTTGCTGAATTATTCTTCATAAATCAATGAACAACTTCCCTCCACATAAGAATCTTTTTGGAGCTGATCAATGCCTTCAACCAGTTTCTTGATCTCCATGAACCTTGAATTTGCTACTTGTTCCTTGTTCATGGCTACAATTATTGACTGATTTTTAGCTTGATAAAGAGAGTGGTGAGCTAGGCTAATATCAAGGCAAAGCCTATCAATCTCATTCTCCTTCTCTTGGAATGCATCCAAGGCCTCTTCCGCCAACTTGATGGTACGACCTCTATCTAAGAGCAAATGCAAATAATCTAATTTCATTACCTGTAAAACTTCCTTGATGGTTTGTAAATTTGCAAGGATAGTTCCATCCTTAATGTCCTTCTATCTTTGCTCAACTTCAGCCTTCCAAAAGAGGTCTTCAAAAAAAATTGTGTGTACTATCAAACCTCGATAGAGCTTCCACAATCTTCTCTTCTGAAACCACTAATTTATCTTTCAAATCTTGCAGCTCCTTAAACTCTTGATCCAAATCAACAAAGAAAATTTTCTCAACAAATCCTAAATTTTTGGATTTGTCTTCATTGGTATTAATTTCAAAATCAACTTCCTCTCCATTGCTAGCCTTGCTAAATTCTTCAATTTTTGAATTAACTTCATTAGAATTATTTGGGTGTTCAAAGTTACCGGCTAATTTGGAATTTCCAGCCAATTAAATTTCACCATTAGTGATTTCAAAATTCTTATCATATTCATACCTTCCAATGGTGTCATCACAGATCCCATACACATCTTCTTCAATTTTCAGATGCTCATCATTATTTGCTGACCCAAAAATTGTATCACGCTGAAAACTACATGCAATATTAACTATTAAAGCATCTATCCCCTCATTTGTAGCTGCATGTACTTCAATGAGGTCATTCTAGTACTTTTTCATGCATGCCTCATGAAGTAAGTCATTTTCTCCTTCGTAGGAGAGTTCTGCTTTCCTATCAAGTCTATCAATTAACCTCTCTGCAAACTCAACATAAGAATCAATCTGGTCATGGCCCAAAGTAACCAACCCATGGTACCACCATTTGTGTGCACTACCATCCAAGTCTAATATTGCATATTCAATTGCTTCATCTTCAGCCATAGGATTAAGCTGAAAATAAGTGTCAATTTTTTGCACCCATGCTCTTGTGGTAGTCTTTCTAGAACCATCAAAATAAGAAATGGACAACTTACCCACCTTCCTTTGCAAATCATGTTTTGTGGCCTTCCACCTCCACCTCTATGGGTTCTATGCCTCAATCTGAGACCCAAATAATCACAGAATGATATTTTAGCCTGGAAATCAGCCCCTGAAGCTCTCCAATATGATATTATTTGGTTTAGCAATTCTTGTTCTGTTGGTTCATTTTCAATTGGAGGATTATTCCTTGGGGTAAAATTAGGCATAAGAAGCCTAGTGTTGGTTGTTCCATCAACAATATGCTGATGAGCAACCCTATTGTTGATTGAGTTATCCCCATTTGCACCATTATTTCCATTATTTTTCCCATGTGCATTATTTCCACCATTATTAGTATTGCTACCTCCATTATTTTGATTGCCTCCACCATTATTTGCATTATTCCCATTATTGTTTGATACTAATCTGATGAGAATTTGAGCAAATTTATTTTGAGATTGGTCTATTCATTCTAACATATTTCATTGCCCTCTAGCCAAATCATTCATTGCATGTAATAAACTAGTCACATTGGTTCCCCCTTTGTCATGATGATCTCTGCTAGATCTAGCTTCTCAATCACCCATAGTTTCTGCTACTATTTCTTCTTCTAGGTGGGTTTCTAATTGTTCTTCAAATTTTGTTGACCACTATTCATGTTCAGCTTCTTTTTTCCTTAGTCTTTCAAGATATCTTCTTTCCCTATCACTACCTATCATAGAGCACAAATCTCATGCATGGAAGCTCATCTATAGATCACTCACATGCAACCGTTGCTCGACCCTTGAAAATGACATGATGCAAGCATCTGGGTAGTCTCAAAACTGACATGCAAGTATGGTGTACTAACATGTAACTAAAATTTCTGACATTCACTCTGCACCAAGGTAGCAATCCAATAAGCTGGCAAGAAAAACAACTCTGATGCCACTATAATGTACACCCTTGGTCTAATTTTTTTTCAATGTTGTTTGTTTCAGTTTTAGAGTGTTTATAGAACTAGAGATAGAGATGAAGAAGGTATTTCACAATATATGTATATGCAAAGACAAAAAACTAAAAATAACCCCTTTAAAAGCAATTTCCAAAACACGATGTATATTATTTGCAGATCTGAGACAATGATCATACAACCCAAAATAGCAAGAAATAACAATGCCTAGAAGGGTAAACAACATTTACAACAATTTCACCAAATACCCATATAGGCAAAATACATTAAATGTCAAATAAAGCATACCCATTTGTTGTATTTTGTTATAGATCTGAAAATGGCTCTAGGCCAACAACTAGGGTTTTAAGGACAACTCCTAAGTAGCTCAACTATGCACTTCTCCTTTTAACAATTGATCTCTAAGGCTAACCCTAGGCACCTCCAATCATGCTAAACAACTGCCCAAAAATACCAAGTGAATAGCTTAAAACCCTCACGTTCCCTAGTTGTACCTGTACGACCTAGTTTTGGGAGTACAACAACAACAATAAATACCATAAAACCCTCCTTAAATCTGCTTTAAATCACTTGAAAATCAATCACCATTATATATATAGATATATATAATTGTCATGGAAAGAAATCTGATATCAACAATGAATAGCTTCTCTGTGACAACCTGTAAATGCTTCCAATCAGCTCAATATAATTCCTGAAATGAGATCACCAATAAATCCTCCAAGCTCACCTGCAAATAAATACCTCCTTTGAAACTCCAAACAATGCAAAACCTGCAATTAAGTGCAATGTGTAAACTCTGAATAAGCTTACCAGCAATAAACATGGGAGGATCTTTCACCACTGAAGTTCATCATCTCTAAGAGGGGTTTCATCCTCAAGAAGGCTGAGATGAACCAATTTTGATCTCCAGAACCACAAGGGGTTTCAATTAGAGAAATAGAATAAACTACATAATGCAAATGAGCCTCTCAAATGCCTTTTCAAACTTTTTCTGCCAAACTCTCTAGAAGCTTATATTTTAAAATTCACTTTTTAATTAAAACTCCATTTTAGCTCCAAAAAATACCTTTTAATTAAAATAATGATAATTTGACATGCAAGGTCTCTGTTTAATGCATCCATGATTTAAAACATTTCATCCTAGATTTGATGAGCTATAATACTAAGGTGCTTTAAAAATATTTTAAATAATATTTAGTGACCTTAGTAAAATAATTAAAATAAAGCCATTAATACACCCATTTTGTGGAAACTGTCGAAATGCATCAGAATCGAAAACTGATTGCATTGGAGTGATCCCAATGAAGAATAATGATAAACAAAGCCAACCGAGTGGCTTACTATAAGTAGATGCCATCTCCAAGATTCTTGGAGAACACACTAGACGCTAGAAATCACCCTAGAAAGTGGCATATGAGTCCTCTAGACCACCTAAGATCATTGGAATCCTTAAATAACCCCTCTGATAATGTTGACACACACCCACAAGGTCAGTGCCAACTACACTGAAAGAGAACCTAAAAATGGGGACATTACAACATGGGTTGATAACTAAAGATAAAAATAAGCTAAATATGCATGGGTAGATGCATGAAATAGTTATCTCTATCTTTAGGGCAAAATTCCATGCAAATAGGAAGAAAAATGGGTGAAAATGAAGCTATTTTTGGTTAAAAACTCAAGTTATTTTGTGGCTGGGAGAGATGGCAAGGTTGCCACCTGGTCGCCCCTTTCACCAATCAGGGTCACTTGGGGGCAACCCATGGGCGACCCTCAGAGGAGGGGTCTTGGGTAAAAGTGTAGGATGGGAGATGGAAAAGGAGGAGAAAAGAAGGGGATTTGCCACTGGAAACAGGTCAAACAGGGGTCAAAAACCAAATGTCCACGTGTGCAAATGTAGGATCTCCCAGGGGAGATCTGGAAATAATAGGGGGAGATTTATACTGGTTGACTGAAACTAAAAATTAAAAGTTGGAGATGGCTTGAGAGATCCTCTAGAGGGATCCTAGGGGTGGGAATGAATGAAAAACACCAAGGAAAGGTGAAAACACAACAAATGGATGAATACAAGGCTTAGGGATGAAGTTGCAAGCACAGGAAATGCAAATCAACAAGTGTCGAAAGTGAAGAAAGGGATAAAATGATAAAGGGGAAACAACACAAAGAAGAAGAAACCAAATGTTACCAAGAGAGTTGATATTGAGAGGACATTATTCCATGCTTACATGTACGTGAGAAGGATTGTGAGTCATCATCAGGGTCCTTGTGGAGGTTGTGTGTCACACCCCAAATTTTGGCTATACTTTACTTTTTACTTTTAAGTAATTTGTAGATGATTATGTATGATTTAATGATTTGGTGTTTAGTAAAAATGTTAGGAAAAATCAATGTTTTCATGAGTTATGTTTATTTGATTATAATTGACATGTGTTTATATGTTGTCAAGATGTTATGATTTCATAAGGATTATGAAATGATTATTGATACACTAATCACGGGTTGGTGGATGCAAGCTGTATTCAGGAAACAAGTTTCCGCCCCTCCGAAAAAGGGAGGGAACATCATCGAAGAGAAGGGAATAGATATAAGGAAAAGAACAGTTTGTCACCATCTTAAGTCTTGTGTTGGTGCACTTATCGATTGAGGTAAGTCGTGTTTATTCAAGTGGTTTAAGTTTGTTGATTGACTCGACAAGTTGTCAATGTTGTTTAGAATCCTTTTGATGTCTTGTCACATCAATCTTGTCATTTTGTGAAATCAACATTGTCGAGGTCGAACGATAGTCATTTTGTGACTAACGTGACTTTCTGTCAATCACATCGTTCCTTGTGTCGTAAATAAGTTTACGATTGCATCTTCAAAGGTGAAGTTGGTAAAATTGTTAGCATGTTTCATGTTTATAGTTTTAACGTCGAATTTCATATTTCATTTAATCAGAATTGACATGATTAGAAGGACTCAACCCAATCATGCTTGTGCGTAAATTTACGCCATATTATTGTGATTCCATTTGACACTATGTATATATATGCTTTATTATTATTATTGAATCATTATTCTTGAGGGGTAGGTTGTTGGTTGGTTTTAAAAGATAACAACCCACATTATAGATGAGTCTTTTTTTTAAACCAACTCAAGAGCATTGAATGCTTCTCTTTATGGGTCGTTGGTTGTTGGAGCGAGTGGTGCTTTAACACCCACATCCCCTCTCATTGCATGCTCAAGATAAGAGCATTGAGAGACATGTATTGTGGAGATACTACGTCTTAGTGGGAGTCTTCATAACATCTTTGGAGTAGAGTCTTAAATGATTAAAAAGGGTAGAACCTTGTTATCGAGTAAGAATGAAAGAAGATTGTTAAGGAGAAGATGGTCATAAAGACCAACTATCCCACCAACATGCATGTGAGTTTAAGCATGTTTTTAGGCTTTGAAACTGCCTAAGACTCTGCGGTGAGAGAGTGGTCAATTATTATGACCATCCTCTCTTTCTTTTCATGGAGGCCATCATGAAAGAGAATGATGATTATGAGGAGTTTTTTGACCTCATCTCACGGTTGTTCTTGATAATGTTTTTCCTGAACCTCTTTTGAGGGATATTATACTGGAAAAAGGGACGACATTGTATCTGAAGAGTTGACAGGAACAAGAGCCAAGAGGAACAAGAGAATTGTTATCGTGGTGAGCTCTTGAAATCTCAGGCAATCCCTTGACATCGAATAGGTAGGATATCCATCCTAAGTTAAATCTTGCATTCCTCAGTATTGTTTCCTATCTAAGGTCTTGGACAGCAGTGAGTAAACCATCAACATCTAATATTTGTAGCTCATTTTTATGAGAATATGACACAATAGTATAAAGATTTGTGGCTATTTGGTTTAGTGTAAACTGAGATACCACAGAAAACACAGTGAGAGATTATTGTTGAAAAGTAGAATCTTTGTGTCTTGGGTTTGATACTTCATTCTGATTTCTTAAAGTTGTATTTTGGAACATATAAAAGTAGATATTCTTGTTTAAAGTTTAGGAGAAGCTTTTAGTTGGCCTTAACATTGTGGTGTAAGAGCCTATTCGATTATATTTCAATATAGGTTATACCTCTGTTCTTGATGAAAGCTATAAGGTCGAGCATAAACCATTAACAAAGATCAGCCCTAGAGCATTTTTACTAGAAAACATCACAAGAGGGTTTTGGAAGAATGCAATTTTTGAAGTAATGTTGAAGGTTATCTTATTAAGAAGAATACTTTGTAGTCCAAGGATGTTAGGGTAAGATATTCCCTTTGGAAAACTTAGTATATGTTATATATAGAATATAGTTAGTTCTGAGCTGACATAATGATGTAAAACTAACAGCATTAGAGGTTTATGATGTCTTGTTTAAGTTGTATCAATATATGATACATAAAGGTTATAATGCTTGAGATATTCTTGATATATCTATATGCATGTATGAGTATAAGAGATGAAGTACTCACATAACAATGATCAGTAATAACATAGTATATAAAAAAAAGAACAACCTTAGTCATGGAACTTAAATAGATAACAAAATGAAATAGTCTTTTACCTTTTTAGAATCAAACTAAACTTAGGCAAAGTTTAGACTTGAATTGAACCTTTGGCATTATTGTAACTGAGGAATACTCATATATTTTAAACTAGTCAAGGTTTTTGAGATTTAAATGACCTCGTAGTTGGAAGAAGACTAGAGGATAATCTCTTTCTTATGATATTATTAGTTTCTAGAATAAGTATATTTTTTATTCCATTGCATTAGAATAGAGAAGTTAAAACCCTAAGTTTAGATATAACTAAGGTTTAGAGATGATAGACTCTCGAGTCCCATAGTTACATTATACTCTTACTAGTTCGAGAAGAAGAACTATGTTTATCTTGGAGATGTATTATTGATATTACTAGCATCTTTTGTACTCCATTATGGTACAAATTCGACCAACCTTATGATAGTCCATAAAGGATTGGTGGTCTATAAAACCATGTCATGCGATGACATCTACTTAGCCATGATTTGGTAAGTATTCTAAATGAGAGTTGAATAACTTGGTTAAACTTTGAAGTTCTATACCAAACTATTTCTCTATGATAGTACTAGACTCTAGAAACAAGAATAGATTTAAACCTTGAAACAAGGAAGAGAGTGTTAAGGAGTCATAGATTCTATGTTGCAGTTGCAACAAGAGGTTCTTTTTGAAAGACTAAAACCTAGAATGTTGTTAATTCTATTAAGGACCCATACTTTCAAGGAAAAGACTGATTAAGTCATAAGAAATATCTAAGTTGAAGGGTAATTTGGGAGATATAATTGACTACTCCTATGTTTCAAGTTTAAAAATATTAAACCAACTCAAGGGTATAGGCATATCATGGGATGGGAAATTATAATTCTTAGTTTATGTTCAAAAGAACTTATTTTAGTGTCATTTGCATAAAAGACAAAGTTAGCCCAAGATGGGGCATCACTGGAGTGATTTATTCCAAGGTGGGGCATGTTTGGAGATTTGTAACTTAATCCCACATGATGGTTGTAACTATCATAGTTGATTAAGGTTCGTGTGACTCATATATATACAAGGATGTTATATATGAGTTCATGACCTAACTTCTGTTGAAAATTGATAGACTTAAATAGACTAAGGGATCAAAAGTAGATTATTATCTTTTATGAATCAAACCTATTAGGGTAGAAAGATTGACTTAGATCAAAAGAATTGATGTGAAATGATAGTATTCATTTAGATATTAAATGGGTGAGGACATACCTCAAATACTATGCTTATTCATGTTACGTAAAATGTGAATTCGAGCAATGCCAAGTGGTCTAGGAAAGACTAGAGGTATTTGTTCTCATGTTTTGTTATATTTATGATTATTACCTTTGGAAAATAAGGATGTTTGATATTTCCATGTATTGGATTAAAGAAGCTAAACCCTAGTATTAAAACAAGGAGGATTTAGGAAATCTATAACTCTTATGTCAGATGTGACATTGTTTTTATATTTATATTATGGTCGACAGAAAATAGTTGAGATAACCATAGAACAATACTGAAAGAGTCTACGAGACACTTGTTGATTGTTAATGTTTTCTACTTTTAAACAGTGTCAATACTTGTTATACTCAATACAAGAGTGTTTAATATTTGAACCTATGAGTAGAGTGACAGGAGGTCATAGACCCTAGTGCATCGCAAGTAAGCAAAGAGGGACTCTTTAAAAGGTTAGAAATACCTAAATATTTATATTGCAAATATATCCTAGATTAAGGATTTGTTCTAAGTCAGATTGACTTGAATGGACTTACAGTATAGACAAGTTTGTGTCTAGAGTTACTAAATGAAGAAAGTCAAACTGTAGGATGAGATAGTCTCCAAGTCGAGTTGGAGGTGAGTGGAAATTATGACTACGTTCATTGCGAAAGCCTATTTATATTGAATCTTTGGCCAAAGTAATGAATACGTCTCTACATGCATTAGTCGGTTCACCGTATCTAGATTGCATTGAAAGGAAGCAAGGTGTGCAGAAAACGCTTCCTACACTAATCTAATGAGGAGAGGGCTATGCAAATTCAACTTTATCCTAACTTTTATAGCAATGTTAAACCATTAACATGAGATATTGTAGAAAACACAAGAACCAGAAAGTAGACAGAAGAAGAGAGACAAAGATTTACGGTGGCGAAAACCCTTATCGGGTGAAAAACCCTACACTCAGAAACCTGCACAATGTATTAACAAATCTAAATGAATGTTTACAATACACTTGCAATGCAAGATTCAATGGTCTTTGACACTCATGTCTGGAGTCAATTCGGCAGCATAACAGTACCTATAAACCTGTGATACAAACTCCATCTCCAAGCACCTGTATATAAAGAAAATACAAGGCAATATTGGACCTATCTTGGAATGGGCATCCAATATGGCATCTTGGACCAAAACCCACGCCTAGGGACACTTGGTCAACATTGTAGAATGTGTCTGACACTTGTCCACAACTCCCATCCCAAAGAGGTCACCTATTTCCAAAATGGGCTATGACAGATGCTCTTACGACACTTACGACCATCATAGAATCTGTCATAGCGGTTACAACTTACAGCTGTAAGAGAATCTGTCATACACATGCTATAAATAGCATATTATCTTACAACACATCATATTCCACCTTGGGGCACCCAAATATGTCTCATTCAAAGATGCTACATGACACATGTCATTACCTGTCTTACAACCTTCTATTCTCGACTCTTACATGTCATAGATTCGTCATAGGAATTTGTCATAACCATTTCGGTCAAACATTCCTTACACAACATAGAAGATGCTGACACATGGTAGAATATTCCTACCACTAAGTGGGATGCCTATCCCTTCATGTGAGCACAAAATAACAAGTTGTCATAATCCATGTAGGATTGACACATCACCGTGCCACATCCCACAATATGACAAAGTGGAATTTCCAATTATTTACAACATAGGCAGTTGAATAATAAATACAAACATTACAAATGTAGAGAATTACCAAGGTTGAGACACCTTAATTCCCAACATTCTCCCACTTGTTGAACACCTTGTAAGAGCCAATAGAAAAATAGGATCTAACTGCTATAGGCCGAGAGGCCCATAGACTCCGAACACCATCTGAACTTCTCTGTGCCCACTGGTTTCATCAATGCATCTGCAACATTCTTCAAAGTATCTACCTTCTCCAAATTTACCTTTCCATCCTCAACCATGTCCCTCACGAAGTGAAACTGAACATCAATGTGCTTGGTTCTAGCATGGAAAGTTGGATTCTTTGCAAGGCAAATTGCACTCTGACTGTCACAACTGATCGTGATCTAACTTGCATCAACACCAATATCGAAACACAATCTCTTAAGCCAAATGGCTTCCTTACAAGCATGACTTGCTACCATATACTCAGCTTCTATCATGGATAAAGCAACAACAGGTTGTTGCTTACTCATCCAACTAATGGCACCACCAAACAGTGTAAAAACATAAGCACTGGTGGATCTCCTGTTGTCAATGTCACCTGCCCAATCTGAATCCACAAATCCACGAATATCAACAGAATGCGGAGGTCCTGAAACATTACCATGATAGCAAATGGAATACTTAGAAGTACCCCTCAAATATCTGAACACTCGCTTAACTGCATCCCAATGAACCCGTCCAGGATTAGCCATAAATTGACTAAGGACTCCCACTGCTTGGGCAATGTCTGGTCTTGTGCAGACCATAGCATACATCAAACTGCCAATAGCACTAGCATAAGGTACTCTGCTCATGTCCTCCACCTCACTAGGAGATTTTGGACAATCCTTAACAGACAACTTTGTCCCCAAAGAAACGAGAACACACAATGGTCTACAATCTGCCATGCTGAATCTGTCCAACATGGACTTCACATACTTACTCTGGCTTAACCAAAGTTTTCTGTTGGTTCTGTCTCTTCTGATTTCCATTCCTAGAATGTACCTGGCTGCCCCTAAATCTTTCATTTCAAACTGAGTTGACAACTGAGATTTAAAATCAGAAATCATATTTTTACCCTTCCCAATGAGCAACATATCATCAACATATAGTGCAACAATGAGAATACGATCACCATCAAATTTATAATACACACAGTGATCCGATTTCGATCTCACAAATCTAATTGACAACACAAAGGCATCAAACTTTAAGTACCATCTCCTAGGGGATTGCTTCAAACCATACAAAGACTTCTTAAGTTTGCAAACCAAATTTTCTTTACCTTTCACCATGTAATGCTCTGGCTGTGACATGTAGATCTCTTCCTCCAAGTCACCATG
Source organism: Cunninghamia lanceolata (assembly GCA_027924645.1). Classification (NCBI taxonomy): domain Eukaryota; kingdom Viridiplantae; phylum Streptophyta; class Pinopsida; order Cupressales; family Cupressaceae; genus Cunninghamia; species Cunninghamia lanceolata. The sequence continues at coordinate 4,092,662 of BSBN01000332.1, forward strand.
AAGGAAAGTTGTCTTCACATCCATCTGTTCTACCTCCAAGTCATAAGCTGTTGTGAGTGATAACAGGAATTGAATGGATGTCAACTTTGCAACGGGAGAGAAGATCTCACCATAATCTATACCCTCCACTTGTGAATACGCCTTCGCAACTAATCTGGCCTTATACTTCTCAATACTTCCATCTGCACCAATCTTCTTCTTGAACACCCATTTGCATCCAACAGGTTTCTATCCAGGAGGCAAAGGCACCAAGTCCCAAGTTTGATTCTTTTCCAAAGAAGCCATTTCTTCCTCCATGGCCTCCTTCCAGGAACCTGCATCCTTCATATCCAAAGCCTTTGATACAGTTCTAGGTTCATCACTGTTAGTAATCAAAGCATAAGCACAACTAGAATCAAGCAATGTAAAACCAAACCTTTCAGATTTCTTTCTTATCCGTGTAGACCTCCTCAAGAATTGAGGTTGAGGTTCAGCTTCTTCCTCTGAGATTTCAGAGCTGCTAGAGCTCTCCTCATCATCAGGTCCAACATTGTCTTTCTGTTCAGTCTTCTCAGGGGTGAGAGGAAACTAAACAACATCCTCTTTCTTTTCTTTTTCTTCTGGCTGCAAAACAGTGGAAGAAGGTGTAAGCTCTCTGAAGATGACACTTCTGCTATACAACACTTTTTCAGCCATGGGGTCCCAAAACTTGTATCCTTTCACACCAACACCGTAGCCGATGAAGATACACTTAACAGATTTGTTCTCCAACTTTGATCGCTTCTCCCTAGGCACATGTGCATATGCCTCACAACCAAAAACATGAAGATGCCTTACTGAAGGCTTTCTACTAGACCAAACCTCCATGGGTGTCTTTCCAACAAGAGCTGATGTAGGAGATCTGTTTACCAGATAGCGAGCAATGGCAACAGCTTCAGCCCAAAACTTTTGTTCTAGACCAACTCCACTAAGCATACTCCTAGCCTTCTCCATCAGTGTCCTGATCATCCTCTTTGCAACTCCATTTTGCTGCGGTGTGTATGGAGTTGTCTTATGTCTTTCAATCCCAAGTTCCTTGCAATACTTATTGAATTCTGTAGAACAAAACTCACCACCGTTGTCAGTTCTCAAACATTTAATCTTTTTACCAGTCTGATTTTCAGCAAAAGATTTAAACTCCTTAAACTTGATATAGACTTCAGATTTGCTTCTAAGAAAATAAATCCATGTCCTTCTACTGTAATCATCTATAAAAGATAAAAAGTATACAGATTTTGATAACGAAGGAACATTAACAGGACCAAACACATCAGAATGAATAAGGTCCAACACACCAGAAGATTTATGAGAACTCAAGTAAAACTAAACACGGTTTTGTTTTCCATAAATGCAATGTTCGCAAAAGTCAAACTCAAGATTATAATCATCTAACCCCTCAACGATGTTCTTATTTTTCAGGGTACGCAGACCCTTCTCACCAATGTGGCCAAATCTCTTATGCCATAACATTATCTTTTCTGCAGGAAGTTTAACTTCCAATGCATGATTACAACCATCAAGACTAGAAACAACAAATTTCTTCACTGCTCATTTAGATGGTGGGGATGAAGTGACTGCTGCCCTCTTCCTTGAGTCAAAAGAACTATTGCATTGTGCAATGCATGCTTCCAGCTGAAATAGAGTACCTCTCTGAGTACCCTTAGCAAGCACCATAGATCCTCTAGTCATCTTGCATCCTTCTTTTGAAAAAACAACCTGCACACCTGCATCATTCAAACTACTTATAGAAAGTAGGTTTCGTGCTAAGCCTGGGATGTGCATAACACCAGAGATCCCCTTCACTTGACCATCAGGGAATCAGATAAAGACTCTTCCACGACCAACAATCTTCAGATGAGAGTCGTCACCCAGATACACCTTTCCACCATTGAACTCCTTATACTTAGTGAACCAGTTTCGATGTGAGGTCATGTGGAATGATGCACCAGAGTTGATTAGCCACACATCATCAGATGCATGGCTTGCCAGGGCTGCGATGAAAGCATCATCGTCATCTTGTGATTTGTCAAAATCTGAATCATGAGCTTTCTTCTTTTTCTTCTTCTCCTCTTTGGATTCCTTTCAGAAATACCCGGTCTTGCCATAGTTCCAACAAAGAGCCTTGGACTTTCTAGGAGATTTGGATCTCCCACGGGATTTGGATCTACCCTTCTCAGCTTTCTTGTCCTTCTTCTTCCCTTTCTCCTTGGGTCTTCCACGAACTACAAGGGCTTCTTTGGCTACCTCAGAAGACTTTCTCCGCATCTGTTCAAACAACAGGGAAGAAACCACCTCTTCCATTTTGAATGTGGATGTGGTGCTTCCGATTGCCATGACAAGATGATCCCATGAGTCCGGTAGAGAACAAAGCAAGGTCATACACCGATCCTCCTCCTCCATCTTTACACCAATAGATGTCAATTATGCAAACAACATGTTAAAGGCATTCATATGTTCAGCAATGGATCCTCCGTCCTCCATTCGAAGAGAATACAACTTCTTTCTTAGAAAAAGTTTATTATCTAGGGATTTGGCTTGATACACATCCCCCAACTTCTTCCAAAGGAGTTTTGCAGTAGTCTCCTCAAGAACATTTAACAACACAGAATCGGCAAGACTAAGTCTTATGAGACCCTTAGCCTTCCGATCCTTGAGATCCCAATCAGCTTGTGACATTGCAGCTGGTTTAGTTCCATTCACACTATCCCAAAGGTCTCAGTCAACTAACATGTCTTCCATTTTGAGCTTCCACAGCTCGAAATTACTGCCATTGAACTTCTCTACTTCAAACCTTCCTGATGTGCCTGCCATCTCCTTGCTGCAATAAGATACAGAATGCTCTGCACAAACTCCCACTCAACCTAAGATTAGCTCAAAAAACTCCTACCCTACAACTAGGACCAAAGGTGATCAAGCTCTGATAGCAACTGAAAGGAAGCTAGGTGTGCGGAAAACGCTTCCTACACTAATCTAATGAGGAGAGGGCTATGCAAATTCAACTTTATCCTAACTATTACAGCAATTTTAAACCATTAACATGAGATATTGCAGCAAACACAAGAACCAGAAAGTAGATAGAAGAAGAGAGACAAAGATTTACGGTGGGGAAAACCCTTATCGAGTGAAAAACCCCACACTCAAAAACCTGCACAATGTATTAACAAATCTGAATGAATGTTTACAATACACTTGCAATGCAAGCTTCACTAGTCTTCGAAACTCGTGTTTGGAGTCAATCCGGCAGCATAACAGTACCTGTAAACCTATGATACAAACTCCATCTCCAAGCACCTGTATATAAAGAAAATACAAGGCAATATTGGACCTATCTTGGAATGGGTGTCCAATATGGCATCTTGGACCAAAACCCACGCCTATGGACACTTGGTCAACATTGTAGAATGTGTCTGACACTTGTCCACAGCTCCCATCCCAAAGAGGTCACCTATTTCCAAAATGGGCTATGATAGATGCTCTTACGACACTTACGACCGTCATAGAATCTGTCATAGCGATTACAACTTACAGCTGTAAGAGTATATGTCATACACATGCTATAAATAGCATATTCTCTTACAACACATCATATTCCACCTTAGGGCACCCAAATATGCCTCATTCAAAGATGCTACATGACACATGTCATTACCTATCTTACAACCTTCTATTCTCGACTCTTACATGTCAGATTCGTCATAGGAATCTGTCATAACCGTTTTGGTCAAACATTCCTTACACAAAATAGAAGATGCCAACACATGGCAGAATATTCCTACAACTAAGTGGGACTCCTATCTCCTCGTGTGAGGACAAAATAACAAGTTGTCATAATCCATGTAGGATTGACATCACCGTGCCACATCCCACAATATGACAAAGTGGAATTTCCAATTATTTACAACATAGGCAATTGAATAATAAATACAAACATTACAAATGCAGAGAATTACCAAGGTTGAGACACCTTAATTCCCAACATGCATAACCTATCAGAATGATCATACTTAGCTAGAGGATATCTAGGGTTGTATGATTGATAGCATTATGTAGGATACAACACCAGTACTCAGATGGCAAATAACTGTTGGTTACCTTATATCTATACACTTTGTGAAGAGTAGGGCCACTTCTAATTGGAAGGTGTGTGGGGGACCGTCGATCTGTGGTTGGAGGTAAAGCACTCGGATGATGCTCTCCCTCTGAAGCAGAAGACTCGCCGAGGCTTGTGAAGATAGATATCAATATTCCAGATACAGTGTACTCCATGTTATGGCTTATGTCAGTCAAATTTATGAGGTAAAACTATTCTTTATGCCAAGTGTAGTTTATGTATTGTAAATGAAAAGTGAAGGATTTCACTATATTTCTAGCTTCGATTATGTTATGATTTCAAGGTTTAAATTATATAGAAAGTTGTACTTTAATTCTTGCGATTAGGCAAATGATATTTAAATAAAAAAATTCTCTCATGTTTACCAAGTTTATTTACTTCTAGCAAATATTTAATTTTAGGCTTGTTTGAGATTTGGGTTGTTACACTGTGCATGATTTTGGTGCTTACATATTTGCCCCCTCGGGGATGGTAGTCTACATGAAAGGTAGGTACCATTTTTGAACTAGGCCTTACCTGTTGTCAATTTTTTTGCAATTGTACCTACAATAACTAGTATTAGTCAGGTATCTAAATATATCAAAGTAATTAATGAAAACTAAAATGATGAACATACCATAGATCATGTGAGTTCGACTAGTTGTTTACCTTTGTTGGAGATACCTGTAGGAATGAATGCATACAAAATGGCAACACAAAAGATGCATAAAAGCAACAGCTAATCTAAAAATGCATAATGCAAACTAAGCTAAGAGAGACAAACAATGAATAAATTAGTGAGATTTGGGTGAAATGGCAACGAAATTGATCGTGTGAGCAATCGTTTGGTAGATATCACCGAGTAGATTGCAAAGATGGAGCCTCTTCTTCTGTCAGTGAGAGTCAAGTACGTAAATAGTGAAAAACCCATCTCTAAACCCTAGTTTCTATTTTGTGAATAATCTCTTGAGATTGTTAGTTTTTATCAATTTTTTCTGTTGCATTGTGTTTGTTTTGCTGTTTAGAGTAGTTTTGGTTTTTTGTTCATCAAAATCGGCTGAGATTTGAGGTTTTTAGAGCACTTTTTACCTTGATGGGTAGGCAAATAGGGTTGCCCCTTTTGCCAGTTAGGTCACCTAGGGGAGATCTGGCTAGGCAACAGGGTCACCCAGTGGAGATCTGCCTGTGCAATAGGGTCACCCGGTGGAGATCTGCCAGTGCAAAAGGGTCACCCGGGGAAAATCCTATTGAATATCTGAGTCACTCGGGGGAGATCCAGTCTGATGAAAGGGAGACCCTAACAGATCAATTGTGACTAAAATTTGATGTTTTCTGACATTTACTTCACTCTATTTCGATCTAATTTGAACACTGAATTCGTTAATTTATTGCAATTTTGAAGGTTTGTACGCTTTTTTATGAAATTTTTGCAAGTTTATATGATTTTTAGGGATTTTTTGAGTTTATGGGATCTAATCGACAGTTCTTTTCTAATTGACAAGATATGAGGATCTGTTGGAATGCTAATCACGAGCAGTTATGGCTTTCAAAGATGTATGATTCATTATCCCCTGATGATCTCGTTGTCCTAAAGAGGGCAAGTCTTGCTAGGATTTGCCATGTACCAATTGTACATCCAGTTGCACACATCTACTATGATATTCTGACCTATTGGGATGCTGATAGGAACTCTTTCAGATTTTTGCAAGTTTCAGGGGAGTGGACTATCACTCTTTATGATGTGTATCGTATTCTCAGGGTTATTGTGAGAGGGCATCCTCTTGTTCTACCTTCCAGTGAGTCCTTTGAGGACAAGGCATATTGGGCTCAGATCATGTGGGTGAGCTATCCTAAGGATTAGACTAGCGTTCAACTTACTTTAGTACCAGGACATCACATTCCTCTCTTGAGGAAGTTCTTGATCGGTTTGATTGCATCGAGGCTGTCTAGAGACAAGGCCTCGGCTCGTCTACGATGGTGTTAGGCACCCATCATTTAGGGTATTGAGCAAGGTACAATTTTTTCTTGGGGTCCAAACATCCTTGCTATGGTCTAAAGAGATTTCTATTGTATCGCTCAGCACGGGGCTCTTACATTAAGCCACTCCTCTTTGATCATGACCTAGATCTTTGAGCATATCAGGCCATACCAAAAGGATATTCCTACTCCTGGTTGTCAACTACTGAGAGCCACCAGATGGGCTCGTGTGGGCCACTTAGATACTTCCTTGCACTATGGCCACTCTCACCAATGTAGACATGATTTTAGACCCTTATGTATATATAGAGGGTGTATGGTCCAATGATAAATAGATTAGAGAGTACTTCCTTGGTATATCAAAGGTTTTAGACCATAATGGTCTTATCAAGGCTCATCACATTGAGTACGTTTTACAACAGTTTGGTGATGACTTCCCAAAGGATTTGCCCCCAGTTCCCACTTGCTACCGATTTGTCCAAGAGATGGTTGAGGTTGGACAGAGACCTATCATTTGGACTCCTTTGACTCTCAGGGTTTTAATTACCAAAACCTCTAGGACCCCAAGAGGTGGACAAAGGGGAGGGAGATGAGCTCCTTCTCAAGGAATCATTGTCATAGATGACTCAAATTCTACTAAGGAGGACTATGTCCTAGATGGAGATGACTTATCAGATGAGGGACCAACAGGAGATGCACATGAGATTGATTCTGATGAGGTGAAGATACTAGAGGGCTCTTCTTCAGGGACTAGGCCTTGTCATTCTAATGAGGTGATGCGGCATTTTGATCCTTCTTGGCAGCTTGGCAATCCTCATAAGTCTACTTTTGTTTTCTAATTTTACATTGTCATTTCCTTAAAGTTTATGAATCATGACTTCTCTTATCATTGTTTATTTTGTAGGTACTATCAAGGAGTGGAGGGGTTTCGTTCGCGAGGTTAATGTTGACATGGTGATTCCCTTCACTAGTTTGGCACGAGAGAGACTTCTAGTTGATCCCGGTGTGCCCCCTAGAGTTGGGCAACACATTGACATTTTTGCTCCTACCTACCATAGGTGTGAGGAGAATGTTGCATTGAGGTCTAAGGTTCTCCTCCTTAGGGGGTGAGAATGTTGTTCTTCGCGAGATGGCCTACTTTGGGATTTGATGTCTAGAGTCTGGTACTATATGTCCTTCTCGTTCTCACACCTAGAGTAGGGTTCCTCATTCCCATAGGTCTCATGGAAACACTAGTGCCACACAGAGGCAAAGGAACAAGAGTCCTGATGGGAGGTTGTTTTCTACTTATTTGTAAACTGTGTCCCCTTACATGGGGAGCCTTACTTTCCTTTGAGAGCATTTTTGTCCTAGCTCTTTTACTTTTGTAAAACTCAAACTTTTGATATATCTATGAAAATTTTTCTTATTATGGTTGTTTTGTTTATCGTATGAGTACTCTCTCTTGTGCACTTTGGAAGTTTTTGAAACTTTTTTATTATGTTTTGACCTTCAACTCTAAGAATGAGAGCATGATAACGATGATATGTTTTTAGCTCTTTTTTGGAATATATATATGAAATGCAGGTGCTGATATGCAAATGCAAGAACACAAGGGATGCTAAAATAAAACTTCTATTTCTAGGGAATGCCATGAGTTATGACATTGACTTTATTGCTTTGGAACTCTTTTTCTAATTTTGGTATGAATGCATTATGGAACAAACAATATGACTACTCTTTACTATGATTTTCAATCCAGGGGATTGCAAGTTATCCTAGTATAAGAAACCTATTCAAATTTGTGAGATAAGGATTTAGAATTCAAGTGGGGAGCGAAAAGGAGATGTAGTGCTCTGAATTTGGGCTTTACTAAAGGCTAAACATTAATCATTATCTAGATAAGACAATCTGACAAGCTTTCAACTTAGGCAAGTAACAAATTTTATTGATGTTCACTATACTTAGATCATAGATGGAAAGCAAGATAGACCCAGGGTAAAGGATAAATTGGAAAAAACTAGGGTCCCTAGATAGAAAATGATCCTATAGACTACTAGACTCTTTTCTTTGCTCGGCTAGTGTGTGTGTGTGTGCTTTGTACCTTTCTCTTTTATTTTCTATGATAGAATATCACCCTTGAAGCTTTGAGCTTAGATTGATCTCCACCCAAGAATATGAACATTCAACAATCTTCTCTCTATCACTCTTTTTTTGTAACTCTTTTTTTTATTTTTCTCTTTATTTTGTATTTTCTAAAATGCCTCACTTGATTTTCTCATTTTTTTGGATTTTTGACTTTTATGGAAATGAATGCTTTTGGTACTTTGGATGTGCAATAATTTGATCTCTATATTCTCACCTTTCTCAACACTCTTATTTTGATCACTCATTTTTTATTCACTCGTATTTTAGATTCCTTCATTCAGAGTTTTGATCCTCCTGACATTTTTGGCCAGTAAAGATAAGGGGTTGAGTGCCACCAAAAGTTTTCATAATCCAGTTGGACTTCTCTTCTACTAGGGAAGAATTGGGAAGGTCTACTTGCAAGCTTCCTTTGAACACTATAGGTTTGAATACTGACTTTGCTTAGACCTAACATCATGGCTCATTAAGACTAGGATCTTTGTAAATCTAAGAGCTAGGATATGATTAGAATCATTGGGAATGAAGGGGGAGAATGATGATTGTGGAAATAGGGAATCTCATAACCTAAAAGGATCACCTATACTTAGGCAACTTAGACTCCTTACTGAAATGAAAATAATACAAGAGTGAGTCATTCACTAAAATGCAAGATGGACAAAATGATACTAAAATGCAAGAAATAAAATTATTTTTGATATTTTTGATTTTGTAATTTTTTTTGTATTTTTGGAATATTTAATTTTTTTGCATTTTTATGTTTTTGATTTTTATGATTTTTAGACATAGTATTTCTTGAGGTGAAAGGCATAGAATGTTTTGCCAAATTCCTCTCCCTCCATTGTGCACAAGTGATAGGCACCATTTGTGATATCTTCTTTAACCATATAGGGAGCTTTCCAATCCTCAGTGAACTTTCTCTTTCATCTTCTCTTCTTGTTTATCATGCTACCTCTTCTTAGGACAAGTTCTCCTATTTTGTAGGGTTTCATGATATCGTTTGACTCTATCCTTTCTAACTCTGTGGTTTCTCTTGGTAATGAGACACAGAGTAAATCTTGGAAAGCTTGTTGATGGGAGGGAGTCCAATACAAAACTCCATCGCACCTTAGCAATTCCATCAGCATATCAAATTGAATTTGCATATAAATCTTTATGTCTTGTCAACCTTGAAAGTTTTGCAGAAATTGGAATAACTCAAAGGGAGTTTGAGGTTCCCTTTGCTTGTCAGGAGGGAAAAATCTTATGCTAGTTCTTCCATTGGGCTCAAGTCTCAAATCCTTAGAATATCCAATGTAGCTTCCTAGCAACTCAAAGATGACAAGATCATTAGTTCCGACTGACACTCGCATTTTCCATTCTTTAAGAAATGTTCCTTCTCTTTCTCCATCTTCATCTGGGAGTCTCTCAAGCATTTCAATTTGTACTAAGGGTGCTTCCCATTCATCAAGCTCATTTGACTGCACTGAAGTAGAAGTAGTGGGTTGCACATGAGGTTGAGAGACCATGAACATTTTCAGGAGAATTTCTACCACATTGGTCGATTCGTTGTCCACAAAATTTACATCTTCCATTGGTATCATTGGTCTACAGGAATATTTCGATGGCATGAGTGGTTGATATGACTCACTTTCTTCTAGTGTCTCAGGGATATGTGACTCACTTAGCAGTGACAAAGGAGTGTAACGTTTTGTCACATCTTTAAGATCTGAGAAAGTGTGAGGGTCTGCATTTCTCAAATCTAGCATAGCTATTTTAAACATTGGTCCTTTAATTCTATGAGGATTTTCCCCTATGCAAGAAAAGAGTTTGTAGGCCAATTGCATATTGATTATAAGTATTTCCAAAGAAAATTGGAGAGGTCCATCCTTCTCTATTCATTCCATGATTTTTACTTTCTTTTCCTTGGGGATAACCTCTTTCTATTTTGGTGGTGCATCGTTTTCCAAGGCCTTCATCTTTGTATTGTTTATTCTCTTTTCTAGAATTTATGTCCTTTTGATACATATCGATTATGGAGTAGGACTAGGAACATAGAGATTATCCGTGGGGAGTTCGTAATCTCTAGGAATGCCTATCCTTTTGTTCGTTGTATTGGATTTTATCATGCTAAAAGGCTCTGTATCCCCTTTTGCAACATACAGCTTCCCAAGATACATGAATTGAGCTTCCTGGAACAAGGTAGATGACACTGCTTTCATTTTGTGTATTTAGGGTCTTCCGAGAAGCATATTATATCCTGTCTTTATGAATGACATAGAACGTGGCTGGGACTATTTTTGTTCCTAAATTCACTGGAAGCTTAATCTTTCCTATTGTGGCAACCTTCAAATTCTCATATCCACTTAACATGTCTCTAGAAGCGGTAATGTTGGTGTGCCCATAACCCATTCTTTCTAAGAGGGAAAATGGAACTATGTTCACTATTGTCCCACCGTCGATTAACATTCTCTTGATGTAGGTGTTATAAATCCACACTTTCAAGTATAGTGCGGGATCTCCTTTCTTTGTTAACTCTACCTCAGAGGGTATTTGATTTCAATCAAACAAGAATCCTAGGTCTTTAAGCTCAAAGTTTGGTGGGTTTACATCAAAATCCACATGATTGATTTATTCACTAGGCGGAGGTGTGATTTGATCTAGGTATTTCAATCCAATCACTTTTAATAGTGTTGAGCGATGTGAGGGAGAGTTCTTGAGGAGGTCAATGAATGAAATATGTGCGTAAGTTTTCTTTAAATCTTTAATGAGTTCATAAGGTCCAATCAGGGTTGGTATTGGCTCAACCACTAAGACTGTGCTTTCACATGGTATTTATTCTTGCTCCTTTTCAATCTTTCCTTCTTCTTCTTCATGTAATATTTCAACCAATTCCAGCATCGTGGTTTCTCCTTTTTATCCTAATTGTGGTGGAATATTGTATTGTTACCTTGGGCTACATTGTTTTGATTAGTTGTTTCTGTGTCTTTGTATGTAGGAAATGGGTCCTAATAAATTTTCATGTCCACGTTTTGTAGCGCTATCGGTGCTTGAGTTTGCCTTGCCCCCTTGTTATCTGGTGTGACCTCTTGCAGATTTAAGAACATCTCTATGAATAGTTGTTGTTGGTCTTCTGACAATCTTGCTATGAACCTGTTGTATCCCTACAAGATTCTGTGTTATGCCCCCTAGTCTTATGAAAGGAATAGAATTGATTATATTCATAAGGGGGTCTTTCGTAGCTTCCATCATTGACATTTTCGTTCTGATTCCAAGATTGATAATTGTCTTGTGGGTAATAGGCGTTATTTCTAGGATGATCAATTGCATTAACATTGGGAGGGTAGTAATCTCTTATGTTATAGTCATCCCTCACTTTCCTAACTGGGGGTTGATCTATTACCCTGTCTATCATTGCATTCTTGTTGTTTTTGAGGATTTTGATGACAGGTGTATTGTTTCCTGTATCCCCATTTATCAATTTTCCATTTGACCCATAAGTCCTTCTGCCACTATCAATGGCTGCTTGGTCAATCCTTAAAGTACTTTCCAAGGCTTCTGCGTAGGACTTGTAAGGTAGCATTTAGACTTCTTCTTTCATATCCCTATTTAAGGCATGCAAGAAAAGATCGTACAACTTGCAATGATCCATGTTTGGAGTGTTTATCGAAGAATAGAGAACTTGCCTCCATCAAGTGATGAAATGGGCTACCAATTCATTTGGTTCTTGTTTTATAGTTAAGAATTCTCAGATCCCTATCTTCATGAGTTTGTTCATGTCAAAAGCCATGACAAGATCTCTAATTAATTGCTTGAATGAGTGTATTGAGGCCTCTGGCAGGAAATAATACCAATCCAAGGCTATTCCTTCTAACGTCTTCGGGAAGATTTTGGCGACAACCCAATCCCAAGGGAGGAGTTATCTTATTGTAGTTGTGTAAGCTTTAATATGCGAGTTGGGATCTCCTTCTCCTTTGAACTTCAGGAGATCTAGTAATGGTTGAGGTAATGGAACACTTCTTATGATCATGTCAAGTGGCTCCTTTAAGTACTCCAAGTATGTGCCTAAAAAGGCACTCTGTGATTGAGGAGTTGACAAAATTAGCCCCATGGTTGGGCTTTGATAACCCAATGCTATTGATGAGGGCCAAGTAGCACCCATGAAATACATATTTTTACCTCTCTTTTTCTCCTTCTTGATCCCATCTTTCTTAATGTCTACACCCAAATAAGCTAGCAAGATCATTCTAGATAATGATTAATTGAGATAGATTACTTAAGATCATAATTTCTGATTGAGAGACTAATGTGCATGGAATTGATGGAAAAATGTAGAAACTTATCTCTTTTTGAATCAACAGGTGTAGATGCCAGGAACAACAATTTTGTGCATCTCCAGAGATAGTCTTCAATGATCTCCAGAGACAATACCAGAGTACCATGACACCAGAAGTTTTGAAGGAAAGAGAAAAGCCTCTCAGGAGCTGAACAAAGAAAGCCACAATGGTATCTCCGGAGCTCTAGACATCTCCGAAGCTACAGACATATTTTCGAAGCTGTAGACAGTGACAGATATCTCCTGTGCCTCCTGAGAGCAGGGCATATTTCCAGCATAAGCTGTCGATTAGGCACTCTCAGCAGTGGTCGTAATACCCCTCATTTCACTCAAATCATCACCTGAGTGGTGAAGGGTCATCCTTAGTTAATTGTTGGAGTTTTTATCTTTTTAAAGTTTTTGCATGAGTTATGGATAGAACTGATTCAATATCCATATTTTCAGGGCCTCACAACCCAAATGTATTAAGACTCAAACTTAGAATTCTGAGTGGACTTCTATTCCACTCAGTCTACTTTTATTGCATGATTATTTTTCCATAGTTAGACGGCTAGTGTAATAAAGAGATGGATGTCATCTCATAGAAGAACTGGTAGATAAGATAAGTGATATGTCATCACTCATTTTATATAAATTGATAGAAACAACAGAAACGGATACAACGATTTAATTTATTCTGACTCTCGGTAATCTTAGTTATGTGATATCAATATGTTTCATGAATGCAAAGCGAATGGAATTGGATTGAGTTTAGTTGAGACCTTCTTCTTTTGTGCTGATTCTCTATTATAGCCTTTAGCCCCAAGCATGTGGAGCAAGGGCCCACTCTCACCACCAAAGTAGAAGGCTAGTACCACTATTTTATTACTTCAGATTTTGCTGTGAGAAGTATTTACTGATTTTGATAGATAGATGCATGTTACAGTTTTTAAATTGCTTTAAGTAACTTCTTGTTTAATTTTGTTTTCAGCATTCCTTAAATTCATTCAGTAAGTAGACAGATTAATTTCTTCAAATTAGTAGAAGCTGTTAAGATTAGCTAGGAAAACTGGTAACTATAGAATCCCTAATTGCAGATAGCTAAGGACACAGCCCCTGGATTTTGACATCTGAAATATGATTAAATGATGAGGTACAACGACACCTTGTCAGCGATTGTTTGATTTGATTGGTTTCCTAACATTGCATGATTATTTTGAATAAGAGGGTTCCCATTTGGGAACACATCATTACTCCTATTTCATGAGTAGTAGTTGAATTCTGAGATGCCCCCTAGTCCTGATCAATTCTCATATGTTCATGTGATTTTTGTCTTCTTTCTAGGATAGGTTGTTCTACCTCCAAAGTTATAATTCTTTGTACTAGCATTGCAATTAGGTCTGTAGGTGTAGGACCTCTAGAAACTTCCTCATTTATAGAGTTTTCATTGTGAATGTTGTCATGATTTTGTGTTTCTTATTGTATAGCATTTTCTGAATGCTCTTCTTCTAGAGAAACTTTTGGGTCTTCTTGAGCATCTTTTGCTTCTTGTAAGTTTCGTTCTAGTCTTCTCACTTCATCATCAAGATGAGTACTTGAGGTACTTGTGGATGGTTGGTCCATGCGGTGGACTTTTGATCTCATCTGCATTTTTTCGCTTGGTGAGGTGTGTTGTATGGCAGGGTTATGCTCCTATATAGAGTTGTTGAAAGACAGAGAACACCTAGGTTCTCTTCTATCATGTTCATAGTCTGAATCTTCATAGTCATAGCAGTTTGAAACTAGTGCATTCGAGTCAGGTGGTGCATACTTGTCGAAAGAGGGAGTTTCTGGTTCCCTAGAGGGAATGCTCCCTTAGTTTAGGTTTGATTATGTCATATTCAGGGGTGCCATAGACACCACAAAATAAATGGAATGAGCAAAGTTAAAGATGACAAAGGTGGAAGTAGTGAAGATGGTTATGAAGAAGAAAGTGAAAATGATTGAATTCTTGAAGTCGAAATACCAAGAAGTGACAATGTTGATGTTTAAATGGAATTTGAGCAATCTTTGAAATGCAAAACTACTTGTCCTAGTAGGATTTGTAATTTCACGTCAGGTTCACCAAAATATGTGGTGAATCTAACGTTGCATGCGACATTGATGATGGAAATGGGATCCAAGCAATGGGAATGCAAAAAGAATAATCAACAGGCTTTAGCCTTTCACATTGGGTTCACCAAAATATGTACACTCAAAAACATGACTCGGTGGCCTGGGGTAGTCAAGTTAACTTTGGCGCACACACGGACCCTCTCTCCTTGCCAAGAGGCAAACCTCCATGTCACTCTCACTCTCGTGGAAGTAGCTAGTTGAGAGGAGGTGAGACACAGGGGTGGTTTGGTTCATTTAAGAGCTAGACTTTGCGAAGAGTGGTTGACCAGTCCTGGAGCCTTTGTTGTGCATTTGTTTGGATGCAGTGTTCTATGACCGTTGTTTTAAAAATAACTATATGACCCAAAGGGTCACTAGTTACCATTCTTCTATTTAGGTTTCTAAGGTTCCAGCATTGTGTGGGTTGACTGTTGTTTTTGTTGATGTTCCTTTCAAGTTGACGTTGTCATTCATACTATTGAATGATTGCTTGTTGTATTTGAAGTTCTTTTAACCTTTCTTGTTGTTAAAAAATTATCAGTTGATCTTGTTGTTGTCTAGGGTATATCTCCTCTATCTCATCAATGATTTCCCTTACCCACTCACCTCTAAGTCCAGGGCACATTCGTGAGCCTAAACAAGAGAGAGATGGTTAAAGCTAACCTTGACTTGACCTATGGTTTCAACTTAGGGTTTGTGTGACCTAATGTTTGACTTTGTTTGACCTTGTGATGAAATCAAGTGTTTGTAAACCTTCTACGCTACTAATGTTTTTGTTCTTTTCAAATTTTGTATTCATGCAAGCCTATATGAGTGCAAAATAGTTTTTTGTGCCTTTTTTCCATTTATAGAAATGAAAGTGCTTTTTTCTATTCTAAAAAGTAGAAAATGTATGCAAACTAGTATGAGATTACCTAATGCAATTAAATCTATGTTTTTGGTTTGTTTATCTAAATAAGTAGAATAATTACTCTAGGAAAGGGAAATTGCTTTTAAATGAATCTAATCTGAGAACCTTTGAAAGCAAACTTCTTTAATAATGCAAATCTACTTAGCCTATCAAGGAAAAAGCAACATGCACTTACTATTCCCAAGAGCAAAGTTTGATTATCTAATTACTATGAAATAAAAATCATGAAGGAACCTAGAATAAAGAGACGCATGAGCCTCCACTACCCTAAAAAATCCTTGTATTGCCACCTCAAATCCTCTTGTAGTAGCGGGTTGATCCTCTTGGAAACAATAAGAAAAGGGATGTAAAAGGAGCTTTCGAAGCTTTGAATGAGAGCTCAATGAGATCTTGATGAGCACTATGGATTGTGATGTGAGCAACATATCAAAGTAGAATGAGTTTTTAGCAAAGCTAGATGAGACAACAAAGAAAAGAAAAAGGCTTAGATGTCCTGTGTGAGCATATGGATGCTTGATTGGAGAGCAATAACCTACAAGAACTGTGTGCACAAATGAAATTGCCTCCTTTTGTGCTTGAGGGAGGGGGTATTTATAGGTTTGAAGAAGGAATGAGAGGTGGAGACAAAGAAGAGTTAACTCCCTTTGATTGAAAGAGTTAACTTAGAAGACACGAGAGTGATCTAGGCTAAAATTGAAGTGATCTAACCAATTATAACATTTTAATCAAGAAGAAATGGAGAAAAAGAATGCATGGGTTGATAACTAAAGATAATTTAAATAAGCTACATATGCATGGGTGGATGCATGAAATAGTTAACTCTATATTTGGGGCAGAATTCCATGCAAACAAGAAGAAAAACAGGGGAAAATGGAGCTATTTTTGGTCAAAAACTCGAGTTATTTCACAGATGGGAAAGATGACAGGGGTCGCCACCTAGTCACCCCTTTCACTAGTCAGGGTCACCTAGGGGTGACCCATGGGCAACCCTCAGAGGAGGGGTCCTAGGTGAAAGTGTAGGATAGGAGATGGAAGAGGAGGAGAAAAGAAGGGGACTTGCCTCTAGAAACAGGTCAAATAGGGGTCAAAAACCAAATCTCTACTTGCAGATGTAGGATCTCCTAGGGGAGATCTGGAAATAATAGGAGGAGATTTGTACTGGTTGAATGAAACTGAAAACAGAAAGTTAATAATGGCTTGAGATGTCCTCTAAAGGGCTGCTATGGGTGGGAATGGATGAAAAACACTGGGGAGAGGTGAAAACACAACAATGGACAAATACAAGGCTTAGGGATGAAGTCACAAGTACAGGGAATGCAAATTGACAAGTGTCAAAAAGTGTCAAAAGCAAAGAAAGAGATAAAACGACAAAGGGGAAACAACACAAGGAAGAAGAAACCACATGCTACCAAGAGAATTTCTACTAAGATGATATTATTCCATGCTTACATGTATGTGACAAGGATTGTGAGTCATCAATGGGGTCCTCATGGAGGCTGTGCGTGATTTTGGTGCTTACAGTTACCCCGTTTGTTGTTGTGTTCCTATTGTTTTTGAGGATTTTGATAACAAGCGCAATATTTCCCGTATCCTCATTTATCATTTTTCTATTTGATCCATAAGTCCTTTGGCCACTATCAATGTTTCTTGGTCAATCCTCAAAGCACTTTCCAAGGCTTCTTCATAGGATTTGTAAGGTAACTTTTGAACTCCTTCTCTCATATCCCTTTTCAAGGCATGCAAGAAAAGATCACACAACTCGTGATGATCCATGTTTAGAGCAATTGTTGAATAATAGAGAACTTGTCTCCACCGAGTGATGAAATGGGCTACCAATTCATTTGGTTCTTGTTTCATAGTTAAGAATTCTTAGATCCCTATCTTCATGAGTTTGTTCATGTTGAAAGACATGACAAATTCTCTGATTAATTACCTAAATGAGTGTATTGATGTCTCTAGTAGGTGATAATACCAATCTAGGGCTATTCCTTCTAACATCTTTAGGAAGATTTTGGTGACAACCCCATCCCAAGGGAGGAGTTCTTTTATTGCAATTGTGTAATCTTTAATGTGCAAGTTGGGATCTCCTTCTCCTTGGAACTTCGAGAGATCTGGTAATGGTCAATGTAATGGAACAATTCTTATGGCTATGTTAAGTGTCTCCTTTAAGTACTCCAAGTATGTGCCTAAAAAGGCACTCTGTGATTGCAAAGTTGACAGTATTAGCCCCATGGGTGGGCTTTGATAACCTAATGCTATTGTTTGATTCTCTTGGTTTCCTTGCATTGCATGATTGTTTTGAATAGGACGATTCCCATTTGGGAATGTGTCATTACTCCCATTTCATGAGTAATAGTTGAGGTAAGGGGGCTTCTGAGATGCCCCCCACTCCTGTTCAATCCTGATATGTTCATGTGATTTTTGTCTTCTTTTTGGGACAAGTTGTTCTACCTCTAGAGTTCTGATTCTTTGTATTAGTGTTGTGATTAGGTCTGCAAGTGTAGGACCTCTAGGCACTTCCTCATTTCTAAGATTTTCCTTGTGAGTGTTGCCATGATTTTGTCTTTCTTCTCGTATAGCATTTTCTCACTGCTCTGCTCGTAGGGCAACTTTCAGGGCTTCTTAAGCATCTTTTACTTCTTGTAAGTTCCATTCTAGCGTTCTCACTTCATCATCAAGATGAGTACTTGAGGTACTTGTGGATGGTTGGTCCATGTAATGGACTTTCAATCTCATTTGTATTCTTTTTGCTTTGTGAAGTGTGTTTGGTATGGTAGGATTATGCTCCCATGTAGGGTTGTTGAAAGACAAAGAATGTCTGGGTTCTCTTCTATCTTGTTCATAGTCTAAATCTTCATAGTCATAATAGTTTGAAACTAATGCATTTGGGTCAGGTGGCACATACCTATCAAAAGAGGGTGTTTCTATCTCCCTAGAGGGAATAATCCCTAAGTTTAACTCTGGTTCCATCATATTGAGGGGTACCATAGACACCACAGAATAAATGGAATGAGAAAAAGTGAACGTGACACAGAAGGATGCGACGAACATGGTTGTGAAGAAGAAAGTGATAATGATTGAACCCTTGAAGTGGAAATGCCAAAAAGTGACAATGACGGTGTTTAAATGTAATCTGAGTCATAGGAACACAAAAATCTTAACAAAGAGGATTTAGCCTTTCACATCAGGTTCACTAAAATATGTGGTGAAGCTAATGATGTATGTAAAAATGGTGAGGAATGAATATTTGAAGTTGAAACGAAAAACTACTCGTCCTAGAAAGATTTGTAACTTCACGTCAGGTTCACCAAAATATTATTAAGAAAGGTATCTCAACCTTGAAACTTCAAAAGGTTACTATTCTTCCCAGTTTTGGTCTTTTCTAATACCCTTTATCTTGAGGAATGATCTTAGGTGAGTTTCGACTCAAGATCATATCTGGATTGCGAGATATTAAAGTTTCTATTTTTTGAAACTGTCGAGAAAAAGTTTTGAACTTAATTACTAGAATTGAAACTTCCCTAAATGCTCTAAAAATTGGCATAACTAACAAAGTCAGTTATAGGGTGATAGAGCACTTCAAAAGCTTTCCAATGCATCAAACAGTTCATCAATCGAACACCCAAATCAAAAGTTATGGCCTCCAGAAGTTGGACCTTCTATTTTTGGGAAATGTAAAAACGTGTTGGACACATAAAAGAGCTGTAAAGGGGAGAGTTACACGTGTTGGTGTGTGGTTTGGCACATCACAAGGCATCTTTGATTGGAGATAATTTGGGCACCACTTTTGGGTGGTTTTGGCTCATGGTTTTGTAATTACTGGTAACGGTTTACTGAATTGTATCTCCTATATATCAGGAACTTGAGATGGAGGTTGTATGTAAGAATCTTATAGATGTCAAGTTACCTCCTAGATCTCTGGTTCGATATGCTCCTATAAAATATTGCTCTGCAAGTATATTGTAATCTTCATGATTCCTAAATAATATATTGGGCGTCTTTGGAGTGTGGGGTTTTTTACCTGAAAGGGTTTTCCCCACGTATATCTTGTGTTGTGAGTTTTGTGTTTGCATTTGGAAGTTATTATTTTTCTGTTAATGTGCATCTTAATCTGTAACTATAAAAGTAAAAATTTGCATAAATCTTTCCTCAGTAGATTAGTGTAGGAAGTATTTTCCGCGTACCTTGCTTCCTTTCAAATATGTACACTAAAAAATAAGACTCAGTGGCCTGGGGCGGTTGAGTTAGCTTTGGCACGCACATGGACCCTCTCTCTATGCGACGGGATGAACCTCCATGTCACTCTTGCTCTCATGGAAGTAGCCAGTCAAGAGGAGGCAATACATGGGGCGATCTAGCTCATTTGAGAGCTAGACTTCATGGAGAGTGGTCGGCCAATCCTGGGGCCTTTGTTGTGAGTTTGTTTGGATGTGGTATTCTGTGACTGTTGTTGTAAAAATAACTATATGACCTGAAGGGTCACTAGTCACCGTTCTTCTGTTTGGGTTTCTAAGGTTCCAACATTGTGTAGGTTGACTATTGTTTTCATTGATACTTCTTTCAAGTTGGCGTTGTTATTCAAACTATTAATGATAGCCTGTATTTGGAATTCTCTTAACCTTTCTTATTGCTATTAAATTACTTGTTGGTCTTGCTATTGTCTAGGGTGGATCTCCTCTATCTCATCAAGGATCGCCCTCACCCACTCACCTCTAAGTCTAGGGCACATTCATGAGCCTAAGCAAGAGAGAGATTGTTAAAGCTAACCTTGACTTGACCTAGGGTTTTGACTTAGGGTTTGTGTGACCTAAGGTTTGACTTTGTTTGACCTTGTGTTGGACTTGTGATGAAATCAAGGGTTTGTAAATGCTCTACGATGCTAATGTTTTTCTTCATTTTAAGTTTTTGGATGCATGCAAGCCTATATTATTAAAGTTTTTTGTGTTTTTTCTATTTATTGAAATGAAATTGCTTTTTTCTATTCTAGGAATTAGAAAATGTATGCAAACTAGTATGAGATTACCTAATGCAATTGAATCTATGTTTTTGGTTTGATTTTCTGAGTAAGTGGAACAATTTACTCTAGGAAAGGGAAATTGCTTTTAAATGAATCTAATATATGAACTTTTGAAAGTAAAATACTCTAACAATGCAAGATCTACTTAGCCTATCAAGGAAAAAGCAACATGCACTTACTATTTCCAAGAGAAATTTTGATTATCTAATTACTATGAAATACAAAGCATGTTCAAGAACCTAGATTAAAGAGATGCATGTGCCACCACTACCCTCAGAAATCCTTGTATGACAATCTCTTATCCTTTTGCAGCAACAGGGTAATCCTCTTGGTAACAATAAGAAAAGAGAAGCAAAAGAAGCTTTTGAAGCTTGAATGAGAGATCAATGAGAGCTTGATGAGCACTATGGCTTGTGATGTGATCAATGTATCAACATAAAATGAGCTTTTAGCAAAGCTAGATGAGACAATAATAAAAATCAAAAGGCTCGAATGTCCTATGTGAGCATATGGATGTTTGATTTGGAGAGCAACAACCTGCAAGAACTGTGTGCACAAATGAAATTGCCTCCCTTTGTGATTGAGGGAGGGGGTATTTATAGGTTTGAAGAAGGGATGAGAGGTGGAGAGGATGAAGAGTTAACTCCCTTTGATTGAACAGTTGACTTAGAAGACACAAGAGTGATCTGGGCTAAAATTAGAGTGATATAATTAATTATAACTTATCACTCAAGAATAAATGGAGAAAGAGAATGCATGGGTTGATAACTAAAGATAAAATTGAGCTAAATATGCATGGGTGGGTGCATGAAATAGTTAACTCTATATTTAGGATAAAAATCCATGCAAATAGGAAGAACGGGGGAAAACAAAGCTATTTTGGTCAAAAACTTGAGTTAATTCGTAGCTGGGAAAGATGGCAGGGTCGCCACCAGGTCACCCCTTTCACCTATCCTCAGAGGAGGGGTCCTAGGTGAAAACTTAGGATGGGAGATGAAAGAGGAGGAGAAAAGAAGGGGGTCTACCTCTGTAAATGGGTCAAACAGGGGTCAAAAACCAAATCTCCACTTGCAAATGTAGGATCTCCTGGAGCAGATTTGGAAATAATAGGAGGAGATTTGTACTGGTTGACTGAAATTAAAAACCAAAAGTTAGAGATGGCTTGGAAGGTCCTCTAGAGGGATCCTAGGGGTGCAATTGGATGAAAAACACTAGGAAAAGGTGAAAACACAACAAATGGACGAATACAAGGCTTAGGGACGAAGTCGCAAGCATAGAAAATGCAAGTTGACAAGTGTGGAAAAGTGTCGAAAGTGAAGAAAGGGATAGAACGATAAAGGGAAAACAACACGAGGAAGAAGAAACCACATGCTACCAAGAGAATCGTTGCTAAGACGACATTATTTCACGCTGACATGTACATGACAAGGATTATGAGTCATCATCGGGGTCCTTGTATAGGCTGTGTGTGATTTTGGTGCTTATATATTTGCCCAAAGGTAGGTACCATTCTTGAACTAGGCTTTACATGTTGTCGATTATTCCATAATTGTACTTGCAATGACTAATATTAGTCCAGCATCTGAATATATCAAAACCAAGTAATGAAAATTTAAATGACAAACATACCATAGATCGTGTGAGTTTGACTAGTTGTTTGTCGTTGTCGGAGAGACCTGTAGGGATGAATGCATGCAAAATGACAGCATGAGAGATGCATAAAAGAAAAAATTAATCTAACAATGCATAATGCAAACTAAGCTAAGAGAGACAAAGAGTGAAGAAATTAGTGAAATTTGAGTGAAACGTTGACAGAATCAATCGTGTAAGTAGTCATTGGGAAGATATCACCGAGTGGATCACAAAGATGGCCGCCTCTTCTTCTATTTGTGAGAGTCAAGTACGTAATCAATGAAGAACCCTTCTCTAAACCCTAGTTTCTATTTTTTGAAAAATGTCTTGAAATTGTCCATTTTTGGTATTTTTCTGTTGCATTATGTTTATTTTATCGTTTAGAGTAGTTTTGTTTTTTTGTTTGTCAAAATCGATTGAAAAAAGAGGTTTTTAGAGCATTTTTAGTTTGAGGGGTAGGTAAACAAGGCCACCCTTTTGTTAGAAATATGCAACCATATAGACTAATTCCTCATAACCCAATAAGAGATTAAATGTGCAACATAACCAAAAATCCATATGCAAAAGAAATAAACAATCATATCATCAATGGTTACACAAGATATGCCCTAGAAAACCCTCATAGAGGAAAAAAACTAGCCTCCAAAAGCATTGATCTCTCATGTATTATTCAAGAATAAACAACAAATACATATGCAAATATATCCTCTGAAACATCAAGCTCTCTCTCTACCTACAATCCATGTGAACAAGCATGTAAACATACATCCCATGCCATGCTTCAAACCCTCACACAACCAACCTGCAAGAGAAGATACAAACCCAACCAAAAGCAATAAGCCTTCACTCAACCTCTTACTACAACAAATACCCATGTGTTTGCTTTTATAGACATAAGTTCACACAAATACAACATATTGTATTGTAATACCATTTTCCCCAAAACCATGTGTCTTATACAAAACCATTGGCCCCACATTTGATTATTGGTACTAAGTTTTCCCAAATAATCAAATAATTACAAATAAATCGATTAACCCAATGTTACATATAATGATTACAAGTGGCGCCCAAACAAATATTTAATGTGGATAAACACATCACATGATGCACCACAATTAAATATTTATTTTACATAATAAAATAATACCAATGTTATGCAAGGTGTACAACACACCTACTCCAACATTCTCCCACTTGTTGTATACATTGCATAAGGGATCAACATGTAAACTCAAAACATCAAGGAAAACCATCCATATGTTCCCAACATGTGCCATATAAACATCCATGTGCTTCATGTGCTCCAAGATACCTGCAACAATAATCAAGGTGTCCACCATGTCAAACAAGAATCCCCTCATCCTCCATCTAGCCAATCCATGAAGAATAAGATCCTCCAAAGAGATGCCATACTAAACTATGACATAGAAGCAAGAAACCTACATCAACTAATATCCAAACACAAGCACCAAATCCAATGCTAACAAATAGCCTCGAGTAGCTGACAAAAATTAATCACCATAGCTAAAATAGCAACCACATGTAGCTTCTAATGCATCAACTAACCATACCTCCAAACCAAGGTATACAAAATATAACAAGTAGACCTTATGTCATTAACATATCCAACTCAAATCACAATGATAACAAGTCCTTGTATATACTCAATCCTACATAAAGAAGTCCTCTAAGGTAACAAAACTCAAAAGAAGATCACATGCACTAATGCACAGATTCTATCTTGAGAGAACCTATATCATGCCAATACTCAAACTAGTATCCAAAGTAAACTAAGACATAATACCAATCATCCTGTAAGCAAGGATCACCTGTCAAAACTAACAAACCATAACCAATACCTCAACCAAAGACTCCAAGAGTCCTCCATGGTACCAAGATGCCAACATCTCCAAATCACATGAAGATAATTATATCTTGCCAAAGCTCCCACTGAAGTGTGATACTGAGCTTTACATGGCAACAACATCAAACCATCAAACCATCACTATCAAAAGCTCCCATTAAAACCTGTAACCAAGCTATCCATGACATCATGATAACCATCTCCTATATGAAGATCATCCATGGCCCCAACACAATCAAGGAATCCTACTGTAATGACACAACTCCCAAAAGGTTGAGTAAACCATAATCTTCAAACCAAGAAGAACAAAACTTGCACACCATACATCAATCCAACACCACCAAAACTACACCTGTAAAATAATCATGCAATGCCAAAGTCCCAACCAAACAAAGAACATCCATGACACCATGATCACTATCCAATGCACTTGCACCAAACTCTCATCAAATCTCACATAACTATACCATATAGTGAACAAACATAGGTCCTATATCATGACTATATCAGGTAATATCATCTCTCTACATCTCATAATGAAAAGCAAACCAATGCAACATGTGACTAACCCAAGCCAGAAATTAAAATCTGCATCAACACTGAAACATCTATGGGCATAGACAACCCACATCCAAGTCATATATGGAACTTGTAAGCATAGACAAACTACAACATTGCACAACCTATAGATATCACAATGCAACATGCAAACTCAACAGTACATGTATAATATTGTCAACAAAGGATAATCAGAGATAAACATGTAAGTCTACAATTACTCAAACACCAAATCATCACAGATTCAATTTGCCATCAACTCATAAAAGAACCAAAAGTCAAAGGGACCAAAATGATGTAGGTCGTGGCCAAAAGTAATCAAGAGTAAAGTTCTTTTGAGTAACCATAGGTTGCCATGTTTTATGATGAATAGTAAACTCTGTACATCCAACAATTTTCAACTCCGTCGATGGGATCTAATCGAAAGTTCTATTCTGATTGATAGGATATGAAGATCTATTGGAATACCAAGCATGAGTAGTTGTGGCTTTTAGATATGTATGATTCATTGTCTCCTGATGATCTCGCTGTCCTGAAGAGGGCAGGTGAGGCTAGGATTTTCCATTTACCGGTTATTCATCGAATTTCATGTATCAACTTTGACATTTTGACCTATTAGGATGCCGATAGGAACACTTTTAGATTTCCACAAGATTTAGGAGACTAGGCTATCACTCTATATGATGTGTATCACATTCTCTGGGTTCTTGTGAGAGGGCATCCTCTTGTTCTACCTTCCAATGAGTCCTTTGTGGACAAGGCATCTTGGGCTCAGATCATGGGGGTGAGCCATCCTGAGGACCAAACTAGAGTTCAACTTACTTCAGTACACGACTTCGTGTTCTACAACAATTTGGTGAGGACTTCCCTGAGGATTTTCCCCCATTTCCCACTTGCTACTGATCTATCCAAGAGATGGGTGAGGTTGGACAGAGACCTATCATTTGGACTCCTTTGACTCTCGAGGTTTTGATCACCAAAACCTCTAGGACCCCAAGAGGTGGACAGAGGGGAGGGAGAGGAGCTCCTTCTCAAGGACTCATTATCATTGATGATTCAGATTCTATTGATGAGGACTATGTCCCAGATGAAGATGACTTATCAAATGAGGGAACAACAAGAGATGCATAGGAGATTGATTCTGATGAGGGAGAGACACCAAAGGGCTCTTCTTCTAGGCCTAGACCTCCTCATTCTGATGAGGCAATGTAGCCATTTGATCCTTCCTGGAAGCCTGATGATCCTCATAATTTTGCTTTTGTTTTCTAATTTCACACTGTCATTCTATTGCTTAAAGTTTATGAATCATCGTTTCTCTTATCTTTGTTTATTTTACAGGTAGTGTCAAGGAGTGGAGGGGTTTTGTTTGTGAGGTTAATGTTCACTTAGTGATTCCCTTCACTGGTTTGACATGAGAGAGACTTCTAGTTGATTCTGATGTGCCTCCAAGAGCTGGATGACACACTAACATTTTTGCTCATGCCTACCATGGGTGTCAGAAGAATGCTGCATTGAAGTCAGAGGTTCTCATCCTTAGGGGTGAGAATGCTATTCTTTGTGAGATGACCCACCTTGGGATTTAGCATCTGGAGTCTAGCACTACAGGTCCTTCGTCCTCTCATACTTAGAGCAGTGTTCCTTCTTCCCACAGGTCTCATGGAGGCACTAGTGCCACTCATAAGAAGAGGAGCAGGCATCCTTATGGTTCTCTTGGAGGGAACTGTCCTTGAGATTTTCTTGTGTATACTTGTTTTGAAACTGTCCCCCTTGCATGGGGAGCCTTACTTTCCTTTGAGAGCATTTTGTCCTATCTCTTGTACTCTTGTAAACTCAAACTTCTAATATATCTATGAAAAGTTGTCTCTTTATGGTTGTTTACTTATGGTATGAGTACTCATCTCTTGTGCACTTTGGAAGTTTTAAAACTCTTTGATTATGTTTAGACCTTCAACTCTAAGAATTCAAGTATGATAAGGATGATATGTTTTAATCTCTTTTTTGGAATATATATATGAAATACCCATGACAATATGCAGATGCGAGAACACAAGTGATGTTGAAATAACACTTCTACTTCTATGGAATGCCATGAGTTATGACATTGAATTTATTGCTTTAGAACTCTTTTTCTGATTTTGGTATAAATGCATTATGGAACAAACAAAATGACTGATCTTTAATATGATTTTCGATCCAGGGGATCAAAGGTTATCCTGGTACAAGAGACCTATTCAAGTTTATGAGATTAGGAATTTGAAACTCAAGTGGGGAACAAGAAATAGATGGGGTGCTTCTGAATTTGGGCTTTGCTAAAGGGTAAATACTAATCCTTATCTAGAGAAGACAATCTGACAAGCTTTCAACTTAGAGAAGTAACAAATTTTATTGATGTTCGCTAGACTTAGATCATAGATGGCAAGCAAGATAGACCCAGGGTAAAGGACAAATGGGAAAGAACAAGGGTCCCTAGGTAGAAGATGATCATAAAGACTACTAGACTCTTGGCTTTGCTCAGCTAGTGCATGTGTGTGCTTTGTACCTGAAGATGAAAAAGATGTTTAGGGACCAAAAACATGAAAAGGAAACTAAATACAAAGCATTATACTTCACAAGCCTTGAAATCTCCCTCACTCCTTGATAAGGTTGAGGAGAATGCACCCAAAGTCTCCTTGATATACCCAAATGTAACTAATGGATGTGGATTGCTCTCAACTTGCACATAATTTTTCCATAATAAGGCTAAGAGGATGTGAGATGAGGAGGGATTTTGGCATAGTAATTCTACTTCAAACTTGGACATGAAAATGGCTTGTGGAGGCTTGTATTTATAGGCAAATTGAGGGGGAAATGGGATCAATGGCTAGGATTGAACTTGTTCAAATGCAATGGTGGAGATGAGAGGATGAGATGGAGGGCTTAGATTTCATCAACGATATTGGAGGGTTGTAATTAAAAGTGAATTTTAAATTCACCTTGGGAAGTCTTAGCATTAATTAGGATTATGACACATGAGGAAATAAAAAATTAATTTCCTTGGGGGGTGTTGGAATTAAAAAATTCCATTTTATTGACGAATGGGATGACATGTGTGCATTTGACAAACACATGTATGAGCTCTTTGCATAAAAAGAGCTCTAACATGAAAGAGGAAAGGTGAGGTGGAAGCGTCATGCGACTCTTTTGAATAAAAGATATTTTTTTATTCAAGGGTTGTGGGAGAAGGTGAACTAAGAATGGTTTGTGCAAGTTAATCAAGTGATTAACTTAATTAACGTGGTTGTAGCTAATTAGTGAGTGGGCTAATCAGGGGTTAAAATTAATTAAATAATGATTTATTTAATTAATTTAGGTCTAGGGGTTATGTAGGCTAGGGTAGATTAATTAAATAAGCATGATTTATTTAATTAATCAGGATTAGGAAGATGAATAAATTAACCAAATAAATATTAGAAATATTTATTTA
Source organism: Cunninghamia lanceolata (assembly GCA_027924645.1). Taxonomy (NCBI): domain Eukaryota; kingdom Viridiplantae; phylum Streptophyta; class Pinopsida; order Cupressales; family Cupressaceae; genus Cunninghamia; species Cunninghamia lanceolata. The sequence goes on from BSBN01000332.1 coordinate 4,120,745, forward strand.
ATTAATTGTGGATGAAGTTATAAGGTCTATTGACGAATTAATTAAATTAATTCATTACCAAGGAATAACTTGGGGTAAATGGCTAAGGGTGAATGGTTAGCAATGGCCTAGGGTAAAATTAATTAAATAATTATGATTTTTATTTAATTAATTGGTGAAAGGGGTAATTAGTAGTGTGATTGATGCAGGAAAATGGTAAACAGGGTCGAGAAATTTTTAGGTGTCTACATTTTGCCCCTCTTTTATGTGGCATCGTGACCAAGTAGGGAATGGTGTTAGGTCAAATAATTTTCCCCATGTGATTGGAAGAAGTGGAAATGGATGAGGGATGCCCCCTCGAGAGATCGAGTGAAAATTTTAATTTTTTCAGAGGAACTCTCAAAAAGGAAGGAACAGTGGTAAAAAAGGGATGTAGGATAGAAAGCGGGGTTGATAGAAGAAAAAATAGAGGAAAATGGGTAAGATTTGTGGCCTAGGGAGAGGAAATTGTGAAATAGGGTTGACATGGCACCTATACATATGTAAAAGTGGGCCCAACATGCCACATTTACTCACCCTTGTTGACTAGACTAGAGAGAGCATAGTGATAGCGATAGCGCAACCTAGATTTCCATGACACGAGCACCAATCTGAGCACGTACGGGAGTATTGACATGTTGGCTACTTGGAAAACATCATTAGAGACACTATTGGTATGAGTTGGATTGGCATGATGTTCAATGGTGTTGTCATTGATGGCAACAAGAGTTGGACAAGGATTCAACAAGGTTGCAACAAGTTTTTTGGCCCGGCAAGAAGACTTAAGGATGTTGGCTAAGTGTTGGCAGAGTACAGAGATAACTACAGAGAGACAGTGTTATGATTAGCATTAGTCCGCAATTGAAGATCTTGTCTTGTGGATTTGGTAAGATGTTGCTAGTCCTTAGATGATCCTAAATCCAAAGTTTCATCTTCTAATCATCTTCGGAAGTGTACTTTCAAGAAGCTTAAGTTCAGCATAGCATAGAATAGTCTTGAGCAGAGCAGAACACCTATTTGATTTGGTTTGCATCTCTCTAGTAATACATATCTCTTCATGCAATTTTGAGATGTTGTAAACACATTTCTGAAGTCTCTAAATCCAAAGTAGTAGGTCTGCATTCAGTGTACAGAGTTCCAATACATTTAATACTCCAAAGTTGTAAACACATGTATGTATATCTTCAGATGATGCTCTGATGTTTGTAGTAGGTTGGATGTGTTGGTCTACTCAGATTTACCCCTTTGACACTTGGAGATTAAGTGTCGATGTGATGTTATTAGTTTATGACTGCGGAGGCATTCCCAAGATAGCTAGTTTCAAAGTTGATATTGATGTCATCTTCTATATTAGACACTTGTCAAGGACTGATCTAAATCATTTTTGGGACACCACAAGGAGATATGCTGAGAATTATGTTTTGGGTTCAAGTAGATTATTTTTCCTGTTGCCCATAATCCTGTCAAGCAGTGAGGTTACAAATGTGGACCTTACTGAGATGCTTTGGCAAGAGATCTTTCATGATATAGATTTCAGCCCTTATAGGTATTTCAATTTGATTTTTGATGATGGATATATTATTGGGTCACAAGAGAGAGGAGCGCAAATTTGGCATGATGGTTCTATTGTTATGATCCCAAAGTGGCGCAACATCAGCATGGTGGTTCCTTTATGAGATTAACATGGGACCGTGGGATCACATGTGGTTGTAGTTTGATTCAGTCTAGTATTTTTGGTGTTGTGTAAGCATTGCTTGAGGACAAGCAATCTTTAGGGAGGGTGGATTGTAATGTCTCCATTTTTGGGTTCTCTTGCAGTGTAGTTGGCACTGACCTTGTCGATGTGTATCAACATTATCAGAGGGGTTATTTAAGGATTCCAATGAGCTAAGCTAGTCTAGAGGACTCAAATGCCACTTTTCAGGGTGATTTTTGACTTCTAGTGTGTTCTCCAAGAATCTTGGAGATGGTGTCTATTTATAGTATGTCACCCGGTTGGCTCTGTTTATCATTATTCTTCATCGAGATCACTGCAGTGCAGTTAGTTTTTGATTCCGATGCATTCCAACAATTTCCACAAAATGGGTGTATTAATGGCTTTATTTTAATTATTTTACTAAGGTCACTAAATATTATTTTAAATATTTTAAAAGCACCTTAGTGTTATAGCTCATCAGAACTAAGATGAAATGTTTTAAATCATGGATGCATTAAATAGGGACCTTGCGTGTCAAATTATCATTATTTTAATTAAAAGGTCTTTTTTGGAGCTACAATGGAGTTTTAACTAAAAAGTGAATTTTAAAATATAAGCTTCTGGAGAGTTTGGTGGAAAAAGTATAAAAAGGCATTTGAGGGGCTCATTTGCATTATGCAGTTTATTTTATTTCTTTGATTGAAACCCCTTATGGTTCTGGAGATCAAACTTGGTTCATCTCAACCTTCTTGAGGATGAAAACCCTCTTGGAGATGATCAACTTCAGTGGTGAAAGATCCTCCTGTGTTGATTGCTGGTAAACTTATTCAGAATTTACGCATTGCACTTCATTACAGGTTTGGCATTGTTTGGAGTTTCAAAGGAGATATTTATTTTGCAGGCTATCTTGGAGGATTTATTGGTGATCTCATTTCAGGGATTACATTGAACTAATTGGAAGCATTTACAAGTTGTCACAAAGAAGCTATTTATTGTTGATATCAAATTTATTTCCATGATAATTGATATATATATAGGATGAAAAGAGGGTTGATTGATTTGAAGGATAATTTGATTAGGTCCTCCTTTCACTCAATACATTCAAGGACATTTAATCGAGATGAATCACAACTTCTGCAAGAGGATTTAACTATCAGGTTGGCTGTCACTTGGAATGATAAGGAGATTTGGAATTTATTGATTAACTTGTTAATTTTAGTCTGATTAAGCTTAAAACTCTAATTATGCAAAATTGTAAACAAACGGACAAAACCTAATAAATGCTTGCATAGAGATAAACTAAATACATATTAGATACATACCAGATTTCTAGTTTCGGAAGACAGAAAAGTTGGGGGTGAAAGAGCGGCCACCCAAGCCCAAGGTACTACTTTATCGGAGGGCTTTAAGATCTTTTCTGCCACTGATTGTAACCACTTTAGATATTTCTAGCACTACAAAATTGAGGGTCCAAAGAGCAAGCGCCCAAGCCTATTTTGTGATATTTCTGCCTTTTTCTTCAAACCCTGGTTCCTTTTGCTCTGCAACAGTCCTCTACAACTCCTCTCCATAAGATCTGACACATGTCACCTGCAGTCACAAGAGAGGGGTTGGGGGTTGTGGTGTTTAGGAGCTTGCCTCGGTCAAGCCCCCAGAATGGCATTCAAGCCTTCCAACACCGTTGTTAGATAGAGAGTGTGTGTCCTTACAGGATAGAGGCAAAAGCAATGATGAAATAGATAGATTAAATCACAAATAGATATCACCTCGCATGTGTAGCTCTCAAGGAGATGAATATCTTTCACACCATGAGAAGATGAAGACAAATCTGCAGTAACAAATACAACACAATTCTTCTATGCAACACAATGAATGCCTTGAATGCTCTATGATTATAAGTTCAATTTAATCTCAAAATCATCTTCTAGTTTTCAAATGAAGTCCTAAACATGTTTATATATGCATTCCCACTAATATTTCATAATTCAAACTTAAGATGTTGACATAGAAACCTTTTTAACAGTCTTAAGCCAACATATAAATTTGGGACCTTGATAAAATAGGGCAAGGCAAGGGCAAAGGCGCCCTTGTCCAGGGACCTATTTTGTCGAGGTCCCAAATTTATATGTCATCTTATGACCATTAAAAAGGTTTCTGTGTGGGCATCTTAAGTTTGAGTGTACAGTAACAGATTAATCCCTAGTTAGGAAAGTGAGGGATGACTATAATGGAAGAGATTACTATCCTCCCAATGTCAATGCAATTGATCATCCTAGAAATAATGCGTATTACCCATAGGACAATTATCAATCTTGGAAGTGAAACAGAAATGGCAATGACGGAAGATACGAAAGACCCCCTATGAATATAATCAATTTTGTTATTTTCATAAGACTAGGGGGCATAGCACAGAATCTTGTAGAGCATACAATAGGTTCATAGCAAGATTACTGGAAGACCAACAATGACTATTCATAGAGATGTTCTTAAATCCGCAAGAGGTCACACTAGATAACAAGGAGGCAAGCCAAACTCAAGTGTCGATAGATCCACAAAATGTAGACATGAGAATTTATTAGGACCCATTTCCTGCACACAAAGACATAGAAATGACTAATCAAAGCAATGTAGCCCAAGGTAGCAACACAAATATTTTGCCGTAATTAGAACAAAAAGGAGAAGCTAGGAAGTTGGGATTGGTTGAAATATTACATGATGAAGAAGAAGAACAAGGAGAGCTCAAAAAGGAGCAAGCAGAAATACATGAGAGCACAGTCTAGGTGGTTGAGCCAATACCAGCCCCGATTGGACCTTATGAACTCAATGAGGATTTAAAGAAAACTTATGCATATATTTCATTCATCTATCTCCTCAAGAACTCTCCCTCACATCGCTCAACACTATTGAAACTGATAGGATTGAAATACCTGGATCAAATCACACCTCTATCTAGTGAACAAATCAATCATGTGGATTTTGACGTAAACCCACCAAACTCCAAGCTTAAAGACCCAGGATTCTTCTTTGATTTAAAGAAAATGCCCTCTAAGATAGAGTTAACAAAGAAAGGAGATCCTACGTTACACTTGTAAGTGTGGATATATGACACCTACATTAAGAGAACGCTAATTGATGACGGGGCCGCAGTGAACATAGTTCCATTTTCTCTCTTAGAAAGAATGGTTTATGGGCACACCAACATCACTGCCTCTAGAGACACTCTAAGTAGATATGACAATTTGAAGGTTTCCGCAATAGGAAAGATCACACTTCCAATGACTTTAGGACCAAAAATAGTCCCAACCATGTTCTATGTCATTGATAAAGACAGGATATAATATGCTTCTCGTAAGACCCTGGATACATAGAATGAAAGTTGTGCCATCTACTTTGTTCCTGGAAGCTCAATTCTTACATCTTGGGAAGGTGTATGCTACGAAAGGGGATCCATAGCCTTTTAGCATGATAAAATCCAATACAACAAATAAAAAGATAGGCATCCCCATAGTCTATGAACTCCCCACAAATAAGCTTTATGTTCTTGGTCCTATTCCACAATTGATATGTATAAAAAGGATAGAAGTTCTGGAAAAGACAATTAACAATGCAGAGATGAAGGCCTTGGAAAACAAGGCCCTGCCAAAACAAAAAGAAGCTATCCCAAAGGAAAAGATGGTAAAAATCATGGAATGGATAGAGAAGGATGGACCTTGGTGGTCCCCCTTTTAGGGTTTAGGGTTTTAGATCCGTAAAATTATAAGTCTTTGCATTTTAAGAAACCCATTAAACCTAAGTCACTAAGCTCGTGCACTTTATTTCTAATTCTCTGTTGACCGCTTATAATAGGTTTCTAGTCCCTTAAGTTATGACCTAAGGCCTTTGTGCCCATTAGGTGACTGGCCCTGTGTCCTAGGTTTTACCTCCTACGGCCCATGAAAAATTAAAACTATATCTTAAGTCTTCCCATAGGTTATAAAGTTTAATAAAGTGAAAATTGCAGTGTCGTAGTGCATCATCACTGACATCACCACCTCGTTGCGTAGTCGCAACATGGTGACACATGTCACAAGAATCTATGCTTACGTCCCATTACATTAGGAATCTTCCGCTTGCCAACCATATGTTGCCAGATGTCAATATAAAAGTGGTCCGAAGGAAAGTCTTGATCTAACGGTTGCACATCATCGTAGGGGTATCTTGTCAAGTTGGAATCCTCGCCGCACAGTCACAAGATGGCGACATGTGGCCCCACTTTACGAAGGAGATCAAAAGCAAATAAGAAGACGTGTGGGGCTTTATCGTGCCTGTGCAGGGTAGGTAAAGTGGTGACCTACTGTCGGCTGCAATGCCGCGAGGTGGTGCCATGCATCTAGGATGGACAAGAGGTCATGTGGTCAGCAATGAATGTACATCTGATGTGACTCATCCTAATTGGTCAAAGACTTTTCAAACATGATGATCAAGATTTTCAAATCTAGTGGGTGAATGGTGGCCATGGATCTTGTAGGAATGAATTCAAATCAATTGCGCAGGTTTAAACTTTTGTGATGAATGTTGAAGGTGCCCTGTGACACGAACGTAAGTTAATGGCCAAGGCTACCTCCATTAATGCAGTAGAAGCTATGCTATGAAGCTTAAAGGGAAGAAAAGTTAGGGCTTTGTGCTTCATTTCTTTGATCACATGCAAATTTCAAGCATACAGAGAATTCTCAAGCGGGTGAAGAGTGAAAATTCAAGGCTTTGCAAGTTCAAACTAGTAAGTTCATTCTGTCTTCTTGTGCCCGGCATATTTTTAAGTTGACTACTTGATTAAGGAGGTAGATAGTTGCCTATGTAAGAAACCCTAACTTGCTACAATAAGTCTAAAAAATTAGTCAAGCTAGCTAGCCCTCCACTTCTAAGCGTGGCTTACATGAGGATCTTATGATCCAGCTTCTAGGTTCTGCTAGAAGGGCTTTGAATCTGCATGGTCAAGGTGGGCCCAATGATAAATTTATTGATTATTCCTACAACTGTACAAATGCTATACTGCATGTTCCTGGTTGGCTCATGTTTGAACACTAGCATAGAAGAATGGATTACAAGGCCCCCATCTATCATGTCTGGCAATTTGATCTGGCCAAGCTTATTTGCTCCAATGTTTTCCCTAACCCTGACCTAGTTAGGGCAATAGCAATGAGATATGATCCGAACACAAGGACGGTCATAGCAAGAAATGGTTCAAAAATGATTAAACTCACCAAAGGATACATTACCACTGTATTCAACTTGGACCCTGTGACTAAAAAGCCAATTGACCTAGGTACTTTGAAGAAGAAATATCAAACTGTTAAACATGTTTAGAGGGATTACAACCTAGCCAAGCACGGGCTGAAAGGTGTAGATGGCAAACTGGTGAAGATTTCAGCCAGTGAGCCAGAGCCTTTTCACTGCAACATGTTCATGGATTACTTTGTCAGGACTTATAACAATTTTTGCTAGGTATTGGGCAGGGATGCCTCAGATAATATGCCCATTTCTCTAATGATGATGCTAGTTGACATTCAGAGTCAGGATCCCAAAGAGCCATATGATTATGCCACTTATATTGCTGACAAGATGCACAAACAGATGACATAAATCAAGAACAATCTATCTAAATCAGATGTCCATGTTGAATTCACATGGTACTCCATGCTATGCTACATGCTTTTGTTTGCTTTATCTAGGATGTGGCACCATAATTTGCATGTCAAAATGACACATACTGAGGGAAATATGTTGCCAGTGCAGGTGTGGACTTGCATGCTGGATATACATTGCACTATTGCAGATTATATAATTTTTGAAGAGTATTTTGTGAGAAGGATACTTGGTTTCTTGAAGCCAGAGGATGAGAGGCTACACCCAGATGTATTGGATTTCCTAAGGCCTTTGGACAGGACCCCTCACTTGGGAATTGACCACAATTGGGGTGACTAGTTCATTCATGAGCACACTACTTGCATTAGGGTCTATGGATGTGAGACCCCACCCCATATCTTGCCTAAATATGTGCCTAAGAGAGTGGCATTCTTAGAAATTATTAGGCAGTTAAATGATTTAGATAGGGAGCACCTGAGGAGACATAAGAAGGGCTCATTCTTTCCTTCTTCCCTCAAATTGGTGATTTCTTGATAGCTGATAAGAGTGGGCTTGATCAGATTAATTTAGTGATGCAGTGTTTTGGGATGTATTTTGAGCATCCAAGAATTTTTTACCCTAAGGGCTTCATCAACAGGGTGAGGGTGAACAAGGGAAGGCCAAGGTACACTCACCAGGTTGCCCTGAATGAGGATCTTGTCAAGAAATGCTTCACCATGGTTGAGGTTCATCACTTGAGAATCAAGTGGGACACAATTATGACAGGTGAGAGAATGAGTAAAAGTGTAAATGCAGCATATCAAGGTGCCTTCTCAGAAGTGCAAGACCCTATTTAGAGAATTTAGAAAATGCTAGATAATGTAGAGTAGCTGATTACTACTGCTCCTGTAGGAGAAGAAAGACCCACATATCAGCCTGGCAGCTCAAGCAAAGGATATGTTGCCAAGAGGGAGTCAATTGAGCCCTCCCCTGCCAAGAAAGCAAAAATTATTGATTTGGAAAATCTTAAAGAAATTGAGGTAGTAGATTTAGAAGGGGAGGCAAAAGAACATGTACAAGAAACTGCCCATCAGGTGAATTCACCTGATAGAATAAGGCCATATTCATCCCCTGAAAACAGGGTAGTGAGAACAATGAGAAGCTAAGTTGTGGACATTGAAGATGTTAGAGTAATGGCTTGTAACAAATTTTTAGAAGATGATGAATTTATAAATACTCCTAAATTTAGGAGTTATGTGCTAAAAGTCAAAAATGAAGAGTTTTAGAAAAGGATTGAAGATGCTAAAAGTGGAGCAAACCCTACTGAATATGAAGCCATAACTCAAAGGGTCTTAAGAGAAGTTAATCAATCCATTAGTGTAATGACTCCAGAGGAGAGGAGGGCACTGGTTGCAAAGAGTAATATCTTGCTTCTTCCTCGTAGGACCTTGTCAGATGCAATTGCATTTCACACAATTACAAGAGAAGACTTTGATATAATAGGTGAACAAATAGAGAAGGCTCTCTCTGGTGCAGCCTTCAATCCTAGGTTTGAAACATTGGCTATATGAGCTCTAGCCCCAAATAATAACAAGCCTAGGGTTGGATTGGGGGAATTGGTAGGAGATGTGATAATAAAGAGGGTATCTGACACCCCTGCTCCCCAAGCTGTAAGCTTGAATGTCCAGACTACATAATTTGTAGAAGCAGTCACCAACAAATTGTAGAAAGATCATAATGAGCTACAACTTAATTATGCCTAGGCAGTTGCTGAAATAAACATATTGAAGTAGCAATTGGTATTAGGGACTAGTACTTCCACTCCCCCACCAGTGATTCCAAGAGCAAAGTCTTTCTCAGTTGATACAGAACCTTTACTGACTGAAATCAGGGAGCTGAAGGAGGAGGTGAAGAAATTGGAGGAGAAAAAGAATATAATGAAGGACATGGTCACCGATTTGATACATAACAGGGTGACTAAACTTTTGGCAAGAGTAGATGAGACCTTGAGGTCTTATTCACAACTAAGAATAGCCTATGAGAAGCATGAATCAGATAAGGAAAGACACTCAATTTTTAAAACAAGATGTTTGCCAAGAACTAGAGAGGTCAGAGTTCTCCTTAGATGCTCAAGATTTGATATGCAGGCACCCCCTGAGCTAAAGTTGGTAATGGATATGCTACAGCATTTTGAGGAAGATGTCAGTTTTCAGTTGAGATTAGATAAGGTTTTGGTAGATAAGAAGTAGGCTATAGAAAAGATGGACACAAAGTGGCTGCCAAATATTTTGGAAGGTGATGGGAAAACTAAAGACTTAGACAAGTGGAAAATAGAAATAAAAGAAAATGCCCACCAGCTAATTCCTACTTGTTGTACTGATGGCGATCCAACTATGAAGATGTTGATTTTAGCCCTTGACAAGATGCATATAGTTGAAATAAATTTTGAAATATTTTGCAAGGAAGTGAAGATTTTGTTGGATGCCCGGTACATCAGTCATAATGGCAGAATTGTAGAGATAATCTCATTCCAGTGGCCATCTGAAGAGACATACAGTGAATGGACAGAAAAGTATGGGCCTGCATGATTGAAAGGAAAGGCCAACCACCACCTCCCCAGTATTGATGAGGCAGATCTCCTTCAAGTTGTTGCACATTTTCCAAGTCTATCTACCTTTTCTCTTCTTCTCTCTATTGTAGTAAATGTTCTCAACGCCAAAATGGGTGGTGCATTATATCAAACATTCTCTGAAATGACATTATAATTAATGTTGAGTACACGTTCTTGGTCTATAAAAGAATTGTGTTACTCATTTTGTTGCGGTTGAAGATTTTGGAATTTTTGAAGAGTAAATAAAATACAAGTTCTGTTGGGTTATCTCATCTCTTGTCTTGTAAGTCAATGAGTTATGTGTTGAATGTATTTTTGGATAAGTTTTATCATTTTCATGTTGATTATAAATGAAAATGCTATATGCATGTGTTCTATTGATTGTCTCCATGGTTGTATGTGTTCTTCTTTTGAATCTAATAACTAAGGGTTATCTGAGATTCTAGAATATAGGTTTTCTATATTGCATGCTTAATCTTTTACTTCTATTCAAGGGATAGATTAAATGTTCTGGGTTAAGTATGGGGAAGAATGTATTACAACAGGGATATATGTAAGTAGAGTTAATAGGATACTCTATTTTGGGTGTTGTCTATAAGGTAGATACTGATTACCCCCTTGAAACTTGATTGTTAGTTTAGTTTATGCAAGTCATTCACACATATATGTCAATGTGACTCCATGCCCTAAGATAAGCACTAGTCAGAGGTGGTATCGAGTTTATGAATCAAAACCCAGGTCTTGCAGCCAAGCACAAAATAAAAAATTGAACAACACTTATAAAATTTAAGGATTTTAGGAGTAGTTTAGGTTCAAAATCCTTTTGTTCACAATTATAGTCAAAGATTTATCCCATAGGTATTTAGTAGGGAATACCCCCCTAGGTTTTGCAGAGCCTGAAGAAGGAGAGGAGACATTTAGATTCTATCTCCTATACTATTAGCCTCTGACCTGAGGATCCTATTGATAAGTGATGGCTACCTTTTAGGGAAACTTAAGAATTATCAGTTCCAAAAAAAAACCTGACAAATTTGGTGACTCTACTGGGGAGTTAAAAAGGAATCTAGAACTTAAGTTAAATCCCAGTTGTGGGTGGCAACTCTGAACAAAATCTCCCATCTGGTGAAATAGAAGTTGTATGCAGGGGAGAAGATCCTTGCACAACCCTTTGTTTCAAGAATTACTGAGAATGATGTATAGAAAAAAGGGAACTACTCAACCCAGCCATGAAGGCTCACCAAGCCCTAGGAATAATGATGATCCCCAAGATAATCCTAGGTCTTCTAGGCAACAACCACTATGTTTCTCAAACATAGAGGCTGAGATTCAGGATATGTATGAAAGACAACAAGGTGACAGGTTGAGGATGAGATCAGAAGTGTTTCAAGAACACCCTTTTTTAGATCCCCTAGATAGATTTGAAGACACTGAATCCCCAAGGGATACTAATAATCCCAATGGAAAAGGACCATCCTCTTCTATGCCAATAGATGATGAGTTGGCAGAAGAAATTAGGAATCTCAGGGCAGAACTTGATTATTTGTAGGCCCTAAGAATAACAGATGATATGAAACAAAAGGTGCAGGCTCTGAAAATGGCCCAAGAAGATTCAATTCCTACCCTTAACAATGCAAATGTACTGAGAAACCAAAAAACAAATGAGGTTTAGAACCAACATAATGATCAAAACATCCTTGGAAATAATCAAGGACTTAACCAAAATGTGAACCAAAATCCACAAAATAATCAAAGACGAAATGTGAATAACAATAGGGTACCACAGAACAATGTGAGAAATCAGAATAATAATGTTAATTCCAATAGGAAAGCAAATGCCAACCAGTTCGGTAGAAGACCTATGCGGTTAGATAGGTTCAGACAATTGGATTTCAACGGTATTCCTGGATACCCTAACCCTATTGACAAACATATAAGAGGTGAATTGCCAAAGTTTTCAGGAAACAATGTTGTGTCAGGGGAAGATCACTTGAAAGATTTCCACAATGTCATGGATAATTTTGAGGTAGAGTAGGAGGATGTTTTCATGAAATTATTTATACAATCCCTAATTGATGAAGCTAGAGAATGGTATAGAAATTTGCCTGATCAAAGTGTTACATCATGGGATGACTTTAGGACTTTTAGAGAACAATATGGCGATAAGACTGACCCTAGTTTCATTATCAATGAGTTCACTGGTATTCCTAAGGGGTCAAATGAACCTATTGTTGATTTTAATGCTAGGTTTACCAGAGTGTTGAATAAGTTGCCACCGCATATAAGGCCAAATGAACTAATGTGTATGGCGTATATAAATGCCTTTGATGCCAAAATAACATATGAATTAAGAGATAAAATCCCAACTAGTCTTAGGGATGCTTTTAGAATTGCAACAAATATTGAAAATAATAGGAAAGCATCTAGTAAGACAAATAGAAGAGATGATGTAAGGATTCTATAAAACCCAAATAGTAGGTCTCAAAATATTCAAGGTAATACTTCCACTTCTGAAGATCAATTAGATAAGTTAACATCTGTTGTTAAGGACTTGAGTTACAAGCTTGCTAAGAATGAAAAGGGGCTTGGTCCTAAGAAGTAGGTTTATCAGAGGCAAGAAAAGAGACCTCAGTTGCATGATATGCTTTATAATAAAAATTGGTATAATGGTAAACCCATTCCCAACAAAAAGCCTGAACAAAGGTCTCAAAATGTTAAAGAAACTCTTGATCCCTTGAAGAAAACTATAAATATTGTGGAAGATGCCCCATGGTGTATAATTTGTCAAATTCCTCATTCACAGTCACAATGTATGATTGCTCAGTCTTTTTACAATGATGTTGTTGCCTGTGATGAATGTAATGAACCTCACTATGTAGAAAATGACAGTGTTAATATGCTCTCTGCAAGCTGATATGGAGACAAATGTGAATGAGGGTAAGTGCTAGAATGGTGAAATCCATCAACAGCATTTTTCTGATGATGAAGATCAGGATCATCAAGTTTATGCTCAGGATTCACATGTCCCTTTAGTTAATTTGAAGAGGCCTTCTGATGAAGAAATTAGAGCTCGTATAGCTGTTGTAGTGGCCCAAGTTAAGAGTAATTATAACCTCAGAAGTAAGGCTTAGGCAGGAGATTCAGGCCAGCCAGGAGGCATCCTTGCAAAACAGCCTCAGTATAAACATAAGGAACCTGAAACACAAAAGAAACAAGGTAATAATAGTAAGAAAGACTCAAGGGATAAAATTGGTCAAAATACTAAGAATCTAGAAAATAGGGTTTCTCAGAATGTAGAAAGGACCGAAAGTTCATAGGACATAGATGACAGTCAAAAAACCACAAAGGCCAAGATTGGACAAACTAAAGATAAAAGTAAAAGACAGGCTCAAGCTATGACTGTTATTCAAAATTATGCCCCCTTTGACATAATTCAAGCTTTATCTCATATGAAAGTCTATGTCCCATTAATGGAAATGATGAAAATTGAGGAATACAAAAATAAGGCATTATCTTTAATTTCAGGGGTAGCTCATCAGGCAGAACAAAGTGTTGAAGATCACAATAAAAAACAAGAGTTGTGTGCTGATGAGGAAGAGGTTCCAGAGGTTTATTTGGGTATGATAATGATAAAATATCCTTCACAAGTGGAACCATTTTATGTATCCCTTGTCATCAATGGAAAGAGTCAAAAATTGCATGCTTGATTCTTGGTGCATCAACAAAATTACGCCCTTAGATATTATACAACAAATTGGGTTAAAAATAGATAAAGCCTATGCAAAATGTTATGCAATGGATGCTAGAGAAGTACCAGTCATAGGAAATATGAAGGATGTGAATTTTATGCTTGCAGCCTATCCAGAAAAGACCTACAAAATGAATGTAACAGTAGTGGATATTAAACCAGAATATGGCATGTTACTGTCTAGAAGGTGGGCAGCATTGGTTGGAGGAAGTATGCAACTGGATCTATCATATACCATGATTCTTATGAATGGTAAATATGTCAAACTAATTAGATAAAAAAGATCACCATAAACAGTTGGAGATAAAGAACCAGAAGATCAGGTTTGTTTTGTGGATATTGATTGTGAAAATTTTAGAATTATTTCAGGTGATTAGGGAAATGAAGGGGGAGATCCTGGCGGTAAAGAGTCTGACCAGCATAGTCTTTAGACTATGTACTTTGATGGTGCTTGCTCAAAGGAGGGCTCTGGTGCAAGAGTAATGTTTCTGTCTCCAACTCATAAAATTCTCAAATTTTCTTTTCCACTGAAGTTTGCTTGCACTAATAATATTTTTGTTATCATGCAGGATTGCACCCGTTATGCAAAGTTGTGAAGCTCAGTAATCCTGTGTAACATGGGATCAAACTCAGGCTGTGGGTGACTTATAGTGAGTTTGAACCTCCAGATTATGGGTTGGTTCCCTTATAGTGTTCTAATAGGTTAATGACTTGGCAGGAAAAGGATAGAAAGAATGAAAATGAAAGGACAAAACTGAAAGCAAATGGGTGGTGATGCACCTAATTTGATTAGAAAACTGCAACTCTAATTCACAATAAATTTTAGAAAAATATATCCACACAAGTCACCTTGGCAATATGATCACAAAATTGATTATAAGGAAGGCTTGAATAACTTTCTTTTTGGAGGAAAATTAGGTTCTCACAACATGAAATAAAAACTATTCCAATTGCACAACCTAAGACCTATGATTTTTACTATTCAATGCATGCTAGTATAAATGAGACAATGATTTTTAAGGTTCTGATTCTAAGCATGATAAAATCTCATCAAATCATTCATAAAACAACACAAATGAGAAGGTAGATACTTGATTATACTGAAAATAAATGAACGCTTGCATAAAAATGGCAAAAAATAGAACCTATAACCTGTTGTAATGTATTAATCTGCAAAAATTGAGTTACAAACACTCTTTCTCTCTGCAATGTATAAGAGAGTAAAAAGATAAGAACTAGAAAAACATAAGTTTTCCTCCAAATATATAAAATGCTCACAAAAAAGACCTAAAAGGTCAATTGCAGTCAACTGCCTCTAAAAATAATACCTCCAAGACTGATCCATGAGCAAGCATAAAAATCCCTAAAAAGAAGGGCTATAACTGGTCCAGTTTGAGCTAAAATTGCTCCAAACTGCCCCTCTCTAATAGTTTGACCAAGTGGTGGACTAAACTCTTCCAAATTTGACCAAAAATTAAGCAAAGAACTCAAAAATAGCTCAATTAACTCCATCTCATGATTTTGCATGACTTTGGGATGAGAAAACAATGTGAGCAAGTAGTAAAGTAATCAAAGTGACTTACTTTACTATGTGTTACAAATTTGTTCAATTTTTGAATTTACAACTTTGTGAAAAATAATAAAGTAATTTATAATTGTATTACTTTATTATTTGTTTACATTTAGTTTATAAGTTACAAATTCATGCAAAATATGAGGGTGATTGTTTTCAAAAGGTTTTAAACTAAACAACTCCTTATATCTCCCCCTTGATTTGCACAATTACATTGTGCATCCTATGATGCCAAATATATGATCTCCATGCATGCAAAAGTCAAAAAATATCCTTATTTTAATCCCTTATATCTCCCATATATCACTATGCATAAGCAGGATCTCCTCCATGCAAAACATATTCATCATGCATTTATCATGAGACACATGCATTATCTCATCCTTATGACTCCCTTTGCAAATCCATCACCATGCATAAGTCACCCCTTGCATTATTATCTTCATTGACTTCATATCTAAAAAACCTTAAGAAAATCAAAATAAATAATAATAGCCCTTACGGGCCCTCCTTGCATCATTAGGTTTTACGACTTGAAGTCTTGACCATGGGTATTCTTTGGATGACAATGATTTAAAAGTGGCAAAAACCTCACAAAGGGTCGACCACCTCTTTGGACCCATGCATGCACATCCAAAAGGCAACCTCAACCTTAAAATAATGTCATTTGCACTTTTGCATTTTTTGATTTCCTGCTGGTGAGCTGCCATGCTAGGGTTTTGACTAGCTCTTGGAGGTTTTCTCTGCGGGTTTTGAAGATTTTGAAGCCACTACAACTCTCTGGAACAGGTAGCTTCACTCACCTAACTCGAGATTTCATTGTTTGAGTTGAGACTTGTGTGTATTTTGTCATGGCATTATGATACTACTGTATCAATCATGGTTGTCCTTTTGATCCTTTCTATCACAGATGTAGGGTTGTTTTATGTATTCAATAGCAATTTTACACCTCATTCACAACAAAATGGAAAATACTTGTTCTTAAATGCTGTTCCATCCTGTAGCTGCACTACTCTTCATACTTTTGATCATTGTAGCTATTTATTTTCTTATGATGAGTACTTCCCTGTCACCCTATCACTGCTCTATAGGTCTTGGTTCTTTCTCTATGAATACGGGCTTATGATGACAGAAATGTTTGATGATGGATACTTTGTTATTGTCACACATATTGTTCTTGTAACTTGTTCCTCTTATGATAACTTTATTGATAAGACTTGTCATTCACTTGCTATCATGGTGGTCTTATGGTATAATGCAAAGGTTCACTTGATTAAGGCAACTCATTTTCTTTTCACTGTTGCTCCTTGTTACATCTATAGCATGCTCTTGTCATGTCATTCATTGTTCATCTTATTAATGCTCTTAAATGAAGCATCTTTTGTCTCTTACAAGGCATTTTTAAACATGATTACTTCATTTTGACAAGTTCTTGCTGAAGCGATCATAGTTTATAGGAGCAACTACTCTTCTTCACCTCTCTATGATAGCTTTACTAATGTAGCTTGTCACTTCATTTGATGTGTTGACTGTTCCATGCATATTGATTGTTACTCATTGCATGATAGTGTAGTCTTTGTTATCCTTAATCTGATATCCTTCTAAGATGAATAAAGAAGGAAGCATGATGGCCTCTACCCTTGTGGGAGCCATTTTTTCCATGCTATTTCATAAAAAATGAATCAGCAACATGATTTCTCCTATACCTGCACAAGAAACACACATGTTAGATATAAAATATACCTTTGATTCATGATGTGGGGTCACTTACATGGATTTATCTCTTTCTAATATGGCACTTGTATCTATTCATTCTGACTTCTCTTATGTGATCTGATTACTAATTACTGTTGCTACATAAAAGTGTGTAGTACTTTTTGAAGTTCTAATTGTGTGTATGAAAATATTTGGTACCCTGAGCTCTAACAAAAATTATTTTCCAGGTATCTTGGAGCTCAACCGGATGGAGGGAGATAGAAACCAGCTCAACCATGGGATTCGTCATTCTCAGGCAATGATGGGTCCCTCCGCTTTTCCTATGCATTTCTTGTTCTTCAAAAGTGAAATTTACTTTTATGTTGCATACTTCAGTTACTCCCACGACTTGTGTGGGACACTTTTATACATTCTTTTGAATGCAATCAGCTATTTCATTCTATGCAATGACTTATGCATATTTCACTTTCTAAATCAAATACATAGCATAAAACAACTGATCTTTATTTGATACATATGTATAAGACATGACGTATAATTTGATAGTTTATAAATACCTCTTTTACTTGCACTGAAACATAATGAATAATCAGCAACTGAAACATGAAATCCATCAATTCTCTTCATTCTTTGAATGTCTATTTTCTTTTCCGTAAATAATTTCCCTTACTAGGATGATGTAACAGCTCAGCTTGAGCTATTACATGATTTTGATAAGTGATTTTGCACTTGTCTTCTATCAAGACATCAAACATTGACTGGATGATCCTGCATAAGCAAAAAAAAATTGTACCCCCTCTAAACAACTGATGTTTAGGCCTTGCTAAATTAGGTGTGAACATAATTTAGTAACATTTTTGGCGACCTCTCAGGGGTGTTTGCCTGCTAAACAAAACAAAACCAGTAGCCTTCTGAATCCATTGGGCACATGAGTCTTTTCTTGCTTGAAAACCTTAAAACCTCTACAACTCAACTAACCAAAAAATACAGCAGCAAAACAATATTGAAATTAAACGAATCTAACCTAGTTTAGGACATGGCCAGCAAAATGTGCATGTGCATTTCTTGGAAAACAAAACAAAACTAAAATGAAATGTGCTAAAATCACTTATTTGCAGCAAAGCCGCTCTTCTAGTAGCATTGTTTGAGGTGAATCCCATTGACAAGGATTGGCAACACCTCTCCATCTAACTTTACAAGCTGAAATGCATTGTGTTGCTTGCATTCTGTGATGATATATGGGCCATCCCATATGGCATCAAACTTGGTGTGTTTACTAGGTTTGCTTTTAAGCTCATCCCATTTCAACACTAGATCTCCTTTCTTAAAAACTCTTGGAACTGCCTTTCTGTCAACGGTTCTTTTCATTTGAGCTTGATGTATCTCTAGGGTTCTTAGTGCTTTTTTTCTAGTTTCTTCCAACTCCATTAGTTGTGCAAGCCTAACCTCCATTGGTTGTTCCTCTATGTGAGGACTACCCTTTTTACTTCTGTTCTTGTGAGTACTTACATTACTGTTATTGATACTTTTATATTTGTGGGATAGTAGTTCCTGGATTTTCAAACTGTTAAGCTTTATCATGATGACGAAAAAACTAATTAGGTGATGTTTGGATAACGTTTACATTTCAGAAAAGTTAATTAGGTGATGATGGAAGGAAAATTGTAATATGATTTCATTTATGCTATTTAGAACTATGTCATGGTAATGCATGTTTTAAGTTGCTTCAGCTATGATGATTATATGTGAAACTGATCTTGTAATTGAGTGTGCAGGATTTACTAATCAAACCACAGATTCTGAAGATCATCCCGCACCTTTTTGTTGTTATCCCTTGTTAAGCCGATCTGGTTCCACGAGGAACCAAGATCAACTCTGTATTTGATGTGGTGTTGTAATGTGGTCTGTCATAAAGTCGAATGGGTTAGGTCTACCCTCTTGTAACACTGAAATTATGATTTGTGTTGTAAAAAAATTGAATTTGAATTTCTTTTCTTTTATTTAAATTCTTGAGGCCTTTTCTTGTGTTTTAACCTGACCCTGGGTGTCCTAAATAGGTTAAAATTGACCCTGGGTTATACCCCATGGGTCCAGGGTCCCATTTGGCATGGGTAACCCTTGGGTAACCTCCATATGGTCATCTTAACTTCACACTGAAGTTAAGTGACGAAATTTGGAGGTATGGGAGGGATAGGATGGGTGGTACCAACACCCAAACCCATCCCTCTTCAATCCCCAAGGTAAGAGATGACTACAAACCCATCAATTATAGAGGAATTGACTTGAAGTCACCCTCACCATTAGTGAGATTCCCCATGAGTTGTGTGGTCATCCATAATGAAGGAAGGAAGAAGAGGCATGGGTCACCTGTCTTTTCCTCCTTTAACTCCTTTTATTTCTCCCATGCGTAAGAGAAATGACATGAGGTAAGGGATAAGGAGGACTTTAGGGATGGGTGAGTGACATAAGCCAACACTCATCCCTTGGGGACACAACAGTAGTTTGGGGAAGAGTAAGGAGGTGACAAGTGTCACCTCCCCATTCCTCTAAACTGAGAGGATTTGGGTTATTTGAATCCCATTTTTGGGATGGGGAGAGAGTTAGTTGAATTTTGGAGAGTTTTATTTTTATTTTTAAAAAAAAAATTGCTTTTGAGAGGGAAAGGGAGAGGGAGTTTGGTGGCTTAGGTTGGAGGAGATCTCAGTGGAGCTCTACATCAGTTTCATCCTTGAAGGGCTTTGTAAGGTTGGTTGTATAATCTTTCCTTTGTATTTCTTAGTGTTGCATGAAAAGTGTGTGAAAGTTATGTATTTGCTTGTGATGTAAATGTTGTTATTGTGCGAAATGTTGTTGGGTTGTTGACAGAGCTTCTCCCACTTGGGAGAAATACTCATCAAGTGTGGGGTAGGGGAGGAGTGATCCTCCTCGGGTGCATACCTAGTTCTTTTGGGATGTTGAAAGCCTTGATGGTATGTGAGTGTGACTTTTAAAAAAAAGTATTGTGTCATTTGGCTTGAGAGTCCAAATACGAACTCTTTGGAGAATTTGTATCAAATTAGGCTTGAGGCCAAGAGAAATTGTGTTGGTTATATTATCTGTAAGGGTGACACTCTGGAGTCGAGTGTGCCCACTCTCCTACCCCTTGTGAAGCTCACTGTAGTTGAGTTTTTTGTATTGTGTAATTTATCCACAGGAGTTTGTGTGTTTTGGGTTTGTTGTTGTTCTCTGTTGTGAAGTGGATTGCTTGAGTTACCCAGGTGTGTGTATGATCTCCCTAGCTCGGGGGTGACCCTCTTGCGGGTCTACGGTAGGGAGGAGAGCTAGATGAGTGGTGTTTTCTTCTTTGTTTTTTTTGATATGCAGGTTTCCTCTTGAAGCTTATTGATGGAATTGGAGTAGTTCTGTATTTAGGGAGAATGTATTTTATCCTTGCTATAAGGAGAGTTTGGTTCATTGAGCTTCATCCTGTTTAAGTTCATTGTGGAGGGATTCTCTCCCTCTGAAGTTGTAAGAATTATTGTCTGGGGAAAGAGAGAAATTCTTCCCTTCAGTATTGTTGTTGTGGATGATTTTTCAGTTATTTTATACCTGGTGAAACTAATTGTTAAGAAATGAAACTTGTATTGATTTTGACAAAAATGAATAAATTTATCTCTAGTATTGAAATTTGTTATTGATTTAGACAAAGATGATAAATTTTATCTATAGTTTTGTTCGGAAGGAAGGAATGAATTTTAGTTAGTTAGCCTTGTTATATATTGTAATTTGTTTTTATTATTGGAAATAAATATATATAAAGAAATAAATATATTAAGAATAAAAATGTGGTATAGTCATAAACTTACTAGATGTGAGCCAATGAAATTTGAACTGTATATGCTTTTATATTAAATTGAATTTAACAAGTTATAAGGGAAAATTGATTTCACTAAATCTCTAGTTTAACACTATCTGTATCAAGACAAAAGTCAGAAGATTGCATACTAAGAAAATTGTGGATGGCAATAAAATAGAGTTATATTTCATTCTCTGCATTTAAAAATTTCCAATTCTTAAATGAACAGTGATTGTAAATGGCATTTAGATAGAATTATAGTTTGTTCTCTGTATTTGAAAATTGCAAACATTTTATGAAGCTGTGATTACCAGATAAAATAGTTTTATTTTTTAATTTCTCTGTATGTATAAATTTCCTATTTAATAAATGAACTGCGAAAGGGATATGTCTGAGAGTAGTTGTGGGATATATATATATAATTGTAATTAGAGAGGTTTTTACACTAATAGAAAGAAATTACGTTGAATAATTAAATGCAATGTTCGCTGGCTATGTATATAGCATATAACAAAAAAAATGGTGGTGGTGGGAAGGGTTTGAACCTTCCCACCACCATTGACGAACCTTTGGGTGTGGGGAGGGGCGGAGCCCCCACCCACACCCCACATAGTGGGATGTGGGTGGGGGCTTCGCCCCTCCCCACACCCCCGCCACCAAACAAACTCCCCGCGGGCAGTTAAAACCACGGCTCCAAATTTCCCCCTTCGCGGCCACCACTGCGCCGCCCGGACCCTGTCCTGTCCGCCGCTCCTGGTGCGGACCTCACAGCTCCGCCTATGAACACCCCTGTCTGCCACTCCCTGCGTGGCCTACACACCTCTGCCACGCCCTACCTCCCGTGCGGTCATTAAACCCCACGCGCCACCTTTGCCACTCACAACGGCCACCTCCACCCGCCTCTCTGGTCTGTCCTCTCCACCCCAGCGACCACTGCCATAGAGTCGCTCCACCCAAGCGCCGCCCTCCATTGCCTCTGCACTTCCAAACCAAAAACAAAAAAAAAATGTTAGGGCACCATTGTAATAGCCTAATGATATTAGGGCTTCAGCCCTTCAATGAAAATAGATTTGTATGGGATTTATAAAGGAAGACTTAATATTTAAATCTAAAATATATATATATATATATATATAAAATAATAATAATAGTAATAATAACAATAAAATAAATATATTTGTATATATATTTACATATGTATATATATAATCCTCTATATATATATATATATAGATACATACATATTCATTTATTTGATATAAATTTATCAAAGAGGTCATTTTTCTTTACAACAAAAAAAGAAAGATATAATTATAACTTAAAGAGAGCATAATTAAATATACTTTAATATTTCTGGAAGAGTTTCTCGGAAGTTTCAACAATCAACACAAATTAATAATCAGGAAAATGAAGAGGAAATTATGTTCCTTCCACTTATAAAGGACACTGGAAATAAACGTAAAGAAGCCATCACAGGCATTCCACGTGTGGCCATTCTAAACTCAACTATAGTTAGTAAATGTCCAAATGAGAAAAAAATGAGAAAGAAGAAGAAAAACTAACATTGGAAAACATAGAGGAGAAAATGCGCGGCGTATCCAAACGGAGCTAAGAGAACTAAGTGGTTTTACTCTTCCGATAATCCCGCTTAGGAACAAGACGATTTTACAATTAATACAAACATAGAGGTAAATCCTAGAGCGGAGAAAACTAAGAGACTGAGTCCAGCGAAGTAGTAAACTAGTTTATGTGATCTGGTCCATCCGGGAATTAGGATTAATGTAAAAACAAATACAGTGATAACTCTGATTGATGAAGAATATGAAGAAAAGACAGGATAAACATAAAGAAAACTTAAAAACCCAAAAGAGAGAGAGACCGAAATATAAACAAAATAAATTTTAGAGAAATAGTTAAGGCAAATACGATAGAAATACAATCAAAATTAAGATCCAGGGAAACAGAAGAGAGGGTAAATGAATGACCTTGTTGAGAATACTAAGTCCGAAGGAGGAGTATATTTCAGGAAATGAGAAATGATACAGATAATCGTGCTTTGTTAAAAAATGACCAAATAGGAAAATCAAGTGAAAACTCATTATGAATAAGGCATCGTGGGAAGTTGTTAACTATCAAGGAACCCCGTAATAAGTGTATTGTTAAATGATTCCCACTCACGCCGTGAGGCGTTATGCTGCCGAAAACTTTCAAGATTTAGGGTTAGGAACCTTGATATTGCAAACCTTGTAGCAACGTTAACGGCGTCGTGGAAACCCCCTTGTTGGACTGCTTGCATTTGGATGAACGCAATTGTACTTAGTACCCCGCTGACAACTGTAGTGTTATCACCTTGAGCATACACACCGAGCATGCTTACGCATGCAAGGGGGTTTCTAGGGAAGCGTGAGAAATTTTTTTGATATTTCATGTCATAACCACATGGTAGATGTGGACATGACACGTGTGATGCATGTTGTGACCGCATGGAAAATGTGGGCATGACACTCTAACAGTTCAAGCTCTTTAACATAACTTAGAGTTGGCAACTCAACTGAAATTGGCAATTTGGCTTCTTTCCCATAAGTTAGAACATAAGGTGAATTACCGGTAGCTCTTTTTGGAGTTATCCTATCAGCCCAAAGGGCTAATTTCAGTTTGTCATGCTAAGATCTCTGATTATCATCAATTGTTTTCTTAATTATCTTAATTAGGTTCTTATTGGTTGATTCAGCTTGTCGATTACCCTGGGGGTAGTAGTTGGATGAAGTATTCAAAAATATATTGTTCTTTACAGACCAATTAGAAACTATTAAACCAATGAATTCTAAAGCATTATTAGAAATGATTGAATTAGGAGTGCCAAACTTGGAAACTAAGTCTTGGTAGAAGTTCAAAATAGAATTCTCATTTGCCTCCTTCAGTGTGATGGCTTCAATCCACTTTGTGAAGTAATCTATTGCAGTTAGTATCCATTTATGTCCTTGACTTGAAGGTGGATTAATGGGACCAATGAAATCCAAACCCCACTTACCAAATGGTTGTTCTACCTAGATTGGATGTAGGGGCGTGGCTGCAAGCTTCTGTTTTCCTACAAACACTAAACATTTATTACATTGCTTCACCCAATCATGTGCATCTTTAAATAATTCTGGCTAATAATAATCAGCTCTCATAATCTTTAAAGTTGTTGTTCTTGGTGCAAAGTGGCCTCCAGAAGGCCCATCATGAAACTCTTCCAAAAAAAATTGAATATGTTCTGATTCTGCACATCTGAGCAAAACACCATGAAAATCCCTTTTATACAATATTCCATCAATTACAGCATAAGGGATGGCTTGTAGCCTATAATACCTTCTTTTTGATCTATCTAAACCTTCAAGACAGTCTCCAGTATGTAAATAATGATTCATTTGCTGAACCCAACTTGTAAATGGAACTGGGCAGCAGCTTGTTCCTGGTTTTGTAGCACTGTCTCAGCTTCTTCTACAAGTTTTGTGTTGTTTTCTTCATTCCCTGCAAGCTGCTCACACAAACCCTTACCTTGGACAAGATTGATCTGAATGTCATATTCCATCACTTTTGTAATCCATCCTACCCTTTTATCAATGAGATCCTTGCTAAGCAAGAATTCTTTAATTGTTGGATGGGCAACCATCAGTTGTATTCTATTGTTGGAAAGCATGTGTTTAAACTTATTAAGGCTTCTTATTACAGCCAATACATGTTTCTCAACAAATTAATATCTTAACTCATAATCATGAAGGATTTGGCTAAATAAATCCACGAGTTGCTCTAACCCTTCCTTATTCTGCTGACAGAGCATTGCTGAAATTGTATTAACACTACCAAATGCATATAAGATGAAATATTTGTCGAAGTTTGGATTAATGAGTGTTGGGGCTGCAGAAAGTGCCTCTTTGATTTCTTCAAAACTTTTCTTACCTTCTTTTGTCTAGCTAAAGGGAATATTCTTCTTGAGCATGGTTGTAAGGGGTTGCAACAATGCTGCTATGTTGGGTATGAACCTCCTTACAAAGTTGATTCTTTCAAGAAATCTTTGTAAGCCTTTCTTATGAGCTGGAAGAGGTAATGCTAGGATTGCTGAAATCCTTTCTAGATCTATAGATATTCCATCCTTTGACACTATGTGTCCCAAAAGCTTTCCTTCATGAACAAAAAAATACTCTTCTTTGGATTGAGTGAGACCCCAAATTTTTTGCCCTTTCAAAGATCTACCTAAGATGTTCAACATGTTCATCAGCTTTCTTTGAAAAAATAGTTACATCATCTAAATATACAAGTACAAATTTATTTATGAGGCCTTGAAAAGCCATGTACATGGCTCTTTGAAAAGTTGCCCCTGCATTGGACAATCCAAATGGCATTTTTCTATAGGCCATTGTGCCCCACTTGGTAGTGAAGGCAGTCTTGTATTGGTCTTCCTCTTTCACTAAAATCTGATTGTATCTAGAATAACCATCCAATAAAGAGAACCTTTTTGACCCTGAGACAACCTGTAGAATTTGTTCCATTGAAGGTAGTGGGTAGTGGTCCTTAAGAGAGGCCTTATACAGATCACGAAAATCAACACAAAGCCTAATCTCACCATTTTTCTTTCTAATAGGTACCAAGTTAGAAACCCAAGATGTATGCTTTATGGGAAAGATTATGTTACCTTATATCAACTTGTTCAATTCAAACTTCATGAGTACTTCTAGCTTTGGGTTTAATGGTCTCTATTTTTATCTAACCAGTTTGGCCTTGGGTTCCGACTCAATAGTGTGTTGAGCTAACTCAGGGTTAAAACCCTTTAGATCTCCATACTCCTAAGTGAATACATCACTAAATTCTTGACACAATTGAATAAAAGCTTGTTGTTCTTCTTTTGTGCACACTTTTCCAAGCTTAAGCAGCTTGTCTTTGAATATCTCAATAGGCTCATAATGTTCATGTTTCACAGATAAGTTGGCTTTATCTCTTCTAACCTAATCATTGGTGTTAAATATTGACTCTAAGTTTACCAAACCCTTAGGCAACTTATTTGACTTTAATTGTAATATCCGGTCATCATATTGCTACAACCATTTACGTTGATTTCCTAAAGCAAACTTGGCTTCTTCCATCAAAAAATTAACAATTTGTTCATCACTATAAAAGACTTGCCAACTTGTATTATTATCTAGCATTAATGGTCTAACAGCAACTTTAATATAAAGAGGAGTATGACCATTCTTCATTTCTGTTGGAATATCATACTCCACACCGATAGCAGCCAATTTATCAGTTTGTTGTTTATTATCAGTCCTTGGTATAGACATCAAATTAAAAGCATCAAACTCATCTATCATATCCCAAACTCTATGTTTGTACAGTTTCAACAAATCATTTTTAGTAGCAGCAATATTCCTTACTTGTTTTACCACTAATTCACTATCCCCAAACACTTTAAGGCATTTAATATTCTTTTTCCTAGCCCATTCCAATCCATGCACTAGTGCCTCATACTCAGCTGAATTGTTTGAACAACTGAAAGCAAAATGAAAAGATGAATAATAATTTTCACCTGTGGGAGAAACTAAAACAACTCCTCCACTAGCACTAATTTTGCTTCTGGAATCGTCAAACTACAGCTACCAGATATCATTATCAGATTGTTTACATTACTAATTTTCACCCTTTAACAGGTTTGGAACAGGAGCATCTTTCTCTTGAATCATATAAACACCAAGACCTATTTCATCCATTTGATCAAAAGGATCTATCTCATTATTATTTTTTGCCCATTGATCTAAATCTACATCAGGTGTGCCTTCAATAGGTGTATTTGGGTCTCGAATAGTGGCTGGTTCTTCTTGATCAAAGATTAAAAGATTGGCATTTATGGGACTAGGGATATATGGTTCAAGATGATCATTTGCTAATGGCTCTGATTTTATGGTAACCTTAGTTCCATATCTGGTTCTGAAAAATAAATGGGTCCAATCAGAAGATATATAGCCTCCTAGTTTTGCGATGAAGTCTGTGGATAGACAAATGGAAAAATGTGGTGGTAAATCAATAACATGAATGTCATGATGGATCACAAAGTTGGGGCGTGCATGTAAGGTAAGACCAAGATTTTTTAGCATTCCTACTATGTTAACTTTTGTACCATCTAATTGGACAACACCCCTAGCAAGTTCATAATTCAAACCAAGTTTATCAGCTAACTATTTGGGCATCACTGAGCTACTAGCTCCTGAGTCAATCATACAGTTATGGACCAAATAATTACCAACAATGAGAGTTACATAGAATGGAGGTGGCTTAATCACTTGTTTTGGTTGTTCACTATGATTTTGTGCATCATTAGTAAGCACAACCTGGGGCTGACTTGTTTGAGGCTCATTGGATAAGGACAATTGAGCTAACGCATCTTGCAATAAATCTTTCTACCCAGGGATGTGTAATGCATCCAATATTGACATGCTAACAGTGGCTTTCTTCATATGATCAAGAATATTAAAAGAAGGACCACTAACTTTTTGTTGTACTTTAGGAACAACAGCATCTGAATGTCCTTTTGGTGGTTGTGATTGAACATATGACTGTCTTTTATCAGCATTTGGCTATCCCCTTGGTAGAATATGAACATTTTGAGAAGTAGATGCCTCAGGTTGACTTTGTTGACCTACATGAGCTTGTTTCTTACCTTTATCAGCTTGCTGTTGTACTTTATTAGCCTACTGTTTGCTAACATCAGCTTGTTGTTCTAACTCAACAGCTCTTTTCTTTGATCTGGTATTGGCTGCAATGTTGGTAAAAGCCTGTTTCTGCCCTGGTAATTGGTTTACTCCACAAAAATCATTAACTTCCTAATTCATTAAAGCAACATCAGTATTATTATGTTGAGTTTGGGAATCTATTTGATCACTACCATCATGTGCTATGTTTTCATAAGTAGCATAATTATTCTAAACCATAAGTGCTTGACTGACCAGTCCATTCATGCAAGTAGCCTGGTTATGAGGTTAATTACATGGGTAGCACCATACATAATCTTGGGCCATGTTATTTTGCATAGGTACAAGCTCTTTTGATGAGTTGACAGCATTGGGATTATATTGTTGATTAGGCTTGTTGTTATAAGTATTTCTTGTCTATCCTTGGTAATCTATCTGATAAGGAGGCTTATTTGCTTGAAATGGGGCTTGGTATGGTCTATTATTTAGATTTTGTTATTTCTTAAGGCTCACTAAATCATTGCTAACAATCTGCAATAATTTTTCTATTTCTTGTTGATTACCCTTGAGCTCTTGTATTTATGATTGCAATGGAACGACATTATTTTGGGTAGTTGTTTGATAGCCAAAAGCTGGGATAGTAGGTATTGGTGTAATAGGAAGCATTGAAATTGGCATTAGTGGTTGAATATCAAGAAAGATGGGCATAGGAGGCCTTGGTGCAATTTTGTCAACCTAAATAAGGTTATTCTCAGCTCTAATAGCTATATCAAATGCTCCTGGTAAAGTTACCCCACCCATTGACTGAATCATAACAGCTATATCACTATTCAATGCTCTAAGATAATATAGAAATGCATGTTCAAGTGTAGGTCTTACTGTTTTTGGAATTCTATTCCAGGTCCTTTGGAACTAGAAATTGAAGTCTAACATATGTTCTTGGGGAGCCCTCTTGATGGTTGTCATCTGCTCAACAAGTGATAGATGATCTGATTTATCTTGAAACTACATATTCAAAGCACTTCCTAACTCATCCCATGATGTAATAGAGTTAACAACTAGACCTCGAAACCACTAAAGAGCTTTGCCTTTTAATGATGCTGCTAGTAGCCTTATTGTTACATTCTCATCTGTAACATGATGGATCCCACCAAGTGAAGCTACATATTTGATGTGTTCTATTGGTGTAGTTCCATCTTCACCAGTGAAACTAGCAGACTTTTGAGTGTAGCTACTGGTATAGCATCATGCTGCTGCAAATTTAATGGGTTGCCCCCATTAAAAGTCACAAATGGTTAATTTCTAGGTGGTCTTGGAGCTGCCATTTGAGCAATAGGTACTTGTACTACAGGTACTTGTATTGCCTGAAAAATAGGTATTTGTGCTACAGGACTTGATCGTTGAGAATTACTAGGCTCTTGTGATGAACTTGATGAAGAACCTGTAAACAATGGATTACTATGATTCACAAATTCTGGATGAGAATTTGGAAGATCAGGTATTGCTACACTTGGTGGCTTTACTGCTCTATTTGTTGCTTTAACCCTCCTTTTTGGAGGTGAAAGCTGAATATGCTTCTCAGGATCTGCACTTGATCTTGTTTGAATCTTTCTCATAGGCTGAAATAATCTAATCTATCAAACCAAGAAGTTAGAGTTGCCAGGTGCTTGAAATAAAACCTCTAAAAGGTTGTAATAACTGTTGATCATACCAAAACAGCAAAAAGATAAGTTCTTTTTGAACTGAAAATTAGTTCAAAAGGTCCCACCGGGCATGCCAAAAATTGTTATCATGCAGGATTGCACCCGTTATGCAAAGTTGTGAAGCTCAGCAATCCTGTGTAACATGGGATCAAACTCAAGCTGTGGGTGACCTAGAGTGAGTTTGAACCTCTAGATTATGGGTTGGTTCCCTTATAATGTTCTAATAGGTTAATGACGTGGTAGGAAAAGGATAGAAAGAATGAAAATGAAAGGACAAACTGAAAGTAAATGGGTGGTGATGCACCTAATTTGATTAGAAAACTGCAACTCTAATTCACAATAAATTTCATAAAAATCTATCCACACAAATCACCTTGGCAATATGATCACAAAATTGATTCTACAACAGGCTTGAATAACTTTCTTTTTGGAGGAAAACTAGGTTCTCATAGCATGAAAGAAAAACTATTCCAATTGCACAACCTAAGACCTGTGATTTTTACTGTTGTTCAATGCATGCAAGTATAAATGAGACAATGATTTTAAAGGTTCTGATTCTAAACACAATAAAATCTCATCAAATCATTCATAAAACAATACAAATGAGAAGGTGGATACTTGATTCTACTGAAAATAAAGGAACACTAGCATAAAAATGGCAAAAAATAGAACCTGTAACCTGTTGTAATGTATTAATCTGCAAAAATTGAGTTACAAACACTCTTTCTCTCTGCAACATATAAGAGAGCAAAAAGACAAGAACTAGAAAAACATAAGTTCTCCTCCAAATATATAATTTGCTCACAAAAAAGACCTAAAAGGTCAACTGCAGTCAGCTACCTCTAAAAATAATACCTCCAAGGTTGATCCACGACCAAGCATAAAAATCCCTAAAAAGAAGGGCTATAACTGGTCCAGTTTGAGCTAAAATAGCTCCAAACTGCCCCTCTCTAATAGTTTGACCACGTGGTGGACAAAACTCTTCCAAATTTGACCAAAAATTATGCAAAGAACTCAAAAATAGTTCAATTAACTCCATATCCTGATTTTGCATGACTTTGGGATGAGAAAACAATGCAAGAAAGTAATAAAGTAATTAAAGTGACTTACTTTACTATGTGTTACAAATTTGTTCATTTTTTTGACTTTACAACTTTGTGACAAATAATAAAGTAATTTATAATTGTATTACTTTATTATTTATTTACATTTAGTTTATAAGTTGTAAATTCATGCAAAATATGAGGATGATTGTTTTCAAAAGGTTTTAAAACAAACAACTCCTTATATCTCCCCCTTGATTTGCACAATTACATTATGCATCCTATGATGATGCCAAAAATATATGATCTCCATGCATGCAAAAGTAAAAAAATATCCTTATTTTAATCCCTTATATCTCCTATATATCACTATGCATAACCAGGATCTCCTCCATGCAAAACATATTCATCATGCATTTATCATGAGAAACATGCATTATTTCATCTTTATGACTCCCTTTGCAAATCCATCACCATGCATAAGTCACCCCTTGCATTATTATCTTCATTGACTTCATATCTAAAAAACCTTAAGAAAATCAAAATAAATAATATCCCTCATAGGCTCTCCTTGCATTATTATCTTCATTGACTTCATATCTAAAAAACCTTAAGAAAATCAAAATAATAAATAACATCCCTCACAGGCTCTCCTTGCATAATTAGGTTTTAAGACTTGAAGTCTTGACCATGGGTATTCTTTGGATGACAATGATTTAAAAGTGGCAAAAACCTCACAAAGGGTCGACCACCTCTTGGGACCCGTGCATGCACATCCAAAAGGCAAACTCAACCCTAAAATAATGTCATTTGTGTTGGCAAGAGACACTACAAGGCATGTCATGTGTTGTCATTGATGGCAACTAAGTTCACTCTACATATCCGCAGTACAGTACAAGATCATACCAGAAGTCAGTTCCAAGATCTATCCAGTCCGGTTAGACAAGAACAAGGTATATGGCAGAGTTCAGTATTTTGGTCAGTGGATCTCTCTAGTTAATCATTATGTGTTGTGGATCTGAGGGAGTGTAGAGGGATTTCAAGACAATCTAAATCCAAGATTTTAGCCTTCGGTGACAAAGGGATTAAAATTTGAGCATCTGTGTACCAGGTCCCAATATTGCAGAACAGTTCAGTGAAGAACAGGCCGACTTGTGTTTGATCCTTGTGCGGATCTAGTAGAAGTGTTTTGGGGAGTTGTGTATGGGATATAATGTTAGTGGCCGACATGTATGGTGACCTACAAGTGTTATTCCTGGTACGCAACTTTATTTGTGTATGGATTCAACTGACTAAACAGAGTATTTGTATTGTGTGTTAAGTTCTTCACAAGGCTGACAGAAAGGTGATTGAATTTGTTGATGCAGATATATATAGCCAGTGGATTCAATTATTGTGGGGTGCGATTGTGGTGTTGTGATGGAGTAAGTGCGAAAAAGGTAGATCAGAGTGTGAAAGAATAGAGATCTAAGGTCTAATTTATGGCAGAGTAGTAAACTGGGCAGAATAAAGATGAAGTGTGCGAAATCAGTATTTTGTGATTAACCAGAACTGAACTCTTGCATTGGTAGGTGCTACTCATTAGTTCAAATAATCTGTAATTCTTCTATAATCATTCTTGTAGGCAGTGAGCCTCTCTTGAGCAGTAAGCTCTGGGCAGTGAGCCCGAAGGTATGTGCCTTCTCCTTTTGTAATACTTTTAACAGAGTATAATCTTTGTGGATTAACCCCCACTGTGGTTTTTCCCTTAACCGGGTTTCCACATTAAAAATCATGGTGTCAAAAGTGTTATTTGTGTTTCTACTCATATGTTATTGATTCCTGCTTTTTCATGATGATATTTTTCTGTTAAGAAGGTGTAAAGAAGAATTAATTGTTGCAAGCTTTAAAGTTTTAAGACAACTAATTCACCCCCCCTCTCAGTTGTCAGTCCTAATTCCAACAATTGGTATCAGAGCAAGGTTCCTTTGAAAATTTTAACAACTTGAGGAAGATCTGGGAAGGCGGTAAAATGGATGAATACAGCCTCCAAGGACATCTTAACTTGCTTTAGAAGATCTTGTCCAGTCCAGAGCAGAAGTCAAAGAGCTGCAAGAGAACCTTAAATATGTTGAAGACTTCATCGAGACTTTAAAATAAAAATTGAGCAAATCCAATGAAACGAGGAAGGAACAACCTCTTCAACTGGGAAATCATTATGAAGACAACAACAAGGATGAGGCCTTGAAAGAGAAGACAAAGGAATGTGAGAAGTTAGCCAAAGAAGTTGTCCTAAAACATGAGATGGAATCCAGGGTGATGAGGCTAAGCAAAGAAATTGAAGATATGAAGAAAACTGAAGAAGACCTAAATCAAAATCTAAAAGAAAGAACTGAAGAATGTTGCAAATTGGATGGAATAGCTAGCCTCCTAGAGTCTAATCTACAAGAAAGCAGAGAGAATGAGAGAGAATTTGAAAGGCAAATTGTCATTCTCAAACATGACCTAGAAGTTGCAAATGAATACAAGGAGAAGTTCAAGATAAGCTCAACTAAACTTGAAGCACTGCTCGAAAGTCAAAAAAAGGCTGATGGCAAGCATGGTCTTGCATATGAGAAAGGTGAAATCTATGGATCTGGACAAAGAAATTTTCAACCAAGGAATGGGAGAAACAAATCTAGAAGACCTTCGGTAAGACAGCCTAATGCTCAGAGATATCCATCATTCAATGGAAATTGTTTTAATTGCAATAAATTTGGTCATAGAGCTACTCAGTGAAGAATCAGAGTAAATCAAAATGGTCCTTTTTTCTCCAGTCAATGCTTCAAGTGTAAGAGGTATGGTCATAGATCAAATGAATGCAAAAGTATGACAATGAATAACTCTAACAATAGAGGAAATCCCAACTCTTTCAATGGTTACTGCTTTACTTGCAATGAATTTGGACACGGCTAATCAGTGTAGATCAAGAGGAAATCAAGTATATAAGCAAAGAAATGTTGTGTGTTTAATTGCAATAGATCTAGTTATATTACAAGATTCTACAGAAGTAGGAATAATGAAAGAACAGGTCTGGTAAACAGAAAACTGGATGAGCAGAGACAAGACAAAGACAAGGGAAAAATTGATGTGAATGAAATCCAGAATGAAATGAGCAAGACATGGGTCAAGAAAAGTTTTATGAACAATAATAATGGGTCTGCACCAGAATCTGGTGCTAACAATTCCTCTGGGAATTAAATCAAGAGCTCTAGCACAGGGGGAGCTACATTGAAGATCAAATTTCTCCAACCAGTAAGTAGGTGTCTGAATCTAGCACAATGAATAAGCTTGAGAAGCTTATTACATAACTTTCGAAGAAACTTCTGGAAGAAAAGAAGCTAATGTGACTAATTACAAAGCAATTGTGGAATGACTGCATGTAGAAATAGTGTAACCGGATATGTTAGGGCAGAGAATTTATTACAAAGGCAAATTAGGTTTTGCAGAGCATAAAAAGTTGTTCACTCCTCATTTGAATCACTTTGCACTCAAAGAAAGCAAGAAGAATAGTGTCTGAGCTAAGATTACGAAGAATTGAAGTGCAACCGATGAATTTATCTGTCAACCCCAATTTCATGAAAAAGGTATTTATCTGCTAAACTTTGAACTTGTAATCTTCTTGCAATGGCTACACCTTTGGTTGTTGATATTACTAAAATGCCACGACCAAAATTTAAAAGGCATCCACACAAATCAATAGAAGTCGACCCATTAGGTGCATTTTCAAGTATTCCATATGGTGTGCTGCATACTGAAGATATTAGGGTTTATATTCATGCGAACATAGTTGAATTTGGAGACTCAAGGTATGTGGATTTGTTTGAGAGTCATTTTAGTGACGAAAATCATGATCTTAAACCCGAATATAAGGCACTGCATGATAAAAATTTCATTCAGATTATTGGGTTTCCAACATTCGATGAAGATGAATGGGTCCGGTATGTTTTAAGCCGAATGCATGATGAGTTTTTGTGGCTAATGAAACCATTCAAAATTACAAAGGATGCTATCAGGATTGTGACTGGGTTGAATTCAACCGGTGGTTTACCCATGCTAAAATCCATGAAGAATCAGACTGTAACAGATGCAACTAGTGCCAAATTTGACAAAAGGGCAATGACTATCAATGATATTATAGAACCAGATGTTAAGTTTGCCTCTATGGTGATTGGCTACAAGATTTATCACTCCAGCAGGGAGAATTATGTCTCCAGAACTGCCATATATGCAGCATATCAAATATTGAAAGAAAATACAGATTATGATCTATGTGAGTTGTTACAGAACCAACTAATTGAGAACTTGAGCAAAATTAAGAAAGACAAGAAAAACACCTTTAAATATGGTACATTGGTTCTATGTTTATTCTTCTACTTTATGAATGAGGTACCTGGAGTAAAGGGTGTGCACTGGACTAATGACGAGCCAGTTGCTATTCAAATCAGAGAACATTTACATAACATTAGTGACTATAAAGCACAGAAAACTGTAATCTAGGAAGTACTTCAAGAATTTTTAGAATATGATGCATTCTAGAGAAAGAATCCCTAAATTAGTTTTTGAGAGGTACAAGAATGAAATATGCTTTATGGTAGACATTGATCAATGCTTAATGGAAGCAATAGAACCCAGAACTATTTGAATCATGCCAATGGGATATGAGGTAGATGGAAAAATCATAAATATGTATGCTCAACATCTCTTGAGCAAGCCCAAAGACACGACAATTGAAAGATTTGGGACATATGAGGAGCTAAGTGTAAAACTACATGATGAGCTTAGAAAACCTGAAACCAAAAGAAAAGTAAGAAAAGAAGTTGAGCAGTTGGCTAAAAATCTAGGCCTCACAAAGGAAGCTGTGAGGCAATTTGGGGAAAGAACTAAAAAAGCAAAGAAGAAGAAGCAGGACAAGAAACAAGGAAATGCTCCGGTAGAACCTTCCTCCACATCAAGGACTACTAGAAGCTCTACTACTGCTTCTATTTCCCCAAAATCTACAATTCCTGAGAAACCGAAAGGAAAATCATCTAAAAAAGGAGGAAAGAGAAAGAAAACAAAGGCCACAAGAACCTATAAGAGTACAAAAGTTGATGAAGAAGAAACAGATTCAGATGCTGAGGTAAAGGAGTTGAAAGCCTTTAGAACAAAAGCTGCCAAGGTGACTAAGGAGAGACCCTCCAGAAGCAAAATGGCAAGCAAAAGGCAGAAGACAGATACATATGTTGAGAAGCCCACACTTTCTATGGAAGATGTAATAAAATCAGTCACTGTGGATGGAAATTTGAAACCCATGACTGAATTTTATGATGAATATAGTGATATAGATAAGAGGGTGTTAGAAGAAGCAACTGTTAGATATCTAAATATCTATAATAAGGCCCTGATTGAAATAACTTCTGAGATCTCTCAAAGTCTTGCAGACATTTTGGAGTTGAGGAAAGAAAATGCAAAAAGCAAGGATATAGATCTTAGAGAACATATACTGATAAAACTATGCCCTCAGATCACTCAAGTTCAAATGAATATGATATTTAAAGAGGTGAAGGATGAATTCAGGAGCAAGAAGAGAATGAACAAACTGATGCTTGGAGAATTAACAAAATAGTTAAAGAAACACAGGAAATACTTCTAAGTACATTGAAGAGACACAATCTTCCATTTGTTGAGGAGGAGACTGATGATGGGATTGATTCATCAATCCTAGATATTGAATAAATGAAAACAGATGAGCCTGTTGATGACACACCAGTCCCAGATGAAGAAGAGCAGTAGAAGGATCAGCAACAATATGGAATAGATGACTCCTCTATTCTGAAAGTGGAGCAAATAAACAAGGAAGATATAGAGATGGTGGATATAACTGATGATGCAGGAGATACTCTAACTCCTCCTGATCAATCCAGAAAAGAAGACAATGATGATAATACTACTACTACACAAGATCCTCTGGAATAGATTTCAAATGAGTACAAAGGAAAGAATCCCCCTGTAGATGACAAAGAAAAGTGAAGCAGAGAAAGAAGAAAAAGTCAAAGGTAAGGAAAATAAAGTAGAAGAAGATGGTGCAAATGTTGATGCACCCAAACAAAATAGTCCTGTCACTGAGAAAACTCAAGGAAAGGAAGATGGCCCTGAAATTGTGGCAAGAAACACTGCAGATGTAGTGAAGAGTTTCCTAAGTAAAGAGATGTTAGAGTTTGATGAACTAGAACTGATTCAAATACCAATCAACCTGGATACTCTCTCTTCAGTCCAAATGATGAAGATAACATCTTTTACACAAGATAAGGCAAGTGAAAAGATATTGAAATCCCACATAGAGGACAGTGAGTTGTTAGGCCTTGCATCTGGTATACTGGAGAAGATAATGCCAACTTTCCAGAAGAATCCATCTAACTCTCTCTCTAAAAATCTAAAGAGCCTTGTAAATTCTGTAAGTACACATTTTGAGTCCTTTGAGAAGTCTGCAGTGACTAAAATCTGGAATGAATTTTTGGATAAGAGATTTACTGAGCTAAAGGGCCTAATAGGGAATGATAAAAGGATACTTAATATCAGTATAAAGAGTATTCAAAATGCTCTCAATGATGGAGGTGATATATACAAATTTTGTTTATCTCAGCCCAAAGTTATTGAGGATATTGAGAAGAAGATAAAGGAGCAAGAACAAAGATTGCTAAATTTATCTCAAAATTTTGACCCTCTAACAGTTTCTCCGGTAAGTCGGGAGTGTCAAGCAAACAGCTTAATTGATGAAATAAAGAAGCTTGTTAAAGAAAAGAACAATATTGTGGAGAGAATATGTGAGCTTTGAAGATTGATTGCCCCCAAGTTAGAAACAATGTTTACTACCTTATCAGAAGCTCAAGTTGCAGTCTGGACAGGTGATCCTTCAGATCTAAAGAAAGCAAAAACATAGGCATTCCTAGGAAGAGAACACAGCTCAATTTTGGATGGAATGAAAAGTAGTTGGGCCTCTGAACTTGTGCAGTTGAATAATAATCCCCTCAAAGACATCCTCAAGTTCATGTAAATATAATGCATGGATTATTTATACATATGCGACCTTATATACAAATTTCTTGTGAATATTTTAGTTTGCAGATCCCACCCTTTGCTATTGATGTTAAAGGGGGAGTGAGAGACAGTGAAAAATGAAAGAAAGTGAAGAGTCCATCAAGAGGGAGCAGTGGAAGAATATATGAGTGTACACAGTAGGGGAGTCAGTCATGACACTTAGTCATTTTTCACTAGGTGTTGCCATCAATGCAAAAGGGGGAGATTGTTGGCAAGAGACACTGCAAGGCGTGTCATGTGTTGTCATTGATGGCAACTAAGTTCACTCTACATATCTATAGTGTAGTATAAGATCGTACTAGAAGTTAGTTCCAAGATTTGTCCAGTCTAATTAGACAAGAACATGGTATATGGCAGAGTTTAGTATTTTGGTCAGCGGATCTCTCCAGTTAAATTTCTTTAGACAAGAGACATAAAATATTGGATGAAACCGAAAAGAGGGAGGAAGCTCCAATTTATAAGCAACTGACCCAATCTTCTAAAGAACCTTATATGGCCCATAGAACTTTGGAGCCAGCTTATGATGCCCAATCTGATCCTAGGTGCAGAGAACTGTGTCGACTGCCTGAACTTATGAACTACCGATGGAGTATGGGAGGAGCACTGGTGGTGCCTAACCATAGACTGCT
This sequence comes from Cunninghamia lanceolata, assembly GCA_027924645.1. NCBI lineage: Eukaryota > Viridiplantae > Streptophyta > Pinopsida > Cupressales > Cupressaceae > Cunninghamia > Cunninghamia lanceolata. Next base: position 4,158,735 of record BSBN01000332.1, read on the forward strand.
TCATATGGAGTCATGTTAGATGCAATGTGGTAGGAGGTATTGTACCACCATTCAGTGAGAGGGAGCCACTTTGCCCACTGATGTTGTTGTTCTGAGGTGAGGCAACAAAGATAAGTTTCCAAACATTTGTTGATAATTTCAGTCGGACCATATGTTTGTGGGTGATACCTAGAACTCATCTATAATTTGGTGCCAGTGTGGTGAAATAGTTCTGTCCAAAAATGACTAATGAAAGTTGCATCACGAGCTGAGACAATGGAAGAAGGGATGTCATGAAGACAAAAGATCTGGTCCATGAAAATTTGTGCGACTGAGGAGGTGGTATAGGGATGGCTGAGGGCACAAAAATGACTGTATTTTGAGAGGTGATCACCCACAACCAAGATCATTGTCTTCCCTCTAGATTTAGGGAGCCCCTCAATGAAATCCATAGAAATATCTATCCAAATCCATGTAGGGATGGGCAAAGGTTTGAGCAATCCAAGGAGTGTCGTTTCACCCTTGTTGCATTGGCAGGTATCACATTCGGCCACCATCTATTAAATTGTCCTTTTCATTCCCTTCCAAAAGAAGTTATGTCATGCCCGCTCAGAAGTTTTGAGGAACCCAGAGTGGCCTACCGATGGAGAAACATAGAGTTCATAGAAGACATCTTGTTGGACAGATCCCAACCAATTTGGAATAGGCATAGAAATAGCTGAAAGAGAAGCTTGGTCATCACATGTGCGAGAAAGAGAATCTGCCACAATATTGTCCTTACCCTTCTTGTAAGTGATCTCATAGTCATAACACATGAGTTTGTTGATCCATTTATGTTGTGCTGGGGAGGAGACCCATTGTTCCAGGAAATATTTCAGACTCTGGTGAGCAGTCCTGATGCAAAAATGATTCCCTGGTAGGTATGGCCACCACTTCTATACTGCATGCAAAATAGCCATCATTCATTGTAGATTCAAAGGAGTAGTGGAGACCATGGATGGTTGCATCTGAATGGAATGAAGCTGAGTGGTGACACCATGTGAATTCTTCTTAAGAAGCTTTTCCATGCGATGTGAACTTATGATGCTGAGAGACCCCGATTGTAAGCCCTTCAATGTGTGTTTGTACCCATTATCTGAAAACTGCATCCAAAGTTCAGCAAAATCCCATAAGATGGGTCCAAGTGTGTGTAGCCATTGGGCACCCAAAACCACATCACATTCGCCTAAGGGCAATGCAAACACGTTGGAGCATAGGTTATAATCTCCAATAGAGATACACACATTGCGACACTTCCCTTTGCAAGGTAATGTGCCCCCATTAGCAATCATGACTTCAAAGCTGGAGCAAGGATGAACAAAACAATCAGCCTGTTTGGCTATTCAAGGGTCAATGAAGTTATGAGTGCTACCAGAATCAATGAGTATTGTAAGAGGGATCTTCTTGAAGTAACCCTTGACCCACATGGTTTGTGGGGTGGTGACTCTTGCTAAGGCATGGAGATCTCTGGGTGGTCTTCCTGAGAAGTAGGGTCAACATGCGACTACTAAGTTTCAACCTGATCAGATATTGTCTCCTGAGCATCTGCATAAACTTCAGTTTCAGGCAGAGAATCCATATCCAAGAGATAAAGCTTTTGCTCAACACATATATTTCCCTGAGTGAATTTCTCATCACAATTATAACAAAGCCCTTTTTCTCTACGTGCCCGCATCTCTGCTTTAGTAAAACACTTGATAGGAGTTGTTCTAGGAGCTAGCATTATTTGAGGTCTTTGGGAATCCATATTTCTGAATGGAATAAAATTGGATTTGGAGCATTGTTGAGCTGTGATCTTGTCCTCTGCCAACTTAGCCAACCCTAAGGCTTCCATCATTGTGCTTGGACGAAGCATTTTAACCTTAGAGTGAATTACATCCTTCTGACCATTGAAAAAACAACTCTTGAAGAATTCATCAGACAATCCCTTTGTGTGATTAGCTAGTTTTTCAAATTATGCCTAATATTCTCTCACAGTGCCTGTTTGGCGTAGTTTCGTGAGTGCTCCTATGAAGTCATCAAAAGTACTAGGTCCAAATCGTTGCAAAATGAGTTTGCAAAAATCTGTCCATTTTGGCTCGTCATGAGCCTTGATGTACCAATGGAACCATTGAAGGGCTTCATGTTCCAAATGAAAGGATGCAAGTGGTACTTTGTTGACATCAAAAGTATTATGCAGACTGAAATATTGTTCTATCTAGTATATCCATCTAGTCGGACCATCACCATTGAAGTGAGGAAAATCAAGCTTTGACCCACGAAAATTACCGGAAGAAGAAAACCCTGTGTCTACAGGAGACTCTGGCTGCCGTCTATTGTTCATGGCTGAATGCTGAAGATTGAGGCCGAGAATTTTTTCATCTAGATCTTGGAGTTTGGTTTTGAGGGCTGCAAGTTCATCCTCCATATTTTTTGCTCCTGCACGAGTGACAACCAGAACCAGAATTTTCTTTCTTTTTTTTGGGAATGGGTAGAAAAACAAAAACTGAAACTTTTTAGTAAAGGAAAATTTGGATTTGGGAAAAACTCTGATGGGTAATTGGGGTTTGACTAGGTTTTGGACACTTTCTAAGGGAAAGGGGAGAAGAAAATGGGGATTTCAGAAGCGGGGTGAAAGAATGGGAAAATTTGTCCAAGAGGGACAAAGGAGCAAAAATATGAAATGAACATTGTTGCAAAATTTGAAGGCGATTGGGTGAGAATCAAAGAAGTGATGGAAAACCCTAAAAATAGACAAATGTGGGATTTATGGCTTCAATAAGTGGAATTTGGGATCGGGTCCTCAAGGAAGGAAATATGCAGAATGGAATTTTAGGGGTTCCAGTGAATTTTTAGAGGAAACGAAAACTATTTGCCAACTGCTCTGGATGGATTCAATCTGCGATTTGCCAACTGTCAATAGATATGGCCCCCAAGTATGTTTGGCTTCCTAAAGGTTCAGGGGATTCACTCAGCTACCAATGTTGTCTAACGGCTTGCGTATTGGGGCAGTACCCCTCACTCCACAGCTCAGGTAAAATTGATAACCGCTTTGCCACAAATGACAACTCTTGGTTTACCTCACGGATGGGAACTAGTCAATCAGGTCGGGGCCGTTGCCCTTTTCACTAGCAAGTCCTCTCAATGGGCCAGCTACTTCGAGGTTCCTGTGGTACTCTTCACAATGAGTTTTAGGGTTATGCCCAAGCACTTCCCATAGTTAAGCGGATAGGGATTATTCCCTAATCTAAACCTGCAATTGAAATGAACAATACAGATGCAAAAAAAAGAACTACTGTAATAATCACAGCACCTAGAGGCCACTGCAGAAAAAAAAAAATTGGTAGAAATTCCACCCAGCGAACCCAAGAAAGCGCTCTGATACCAGGTGAGAGGAACTTCCTACAACAATATAATGAAAATTACAAAAAATAATAAAAATATATAAATAGCAAAAACACAGAAGGAATTTATTGATTGCAGGCCACTTCGAGGGGGCAACCTCCTTTGAGCAAGCTCAATACAATAAATTCGTGGATGCCTTCATTGGCCTCAACATATACTTATATACTAAGTCTAATCTAAACAACTATTACTTCCCATGAATGTGAGATAATACAATATACTCACGGAATGACTTACAAAGCATATGCATCCAAATGTAGTATACTAACAAAGTAAAGAGAAGGGTTAAACACGGGTTCCTAACAACAGAGTATAATCTTTGTGGGTTAACCCCCACCATGGTTTTTCCCTTAACCGGGTTTCCACGTTAAAAATCATGGTGTCAAAAGTGTTATTTGTGTTTCTGCTCATATGTTATTGATTCTTGCTTTTTCATGATGATGTTTTTCTGTTAAGAAGGTGTAAAGAAGAATTAACTGCTGCAAGCTTTAAAGTTTTAAGACAACTGATTCACCCCCCCTCTCAGTTGTCGGTCCTAATTCCAATAATTTGCACTTTTGCATTTTTTGATTTCCTGTTGGTGAGCCGCCATGCTAGGGTTTTGACCTACTCTTAGAGGTTTTCTCTAAGGGTTTTGAAGATTCTGAAGTTGTTACAACTCTCTGCAACATGTAGCTTCACTCACCTAGCTCGGGCTTTCATTGTTTGAGTTGAGACTTGTGTGTATTTTGTGCTCTTTGTGTTTGCTCATAAATCCACAGCCTCCTTATGTGTTTTGCTCTCTATATTTGCTTGGCAGTGGAATGAAATGATAAAAGAGCTTTCTCTGTAGCTTTTGTATAGGTAAACCCTAGTAGGGTTTGGTGGACAACACTCTTTGTTCTTGCTTTTTCTGTCACAAATATGATGAAAAACTATCTCTTAACATTGTTTTTGCATACTGCTAGCCTTCTCTGCAACTTTCCTTGCTCCCTATTATCTAGAAAAAGATGATAAACTGCACTATTTATGACCTCTGTAAATAGCAATATGAATATATTTATGCATATTTGCAAGTGAAATGATGTAAATATGTTCTTTGTTTGAGGCTTCTGCTCTTATTATCACAAATCCTACTAGGGTTTACCTACACTTACACTCTGCAAGCTATCAATGCTTGGTTGTGGGTTTTGTTGTATTGATGTTTCCTTTGAAATACTCCAGCTGCTCTCTGTGATATTATTATTTCAGGTAACAACTTACATTCTTGTGAGGAGATCTTACCCACTAGCATTTGGATGTTATGACAATCCTTTAAAAATGACTATTCTCTTATCTTGTATGACTGCTCTTCAACTGGTAAGACAATCCTCCTACATATTACTTCCATGGTGACAGTCCCTTCCATTTGATGTTTTCTTATCACTGTCTTATGTCACTTGGTCACATACCTTATAGCACCCTATTTGGACATAATGGAGTATTCATAACTGGGTATCTGTGATGGACTCCTGAATTTGTTTGAAACCTCTTTCAAGACTTACCTTATAGTGTTTGATGGAGCACTCATATTTGGTATACAGGGTTTAAGTTTTGTAACAACTCACGCCTCTTTTCTTATTCATTTTTGAATGCCCTGCATATGATCCTTGGCTTTTCAAAAAGAAAGCAAAAACTCAATAAAACTCTTTCTCTTTACTCTGTGCCTGAAACTCTTTCTTGTTCAATGTAGCAGTCCATGGCTTTTTCTACCTCTCTGTTAGGGATGTGAAAACCCATAGAGGTCTCTACTCTTTCTCTGTATACTGTGCATGAGGCATTCAGGGATTCACACAAGACAAGACTTTTACACAAAACAAAACTTCAACAAAGCCTTCAAGACAAGGCCATTACTTCCTTCAAAACTACTCATGGACCTTCTTCAATTGGTTGTAGGCCCTATCATAGCTATCACCTGTTCCATTATCCTTTATGGAGTCTAACACAATCTCATGATGGTTAGGAAGAGAAAACCTTCTGACAATCAATGGCTATAGGATCCTTTGTGACTTATTGGAGGCCACTGCTCTACCTTGAAAATTGATTGAATCATCACTTCTAAGCAATACCATGGAAATGTGTTGCTCTCATGAAATGATATCTCTCTCCTCCTGTCAATGGTAAATGTAGTACTCTATAATAACCTCCTGTGGATGTTTCTTTGCCACACACTTCGTAGATAGTCTTGAGGCCCCCTTTTGATGACTGCTCCTGCCATTCCATTTTGCATCATGTGCATACTACTTTGGCTGTCCTCTTGCAAGGCTATTCCACATGCTTTAAAATTGTCATGAAGTTTATATCTGTTGTCTTTTTGGTTTGTTGTTCCTTTACTTGCTTAAGGAAGTTAAACATTTCATTCTTATGATGACTCTTGCATATCAAAAAGTTGTCATGGCATTATGTTACTACTGTATCAATCATGGTTGTCCTTTGTTCCTTTTTATCACAAATATAAGGTTGTTTTATGTATTCAATAGCAATTTTACACCTCATTCACAACAAAATGGAAAATACTTGTTCTTAAATGTTGTTCCATCCTGTAGTTCCACTACTCTTCATACTTTTGATCATTGTAGCTATTTGTTTTCTTATGATGAGTACCTCACTGTCACCCTATCACTGCTCTACAGGTCTTTGTTCTTTCTCTATGAATATGGACTTATGATGACAAAAATGTTTGATTATGGATACTTTGCTATTTTCACACATATGGTTTCTGTAACTTATTCCTCTTATGATAACTTCATTGATAAGACTTGTCATTCACTTGATATCATGGTGGTCTTATGGCATAATGTAGAGGTTTAGTTGATTAAGGCAACTCATATTCTTTTCACTGTTGCTCCTTGTTACATTTGTAGCATCTTTATGCATCTGTAGCATGCCCCTGTCATGTCATTCACTATTCATCTTATTAATGCTCTTAAATGAAGCATCTTTTATCTCTTACAAGACATTTTTGAACATGATTACTTCATTTTGACAACTTTTTGCTGAAGTGAGTATAGTTTATAGGAGCAACTACTCTTCTTCACCTCTCTATGATAGCTTTACTAATGTAGCATGTCACTTCATTTGATGTGTTCATTATTCCATGCATATTAATTGTCACTCATTGCATGATAGTGTAGTCTTTGTTGTCCTTAATCTGATATCCTTCTTAGATGAATAAAGAAGGAAGCATGCTGGGCTCTACCCTTGTGGGAGCCCATTTTTTCCACCACATCCTATTTCATAAAAAATAAATCAGCAACATGATTTATCCTATACCTGCACAAGAAACACACATGTTAGATATTAAATGTACCTTTGATTCATGATGTGGGGTCACTTGCATGGATTTATCTCTTTCTGATATGGCACTTGTATATGTTCATTCTGACTTCTCTTATCCTGATATCTGATTACTGATTATTGCTGTTGCATAAAAGTGTGTTGTACTTTTTGAAGTTCTGATTGTGTGTATGAAAAGATTTGGTACCCTGAGCTCTAACAAAAAATATTTTTCAAGTATCTTGGAGCTCAACCAAATGGAGGGAGATAGAAACTAGCTCAACCATAGGATTCGTCATTCTTAGGCAATGACGGGTCCCTCCTCCTTTCCTATGCATTTCTTGTTCTTCAAAAGTAAAATTTACTTTAATGTTGCATACTTCAGTTACTCCCACAGCTTGTGTGGGACACTTTTGTACATTCTTTTGAATACACTCATCTATTTCATTCTATGCAATGACTTATGTATATTTCACTTTCTAAATCAAATACATAGCATAAAACAACTAATCTTTATTTGAAACATATGTATAAAACATGATGTATAATTTGATAGTTTATAAATACCTCTTTTACTTGCACTGAAACATAATGAATAATCAGCAACTGAAATACAAAATCTGTCAATTCTCTTCATTCTTTGAATGTCTATTTTCTTGTCCGTAAATAATTTCCCTTACCAGGATGATGTAACAGCTCAACTTGAGTTGTTACATGATTTTGATAAGTGATTTTGCACTTGTATTTTGTCAAGACATCAAACATTGACTGGATGATCTTGCATAAGCAAAAAAAAAAATTGTACCCCCTCTAAACAACTGATGTTTAGGCCTTGCTAAATTAGGTGTGAACATAATTTAGTAACAATTGCAGAATATGAAGCTTTGTTGTTAGGATTGAATGTTGCCCTCAAGCATGGCATTAAAATTTTAAAAGTATTTGGAGATTCAGAATTAATAGTTTCCCAAGTAAGAGATAAGTATGCTTCAAAGAATAAAAGGTTAAAACAATATAAGCATGTTGTTTGGGATATTATTGAGTTGTTTGATGCATTCTCAATAAATTGGATAGAAAGATCAAAAAATGTTATGGCAAATTTCTTGGCTAATGTAGAAATTAGGCCAGATGATGTCACATTATCTGATATTACAAATGTTGAAGTAAAAATTAGACCTATAGTATCAGACAACATATGTAGTTGGCAAGTGTTTGATGATGATAAGGACTTGTTGAGATTCCTACATTGCATAGATGAATATGAGAACTAGGAGATTGATTTCTAAAACTTTGTAGAAGTTGTAGATGGAAAAGGGACACTTTTGGGGAAGGAAGTAATACAACTTAAAACAAATAAAATCCCCAGAGGGTTGGTAGCTTTAGAAAGAGAATTTGACAGTAGAGATCAGCTTGTTACAAAGGCATCTCCTACAAACAAGGATAATTTGGAGGAGGTGAACTTAGGGAAACATCATGCCCCAAAAAACGTATACATTGGTAAGCAACTTAAGCCGCATATTAGGACAATGTTGATAGCATTGTTAAGGAAGTACAAACATGTCTTTGCTTGGTCATATGAAGACCTAAAAGCCTATAGAGAAGATTTATTTCAGCATGAGATCCCTTTGAAGCCTAGAGCTAAGCCATTCAGACAGGAGCAATCCTACTTTGGCTCCAAAAATGCAGGAAGAACTTATGAAGCTTAGGGATGCTAGAATAATTGAGCCTATGAGGCACTCAACTTTGGTGTCAAATCTTGTCCCAGTAAGAAAAAAGAAAGGAGATATAAGACTATGTGGATTTCAGGAATTTGAATGTATCTTCTTTGAAAGATAATTACCCACTCCCTAACATGGAAGCTATGTTGCAAAGGGTAACAGGGTGTGAACTCTTGTCCATGATAGATGGATTTTCAGGATATAATCAGGTGAAGGTGAAAGAATCATAGCAATACAAAACTACCTTCACAACTCCATGGGGAACCTATGTATATGTAAGAATGCCATTTGGGCTAACAAATGCAGGTGCTACATTCCAAAGAGCTATGGATGTTACTTTTGCAGGATTGATTGACTCAATCTTGGTTGTGTATTAAGATGATTTAACTGCTTATTCAAAGAAGGAAGAGCAACATTGTATACATCTAGAGTAGATTTTTATTAGAGCATTAGAATATGGCATTTCACTTAATCCTAAGAAGTGTGCTCTTGGGGTAGTCGAAGGAAAACTATTAGGACACATAGTTTCTAAGGATGGAGTCAGAATTGATCCTGAAAGGGTTACAACAATTGATAGAATCCAAATACCCAAGACAGTGAAAGGTATTCAGTCTTTCTTTGGACAGATTAACTTTGTTAGGAGTGTATTCCCAACTTTGCAGAAATTACAAAAGACATTTCTAAAATGTTAAAGAAGTGTGTGTAGACACCCAAAATTGACCTAGTTATAATTAGTATCAAAATCTCACATTATTTACCATTTGCATTTTTCTAACACACTTGAGCAATTTCTCTATTTTCTCTAAATCACCTATTTCTTCTATTAATTAAATAAATTTATATTTATTTAATTAATTCATTATCTATTTTCTTCTATTTTTCTCTAAGCTATAATTAAATAATCTTTAATTATTTAATTATCTTTATTCTATCTATTTTTAATTAAATAAATATTGTTTATTTAATTAAAAATCCAATTATAATCCCACTTTCCAATTAATTAAATAAGTTTTATTTATTTAATTAATTTCTCTTATCACTTATATTCATCTCATCATAAGACGACATGTGTGCCTCTCTTATTTAAAAACTTGTGTGGTACTACATCTTTTATTTAATATTTTTCACATGTAGTACTTTTTATGTACACAATCACACATGAGCCTTATCTTCCCTCCACTTTTCATTTACACATTCACCTATGATTATCAATTCATTTTATCCATTCACATAGACACCAAATCCCTACCATTGATTGATTTTGGTTGAGGTCTATATAAATACCCTCTCCTTTCATACTCCATATATCTATCATTTTTATCTAGCGTCTACATTATCATCATGAGCATATTAAGCGCTTTAGAATCCATCTACCGTATTATCATTATCATCCATCCATCATGGCATCTTTTATCTTCATAATTGTTCATTGTTGAGAAGCAATCCACATCACAAACAAGGAATCATATAATCTAGGTGATATTGTTCTTGAATTGCATGCTCTTTAGTTTCACTTGGATTCGATTATTTGATGGTGGTAGGATTAGGTTTTCATTTGTAATGCTTGATCTTATTAACCTGATTTTTACCTATCACATTTTGGCACGCCCGGTGGGACTCACGTCCTTGATTAACTTTGTTGTTTGAAGTTATTTTTGTGAAGTTCAGATTTTCAGAGTGCTTACAGCAATTCGCGGTCGCTTTTAAGCGAAAACCAGTCGCCTTCAGAATTTTTGCATCGCTTTTCAGCTAAAATTCACCACTTTCAACATTTTCAAGATTGCTTTTAAATCAATAGTGGTCACTTCCGGTCCAATTTGCATCGCTTTTAATTAGAAACTGATCGCTTCTGGTTGTCTAGGTCACTTCTTGCAATTTAGGGTTTTCTGTTAACATCTAGTTTTTGCAGGGGAATTTGTATGCATCTGGCAGAAACAGGTCGCTTATGAGTAGTAACAGTTCGCATATGGTTTTTCTACATCACTTCTAAGTAGTAACAGATTGCTTTTGGCAAAATATAGATCACTTTTGAGCAACAATTGATCACCTCTGGTAACTGTGTGTCACTTTCAGTTCTGTCATTCATAGTTTGGTTTTCTTGGTCACTAATCATCTATTTGTGCAACATCTTATCATTTGTCCAAGAAAATGAGGTTATGAAACTACTAACATATCTATTGAAGCTTTGATCTGTTGGATCTAGGGCATACAACTGAGAGGGGGGGGGTGAATCAGTTGTATAAAACTTCTTGTTCTTTCAAACACTTGATTCTTTGTTGTTAGTTAGCAGCATATCAATTAATCATCCATGAAAGCATAATACATAAGCACAAGAGCAGATAAGCATCAACACATTGAACACCAAGATTTTGACGTGGAAAACCTAGTTAAGGGAAAAACCACGGGGTGATTAACCCAAGAATTATTCTCTGTTAGAAGAATAAAGAAAAATGAATGGCACATGCCAATTAGGGCTCACTGCCCGAGCACACTGCTCACAAAGAGGCCCACTGCCTACAAGGAGACACACTGTCTACAAAGTGATAAAAATCACAGTCTTGAACTGGAGAATGACATCTCTACCATGTCCGGATCAGTTCCAATTAAGCCCAAAAACCTCTGTTCTGCCTTTCGCACTTCTCTTCGCTATGCCACACTCATCCACACACACCACACCTCGAAATGAACTCACAGACCGTTATTTGTACAAGACATCGACTTAGGATCAAACATCTAAGTCGGCAAACAATCATAAGAGTATCTGCAAGATGAATAACACATCCGGTCGGCCACCACAAGAACATTCGCAGGATGAACAACTCATCCGGTCGGCTAAACAGAGCAAGAACTTCATCCGGAAGAATAACTTCAATTCTGGGCTCTACTATCAATGCGGATCAACAACACAACCTCAACACGATCTAGAAAACTTCAAAAGCCTGCCTGAATGTCCGGATACATCCGCACTTCCTTTACTTGCTGGAATCTCTTGTCTTCCTCATCCGGAACTTCAAGAACACAGTCTGTCGCCACTGTAGAAGGTACTTTCGGACCTTCAAATCATACATTATCAATGCGGACCAATGACACAACCTCAACATGATCCAAGAACCTTCACAAGCCTGTCTGAATGACCAGGTACGTCCGCATTTCCTTTACTTACTGAAATCTCTTATCCTCCTTATCCGGAACTTCAAGAACACAGTCTGTCGCCACTGTCATAATGCAAGAGGTACTTCCGGACCTCCAAATCATACACAACTCAAGATGGCACATCACAAGGACATCCCAAATACTCTTTCCAATCCGCAGATTAGGATTGTACAATTCCGGACCTCACCAGACCTTTCTGTGATCCTCTGTCACCTCTAAGCACTTGCCGAAACCTATTCCACACAGACAGCCATAACTTCTTCAGGTCTTCATGCGGACCTCTAAAAACTTGACTGAAGCATTTCAAGACTCATATCTACAAACCCTTTAATCCGCATCCTCCGGTTCTCAACCTATCTAATATATTTGCCTTCTTCTCATCATTGTTCTTCACTGTTCCTGACTGAGGCTAATTTTCTCAATATCCTCAACACACAGCTCATTCAATCCTTCTTGTCAATGTAATATGAGTATGTTGACATCAATGACAACACTGGTTCACCTCATACTTGCAACAATCTCCCCCTTTGTCATTGATGGCAACATATGATGTGAAAAACCATCAAGACAAGAACTTCTCCTTTCTGTCACAGCTCCCCTATCAACAACAACTTTTCACATGTCTTCTTTACTGCTCCCCCTTTGATCATTAACCACTTGTTTTTCACATGTCTTCTCTCCCCCTTTGACATCAATGGCAAAGGGCTCATACTTGCAATTCTAATACATCAGAATCATACCAGTTGCTCCCCCTTAGTAGCAGCTCCCCATCATCAATCCGGATCACAAGATATGACTGTGATATCCACCGGACTGATGCACATCAGTGCATCCTAGTTCATCACCGGAGGGGCCATGACCCCTAACTTCTCCCGGAGATATTCAAAAGAGTCCTTGGGAAGAGGTTTTGTAAAGATATCTGCAATCTGATCCTTGGAGGGAACATACTCCAATCTGACTTCTTCCTTGTTTACTTGTTCTCTCAAAAAGTGAAACTCGATAGATATGTGCTTAGTCTTAGAATGCAATACCGGATTCTTAGAAATATTAATTGCACTTGAATTATCACAGAAAATTGTGATAGGCTCCTCATATTCAACTTTGATGTCTCTTAGCATCTGCTTCATCCATAAGATTTGAGTGCAACTACCTGCTGCTGCAATGTATTCTGCTTCAGTTGTAGACAGAGATATTGCATCTTGTTTCTTGCTTAGCCAAGAAACCAATCTCTTCCCCAAAAAGAATGCTCCACCACTAGTGCTCTTCCAGTTATCCACATCTCCTGCCCAATCTGCATCTGTGTAAGCATGAAGAGAGAAATCCAGATCTCTAGGGTACCATAGACCATACTCAACTGTTCCTTTCAAGTACCTAAAAATTCTTTTGATTGCCATAACATGAGATTCTCTAGGATCAGCCTGGAATCTTGCCACAAGACCAACAGCCTGCATTATATCTGGTCTAGTTTGAGTGAGATACAACAATCCACCAATCATTGATCTATACTTTGTCTGATCTGCCTTTGGAGAATCATCATCTTTGCTTAACTTACATCCGGTTGCCATAGGAGTGTTCATAGGCTTTGAGTCTTCCATACCAAATTTCCTTAACAATTCTTTCACATATTTGGTCTGAGAAATGAAGATCCCTTCTTTTGTTTGAGTAATTTGCAGACCCAAGAAGAAATTCATTTCACCAAGCATAGACATTTCGAAATCATTTTTCATCTGATTTGCAAAAGTTTTGCACATACTATCTCTTCCTCCAAAAATGATATCATCCACAAACACTTCAACAATCAAAATGTTTTCATGATCAATTTTGAAATATAAGTTACTGTCAGCAGTACCTTTGTTGAATCCAATCTGCACAAGATGCTTATCCAACCTTTCATACCATGCTCTTGGGGCTTGCTTCAATCCATACAAAGCTTTCTTCAACTTGCAGACCATATCATTATTATCAGACAATTGAAATCCATCCGGTTGTTCAATGTAGACTTCTTCTTCCAGATCACCATTTAGGAAGGCAGACTTGACATCCATCTGATATACCTTGAAGTCTTTGAAGGCAGCAAATGCAAGAAGTAATCTGACTGCTTCAATTCTTGCCACCGGAGCAAAAGTCTCTTCAAAGTCAATTCCTTCTATTTGAGAGTAGCCTTTGCAGACCAATCTAGCTTTGTTTCTGATTACTTCACCAGCTTCATTTAGTTTGTTCCGGAAGACCCACTTGGTTCCAATTACATTCCTGTCTCTAGGTCTGGGAACAAGATCCCAAGTATGATTTTTCTCAATTTGCATCAATTCATCTTCCATTGCATTGGTCCAGTTTTCATCATTGCAGGCTTCATTTATTGTTTTAGGTTCAATCTTTGAAATCAGACAACATTCATCCTGATTTTGAGCAACATTCCTTCTAGTTTGTACACCTTTGCTTCTGTCACCTATGATCTGATCTTCAGAGTGGTTCAGTCTTACATACCTTGGAATTTTGGGAGTATCCTGCACTGCTGCTTCTTGATCAGGCTCATTCAAACCTATCTCTTCTTCCTGATTTACCGGATCAGGCTGACTCTGTCTCACCGGAGAGGATTGAGGTCCTTGATCACTGTCTTGGTCATCTTCATCAAACTCATAAAATCTTGAAGGCTTCTCAATTCCTTCATCAACTTTCACATTGGTGCTTTCTATCATCTTCCTTAATCTCTTATTGTAACACCGGTATGCTTTGCTTTGAGTGGAGTAACCCAAGAAAATTCCTTCATCACTTCTAGCATCAAACTTTCCTAGATCTTCATCTCTTTTAATATAACACTTGCTACCAAATACTCTGAAATATTTCACAGTAGGAGTGATGCCAAACCAGAGTTCATAGGGGGTCTTACCGGTGTTGTTTCTGATTTGAACTCGATTGAGAGTGTAGACTGCAGTGCTGATAGCTTCCTTCCAAAACATTTGAGGAACATTTGCTTCCAACATCATTGTCCTGGCAGCTTCCTGAATGGTCCGGTTCTTTCTCTCAACCACTCCATTCTGCTGTGGAGTCCTAGGAGTAGACAACTGTCTCCTTATACCCTGCTTCTCACAAAAATCAATGAACTCACCAGATGTAAATTCACCACCTCTATCAGACCTTAGACACTTTAGTTTCAATCCGGTTTGATTCTCTACCATAGCTTTGAAGATCTTGAACTTCTCAAATGCTTCTGATTTTTCTTTTAGAAAGGTAACCCACATCATCCGGGAATGATCATCAATTAACAACATGAAATATCTATCACCTTGCAGACTCTTGATTCTTGTTGGACCACAGAGATCAGTATGTACTAATTCCAACAATCCAGTAGAAGACTGATCTTTGCTTTTGAAAGAGACTCTGCTTTGTTTACCTAGCTGACATTCTTTGCACAAACTATTTGTAGGTTTCATCAATTTTGGAAGATCTCTTACGGCCTGAGTATTGCTTATCTTGATGATGTTATCAAAATTTACATGGCACATTCTTCTATGCCATAACCAACTCTGATCAATTTGAGCAAACAAACAACTTTTATTTGAACCAACCAGATGAAAGATATTACCTTTTGTCTGAGTACCGGATGCAATCTCAGTTCCGGAGCTTGTAAAGATTCTGCATTTTCCATTTCTGAACCGGAGATCATAGCCTTTGTCCACTAACTGACCAACACTAAGAAGATTGTGCTTCAATCCTTCAACATACAGTACGTTACCTATTTTGCTCTTTCCATCGAAGGAAATAGTTCCCCTGCCTCTGATTCTGCCAGCAGAATTGTCACCAAACTTTACCATTCCTCCTTCATACCTTTCCAAATTCAAGAACTTATTCTTGTCACCAGTCATATGGTGAGAACATCCACTGTCAATAACCCAATCATCCTTTTCTTCCACTTGAGCAGCCAAAGCTTTTTCAACAACTTTGTGATTGACAGATTCAGAGAGTATTGAATCTTCTTCCTTGATGGCAATAAACACCCACTCATTTCTGGATTTGCTTCCTAGTTCTGATTCATCATCTGTTACTCCTTCATTGTCATCTTCTTCGTGAACATAATAGCAATTCTTTTGAAACCTTTGTCTGTTAGTATTAGACCTTGCAGATCTTTCCGGACATCTTGAAGCAAAATGACCAATCTTATTGCAGTTGAAACACTTAAAGGGTAGTTTTCCTTCATACTTACCGGATCCTCTTGGCAGTCTCTATGCAATGAGGGCTTCAAGTTGAGTTGTTTCTGCTTCTTCTTCTTCCATGTCTCTTCTTGCTTGATCATACCATGACATTTTCCTTGATGAGTTTTCTCCCGGATCAAATCTCTGTTTGCCTTTCACATAGGCACTGGCTTTGAAAGCAGATTCAGTCTTGGGAGGATCATCTCCAAACTCGGTCATTTCAAATGCAGCTAGTTTGCCAGCCAGTTGTTCTCTTGTGACAGTTGTGTGGGCTCTGAATTCATCAATGGCAGCAACCTTGATTTTGTAGGCAGCAGGAAGGGATCTTAGGATTTTGCAGACAATCTCATTTTCATCTAAAGTTCCACCAGCATTTCTGATTCCGCATACCAGCTCATTCACTCTTGGCATAAAGGTAGTGATGTTTTCATCATCTCTCATTTTCAATCTTTCAAATTTTCCTTTCAGACTTTGCAACCTTGCACTTTTGACAAACTCATCTCCTTCATACAGAAGTTCCAGTTTAGTTAGGATCTCATATGCAGTTGGTAGGTCAATAACATTCGAGAGATCTGAGTCATTCAATGCGCTTAGAAGAGCTTCCTTGGTCCGCAGATTGTTTTCAGCTTCTGTGATTTCATTCAGAGTTGTCGGACCACCTTGTGGAGGTACATATGGTTTTGAAACCATAGCCAAGTATGCTTTTCCCATACATTCCAAGTGACACTTCATGCGACCTTTCCAGAGAGTGAAGTTGGTTCCATCGAACTTCGGACTATCCTTCTTGTATGACGACATCCTGGATCTCCTCAAGCGGTTAAGCTCCTATCAGAGGAACTTAGCTCTGATACCAATTGTTGGATCTAGGGCATACAACTGAGAGGGGGGGGGTGAATCAGTTGTATAAAACTTCTTGTTCTTTCAAACACTTGATTCTTTGTTGTTAGTTAGCAGCATATCAATTAATCATCCATGAAAGCATAATACATAAGCACAAGAGCAGATAAGCATCAACACATTGAACACCAAGATTTTGACGTGGAAAACCTAGTTAAGGGAAAAACCACGGGGTGATTAACCCAAGAATTATTCTCTGTTAGAAGAATAAAGAAAAATGAATGGCACATGTCAATTAGGGCTCACTGCCCGAGCACACTGCTCACAAAGAGGCCCACTGCCTACAAGGAGACACACTGTCTACAAAGTGATAAAAATCACAGTCTTGAACTGGAGAATGACATCTCTACCATGTCCGGATCAGTTCCAATTAAGCCCAAAAACCTCTGTTCTGCCTTTCGCACTTCTCTTCGCTATGCCACACTCATCCACACACACCACACCTCGAAATGAACTCACAGACCGTTATTTGTACAAGACATCGACTTAGGATCAAACATCTAAGTCGGCAAACAATCATAAGAGTATCCGCAAGATGAATAACACATCCGGTCGGCCACCACAAGAACATTCGCAGGATGAACAACTCATCCGGTCGGCTAAACAGAGCAAGAACTTCATCCGGAAGAATAACTTCAATTCCGGGCTCTACTATCAATGCGGATCAACAACACAACCTCAACACGATCCAGAAAACTTCAAAAGCCTGCCTGAATGTCCAAATACATCCGCACTTCCTTTACTTGCTGGAATCTCTTGTCTTCCTCATCCGGAACTTCAAGAACACAGTCTGTCGCCACTGTAGAAGGTACTTCCAGACCTTCAAATCATACATTATCAATGCGGACCAATGACACAACCTCAACATGATCCAAGAACCTTCACAAGCCTGTCTGAATGACCAGGTACGTCCGCATTTCCTTTACTTACTGAAATCTCTTATCCTCCTTATCCGGAACTTCAAGAACATAGTCTGTCGCCACTGTCATAATGCAAGAGGTACTTTCGGACCTCCAAATCATACACAACTCAAGATGGCACATCACAAGGACATCCCAAATACTCTTTCCAATCCGCAGATTAGGATTGTACAATTCCGGACCTCACCGGACCTTTCTGTGATCCTCTGTCACCTCTAAGCACTTGCCGGAACCTGTTCCACACAGACAGCCATAACTTCTTCAGGTCTTCATGCGAACCTCTGAAAACTTGACTGAAGCATTTCAAGACTCATATCTGCAAACCCTTTAATCCGCATCCTCCGGTTCTCAACCTATCCAATATATTTGCCTTCTTCTCATCACTGTTCTTCACTGTTCCTGACTGAGGCTAATTTTCTCAATATCCTCAACACACAGCTCATTCAATCCTTCTTGTCAATGTAATATGAGTATGTTGACATCAATGACAACACTGGTTCACCTCATACTTGCAACATGATCTGTCCAAGACACTTCATTTTATCACTAATTTCAGAACATTTGGGCTTGGTGCTTAAAAAGAATCATTGCTTGCTCTGTGCTTGTTTCATCTTTCTTGATTGCTTATTGTGCATGTGTGTAACCCAAATTTAATAGCAAAAGTATCCTCTCCCCTTGTCTATCAAATGGATCTTGGGTGCATGAGAACTTGTTATTATCTTTAGAGTGCCTGCCTTCCCAGTGTGAGAAAGGGTACAACCCAAGCGGTAATGGGCTAAAGCCAAGCTCTTCCAAGCCGCTATATAAGAAAAGTGTTTGTGTCGAAAGCCACAAACAATGGGTGCTATTGTGTTACACCGACAAATGTTTCCCCCAAAATCCCTTAGAGTGTAACCTCTTTGGGCTAGGAAGCCTCCAGTAACGGAGCGAATCACCGCACGTGTAGCCACCCGAACGAATGCCCTTACTAGCAACCTTGTGTAGTACCCAAAATCTCTCTATTTGTTGATGCAAAAGGTGGGACCTTTGAAGCCGCCCCGATTCTCGTGGTTCTTAGTAGAGATAGCAGGGACAATCCTAAGGTTTGGTGGGGGGACAAGCCTTGGGAAACCTGGAACTTGGTATGTGTGAGAAGTGAGTGTCATGGAGGGGAGTCAGTGCTACCAAGATCCTGAAGCTATCCACTTTGAATAGGCACAACAAGGGGACTCAAAAAATACAGTCCTTTCCTAGCCTAGGTTGTACAAGTTTATGATTGTTGTGAGTGTGAGTGACTGAAATCACTATTTTCTTGTCAAAAACATCATCAAAACACACTCTCTATCAGACACAAATCACCTCTGAACAATAATTGCTCGCTTTTAGAAATCCAAATCACCTTTAAACAATAGTTGCTCGCTTTTTGCAAAAACTAGATCGCTTTTAAACAACAGTTGCTCGCTTCTGGTAAACATTGCATCGCTTTTACACAGTAGTAGCTCGCTTTTGAACTGTAACTAATCGCCTCTAGTTCATATTGTACTCTGTTACCTGCAACAAAACCAGACCACTTCTGAGCTATTACTTATCACTTTTGGCATTGTCTTAGTCAATTTTGAGCTATTACCTATCACTTCTGGGTAAACATTAGCAATCCATATCAACTCAGCCCAATTAGTTGCACTTTCAAACTTCTTGGCTTTGTCACCAACTTCCACATAGTCCTCTAATCATCTACAGTCACCTGAGCATTATCTCCTATCTTGAGCATACCAAACCATTAGACTTTTTGAGCTTTCCATCCTTTTGAGACCCCCAAAATAGTAACCAATCAGCAAAACAAGCAACCTAGCAACAACAAACATCATCCTTTTGGCTTTTATTCAGCCTTAGCAACACCAACAAACAACATCAGCAACTAGCTTTTCTCTTGAGTTTGTGAGCTATTCTCTAGGGAGTTAAACCAACAACCAAACAACAACCAACAACCTATTAGCAAACCAAGCAACCAACAAACTAGAAAAATAAACCAACACCAAACAATCAGTAAATCATCAACCTTTTAGGTCTCAACCTTGCCAAACTAGTCCAATCTTCACCATCAACCATCATGCCTCAAACTAGGAGCCAATATAGAGCTGAAATGGAAGCAAAATTATGAGCTAAGATGGAAGCCAAAATGCAACAATCTTGATCAACTCCCCTCAAAGATGCAACTCAATTCACAACTGGAATGCCTCCTTACATGTTTGTGCCCAAAGGATAAACCATTGGACCATCATCTTCACAACAAGTCAACCTCAACCATTTACAGAGACCTATGAAGAGCAATCCCAAGATGAATTATCTGAATTACGAGACACACACATATGGGACCAAGTTGAGAAGCTTATTTTATCTAATCCAGACCATCATTTCTTGTAATTAGCCCATATGGGAGCCAAGTTACCAAGTGACTTTGACATATCCACTATTTGAAAACATGATCCAAACACTCCCATTGTTGTTGCAAAGGGACCATCCACTATAGCCTCACCATTTCATGACATGTCCATGCAATCTCATCCACCTTCCAATCCATCTCCCTCGTTGCCTATTGCTACACCATCAAACCTACCATGCTCGGAGTACACTCTAGAACCTTTGATAATTCCAACCAATGTACTTCCTTCCCTTTCACAAAATTTGAGCTTTCCACCTTTCCATGTTTCACAACATACTCCCTCTCCTACCATGACCGTATCTAGGCCCCAAGTATCACAAACTCCTCAAGTATCACAAGTTGTCCAAGTTTCACAAGTCCAAACTCCACAAGTTCCACAAGCTATCCCAATACCGCAAACTCCACAAGTTTCACAAGCTATCCAAATACCAAAAGCCATACAAGTCTCGCAACCATTACCAATTCCCACTCCTATCGCATCACATGTGGAAATCACACCCCAAACTAGTGTCTCAACCATTTCTAATATGGTTTCCATGATTTCTATGAACATGTCCAACACACCTTATAACCCCAATGTTACTCTCATTGACATGAGTGACCCACCTATTGTATCACAAGTCAATCCTAGCATCGTTGTCTCTTATGTTGATCACCTTACATCACTCCCTCCACTTCCATATAATCCTTCACAAAATGTCAATCCGTCTTATGCAACCCAAGGATTACCCATTGTCACCCAACATATGACATATGCCAATCCATCTCAAGGTACTCATGTTATCCAAAACATAAACCCAAATGTCCATCCCTCCTCATCCACCAATCCTTCCATTGCTTACCATACTACAAATCCAACTCCTAATCCACAACCATTGACCAACATCAATCCATCCTTTACTTCCCATGTAATACAAAATCTTGGAGTCAATCCATTGCAATATACCCAACCACCACTTGTGTCTCAAGGATAGCCATCACCAAATACATATGTGCCACATACCAATCCTTTGACATATAATGTGAGCATGCAACCTCAACAAACGGTCATACCTTCATACATTCTACAACAACAGCCACAATATACACCATATTACATTCAACCTCCAAACCATCAACCCCATTTGCAACAACAGCAACTCTCTCAAGCGGACATTGAACAAATGGTTAACAAGGTAGTAGGACAAAACAAGAAGACATTTTCCTTGGGAGACATATGCCCTTATCCATTCGACAAGTCACTTCATATGGCACCTTTTCCGCCACATTTTGAGATCCCACAATTTGACAAATACAAAGGGAAAGGTAATCTGGATGACCATCTTAGAGAATTCTATGTTGCATGTCTTGATGTCGCTCGTGATGACACATATCTCTTGAGACTAGTCCCCCGAAGCTTAGTGGGACAAGCTCTTGAATGGTTCTCTCACTTACCTCTGAGAATCAAGACTTTTGAGGAATTGGCAAACAAATTTCAATCCCATTTTGCTTTCAACATTGAATATGAGGTGAATATGAATGATCTTGTCAATAACAAACAAAGCAATGGTGAAACTTTCTCCTCATTTACCCAACGATGGTGTAACATGGCTACGAAACTATCATGGCAAATACCTGAGAAACAACAACTTGACATCTTTGTCCAAAATCTTCATCTTGAGCTTTCATTTCAATTGCAATTGCAAAGTGCTAGCACCTTTGACGAACTTATCTCCAAAGGAACCACCATTGAGCGAGCTTTAATTGCTAAGGGCACCATCAAGATTTTAAGAGATAACAAAGATAATCCTCAACCTTCAAATGACAAATCTTACCTTTGGAATAAAAACAAAAATGTCGTTAATGATGGTATTGTGGATGCAAAGAACATACAAACATTGAAAGCTCATATTAACATCCAAGCTGCATCTACAGCTAATCAACCTTTTCAATGAAATTGAACAAGAACAAATCCAACACATCGACGACAATTTACTCCTTTAGGGGAACCCATGGAGGTAATCTTTCGTAAACTTCTCCAAGTGGGAGATATCACATTACCTGAAGCTCCACCCAACGACGAACCTGTCTTCAAAGCTCCTTGATACAAAGAGAACGAATATTGTGAATACCATAGAGTCAAAGGACATAAAACAAATGGTCGCATGCACTTAAAACATGTCATTCAAGATTGCATTAAGCAAGGTCTAATTAAAATCACACCACCAACATCGCAACCGCCATATCAACAACTTCAAACTATGATCTAGATCCCTTCAAGAATCCACTTCCACTTCATGACATGACAAGTAACCCTCATACTGGGAATGCTATCCATTACAACTATGAGTCCTCTACAATTGGCTGCATTGACCAAGCGCACATTTCTACCATTACTATCCAAGCCAAAGCACCCGATTGCGTTGTAACTACTAGAAGAGGTCGTGTTACCATTCAAGGAGCACCAATCAATCCTCCTTGACCACCTTCTAGTTATAATATCCTTGATCACCTTGGCAAAACTCTCGCACACATCTACATCCTAGAATTGCTTCACATATCCCCCGCCCATAAAGCTATCCTTGAAAACGCATTGCAAAAGTCTTCGGTGCCTAATGATATCGATACCACATAATTTCAATCTATGATAGCTAGCATCGCAGCCCCTTGCCATCTTACCTTCTCTGACCAAGATCTTCAGCCATCCATTAATCCATCACATAATGAAGCCCTCGACATAGAAATATTTGTAAACCAACGCCATATCAAATGAATCCTAGTCGATGGTGGAGCTGGTCTCAATATATGCTCTCTAAAACTAATAAAACAATTGGGATATTCTGAGAAAGATGTTGATACTTCTAAGGTCATTACTATCAAAGCATATGATGATGCTAAGAGAGACACTGAAGGAATTATCCATTTGCCTATCCAAGTTGGTCATGTCACTACTGACACTCGTTGTCAAGTCCTTGATATTGAACTTCCCTATAACGTTATCCTTGGCTGTCCATGGATCCATGCCCTTAAAGTCATTCCTTCCACATACCATTAATGTCTCAAGTTTCCACATAACGGTGTTGAAGTTACTATCCAGGTCGATTGATGAGTGCCAGGTAGCACCCATGAAATGCACCTTTTTACCTCTCTTTTTCTCCTTTCTTATTCCATTGTCCTAATGACTGCACCAAAATAGGCTAACAAGATTTTTCTAATAATGATTAATAAGAGATGAATTACTTAGAATCATGATTTCTGACTGAAGGACTAATGTGCGTTGAATTGATGGAAATATGGAGAAATCTTCTCTTTTTGAATCAACAGGTGCAGGTGTTCAGGTATACAATTTTGTGCATCTCCGGAGGTAGTCCTAATGATCTCCAGAGTCGACATCAGAATGCTACGACTGGTCTCCAATGTTTTCCAAATTGATTGGAGAGATTTTGGGATAAGGACGTGAATCATCTCCGGAGTTGGACTGAAGTCACGAGCATCTCCGGAGCTAAACAAGAAGGTCACAATCATATCTCTGGAGCCACAAATGGAAACATACATCTTCGGTGCCTCTTTAGAACAGTGCACATTTCCAGCACAGCTGTCGGTCAAACATTTCTAGTAGTGATCGGGATGCTCCTGATGTTACTCAAATCATCACCTGATTAATTAAGGGCAGACCATAGTTAACTGCTGGAAGTTTTATCTCTTTTTGATTTTGCATGAGTTATTGATAAACTGATTTAAATACCTATATTTCAGGGCCTCACTGCCCAAGTGTATTTAAAACTAAGACTCAAATTTAGTGTGGACTGTTGTTCCACTAGATCTATTTTAAATTGCATGGATATTCATTCTGTAGTTAAACAGTTAGTAGAATAAAGAGATTGATGTTATCTCATAGAGGAATTAGTAGAATAGGGTAAGTGATCTCTCATCACAAATTTAGATATAAACTTACAGAAGTGGCAGTAGAGACAGTGACTAATTTCTAATTTCTGTAATCTCATTTTGACATAAACATTTTCTGAATACAAAGCTGATGGAATTAGACTGGAATTAAATAGTGATATTATCTTCTCGTACTGATTCTTTACTTTAGTCTTCAGGCCCAAGGGTGTGGAGCAAGGGCCCACTCTCACCACTAAGGCAGAAGGCTAGTACTATTGTTTTTGTTATTTCAAATTTTGTTTAAGATAGTTACTGTTTTCATAAGATAAATGCATGTTTCAGTTGAAAGGAATAATATAGATTTACTTTAAGCAATTCATTGTTTAGTTTCATTTTCAATATTCTTAGAATTCATTTCACAGTAGATAGATCAGAAATATTAAGTTTCTTTAATCAGTAAAGACCATTAGGGTTAGATAAAACTAACAACTATAGGATTCCTAATTGCAAATAGCCATGGACACAGCCCTGGATTTGACACTTGAAATATGATTAAATGATAAGGTACAATGACCCTTGTCATTTTTGGTGCTGTTGTCAGGGATCTACTGTGTTAATTAAGAAAACTTAGCTAAACAGTTTTAGGATAGATCTATATGGTTAGAGCTAGAGATTCAAAAGGAAGATATATAAAACAGACACCCCATCAATGGATAATAGGAGAAAGCAGTGGGATGGCACAAGATCTTGTTGAAAAGAGACATCTAGAACCTACCTTGGAAGTTGCACCTCAATTCAATAATCCCTTAAATCCTCCAAATCTTCCACTCGCTGACTATATCCAAGAATTACAACAAAAATTCTAAGCAGACCCTTTGCCAGAACCTCGAGAAGAAGAACCAATATTAGACATGGATGATAATCATGAAGAGGAGTAAAATCAAGCTCCAAGAACCTTCTCATGTCCCATTGTTTTGGCTATTGGAGATAATGCCCCTATGAAAAATATTTCACCTGCACACTTGTCAAATTTAAGGGGGTCTTGCATCTGAGGATCCAGATTAGTTTTTGTTTGAGTTCAAAGTGGTATGCCAGATTTATGATTATGGATCAGATAATCAAAAACTCAAATTGTTTCCCTCAACCCTAAAGGATTTTGCAATGAGGTGGTTTATGGGTTTGCCCAAAAACTCCATTCATTCCTAGGATTAGATGGAGACAGAATTCTTGGGAAAATACCAGGACTATTGTAGAGTTAGCGATAAGAATGAGGAATTATTCAAAATTAAACAGAGGGAGGAAGAGACCTTAGAGGATTATGTGGATAGGTTCAACTTTGCTTTGAGAAGGTATGGCAACCCTGTAAATCATTCTTTGACTAAAACCCTATTTGTAAAAGGATTAGACAAAGAATCAAAATAGGCACTAGATCTAGAACCCAAGATGGAGTGAAAATGCCCAAATCTTTCAAAGGGAAGAATAAAATAGGACAGTTAATGGAAGAAATTGCAAATTTTAAAACAGATATTCTAGTCCAACTGAATACCAAATTAGATGGGATCTAGGCAAAAACTAGAACAAATGATCAGGACAGAACAACTAAATCACTCTCCATTTATTGTCCTAGGTGTAGGAACAAACATCTGTTGAGGGAATGCCCTTTAAATAAAGCAGAGATCTATCAGATCTGTGACAGGGAACATCCTACCAATCAATGCAGTCAACTTCCAGCCTTAAAAAGGTTAAGTAAAAAGAATGCCATTATAGAGGAGGAGTTGAACTATGTAGGACAAAAACAAGCTGGAAATTTCCTGTTAGGGTTAGCCGGCGGAAGATATCAATTAAATACAAATAAAGATTAAATAGAGGAATGAAAAATACATAGAAATAATAACAGCACGAGACAAGTTTTAACGTCGTTCACCCAAACTCAGGCTACATCCACCAACAAAGAGTCTAATATTATTATCCAGTAAATCAAACTGATTACAACCAGCAATCCCTGCAACTCAATACCATTGCAAATGCTACAATATAATATATCGACCAAAACCCTAACCCTTAGCCGCTTTTATCAAGCCTTATGTCAGTTACAAAATTAGGGTTTTTTATGTTGGCCCCGAACCCCTGTGAGGATACATGGCTAGTGTACAGTACTTTTGTTATGCCCTTACTTCTATAGTGTATATGGTTATGAATAGTCGGCTTGTGGCTATCTTAACTCTTAATTAAGTCATATTATCATTATTATATTGTTATTTAGTTGTTTAGGTCAGCATAAGGCTTCTATAGGGCTATCTAGGTCGGCCTAGGTGATATCCTAGGCATAAATAGGTATATATAGGGGTAGTGAGTCTTATTGGATGATCATATTGAGTATTGTGTTCTTATTGAATACTATTGGAGGTATCCCCCTCGAAGTGGATTAGGAGGTTGCCCCCTCGAAGTGGCATATTATTATCAAGTATTTACAGCATATTTTCTATTATATTCAGATATTGTGCAAGTTGTTTCATTACAAGTGGTATCAGAGCATGATCTTGGCACCGTAGAGGCAAGATTTTTTCTCAACATTGGAGGTGATTTTGGGAAGAGCATAACTTTTAGATTTTAGTGAATTTTTTAAATATTTTTAAAGGGTTTTTGAAGACAATATTAAAGAAGATATAGTCCAGATTTCAGAGGAATTGAAGCAAAAATAAGTGAGTTATTGCAAAATTAGGGTTTCCAACAAATTCGCTCTCAAGGCAGCAAATTTGCTTATTTTTTGGAGTTTTTTCTGGGTAAGTGGTATCTTGGCTATAGTAAGTTACAGTAAAAATTTTAGAGAATTTGCATTTCATTTGTGTGATTTATTTCAAAAATATTGGTTTCTATCATGACGAGACTTGCAACAAGAGGCAAAAAGAATGTTGTCACACCGGGAAAATCCTCTGATAAGGATGAGGAAATAAGTAAGTTCAAGAGGGATATGTGTGACCTAAGAGGAGATATATCATATATATGAAGCATGTTAAGTGCTTTATTGAAGGAACTAAGAAAGGAGGTCTCAAGCAACCAAGAAGAAGAAGAAGCAGCAGACAAAGAAGAAGAAGAACCAGAAGAAGAAGAAGAAGAAGAAGAAGCAGATGATGATGATGATGATGATGATGAAGAACAAGCAAAAGAAGAAGAAGAAATAGAAGAAGAAGAAGAAGAAGAAGTAGACAAAGAAGAAGAAGAACCAGAAGAAGAAGAAGAAGAAGAAGAAGAAGAAGAAGCAGTAGCAGCAGCAGTAGTAGACAAAGAAGAAGAAGAAAAAGAAGAAGAACCAGAAGAAGAAGTAGAAGAAGAAGAAAAAGAAGAACCCAAAGAAGAAGAAGAAGTAGACAAAGAAGAAGAAGAAGAAGAAGAACAAAAAGAAGAAGTGGAAGAAGAAAAGGAAGAAGAAGAAGAAAAAGGCAATGAAGATGAAGAAGTGAAAGAAGAAGAAGAACTTCCTAGTCGAGCTATTCAACCAACGCAAGGGTACCATGTACTATTCCTCACCTCTTCCTCTATGGCACATCAAAAGGTTCAAGTAAAGGAAGAACACATTCATCACCATCAAGAGCTAGATGCAAAGGGAAGACACATCTTGGAGATGAAGTTAATTTTCCAGACATACATGAATAAGCTGAGGACATCAATAGTTCCAAATTACCTCATTATAAGGAAATATCTTCTAGTTGAAGCTACCACATGGGATGATGAAGATTATATAAAGAAACTACCACAATTGATCAGCGTTGAGGACAATGCTTTTGTAAAGGTGGGGGGCATGTTATGCCCTTACTTCTATAGTGTATATGGTTATGAATAGTCGGCTTGTGGCTATCTTAACTCTTAATTAAGTCATATTATCATTATTATATTGTTATTTAGTTGTTTAGGTCAGCATAAGGCTTCTATAGGGCTATCTAGGTCAGCCTGGGTGATATCCTAGGCATAAATAGGTATATATAGGGGTAGTGAGTCTTATTGGATGATCATATTGAGTATTGTGTTCTTATTGAAGACTATTGGAGGTATCCCCCTCGAAGTGGATTAGGAGGTTGCCCCCTCGAAGTGGCATATTATTATCAAGTATTTACAGCATATTTTCTATTATATTCAGATATTGTGCAAGTTGTTTCATTACAACTTTCCTGATCAGTTGCCACCTACCAACAATCTCTCACTTGGAGACTGATCAGGCTCCACACCAAACAATCTCCCACTTGGAGACTGATCCTGGATGACATCACTGCGCATGCAGCTCCCACTAGAAATAAGCACCCTGGACTCTATTGTTCTGATTTTATTGTTTCATTCTTGAAGACCAACTGAAGCTGAAGAGGAGCTCAGCTTCTCCCTTGTCACTGCCTTTGTAAACATATCTGCTAGATGTTCATCTGTATGTATCTTTTCCAGCCTTAACTGTCCATCATCCAACACTGATCGAATAAAGTGATACCTCAACTGTATGTGTTTGGTCTTTGAATGCAAGGCAGAATTCTTTGCAAGATGTATGGCACTCTAACTATCTATATACAAAGAACTATTAGCCTATTGTTTGCCCAATTCTTCCATGAAAGATTGCAACCATATCATCTCCTTGCTTGCCTCTATTGCAGCTACATACTTTACCTCCATGGTGGATAAAGCAACCACCTTTTACAACCTGGAAATCCAACTCACTGATGTCCCACCTACAATAAAGACATAACCTGTAGTACTCCACCTAGTATCAATATCACCTGCCAAATCTGAGTCTACATAACCTGCTAAATCAATATTAGAGCCCCCAAAATATAAGTGTTTATTGGATGTACCTCTTAAATATTTGAGAATCTATTTTACTGCATTCCAATGCTCCAATTCGGGATGACTCATATACTTGCTTACAACTCCTACAGCATGTGCAATATCTAGTCTCATGCATACCATGGCATACATTAAACTTCCTATAACTAAAGCATATGGTACCTTGGACATTTTTTCTTCCTCCTCTTGTGTCTTTAGACACATCTCCTTAGTCAATTTCAAATGACTAGGCAAAGGTGTGCTGACAGCTTTTGCATTCTCCATATGGAATCTCTACAACACCTTTTCAACATAAGCAGCCTTAGATAGAGTCAATTTTCTGTTCTTCCTATCTCTACAAATTTTCATACCAAGGATTTGTTTTGCTGCCCCCAAATCCTTCATAGCAATGATTATGTGAGCTATTGTTTTAACTCTCTTATGTGATCCATGTTAGACCCAATCACAAGCATGTCATCAACATATAAACATAAAATAATGTAGCTGTCATTATCCAACCTCTTAAAATAAACATAATGGTCAGAATTACATTGACTGTAGCCTTGCTCAGCCATAAAACTATCAAATTTTAGATACCATTACCGAGGTGCTTATTTCAGGCCATATAAACTCTTCTTCAATCTGCACACCAGTTTCTGCTTACCTTTGACCTCAAATCCTTAGAGTTGTTCCATGTATATCTTCTCCTCCAAATCACCATGGAGAAAGACATTTTTCACATCTAGCTATTCCAAATGCAAATCTTCAGCAGCCACAATACTTAAAATAGTACGAATAGAAGTCATCTTGACAACCGGAGAAAATATCTCATCAAAATTAATGCCCTTTTTCTATGCAAATCCTTTTACAACTAACCTAGCTTTAAATATTTTCTTACCTCCATCTTCCTCTTTTAGCCTATAAACCCATTTGTTTGGTAAAGCCTTTTTACCTGCAGGTAACTTACATAATTCCCAAGTCTAATTTTTCAGCAAGGAGTCCATTTCTTCTTTCATTGCAAGCTCCCACTGAACCTGACACATCCACCTGCATAGCTTCATCATACCCTTCTAGTTCACTAGCATCTGTTAACAAAATAGAATACAAAGATGGAGAAAACCTTTTAGGAGGTCTACGTAGCCTTGTTGACCGTCTAACATTCACTGGAGTTTGTGGTATTTTTTGTTGTTGTTGCAGAGCATGAGGAACCACTAGAACATCACTATTTGGAGTATCATCCAGCACCACATAATCATTTTCTTTCTTCTCATGCTGTTGCAATTGATCTTTGTACAACACCTTCTCACTGAATATAACAGCCCTGCTTCTCACAATTTTTTGACTTTCAAAATCCCAAAACCAATAACCAAATTCATCAATGCCATATTCAACGAAGGTACATTATTTTGATTTTGCATCCAGCTTGGTTCTATTTTCAGAATCTACATGTGCAAATGCTTCACATCTGAAGGTTTTGAGAAAAGAATAACTCACCTTCTTGCCTGTCCATGCTTCCTCTGGAATACCACAGCCCAAAGGAACTGAAGGACCTCTATCAATTAAATATACAGCAGTGTTGACAGCTTCTGCCCACATGTTTAAAGGCAGCCCAGCATGCAATCTCATGGTCCTTGCACGCTCCATTATTGTCCTATTCATGCGTTCAGCCACTCCATTTTCCTATGGAGTCCCTGGAACTATTTTCTGCCTACGAATTCCATTAAATGAACAATAATCCTCACACTCTTTGCTACAATACTCACCACTGTTATCAGATCTAAGACATTTTAATCTTTTACTTGTCTCATTCTCAACCAAGCTTCTCTATTTCTTAAATGTTTCAAATACATCAGATTTCTACCTGAGGAAATAAATCCATACCTTTCCAGTTGCATCATCTATGAATGTAACATAATATCGAAAGCCACCAAGAGAAGATACCTGAGCTAGTCCCCAACATTTGTATGCACAAGATCTAACTTTTCATCTTTCTTTTTCTTCCCATCCTTGAGAAAATTGACTCTCTTTTGCTTGCCATACACACAACTTTCACAGAAATCCATATTAATACATTTCAGACCTGGTAAAACTTTCTTAGAATAAAGTACCTTCATACCTTTTTCACTCATATGCCCAAGTCTGTTATGCCACAGTGTTGTCTCAGAACCTATAGCAATTGTTTCAGTCCTTCCTGCGGACCTGCAGCAACTATTCCTGAACCTGATTATTTTTTCTCTGCAACAACTAAAGTAGAAGGAACAATATGACCTGTACAAAGATATAAGGTGCCTACTTTCACACCTTTTGTTGCTATTAAGGCACCTTTTGAAACCTTCCAATTTTTATTAGTAAATGTAACAATGCAACCTTCTTCAGCTAGTTGCCCTGCTGAAATTAAATTCCTACTGAGCCTTGGAATGTGCCTTACCTCTTGTAGTAGCCAATGATTCCCATTCTGCAACTTAATTATCTTGATTCTTCCCTTTCCAACAATCTGACAGGGTTCGTTATCTCCCAAATAAACCAGCCCAAAATCCCCTTGGACATAATCAAGAAAATAACTTCTATGGGGTGTAGCATGAAATGAGGCCCCTGAATCTAAAACCCATGAACCATTAGCATTATCTAGGGAAAGAATCAAAGCATCATCTTTAGATTTATTACTTACCACATTTGCCTCCTTATTTCCTTCTTGTTTGTCTCCTTTATTCTTTCAAGACCAGTAATCTTTCTTCAGATGACCTGGTTTCCCATAGTACCAGAAATCTTTTTGTCCTCTAGTTTGGGACCTCTTATCCTTTGATTTTCCTCGTGACTTCCCATGACCTCCAGAACCTTTTCTTCTCTCCTTTGATCTGCCCCTACTTTCTGCATTCACAACACTACTTGATGTGGACTCTCCTGAGCTTTTCTGTCGCATTTCCTCGCTAAGGATAACACCAACAACATCATCAAATTTTGAAGTGTTTGAACCAGAGACAAAGTTACTTACAGCCATTACCAAGTTATTCCAGCTTTCTGGCAAAGAACATAAAACTAAGAGAGCCCTCACCTCTGCATCAAATTTCACTTTTATAGAAGTTAACTGACTAACAATCGTATTAAACTAATTTAAATGATCTGTCACAAATCCACCTTCAATCATTTTCAGATTAAACAAACGCTTCATGAGAAATACCTTATTTGAGGCTGAGGGTTTTTCATACAATTTAGCCAAAGCTTTCATTAGTTCATTTGTTGTCGTCACTTCTATTATATTGAATGCCATAGATGGTGCCAAGCACAACTAAATGGTTCCCAGTGCCTTTCTGTCTAGAAGATTCCAATCCTCATCCGTCATTCCTGCCAGTTTCTTGGATACTCCTTCCAATGGCCTCCATAAATCCTTCTGATAGAGGTAATCCTCCATCTGCATCTTCCATAACCGATAGTTCTACCCATTAAATTTATCGACCTTCAATTTACCCTCATCTGCCATTGCTCCCACTCAACCGTGAGACCTTCCTGCAGATGATAATTGAACACAACCCGCTCTGATACCACTTGTTAGAGTTAGCCGGCAGAAGATATCAATTAAATGCAAATAAAGATTAAACAGAGGAATGAAAAATACATAGAAATAATAACGAGAGACAAGTTTAATGTCATTCAAATAAACTCAGGCTACATCCACCAACAGAGAGTCCAATATTATTATCCAGTAAATCAAACCGATTACAACCAGCAATCACTGCAACTCAATACCGTTGCAAATGCTACAATACAATATATCCACCAAAACCCTAACCCTTAGCCGCTTTTATCAAGCCTTATGTCAGTTACAAAATTAGGGTTTTTTATGTTGGCTCATGAAAAAAAATTGGGGGCTACGCCCCTGAACCCCCACTTGGGGCCCGGCCCAACCCCAAACCCCGGCGAGGATACATGGCTAGTGTATAGTACTTTCCTAATCAGTCACCACCTACCAACATTTCCCTTATAATCAATATCCAAACCAGACTTCTTACAGGGGTCCTTCTAATTGGGGAAATAATTAATGGAATTCAACTTGGCATGGACCTCAGAATAACCCTCATTGGGGGCCGCAAGATTGGCCAAACCAATAATGGAAGAACCAACATTAGTAAAATCAGCCCTGGGGGAGTCAACAATGGTCACCACAGTTTGGATCACAAAAAATGCAGCCTCATTGGGGTCCTCAACAGGAATATAATCAACAATACCAGGGACAAATTAGACATTTCCAACCTCAACAACAAGCATTGCTAGTTGGACCCTCCAACACACAAGGTCAGTCACAAAATGAACTAGTTAGCCAACCACCCTTGCCAGCTCAACCTATACCAAACCCATGGAATAAGCAGGGAGCAGCTGTTTACATGACAGAATAAGAAAACATGGCTGGTATTAATGTTATATATTCCAATAATCTCCAGCTGCATTCTGGGAAAGCACTTCCAAGACCATCTCCTCCAACTATAGTTGAAGTAACTAATGATGAGGAACCTAAAAATCCATCCACTTAGCTTCCAGACGAGATTACTACCGAAACAATGCTAAAATAATCATCCTTGGATAACTCCAAAGTTCCTCATAAAAGAATGACTCTGGAGAACATCCCTAGAAACATTTTTGATAAGAGCTCCGGAGATGAAAAAACTAGCACCATACCTAGAACGTCTCAAACAACATGTTCCCCAGAAAAAGGTCTTACAAAAATAAGTCTAATATGCCCTGGAATCAGAACTTTTACAAGAAATTAGGCAACTGAACATTGAAATTCTGCTCCTACAAGCAATCAGAGATGTACCTAAACTTAACCAATTCATCAAACATTGTGTTAAGACCCAGGGAAGGAAGAAGAACTTTCCCTCAACCATCCAGGTGGAAGGAAAGGTATTAGACCTCCTAATGGGAGAAATGCTCCTCCCAAAATATGGAGACCCTGGAAATCTTGTCATGACTGTTTACATCTCCTGGGTAGAAATTTCAAATGTTTTGGTTGATCTGGGAGCAGCAATAAATGTAATGACAGTTCATTCAATGGACAAATTAGCCTTAACAGGGATCCAATCCACATCTACAATCCTTCAACTTGCTGGCCAATCAATAGCTATTCTAAAAGGGGTGATTACTAATGTTCCAGTTGTGATAGAATCATGGGAATTCCCAGTAGACTTCCTAATATTAGAGCCAAGAAACTAGAGAAATGCTTATCCATTGATATTAGGAAGACCATGGCTAGCTACAATAGTAGCATCTATTGATTGTCAAACTAGGGATATGGTCATTTCTAATGGGATGGAATTGAAGAAAATATCTTTGTATCCTCTAGCTAAACCATCAATACATTATACAGGAAGAGTATGGGTAGATGAACCGGATAACATGGAAAACAGTGCCTCAGTAGCTATGGTTACCATCAAAGAACATTTGGGTGAGCTAGAAGAGGGAATCCACTATGATACAACTAAAGATATCACCCACATTCTTATTAATGAGGATATAATGGAGCTAGCCCAAGATTCAAGGAGAGAACTTTTCACTTCTGCTCATTGCACCCTAGCAAATATCATTCCTTGTGGAGAAACTTTTTATAGAGACTTAGTCACATTCCACATGTTGATTCCACATTCTTTCCCCCTCAATACCATGACTCTAGTCTATGGATTGACTACATCTATGGATTAGATCACAAAACAGGTTATGATTCTACCTAGGAAAACACTGAATATCAACACCCAATTAGCAAAAAAATAGGAGGAAGAACTTATCAAACTCCTAATTTCTCATTCAGTGGATTTTGCTTAAGAATACCAAGATATGAAGGGCATCCCTCCTGAGATCTGTACTCATCATATATACACAGAAGATGTCAAACCTGTCAGACAACCCCAGAGAAGACTAAATCCTGCTTTAAAAGACATTGTTAAGACTGAAATAGAAAAATCGCTGCAAGTAGGGTTCATATATCTAATCTCAGACAGTCAATGGGTCTCACCCTTGGTTATAGTTCCTAAAAATAATGGGAAGTGGAGAGTGTGTCTTGACTATAGAGAGCTAAACAAAGCTACAAAGAAGGACTACTTTCCCTTACCATTTATTGACCAAGTGTTGGACAACCTTGCAGAGAGGAAGTATTTCTCTTTCCTAGATGGGTTTAGTGGATATAACCAAATCCAGGTAGCACTTGAGGATCAGGATAAAACTACCTTCACTTGTTCTTGGGGAACTTTTGCCTGCAAAGTTCTTCCATTTGGACTATGTAATGCCCCAGCTTCATTTCAGAGGCTTGTTTTAGCCATTTTTTCTGAACTAGCTAATGAGTGCATGGAAGTCTATATGGATGACTTTACTGTGTATGGGGACAACTTTGAAGAAGCTCTCATAAACTTGGAAAAGGTATTAAAATGTTGTGAAAAAAATCAACTATCCCTGAGCCATGAAAAGTGCTTCATGATGGTAGAGGAAGGAATTGTATTGGGACACCACATTTCAGCAAATGGGATCGAAGTAGATCAAAACAAAATAGAAGTGATCCAATAGTTGCCTTCACCTAAAAATCAGACAGATGTTAGAAGTTTTCTGGGTCATGCAGGCTACTATAGAAGATTCATAGAAAATTTTAGCCTGCTTAACAAAGACACAAAATTCTTATGGATAGAGGATTATCAATCAGCATTTGAAACCCTTAATTAGAAACTTATTGCCACACCTGTTTTAAGAGGACCTAATTGGACTCTACCATTTCACATACAAATTGATGCTTCCAATGAGTCCATTGGAGTAGTCGTAGGACAATAGGAGGAAGGAGAAAGTATGCATGCCATCTATTACATCAGCAAAAACCTTACCTCTACAGAAAGAAACTATACCACAACTGAAAAAGAGTTCTTGGTAGTCATCTATGCTATAAACAAATTTAGGCATTATATCACTGGGTACAAAATATTTGTACATACTGATCATGCAACCATCAAATATTTAATGAATAAGCCAGTAGTGGGTGCAAGGACAATCAGGTGGTTATTTCTATTGCAAGAATTTGACATTACCATAGTTGATAATCCAAGAAAATTCAATTTGGTTGTTGATTTTATGTCAAGATTGCATACAGGTGGAGAGAACCAACTAGTGGAGGATAGATTTTCAGATTAACATCTTTTTGATGTCTCCTCTACTACACCTTGGTTTGCTGACATAGCTAATCTCTTAGCTACAAGATTGTATCAATCCCATTTTACCTCAAAACAAAAGAAACACTTAATTAAGGAAAGCTTATCTTACAAATGGTTAAATGGTTTACTGTTTAAATATGGTCCTGATTTCATTTTGCGCAGGTGTTTAACAGCTGATGAAATTTTTGATGTCTTAAGGGCATGTCATGATGAACCATCTAGTGGGGACTATTCTTCACATAGAACCATCCACAAGAATCTAGCAGCTAGTTACTACTGGCCCTTTATTCATAAGGATACCAAGAAGTGTGTGCAGTAGTGTGACCAATGCCAAAGGATGGGACAGCCAACCTTCACTCAGGAGATGTTGCTACATCCTCAAGTAATGATGGAGCCATTTGAACAGTGGGGCCTAGACTTTATGGAACCAATTTCTCCACCATCATTAGGCAAAGAGTACATTCTTGTATGTACAAACTATGTCACTAAATGGGCTGAAGTGCAGACATTGCAATTTGCAAGAGAAGAGAAAGTTGGTGATTTCCTTTATAATAAGATTTTCTTCAGGTTTGGAGCCCCAAGATTCATAGTTTCAAACAGAGGACCTCAGTTTACTTCATAGGTAATCAAAGCATTCACGGATTTGTATCAAGTTAAACACATGAAATCTTCACCTTACCATCCTCAAGCCAATGGGCAGGTAGAGGTGACTAATAGGGAACTTGAGAACATTCTGACAAGGACAGTGGCAATGAATAGAAAATATTGGGCTAACAGATTACCTGAAGTAGTTTGGACTTACAATACCACTTGGGAGTCCACAACAAAATTCTCACCATATGAATTAGTCTATGGAAAGAAGCCCATTCTGTATATAGAATTTGAGCTCTAGACACTTAAAACTGCATTAGATATTGGTCTACCATTGTCTATAGCCCAATAGAACAGAATTCTTTAGCTCAATGAGTTAGATAAAATCCAGACAGAAGACATTTAGCAAACAGAACTGGTTCAGTATCAAAGGAAGCAATGGCATGATCAGCACATCAAGAGGAGGACATTTTAGCAAGGTGATTGGGTTCTCCTAAATGATTCTAAGTTCAAGGAGTTCAAGGGAAAGCTACAAACTCATTGGATGGGTCCTTACCAGATAAATGAAGTTTTTGAGAATGGAATAGTACTACTAGAACCCATTGATGGAAGCACAGACACATTCTTAGTGAATGGCCACAGAATTAGACTCTATAAAAGGCCATCCACTAAGGAAGAATTTATCAAAGATTTATGCTTGGTTACAGGGGACACATCCTCTGTCACAGATTTGGACTGAATACAAAAAAAAAAGAGAAGGTTGAAAACTAGCAAAAGGCAGCCTTCTCTAAAAAAAAGGAGAGAAGGATGGAAAACTAGTAAATGCTTGTCTTTCTTGACCAAGGGGATTGAAAACCAGCAAATGGCGGTTCCCTTCTTCATGTCAGATAAGAATAATCAAGCTACGGAGGTGATCAGGTGCCAGAAGTTACTTAAACACACCTCTGGTGCTCGCAAATAAGGAGCACCTCTGGCACTTCACAAACTTGGAGCACCTCCGGCACTCGCAAACTAGGAGCACCTCCGATGCTCCACCAATAAAGAGCCATTCATGAATATAATAAATTGGGAGGGGACCCACCTCTCTAGGCAATAAAGTAGAGATGTCATTTGATGAGGTCATCATGACTCAATCTCCACTTTATGACAAGGACAAACATGATGTCAGCATGCATATCATCAACAATTGAGAAAAAGGTCATTATGCTCTTATGCAGGTCCTCACCAATGACTGCACTGATATCACCTGAAAAGATGACATTCTCAAACCACTCAGCGGGAATGATTGCACGGTACATCACAATAGGGATGTTGATGCCATTTCAAAGCCACGCATAAGTTGCTCACGTACCTAGTCACATCTAGTCTCATCAAAGCCACGATGTTGCAGCCATGTACATTGAGTCGTCATCATTAAGATTGGTTCAGGTACTTCTCTTTAATTAAGCATTAGTTAGTAATTGTCTTGTTATTTCTATATTTGGGTGTCGTCATTATGACACGTCCTCTTGCCATTATTTCCCTTCTAAATTCATGCATGCCGCCATCTTTGCTACACTGTCGCCATGTCTACGGAGTGTCCCATCACTCTGTAGTAATTATGATTGCATAAGCATGCTAACCAATTTCAAGCTTCTTCCCCATAATTCAAGCAGTGAAACAAACTGACATAACAACCCTCACTCAAGATTGCAAAATTCTCTAAAAATTCAAGTTTGTTAACACAGTCCTCCAAGGCCTACAGAGTTAAAAGTGGAAAGACAAACCACGAAGAGAAGAAGAAATAATTCTAGGTACATAAGGTGGAATAGGACTGAGAAATGGGGATTAAAAAGAAATCAGAGCCAGAAAGTATAACAGGTCTTTTGCAAGATGATGTTGTGGCAGACATTCTGAGGAATGCAGGGTGGTTGGAGTTCTTTGAGAAATTTGAAGGTTTTCAAGAGGATATTGTTGATGACTTCCTACAAAACCTGAGAGATAACCAAACAACTATCAGAGGGGTTCAAGTCAATCTCACTGCTACCATCATCAGTCATATCTCCAGATTGCCAGAACAAGGTGAGAGGTTTTACCATTTAAAAACCCTGTATGCTGATTTAATTAGAAATTTCTCTGTAGGAGGTGAACCTGCAACTCAGTTACATTTAAGCAAGAATGAGGTTAAAGGAATTGTTAGGTCTTCACTTCCAAACCCTTGGTAATCTATAGCATTATGGTTGATGAAGTACTTTACATGTGATGGCATTTTTTCCTTAGTTCTGTTAGTAATAATTTATGTTTGGGGTTTTGAGTGAGGCCTCTTCCCTAAAAATCCAAAAAGTTCTAATATTTTGGCCTCTGCAGTGCTAAAAATGCATCTCACCTTATATGCTTAGGGTCAAAATATGCAGTGGCGGGTCGAGAAATCTCCATCGGCCCCTGAAAATTGATAAAAAAAGGGTCACAAGCGTTCCAGATGCATATCGGGTCACAGTTTTCAGTTACTGTGATTGTTTCTTGCAGTGGCTATGAGGGTCTCTTGTTTTAAAGTGCCGCAGGTCCGCCAAGTGTCGAGCCTTGATTCATGCCGCACTTTTGTTTCTAACGGGTAACTTTATCGCAGAGCATGCCACGTGGCAGAAACTTTTTCTCTTGTGTTTTAAGTTGCTTCCCGCGGGGGGCGCCACGTGGCTGTTTCTAAGAGTTTCTATGCAGTTTCTTTTAAGTTTCAAGGGTGCCGTGGAATGCACCATGTGGAGGCACCCGAGGGACACAAGATAAGTAGCTCAGAGCCCCGCAGACTGTGCCAAGTGGCGGCCTCCGCAAGTGTTTCTAATAGACTCTCAAAGTTTCACAGTTTCCGTCAGTTTCTGAAAGACCCTTAATGTTTCTATTATGTTTCATGTTGCGCCCCACGAAAAGCGCCATGTGTTCCTAGCAGGTTATGCAGAGCTCGCCAAGTGGCAGCTTCCGCGTTATGAACCTTTTTGTTTCTTTTTGTTTCGGCGCTAAGGATGGAGTGGGTCCCAGTGAAGAATCTAAGACCCTGCGGAAGACACCACGTGTCAGCAGCGGAAGCAGCCCCCTCATAAAATTTCAACTATGCGCAGAAGGTGCCACGTGTCGGCTTCCGCCGAAGTTTCTACGCAGTTTCTAAAAAGTTTTCGAGTAGGGGCGGAGCGTGCCACGTGTCTTTTGTAGCTACTGCGGAAGCCGACAAGTGTCAACTTCTGCATTTGTTTCTTTTTTGTTTCGAAGTGTGGCGCAGACATGGTGGGTCCCATTAATGTTTCTAAGCTACTGTGGATGTTGCCAGATGGCAACCTCCGCCAAGATGTTTCAAGAATTTTCTCAGTTTCTTTGGTGGCCACGGAACTTGCCAAGTGGTAGCTTCCGCATAAGTTTCAAAGCGGCCCCTTAAAGTTTATGAGCGGCATGGAAGGTGCCAAGTGTCGCAGTCTGCTATGTTTCAAAGAAGACTCTTTTGTGTTTCAAGAGGGCGCGGAGCCCGCCATGTGTCTGCCTCCGCCAAGCTTCCGAGGGGGTCTCTAATGTTTCAAGGATGCCGCAGAGCTTGCCACGTGGCTGTTTCCGCGTGAGGCTCCGGCTGTTGATTCTTGGCAGGGAAGATAAAGGTAAGCGATGACCCAGTGTTAGAAAATTAAGGTGCCTACGTGGCACAGTTTCGTTGGCTGGTGACTTTTCAACATTTTTGACATCATTGATCACAGCGACAGGAGGGTTTTTGATCGACGGCCAGGTTTTAATCTGTAGCGATGGGTTTTTTCCCGCATTTGCAACTGTTTTGGGCAGGAGAAACTCCATGGGCGCACTATTGCTACATTTCTAGAGGCTGCAGGTTGTTGAAACATTAATGGCATATTGTTGCAGAGGCATGGGTCATGTTGACAGCTCAACCACCTAAATTTATGAGGAGTGTCCCTGAGCAGCTGCCCTGATCCCGATCTCACCTGCTCCTTCCTCTTTGTCCCTCTGCAGCATTTACTATTTTGAGCACCAATCTGATCATACTGTGTATCTGGCAGGATTTTTGGCCTCTCATGTAATTAATGTGTTGGGTACATTTTCTTGCTATTTAAGCAGACTGTGTGACCCATTTCGAGGTTGTTGAAAACTAGACATATCTGGCTCTGTAACAAGATACAACTGGTTTTGGTTGTTCTGTACAGGAGGTCTTATGAGTTTATGTATCTCTTGTTGTATGTCTCATGCATGAATCTACTGATTTCATGATTGATTTTATATGAGTAATGTTGTATTTGCATGTGTTTTGTTAATTCTGTCTCCAGTATTACATGTGTCCTTCTTTTGAATCTAGATATCTAAGGGGTGTCTGGTATTCTAG
Organism: Cunninghamia lanceolata; assembly: GCA_027924645.1. NCBI lineage: Eukaryota > Viridiplantae > Streptophyta > Pinopsida > Cupressales > Cupressaceae > Cunninghamia > Cunninghamia lanceolata. The sequence continues at coordinate 4,199,512 of BSBN01000332.1, forward strand.
AATATGGAATTCCTGTATTGAATGCTTGATCTTTCAACTTCTGCCCAAGGGGTAGATTAAAGTGTTTTCAGATTAAGTGTTGGGAAAGATATACTGCAATAGGGATACCATAAGTAGAGATAACTTAACACTCTATTCTGGGAGGTATCTGTAAGGCAGATATCACAATATCCCCTTGAAATCCAGTTTTAGTGTGTTCATGTTGATCATTCACAGGTGTATGTCTACTGACTCCAAGCCCTGGATAGGCACCGATCTAGCTCTATGTTGAGGTTATACACCAGGTCCTAGTTTTGCACCCACATAAAATCAAACTCATACTTCCAAAACAACCATTAGGATAGTAGAATTAGTTTTAGGATCCCAAGTCCTCTGTCTACAACTGAAAATAGGCCCAAAGCTAGCCCCTTTGCTCTTATCTTGCAGTTTTGGTCTACTTACAGGAGGACTTATCTGCTTCATGTCAGCATCCCAACCTTTGTATGCATATTCTCATGGATGTTGAGTAGGGAATACCCCCCTACGTTTTGCAGAGCCTGAAGAAGAAGAGGAGATAAAAATAGAGTCTATCTCCTATACTGTTGGCCCCTGGCCCAGAGATCCTGTTGATCATTGATGGCTACCTTGTAGGGAAATCTGGGAGTAAGCATCCAGTCTGGGAAAAAACCAACAAGTTCTAGCACCAATAATGAAAATGTTAATTTTTCTGAGGCATCAAAATGCCCACCCAGAATTTAGCATAAATATTCCAAACTTTTTGTAATCTGCCATTAGAGCAACTGCAAAAAAGTACCAACAAGGAAAAGGTCCTATGAAACACCATGGCCTCATTTTTCTAATAATAAAACATCACTTTTTGTCCCAAGCTGATGGGGATGTGCTATGGTAGATATTTTTAGATAACAAACCCCAGGACAGAGAACCAGAGAGGGCACAGGAAGTGGGTGAGGCTTCCTCTACACAGTAAGAAGAGGAGCTAGAACCTTCAACTTTCTGTCCAGCTATTGAGAAAGGTAAAAAGTCCTCACTAGAGGCAACTTCATCTGCTACCCCTATTTCTTACAGAAAGAGAAAAGGGAAGGAAGTTAGAGAACTTGTTCTTGAACGACTCGTTCATCCAGGAGGAAGATGACTTTGGCTGAGGAATCTATTCCAACAGAACCAACAGGGGAAAGGCCAGGTCAGAAGCCAAAAAGAACTCCAAAAAAACTAACTCAGGCATACACTACTGGGCTAAAGAAGCATCTCATGACTCAGATGAAATCCCTCTAGTGAGAAAGAAGAAACAGAGAGAAGTTTCCCCTAAACCATCTGTTCATCTAGGTTCTCATAGTCCAACTTCCCAACATTCCCCTGCTCTGAAGATAGAACAAAAACAAACTTTTACTATTTCCTCTAATTCTGAGGATGATATACCTACTCCGGAGGCACCTGCTCAACCTATCCTATGTAGAAGCAAAAGGAAAAGGCAACTTATCCAAGCTGAAAAAGATACTGCTCTCCTAGCTAAAGTTCTTTTGGGTTTCAGAACTTTCGAGGAAAAAGCTGGGCCTTCATCAATACCAACAGTTGCAGAGAAGACTTAAGAAGAAACTCAAGATAGGGAGGCTATAGGAGAAGGTGAAGTAGAGCAAATAGATGCAGCTGGCAATGAAGAGCCAATAGCTATGGAAAACCCTGATGTACAAAAAATAGAAGAAGTAACAGGAACCTATTCTCACCCCTCTGATCAAGAGGATATTGAAATTTCAAAAGAACAACAGATATTAGAAGAGATTGATAATCTGAAAAGATTATTATGGGGAAAAAATAGATTATTACTGACCTTAAGAAGGTCATGAAAGAAAAAGAAATGGAGCAAACACATGTGATTGAAGGGCTGCAAGTAGAGCTCCAAAATAAACAGCAAATAATTCAGGAGAAAGATGCAGAATTGAGAGACCAAGAAGCAAAGGCAGCCCAAATCATCAAGGAAAAGGAGGCAGAGGTAGTATAAGATATTTCTGATCTTACCAAGGCCAGAGACAATAGTCTCACACTAATTGTAGCACTGGTTGAGAAAGTACAGAGTCAAGATAAATAATTAACCTGGGCCAACAATAAAATAAATGATCAAGAAGAGTATATTCATGAATTAATTGGCCCAGGGGCAACCATAGAACAGGAAGTGCAAATAGATCCATATGTGGGCCCAATTCCAATAGATATTCCCAAAACCCTATTCCATTGGAAAAGGAGATGTAGAGAATATGAGGCTTCTAAGCCCATACTACAATTACAGAGGACAGTTACTGCCATGTCAAAAAGAGTAGAAACCCTAGAAGAAAAAGTCATTCAGGTCACTTCCATTTCATTTGAAATCCTATCTTGCAGGCCTCCAAGTGGAAGTTATGCTCTGTTCTTACAAGAGATAGTTCTACAGAGGAAACTATCTTTAGTTCTCTTTGATCTTACTGAGAACATAGAAACAAGGGAGGGGTTCATGGAAGCATATATGAGAAGTTCTGATGAAGACAAAAAATTTATGTGTGAGTTATATTTGCATGGTTTCTGTGTAGATGATATGACCTTCATTATCAACTATTTTGTAGGGGAATGTCAACTTAAGGCATTTATGTCACTGATGAGAAATCATCATATTTGGAATGAGATAATGGAGGCTCATCTCAAGAAGGATGCAGAAACAAGTCTTTTCATCAGAAAAGAATGTCCAAACCCCCATGCTTTTAAGGTCCAATTTAGAGCATATGTCTACCACCCGGAAAGTAAGACCAAGATTTTGTCGTTGTATCTGTAACATCTTCAGGAGTGTTCCATCAATTTTGGTCTTTTTATGAATAATTCAGCTAATCAAGTGCTTTCTGTGGCCAAGAAAAGGTGGAACATTTTAACTTTAGAATAGAAAATGAGAGAAGTGGTGACTCCTGCTAACTTGAGACTATTTATGAGGAAGGCCAAGTTAATATCCAAAATGATGGATAAATACCAACAGGAATGGATAGGTGATCGTTTCAGACCCTCTCTCATTATTGAGCCACTACCTGTTTGGGCTGAACAAATGGAAGATGATAAATTACAAGAATGGATGAAGCAGGTTGATCAGTACAGGGGAAATGGTAATACAGACTACACCACTTGGACAACTTATGCATAGGACTACAACTTGATTGACAGGATATTCCATCAGAATAAGTCCAAATTGTGAGAAGCAGGACCTGCTAATCCTTAAGTATGGGGGGATGATGAGTGCTAGGTAGCACCCATGAAATGCACCTTTTTACCCCTCTTTTCCTCCCTTCTTATTCCATTGTCCTGATGACTGCACCAAAATAGGCTAACAAGATTGTTCTAATAATGATTAATAAGAGATGAATTACTTAGAATCATGACTTCTGATTAAAGGACTAATGTGCATTGAATTGATGGAAATATGAATAAATCTTCTCTTTTTGAATCAATAAGTGCAGGTGTTCGAGTATACAATTTTGTGCATCTCCGGAGGTAGTCCTAAATGATCTTCAGAGCTGACATCAAAACGCCATGACTGGTCTCCAATGTTTTTATAACCTCTGCCTGTCGGGCTCTCGCAAGTGTCGCATCCCACTCCCTTGTCAAAGTGGCTATCTCACCCTAAGCCTGGGCTAACTGTGCCCGCAATGCAGCCATCTATCCATCTGTACCATCCAATAATGCCACTGTCCCTCGCAGCTGCACCAACTCTGCCTCATGGCTCTCCAAAGCCTCCTGCAGGCTAGCTACTTATGCCCACAAAGTCTCAACCTCCTCCTCTCCACTCAAAGGTCATCGATGAGATGTCAACCCTCGAAGCTCTGCCTCCCCACCTACCCTTGATGGGCCTGCCTCAGCCTGCTGCTGCTGCGGTACCTGCAGTGGGGATAGAACTGCCCTTTCCACCCTTGGCTGTCCCCCACGCCGTTGAGGCCCTCCATGCCATCGCACCACCCCAATTTGGACCTGCTCAATAGGCACCTACTGTACAGGTGCCTGCTGTACAGGTACCTGCTGCTGGGGCATCTATCCAGCTACCGCCACTGCTAGCAAATCCATCGGCTGCCCATCCCCCCAGCCTCCCCCTCCTCTCCATCACCTCCAACCTCCACGAGATAGTCTGCAATGATCTCCTCACCCTCCTCTAGGAAATCATCTCCATCTTAATCATCATCCCCATCATCCTTCGACTCCTCATCCCCTGAACCCGCCACCTCCTCTGCATGGACTACCTCATCTGATGGGTCAGTGAACCGAGTTGGTTGCCACATATGCCACCATGTCTCATATGCAGGAGTAGTACCTGCATCCCTGATAGTACTCTGCCAATCCCACTGCAACGACTGCAAAACCGTAAAGTCCTCCAGAGCAACCCGCGGTTGTATGGCTATAGGCCAGTAACGTGCATCCCGACGGGTCCGTGCAAAAATAGCCATCTGTTGTGGAGTATCCTACCACAACCCAAACTATCGCATAACTCACGATGGTAGATACATGTCAATCATATGGTCTCCTCAAACTATCAAATACCGCTACTGGAAGGTAAATGGCATGTGTACATCATCATCTGGCCATGGCTCCACTCCCACGTAGGGTCACCATGTAACTCGAATGACATCATCTAGCACCCATCTCCAATAACAAACCTGTCCAGTATATGTGTACTCAGCATCTCGATACAGGAACACAAAGGCCTCGAATGGACGGTGATAGTACCCACATCTCGGCCGAGTAACTGCAATATGCTCCCAGATCCACACGTGCAGCAAAGTAACCCTGACTGATAAAGTTGAATCATAGTGATAGATGATTGTATGCATCTCATGATACAATTGCGCTAGCATCGCCAGTCCCCAGGCGTACACGGTCTCGTGTCTGACCATCCCCTCGATCATCTCTCCCTAGCCAACTGGAAATCCCCTACCCCTCCTATCGGGCATCACTACACCACCAATCAATGCGCACAGGAATAAGGCAAAGTGATCTGCACCTGCCGCTAATGACCCCTCATAACTCATCTCTCGCTCATCTGATGATAAAGCCATGTGATCCCGGCCAAACAATCTGATCAAGGCTGTTCGTCCCCTCCTCGTGTCGTATCTCACCCGACGGCCATGAATAGGTAGCTTGAGGATGCGATAATCATCCTCAAGAGTGATAGTGATCTCCCCAGTAGGTAGCAAAAAAGTATAGGTCTCTGGTCGATATCACTCTATAACCGCGATAATCAGAGCTCTATGAGCTCACAACACTGGCATCGACGCAGCTGTCAAGAGCCCCAATCTCACCAGTCAGGCCCAGGTCGCATCATCAAACTGGTCAAATAATGCCATCATAGATGGCATGCGTCGCTCCTACAAGGAAACTATAAACAACCTCATCTCCTGCATCCACAACTTTCTGGTCAAAAATCTACCTATCTTCAACCCTTTCTTCTAAAGTTGAAAGCCAAAAACACTTTGGTGCCAAAACAGGCCATCATTTTAACAATAGCACTACCACATCTCCCCAAGGTGCTAATACAAATAATAGTGCCACTGCGCAAGCCACTTGGCACCACTTTCACAAAACACGCCACTGCACAAACCACTTTGCGCCATTGTCAAAAATGGTGCCACCCTGCCACTTGGCGCTAATCTAAGGAATAGCGCTAATTCTCCCAATAGCACATATATCACATATTGCGTTGATCCTCTACATAGCACTAAAACAAAATATAGCACCACTACCTAAAATAGTGCTACTCTAAAACATAGCGCTACCCTAACACCCATTTGGCTCTAAAATGCCAAACCCTAACCCTTTCAAGCATTGCACTACTACAGACGATAGCGCCAAAATGCTAAACACATGGCGACAATTTGTCTCTATTCTACCCTAGCGGATAGCGCTAATCCAGAGGATTGCACTAATTCGCTTATTTTTCACGTTGCGCGATCTTGCGATAGCGCCGCAATCCCAAAACCCAATTTCTGAACACAAAAAATGTGACAAAATCAAAAAATCACAAAGCCAGGGTTAGGCCCTACCTAGGGTCCAGCCTTTGGTGCCCGGCCAAATGATCGAACACGCTCAAAAAGGTGTGTAAGTCACGGGAATCGGGGGTTGCGCTCTGCCATCTCTCCTCTAATCCTTCTTCTCACCAGGTCAATGTGTGCAAATGTGGCATCCTTAGGGCTCACTAGTCCTAATATAGTAAGCCATGTTATCCTTCTGCCCACTCTTTTTCCCCTCTAGGGTGTATATCACAACCTTTTTCCTCCATTTTTCTTCCTATCATCTTCTTCTTCCATCCTCTATTCAACTTTCACTCCTGTCACGTCCTTTCAAGAGCTCGCCCAAAATTTTTTTATTTTTTTGCCGACCTCTCGAGGGGGCATCCCTCACCCATCTTATTCTTTCCTGGCAGCTCAGGCATATTTTTCTTTTACCTGACACCACTTCCCTGCTAGGTCCTGACGCCACATCAAAGAGGGGCAAATGTAGACACCTAAAAATGTCTTCATCGTCAAACCAACTCCCAACATCCCTAAACATACCAATTTCTCTTCTAATCAATTTATTAAATTTTTATTTAATTAATCATCCTTTCATCACCTAAGTTTTCATCATTCTATCCCCAACAATTGGATTAATTTTATTAATTCAATAGTTCAAACCTTAGCCAATTGATTTAATAAATATGCAATATTTATTTGGTCAATTTCACCCTCCTCACTAAACCCAATTAATTAGCTAAATCATGTTTAACTAATTAATTCAGCCTGTTAATTGACCTATCCCTACCCTAGGTAATTAAATAGCTATTATTTAATTGTCTACCCTAGCCTATCTCATCCTAGCCTTAGGATTAATTAAATAAAACCTATATTTAATTAATCTTAACCCCTCATTTAAGTGGTCAAACCTAGCTTAACACTCTTCCCCACATCCTCCAAATAAAAAATTAAAACATATCCCACATCACAATTAATATCTCTTACACCCCTTACCCATGCCATACCTTATTTATGTCCACTCATCCCCAAATGAATTTTTAATTCATTTTACCCTTCCCCATGTGAAATTTTAATTCACACATATTCTATCTCACCCATACTCATTTAATTCACCCTTTTCCCAAAATGAATATAAGATTCATATTTATTCCTAGCCCTCCATTCCTCCAAGATGAAATCTGGGCCCTCCACATCACCTTCATCCTCCACCATTGATCTCCCAAATCAATCTCAACCCTTGGATCAAAATCTCTCCAAAATGCCTATAAATACAACATTCTCCAACCCATTTATCAATCCAATTTTCATGTAATGTTACCATGCCAAAATATCTACTGAGCTAGTTTGTGAGTTGCAATTAGAATAGAGCATTTCACATTTGTTTTCACTTATCTAGGGTATATCTTAGGAGCTCTTGGGTGCAAAGCTTCTTCCCCTTTTATGAAATTGGGTCTCCTTATTAAGGTATAGCTTCTTGTTTGTATGCATTTAGTTTATGTTTTACCTTCAATTTGGCTTTCCTAATCACAGTTTTCCAAATTGATTGGACAGATTTTGGGATAAGGAGGTGAATCATCTCTGGAGCTAGACTGAAGTCATGAGCATCTCCAGAGCCGAACAAGAAGGTCACAATCATATCTCCGGAGCCACAGATGGAAACATACATCTCCGGCACCTCTTTAGAATAGTGCACATTTCCAACACAACTATCGATCAAACACTTCTAGTATTGATCGGGATACTCCTGATGTTACTCAAATCATCACCTGATTAATTGAGGGTAGAACATAGTTAACTGCTAGAAGTTTTATTTCTTTTTGATTTTGCATGAGTTATTGATAAACTGATTTAAATACCTATATTTCAGGGCCTCGCTGCCCAAGTGTATTTAAAACTAAGACTCAGATTTAGTGTGGACTGTTGTTCCACTAGATCTATTTTAAATTGCATGGATATTCATTCTGTAGTTAGACAGTTCATAGAATAAAGAGATTGGTGTTATCTCATAGAGGAACTAGTAGAATAGGGTAAGTGATCTCTCATCACAGATTTAGATATAAACTTACAGAAGTGGTAGCAGAGACAACGACTAATTTCTAATTTTTATAATCTCATTTTGACATAAACATTTTCTGAATACAAAGCTGATGGAATTGGACTATAATTGAATAGTGATATTATCTTCTCATGCTAATTCTTTACTTTAGTCTTCAGACCCAAGGGTATGGAACAAGGGCCCACTCTCACCACTAAGGCAGAAGGCTAGTACTATTGTTTTTGTTATTTCAGATTATATTTAAGATAGTTACTACTTTCATAAGATAAATGCATGTTTTAGTTGAAAGGAATAATATAGATTTACTTTAAGTGATTCATTGTTCAGTTTCATTTTCAATATTCTTAGAATTCATTTCATAGCAGATAGATTGGTAATATTATGTTTCTTTAATTAGTAAAGACCATTAGGGTTAGTTAGATAAAACTGGCAACTATAGGATTCCTAATTGCAGATAGCCATGGACACAGCCCTAGATTTGACACTTGAAATATGATTAAATGATAAGGTACAACAACCCTTGTCATCGATCCCAGTCCATTTGAGTTTTACCGTGTCTTTCAAGCCAAATATCAAAGTCCTAACCATATTCCTATCAACACTAAAGCATATCCATCTTCATCCTACGTGGATCCATCTGCCTTACTCAAGCCATCATCTAGAAAAACCACTCCAAATCTCTGTATCAAGTACACTGAACACGGTCCGGGTGAGTACACATTGCAAGAATCTTGTTGTGTTGGAACTCTTCCCATATCTCTCAAATCTCATGGCAAACCTTTTACATCCAAGGCATCTTCATCCGCAGTTGTCATAAAAGCTCCACCAACAGTGTTCATCAAAGGTGGATTCCTTGATGATGAAGATATTGATGATATTAACTCTTGGATATTCTATGATGAGAATGACCAAGTACAACTTGACGTGGAGAGATATAACAATGGGTTCCATGTCATTAAGAACATGGGTTACAAAGGACATGGAGGCTTGGGATCATAGGAACAAGGACCTATTGAACCCATTGTTGTGTCTAAGAAGTTTAATAAGCAAGGCCTTGGCTATCAGCCGGAGGTATCGCCTTCCAAAGATATTAAGTGTATTTCTGATACGAAAGCCAAACCTTCAGTAGGAGAGACTTCTAATTCGGATACCATCGACTACTCCTCCCTTCATATCACCGACCTTTTTCAGGGAACCTCCATCTTCATGATTTTTACCACTCCTCCATCTAATGATGAACTCAAGTCTAGTTCTCAAAACACCCCTAGTCCTAGTGTCAATCGCATGCCTCCCCAAGCTAAAGATGTTGGTAATTCCTCCATCCATCCTAAGATTACCATTTCCCATCCAAAACCCCATCCTAAACCCCAAAAGTATGTGACCATACATCTTCCACCATCTGATTTACCTCCACTTCTTCCAACTCCTAAACTCCCACCATCAACTTTACCTCCATTTTTTTCACTTCCACCTTCCTATAAATTGCAAAAGTATGTGACCGTACATCTTCCACCATCCAATTTACCTCCACTCCTTCCAACTCCTAATATCCCTCCATTTTCCTTACCTCCATTACTACCAATACCTAATTATCCCTTTATCCATAAGCACCATTACATTCCTAATCGTGACCAACCAATGCACATGTTGTCTAAACATAAAGCTTCCACTCATTTCACCAACCTCGCTTCCATCAAACCCATGGGATTCAAAAATAAAAATTTGGATGCCTCTACCTCTAAAGCCAAAAATCCCACCAAGAATCCTAAAGATTCTCATGCCTTAGGGCACCAATGCAAAGAATCATAGCCTAGTACATCTAAACAACTAGCTGAGCCTATAACTCCATAAGAAGAGCCCAGGCACAAAATGGTTTGGGTTCCTAAGCAAATAGGCAAGCAAGCTGAATGAGGCATCCCTATCCATATCTTAAACAAAAAATCCCAATCGTCCCCTTCCATCCAAACATCCCATTCCATCTAAAAATCCCACAAGCAAAATAAAAAAATGTAATACTAAGTCTATGTGGGTACCTAAATCACTCCATCATTCGTACCCTACACGAATGCTTTTATTACTTCCTACACCGTCTTCCCATCCAAACCTTCAATGTTTATCACGGTGTGTACAACAGTTGGTTATGATTTCCTTCCATTCCACAACATTCCCACATACCTCCATCTCCCCATCCTTCGTCCACTATCCTACATATCTCTGCAATCACTTTCCAATGGTCCATGCTTTTACATAAAGCCTTCCAGCCATCTTTGTGTGAACCTTACATAATCCACATCATAATCCATTAGCCTACATTTCGTCCATCCTTACACAAACCTTTCATCCATCCTTGCATGAACCCTTCATAGTTCACTATTCACCTAATCCATCTCCCTTTCATGCAATCATCACCCTTACCAACATCTATGAGCATAATGACATGGTCCATGCGACGATATCCATCTCTAACAGGACTATCACCTTTCATGGAACTAGGCACTTGAGTCCCTCCTATCCCTTACCATGGTGAAAACCTGGCAAACAGGCGCCATGTGTAATTGTCATCCTTCCAAAAAAAATCCAATAGTGAAAACCACTTTGTGGCGCTTTGGATGACAAAAAAAAATAATACAAAAAAAATAATACAAGATAAATAATTCATCCTCTAGTGAAAACCTGGTAAACAAGCGCCTTGGATAAGTACCATAGTGAAACTCTGGCAAACAGACGCTATGTGTAGAGACCAGCCTCCATCATTTACTTTATTTGTTTGATTGCAGCTTTCCATAAATATCCTCTACTATCCTGACTTCATAATCCACTATTGTTCTATCTAAACATCGCAAGCCATTATCCCTTATCCATCCATAATGAAAGCCTTTCACCCTTACCTTTGCCATGCTAGCTCTCATAGTTTGAATTTCATTGGGGTTGAGATACCATTTGGCACCTTAGCACATTATCCACGTGAACACATCCATTGTAGCCCCTCCATAACAAACTTCATCCCACACTGGAGGCACTTGTCGAACATTATTTGGAAGTGGATATCTATAGCTCTAGCTCATATCAACCAAAACACAGCAAACATCCAAACCAAAACACAGTGAACATCCAAAACACAACCAAAATACACCAAAAATCCCCAAAAAATCAAAACATCACAAAAATCCAAGCAATAAAGTTGACCACCAACACAATAAACAAGAACTACATCACATCTCTATCGTTCAAAGCCTTGATCCCGTGGATAAAGGGGATGTAGGCAATCTGAGATGCGAAGGAAGCGCTTTGATTCAGGCATAGACAATAGCTCCTTTCTCATCATCCATCTTTCATCTTTCTTCTAATCATCATCTAATCTTTCATCTCACTTTCTTCTATCTTTCATCACTTACATCATCAATAAGCCCAGAACTACATATTCATCATATCTCATCACTATCATAATGTGTTTTGATCTTGTGGATATAGGGTATGTAGGCAGTTTAGAATATGAATGAAGTATCCAGTACGCAAGCACAAACGATCCACCCCACCTTCACCTTCTTTCACCTTCCATCTTCTTCTCTTTGACCAGCTCAAGCAACAAGCAGACTATGTGTATCAGAGAAAGCTCAAGCACTTTAACAAAATCAGGGATAAGCCAAAAGCTATTTGTCCACATGTCTTAAGCCAACATTTGCTATAACATCTTATCAACATCTTTAGCCTTTAACAGGATGTAGCTTTCCTCTCAACAAGGTGCTAGCTTAAATCCATCCAAGAGCACTTAAATTTGGCAAGAGAACGTGATGATACTATCTTTTATTTTATCTTTTGATTTATCTTTTGTCCCTTTCTTGTGCCTAATCAAGACTGCCTTGATCTATCATATCTTGGTATGTTGCGATGAAGTATAGAATGGGGCATGGTCATATTGCTTATATATGTCGTGTTTGTGGGATGATCTTATTCTCTTCCTATGCATATTGGTATCTTGTACGTGTTGGGATTAGCATCTTGCATATGAATATCTCTTGCATCTAAGAAGCTAAACAGTCTCTTATGCACTAAGACTATCCTATGCTAAGACTAGCTCCATACATATAACCAGCAAGGTATCATTATGTGTAGTGGAGATAAGCTCAAACCTTTGCTTGTAACATCAAAGTCCATCTCGACACACTAGCTGCTATTCATATCTTGTGTATGTTGGTTTAATATCTTGACTTCATGCGTTTAGACAAATTTGTAGTACACTAGTTATGCATTAGATACCTTAACACCTTGGTCTTTTATACCCTGGTGCATAACATCCATATGCCATATCAAACATAAGGATTGCATTTCTTTATTTTTTGAGCAATTACTTTAAAAGTTGTCATCTCATCTATCCATTCTGTCATAATCCTATATAGTCCTCAACCAAGATCAATCATTTCCCTCATCTTCATCCTATACCCTTGTTTCTAGCCTTTCATCCTATCGCGAGCCAACCCAACCCTTCCTGGTTAGCCTAGCTTACCTCTCGAGGGGGCATCACCTGCCAGTTACACTGGGGCATAACCTTGTTTATCAAGCAAATCATTGTATCAAAGAGGGGCAAAATGTAGACACCCAAAATTGACCTAGTTATCATTAGTATCAAAATCTCGCATTATCTACCATCTGTATTTGTCTAACACACTTGAACAATTTCTCCATTTTCTCTAAATCACCTATTTCTTCTATTAATTAAATAAATTTATATTTATTTAATTAATTCATTATCTATTTTCTTCTATTTTTTTCTAAGCTATAATTAAATAATCTTTAATTATTTAATTATCTTTATTCTATCTATTTTTTATTAAATAAATATTATTTATTTAATTAAAAATCTAATCATAATCCCACTTTCCAATTAATTAAATAAATTTAATTTATTTAATTAATTTCTCTTATCACTTATCTTCATCTCATCATAAGCTGACATGTGTGCCTCTCTTATTTAAAAACTTGTGTGGTGCTACATCTTTTATTTAATATTTTTCACATGTAGTACTTTTTATGTACACAATCACACATGAGCCTTATCTTCCTCCACTTGTCATTTACACATTCACTTATGATTATCAATTCATCTTAGCCATTCACATAGCCACCAAATCCCTACCGTTGATTGATTTTGGTTGAGATCTATATAAACACCCTCTCCTTTCATACTTCATATATCCATCATTTTCATATAGTGTCTACATTATCATCCTGAGCATATTAAGCACTTTAGAATCCATCTACCATATTATCATTATCATCCATCCATCATGGCAACTTTTATCTTCATACTTGTTCATTGTTGAGAAGTAATCCACATCACAAACAAGGAATCATACAATCTAGGTGATATTGTTCTTGAATTGCATGCTCTTTGGTTTCACTTGGATTCGATTCTTTGATGGTGGTAGGATTAGGTTTTCATTTGTAATGCTTGATCTTATTAACCTGATTTTTACCTATCACAGGGTGAATCTATAACTTGGGGAAGTGAAGCAACCCAATCATTTCATAACATTAAAGAAGCTATTAAGATGGCCCCTATTCTAAAATCTCCTAATTTTTCTAAGTCATTCTAGTTGTTCTCATTTGCCTCCTTTCACACAATTGTTGCATGCCTATTACATAAGTATGAGGATGGTTTTGAGCAGCCTATTACTTTCTTCAACAAATCATTGCAGGCGGCAGAACTGAAGTATGACATCATGGAGAAGCAGGCTTATGCTTTGGTCAGAGCAGTTAAGAGCTTTAGACCTTATATGGTAGGATCTCAGATTATTGCATATGTGCCTCATGCAGCTATCAAAGACATATTCACTCAGCAGGAGGTAACAGGAAGAAGATGCAGATGGATAAATAAACTACATGAGTTCAATATTGAAATACAGATAACCAAGTTAGTAAGGGGACAAGGTCTAGCTAAGTTAATGGCACAATCAAATTTGGAGGCATGCCAAGTCAATATGACCCAGGATGGGACTGTAAACATGTCAGAGTCAGAATGGTATAAGGATGTTGTGTATTTTCTACAAAATTTAAATTGTCCAGCTCATTTGAATGATAGTCAAAAGAGAACATTGAAGTTGCATGCTATCAAATATGTTATTGTCCAAGGAGAGTTATATTGGAAGAATACTGATGGTGTGCTACTCAAATGTGTGGATGAACATCAAGCTAATAATATTTTGAATGACATCCATAAGGGAGTGTGTAGTGGACATTATACTGCCAAGACAACAGCTCACAAAATCCTCAGAGCAGGATATTGGTGGCCAACACTCTTCTTTGATGCACATAAGATGGTAAGAAAGTGTGATCTGTGTCAGAATATTTTAGGAAAGCTCAAATATGAATGTGCATTACCCCTTAAAATAGTAATAGTGGAGGCCCTATTTCAGCAATGGGGAATTGACTTTATAGGGGAAATTACAAAGAAATCAAGTGGAGGACATAAGTGGATCTTAGTTGCCACAGACTATTTTACTAAATGGATTGAAGCCATCCCAACTAAGAAAGCTACAAGCAAAGTGGTGCTTGATTTCATTTTAGAGAACATTATTATCATATTTGGAGTACCAGCAAAATTATTCACAAACAATGCCATGTGCTTCAAGTCTAGTGAGTTTGTTGACTTCTGCAACAATTATGGAATTAGTCTATCCCATGCATCACCATATCATCCACAGGGAAATGGTCAAGCATAATCAAGTAATAAAAGTCTCATGAAAATTATTAAAGGGATAATTGAGAAGAATAAAAGGGCATGGGATTCAAAGTTGAAATTAGCACTATGGGCTGATAGGGTGACAATAACGATAGTGATTGGAAGGTCACCTTTCAAATTAGTGTATGGCATAGAAGCCAATATGCTAGTGAATAATCTCCTACCAGTGTACAAATTCATACAAGAAAATGATGAAGAAATGGAAGATCCAATGAATGAAAGAATACATCAATTGGTTTCACTAGATGAGATGAGGAGAGAAGCACATAAGACTAATCTCAGGAAACAACAAAAGGTAAAATATTTATTTGACGAAAGGACTACAGAGAGAAAGTTTCAAGTAAATGACTTAGTCCTTATGTGGAATGCAAGAGGTCAAGACAAAGGCAAACATGGCAAGTTCGACCCCTTATGGATGGGCCCATATCTAGTAAGCAATACTCATGGAGAGGATTCTTATTTTATCCAGGCCCTGAATGGTGAATTGCAGGAATTACCAATGCACAGTCAATTCCTTAAGCTTTATTTCTCATGAATTATTTATCTATCTTTGTGCACAATGTAAAATAAGTGTATATATTTTGTAAATATTGTATATTCCTATATAGTCAGTTTTGTCTGTGTTTTGGTCTGGTCTGACCTGGAGCCATGTGGTTCTTGCTGCAATCTCGTGCTTGCACATCCCCAGTCGGAGCCAATGGTGGTCATCCTTTTAGGGTTTAGGGTTTTAGGTCCGTAAAGTTATAAGTCTTTACCTTTTAAGAAACCCATTAAACCTAAGTCACTAAGCTCATGCACTTTACTTCTAATTCTATGTTGACCACTTATAATAGGTTTCTGGTCCCTTAAGTTATGACCTAAGTCCTTTGCACCCATTAGGTGACTGGCATCGTGTCCTAGGTTTTGTCTCCTGTGGCTCGTGAAAAAATAAAACTATATCCTAAGTCTTCCCGTAGGTTATAAAGTTTAATAAAGTCAAAATTGCAGCATTGCAGTGCATCATCAATGACGTCACCACCCCACTGTGTTGCTGCGACATGGTGACACCTATCACAAGAATCTATGCTTACGTCCCATTACATTAGGAATCATGTGCTTGCCAACAATATGTTGCCAACTGTCAGTATAAAAGTGGTTCAAGGGAAAGTCTTGATCCAACAATTGCGCATCATCGTAGGGGTATCTTGTCAAGTTGGAATCTTTGTCGCACTGTTGAGAGATAGTGACACGTGGCCCTGCTTTACGAAGGAGATCAAAAGCAAATAAAAGAAGGATGTGTGGGGATTTATCATGCCCGCACATGGTAGGTAAAGTGGTGGCCCACTGTTAGCTGTGATGCCAAGAGGTGGTGCCACACGTCCCAGACGGACAAGAGGTCATGCAGTCAGCAATGAATGTACATCTGATGTGGCTCATCTCGATTGGTCAAAGACTTTTCAAACATGATGATCGAGATTTTCAAATCTCATGGGTGAATGGTGGTCGTGGATCTTGCAAGAATGAATTCAAATCAACTGCGTAGGTTTAAACTTTTGTGATGAACATTGAAGGTGCCCTTTGACATGAACGAAAGGTAATGGTCAAGGCTACCTCCATTAATGCAGTAGAAGCTATGCTATGAAGCTTAAAGGGAAGAAAAGTTAGGGCTTTGTGCATCATTTCTTCGAGCACATGTAAATTTTAGGCACACAGAGAATTCTCAAGCAGGTGAAGAGCAAAAATTTGGGACTCTACAAGTTTAAACTAGTAAGTTCATTTTGTCTTCTTGTGCCCAACATATTTTTAAGTTGACTGCTTGATTAAGGAGGTAGATAGTTGTACATGTAAGAAACCCTTGTTGGAATTATTTGCCATTATGCCAAAAGCTCAAGTTGTCAACGCTCACTACAAATGCCAGACTTAACCCAGATCCACGAGAGGCTCACTGCCATGTCACGAATCCCGAGGTCAGCATTGAACACCTCACTAACAAGGGGGCAGCTCACTACCAACAATCCCCCCCCCAACACAACCTAAGGGATTCAAACCCGTGACCCATGGCTCTGATACCAATTGTTGGAATCATTTGTCGTTGCACCAAAAGCTTGAGCTGTCAATGCTTGCTACAAATGCTAGACTTAACCTAGATCCACGGGAGGCTCACTACCATGTCACGAATCCTGAGGTCAGCATTGAATGCCTCACTGACAAGGGGGTAGCTCATTGCCAACAACCCTAGCTTGCTATGATAAGTCTGAAAAAAATGAGTCAAGCTAGCCAGCCCTCCACTTCTAAGCCCCTCCACTTCTAAGCATAGCTTAGATGAGGATCTTATGATCTAGCTTCCAGGTTCTACTAGAGCCATATGATTATGCCACTTATATTGTTGATATGATTCACAAACAGATGACAGAAATCAAGAACAATCTATCTAAGTCAGATGTCCATGTTGAATTCACATGGTACTCCATGCTATGTCACATGCTTCTGTTTGCTTTATCTGGGATGTGGCACCGTAATTTACATGTCAAAATGACATATGCTCAGGGAAATATGTTAGTGCAGGTATGGACTTGCATGCTGGATATGCATTGCACTACTGCAGATTATATAATTTTTGAAGAGTATTTTGTGAGAAGGATACTTGGTTTCTTGGAGCTAGAGGGTGAGAGGCTGCACCCAGATGTATTGGATTTCCTAAGGCCTTTGGACATGACCCCTCACTTAGAAATTGACCACAATTGGGGTGATTGGTTCTTTCATGAGCACACTACTTGCATTAGTGTCTATGGCCACCCCATATCTTGCCTAAATATGTGCCTAAGAGAGTGGCATTCTTAGAAATCATTAGGCAGTTGAATGATTCAGACAGGGAGCACCTGAGGAGACATAAGAAGGTCTCATTCTTTCCTTCTTCCCTTAGATTTGGTGATTTCTTGATATCTGACAAGAGTGGGCTTGATCAGATTAATTCAGTGATGCATTATTTTGGGATGTATTTTGATCATCCAAGAAGTTTTAACCTTGAGGGCTTCATCAATAGGGTGAAGGTCAATAAGGGAAGGCCGAGGTACACTCACCAGGTTGACCTGAATGAGGATCCTCTCAGGAACTGCTTCACAATGGCTGAGGTTCATCACTTGAGAATCAATTGGGACACAATTATGATAGGTGAGAGAATGAGGAAAAGTGTAAATACAACATATCAAGGTGCCTTCTCAGAAGTGCAAGACCATATTCAAAGAATTTAGAGAATGCTAGATAATGCAGAGCAACTGATTGCTACTACTCCTGCAGGAGAAGAGAGATCCACATATCAGCCTGGCAGCTCAAGCAGAGGATATGCTACTAAGAGGGAGTCAATTGACCCCTCCCCTGCCAAGAAAGCAAAAATTATTGATTTGGAAAATCCTAAAGAAATTAAGGTAGTAGATTTAGAAGGGGAGGCAGAAGAACATGTACAAGAAGCTACCCATCAGGCGAATTCACCTGATAGAATAAGGCCATATTCATCCCCTGAAAATAGGGCAGTGAGAACAATGAGAAGATAAGCTATGGACATTGAAGATGTTAGAGTAATGGCTTGTAACAACTTTTTAGAGGATGATGAATTTATAAATACTCCTGAATTCAGGAGTTATGTGCCAAAAGTTAAAAGTGAAGAGTTTCAGAAAAGGATTGAAGATGCTAAAAGTAGAGTAGACCCTACTAAATATGGGGCCATAACTCAAAGGGTCTTAGAGAAGTTAATCAATCCATTAGTGTAATGACTCCAGAGGAGGGGAGGGTACTAGTTGCAAAGAGTAATATCTTGCTTCTTCCTCACTGGACCTTGTCAGATGCAATTGCATTTGACACAATTACAAGAGAAGACTCTGATATAATAGGTGAACAAATAGAGAAGGCTCTCTCTGGTGTAACCTTTAATCCTAGGTTTGAAACATTGGCTATATGGGCTCTAGCCCCAAATAATAACAAGCCTAGGGTTGAATTGGGGGAATTGGTAGGAGATGTGATAATAAAGAGGGTATCTGACACCCCTGCTCCCCAAGATGCAAGCTTGAATGTCTAGACTGCACAATTTGTAGAAGCAGTCACCAACAAATTGTAGAAAGATCATAATGAGCTACAACTCAATTATGCCCAGGCAATTGCAGAAATAAACATATTGAAGCAGCAATTGTCATTAGGGGTTAGTACTTCCACTCCCCCACCAATGATTCCAACAGTAGAGTCTTTCCTAGTTGATACAGAACCTTTACTAACTGAAATCAGGGAGCCGAAGGAGGAGGTGAAGAAGTTGGAGGAGAAAAAGAATACAATGAAGGACATGGTCACCAATTTGATACATAATAGGGTGACTAAACTTTTGACAAGAGTAGATGAGACCTTGAGGTCTTATTCACAACTGAGAATGGCCTATCAGAAGCATGAATCGAATAAGGAAAGACTCTCAGTTTTGAAAACAAGATGGTTGCCAAGAACTGGAGAGGTCAGAGATCTCCTTAGATGCTCAAGATTTGATATGCAGGCACCCCCTAAGCTAAAGCTGGTAATGGATATGTTGCAACATTTTGAGGAAGTTACCAGTTTTTAGTTGAGATTAGATAAGGTTTTGGTAGATAAGAAGCAAGCTATAGAAAAGATGGACACAAAGTGGCTACCAAATATTTTGGAAGGTGATGGGCAAACTAAAGACTTAGACAAGTGGAAAACATAAATAAAAGAAAATGCCCACCAACTAATTCCTACTTGTTGTACTGATGGTGATCCAACTATGAAGATGTTGAGTTTAACACTTGACAAGCTACATATAGTTGAAATAAATTTTTAAATATTTTGCAAGGAAGTGAAGATTTTGTTGGATGCCCAGTATGTCAGTCATAATGGCAGAATTGTAGAGATAATCTCATTCCAGTGGCCATCTGAAAAGATATACAGCGAATGGACAGAAAAGTATGGGCCTGCATGATTGAAAGGAAAGGCCAACTACCACCTCCCCAATATTGATGAGGCGGATCTCCTTCAATCCCTGCACATTTTCCAAGTCTATCTACCTTTTCTCTTCTTCTCTCTATTGTAGTAAATGTTCTCAATGCCAAAATGGGTGGTGCATTGTATCAAACATTCTCTGAAATGACATTGTAATTAATGTTGAGTACACGTTATTGGTCTATAAAAGAACTGTGTTACTTATTTTGTTGCGGTTGAAGATTTTGGGATTTTTGAAGAGTAAATAAAATACAAGTTCTACTGGGTTGTCTCATCTCTTATCTTGTAAGTTAATGAGTTATGTGTTAAATGTATTTTTGCATAAGTTTTATCAGTTTCATGTTGATTATAAAAGAAAAATGCTATATGCATGTGTTCTGTTGATTGTCTCCATGGTTGTATGTGTTCTTCTTTTGAATCTATTAACTAAGGGTTATCTGAGATTCTACAATGTAGGTTTTCTATATTGCATGCTTAATCTTTTACTTCTATTCAAGGGATAGATTAAATGTTTTGGGTTAAGTATGGCGAAGAATGTATTGCATCAGGGATATATGTAAGTAGAGTTAACAGGATACTCTATTTTGGGTGGTGTCTGTAAGGCAGTTACTGATTAGCCCCTTGAAACCTGATTGTTAGTTTAGTTTATGCAAGTCATTCACACATATATGCTAATGTGACTCCATGCCCTGAGATAAGCATCGGTCAGAGGTGGTATTGAGTTTATGAATCAAAACCTAGGTCTTGCAGCCAAGCACAAAACAAAAAATTGAACAACACTTATAAACTTTTAGGATTTCATGAGTAGTTTAGGTTCAAAATCCTTTGGTTCACAACTGGAGTAGGGTCCAAAGCTAGCCCCTTTGCATTTATCTTACAGTTTTTGCCTTCATAAAAAAAGATTCATCTGCTTTATGTCAATATCTGATCACAGTCAAAGATTTATCCCATAGGTATTGAGTAGGGAATACCCCCTAGGTTTTTGCAGAGCCTGAAGAAGGAGAGGAGACATTTAGAGTCTATCTCCTGTACTATTGGCCTCTGACCTAAGAATCCTATTGATAAGTGATGGCTACCTTGTAGGGAAACATAGGAATTAACACTTGGAAAAAACCCAACAGACCTCTCTAATTTCCTTTAAAAATACTTATGATCAGTGTGCAACTAGCCTATAAACTCTTTCCTTGCATAGGGGAAAAGCCTCATAGAACTAAAGGACCAATATTTGAAAGAACTGCACTAGATTTGAGAAATACAGACCCTCATGCTTTCTTAGATCCCGAGGAAGACTTGACAGAAAGTTACACTCCTTTGTCACCACTTAGTGAGTCATGTATTCCTGAGACACCAGAAGAAAGTGAGTCATATGAACCACTCACGCCATTAGAAGAGTCCTATAGACCAATGACACTAATGGAAGATGCAAATTCTATGGACAACGAATCGACCAACGTGATAGGAATTATCCCGAAGATGTTCGTGGTCTCTTAACCTAAACCCACTAATTCTACTTCAGTGCAGTTAAATGAGCTTAATGAATGGGAAACACCCTTATTGCAAATTGAAATGGTTGAGATACTCCCAGATGAAGATGAAGAAAGCGAAGGAACTTTTAACAAAGAATGGAAAATGTGAGTGTCGGTCAGAACTAACGATCATGTCATCTTTGAGTTGCCAGGAAGCTACATTGGATATTCCATGGATTTGAGACCCGTGCCCAAAGGAAGGATGAGCATAAGCTTTGTTCCTATCGACAAGCAAAGGGAACCTCAAACTCCCTTTGAGTTATTCCAATTTCAGAAAAAAAACATTCAAGGTCGACAAGATGTAAAGATTTACATGCAAGATCAATTCGATATGCTGATGGAATTGCTAAGATGCGACAGAGTCTTATACTAGAATCCCTCCCATCAACAAGATTTCCAGGATTTACTCCATCTCACATTACCAAGAGAAACCACAAAGTTAGAAAGGATATATCCAAATGATATCATGAAAACCTACATAATAGGAGAGCTCATCTTAAGAAGAGGTAGCATGAAAAATAAGAAGAGAAGACAAAAGAGAAAATTCATTGAGGACTAGAAAGGTGCTTATATTGTTAAATAGGATATCAAAAATGGTGCCTATCTCTTGTGCACAGTGGAGGGATAGGAATTTGGCGAAACAGTCAATGCCTTTCACCTCAAGAAATACTGTGTCTAAAAATCATAAAAACCATAAAAACACAAAAAAATAAATTAAATATTCCAAAAATACAAAAACTACAAAAATAAAAAAATGTCAAAAAGAGTTTTGTTTCTTGCATTTCAGTATCATTTTGTCCATCTTGCATTACAATGAATGACTCACTCTTGTATTATTTTCATTTCAGTAAGGATTCTAAGGTTGCCTAGGTATAGGTGGTCCTTTTAGGTTATGAGATTTTGCATTTTCACAATCGCCATTCTCCCCTTTATTCCCAGTGATTCTAATCAAATCCTAGCTCTTAGCTTTACACTAATCCCAGTCTTAATGAGCCATGATGCTAGGTCCAAGAAAAGTAAGTATTCAAACCTATAGTGTTCAAAGGAATCTTGCAAGTAGACCTTCCCAATTCTTCTTTAGTAGAAAAGAAGTCCAACTGGATTATGAAAACTTTTGGTGGCGCTCAACCCCTTAACTTTCCTAGCCAAAAACATTAGGGGGATCAAAACTCTAAAGGAAGCAATCTAAAATACAAGTGAATAAAAAAATGAGTGATCAAAATAAGAGTGTTGAGAAAGGTGAGAATTGAGAGATCAAATTATTGCATATCCAAAGTTTAAAAGCAGTCATTTTTATAAAAGTCAAAAATCTAAAAAATGAGAAAATCGAGGCATTATAGAAAATACAAAAAAAAAGAGAAAAATATAAAAGCAAAAAAAAAGAGTGAAAGAGACAAGATTATTGAATGTTCATACCTTGGGTGGAGATCAGTCTAAGCTCAAAGCTTCAAGGGTGACATTCTATCAGAGGAAGTAAAAGAGAAAGGTATAAAGCACACACATGCACTAGCTGAGCAAAGCCAAGAGTCTAGTAGTCTTTAGGATCATTTTCTATCTAGGGACCCATGTTCTTTCCCATTTGTCCTTTATGCCGGGTCTATCTTGCTTGCAATCTATGATCTAAGTCTAGCGAACATCAATAAAATTTGTTACTTATCGAAGTTGAAAGCTTGTAAGATTATCTTATCTAGATAAGGATCAATGTTTAGCCTTTAGCAAAGCCCAAATTTAGAAGCACTCCATCTCCTTCCTGCTCCCCACTTGAGTTTCAAATTTTTAATCTCACAAACTTGAATAGGTCTCTTATACCAGGATAACCTGCGATCCCCTGGATCAAAAATCATATTAAAGAGCAATCATATTGTTTGTTCCATAATGCATTCATAACAAAACTGGAAAAAGAGTTCCAAAGTAATAAAGTCAATGTCATAACTCATGACATTCCATAGAAGTAGATGTGTTATTTTAGCATCGCTTGTGTTCTGGCATCTGCACATCGTCACCTGCATTTAAAATATATATTCCAAAAAAGAGCTAAAAACATATCATCGTTATCAAACTTGCATTCTTAGAGTTGAAGGTCTAAACATAATCAAATAGTTCTAAAACTTCCAAAGTGCACAAGAGATGAGTACTCATGTGATAACTAAACAACCATAAAGAGATAGCTTTTCATAGATATATCAAAAATTTGAGTTTACAAGAGTACAAGAGCTAGGACAAAATGTTCTCAAAGGAAAGTAAGGCTCCCCATGCAAGGGGGCATGATTTCTAAACAAATACACAAAAGAAAATCTCAAGGACAACTCCCTCCAATAGAACCATCAAGACTCTTGCTCCTCTACCTGTGAGTTGCACTAGTGTCTCCATGAGACCTTTGGGAATGAGGAACCCTGCTCTAAGTATGAGAGTGTAAAGGACCTATAGTGATAGACTCTAGATACTGAATCCCAAGGTGAGCCATCTCATGAAGAATAGATTTCTCACCCCTGAGGATGAGAACCTCTTACCTCAATGCAACATTCTCTTGACACTTGTGGTAGGCAGGAGCAAAAACGTCAGTGTGTTGGCTAGCTCTAGGAGGCACATCAGGATCAACTAGAAGTCTCTCTCATGTCAAACCAATGAATGGAATCACCAAGTAAACATTAACCTCACGAATGAAACCCCTCCACTCCTTGATGCTACCTACAAAGCAAACAAAGATAAGAGAAATGATGATTCATAAACTTTAAGCAATAGAAGGACAGTGTGAAATTAGAAAACAAAAGTAGACTTACGAGGATCGTTAGGCTGCTAGGAAGGATCAAAACACTGCATCACCTCATAAGAATGAGGAGGTCTAGGCCTTGAAGAAGAGCCCTCTGGTATCTTTCCCTCATCAGAATCAATCTCCCATGTGTCTCCTACTGGTCCCTCATCTGATAAGTCATACCCATCTAGGACATAGTCCTCATCAATAGAATCTAAATCATCAATGACAATGAGTCCTCGGGAAGGAGCTCCTCTCCCTCCCCTCTATCCACCTCTCAAGGTCCTAGAGGTTTTGGTGATCAAAACCCTGGTAGTCAAAGGAGTCCAAATGATAAGTATCTGTCCAACCTCGCCCATCTCCTGGATAGATCAGTAGTAAGTGGGAATTGGGGGCAAATCCTATTTTTCTTCCTATTTGCATGGAATTTTGCCCCAAAGATAGAGATAACTATTTCATGCATCCACCCATGCATATTTAACTTATTTTTATCTTTATTTATCAACCCATTCATTATTTTTCTCCATTTCTTCTTGAGTGATAAGTTATAATTGGTTAGATCACTTCAATTTTAGCCCATATCACTCTTCTGTCTTCTAGCTTAACTCTTCAATCAAAGGGAGTTAACTCTTCATCCTCTCCACCTCTCATCCCTTATTCAAACCTATAAATACCCCCTCCCTCAAGCGCGAAGGGAGGCAATTTCATTTATGCACATAGTTCTTGTAGGTTGTTGTTCTTCAAATCAAGCATCCATATGCTCACACACGACATCTGAGCCTTTTTCTTTTTATTGTTGTCTCATCTAGCTTTTCTAAATCTCATTTTGCATCAATACGCTACTCACATGACAAGCCACAATGCTCATCAAGCTCTTCTTGAGCTCTCATTCAAGCTTCAAAAACTTATTTTGCTTCTCTTTTATTATTGTTGCCAAGAGGATCACCATGTTGCTGCAAGAGGATAAGAGGTTTCCATACAAGGATTTCTAAGGGTAGTGGAGGCTCACACGTCTCTTTATTCTAGGTTCCTTCATGATTTTATTTCATAGTAATTAGATAATCAGATTTGCTCTTGGAAATAGTAAATGCATGTTGCTTTTTCCTTGATAAGCTAAGTAGATCTTGCATTGTTAGAGTATTTTACTTTCAAAATTTCATAGATTAGATTCATTTAAAAGTAATTTCCCTTTCCTAGAGTAAATTGTTCCACTTATTTAGAAAATCAACCAAAAATGTTGATTCAATTGCATTAGGTAATCTCATACCAGTTTGGATACATTTTCTAATTCCTAGAATAGAAAAAAAAACACTTTCATTTCCATAAATATAAAAAACCACAAAAAACTATTTTGTACTCATATAGGCTTGCATCCATCCAAAAACTAAAAAAGAGCAAAATAATTAGCATCGTAGAGCATTTACAAACCCTTGATTTCATCACAAGACCAAAACAAAGTCAAACAAAGTCAAACCTTAGGTCACACAAACCGTAAGTCAAAACCCTAGGTCAAGTCAAGGTTAGATTTAACCATCTCTCTCTTGTTTAGGATCATGAATGTACATTAAACTTAGAGATGAGTGGGTGAGGGTGATCCTCGACGAGATAAAGGAGATCCACCCTAGACAACAACAAGACCAACAGGTAATTCAACAGCAACAAGAAAGGTTAAGAGAATTCCAAATACAGGCTATCATTCAACAATTTAAACAACAACACCAACTTGAAAGAAGTATCAACGAAAACAACAATCAACCTACACAATGTTGGAGCCTTAGAAACCCAAATAGAAGAACAGTGACTAGTGACCCTTTAGGTCATATATAGTTATTTTTATAACAATGGTCATAGAACACCACATCCAAACAAACGCACAACAAAGGCCCCATGACTGGCTGACCACTCTCCATGAAGTCCAGCCCTCAAACGAGCCAGACCACCCTCATGTCTCACCTCCTCTCGACTGGCTACTTCCACAAGAGTGAGCATGACATGGAGGTTCACCTTGTGGCAAGGAGAGAGGGTTTGTGTGCGCGCCAAAGTTGACTCGACCACCACAGGCCATCGAGTCATGTTTTTGAGTGTACAAGACCATTATTGAAAAGTTTGTATTTAAACACTAATGTATGGAAGTAGGTGGATGAACCCTTTTGTTGATTAATAATGTGAGAAGATAAGGGTTGGATAATGGATGAGTAATTATGAGTTGGGTAAATGACCTCTTTTTTAGAGATGTCAAAGTAGGATGAACTACTAAGGTCATGCACGAGTGGGGTAATGAGTTGGTCCATATGAGATGACACCATAAGGGGACTATAAAGAACAACCATAGGGGGACTATAAAGGATAATTTGTAGAGATGATTCAAGAGAACTCAAAGAATTGCAAATTATAGAATTTAGGGAAGAGCCTTTAGAAGGAGAAAGAATAACATCATCACATAAACACTCTCTAAGGATAGGAGTAAAGAAATATATGAAAGCTTATGCTAAAGCATGAAATGATGTATAATAAGCACAGTGTGAAGGGAACTATTGCAATGATTCATCAACCAAAAGTATGTTAAAATTCATTTAAGAGAAACATATAATCATACATGTATGCATAATCTAAATATTAAAAAAGGATATAACATTTAAACTCACCCACATCTTTGTTTCCACTACATTTACTTGGCATGGTTTCATTAAAAAAATTTGCATTGTGAACATGAATCATACCATCATGGGTTAGGGCACTATCTATTGAATCCTAAGTATCCACTTCAGGTGCTTGAAGGGTATGAACATAATTAAGTAAAGTAACATCATGTGGGAATGGGCATACAAAAGGCTCGTCATAAATGTGATCATCCAAGTTTTCCTCATTAGATATGGCATGAAAGGAAGGGAAAGTACTTAATGACAAAATACTATCACTAACAACAAAAGAATCATCAACGCTAAGTGAATCACTAATTATAGTAGAATCAATGTCCTCATCACAAACACTATCTATTTGAGTAGTGTTATCAATACGAAGCATATGGATGAGTGAAGTGAAAACAACTAAGATAGAAGGGAAAAAATGGCAAGTTCCATAAAAGATGAAAAATCACATACACTATGAAATAAGTTATTTATGAGGAATGCATCAATACCCTTAGGTAAAAGGATATGAGAACATATAGAATTGATGGATTAGACTAAAAAAATTGTAACAACACATCAAAATCCTTAATGGAAGTATGAATAGAAGGTAAAGATAAGGTTGTATAAAATGCATAGTAAAAGGATAAATAATTAGATACATCCACTATAGGTAAGGGATAGATAATAAAACAAGTTTTAAATTTGAAATAAGATGAGAATATACAAAATAGAATTGGAATTAATAATAGGGATAAGGTCCAAACTGTAAACAATCAAGAAATCTTAGGGGTGGACATGACACGAGTTAGAGTTAATACCCTTGGTGAAATAAAAGTATAAGTGACAAGAGAACTTGAATCATTATCTCAAATCTGAAAGAAAGATAAATGCAATCTGAAATTTCAAATCAGATATCAACAAAACCACAAGGATAAAACCCTAAGCCAAAATCCTAGAGGTGTAGGATAAGTAAGGTTCACCGAAATACAGGGAACGAGAAGTAAAACTGATGTAGATTCCTTAAATTCATACAAGTATTAAGTAATGGCCTAACGCATGATGTTGGACAATCAATATAAACTAGACCTAAATTAAAATAAAGAACTAAGTCACTTGCCACAATATGCAAAAAAAAATTGGCAAGAGAGAGGGGAAATACATTACATATCTATTTTATTGTGATGAGTTGACTAATGCACTTATATGACTATGATAAGTTGATCTTTATGCTCTAAATTTTTGGATTGGATCATAGTTGCAATCTTGACTAGTTATGTGATTGTGTCCTTTTTTATGATTTTGTTTGTTGTGCTTGTAGACCTATAGAAAGTGTTTGCTTTAACCCATCTAATTTCAAATGAAATAAATTACATGAGAGAAGAATATAATAGGGAATATGGTGCAAATACTTGAGAATAATAAGTCATTTCAAGGAGGCAAACCTCCAAAAATCTCCAATAAGAACACAATTCACAATATGATGATCATAAAGTAACCACTAACTCCTATATATACCATACTTATGCCTTGGATGCCACGCAGGCTATCTTAACTATCTATATAAGACTATATAAATGATTATATAAGTTAATTAATGGTTATGCTAGCCACAAGTCAGCTACAAATATCCTAATACAATCGATAGGTTAAGGGCATATCATGCCCCCCTCTTTAGAGAAGTGTTGTCTTGAATGTTGATCAATTTTGGATGCTTTTGAACAAAATATTCATTTCCCATGTGGCATTTTGATTGGATGATTCTTCCATTTGATCAAATAATCTATGATCACCCTTGTCTACATCCTCCTAGTGTGTTTTTAAAGGATTCCCTCCAACTCCAAAATTATTTTGCCCTCCTTATCAAGCTCTAGTAACTCAGTCTTGACTGCAACTCTATGTTCAATAACCTTCTTCAAGCATGAAACATGAAAGACTAGATGTATTTTTGTTGACATAGGTAACTCTAATTTGTATGCTACATTGTCAATCCTCTGCAAAACCTTCTAAGGACTGTAATACTTGGGTACAACCTTTTTATCCTTCTTCTATTCTTTTAGTGGCATTTGCTTATATGGTTGTAATTGAATTATGACCTAATCTCCTACTTGAAAATTCCTTTCATTGCAGTGTTGATTTGCTTGTTGCTTCATTCTATTCTATGCCATTACCAAGTTCTCTTAAGACTAGAAAATATCTCTTGTTGATATTAGATGTGTTCTTCAATTGTTCAAACCTTTGGGTGTGCCTGCAATGAAGAGGTGATTGGTGGTGGATGGTACCCATATAGTGCCAAAAATTGAGACTTTTTGGATGAAGTATGGAAAGAAGTGTTGTATCAACATTATGATAGTGGCAACCATTGCACCCATCTCTCTTGTTTATCCAAAGAAAAACATCAAAGGTAGCCCTCCAAGCACTTGTTGACCACCTCACTCTGTCCATCTGAATAGGGATGATATGATAAGCTATGAGTAAGATGAGTGTACAAACATGAAAATAAGTCAATCCAAAAATTACTTGCAAATATAGGATCATGATCACTTACTATAACTTTTAGAATCACATGCAATTTCTAAATAGTATCCATAAAAGTTGTTTCTAAAGTGCTTGCTACAAATGGGTGTGACAAAGCAAAAAAATGTGCATATTTGGTGAGTCGATCTACAATACCCATGAAAACACTTTTTTCTTTAGACCTAGGAAAACTTCTGATGAAATCCATGTACACTTCCTCCCACCTTTGGCTTGGAATAGATAAGTCTTGCAACCTGGAGTCTTAATTGTCTCTCCTTTATTTTGCTAGAATACCATGCATTTTGCTACAAATTTCTAAGCATCCCCTTTAATCCCATCCAAAAATAAATTATGTTTCATTCTATATAAGTCTTCAAGAATCCTAAGGAGAAGCATACATAGTTATGCCAAAATCTTAAACTTAAGGTTTAAGTTCTTACATAGGTACAACCTATCCTTATACCATAAAGTATTTCTTTTTCATGTTTTTTTTTTTGACACATTTGAATCTTGTTGGAGTTTCTTAATGTGACTTTGAGTATACGTGCCCTTCTCCCACTCTTCTTATACCTCATTTACCCAATCTACTTGTAATATGGAAATGGCATAGATTAGTGATTTTGTGGGTTCATCCCTTCTAGATAGAGCATCAATCGCAATATTCTCCTTTCCTTTCTTATATATGATCTCAAAGTCATATCCCAACATCACTATGACACATTTTTGTTGTTCTTCAAATGAAAACCTATGTTCTAATAAGTATTTAGGACTATCATGATCCATCTTTACCTTAAAGTGTCTTCCCATTGGATAAGGTCTCTATTGTTTGACTACAAGCAGGATAGCCAACATTTCCTTCTCATAAATT
Source organism: Cunninghamia lanceolata (assembly GCA_027924645.1). Classification (NCBI taxonomy): domain Eukaryota; kingdom Viridiplantae; phylum Streptophyta; class Pinopsida; order Cupressales; family Cupressaceae; genus Cunninghamia; species Cunninghamia lanceolata. The sequence goes on from BSBN01000332.1 coordinate 4,229,576, forward strand.
AGCTTCAAAAAATTCTTACATATTAGTTGATGACTCTCAAATGTTATTGGTCTTCCTTCTTGCATGAGTATTTCTCCTATGCAATGTCACGAAGCATCACATTCCACAATGAATGTTTTAGAAAAAATTAGAGTATCTAGAACTAAGGTTGTGCACATGGCTTGGACTCTAGTTTCTTAAATGCCCTAGTAGCTCCCTTGTTCCACTAGAAGGAATCCTTCTTCAACAAAATTGTGAGATGTGGTGCTATGCTACCATAATTCTTTACAAATCAACAATAGTAAATAGTAGGTCCTAAGAAAACCCATAGGTTTTTGAGGGTCATAGGTGTAAGGCCTGCTTATTTCATTCCCAGTGACTTAATTTTTGGAATTATCAATGTTTGTTAGACATTCTTTATGATTAGACTTTATAGTATGTTATTGGATAGGTATATTGTGATTAGATAATTATTTTCTATAATATTAATATGATAATTTAGATAAATTATGATCATGACTTGTCTACATAATTTGTTATACATTAAAAAGAATTATATTAGTTTTGCTTTATTATCATGAAAAGATGTTGTATGAAGTCTTGTGTTTATGTGAAATGTGTAAGTGCCTGGTTTATGTTATTTAAATTATTTTTGTTGTTTAAATTTTATTGATTATGACCCGACAAATATTTCAAGTGTGCATATATTATTAAGGCCATTGAAAATATTGGAGGTTCTCAAGACAACCATTGTCATGGATTCCCTATGACACCTAGAACTATGGTCTTTATGTTGAAATTGTTTAAAGTGTAATTTTGAATTTTAATTTGAGGGTTAGAGTGGTGCTAAGAGTCTCCTTTATTATTATTTTTTGTGAAATTGAGTGCCTAGTATGTTTAACTTGGGAATGGGTACTTGTTTATGAATAAATTTTATATTTTTGTGATGTTATGACCCCTATTAAGTCCCCTAGAAAGAAAGTGACGACAATGGGGTTCTAAATGGAAGTTGAATAATAACTATCTCATGAGAAGAGGAAGGGTCATTCAAGCATTCTATTTATTTTCTTTTCTTGGCATAGAATAGAGAACCTTTGGGAGAAAGAAGGGAATTTCTAGTTCTTGATAGTTATTGGATTTTGGAATTGGGAGGCACATAAACTTGGATTGAGGAGAGAATATTTGGGAAAGCAACTCTACCTATTTTGGAAAAGCAAATAGAGGTAGCCTCTTTGTTCCTTTTCGATATATTTATTGAATAAAATTTAGTTTTGTTTACGGGTTTGAATGTGAATGGAGTTCTTGTGTAGATTTATTTATGTATTTGGTGTATATGTTTGTGTGTTGGAAGGGAGTTTGTATTGGGTTTGGCTCTCCAAGTTTGATTGAGAGAAACCCACGTATGGGGTTTAGAAAGGTGCGAGAAGCCTCCAATTGGGGTAATTTTGTGATTTCCTTGCGAAGGAATTCTTGACATGAGTGCCAAATTTATTATATGTTTTGATGATATACTGATGTAAAAAGGAGTTGTAATGGGAGTTTGGATTTATGGAGAAAGAGGTTATTGATATGGATATTTGGATGTTGTTTGAGGGAGGAGGATGTTTTAATTGTGCATAGTTTTTATCATGATGAATAATGAGGAGTTTTCATATTTTCATATCAACCCCATTGAAGCATGTCCCCTTGACTCCCCCTCTAACATGGATTTGTTTAAGATTCATATGTGTTGTTTAAACAATATGGGGTTTTATGTTAAATGTATTTTTATTGTATACTTGTGTTTATGAATGTTTTGTGAAATATTATCTTGAGAACCTCCTAACTCAAGGGTGGGTTTGTATTCAAACCCTATGGTTGGGAGGAGAGAAATTCCTCCATTAGTTGTATGCAAGCATTATTCTTATTTGTAGATTTATAGGAGACTATGGAAAGTTTTCAACAATATATGTAAGAAGTTGTTCAATTTAAATCCTCTTGAGAGGTCGATCAATGATTTTTTATTTTATATTGTTCATTTAAAACAAATGTAGAAATATATTTTTGTATGGTATAAATCAGAAATTTAATTATTTTACTTCAATTTTTATAATGAAATTTTAATAAGGAATTGATTTTTAGAGTGTTGTACATTTTTGTACCTTTTCTTACTCGAGCAAATTGTTGTTTTGAGTTAGTGGACAACATTGTTTTGACCATAACTTTTAATAAGTCATTTGAGTTGACATAAGTTTTGGATATTCCATTCTTAACTAAGGTTTAGAAAAACCTTTTAAATTTAATCTCTCAATATTCTGATTATCATTTTCTATGATTAAACCTAGAGGACTATTTTACTTGAGTACTGTAAAAGATTGTCATGTAGACCTTTAAACATTTGCTTCTCATTCTATGTTATTAACTCTGTAAAACCATTTTAGGGTTTTGTAGGCCTTTTATTATTATTTATTTTTCATATTAGAAGTTAGAAAAATATTATGTTTTGAGCAAGTTATAGCAATTTTACTCCAGGTTGTAATTGTGCAATTACCACCTCATTTTGCATGTGGAGACTAACTTATTTACACCTTTGGAAAGCTCTTGGAATTATCTAATGTTGTTTTGAGTTTTTGGAAACTTTCTAAGATATTTTCATGGTGTTTAGTACTTATTACTCAAAGCAAATAAGTTTTGTAGACTAAAAGAATTAGTAGATTAAATAGTCAACTTTTATGAATAAGGTAGAATAGTGTTGTAAAAAGAATTTTGAACATTAATGGGTGTATGTAAAAAAATTCCTTTGTAATCACTCTAATCTTCTAGTTGGACAAGAAGTGATAGAATGAGATATATAGCTATGCATGAAATGATTTCTTACCCTATTGTCCTATGTTAAAATATTTACACGTAAATGGTCAAAAATGGTATTATACGCTCATGCTTGTTTAGTGAATTAGAATAATAAATGTTAATTGGAATTTCATATTATCATATTCCTATATTATAAAAGTGGAAGCTTTGGGTGTTTTACATGCTCATATTTCTTTACCTTCTTATTATAGCACTCAATTGTTTTAAACCATAAACATTGGATAGGTTGTACTGTATACTTTTTTCTTACCTTTTCTTGTAAATTTCATCTATGTGTAGAAAGGAAATGAAGAGACCTTATAATGATAAGTAGTTAATTCTCATTTATTTTTATGAATGGTTATAGAGATTAATGGAACTATAAATATATAATAGTCATTGACTCCTATCCTTGCTTAAAACATACGTCAGATTCACTTGTTAGAATGATTCAAAACCTATATACACAAGGTATCTATTTGAATCCAAAATTTGTTGGAGTACTTGAGTTAGTAGAATGTACCTTGTAAGAAAACTATGTGAATATTACTTCCTAAAACCTTGCTTAGTGGTATTTGATTTAGGTATTACGTGTGTTGTTGGTAGATGTAATGGATCAAGGAATATAATAAAGATGTGATAGCTTGGGATTCTTATGCTAATGTTAAAGAATAGAATTAGGATTACACTTATTTCATATCAAACTCTAAACCATGTCTTTACCCTAATTAATGAACTTAATGAATGAATTGATTGTTGTCACCTTTTTATAGTAAGTATTTTGCTATCATAGATGCTTTGCCACAATGTATGCATTGCATATTGTAAACTTATATAGTTATTCCTATGTGTATTTAATGCTCATTATAGTTCTAAGTGTTGTCTTTTAGGAAAAAATAGGGTGTGTTAGTGGTTTCGAGTGTTTATGTCCGAGTGAAAGTTTGGGCATGACACTAGCTATTTTCCATTCTATTGTGGCCTCGATCTTGTGAGGGTCCACCTTGAGTTCCTAATGTGAAGAAATATGACCTAAGCACTCCACTTCTTTAACTCTGAACACACACTTGGATGGATTAGCATAAAGTTGATGTTATTCAAGAATGTCCGAAACCTAATTCACATGTTGCAAGTGTTCTTCCCAAGTTTATATATATATTGAGGTGTCATAATAAATATCAAAACAAATTTCCACATAAATGGATAAAAATATAGTTCATCAAACTTCAAAATGTAGGTGGTGCACTTGTGAGGATAAAAGGCATCACCAAAAATTAATAGTGATTCTCGTGGGTTTGAAAAGTTGTCTTATGTACATCCTCATCTCTAATTCTAATTTTATGATTAGTAGGATGGAGATCAAGTTTGGTAAAATAAACAACACCATTAAGCTCATCTAACAAATCATTAATTAATGGAATGGGAAACTTATCTTTTATGGTGTACTTGTTGAACTCTCTATAACCATGACACCTCTACCAAGTGTCATGTTTCTTCACACCATTTCCATTGTGAGGAGTAAGCACTTTGACTATGCTTGATGATACCTACTTGTAGCATCTCTTAAACCATCTTCTCAATCTCACTTTTTGTACATAAGGGTATATGTAGGGCTTGATGTTGGTGGTTGTCTCCCTAATACTAGCTGAATGGCATGATCATGATCTCTTTTAGGAGGCAATCCTTTTGGCATCTCCCCAAAAGATACTAAGTGATTATCTATAACTACTTGTAGATCTACTGGTGTAGAAGCCTTTGATTGACAAGCTTTTAATGAAAACAATTGGGCCACAAACCCATGTGCCCCCTTATTGAGCATATTTTGCATTTAATTGGAGCTTACCATATGAGGAGACTTTGCATGCACCCTCTTAGTTCCATTGTTTTACCCTCTAAGTGAAAACACATGAATAGCTCCTAGAAGTTCATCTCAATTGTTCTTAATACAATAAGACATTGGATTCCCAAGATAATGTCTATTGCACCCATGGAGATGGCAAACATAGGGTGATCTAGTTTGTAATCTCCCATGGAAAGTTTAATGTTATGGCATTTCCATGAATGACTGATTGTACCCCCATCTACAATCATCACTTAAAATTTTGAAGTTGGATAGATAAAACAATACAAATGAAAAGCTAACTTCTTGTTGATGAAATTATGAGTGTTGCTTGAGTCTATCAACATTGTTACTCTTTTTTTCAAGAAACCAATTACCTTGAGAGTTTGTGGGATGCCAATCCTAGAAAGTGCATGACAAAAGATAGTCAATTAGGTATCTTCCAATTCCTCATTTGTCTCATTAATGATCTCTAACGGTTCTTCTTCCTCACTAGGCCCTTCAATGTAGAACAAATTATTCTTAGAACATATATGTCCTTGATTGCACTTGCTATTAGAATTAAAGCATAACCCTTTGGCCCATTTTTCTTCAATTTATTGAGGAGTTAGTCTAGTGGTTTGAGGGAATGATTGGGTTGGGGAGACCTTCTCTTTTATGCTTATGAACTCCTATCTTCTATTGGCCAAAACCTTTTCCTCTACTTGCCTTGCCCTAATCATTGATTGGGAGACAAAAGTTGGATTAAACATGCGTACCTCATATTTGATGTGGTCCTTTAGATCCCCTAGATATAGTTCATTCAAAATTTCCTCTATAACATGTCACACTCTTAAAGCCATGGTATGGAATTGTTGAGTATAGTCCTTGATTGTACCTATCTGCCATAATTTGGTGATATGGTTGAAGTAGCCATCCATAAGACTATTGCCATAATGTATTGTGAGTTCCTATTAGAAAATAGACCACATGACAACACATCCCTTCTTTTTCTTCTCATCACATAGTCAATGACACCAAATGAATTGATCTGTTGCAACCTTTTGTTGACATGGAACATGATGAAGATCAAAGAACTGCTCCATTTGGCACAACCAATTCACTGGATCCTTGCCATCAAACTTGCACATCTCCATCCTTGGCATGAAGTGCCTACAATTGGTGATAGAATTATTTATGTGATGGTCTTGCTGCACTTGATCAAGTAAACCAAGAAGTTTCATGTCCCTTAGAAGATAAATTTTCATCCTAATTCTTGTTGTGTGAGGCTTCATGTTCTAATAAATTCTTGAGGGAAGCTATTTCTTTAGTGACCCCTTACATTTGCTCTACCATTTTTGACATGATTTTATTCTTAACCTTAGTGATTACCTTATTTATAATGGTTATGGTATCCATCCCCTCTACTATTTATCATATTTATTAGGAGTCTTTCTAGGAGTGATTGGACTCCTCCCTTTGCCTCTTCTTGAAGCCCCCACTACGATGTGGTAAAATAATTTTGCAATAAATTACATATTAAAACAAATCCAAATAATCTAAATTTTTATTGTAACTTACTTGGGCCTAGATCTCACTTTTCAAAAAAATCTCCAAGAAATTTGTTGATTTATAGCATTAGGAGTGAATTTGGTGGAAATCCTAATTTCACAATAACTTCTTCCATTGTACTCCAAATGACCTCAAATCTAAACTGTATCAACTTGAATATGTCCTTGATAAACCCTCCAAAATTTAGGAAAAAAATATTATTTTCAGTCCTAGGAGTGACTTTGGTGGAAACTCTAATTTGATAATAACTCTATCAAATTTACTCCAAATGACCTCAAATCTATATTGTAGTAGCTTTAATATGTCCTTGATCAACCCTATAATTTTTTTTTCCAAACTAAGAGAGATATGCACTTCATAATTCAACCTCATGAATTGAAAAATTACCTTATTTCTTGCCTTCTGGATGCTAAGATTATGCTCTGATACCACTTGTAACGAAATAAATTGTACAAGAGAAGAATATAATAGGGAATATGCTCCAAATACTTGACAATACTTGAGAATAATAAGCCATTTCAAGGGGGCAAACCTCCACAATATGATGACCATAAACTAACCACTGGCTCATATATATACCATACTTATGTCTTGGATGCCACCCATGCAAACTTATTTGCCTATATAAGATTATATAAATTATTATATAATTTAACTAAAGGTTATGCTAGCGACAAGTCAGCTACACATATCCCAATACAATTAATAGGTAGAGAGTGTAACATAGTTTTGGTGGAGTTCATGGGGTTTGGGGTCCCCTCCCCCCTCCCTCCTTTATCAATAGAACTCGGGGCTCCGCTACACTTCCAGGTGGAGGGGTACTATAGAGTGGGGGGGTATAGTTCCCAAATGGAATGGATTTGAACTCGATGAATGTTCTGGATAGAATTAAGAATAGATTCAACTATAGTTCACTCAATGAGAAGAGGCGGGGTGGTGGGCTGATCACTACCCTCCCATCCCCTCTGAAATATTTCAATCGCATCTTGCACCCGGCCCAACTGCTAGTTTAGTATTTCTTTGGCGGATTCTAGACGTAACATCAGGATGGGTGGGCCCTGGGGTGGGTGGGAGGACAAAAGGGTTTTTCGGGTGGGAGGCTTAATCTTCCCCCCTCCCCCCAACCCGGGCCCCTACTTGTTAAAGTGGTATTAATGAACACCTTTGGGGGGCTTGCTATGCAAGAGTTGAAGTTATGAATCAAGCCTTGTGTTGTTACTTTTAACAATGTAAAAGACAAATAATATCAAGTTTGTCCTTAGGGAATGTTGATGCAAGCTTTAACAATTGACCAAAACTTTCCTTGTGTGTAAATTGATGCTCTAATGATTGTTCTTTATGATCCTTTTTTGTTTTTCATTAATGAACTAGGGCATATCTTTAAATGACAATCTAGACCCCCATTTTAAAAAAATTAACATGCGAGCTAGTGGGCAATGATCATATTTTGAATTTGGTCGACCTAGAATGGGTGGGAAGTGAATTTGGAATTAGGTTAACATGATTGCACCATTGATCTTGTCTGAGGAACATAATCATTATAGTGAGCACATCTAGGAGCTGTAGATAAATGGGGATGGGATGTGTGCATATTACAAACTTATATAGTTATTCCTATATGTATTTAATACTCATTACAGTTCTAAGTATTATCTTTTAGGAAAAAATAGGTTATGTTAATGGTTTTGAGTGTTTATGTCTGAGTGAAAGTTTGGGCATGACACTAGCCATTTTCCATTCTATTGTGGCCTCGATCTTGTGAGGGTCCACCTTGACTTCCTAATGTGAAGAAATATGACCTAGGTACTCCACTTCTTTGACTCTGAACACACACTTGGAAGGCTTAGCATAAAGTTGATGCTATTCAAGAATGTGTGAAACCTAACTCACATGTTGCAAGTGTTATTCCCAAGTTTTTCTATATATTGAGGTGTCATAATAAATACCAAAACAAACTTCCACAGAAATCAATAAAAATAGAATTCATCAAACTTCAAAATGCAGGTGGTGCACTTGTGAGGATAAAAGGCATCACCAAAAATTAATAGTGGTTCTCGTGGGTTTAAAAAGTTGTCTTATGTACATCCTCATCTCTGATTCTAATTTTATGATTAGTAGGATGAAGACCAAGTTTGGTAAAATAAACAAAACCATTAAGCTCATCTAACAAATCATTAATTAATAGAATGGGAAAATTATCTTTTATGGTGTACTTGTTGAGCTCTCTATAACCATGACACCTCTACCGAATGTCATGTTTCTTCACACCATTTCCATTGGACAGGAGTAAGAACATTGACTATGCCTAATAATACCTACTTGTAGCATCTCTTGAACCATCTTCTCAATCTTGCTTTTTTGTACATAAGGGTATATGTAGGGCTTCATGTTGGTGGTTGGCTCCCTAATACTAGCTGAATGGCATGATCATGATCTCTTTTAGGAGGCAATCCTTTTGGCATCTCTCCAAAAGATACTGAGTGCTTGTCTATAACTACTTGTAGATCTATTGGTGTAGAAGCCTTTGATTGACAAGCTTCTAATGAAAACAATTGGGCCAAAAAACCCATATGCCCCTTATTAAGCATATTTTGCATTTAATTGGAGCTTACCATATGAGGAGACTTTGCATGCACCCTCTTAGTTCCATTGTTTTACCCTCTAAGTGAAAACACATGAATAGCTCCTAGAAGTTCATCTCAATTGTTCTTAATATGGTAAGACATTGGACTCCCAAAATAATGTCTATTGCACCCATGGAGATGGCAAACATAGGAGGATCTAGTTTGTAATCTCCCATGGAAAGTTTAATGTTATGGCATTCCATGAATGACTGATTGTACCCCCATCTACAATCATCACTTAAAATTTTGAAGTTGGATAGATAAAACAATACAAATGAAAAGTTAACTTCTTGTTGATGAAATTATGAGTGTTGCTTGAGTCTATCAACATTGTTACTTTTTTTTTTCAAGAAATCAATTACCTTGAGAGTTTGTGGGATGCCAATCCTAGAAAGTGCATGACAAAAGATAGTCAACTGGGCATCTTCTGATTCCTCAGTTGGCTCATTAATGATCTCTAACGATTCTGCTTCCTCACTAGGCCCTTCAATGTAGAACAAATTATTGTCAGAACATTTATGTCCTTGATTGTACTTGCTATCAGAATTAAAGCATAACCCTTTGGTCCATTTTTCTTTAATTTACTGAGTTAGTCTAGTAGTTTGAGGGAATGATTGGGTTGGAGAGAACTTCTCTTTTATGCTTATGAACCCCTATCTTCTATTGGCCAAAACCTTTTCCTCTACTTGCCTTGCCCTAATCATTGATTGGGAGACAAAAGTTGGATTAAACATGCGTACCTCATATTCGACGTGGTCCTTTAGATCCCCTAGATATAGTTCATTCAAAATTTCCTCTATAACATGTCACACTCTTAAAGCCATGGTATGGAATTGTTAAGTATAGTCCTTGATTGTACCTATCTACCATAATTTGGTGATATGGTTGAAGTACCTATCCATAAGACTATTGCCATAATGTATTGTGAGTTCCTGTTAGAAAATAGACCACATGACAACACATCCATTCTTTTTCTTCTCATCACATAGCCAACAACACTAAATGAATTGATCTGTTGCAACCTTTTGTTGACATGGAACATGATGAAGATCAAAGAACTACTCCATTTGGCACAACCAATTCATTGGATCCTTGCCATCAAACTTGCACATCTCCATCCTTGGCATGAAGTGCTTACAATTAGTGATAGAATTATTTATGTGATGGAATTATTTATGTGATGGTCCTGCTGCAGATCAAGTAAACCAAGAAGCTTCATATCCCTTGGAAGATAAATTTTCATCTTAATTCTTGTTGTGTGAGGCTTCATGTTCTAATAAATTCTTGAGGGAAGCTATTTCTTTAGCGACCCCTTACATTTGCTCTACCATTTTTGACATGATTTTATTCTTAACCTTAGTGATTGCCTTATTTATAATGGTTATGGTATCCATCCCTTCTACTATTTATCATCTTTATTAGGAGTCTTTCTAGGAGTGATTGGATTCCTCCATTTGCCTCTTCTTAAAGCCCCACCATGATGTTGTAAAATAATTTTGTAATAAATTACATATTAAAACGAATCCAAACAATCTAAAATTTTTATTGTAACATATTTGGGCCTAGATCTCACTTTTCAAAAAAAATCTCCAAGAAATTTGTTGATTTATAGCATTAGGAGTGAATTTGGTGGAATTCCTAATTTCACAATAACTCCTTTAATTATACTCCAAATGACCTCAAATTTAGACTGTATCAACTTGAATATGTCCTTGATCAACCCTCCAAAATTTACAAAAAAAAAAATTATTTTCAGTCCTAGGCGCAACTTTGGTGGAAACTCTAATTTGATAATAACTCTATCAAATTTACTCCAAATGACCTCAAATCTATATTGTAGTAGCTTCAATATGTCCTTGATCAACCCTATAAAAATTTGAATTTTTTTTCCAAATTGAGAGAGATATGCAGTTCATAATTCAACCTCCTAAATAAAAAAATTACCTTATTTATTGCCTTTTGGATGCTAAAATTATACTCTGATACCACTTGTAATGAAATAAATTGAATAAGAGAAGAATATAATAGGGAATATGCTCCAAATACTTGATAATACTTGAGAATAATAAGCCATTTCGAGGGGGCAAACCTCCACAATATGATGATCATAAACTAACCACTAGCTCCTATATATACCATACTTATGTCTTGGATGCCACCCATGCAAACTTATCTGCCTATATAAGGTTATATAAGTTAATTAAAGGTTATGCCAGCGACAAGTTAGCTACACATATCCCAATACAATCAATAGGTAGAGAGTGTGACATAATTATTGTTAAAGTGGTATTAATGAAACCTTTAGGGGCCTTGCTTTGCAAGGGTTGAAGTTGTGAGGCTTCCTTGTGCCTCAATCAAGCCTTGTGTTGTTACTTTTAACAATGTAAAAGACAAATAATATCAAGTTTGTCCTTAGGGAACGTTGATGCAAGCTTTAACAATTGACTAAAACTTTCCTTGTGTGTGAATTGATGCTCTAATGATTGTTCTTTATGATCATTCTTTGTTTTTGATTAATGACCTAGGGCATATCTTTAAATGACAATCTAGACCCCCATTTAAAAAAAAATAACATGCAAGCTAGTGGGCAATGATCATATTTTGAATTTGGTCAACCTATAATGGGTGCGAAGTGAATTTGGAATTAGGTTAACATGATTACACCATTGATCTTGTCTGAGGAACATAATCGTTATAGTGAGCACATCTAGGAGGTGTAGATAAATGGGGATGGGATGTGTGGACGCATGAGAGCTAAAGTGGATGGATGGATGAGTTATTTATATGTTTAGTTAACTTTTAAGGTTAAAAAACCTAAATCAAGTGATAAGTCAACACATTTTAATACATGGCTAAAGCGAGTACAAAACTAGTAGGGAAAAGTAAAAAGTATGTACTTTTTTCCCCTTTAATGATATAAATACACCTCAAATTGTAAATAATGTTCAACTAGCACTTCGTATGTCTTACTTTATGTTGTAAGTTTCCATAGTCGCTCAAACAAGATATTAATTATAATTTTCTACTTATAATATCATGAGGAAATAAAACACCCTACATAAATATCTAGGTTAAATTAATGCAAAAGAGTAACAATAAATAAAAGACACCTATATATTATGAACCAAGTCAAATAAATTATACAAACTTGTTTACAATAAGCACTACAATCAACAAAGTGGATTAGGGTACTTAGCTTTAGGGTTTGATGAATAATAATTTATTACTAATGTATTTGATTAGAGGTAAAACAAGTTTTGAATTTAGGGAACATGAATAATTTATTACTAATGTTGTTCTATAATTCATTGGTGTGTTAAAAATCAGAGTTGTATCATATGACCCTCGATAAACTATAAAACTTATCATGATTCACTCTAGGTCATTTTTACAGGTGTGGATATGATCCCTGGAGGTGAGGATTTAAACCTTTTTTACAAATTGAATTTTATGGTGCAGATTTGAACCTGCAACCTAATTTTTATAGAATTGCATTTGTCTCTATTATTTGAACATGATGGTGTCAATAGACACTAGTAGAGTTTGCTTTACTAGGTGTGGGAGGTGAATTTCTCCCCCATTTTTGCCTAAGTTAAACCATTGGATCGATTTAATATTTTTGATAAGTTCAAAGACACTTCAAGCAATCGTGCAAATGTCTAATATATTCTTATCGATGTAGACACTAATACTTAGTGCTTGTGTAATGCAAATGCTAAATGTAGATGCGTTTCTTTGATGAGTCCTAAATGATTTAAATGAATTAGTGTTTGTCCTTTGATTACAATACTCTAGTGTGCAAATTTGAATATTTTGCACTCAAGTCGGCAAGTGACAACTAGTTGGAAAGGAGTCAGCTTGGTCCCATTATTAAATTTAGATTTGAAAGGAGTCAACTTGGTCCCATAATTAAATTTAGATTTGAAAGTTTGGGGTCAAACCTATAACTGATATGAACTAGGTTCAAATCTACAACTATAAATTCAACCCAAATAAATAAATAAGAAAAAAACCATATTGAATCTAGATCCTGAAAGATGTAGAGTCAAATTCAGTCAAAAATCATATCATTTGCCAACTTTAAAAAAATACAAAATACACACTAAACCTGATTATTCTATATGAGACAAAGGGATGAAATGGAAATGGAAATGGATCCTTTTATAGTCTACGATGTCAACCCAAATAAATAAATAAGAAAAAATCCATATTGAATCTAGATCGTGAAAGGTGTAGAGTCAAATTTAGTCAAAAATCATATCATTTGCCAACTTTAAAAAATACAAAATGCACACTAAACCTGATTATTCTATATGAGACAAAGGGATGAAATGGAAATGGATCCTTTTATAGTCTACAATGTCAGGTGGCATGTTTTTGGGTTTACAGATGGCTTATAACATATGAGACTACCTCATATTCCCAGTATATAGGAGGCATCTAACTGTGTTTCAAATATGAAGCATACATACCCTATCCCGTATAGGATTTGAACTTGTGACCTCTCTTTCAAGAAGGCATGTTTTTCACCAAGAGGACAACAGAGAGAAAGTGAGTCCAATTGTTAACAAGTTTTTCACCACGAAGGCAACAAAGGGAAAGTGAGTCCAATTGTTAAAGGAAAAGTCCAAGGTACAGTGAATCCCATGAGGTGTTTTTACATTGCAGGCCAAGGAGCTAGACAATGAGAGATTAAAAAAATATCAAATTTGGTGGATGCACCCAACGTTAAACTTGATTGAGGTTCAAAAAAGGCAATGGAGGGTGGTGCGGGCCGTATGACAGACACATGAAGGAACATTTTTGGTAAATTTAGGCGGGTATGGCGAATGCGGGAGGAGGAGGAGGAGGAGATCCTGCGTGGGTGGGAAAGAAGCCACTGAAGCGGCTGGGAGGCATGGCCGACGCGCTTCAAATTGCTTCTGATCTAGGTTTCTCCCTTCCTCCACAGGTACATTTCTCTTCCTCATCTTAGATTGCTATAACTTTAGACATACAAGGATTTTGCAGTCCATAATAATTGGGAAAAGACATCTCTTTTTTCGCCATTTTTAAAAAATATCCAGTACGGGATCCATCATTATCATCAAGAATTGTGCCATTGTTTTGCCGGGTAAAACGATTTTGAGTTTTGAGGCAGGGAGGAAGCCTTGGTGAAACCCTTTTGAGCATTGAGGCAGGGAGGAAGATTACTGTAAAACCCTTTTGAGTGTTGAGGCAGGGAACAAGCGTAGCGGTTTGCAAGGGTAGAATTGAACCTAGGCCTTCACTGTGGTAATGCTCAGCCTTTATTACTCAGTCACATCCGCTAGACACTTGTAACTAATCTCTGTGCTGGGTTTTATCTTTGCCAGTTTCTGTGACTCTGTTATAGGAAATTCATATTCCCTAAATTCACTATGAATTGTGAATTTTCTCTTTAATTCCTTCTTGTACAGGTCATTTTTCATACCCCTTTTTGCTTTTAGATTTTTTTTAATACTATTGCAGTAATTTTACGCATGTGTCAAATCCCAACAAAACCGGATTGCATCTGGATGCTCCCAAAGTTCAGGTTTAATGGCCTTCAAGATGAGCGAGGATTCCTTTCCACTGAGGGGGCCAGGGCTACTGCTTCAATTTTTCCTTCCGATGAAATATTTAACACAGGGAAAATGAAAGGAACTGAAATGATTTTAATTACATCTGCAATATCTAGCAGCCTGTTGGACCGCCAATATTACAGTTGTTTCAACTTCTCCAAAGGGCTGAAAGGAAAGCTGCTTTAAGATCCATTACTCCAGAATTTCGCATAAAGGCCACCCTGCACATGACTGTGCTCAGACTACTGGTTGCATGTATCCCACCCTTTTGGCACTTTAATAACCGCCTTTCTAAGCATAGATAAAACGAATCTCCACCATAAATTGCAGAGTGGCTATACTCTGGCCCTTTATATTTCTCAGGAACTGGAAATGGGCGGTTACCTAGCAGTCCCATTGAGAGACATTCTGGCCCTTGTGCAGCAGCTGATGTGGAGAAAATTCAGGAGCTCCTTCCATGTGAAATGATCCAATGAAAGATTATATTCAGTTGTACTACAATTTTTTTGGAATTAGGATAAACATTAAGTAGTTTGAGAGGAACAAAAAAACCATTGCACAGTTGTATCCAGACATATGTTATTATGTTTACCTTTGAAAATCTCACTGCTATTTGGTACAAAGCATTCCTGAAAGATCTTGAGCTGCACTGCAAAATCTCTACCCCTTGACCTCTACACATAGTCCAAATTCCTCTTACTGAAGAATCACCACTCTGTATTCTAGGAAAACATTATTTTTTTGCAGTTTTGCATTTTGCACAGGTTACATGGGAACACCAGCAGCTGATATTTAATTGTAGCAGCCCTTTCAACGCGAATACTGCCTTAGATGCTTGTAACACCTGCTCAGATTTTTGTAGGCATGTTTTTCTAGTCAAGTGGATGCCTTTTTTTGTGAGAAATTCAATTCAAATGGATTTTGAATACGATTTGCAAAGATACTATTTTGGAAAGAAAAAATTTGATGTTACACAGGATAATATTTCTGCAAATTATTCCAAATGTTTCTCAGCAAACCCCAGCTGGTAAGATTGAACTGGCTCACTTCCATGGGCCACCTGTCTATGTGGTATGGTTTTAGGGTTCAAAAACTCGCGAAAAACTCGCGAGTACCCGCGAGTTCTCGCCTGCCAACCCTGCTCGCGAGTTATCGCGTCAAAAACTCGCGGCCGGGTAATGCATAAAAATCGCCGGCGAGTTTAACCTGAAAACTCGCGATTTTTGACAAAAATCGCTGAAACTCGCCCAATAAAATAATAAAACGAAAATTTTCGGGTCTGTTAAAGTGCAAAGCGAGTTAATTTTTTTCATTTCACGAGCTTTACAGTGAAAATCGTGGACGCGAATTAGGGTTTCTGGAGGTTGGACGAGCTGCAAGCTTTGACGACTCGATTTTAGTCACTGAAACGAATATTTTTAGGTTTTGTTTTTTATTATTTTTATTTTGTTTTTTGTTTTTTTTTAAAATTTAATACATTAAGTTTTAAAATGTGACGATTATTTTTTAATTAGTTTTTAAATATTAACATTGAATACATTAAAATATTAAATTTAGACTTTTAATTATTAATATATTTAATATATAAAATTTAACATATTTACGAAATTACAAATTTACAATATTTAAATTAAATTTTTTAACTTATTCATATTATAATATTTTTAAATTTAATATAATATTATTTTATATTAATAATTGTACTATATTTATATTTAAATATTTGCAAATTTATTCACAATGTTGTTTGTATTTGTATAATGTATTGAAATATTTGTGTTTTTGAAGAATATTTTTAATAATATTCTTAACTTATTGAACTTTAATTTTGATCTATATATGATATTATGAAGGAAATCAGTAATATGATTCATAAATTCAGTAATATGCATGTTTTTAAAGCATATTTTAAAAAATTAATGTTTTTTAATGTTCGATAACTTTGCCGAGTTATTGATGAGTTTTGCCCCGAGTTTAATTTTTGGGTCTGCCAAGTAATTGCCGAGTCCGAGTTTTTAAACTATGTTAATAAATTAAATAATAAATGACAGACAACTTTTAGCCATAGAAGGAAATATCTTTCTTGGGAATTTCTTGGCAAACCAAACAATAAAGATGTCTTCAATTTCTTGGGATAATATTGGGAATAAACCGGGAACCTGGAAAATGCAGAAAAAAGAAGAGAAATAACGGATTTTTTTAAAATTTTTTTTAAAGCCATGCTAATTACACCAAGAGGCGGAACCTACAGTGGCAGCAGGGGGGAGAAGCATCTGATATCGTGACTGTGAAAGAATAGTTGAAAGAAAAACTATTTAGAGCCGACATTTACTTTTTAAATATAAAGACCCTAACTCTAAAATAAATAAAATAGCTCTATGGTAAAATAAAGTAAAGACACCAAATTTTTTAAATATGTAGTAAATAAAATAACTCTAGAGTAAACTAAAGTAACTTTTAAGTGAATAAAAAAATAGTTCTATGTTGTTTTTTAATCTTAAATACATCTATCTAAAAGATGCAAATAGATATAGTATTGAGGTGCTTATCCATCCTCAATAACAAATTTAATATAGGCACCTTGAGAGAGAAACATCTCTTTGTGTTTTTAGATAGATGTATTTAAGATATCTATACTAGTTGCATAGAGAGTGGGAGATTGAAAGTAAAGGAGTGTGTACATCATGAATTTTTCCTATCAATTTTGAGATTGCTCATTACGTTGCACAGTGTATATTGCATTACCACACAGTTCGACGTCAAAGTTCAAAGCGACAAGCCTCAAAATCAGTTACTAACTACAAAATACAAATGGCAACTATCAAAGTACAAGCCCCTAGTGCGCCCTCAAATGTGAAAGAAATGCTCAAATAGCTGATTAGTCACTCAGTGCACCCTCCCCCTGAGGCTATTAGGCTTTACAGTTACTGTTTGCAGGGCTAGCATGATTTCTCTTGCCCTTAGGTATAATCCTCAGGTCATTGACATTTCCTGCCTCCATTGTCTTGAGTATGTCATCTGCTGGAGATTTTTTCTGCAGCTAAGCTTGGACAGTCTTAGTAATTGTGAGTCTTTGGACTCTGAACCTCAGTAATAATTATTGGTGAAGTAGTTGGAACTTGACACCGCCAGCAAGTCCCAAGTGAGACCTGGATTACTATCTACTTGGGCAAGAGTTTGCTCAATTCAACTGTGATGAAACACCATACCTCATTGGTTGATTGGTCTTTAACAGGGCTGGTTCTGAAAATTCAGAAAGATTACATCATTTCAAACTTTTTATTTGCAGTTGTCTTGATGCATAAGGGCCTGAGATGATATGCCTGTGTTTTGGTGAACCTGTTTTTAAATGGAGATCATATCTTGATCTGATATGCACTGCATGCAGTTGATTGTTACTGCTGTTTTAGGCTCAAATGTGAAAGAAATTCTCGAACTTGCCATTTGCTGAAAACCCTAAAAGTAGACTGAAAATCACTAAAAGAACGCAGAAAGTATGACAGAAAAATTGCAGGGGGAGTATATAAACACAAAAAATCACAATTTATCTTCCAAAAAAAGAAAAAGAAAAAATCATGATATTATTGGCGAAAATACTGATCAACTCTAAATTCAAATACTGTGAGAAATTCGGGAAAATACTGCTGAGCTTGCCGATAAAAGATATATTGCAATAAATTAATGATCCAAAAAGGATCAAGGTAAAATAAGGAACAAGAAAATATGTTTTTTTTTTCAAAATTTGAAAATGTGCAAGTACCTGCTGTTTTATGACAAAGAAAGTTGCCTCTTGGCAAAAGTGACTAGTGAATGTTTTATCGCCCTGGCAATTGCAAATATGTCGGAGCATTTGTCTTTCTTCTATGGCATTTGTTTGAATACCATGGTGATTGTCTATCTACCGTGGCGAATGGTCAGAACTCTGCAATGAATGGTAAAATACCTTGGCAAATGTAGAAATACTGTGGCAATTTCTTACTATTGCATGTGGTGAATTGGCTATGGCGTAGACAGCAGTTAGGGAATTTGAAAGGATATGACTTTTGACACTTCATTTCCAGTCTTGGAGGCTTCCAGTGCATGGAAGGACCATGCCACGACTAGAAGGAGGTCAGGAGTACATTCAAGCTTTTGGGAAGTTTTGGAGAAGTAAATAAAGAAGGTAACTTTTAAAAGGAAAAAAATGTTAAATACCCCTAAAAATCTCAAAGGGAGAGGTTTGGCATTGCAAATTTAGCATATTGCATTTACTCTTAAAAATTTCAGCTGCTTGTAGTTTGTTTAAGTTATTTAAATAGACATCCTCCTGCTGTCCCCAAAATTTGGCAAAATTTTTGCCGTCCCTGAAACTGCTTTCCCATGCCTCCCCATCCTGGAAATTCAAAGAAACACTGATTAAAAGTCAAAACAGATTGTAACTGCAGCTGCTGGTTGGAGGTTCAGATGTATGATTTTTAACACTCCCCCCTACAGCTAACATTCAACTAGATGTTGGTTCCCCACAATCAAACACTAGCAGTACTCTAAGTTGATGGAGCCATAATGCTATCACCACTGCAATGAACTGCTTGCACTTCCCTTATCTCCCTGCCAGAACCCCCCTTTGTGCCTGCAATTGGCCTGTGATCTATTCTTGTGATGGGAGCCAAAATTTTCATGTTGTCCAGAGCTGCAAACTTGTGCTCCTATTTTGTTGACAGTGCTTGAAAGAGGCAAGCCGTAGGAACTCCCACATTTATTTTTCAAATATGGCCTATTGGTTCTGTACTCTCAACACTCATCAATTTGTCATCTTCATCATCTCCGTGTTCTTTCTTCTCAAGCTTTGTTGGCTATGGTGCATCCTTAGTTACTGCAGCTACCTTCTTTTGCCTCTTGTTCTTGAGACACCTTTTTCAAATCTGCATTTCTTTCCACATGCATAAAACTTATTTTACTGATTCGGCACCACCTGCAGGTCTCCTGTGGGGCTGGCCAGTGGCTTGCAAAACGGACCCAAATTCACCCAGGTTTATTCTGCAGCAGAACTGGGAAGAACGTCATCACATTTCATGGAAAGAATGAACACAACGCCCCCACACATCGCCACTACAAACATCGTTTCTCTGTTAGTGATGGGGGAGTATAAATGGTGCCATTATAGTTAGAAAGCCAAGAAGAATGTTGTAGGAACACTGTTTTTTGTTAATGACACCATTATTTCTCTGTCCAATGATGGCCGATGAGTATTTGCAAAAAAAAAGGATCATGTTTTGGTGGTGGTGTTATTATCTGTTGCATTTTCTGCATATTCCTAGATATTGTTTTTTGTGTCCAACCATTCACGGAATTGAAGCAGCTCTCGTGTCTTATTGTTCATCAGCCATAGAGGGCACATTGTGTACACGGACTATTGCTTTAATTTTGTGCTTTGTTGTTGGTCTTAAAATCATCCTTGCTTTCAAGTGGCAGGAGGAGATAACACTGTGGCATATTTTCTTTTAGTTAACTTCCAGGGATCTATTATGGGGCCCCAGCCTAGAAACTAGAACCATAGAAACACACAAAACATATAACTAAATGCCTACTTG
Organism: Cunninghamia lanceolata; assembly: GCA_027924645.1. Taxonomy (NCBI): domain Eukaryota; kingdom Viridiplantae; phylum Streptophyta; class Pinopsida; order Cupressales; family Cupressaceae; genus Cunninghamia; species Cunninghamia lanceolata. The sequence goes on from BSBN01000332.1 coordinate 4,249,548, forward strand.
AGTAGCCCCCACAGGGGAGATTCAGGCAAAAAGCAAGGACATGAGACAAAGCACCAAAAAACAAGATACTAAGAACAACATAAACCAACAACAAAACATAGCTAAGGGAGGTGAGAGACCCCCCAACGAGCCATACTAGAATCACCAGGCACATTTGGTGATCTATCATATGCCTTGTTAAACACTTCACCCCTAGACCAAACCACTGCCTTGGCCTTAATATCAATATCTCCAACAGGTGCCTCAAGTGCCCTCCAAATTGCACACCTTTTATGACCTCTGCCCTCTTCATTGCATGAACTAGATTTTCTCCTTCAAGACCAGGCAAAGTGAAGCCACTCAAAACTTCGAACCACCCTTTGTGGTGAGAAACAAGTAGATGTTCCATAACTAGACACAAATCCTGGCAGAAGTTCGTGAGGTCACTCAAATCTAGTATAAACTATAAAGTCTTGCAGCTCTGACTGCATGACCTTCATCCCCTACCCATCCTGACACCCATTCTTGAGACCAACCTCCTCACCCAGTGGGATCTCCTCCTCCTCTAAATCTGCCTTTGGACACAGTAGAAGATGCTCCAAACATCCCCTAACCTCCTCCTCCGACACCCCCTTAGAAAGCTTGTCCACGAAATTTGCTAGGATCATGGCACAAGAGTGGAGAGAGCTGGTACTCTCAATCCCATCAACCTCTACTATACTTTTGCCAAGATTCAACTAAGAGCAGTTAGAGCAATTGAAGATCTTCAAGCAATGGTTTGAAACACATCCATGATGCACCAGCTCTCAACATGGTCACAACATGCCAGAGCCATGCAGGGAGACTTCCACCTTTCCTAGGCCCTGGTATGCACTCAATTGCCAAACACATTGAATAAATCCACAGATAGAACTTGCGGCCCTTTCACCAGCTCCAGACCATGAATTTTAATACCCTTTTTCACCTCAACACACTGCAAGGCACAAACCACATGATCATCTTCTAGCACAGGTAGGGTATATCCACTAATAACCTCGAGCACGCCTTTATGAGGAGAAATGACCAAGTTTTTCATTACTAGCTTTGTGTCTTAACAAAAGGCATCCAAAGCATGAACATGTTCCATTGGAACTAAAACCCTCAAACTCAATAATTGCAAATCCACTCTCTCTGCAACCGTAAACAACTTATATCACACCTCAAGAGGAGGAAACTTACCTTTCTTCCAACTCATCTTCCAAAGCTAGTGTTGGATTCAGTAGAGCAACTAGACTTTCATGAACCTCCACATCCACCACCGCGCCTTGTAGTTTCTCTAAAAGGTCATCCATAATGGTGCCTCTCGACCTCAATTGACCATTATCACACAACCCATTAGATCCAAGCACACCTTTGACCACCCTGAGTATGCCCTTGGATGGGTAGTTGAAAATCCTCTTGAGCTTGTAGTCTGACATAGTGCCATGACAATATTGATCTTTGCCTGTCCCGTTTTGAGCCATTACCCTCACGCCAAAACACACCACAAACAACAGACAACATCAAAGAGGAGCTACACTAAACCACCAGATGGCATGCCCTCAAAAACCACCACCATTAAAAAACCTAACATTACTTGACGCCTCCACACTACCTTTAGCAATAATGACTATTGCAGAGAATAAACACTTGAGTGTGCTAAAGGCAATTCAACCATATAAAACATCCCATAAATAATAATACATCCTTACGCCTAGGTCTCCACAAGCATTCATATCCTTGCTTTCAAAGGAGGAGAAATTACTTGGATAACCCCTTGAGTAGCAAGATAATCTGCCACCATATTCCACTCTCTGCAACAATGAGAAAAGGATATCTAATCAAAATTTTTAATCCAAGATTAACTTCCTCTAGCAGCGAATGCACATGCCAATTTGGACAAGATTTTCTCTTAACGACATCTATAACTAATTTAGAATCCCCTTCTACTTCAAGCATATGATTTCCATCCATGGAAGCTGCTTTAATACCAGCCAACAAGGCCTCCTACTTTGCCTTATTGTTTGTTTCAGAACCAAGATGCAAGGAACCACCCTGCAGAAATTCTCTGGAGGGTTTCCTAATGACAAAACCAGCCCCCACCTCACCTGGATTACCTTTCGTTGCACCATCAAAATTCAACTTGGCCCCTACCCTCAGAGCTCTTCTCTAATATTCTTCTCCTTTACGATTAACTCATGAACGGGACTATATATATATAAAATTAATCTATTTAACCTATTTAATTTATAATTTTTAGTCTATTTATAATCTTTAGACAATATATATGCAATCTAGAGGCATATTGAATCTTTAAATCTTTATATATATATATATGGTTTTTGTACTAACTTATAAAAAATGAACTCAACCTCAATTTCTTTTTGCCTTATCAGTGTACTTTTACCCTGTACACGAATCCAAACCCAAACTGGTAACTTAGCGTAAAACCAATATGTCTTTGATACAATGTTAAACATACCTGGAGCTGTAAAGTTCATATGTATTCAATATCTGCAAGTACCAATCTACGCTTAGTGAATCAAAAAAGACCACAAATTATTATATGGTAAATGCTTGAGCTGTCTACATTATAGAGCTAGAAAACTAGATATATTGTCTGCAACAATAAATCAAAATTAATTATATAGTAAACAGGAAATTATTACAGCACAATAAGAATGAGCAAAAAAATGAAAATGAGCCATTAGCAGAAATCATTAAGAGGTTGAATGCCGAAATGGATACATGAGAAAACTTTGATATCATACATTACCAATGCAATGTTTATATACAATTTGTAAGATTTCAAATTAATGTGTGAAATCATTGCCCAGAAACTAATTACTTAAAACTATTTACTGATAACCTAGTTGCTCAAAAATCAACTGACATAGAAGTAGTAATTGAGCAAAATTGGGGTATCCCATTCAGTAAATGTGTAAACAATAAATGCAATTAATTTGCATTTATTAAAAATACAAGGAAGGAGATGAGGATGACAACTCATTCTATAGAAATAGAAAGAGATGAGGATGACAACCCATTCCCCAAAAAAAAAACATGAAATGTCCTAAGATATTTACCTAGGAAATAAATTAATATTCTATCTAAGCTCGCTCAACTAAGATGTAATAAATGCATAACTACATCGACACTCCCCTTAAGCACAACTCAGGTGGGTGAAATGGGTCTTGATGAAACAATGCCATGTCAGGTACCCATGTACAAAAATGAATCCCCCAAAGAAAGAGAGATAGCCCCCCACAAAGAAGAGAGAGAAAAGAGAGAAAAGACTAGGTACCCTCCTCCAAGGAACAACCTCCCAAATCCGACACTTTGCACTAGAACAAGATGATGATGGACAATACTAGATGCTGAAGAAGGTCCACTTGCATCAAACAACATTCCTTCTCTTAGGAAGAGATATAGCTGAAGGTGCATGCTCAAAGTCTTCCCACTCAAAAAGAGAATATGATGGAAGAAACAAGAAAGTGTTTGGAATTGGTTCAAGTTTCTCTGAATGTGATGGCAAAGATGTCTTGAACACAATCTATGGAAATGTCACCATCAAAGGTGAATGGGTAAATGGAGATGGATCATCCAAAAGAGGAATGTCCACCACAATAGGAGGGTTTGTAGCGAGTACCCTCAATGTATCCATTGAAAGAGGAGGATTCATAAGACAAGGTGAATCACATAGTGAATAGTTGATGAAAGAGTTCCAACAACACCCATGTTTGATCTCTCATCAAACAAAAGCATAATGTCCTCCAAGAAGTGAGGACAATCATCAAGTTGAGATTCTACAAAGAGACAACCAATGTTGCATAAGGAGTCCCAAAAAGGTGACTCTTTGATGAGGGGGAATATCCTACAAAGAAATGCCAGTAGATGCATCATCAATTGCATCACCAACTGATATCTTTGTTGAAGTATTCATGCTCTCTATTGTCATCATCAAAATCATTAGTATCTTTCGTGTCATCCATGGAAACATTAGCGAATGTGTCACCAAATAACTGCAAAAGGGTGCCCAAGCAATATAATGGCATTGTCTTCAATGCAATGTAGAAAGTGCATGGAAAGTGATAGACAAAGGTGACCATAAACAATGTCACTTATTGAGGCTACGTAATGTGCTTAACCGAGCTAGTTGGTGGTGGAGCTTGTCCCAAAAGATAGTGATATAGACCTTGTTGATTGAAAAAGGACTCCATATGCATTCTCTAGGAGCATTTCATCCTACAGGATTGCAGGAAAGGGCTGTGCCATTTTACATTCAAAGTAAATGCACACTAAAAGAGTAACAAGGTGTGCTTGGTGTGCACAAAATTAAAGTAATTTGGTACTTTATAGCATAGTTGGAAAACTCGGACTTGGCAAAAACTTGACAGATCCAAAATTTGCGACTCGGCAAAACTCGGTGAAAACTCGGCAAAAACTTGGCAAAAAATTCAGCAACTTAAATTTTTTTAAAATAACTTAAATTTCTTTAAGTACACAACTTTTTACAAAATTCAATGACAAAATGTATCCAATGAGTCCATAAATGAGTACAAAAGTGTTTTCTATTAGATTTGATCTATAATCCACGGAGTTTCTTGACGAGGTGATGGGGTAGCAGGTTTTGAGATCAGGGGACCAAGGGCCTAAGTTTGGGGACGACATGGGGACAGTGGTGGGTGGGGGTGGAGCCCCAACGGGGTCGAGGGGCAGCGCCCCCAGTGGGGTTGAGGGGCACACCCCTAGTGAGGTCGAGGGGCAGTGCCCACCACCAATCTCAAATTAAGGCCTTCGATACCACATAAATCTTCATGGTGCACGTCATTTTCACAATTTTATCACTATGTTTTTTGCAATACCAACTCCTTACTTTTCCTATCCTAATACTTATAGTCACTCTTGCAGCCTTTAGCCTTTCTCATTTTTTCATTTTTGTGATTGCTTAGAGTGTGGGTTGGGTCCATAGACCATTAGGGTTAAGGTTACTAGCATGAAGATCCAAAAAAATTCTAATTTAAAAAAAAAACTTTTTGCCTTAGTTGTTGTGTCTGGCAAGTTTTTCGTTTAGACTTGCCAAGTTTTTTGCAAAAACTTGGCGAGCAAAAACTCATGAGTTAAATGGTGAGTAACTCGCCAGAGTAAAAAACTAGTGAGTACTCGCCAACTCGGCGAGTACTTGTCGAGTTTGCCAACTATGCTTTATAGAATAGCGTGTTTTTGAATTAATTGTTTATAGACATACAATGATTTTAAATTTCATTATTACAATTTGTAAATCATAACCAAAGTTCACATAGTCGGACTCAACTTCGACTCGGCGAACCAAAAATTTCTAGGTTGGCAAAAAACTTTGCAACTTAAAAAATTACTTAAATTTCTTTAAAAGACACAAATTTTATGAAAATTAGTTACAAAATGTATTAGATGAGTCTATAAAATGTTGGGAAAGTGTTCTCTATTAGATTTGAATACAAATAGAGTACAAAATCACATCATCATACGAATACAGTAATTAGTTGATAACTCTTATGAATTTATGATGATTGTCTTTGAAAATCATCATCATAAATTGCATATCTAGGCAAGTTACAAATTACAAGATTTTACAATTTCCTCTTCTCTATTCTAGTGAAAAATTGGGGAGAGGGTGTAGTCCTCGCACTTAGCTGCGACTCCTCACTCAACTGAGAAGGCTATGCCTGTGGCTCCACCCTACTATTAGATGGCAGTGACTCCTCCTTTGCCTCATGTTTGATATCATCAACTTGTCATCCAATCCAATCTCTCCCAATCGTGTCGCATCTACATCCTCCATAGACTACCTTTAAAACCAATAATCTCATTCTCTATAAATAATGAGAGTTTCTCATCCTATGTAATCTAGTTACTATAGGGATCAATCTCATCCAAATCAATAAACTCATATTATTTGTCCAACTTTCTTGTGCGAAGCCAAAGGCTATATTGCACAAAAACTAGGTCCTTGAGGTGTTGTTGAGTCAATCTATTGCTTTTCTTCATGTGAATGGCATCAAATAAACTCCAGCTGTTCTCACAACCAGAAGCACTATAAGGTTGAGACAAAATTTGGAGGGCTAGCTTTTGAAGATGAAATACCCTAATCTTCTCACCAAGAACTTGCAAATAAGATATTCAAAAGTATGTAAGCAAGCAACATTTTAGTAATAATTGTAATTTGTGTAACTTGTAAGATATAAATAAAGACTCCAATTTTTGTTACCTGGTGTCTAGGTGGATCTCTCTTGGATACCTACCCAAGCTTGTTTGTAATTCTGTAACTTTGAAATAATGAGGTCTCTCACCTCAACCTCTAGTGTCATCCTCTCAATGCATGTTGAGAGGCCCACCATAATCTCCCCATTAGCATCTGTGAAGCTATCGGAGAAGAAAAACTTGGGGTTGAGGTAGTACCCCATTGCATGAATGGGTTGGTGGAGTTGATTGTACCACCTCCGATCAATGATCTCCTAAATAGGATCAAACCTACACCTCTTTCCTCTATAATAGTTTTGGATGGCCTCTTTGGCCCTACCCATGGCCCCATAAATGTATCCCATTGGGTTGTGCTCCCCATCCACCAAGTGCAAAACTCTCACCAAAGGTTCCGACACGGCGACACCTACTATTTACAAACAAATTAAAGTTACAATTAAAGTAAATGCTTTTAAAAATTGAAAATAAAGTATATAATTTAAAATTTAAATTGAAGTTTGAAGTTACCTAAAAAATCTTTGTAGCTTTCTTTGCAATGACATCATCAAAAACTTTCTTTGCGGTCCTCTCTTCATCAACCTTGTTTGAATATGTTGAGTCTAGCCATGCTTGACTCATAAATATCTGCTTCAAGGCTGTTAATAATCTGCAAATGCTTTGCAATGTTAGAAAGTTACAAACCTTGTGACACCTAGTCACACAAGTTCTTTCCCCTTGGTGTGATCTCTCATTAAGTTGAGATGTCATGGCCCCTTTTTCCAATAATAATTAATATTATTATAATTAATGAAATAAAAGTGTTTTTCAACACTAAATATATATAATAAATAAATATAAATATAAAAATATAAAAATTAAAAAATTAAAAAATTAAAAAAATTGAGTTTGGGCGGCTAATTAGGTCTCATGGGTCCTAAAGTGAAAGGTATGTATACAAGCTCTATGTAATCACCACCCTAGTTTTTTCCAAATAATTTCAATTGAAATCAAAGCACAAGCAATCTCCAATACACTTTCTGATCACCCAGATCCTGAGGTGGGCAAGGTGAGAGCATACAGTGCACTGGATCACATTTCTCTAATCAAACTGCTACTGAATGAGGATGCAATGCAAGATGTTTACAAACACACCAGCCGTCCACGACGACCACATGCCATGCTTATATAGAGGAGTGTGTTATATGCAATGTCACAGATATGCATGCACTAGACGGCTGAGCCGACCACATCTATGCTTATTCAGCGGAGTGCACGATGCATTACAGAATGAAATCACACGAGGCGGCAAGCTGACCTATCGATGCTTATTTAGCGGATGTGTGAATGATGCGAAGCCACTGGCAAAGTGTGCATGCCAAATGGGCTAGCATGTATACTATAGATTATTGGCGGTAAACCGTCCAATATTACAATATGAATGCACAAACATGAATTAACCCACGGCACTACCATCCGGGTTACAAACATAGAGATGTTGCATTATGAAATAAATAAAAAATCATCACAAGAGCTGCAATAGGAATTTATTTCTGAAACTGTAACTGAAACACTGCTGAAGTACAACCAAACTCATTGAAATACAAGGAACTATAAGCAAACTACTGCAAATCAACCCAAACCGAATGAATCATGGAATATACCAAATCTGAAGCTCCCAAACTGCACTCTGAAACTGAAGCAAGCTGTAGTTGAAGGCACAGGACTGCTGCACCCTGAAAATGCACTGAAATTGGCCAAACCCTAGGCACAAGTCACTATCACAAGTCCCAGAACATCTCTGAATGAAGCGGCCATTGAAGGTACATCAAGGCGCCACCAAAAAGGGACTCCAAACACCATCAAACTACTGATAACTCACTCAAAAACCTTGCGCCCAAATAGCAGGTCTGATACAGCCTCCATGGAAGTACAACCCAATAGAAAGTGGCAAATAAGACTCCAAGCTTCAACAAAAACCCTCACCAAAGGAGTGGTTGGATCTAGCAAAGTAGGTGACTCCCTTGCAAGCACAAAGGTGTAGATGAGGCGCCAATCACACTCTACCTCAATCACCAAAACTCACACCCTTCTCATTGGCACGAATCCCCATCAAGTACGACCTCCAGAGTTAGTAACAATCTGTAAACTTCTCAAGAACAAGGCATCAATCCTCAACAAGAAGACCAAACTCAGAAAACAATGAATCCATTCTAAACCAATGGCATCTAAGCTCCTCAAAACAAATATTCAAAACCACCTAGTACCTTTAAGCACAAAGTCAAATTCTATATGAGATTGCTCCAAAATCTTCAACATTCAGCACAAATGGGGATTTTTGTCTGAAACCACACTAGTATAGCTAGGGAGGATCTTTCACCACCGAAACCAGAAATCTACAAGAGGGTTTTCGTCCTTGAGATGGAGAAGAACAAAGGTTCTCTCATTTTGTAGCAGCAAATATCAAATTCATCAACAATCCTTTCAATGAGTCCTCAACCTTTTTTTATAACTTTTTTGGAGCAATAAAATATTATTTTTCCTCTTTTTGCTCCAAAAACTCCTTTTTGAAAATAAATAAAAACTTTATGGAGCACGTTCATCTTTTTGAAGAATAATAATAATTTTCCATATGTAAAGGCCCCTTTCCTAGGCGTCTACTTGAAATAACTTTTCAAAACCTTTAAAATGAGCTATTACACTAAGTTGTCTTTTTAATATTCTCAACATTAGACAACTTAAGTGAATAATTAAATTAATAACTCAATAATATACCTGAGTTGCGGAAAGCACCAAGATGATATAATTTTGCAATTCTGATCATACCAACAGGATATTGAAGACTTATCGAAGATCTTTCTCTTCGCCGCAAGTCACTGTCCGCTTCGTTTAGCCCCGGTGCTGCTTGCCTTTTCGTAGAGTTTTGCCGCTTCTGTTCTGGCATAAGCCTTTAACACAATAAGTTTGTAGGGTGGTGGCGATTCAGAGATAAGCACAACACAATTTGGCTTTTTGAGGGTTTTTAAAAATGAGATTTGAATAGGATGTGATCTCCAGGGACGAGCCCTCTTCGTCCAATCATGCAAATGCGGATCACTTTCTTTTGAATGCGACAAAAGATGTCAAATCGTCTCAAATTTTTGGATTGCGTTTGCAACCCAATGGGTGTCTGGAGAAAAGCAATGATCGTCCTGTTTTGGTGATTAACCTAGAGGCCATTGCATATGATTTGCTCTATTTCTGTGAGCATGCCTTAATCTGTAAGTTCATGGGGGTCCGTATGTCTTTGCCTTTTTTGGAAGCATGGGTTAGAATGAATTGGAATCTTGAAGGGGATATGGAAATTATATTAGCTGCAAACGACTATTTCTTTGTGGTGTTTTCCCACTTGGTAGATGTCATATGATATTTGAAGGAGGCCCTTATTTTCACAACTCGTTGGGTTTATTTATCAAACCCTGGCATATTGGGTTTGATCCAATGGTGGAGCTCCCTTCCAAGATTCCAGTCTGGGTCTGACTCCCTCGACTTCCAATGGAGTTTTGGAGTTAGGATATCTTGCACTCCATTGCGGTGATTATCAGGAAACCTTTGGGTCCTTCTCGCCAAACCCTCGACAAAAAGGTAGCCACTTTTGCTCGTCTTTGTGTTGAAATAAATTTGAATAATCCGCTACCCGAATCTATGGAAATTAGATTGGGGAGCATGACTTGGATCCAACATATTGATTATGAAGCTTTGCCCTTTAGATGCCATGCTTGTCATGAGTATGGACATTTATAGAGAAATTGTGTAAAAGTGGGTCCTAGATCTCCTCAACCTGCTCCTATGGCGCATGCAACCAATCTAAAAGCAAAAGGGAAGACCCCGATTCATAATGATGGGCCAGATTCAAATGGCTTCATTCTTGTGAAATCTCGGTCCAAGGTGAAGTCCATGAATCTATAGAACAAAGTGACTTCTAGAGCAAATTTGAGCAACAGGTTTGATGTCCTTGAAAGTTTTGAGGATTTGGGTTCAATGGAACATGATGTCAATTTGGATGGACATGATACAGTTTCCTCTCATTCTGGCTTATCCAATGCTCGTCCCTGATCCAGTTTTAGAGATGTTGGTGGATTTACAGGAAGTGGGTGGCTCTATAAGGTTAGAGGCTAGGACTCAAGAGGCTTCGGAGATACCTTCAAAAGGGGCCATCACAACATTGGTGCTAGAAATACAAATGTAAGCGATTGAGGGCCAGCGATTGAGGGCCATGCTATGTCAACTCCTGTGCCTTCTTTGGGGTGAAAAGAAGATGGAAAAAGAGGGCTCTTCCTCCTCTATTAGGTTTGTAGCAAAAAAGCCTCAAAAAAGGAGGCATTGGGAAGGTAGTAAAGGTAGGAAGGAAGAAGGATTAGGAGAAAGTGAAATTGGCAAGGGACTCGATGGTGGAATCAGTGGTCATCAAGACACTTGATACTCACTTTTCTTTTCCCCCAAAATGATTGTGATATCTTGGAATTAAATGGATGGGAGGATTGGTAGTTTGGTTTGTAGTGATTGTGTGACTGCTTGTAAGGTGGGATGGTTTTGCAGGTGGCCCCTCTGGATTCTTCTTTTATTGTATGTCTTGATGGTTGTTGCCATTTGGAAGTCCAGTGAGTGGTTTTGCAAATAATTTTCTTGGAATGAAGTTTAATTTTTACCCCTTGAAAAAATAGGATACTGAAGACTTGGGATGATGATCGGAGGCAACCGGGTGACTTTCTAAAAATAGCCCGCTCCTCCAAGAAGTTTGGAGAGCTCCCAAAAGGTTGAAAATTGATTATGAAAGCATCAAAAGGCTCCATCTAACCAACTGAACTCAAAACCATGAACAATCACTCTGCAAGGTTGAACCAGTGCTCTCCAAGAACGTTGGAGTTCTCCCTTGCACACCAATTACCTACGGGAAAACTCGGAAATAGGCTAATTGTTCACGACTTGGCTAAGCTCCAATTGGGGACATTACACTCTATTGGCTCATTTCATCATCCATTTTTCATGTTGTTTTGTTTAATTTTGAGTTCGAAATTGAGGTCTTCATCAAGGACGAATTCCTTTGGCTGCGGGCTTGCGAATTGGGAGGATGAAACCCCACTTAGCTCGCAAATTCAGGAGGTAGGAAGAAAACCCTCACCTTTTGTTGGGCAGTTCCACTTAGGAATCGTAGAGTGGACTAATTTTGACAAATTGTTCAAATTTTAGGGTTGGGCATTGGAATCATTGCACGGAAGTCGCCATTTTCAGATTTCAAGCTCACTTTCTAGGTCGCCACCTATGAGAAGGTTTCCAACATCATTTTTGGTTTGCAAGTGTGGCACCTTTAGCTGGTGTCACTAATCATTGAGGAAAGGGTTCGTTGGGACTGCTAATCACTATTGAATGCTCAATCGCCTCATATAGATCCATCAGGGCAGAGTTAAGGACTACAATCAATCCATAGTGAAGCGCATTAAATCTGGGCTAAATATATTTGCACAACAAATCTCCAATCGCCACCAATCTATACACCAATTAGGAGTTGCGCTAGTATATAGGTCTTGCACCAACCTCTATATCAGTTGGGAAAGAGATCTATATACCTGCAAATATCCCCGTTGATCCCAGCTATCTAGATACAAATAATCCGTAGCCTGATTGGTGCATTTTGCTATTCACAACACTTCCAATTAGACATTGTGCCATCCGCCATATAGCTAATAGCCTTCCATGATGAGTAGAAGATATAAATCTGAAGTTGGCTGGATTTGCATCTATGAAGGGATATCTAGCATTAAATCTTTAGTTACAAGTCTCCTTGAACTCAAATGTGGCTAATTGCTGAGGGACTAAGGAGTTGGAATTGCCATAGCAACAAAAATCTTTTGGGGAAAAAATCAGCAAACCAAAAGTAAGATGGTTTGAAAAAATCGGGAAGAAATTGGAAAAAATCTTTTGGGGAAAAATCAGCAAATCAAAAGTATAAGATTTTTTGAAAAAATCGGGATTTAAATGGGAAAAATCGGGGAAAAATCGGATTTAAAAAAAACATTAAAAAATGTAGAAAAAGGGACAAAATCTTGTTTTTAAAATTTAAAGGCATTTCCATAGCATAGAGATATAGAGAGCAAATAAAATTGAGAGTTTTGCCCATGAATTGTAAAATATAGATTTTTGTTTATATTCGTATCGCTGAATCACTAAGTACATTGCATTGCACAAAGCATACTTCATAGTGCATAAATAATAACTAGATGCTGAAAGTTTACAAATTTTCAATTACAATCTAGTTTATACAAAGCCAACCTATAAACCAAGTACAAAATTCCAAAAAATTAGACGTAGCCAATGAGTCTTGCTACTACAAAGAGAGCTACACTAGATGGTTCTAGGTCTTGATGATGAAGCTCCTGGGTCAGAACCTCTCCTAAGTTGTTCAACCTCATCAATATTCATGTTGGCCTCCATTAGGATATCAAAATTCTTAGGTTCAAGAAACTCATCATCATCTGTAATCCACTCGGGCTCTGGATCAATTTCATTAAGGTCAATTGGCTCGTCATCCTCAACAATATTTGATTTTGTCCATATAGAAATTAGTCTTGGCAATTGAAAGTGAAAAACATAATGAATACAATTATAATTATGATTGCAAGTATATTAAAAGTCTAACCTTGAGCTTTCTTTAGCTTTAGGTGGAGGTTGTGGTGAACAAACACCAAGTCATTCATCCGTTGTTGTGTTAGATGGTTGTGTTTCTTGGAATGTGTTAAAAAACACTCCAGTACGCTCACAAGCAGATGAGCTGCATGGCTGGCTCAATATGCGTCTTGCCAACCATCTAAGATTTTTGGTATCGTGGCCAAAAAATCCCCACCATTGTGCTGAAAAACACATTATTTTGAGATGATATTATGTAAGATATATTAAAAGCTTAACACCTTTAATCTACATGTCCACAATATAGAGAAATTGTCCAAAGCTTATAGAGTCTACCTGGTTGGAAGGTCTTCCTACCATGCATGATAGCCATACTTAAGAAAAAGCCCCTTGCCTGCTTGTACATTGGCAACTCTGCCATAAGTGCTTGCAACTTTTCTGGAGTAGGGAACATTTTCTCCATGCACATGAATAGGCCCTGTGTGACTTCATAATCATCATCTCTGAATGAGGAGCTATAGAACAAGGTTGGATTCAGATAGTATCTAATAGCATAGAGAGGGGAGTGCATCTGTTGATCCCATCTCCTATCAATTATGCCCCACAATGGCATGTACCTGTTCTTGTCATTTTCCATCCAACCCCTCATCACATCCTTGGCCCTATCCATGGCCTCATACAAATAGCTCATGGGAGATTTCTCCCCATCCACTAGCCTCAAAACTTTTACTAGAGGCTCTAAAAACTCCACAACTTGTTCAACTACATCCCAAAAACTTGTAGAATAAATGTACTTTGCCACCATTATGCCATCCGTTTGCCTTGTGAACCCAGATTCCATTCACTTATTTGAAACAAACATTCGCTTCAAATTCATTTTCTGTTGGCAAATAGTGCAATGCAAGGAAGTGCGTAGCAAATCGTGTCACCCTTGGCCGAATTAGCTCCTTGCCCTCTGTGAAGGAGCACATTAGACACAACACCCTCGTGTGATTGTAGATGAACTTGGTAACTATGCGAGCCTTTTGCAATACCTCCTTATCCCATTCAAGTTTTCCAATGCCCTCTAGAGTTAGATCAAGGTAGTGTGCTGCGCATGGGCTAAAAAACATAGAGGGATACTTGTCTGTTAGGAGTCTGCCAGCAGTGACACAAGCAACAACATTGTCTGTAATAAATTGTACCACATATGGTGGCTCTCCCATCTCTTTTCCTAGATATTCTGTTTGGGCATTGGTAGATTTCTTTGGGAACTCTGTGCTGTTTGTAGCTTAATGGAATGCAAACGACGGTACCTTTCACCATTTATAAGCATTGCCTTAAAACTGCTCTCTCTTTGTATTCATCATTTCCTTTTTGAGTTTTTTTTAATCTGCTTTTTCTTACTTTTGATGAATAATGCTGATTGGTTTTGTTGACTTTATAAATTGTCTTACCGTAAAATTCATAAATTTCTTCACTGTACTTTGATTCAATGTTGAGCTTCATTTACTTTTATGGGGATTGAATTAGCTACAAATGGTTGATGCAGCTTAACTGTATCATTTAAGATCTTACATAAGCTGTTGTTTGCAGGATGATGTTCAAAATTTCGGTAATGCAACAGGAATTAGTGATAAAAGTGATAGTTTGGTAAAGGTCTTGAGGGATCTTACATCTGTCCAACGAAATCTGGCAAATTTGCAAGTGGAACTCCAAGGTCGACAGGTAAGCTTATTGTAATGAGGCTTACCATCTAAAAGGCATGGTCAAGTTTAAAATTTTTTATGTTCCTGTATATTTAGGCTGTTTAGTAGTATGAGATGAGTCCTCTTTGTTTCTGGTTCCATTGAATGATGTTCTCTTGTACTATGAACTATCTTCTTACTATTCTTTTATCTGTTCATCCCACCTTATGGATTTTGGTGTTACACATTTTGAAAACTAGTCGCCTTGCAATCTTCCATTTATATTATGCTTCTCTTCATCTTGTACCAATTTAAATTCATTGCTTAAATAGGATTTCTGCATTAGAAGAATTACGTGTCTTCTGTTATGACATCTGCTTAAGTACAAGTTAGTATGCTATGATGTTTAGTTTATCATTTTTAACAAATGTTGTCCATTTCAACTGTGTGTTCCTAGAGATAAAATATAAATTTGTTAATATTACCTTTTTGATAACAATCTTTGCTCTCGTCTTGAGGTTCCAAACCAATACCTAGGAGAGTGGACTTACTGATGCCATTTGTCTTTAAAAAGTTCGAGCTGAAGGAACTCTAGCAATTCTTTTTTTTTAATATGACAATTGCTCACGTTTTCATTGGGATTACCGTTTGTTTTAGTTTCATTCAGTTCAGTTTTCCACATTTTCTCCAGAGGCTTAGTCTAAACTAGCTTACATGAAGGGCAAGACAAAAGATTGAAGCCAATGCTTGACAGTGGGTCTGTTTTTCAGGATGATAATAGCGTGGCACATCTCACCCATGTGAGTGAAATGGAAAAGAAATGTCAAACACTTGCGAAGACCACTGCTATACTGAAAGATGTCATTCAAAATAAGGTGATTCCTATGATGATTATAGCTCAGATTAAATTCCCTATATTGTCTTAATACTTTTATTCAACTATGAGCATTTCTAATTCCAAAATATTAATGAAAAATTGATTTGAAATGTCCTACTTTTTCATTTTATCTTAAATGTTCAGGTATAAAAACCGCAACAAAATTCATAAAAGAAGAATGTCAACCTCTTCTATACTCTGTCAATGTTCGTTGGTTTTGTGGCCCATTGCTATAATTAACAATTATGAAATATATAGCAGAATTTTTCAAGTGCTATTTGTTTGTTCTTCGTTTCCGTAGTTGAATTTCAATGATTTGTGTGATTGATTCAATGTTTTCGAAGCATTAGGTAATTAGTCATCGTGATTGGAATTTTCACATGGTATCAAAGCTTGTGTAGCAAGCAGCCATATGGAATTGGTCAAGCAGAGGAAAATAGCATAGGTCGATTTGGGGAGAGAAATCAAGACTTGTAAAATCGTAGGTATTTTTCATTGTAAAATTGTGTGCCATTTTTTTGAGCAAAATTGCTCCTCTGTAGAAGAAACATCGTGGCAGATTTTTGATGATAACTTTGGGCTGGTTTTCTGGTGGAATTGTGCTGATGAAAGGAGAAAAATCGTGAAATTGCTTAAACAGAAAGTCATGACTAGTAAAGGTTTAAATCCACACCATTTTTAGGTGGGTTTTATAGAAAAAATCACGCCCATCCTCGACGGGTTTCGGGCTGTTACAAAGCCGTGTCGAGTACAACAACACAACAAGGTTTTTTTTAAAGATATTTTTTCCAGTTTTCAAACCCACGATCAAGGGTTTGTAAGTTTGTGGCTAAATAAAAGGGTGATGGCTAGGGCACAAAGTGATGACCAGGGTTTACCAGCAAGGTGTCGGCTAGGGTTTACTAGTAGCAGGCTAGGGTTTGTAACCTAGGGTTTGAAAAAAGGTATTTTTCAAAAATTTTGAGTATTATTATTTCCAGATTTGAGAGTTCATTTTATTGAAAATTATTTTAATGGTGTCACCTAGTCTTCGTTCAAGGATAGGTTGGATCACGCATTAAATTTTCTGCCTTGGAAAGTCAGGGTGACTTTGTTATTGGAGGAAAATGATCTTTGGGAAATCGTCAAGGATCAGGTGGCTTCGCCTACAGATCTGTAGGATTTGGCAATTCATAAAAAAAGAGAAATTAAAGCCAAGTGGATGATCTTGGATGCGGTGAAGGATCATTTAATTCCTCACTTGTTTGAGAAGAAATCAACCAAGGAGATGTTTGACACTTTGGTTAGTCTTTTCCAGAGTGAAAACATTGATAGGAAAATGATATTGAGAAACAAAC
Organism: Cunninghamia lanceolata; assembly: GCA_027924645.1. Lineage (NCBI taxonomy): Eukaryota > Viridiplantae > Streptophyta > Pinopsida > Cupressales > Cupressaceae > Cunninghamia > Cunninghamia lanceolata. The sequence goes on from BSBN01000332.1 coordinate 4,266,305, forward strand.
TTAGATCCATAGAGATGTCTAATATGGATACTGTTACTAGTCACATAATGAAGGTCACTTAGCTTCGTGACCAGCTTGCAATAGTCAAGGAGAAGGCTGAAGATGCAGAGCTAGTGAACTTAGCTTTGAATGGGTTCTCATCTCCATGGCAAGCTTTTGTTTAGGGCATTTGTGCCAGGGAAAAGCTTCCTTCCTTTGAGAGACTGTGGGATGATTCTATTTAGGAGGAAACTCGGATGGAGTCAACAACCAACAAGAAGGATGGTGAAAGTTTAGTTGCCTTTGGATAGATGAAAGGAAATAAAGAAAAAGGGAACATCAAGGGAAAGGGAAAGGATGAGGATTCATCCTCACAGGTAGGGAAGGACTTGAGTAAAATCAAGTGCTTCAGTTGCCATAAATTTGGCCATTATGCAATATGGTGTCCAGACAAGAAGAAGAATCAAGGGAATCAACAACAGAAGGAAGTGGCAACTTTTGTAGAGACTTAGATGAGTGACTTTGCTTCCAGGTTTGAGAAAGATTTCTCAATGGTTTCTTGCCTTTCTACCAACGCAATTTCATAAGATGCTTGGTATGTGGACAATGGAGCCTCTCGACATATGACATTAGCCCTGTAGTATTTTACCCAACTGGAAGAATACAACTCTAGAATTCAGGTTGATCTTGGTGACGATGCCAAGTATCCAGTAGCAGGTGTTGGAAAAATTCTCTTTCAACTTACTCAGGTACCTCTTTAGAGGTTGATGATGTTTTGCCCGGTCTTAGGAAAAATGTGCTTTTAGTTATGGTAATGGAGGATAAGGGCTTTGTAGTTGAATTCAAGGATCAACAAATTCTTATCAAACCGCAAGGATCTAGCCCAGATACAACACAAGTTATAGGGGTTAGAGAAGGCAACCTTTACAGGTTACAAGGTGAACTGGTTCTAGCAACGTTGATGAGCAACATCATAGATTCCAAGCCTTCTAGCTTTTAGGGGGCAGTAGACTAGCAGGTTTGGCAGAATGCCATGGTGGAGGAGTACACCTCCATAATGAAGAATGATGTATGGGACATAGTCCCAAGATGATAAGGGAAATCAATTGTGAGTTCCAGGTGACTTCAAAATCAAGCATGCTGTAGTTGGCGACATTGCGAAGTTCAAAGCAAGGTTTGTGGCAAGAGGGTTTTCTTAGAAGGAGGGAGTAGACTATGAGGAAACTTTTGCTCCCATCGCCAGATACACCTCCATTAGAGCAGTTATGTCGATAGCTTCTGTCATGGGATGGAAGATACATTAGATGGATGTTAAGACAACTTTCCTTAATGGGATTATTGAGGAAGAAGTGTATATAGAACAATCTCAGGGCTTTGAGGTAAATGGGAAGGAATCCCATGTTTGCAGGTTTAAGAAAGCCTTCTATGGACTCAAACAGGAACCAAGAGCTTCGTATTTCAGGATCGATGAATATCTACGAAATATGGGCTTCACCAAAAGTGAAGCAAATCCTAATCTATATCATATAGTGAGTGGGCCAGATATACTTATTTTGATATTGTATGTAGATGATTTGTTCATTATAGGATCAGAACAACTCATTACAGGGTGCAAAGTAGATTTAACTGTTGAATTTGAGATGAAGGACATTGGCTCGATGCATTACTTTTTGGGGTTAGAGGTTTGGCAGAAACTTGGGGAGATTTTCCTTGGGTAAGTATGCACTTGAGATACTGAAGCGATTCTGGATGGAGGATTGTAGACCTGTGGCCACACCTATGATCACTAATTTGAAGAAGGTGACAACTTTAGATTTAGAGGTGATTGAGCCCACATTGTACAAGCAACTGATAGGTTCCTTGATGTATTTGGTCAACACAAGACCGGTTTTGTGTTTTGTAGTTAACACCTTGACTCAGTTCATTGTGGAGCCAAGAAATGAGCATTGAGTAGCAACAAAACACGTGCTTAGATATTTGAGGGCTATAGTGGATTATGGTCCGAGATATCTTGGAGATGGTGAAGTGAAGTTGCATGGGTTTATAGACTTTGATTGGGTAGGCAGTGCAACAGATAGGAAGAGCACCTTAGGATGTTGCTTTAGCTTGGGTTCAGGAATGGTATCCTGGTTCAATAGGAAGTAGACTTTAGTGTCACCAAGCACAACAGAGGTAGAGTATATGGCAACTAGTACCGCAAGTTGTGAGGCCATTTGGTTTTGCAAGTTACTTGCAGGGTTATTTGATTAGGAGTTGGATTCCATGGTCATTTACTGTGATAATCAGAGTTGCGTCAAACTCTCGAAGAATCCAGTATTTCATGAGAGGTCCAAGGACATAGAGATCAAATATCACTTCATTCGAGAAAGGATTTAGAAGGGAGCAGTGACGCTCCAGTACATTTCTACAGATCAACAGTTAGTTGATATTTTGACCAAACCCTCATCAAATGAGATGTTTGAATCATTCAAAGACAAACTTGAATTGGTGCAGAATTCCTAACTCGCTAAGAGGGAGTGTTGAGTTTTTAGCTCAATTCAAAACTTTTGCATAGGTTTAGTGTGAACATGTAAGTAGTTCGAGTTATTTCTATTTTGTAATTCACTTAAATGTTAAAGTGAAAATCTTTTATTTAGTTAATTAAGTCTAATAAAGTGCGGATAAGCACTAATGACTTAGACTTATCTTCCGAGTCATCTGCCGTGTGAGATAAGGTTGCTTTCTTTTTGAGAGATAAGAATGCTATTTTTGGAAGATTAGATTTTTAGCTGAATAGTTTAAAGATAGATGCAAGATATAAGTTTAATAACTCAATACAATGTAATAATTCTGTGTAGCTATTAGTTTGATAGTTGTAGAGGTTGCCTTGTAAGCTTTCAAAGGAATGCAAAGCTGATTTGAAGGTGTAAATTATCTGTCTGTTGTTCTTCATTTTCGTAGTTGAATTTCAATGATTTGTGTGATTGATTCAATGTTTTCAAAGCATTAGGTAATTAGTCATCGTGATTGGAATTTTCACACCACATGCAACACCCACAGCTGCAATGATCCATAAAGGATCATGCTACTTCCACATCTCAAGGTACTTCTATCTGCAAATTCTTTAGATAATTGTCTTAATGTGTTGGGGGGATTGATTAGGAGTAGTAACATTTTCCACACTGAACTGGCATTTGATATATATTTTACCCCAAGCAATTTGAGTAATTGGCGAGGGTTGGGTTTGTTAGGTGGGGGCTGTTTGTCTAGCCATTCAGATAGTGACCGACATTGCCTAGTCTTGAGGTCAGGGTCATTTATGCTTGATTGATAGGGAGAGGGAAACCCTTGTTCTATCAGGTGAGTTCCCCCTACTATGGATAGGGGCCCTAAAGGCCACCCTATGATCTGCAAAATGCTGGAGATACTCTCCTAACAAACACTAGTTACAAACACATGCTTGTCAACTCCACACAACACCTTAAAACAACTGAATTACTTGCTTATAATGCCTAAGGTTCAGTTTAACATGTTCAACATTGCATTAACATAAGGAAACAAGTAGACACATCCATCTAGTTCAAGAACAAACCACAAAATGACTGATACAAACAAATACACTTGGAGGAACCCTTGAAAGGGAAGAAAAGTCTAGAAGAGTGAGCTCATGTGTAATATCCCACCCCTTTTGTTTTCTGACGTTTAGTTGATACCTGATGCGTTTTGGGTTTTTTACATTTGACAGAACACACGCATGCATGTAGATACATTTGAAAATGCAAGGAAATGGAAATACCCAGATGTTTAAATAAGTGGTAACTATGCTAAACATTCATAATATCAAATACCCACATGATAGAATGCTAGAATATGAAGTTTTTTCACATGCCCATTTCGCTGTCCAACAAGATACAAGACTGATGTTATTGCAACGACAATTAAGCCCTTGATTCCTCTTTGATATTCAATAGAATGAAAGTTACAGCCACAAAGATCCTTATCAGTGATATCAATATGTTCTATCGCTCATACAGAGTACACTAAGTGCTGGTAGAAAAGAGGAAATGCAAACTGGAACACCCATGTCTCCTTGACTGCTGGTACGACTTTGTTGTGCTGAAAAGACAATGGTAGACACCCTGAAATAGTCCCAAACTGCCCTCAATGAAGTCTGTTATCACTGCAGACCCCAAACACCATGATCCAATGAAGATAGCAGCTCATAAATGCCTCATACAATCACAGTGACTCCTTAGCATGGTACGGCCAGAGGCAGGAATGGTACAACCAGAAGCAGGAATGGTACGGCCTGATTTTTGAGGCCAAAAACACATCAAATCTGCTCCAATCTCTTTGCTATAACTTGCAATGTGTCTCTTGTCCCTTCTCAATAATTATGGTGCTGAAAATCTGAAGATATCTCCTTGAAATCACTTCTGCGATAACCCTATTATCATGCAATGAAGCTCAAATGGTGACCTTTGAATGAAGCCACTCCAAAAACATCCTAGGAGTGTCTTTCAACCCTGCAGATGCTCCTATCAATGGAGGTTTTCGTCTCCAATGAAGCTGATTCGAAACCCCTGCTCAAAGCAAAGCTCAGACTTAGATATTCTTTTGCCAAAGTGAATAGTGCAAAATGAAGTTACTTTTCCTCCATATGCATTATGGCTAACATTTCCTTATCGTATATGCTGTAACCTCGTTCTGCACCCCCGAGTTTTCTGCTCTCAAAAGCAATAGGGTGCTTGTCCTGCATCAACACAACTCCTATGCCTTCTCCTGAGGCATCACACTCAAGCTCGAAAGGCTTGGTGAAATCTGGAATGGCCAAGACTAGGCAAGTACTCATGATCTGCTTAAACCTGTCAAAACACTTCTGTGCCTCACCTAACCAAGCAAATGGCCCCTTCTTCATCAAGTTTGTTAGAGGTGTTGCACTCTGTGAAAAGCCCTTGACGAACCGGTGTAGAAATCACATAACCCGAAGAATCCCTTGAGCTGTGAGAGGTTCGTGGGTGGCGGCCAATCAACAATTGCCCTGATCTTCTTAGGGTCTACTTTAACACCATTGGCACCGATGATGTGACCCAAGTAAAGGAGCTCGGTCATGCCAAATTCACACTTTGACTCCTTGGCATATAGAGACTCCCTCTCAAGAATGCTCAGTACCTCCTCAATGTGCTTTAGGTGCTCCTCCCATGTCCTGCTAAAAATCAATATATTATCGAAGAATATGAGGACAAATTTCCTCAGCTGCTCTCATTAGACCCTGTTCGTGCAAGACCGGAAAGTGGCAGGTGCATTGGTTAAGCCGAAAGGCATAACCAGAAACTCAAAATGCCCATAGTGGCATCGGAAAGCTGTCTTCTCCACATCCTCCTCTCTCACCCGAATTTGATGATAACTAGATCTCAAATTGATCTTGGAGAAGTAGCACGCCCCATGTAGCTCATCAATGAGCTCATCTATCCGTGGGATGGGGTACCTGTTCTTGATAGTTTTCTTATTAAGAGCCCTGTAATCTATACACATTCTCAAAGTGCCATCTTTCTTCTTCACTAGTACCACTGCTGGTGTGAATGGGCTCTTGCTGGGACGAATGTGCTCCATCTCGAGAAGCTCTTTGATTGTCTTATTGATCTTATCCTTCAGTCTCTTAGGATGTTTATAGGGAGTGATGATCACTGGCTTCGCTCCCCCCTCAAGTTCAATCACATGCTCAATGCCTCTATCAGGAGGCCTCCCTCGGGGTATGCTGTTGAACACCTTGGTGTGCGTAGAAATCAACTTTTGTATATCTGGATGATAAGTCTGCTTGGGCTGTTCTGTAGTTGTGGGCATAACAACACACTCAGCCACCCACTCCACCTGATCATGCCTGAGCAATCTCTCCATCCTCCTGAGTGATACAACTCTGAGACCCCCGTCTGACATTCCCCTGAGCACATGCTTGTGTCCATCTACCTCGAATTTCAGCTCCATGGTCTACAGAGTGAGGTAGAACTCACCTATCACATGAAGCCACTTCATGTCGAGGACTACATCCATGTCCCCCATACTGACCACATAGTATTTGGCCTGGAACTCGTAGTCACTTAACTTAATAGTTAAGTTTGGGATTCTCCTCTTGCATGTAATGACAAAGCCATCTGCAACTCTAACCTTGAACTCCTCTGTCTTGAGACCCCTCCGTGCCACAAGCCCCTCATTAATGAAGTTATGAGTGCCCCTGTGTCTAGTAATGTGGTCACCCTCTGTCTTTCCAAGACTCCCCAAATCCTGAACGTACCTTCTTTCTGAATGACAGAAAGATGTGCTGTAGGTATGTCATCCTCTTGTGCACCCTGTATCTCTTCTGCTGCACTCTCTACATCACTATCCTCCCGATCACTTTGCTGTTCGAATGTTCTGTAGTTGTCTCCTCGGCAGAATAGTACTCCAATTGTTTTGCTTGCCCCTTCATTGGGCATTCATGATTAGGGTCCCATGGCCCCTTGCATTTGAAGCACAACTTTTTGCTCCCGTACTCATTCAAGGCATCATCATTGAGTCGAGGAGCTGGTTTCTTCTGCTGAAATGTGTCTCGTTGATGAGGATAACTCTTATCCTTCTTGGGAGGAAAGGATTTAGAGACAAATTTGTTCTTAGGCACTGCAAACTCCATACTCCGTGCCTTCTTGATTGTCTCCTGTAGTGACGGTGGGTCAAATACCTTAACCCATCCCCGAAGTGGTTCCATTAGTCCTTCAGTGAATACGACTATAAGTCTCCTCTCTGATATGCTGGGAACCATCACACTGATCCTCTAGAACTTTGAAATAAATTGTTTCAGCTGTGCTAGCTCTCTAAACTGTAGTTTGGGGTCCTTGGTATCAAACCTCTCTATGAGCCGGTTGGTGAACTCGTCATATGTGGTGATGAGGTTGTGGCCCAAAGTGACCAACCTGTGGTACCACCACTCATGACCTAACCCACAAGGTGTATGGTGGCGAAGTTCAGAGCCTCATCCTCTGGCATTGGCTTGCGTGTCAAGTAATTGTCCAACTTCTGCACCCATGCTTTGGTTGATATTTTGCCACTACCATCAAAACGATCCATAGGAACTTTGCTCAAAGCATGCTAGTAGTCCCTGTTAACTCTGTGAGCTCTATGATCTCCTCTACCACCCATAGCTCCTCTTTGCCTCCTCTGGTTCATGAACTGCTCAAATGTCAATGTCTCTGATATTGAAAAACCTAATTATATTAACTGAATGAGATTACAAAGAAGAGCACAGCTCTATTTAAAGGGAAATACAAGATGTTTCTAAATAGAGAACTGAAATAGAAATATCCTAAGATGACCATTAATAACATAAACAGAAAGATATTATTCTAATACCCTCCCTTAATGGTCATCATTCTAACTACCCAAAGAGATAACAGAGAAGGCTGCCTCCTTCTTAGAACGCTTCTGCAACAAAAGACAAGGGCTTGCCACTGACTCTGCCACTTGAGATGAGTCTGCCACCAACCCTCCCAAAAACTGCAGAACTTCTGGAAATAACCAAAACAATTCCAATCGTCCAACCTGATGTTGGAGAACTGCCCCTCCTTGTAACTAGAGATACACCAAGAACAACTGCCACGATTTTGAGGAAAAAATCGGCAAATCCTCCAAACTGTTGCAGATGAGCAAGATGCCTGAAAACAGACTGCAAAAACCACTGGTGCAGATGTTCACACAACTTCAGGTGCGACTTAAGACAAACTGCAGCAAAGTACGATTTTTGAGGAAAAAATTGCCAAACCCAAGATGCTTACACAAAAATCAATCAAAACCGGACACGATCGATTAAAACCAGACATGAAATCTGAGACACGGATCAAAATACAAATCATCGTTTTTAAGGAAAAAACGGTAAAACCTGTCCAGAAACCAGAGAGCCCTCTCGAACTGCGAAAACCTTGACTAGGGCATATAGGAGCAAACCCTTAATTTTTGAGGGAAAAAATTATAAACCCTCCCATGATTATTCAGGCAAAAAAATCAAAAAACCATACAGAATTTTTTAAGAAGAAAAATTATTAAAACCCATCAGAATTTTTTTTTAGGGACAAAAAAAAATTAAAAACCCATCAAATAATTTTTGAGGAAAAATTATTAAAACCCAAAAAACATCAATTAGGCATGCAGGTCACAAAACTAGAGGTGACACCAGGAAACCCTCAAATTTCAGAACAAAAATGCTCCATGAATAAAAAAAAAATTCGCTAAAAAACAAGAGGCCACGAATTTTTTTAAAATTTGCCAAATTCTGAAAAACAAAGAGCCCTCCCAAGATCCTGAGCCCTCCCATGAGGGAGTTGGACTCAAATCGGCTCTGATACCATTTTATTGAAAAACCTAATTATATTAACTGAATGAGATTACAAAGAAGAGCACAACTCTATTTAAAGGGAAATACAAGATGTTTCTAAATAGAGAATACAACTAATAAAGCAAATCTATTAGAAACATTCTAAACTAAACTAAACTAAGACTGAAATAGAAATATCCTAAGATGACCATTAATAACATAAATAGAAAGATATTATTCTAATATCTGATATCTAGAGGAAGAGTCATGTATTCTGCATGTTGTATCGTAATATCATCCGCCATGGGAATCTGTACCTCTAGCTCCGGGTTAACTGGTACCTCCTCTCTACGTGGGAAGGTAGGCTGAAGAGGTCTTAGAACCAATCTCGGGGTAGTTCTAGTGCCCTGACCATTACCCTGAGCTGCATGCCAGTGATTGCCATTGTTTGAACCACTGCGCTCACCATTCTGTGCCGTATGTGGTTGTGTTGTCGGAATACCCTGGTTCATTTTTCCAAGAAGTTAGGACATCATATCTAGCATCATATCGAACCTCCGATCTGTTCTAGTGTTGAGACTTTTCGACTGTTCTGGTTCTTTGTTTCTGTCCCCCATGTGACTTGTTATATTGTCATTATCACTAGAGGAGTTTTTGTGCATACCCAGAATTCCCGATATTGTTTCACCTTTTGGGATCATTGGTGGCTACCACTGTTGTGTATCTCTGGTATAAACCCACTTCAACTTGTTGATGATTGTTTTTCGACAAGTTAACAATAGAGTAAAACACTAGGTATCCAACTCTCTCTTGAGCAAAGCCTCTCGAATGCTAAACAAAGTGATCAAACGAGACGACTCCAAGGTTCCTTTTCTTATGTTTGTGATGGATAGCTCAATGACTTAGTATGATTTTGTTGATAAACACAAAGGGATTTACACAATCGTTCGAACAACTTGTTGTTTCAATAAAAGAGGCAAACTGATTATCTAAGTACTACAACTTATGACGTATGATATGGCAATGAAGTGCTTGATCCTAAATTCTAATTAGATTGATAAAAGAAAAGACAAAAGATGAAAGGTTTGATGAAACTATATTAATCCTAGATGTAAGAGATGACTACTGCTCAGGTGAAATCAAACCAACTCTTGCTTCGCCAGATTAAACAACTACACAAGGTTGATGCTATCTTCTAGGGTTATACAAGATATTTAAATCACTTATGCTCATGAGAATTCAACAAACATAAAAATCAAAGTTAAGCTCAATTCGTTCAGACTAACCATACACTGCAATTTGCAAGCCACAAACTACAAATGGTGTGAACATATAGATTTCACCACAAACAATAATAAAACCTTCCACTAACTCACATAACACTTTTAAAGAAAACTTAATCTAACTTAACATCGCTTGAAAGAACCAGAGACCATGCAACACTTAGAAACATATAAAGAATCACCCAAACAATGAGTCTTATGTTATTTCAGAGAGCTCTTGCAACAATTTTCAGAGTCTTCAATCTTACAAATGAGAGCAAAAGGAGCTCTTATATAGACCTCAAGAATAAATGAAGGGTCAAGATCGATTGACAAAGCCAATGGACCAGATCATGCCACATCACAAGTAGTTACAACAAACTTCTATTTTTAGTATATGAGAGAGGGAACAAAGGCACGTTTCCCAAGAAGATAAGGATGACAAGTCAATAGCCTATGAGGAATCTCCATGTGAATAACCATCACTAGTGTTCTGGAATTCAATGAATCTAGACACTATTTGCTTGACATCATCAAAAGGTATACTTGGCGTATTCTTAGTGGTTCCTTCAGCTTCAAGTACATCATCTGCATAAAGGCCAAGTGTCTTCTCCCAATCAGTCATCCTGGCTTTGTTGGCACCCAGGTGGACAGCAAGTGAGAATATACTATCAAGCTGCTCATTAGAAACATCATCCTCTTGGAAGTAGAAAGCTTGAACTTGTTCTTTCATATTATCAAGAGTCATCTCTCCAAATGGATTGCATATTTTCATCAAAGATGCATGTATTCCATCTTGAAGTCTTTGAAGTACACTCCTTACTCTTGACATATCTGTTTCTACCTTATCAAGTAGTTGTCCCTTATTGCGAAAACAATAGTACCAAGAAGAGAAATCATATGTTATGCCTTCTTCAATCACTTCAGCATGTATCAAATCATCAACTGAAGTCTCCATCAAGCTCTTCAAATGTGGCATGTATTGTTCTTTGATAACCTTGAACTCAGCACAAGCAGTCAACAATGCAAGTACCCTTTCCTTGAGATCAGCAATCTTATCATACACTTGCATGATATCTTCCAGGTGTCTATATATGGTTTCTTTTGACCTTTGCATCCAATCTTTCAATCTGCGAGATGAAGACTTCAACCCCTCAAGATGTACAACTGTTTCTGGAGGAAGAAGAGATGGAGGTGTAGAAGCTCTCTTGCTGACGGATAGGATGAACCAAGTGCTGAATATATTGCTCCAAGGCTTGACACTTTTGCTCAGCTTTAATCTTGCCTTCTGTTTCCTGCCTTATGATAGCTCGAGCATTATCGATTGAATCCTGAAGTTCTTCTACTTGTGCTCCAATTAGTGGACCCAAGTTGATTGTATTAATGCCATAATCTTCAGGTGTAATATCTTCTACACTCTTCTCAAGCCTTGGAACAACTACATGTACTTTCCTTACACCAGCTTCATCTTTGGTTATCTTTGAAAGAGTAGTTGCTTTCTTCTTCGGTTTTTCAGTAGACATGTTTAGGAGCAACTCTTCAACTGGAATAGGAGGATATTTTTCAACTTCACAACTTTCCTTAATTCTATCTTGCAGCCATTCTGGCAATGATGAAAGATCCCTTAACTGTTGTACTTGCTTCCTTTGTATAGGCAATGATTCTTCTTCGGCTTCGTCTTTGTTTTCAGTGTCAACTTCATCAATGATCTCAGTATCATGTGGACTTGAAGGCATCTCTTCAAATGGAGTATCCGGGGCTGCATCCTCAACAACATGTACAACTATATCTTGATTCAGTGGAGTATCTCTTGGCTATCTAGATGAAGCAGTTTCAATACTTATTCTTTTCGTTTTCTTGCTTGATTCTCCTTGTGTAGATTCAAGTTGTTTTCTTTTCTTTGCTTGACTTGAATCTCTTTCATTATCTTTACTTCGCAAACTCCTACCGAGTGCACTATGTTGTTCCTGTTGTTCAACTTCTCTCATTTTGGTGTAAGTGAGCTTTTTCCCTTCATCTATCAATGCTTGTACTTGCTCTTTTACATGTTCCTCAGTGATAGCAATGATAGGTTCTATCAATTCTTCATCATAAACTCTTTCTCTATCAGACTAGTCAATGTCATAAGGCAGGTTCCGGATCTTATTGTATTCATCACCTGAAAGAGTTCTATCATCATCTAACTGATCAGGAATCCTTAGTACTTTTGTAGCTCTCACTAGGTCTCATCTTAATCTTGAACACTTTTGCATCCTTATATCATCATCATCAATGGCATTCGCCCAATGATCTTCAAGCTGCTCAACATGTTGGTAGGAAGAATATGATTGCTTAATGGCTCCATGCGGATCGAAGTTCTCCCTCCTTGAATCATGAAGATGTAAATGATATGTTTGAAGCTCAACCTCTGAATGTTCGGCTGCTTGAAGTGATGGGCATGAATAATATCTCCCTAGATTGAGAGGAAACTGAACCCCTGCCTTCTTCCTTGCCCTTTGCATCTTATGGAACTCCAACAACTGTCTTGAAACTTCCAGCAACACCATCCTATTAGTAGGATACCTCGGCAATCGATATGGAAAGGATGTGAAGCCCTGAATTCTGATATAGGTAAACTTGTCATATTGAATGTAGTACCTTCCATATTGTTCAATGAAGTTCCTAGCAGCACCTGTTAGTCTTCTATGCAGTTCTCGTCTCAACTTTCTCACTATGTACATGGCAAATGCATCATTAAACCTCTTATAATGATTGATGTTCTTCAAATGCAGTTGTGGATAGCACTGATGTGATAAAATCTGACTAGACTTCACACCTACTTCTCCTTTAGATGTTAATCCCTTATATACCACATTTCTTGCCAATATGTAAACAAGATAGGAAGTCATGAAGAAAGACTTTGTTTCATCAAATTTCTCAAATTGTTCATCAAGATAATGACTTATAAGGCCAGCCTAATCAACCATCTTATTCTTTGTAAATACATGATCAAAGTAGGTAAACATCCATCCTTCAAAAGTAGATGATTGAGGCTTATCTGTTACTCGATTCAAGAGCATGATGAAGTAACTTATCTCTTGTTTGAAATCTGCCTTGTGAAACTTTGGATCCTCAGAATTATATATCTTGATTGATGAATATATCATCCACTTCTTCCTTACTTTTTGCATGTAGTGCTTGGGATTGCTTTCAAAGGTACATTGGGCAGTTGTAGGACAAATGAACACTGCCTTCCGGTTTGGAATGTTGAAGATCTCCTGAATGGCTTCTCTTTGCAAGTAAGCTAGGACAGTCCCGTCTTTAGCTACAATTTGTCTCTTCTCCTTGTCATAGTGTTGAATGCATTCCAACACTAACTCAGTGCTAGGTAGGGTAGGTGGAAAGCATGCTGCTTGTACAGTTCCACTCTTTGCAATGGCCTTGATGTCTTCATTTCTCGTGATGGTGAGCAAGAAATCCTTCATCTCCTCCAAGTTGACGTGTCCTATGTTGGTGTCTCCCACATCCTTCCAATGAGTTTTGAGCTTGGAGTCGGGTATGGTGGACTTGGCATCCATCTTGATCATCACTTGCCTCTCCTTTGCCGTCATACCCATCTATCTACAAGACAACACTTGAATAAGTGACTTGAAATGATGAAATTTCACTTCACAAACTTGATTTTTGATGATAAAACTATGAAAATCTGCAAAATTAAGTAAATAAAAAGGCAAACTTATGAAGTAAAAGGTGGCTGAAACATACCTTACACCAATTTTCTGACCTAAAAAGTGCAAATTTCTGTAGAAATGATGAAAATCAGTTATGAAAATGACAAAAATCAGACTTCAAAGTGCAGATCTGCCTTCAAAAAATGCTGCTCCTTCCTTCAAAATCGCTCCTTGAGTGAGTGTGAATGAATGAATGTTGAAAATGAGAAGGGCGCCCTCCATATATAGTGTCTTTACTTTCATTTAATGCTGGTCGGCCAGGCTTGAGGTTGGCCAAGGTAGATATTAAATGAATTTTAAAAAAAAAAAAATTTCAAGGTTTTAAAACTACTTCACTCCCTTCTAGGTGCCCAAAATGGATGAAATTGCACAAGAAGAGCGACTAAGGTCTTAAGATACCCAATCTCTTTTCAAGGCGCCAAAACCAAGTAGGATAAGCAAGGAAATGCGCCTATGTTCTTTCTACACGCCTTGAATTACTCTGTGTCCTTTTCCTTAGGCGCTCAAGGTTGATAAAAATAGTTAAGGATTGCGCCTAGTATCAACAAGTCTCCAAGGCGCCAATTGATAAGGATTCATGTGGAGAGCGCCAAAATTAGCAAGTAAAGGCATAAGAAGCGCCTAGAGTCCTTAATGACCAATCCTTGTTTGACATGCTCTAAGCTTTGCCTCACATCCAACTTCTCAAGGAGTCTCCTTGTTTCCATGCACTTGACCTTGACTTTGAGGCACACTTGGAACATTTTGTGAGTTGATATCAACTTTAAGTACTTCAAAGAGTTCAAACCTTTCAAGGCGCACTTACCTTATAGTTTTGGATTGATATCTTGTCAAGGCGCCAAAGTAGGGTTGTCTGGATACTAGAGAGTGCCTTAACTCATGATAGGTATTCAAAGACTTTTCTTCACTTCAACCTCCCATCATTTTGAAATTGTAAGCTAGTTCCACTTTAGGCGCCAATGTAGATGAATTTGAAGGTAAGGAGCGCCAAACAACACCTGAATCTACTTTCAAACCTCTACTAACCAAGGCGCCCTCATGAGGTTCTCCAAACAAGAAAATGCGCCTTGGGCTTGGATGATACTCATTTCATTTCTAAAGGTTCTTAAACACTTGTAAAATTTCAATATGTGCCCCTTGATAATGAAAGGCCATTTAGGTGCTAGGCGCCCAATATGGGTGAACATAGAAGAAAATAGCGCCTAAGCTCATGCTACATCTTTCTCTTTTAAAGGCGCCAATATGAGGTGGCATCATCAAGGGGATGTGCTTATCATCTTGCTACATGTTTTGAATTACCCTTTGCCATCCTAAGGTGCATTTTGGAGGAGCTCAAACATTTTCTTTTAAGGCATCATTCAGGATTCCTCTAAGTAGGAATAGACACCTAAGGTGATCATTTCAAACACAGGGCGCCAAATAGGCGAGAATCCATATGAAGGGCGCCAAAATAGGTGGGAAAAGGCATAAGATGCGCCTATAGTCCAAATATTCAATCAATCTTCACATACATGCTTCTCATTCAGGGCGCTCAAGGTGACTAACTCATTCTTCAATTCCTCATTCTAGTTTGTTCTAAGACCCTTAGGCGCACTTATAAGGTAATTATGATGACAAAGAGTGCCTTGGATCTTGATGTTTAGTTTTAGCCATTAAAAAAACTCTTAACACTAGGCACTACCTTTGGGGTCTCTGCCTTAGGCGCTCTATGATGCCTCCTTCACCTACATACTTCTCATTCAGGGCGCCTTAAGTTGGTCAAAATTCCAAGAAAGAGCGCCTCAATTCATAACTTGTTATTCAACACCTCCACTCCACATTATGATTTAAAGTAGTGTTCAAGAGGATAATTCTGAGAATTGGCATCTAAATCCCATGTTTGCTCACCTCATTTTCTTTCAAAGGCGCTTAGACAAAGTCATCTCAACATGAAAGTGCGCCTTAGATTCATAGCAGACACTTCAATAGGCTATAAGCGCCCAAGTCCTCAGATGATTTCTTTAACTAGCTCTCAAAGATTTAAATCAAATGTATTCCCTCTAGGAGTACTTATCCTTTCCTTCTCAAGGCACTTAAATGATGTTGTTTCAACTTATTTACCCTTAGGCACCCATACCAGACAGTTCTAACCATTCAATGCGCCTATGTCTCTAAGGACTTTTCTTGAGACTTAAACTTGTATTCCATCAAGGCGCTTGTGCATTGTTAAAGGGAATCACATGAAGGCATAATGAAAGCTATCTTCAACGTAGGCGCTCATTGGGGTGAAATGAGTGGCAAAGTGCGTCTACCCCTCTGAGACACCTTAACAAGCTCTTTGGTGCACTTTCAGGGTGCTATAGATGACAACATGTACCTAGGACACACTTGACCACGTTCTCTGCAGATCCTCACTCCTTAGGCATACTAAGTTCAAAACACCTTTCAATTTGATCAAAGGGATGCTCTACAATTGACTAGCTCTGAGATAATATAAACAACCATCCTAAAAACGACTGATCCTATGGAGAAAACTGAGGGTCCCCATTTGGAATGGGGCGATGTGTGATTTGGTCACAACACCACTCTCATAAAAACTGATCAACACAGGCTGGCAAGATGCAACATGGCTCTGATACCACTGTAATATCCCACCCCTTTTGTTTTTTGACGTTTAGTTGATACCTGATGCGTTTTGGGATTTTTGCATTTGACAGAACACACACATGCATGTACATACATTTGAAAATGCAAGGAAATGGAAATACCCAGATGTTTAAATAAGTGGTAACTATGCTAAACAACTGTGTTACACGGGGACGCGTCCCCACCTCCCCCAGTGCCGTCCCTGTCCCCAGTGGCGTTTCCGGGACAGGGGGACGGTTGGGGACGTCCTCGGGGCGTCCCCTACAAAATCCAATTTATGGAAACGTCCCCGAAACGAGTGAAAATTATTGGGGACGCCTGTAGGTGAATCGGGGACGTCTGGCCGTCCCCGGGATGGCCGGGGACGTCCAAAACGTCCCTCGACCGTCCCGGGGACGGCTAGACGTCCCCGACGGTTTTCTCATTAAAAAAACATTTAAATGCAAAAAATCGTCCGATGTTAGATTAAAATATTAACATTTAAATACAAATGAAAGTGAAACCCTAAATAAATTAATAATATTAAATGTTTGACTTAAAGTTCAAACTTAGTAATATATGCCACAGGCTCACAGCCAACGAAGGGAAGGAAAGCCATAGCCGAAGAAGAAGACACCACAGCCAGGACAGAAGAAGACACCATAGCCGCCGCCCCCAGTTTAATCACTTTTGCTGAGGATTTTCTCTGAGTCATTTGCATAGGAAATGTGAAGGCCGTGTGTAGTGTGGATAATCCACTGACCTACAAACTATCGAGGAAGATCTGAAAGTGGTGGCCTACACCAGAAACAACAAAAAAACTTCAACAAAGAATCCGGGACTACTCGTTGGCAAACCACGAATCCTACAAACTGCGAAATCCACAATCTGAACACAAACACAGATTAGCTTTTCAAACACAGGATATGCTCTGCAAATGGTCACGATCGATAGAGGCTACTGTATTTATAAAAAAAAATCTTCTCAAACCAGTCGATGGAGATTGGCAACTTGAAAGAATAGCAACTACAAACAAAATAACAACAAATCAACCATCAACGTGAGAGCTGAGACTAGCAGCTAAAAACCTGCGGCCAAAAACATTGGACAGTTTTTGTTTAAATTTGTTTCTAACACTGTCTCGTTTAGGGCATTTGTTACATGTAAAAGTCCATTTTGGATAGTATTTGAAAAAATTAAAATATATTGAATTATTTCAGTCTGATAATTTATTAATTTGAACTACAGCAGAATATCTGAATATTATATTAAAATGTTGAATAATGACTAATAGTCACATTGTTTATGTACTTTTTATTTATTGTTACATTAATTATTTAATATATATTATATATTTTTTATGTTCAGCCTCTCAAATCCAACTATCAAAATGAGCAGCAGTGAGAAAAACTTGAATGAAGTGAGCAGCGGTGATGAAGATCAAGAAGTTGAAATAATACATCCTCAAAAGGGCCAAAAGACATCTGCAAGTTCTGTTGGAAGTGGAACTCCAACAGACCGTTTTAAATGCCCTTCATCCTCTCTTCAAGAATATGCAAAAGGACCTTTCAACCCCAAAAAACCATTGCTTCAATTTGCCACCAATTTGACTAGTACTAAGGCTAAATATTCAGGGGGCACCAGGCATTGGTTCTGTCATATTTGCAAAACTAATTATCATAGGAGCTACAACAAGGTTGAACATCATTTATTGGGTGAGAGTGGCCATGGGGTTAGAGTTTGTGAAGAGATAAAATTAGAAGAACAGGTTGAAATGCTAAAGTTGGTAAGGCAAAGTGAGGAAAAACATGCAACTACTTCTATTAAGAGGAAGCGTTTATCGCAAATCAAAATGCAATCTATTGATGAACATTCCGATCTATCAGTTGGACAGGGATTTGGACAGCAACAATGTGATTCAGATAGAGGCAAGAAGAAGGCCACTTTTACCGCAGCCACAGGGGAAAAAAACACAGTGATAGGGATGATGAATATGCAAAAGCGTGAGCTAGCCGATGATTCAGTGGCAAAGTTTTTTTTATGCCCATGCCATCCCTTTTCATTTGGCAAGGTCTTCTTATTTCAAAAACATGTTCAAAGATGCAATAGCAGTTGGATCCTCTTATGTTCCTCCTGGAGAACATAGATTGCGTACCTCCCTCCTTGACAAACAATATTCAAAGGCGAACATAGTAATGGAGGAGATGAAACAAACATGGATTAGGACTGGTTGTTCCATTGTGATGGATGGGTGGACTGATATTCAACATCGGCCTCTCATTAATATTATTGTTACATGTCCTTCTGGTTCATGCTTTCTTAGAGCGATTGATTGCTCTGGGAAACGTAAAGATGTTGATTTCCAGTTTGCCCTTTTGAAGGACGCCATAGAGGAGGTTGGGTCTTCTAATGTTGTGTAGGTTGTGACAGATTCAGCTCGTGTTTGTAAGTTGGCTGGATTGATGGTTGAGAGTGCTTACAAACATATTTTTTGGACTCCATGTTGTGTACATGCTTTGAATAATGCTTTGAAGGACATTGGCAAAATAGAATGGGTGAAGGTAGCAGTGGCCGAATCTAGATCAATACAAATGTTTATATGCAATCATCAAACTTCACTTGCATTATTCCGATCCTATTCAAAGAAAGAATTCCTCAAACCAGTTGAGACTAGATATGCTAGCTATTTTATTTTACTGGAGAGGATGTTGGAGGTGCAAGATGCTCTACAATCCATGGTGGTTGCTCGAGAGTGGAAAAAGTGGGCTCCATCAAATACAGAAGGACAGAAGGTGAGAGACATGGTGCTTAATGAGAGATGGTGGTCCAATATCAGGTAAGAAATTAGAAATATTTACTTCATATTGATATTTTTCATTTTTGAGTTTCTAAGTTTCTAACTTTTTGCTTTGTTTTTTCTTTAAATTGTAATTTGTTATTATTACTATTACTTAGTTACTAATAACTATATTACTAGTGTTAATTTCAAATTGTTAATCTCTTACTATTTTTAAATTTTGTTTGCAGATATATTTGCTCTATCATATCACCTGTTGTGAGTGTGATCAGGTATGCAGATACAGATTCTCCTAGCCTTGGAGAGATTTATGAGACTTTTGATAGCATGCTTGATCAAATGAGGCAAACAATTCGTGACAAGGATCCTGAATTACAATTCTATGAGCAGCATATCAGGCCTATTGTCACAAAGAGGTGGAACACAATGAACACCCCTCTTCATATGGCTGCCTATGCTCTTAATCCGAAGTGGTATGCAGCTAGACCTGGCCGAATGCTTCCTTCTGAGGATGATGAGGTAATGGAGGGGCTTATGGCAGCCCTTCGTAAGATGTATGGCACTGAGGAGGCAACCATACTTCGAGAGCAGTGGCTTCAGTTTTCCGAACTTCAGGGTCCTACATTCAGCAAACCAGAGGCTAGGACGGATAGGGCCACTATTGCACAAAAAAACCCCATTGGATGGTGGAAATTTCATGGGAAGGACACACCAGAGTTGAAGCAACTTGCTATTCGATTGCTCTCACAGATTGCTAGTTGTTCTGCTGCAGAGAGGAATTGGTCCACCTATGGCTTCATCCACTCGATCAAGAGGAACAGGCTTACCTCAAAACGAGCAGAAAAACTAGTTGCAGTTCATAGTGCCTTGAGACTTCAGGATCGACAGACTACTGAGTATCAACAAACTCCAGCAGCACGTTGTGATGTTGATCCTGAAGATGTTAGGCAGATTGACGAGGAGGTGCAACCAGGAATGCTTGGAGTTCCATTGGATGATCCACTTCAGGCAGAGAGTGATAGTGACATAGATAGTTCTTTTGATCATGATATTGATAGCCCGAATGAGGCATAGAGGCATAGATATTACTATTAGTCTTTAGATTGTTGTATTTTGAAGTTTGAGACTTTGGGTTTAACAGTTTGAGTTAACTAAAACTTTATCTTTAATTTTGAAGTTTGAAGTTTGAACTTTAATTTTAGAATTTGAACAACAAAATGCTTTAATATTGCTGTTATGAATCTTCTATTTCACTATTATCATTAAATTTTAATTCTATTGTTGTTTAGATTGTTGTTGTACTAGTTTATTGAAGTTTAAACTTTATACTGCTGTTAGTATGTTACACTATTGCTGTCATGATTTATTCACATATTGATATTGTTGTCAATGTTAACTGTTAAGTTATTAACATATATTATTATATAATGTCTCTATTTCATATTGATATTTTGAAAAAATCTTATATATTAATATATATATATATATATTGAAAAATTCATATATCGCCGTCCCCAGCCGTCCCCAAAAATTGGCCCTCGGATTGCCGTCCCCGAAACGCGGCCCCTGCCGTCCCTGTCCCCGTCCCCGAAACGCCGTGGAACATAGCTAAACATTCATAATATCAAATACCCACATGATAGAATGCCAGAATATGAAGTTTTTTCACATACCCATTTTGCTGTCCAACAAGATACAAGACTGATGTTATTGCAACAGAAACTAAGCCCTTGATTCCTCTTTGATATTCAATAGAATGAAAATTACAGCCACAAAGATCCTTATCAGTGATATCAATATGTTCTATCGCTCATACAGAGTACACTAAGTGCTAGTAGAAAAGAGGAAATGCAAACTGGAACATCCACGTTTCCCTGACTGCTGGTACGACCTTGCTGTGCTGAAAAGACAATGGTAGACACCCTGAAACAGTCCCAAACTGCCCTCAATGAAGTCTGTTATCACTGCAGATCCCAAACGCCATGATCCAATGAAGATAGCAGCTCATAAACGCCTCATACAATCACAGTGACTCCTTAGCATGGTACGGCTAGAGGTAGGAATGGTACGGCCTGATTTTTGAGGCCAAAAAAAACATCAAATCTGCTCCAATCTCTCTGCTATAACTTGCAATGTGTCTCTTGTCCCTTCTTAATAATTATGGTGCCGAAGATCGGAAGATATCTCCTTGAAATCACTTCCACGACAACTCTACTATCATTCAATAAAGCTTAAATGGCGACCTCTGAATGAAGCCACTCCAAAAACATTCTGGGAGTGTCTTTCAACCACGCAGATGCTCCTATCAATGGAGGTTTTCGTCTCCAATGAAGCTGGTTTGAAACCCTTGCTTAAAGCAAAGCTCAGACTTAGATATTTTTTTGCCAAAGTGAATAGTGCAAAATGAAGTTACTTTTCCTCCATATACCCCAACGTTTTCTTTTTTGGAATTGTGTTATTTTATTTCTTTTATTTCCTTTTATTGCCTTGGGCGCCGAACTTAAGTGACTTTATGAACTCAACATATAACATAAAGTTCACATATAACATAAAGTCACTTTATTAATAATAATAGACATGTTAAGTGATATATTTAATTTAACTTAACAATGTCGATTATTAAAATATTAATCCAAACGGTCTCATTTGGCCTCCGTAGTACTGCTGAGTGGTCCTATGAAATGTCAACATGTTTCCCTGACTGTTGCACCGACTCGCTCGGAGCCTTGTGCCCCTGCTATAAATAGTAAGTTTGGCCCAAACTCACTCCGGAAAAGGCCAACTGGCAACTCCCCGCTACAAGGAATCTATTACATCACTCCAAAATGTTGTCTGAGCTGGGTTGAGCCATGCCACCATGGGTCCCCTATCCACCTCACTAGTCTACGGGAACCCGAAATAATAGACTAGCCCAAAGAACATGTGCTGACTTAGGAAGGGGACATTACATCATGCTCCTCATTCCACTATCTTCAAGTTGATTACAATTGTTTACAATATCACTTTGATGAAATAAAGCCTTTACAACAATTTCAACAAGCTCCAAACACCTGCAAATGGTCTCTGCACCATGGAAATCCTGTTCTTCCTATTGCAAATTTGCAATGGTAGAAAAATGAACAATATGAAGATATAATTGAGAGCCAACCCTTGAACAATGAGTTAGAAGTGTTCTTATGCCTTTTCCACATCCATCCTTGGTGCAAAAAGGAAGATCTAATGTTGGAAGGACGAATTGAAAGGTAACAACCCTTCATCTTCCATGCTTTGTCCAAGTATCAAAATTGCCACAAATCCTTAGTGTCGATCACAAAACCACTGGGGTGGTTGTGCAACCATCTCCCGCTAAAAACTTACAGTTTCTGTGCCATGCATTTCTCTTTTCATTGCAACACGTGATTCCCTGTAATGTCCCTTCTTTAAAATTAACATAAGATAAACCGAACCACCCATTAAGAGAATCATAATCTCACCAAGAGGGGTGCTCAAGTAATATTATAAAATTATAATAAAGTAAAATTAAAATATTAAATAAGGTCTCTTAAAAATTAAGTTTATTTTTAAATAATAATTTCGCTCAAGGGTCGTGAAGGAATTTGAAGAGTTCTCTTTTTGGTGAAAACAATCTATTTAAGAGAGATCAAGCAAGGAGGAGGCATGCATTGACGAACAATTCTATTTTCTGATTTCTACTCCTTGTTGGAGCATTGGACTTTGGTTCAAATAACCTGAGGACGAAAACCCTCTAGATCTGGAATTAGAGGACAAAACCCCCCTGATTTTCATTACTGAATTAGTGGACGAAAACCCCTGATTCAGATTTGGGGCCATCTCACCTAGAGATTGCATATGAGCTTCAATTTGATAGGCATATTGAATTCATGGTAAAATCTCTGTTGAGTCTGCATAGAAGATTATCTTGATAATTTGTGGCTGCTCTCAAAGAACCGATTATCTATAATTGTAGTAGCATATTTGGTTTATATCGGGATTGGCAAGCCAGAATTATGAATATTGGCAGCGATTTCCAATCTGCATAAGGCAATTCTTATTCCTTCTTGTGCGGCGATAGCTATATGAAATTCTGTGAATTCTCAATCAATAAATTTTTAGCATAAATTGTGACCTGTAATTCATATTAGAGTGGATTGGTCGAGAGTTTCAAGATATTTTCATATCCATAACAATGAATTCAATTGACATCTAGGGTTATAATATTTTGATTGCTACATGCTTTGGAATCATAGCTTTAAAATATGAAATTGAAGGAGTCTGACACCTAAATCTCAAAGGGAATTCGTTTATGCTTGTGGGTCCATACAGCTGTTGTTTGTCTCAAACTTAGATAGAAATTTATGCTACCTTTATTATAATCTTTGATATAGTCAATACATATCTTTGATCTCAGCTTTCATAGAGGGTGTTTGATATACTAGTGATTGTGGGTGACGCAAAGGTTGAGGGGACTGCCGTTCCTTTTAACAAGGTTTGCTTTGTGAATTGACATTTCTGCTAGCTGCCAGGTCTGAAATGACCCACCCTGTTCTATATTTTATATTTTCTGATCTGGGTCTGATTTTTTCTCACTGTTTGGGGTTTTTATGGTTTAGTTGTAACCTGCTTGCGTTTTGGTGTTTTGCATTTTGACATAGAAACACATTCATATACATACTTTCGAAAAGGCAATGAAATAGCAATACCCAGATGCTTAATATTGATAGAAATGTATTATGGAACATAAAGGAACAATACCCATATCATGAGTATGATATATAACTAGGGTTTCTACATACCCATTAGCTGTAGCAAATGAAACATAGCTGGAAATGACAGTACAGCAGCTGGGACAAAGAATCTCCTCCAATGAACAGTACAAACTCAGATTTACAACCTCAAATGAGCAGATATATCAGATATAAGAAGATTTGCCCCCTTTTAGAGGTCTCACAAGGCACTAAAATCCAAGTGGCTGCTCCACTATGCTGGTACGGCCTGCTGTGGAATCATGGCAGCAACAAATGACTCCAAACTCACGCCAAACATCCCCGTAATATTACTGTTTTGTATCAGCAGCTGTTTACACTCAGTTTGATGAAGAAAACCAGCAAGAAACACCACCTTTAAACACCCAAATCACCCCTGAAGTGGTACGACCCTGTTAGGGACAGGTACGGCCAGCCAAGGAGGCAAAACACACTTCAAAATACCTTCAAAATTGCTGTTATCACCTGCATTTTATTCTTCAATGCCCCTTTCAAAATACTATGTCAAATATCTGACAATATCTTCATGAAAAGCTCTTCGCGACAATGCCGGATCATACAAATAAGCACAAATAGTGACCTTGAATGAAGCCACTCAAATCAACATCCCAGGAGTGTCTTCCAACCCCGCAGTTGCTCTCAACCAAGGAGGTTTTCGTCTCCGAAGTTGCTGGTTCGAAACCCTACTCCAAGCAAAGCTCAGACAATATCAAAATATCCAATAGTCAATAATAATCAAATGAAGTTCTTTCTCCTCCTTATACCCCCAACGCCACTTTTGGGAAAAATGCATATTTTAATTACTTTATTTCTCCTTATACTTGGGCGCCCAAAGCCATGTGACTTTATAACTTGAAATATATCATAAAGTACCATAGAATATAAAGTCACTTAATACAAATGTTCTAAAGTCCCTTTTTGAAATAAACATTATTATTTTACGGACTTTAAAACGGAGGCTCAAAACACATCGGAATCTCGAGATCAATAGACCGTTGGAAAGGTCTCGTTGAATCGCTTCACATCCAACTCTAAGATTCCCGAAACAGACAGAAACCCTAACTTGCTAAAAATCTCGAGTCCGACCAAGGTGATCGAAAACACTCCAGAAAGCTCCAAACCGAGGGTCTCACTGAAACCACAACCTCCACTGATGACCGACATAACCAACCAAGGCTACATCTCATTGGGTTCCCTAACCATATTGGGTAGTCTACGGGAACCAAGCATAGACTAACACTGTCTAGGAAATGGGACATTACAGTCTGCCCTCCCCAAGATTGCTTGCCTCAAGTAATCTTAGATCTGGATGCCTCAAAATCTGCTCTCTCCCCCATGTAGCATCCTCTACTGGCAGGTTCTTCCACTTCACCAAATACTCTCTGATAACCCTCTTCCTCAATGTACGCTCCTTGGTGTCAATGATGGCCTCGAGTACTAAAACTAGCTTCTCCCCTTAATCAAGAGGAGGCAACTCTGAAGAAGGAATCACATTGTGCCCCAATACCTTTTTGAGACGAGACACATGGAAGACATTATGAACTCTGCTATCTGCCGGCAACTCAAGCTCATAAGCCACCTCTCCAACTCTCCTGGAGATCCTGAATGGGCCATAATATCGTGGCTTCAGCTTTTCTACATCACTCTTCTTAAGAGTGGACTGCCTGTAAGGCTGCAACATCAAATAAACCATATCACCAACCTCAAAAGAACTCTCAACCCTGTGTTGATCTGCATATTGCTTCTGCTGGTTTTGTGCCTTCTGGATGTTCTCTCTTAAGGACCTCATAATGTCCCGACTCTCCTATAAGAGGTCTCTGGCCTTAGGTACTCTGCTGTCCCCAAATAACAAATCCAAGAAACTCGGAGCCTCATACTCATAGAGTGCCATAAATGGTGACATTTGAATAGACATGTGGTAAGTGGTATTGTAACAATACTCACCCAAGTGAAGCCACTTCACCCATGCCTTCTGCTGCCATGCTATGTAATTTTTGAGGTACCCTTCCAACCAAAGTTTGCAAACTCGGACTCGCCGTAGACTCGGCAGCCCAAAATTGGACTCGGACTCGGGACTCGGCACGGACTCGTGACAAAAACTCGGGCTAAGACTCGACAAAAAAAAAACCGTAGTTTTTTTAAAAAACAAAAGAAATTAATGCATTTAGAGAACATAAGAGCCTAATTTGATTATCAATTTGTCATAATTCAAAGATGACACATGTCATATGATCATCAAACACTCAATAATTGAAATTTCATCATAGTTTCAAACTTTCAAAATGTATAACAGCATCATAAATGTTTACATATAATGATTATATATGTCAAAATGAGGAAAACATTAACAACCAAATATAATCTAATATCTATAACGTCCTCCTCTTTCCCCTCCTAATGAAAGTCAATTTTGAAGGCCTAGAACTAGAAGGTGCTTCTACAATATCCAAATGAGGAGATTGAGGACTAGGAGAGCTTTCTTCAAAAGTGTCTTCGTCTGCCATTGCTTCGAATGCTGCTGCTTCTTCTTCTTCTACTGCTGCTCTCTCCATTTCAGCAAGATCCTCATCAGTAAGGAAGACATCAGCATCATCATTTTGTTCATCAATAGTCCATTCACCATATGGATCAATATCATCCAAGTCGATGGACTCATGTGAAACACCCTACACCTTTATAGTTCAAAGGCGAAGGTTGTACCGAACAAAAACCAAATCATTTAGGCGTTGCTAGGTCAACTTTTTTCTCTTCTTTGTGTAATGTAGTGCTTCTGGTTGCGACAAGACACGGATGGCTAGCTTTTGAAGATTTGGCACGCCAGCACCATAGTTCTCCCACCATAAATCTACAAAAACACATTTAAAAAATATAAGTATTAACTTTAAGAAATTAAGAATAAGAATAAAGTAAAAAAAGTAAGAATCAAGTTTCTAATTTCATCTTCTAGTATACTATTGAACAAATTTTCTTTTACGGTTTACCTGGTTGTTGTTTTCCTCTCTGTTCAATTGCCTGTTGTGAGGAAAAGAGTCTCCCCTCTGCACCCTTGTAGACCTTGAATAGATAAAATTTAAAAATAAAGTTAAATGAAAATCAAATATAGAAAATTCATAGATAGTCAACAATGAACATTGCAAATTCATAAATAAGATGTAACAAATCTCACCTCCAACTCATCAAGCACCTTGTCTCTCATCTCAGGATCAGGCACCATCCTATCAATGCATCCGACAACACCTACCATGACCTCCTCATCAGCCTTAAATGTGTCTAAGAAGTAAAACTTCGGGTTCAAGAAGTAGGCAAAGGCATGTATTGACTGGTGGAGTTGGTTTGTCCATCTCCTATCAATCATGCGCCGAATGATTTCATATTTTCGTTTGTTTCCGCCATAATAATGTGAAATGGCCTCTTTGGCCCTATCCATGGCCTCATATGTGAAACCTATCGGCATGCCCTCTCCATCCACCATATGAAGAACCCTCACCAAGGGTTCTGTCACCTAAAAAAATCAAAAGTAAAACAAAGTTAACCCCTAAAAAAAAACAGCAAATGCCAAATAGAATATCATGTATAATTTATAAAATTTATTTTTGTGTTTGTTACTTACACCGATCAACTCCTTTGCATTTTTGATGAATGTCTGATCAAAAACTATGTTTACAATCCTCTTCCCTTCAGGTTTAGCGGCAAATGGGCACTGCTTCCATTCATCGGTCACAAACATCTGCATGAGATGAGCATTGGCACCAAGAATGCTTTGCAATGTGAGGAAGTGGCTAGCAAATTGTGTCACTCCTGGTCGCACAAGGTCCTTGCCATTTGTGAATCTCCTCATCAAGGAAAGCACCCAAGTATGGTTGTAGATAAATTTTGTAACATTTTTGGCATCTTCAACCACACTTTTGACCCATCCAATCTTGCCAATGTCCTCTAGCAACAAGTCCAAGCAATGTGCAACACAAGGAGACCATGCAATTGTGGGATGCCTCTCCTTAAGTAGTCTACCTGCAGCTACATATGCAGCTGCGTTGTCCATGATAATTTGGACAACATTATCAACCCCAACCTCCTGGATCACCCCATCTAATAAATTGCATAAAGTCTTAGCATTTTTGACTTCATTGGAGGCATCTATTGACTTTAGGAACACCAATCCACCATTAGAGGCCACCAAAAAGTTAAGTAGAGTCCTATTTCGTCCATCTGTCCACGCATCAGATAAAATGCTGCAGCCTTTTCTTCGCCAAAATTTCTTTTGCTCATCAACCACAACTTGTGTATTCTTTACGGCTTCCTCTAGCAATGGCCCACTCAACTCTCTGGATGTTGGGGTCTTAAACCCCTTACTTGCAACTGTAAGGGCATTCACCAAACCTTCCTGTTGTGACATTTTCACACATCACCCCATTGCAAATGAGGACCCCCTCTTTTGCTCGCTTTCGCCGTCGTTTTTGCTTTGATCTTGCAGTTTCTTGTCCTGACCCATGAAGCTAGGAAAGAATGTCCGAGCAGTCAGCTCATAGGGAACATTAGGAATGCTCGAAGTAGTGAGTTTTCCTGAGGATAAGTGAAACCCTGACTATCATTCCTCGATCAAAACTGACCAATCCATAGCATAAGTCCATCATTCCATAAGGAGGGTCTTGATCCTTCACTTTGTTCCAAAGTTCCAATCCAGGGTCCTGAATTTAACAAGGCTTGTCATTCCGTGTCAAAATCCATCTTTTCACCTTAGAGCCCTCTCCATTCCCGGCATGGAACTCAATTCTAATCTTGTTCCAAGACTCCATGTCCCACTCAGGAAATCATTCCCGGACTCCAGTCCAAGAATCCAGCCCGGAGGTCCAATTCGAAGTCCTGTCCGGAAGTGCCTATCCTGGGATCTTGTTCAAGGAATCCCTGCTCGGAATCCTGTTCCAGGGTCTATCTAGGTTCTTATCTCGACCAGGCTCGGAATTCAACAAAGACTGTCACTCCTTGGCATGTTCATCTTTCCATCATGGAACTCAGTTCTCGGCCTGAGGGCTCCAGTCCGGAAGTTTGTCCAAGGGATATCCTTCTGATCCAAATCCATGACTCATTTCATAATTTGGAAGATTCTCAATCAAACAGGGTTTCCAAGAACTTAAAGCAAATTTTAAAACTATCAACGTTTAGGCACCCCTCCGGAAGACTGAAATGTGCAAACAGGAATATTCCTGGTCGCATAATCCAGTACCTACTAGATTATGCGCCCTAGGATCAGGGTGTCCTGCTCCACTTCCTGTCCCAGTCTGAACTTTGCAATTTGGCAGACAGACATTCCCGGACTTGTCCATGAGTACCTGCATGAAAATTTCACCGTTTGTTGGTCTGGAAGATTTCGCCATGAAAATGGGAGATTCCTTGAGGGGATGGAAGAAAAGAAAACTCCGTGTTTTGGATCCCGTGTCGTCATTGAACCTCCGTAAGGCAGCTAGAGTTCACCTTCTGCAAATTTCACCATGAAAGTGGGAGATTCCTTGAGGGGATGGAAGAAAAGAAAACTCCGTATTCCGGATCTCGTGTCGTCATTAAACCTCCGTAAGGCAGCTAGAGTTAACCTTCTGCAAATTTCACCATGAAAATGGGAGATTCCTTGAGGGGATGGAAGAAAAGAAAACTCTGTGTTCCGGATCCCGTGTCGTCATTAAACCTCCGTAAAGCAGCTAGAGTTCACCTTCTGCAAAACTGAAACCTCGTTCAAACAACAAAACTGAAAGAAGGGATAAGTCTTTAACTGAAATCTTGAAAATTGAGCTTGCAGGATAGTTTTTTTGGCTGGGGCGCAAAATCCACCTCCTGTGGAAATGTGCGCTCAGGGATGAAAGTTGTCCTGGTCGAAAATTCTTGCTCCTGCTGGAATTTGCGCTCAGGAAGAAAAGATGCCCTGGTCGCAAATTCCCTGACCAGGTGTAATGTGCGACCTGCATGATGGAGTTTCGGGTCAGTCTGAAAGTGCGCCATGGAGGAATATTCCCTACCAGTCTGAGAGGTACACCTTGAAATCTGGAATTCCTTGAGGATAGAAGGTACTTCTCATACTGAATCCTATTTGAATGATGAATCTCTGATCAAAAGTCTATTCTTGCAAAGAAATGAGCAAAATGATAAATCCTTAGCCAAAAATCAGGAAAACTGGTCAAAGTCAAAATCCTGTAGGCAGAGGAATTTGCGCCCAGGAGGAAATTTTGTCCTGGTTGCAAAATCTAGTACCTACTGGATTTTGCGCCCAGGGAGTGAGGATGTTCCAGGTCGCAAATTCTTGCAGGAGGTGGATTTTGCGACCTAGGCAGCAAGAAATTCCTGTTGACAGTGAAAAATGCGACCTGGGTAGCAGGAAATTCCTGCTGACAGTGAAAAATGCGACCTGGACAGGAAGGACTCCTAAACCAACTGGAAATTGCTCCCTGACCTGGAAATTCCTCCTATGCATGCCTGGTAATCTTGGAATGAAAGGAAAGGTTAGTCCAAGTGTGAAGGATACCAGGAAGTGAAGAAAAGCCGTTGTTTATTCAGGAATTCATAAGTCAATTTGATCAATTATGCAAGTTTAGTTCCTGTTTTATCTTTTGATTGCATTGCATTTAAGGACCTTGTTCATCATGATTAAAGGTTTCCCTTGTTTCGCAGGAATCCAGGACGAGGATGAGCTTCCATGAAGGTGGAGCTCAAGGATGATCAAAGACTTTCTCAGGCATCATGGAGTTCCAATACCGGAGAGGACGACTACTTCCAACGCCAGACGAGGAGGACTATTTCCAACGCCAGACAAGGAGACTACATGTGAATTTGACAAGAAGAAAAGAGAAAATTTAGACTTCAAGGACACAAGAAGGGTTAGCATCAAGATCCTCAACGGGAGAAGATACACTTCAAGTTCCACATCAAGGACTTCAGTTCCGGATAGGAGGATCAATCCTTGGAGAGCCAAGAACAAAAGAGCTGTTCACCATCCATCGAGAAGAACGAGAATCCACGCCAGTATAGGGAATTCCAACTCAAGAATCCATGACCTCTGAGGGACTGCATCCCTGGTCGGAAGGAATTCCAAACGAAGGATTCCTGAACCTACTGAAAAGCGCGCCCTTGCTCAAAGAAGGATTCCTCCACATGAAAATCCTGTTCACCCTGGAATCTGCGCTTAGCATAAAGGACTCCAGGACACCATGGAATTTGCGACCAAGGAGCAGGGCAAACAGACAGTTGACTAGTCTCACCTACTTACCAAGCAGCTTAGTCAGCTTGGCGTCCAGGACAAGTGGCAACTTTTCATCTAGGGCAGGTGGCAGCATCCCATGGAGCCTATGACATTTTCATCCCTATCTCTTTAGGGTTTGCACAGATTTTCAGGAGATCAGATCTCCTCACCTCCTCCTTTGGATTATGTTTGCCTATAAATAGGCTGAGGGACCTCATTTGAAAGGGTCTTCTTTCTTCTCTCATTTTTTATGCTCTTAGAGCAAGTAGTTAGTTAGCTGTTCCTTTCTGTTGCACTCCATTTCTGGAGGCAAGGAACTTTGAAGAATCAGCAAGATTGTTGTAAGACATTCCCAAATCAATACATGGACATTGAAGATTGGTGTTCTTGATATTCTTTGGATTGTGGAATGGTTTTCTGACTTCTTTGAAGCAAATCATAAGCTCCAAGATCTAAATTGTTTCATTTCTATTGTCTTTCAATATTTCATTAGTTAGAATGATGGAGATTATTACTGTTGAATGATTGAATTTGCTTGTTCATACCATTGGTGATCTGTGGCTTGCAAATCACCGTGCATGGTTAGCCTGAACTAATTCAAAGTCTAACTTCGACTGTTCTGCATGTTTCAGTTCCATGTCCCTTGCAGGAGCAGTCTGAAAATCCTTACCCCCCCCTCAGAAGATAGCACCATCCCTGCCTAGCTGTTGTCTCATGACGAAGCAGAGGACTGGTTCCAGTTTCCATCTTCAACAACAGTCATTTCCATTGATTAGATTCCTGAACCCTTACCTCATCTTTTGCATTTTCTTTTAGATCTTCGTTAGGAATAGTCCGTAAGGAACCTCACTGAGAAATCATTCCCTATCCGGAAGTGGAACGAAGAGCCTACGCCTTGTTTTCCTTGGAAGAGATAGTGAAATCCAAGCCTTTTCGTGGAAGAAACAGTGAAATCCCAGTCTCTTTGTTGGAGGAAGCAGTAGGTTCCAAGTTGTCCACTTGTGAAGGAATTCCATTCACCCACAAGTCTGAGTCCCAGGAGTGAATTTCATGTCCATGAAGGAGTAATCCCATGTAAGTCCCCCTCGTGATTACTAGCAAATCACATCATTCCACTAAGTCTATCCCACACCAGTCAAGACCTGACACAAAAGGAACCTTGGAGCAGTCTCATTCGATCACGAAGTTTAGTGTCTGAGAAGCTTTATTCAAGAGAGGATAGGATACTCAGTATTTTATTCTATTGTTGTGGTGTCACAAAAACATCATCAACACTTCCCAATATGGGCTGTTCGCCACATTGAAAGGTAAATTATTGTAATACCAAAAGTTTGCTGCTGCCATCCTAGCTTCATGATGCTTTTCCTTATTCCAACCTGTACCTTCAAGTGAAGGTTGTGGTCCTGGTACATTGCGGGAATAAAGAAATTTGGTCCTGATAGACCTTGGCTAGCACCAACAGTAGGAGTAGAGAAAGGACCCTCAGGACTCTCACCAAAAGATGAATGTGGCTGACGGATACTTGGGGTAGAAGTGGATCCACTCATCGCTGCTGCTAGTGCATCTTTTGTTTTTTGTCTTTCATCTTTTTGCTTCTCATAGTCAGCAAGAAGGGCCTTCATCTCTCTAATCAACTCAGGAGTCGCCCTAGGGCATCCATCCACACCTTGCCTAGGTATTCTTGCAAGGTGGTATTTTAATTTGTTTACTCCTCCTGTCATCGATTTACTGCATCAGTACCTGTCACGTCACCCTTTTTATTTCTTGGTATTCCATACTTCCATGCAGGGTCTTTTTTCGTTCCCCTTGGATTTGAAGATGACATTGCTGTTTCAAGTTCAATATGAAAAAAGAAATCAGCAAGGGTTTGGTAAAAAATAAGCCAAAAAATGAGATTCAAACATTTGCAAAAAAATAGAATGCAAAACCTAGCTAGAAATACTAGGAAGTAGGTTATTAAGGGAAATAGAAAAAAAATTGGCAGCATTTCCCCTTGTTTTTCTTGATTTTTCTGATTTTGAATGGAAAAAAACAAAAGAAAAAAGATAAGATAGATCACTTACCTAGCTCAGTGATGATCTCTTTAGCTCTTTTTCTCAGGTTCTTTCAGGGTGTCTTCAATGGCAGACCTGTGTGAAGAGTGAAATGAGCAAAAAAATTGAAAGAAAACAAGGGTTTTGAGTGTTTTAAGGCATCCCTGGTGCGGGTGCAAGTCCCTGGTCGGGACTCGCATGGACTCGGCTCGCGAGTCCTTGCCAAGTCGACTTGGCAAGCATCCGGACTCACGAGTCCGCGGTGAGTCCTGCGAGTCCGCAAACTTTGCTTCCAACCATTTGTTGACTATCTCAGTCTGCCCATTTGTCTGAGGGTGGTAACTTGTGCTAGGAGTGAGCTCTGTCCCATTGAACCTGAAGAGCTCCTGCCAAAAGTTACTCAGGAACCTACTGTCCCTGTCATTCACTATACTCCGTGGCAATCCATGTAGTCGGAATACCTCTCTAAAGAATAATTCAGCAACTTGAGCTGCTGTATAGGTGGCTGAAATAGCAAAAAAGTGTGCAAATTTAGTTAACCTGTCAACCTCCACAAAGATGTAGTCCCTGCCTTGGGCTTTGGGCAAACTCGTAATAAAGTCTATCGAAATACACTCACTTCCTCTCAAGAATGCGTAAGGGCTGCAACAATCCTCCCGGGAAAGTGCTCATGCTATTCTGTTGACACACTAGGCACTCCCTCATATACTTTAATACTTCAGTCTTGAGGCCTTTCCAATTGAAGCGCTCCCTAATCTGCCTGTAGGTTTTGTAGAAACCCGGATGTCCTGCCATAGGCAAGTCGTGAAAAGCCCTCAAGATCTTCTGCTTCATAGCAGATCCTGGCACCAAATAAATCCTTCTCTTGTAAATGATCAAGTCATTTACAACTGAATACCTGTCATCACTAATGGTGCTATCAACAATCCCAGAAGCCCACTTATCCTTCACATACTCTGCAAAAATCAAATCTCTCCAATCCTCTGCAATCTCCCCCAAGGCGCACAAGTGAGGTCCCCTGGATAATGCATCAGCAACTACGTTCTTTTTTCCTTTGACAAAAACTATGTCAAAGTCATATGCCTGTAGTTTACTGACCCATTTTTGCCGCCGGTCATTCAAATCCTTCTGACTAAGGAAATGCTTCAGACTGTTATGATCGGATTTGACAACAAATTTACCTCCAACCAAGTACTGTCTAAACTTAGCCAATGCATGCATAATGGGTAGCATCTCCTTATCATATATGCTGTAGCTCTGTAGGAGTACAATTAACACTGAGAGGGGGGGTGAATTAGTGTTAATATAAATATTGAATTTTCTCACCTTTTTCACATTGTCAATAACCTTTATATAAACTAAGATCAAACATTAACTTCACCATCATTAAATTGTTAAACACAAATGCAGAGAAATAACACTAGAAGTTTAACACAAAGATATACAGAGTTGAAAACCCTCCAGGGGTAGAAAAACCACTCAAACTGCCTCACTGGCTTAAATGAAAAATTTCAAGTTTACAAATGTCTCACTGACATATACAGAGGTCTCACTGACCACAAGCCTCACTGACCACAAGCCTCACTGGCATAGGAAGGTCTCATTGACCACAAGCCTCATTGGCAAATACAATCACCATTAACAAAACATCAAACTTTGTGTGCAAGACATGATTGTCGTTCAATCAGATTTGCACCATTGTATACTCTGTGTTTCATCATACAACCTTATACCTCCTGTTTGATTTTCAAATCAAGACCATTTTCTTTTACACACTTCTGCAAACAAGCTCCACATACAAATCTCTATAAACAATTTTCTCTGCAACATATCTCTATCAATCTTTCATCAATCACTGCAATCAAAGCTTGATTCCTTGCAATCAAAAACATTACAAACAACCGCAAGTGTCTTTAAACATTCTGATATTCCTGTAAGAACATTTCACTATGAAGAATATCTCACAATATGTCTTCTACTCTGCAAATTGGTTCACTCAATCATTCATCTGTACCATCAAATTATCTTCATCATTGATCTGCATCACTCACATTCAATGCACCTGAAATATTACCATAAATGAAAAATCTCTTGAAATTCCTCTCCTCTGCATATTCATCTTCTTGAGGCTTTTCATTTTTCTCTCTGCATTCATCTTCTCTTTCAATCTGAAAAACTTTGATATTCTTCAATTGACTTTTCATAATTTGATCTTTCTTTTCTTTTACAAAAAATCAAACTGCCCCAATAAAATCTCTCTGCTTATTTGCATGTCCTTTCACCTGCAAAGAAAAATGACCTATTGCTTTTCTTCAATCAAATCAACTCACATTTTCATTTTCACAAATCCATTTTATTTTCATGCAAAAATTTCTTGATCCATATTTTCTTGCAAGCTCTTTGAAAAAATCTTCTTACCTTCTCTTCAATAAATTTCTCACAAAAATCTTCACTAAATTCTTCAATGGCATGGGAGAGAATTTAGAAATAATTTTCTAAAAATATTGCTTTTAAAAATATCAACCATCTCCTATAAAGGCTCCTTGAAAAACTCATATACATCCTATCATGAACTCATGCCTTTTAAATAAAATAGAAATTTAATAAGTTTCCTAAAAAATTGCTTTTAAAATCAAGGCATAAATCGCGCCCACTCATATGCATTTCATGCTTTATAAAAATAAAGCATTCCAACGAATGGATGCCTTTTCCTTTGAAAAAAACTTTAAGACCAATGCATCGTGCTCTCCACAAAACAAATAAGACCTTTAATAGTTTTGCCGCCCATCAAACATTTAAATGACCGATGCTATTGGTAGAAGGACCAAAGGGGGCTGGTGACATATATGAATAAAGAGCCCTTTAGCAGGTTTCTTTAAGTGATTTAACCTGTGATAGGAAGTCAACGACTATTTAAAAACAAAAAGAGCATATACCACAGGATGGGCAAGAATGGGCTTTTAGTGACTTAGTAATTTTTAAGGATTTAGAAGCTTATGAAGACATGTAGGAGTAGATCTTAAAAAGGTAAAAGAAATAATCAGAGTTTCTGATCAGCAGGACCATGTAGAACGTGAGAGGTGAAAGAACAACTTCACTTCATTTGTCTCAAGCTTCAATCAAACCTTGAATATTCATAACAATATCAATAAACTCCCTTATCAACAACACCCACATAAAAGAGTATGAAACATAAGTATCTTCAACAATACCACTGCGACAACATCATACCTTTGGTATCATAAAGACATCACTATGATGCCATAATATGAGCCTGGATACAAAGTACCTTGCCATGTCAAATGCAAGAATAGATGAGATGAACAACATCAGTGCAATCTATAAACTACATCCAAAACACCAACATCCTGAAGTATGAAGCACAACTCAACATGAAGAACATTCTTCAACTCAAATATAAATCATCATCACAAAGAAACTCTTGAACAAGAATGATATCTTGAACTCCTGAAATGAACATCTGACATGAAGACCATACCAAACAAGATGATAAAAACTAGACATCAAGAACATCCTGCAACAATAACATCCTGAGATGACCATGTTTGCTTGCCTTGTTGATAGATCTTTGACATCAAACTTATATCATGAACCCATGCAAAGAATGAATAATACCAATCCTCTCTCAGATCCATAGAGAACATTAAGAACTGAATGTGAATGATGAATGAACATCCTTGCAACTTCTCTCAGAACAATGCACAACACCTTTTGTTATCAATACTACATTACATCAAACCAACTCCACATCTCTGTGAACTGACCAAGCAATGAACAACTATCTCCTCCTGATGTCCTGCAACAACTATGGCAACTTTACATCATCAATTGAACACACTTTTGACATCAATGACAACCTGTCACCATCAAGCTCCTCTTTGCACCCCTCAACTTCCTGCTCTCAAATGCAATGGGGTGTTTGTCTTGCATCAACACCGCTCCAATGCCTTCCCCTGAGGCATCACACTGAAGCTCGAAAGGTCTCGTGAAGTCTGGGATGGCCAAGACTGGACAGGTACTCATCACCTCCTTAAATCTGTCAAAGCACTGCTGAGCACTAGTGGACCATTCAAAAGCACTCTTCTGATTCAAATCTGTAAGGGGGGCAACTATCTGAGAAAATCCCCTCACAAAGCGGCGGTAAAACCCACAAAGGCCAAAGAATCCCTTGAGTTGAGAGAGATTCTTTGGTGGCGGCCAGTCTATAATAGCCCGGATCTTCTCCGGATCTACACGAACACCCTCTGCACTGATAATGTGTCCCAAATATAATAACTTAGTCATGCCAAACTCACACTTAGACATTTTGGTGTAGAGGGACTCCTGCTCAAGAATGCTCAGCACAATTTCTATGTGCTTCAGGTGCTCCTCCCACGTCCTGCTAAAGATGAGTATGCCATCAAAGAATATAAGCACAAACTTCCTCAGCTGCTCTCTAAAAACCTTGTTCATACAGGACTGGAACCTAGCTGGCGCATTGGTTAAGCCAAAACTCATAACCAGAAACTCAAAGTGCCCATAGTGGCACCTAAATGCTGTTTTCTCTACATCCTCCTCTCTGACCCGAATCTGATGATAATTGGATCTCAAATCAATCTTCGAGAAGTAGCATGCACCGTGTAATTTATCAATGAGCTCGTTGATACGAGGGATGGGATACTTGTTCTTAATTGTTTTCTTATTCAGCTCTTTGTAATCGATGCACATCCTGAGTGTACTTTCCTTAACCAGAACAACATAAGAAGCAAAGGGGCTCTTACTTGGCTTGATATGTCCCATCTTGAGAAGCTCCTGAATAGCCTTCTCAATCTCATCCTTGTACCGCTTAGGATGCTTGTAAGGTACTGTAATGACTGGCTTGGCACCCTGCTCAAGCTTAATGACGTGCTCAAATCCCCTGTCAGGAGGTCTACTTGGTGGTATATCACTAAACACTTTGGTGTGTTTAGTCAACAAAGACTGAATCTCGACTGGATAATCCTGCTTCTGCTGCTTAGGCACCTCGGGCATCACAAGTACCTTAGCTGCCCACTGTACTTGATCATGCTGCAGTATCCTCTCCATCCTCCTAATGGACACTGCTCTCAAACCACCATCTGACATCCCCCTCAGAATATGCTTCCGACCATCCACCTCAAATTTCATCTCCATGGTCTGCAGATTGAGGTAGAATTCTCCTACGCATGAAGCCACTTCATGCTGAGGACTACATTCGTGTCCCCCATACTGACCACATAATACTCGGTCAGGAACTCATAATCACTTAACCTGATGGTTAAGTTTGGGATTCTCCGTTAAACAAAATATATTGCTGCGAGTTTATCCTAAAACCCGTCGACGAGTTATATTGCGAGTTACTTAGCTTGCGGTTACTCGCGAGTCCTGCGAGTAACCTACGATTTTTTCAACTATGTTTGAGATATTACAATGGTATCAGAGTTGGATCTTAACAGCGTGTGAGAAAGTAAGCCAAAAGTAAAAGCATCATCAAATTCATCTGACTACATGGTCATGCAACTATGATCCATTTTTTAGATCACCCCAATCCTAGAGGCTATTGAGAGCTCCCTCCTATGTATACGGGCCCTTTGTTGGGAGGGGTATGAATGCCCTAAAGGCCCTAACAGGACTTGACAATTGGAGCAAAGTGATCTGGAGATGTTGATCGCCATCAAGCCAATACTTTTTGTGAGGTTCCCACAAATGCTACCTCTAGGTTAATTGTTTGTTGCCCACAAGTCGATAAAGGTTTCAAGGATTTCCACTGATGTCCCCACTGGACAATGAAAAACCAAGTGCTTCAACTTTCTCCTCCCGCACATTCATAGTCATAGTAGACATAACTTGGTTAGTGGGGTGATGAGTAGGAGACTTCTACAGACCATCCCTGCTGTATGTCCCTTCTCTAATTACTTGGTCTTGCAATACTCCTTTCATGTATATACTATAGCTGATCATAAAGAGTGAAGGTTAATTGTGATAGGTGGTCAGAGTGCCTTAAAACTCTGGGTGGAGAGAAGGATTTTCCTGCTGTCCCATTATCAGAAACAGAAAATGCTGGTGCATTAGGAAAGCATTGCTTGAATTCCAACTGAATTCAAATGGCCTGTAAGATTACTGGGAATGAAATCCCAGTTACAGTGATTGAATGCTTCTGAAATACCTTATTTGGCTATTATCCCTGGCTTTTTCTGCTACTTGAATAATTTTTTTGTCTTTCTGGACTGCATAATTTCATGTGTAATTTATGAGCCTGTAAGTAAATTTCTTATTCAAGAGCAATTGAATATACTGTGCTAGGATTTTGGAGATAGATGTTGGAATTCAAATTGTTAGTGTTGTGACTTCATTGATATGAGAAACGATATTATCACATTCTAAATTCCTGTAAGAATTGGGATGGAGACCTATCTGGTCCTGGGGCCTTGTCATAAGCAGAGGGCAAGACTCTTTTTCAATTCTTCTTATGTGACTGGGGATGTAAGGATTTCATTTTCGGATGCTGTTATAATGGAAGGTATATGGGCCAAAACCCAAGATTCTATTGCTGTCTTCACTTTGCTCGCGAGTTAGTGGACATAGAGAGGAGATCCTAATTTTTGTCAATAACCCTTCCACTTTAAAATTTGAACTGCTGAACCACATTAATATTCTGCCTGTTCGGAACTGACTAGTAAAAGAATTTCACATTGGCATAATATTCTTTGGCCTGAATGGCATGAGTCTTCTGGCACCAAAACTTTTCTCATTTTTGAAATTCTTGAAGGATAGCAATCAACTTCTGCTCGTCTTTCCATGCCACATGTAAACGTGCTATTGGGGACTTCGATTTTGGTATAATTGTTGAACGATCTCTTTCATTTGATGGAAAATATTGCTAGAAATTTCCCATTCCAATTTTAAAAATCACATGAACATAGTAGAAGATTTGTTCGCTAACATCTAAAATTCCTAAAATCTGAAACACAATATCACTAATAAGCACAATGAGAACTGCTCATATATGAAAGCTATGAGGTTCGAATGATAGATCGGGTGAAGAGACACTGCATGATAAGAAATAGACCTCAATTCTAAACTGATTAGAAGATATCCTCAAAATTCTAACTTGCTTGAAATGCAAATCAGAACTGTAAAATTGCAGGCTGAAACTCAATAATTGTTCTTTTAGATGTCAAATCATTGTAACAATTAATTAAAGCAAGCAAGGAGGAAAGAAGAATAAGTAGGAGGAGATCCTTGAAAAACTTCCCGTCATTGATAAGTTATGACAGCAGTAGACTTTTGAGCTTTATCTCACACACAAGCCAATCTAACAGTCTAATAGGCTCATCCCACTTTGGACTTCGACATAGGGAAGTTTGACTAATATGCAGCAATAACACTCAAAGTAGTCACCAGTATAATCAACAAAATGAAGTTTCAAGTTTATTAGTTTAGTTCTTTCCCATTAGTTATTATTTAGTGTTAGGATGAATTTCTATGATGTTGAATGTTTATGCTTTGTTTTGGTGAATATAAAGTTGTGGAGACAGTATTAAATCCAGTGATCTGTTACTTTTTGCAGCTGTGATTAGAATTCAATGTAAACTCTGTAGTCGCACTGCTCTACCCAGCTTTCATGCTTTTAATGAGCTGCAAACTGAAGATTTTGTAGCATTTTACCCCCTCTATTAATGCAATTGACTGTTTTAAAAAAAAAAAAAAGACTTCATGTTGCTATATTATAAATATCCTACACCTTTCTTTATAAATAGCTTAGTAGTAACGCAAAGTAATTTTTTTGATATTTATTAATTTTTTCTGGAACATATTATCTATCAAGTTTTGGGAAGAAAAATTTCTATGTTCTTTTAAAATTTTGCCTCATGGGGTTGAAAACTTAAATATGTGGTCCATTTCTCATATTTTAGTAATCTAGCTAGAGATGATACAGATTGATCATCCTATATGTTATCCAACGTTGTGCTTGTTGGATGCATGGGAAGGTGCTATCTTGACAGAATGTCTGCAAATATCTCATTACAGATTATGTATCCTAAGAGTATTTTCAATTATTACAGATTATGTATCCTAAGAGTATTTTCAATTATTTTATGATAATCATTTTGTTTGCATTATCCATTTTACCAATTTATTTCTCTTGTAATATGCTGGTTCAGATACTAAGCTGAATTCAATATGTCTGTGTGCTAAGATGTTATGTTGCTTTTAAATGGGCCAAAGTGAAAATGTACATTTTTGCTACCTAAGTTTCTATACTATACATAGAAATAAATAAATAGTACTGACATTGACAAGTGACAAAAAATAGATTGATTGGACTTAAAATATAAAACCAAGTTATACCAACATAAGGACCATGGGAAGCTATTCCCAATAAATATTAAAGAGACAGAGACAAACAAAAGGGTTTAAAAAGGGATAGAGATGACATCAAGAAAATGTATAAATTTAGGAGAAACGAAAAGACTCCTTAATCCTCCTAAACAGGAGAAATATCATCAGCATCATTATGACTGTGTGATCTATATGAATGCCCCTGAGAATGCTCAATGTAGAATTAGTTGGACTGATGATTCCCAAGAAACTATTC
The DNA here is from genome assembly GCA_027924645.1 of Cunninghamia lanceolata. NCBI lineage: Eukaryota > Viridiplantae > Streptophyta > Pinopsida > Cupressales > Cupressaceae > Cunninghamia > Cunninghamia lanceolata. The sequence goes on from BSBN01000332.1 coordinate 4,307,612, forward strand.
TCAGAGGCAAACGTGTGCCCTACTGAAATAGTTTGCATTTTTTGTTTATTGATTATAGCTTGTCAGAAACCGATAGTAATGATGGCAAATTTTTTGTGAGTTGATGTTGTGTCCAGACACTAATAATTGTTTGTGGGAAGTTTATATTTGGTGAAAGTGCAAGTTTTCCCAGATTCTTTGCAATATTCATACAAATTGATGTAGAAATATCAAATGTAACTCAGATTATTCCATAAGCAAAATGTGACATTAATTATAGGGAAAATGGTGTTAAACTTTTGCCATGTAATTCTTATTGCCATAATGCTTGGTTTAATTCCAGGACCGAATCATTGCTCGTCTTCAACAACCTTATTCAATTGATTGCCTTCCTGTGGAGGCAGAGTATCAGGTATGGTGTCAATGTATGCTTTAGGCATTGGATATGAAATGCGTGGCAGCTTTATTCTGTACTGTGTTAAGTTAATACATGTATTAATAGGGTCCTGTTATTATTTTTGAATAGAGATACCTTTTAGTGTATGGTGAGTAAAATGAGAAAAGTCTCAATTTTATTCAATGAACGGAGAGATCATTTTGCTTAACTTCACAGTATTTGTTGTTTTGCCATCAATATAACTATCTTCATCATTGAATGCCAACAAACACATTTTTGATCTTATGTGAGCATCTGTCTTATTATTGTTGATGCCAACTATTATAGTCATATATACTATATTCTCTAGTTTGGTTCTGTAATCTAATGGGTCATTTATATGGAAAATTTCTAATTGAATTGATTATATTTTTGTTCTCATTCCTCAGAGTTTAATTCTATCAAGCTCTAAGCTTTACGGATAAAATACTTAAAAGGAATGAAGGCGATCAAATCAAGGATCTACAAGTTATTATTCATTTGCACAGAGAATTCAATGGGGGAGGAGCAGTTTTTGAAATTTTTGTTCAATGATATTTTGATAATATACCGTAGGCCTGTTATGTTATTACAGCTATGTAGGAAAATAAGGTTCCATTGTGATCTATCTTAATGGTTGTAACAAAGTTCCACCTTGAGTAGGTTATATAATTCTGTTTTTTCTCCAAGGAGAATTCTATCTGATGTGACCCGGTTTTTTTAATATGAATATTAACCTTCAGTAATAAATGTACGAAGGTAAAGTAACAGCAGTATAACAGTAATGATCAAACAACTGTGAATTTGAATAACAATAATACATAGGTAGCAAATGATGTCATTCTTAAAAAGATTGTACATAAACAAGTCTAAGGTTATCATCGAAGGTGTAAACTTTGATTATACCTTTTCAAAATGACAATTATTAACTTAATAAAAAAATGTTTCAGCACCTTAATCAAAGCCAGGTTGCTTGGTACTAACTATAACAGCTGCACTCAAGTACCCTCTAAGCTGCCTATGCTTCCATCCTGGCTGCTCCACAGCAGGGGAGTGTTGTTCTGACTGTAAATAACCATGACTAGCTCCCAAGCAGAACTAAAGACCTCTTTCAACTAATCAGGGTAGCACTCTGTGTTATATATTATTAAAAAAAAAATCCACTTACTTGCAGCATAAAATATTTACCATTCAATACACTTACAGAAAAATTTAAAAAAATCCATATATCAGACCTGTAGCTTGACTGTCCAGCAGCAAGTTCAAAAAAAATATAAAATTCTGAATTGTCTGATCATTACAAAACAGTGCAGGGGCAATGTGTTATGGATTTTACAGGCAAAAGTGACTAAAAATAAAATACCTAAACTAAGACTGCTTTTCCTAAAACAGGTGCTACACTAAAGCTGGGAGATTTTTTCCAGCAGATCGTCCAACTTAAAATAGAATTTAAAACTCCAAAAAAACTGTTGCTTTGATTAGCAACCAACACTACAGCAACTGAAGTCTAAATAAAATCCTAAATCTGACTCCTAAAGACAGTGTCCATGCTGCTGTTAATGCAACTGTATTATGCTTCCTTGAACTCCATGTTATCATTCCACTTCCTAATGTAAAACAATGTCTTGATGTGCTATTTTTATCATCCAATGATCCCACCCAATTTGAATCTGAATAACCAAACAACTTTGAATTTTCAACTAAATAGTAATGGATTCCATGATCCTTTGTTCCTTTCACATACCTTAGTATTCTTTTAGCTGTTGTAAATGTCTTTTTGTAGGTTCACTCATATACCTTGAAACCAGTGAAACTGCAAACATATATCCAGGCTCGCAGGTGTCAAATACACTAAGCTCCCAACAGTACTTCTGTATTTCCTTTCATCTACCTTTGGAGATACATTTTCTTTCACCACTTTTTCTCCATGTGCAATTGGTGCATTAACTCCTTTACAATCTAGCATATTAAACTTCTTCAATATATCTTGCACATACTTAGCTTGACAAATAAAGATCTTACCATGAGATTGGCCTACCTCAATGCAAGAAAATATTGCATCAGTTATTTCAAATTCTTTCGTCATTGCCTCTTTGAATTCTCTCTTCATCCTGTTTGAGCTTCCTATATAGATTAGATCATGAACACATAGAAAAACATAAAGTTTTAAATGTTCCATTACCTTTTTTATTGAAATATAGTGTGGGTTCATTCTTGCTTTTGACATATCTATTTACTAAGAACCATGTAGCAATTCTTGAATACCATGCTCTTGGTGCTCGTTTCAAACCATAGAGTGCTTTTTTCAACTTGTAAACAAATCTTTCTTTGCCTTCTTCAAATCCTTGTGGCTGATCCACGTATACTTTATCTTCAATGTATATTTTGAAATTCTCTCTCCACATCTAATTGGTATATTTTCCATCCCTTCGTGTTGCTAATGATAATATCAATCTTATAGTGTCATGCCTTGCAACAGGTGCATTGAACTCTTCATAGCCTATACCATACCTTTGAGCATATTTATTTTTAACCAATCTAGCTTTGTATCTTTCAACTATACCATCACTTTTGTAGTTTATCTTGTAAATCCATTTAGTTCCTATCACGTCTTTGTCTTTTGATAGCTTTACAAGCTCCCAAGTTTTGTTTTTTTCAATAGCATCAATTTCTTCTTCCATTTTTTTGAAATTTGGGCCACTAACACTAACCCTAATAATGGGCCCACATTGACACCCTAAACACTCAAAAAAAGCTATACAAATTGTGTAGCCCTCATCATTTAGAGCGGTCAAATTCTTGAGCTTCACTATTAGTTTTTTGAAGAATGAAGATTTGGTTAGAATAGTGAGGGCTTGGTGTTGGAGAAAGCATTGTGATAAAATTATGAAAATGATGCTGTCCCACTACCCACAGGGGCATTGCCCCTTGATTCCTCTAGGAGCTCCGCCTCCAAGACCTCTGCCAATGTCATCCCCCTGTTGCCCCTATTCTCCCCAAATCAAGGCCCATGGTCATCCATCCTTGAAACCGCCCCCCCCACGTCTCCCTGTCCACCCATTTTGAAACTCCATGGAACTATGGTATTAATTGCGTCAGCCCAAAACATTCTGTCCATACTCTTTGCTTCTAGCATGCTTCTTGCTGATTCTGTTAGTGTTTTGTTCTTTCTTTTTGCCACTCCATTTTGCTACGGTGTATAGGGTGTTGAGAGACTGTCTCTAGATTCCATTCCTTGCACAAAATTCATTAAATTCTTCTGAACATAATTCACTTCTTCAGTTTGTTCTTAAACACTTTATATATCTTCCACTTTCTTTTTCTACCAAAGATTTAAATATTTTGAATGTTTCAAAAGCATCACTCTTATTCTTAAAAAAAAACCCATGTGTATCTAGTAAAATCATCAATAAATTTAATCATGTAGTGCTTCATACCTATGCTTGCATTGGACATAGGACCATATAAATCTGAATGAATAAACTCCAATGGCTGATTTGCTCTCCATGCACTTCTAGGAAACCTGTCTCTATGGTGTTTTTGAAGTGCACAACTTTTGCACACTTCCTTTCCTCTTGCTTGAATTTTTGGTAACCCATGTACCATATTTCTTTGATACAAAATATACAATCCCTGTAAATTAAGATGTCTATACCTTTGATGCCATAACCAACTTGCATCTTCAATAGTAGCATAACAAACATTTGATTCACTTGCTTTGTTTTTGAATGGAAACATTCGGTTCTTTGTCATCTATACAGTGGCAATCATCTTTTCTCCTTGTCTCTTATCGTAGATAGTACAGACTTTATCATCGAATACTAGTTTAAATCCTTTTTCAACAAGTTGCCCAACACTCAGCAAATTATGCCTTAATTTTGATGAGTGGTATACAACAATAATTTATGCCTATCCTTGTCTAGTGTCTATATCCAATTTTCCTTTTCACACACTTCAAGAACTTTATTGTCACCCAATCTTACTTCATTCTAAAAAAATTCATCAATCTTTGAAAAAACTTCTCTACAGCCTGTCATATGATTAGAACAACCTGAATTTAGAAACCATGCCTCATTACTTGTATTTTCAACTTTGCTGCATGATGGTGGATCTTCATCTTTACCTTGCTTTGGACCTTCATTTGTATTCCTTGTGTTTTCTTGTGTATAGTTCACTTTTCTAAGTTTCTTCCCTCATTTGCATTCTTCAATCTGCAGTCTCTCTCTATATGACCAAATTTCTTGCAATAGTAACACTGCACTAAGTGTCTTCTTGCATTAAATCTGCCCCTACCTCTTGAGAAACTACAGCCTCTACTTTGTCCTCTTCCTTTGAAATCAGAACCATACCCTTGATGTGAGTTCTCCACCTTATTGCCTTGAGGAAAACTTGTACTTGCTCCTTGATTATTATTGATCTTTGCCTTTGACATAAGTGCTTGATCTGGATCACCCAAACACTTTACCTTCTCTTCACGAGTGAGTAATGATCCAATCAGCTCTTCAACCTTTAAAGTATTTAAAACTTTGCACTCTTCTAAAGTAACGACAATATGCATCCAATTGGGTGCAAGACCGTGTAAGAGATCTCAAGATCTTCTTCACAACTACATCTTTCACTGCCTCCCTATATGTTCTCATCTTATTCACTATGTCTGTCACACAATAATCTTCAACTTTTTCATTATTTGAAGCTTTGCAGCCCTTACTTGATTTGTCCCTTGATGAACTTTCTAAAGATGTCCATGCATCCTTTGATGTCTTGCAACCCACAATTTTAGGATAAATACTTGGATCTATTGCACTTTGAATGTAGAAAAGTGTTTAAGCATCTTTTTTTTCCTCTTCTTTCTTTCCTGTCTTATCGTTTGCACTCAATATACTCCAATCTTGACGTTCAACATGCTTGCCACTATTTCTCATTGTCCTTTCCATGTTAATACTCAATTCAACTGATATCTCCAATAATCAAAATTTTCACCTTTGAACTGTGGAACAGGCACTGCACCATTGCTTGCTGCCAAAACCAAACAAAACTGAGATTTTCTCTGAGTATCAGGGTCCTAAACTTTGGTGAAGGAGCTTCAGATTTGCACTTGTCCAGTGTAAAATATTTATCATTCAATACACTTATAGCAAAACTAAGAACAAAATCCATATATCAGACTTGTAGCTTCACTGTGCAGCAGCAAATTTTAAAAAAGCTATGTAAAATTCTGAGTTTTCTGATCATTACAAGGCAGTACAGGGGCAATAATTTTATGGATTTTACACTCCAAAAGTAACTACAAATAAAATACCTAATCTAAGTCTGCTGTTCCTAAAATAGGTGCTACGCTAAAGCTGGTAGATTTTTTCAAGCAGATCGTCCCACTTTAAATAAAATTTAAAAGTTTATAACTCCAAAAAAAGTGTTGCTTTAATTAGCAACTGACACTACAGCAACTAAAGTCTAAATAAAATCCTAAATATGACTCCTAAGAACAGCGACCGCCTATTCTATATAACAGAAAAAAGTTTATAAACAATAAACTAAAAATAGCTGAGAAGAGGTGCTTCAAATCTGAGAATAAACTATTCTAAATAAAATCTTCTAAACATAGTTGTGGACCGCTGAATGTGGTGCTCCATAAGAAAATAAAAATCTCCTGGTTTTAATCTGCTAAACATAGCTGATAGCAAACTGATTGTAAACTGTATATCAGCATCATTTATTTGACACCGAATTTCCTACACTCTGTACTAGGCTGTGCCTGATTGTGAGTTGATTCTTCTGCGCCTTCGTGTTGCTAGTTAGATCCCTGCTTTTGCCTTTAAAGCTGCAAACTTTGTGATTGAGAAAGCAGTTTTGCCAACTCTTCCTCCTGCCTATGTATATGTGGCATATTATTGAGATCAATTGGTGGTGTCATATTAAAGTGTAACTTTGATCGTACTGGATTCCTCAATTTCTCTATTTCCTCTTCAATTAGATGTTCTCATTATCCAAGAATTAATCAATTATATAATTTGTCAATCGCAAATTTCATTTTTGTAACCAATCAATGAATAATAAAATCCTTGGCTAGAAGTAAACAGCCTGTGCCGATGAGCTACTAAGTTGTTTGCCTCTTGACTTCTCTGGGACTTCGCCTGTTACACATTTGCTAGCTGTTGCTTCACTTTTTCCAATTCCAACTTCATCCACATATTTGCAGTACTTTCCTTTTTCTTTGCTGTTTCGTTATCAACTAATTTAAGCCATAACAACTGAACCATTTGTTATACAAGCATTTCTTAGTTTACAAAGATTGAGTATTCTGACATACATTGTTAATTTCCTCATTTTCCATATGAGATTGTAATGTCCCCTTCTCGTGCATAATCAGTTTGAGAACAGTTAGCCTATTTTCCGAGTTTTCCCGTAGGCTAATTGGTTGGGCAAGGGAGAACTCCAAATTTTGTGGCGAGCACGGGCGTGAACAGGGAATGGTTTTAGTTATGGCAATGAGTTCAGGAGATCATAGTGAGCCCCATGGCACTTTCCGAATGCAATTCCATCTTTCTTGGAGCGCTCCACACTTGTTGGCGAAGCCTGCTATTTTTGGAAAGCACTAAGTTGCATACATTTCATCACCCTAAATCCTAGGGGTATCTTTGGTATGATCTGAAATTCATATTTGGTTCATTTGATGCTTTCTGCAACATTGGGTGATAATTAAAATTATTAAATAGTTATTATTACTTAAGTTGTCAAAAGTGAATAAATTAAAAGACAACTTATGTGTAATTATGTCATGTCCCATATTAAGGGATTGTTAAAACATCGTAATAAGATAGAGAGGCCACTATGGGATGATAACTCCGTATATAATAATAGGTTATCAACATATAATAATATTAAAATATGATATATTATTTGTATTTATGAAGAACAAATATAAATACAAATATGGATAATTGGCCATTTGATTATAATTATAATAATAATAAATGTTATTATAATATGGTTACTATTTTATTATGAAGATTTATTAATAAGATATTAGTAAAGGTGTTATTATATATATATTATTATATTAATATAATATGTACAAATATAAATAAATATTAAACTGAATCAAATATTATATTGATATTATCAATATCAATATAGATATGAGTATTTAATTATATAAGTAACTAAACAAAGGTAAATAGAGAATGGTCGGTTCATAAATAATAACAAGATTATAGTCAGCGATTCAAAAACAAAAGAGGCATTATACGGAGAGGTGCGATCCTATACCAAAGGGCACTACGGGAGTATAAGGGGATAGACGGAAGGGAAGATGAGGGGAGTCAAGCATTCACTTCAGTATTTCAATCGATCATCAGTCAGCAATAAAAGATAATCGACCAGCAGTCAAAGCAATTTAAAAAACATCTCAGACTTAAAGTTATATCATCTCATTGGGATACCTCTAATCATGGAGAAGGATGCGATCAGCCATGTGGAATGTATTTTGAATTTATGAATAAGGATGATGCTGTCTAAATAGGGAACAAGTTCTGATTTGAAAGTCCAGTCAGCAATTTAAGAAGGATAAATTAATAATTCAAGTGCAAATTGTTAGTGGATTGTGGGACCCTCCCTAGAGCTTCCTTAGGATAGTGAAGTTTGTTTCATATGTTTGAAATTCCTTATAATGGAAGGTGGGACCCATGCCTTGGAGGCTCGTAAAACAGTTTGAAAAGCTTATGTGGGAGTAAGAAGAATCTCATTGAGGAAAATATTGTGGAGAGTAGTGGATCGTGGGACCCACAACACTCCCAATTCTCATTCTTTATCACATTGCAATCAAAGTTTATAAGAATAAAATATATATACCTGAATTTATAAAAATAGAAAGAGAATAATAATTCTGAGATTTAAGAGATATACTTCTGCATATACATTTCTAGGAATAGACATACATATTTCTGATTTTTATGTCTGAGATATAAAGGGAATATATAGGGAATATATATTGGAAAAAGACATAACAACAGATTTGATGAAGGAATTATATCCTCTAAACTCATCGAAAAACAACTGCAGTTCGAGGTCAAGCAGAAGCAAAGCATAATATATATTTGTGTAAATATTTAACTTCAATCAGCAGATAAGTCCATAACCAAATCAATTGGCATAAAGTAGATGCTCTGCATAATTCTGATTTGTTATCAAAGGTATTACAGCAAGCATTATAAGAAGACTTCCCAACAGCAAGCTGCCATTCTCACATCAAACTGATGTAATACCACAGGTACGACAATACATTGTTTCCTTTGCTTGTATTGATGTTCAGTATAACACTGCATTTAATTACAGCCAGTTCTGAGCAATATAATTCATGAACAGTCATATGTAATATTCACTAACTATATACCATTCATTAACCACATATGGGATTGATGAAGGGTGACATGTCTAGTATATCATTCATAGTCGATGTATTGGTCTTGGCTACCTAGAGTACCAAGAATCCTCACGGATGCCTTAGCCTCAAGAATACACCAAGTAGTTCTTGAATAAGGATGGGAGACAAACATAGCCTATGATGAACAAAAGCATGCTACACCCTATCAACCCCATATGGTGTTAAGAAATAGTATATGAGATATAGATAAGAAGTATATGTTGATAAGATCATAAAGATAGCATGTGAAATGTCATGATAAATTATGAATAATGAACATATGGATTGCATAGTGTAACGATACCAATAGCTGACTGTAATAGCATGAAATCATTATAAATTATGAATTGTTCACATTGCTAGATTATGTAATGAGTATGAAATATTTATGTGCACTTTCATTATAATGAACTAAGGAAAAGATAAATGAATACAAAGAGTATAAGTACATAAAAGGCATGAGATCCTAAAATAGAGGAAGGAAATAATGTTAATCAACTCGCCACTATGATGAGTAAGGAAGATTAGGGGTGGGCAATCAACCAAGGATAGGTACGGGTTCATTGGTCTAGAGCACCCCTTCGAGCCCTTGTCTCAAGATGGTACCTTAGGGAGCAAGAGGTAGTCTTTTTGACTTGAGTGGTCTAGAGAACCCCGAGTCAAAGGAAGGTCCTAGAGTGGCCTGGGTCTAGAGCACCCCTCGAAGGAAGAACGACCTATACCATTGGCATTGCACCCTAACGGATTCACTCTCATAAGATGGAGGATTTGATTAACAAAGGGCCAAGTAGATCTCTTCTAGGGGATCATGAAACAAATAGTTTATGTTTATAAATAATGACGTGATTTTAGAGAAGAATTGTATACTAATGCTCTCTTTGGTGAGTTGAATTGTGCAAGGTCAAAGGAAAAATTTGGACTCACTAGAAGGGGACATTACAAATTATTTAATAAAAAGGTCTTTAAGTTGTGCATTAGATGGCATTGGGCTCAAGGGGATATAAGGGGGACTTTGCACATAATAACATGAAATGGTTTATTATTTTGAGGAGAATATGGAGAGAAGGGAAAATAATATTTTATCCTCTCAGGAAAAGTTATAAAAGAAAGTGTTGAGCTCATTGTTGGGGTTAGACTTGGTATGATATTTTGCTTTTGCATTTGAGTGAACTTGTGTTCCTCTCTTATTTTCTTGAGGACAAAAACCCTCTTGAAAATACCGGTTTTGGGGACAAAATCCCCCCTAATTGGTCTTGGTGATTTCTTACAGAAATTATAGATGTGCTGCAATGGAGTTTCCTTTATTTTGTTTTGCTAGTAGCAAAGATTTTGATGTATTTTGAAGTGTGGATTGGAGTTTTTGTTAGTGAGTGTTTTGAGTTTGTTTGATAGAAATTTTGGGCTTGTGTGAAGATCTTTTATCCTTGCAGGCCATACTTGTTATAGGTCTGCCGTACAGTTTGGCATTGCTGGTTGAAGTTTTTCATGCAAATAATCATCATGATAAGTTGAAACCACTCCTAACATCTGGCTGCCTGTTGTAGTAAGGCTTTAGAGCTGATTTGAGGGAGTTTTGGAGAGCTGTAACATCTTTTATGCAGATCGTACGACTCAGGTACATGCCGTACTAGTTGTGAATGAGGTGTGTAAGCTGGGTATGCAAATCGCCCCTTGTTTCTTGCAGATTTTGCCTTGTTTGGAGGCACCTATGACTGAGTTTTCATGTTTCAAGGGTTTGGAAGTGAACTTCGTCATTTCTGGGAAGATTTTTATGATTTTGTATGCTGACTTGGGGTCCTAACAGTGGCTGCATTTCATATCAGTACAATGTTACAGTGTTTTTCAGTATTTTCAGTGTGTGATCAACTTATTTGGGGTCTCTGCATCAGACCTCAGCACTTCATCATCAACATTTTGTTAATGAAGTGCTGTTTGCAAGTATATTCATGATTTATGGGCTAATTGGTTGTTGCAACAAATTGGTTTGATGTTACAAATTATATATTTATTTAGTTGCAGCTATTTACTTGTAAATCTATCCTTTGTAATGCATCTACATTAATATTGTAAACTCCGGAAGGTAGTACCGCCGGTGGTATCTACATATTTGCATTTTATTGTGATTTTAGCACACTCCGCTGAATAAGCATAGATAAGGATGGCTTGTTGCCTTGCGTGCTTTTTTTTTGTTTGTAATTGCACACACTTTGCTGAATAAGCGTAGAATTGGCAGGCTCTGCTGCCTAGTGTGCTTCAATTTAGTTTCTTGCATCAAGCACACTCCATTGAAGAAGTGAAGACTTAGCTGGCCCTGCCGCATTGTGTGCTTTAGTTGGTTAATTTTTTTTTCATGTTGCTGCATTCATTTTATATAGTTGGGAGCTAAGTTGCCGGTTCTGGTATGGGAACGGGTTCGGGAGCGGGGTTCTGGTATGTCGGTACGGCGAAATTTTTTTTTTTTCTGTGGGTACGGCTGGGTACAGCTGTACTATATATATATATATATATATTTATTTATATAGTATAACTGTATATACCAAAAAAATTAAACAATATACAGAATTGAACATACATAGTACATTTGAATCTTGATTGATAATTTAGATGACCAATGAACAATGAAACATTAAAAATCATTACAAATACTCAGTAGTCAGTACTGTATTACAAAATTTGAAATTTCAAAATAGTAAAATACTATAAGTCTATAAGTCTATAATCAAGATTCAAAAGTCAATCTTTCGCTCTTCAATCTTATCAAAAGGATCTAGATCTAAGTCATCATCATTGGTTGGTTGCAAATCGTTTGAAACACCAACATATGGAGTGCCACTCGCACTATGTACATCATGTAGAAAATTCTTCTCATCATCTACAGTGATTGTAGCAAGCTCTGTAATAAATGCATCCAAGTTGGCACACTCAGGGGCTATATCCCAATTCTTCGCTGCCCCGTCCTTGTACTCAACTTGCTTATGTGATAGAAGACGCAAGTTGGAGTGGACATAGACCAAGTCTTCTGCTTTTTTAGCAGCCAATCGATTACGCTTCACTGAGTGGATATAGGAGTATGTACTCCAATTCCGTTCAGCCGAAGAAGAACTTGCAACCTATTCAAATTTCAAATTAGAGCTCTAGTCAATACAACTTTAAAATGCAAAAAATGGTAAGTACTAAGAATGTTAAAATAAAACATGCTTACTTGTGATAGAATTTTGATTGCAAGAGGCTGGAGCAAAACATAATCTTGCCCATGGAGGTACCACCATGTATGTGCATCTTCCTTGTACATGTCTGCAATAGCACACAAACTATGCTCTCGTCCTTGTATGAACTTGCCAAACTCTTTCCTAACACCATTCACCATTTCTGGATCGGAGTAGATTCTTCGCAATGCTTTCATGCAGCCGGAAGCAACTTCTCTATCTCTATATGGTGTGGTTCTCCTCGGCAAAGCAAGTATCTCAGTACTATAATATTTGGGAGACAAGGCATATGCAAGGAGGTGCAAGGGTGTGTTCATCTTGTCCCAATGGTCATCAATGATTTTTTTGACACTTAGGAAAAATGTTTCATTGGGGTCATTGTCCTTTTGTGTTATTATGCTCTTTATTTTTTCTACCATGGAGTCAATGCCATCATAGATTTCCCCCAAACATGGCTGATCTGTATTAGCAAACCTAAGCATACTCATGATAGGCTCCGTGAAACTCAAAACATATTGCACACGTTCCCAGAACTCATCAGCTAGGATCAATGACTTCACCTTTTGAGCCCTCTTTGAATTAGTTGTCTTCCATATACTCCATTGGTGGCTAGTGACCATGGAGCCTAATGCCTCTTTCACCTTCACAAGTCGTCTCAAAACGATTGTGTGTGATGCAAATCGGGTCTCAGCAACCTAATGTTATGTAAAAAAACAAGTTAATAACACATTAAAAATTAAAATCTAAATCAAGAATCTAAATCAATGAATCATGCAACTCAAGTAAATAAAAATATGGCATAAATTAAAATTAAAATAAACTAAATTTACCTTCAACAACTCCAAATGCGAGAAAGACCTGAAGATGCCTTGTGACATATGATGGTTTGTCACAAACATTTGAATCTCTTCACCCTCATTGTATGTATTTTTCACCCAATCTACTTGAGTGCCAATTGCTTGCATCACCAAGTTAAGGGAGTGTACGGTACATGGTGTCCAAAATATGTGTGAGTATCTTTCCTCAACCAAAGCACCTACTACCCTACAATTTTTTGCATTGTCTGTAATGACTTGGACAACATTATCAACACCCACCATCTCTATGGACTCAATGAGGATTTTGGAAATAAATTGTGCATCCTTGATTTCCCCCTCACAATCAACCGACTTCAAAAACATTGCCCCTTTGGGGGACACAGCAATAACATTTATTAAAGGTCGGTTTTTGCAATCTTTCCATCCATCAGAAACAATGAACACTCCTGTTTCAATCCATGAATCTCTAATTGGTTTTAGTGATTTCTCTACATAACTTTTTTCTTTTGCCAATAAGGTGGTTCGCACCTTTTCATAACCAGGACCTGTGTAATCAAAAGGTGCATTACTAATTGCTACCACCATTTCCCGCCAATATGGTGATCTCACCAAGTTGAAAGGAAGCCCATTGGCATAAATGCAACGTGCAAATTTTTTCATCTGCAATATCTCTCGTTTCATTTTGAAATGCCTTTGCCAATGGACCTCTTTTGCAGGAAGAAGAGGGTTCATCATCTTGGATTACCTCCAAGTCCAAGAAAGGATGTTGTGGCCTAGAACAAGGAGCTTCTGTAGGTGGATTCATTGATGTTTTCTTTGTTAAAGGATGAGCTCTTGATTTTGCTCTTGCACTCTTTTCATCAGCTTCTTCTTGTTCTTTAATGTATGCCATAATTTGTGCTTTTGGCAACCCCCTCTTGTTTGGCCCTTCACATATTTTTATTCCTTTTCCACTTATGGCACGTAAGTGAGCTTTCAATCGAGTATATGAGCTCTTAAATGTGACTTTGCACTCATTACAAACCCAAACAAAAGCCCCACCTCCTGCTAGTTGTTCAATCATGTTGACATGTCTCCAAAGAGGAGATCCTTGATCATATTTAAATTGTTTACTCTTCTCAAGACCCACCGAACTTGAACTAGTAGGCGTAGCCATTTCACTTTCAAATAGATTGCTGTTAAAAAAATTACAAAATTTAAATTAAAATAATAAAAATTAAAATATAATAAAAATATTCCAACCCTACACACTAATAAAACACCTAAACATTCAAGAGAAACAATAAAATAGGTTTAAAAAATGTTCAAACTTGTTTTTTTTTTTTTCAAAAAAAAAGTTGAAATTTTTGAAAAAAATTTGAAAAAATTTAAAAATCCATAAAAAACTTGAACAAATTCAACAAAAACTAGAAAAAATAGGTTAAACTACTTACCTTAGATCAATAGATGACCTTTGCGCAAGCTACAATCCTTCCTTGGTGCTTTGCAATCGATTCCGGATTCCCTCCACAATGCAAAAATGAACAAAATGTGAAAAACTCTTGTGAAATGGAGTTGTTGCAAAAATAAGAAGTGAATAGGGGCGTTTTTGTTATATTGACCTTTTTAGGGTTTTAGTTTTTGTTTTTTTTCATTAAAAAATGAGTTTTAAAGACGTTTTTTTTAAATTTTTAACACAAAAAAAATGTTTTTTCGCTCGCGGGAGCGGCCGGGTGCGGGCAGGGAGCTGCCCGCCCCGGGTTCTCTGTGGGTTCGCCTATGGCAAACCCACAGAGGCGCTCCCTGCTCGCACTCGTCGCCGCTCCCGCTCCCGCTCCCGTCCGGTCCGGTACCCGCCCCCTGCAATGAAGAACCCGGTAAACATAGGTTGGGAGTGGTCATAAGCATTGTATGCTCTCACCTTGCCCATTCTGGGATCTGGGTGATCAGAAAGTGATAAAGACATTGTATTGTAGCATTTCTTTAATTGCTAAAAATAAAAAAAATTGTGGTGGTCATTACAAGGATGGGGCAACGAAAAGAATATCCTTTATTTTCTTCATTAAAGCTGCAGTAACTACAACTAGTTTCTTTGATATTGCTTTAGTTCTTTCTCCACTGTCTTGTATCAACTGTTGTACAAATTTCTGCAAACTTGTTAAATTAGTGTGCTGTTCAAATCATCCATCCTCAACAACAGATTTTAACCTGATGGTTGAGTGCATCACTTCCTTAACCAATTGCCACAATGGCTCATTATCATGTATAGATGAAGGTGGATCTTTATCATGTTCATATTTTGCCTGTGCAAGTAAGGATTCTTCAAGTTGAGGTAAGTTTGTTCCTCTTTAGAGAACTCTTTAGAGAGTGGATAAAGCTATATGTGGACCCGTTCCTCTTAGTAGCTAAGGAACTTGTGAGAGAAGATGAATGGCAAGTGTGCGTAATGGTCCTGGAGGTCCATACATTGTCCACCAACTAACTGGCTTGTCCTGTGCCAAAGTGTGTCAATCCTTGTCGAAGACTTGTAGCCATCTAGTTCTGTGAACTTAATCCACTCAACTTTGATCAGTGAAGCTTCCTTTGAACTATACATTTTTTTGAAGGCTTTCATGAAGCCATTCCTCACCTCATGATCATTAATAGGAAGAATTCTACCAACTCTTTCTACATACTATTTTGGATTCAAAGTATATGAACCATGTGTAGAGGCGTGTTCAACTTGTTCCACCTTTTCTGGATGATGGGGTGAATATGCAAATTGTAGAACTCTAGGGTGGGGTCATTTGCACAAATGGCGGCCTTCATTTGGCCAAGCATGCTATCAATGCACTCACACATTTCCCCAAGACTAGGACTATCAAAATCCCCAAATCTGATGACAATGAAAATAAGTTGTACAAAAGATGTGATGTATCTCACATTGAACCAAAAAGTATCATTGATCACAATCTCCTTCACCCTCTTCTCCTACTCAGTCTTTGACTCCATCCACCAGTTCCAATTTTGTGTCATAACCATAAGTTGCAATGGCTCTTGCAACTCAAGCATCCTCTCTAGTAGAATGAAATAGGAAGCAAATGTGGTGGTTGCAAATAAACATTTGCACCTCCCTTGCATGCCCCATCACCTGTTTCACCCACCCTATCATTCCAATGTCTTTGAGTGCATTGTTCATAGCATGCACACAACAAGGGATCCAATCGATGTGCTTATATGTAGATTGAACCAACATACCTGCTGCCCTACAAACATTTGTTGCATCAGTAATCACTGGCACCACATTCTGAGGATCAACCTCCTCAATGGCCTCTCTCAAGATTTGAAACTGAAACTCGACATCTTTGCATTTTCCTGAGTGTAACATGCCTTCTCATATTACTTGGAATTACACACAAATTACCAGGAAAGTAAAAGAAGAGGGAATTTTTTTTTATCATTATATTTACTAAACATCAATAAATAGAAGTACATCTTTTTTGAATATTGAAAAGATAACTTATAGTGAAAACATTCCACTTTACATTTACAATCATATTGCACATGGCAAAAGAATAGTTTTACATCATAATCATAATATGAAAATTTACATAAAAAGTACAATCTCTGGTATTTTGACTTCTGTCGTACAAATCTTGGTGAGTCTTCTGCTACAGAGGGAGAGCATCATCCAAGTGCTTTACCTCCAACCACAGACCGGTAGTTCCCTGCACATCTTCCTTCCTGGAAGTGGCCCTACCCCTCACGAAGAGTATAGACATATGGATATAACAAGTTGCCATCTGAGTCCTAGTGTTGTGTCCTACATAACACAATCGACCATACCACCGTAGACAATCTTCTAGCTAAGTATGATCATACTAACCAGTTATGTTATTTAGAGACTGTGAACCGACTAATGCATGCAGAGACAAATGCATCACTTTGGCCAAAGTTTCAGTATAAATAGATGTTTGCAATAAACGTAGTTGTACGCTCACACACCTCTAACTCGATTTGAAGACTATCTCATCCTACAGTTTGATTCAAGACATAATTGTCTAAATTTTACTCAATCCCGTAGTCTCTCTGACTTAGAAATGTTCCTTATCTAGGATATACATACAATATGCAATTTTGAATAACTCAATCTTTTCTGAGAGTCCCTTATTGCATATTTCCGTAATTTATCAAGGTCTATGATTTCTGTCATTTATTCTCTACTCAAATGAAATTATACTTGATTAAGTATTGACTGTCTAACAACAAGGTGTTCTAGTCTTTTGTGATTTCTCGACCTAATTCTGTCGACCAAGATATTCAATGGACAAATCCATTCTCATATTTAACTTAAGAATTAAGGATTTCTAAACTCTTAGGGCTAAAATCTAGGATTCTTAATTTCCTATTGCAATACCTTGCAATATCAAAATACCCTTTTAAAACTAATAAAATTATATCCATAAAGTAATGTGAATAATATAACCTCTTGTCAAATCTTGACTATTTGGTCTTTGATCAAAATCACTATTTATCAAAAATCATACTATATAAAGTTTATCCTCTTCTATATTGATGCAGGAGCATCCGGGTCCACAAGCAATCAACATCACCCAAAAAATATTTTAGGTTTTCAGTTTCCGTTTCTGTTTAGTTTTTGTTGTGCTTTAGCTTCTTTTTGTGTTGGTTTTGTGTTTCTGGAGCAAATGCAGACTTATTTGGCCAAGTTAAGAGCTTCATCATGTAGAAGAACCTAATGGGTATCCCCAGTTCCAAATTGGTGAAATTTGGATGAAAAATGATGAAGTTATGACAAGTCGGAGAAATCCATAGTTCGCCGATTCGACAGTTAGCCGACGGCCCGGTTCGCCAATTGTACGGATTGCCGATTGAATATCTGAAGAACAATTAGGAGAGTGTTTTCTATGTTATCGGAGAAGTTTGAAGTTTGGGAACTTCATCGGCAAATCTATCAGTTTGCGAACTCTTAAGTTTGACGATACGACATTTTGCCAATAAAGGCCTTGAGAAAGGAGTTTGCCGTTTCTTTGATTCACCGATAGGCGGTAAAGTAGAAGTTAGGATACTTGAAGATTTGTGAAATTGGAATCGTGCCGATAAGAGAAAACATAAGTCTCGGCTAGTTCATGACTTTTAAAAGTTGCCGATAAGCCATTTAAGAATGGTGTTCATGTTTTCCGAAATTTGCCAATAATGTTGAAGTCAAATTGTTGACCAAACCCAAGTTTTGAAAAGTTAAACTTTGCCGATAGAAGTGGATCGCTTAGTTGGCAAACCTTTGTATTTTCTAACTGGTTTGTGAGTTCCAACATTTGCCGATTGGGTTCGAGAAAGCTAGATTTTGCCGACAAGGGCATGATGACTAAAGTGACTACATTGCTAAGTCTTAGTTCATGGAAATGTATTTTTGCCGACAAGGCATTCAAAGAAATGGTTCGCAAATGGACCAATTTGCCGATTGAGATGACAAGGCCAAGTTTCACAAATTGGGTTTTTACCGACCGAATGGATAGGTTTGGAAAACATAACATTCGCCGATAGGCTTTTATAGCTGAGGTTCGAGAAACCGAACATTTGCCAATGACATTAAAGTTTTGAAAAATGTGTTTTCGTCAATAAAAGACTGAAGTTTGTGGAAGTTCAATATTGCTGATAAAGACTTGGTTCATGGAAATGATATTTTGTCGATGGATTTATAGATGAGGGATTTTAATAAAGAACGATTATTTCAGTAATCGCACATCTTTATTAATCTATTTCAGTAATTTGAATCGTCAAAATGGCTGTTGGGATACTTGTCTGTTCGGTTCCATAATTGAATAACTCCATAACTGTTTCAACTTCCACTCAGGAAGAATCAAAGGAGATTGTCGTTCTTGTTTGGGCAGATTTCTCATAGGGAGATTTCTCAGAGAGATTTCTTGGAGTAGATTCGGGAGAAGGGAGATTCCTCAGGAGGATTTTCCTCGCAGAAGAGAGAGAGGGAGGAATTCCTCGCAAAATAGAGGAGTGTGGGATGATCGTGGATTTGGGGTGATCTTTGTATTCATTGGGAAGCGATTTGATGCTGTAAGCACATAATCGATTAGGGATTGCATTGTAAAGACTGAGGTTAAGGGCCCAGAAGGCCAATATGTTTGTAATTGCTGGTGTTGTGAATTTTAATAAAATAGTTTCAGATTTGTTTATGAGTTTGTCTCTATTGTGTTGTTGAGCTGCGTGATTGGGTTGCCTGATAAGGTTCCTTGGTCACGACTGCACCATATATCTAGTCTCAATAGATATTGCTAAGAGTATAAAATACTTGACTAAGTTCTATCTTCAATCTGATAAAGGATTCAAGTTTAAATGGATAGTAAAGTAATGATGTCTTTAAACTTAATTGTCATCTCTCGTTCATCAATTAAGATTAAGAACGATAGGACATCATCTATGCATAATGGTAATACATAACCTAGTTAAATATACACATCTATGCTAATATAAAATAACATAGTTTCAAGTTCTCCTAACGATATTCCAATCATACTGAACTCTTTTTAGAATAAGAGAAAACCTTCCTCGAAGTCTAGTGTTAAAAACAATGAAACTAACTAGAAGTTAACTAGAAAATACCTTTGTCAAACTTCTAGTCTTGATCTTGAAGACTTAGAACAACAATCTCAAGAGGCTCAAAATCTCTAGAGGCTCAAAATGACATCTAAGGTAGGTTCCACTAGGTTTTAAAAGAACGAGAACATCATTTCTATCCCTCATTATTTTGAGTACAAGATAAATATAGACAACCAGATTATTCGAAACTTATTTGAGTATAATCAGGGTCTGGTTACTTCCCTAACTTTGTCTACAAGTTATACATGACAAGGATACATCAACTTTGGAATAAAACATACTTTTGTTTATTACAAACTGACATTTGATTTAAAAAAAGTTAACTGACTGTGTTTGGAAAAACCTACTGTGACTTATTGCCTTTCAGCCTGCACAGGTAATGCTTCAATATCCTAACAGCTTGCACTCATCTAGTATGTTTAAAATGATAATATCTTATCATAGAGAATTCTCGTTCTCCAGAAATAAAGTTTTGACTAAACTGAAATCATCCAAGAATAAACAACAGAACGACCATTCGGCCTTTAAGTCTCCACCGAGAAGTTTTAAACCAAACACTTAGGTATACACAAGATACAGCAGTTTAAAGGCTTCTCACAGGAAAACATAGTGAAGGCTACTGGCTCCATATTATAAGCAAATATATGGACAACAAGCTATGGTTCTCTAACACAAAGATAGCTGAAAACTTCGACTACAAAAATACAGATGAATATAATAAAGTATTATCTCTGTAGATCACAAAGTTCTTAGGAAACTTACGGCTTCACTACTCGGAGTTTTACTAACTCTTTAATGCCTACAAACACTATAAATATAGCTCTTGGTTATGAAATCGTAACGAGAGATATTTATAAATATATATATGTATCGAGTACTTAGATCACAGAAGATATAATAAAGTATCGAATACTTAAAACTCAGAGGTTATGATATACTTTTGGCTGTTCTAAAACTCAGATAATTATATCAACAAAACCGACATTAATCAAAGAATTATCATCTCAAAATAATATTTACAAGAAAAGAACCTGAAAGTACGACGTGCAATTGAGCTCCTCCGATGTCTCTTCACAAGTCCTTCCTCTTAGTAGTTCATATGTCTTTTAGTAGTTCATATGTCTTCGTATATCAATAGATATGACCCCACGGTGCTATATGGAGCTTTTGCCCTTAACCACGTTCCACTATTTACTATAAATGCTTGTCATAAATCTCTTTGACAACATGCAAGTCGTGGATATGATGGTCTTTATGACCACTCAGCACTTGGTCAAAACTTCTCCACTAACTTCAATTAGTTGAGAAAATAAAGGGGTCGAATAACCACACCCTTTATTGGCTTTAACACAAATATCTATCTTATTATATATTCAAATATTTATATATATAAAATATATATGCATAAAATTGAAAAAGGAGACATGCACAGCGTATTCTTACGTTGTTTAATTACACACAAAACAATATTGCAAGAATGGGGTCGAGACATTCTCCCCCTTCTCTGTCTTGCAAACATAACACAATTGGCAACATAAAATAACCAAATATGATACCATAAAGGAATCATAATCGGAAAAAGAGATAGTTAACCACTATCACAAGTATATGTCTACTCTTGAATATTTACTCTATATTATCTTCATATAGAAATAACAACTATCGACTACAACTTGACGATGGTCGTAACATCCTTTCTAGGTTATACGACAAAACCTAATCTAGAGGAATTTGACGTCAAATCGACTACTGTCGAATCGAAAACCATAAAAGGTCAATAAAGTCGAACTCGACTTACCAATCTCACAGGTTCACAAAAATGAACAAATGCGAGACTTAGATGGCAACAAACTATTCTTTTCATACGTCTATTCACTTCGCCCCGATGATACTCTCCCTCTCTTTTCTTAGAGGGTGGAAAACCTGTTTTCCTAGTTACACTTACAATCAACCAAACTGGGTTTACTGCATCATTAGTTACTTCATATACATCATGACTGAATAATCACGATAACATATAATCACATGTCTATTTCTAAACATTTAAATTCAAACTCATGAAATCATTTGATTTATCCTGACATCTTAAAACGTCAAATCATTAAATCATGCGAAAATTATCTACTAATTACTTATAAGTAAAAAGTAAAACATAGTCAGAAATTAGGGATGTGACACTGAGCAACCAATTGCTCGCAGGAAGTAAGGTCGATCAATGCATAAAACTATAAAACATTGATGAGTGGACAATGTCTAATATTTGCCCGCTCATCTATGATTATGCTGCAGCCATGTGTCACCCATTTGGCCTTCCTCTCCTCCATCAACAAGTTAACCTTGGAATAACTTTTTTCCAAGAGTGTGGTTCTCAATCTAGTCTCACTAGGACTCACATAACTAGGACCAGCTTTACTTACCTTCTCAAGCATTTCCTTGTACAAAGGAGATCGAGCAACATGGAAAGGAATGCTGTTGCCAAAGTAGAAATTGGCAATGGCCTCACTGCAGCCTCCGTTCCTTGCACATTGAACATATCTGTGATTGGGTTTGGTGGGGATGAACCTGTAGCTTTTTGTTTCCCTGTTGACTCCACTGCACTCACCCCAAATGACGGATATGAAGGTGGTAAATCTAAACCTCCTCTTGTTGGTGTACTAGAAACTGACAGTGTAGTGATTTCCCTTGTATATAATTTGATCATCTTAGCCCTCATTTCAAGTGAGAGCTTATCACCCCCAACTCCTTTACCAGGGATATGCAAAAAGTGTGCATTAGTCCTTGTCATGTTGCCATTCCAAGTACCATTTGAGCAAATGTTGCATTTCTATTTTCGACTTCCGCCTAAATTAGGTGCTTTAGTTGTGTCCATTATTGTTGCAAATTGCTATAAAAATATTTTCTTGCTAAATGGTCCTTTGGCAAATTTTGACAACTGTGAAGGGCAATCGGATTTTAATACACTCGCAGGTACACTTGAATTGTCTGTGGTTCTACTTGGGGTTTCTGTTTGGCTGCCTGATTTCTCTGCCTCATCAATTTCATTCTCCAAATTGAAATCAGCATTTACATTAAATGTATCCATCTTCACTCAACAGATCTGAACTCTGAATCCTGATTCAATATAAAACTTAAAAAGTTAAATACTTCCAGAAACTGTAGCAATTTTGGAATATGTTATAAACTTTTTTGCAAACTTT
Organism: Cunninghamia lanceolata; assembly: GCA_027924645.1. Classification (NCBI taxonomy): domain Eukaryota; kingdom Viridiplantae; phylum Streptophyta; class Pinopsida; order Cupressales; family Cupressaceae; genus Cunninghamia; species Cunninghamia lanceolata. The sequence continues at coordinate 4,330,237 of BSBN01000332.1, forward strand.
CTTTAACAATTGTTAATATGTTATTGAAATTTTGATTTTTAAACCTATTTAGTTCCGAGTTTTCTTAGTTTCTAAGAAATCTGAAAGCAATTTTTAGTTTCTATTTCTAATATCAACGAGTCATCCTGCATATCTTACGGGAATGAATTTTTAATTTTAAATAAAGATTCTGTTGAAGGTAATTTACTAATTTGTTTTATTGGTATAAGGTGGATAATTGATAAGAAGGATTCTTAATTTTTGAAGATATTTTGTTGATTTAGTCAAAGTCTTATATTCTTATCTAGTTCTTTTAGATCTTTTGATTGGAATGCTCTCTTATTCATTTAAAGTACAATTATCCTATTTGTCAACAATATATATGAAAGCTAAAAGATTCTAATAAATTAATAATGCTCATATGCATACTTTTAGTCTTTCAAAGACATTGTATTTTTAATTTTTTTGATGCTACCATATAATGGAATGTTTAATAATTTAATCATCGATGATCATTAACGAAATTCAAATACTATATTGTTGAGACATACTGGTTAAATCCTAATATACAGGGATAATTGTAATGACCCTTCCTTAGACAGTTCAGACTTTAGCAGAGGTTGGCCTACTATTAGGGTTCCCGTAGGTCAGCAGGATGGTTAGGGGACCCGATCGAGGGCAGTGGAGTTTTGTTGGGAGCCTTGCGAGCCTTTCAGTTTGGTGTTCAGTTGATGAATCCAGGGGTTGAATTGGAAATATTAAGGTTTGCTTTAATGGAATAGTGAAAACTGAAAAGTGAATAGTAACAGAAAATTAGAAGAGGAATAGAGAAAAGTGCCCCCATCCTATTAACTCAATGTTGTTTTTAAAAAAGTGGCACTCCCTTTCATGAGGAAAGACCCTCAAGGTGGGCGTAGCCTCTTGGAGGGGAATATTTTATTTTTTTTATGAAAGGTCATGGAGGCTATAAAGCAAGGTATTGGGCTCATTTTTGAGCATACTAATCTCATTTTCACAAAAGCAAATTGCAGGTTTGAGCTTTGGGAGAGGGTTTCAGCAGCATGTAGATCTTCTGAGGATGAAATCCCTTGGAGGATAGTGAATTGGACAACAACCCAGTTCACAAAACAAGGAAATCTACTCTGGGTTTCCGTTTGGGCATCATTGGAATTCATTACAGGTTAATATTGCAGTTGGAGTGATTGTAGCAGTGAATTATCAGGATATAATTGCAGATTGGGGCTTTTTATCAGCATATATTCTCATTTCAATGCATTTACCAGCTGGCCGTTCTAAATGGGAGTCATTTTCAGTCAAACCCTAGTTGGCTGCTGATTCAATTCTACAGCGTGTGATATTGATGGTAATGTCTTGGCCTACTATATAAGTAGATAATATATCAAGAGTTGAATGTAAAGAGAGTATTTGAATTCACTCCTTGGGGTTTGTCTTGCATCTTAACAAATATAATATTGATTTTTAGAGCCACAAACTGTGTCTAGTTATACTTAAATTGCATTTGAAATTGCTTGGATATGCCTTAATCACCTAAACAACATTTTATAGTTCCATTATGTCAAAAAGAGTCGAGCAAATGCAAACTTCACAATTCCTTTTAAAACCATATTTAGCCGATAGGCTTTTATATGTGAGCATTATAGTGCTCGGAAAATTGTGTCATGCCGTAAAAAAATTCACGCCGGAAATTTTCTAAACTCGTCGGTTGTTCCTATCGACGTATTCCTTGAACCTCCTATGGGTGCAAGTGCTAGTGTTTATAGCTTCCACATCAGCTCCATGTTGCTTGATGGTGGTTTTTGGGCCTTTGTTGCATTATCCATTAAAATTTGTTTTCTTTGAGCTCTGGCTAGCAGTTGATGTACAATGCTCAGCCCCTTTGTTGGTAACCAAAAGATTACGTTAAGCAACTTTGCAATATCTTTAAATTCTTGCCTATGGTACATTTAGTTGAATTTTCACTACCTTGAACTTATTGCTTAATTTCTCTGCTTCTAGGTTCTTTTTGCCTTATGCTTTTCTTGAGTGGGAAACTATTTATTTTCTCATAACGGTTTGTTAAAGTTAAAAGTCGAGTATGTTGCTTTTATGCTATTGTGATTTATTTTTACGCTTGCTTGTGTATTAAGATAGGGAGCATAAAATAGAAGGAAGCTAAGCCTAAAGTAATAAAAAGGGAGGCATAAGCCTCAAAGTTTAGAAGGTGCTAAAGCTAAATGAAGAATATTCATGTGAGTAAGAAATGTGAGAAGTTGTAAGGATTATTTCTCATTAATAATTAATAAAGGTGTAAGGAATATTCCTCATCAATAAAGGAATGCTAATATTCCTTCGAGGATAAAAAGCTAAGGTCAATAATTAGGAAGTTTTTAAATGGCTTTTAGCTTGAGTATATTGGGGCTTGTACCTTTTATTCCAACAGAGGTATCCTTGTGAGCAAATGAAGAGTGCTGATGAGGAGGATGATCCAGATAGATTTTCAAGGTCCTTTCAATAACCTAGATTTGTTTGTGATGTATATACATAAGCGAAGCATCTCAATTCTGTAGGAGTTTGCTTCCATTGTGAATTTTCTTGCCTATGTAACTGTTATATTTTTCTATTTGACAAGCTTTTGACCTTCACAAAGCTATGGTACTATTCTGCCCTCAATCTTGAGTTCCATGTGAATTTACTACCTCTAGCATACGTAATTTACTGTGTCTATTTTCCCTTGTTAATGGGGCTGTGGATGTTGGCACCGCAAGGAAGAGGAAGGAGACGAAATGGGAGCCGCCATCGGAGGGATGGGTGAAGTTGAATTTTGATGGAACATCTAAGGGTAACCTGGGAGTTTCAAGTGCCGGTTGTTTGGTTAGGAATAGCAAAGGTGTTGTCTTAGGCAAAGCGGCAAAGAAGTTGGTTGATGGATCAAACAATGAAGCGGAAATCCAGGCTCTCATTCTTGGCCCGAATTTGTGTTGCCAGCTAAAGGTGTCTAGGGTTGAGATTGAGGGTGATTCCCTTGTGGTGATTAATGCATTAAGGAAAGGGGGATTGGCTAATTGGAAACTCAATGCTTTATTAAAGGAGGCTCTATGTCTATTGGAAGGTTTTGAGGGTATGGTTTTTAACCACGTGTTTAGGGAAGGCAATGAAGAAGTGGACATGCTGGCCAACTTGGCCATCAACTCATCGTAAGCATCACATTGGGAGGTGATGCTTAATAATAGCGCCGGTTCACTCGACTGACTGCAATGGTCTACCCAGATTTTATTTCTTTTTGAGAAGCAAACCCCAAACTGAGTTATAGAAAAAGTAGCTTATAAACCCACTCCTAATATGTGCTGTTACTAACATTTATGATATTGTTCATTCAAACAAACAAGGAGAAAGAAGAAATGATATGAGCTGGGTTTTACCATGATATCTTTGCTGTCAAGGCACAGTGCTAAATAACTCCCAGAATGCAAGAAAACATAGAGACTTGCTTGAACGTAGACTTCATTGTTTTGTGCCTTAAAAGATCTGCAGACAAAATTTTATATCCTCCTAACACCCACAGGTACAGTTCCGTCTAAAACAAGTAAAGAAAAACTCCACAAGAAATACTCACAACCAAAACAAAAACTTTCTCAATCAACTCCAAACAGCAAGCTAAAATCTTGCAAGAAAAACCATCAAAATACATTGAACTCCATTATGCACAAATGCGATTTCTGAGTATGAAATCACCGATATTCGCCTTAGCTAGGACTGGTCTCTCACAGTCGAAACTAGAGGAAGAAGAAATGAAATATTCAGACCTTACTCACAGCACAGGTTCTCAGAGAACAACTCCAAAAAATGCATCCAAAATAATCTCAAAATAAGTGAATACCTCTACCAAATACCCCACACCCAGTCAAAATAGAAAAGGAATATTGTCAGACCCCAGCCTGGCCCACCCTGCTGACGCCCAGCCCAAAAAATAGAAAAGAATCATATTGAGCACCTCCTCCATCCAACAAATATGCCAGGAATAGGCAAATGAGAAAGAAAAAAGGGGTCCCACCACCAACAACCACTTCTGACAGCAACTCCCAATCTAAAAAAAGATTTAACAGTTATGATATGCACGATGGGCACAGAAGATTAAATGACTGTTATCAGTTCTCTTTTTTAGAAACCACATTTCCCATTCAAAAATGTTAGCCTTCAGGAAATAGTAAAAGGCTAACCCATTTTTTAAAAAATTTTTTGCTGAGAAAGAGGGGACATTATAGTCCTCCCACCCTGAAGTTGCTTCTCCCCAAACAACTGCAATTCTGGGTGCTGAAGAATCTGCTCGCTTTCCCACATAGCATCTTCCAGCGGCAGGTTCTTCCACTTGATTAGATACTCACTAATAGTCCTCTTCCTCACTGTTCGTTCTCTGAACTCCAATATTCTCTCCGGAATCAAGACCAAATGGCCTTCCTCATCCAATGGAGGCAACTTAGAAGAAGTCATCACATTGTGTCCAAGAGCCTTCTTGAGGCGAGACACATGAAATACATTATGAACCTTGCAACTCTCCGGAAGTTCCAACTCATATGCAGCTTCACCCACTCTCCTCTTCACCCTGAAAGGACCATAAAATCGAGGTTTCAACTTCTCTGCTCCACTCTTTTTTGAGAGTGGACTGCATGTAGGGCTGCAATCTCAAGTAAACCATGTCTCCCTCAAAATAGCGTTCAACACGACGCTGATCAACATAGAGTTTCTGCTGATTCTTAGCATGCAGCAGGTTATCTTTCAATGCCCTCAAGATATCTTGACTTTGTTGTAGAAAACTTTGGCCTGAGGTGCTCTGCATTCATCAAATATTAGATCTACGAAGCTTGGTGCATTATAACCATAAAGTGCCATGAAAGGAGACATTTTGATTGACATGTGATAGGAAGAGTTATAGCAATACTCTCCTAGATGAAGCCATCGGACCCAAGCCATCTGCTGTTCTACAACATAGTTCCTCAAATATACCTCTAGCCACTTATTCACCACCTCAGTTTGCCCGTCAGTCTAAGGGTGATAACTAGTACTCGAAGTGAGTTTAGTCCCGCTCAAACGGAACAACTCCTGCCAAAACAAACTCAGGCACTTGCTGCCCCGTCACTGACTATGTTTCGAGGTAACCCATGCAATTTGAACACCTCTCTGAAAAATAGTTCAGCCACTTGGGCTGCTCTAAAATCTGAATTGATTGCATAAAAATGAGCATATTTAGTCAACCTATCAACAACATAAATAGAATCCTTACCTTGCACCTTAGGCAGCCCTGTAATGAAGTCTATTGAAATACTTTCCCATTTCTGAGCGAGAATAGGCAATTGTTGCAGCAGACCCGTTGGGTAAGAATGCTCATTTTTATTTTGTTGACATACCAAACACTCCCTAACATAGTTCATGATGTCATTCTTTAACCCCTTCCAGGTGAACCTTTCACGAATCTGCTTGTATGTCTTGTAAAATCCTTGGTGACCAGCCAAGGGCTCATCATGAAATGTTCTCATAATCTTTTCCTTCACCTTAGAATTAGCCACAAGAAATATTTGATCTTTGTAAAAAATCAGCTCATTGTTTACCTTGTACTTACCTCCAAAAGTGTCTCCATCAATGATGTTAACAGCCAACGAATCTTTGGCATATTCAACCAAAATCTGATCTCTCCAATCAGCTGTTATACCCACAATAGAAGTGAGATGAGGTCTCTTTGAAAGTGCATCAGCCACAACATTTTTCTTACCCTTCACATAGACTATATCAAAGTCAAAAGCTTGAAGTTTGCTTACCCAACGCTGCTGCCTTTCACTCAAATCCTTTTGATTTAAGAAGTATTTAAGACTATTATGATCAGTCTTGACTCTTAACAATGAACTTACCTCCCACCAAGTATTGCCTGAACTTGGTTAATGCATGCATGATTGCAAGCATTTCCTTGTCATAGATTCAGTAACTTTTTTCTACACCCCGCAATTTCTTACTTTAAAAGGCAATAGGATGTTTTTGCTGCATTAGGACAGCCCCTACTCCTTCCCTTGAAGCATCACTCTCAAGCTCAAAAGGCTTGGAAAAATCTGGGAGAGCCAACACTGGAACATTGCTCATGATTTCCTTGAACTTTTCAAAAGATATCTGCGCTGACTCAGACCAAGAGAAAGCTCCCTTTTTAGTTAAATCAGTAAGAGGAGCTGCCATTTGGGAAAACCCCTTCACAAACCGCCTGTAGAAACAACATAGGCCAAAAAAACCCTTAAGATGAGTGAGGGTTTTGGGTGGTGGCCACTCAATGATAGCACGAATTTTTTCTTGGTCCACTCTGACACCATCTGCACTGATTACATGTCCCAAATATAAAATTTCAGTCATGCCAATCTCACACTTTGATTCCTTGGCAAACAAAGAGTTAGCTTCAAGTATTCCCAGAACCTCATCAAGATGATGCAAGTGCTCTTCCCAAGTTTTACTATAAATGAGGATATCATAAAAAAAAACCAATAAAAACTTACGGAGTTGCTTGCTGAAAATCTGATTCATGCATGACTGGAACGTTGCTGGTGCATTGGTTAGGCCAAAAGGCATAACCAGGAACTCAAAATGCCCAAAGTGGCATCTAAACGCCGTATTCTCCACATCAGATTCACGCATGCGAATCTAGTGATATCTTGATCTCAAGTCTATTTTTGAAAAATAGACTACTCCATGTAATTCATCAATGAACTCGTCAATCCAGGGTATTGGATACCTGTTCTTGATGGTGCGTTTGTTGAGCTCGCGGTAGTCTATGCACAACCGCATAGTTCCATCCTTTTTCTTAACTAAACCATTGAAGATGCAAAGGGACTTTTGCTTGGACGGGTGAAACCCATGTCAAGCAACTCCTTGATAGCTTTCTCTATCTCATCTTTGAACCGTTTTGGATGTCGATAAGGAGTGGTCATTACTGGTTTGGCTCCATCTTCTAATTCGATCACATGCTCGATCCCCCTCTCAGGTGGTCTTCCAGGAGGTAACCCGCTGAAAACCTTAGAATGTTTGGTCAAAAGTCTCTCCACATCAGGATGATACTCTCTTTTCCTCTCATGATCATGAGCAAGGACAATACATTCAGCAACCCATTCAGCCTGTCCTTGCTTCAAAATCCGCTCCATTCTCTTAGCAGTAACCACTTCTAAGTCCTCCATTTGACATTCCACGAAGCACAACTCTCTTACCTTCTAATTCAAATTTCATCTCCATGGTCGGAAAATTCAAGTTAATTTCTCCAAGAGATTTCAGCCACTGTATTCCCAATACAACATCTGTATCACCTATTCCAACCACATAAAACTCATATTTGACCTCATGGTTTCCCAACTAGATGCTTAGTTGGGGTATCTTTCTAGTGCATGTAAGAGTAAATCCATCCGCCACCATGACTTTGAAGCCATCAAACTCTTTTGTCTTCAATCCACGTTTGGCTACCAAACCTTCATCTATAAAATTATGTGTGGCACCAGTGTCAATCAGAGCCACCATTCGTTGCCCTCCTAGAACTCCCCTCACACGGAATGGATTGTTTCTTTGTGTGCTGGACAGTTGGGCAAAAGTACCACTGTCTTCCTTCACCTCCTCAACCTCCTCAAGGTCTTCAAACTCCTCACAATCCACAAATTCCCCTTGCTGTTCTGATATTTCAGAACCTGTTTCAGCCTCCACATATACTTCCAAATGCTTTGCATGTCCCTTTTCGTAACACTTATGTCCCAGGGCCCAGGCACCTTGCATGTCAAGCATAGTTCCTTCTTTTTGAGTTCATTTTTGGTCTCTTCACTCAGTTTTTGCAAGGGCTGTTGTTGTTGATTGGGAAACTTTGTGAAGATCTTCTTGTCATTGTTGAATGCAGAAGGTTTTGTCATCAACTTTGGTTTTGGAGCTAAGAACTCCATACTTTTAGCCCTTTTAATGGCCTCTTGTAAGGACTGAGAATCCAAAGATTTTACCCATCCTCTTATTGGTCCAGCCAAACCTTCAACAAACAAAAAAATCAGCCTCCTTTTAGAAATATCAGGTACCATGACACTAAGCCTTTGAAACTTAGTGATATATGAATCAATGTTACCCGTTTGCTTCAGCTGTGCCAAGTCTTTGAAGCTTTGCTTTGGGTCTTGTTTGTCAAACCTCTTGATGAGTCTATTTGTGAACTCATCATAGGTTGTAATCAGGTTATGACCCTGTGTCACAAGGCCATGATACCACCACTCATAGGCAGCCCCTTCCAAATGTAAAGTTGCAAAGTTTAAGGCTGTCTCCTCAGGCATAGGCTTCAAAGTAATATAAGTGCCGAGCTTTTGAACCCAAGCTCTTGCAGTGCATTTTCCGCTACCATCAAATTTGTCCATAGACACACTTTACTCAGAGCATGCTTGTAATCCTTGTTCTCCCTGTTGTCCGGTCTTCCACCATTCCTTTTTTTCTGATTCAGAAATTGATCAAATGTTAGACTTCTACGTACAACAGCAGGGTCATATATTCATCATGATTCACCATAATATCATTAGTGAACGTAGTCCTCTCCTCATGTTCAAGTGGTGTTTCTTCTCTTCTATTTACAAAAGGTTGAAGGGGTCTTGCATCTGATCCCAGTGAGGTCCTGGTAGGTGTTCTCACATGATGATTTCGGGCTCCATTGTTTTGCGAGCTGCTGGCTTCAATATTGTTTCTTTTGCCCGGAACTAAGTTCTGATCCAATTTGTCCACTAATCTTGCTATCATCTCATACATATGATCAAACTTCCTCTCCATTATTTTACCTGGGCTTTCAGGTGGATAGTTTTCTTTGTCCCCATCCGCCATGACTAATACTTCCCCGATTGTATTTGAGATAACTGTAGTTTTCAACCTTCTTTCCTCTCTCTGCTTATACCTCCTTTCCCTGTCACTGGATTGCTGCATGCAGAGTCAAAAAGAACAACATAGGCTGGCAGGATACTAGCTCTGATACCACTGCAATGGTCTACCCAGATTTTAGTTCTTTTTGAGAAGCAAACCCCAAACTGAGTTACTGAAAAAGTAGCTTATAAACCCATTCCTAATATGTGCTGTTACTAACATTTATGATATTGTTCATTCAAACAAAGAAGGAGAAAGAAGAAATGATATGAGCTGGGTTTTACCATGATATCTCTGTTGTCAAGGCACAGTGCTAAATAACTCCCAGAATGCAAGAAAACATAGAGACTTGCTTGAACGTAGACTTCATTGTTTTGTGCCTTGAAAGATCTGCAGACAAGATTTTATATCCTCTTAACACCCACAGGTACAGTTCCGTCTGTAACAGAAAGTAAAGAAAACTCCACAAGAAATACTCACAACCAAAACAAAAACTTTCTCAATCAACTCCAAACAGCAACCTAAAATCTTGCAAGAAAAACCATCAAAATACATCGAACTCCATTGTGCACAAATGCGATTTCTGAGTATGAAATCACCAATATTCGCCTTAGCTAGGACTGGTCTCTCACAGTCGAAACTAGAGGAAGAAGAAATAAAATATTCAGACCTTACTCACAGCAGGTTCTCAGAGAACAGCTCCAAAAATGCATCCAGAATAATCTCAAAATGAGCGAATACCTCTACCAAATACCCTACACCCAGTCAGAATAGAAAAGGAATATTGTTAGACCCCAGACTGGCCCACCTTGCTGACGCCCAGCCCAACAAAATAGAAAAGAATCAAATTGAGCACCTCCTCCATCCAACAAATATACCATGAATAGGCAAATGAGAAAGAAAAAAAGGGTCCCACCACCAGCAGCTACTTCTGACAACTCCTCCCAATCTAAAAAAAAGATTTAACAGTTATGATATGCACGATGGGCACAGAAGATTAAATGACTGTTATCAGTTCTCTTTTTTAGAAACCATATTTCCCATTCAAGAATGTTAGCCTTTGGGAAATAGTAAAAGGCTAACCCAATTTTTTTTTTAAATTTAATGCTGAGAAAGAGGGGACATTACACTGACATGCAGTCTTGTTCCAACAAAGAGATGATGGAAGCGAAGCGTGCAAGGAATGATATTTAGTGGAGTGCTTGGGTGAGGTTCTCAAGGCTTTTTTACATTCTGGTCGTAGTTGGGTTTGTTTGCTGTTCGCTGCAGATGATGGAAACGCGTATTCGGCTTACCTGCAAAAAGAGGCAGATGTCTTTCTTGGGCCTTATTACGGAGAAGAGATTGAAGCAGGTGTTTAAACCTAAGAGTGGAATTGTTTTATTTGCAATAGAGTGGGTGTTGGGTGAGCAGTTCATGGCAGCTGAGCACAGGTATCAGGTCCCAATTCAGGCCTGGCTTCCATGTTCTTAGCTGTTTTGTTGGACTCCAATGAAGAGATGGCGGGGTCATTCAATCTTTGATGGAAACTTATATGGAGAAGGATTTTCGGGGGGGTTAGAAAGAGGTGTTGAGCGTGGCAAGGTATGGAATTGGCATTCCGCGTGCGGATGAATTTCACAAAATCAATGCTACCGGGGATGCGGTGAATTGGTTGCCTTTTGTGGATGAAGCTGGGGTTGAAAAAATAGCTGGCCGAAGGAAGTGTGCGGTGAGAGGCATTTCTTTCTTGAAGAAACTTGCAGGGCTGGTAGTGGAGGATGCTTGGATGATGCAGGTGCTCGAATCCTACTATGCTGCTGATGAAAACGCATGACTGGGACTGTTAGTATGTAGTTTGTAGATAGTCTATATATGTATAAACTGAAAGCTTTCTTTCTAGTTCGTAGTTGATAGGGAGGTTGGATTTCAACATGGTTTTTGTTTTCTCCCCTGTTTTGCTGTTCTGTTGGGACTTTCATGCAATGTTCTGCATATATGTTAAGCTTTTTATTATTATAATATAAGGGAGCAGGCCCCAAGCCTGCAATTTACTGATAAAAAAAAATTACTGTGTCTATTTTGTTGTTGAATATTCAGTTATCTAACTCTTTTGTGCATATTGTTTTCCTTTGAGAGTAACCACACACTGTATTGGTGCATCACCCATTAAAAAAAAATCTAGATTTGCTGTAGTTTTCTCTACCTCTTCACCCCAAGCATTTTTAGATAGTGTTAGAATAGGGAAGCTAGCCCTAATCTCGAGGTTGCTTGAGTTTAAGAGATCTGTGCTCAAGCATCCCATCTGTATGCTTTGATTGTGGATGCATTAAATCAGACAATTGGAAGCACTTATAGTTTTCTGGTATACCTGGTGGGACAATTTTGTAATGAGTTTTAAGAAACCTGTAAGGGTTCCTCAAGGTAAGAACTACCAAAATCTGGGGAATCTGCTAAGGAGCTTTAGATTCATTTAATCACTTTGTGACTCCACTGGCTATGACAGACCTAGAATCCAAAGAGGAAGAGACCATGCCCATTTTATTAAAAAATTCGATGCATTTCCACGGACAATGAGAAGTGTTTTTGTACTTTATTTTGCTTTGATAAAGTAAAAATGTGACAGCGAATCCTCAAGTTGAGGTTCTTGCTACTTGGAAACAGTAATGGAACAATATCCCTGCTTTTACTTTAAACTTTTAAGGAAACTTATTTTAATGGATCCACCATCGGTACTGACGCCATCAAGGAGTAGCTAATATTTTTGCAATTTAACATGTTATAACCTCTAATGTGGCCCTCAGATTACATGCAGTATTTTTCATGGGCAATGCCCTTGATTGGTTTAGAAGTTTAGCACCACCATAAATTTCTACATGGGATGAGCTGGGTAGTTTCCTATATAATTAGTTCAAAGAGAATGGAGACATTCTATCTCTATTGGAGCAGCTCACTACCATCAAGAGAGCCCCCATGGAGTGCCTACAAGATTCCAATATCAGATTTAAAAGGGCATTGGAAAGAAACTGAGTGTTTTGTCCTTTGTCTGACATGGCCACCTTGTATTATTTAAATCTTTCAATCCTAATATAGGTGTAATGCTCCAATCATTGGGAGGATGGACTCTCCTGGGAGCCTTTGAAATTGCTGTTTTAGCTGAAGATTGCCTCATACAGGCTGGGAAACTTGCTCCCAGGCCTGGAATGCCTTTATTTCTTTAGATATATAGTCCCCCTTCAAATTCCTCAATATTCCTTGCCGCCAGCCATGAATCCACCTCCTAAAGCTCTTACTACCATGGATATTATATCAAAAGCTCCTAATGATATAATTGAAATGAAGAACCTAATGAGGACAATACTATTTGAATGGATGGATTTTAAAAGGCATTGTGCCCAAAATGTTCCCAAGCTTTATTATGCTAATAATCAGGGCTATCAGCTACAATAAACTCCAGCACGCTCTGCAGCTCCATCAGATATAAGCAAGGGATTTTCTTCTAGTAATTTTAAGTCATGTTCCCCTCAAGTTCAAGCATGTTCAAAGATTGATTGGCATTAGCAAAGGATGGCAAGGCATACCTCTCTTGCTGCTTCTACTTCTTACAAGAAAGAAGAATGGACAGAATTTTATTTTTCATTAATTTGAAGCAAAAGAATTTAATGAAGCGCATGCAATTGAGTGTTTAGGATTTACAGCAGTAGACCATGCCTGCTCTCCTCATACAGAATTAATAGCTTTTCTGGGGCATTTTATAAAGAGGATAGGAGGAGAGAAATGTCTTTAATGTTAGAGAGAGGATGAAAATTGAAGTAGAAGATGTTTTTAATTTTAATTTGAGCATACCCTTGCAAAGAGAACAATTAGAGCCTTGTTTTGAGTCTGATAATGAAGAGTACATGCCTCTTCAAGAAAGAAATGTTGAAGCGTTATGTTTTGAACATATGTGTTCTGAAGCTATTAAAAGCCATAATCCAGATTTGCCCCTTGGACCTCCTATACATGATTCTTATGAAGTTTGGGATGATTATAAAGAATGCTATTTAGATAAAATATTGTTGCTTCCCAATATTGATCTTTTAGCCACTAGTATGTTTTTGTGGAAGATCGACCAGCTACTTCTTTGCTCATTTCTTGCCAAAGATTTGACTTTGCTATGCTTTCTTTCCAACCTTGTCACTTAATGGACCAATTAGTTGCCACAATTATTTGTTACTAGTTTCTCTTCTTCACCCTTTGGGGTGGTTTTGTAGCTTGGACCATATATTGTTGTAATTTGTTTAGTTCTTAGGCTTATTTAATTTACCTTTTATCGGTAAACTCACTTTTAATTTCTGTTGGTGACTACTTTTCTTTTATGGCATATATTTTTAGGAATTTTGCCATTCATGGAATCTTATCTGGTTGTGCTTGACAGCCCTGTTGACTGACTTTGGTTGTTTGTGGTCACTCAATAATATATTTTTGTTCTTTTGGTTGTCTATTCTCTAAAATATGTTGTATAGAATTGTCATTGCTTTAACAATTATTTGGCTTTTCCAGTGTTCCTTGTAGGACCAGGCATGTGATCCACTAAAGCAAGCCTGTGGTATACTTTTTGGCCACTAGTATGCAAGGTTTATGTATTGTGAAATTTGAGGGATTTTGTGTTCTTGTAAATGTTTATTGTGGTTTCTTTGTCGATTCTTGAAATCTTTGATGTTCATATCGGAAATCTGGGAACTAATCTGTTCATTACCAGATAATGCATAAGATTGAAGCTAACAGGCAGATAATATGGAAAACATCCGTTATTTTATTTTGTAAAAGATTGCTGATATTTGTGTTAACTGCATATGCTATATGTGCTTTAGTTAAAAGGTTCTTAAAGAAAACCAGCAATGTCAATTAATAAGAATGAGTAAATCTTTCTCATTGAGGCCAGTTAGCAGTCTAATTGAGGGATAGTCTCTGGTCTATATCTTGTTTTGCAGCGGCAATTTTCAGAGTTGTTACTTAAAGCTGCAAGTGACTATGGAGCTTTAACTACGGCAATTGCAGATTTCCAGTGGAGCCAAAGCTTTAAGGATCCACCATCAATCTGGGCGGTAAGCAATACAAAATTGCAATTGGCAATGGGAAACATGCATATTTGAAGTTTTATCATTCACAAATAAGTGTTAGTAAGCATGTATCATAGTACATCTTTGTGTCCGTAAGGAATGAATGCTCTGTCAGATAATTCATGGATCCCAACTTAAACAATTTGGATGGAATCATCAGGCATGGATAAGTCATGCTTTTTCTTTTAAAGTCTGTCTATCAAGTACTGAGACCAGTCCAAGTATATTCTCTTGTTGGCTTGATTTAGTGTAACCCAGGGAGATCAGCCAAGCACTCACTCAGGTTATCACTCATATTTTGACATGCCTTTTTATCCCCATTGATGGCTTTCTGGCTCGGTCCAGGATATTAAAATATTTTCAAATTTAATTATAATGCATAGCATTGTTTTACAAGCCTTCTGATATTCTCTTTACTGTCAACATAGTTTAAAAACTCGGACTCAGCAATTACTCGGTGGACCCAAAAATTTTAAAAACTCGGGACTTGGGGAAACATTAAAAAACGTTAATTTTTAAAAATATGCTTTAAAAACATGCATATTACTGAATTTATGAATCATATTACTGATTTCTTTCATAATATCATATATAGATCAAAATTAAAGTTCAATAAGTTAAGAATATTATTAAAAATATTCTTCAAAAACACAAATATTTCAATACATTATACAAATACAAACACATTGTGAATAAATTTGCAAATATTTAAATATAAATATAGTACAATTATTAATATAAAATAATATTATATTAAATTTAAAAATATTATAATATGAATAAGTTAAAAAATTTAATTTAAATATTGTAAATTTGTAATTTTGTAAATATGTTAAATTTTATATATTAAATATATTAATAATTAAAAGTCTAAATTTAATATTTTAATGTATTCAATGTTAATATTTAAAAACTAATTAAAAAATAATCGTCACATTTTAAAACTTAATGTATTAAATTAAAAAAAAAACAAAAAACAAAATAAAAATAATAAAAAACAAAACCTAAAAATATTCGTTTCAGTGACTAAAATCGAGTCGTCAAAGCTTGCAGCTCGTCCAACCTCCAGAAACCCTAATTCGCGTCCACGCTTTTCAATGTAAAGCTCGTGAAATGAAAAAAATTAACTCGCCTTGCACTTTTACAGACCCGAAAATTTTGGTTTTATTATTTTATTGGGCGAGTTTCAGCGATTTTTGTCAAAAATCGCGAGTTTTCAGGTTAAACTCGCCGGCGATTTTTATGCATTACCCGGCCGCGAGTTTTTGACGCGATAACTCGCGAGCAGGGTTGGCAGGCGAGAACTCGCGGGTACTCGCGAGTTTTTCGCGAGTTTTTGAACTGTCCACATACATTCATGTTTGCATCATTGCCTTTTATATGGCATTACTTCACATTAAGTCCTGATAATGAAACTCTGTTGGGCATGTTATGCTATTTCTATTACTAGCTACTTTTTTGGGGAAACTGAAAATGCTATGCAGAACTTGAATAAATTCTTTATTATGACTCCTGCACAGGAAATACTGCGACCAATTCCAGTTGCCTTGGCTTCTTGCACACGATACTTTGAAGCTGTTTCTGCAATGAGAGAGTCAATTGCTGATCTTCATAAGTCACGAGTTGGTTCTTTATGTCCTGTTACGCCTTTGAAAGAGGCACCTTGGGTGTCAGATCAAGGAGATTCTGTATGCGCAACGCCACCTCCTTGGAATGCAACTTACAGTATGGATGAACCAAGCTCAGATGATGTTGTGATTCGTAGTCGCAAGAGACTTGAACAGTTGGAATCCTTGGGTGAAAATACTGATTTTGGAGTGCAAACTAACGTTGGGCAGTCTGATCATGATAGTTTGAAGCAAAGACGACTATCATGGCCGCCTCCTCAAAACAGTGCTCGTAATGTCGCTTAATAATGTAGATATATTGATTTGTATTGATAATTGTTCTTCTCTTAATTGTCAAGTGTCCTGAACATGTCCAGAATGACTTCCTCTACCATTTGTGTTGTCAGTTAATTTAACACAGTAAATCCAATTTATATTGTAAGTTTTTGGTTGTTTGGGATTGTGTCATCCATTTGTGTGTTTAAACCTTTGCTGGGTACCGTCTCTACTTTGGCACCTTTTTTTAAGTTAAAGGAATTCATTACTCACTGTAAAATTACTATTGAAATTGGACAGGTGCAATATAAATATTCTATTCTCCCATAATGGAACAGAGAACTTCCTTTTCAAATAGTAAATAAAGGTATTCGTCAGTATTGGCAGGTTATATTATTTCCAGTCTTTGAGTAAGGTGATCTGGGGGGACATCAAAGTGATGTTCAAACAGAGCTCGTGAAAGGAAAATGAAGTGAAAGAGACGGTAATTTTTCTGCATTTTACTTATGACTCTTCAACAGCTCATAACAAACTATTTACTTGGATATGCAGTTTGGGCTATATCCAGTTTTGATATCATTCAAATTATTTAGTCGAGGCTCTAAGGTCTGTCTCTCCTATGCATTGTGTCATATGGATTCAAAATATTAGAGTCAACATTACATGTACAGCAAAGGTTAGAAAAATACATGTATGCTCAGCAACCAAAATCAAATATTCTTTAATAACAAAATTGTTAATACTTATCAAAGTAGAAGTTGAAGGTTGAATGAGCAAAAATACGGAGGAAACTGATCCAAGGCCAAAGAACTGCAATCAACAAAATTTTGAGGATGTCAAACTAGCTTACCAATGAGACAAAGGTTCTTTGTTAATTAATAATAATATGTAAAAGTGCAAAATACTACTAGATGAAACTACACTTATGAAGCCTAATCTTAGAATGAAGGAATATATGCATGCATATGATTTGAACATTGAATGGCCTTGTGATACATGTGTACGAGGCTTGAACCCAAAATGTACTATCCAAGCTTTGCATAAATTCAACTAAATTTGGTATAAAGAGCCTTCAATTGGAGGGGGAATTAAAAGTTAACTAAAAAATGCCCTACATGATTTGATCAAATTTTACATCACAATATTTGGATGTTAGAAGTTTAGTTGAAATTTTTTGAGTTCCTTGATAAGAAGCTTCTTTTTCTTTTATTTTAAAGGAATGTCAAAAAGAGGCCCTGAAAGCACACGAACAAGAGCCCACAGACAACAGAGACCATGTTATGTAAATCCTCCTATCGAGATCATGGTGCTACTGAGTGCGTGCTACCCTTTTATATTCTTTTCTCTTTTATTTTTCGTACTTAAACCTAGAGTAGCACAGTACCCTGCCAAAAGCCCTACCCAAACCACTAATGTGGATTAAGCACAAAGCTGTTCATTAAAGCAGAATTTTGTACGAAGATGTAATTGTTAAAAACTTAAAACCCTCTTAGACATGTGTGCTAAATGCACACTATTTGTTTCATAGATTGCATAATATAACTGTGTTGCCATGGGCTGCTATGAATACATGATATGCACAAAATTGTGCTTTTAAAGAGGCCTTGTGGACTGCAATCATTTCTAGGTAAAAAACCTTGGAAGGTTTCATTCAAATGCATTTGCCTGGTATAAAGCCAAACTCCAACACTTAAACCCTCCCAAGAAAGGAACGTGGAGTGTGGATCCATCAAAGGAAAATGGAAAGTTTGTTTTTGTTATTTGTGACTGAACTGACCTGACAAGCATCTATGCAAAATGTGTAACTACTTATGGCATGCAGATTGTTCGACAAAATGCATTCAGTCTGTTAATTGTTCAAAATGCTAAATAAATGCCTTCATAAGATTTACAAAGGTGTGCACCCACACGTGTAGAGGTACTGTTGTCTTGACAGTGACGTGTTCCTCCATCTCATTTTTTTCCATGTCCAATCTCATGAGGATGTCCTTGGTAAGCTACAATTATTGTGTCACATGAGAAGATGCATGGTTCAATCACGTCAAAGTTTTTGCTATAATCCACCAAACTTCTGAGGCATGTCCAATCTCATGAGGATGTCCTTGGTAAGCTACAATTATTGTGTCACATGAGAAGATGCATGGTTCAATCACGTAGTCAAAGTTTTTGCTATAATCCACCAAACTTCTGAAGCTGGCATGAGTACAAACCTGATTCCCTATTGTAGTGGAAGCCTCTGGTCATAACATGCTTCACTTAGCATTGCCAATAATCTCTAGAAGAACATTGTCCATGCTTTATAAGATAAAAGCATTTTACATTTTGCATTTTTAGAACTGCTTCTCTTGCATCATTATGGGAGATAAATATCTACAGACCAATGTACATTAACCATGTACATAAACTAGAACACAAATATCGCCTTCATTGTCAAGTTGGTTCTGCAAAATACATATTTCTTATCAATACATTGTACAAAAGTAGGTACAAACCCATCTTAGTCCTTTGGAGATATGTTGGGTTCAATATTAGTGTTTGCACCATGTGTGTAGACCTTTCCATGCCTAACAAGAATAGCTACCTACCAAACTAAAAAGCCAGTCCTTGAGATATATCCAATCTTCTCACTAAAACATATCCTTATGCAAGCATCTTGTATTGCTACTTCAATAACCATTTTGTGTATATCTAGTAATAATTAGTTCATGAGACTGCATCTTGTTAGACAGCTCTTTGCAGCATTTCATGAAAGTGTCTGAATGCCTCTTGAGGAAGCCTATGTCTTATTGAAGCTGCAGTTAGCATATTCCATGATGAGATGTCTCAAAATGCATATTATAAAATATGGTGTTAACAAATACTCCACGTGTCTATCTAGGAGGGGATGCATAGTGTATGCTATGCATATATGATTTCATCAAGTCAAAATTACGAGCTTATGCTCCTAACGCTAACATTTTTTTTTAAGAATCTGAAGATGAAACCCAATTCCATCTCCACCACTGCTAACACAACACCATCTTGAGGGTTATAGTGCAAGCCTATGTTTATAGCTTCACATCATCAATGATTTCCACAAGAACATTGTCTAGATATCTGTTTTCCTTCTGTACTGACATATAATATTCTGACTTGTGCATGGTAATTGGTAATATTTTGTGTTAGGATTAGCTATGGAGGTAGCCATCCCAAGATCAAGATGTCTAAGAGCTAATCACAAGAATCAAAGAAGATCAACATGATAGAATAATATATTCTATACACAAGATAATGACTTGATATAAGATTAATTGATATAATACAATGAGAGGCCTTGGTTATATAGACCAAGGTTGAGAGTTAGGATGTTGTAGTCATGTGATAAGTGTCACATTCCTATTACATGAGACAACTAGAGGATAGGATGCCAACTAGATCACATGTGTAGGATAAGACAACTATCAACACCTAGCAACAACTATTAAGATATTCTCTAGAATCATCTATTTTTAGTTAATGGTCAGATGTGTAAGTGTAATGGTCATGTAATAATATCTTGGATCATGTGTCGATCCTTGGCAGTTTCTAAATATAGAAATGTGCCTGTTATTGTACATCTTGTAACCTATATATTGAGCACTCGCTCATTGTTAATATCATCCAATTTTTTACCAATTACCTGTGTAATGTGGTATCAGAGCTCAGGCGAGGAGGAAAACAAAATTATTTTAATTTTTTTCTTTCCTGCTTTGTGCGTGGCCGTATAGTTCCGTACGATGCTGTACCAAGTCGAACCCCTGCTCGAAGTTCGTGTTTTTTGTCTTGCTGGGTCGAAATTTTTTCTTGCTGAAGCCATTGGTTCAAGATACAAATCTGGAAAATCGCGTTTTTGTTACTAGAAATCGCATTTTTTGGAAGTCGCATTTTTATTCTTCATGCCGATTCTCCTTCTGCGTTTTGTTCTCCTACCTCTGCGTTGAAAACCCTCGGTCACCCTTTGCGTTTCTGTATGCTTAGCCGCGGATTCTCTCGTCTTTACGAGATTTTGCTTGGTCACTCTTTGACTATGTGCGCCTCACTCATGTCTCTTAGTGCCGTGTCTTGCCTAAATATTAGGCCGCGATCTCTGTGACGTTTTTTTTTTACCTAAACAACGTTCTGTGTTTTCTGGCGTCTTCTGCAATTCTCTGAGTTTTCATGGCCGCCTAGGGCTTCTAGAATTTTTGACTAGGGTTTTTACCCTTCATTTTCAGTTGAAATTTTTTTCTGATCACAGATTCTTTTTGGGTTTTTCGAGATCTTTTTTGGGTTGACTCCAGATTTTTTTTGGTTATCTCGAAATTCGTGCCTTGAAATTTGTGCCGACGGATTTGTCTCGAAGTCTGTGCCTATAAACTGCCTACTGTGCATTGGATTCAGTACTTGGGTTTTGTGCATTTCAGCCTCTTCTCAGTGCCTTGTTCGTGCCTCGAAAAGCGTGCAAGATGGCGAGTTTGAACATCATGTTGGAAGGCAGTTAGCGATTTAATGGCAAAAATTATAATACCTGGAAGCAGCGAATGATGACAATCTTTGAATATTGCTGCCTTGATCAGATGATTTTGGGTACTGCTACTCGTCCCGCAACAACCGGAAAAGACCAGGACAAGTTTGATGAGCAGAACCGTGAAGCTGTCATGCTGATTAAGCTTTCAGTCACCGATGATCAGCGACCCCAGATTCCGGCTGGAAAAACAGCCAAGGAGATTTGGGACCATCTGAAGGGTATGCATGAAACCTCCGACAAGAGCCGTGCATTCTTCCTGAAAAATATACTGTTTTCTATCATGATGGATGAGCAGACCTCTTTACAGACGCACCTGAACAAAATCCAGGAGATCAGAGATCAGCTGGAGGCTATTGGTCTGAAAATGGAGGAAGAAGACTTGGTTGTGATCACTTTGAAAAGCCTACCTTAGTCTTATGAACATTTCATCGAGACTTTAAACATTACATCAGCTAATGTTGATATGAAGTTTCCAGAACTTTGTACTATCCTTTTGCAGCAGGATCGTTGGAAACAACAGTTTGGTAGTAGTGCTTCTTCATCCTCTTCAGAGCAGGCTTTTGCAGCCAAGTTTCAGGCTCAGAATAAAGGCAAAAGTTAGCCTTCACAGCAGAATCATCAGCCAGCGCCATCTTAGGACAACAGTAAGAAGAAGAACATTCAGTGTAACTACTATCACAAGTTTGGACACCTCAAGAAAGATTATCGCGCACGTATCGCTTCTGAACAGAAGAAGCAGGGAGGGTCTCAGCAGAAGGCCAACAGTGCAGAGCACACTGAGCAGGAGTCTGCGTTTTACGCCTTCATGGCTAAAACCCTGCAGACCATGCCAAATCCTCTGCCTGGTACATTGATTCAGGTGCTTCGTGTCACTTCACTCATTATCGTGACTGGTTTACAGAACTCTCCCCTTTCAGTGATTCAGTGATCTTTGGTGGTGGAGAAGTGTACACAGTTGTCGGGAAGGGCACTGTTCAGCTTCAGTCTGGTGGGAGGAAAATCATATTCCTCAACGTATATTATGTTCCTGGTATGGAACTTAACTTGCTTTTAGTCAGCCAGATCATGAAACATTCTCCACACCTTGATGTGGTGTTCAGCGCTCACCAGTGCTCGATCATCGACCGAGAGACCAAATGCATTGTAGCTGTTGGCATTGAGGACCATGGTCTTTATCGACTTGTGGTTTCGGATGGTCCTCTTGAATCAGCCCTAGCAGCTCGACACTCTTCGGTTACCAGTCTCTGGCATCAGCGGTATGGGCACCTAAATGTGCACTACCTGTCTCAGCTCTCCCGACAACCCCTGGTAGATGGGCTTCCTGAGATTCAGTCTCAGAACTTCGATGTCTGCGGATCTTGTCAAGCTGGCAAACAACACCGTACCCCTTTTCTGACTGGTGACTCCTGGCATGCATCCAAGGTACTTCAACTTGTCCATGCTGATATTTGTGGACCTATGAATACTCCTTCTGTTACTGGATGTAAATATTTTTTACTGTTTGTTGATGACTTTAGTAGAAGAATGTGGGTGTACTTTCTTAGACAGAAATCAGATGTGTTTTCAGTTTTTCAGAAGTTTAAGGCTTTAGTAGAAAAAGAGTTTGGTTGTTCCATTGTCACTCTTAGGTCAGATAATGGGGGGGAATTTTGTTCAAATGCATTCTCCAACTTCTGTGATACACATGGCATCAAACGCCAATTGACCACACCCTACACTCCACAACAGAACAATGTTGTAGAGCGGCGCAACCGCACTATAACTGAGTTAGCACGTTTCATGATGGAGCACAGATGTGTTCCTAAGAAATTTTGGGCAGAAGCAGTTTTCACTGCAGAATATCTTCTTAACAGGTCTCCGACCTATGCAGTTAAGGATAAAACTCCTAAAGAAGCCTGGACTGGTCGCAAGCCGTGGGTCAGTCATTTGAAGGTTTTTAGCTCTCTTGCTTATGTTTGGATTCCAGATGCCAAGCGCTCCAAACTGGATTCCAAGAGTCAGAAACTCATGTTCACAGGGTACAACGACAACCACAAAGCCTACAGGCTAATTGATATTGAGACAGACAGTCTCATCTTCAGTCGTGATGTGATTTTTGATGAAGAGCGAGGACCTTTCTTCTCTCCCTCTTCTGTGCAGCAGTCCGAGGATCAGCCTTTGAAGGCTTCTGAGCTGGGTGTTCATCTTCCATTAGGTCCACCTGATGGGAGGGATGCTGATCCTTCCTCAGACTCAGATTCTGATGAGTCTCAGCCTGCCATTCCTGAGGATGATGCAAAACCTTTTTCTGATGCACCTGTTCCAGATCCAGAACCTCTTGTTGAACCTGATGTTGGCCCCTCTACCCGTCGTCCAAAATGGTGGTTAAAGACGACTGCCGATCTTCATGATGATGAACTTGTTAAGGGTAGATCCTCCCAGAATAAGAGCAAACAACAGCATACAGTAAACTTTGCTCTCATGGCCAATCTGCACAGTGTCTATGAGCCTCAGACTTATTCAGAGGCTAAAGGTATTCCCGAGTGGGATACGGCGATGGAATCAGAACTCCAGAGCCTTCAAAAGAATCACTCTTGGGTCCTCTATGATCTTCCTCCAAGGAAGAAACCCATTAGTTGCAAATGGGTGTATAAAGTTAAGTACAAGGCTGACGGAACCCTGGACAAGTACAAAGCACGGCTTGTTGCTCGGGGTTTCTCACAGAGAGAAGGCATCGACTACGAGGAGACCTTTGCTCCTACCGCCAAGATGAGCACCATACGGCTTGTCCTTGCCTTAGCCGCCCAATTTGGATGGAAAGTCTATCAGATGGATGTGAACAGTGCATTCCTCAATGGTGAGTTGCAAGAAGTCTACATGACGCAGCCTCCTGGTTTCAAGGTTGCCGGTCAAGAACATAAAGTCTGTAGGCTGGTCAAAGCACTTTATGGCCTGAAGCAGGCTCCGAGAGCATGGTACATCAAAATTGATAAATACCTCATAGAACATGGCTTTAAGAGGAGTCCATCTGACTCAAATCTGTATATCAAACACACTGGCAGTGATATCCTGTTGCTTGTTGTCTATGTGGATGACTTGCTTATTACTGGCAGCTCGGCACGCTTGATCAATAAGATCAAACAAATCCTGTGCACTGCCTTTGATATGACAGATTTGGGACTTTCTCACTATTGTCTCGGTGTTGAGGTTTGGCAAGCTCAGACTAGCATCTTCATCTCTCAGTCGAAATATGCTCACAGTCTTCTGGATAAGTTCCACATGCAGGACTGCAAACCAGCCTCCACCCCTATGGAAAAGGGACTTAAGCTGTCAGCTAAGTCCGACTCCCCAGTGGTTGATGAGTCTTTATTCAGACAACTAGTAGGCAATCTTATCTACTTAACTGCTACTAGACCAGACATCAGTTTTGCAGTCAGCTACATCTCCAAATTCTTGACAGCCCCCAAGGCTGATCATTGGGTAGCGGCTAAGCATGTGCTACGGTATGTGAAGGGTACATTTGACTTTGGTATCCTTTACACAAGGAATTCTGATCCTAGCCTTCGGGGCTTCACAGATTCAGATTGGGCAGGTTCAGTTGATGACAGAAAATCAACTTCTGGGTATATGTTTAGTTTGGGATCCGGTGCCGTCACATGGACAAGTAAGAAACAACAGGCTGTGGCACTCTCCTCAACAGAAGTTGAATATCGAGGTGCAGTAAAGGCAGCATGTGAGGCAGTTTGGCTGCGCCGGATGCTTGCAGATATGCAACTATCTCAAGCAGGACCGACTCCCCTGTTCTGCGACAATCAGGGAGTTCTTAAACTTGCCAAGAATCCGGTCTTCCATGAGAGAACCAAGCACGTCGAGACACACTGTCACTTCATCTGATCGCTGGTTGAAGACCGCATAGTTCAGTTACTGTATGTTTCAACTGAGGATCAGACAACAGATATTCTCACCAAGTCCTTGAGTCCTGACAAGTTTGTAAAATTCAGGGGATCTCTTGGTGTTGTAAATCGGTTGACCATTAAGGGAGGGTATTAAGATATTCTCTAAAATCATCTATTTTTAGGTAATGGTCAGAACCGTGTAAGTGTAACGGTCATGTAATAATATCTTGGATCATGTGTTGATCCTTGGCAGTTTCTAAATATAGAAACGTGCCTGTTATTGTACATCTTGTAACCTATATATTGAGCAGTTGCTCATTGTTAATATCATCCAATTTTTTACCAATTACCTGTGTAATAACAACTAGACACAACTAGAAACATCTAGTAGACTCACTAAGTCAACTTAACATGTGAACATGTGTGTGAGTACTATTTAACTAATAAATAGTTAAATAATATGAATTATCCACACAACAAGGGTAACCCAGTTAGGTAATAACCATGTTCACACCAACACCCCCCCTTAAGTGCAACTTAGGGAGGAACAAACAAATGCAAACATGGGTCCTGGCAACAAGGCCATGTTAGGTGCCCATGTACAAAAGATCTCTCACAAGCGGAGAAAAGGAGAAAACCTCATGGGAAAAACTCCTCCCCAAAAGAGAGAAAAAGTGAAGGAAGAAAGGAAGGAGGACTCAACATGACCCCCCAAGGACTACTTCCATCACAAAGATACAAAAAATATCCCCCCCATAGGAGATAAAAGGACTAAGAAGCCTTCACAAAGGATGTCTCAAAAAGATCAGGGACTTGAACTCCACCGAAACACAAAAAAGTTGCAAACAACTGTGGAAGAACTGCTACACTGCCGAGAAACCTTCACTGAAAATAGGATGAAGATCAGGATCAAAGAGAAATCTGCATGAGTGACAACCAATTTGATAGTCGAAAATGCAAATGGCACATCAATCTGTACGAGTGACCCCAACGACACTACTCAACCAATGTGATAGTTGAAAATACAGGTGCCAATAGTCTCAAGAACTGATCATCTGAATAAGGTAGAAGGTTGCCTCCACAAACACGAATGCAAGAGTGTCTATATGGTATATGTTCCATCTCACTGAAATGCATGTGTAACTAGCCGCTGCATCCGCCTAGTATATAGGAATAAAAATTGAATACATAGTTCACTCCAAGCGAAACCAAGGAAGCATTAGCACAAGTAGTATGATACCCCCCATAAGGCTGACAAGGGAGAGGTATGGCAGCTCCACTGAAACTGTGTGTCACAATGTAGTGCAAGAAGGTGAAGAAGCAACATCAGAAGATGCACAAAGGAGTACCTGCAACTTATTAAAGGGTGTGCAAATAACAAGGCACACACGCATGAGGCTGAAAATGTTGTCGTGGAGGGACTCTCATCGGACAAGATTGTGATGGCAAATAACAAGGCACAAACTCAACCCCCCATGGCACTTTATAAAGTAGTGAGTACAAAAATGGCACAACATGATGTGCAAGATCCCCAAACTATAAGTACAATATGTGGCACTTTATCTCAGTGCGTTTACAAATCAACAAGTGCATTCAATGGATGCATGCAATGTCCAAAACAAGGACTGATGAGTTGATGTCATGAGGTGAACATTGAAGACATTGACCATGCATGCCTTACAAACCTCAAACAAATGACAAAAACTATAGAATAATGAACCCCCATAACAAATAATGCTGCAAAATATGCCCCCCCAGAAAGAAATACAAGATTGAGTACAATGTTGGCAACGTGGAAGCCAAAATCAACTATTTATAACATACGGTGATTTTACAAATTTTCAAGAAAATTGGCTTTCCAAACCAAAAAATGACATGTACCATCAGATTCCTTGCATTTTTCTGATCAATTTTAAAAAAAAGTTTGCACAATTTCAACATCGTGAGCAAAAGTTATGCCCTATCGAAAAATGTCGAAAAAATAAGAAAAAATGTCATTTGGAGGCAAATTCTAGAAAAATAGAGCCAACTGGGGAAAAATCACCTGCACCATGATGAAGTTTGCAGAACCACCTTTTCAACGACTATAAGAACTCGAAAAACCGACTCCCTGGGTGCAAGTTGTTGCAAAAAGAAAAAATCCCCTTCCTTGTCAAACTTTGCAAAAAAAAAAAAGACTACCTGTCCTGTTTTGGGATAGACTGTCCTGTTCAGGGACAGGGTGTCCCGAATGCAGACATAAAGTTTGAGGGGCCAAGTCACCAAGCTTCAACAAACAAAAAAGCAATAGTCCTCCTTTGTTACAAAAAGCTTTCCCGGTTGACAATAAGGGGCTTGCTGAGCTGAGTGGGGGCATCGTAGTTAGGTATGGTAAGCCAAAGGCCATGAGAGACGGCAGTGGACGTCCCATGGCTCAGACTAAAATCCACTCCATCCCAGTATGGACCATACAGTGTGATAAGGCAATGTAATCAGCAAGAAGGATCTTATCTGCCTGAGACGTAGCACATACACAAATCCAACTATGATTGTAGCAAAACAGAATGGTTTGCCTTTGTGTTGCGTGATCTGAGTGTAGATGCCTTCTATCGATGGAAATACTGCCAACTAAGAAAGCCAAAGGAGGCCAAGCCAAAAAAAATCACTAGTGCCACTGCAGAGCCTATAGATAATCAAGGCTTGCGTAATTAAATCAAAGCAGATGCCAAATCCTAAATGCTGATCGGCCAGTTGAGATCTTGAAAGATCTGCTCGATGCTTGGAAGAAAAACGACGCCTAAAGTCGGCCAAGAACAAACCGCAGGAACAAGGCTGTTGATGTAGGACCGCCTGATGCAACGAATCTGCCGGATGTTGGATCTGCCAAAACCGTCGAGTGAATGAGATCCGTCGGTTATTAAACTGTTTTGATCACCGGATCAAAGCTTAACAAACAAGTGATCGATCTACCCAGAAATAACTGCCAAAAATTAGTGACAGTAAACTTGCAAGCCACGAGGAACAATGCCTATCAAGCCCGATCGAGAGAATCTTCTAGTGCAGTGTGGCCGAGCGGGCAAAAAAAAGTCGTAACCAAAGGAGCCTTAGATCTGGAATTCTCAGACCAGTGTGTGCACTTGGATCACAAGAGATAATAGTTGAAAGCTTTGACCAAAAAGGCAAGCACATATAATGATGAGGCTGGATCGAACAAAAAACCAAAATCGATTGCTTGTCTTGTTGAATACCATCGGGGTCGAGTAGCTGAAAAGCAAATGAGTTCGAGTGGACTGGGAGGAGCCTGAGATGATCAGTGTGCAAAAGAGATGCTGTCGTGGGCTGAGTGGCCACTGACCATGCAAAGAGCGATCAAATGATTGGAAAAAATGCAGATCACGGGGACAAAGGCCGAACAAACCACCTGAGATCACAAAATGGGGCCACAATTAGAGAAACAATCCCCGGAACCAATGCCGCTAGTGCCCAATCCGTCCACCCGATGGTCTGCCCGATCACGCCTGCTTGAGAGCCTGAAACTGAAAAATGACCAAGGTGCATTCCAAGAAGAGTTGTTGGACAAAAATGCGTGCTTACTGAGTAAGCCAAACACCTGCAATTGTTGAACAGAGGCTCGGGCGTTGAATCTTTGAGGCCGTGATGGGGCCGATTGATGGAGCCGATTCTCTTAGTTTGTGAGGGCCTAGTGAGGTTGATGGACAACATGTGTCAGCCTGAGTTGATCTCTTAACACAAAATGGTGGATGCTGAGTAATTAAAACACATATCTCGTGGTTAATATCCTCCACATAGCCAATGCTAGTCCATTTCCACCACCAGTTCCATGCACCGTGTGAAGATCAAATGACTAGCAAAGATACAAAAAATATCCCCCCCCAAACTGATCGGCTTCAATTGCCTAAAAACAAGGCAGATCAATGCTCAAATCCACGTCGATGCCTTCAGAAGCAAGACCATGAACCACAAAACTTTCTTGCTGGGTTAAACATCCAAAGAAGGCGATACAACAAAAGAGATGTGCTTGCGAAGGCCAAAAAATGTGCAGGGCTGTCGAATGTTTAAAGAGCCTAAATCGAAGGCTGTCCAATGTTGACTCCTGAGAGTAGTCCGTTGTCGACTCGAAGCACAAAGGAGCCGATCCAAGTCCAGATTTAACAAGGAAGCCTAAACAGAATGTAAAATT
This sequence comes from Cunninghamia lanceolata, assembly GCA_027924645.1. Lineage (NCBI taxonomy): Eukaryota > Viridiplantae > Streptophyta > Pinopsida > Cupressales > Cupressaceae > Cunninghamia > Cunninghamia lanceolata. The sequence continues at coordinate 4,358,649 of BSBN01000332.1, forward strand.
GGCACAATGGAGATGGCAAGCCTTTGGATTGTGGTGGCTACTACAGATCTCCTTTTATGAGAAACAGAAACCCTTGAACCATATAAACCTTCAAATAATATGAGGTCTGAGTGATGGGGTACTTTATATAAACCCTCAAACCACACAGAGCCACCAACAGAGACAACAAACAACATAAAGATTTGAGGACTCAGAAAAGCCTTAACAATGGCAAAATAGACCAGATGCCCGATACCAAATCTAGAGTGAAAAACACTGAAAAATGATTTGCAGATGCTGGATCTGGGCTGAATAACCTCAAACAGTAGAAAAACTAGTTCAATTTGACTATTTCACAACAACTGATGCAGAAAATGCAGGGGGCAGAATGGCCCTCTGCTAAATTTTTTTTGCCTTTTGGACAAAAAATTTGCAGAAGGGGTTAAAAAATGCCAAATTTGATTGTGACCAAAGTATATCGAGTTTATAGTTGATCTTAGCAGATTTGACCCTTCTGATCTCAATGGTGAGGTCAAATTTGCTCCAAAATGCACCAAATGAAACAAGAACCTGCAAGTTGAAATCACAAACAAGAAGGCTCCCTAAAAACTGTTATTTCTCTCAACCTTTCTGATTCTCCAGGGCATCCAAGGATGCAAGAGAAGAGCATACTTGGTTTCAAGAAAGAAAATAAATCACTATCTAAGATTTTCTAAAGATTAACTAACTCTAGACAATCAACAAGCTCTGATACCATGTTAGGATTAGCTATGGAGGTAGCCATCCCAAGATCAAGATGTCTAAGAGCCAATCACAAGAATCAAAGAAGATCAACATGATAAAATAATATATTCTATACACAAGATAATGACTTGATACAAGATTAATTGATATAATACAATGAGAGGCCTTGGTTATATAGACCAAGGTTGAGAGCTAGGATGTTGTAGTTATGTGACAAGTGTCACATTCTTATTACATGAGACAACTAGAGGATATGATGCCAACTAGATCACATGTGTAGGATAAGACAACCATCAACACCTAACAACAACTAGATACAACTAGAAACAACTAGAAACATCTAGTAGACTCACTAAGTCAACTTAACATGTGAACATGTGTGTGAGTATTATTTAATTAATAAATAGTTAAATAATATGAATTATCCACACAACAAGGGTAAACCAGATAGGTAATAACCATGTTCACACCAACACCCCCCCTTAAGTGCAACTTAGGGAGGAACAAACAAATGCAAACATGCAAAGATGGGTCCTAGCAACAAGGCCATGTTAGGTACCCATGTACAAAAGATCTCTCACAAGTGGAGAAAAGGAGAAAACCTCATGGGAAAAACTCCCCCCAAAAGAGAGAAAAAGTGAAGGAAAAAAGGAAGGAGGACTCAACATGGCCTTGTTGCCAGGACCCATCTTTGCATGTTTGCATTTGTTTGTTCCTCCCTAAGTTGTACTTAAGGGGGGGTGTTGGTGTGAACATGGTTATTACCTATCTGGTTTACCCTTGTTGTGTGAATAATTCATATTATTTAACTATTTATTAGTTAAATAATACTCACACACATGTTCACATGTTAAGTTGACTTAGTGGGTCTACTAGATGTTTCTAGTTGTTTCTAGTTTTGTCTAGTTGTTGCTAGGTGTTGATAATTGTTTTATCCTACACATGTAATCTAGTTGGCATCCTATCCTCTAGTTGTCTCATGTAATAGGAATGTGACACTTGTCACATGACTACAACATCCTAACTCTTGGTCTATATAACCAAGGCCTCTCATTGTATTATATCAATTAATCTTGTATCAAGTCATTATCTTGTGTACAGAATATATTATTCTATCATGTTGATCTTCTTTGATTCTTGTGATTAGCTCTTAGACATCTTGATCTTGGGATGGCTACCTCCATAGCTAATCCTAACATTCTGTTTTTTAGTGTAGTATTAACTGAAGAAGGCACTCACAAGGATGATGAATTGGCTTTACACCTGTTGTGAATATATGGAGAATTCTATGCAAACCGTGGAAGTATACAAGGAAATGCTAACTTTTTGATAAAATGCCTCAACAAAATGTGGCTTCATGGAATAAAGATCAGCACAGGATTATGAAAAAATGGGCTTGTTGATAAAGCCTTAAAGATTTTGAAGCAAATGCAATTAAAAATTGTAAAGGAAAACTCATCAACATTTCATTTTCATGAATTGATTTTTTCATCAAACCAGGTATACACAATGTCAAGCTCTTTTCATTGTTGTATTAGTGATGTCAACCTCTTTTCTTTAATAACAGAGACAATCGGCATGCTCACATATCAGCATTGTGATGGCAACCTCTTTTCATTGTACTTGAAAATGCCTGGACAGACATGTAAAATGTGGCGTAATACAAAGGGTAAACAATTTGATTGAGGAAAACACCTCGACAAAATGTGGTCTTATGGACTGCGATTATTGTAGGATACACCAAACAAAATGTGCTTTTTTTTGTGGTTAAATTTTGTGGGGTTCAATTAAAGGAGCCCCACCCTAGAAGCAAGCAAAACATACAAAGCTAGAAAATATAACAGCCCACAAAGCCCCTAAACAATCATAAACATCCACCCCATATAAGGTCCTCACGTGTGGCGGCATTTCCATGCCATAGCATGATGGTGAAATTGACTTGCCATCGGTAAAACCTACACAAATCTCTAACAACATGACATTTCATTAATGTTCATTAAGTCACATTGAGGCCCAATCAATTATGATGGCTTGTCCTCTGGGACATCATTGAGACCATCCCAATCTTATATCTTACCACTAATCAAATAAGAGAGGGGGGACAATCAACGCCATTGTTGGATCATATAGCCTAGATTAGGGAATTTAATGAAAAATAGCCTAATCTAGCAGCCCACAAATTCATTAATACAGTCATATGTAAAACGAAAGCAACACTATCAAATGATAGTAGATTTATTAATCATGTTCAATTCATTACAAAGCGCTTTCAAAGTTACATGGTGCAATAGAAGTTTTAAACACTTTCTATAGCTTGCCTCTTGCCAAACACTATGGGGAAAACTCCCTTAAGAAACAATAGACTGATTCCTTATTTGCTCCTCCATTCTTCTTGCAATAAGCAACCAAAGCCATTGCTCGACCCTAGAGTTTTTTGGTTCCCCTATTTTTTCTATGTTCATCTCCCTCCCTCTTTTTATTTTTTCTTTAATAGCCAAAATAAAACCCATGTATCTAAGAGAACTATTGTTGGCCAGGAAAAACTTTTCACATAGCAGATCTTGTCACCCACAAATTTTGCATGCGGCCTAACAAAAACAAATTGCTTGTCAACATTCTTGAATTGCCAAGAAAAGCTCAGAAACAATATCGCATGCCCTTAAGGAACAAAGAATAAAGTTTAGGAGGATACATTTGAAATGACTCTGGCTGCTCCTCTTCCCACTTGCGCAACGATTGTGGCTGGGACCGATTCAGATGCTAATCTTCCTAGGGATACGTCAGTTCACATTTCTGCTGGGTTTGTGGGTGGTGTTGCTGACCGTGGTGGCTGCAACGTCTCCCTTGCAACGCTCTCTTCTCAGAGGTCGCTACCTGTGTGGATGCTGTGTCCCCTGCAAGTGCTCAGGGCCTCTCATTTGTTGCAGTTGATGGGGTGAATGACCATCCAACTGAGAGATAAAACCCATCCTCGCCATCTTCCTTGCTCCCATACCTCCTCTGTGGTGGTATGTGGATAGGAAGTTTCAGAGAATGAAGAACATTACGGCAGGCTTGCTCTGATTGGTAGATTTAATGGTCTTTGGCCTTTTCTTCTAGACCTGCATAAGTGGATTTTTGAATCTTGGAGCCCTCTGGTTCAAGGTAATATTAACATTTTTCCCTGTGCAAGGGGTTTTTTCATTGCTGCTTTTGATTTTGCTGAGGCTAGGGATATTGTGCTTGTTGGGAGGGTGTGGTTATGGGGTGAGCATTCCCTCCTGTTCAAACCTTGGACTCCTGTGTTCAATCCCATTTCTGAACTGCTTAATATCAGACCTGTTTGGGTCAGGTTGCCCAATATGCCCCTACAGTTCTGGGAAGTGTCTTGCTGAGGTAATCAACAACTCTATTGGTCGCTTCCTTATGGTGGACAGATCTACAATCCTGATGGGACTTTGTACTTATGCTCACATTCTTGTGGATATTGATATTTCCAAGCCTCTCCATGGAGAGGTTGTCTTGATTGTGGGGGATTGTCCTCGATCCCAGTTGCGGGACTATGAGGGTTTGCCCTTCCGTTGTCGTCGTTGCTTCACGGTTGGTCACCTGGCTTCAAATTGCCATCACTCCCGTCGTAAGGCGTGGTGGTGGTGGTGGGAAGCTCGTTTGGAACATTTGACTGTTATTGACTTGGAGGCTGGGTCGGTTGACTCTCGGGTTGATTCTTACCCCTCGCATTCTCCGATGGCTTTTGGTCCCCTTGCAGGAACTTCTGCTCCTATTCAGGTGGTGCCTAATGGTGTGTTGGCTGCTGGTTCTCTTGCCGTGTCCTTTTCCTCAATTCCTGCTATGGTTCCTTTGGTTTGTAATCGACCTGTTTCTCGATCTACTCCTGTTGTTTCTCCGGCTTTGCCCTCTTCTTTGCTTAAGGGTTCTGCGGTAGTGGCATCAATTGAGGATTCCCTCCTCTCGCCTTGTTTCGAGGATTTTGACTCAGAGTTTTCTTAGACGTTGGTTCAACATAGGAAGAAAGGGCTTCCTAAATATGTAGCTACTCTATGCCCTAGGGCCAAGGTAGTTCGATTTGCTGGCCCTTGTTCTGGGGTTGTTTAGATGGTCTTTTTGGTGCAGGAGCACCTAGAAAATCATGTTTTGTGTTGTAATAAGGTCTATTTAACCAATGCATGTCATTTCAGTTTGTATCTAGGTGCTTCAAGACCTAGAACCAATTTTGTAAGTCCCAAGTGACTTAGGACACATTTGTCAAATTGTTAATCACATAATGACCAAACAGGGTAGTAGGATAGTTTGGAACACAAGCCGGTTGGTCTCCCAATTGTTTGAATTGGTTGGTTTTCCTCAAGGCGAGTTGATAAATCCAGAGGAATGAACCAAATAAGGATGGGAAAAGGTGGTGAATGTGAGTGTGCATTGTTGTTGAACTGCATGTTTGAGGTTTTCTGAGAAGGAATAAAAATCGTTCTGTTCTGTCAATCTAGTTTCTGTTCTCTATAACTGTAAATTGTGTAATTGTAGATTTCTGTTCGAAGTGTAGTTCTTTTTGTGCATACCATTGTTGCACTATGTCGGTGTGAGGCATTCCACTGGTAGTTTTCTGCCATGAACGAGTGGAATGGCTTCACAATGTACAGATCCATTTTGTTATGTTTCATTTTTGTTGTTCTGTGAGACAGTGCAGAAAGTCTGGGTAAGTTGTTCCGTGTAGTAGTCTACCTAGCATCCCCATGTGCTAGGATTCGGTTGAAAGAGTATATGAACCGCAAGGTCGGAGAGACAGAGTTCATTGTCAGTAAGACCGGGACCATCGGAGTGAGTTTTGGGGTTTTGGCCGCTAGTGATTTTCTTGCTGATAGTGGCATCGGCGTATCGCTAGAACCAACGGCCGAGTCCCACTGAAACAGTGGTGTTCCGCCGAAGTCAAACGGAGTCAAGGTGACAATGTTATCGGAGTATTGGGTTGATAATATTCGACTCCACCGATAGGCGTATGTCTTGCCGAAACCGTGACGGCAAATGCTAATTTGTCTTAGTCACATCGGGGTGAAAAGAAGTCGAGCCCTGCCGATATGAGGTATCAGACAGACTTGGTGTTCGGCAAAACAGTTCCAATGTTCGCCGATAGTGTAGAGTCTCGCCAAAGACAATAGTATCAGCATATCAACCAATGGAAGATTTAGTTCACCGATAGTATTAAGTCTCACCGACACCAAGAGTTGGTCTCATCCAGACGAGGACGAGGGTTCCACCAATAACTTTAAGTCATACCGAAAAAAAAGAAGGAAGAGTCGTCGGTGTATCACCTAGACAGTTTCTGAAGTGGCCAATGGAGTAAGTCTTGTCGATAACAAAAGACGAAGGGCAGATCGTTGAGACAAAAGGACTCTCACCGAGGGTTCCAGAAGTCAATTTTGATCAGTTGTGCGCTTTCACTGCGTGCTCCTCATCATATTGGTATCAGAGCCATAAAAGGTTCTATTGTGGATCTGGTATATGTCAGCAGAGGAGAGCGAAGGAGAGGCTAGCAATATGCCTCCAAAGGGGATGACCACCGAAGTGGTCAAGAAATTTAAGGAGATAGAAGAGAAGATCAAAATTGGAGTCAGGGAAGCACTCCAAGAAGAATTGAAGGCACTGAAGATAGGAAAAAGGATAGAGGAAGGTTTAGATGAAGAGGAAGAGAACGAGGAAGAAGAAGAGGAACAAAAAGAGGCAGAGATACTGGCTGATCAAAAGCATTTCCTGGAAGCCATTGGTGCAGGGGCACCTTAGTAAAATCTACTATGTTGAAATAAGTCCTATTTGGCCATGTCATTTTGTTCATGTCTTGTTTTCTAAAAACCTAGGAGTTTTGTTTTCCATTTGGCAAATAATGGACACATTTTGTAGAATCCGAAAAGATCAACAGGAGTCGACTGGGATTCGGGGCAGTTGGCCTTCCCTAACCATCGAGCAACCGAGAGGGGTTGAGCAGATTTGAGAATTGTGATCTGGAAATCATCTGAGAAATAAAAACTGTTCTATTCCATCAATTTGGATTTTCTGTTCTCTGTAACTATGTATTGTGTAACTGTAGAATTCTGTTCGAAGTGCAATTCTTTCTGTACATTCCATTGTTGTAGCATGTCGATGTGAAGCATTCCACTGGTTTGATTTCTATCAAAATCAGTGGAATGGCTTCGTTGTATAGTAGTTGTTTTTCTTGTTTCTTGTTTTGTTTTTGTGTCTGACGGTGCAGAGGATCTAAACAAGGTGAATTCACACAGTAGGCGGCCTAGCATCTCCATGTGCTAGGGTTTGATCGGAGAGTAAACAAGTCGGAGGAGTTGAAGATGTTATCGGTGAGATAGAGGCCATTGACAAAACATTTCTCTCTCGGAGCAATAAGGATAGTCTGGCCGAAGAGAGGTTCAAACCATTGAACATAAGACGCGATCTAAGATTCATATCGGAATGAGGAAGTACATCAGGTAGATAACTTGGCGTTGGGCCGATAGTGTTGGTCTCACCGATCGAGGGTATCAGGGTGACAAGGGACAACTTGCACCGACGGAGATCCATCGGGAGGAATCGGCGTATCTACGAAGCAACTCTTACCATGGCCGATAGTAGTAGTCTCACCGATAAGTGAAAGTCAGAGTTGACGCTAGAGGGATCGGTGCATCGGTCGGACGGGTATCCAAGCCTCACCGAAGACAACATGTATCGGCACATCGGCCAACGCTCATAAGTGTTCGCCGATGACCCAAGTCGTGCCGATAGGTGAGTAACGTAGAGTCATCCATCGGGGAGAGTTGTGAGATCGGAGAGATAAGGTCGAAGACGACCGATGGTATTAGTCTTGCAGATAGTCAGAGTTGTTGGACCTTACGTCGGTGTGACTAAAATGGTTGGAGTGATAAGTTGCAAGGTGGCTGACGGAGTAAGTCTTACTGATTGTATACTCCTCATCAGCCATTAAGCTATTGGCAAGGACTCTTCGGAGGCTCGAATAGATATCCCCATGTTCAGTGGAAAGATGAATGTTGACGAAGTCATGGAATGGATTGAGGCTCTAAACAACTACTTCGAATACAAGGAAGTTCCTGAGAATAAGAGAGTTAAGTTTGCAAAAACTAAACTGAAAGGTGCTGCCCTTACGTGGTGGAATTACACCCAAGGAGAAAGGGTAAAGAATGGGAAGAGTATGATCTCTTCGTGGAGCAGAATGCTGGAGAAGATCAAGTCCCAGTTCCTTCCATCCGACTACGAGGTGCAGATTTACAGGAAAATACAGAACCTCAAGCAAAAAGATATGGATGTAGCTACTTACACCGAGGAGTTTCACAAATACACTCTTCGCTGTGGGTACATGGAGGAGGAAAAAGCTAAGGTGGCCAGGTATTTAAATGGTCTGAGGTTCAATATTCAAGATGAGATAAGTTTATTGACCCCTGAAACCGTGGAAAAATGCTTTCAAGTAGCATTAAGAGCTGAAGAGAAGTTGAAGAGAAAAGGTGAGCAACAAGGTAGAGGAAGAGGTGGCAGAAATTTTAGAGGCAGAGGCAGTTTTAGAGGAAGAAGTCCTAACCAGAGGCCTAAAGGTGAGTCTAGCCAAGGAGAGCAAGTTGGGGACTCAAGTAGCAAAGGAGGCTACCGAGGAAGAAGGCCTAATGGGAGAGGTGGGATGAATGGATCGAGTAGAGGATCCAAGTTCTCCAATATGAGATGTTATAACTGTAATCAGATAGGGCACCCGATTTATAAGTGTCCAGAGAAGGCCTCAACTTCTCATGGTAATGAGAGAAGAACCACATTGACTCAAGAGGATGCAGGGAGTGTGACATCTCCGGAAGTGAATTTGACATCAGAGATGGGAGAAAATCTGATGATCAAGAGGACGCTGCTCAAAGAACCAGTGCAGATTGAACCGTCACAAAGAAGAGATTTGTTTAGAGTCAACTGCAAGATCCAAGGTAAGGTTTGTAAAGTTATTATTGACTCTGGTTCTACTGACAATATTATATTTTTGGAAGCAGTAGATAAATTGAAATTAGAAAAGATACCCCATAACTGTCCATATAGGGTCAGTTGGTTAAACAAGGGACATCATATAGTCATCAATGAACAAGCATGGGTAGAATTCAGTATTGGGGGGTATAGAGACAAGATTTTGTGTGACATCCTTCCAATGGATGCTTGCCATCTTCTACTGGGTAGACCATGGCAGTTTGACAGGAAGGCATATCATGATGGGGAAAAGAATGCTTACTCATTCCAAAAGGATGGTGTAACTTATAGGATACAGTCATTAGTAGAAGGGGATCCACAACGTGTAGGATCTAGTGTAATGCTGGTAGGAGAAAAGGAATTCCTTGAAACACTAAAAGAATCAGGTGGAGTAGGTTTTACTCTGGTTGTGAAACCTAAGGAGAAGAAAAGAGAAAATATGAGAGAGATAAGACCTAGCGAGGTCAGAGAACTACTTGAGAGTTATAAGGAAGTAATTGCGGCAGATATACTAGACTCACTACCACCCATTAGAGATATCCACCATCAGATAGACCTCATACTAGGAGCAGTACTTCCTAATAAGGCAACATATAAGATGACCCCTCAGCAGAATGAGGAGATAGCCAGACAGGGTCAAGAACTTTTAGACAAGGGATTAATAAGAAAGAGTTTGAGTCCATGTGCAGTCCCCACTGTTTTGGCACCAAAGAAAGATGGGAAATGGAGGCTTTGCACCGATTCTAGGGCCATCAATAGGATAACCATCAGATACAGGTTTCCTATTCTTAGAATTGAAGACCTAATGGACTATTTGGGGGGTGCTATCTATTACTCTAAGATAGACTTGAAGAGTGGGTATCACTAGATAAGGATAAGAGAGGGGGATGAGTGGAAGACAACATTCAAAACCAATGAAGGGTTCTATGAGTGGTTTGTGATGCCTTTTGGTCTTTCCAATGCCCTGAGCACCTTTATGAGGCTGATGAATGAGGTGTTGCAGGAGTTCATAGGGAAATTTGTGGTAGTCTACCTTGACGATATCTTGGTGTTTAGTAAGAGCAAGGAAGAACACTTGAAACATTTGGAGATAGTCTTGAAGAGGCTACAAGATCAGAAGTTACTGATAAACTTGGAAAAGTGTGACTTCATGAAACAAGAATTGGTGTACCTAGGTTTTGTCATCTCTAAGGGTGATTTGAAAATGGATCCTTCCGAGGTAGAGGCTATTTTGAATTGGCCTACACCTAGGACAACATGAGAGGTTAGAAGTTTTCATGGTTTGGCCACATTTTACAGAAAATTTATTAAGAACTACAGTGATATTTGTGCACCTATGTTGGAGACCATCAAGGGTGGCGGTAAGGTGAAGTTTGTGTGGACAAAAGAGGCAGACCAGAGTTTTGAAAGTCTGAAGTAGAAAGTTGCCAAGTATCCTGTCTTAGTACTTCTTGATTTCAATAAGGTTTTTACCATTGAATGTGATGCAAGTGGGCTGGCCATAAGTGCAGTGTTGAGCCAAGAAGGCAGACCGGTGGCCTTTTTCAGTGAGAAATTGAATGAAGCTAAGAGGAAGTACTCCTCTTATGATTTAGAATTGTATGCCTTAGTACAAGCCCTGAAAAAGTGGAGGCATTATTTGCTTCCCAAAGAATTCATTGTGTACACTGACAATCATGCTCTTAGTTTTTTGAATGGACAGGAAAAGCTCAGTTATAGACACATGAAGTGGGTGGAAAGTCTTCAAGCATACACCTTCATCATGAAACATAAGAAGGGGATAACCAATAAGGTTGCTGATGCTTTAAGCAGAAGGGTATTGACAGTCCAAGAAGTGCAGTTGCAAAGCATGGGTGTTGAGTCACTCAAGGAATCGTATGAAGAAGATCAGGATTTCAGAGAAATCTACAAGGTATGCAATGAATTTGCTAATACTTTTCATAGTGAGTTTTCATAATTTACATTGCAGAATGGACTATTGTTCAAAGGATGTCAGTTGTGTATCCCTAAATGCTCAATGAGGGATAATATTGTGAAGGAAAAACATAGTGGAGGACTGGGTGGACATTTTGGGTTGAATAAGACTTTAGATCTGGTAAGGAGATTTTATTTCTGGCCAAGAATGCAGTCTGACATCCGAAAATTCTTTGAAAGTTGTATAGTATGCCAAAGGGCAAAAGGAGTCTCGACCAATGCAGGATTGTATCAACCTCTGCCAATACCCAACATGCCTTGGGAATGTTTAAGTATGGATTTTGTGATGGGGTTACCCAAAACAAGGGCAAGTTGTGACAATGTGTTTGTAGTGGTAGACCGATTAAGCAAGATGGCTCATTTCATTCCTTGCAGGACCACAAATGATGCTAGCTACATTACAGGTTTGTTCTTTAAAGAAATTGTCAGGATTCATGGGCTACCCTTGAGCATTGTGTCTGATAGGGATAGAAAATTTGTGGGACATTTTTGGAGAACCTTGTGGAAACAATTGGGTACAAACTTGTTTTTTAGCTCAGCCTACCATCCTCAGATTGATGGTCAAACTGAGGTTGTGAATAGGTCATTAGGCAATCTGCTGATATGTTTGACAAAAGAACATGGCAGTAGTTGGGATGTGGTACTCCCACAAGTAGAGTATGCCTATAATGATTCTACAAACAGAAGCACAGGTTTAAGTCCTTTTGAAATTGTCTATGGTAGTCATCCTCGGGGGTTTTTTGAATTGAGAGATGTTCAGGGTTTGGACAAGAGGAGTGGACATGCTGATACATTTGCAGAGGCTTTGAAAGAGATTCATGAACAAGTCAGAGATACTCCACACAAGAATAGTCAGAAGATCAAGGCTAGAGTGCATCAAAGGCGAAGGGATGTGCAATACCAAATAGGAGATATGGTCATGGTTCATCTCAACAAGAAAAAACTACCCAAGGGAAACCACAACAAGTTGATGATGAGACACATAGTACCTTGTAAGATTTTAGAGAAATATGGTCCTAATGCTTACAAAATTGAACTCCTTGATGATATTGCTATTTCCCCTATATTCAATGTTGCTAATCTAACATTATATAGGAGTCCTGATACAGGAGAAGGTACAACAGATTCTGTCCAAGACAATGCAGAGTGGGTGCAGCAGTTACCACCTAAGGAGCCACCTAAGATGGAGCACATTTTGGAAAGTAGAGAAGCCAGGAAGACAAGGCACAAAACATACTTTGAACATTTGGTTAAGTGGCAAGGGCTTCCAGATTCAGAGGCTACATGGATGCTGGAGGAAGACATTCTAAAGCAAGGAGATGTACAAGAATTGGTCTCTAAGAGGACTTGAGACATTTTTCTTCTGGGGAGTATGGTGCAGGAGCACCTAGAAAATCATGTTTTGTGTTGTAATAACGTCTATTTGACCAATGCATGTCATTTCATTTTGTATCCAGGTGCTTCAAGACCTAGAACCAATTTTGTAAGTCCCAAGTGACTTAGGACACATTTGTCAAATTGTTAATCACATAATGACCAAACAAGGCAGTAGGACAGTTTGGAACACAAGCCGGTTGGTCTCCCAATTGTTTGAATTGGTTGGTTTTCCTCAGGGCGAGTTGACAAACCCAGAGGAATGAACCAAATAAGGATGGGAAAAGGTGGTGAATGTGAGTGTGCATTGTTGTTGAACTGCATGTTTGAGGTTTTCTGAGAAGGAATAAAAATCGTTCTGTTCTTTCAATCTAGTTTCTGTTCTCTGTAACTGTAAATTGTGTAACTGTAGATTTTTGTTCGAAGTGTAGTTCTTTCTGTGCATACCATTGTTGTACTATGTCGGTGTGAGGCATTCCACTGGTAGTTTTCTACCACGAACGAGTGGAATGGCTTCACAATGTACAGATCCGTTTTGTTATGTTTCATTTTTGTTGTTCTGTGAGACAGTGCAGAATGTCTGGGTAAGTTGTTCCGTGCAGTAGTCTACCTAGCATCCCCATGTGCTAGGATTCGGTTGAAAGAGTAGATGAACCGCAGGGTCGGAGAGACACAAAGTTCATTGTCGGTAAGACCGGGACCATCGGAGTGAGTTTTGGGGTTCTGGCTGCCTGTGATTTTCTTATCGATAGTGGCATCGGCTTATCGCTAGAACCAACGGCCGAGTCCCACCGAAACTATGGTGTTCTACCGAAGTCAAACGAAGTCAAGGTGACAATGTTATTTGAGTATCAGGTTGATAATATTTGGCTCCACCGATAGGCGTATGTCTTGCCGAAACCGTGACGACAAATGCTAATTTGTCTTAGTCACATCGGGGTGAAAAGAAGTCGAGCCCTGCCGATAGGAGGTATCGGACAGACTTGGTGTTCGGAAAAATAGTTCCAAAGTTTGCCGATAGTGTAGAGTCTCGTTGAAGACAATAGTATCGGTGTATCGGCTAATGGAAGATTTAGTTCACTGATGGTATTAAGTCTCACCGACACCAAGAATTGGTCTCATCGCTGTATCAGCTAGACGAGGATGAGGGTTCCACTGATAACTTTAAGTCATACCAAAAACAAAGAAGGAAGAGTTGTCGATGTATTGCCTAGACAGTTTTTGAAGTGGCCGATGGAGTAAGTCTTGCCGATAACAAAAGATGAAGGGCAAATCATTGAGACAGAAGGACTCTCACCGAGGGTTCCAGAAGTCAATTTTGATTAGTTGTGCGCTTTCACTGCGTGCTCCTCATCACTTTTCCTTCAGCTTGTTGCTGTTATTGTGTTGTTAGAGTGCTAATGTTGGCCTGTTTGGGGCTTTTTGTGTCTTTTGTCTTGCCTTTTGGGCTGATTTGTAAAGGGATCTGGACCCTCTTTTCCAGCTAACTTAATCAAAATCATCACACACCCTTTCAAAAACATGTTTTTATCAATATCAAAAACATTGCACAGCCATGGGAAACACCAAGAAGATGTCCAACAAAGAAAATCAAGTATCCAAATGTAAAACAATCATTATAGCTAGAGAGAAAATGAATTGAAAGGTCTCATGAGGTAGCAAATGAGTCATCCAAAATAGCATGACTTTTCCAAGCAATCACTAGGTGGGAGGTGAACATTAAATCCAATAAATTAGAAAAAAGCATGTTGACCTTAATATTGGTAACAAAAGATAATGCCTCACTAGTTTGTTTTGATGTTTCCAAGGATACAAAATAAAAAGCCCTTTTAATGTGAAGTTGATAGCTGGCATAAGCCAAAAGGAATAAATTGTGGGAGAATATATGAGATCTCAGTCTTCCAAGTAGGAAACTATATATTGCATAAAGCAATGTCCACATGACAAATCAGCTTGAAATACAACTAAACACTAAAACCTTTATAGTTCTTGTTGCAACCTTAAGACACAAGAAATTAAACCAAGGTATTACATATTAAAACATACACACACAATCCTCATATAACAAGTATATATAGGTTTTGTAGTAGAAAGCACACAATCCCTGTCACCTTTTTTGTAGCAGTTCAAAGTACAAAAGATTAACTTGTAGTAGCTTGGTTATGGTCTGTAGCAACATGACAGATTTTAAGAGATTTTAAACACCACCACAAATGATCTAAAACATATAAGAGCTTTCCTTTTTCTTCCTCAGAGGAGTAGGACTTAGTGTTGGATGGTAGGGTTTAGATGTGGGGCAAACATTCTCTCTCCATCAAACCTTGGGCTTGTTCCTTCAATCCACTCACTAAGCCACTTAATATCAGACCAATATGGGTTCGACCCCTGAATCTCCTTCTTTAGTTTTGGGAGGATTCTTGCTATGAGGCCATTGGCAATGCTATTGGTCGTTTCTTGAAGGTAGACTCTACGACTTCAAATATAGGGCATATAACAATTGCTCGCATATTAGTGGATATTGACATCTCCAAACCCCTCCATGGAGATGTAGTTTTGATGGTAGGGGAAAGGCCTTGGACGCAACAATTAGACTATGAGGGTCTCCCTTTTAGGTGTAGGAGATGTTTATCTATTGGTCACTTGGCCTCTGATTGTCCTCACTCTCACTGCAAGGGTGCGGCAACTTGGTGGAAGAATGCACTCAGTGATCATTTGACTATTAGCGCTTCCTCGGAGGATGGTTCCTCCTAGGAGGGAGACCCTTCCCAAGAGGGTGGTTCCTCCTAGGAGGATAATCCTTCCCAGGAAACCTTGCCCATCTTGCCCACTCCCCTTGTGGAACATGTGGTGGATAGGGTGGTTGTTGATTCTAATCATATCTAGTCTCCTTCGTTGGCTCCAGTTGTTTCTTCGATTCTTGTTCAAGGTCAGATTGCTACTTTGTCGGTTCCAGTCATATCTTTGACTTTGCTTGCTTTTGGTTTGACCTCTTTACACGAGGGTTATTTGGTTGCGGCGTCTGGTGAGGATCCCTTTCTCTCGCCTCGCTCCGAGGATTTGGGTTCAGAGTTTTTCTGGACTGTGGTCCAATGTAGAGAGAGAGGACTTCCCAAATATGTTGTTGATTTACGTCCTAGGGCCAAGGGAGTTAGATTTGCTAGTTTGGGATCTGGTGTTGTTTAGATCCCTTGTTTGGTTTCTGCTTTTCAGCAGGCTGTGTGTCATTTGTGTGCTGTTGTTGGCCTATTTGTGGCATGTTTTCTTCTACCCTGGGGGCCTTGTGTAAAAGGGTTCAACACCTTGGTTTACTACTTAGTCAAAAACATATAAGAGCTTGCATCCTTCCTAAATCACACTTAAAGCAAACAAATTAACATGAACAAGCAACAACAAACACACAAAACTAAAGCCAAAAAACTTAAAATGTAAGAACTATTATTTTTGGTGGTGCAAGATTGCCCATGGACTTGAATGCTCCTGCATCATTGGCAAGCAAATCAGCCACCTTGTTTTGTTTTCAGAAACAATGCTTAAAACAAACTAGATTGAAATTACAACAAAACAAGGTAGCTTTTTTGAAAAAGGTTAGGAAGTTTCTAATTTGGGCACTTCTCTTTTCGAAGCCCATTGATCACAATTTGGGAGTCACCCTCAATCACCAAAATTTTCCCTCCTTCCAATAAGGCCAAAGTTAAGCCTCCAATAATAATTTCCTACTCCACTTAGTTATTTTTCCTTTTCGCTAACAACGATCCTCCCCATTTGCTCATTTCACTGATTGAGGTGTGGAGGATAAAACCAACACCAACTTGACTTGGGTTACCCCTTGAAGCCCTGTCAAAATTTAGTTCCACAAATCTTCTAGGGGAGAGATCCATCTAGTCTTACTCTCTTTCTTATTGTCAACAATTACCCTATTAATAGGGAACAAAATGGGCTTGTTGATTAAACATTCATCAATTTTTTTAATTAAATCAATGAAAGGTGCATTAATTGTTTGAAGAAATGCTTCAAAGAGAGCATCCACTAAGATTTCTATGAAAATTCATGAAAGGTGAGTCAATTGTTTGAGGACGTGCCTGTAAGAGATGTCTTATGGACAACGACTATAACATATGCACAAATGGTGCTTTTGAAAGGAAGCTAGGTGTGCAGAAATCACTTCCTACACTAATCTAAAGAGGAGAGAAGAGTGCAAATTCATTTTAATCCTTACAATTATAGAATGTTAACCACAACAATGGAGATATTGCAACAATACACATACACACATAAATGAGACAGAAGAGAGAGACACAAGATATACGTGGGGAAAACCCTTATCAGGTGAAAAACCCCACACTCCAAAACCTGCACAATGTATTATCAAAACTGAAATGGTTTACAATACACTTGCAATGCAAGCTCTCAGGAGTCTTCAACACTCGTATCTGGAGACAAACCGACAACATAACAGTACCTGTCAATCACATAGTACATCTCCTCTCAAAGCACCTGCTTAAATAGAAGTTTACAAGGCAAATATGGGCTTTCCTTGAGATGGGCATCCAACATGGCCTCATGGCCAAAAACCCATGCCTAAGGACACTTGTCCAACACTACAGCATGGTCATGACACTTGTCATAACACCCCATCCCAAAATGGTCGCCTATTCCCAAGTTGGGCAATGATAGATGCTCTTATGACTCTTACGACCCTCATAGAATCCGTCATACTGACATATCTTACAACTGTAAGAGAATCTGTCATACACAAGCTAAAAATAACATATTATCTTACAACATGTCATAACTCTCCTTGGGGCACCCAAAGATGCCTTCTTCCAAGATGTCTTGTGACACGTCTTCACCTATCATAGAACATTCTATTTACGACTCTTACGCCTCATAGATTTGTCATAGGAATCTGTCATAACCGTTTCGGTCAATATTCCCTTACACACTATCTAAGATGCTGACACATGGCAAAATATTTCTACCACTAAGTGGGACGCCTATCTCCTCATGTGAGGACAAAATTACATGTTGTCACCTTCCACCTAAGATGACACATCACTGTGCCAACTCCCACAAGATGACAATAAGGATTTGCATCCTAATTACAATAATAGGAAATAAATAAATGAATATAATGAAATAATACAAGGAATTACCAAGGTTGAGACACCTTAATTCCCAACATTCTCCCACTTGTCAAACACCTTGTAAGAGCCAATGGAAATAACAGGATTTAACTGTTATAGGCCGAGACGCCCATAGACTCCGAACACCATCTGAATTTCTCTGTGCCCACTGGTTTTGTCAATGCATCCACAACATTCTTCAAAGTATCTACCTTCTTCAAATTCACCTTTCCATCCTTTACCATGTCTTGCACGAAGTGAAACTATTCATCAATATGCTTTGTTCTGGCATGGAAAGTTGGATTCTTTGCTAGGCAAATCGCACTCTGATTGTCACATCAAATCGTAATCTGTCCTGCATCAACACCAATATCTGAACACAATCTCTTAAGCCAAATGACTTCCTTACAAGCATGAGTTGCCATATACTCAACTTCTGTCGTGGACAAAGCAACCACAGGTTGTCGCTTACTCATCCAACTAATTGCACAACCGAACATAGTGAACACATAGGCAATGGTGGATCTCCTGCTGTCAATGTCACCCGCTAAATCAGAATCCACGAATACAAATAGAATGCGGAGGTCCTGTAGGATTACCATGATAACTTATGGAATACTCAGAAGTACCCCTCAAATATTTAAACACTTGCTTAACTGCATCCCAATGTACCTGTCCAGGATTAGCCATAAATCGACTAAGGACTCCCACTGCTTGGGCAATATCTGGTCTTGTGCAGACCATAGCATACATCAAACTGCCAACAACATTAGCATAAGGTACTATGCTCATGTCCTCCACCTCACTAGGAGATTTTGGACAATCATTAATAGACAACTTTGTCCCCAATGAAATAGGAACACACAATGGTCTACAATTTTCTATGCTGAACCTGTCCAACACAGTCTTTACATACTTAGTCTAGCTTAACCAAAGTTTTTTGTTAGCTCTGTCTCTTCTGATTTCCACTCCCAGAATGTACCTAGCTGCCCCTAGATTTGTCATCTCAAACTGTGCTGACAACTGAGACTTCAAATCAGAAATCATATTCTTACCATTCCCAATCAGCAACATATCATCAACATATAGTGCAATAATGAGAATGGGATCATTGTCAAATTTGTAATACACACAATGATCTAATTTTGATCTCAGAAATCCAATCAACAACACAAAGGCATCAAATTTCATATACCACATCCTAAGAGACTGCTTCAAACCATATAAAGACTTCTTCAGTTTGTAAACCAAATTTTATTTACCTTTCTCTATGTAATGCTCTGGCTGTGACATGTAAATCTCTTCCTCCAAATCACCATGAAGGAAAGCTATCTTCACATCCATCTGCTCTACCTTTAAGTCATAAGTAGCTGCAAGAGATAACAAGAGCTAAATGGATGTCAGCTTTGCAACGGGAGAGAAAATTTCACCATAATCAATTCCTTCCACTTGTGAGTACCCCTTCGCAACCAATCTAGCCTTGTACTTTTCAACACTACCATCTACACCAAATTTCTTTTTGAACACCCATTTCCATCCAACAGGTTTCCATCCTTCAGGAAAAGGCACCAAGTCCCATGTTTTATTCTTCTCCAAAGAAGCCATCTCATCTTCCATGGTGTTGGTTCTTTCTCTCCAGATCGGCATAGGGGTTTGCCAATTCCAATGCACAGGCAGATCCGGCCAAAAAATACAGGAGGTTGCGTGAGCTGCCTCCCCTTCACTTCTGGTTCTACCGCACCAAGGGGGGTATCCCTATAGCTAAAGATTTAACTTTGACTCGCCCATTGACAAAAAAATTTAGCTTTACAACAACAGGCAGAATACTCTCATATGTATGTACCAAAATTTGTATGATAGATCACAAGGTTAGCAACTTTCTTGGACATATCTAACTGGTTGAGGATGAGAGTATGCAGGGGTCCTAATCCTACTCCTACAAACTAACAGGTTGGAAATATGAAAGGATTTGTTTTATGTTTTGGATGCAAGATAGGGAGTTTTGGATCATAACTACTACACAAGAAGCAGACCGGTGCCTATCTCAGGGCAAGGAGTAAACTAGACATATACAAGAGAATGTTTTGCAACTGGCATTCAAGTTTCAAGGGGTTAGGACTGGTATTTGCCTTACAAACACCACCCAAGAATGGGTATTTAGCTGTCTATACTTACAAATATCCCAGCTGACACACAACCTTCTTCATACTTAACCTAAAATAGTTTAATCCACTCCTTGAATGAAAGTTAGAGATTAAGCATGTGATATAGAAATCTATATCCTAGAATCTAAGAAACCCTTAGCAATCAGATTCAAAAGAAGGGATGCATACAGCAAATGGAGATAAACAACTAAGCACATGCAATAATGTATTTTCCATATAAAATAATAGTGAAACTGAACATATGTGCAACCTGCATTTAAATGCAACACATTAATTCCAAAAGAGATAGAGCAGCCGAGAAAATGCTCTATTTTTCGTTATTCTCTCCAAAAAATGCCCTAGTCTTCAACAACCGTAAATGAGTAACACAGTTTGCATTTTATAGCAAGACTATGTACTCAACAATAATTACATGGCATTTCAAAGTTCTGCCAGATACACCACACCAAAAAATGGCACCCAAAACATTGAATGCAGCCGAGAGAAACAAAGGAAAAAGCAGGTGAGAATCGGGGAATGTGCAGTCGACTGAAGATTTCCCTCACGAATTTGGTAGTTGGCCGGTCAATCAGACCCATACCCCTTTGAAATTCTGCCATTAATGGCCAAACCTACCGCGACCTCTAGAAACGCAGCAGTTGCGTGCTTAGAAATTTTCCCGCCTAAAATATGACTGTGGGTGCATAGGAAAATCCTCTGCTTGAAATTTTAAAACATGGCCATTGATTTCCTTCCTATCGCCAAGATTTGTAGCTCCAAATCACTTTGAAAAGTTGCCGGCCAATGAAATTGCGCCACGTAGGCACCCTATGCCTCCATCGCTGTGCATACATTTTGCCTTTTTTCACCTTGCATATGCAAAAGAACATGCATATACATACAACTGCATGTATACAAAGTGCAGACCCTAAATATTTATAGGACAATTTGAAAACGTACTCGAGTCCAGCTTGTATCTCCTCCTTATGCATACCGCCACTGTATATCGGCATATACAATGCACAAAATACAACTCATGGATTTCAAATCATTATTATGAAGTAGATTGGAATCACTTTGAAATCTGGCTTGTATCTATTCCATTGCACTTCTCATTGTATATTGGCATATACAATGCACAATATACATTCTGCGGATGCCAGCCACTGTATTAATCAGATTGGAAAGAATTTGAAGTCTGGGCCTTGTATCTTCATTCCCTTGTATATCGGCATATACAACACACACATACATACAAGCTGTGGACCCCAACTTTAGATTTGCCAAATTTGACTTTTAAAACGGGTCTAGCTTGTATGTCGCAAATGCATATAACCAATGTATATTGCATATACAATGCGATACATACAAGGAACATACATACAATTAGTGGGCCCATCCCTTATCAACCAGAATGTATGTTCATTTCAGATCCGGCTTGTATATTAGGAATGTCTATTCGATTGTATGTGCAAACATACAATCACAAATATATGCAATTGGCAGGCCCCACCCTTTGGTTCTTGCCTTGCATGCATCTTTTCTTTGTATGCGCCCTTTACATATCTCTTCTTGCACATTGCCGCCGATGCATCTACTTGATATACATTTTGCCTTGTATGCTTACATTGTATGTCGAACACATACAATCTCCTTTGTATACTTGCAAGTCCCACCTCTTGTATATCGGCACCTTGCATGTGGCGAAAGCATATTGCATATACAACGCAACTTGTATATGAGATACAAAGCCCTTTACATGTTTTCCTTGTATATGCATCGGCCATCGGGGAAACCTTGGAGTTAGTTGCCGATGCATCTTGTCATGCCGATGACCCTCTGTCACTGTAGCGAATGTATGTCAGCCTCTTTGTATGTTGACTTTGCATTACGCCATCCTTGTATCTTTGCAATGTACATTTCCTTTGTATGTGCGCTGATGTATATTTTCTTTGCATGTTGCCATTGTATCTACTCGTTGCATGTCTAAACATACAACACAAATATACATGCAAACCCTCACATACAAGTAGGGAATATTCTTAAAATTTGTGACATACAAGCAACCATTTTTGCACCTTTTGAAGCCGATTGAACATACAAACAGTCTTGTATGCCTGAATGTACATTTGGACCTGCATGTACATACAAACAACCATGTACATACAACTATTTTTTGCATTTTTCAATTGAGAAGGCCGAAAGACTTAGAAATTTTTTGAGGGTTTAAATGAAAAGACCAATAGATTTTCAAGCTCAAAACCCTAACTCCAGATGCATGCACCAACATTGGCTCTGTCTGGGGATGCATGCCTCTTGTAGGCATGGCGAGAACCATAGATCTTTGGGATGCAGACTAGTCCCTTATCCATTGGGCATAGAGTCAAACATTGCACCAACCTGCATCACAAAACATATTTTCAAATTTATTTGGCGGCCCAAGGCCACCAAAAAGGAAAAACTAGAATTTTCCTTTGTCAAATACTTTGTTTTCCTTTGATTTCTTCAAATGAAGCCTCAAAACCTCCAACTACCTGCAGTAGCCAACTTTGCAATTGGTTGTGTTGCTGCCCATTTCTCTTTCTTTGACAAATCTACAACAAGCTTCATTAGCATTCATTATTATCAGCTGCAGAATGTCATCATCATATGAGTCACTGATATTGCTTGGAAAAATAACAGACTCACATGAAACAAATGAATCCACATCAGAGTTTTGCCCTTCTTCAAAAAATAAGAGCTCCTCTGTATTAAACATGCAATATTCAGGCACAAGCAACATTTCATAATCATATTCATTTTTATGAACACTCAGATATTCATCATCATTGTGATCAACAATTTTATCATTAAGGTCCACCTGGATTGTCTCAAAAGAAGGCATAAATTGCTCAGAAGGTAGCCCTACACTGAAATCTTTGTAGTCATCCCTGCAACCAACACTATCCCCATCTGTATCAGCATGAACATCTGCAACTTGTCCATTCATATCTGAATAGTGACCTTGATTTTCCTCTTCACCAATGCATTGATAACCAAAAGCAAATTTTTCAACCTCTGCATTGTAGAGGTGGTTAGAATTTTCAAGGAAACACTCATATTTAGCATCCATATATATTTCATCATCTGAAAGGCTCACATATGCATCTGAATACTGACAATCACTAACATATTCACTGCCATCCCTTGAAATTGCATCTTCTGTATTCAGAGTGAAGCTCTGTATATCCACCATGTATAAATAATCAGGAATAACTGGGATATGCCTATCACTGCAAAACACAACCTCATGTATATCTTTCATTTGATCATTTGAAGGGCATTTTGTGTCTGCAGGCTTTTGTTTTAGAGGCTAATGACAATCTTTGTCTTCACCATTATAGGATGTGCCCACATTTTTGACAACATCTTCTTCATGTTTATGCATCACATCATGGCTACACATATTGTTATGAAATATATTTCCCTCTACAAAATCATCTCTCAATGAACACATTGGGAAAGGTGAAATATACTCACTTTGAAAACTGTTTTGAAAACTTGCAGTCATGAAACCTACTGGCATTCCATACTTCTGATTGTTTTCAATAGCCATAGCAAATTTGTAGGCCTGGTGAAGTGTAGCTGGTTCCTTATCTCTCAATAAATAACTCATTTTCTTATCAAATGCAACCAAATAAATTGCCAAGCACAATGCATCATTGGGTCTCATATATTCAGGAATCTGCTTGAGCAACTTAACAAATCTAAGATTAAAGGCTGGAACCAGTTCCTCATCTTCCTTTTGGATATTCATGAAATGTATGATCAATGAGGCCAAATCAAATCTTTCACCAAACTACCCTAGGAATGCAACTTCTAAATCTACCCATGAAGAAACCGAACATACAGGCAGGTCTAAAAACCAAACCCTAGCATCATCCTCTAATGACTGAACAAAGAGTGTCATTACTACATCTTCAGCCTCTACCTCATAATCTTCTATCAAATTACAAAATTTTTGTAGATGTTTGTTTGCAGACTCAAAATTTGATCCACTATATTTCGGCAAACATTTTCTAATCTTATTGGGAATAACATTTGGGTAACCACTTATTCCTTTGAAATTTAGGGCTTTATATCTTACAATAAAGAATGACCTTTTTTGAGAGCACAACCAGGATTGCTGCTCTAAACTCATCATTTTTGAGTGAAAAGATGGAATACCTGGAAATATGTTGCAGCTTTGATAGGTTCAATCAACAGAGTCGCCACCTCTCACAGAGAGGACAAAATATCAACAAGGCACATTTGTTTTCTGGATTCATCACACCAGTAGAGTACCACATGGTTTTTCTTTGGTATTGCTGCAACAATTTCACTGGAAACTAGATTTTCCAGCCTTGACTCCCCAGTAGAGTCACCACCTATGTTGGTTCTTTCTCTCTGGATCGGCATAGGGTTTGCCAATTCTAATGCACAGACAAATCCGGACAACAAATACAGGAGGTTGTGTGAGCTGCCTCCCCTTCACTTCTGGTTCTGCCGCACCAAGGGGGGTATCCCTATAGCTAAAGATTTAACTTTGACTCGCCCAATGACAAAAAAATTTAGCTTTACAACAACAGGCAAAATACTCTCATGTATGGACCAAGATTTGTATGATAGATCACAAGGTTAGCAACTTTCTTGGACATATCTAATAGGTTGAGGATGAGAGTATGCAGGGGTCCTAATCCTACTCCTACAAACTAACAGGTTGGAAATATGAAATGATTTATTTTATGTTTTGGATGCAAGACAGGGGGGTTTTGGATCATAACTACTACACAAGAAGCACACCGATGCCTATCTCAAGGCAAGGAGTCAACTAAACGTATACAAGAGAATGGTTTGTAACTGGCATTCAAGTTTCAAGGGGTTAGGACTGGTATTTGCGTTACAAACACCACCAAAGAATGGGTATTTAGCTATCTATACTTACAAATATCCCAGCTGACACACAACCTTCTTCATACTTAACCTAAAACAGTTTAATCCACTCCTTGAATGAAAGTTAGAGATTAAGCATGTGATATAGAAATCTATATCCTAGAATCTAAGAAAACCTTAGCAACCAGATTCAAAAGAAGGGATGCATACAACAAATGGAGACAAACAGCTAAGCACATGCAACAATGCATTTTCCATATAAAACAATAGTGAAATTGAACATATGTGCAACCTGCATTCAAATGCAACACATAAACTCTAAAAGAGATAGAGCAGCCGAGAAAATGCTCTGTTTTTTGTTATTCTCTCCAAAAAATTCCCCAGTCTTCAACAACCCTAAATGAGTAACACAGTTTGCATTTTATAGCAAGATTGTGTACTCAGCAATAATTACATGGCATTTCAAAGTTCTACCAGATACACTACACCAAAAAATGGCGCCCAAAACATTAAATGCAGCCGAGAGAAACAGAGGAAAGAGCAACTGAGAATCGAGGAATGTGTAGCCGACTGAAGATTTCCCTCACAAATTTGGTAGTTGGCCGGTCAATCAAACCCATACCCCTTTGCAATTCTACCATTAATGGCCAAACCTACCATGGCCTCTGGAAACGCAGTAGTTGCATGCTTAGAAATTTTCTTGCCTGAAATGCGACTATGGGTGCATAGGAAAATCCTCTGCTTGAAATTTTAAAACATAGCCGTTGATTTCTTTCCTATCGCCAAGATCTGCGGCTCCAAATCACTTTGAAAAGTCACCGGCCAATGAAATTGTGCCACGTAGGCACCCTGTGCCTCCATCCCTGTGCATACATTTTGCCTTTTCGCCTCATTTTGCCTTTTTTCGCCTTGCATATGCAAAAGAACATGCATATACATACAACTGTCTGTATACAAAGTGCGGACTCCAAATATTTATAGGACAATTTGAAAACGTACTCGGGTCCAGCTTGTATCTCCTCCTTATGCATACCGCCATTGTATATCGGCATATACAATGCACAATATACAACTCATGGATTTCAAATCATTATTATGAAGTAGATTCGAATCACTTTGAAATTTGGCTTGTATCTATTCCATTGCACTTCTCATTGTATATCAGCATATACAATGCACAATATACATTCTGCGAACGCCAGCCACTGTATTAATTGGATTGGAAAGAATTTGAAGTCCGGGCCTTGTATCTTCATTCCCTTGTATATTGGCATATACAATGCACACATACATACAAGTTGCGGACCCCAACTTTAGATTTGCCAAATTTGACTTTTAAAACGGGTCTAGCTTGTATGTTGCAAATGCATATAACCAATGTATATCGCATATACAATGCGATACATACAAGGAAAACATACATGCAATTAGTGGGCCCATCCCTTATCAACCAGAATGTATGTTCATTTCAGATCCGGCTTGTATATTAGGAATGTCTGTTCGATTGTATATGCAAACATACAATTACAAATATATGCAATCGGTGGGACCCACCCTTTGGTTCCTGCCTTGCATGCATCTTTTCTTTGTATGCGCCCTTTGCATATCTCTTCTTGTACATTGCCGCTGATGCATCTACCCGATATACATTCTGCCTTGTATGCTCACATTGTATGTTGAACACATACAATCTCCTTTGTATACTTGCGGGTCCCACCTCTTGTATATTGGCACCTTGCATGTGGCGAAAGCATATCGCATATACAACGCAACTTGTATATGAGATACAAAGCCCTTTGCATGTTTCCCTTGTATATGCATCGGCCGTCGGGGAAACCTTGGAGTTAGCTGCCGATGCATCTTGTCATGCCGATGACCCTCTGTCACTATAGCGAATGTATGTCAGCCTCTTTGTATGTTGACTTTACATTGCACCATCCTTGTATCTTTGCAATGTACATTTCCTTTGTATGTGCGCCGATGTATATTTTCTTTGCATGTTGCCATTGTATCTACCCGTTGCATGTCTAAATATACAACACAAATATACATGCAAACCCTCACATACAAGTAGGGAATATTCTCAGAATCTGTGATATACAAGCAACTATTTTTGCACCTTTTGAAGCCGATTGAACATACAAACCGTCTTATATGCCCGGATGTACATTTGGACCTGCATGTACATACAAACGACCATGCACATACAACTGTTTTTTGCATTTTTCAACTGAGAAGGCTGAAAGACTTAGAAATTTTTTGAGGGTTTAAATGAAAAGACCAATAGATTTTCAAGTTCAAAACCGTAACTCTAGGTGCATGCACCAACACATGGCCTCCTTCCAAGAACTTGCATCTTTCATGCCCATAGCCTCTATCACAGTTCTAGGCTTATTAGTGTTAGTAAGGCAAAAACACAACTAGAATCAAGTAATGAATAACCAAACCTATTAGGTTGCTTTCTTGTTCGTGTAGACCTCCTCAACGGTTGAGGTTGAGGTTCTGCTTCTTCTTCCAAGCTTTTAGAGCTGCTAGAGCTCTCCTCATCATCAGGTCTCACAGGGTCTGTCAGTTTAGTCTTCTCAGGGGTAGAAGGAAACTGAACCACATCCTCTTTCTTTTCTGTCTGTTCTAGCTGTAGAACAATAGAAGGTGTTAGCTCTCTGAAGATAACACTTCTGCTATACAACACTTTTTTAGCCACAGGATCCCAAAGCTTGTATCCTTTCACACCGACACCATAGCAAATGAAAATACACTTAACAACCTTGTTCTCCAATTTAGACCGTTTCTCCCTAGGCACATGTGCATATGCCTCACAACCAAAAACATGAAGATGTCTAACTGAAGGCCTCTGACCAGACCACTCCTCCATAGATGTCTTACCAACAAGAGCTGATGTTGGAGACCTGTTTACCAGGTAGCAAGCAGTGGCTACAACTTCAGCCCAAAACTTTTGTTTGAGGCTTGCACCACTAAGCATACTCCTAGCCTTCTCCATCAGTGTCCTCTTCATCCTCTTTGCAACTCCATTTTGTTGCGGGGTGTATGGAGTTGTCTTGTGTCTTTCAATCCCTTTCTCTTTACAGACCTTATCGAACTCTGCCAAACAAAACTCACCAACGTTATTGGTTCTCAAACACTTAATCTTTTTACTAGTCTGATTTTCAGCAAAAGCTTTAAACTCTTTAAACCGACTAAAGACTTCAAATTTTCTTATGAGAAAATAAATCCATGTCCTTCTACTGTAATCATCTATGAAAGATACAAAATATACAGATTTGGAAATCGAAGGAACACTAATAGGACCAAACACATCAGAATGAATGAGGTCCAACACACCAGAAGACTTGTGAGAACTAGAGTAAAACTGAACACGGTTTTGCTTTCCATATATAGAGTGTTTACAAAAGTCAAACTCGAGATTACAATCATTTAACACCTCAATGAGATTTTTATTTTTCAGGGTTCTAAGACCCTTCTCACCAATGTGGCCAAATCTCTTATGCCATAACATTGTCTTTTCAACTTGAAGTTTAACTTCCAAAGCATGAGCACTACCATCAGAATTTGTTACAACAGATTTCTTCACTGGTCATTTAGATGGTGGGGGTGAAGTGATTGCAGCTCTTTTCATAGAGTTAGAAGAACTATTGCACTGTGAAGTGCATGCCTCCAGCTGAAACAGAGTACCTCTCTGAGTACCCTTCGCAAGCACCATAGATCCTCTAGTCATCTTGCATCCATCCTTCGAAAAGACAACCTGCACACCTGCATCATTCAACATACTTACAGAAAGCAGGTTCCGTGCCAAGCCTGGGATGTGCATAACCCCAGTGATCCCCTTCACTCGTCCATCAGGGAATCGGATTGAGACTCTTCCATGACCAACAATCTTTAGATGAGAATCATCACCCAGGTACACTCTTCCACCATTGAACTCTTCATACTTCGTGAACGAGCTTTGATGCGAGGTCATGTGGAATGATGCACCAGAATCTATCAAGCACACATCATTAGATGCATGGGTGGCCAGGGCTGCGATGAAGGCATCACCATAATCTTGTGACTTGTCAGAATTTGAATATGGGGCATTCTTCTTCTTCTTTTTCTTTTCCTCTTTGCATTCCTTTCGGAAATGCCCAGTTTTGCCAAAGTTCCAACAGAGAGCCTTGGACTTTCCAGGATATTTGGATCTACCCCTTTCACCTTTCTTGTCCTTCTTCTTCCCTTTCTCTTTGGGTCTTCTATGAACTGCAAGAGCTTCTTTGGCCGACTCGATTGTCTTTCTCCACATTTCTTCAGATAATAGTGAAGACACCACATCTTCCATCTTGAAGGTGGTTGTAGTGCTTTCGATGGCCATGACAAGATGATCCCACGAATCCGGCAAAGAACAAAGCAGGGTCATACACCGATCCTCCTCCATTTTCACACCCATGGATGCCAACTATGTAATAATCATGTTGAAAGCATTCATATGGTCCGCAATAGATCCTCCGTCTTCCATCTTCATAGAAAACAAATTCTTTTTCAGAAAAAAAGCTTGTTTACCAAGGACTTGGCCTGATAAACATCTCCCAGCTTCTTCCAAAGATCTTTCACAGTCTTCTCCTCATGGACATTCAATATGACAGGGTCAGCTAGATAGAGTCTTATGAGACCCTTAGCCTTTAGATCTTTGAGGTCCCAATCAGCTTGTGACATTGTCGTAGGTTTTGTTCCATCAACGGTTTCCCATAGGTCACGATCAACAAGTAAATCTTCCATCTTGAGTTTCAACAACTCAAAATTTGTGCCATTGAACTTCTCCACCTCTACTCTTCCAGATGTGCCTACCATCTCCTTCCTGCAACAAAATACAGAATACTCTGCATAGACTTTTACTGAACCTAAGATTAGCTCAAAAAACCCCTACCCAGCAGCTAGAACCAAAACTGGCTAGGCTCTGATACCAACTGAAAGGAAGCTAGGTGTGCGGAAATTGCTTCCTACACTAATCTTAAGAGGAGAGAAGAGTGCAAATTTGTTTTAATCCTTACAATTACAGAATGTTAACCACAACAATGGAGATATTGCAGTAATACACATACACACAAAAATGAGACAAAAGAGAGAGACACAAGATATACATGGGGAAAACCCTTATCGGGTGAAAAACCCCACACTCTAAAACCTGCACAATGTATTATCAAAACTGAGATGGTTTACAATACACTTGCAATGCAAGCTCTCAGGAGTCTTTGACACTCGTATCTAGAGACAAACCAGCAACATAATAGTACTTGTTAATCACATAATACATCTCCTCTCAAAGCACCTGCTTAAATAGAAGTTTACAAGGCAAAGATGAGCTTTCCTTGAGATGGGCGTCCAACATGGCCTCATGGCCCAAAACCCACGCCTAAGGACACTTTTTCAACACTGCAACATGGTCATAACACCCCATCCCAAAATGGTCGCCTATTCCCAAGTTGGGCAATGACATGCTCTTACGACTCTTACAACCATCATATAATCCGTCATACTGACATATCTTACAGCTGTAAGAGAATATGTCATACACAGGCTAAAAATAGCATATTCTCTTACTACATGTCACAACCCTCCTTGGGGCACCCAAAGATGCCTTCTTTCAAGATGCCTTGTGACACGTCTTCACCTGTCTAGAACATTCCATTTACGACTCTTACGCGTCATAGATTTGTCATAGGAATCTATCATAACCGTTTCGGTCAATATTCCCTTACACACTATCCAAGATGCCAACACATGGTAAAATATTCCTACCACTAAGTGGGATGCCTATCTCCTCATGTGAGGACAAATTTACATGTTGTCACCTTCCACCTAGGGTGACACATCACCGTGCCAACTCCCACAAGATGACAATAAGGATTTGCATCCTAATTACAATAATAGGCAATAAATAAATGAATACAATGAAATAATACAAGGAATTATCAAGGTTGAGACACCTTAATTCCCAATAGCTTTTGACAAGGCTTTAAGCATATTTTAGAGCAATGTCTTAATAAGAGGAGGTCTCATGGACTACAACCAATCTTATGTTCGAAAACATCCTTTTTGTGAAACATATAAGTTAAAAAAATATCAAAAACATGTGATAAAATGCCTTAATAAAATGCGGCTACATGGAATGAGATCAACATAGGATATGAAAAATTGGCCTTATTGATAAAGCCTTGGATATTTTGCAGCAACTGCAATTCAATGGTGTAAAGGGAGAGTCATCAACAATGTCATTTTCATTTAATGTCCTTTTATAATCAATATTTTTTGTCAAACATGGTATAAGCAAATTTTAACCTCTTTTTATCATTGTATAAGCAATGCCAACCTCTTTTCATCAAAAAAGAAATAATTAGTGTGTCGACATATCAACATTGTGATGTTAGTCTCATTGGTTGTACTTGCAAATGTTAAGATAAACATGTGCACAAATTGTGGAGTCATACAAAAGGCAAATTTATTGGAGGAAAAAAGACTCAATGAGATGTGGTCTCATGGGTTGCAATTATTGTAGGATATGCAAAAACAAAAGGTTTCTAAGCAAATACACACAAGTCATGAATTGTTTGAGTCAATGCCTCAAATAGATGATGTCTTATGAACTACAATGATTGCAACATATACACAACTGGTTCTTTTGGCAAGGTTTTAAGCATTTTTAAAGCTATGTCTCAATGAGATGAGGTCTCATGAATCACAATAGTTCCTATGATCTAAAACACCCTTCTTGTGAAACATATAAGGTGAAAAAATTCTCAAGAACATGTTGATGAAGCTCTGGTTATTCATAAGCAAGAACTTGGATTAAAAAATAATTTTTTTGTTAATGCCTTCAAATTTGTAAGCAAATGCACATAAAAGAAAAATTGTTCTAGGAGATGCCTTAAAGAGATGATGTACAATTAACAATAATAATTGTAGCAAATGGACAAAATGGTGCTCTTGGCAAGGCAATTATTGTTGTCCATTATTTTGTAGAAAAAGAGAAGAGAAATTAAATTAAGGACTAACAAATAGTTTAATGCGATCGAAGGAGGTAGGAAACATTGTAGGGTTTATAAACAACACATGGTCTTTAACAACAAACAAAACTCCTAATTCTTGTTTGAGGAGCAAGGAGGAAATTGTGTGGTGGTTCTTAACTTGTGAACTAAAAACCAAAAGAAAAGATCCTAATGGGTTTGAGGAGGGAGGAGCAATTGTGTGGCGGTTCTTACATTGAGAACTATAAAACCAAAAGAAAAAATCCTAACAGGTTACACACTATATCTTATGTTAATTGTAAATGAAAACATGGTGCTAATTAGGTTTTTGGTTTTTTTAATAATTGAAAAATATTTTTTTTATGAGAAATTAATATTTCATTGAAATACATGTGAATTATTATAACTTATGGCAAAATCTATGCCATGGTTGTATTTGCATTGTTAGTTGATATACCTCTATTATGAGGGCAATACAAAAATATAAATAAAAGTTGTATTTAACTCCATATCTTATGTCATTGTGTTTATGAATATGACATATGATGGGAAATTGATCTTTCTTTTAAGAAATAATTTTTTTTTTAATTTAGTGGTTTAACATATGTTGTACAATATCATTCATGTTGACATCATTTTATATAAGAATTTTATTTTTTTATTACAATATTTTATTGCTTTGTTGATTTGTCACTCTATTTTATTTGATAGGGTAGGTGATGCAAAGCCAAACGGAAACCCTAACATGCATTTCCCATTGTATGTCCATGCTTCACCTAACATACATTCTCCGATGTATATACTTGCACCTCTCGCCTATCGGCAAGACAAAAGCTTTCGGTTTACTCAGAAATCCTTCCATCGATCATTCACTTCTCTCCGACAGGTCAACACTTGATTGTCTTTGATATGGCGATGAACTTCACACATACAACACTCGACCTGCTATGCCGGTTCCTTTTACCGTCACTGTCGGTCACCCCTTGCAACTATCTCAATGTACATTCGCAATGTACATCCAAACATACATTCTAAAGATGCATTCCTCAACATGCATACATAACCGACCATTGACCTCCTTTGTATATAAACCCAATGTACATTTGCGATGTACATTCACAACATGCAATTCAAAATATGCATTTGAGGGGTTTGACCGAACCGTTGACTTCCTTGTATGCTGATCGGAAACTTCAACTTTCTCTCTCCTTTGTATGTCAATACACTTGTATATTTACAATGTACATCCGCCACATACAACCGTGACAACCATTTGCGAACCTACAACTACGGGATACATAGGAAATGACCCCGACATACGTTAGCCATATACACACAGAATGTATATCTGATGAAACAGCTCAAAATTTCACCGATTTGATCCGCTGCAAATCCAACAACTCCACAACTGCATAGATCTATTCCCCGCCAATCTAACACAGATCTTTACCCTGCCAACCTAGCACATGAGGATGCTAGGATCTCTCAGAGCATAATGTACGCGATCCTACAAAC
This sequence comes from Cunninghamia lanceolata, assembly GCA_027924645.1. Taxonomy (NCBI): domain Eukaryota; kingdom Viridiplantae; phylum Streptophyta; class Pinopsida; order Cupressales; family Cupressaceae; genus Cunninghamia; species Cunninghamia lanceolata. The sequence goes on from BSBN01000332.1 coordinate 4,391,418, forward strand.
ATAAAATCCAAATGAACAAAATAGAAAAACAAAGTGAACTATACAACCATTCCACCGATTTCGAAGAAATCCAACCAGTGGAATGGATTAAGGATCCATCTCAACCACAAAACAACAATTCAATTTATACAGAGAAAACCTAAGGAATTCAAAAGATAGGAAGATATACAACAGGAATTGTTATTTATGCCTTTCAGAAATGTGCATACAGATGCTCTGTTTCTCGATTACAATCACACTGATCTCTGATTTGATCTCAACTGAACTGAACTCAACTACAACTACTCTACTGATTACATTCGATGATCTCCTCTATTTATCTACTCGCCTGAGTAGTACCACCCGACTCCAAGCAGCTGGGAGACAACCTCCAAGCGGCTGGGAGATCCAACTGCCTAACAACCTCCTAACTGTCTAACAACCTTGTGCTTACAGATTTGCCAAGTGTCCTTGGAACTTACAACACAAACCTAGATACAACCTAAATTAACATGCATTGGTCATACAGACCTTATTACATCGAATGGTCAGCTTAGGACCTTATTGGAAACATCAAAATGAATTGTAAACAGTTAATGCCTTATGGAGGCCACTGTGGATTGGGTGCTCTTGCACCAGTAGGTTTAAGGTTACAAAGTCCATTGTACCATCTAACATCCATGTACCTCCAATTGCTATAGTAAGTATTCAGATGCAATTTTAAAAGTTACTTCATCAATTTTTGATATGATTGGTGTCGTGCTTATGAATAGGAACCATACGATGAACTAATAAACCCAATAAAATGATTAAGTTATTATAGGAGAAACATGATAAACTAAATTTCAATGCCTCAAGTAAAAATATAATCAAGATGGAAGTTTTAGTGTATTTCATGACATTATTATAGAATGATTTCGGATCAGCCAATGCAAAGGTCGTTACACATAGGACCTAAGATTTATGCTCATAAAGCATAATTCTTATTTACTTTATTACATTTCAAGTATAGACTTGTTATATTAACAACATTCTCATTCTATAAACATCAAAAAAATGCATGTTGAGGGAGACTCCCAGCTTCTTGTCAATGTTGTCTTAGGCTAGGCCAACTCGAGCTGGAAATTAATGGATGTGGTGGGGGATATCAAACTGCTCCTCAATTCCTTTGAAGAGTATAAAGTGTCCCACATTTATAGGGAGGGTAATGTTGTGGTGGATGCCATGGCTAACTTGGGCATTAACAGTTCTTGCTGGAGATGCTAGAGGCAGTCCTTCAACTTGCCTCACAAAATACAAACCCTTATTGAGAATGATGGACACAAATTTCAATCATATTCATGACCCTGTGTTCAATGGGGGGGGGGATCAGCTGGAGGTGTGTGTTGATTTACCTCTGCATTGTTAGTAGGAGCCAAAAGGCTAGTTCAAATAATTGGGAAGGCAAAAAAATTCAAATTGTTGAAGGAACCATTGGATTTCAAAATCCTTGAGGCGAAGGTGATGACGTCGATGGGTAGAGTCTGACTCAACTGACGGTTACTGACTGGATGTCGTGGTGGAGGGGAGTCCCATGTGATGAAGGACAGATGACAGGTTGGCAAGCCTGTAATAATTATATTTCCATCCCCATTCTTGAAGTTAATTATTCCCACACGAGGTGGCGAGAAAATGTCTTTTCTCAGGCAGCAGAATAGGGTGGCAAGGACCCTTCACATCGGTTCTATGATGACAACACATTTAACTTTAAGATTCACAGTCCATGGATGAGATGGGAGTGCATAGGAGATATTAGTTATTTTCATGTGTCTTCTGTTTGGCCTCACTCACATAAGAAAATCATTAACGACTGTCACCTGCTTTTTCTATTGCACTAGTTCTAGACGGCTAACATGGGGGGTGATATTGTGAAAATTGAGCCTTCCTCACCTGATGAATTCAAACACAATCCTACGGTGTGGCACATTGTCTAGGAGGGTGAGGTGGCTTCCTTCCTAGAAGCGCTGATTGGTTATGACAAGAACCTCTCCAGGCAATTCGCATAATCTTGGGACAACAGGTAGGTTCACATGGGGGGCATTGGATTTGAGGTGTCAGAGGAAGTTATTAGGTAGGCCACTGGAATGCCTGCTAGAGGATAGAAGCACTACTGAAGGAGCAAAGTGCTAGACCCGGAGAGCATGGGGTTGCTTTTTAAGGAAGGTGAATTCGCAGTCAAGCTCCAGGGAGGATTTGAAAGGGAGAAGTTGCCCTCCCTGTGGACCAAGTTTGTCTTATGCTTATGAAATACTTCACCCTCGAGGGGAGCTTTAGGGTTTACTACCATTATCATTTTTCTTTGCTAAACCACTTTAGACATAGTTTGGAGTTAAGCTTCCCTTTCTTTCTATTGTCATCCTTGGAAAGTTCTATCCAGTCTGCCAAAGATATCTAGACCAAGAACCCTAACTCCCCAGTTATTCCCCTCCACCAAGGACTCATTCTCTGGCTCTACCAATTTCATTTAGCTTTGTGTCCTCTCAAATAGATTAAGGTTAGCCTTCTTGAAGATTTCTTGCCAGTTTTGGCTGTTGTTGACCCCGGTTCTAAGGGCAAGGGCAAAAAATTCATCAGGGCCCTCAAAATCATGGCCCCTCCCCCAGTGGCCCTGATGAGGGGCCTAGAATTGAAGAAGTCTGTGATTCCCCACCAATTGGTACCCCTATCCCCAAGTCAGCCTCTAAGTCAAAAAGTAAAACCACACCCAAAAAGTCCTACAAAAAGAACAAATCCCCAACCTAAGATGCAAAGAAGGATGCTGCTATTGTGGGGAAGAAGGAGTTGGATATGGAGGAGAAAATTTAGATTCACAAAAAGACCAAAACTGGGAAGGCAGAAGTTCAGAAGGAAGTGGTTGCTTTGAAGTTTATTGATCTAGAGACTATTGCTAAACAGGGGGAAGGTGGAGATTTGGGTGCTACTAGTAACCCTACGCATGGTGTTAGAAGATCGAGCCAATTAGCTAGCATCCCTTCTGCCATTCCATAGGGCGTGGAACTATCAAGGGACTAAATTTGTTGAAGATACTCTGGGTGAAGGGGAGGATGAGACTCCTACTGAGTCCTATCATGAGGAAGAGGGGACCAACCACTTCCTCAAGCTAAATTTACCAAACTTTGATGATGAAGGGGAAGTCTAGGAACATAAAGGTGATAAAGGGGGTGCTCTTTGTGTACCAAAATGACCAAATATGTTATTGAGCTCAAAGACAAGATGGAGAAGCTTCAGAAGAAGTGGCGAGTTATGTCAGAATTCACTACTAAAGCTCTACACCGCGCGGCCTCTGTGTTCTCTGCTATCAAAAATTTTGATGATAAGGTTAAGGGAATTGGAGTTGATAGTCTGGGGGATTACAAGGACATGCTTAAGTTCATGTCCAAGTATGGGATTATTGAGAATCCCTAGATGGTCTCTGGGTCTTTTTGTTGTTTTTGATTATAGTCTGATTGTGTTTTTGTTGTTGTTTATCAACTATTTATGATATGTTGATGTGTTATTTCTAGATTTTGTGAGGCCTTGCTTTGCCCTTGGGGCCATTTTGTATAGGGTTTTGGACCCTCTTTTCTAGCTGACTTGATAAAAAAACATTCTCATTTTGTGTAGTATAGAAAAATATATTGATGTTAGCTGATACCTAACTTACTAGGAAGTTTCTTTCGTTTTGGGTTCATCACCTAAGCAACAAAGTGTTGAGATCACACAACATTCGGTGAAGACATTTGCACTCCAACTATAGATATGGAAAACACTATTTAGATATAACTAATAAGTATTTGTTTGCTATGTCCATTTTTTTAGAAAGTAATAGTATGAATCTTTCTTTGTTTGCAATTGGTTAAAGTACTACCTACCTCACACTTTTATTTTAATATAAGAACTAGTGCCATACCTATCAACCTTATAGGTGGGTACAAGTGAATGAATTTGATTTATTTTACATTCTTTATGATTTTTTTGATTGGCTCGAACCAGTGGAGGCCATAAACAAGGGACCTACCCACTACATAGATATCATTTTTGTCCACTAAGGATCATGATGCAGGAGTATCCCTGGTTCAAGAGCAATCTTGCATCAACCAAAAACATTTGCATTTCAGTTTGTTTCCAGTTCAGTTTGTTTCTTTTCATTTTCCAGTTCAGTTCAGGCAGTTTAGTCAGTAGCAATTTTTGTATTTTGGTATGCATTCTACCGCAGTTGTATTTTAGATCTTGTGGAGATGGACTTAGCATCTAGATTCATTCGTCTACATCATATCGAGAACTCAGAGCATTTGAATCAAGTACTAGAAAGTTATCGCTATCAGAAGATCAACTATTTTCTCAGAACAGAGCATCCTGATAATCTTCGATAATCAGCTAAAGGAGAAGACTTGCATAGCATTTCCTGATCCATGGAGCCCAATGACACATCATTCATTGATCCTTGGTTTGTGGCTAACCTTCCTTGAGATTCACACATCATTCTATGTATTTGCAGAGGTGTTCTACATGATTAGGTCCAACCTATCCGTGTACACACGTTACAACTCTTCCTCAGAGTTTGTGATCTTCCTTGGCCGACATGGAGGAATCTATTCTTCTAGAGATGATATATATTGATGTAATAGGTCCTTAGGAAAGTAGTTCATCATAATAGAGATAGTTGATAGTTTATCTCTTTCGCAAGGGAACTTCAAAGCTATATCTTGTGCATATTCTGATATTCTATAATCAAGCCTATGAGCCCAACTGTAAGCCCGCATGTTGCCGACCGATCTGTATTTGAATTTTATGATATACTGAATGACTAAATCTGCATTTGTTTCATATCCTTTCGCTATTTTCGTTGTGTTTACTCTTGGTGCACAGTCTAGACAGTTCATTCTATGAACCCTCCTACCATGACTACATCAAGTGGTATCAGAGCAAAGGTTTGAATATTTGGGAGTGAATTGAGTGAAGTTGGCGAAGGAATTCTCTAATATTTTTCTATGGACAGATCACTGAATTGAGGCAAGTTACTTGTGTCGCAACGATCGCTGATTGTGAGGCAGTTGTCACCTTGTAGCCGGCCCGATCGCCAAACTTGAGGCAATTTGCACTTGATCCTAGGAAGAATGTCACCGAGGAGAGTTGCTGCTGTTAGAACAATGGATGGTAGAATGGATGAGATGATGGAAATGATGAAAATAATAAGAATTTGATTGGATGCTATTGAGGAAGATAGGTGAAGAGGATTGACAACAAGACCTAATGTTGAAAGTGATGATGAAGAAGAATTTCAATTTGTTGAACAAATTGGTGAAACCTTAGGAGGTGATGAAGAAGAAGAATCAAACCAAGTCAAGATGTTGCAAGCTATTTCAACGATTGGAAAAAGACCTAGAGTTGATATACCGAATTACATTGGCAATTTGAACCCTAAAGAATTGATTGACTGGATAAATGACATGGAAGAATACTTTGAGTATGAAGAAGTTGAAGATCTAGAAAAGGTGAAATTTGCAAAGACAAAGTTGAAAGGACATGCTGCTATATGGTGGAAAGAAGTTCAGTTGGATATAAATAGAAGAGGAAAAGAAAAGATTACGAAGTAGGATAGGATGGTGACAAAATTGAAGAATCAATTCATACCTGCTGACTATGAGTTGGAGCTGTTGAAAAGATTGCAGACCCTGAGACAAAAGGAAAAATCTGTGAAGGAGTATACTGAAGAATTTCATAAGATGATCATAAGGACAAGACATACTGAAGCAAGCAAAGAGAAAGTGGCTAGATACATCAATGGACTGAGATTTCCTTAGCTTCTTTGAAATGATGTTACTCGACATATATCTCATCATCTCGAACATCATCTCAAAGAGGGACAAAATGTGGACACCTAAAAGTGTCCTTGGGTAGCAAAATCCTAATCTCTGCCATATTCTACTATTTTCCCCAATTTTCCTCTATGGTTAAATAATTAATTTTAATTAATTAATTAATTAATCGTTCATTTTCCTAATGTCCCCGTTCATTAATTTAAACAAATAAAACATTTGTTTAAATATTCCATCACCTAATTGTTAAAATCCCCTTTCACATGCATCCTTTCAATAAATTAAATAAATTGAACCTAATTTATTTAATTTAAAAACCATTCCCCACCTCACAATTTCTCCCAATTTAAAATTCAATTTTGTCTTTTAGTGGTGAGAAAACTCTAACTCATCTCAACCCTCCATTTGGCCTCAAAGTCAACATCAAATCTTGGCCATTCATTCAAATCAGGTCTTCTATAAAATCACTCATTCAGCTTCATTTTGATCCCTTATGCTCTCTTGATTCATTTTTCACACTCTTTTTCTCTCTTAGTTCATTTTTCATCTCTTATGCTATAAATCTCCAAAATCTTGCTTAACACACACATAAGCTTCTCAAGACGGTTGCATGAATCTACAAGTCTGAGAACAATAGTGCAAGGTGGAGGAGGACAATGGAGAGAAGTCAATATTATCTTAGATTCTTACTGGTTTTCATGTTTATTTGATTGTTATCTAGGTTAGATCGCACTCCATTGGGAGCTAGGGTTTGCTATTATTTTGTTTTCTGCATGATAGCTAGCTTTTTCCCTATCTTTAGTATGTAAAGTAGGTTGGATCCTACAAGAAAGAAGAAGAGAAATATAATATATAAGAAATATTTTTATGTGGTTTTCTTCTGCAAGGGTTTGCACATAAAATTGGGTGTTGTCTCTATGTTCTAATTTGCTAAATCTTACTTGAGTATTTTATTGTGATTAATTAAAGTAAAGAAAGGAAAGTTTTATTATATATTGATTCACCCCCTTCTTAGTATAACTAAGTGCTCATCAATTGGTATCAGAGCGGGTTCCTTCAGAGATAGTCTAATAGAAATAAGGTAGGTCTAAGAAGAGCACTAATGGCTGAACAAGATAATTATGATTTCTCATCAAACAGGGCACCATTGTTCGATGGAACTAATTATGCAATTTGGAGCGTAAGAATGAAGACATATCTTAGTGCCTTAAGGTATGACATTTGGTAAATTGTGGAAGATAGATATGTTATACCTACTACTTGTCTTATGGACAAAGATGCTAAAAGAGAAAGTGAGAACAATTCAAAAGCTATGAACGCCATATTATGTGAATTGTCTGAGACCGAATTCATAAAGGTGATGCATTGCAAAACTACAAAGCATATATGGAATAATCTAAAAAGCATTTATGAAGGTGATGACCAAGTGAAAAAGGCTAAGCTTTAAACTCAAAAGGCAAGATTTGAAAGTCTCAGAATAAGTGAAGAAGAGAACATAGCTGACTATTTTCTTCAAGTTGACAAAATTGTTAACACCATGGTGGGACTTGATGAAACATTTGAGGAAGCAACTATTGTACGAAAGATATTAAGATCTTTACCAATGAGGTTTGATTCTAAAATCTTCACAATCGAAGAAATAAAAGACTTGGACAAATTGAATAAAGATGATTTGCATGTCATCCTAACTGCCTATGAAATGAAGATCGAAGATAAACCATCTAAAAGAGAGGTAGCTTCCCAAGTAACACAAAGAGGAAAGAACAAAATCTATGAATACAATGATGAGCCTAGCGAAATGGATGAAGAAGAAGCTCACTTCATGCGGAGGATGAAGATAGGCACATGTAAGTATCTGTGTAAGTCTTCTTTACTTTGTTATAGTTGTGGAAAATTTGGACATTTTGCTTCTAGGTGTCCATAGGGAAGGATGGAGAACAATAGTTATGATAGTATGAACAGAGGAAGATGTTATCAACGACCAAGGGAAAACTACAATTAAAATCAATTCGAGAGAAGGAATAACTTTCAAAGACAAAAGAAGAGCCTTTACTCAAATAAATATGATGATGGGGTGGAATAAAGTGGTGAAGAATTTTATGGTGATCAAGAAGAAATAATGCTCATGGCAATAGAGATTCAAGACGATAGTAAAAAGGAAGATAAAAAGGACATTGAATATGATGATGAAGAAGTGGACCTTTTGGAAGAAATTCACCTTGCATATGAAGAGGTTCATTCCCTCAAAAGAATAAATTCAGATATGAGATCAAAAGTTCAAGAAGAGATAGATTCCAAGGCTGAGGTTTCACAAGCCCTTCAAGATTATGGAAAATGATTAAGGATATGAAGGTACAATATGAGGAAGCAAAGAAAATTGAGGAATAAATTGAGAGGACAATCAGAGACTTAAAAGTTCAATGCGAAGATGCAAAGAGGATTGAAGAAGTAATGAAAAATTAGATAAAAGAAAAGAAAGAAAATTGTGAGAAATTGGAAGCCGAGATTGTGTCTCTAAGAAAGGAGTTTGATAAGACCATAACACAATTAAATCAAGAATTGAAGAATGTGAAAAGTTCAAAAATTTTGGAGGAAATTATAAATGCTCAGAAGTCCACATGTGATAAGAGTGGGATTAGATATGAAGAAGGACAAAGTTCAAAAGGGGATGAGCTAATTAAAGAAGAAAAGAAGGAAGATCCAAAAACGTATTCATAATCCATACAAGGATCTAGCAAAAATGAAGAGAATAAAAGAGAGGAAAATCCATGGAAACCCGTGAATAGAACATTCAAACAACCTCTCCCATGAAGGCAGGTAAGTACAAATAGGTTCTATCATTCTTTCCTTGGCTATTGTTTCTTTTGTAATCGTTTTGGGTATAAAGCAATAGATTGTAGGTTCAATGCTAGAAATAAATATAGGCATAGAACTATGAACTATAGTGCATATGCTAGAACTAATCCTGTAGGAGACAAGATGGGAAGATTCAGGATGACAAATAGAAGTGTTAACTCATTTGATCCACTCCTAAATCCAAGCATTATATACCACAAATGCAAAAAATTGGGACATCTGGTGAGACTATGCATAAGAAACTTCATGGAACCTCCTAAGTTGAACAAGGAGGTAGAATGGAAGAATGAAGCCTAAGGTCCTAAGACATGGAAGAAGAAAAAGAAGTCAATAATAGTTCAAATTGTTCTACATGTCATAAATGAAAGTCACCAATGGTACATTGATAGTGGGTGTTCAAGAGTTATGACTAGTGATAGGAGTAAGTTCATCACCCTAAAGAGGGTTAATGGTGGGACAGTGAAGTTTAGAGATAATGCATCAACAAGAATCTCTGGAAGAGGATCTCTTATTTTGGACAATGGAAGGACAAGGACATAAAATGTGTTGCATGTAGAAGGACTTAAGCATAATATATTGAGTGTGAGCCAATTGTGTGAACAAGCGCACACCCTTACATTCAATGCTAACAACTGCGAGATTAGCACGGAAGGGAGAAGATTTGAAGAAGCCAGTCGTGTAGAAAATAAATTGTATATCCTAAGTGATATTCAAGGAGAAAAATGTTGCATGGGAAGAGAAGATGAGAGTTGGTTATGGCATAGAATATTGGGATATCTAAATTTTGACAATCTTGTCAAAGTTAGTCGAAGAGAAGTTGTTAGAGATATGCCGATAATATCAAAACCAACGAATATCATTTGTAGAGAATGTTAGCTGGGTAAACAAACAAGAGTAATCTTTTAGTCAAAGGAGCATTTTGTGTTATAGCCACTAGATCTTATTCACACAGATTTGTGTGGACCCATAAGAACCAATGGATTTCAAGGGGAAAGATATTTCATGCTATTGATTGATGATTTCTCTAGAATGACATGGGTCACATTTCTGAAGGAGAAATCTGAAGCTTTGGATAAGTTTAAGGCATTCAAGGCCTTGGTGGAAAATGAAATGGGCATGAGGATTAAATGCCTTAGATTAGAAAAAGGAGGAGAATTCACATCAAATGAATTCATATATTTCTGTGAAAGACATGGGATACGAAGGCAATATTTAGCTGCATGAACTCCACAACAAAAATGGAATGGTTGAAAGAAATAATAGAACCATTCAGTCGATGGCCAAAAGCATGTTGAATAAATCAAGAGTTCCTAATATGTTTTGGAAAGAAGTAGTACATGCTGTAGTCTATATTATTAACTAAGCCAAAATCAGAGAAAATCATGACAAAACACCATATGAGCTATGCAAGGGAAGGCTTGCATTTGTAAGGTATTTCAAAGTATTTAGAAGTCCTTGTTATATAAGGAGAGATGAATAGGACTTATGAAGAAGGGGGATAAATCACAAAACACACAACAGCAGAAATTGCACACAGAAAATAGGAATGTTCTTTTATTGATTTGGACAACACATTACATTATAGAAGCTAAAATCCAATCAGAGGATGAATCCTCCACAGGCTGCAACACATTATAGCATCCTATCTCTAGACTCTAGAACCTTCTGTCTTATGTAGCCCCAAATCAGCTAGGGTGCATGTTTTCCCGCTTTTTCTTGACTCTACACTTTCCCCATTATCTCTACTACTACCAAGGGTTCCCAAAAATGGTCATAAATAGCCCTTTTTGGCAGCCTCCAGCTAAATTCCAAAATTTTCATCTCCCTCCAAAATAGGTCAACTTCCGGGAGCCATAACTTTTGATCCAGGTGTCTAATTGACGAACCGTTTGAAGTGCCAAAAATCTCGTGGAATGCTCTACACACTAAGAATCCATTTTGCTAATTCTTCCCATTTTCAGGGCCGTACAAAGCCTTTTAGTGCCTTAAACTTGACTTTGAAACTTTTTTTAGGGGTTTTTCAGGAAACTGAAACTTTTTTAATATCTTTCAACTCACAAATGATATTTTCCTGATTCCTTCACCAAATGTCTTATTTTTCAATTACGAAGCTTCCTGTAAATTTTTCCTTCCATACGTGCCCAAATGCAAACTTTCCAAAAATAGCAGTGTGTTATTTTTAGTAGTTTAGAAAAAGTAAAGGTTCTACATCATTATTCAAGCGATTATGGAACTAGAAATACAAATTTTGAAAAGAAATGAAAACAAAATCAACAATTTTGAATCATCATTTTTTTGGGGTGATGCAAGATTGCCCTTACACCACTGGATGCCCCTGCATCAAACACCCTGACAAGGGTCATTGGTCCTTGGCATTTAATAATGTTTTTATATGTCAAATCTAGGGTTGTGTCCTTGGCTATCTACAATTAGGAATCCTATAGTTTCCAGTCCATTTAACTAATTCTGCTAATCTTATTTTCTATGGGAATTAATGCTGTTGATTTTTCTGCTATGAAAGTAAATTATGAGAATACTAGAAACAAAGATGAAATAGTAAATAGCTAACATTGATCTATTCTAATCCATTCAACTGAAGCATGCATTTATCTATTAGAAAACAATAACTATCTTCTTAAGTAGAATCTGAAACAGAATAATAACCAAAATAAATACTAGCCTCATGTCTTGATGGCGGAAGTGGGCCCTTGCTCCTCACCCTCAGGACTGAAGACTAAGGCAATAAATTAGTATAGGAACGTAATATCACAATTCTTCTTCAGTCTAATCCCATTAGTATCCTTTTGTATTCAGAAAAGTATCTATATAAAAATGAGATTACAATAACAATAATCTATATGTTTCTTCTACTTCTACCTTATATATTTATATCAAATCTAGCGATGAGATATCACTTAGTCTAACTACCAGTTTATCTATGAGATAGCATCAATCTCTTATTCTATCAACTATTTAACTGCAGAGTAAAATCATGCAATTGAAATAGATTTTAGTGGAACAACAGTCCCACTAATTCTAGAGTCTTAGTTTCAAATAACAACTAGGCAGCGAGGCCCTGAAATATAGGTACTTAATCAGTTTATCGAGAACTCATGCAAAATCAATAAAAGAGGAATTTAAACTTCTAGCAGTTAACTGGAGTCTTCATTTGATTACTCAAGCGTTGGCTGAGTAATCCCTAGAGTAGTCCAATTGCCACCAGAAGTGTTGACTGATAGCAGTGCTAGAACTTTGCATTGCATTAAGGAGGCTCCGAAGGTGTGTACTTTTATCTGCAACTCCAGAGATATGCTTATGACTTTTGTCCAACTCCAGAGATGATTCACCCTTGGTCCTCTTATTTCAAAATCTCTCCAATCATATTGGAAAACATCAGAGATTGGTGTGGTATCCTTCATGTCAGCTCCAGAGATTATTAGGACCATCTCCGGAGATGCTCAAAATTGCATTTGCCCAAACATCTACACCTATAGATTCAAAAAGAGAATTTCTGCATATTTCCATCAAATTGTTGCACATTAGTACTTCAATAAAAAATCATGACTTTTGGTAATTCATCTCTTATTAATATAATTAAAACAAATCTTATTAGTCTACTTTGGTGAAATTATCAGGACAACAGAATAAGAATAGTGAAAAAGAGAAGGAAAAAGGTGTATTATTATGGGTGCTACATGGCACTCATCATCCCCCCAAACTTAAAGGTTAGCAGGTCCTCCTGCTATTCATAATCTGGACTTATGTAGGTGGAATACTCTATCAGTCAAATTAAAATCATCTGCATATGTGGGCCAAGTAGCACGGTATGTATTGCCATTCCCCCTAAACTCCTTAACCTACTTCAACCATTCTTGAAATCTGGTATCTTCCATTTATTCAGTCCAGATAGGTAGTGGCTCAATAATGAGAGGAGGTCTGAAATGGCCACCTATTCACTCTAGTGTGTATTTATCCATCTATCCTGGCATTCCTCATAAACAACCTTAGGTTGGCAAGGGACACTACTTCCCTCATCTTTTGTTCTATAGTTAAAGTGTTCCACCTTCTCTTTGCCACTGGAAGCATTTGATTAGATAAACTTTTTATGAGACCAAAATCAATGGAACATTCATGGAGATGTTTCTAATATAAAGGCAAAATCTTGGTATTACCTTCCGGGGAGTAAATGTTTGCCCTAAAATGAATCTTAAAAGCATTGGGATTTAGACATTTCCTCCTGAGGAAGAGGCTTGTTTCTGCATCCTTATTTATATAAGCCTCCATCCTTTCGTTCCAAATTTTCTCTTGAATTATCTTTTGTTTGTCCTGGAGTTGTACTTGCAGTCCTTTGATTATCTACTTTTGTTCCATTTCTTTTCCTTTCATGACCTTTTTGAGGTTAGTAATGATTAAATTTTTCCCCCATAACAGTCTCTTTAGATTATCTATTTCCTCTAGCAGCAATTGTTCCCTTGGGACCTCTATGTCCTCTTGATCAGAGGGGTGAAAATAACTCCCTGTTTCTCCCCCTTCTGTCTATTCCTCCTCAGGGGCTTCCATAGCTCTTTGCTCTACATTGTCAGCTAATTATCTTGTCCCTTCTCAACTTCCCCTACAATCTCCTTATCCTGAGCTTCCTCTTGACTTTCTTCTACTATTATTGGGGTTGATGAAGGTCTAGCCTCATCCATGGAAGTTTAGAAACCTAAGAGAACCTCAGCTAAGAGAGAAGTATCTTTTTCAGCTTAAGTAGGTTGCCTCTTTCTCTGGCTTCTCTGTAGCACAGGTGGAGCCTATGCCTCTGTAGCAGGTGCAGTATTCTTAGAGTTCGAAGAAATGGTGAAGGTGTCTCTCTCTTCTGTCTCCAAAGAATGGGAATGTTGTGGCACTAGAATCTGAGAACTTGGATGAACAGGTGGCTCTAGGGAAGCTTCCTTAACTACTTCTCTTTGTTTCTATTTCCTAATTAGAGGAACTTCATCTGAATCACTAGATTCTTTCTCGGCTCAGTAGTGTTTGCTAGAATCAGGTGTCTTTGAAGTCCTTTTGCTTTCTTACTCTACCTTGTCTTTTTCCCTTGCTTCTTGAGGTAAAAAATCTAGGTAGAGGTCAACATAATTTCCTCTTCTATAATGACTGCCTCCCCTATTTGCTTGGCTGGAATAGACTCCTTATCCAAAGTCACCTTCTATTTTGCTGAGCAGGTCATATAAGGGAGTTCCTCTATAACAGGTTCTTTTAGTTGTTTTATGGTAGTTGAGGCTTCACCCAAAACTTCTTTCCCTTTCCTCTTTTTGCCAGTAACAGGGGCAGAAGTTTCCTCCAATGTTTGTTTTTGGTTCTTGTCTTTTTCAATAGCTGGGGAGGAAGTGGAAGGCATTGCTTCCTCATCCTATTGAGTAGAGGAAGTCTCATCTATACCCTATGCCCTTTCTGGTGTCCTGTCATGTGGTTTATTTTCTAAGAATGTCTGCCATAAGGCTTCCCCATTAGCTTGGGACAGAAAATGATGTTTTACAATCAAGAAAATGAGATTGTGGTTTTTCATGGGACCCTTCCCCTATTGATACTTGTCTGCAGAGGCTTTAATAGCAGAATACAGAAAGTTTGAGATATTTATGCTAAATTCTGGATGGGCATGCCCATGCCTCAAAAAATTAACATTTTCATTATTGGTCCTAAAACTATAGAGAATTGTCCATCACATGTAAAATATTTCATTAACCACATAGCTAGAGATTGCCAAGGTTGTGGAAGTGAGGTCCTAACAATTCCTTTGACTTCATTTTTGCTTAAATGCATTTGTATTTTAGTTTCACCTTCTTCGGAGAAATTTTTAATCAAATTAGCATATAGGGTTTTTAGATGGTAAAACCTCTCACCTTATTCTGGTAGCCCTAAAATATGGCTGATAATGGTGGGAGAGACACTGATATGAATCCCTCTCACAATTGTTTGGTTATTCTTTAGGTTGTGCAGGAAATCATCAACAATGTCTTCCTGAAAGCCTTCAAACTTCTCCAAAAATTCTAACCACCCAGCATTCCTTAAGACATCTGCTACAACTTGATATTGTAGAAGGCCTATTACATTCTCTGGCTCTGACTTCTTTTTCACTCCCATCTTCCTGTCTTATTTCACCTCCTTTGGTTAAAGTCTTCTTGATTTCCTCTGTAGTTTTTTTTCTCTTTTCACCCTATGAGGACTGTGGCAGTAGACTTGAATATTATCTCCAAAGATTTTGGAGAATTTTGCAATATTTGAATTGGGTTTGATCTGTTAATTGCAACTGCTTAGATTATGGGAAGGTGTCTTGAGATTAGTTGAACATGATTGTGCAGTCATAATTGCAAGGAGTGATGTGACACTCTAGAGAGAGGTCGACAGTGTGGCAAATAAGGTAGCATGCATGAATTAAAAGGGAAATAATGGTAGGGAAATGTGTCACAATAACTGCACCTATAAATATAAATGACAACACATGTAATAATTATTTAATTTGAGTGAATTACCTAAATCAATTTTTGTGATGATGGCTTGATGTACTTGGCTGCAACACTGCAACTTTGATGAGATTTGATGTGGCCTGACATGTGAGCAGCTCCTTCATGGCTTGAACTGGTGTTAGCACCTTCATTGTCATGTATTCTGAAATTATTCCCACTGAGTGGTCTGGAAATGACATGCTGTCAAGTGACGTCAGTAGAGCAATCTGTGATGACTTGCGTATGCGAAAGCAATTGCCTTTTGATTGCTGACGACGTGCGTGCTAACCTCATCATTGTTTATGTCACAAAGTGGAAGATTAGTCATGTTCACCTCATCCTATGATGTCCCCACTTTAATACCTGGAGAGGTGGGTCCCCTCCTTGTTTTTATTCTTTGAAATAGTTCTTTATTGGTGAAGCACCAGAGGTGCTCCTAGATTGCTACGGAGATGTGTTTTAGTAGCTCCTGGCATCTAATTGGCTCTGTAGATTGATTATTGAAATCTTTCAAGAAGAAGGGAACCACCATTTACTGGTTTTCAATCCCCTTGGTCGAGAAAGACAACCATTTATTGGTTTTCCATCTTCCTCTTTTTTTTCAAGAAGGCCATCATTTGTTGGTTTTCAACCTTCCTCTATTTTTCTTTTCTTTTTTTTTTCAAGAAGGCTGCCATTTGTTGGTTTTCAACCTTCCCCTTTTTTTTTAGTCTCAATCTACGACAGAGGTTGTGACCCTTGTAACCAAGCACAAGTCCTTTGTAAATTCCTCATTAGTTGATGGCCTTTTATAGAGTCAGATTCTATGGCCATTTACTAAGAATGAATCTGTGCTTCCATCAATGGATGCTAGCAAAACTATTCCATTTTCAAAAACTTCTCTTATTTGGTAAGGGGCCATCCAGTGAGTTTGTAACTTCCCTTTGAACTCCTTGAACTTAGAATCATATAGGAGAACCTAATCGCTCTGCTAAAATGTCCTCCTTTTGATGTGTTGATTATGCCATTGTTTCCTTTGATATTGAACAAGTTCTGTTTGCTGTATGGCTTTTGTACAGATTTCATCCAACTCATTGAGTTGAAGAATCCTATTCTGATGTGCTATAGACAATGGTCGACTGATATCTAATGAAGTTTTGAGTGTCTGCAGTTTGAATTCTATAGACATAATGGGTTTCTTCCCATAAACCAATTCATATGGTGAGAACTTGGTTGTGGACTTCTAGGTGGTATTGTAAGCCTAAACTGCTTCAGGTAACTTGCCAGCCCAATCCTTTCTATTCATGGCTACTATCCTTGTCAAGATATTTTCCAGTTCCCTATTAGTCACCTCCACCTGCCTATTAGCTTGGGGATGGTAAGGTGAAGAGTTTTTGTGCTTAACTTGATATGGGTCTGTGAATGCTTTGATTACCTGAGAAGTGAATTGATGTTCTCTATCTGAAATTATTGATCTTGGGACTCCAAACCTTAAGAAGATTTTGTTATAGATGAAATCAACAACTTTTTCTTCTCTTAAAAATTGCAATGCCTGAACCTCAGCCCATTTAGTTACATAGTCTGTGCATACCAGAATGTATTCTTTGCCTGATGATGGTGGAGAAATTGATCCCACAAAGTCTAGACCCCATTGTTCAAATGGTTCCAACATTACTTGAGGATGAAGTGACATTTCCTGGGTAAAGGTTGGCTATCCCATCCTTTGGAACTAATCACACTATTGCACATACTTCTTGGTATCCTTATGAATAGAGGGCCAGTAGTAACCATCCCCTAGAATTTTGTGGATGGTTCTATGTGAGGAATAATGCCCACCAGATGGTTCATCATGACATGCCCTTAAGATATCAAAAATTTCATCAGCTTTTAGACACCTGCATAAAATGAAATTAGGACCACACTTAAACAATAAACCATTTAACCATTTGTAAGATAGGCTTTTTTTTAGTAAGCTCTTCTTTTGTTTTGAGGTAAAATGAGATGGAAACAATCCTGTAGCTAAGAGATTAGCTATGTCTACAAACCAAGGTACAATAGAGGAGATAGCAAAAAAATGTTCATCTAGAAATTTGTCCTCCACTAGTTGGTTCTCTCCACCTATGTGCAATCTTGACAGAAAGTCAGCAACCAAATTGAATTTTCTTGAATTATCAACTATGGTAATGTCAAATTCTTGCAATAGCAATAACCACCTAATTATCCTTGCACCTACTACTGGCTTGTTCATTAAGTATTTGATGGCTGCATGATTAGTATGTATAAATATTTTGTATCAGGTGATATAATGCCTGAATTTGTTTATAGCATATATGATTGCCAATAATTCTTTTTCAGTTGTGGTATAGTTTCTTTTTGTAGAGGTAAGGTTTTACTGATGTAGTAGATGGCAAGCATACCTTCTCCCTCCTATTTCTTCCCTAGGACTACCCCAATAGACTCATCTGAAGCATCAGTTTGTATGTGAAATGGCAGAGTCCAATTGGGCCCTCTTAAAACAAGTGCGATAGTAAGTTTCTCCTTAAGGGTTTCAAATGCTGATTGACAATCCTCTGTCCATAAGAAGTTGGTGTCTTTGTTAAGTAGGGAAAACATAGGAGCGGCTATTCTACTGAAATTTTCTATAAATCTCCTATAGTAACTTGCATGACCTAGAAAACTTCTAACGTCTGTCTAATTTTTAGGTGAGGGTAACTGTTTGATCACTTCTATTTTGTTTTGGTCTACTTTGATCCTGTTTGCAGAGATGCGGTGTCCCAATACAATTCCTTTCTCTACCATCATAAAGCATTTTTCAAGGCTCAGGGATAGTCAATTTTTTTCACAGCATTTTAATATCTTTTCTAGGTTTATGAGAACTTCTTCAAAGTTGTCCCCATACACAGTAAGGTCATCCATATAGAATTCCATGCACTCATTAGCTAATTCAACAAAAATGGCTAAAACAAGCCTCTGAAATGTAGTTGGAGCATTACATAGCCCAAATGGAAGAACTTTGTAGGTAAAAGTTCCCCAAGAACAAGTGAAGGTGGTTTTATCCTAATCTTCAGGTGCTACTTGGATTTGGTTATATCCACTGAACCCATCTAGGAATAAGAAGCACTTCCTCCCTGTAAGGTTATCTAGCACTTGGTCAATGAATGGTAAAGGAAAGTAGTCCTTCTTTGTGGCTTTGTTTAGTTCTCTATAGTCAATACACACTCTCCACTTCCCATTCTTTTTAGGCACTATGACTAAGGGTGAGACCCATTGACTATCTGAGATTGGATATATAAACCCTGCTTGCAGCAATTTTTCTATCTCAATCTTAACAATATCTTTTAAAACAGGATTCAATCTTCTCTGGGGTTGTCTAACAGGTTTGACATCTTCAGTGTATATATAATGAGTATAGATCTCAGGAGGGATGCCCTTCATATCTTGGTATTCCCAAGCAAAAGCTGCTGAATGGAAAATTAGGAGTTTGAGAAGTGCTTCTTCATATTTTTCTGCTAACTAGGTGTTGATATTTAGTGTTTTCTCAGGTAAAATCATGACCTGTTTTGTGATCTGATCCATAGATGTATTCAATCCATATCCTAGAGTCTGGTATTGAGGGGGTAATAATGTGGGAACAACATGTGGAATGTGGTTGTCTCTGTAAAAGGTCTCTCCACAAGGAATGATGTTTGCTAGGGTACAATGAGCAGAAGTGAGAAATTCTCTTTTTGAATCTTGGGCTAGTTCCATTATATCCTCGTTAATAAAAATGTGGGTGATATCTTCTATTGCATCATAGTGGATTTCTTCTTCTAACTCACCCAAATGTTCTTTGATGGTAACCATAGCTACTGAGGCACTGTTTTCCATGTTATTCGGCTCATCTACCCACACTTTTCCTGAATAATGTATTGATGGTTTAGATGGAGGATACAAAGATATTTTCTTCAAATCTATTCCATTGGAAATGACCATATCCCCTGTTTGACAATCAATAGATGCTGCTATTGTGGCAAGCCATGGCCTTCCTAATATCGATGGATATGCATTTCACTAGTTTCTAGATTCTAATATAAGGAAGTCTACTGAGAATTCCCATGATTCCACCACAACTGGAACATTAGTGGCCAGCCAGTTGAGGATTGTGGATGTGGACTAGATACCTATTAGAGCTAATTTGTCCATAGTGTGGATTGTCATTACATTTATTTCTGCTCCCAAATCAACCAAAACATTAGATATTTCCACCCCTGAGATATAAATAGTTATGACAGGGTTCCCAGGGTCTCCATATTTTAGGAGCATTTCTCCCATTAGGAGGTCTACTACTTTCCCTTCCACTTGGATGGTGGAAGGAAAGGTTTTCTTTCTACCCTGGGTCTTAACACAATGTTGTTTGACGAATTGGTTCAATTCAGGCACATCCCTAATTGCTTGTAGGAACAAAATTTCAATATTCAATTATCTAATTTCTTATAGAAGTTTTGTTTCCAGGGTAGATTGGACTTGTTTTTGTAAGACCTTTTGTTGAGGGACATGTTGTTTGAGCCGTTCTGGGTATGGTGCTATGTTTTCTATCTCCAGAGCAACTCCGGAGTTCTTAGTAGAAGTGTTTCCAGGGGTGTCCTCCAGAGCTGTTCCTTTAGGAGGAACTCCGAAGTTATCCAAGGATGGTTCTTTTAGCATTGTTTTGATAGTAATCTCCTCTTGAAGTTGAGTGGATGGATATTCAGGTTCCTCATCATTGGTTACTTCAACTATAGTTGGAGGAGATGGTCTTGGAAGTGCTTTCCCAGAACGCAGCTGGAGATTATTAGAATATATGGCATTAATACCAGGTATGTTTTCTTGTTTTGTCATGTAAACAATTGCTCCATGTTTATTCTATGGGTTTGGTATAGGTTGGGCTAGTAAAGGTGGCTAGCTAACTGGCTCATTTTGCGACTGTCCTTGTGTGTTGGGGGGTTCAGTTAGCAATGCTTGTTGTTGAGGTTGGAAATGTTAAGGTTTTCCCTAGTATTGTTGGTTATAACCCTATTGAGGACCCCAATGAGGCTGCATGTTTTGTGATCTAAACTGTTGTGGCCATTGCTGATTTCCCCAGGGCTGATTTTGTCAATGTTGGTTTGGCTATCTTGTGGTCCCCGAGGAATATTCTGAGGCCCATGCCACACTAGATTCCATTGATTATTTCCCTAGTTCGAAGGGCCCCTGTAAGAAGCCTAGTTTGGATACTGATTATAAGGAAAATTCCCAGCTTGTTTTTTTCCTACATAGTTCAACTCCTCCTCTATAATGGCGTTCTTTTTAATCAGCCTTTTTAAGGCTGGGAGATGATCACACTAACTGGTAGGATGTTCCCTGTCATAGATCTGATAGATTTCCAATTTATGTAAAGGGCATTCTCTCAACAGGTGTTTGTTCCTACACCTAGGACAATATATGGAGAGTGGTTCAGTTGTTCTGTTGTGATCAGTTGCTCTAGTTTTTGCCTGAATCCCATCTAATGTGGTATTCAGTTGGACTAGAATATATGTTTTAAGATTTGTAATTTCCTTCATTAACTGTCCTATTTCATTCTTCCCTTTGAAATATTTTGGGTGTTCTCACTCCATCTTGGGTTCTGGAATAGTTCCTGTAGAGTTCTTCTATAGCAAGCATATCCATTTTATTGATATTCCCTTTTCCCATTAGATCCAGTGTCTGTTTTGATTCTTTTTCTAGTCCTTTTACAAACAGGGTTTTGGCCAAAGAGTGAGCCAAAGGATTTCCATACCTTCTCAAAGCAAAGTTGAATCTATCTACATAGTCCTCTAAGGTTTCATCCTCTATTTGTTTAATTTTGAACAATTCCTCATTTTTATCACTGACTCTACAGTAATCCTGCTATTTTCCCAAAAACTCTGTTTCCATCTGTTCCCCAGAATGGATAGAGTTTTGGGGCAAACCCATGAACCATCTCATAGCGGAATCTTTTAGTGTTGAGGGGAAAAGTTTGAGTTTTTGATTATCTAATCCATAATCGTAAGTTTGGCATACCACTTTGAATTTCAAACAAAAACTAATCTGGATCGTTAGAAGCAATACCCCTAAAATTTGGAAAATGTGAAGGTGAAATATTCTTCATAGGGGCATTATCTCCAGCAGCTAGAACAATGGGATATGAGAAGGTTCTTGGAACCTAATTATCCTCCTCATCATGATTATCATCCATGTCTAATACTGGTTCTTCTCTTTGAGATTCGATGTGGGGTTCTAAGGAATTAGTTTTTGTCAAAGGATCTACTTGGAATCTTTCTTGCAATTCTTGGATATATTCAGAGAGTGAAGGACTTGGAGGATTTGAGGAATTATTGAGTTGGGGTGTAATTTCCAAGGTAGGCTCTAGGTGCCTCTCTTTAACAAGATCTTGTGCCACCCTACTACTTTCTCCTATAATTTGTTGTTGGGGTGTCTATTTTATGTATCTTCCTTTTGAATCCCTAGCTCTAACCATACAGATTCAATTTATCCTAAAAATTGTTTAACTAAGTTTCCCTAATTGACATAGAGGTCCCCGGCAACGGCGCCAAAAATGACAAGGGTCATTAGTCCTTGGCATTTAATCATGTTTTCATATGTCAAATCTAGGGCTGTGTCCTTGTCTATCTACAATTAGGAATCCTATAGTTGCCAATCCATTTAACTAATTCTGCTAATCTTATTTTCTATTGAAATTAATGCTACTGATTTATATGCTATGAAAGTAAATTATGAGAATACTGGAAACAAAGTTGAAATAGTACATAGGTAACATTGATCTATTATAATCCATTCAACTGAAGCATGTATTTATCTATTAGAAAATAATAACTATCTTCTTAAGTAGAATCCGAAACAAAATAATAAACAAAATAAATACTAGCCTCCTGTCTTGATGGCGGGAGTGGGCCCTTGCTCCTCACCCTCAGGACTGAAGACTAAGGCAATAAATTAGTACATGAACGTAGTATCACAATTCTTCTTTAGTCTAATCCCATCAATATCCTTTTGTATTCAGAAAAATATCTATATCAAAATGAGATTACAATAACAATAATCTATATGTTTCTTCTACTTCTACCTTATATATTTATATCAAATCTAGCAATGAGATATCACTTACTATAACTACCAGTTTATCTATGAGATAACATCAATCTCTTATTCTATCAATTGTTTAACTGCAGAGTAAAATCATGCAATTGAAATAGATTTTAGTGGAACAATAGTCCCACTAAATCTAGAGTCTTAGTTTCAAATAACAATTGGGTAGCGAGGCCCTAAAATATAGGTACTTAATCAGTTTATCGAGAACTCATGCAAAATCAATAAAAGAGGAATTTAAACTTATAGCAGTTAACTAGAGTCTTCATTTGATTACTCAAGTGTTGGTTGAGTAATCCTTGGAGCACTCTAATTGCCACCATAAGTGTTGATTGATAGTGGCACTAGAACTTTGCATTGGATTAAGGAAGCTCCAAAGGTGTGTACTTCTGTCTGCAGCTCTAGAGATGTGCTTATGACTTCTATCCAGCTCCGGAGATGATTCACCCTTGGTCCTCTTATTTCAAAATCTCTCCAATCATATTGGAAAACATCAGAGATCGGCGTGGTATCCTTCATGTCAGCTCCAGAAATTATTAGGACCATCTTCGGAGATGCTCAAAATTGCCTTTGCCCGAACATCTACACCTGTAGATTCAAAAAGAGAGAATTTCTGCATATTTCCATTAAATTGCTGCACATTAGTCCTTCAATAAAAAATCATGACTTTTGGTATTTCATCTCTCATTAATATAATTAGAACAAATCTTATCAGTCTACTTTGGTGCAATTATCAGGACAACAGAATAAGAATAGTGAAAAAGAGAGGTAAAAAGGTGTATTATTATGGGTGCTACCTAGCACTCATCACACCCAAGGTAGTTTGAGAAGTGATCTTGTCACATATCAGGTGTTTATTTGAGGAAAACCCAAACGGTCAACCTCTACCTTAGACAACCAAGAAGAATCTTTAATAGGCCTTCCTTTCCACTTCACCAGATATTCTTCATATTTCGTATTTTGAGTACTCCTTCCCACATGACTATCCAAGATCTCTTCTATCTCCTCTTTTGAAGTAGATGTTAGAATACTCCACTGTTCTTCTTTTGGTCCATCCTCTATTCCACCTTCATGATATTCTGTTAAATCGGCACTATTGAACACAGGAGAAATGTTGATCTCATTTGGCAGTTCTACCTCATATGCATTTCCTAAATCATGCTTCTTCATAATCATGCATGGCCCAAATTTCTTCATTTTCAACTTATTATATGTCCCAACTAGAAATCTTTCTTTTTTCAAGTGAACCATGACTTCATCTCCTACTTGTAATTCTTTATATCTCCTCTTCTAATATGCCTTAGCCTTACACTAAATATTCATCTTATTAATGTGTTGTCTCACCTCTTCATGTAAATTTTCTTCAGGTGTTCTATAAAGTCTTCGGCTTCAAAACTTATCCAGCTTCCTTAACTCTGAAGCATTTCTTGGACTACTCCCATATACAATCTAGAATAGTGATTTACCTATACTCCTATTAACAGAATTATTGTAAGCAAATTCTACCTGTGGTAAAATTAAATCCCATCCCTTGGGCTTATCTCTTACTAACCATTGTAGCAAGTTACCAAAACTCCTATTCATCACTTCTGTCTATCCATCAATCTGTGGATGGTGTGCAGAATTGAACTTCAAATCCATCTTCAACTTCTTCCATAATGTCTTCTAGAAATAACCAACAAACTTGGTATCTCAATCTGAAACTATGCTCTTAGGTAGACCATGTAGTCTCACCACTTCTCTGGAAAATAACTCTACAATATGAACAACATCATTAGTCTTCTTACAAGGAATAAAATGTGTCATCTTCGAGAATTTGTCCACCACCACAAACATGGAATCGTGTCCTCTTTGTATCCTTGGTAAACCAAGAACAAAATCCATACTAATATCATCCTGTGGCCTCTCTGGTACAGGTAATGGTTGATATAGCCCTGTATTCTGACTTGTTCCTTTTGCCATCTGACACACTCTGTAACTTTGCACAAAGTTCCTCACATCCTGCTGCAACTATGGCCATTAATAATGTTCACTAATAGTAGCAATGGTCTTATCTCAACCAAAGTGTCTAGCTAATCCCCCACTATACTTCTCCTTAATCAAGTTTTCTCTCATGGAACTCCTCAGAATGCACAGTTGAATTCCCCTAAACAACATGCCATCTTGGATTATGAAATATGACCATTTTGTCCTATCCAAAGTAACAGGTTCCAAACAAGCTTTCCAAGCCTCTACAAAATCTGGATCTTTAGGATACAAAATTTTGAGCTCATCGAACCCAACAACCTCTATCTTCATTTCTGCCAACAAATTTTGCATTCTGCTTAAGGCATCTGCCACTCTATTGGACTTCCCACTCCTGTGCTTCAAAAAAAAAGTATAACTCTGCAAAAACTCAACCCATTTTAAGTGCCTTTGGTTCAACTTCCCTTGACTATTAAGATATTGTAAAGCCTAATGATTAGTATATAAAACAAACTCTTTTGGCAACAAATAATGTCTCCATTTCTTCAAAGTCTGAACTATTACATAAAACTCATGGTCATAAACATAATACTTTTTCTCGGCATCATTAATCTTCTCACTAAAACAGGAAATGGGCTTACCTTCTTGGGTCAAAAATAACTCCTATGGCACTACCACTAGCATCACAATCTACTTGAAATACCTTATTGAAATCTGAAAGTGTCAAAATAGGTTTCTCTATGACTTTCTGCTTCAATGTATCAAAACTCTTGGCTGCTCTTGTAGTCTATTTAAACTCTTTTCTATCCCCGCTTATTGTCTCAGTTAGGGGTGCATAAATGCTACTAAAATTCTTGATAAATTTTCTATAAAAACTTGCCAAACCATGAAAACATCGTACCTCTGTAGCACTCCTTGGTGTGGGCCATTCAACAATAGCCCTTACTTATTCAACAATAACAAAATTTCTCAAAAACTCTTTCAATACCTCATTTGTGAGCCACATGAATGTGCTTGGTGCATTGGTTAGCCCAAATGGCATGACTAACCACTCATACAAACCTTCCTTTGTCTTTAAGGCTATCTTCCATTCATCTCCTTCTCTGATTCAGATCTGGTGATACCCACTCTTCAGATCAATCTTTGTAAAGTAATTAGCTCTACTCAAACAATACATTATGTCATCCATTCTTGGAAATGGAAATTTATACTTGATCATGATCTTATTGATGGCTCAGGAATCTATACACATTCTCCACTCTCCATCTTTCTTCAGTGCTAGTAGTATAGGTACCGCACATGAACTTAGGCTCTCTCTTATCAGTCCCTTCCTTAACAACTTGTGAACTTGTTTGTTCAGCTCTTCATTCTTTGCAGGAGTCATTTTCTGGGCTGCCTTATTTGACAAACTGGCTCTTGGTATCAAATCCATTTGATGACTTATCTTCATCACTGGTGGTAAACCTTCTAGTACATTATCAGAGACAATGTCCTGAAATTCTTCCAACAGAGTTGAGACTTCTGCCGGTACATCTTCACATTCCTCCTGGCTACTCTTAGGAATCAACACAAAGCAGTGATGCTCATGTCTCATACCCTCCAAAAATTCCTACCATCTACCAAGCAAATTTTGATAGTACTACATACCTTTTCTTCCACCTCCTTCAAGGGTTTCAACTTATGGCGAACTCCACCCTTTGTCATGGAATAGGTGTTTGCTTGGCCATCATGGACAACACACCTATCATACTGCCACAGCCTTCCCAATAGCATATGACATACATCCATTAGTATGATGTCACATAGCACCTCATCATGGTAGTCCCCAATCTTGAACTTGACTAAACACTGCTCATTGACCAAAGCTCTATGGTCCTTTTGCAACCATGCAATCCGATATGGATGTGGATGCCTTCTTGTCAACTTCAACTTGTTAACCATCTCCTCTAAAACAAGATTGTCAGTGCTTCCACTATCAATAATAATATCACAACACTTACCTTCATATTTGAACCTTTTGTGGAATAAACTCTTCCTCTGATCTGGTTCTTTCTCCTCATTCAATAAGATTCTTCTGACAACTAGGGTTTCTCTCCTTTCAGCATCTACAAAATGCTCAGACCGCATATCTTCATCTACATGTGCAACTTGTACATTACCTCCAGGTCTCCTATTTGTCCTTCTTTGATGTTACAGACACTCGTATGTTTGATGTCCTTCTTCTCCACATTGGAAATAGGTTCCTCTAAAACCTCCTCTTCCAAGTCTTTGCCCAGGTATGTCTCTTCCTCTTCCTCTTTGCTCACCATTGTTTTGATCACGAGGGCAGTAGGCCTTATCTCCTCTCTTATTTTGACTGTGCCATCTTCTTCACTTTTTGTTTGATCTTCATTACAGCCTCCATAGGACCTTCCACCATTCCTTCTACATTGACCTCTTCCCCTTTGCTTGCTTTTGAATCTTTTATTCAGCTTCTCTTCCACCTTCAGGGAAAATTGGTATGCATCTTCTATGGTGGTCATTCTGACCAGGCTTAGCTCCTCTTAAATACTTGGCCTCAATCCATTAATGTAATAGGATACCTTCTCCTTGTTGGCTTCTACATGGCCTATCCTAATAATAATCCTATAAAACTCTTCTGTATACTCCTTAACAGACTTGTTACCTTGCTTCAATCCTTGCATCTATTGGCAAGAGATACTGTGTGGCTTCATGAGTGTTGTCATTGATGGCAACAAAGTCCATCCCACACATCCGCAGGACATGGTATGTCTATACCAGAAGTCAGATTGAAGAGTATTTTGGTCTGGTGAGCAAGAACAGAGCATGCAGCAAGGTCCAACAATCAGGTCTGGATCTCTCAGAGAAAGTATCTCAGTAAAGTACGGACTTGGGGAAGTCAAGAGGAGTACCATGACTAATACATTCTAGAGATTGAGCCTCCAGTGATGAAAGAGTGAAAAGATATGAACACCTAAGTGTTGGGTTCCTGTTTGGCAAAGTAGACTGAGGAAGAACTAACCAGTAGAGCATCAGACCTTAATCCGGATGAGATATTGATGGTTATCAAGCTTCTTAAGGGATCATTCATGATTGGCCGACATGTTTGATGACCTCTATAAGTATCTCTTTGATACACATCACTTGGTAAGCAAGGATTCAGCCGACAGACCAGAGTTTGGGAAAATATTGAGTATTTCGGCTGCCGACTAGAAAGATGTTGAAATCCTTTGTGCAGATATATATACCGATGGATTACGATGTGAGGGTGTGTATGTGATATGATATTGTGTGAACAAAGGCAGAGATAGGTGTGGGAGTTATAATACAAGTCCAGTATGTAACATAATAGCAGCACTAAAGGAGTGGAAGAATGAAATGCAGTAGATCAATTTATTGAGCCTAACCGAAACTAAACCTCAGCATATGTGGATGCCTCTGATCAGTTCAAACACTTGGTTACTTTCTTCATAACTTGTAGACAGTGAGTCTCTTGTAGGCAGTGAGCCTCTTGTGAGCAGTGTGCTTGGGCAATGAGCCCTAATTGGCAAGTGTCATTTTGTACTTCTTATTCTTCTAACAGAGAATACAATCTTGGGTTAGTCACCTCATGGTTTTTTCCCTTAACAGGGTTTTCTACATCAAAAATATTGTGTTATGTGTGTTGAGTTTATTTCTGCTTCCATGGTTATGTATGCTTATATGTTTTGATATTGCACTAATTGCTAAAGAAGAAAAGAAAGTCAAATAATTAAGATAACTGATTCACCCCCCCTCTCGGTTATCAACAATTGGTATTAGAGCTAAGCTCCTTCTAACAGAGCCTAACAGCTTGAGGAAGATCTACGAATCTCAATGGATATGTATGGTATGAGGGAACAACTTCAATCTACCCTAAATGATCTTGATCAATCTCACTCTGAAGTCAATGACCTGAGGGAAAGACTCAAACAAGTTGATGATTTCATAAATGAACTCAAAGAAAAACTAAGTATCTCAATGAAGAAAAGAAAGGAACTTCTTCAACAATTAGCAAATCAAAATGAAGCCAATGATACTAATGAAGATCTGAATGAGAAAACCAAGTTATGTGAGAAGTTATCAAAAGAGGTCATTATGGTAAGACATGAAATGGAATCAGGAGTTATGAAATTCACCCAAGAAATTGAAGAGAAAAGAAAAAGTGAAGATAATCTAAAACAATCTCTCAAGGAGAAGTCAGAAGACTGCCACAAAATGGATAGAATAATCAGGCATCTGGAATTTGATCTTGAAGAAGCTACAGACAATGAAGAACAACTTGAGAATCAGATAGACACTCTTAAAAGGGATCTTCAAACAGCAAATGAATACAAAGAGAAATTCAAGATAAGCCCTGCTCAACTTGAAGTTCTTTTTGAAAGCCAAAAGAGGGTAGATGACAAGCAAGGCTTGGGGTATGAGAAAGGGGAAAGCTCTGGATCTAGTTAGAAGAACTCTGGATCAGGAAATCCAAGGAACACGCCCAGAAGACCTTCGGTAAAACAACCAAATGCTCAAAGATATCCATCCTTCAATGGATACTGCCACAATTGCAATAACTTTGGTCATAAAGCAAATCAGTGTAGAAGAAGAATGAATCAGACTAATTCATCCTTCTTCATACAGTGTTTTAATTGTAAAAGGTATGGTCACAAATCTCAAGAATGTAGAAATATGCAAATGAATAATTCATTCAATGGTAGATGCTTTGCATGCAATAGAATGGGACATATGGCTAATCAATGCAGATCAAGAAGATATCAGTCAAATCTACAAAGAAATGTTGTTTGCTACAATTGCAATAGATTCGGTCATATTGCCAAATTCTGCAGAAGTAAGAATTAGGATAAAAGGGGTCCGGTGCATCATAATCAAAATCAAGACAAAGGAAAAGGAAAAGTGAATGCGAATGAAATTAAAAGGGAGATGAACAAGATTTGGGTAAAGAGAAGTACAGAAAATGTTGGGGATGGATCCACACCATAATCTGGTGTTGATATTCCTTCCAGAAACTAAATAAGATGAGCTTTGGCTCAGAGGGAGTAAAAAAGGAAAACAAATTCCCCCAGCCAGTTAATTGGTGCCTGAAATTGGCACATGGAAAGTTGCAGATTAAAGGGTTCTTAGAGAAACATCTAAATAAGCCTTGGTAAAGATATGGAAGATCCGCAAGAAGTTTAGAAGAGGTTAATCTTCCAAGATTAATCTAGTTTAACAATCATCCAGTAAGAAGCAGGATTTTCACAGTTAGATCCGATATGATTCAAAATTGAGGAATCTTGATCTGCAGATAGATGAAATGATTGGAGAAAGGAAGATAGATTGTCAATAATCACCAAGAATAACTCTAAGTGCATCTCAGTGATCCAGAAAACATCTTTCTCATAATAAAGAGAACAAGGCAATCGGAATGACTTAAGTTGCACATTTATTGCAATGTGGAATTAGGGTTTGCACAGAAATATAAGGGTTCTCTTATTGAACATTTGCACATTTACATTCGAGAAGAAGAGAGAAGGAGCTCTGTAAAAAAATTGCCTCAAACCTCTCAAAGATCAACTGCAGAAGTCAATTCGTCCAGCAATCCTATCTGGCTCATATCATGAACCCTAGAGGTGTAAAAAGGTATTTTCACTCTTGAATATCTCTCTGAATCTTTTGAAAGATGGCTACTCTGAATGTTGTCAAAATCACTGATAGGCCACGCCCTAAATTCAAGAAACACCCCTACAAATCTCTGGAAGTTGATCCCTTAGGCGCATTCTCTAGCATTCCGCATGGGTTTCTGCATGTAGACGATGTTAGGGTTTACATACATGCAAACATTGAAGAATTTGGGGAATCCAAGCTGATGGATATCTACCACAAGGAACTGATAGATTAATTACTTAAACTTAAACCCCAATACAAGGCCATCCGGGATAAGCATTTCGGGCATTGCATCCATTTCCCCTGTTTTACAGAAGATGAGTGGGTCCGGTATGTTCTGAGCAAAGTGCACGACAACTTCATGTGGTTGATAAGGTCATTTAAGATCACAAAAGATGCTATTAGGGTGGTAACCAGTTTGTACTCATCTGGAGGGTTACCTGTTCTCAAATCGGTCAAAAACTAAATTGTGAGTGAGGCTACTGGATCAAAATTTGACAAGAGAGCAATGACAATAGAAGATATCACTAATCCGGATATCAAGTTTGCCTCCATGATAATTGGTTACAAGATATATCACTCCAGCAGGGAAAATTCAGTACCCAGAACTACAATTTACACTACTTATTAGATGCTAAGAGAAAATGCTGACTATGATCTTTGTGAGCTTCTCCTAAACCAACTGTTAGAGAATTTGTAGAAAATAAAGAAGGATAAAAAGAATTCATTTAAGTACGGTGGCTTGATACGTTGTCTATTCTTCTACTATATGAATGAGCTACCCGGAACTAGTGGTTGGATATGGCAAAGTAACAGACATATTGCCATACAAATCAGGGATTATATGTATGGGCTTGGTGATGCCAAGGCACAAAATACAACACTGTGGGGTTACTTCAAAAACTTCCAAGGCATGATGCAGGCCAGAGAGAGAATCCCCCAATCTTTGGTTGAAAAATACAAAGATACAGTGTGCTTCGTGGTAGACACTGATCAATGCCTAATGGAGGCAGTGGAACTGAGAATAGTGTGGATTATGCCAATGGGCTATGAGGTGGATGAGAAAATTCTGGAACTGCATGTCCAACATCTACTAAGTCAATCTAAGGACCCTAAGGCAGAAAGGTTTGGAACCTTCCAAGAGTTGAGTGTAAAAGTTGATGTTGAACTAAGACAACCTGAGATCAAGAGAAAAGTGAGAAGAGAAGTAGAGGAAGTTGCCAAAAGATTTGGCATTTCTAAAGAAGCAGTCGATACAAATAGAGAGAAATTAGAGAGAGTTGAGAAGGAAAGACAAGAAGTAGAAAAAGAAAGTAATCCAATGCAAGCCCCCTCCCATACCAAATCCTCCAAAAGCTCTGCACCAGCCACCTCTAAGAGTCAAAAAGCATCAAAACCCGAAGTCAAGACATCCAGAAAGGGAGAGAAGAGAACTAAGAGAAAGGCCACAAGGTCTTACACCAGTTAGAAGGATGATGAAGAGACATAATCAGATGAGGAGATCAAGAAAATGAAAAAGAAGAAGAAAATATCTGGTGAATCCTCTATCGGTCAAGGCAAGGAAGAAAAGGTAGAAGAATTTGTTGAAAAGCCTACTCTCTGCATTGATGATATCATCAAATCAGTCACTGTGGATGGGAACCTGAAACCAATGACTGAATTTTGTGATGAATATAATGAAGCTGACCAGAAGATCTTGCAAGATGCTACAATCAGGTATCTTAACATTTATAACAAAGCATTTATTGAAATCATATCTTTGATTCCCAAAAGCTTAGAGAAGGAACTTGAAATAAGAAAGAACAATGCCAAGGCAAAAGACCTAGAAATCTGGGAGCAGATTGTTATCCAACTCTATCCTTCCATTACCCCTCAACAAAAGAACATGATCTTCAAGGACTGCAAGGATGAGTTCTGAAGCAAAGCAAGAATGAACCAGCTTATGCTTGGAGAAACTAACAAAGTGGCAAAAGAAATAGAAGATATCCTCCGGAATGCATTTAAAAGAATCAATCTTCCTGTTATAGAGGACTTAGGTGATGAACCCTCTGCCATGGATGACGAAGGAGAATCTACTGTGAAAAATGCAAAAGAGCCAAAGGACATAGGTGAGGAAAGGACTTAGGACTTGGATTCCTCTGCTCTAGAAGAGGAAGTCCCTAAAGAAGTAAACATCTCTCTTCTGGATCCCACTGCTGACTCCGGAATTGAAGGAGAAGAAAGAAAAGATGAGAAAATTGGTCAAGAAGAAGAAGTCAAGGGAAGAGAAAAAGATCAAACAGAGAAAACCTCATATGACAGCTCTGAGGCCACAAAAGGGAAGAAAACTATGTCTCCAGCAAGACACTGCAGAAGCAGTCAAAGACTTCCTGACAAAAGAAATGACAGAATTAGATGAACCGGAGCTACTCCAAGGACCATTCAATTTTGATTCCCTCTCCCCGGTTCAGACAATGAAGATAGCATCCTTTGCCCAAGCAAAGGCAAAAGAAAAACTTTTGAAGTCTCACATGGAAGACTGTGAGTTGATAGAGATTGCATCCGGTGTATTGGAGAAGATCATGCCATCCTTCCAGAAGGATCTTTCGGCCTCTTCATCTAGTAATCTAAAATCTCTTATTAATTCTGTTAGCACACATTTTGATTCTTTGGAAAAAGCAGCTGAAGAGAAAGTTCGGAAAGAATTTTTGGATAAGAGATTCTTCGAGATACAAGGACTTATAACAAATGATAGGAGAAATTTGGACATTGGGATAAAGAGCTTAGAAAATGCTCTTAAAGATGGCAGAGAAATATATAAATTTTGTTTATCCTGGTCTAAAGTGACAATGGATATTGAGAAGAAAGTGAAAGAACAAGAGGGTAAACTGTCAAGTTTATCTCAAAATTTTGATCCTCTCACCACATCCATAATAAACCAAGAATGTCAAACTATTACCATTCTAAATGAACTAAAGAAACTTGAAAAGGAAAGGAAGAATATAATAAGGAGGATGGGTGAACTTAGAAGAATAATTGTCCCTAAGTTAGAGGCCATGCATGAGGCCCTAACTGATGCTCAGACCACAGCTCGGACCAGTGATCCTACAGATCTAAAGAGGGCAGAATCTTTTGCATTCTTGTTGAGTGGTCACATCTCAATTTTGGATAGGATGAAGTAGAGTTGGGCAACAAAATTTGTCCAGTTGAAGACATCTTTTGCAAATATACTTCAGTATATGTAAGTATAACATGTATATATAGTTTTATGCAGCCAAGTATAGATTGTTTTTGGGAAATTTTGGTGTACGGAGCCTACTCTTTGCCATTGATGTCAAAGGGGGAGTGAGGAGTAGTGAAAAATGTGGAATCTAGCTAAGGGGGAGCTCTAAAAAAGTGTACATAAGAACAGAGCATCAGCCAAGGGGGAGTAAGCTATAACACTTAGTCATTTTTCACTAAGTGTTGCCATCAATGCCAAAGGGGGAGATTGTTGGCAAGAGACATTGTGTGGCTTCATGAGTGTTGTCATTGATGGCAACAAAGTCCATCCCACACATCCACAGGACATGGTATGTCTATACCAGAAGTCAGATTAAAGAGTATTTTAGTCCGGTGAACAAGAACAAAGCATGCAGCAAGGTCTGACAATCAGGTCCGGATCTCTCAGAGAAAGCATCTTAGTAAAGTGCGGACTTGAGGAAGTCAAGAGGAGTACCATGACTAATACTTTCCAGATATTGACCCTCCGGTGATGAAAGAGTGAAAAGATATGAACACCTAAGTGTTGGGTTCTTGTTTGGCAGAGTAGACTGAGGAAGAACTAACCGGCAGAGCATCAGACCTTAATCCGGATGAGATATTGATGGTGATCAAGCTTCTTAAGGGATCATTCATGATTGGCTAACATGTTTGATGACTTCTATAAGTATCTCTTTGATACGCATCACTTGGTAAGCAAGGATTTAGCCGACAGACCAGAGTTTGGGAAAATATTGAGTATTCCGAATGCCGACTAGAAAGATGTTGAAATCCTTTGTGCAGATATATATACCAGATGGATTACGATGTGAGGGTGTGTATGTGATATGATATTGTGTGAACAAAGGCAGAGATAGGTGTGGGAGTTATAATACAAGTCAAGTATGTAACATAATAGCAGCACTAAAGGAGTGGAAGAATGAAATGCAGTAGAGCAATTTATTGAGCCTAACTGAAACTAAACCTCAGCATATGTGGATGCCTCTGATTAGTTCAAACACTTGGTTACTTTCTTCATAACTTGTAGACAGTGAGTCTCTTGTAGGTAGTGAGCCTCTTGTGAGCAGTGTGCTTGGGCAGTGAGCCCTAATTGGAAAGTGCCATTTTGTACTTCTTATTCTTCTAACAGAGAATACAATCTTGGGTTAGTCACCCTGTGGTTTTTTCCCTTAACAGGGTTTTTCACATCAAAAATATTGTGTTATGTGTGTTGAGTTTATTTCTGCTTCCATGGTTATGTATGCTTATATGTTTTGATATTGTACTAATTGCTAAAGAAGAAAAGAACGTTAAATAATTAAGATAACTGATTCCCCTCCCCCCCTCTTAGTTATCAATAGCATCTTCTTCAACAACTCCAACTCATAGTCCATAGGAATGAACTACTTCTTTAGTTTGTCCACCATCCGATCCCATCTGGTAATCTTTCCTTTTCCTCTTCTATTTCTCTCTAACTGGACCTCCTTCTGCCAAATACTAGCATGGCCCTTCAACTTTGTTTTTACAAAGTTGACTCATTCTAGGTCTTCCACATCTTCATACTCAAAATATTCTTCCATATCATTGATCCATCAATAATCTCTTCTAGGTTCGTATTCCTAGAATAGGTAGAGACTTCAATCCTAGGCCTCTTTCTAATATTTGAAATGGCCTTCAACAACCTAACTTCTGTAGGGTCTCATGCAGCTTCTTGTTCTTCCTCAGATAGCTCTTCTTTAGCTTCATCTTTGCTTTCTTCGCTTTCTTCTCTTGTTCTCAACTCAAACCCTCTTCGCAGCTGCTCTTGCAATGCATAGATTTTCCTTTGTAGGGGTCTAAAACCCTCTTCCATCAAAGAATTTCTCCCACCATAGTTTCTTCGTGGAGGCATTTTGATCTCTGTAGCAAACCCACAACCTCAGGTCCTGGTGTAAATTGCCTCATGGTCAGCGATCTATCTACACACTCAGGAACCCTTGCTCTGATACCACTTGATGAAGGGGGTAAATCACAAAACACACAACAACAAAAATTGCACATAGAAAATAGAAATATTCTTTTATTGATTTGGACAACACATTACATTATAAAATCTAAAATCTAATCAAAGGATGAATCCTCCATAGGATGCAACACATTACAACATCCTATCTCTAGACTCTAGAACCTTCTACCTTATGTAGCCCCAAATCAATTAGTGTTTATATTTTCCTTCCTTTTATTGACTCTACACTTTCCCCCTTATCTCTACTACTACTAAGGGTTCCCAAAAATGGTCATAAATAGCCCTTTTTGGTGGCCTCTAGCTAAATTTAAAAATTTGCATCTCCCGCCAAAAATAGGTCAACTTCCGGGAGCCATAACTTTTGATCCAGGTGTCTGATTAATGAACCATTTGAAGCGCTGAAAAGATTGTAGATTTTTCTACATGTTAAGAATCTGCTTTGTTGATTTTTGGGGCCATATGGGGCCTTTTAGTTCCTCAAACTTGACTTTGAAACTTTTTCAGGGGTTTTTGAGGAAATGGAAACTTTAATATCTTTCAGCTCACAAATGATCTTTGTTGATTCCTTCACCAAAGGTCTTATTTTTAAATTACAAAGATTCCTATAAATTTTAGCTTCCATACGTGCCCAAATGCAAACTTTCCAAAAATAACAGTTTGCTATTTTTAGCAGTTTAGAAAAAATAAAGGTTCTACATCATTATTCAAGTAATTATGGAACCAAAAATACAAATTTTGAAAAGAAATGAAAACAAAATCAACAATTTTGAATCATCATTTTTTTGGGTGATACAAGATTACCCTTACACCATTAAATTATCCTGCATCAACTTAGGGAAGTTTGACACTCGAGCAGATGAAGGAATATTCTTGCGGTACTCATCAAAGAGTAAATCCTACATATGATATAATAAGAGATTACATAAGGTGGTTGAAATCACAAATGTAAAGGTAAATGAGGATAAGAGATATCAAGATGAGCCATATGGGGATAGTTATCCTGATGAAGAAAGGTACATGGAAGATGTAGAGAAAAATGACGATGAAATGGTTGAGCAAAAGAACATCAAAGCGCCAACTAAGACACCATTCAAGTTTGTGTAGAAGAACCACCTAGAGGATTTGATAATTGGAGATGATAGAGCCATAACTACAAGAAGAATGATGAATGCTTAGAAAGATAAAAATACTACTTTACTATCCAAGATTGAACCTAAGAACTTCAAAGAAGCAAGTGAAGATAAAATTTGGATAGAAGCCATGGATGAAGAGCTAAACCATATTGAGAAAAATGATACTTGGGAACTTGTCCCAAGACCCAAGGACAAGAATGTAATCAGTACTAAGTGGGTGTTTAGAAACAAGTTGAATGAAGATGGTCAGGTGGTAAGAAACAAAGCAAGATTGGTGTGTAAAGGATATACGTAGGTTGAAGGTATTGATTTTAAAGAAACCTTTGCCCTGGTTGCTAGGATGGAAGCCATAAGGATGTTCTTGGCTTATGCTACCTTTAATAAATTCAAAGTGTATCAAATGGACATTAAGTCTACATTTTTAAATGGAGATCTAGAAGAAGTTCACATTGAACAACCAGAGGGGTTTTTACTATCAGAGAACAAGGACTGTGTATGCAGGCTAAAGAAGGCAATTTATGGATTGAAACAAGCCCCCAGAGCATGGTATGCAAGGCTTGATAAACATCTTTAGGAGCAAGGGTTTAAGAAGGGAGTGACAAATAGCAATTTATACATCAAGACTGTATGTCATGATCAATTGATAATAGTAGTCTATGTGGATGATATAATTTTTGGAGGAAGTGATGATAACATGTGTCAAGGATTTTCCATGGAGATGCCAAAGGAATTTGAAATGTCTATGTGTGGAGAATTATCCTTCTTTCTTGATTTACAAATATCACAATTAGAGAAGGGAAACTTCGTTTCATAAGACAAGTATGCAAAGGAGGTTTTGAAGAAGTTCAGGATGGAGGATTGTAATCTTGTGAGTACACCCATGATAACAGGATGAAAGTTGGGTAAGGATGATAAGTCACTTGACACAAACCAAACACTTGATAGGTCAATGATTGGAAGTCTTTTGTACCTAACAGCATCAAGACTGGATATCATGCAAGCAGTGGGAATGGTAGCAAGATTTCAAGCAGCACCTAAGGAAACACATGTTCAGGCAATGAAACAGATACTAAAATATTTAAAGGGAACATTGGATTTTGGTTTGTGGTATCCTAGTGGTAAGGATTTTACATTGGCAACATATACAGATGCAAATTGGGCTGGTAGTGTTGATGATAATAAGAGTACAAGGGGAGGAGCTTTCTTTCTTGGTGAAAATCTTGTATCATGGATGAGCAAGAAGCAAACATCAATTTCCTTATCAACCGCAAAAGAAGAATATATAGCAGAAGTGGCATGTTGTACTCAAGTATTATGGATGAGGCAAACATTGAAAAGCATCAAAGTAGAGTATGATCATCCTATTACTATATTTTATGATAATACAAGTTCCATAAGTATTTAAAAGAATCTAGTGATACACTCAAGGACTAAACATATTCCCATCAAAAATCACTTTTTGAGAGAGCGGGTGGTAGAAGAGCAAGTTAAGTTGGAGTATATTACCCCAAAGGAGCAGATTGCAGACATATTTACCAAGCCACTTCCAAAAGACACATTTGGGTATTTCAAGAAAAAGTTAGGAGTAGTCCCACACTCATCTGTTCATTAAAGGGAAGTATAGATTTAAGGGGAGCTACCTAGCATCATCTTGTAGCTCCATTGAAAAGAAAGTTTAGAGATATAGTTGGAAAACCCTTTGCCATTAATTTCAAAGGGGAAGAGTTAGAGCAAGGGGGAACCCAAGATAGGGGAGCAGTATAGATAGGGGGAGGAATGTAGAAAAGAAGAGTTATATTCAGAATTGGGTTGACATCAATGACCAAGGGGGAGATTGTTGGAATAAGTTGTCATTGATGTCAAAGGCACAAATTCATAAGTGATACCATGGCCCATTACAATGAGAAATTAACTGTTATACATTACCATTGAAGAGCTTGCAGAATTGGAGGTCAAAAAATAGATATGTGCATGTTTTAATTAAAGATTTAAACATAACATTGAAGGATAGAAAATGAAAATAAGACATTATTTGTATGGGCCAACACATAACCTTTGGTGCCCAAAACAAGGAATTTAAGTATAATTTATAGTGGCCAACCTCCAAAAGGGTTGACCTTCTTAATAGGGTCAACCTCCTAAACACTAGGCCGACTTCATTATGTGGTTGACTCCCTATACATGGCCGACCTTAGAAAGTATAGTGATAAGAAAAGGTATATACTTATATAAAATGTGTGTTGATTAAAAATAAGATAAGAAATCTGAATTAATACAAAAAGGTAATGATTACTTATTAAGTGCAACGAATATATTCATAAAGGCAACAATTTATAGCAGCGATTTAGAAGTTGTTAAAGAGTAGAAATTAATTAAGTGAAGGGCTTCGATTTGTTTGTAAAGGACATCAATATGTTTGAAGGGTTGTATCTTTTGTGAAAAGGTGGTGATCATTGTGAAAGGGTATGTCTCTTACCCTCCTTCAAGACATATAAAAGGTAAGTGATTTAATTGTTTTAAAGCAAGCAATCAATGAGTATTTTCTGAATATAGAGAAGGAAGAGCAAAATTATGAAGTGTGAATCAGATTTATATTGAGAAGACATTGAGAATATATTTGTACAATAAAGAAAAGATCTAAAGGAAGATATAAATGTGATTAAAAGCAATATAGATAAATGTGTATTAAGTTGATTAATTTTAGACTTGTGAAGGAAGAGTGATTGGATTAGTTTTGTGGAAGGAATCATTTAGATCAACCAAGAAAGGATAAATAGGTTGGATCCTATTGGATAGAGGTCGGAGCCTCTTGTTGAGTCGGAGCTCAATGTTTGTAAAAGGTTGAAGCATGTGATTTTGTGATTGGAGATTGAAGTCTCTTGTGAGTTGTATCTCACTAATTGTATGTAAAGTAGGTTGGAGCCTACAATAAAGAAGAAGAGAAATATAATATATAAGCAATATTTTGCCATGGTTTTCTCCTATAAGAGTTTCCACGTAAAATCATGTGTTGTCTTTGTGTTCTAATTTTCTAGATCTTACTTGAGTATTTTATTGTGATTAATTAAAGTAGAGAAAGGAAAGTTTTATTATATATTGAATCATCATCTTCTTTGTAGAAACGTCTAGAACCTCTTGTATGTGACTTAAGTTTACATGAATAATTGTAACCCCTCGAGAGGAAGGGAGAGTAGAAACAATCGTCTCCTACTGCATACTTAGTTTATGCTTTCCTCCAAAATAGTTTGTTACAATTCTTACTTATAGCCAACTGTAGTGTGGCAATGCATAAAGCGGTGCTAAGAAAATGGTGGATGAGTGAAGTGGTGGAAAAGGAGATAAGATGATGAAAGAGAAAGATAAAGAGTTGTTGATGAGTTGTCCCATCATCCTCCCTGCCCATGCCAAGATGGGGGCTTTAGAAACTAGTATGGACAACTGTCAAAGTAGAATGGAAGGAGGATTTTATTTTTGTTAGACAATATTGTTAAAAAAATGCTCTTGAAGACATGCATGCAAACCGTGGAATCATAGACAAAGTTACATCCATTAGACCAAAAATTGGATCTTGAATGCAACATATGAATATAAGTTAGAAATACTTTTAGTGACTCCTTTTTGGTTTGAAATCTTGAAATGTTATAGACTTATGGTTTTAATCTGATTCAAGGTTGGACAAGCGATCATGGTTATATAGGACAACATAGGATTATGACAAGTGTCATAATCATATGACATGAGACACAAAGAGATAAGTATCTTATGTGTAGCCTAAAAGTTCCCTAAGTAAACTTAACAACTAAGTGTGAATAGGTGCTAGAAGGGAACCAGTTAGGGAATAACCCTTTTTACACCAACACCCCCTCTTAAGTGCAACTTAGGGAGAATGTGAAAAAAATGCAAAGATACAAAGATGGATCCTAGAAACAAGCCTAATAAGGTACCCATGTATAAGTAATCTCTCACAAATGGAGAAAAGGACAAAACTTGTAGGAAAAAAACTCATCCCCAAAAGAGAGAAAACATTCAAAGAAAAAGATGAAAACGTGGAGGAAGGAAGGAGGAATCGACATGCCCACCAAGGACTACTTCCATCACAAAGATACAATAAATATCC
This sequence comes from Cunninghamia lanceolata, assembly GCA_027924645.1. NCBI lineage: Eukaryota > Viridiplantae > Streptophyta > Pinopsida > Cupressales > Cupressaceae > Cunninghamia > Cunninghamia lanceolata. The sequence goes on from BSBN01000332.1 coordinate 4,431,785, forward strand.
CCCATATGAGATAAAATAAGATAAGGATGAAGAGGCCTCCACAAAAGATGTTCCAAAAAGATTAGGAACATGAAGATGAACATGAAGAACTCTACTAAAGCATGAAAAAGCCACAAATAAGTGCCAAAGAACAACTGTTGTACTGCTAAAATTGAAAAACCTCCATTGAAATCACAATGAAGATCAGGATCAAATAGACACAAATCTACATGAGTAACCCCAACAACACTACTCAAACAAAGTACAAATGCCACACAAGGAAACAATCTGATAGGCAAAGATGTAGATGGAACACCAATTTGTACGAGTGACCCCAATGACACTACTCAACCAATGCACAGATGGTGAAATCACACCAATATACTACAAGGTAATAATCTAGAAATTGAAAATACAAGTGTCAATGGTCTTAATAACTCTTATCATCTAAATAAGGTAGAAGGTTGCCTCCATAAATAGCAATGCAAGAGTGTCTATATGGTTTGTGTTCCATTTTACTGAAATGCATGGATAACCGGCCACTACATTTGCCTAGTATATAGGAACAAAAACTAGATACATAGCTCACTCTAAAGTGAAACCAAAGAATCATTAGCACAAAAAATATGATACCCCCATAATGTTGACAAGGAAGAGGTATAGCAACTCCACTGAAACTATGTGTCATAATGTAGTGCAAGAAGGTGAAGAAGCAACATCAGAAAATGCACAAAAATGTACTCACAACTAGAACAAGGTCACTCTCATGGACACTGCTATAAAGGGTATGCAAAGACGAGACACACTCACATGAAGGTAGACAAGGTTGTTATTTTTGCACACAACAAACTCCCCATGACACTTTATAAAGTAGTGCAAGTACAAAAAATGGCACAACATGATGTGTAAGATCCCCAAAATATAAGTACTATATGTGGAACTTTATTTTAGTGCATTTACAAATCAAAAAGTGCATTCAATAGATGTTTACAATGTCTAAAAGTGATCACATGATAAAAATACAAATATGCTAGAAGATGAGATAAAACTAATGGCACCACTATGATGTACATGAAAAAATATGTATTTTAAAAAATTGACCGAAAAAGGAGTCCATATACAAAAGTTATGGCCCGTCAAAGTTCTCAAAAATGAGAACTACACAACAAGATCACTAAGAAAATTGAAATTATGGGAAAAAACCATAAATTCAAACTAAAAATTACTTCCATCACTATGGAGAGCATCAAATTCTACTCCATTTCAAAATAAATTACACTGGAAAAGACCTCCATATGGCCAAGATATCGTCATCTAAATATTAGGTGCAAAAAATTGAAAATCCACCTGCCACTAAATTTGGCATAACTTCTTGCAATAGCCAAATGTCGAAATCCACTAACTAAATCTAGGGATTCTCCATATTTGGAACCTCCACTAAAAATAGTGAATCTCAACTAAACTAGTAACTCCGCCAGATTTCTCGCTAAAGATGGTGAAATCACCAAATATGGTGGAGGGTGCCAAATTTGGCAAATCTAGAAGTGACCACCAACTAGTGTTGCAGATTTTTAAAAATAATAAATTATTTTTTAAGGCCGAACAACCTATGAGAAGGGGTTCGCAAGGGTTCCCCAAGGGGGACTATAACCCAAAAAAAGGTTCATGTCAGGGTTTAAACCCCTCCACATGGCGTTTAGAGGCTACAAAAGCTCTACAAGGGTTGTAGCCTGAGCCTTATGGCTTTGAGTACTGCAATGCCCTTTGATATAGGGGCCCAATAGGGCTTGCACATGGTACTTATCAGGTACCCTATGTTCCTAAAAATGATTTTTTTAAAAAAAATCCTTTGACTTTAAAAAATTGCAATAGAATAATTTTTTTTAAATAATCACTGAAAATTAATAATGTATCGGTGCAGAGTATGGCGTAGAATATATATATATATTTTTTGGAATATATTTCCATATGGTGGTGGGGGAAGGAATTTTTGTGAGGGCCCAGGATAAAGTGCTCCAAATATGACAAATTGATAGTTGATCTTCAAGTTCTTAGGCCTTCTAGACATGATGATAGGGTCATATTTGACCCAAAATGCACCAAAAATGTGGCTACCTTCTAAATCTAGCAACTACCTCCTAAATCCAAACCCTTGTAGATCTTGCCTCCAATGTCCAATTTAGACAAATTAAAAGGCTAAACTGACTTTCTTGGACACCTCGAACTCAATGATGAGCTCAGATTTACACCAAAATGCTCTAAAATGAACTTGTAATTCAAAGCCACAAAGAAGAAACCCTCCCAAATCTGGTATTTCTCTCAACCTTTCTAATTCTCCAAGTCATCCAAGGATGCAAGAGAAGAGTATTATTAGTTTCAAGAAAGAAAAATACATCACAATCCTAGCTTCTAAAAATAAACTAACTCTAGACAATCTCCTGCTTTGATACCATGTTTTGATTAGCTATGGAGGTAGCTATCCCAAGATGCCTAAGAGATAATCACAAGAATCAAAGAAGATCAACATGATAGAATAATAATCTATACAAAGATGCAATGGAAAAATGTTGTTGTGTAATAATACAATGAGAAGCCTTGGTTATATAAGCCAAGATGAGACATAGGACAACATAGGATTATGACAAGTGTCATAATCATATGACATGAGACACAAAGAAATAATTATCTTATGTGTACCCTAAAAGTTCCCTAAGTAAACTTAACAACTAAGTGTGAATAGGTGTTAGAAGGCAACCAATTAGGGAATAACTCTTTTCACACCAAAATTTAATTTTATGAATTCCCAATCCTCCATTACTTTTAGATTTGCAAAATCATGTTATCGTTGTATTGTGTCGCTATATGTTTGTACGAATATGTTAAAAATATAGATGTTATAATCTAAATAAGGTATTTAAGGATATGTTAAATGGACCCTTGGGATTCTATGTCCAAGGTTATCTAGTAGACTTGGAAGAAGAATTTCAATGTCTATAAGAATCATTTATTCACTTTACTAAGGTTATAACAAGATGAATGTTAGCTTGTGGTGCCAATAGCCTATTGTGTAATGCCTTGTGTTTGGGACTTGGAGGCTACATGGCATAGGTAATTTGATTCATGGATAGCGTCATAAAATGAATAACATTTTTTGTAGGTTGTTTGTCTCAAGAAGTTAGTCTACATCTTTGTTGGTTATTTTTCAATTCAGAGAAAGATCTTCTCTTGTAAATATTATATTGTACTAAGAAGTTTATGGTTATTCATATAGTTAGAAAAGCAAGATATGATGCATAAAATCTATCTTTGTACCTTAGTAGGAATTGCATAGATTAAAGTAGTAAATTATAATTTCCTTCTAAGGCTGCCCAATAAGGGGCCAGAACGGTAAGTAAAATCCTTAATTGGAAATTATGGTTGGAGTGTGCAGAAGGGACTGGAAGTGTGTGTGAATTGTTAGCCTCTACTCATTATTTTCAATGGTGAGGGGAACTCTTGACAAATATGTATCAATGTTTGGGTATGGTAATGATTGGTTTTGTTCTCCTCTCAGCATGTGGTTGTGAATGTGTATGGCGTTCGGTGGTTGTGAAGAAGGTGTGCAGGGTGATATGGAGAATTTGAAGGTAGCAAAAGACAAGAGGGTGATAGATGGTGTTCTAAGGAGGCAATTGTGGTGGAAGGGAGAAATCTCAACAATGGGTGGTAAGTTGGTGAAGGGAGAGAAAAAGGTGAGACAATATGCAAGAAGGAAATGCCTAAGTAAAATTTTGGGGGAGGAAGCAATTGAAAGTTTTATCAATGGGTTGGAGGCAAAGATCAACAACCCTATCCTGTGTGAATGGTTAGGTCAGTTGTTAAGGGATGCAAAGGAAGTGGATGGAAAGGAGGGGGAGCATGTCTAAAAGGTGTTAGTGCACTTGTTGTTGGATCCTAGAATCTCCCATCGGTGATGGAATGTTTTCGGTGTTGTGCAATCCCTCATGGTGGAATCTATGTTATCCACTTCTGTGATGTCTATTTTACGACATGAAGATTTGATTCAAATTACCAAGCAGAATGATGAAAATATGAAAAATATGTTGGGACATATGCACGATGTGTGGGTGTGAGTGTTGGAAACTTGAAAGGTGGTGGATGACATCGCTAGTAAGATGGGGGTGGTGATTCTTATTCGTGGTCATCCTTCATGCTCCTACTCCTGTGACTCTGATAATGACCTAGTGGACATGTTCGGTGAAGATACCAGTTAAGGTACTTTGTTTTATTAGTTTGTATATTGTAGGTAGCATTTTTAGGCTTGTGTAATTTGCCCTAGCTACGGGATGATAAACTCAAGGGATGGTGATGGGTTAGCTAGGTCTTTTTTGGTGGTTTACTGATAAGATTTTGGGTAAAATTGTTATATGTTGCTATGTTTTTGGGTCGGGATCTCTGTTAATGGTGGTTTGTTGTGGGTTCGGTGAATTTGGTTTCTATTTGGCTCTACTACTCTTAGCCTCTGGCCCCTTTTTGGATGGGTTTCTGGACCCGAAAACCCAGTATATATAATCAAAAATAATTTCCTTCTAAGGCATGTATGGTGCAGATAAAAATATTGTAGACACTCAAAAATAACATGGATTTCACCACCATTTTCTAGCATCTCCCTAACACCCCTTTCACACTAACTTAGCCCCCTTCACCAGTTAAATTAATTAAATAAATTATTTTATATAGTTAACTTATCTAATTTCCACTATCCCCTATCCACAAGTAATTAAATAAATTTTATTTGTTTAATTGATTATCCCCTTATCCATGACCTTAAATTAATTAAATAAATCCTAATTTATTTAATTAATTACCCCTTTCCCTCCATTAGCCTAAATTAATTAAATAAATTATGTTTATTTAATTAATTAAACCCTTTACCATTGTCAACCTTTGTTAATAAAATAAATGAAAACTAACCTATCCCACTAATTTCCTACAGCTATGATTAATTAAATTGAACCTATTTAATTAATCTAACCCTCATTTAATCCCCTTCCCACAATTAATTAAATAATCCCTATTATTTAATTAATTGCCCTTGCCACATGTCATTATCCTCATCCTCCCACAAATAAAATTAAATTAAAAATTCCCTCCAGAAAAAGCCAAAAATCCAAAAGCCAACTCTACCTTTCATCCTAGCTCTCCATCTCAAAAGATGTCTTAAGATGCAAACACATCCCTCCATTCCACCTCAAAATCCCATTTGACCTCACAACCTCTCATTCTCATTGGCCCACAACACCACTCCATCTCAACCCTCCATTTCAAACCCTCTTATCTCAACCATTGGTCTAATCCCAACCCAAAAGTCTATAAATAAGACCTTTCTCTAATCATTATTATATCAATCTTTTCTTTCTCTAGCTACATGTTGTCCAAATCCTTTCTCTAATATTACCTCTATTGCTATCTAGATTATGTTAGTTTTTTATAGTGAGCAATCCACATTCAATAGTTATTGAGTATAGCTAGGTCTGCAATTTGGGTGCATGCATTCCTCCACTCTATCAAGGAGATTAGAATAGCTCAAGGGTTTGAAGGTATTATACATTTGTTTGTCCATCTTTCATGTTTGTCCCCTATCTTGTTCTAACATCTTCATTTTGGCACGCACGGTGAGACATCCTATCCCTGAACTAATCTTTTTGTGGAATAAATTCCCTGCTTTCTATGTGCAGGTCATAGGTTAGCGCTTTCGTCTGTGGATTAACGCTTTTGCTTGTAGATTTAGTGATTATGATCGACAGTTTGGTGCTTTTGTTGAATTCTAACCTATTTGTTTTGTAGGTCAATGCTTTTGAGTAGCAGTTCAGTGCTTTTGTTATCTTTAGCTCATATGTGCCTTCTGTCAGTGCATTTGCTCCTTGTTTTAGCACCTTCATTGCTTATAGTAGCACTTTTGTTTGCATTTATTGGAATCTTTGTTTAGGGCTTTCTATCTCTGGTTTTTAGTAGTTTAAGGTTTTCTGTCAGACTAACAGTTGGCCTATAGATTTTCTAACATCCTGTTTGCAAAGACTAACTTACTGTTTGCAATTTTTTCGGGGTTTTTAATTGATTTCTCCTAGCTGACCTAATATCTTATCTCATGGTTTTACTTATGCTTTCTATTTCTTTATTGAATCTAGAAGTCTCTATAGCTCACCCTAAAGCTTATCATGAATCTTGGTCACAATTTGGTCTCTGTGTTGTAGGAAATTTATCATTTTTTTAGGTATTCTCGGTCTCTATGTCAGTTCAATGCCTACGCCTTTAGACTCAATGAATTTGATCTCAAATATAAATTCTTGGCTTTTAGCACTTTTATTTATCTATTTAGTGCATTTAAGCTGTCTGTTAGTGTGTTTGTTGTCTACTTTAGCACTTTAGCATAGTATATCAACTCATTTGATTACTTGTCTAGTGCCTTTGCTAGTCCCATTAACACTTTTAGTTGTTATCATTTAAAAATTGGATCAATTTTAAATTTCTAGGACTAATCCAATCTGTGCAGCTATTATTCATTGGTCCAAGACATAATCTAAAACTACTAACTATTTTCCTGCAGCCCCGTTGTCAAAGATCATTGATTTTTCCACTAGAATAGGCACATTAATTAGCTTAGTGGGTTAAATAACTTGTTTGTCATGTCTTTGGATTTTTGAAGGGACATATGCTCTCCCCTCACACCCTTGGGTGATCTTGGGGATCAAAAGTCCTTTCATAATCCTTTTGTGTTATTTGTTAATCATAGGGGTGCTATCTCAAGTATTATCTCCCCCTGTGCTTCATGCGAGCTTGGGGATCAAAAGTGAATGGAATTCCTTCCTTTTAGGAGGCCTGCTGGGGGATTTCATCCCCCCAAGGGACAACCTCAAACACATGTTCTAGTGGGGTATACAAAGGGGGGAGAGCAAAAGCTATACCTCAAGGAGTGAGCCATCATCATGCTTCAAGAATTTGTCGAGACTTGTGTGGTGAAGAGAGAAGGAGATACCCTCCTAATCTCACCCTTTAAAGATAGGTCCTCTCTTCACAGACTTGTGCCTCACCATACCTAGTGTATATCGAGGACTCCCTAGAAGATCGTAAACCTAGATAAGACCTTCAGTTGATTTTTAGTGTGGTGTAGGGTTCAACTGATCAAGCCCAAAGTTACTTACCATGCTCCTCATAGAGGGGATATAGAATTTTTCTTTGGGTAAGGTATAAAAGCCTCCAAGGAAAAGGGATACTTGGTGCAATGCCTTTATCCCTAGTTATTCCCCCTAAAAGGTGTTCCTAGTAGGTAGGAGCATTGAGAGGAATTGAGTGTGGTCCTCCACTAAGAATCACACCCACTTGAATAATTTTTAGATTTTTTAATGTGATTTGCATGTATTCTTGTGAGAAACTAGTAAAATCCATCAAGCCTTATTCCCTAAAAGTTTAAAAATCAGCCATTGCATCTTCTATTTGCTTAAATCTCTTTCCAAATCCATCAAACATTGAACAACTGGCAGAACAATGCATTCACTTGTAGTTTAGTGCCTTATCCTGAGCAGTTAGTGCCTTTGATCTATATCTCAGCGCTTTTAGCATGTGCCTTAGCACTTATGACCTATAGTTTAGTGCCTTTGATCTATATCCCAATGCTTTTGGCATCTGCCTGAGCACTTCTGGCCTATAGTCTAGCACCTCTGAAATATACCTTAGCACTTTTAATCTACAATGTAGCGCCTTTGTCCTCTACCTTAGTGCTTCTGACCTGCTATTGGCACCTTTGAATGTCATTTTAGTGCCTTTGATTCGTCTATCAGCACCTTTGATCTATCCTTCAATGCCTTTGTCCTCTGCCTTATCACTTTTGACATGTTAATCAGTGCCTTCAACTATCATTTCAATGTCTTTGATTGGTTTGTTAGCACTTTTGATCTATCCTTCAACACCTTTGATTAGTCTGTCAATGCTTTTGATCTATTCTTCAGTGCCTTTGTCCTTTGCATCAATGCCTTTGCATCAATGCCTTTGCATGTGAACTCAAATAGTTGAACCTAACTACTGTTGTAGACACCTAAAATTGACTCCAATTTCACCATCACTCACTATACCTTATTCTCCCACATTAATTAAATAATTATTAACTATTTAATTAAGTTAATTTTCCCACTTCCTAGCATTAATTAAACAAGAGCTGCGTAGCAGCACCAGTCTCTGCTAAAAGCTGCCAGCACAAAGCAAGGAATGACATGGGAAATAGTTGGAAAGTCGGCACTGTTTGGAGAAATTGCAAATGCTTTTGTGTTTGATTATTTTCAGTTACAGAAGTAACAATCGGTGTTTGTTTTAAAGAACTCACAGTTGGTGTTTGTTTTTAACTGGATGTAGTATACAGTCTATGCAAGGTTGTGTGTTTAAAGGCATAATTATTGTTGCTATCATTGTGTTGAGGCTTCTAAACAATCCATGCAAACAATGTTTTGTTTGTATGTGTTGTTTGCCTACCCAGCTGTAGTGGTGGTTTAGCCATTGGCATTCTCTGTTCTTGTGCGTAAAAAGGTTGTTGGACTATTTGTTACATGTTTTTTTTAATTTGCATCTATAAGTATTTCAGTTTTAGCAGGTAACCAACGATTAACATGCATGCATTGCAATATATGTCTTCTAAATTCTAAAAAAATTATTTGAAGTTCATCTTAGCATTAATAGTTCCAACACTAAAAACATTGTAGATATATTTTTTGCCTCATTAGCATATAGCAGAGTTAAAACATAATTGAATAGTTCAAAAGACTTTGATTAAGATATTTGAGAAATCAATCTTCAAATCACAACAAATGAAAGTAGAGCACTTGAAGAGAAGAACACCTTTTAAAAAATGCAGCAGCAATTTATATTTGAACTGAGTCACTTTCACACATAACAGTGTTTGTAGTTTTTCATATGTGCAAGTAGGTTCTGCAAGCTAGTTCTAAGGTGGGCAGAGAGGAGAATTGGGGTGTGAACTAGCAAATTTTGAATGAATGATGCAAAATACTGGTACAAAGTCTCCTTGGAATGAAGGGACCTAATTGAGAAGTATTGGATGTAATTGATGTGGTAACTGAACAAAGTTAATTCCTATAAGTTTCCAAGTTTCTATGAAGCAACGCACAAACCTGCAACACCAGTTCCATGCACAAGACTTCATTGATACTGTGAGGTTATTTTTATGGGCTGTGTTACAAGTAGTCACCTGTATTGGGATTCAAAATTAAACCATGAATGGATTTGAAGTCATTGAAATTTGCTTGTTGGCTGACATTAGTTCTTTGTACCCATAATGCATCACTTGAACAGAAGGAAAAAGCTGCAATTCTAGTTCCATGCATGAGGTTTCATTGATATTGTGAGGCTGCTTTGATGACCTGTGTTGTAAAATTGAAGCATACAAAGTCATTAGTAAAGCAATGTAAAGTAGCTTTCCAGCTTAGGAAAATTGTGTTTGCAGATGAAATTTATGTTTACAAATTTTCATTACCTTCCATAAATTTGCAACTTTGGCAATCCCTTGTGATGGGATTCCAAATTTAACCATAAATGGAGTTTTTGTCCTCCATATTTGCTTGTTGGCTGACATCAGTTCTTTGTACTGGGAATGCATCAAAATTAAATCAGTAACATCATCTATACAATATGTTACACTCACTCAGTATTTACAGCCACTTAATTAAACTTCTTGAATGCAATAAACCAATGCAAAGCGAATTAGTGCTGTAGACAAAACCACTAAAGAATATTGAATAAATCAGGACTAAAATCATATTTGAAAAACCTGCTAGAATATAAACAACTACCTTGTCCTGCAACATTCCAAGACATCTCCATTTTGGTTTTTATATAATATTGTAAGAGAGCTACTTTCTTCTACCCTTCAATAATCTGCAATTGGAAGTCATAAGATACTTGGTTGGCAACTAAATGCTAGCAAATGCTAGCATACAAGCCATGAATTACTTTCCTCCTCTATCTTCCTTTTGACATTAAAGCATCCTAACAAGATAAGTAAAGAAATTTTTTAAAAAGGTGTTTATCAAACAAAACCTAGGTAAACTGGCCTTCAAGTCTGCAAACCAAGATGAATTAGACTAGGTGTGGATAATGGCACAAGTTCCCACAAAAACCAAGGAAACAACCCTACAATTATTCTGACAGAAAAATACCATAAATAAGTAAAGTAAGAGAATCTTCACTCCAGTATGTGAACAACAAATTACAGACATATAGTAATAAATATAAATGATTTTGTGTGATTGTTACAAGAGAAAATGTTGTGAGAGATGTGAACCATTTCCATCATTTTAAATTGGGAAGGTTTTCACGAAGAGATTATGGGTGATGCTAAATGAAACAAACTGAAAAACATACTTGCACTATAATAATGCGCAAAGAATTTTTTTGTCAAACGTTGTAGTGGCAAGTGCCCTGGTAGATATGCATGCAAAATGTCTAAGCATAGACAAGTCTCGTGATATGTTTTGCAATCTTCCTAAAACAAATGTGTTCTCATGGAATACCATGTTTGTAGGATATGTTTGAAATGGATTTGTTGAAAATTCCTCATAAACTTTCATGCAAATGTAACCAGCAGGTGTAAAGCTAGATTCCATAGCCTTTTCCATTGTCGAGCTATTCAAGTTGGGTGGGTGGATATAGCCATGGGAGGATATAGATCAGTCGACTGTCCCAAAATGGGAACTTTGGAACAGGGTAGGGACACCCATCAATGCGTAATGGAAGGCAAATTTTAGCTAGATATTATAGTTGGAAATGCTATTGTAGACATATGTGAAATGTGGACAGATAGGGAAGGCACAAAAATAGATGAACAAATTTGCAAACTAAAACTTGCTCTGATATGGACCCCAAGATGTATTCGGGGGACAACAATCAAGGCTTGAGAGTTTAATTGTGCTATATGTGCACAAGTAATAGTAACAATAAATTAAAGGCGCTAAATATTGATCGAAGAAAGGTGCATAGGAAAGATATTAATCATCGAGGGAAATGAATGGTTGTCTATGTTCCACCAACCACATCTATCCTATGACAATCTGCAAATACAAATGTATATATTTCAATTATAAGGACAATTATATCAAAGCGATTATGAAGGGGTTTGGCTTCAATAACTATTAATGGTTTACCTTCCTGTAGGAGTGACAGTCTATCTCCTAAGTAAGATGCTATGCAGGCGGGTTTGTTTGTATGGAACAAGCCTTGGACATCTTATCTGACATGGTGCAACATGAAGTGAAGCTAGCATTGATAAGATGAAGATGTGGTGTGGCCAACTTGGCATGGATTTTTCAATGGGCTTGGTGGATAGTAAATGAGTCACTTGGGAAAATCGCATAAACAAATTAAACAGCGACACATTATAAGCAACAAAGAGCAATGCAAAAACCATTCAAACTTTTTATAACAAAACTCGCTCATTATATCATTTGATCAACATTGTGATGGTTTTGACTAAACTTTGAAGAGATTTTCCAGTAGGAATATTTTATCTCAAAATATGTAAGCCTTGTGATGAGTCCCACTAACAAAATGGTATCAAAGCCACAAAATCTAGGCTAAAAGCATCAAGGGTGCTTGATTAGTTCTCCATTAGTGAATGGTCCAAGACCTAATTGATATTTAGGTTCAACGAATCCATGGATGAATTTTTAACAAAGCTTTACTAATGTATCACTACACGTTACATTTTCATAGAAAGTACAAGTCAAATATGAACCTAAAACAGATAATTTCTGAAATGATCTTCCAGGCCATTTTAGCTTATTTTAGGATAGAATGTCTACCTTGACTTAAGGTCCTGGCAAAAGTAGTCCCCTAATGAAGAAGATATTAAAAATAACTGGCCTTCAAGCATAAGTAAAATTTTGCTAAATGATTTGCGAATATTGGGAGTCTCTACCTACTTCCTTATTGTCAATGTCCTTTCACATGAACTGAATTTACTCATTTTAAAACATTCATTGGGATAGTGGTGCAGAAATTCTGGTTAATTGAGAAATGCATAGCAGAGTAGAGTAGAGATCTCCATTTATCCTAGATTTTTTCATGTAAAAGTAAATACCAAGCATGATCAAACGATAAATTACATAACCCATGAAAGTAATCAAGAGTTAAGAGAGGAAGCAATCCTTTAAGAAGACCTTCAAGTCTGATGCAGTGCGGAAGTTAGAGGTAGAAAAATACATTTCTTTAATGCCTCGCCACCTAGAGATTAAAACAGCAGAAGTATTTTGGTGTCACATTAAACAAAACCAAGGCCAACCTTCAGGTGTTAAAACTTAAAGCATTACATTTTATTTAGGAGACCACAATTACTACAAAAATATTTGTATTTGTGTGTCGACTATTATTATAAGTCCCATCAAATTTCCCTCTTTTGAATTAAAAATAAAATAAAAATAAATGATATCTAAATTTTCAAATTAGAAAGACAGTTTGTGAAAAACAAATCAAAAATCTCAGTAATCTGTTAATTTGAAAATATAATAGTTCACATTCTACAAAAACAGATGACATCAATTTTTCTGCTTGACATTCTATGATATATACAAGTTAGACATTTTAAGCAAGGCTACCTTCCAGTTCCAAACTTTTCGACAGCAGAAATCAGTCATTCTACTTCTGATTGATTGAACCGATGTGATGGCCGTCTCATCCATGTAGCTTTGCACTCCAACCTCTTCCTAGAAGGACAATGCTTATTTTTAGCAGAGACTTGTACTTCATCTAGTTTTGTTTTCTTCTCCTCCATACTAGGTTGCTCTTCTAGATAATGTTCCTTAAAAGCATATGTATGCTCTGCCATATTTGATCTCTACTTCTCAACTGTATTTGAATTCAAAATTTTATCATTGTTTATAGGAGATTCTGGAAACCTGTCATCAAGAATGTCCGTCAAATCCATGTCTTTCCCCTTCTCTTCTCTCAAAAAATCCTAGTCAAGCTCATTCATGCATTCATAAGCCTATAATGGTTTAGCAATGTTACATTTATTACAATGCTATGCTAAAGATGACAACCCTGTCCCCAATTCATTGTACTGCAGATTATCCTTACTACAATTGATATTATGTGTTGATCTTCTACTAGTTTGAGGCATCAGCATGTTAGAAATGCCACCAGAATTTTGTAAATTCTTGCATTTCCCTTAATTTTGCTCTTCATCAGAAAGATGGAGAGAGTTCTCATGTTTCTTTACAAGGAAGACATTTCTCTTGCAAATTTTAGGAGGTCAAACATTGGGTGGCATATCATCCAACATATCAATGCCATAATTACTAGCAATGATACAGTTCAATCAAACATTCATGGAGTTTAGCATCTTAATTTGTAAGCTTACATTATTTCTCCCCAAAAAGAAGGTATAATAAAATCGTGTTGCAGATAGATGTTGATTGATACATCAAAACAATAACATGGGCAATTGAATGCAAAAGTTTATTAAGGATTGGCTCCAAATTCTTAAAGAAACTGATATAAAATAAATATAGCATACAACTATAAAGTTTATAGTTATAATATTGTTAGAGTCACAATCAATTAGGCTTACATGTGCATCAAAATGGAAAGAAACAAAATTCTCCCAAGCATCAAGATCATAGGTAGTGTACTCAAATGTTTAGTTTTTGGCTTGGACTAGACCCTAAAAACCATTACTCCTATTAATAACATAGTTAGATTATTTTTGTTAAGACCACCATTGTTGTTGTTGCCCTTCCAAAAGGGCTTCCATTTAGCCTACTTTCAGTTTGGCTTATTCAATGTGAAATATGATGGCAGACAAAGCTTTGGTGAGTATTCAATTTAAAAAGCTTACTGCTATTGTTGGATGGTGAGTGGGGTGCAAACATCTAAAAATTCTATGACATTATAGGTGCAGAGATTACAAGCCTATGAAGCTATGGATTTTGCTACAACAATTTGTAGTGATAAAATAGGGGCTTTCACCTTGAATCAGGTTAGTCATAGTTACTAATTGGTCAACATCAACAAGCTTGATTTGTTAAGGTAAAGATCCTTGTTTTCATGCGATGCATACTTCTTATTACTAGCTATATCTAAGCCTTACCTAGCAAAGCACACTTGATTTGCATGAAGTTGGCCTTGTGTTTAATAGCAATCAAGTTGTAAACTTTGGAGATCTACCTACACATCTCCAACAAGACAATCTTATCAGTGGGGTATCTTGGCAGCTTGCAGGGGGCCTTGTCAAATTGTTGCACAATTGTTACTTTGAGGTGTGGTCTCAAGGCAAAGAGAATGGATCTAGCTATGGCTTATATGTGTACTCCCAGTGGGCTAGAATTAGGGATTGAATTTGGGTCTCATTTATATAAGCAAACCCAAAAACTAATTACCCTCCAGCTGAGGATTTTTGTGGGGCAAACTGTTGCAGAAACAACTATATTATAATGTTTGTGCTTTGTTCTATGCCTTCTAAACTCTGACACAAATTAAAGCTTTTTTGGTCTGAATCCACGAAAAGCATTTTTCTTAGATATAGAAATGAGTAGTGGGAGAATTCAATTAATAATTGTGATTCTCTTCAGGTAGTTTTTATCTTTTGTAACTCTGACACAAATTAAAACTTTTTTGGTCTGAATCCACAAAATGCATTTTTATTAGATATAGAAATGAGTAGTGGGAGAATTCAATTAATAATTGTGTTTCTCTTTCGGTAGTTGGGTTGTGTTACTAGAAGTCTAGGATTTCTTGGATGTTTGAATTTCTGAGTAGTGGTTTGGAAAGACATAGATTAGCTAGCTATAGTAATGCTTTAAAAGTACAAAGTTCACACTTTTCATGTATTTTGACAGAATTATAGTTATACAAATAAGAAACACAAAAATATATCAATGTAGAAAAGGTGAACATTAATCATACTTCAAAAGTATAAACAAATAATATATTATCAAGCTTTCGTGCAACTCATTCACTTATATCATATATGATCTAAATCTACAATATGAACAGGTCCAAAAACATGTTCCAGATGTTTTGGACCTTTAACTAAGCCCTTTGCTCACCAACGCAGTTTGTTATCACAACAAGAAGGTACCAATAGGACCTATCTTTTTCAAATTGATGTCTTAAGTTGTGTCTTTTCCTGAGGTGGACAACCCAGCCAAGACTTCATTCCATCATATGCAGGAAAGCCAATAGCCACTGAAGGAACAATCTGCAAAGAATCAACAAGATAATTTCTTTTCCAAAAAATAAATAAAATGAGGCTTCTAGCATTGAAAACTTGAAAGCTAAAACAGTAATCTAATATACAATTTACAAATATATAAGCGCAGTGGCAATGCACTGTGCAGCAATTCTGAAAGTAATTTCTAATAATCGAGACCAAAAATAAGATTACCTTCAAGTAGTTGATGCTCAAACCTACAAACATTTGTTTCCATCCTTGTGTTCAAATAATGGTAGTCAGTACTTTCATCATTCCATTAATTTGGGGTTTTGCTAATTGAAGAGAAGTTGTATGGCTTTGACTAACTGGTATTCTCTGTACCTGAGCACAACTTGACAAAACAATTATGACAATGAAGTGATCCACAATGGATATAAATCTTTTAGCTCAATAAAATGAACACAAGAATGATTGTAAATGCCTACTAGAATTATTCAAGAAATTTGAAGACAAATTATTCAAATGATTTACACGGAGAAATCAGATACAATCATAAAAACTTACCTACATTTGCTGTCTGACAACATCCACTAGATAGGTAAATGTCTATCCCAATAAACCCGCTAAGGCACCATAAGGAAGCTTCATTGCAAAAGAGGTTTGATGTTCTACAGGAACGTGCCTCTCAAGCTCCTCATATACATAAAATTTTAGCCCTGCATAAGGAAGGATTCCAAACAGTGTTGGACCTGAAAACAGAAGGGTTTTTTGGTTAATACTCTAAATTTGCTAACTGAAATTGTTGGAAATAGTCCAGACAACTGAGAGGGGGGGTGAATCAGTTGTTCTTAAATCTTTACTCTTTTTCAGAATTTTCAAATCTTCTTTCTTAATTTACAACCAAATTAATGATGTAAACAATTAAGCATAAATCAACATATGAGCAGAAACAACATGAACACACAACACTAGAATTTTGACGTGGAAAACCCGATTAAGGGAAAAACCACGGTGGGGGTTAACCCACAAAAATGCGTACCTTGTTAAAAGTATTAATAAAATAGAAGGCACATGCCTTCGAGTGCACTGCCCAGAGCTCACTACTCAAGAAGAGGCTCACTGCCTACATAATTTATTTAGAACAGAAAGAATTAACTGAGAAATAGCATCTACTTCATGCCTGATTCATTTTCAATGAATGCTCAAGAACTTCTACTTTGCCCCAAATTCTTCTTTGCTAACTTCATACTCTATACTACTCTCGCTCCTTTTCTTCTCTGCTCTGCTCCTGATCCTTTATTTGGATTTTATCTATTTTTCTCAAGGATTCTTTTCAATAACTCTTCAACAAGTATTTATATGCTTCATCAACCTTGGAATGATCAACAAGGTCAACCAAACATACCTGAGTCTTCAATTTGCTTCTACAACCACTCCACACTTCATGAAAATCCTCTTAAATCATTTGCAACATGCTAGGAACATCTGGTCGGCCAAGACTGGGAAGAACATCGACCTCAAAGAAGAAATCTTCAATCGACAGGCTCAAAATTCAAAGCGGTCCTCCAACATAGTAGCCACATGATCCAAAGACCTCCACAAGCACATTAAATTCACCAATAACATTCACTCTAAACCATATTACCAGAAACATTTGAATCTTCCTTCGAAACCTCAAGAACACTCTCTACCATGACTGTCAAATTAGAAGGATAGCTTACAGACCTCCAAACCAGGAACCACTGGAGTTGATGATACACACTGACTTCCCAAACATGCCTTTAGATCCACAGAGCAAGATATTTCACTGCAGAGCAATCCGGACCAACTTACTATCACACTGTCTCTTCTGAATACTGTAAAATCTAGTTTTACTCAAATGGCCATAACTTCTTCAAATCTTCATGTAGATCTCTCAATTCTTGACTGGAGAAACCTCTAACAATCCTTTACATAGCCATATGGTCCGCATGCATTGATTTTCATTAATTTTCTCAATATCCTCAACAATCCAGTCTTCTATACAGACAGCAAAATAGGATACAGTTGACATCAGTGACAACACCACTTAGGCACATATTTGCAACAATCTCCCCCTTTATCATTGATGGCAACCTATGATGTGAAAAACTAAATTTAACCATCAAGACAAGAACATCTCCCTCTTTCTCTTCTTACTTCTACAACTACTTTCTTTACTACTCCCCTTTACATCAGCAACTAGTTTTTCACATGACTTCTCTCCCCCTTTGACATCAATGGCAAAGGGCACATATTTGCTAACTTCTCTCCCTTTTTGCTTTAGACTGGTCCCAAAATTTTCATACTGACTACTCTCCCTTTGAGTAGTACCTCCTTAACATCAATCTGGATCACAAGATATGAATGTGAATTCCACCGAACTGATGCACCTTAGTGCATTTTAATTATGATCTAGAGGGGTAATAACCCCTAACTTCTCTCTAAGATACTCAAAAGTATCCTTGGGAAGAGTCTTAGTGAAGATATCTTCAATCTGATCTTTGGAAGGCACAAACTCCAACTTGACTTAATTCTCATTTACTTTCCTTCTCAAGAAATGAAACTTGATAGATATATGCTTTGTCTTTGAATGCAATACCAGATTCTTTGAAATGCTTATAGCACTTGAATTATCACAGAAAATTGTGTCTGGCTCCTCAAACATAATTCTGATGTCCTTCAACATTTGCTTCATCCACAAAACCTGAGTACAATTATTTGTTGTTGCTATATACTTTGCCTCTGCAGTAGATAGAGATATTGCCTCTTGCTTCTTGCTTATCCAAGAGACCAATCTTCTCCTCAAGAAGAATGCACCACCACTAGTACTTTTTCTATCATCCACATCTCCTACCCAATCAGCATATGTATATGCATGAAGAGTGAAGTCATTGTCCTTTGGGTACCACAGTCCATAATCAATTGTCCCCTTGAGATATCTAAAAATTCTTTTGACTACCATAACATGGGATTCTTTTGGATCAGCTTGAAATTTGGCAACAAGTCCAACTGCATTCATGATGTTAAGTCTAGTTTGAGTTAGATAGAGAAATCCTCCAATCATTGATCTATACCTTTTCTGATTTGCCTTGGGAGAGTCATCATCTTTGCTTAGCTTGCATCCGGTTACCATAAGTGTACCTACTGGCATTGAATCTTCCATTCAAACTTCTTCAACAATTCTTTCACATACTTCGACTGAGATATGAAGATACCTTTATCTGACTGAATAATTTGCAGACCTAGAAAGAAATTCATCTCACCAAACATTGATATTTCAAACTCACTTTTCATCTAATCAGTAAATGCTTTGCACATGCATTCATTTCCACCAAAAATGATATCATCAACAAAGACCTCAACAATTAGAATGTCCTTATAATTTATCTTGAAGTACATATTACTATCAGTAGTACCTTTGCTAAATCCTAGCTTAAGCAAATGTTTATCCAATCTGGCATACCAGGATCTTGGAGCTTGCTTGAGTCCATACAAGGCTTTTCTTAGTCTAAAACCATATCTCCCGGATCAAACAACTGAAATCCTTCTGGTTGTTCAATGTAGACTTCTTCCTCCAAATTTCTATTTAAAAATGTTGATTTGACATCCATCTTATAAACATTAAAATCCTTAAAAGCAGCAAAAGCAAGAAATAATCTGACTACCTCTATCCTTGCCACCAGAGCAAATGTTTCTTCAAAATTAATTCCTTCCACTTGAGAATAACCTTTACATACCAACCTTGCTTTGTTTCTTATAACCTCACCATCTTCATTCAGTTTATTCTGGAAGACCCATTTGGTTCCAATCACATTTTTGTCCTCAGGTCTAAGAACAAGATCCCAAGTGTGATTCTTTTCAATTTGCATCAATTCTTCTTCCATTGCCTTAACCCAGTTTTCATCATTGTAAGCTTCACTTACTGATTTAGGTTCAATCTTTGAAATCAAATAAATCTCCTCTTGATCTTCAAAAATTCTTTTCCTAGTTTGAACACCTTTACTCTTATCTCCTATGATCTGATCTTTAGGATGATTTAACCTTACATACCTGGGAGTTTTGGAAATTGTTTGAATTTTTGTTTTTTGAACTTGTTCCTCATCATCTGTACTAACCTCTTGAGTTACTGGAGTTACCGGATCAATCTGAGTCTGAGCCTGAACTTGAACTTGCTTTCCTTGACTTTGACTTTCATCTTGATCATCTGAATCATATCTGGAGTACCTGGAATGTCCTTCTTTGCTTTCATCAACTTTAACATTAGCACTTTCAATGATCTTTATCAACCTCTTGTTGAAGCATCGATAAGCCTTACTTTGAGTTGAGTATCCTAAAAATATTCTTTCATCACTTCTTGCCTCAAACTTGCCTAAATCCTCATCTCTTTTGATATAGAATTTACTACCAAAGACTCTGAAATATATCACAGTGGGAGGATGACTAAACCATAGTTCATAAGGAATCTTATCAGAGTTTCCTTTGATCTGTACCCGGTTAAGAGTATAGACAGCAGTACTTACGGCTTCTATAATAACCCCAATGAAATAATTTGATATATTTTTTGTAAATAATAGCACCACACAGTAAATCTGAAATAAACGCTTGTATTTCAAACCCTTATAACAATATTTTTTTGAAGTTATTTGAAATACCCACAAAAGAGTCAATTTCATAACAAACTATGCATCAAATTTTGACAATTTTTGCACTAAAACTCTCAAATCTCCTTATATAATTAAAATATGATTTTTACACATGAAATCTACCGTAACATCATAAATAACTACAGCAACAACAACAACAACAAAATCTGAAATTATACTTTCAAGATCTTTATCCAAAAACTGTAAATAACACATCAAACTTGCACAATTTGCTCCACAAACACCCAAAACTGATTTTTATTGATTTCTTGGTGAAATGAGCATTACAGAGGACTGATATATCAGACACAACACAACAGCAACAACAAACGCCCAAAC
This sequence comes from Cunninghamia lanceolata, assembly GCA_027924645.1. Taxonomy (NCBI): domain Eukaryota; kingdom Viridiplantae; phylum Streptophyta; class Pinopsida; order Cupressales; family Cupressaceae; genus Cunninghamia; species Cunninghamia lanceolata. The sequence goes on from BSBN01000332.1 coordinate 4,451,957, forward strand.
TGAAAAATAAATATATCAAACTCCTCACAATATTGAAATACAAACTATGAGATTTAACCTGCCAAGCTCCAACAACGCCCAATTTTAAAATAAACATATAAAATTTCAGGAATTGATGTAGAACAACAAAACACCACCAATGAAAGTGCCACAATAGAAGCAAACCCACAACGTACTGCACACATAAAATATGCAACTAACTCCTCCAACACACCACACCTGCAAAAACACACAACACTGGAATCCTCTAAATCTGTAATAATCTGAAGCACTGATGCAACCTCTGAATAAGATTGCCCCTGGAAATCAATGGGGTTTCATCCACTGACTTCAAATCTCCATTCTATTTTCATCCAAGAAGATTGTTGTAGAACCAACGTTCACACAGAGAATATGAGGAATAATAAAATGGCCAAAGATGCTCTGCTAGAAAAATCCATGATATTTATATTGCCAAAGCACAAAATGGGCATTCAAAACCCAATTGCCAACTTGGGAGGGAAATAATAAAATATTAATTAAAATTTGTCTTTTGAAATTTCCACCTCCCATGAAAACTAAAAATAGCTCCACTTACACCTCACCGCTGTAAGAAAATCAAATCCAATCTTGACAAGATTCTAAAATCTCCAATAAAAGCAAAAGGCATCTTCCCCATTTCCAACACCTCCACAAGAGCAAATAAATATTAATATTTAATATTTAATTGCTTTATTTCCATCCTCATCTTATAGTTAAAATAAATTAGTAATATTCCCTTTTTAAATTATTTTCTAAAAAGTAGGGAAATTACTAATTTCCTTGGAGTTATCCAAAACTTCATGAAAAATCCACTTGTGTAATAAAAATTAATATTTAATATTTTATTGCTCCCAATAAATAATAGTCTCATAAATTTATGGGAAAACAATAAAAATATTAAATAAAATATTTTCCCTATGTGTCCTATTACCTCCAACTTACTATTTCTAGATAATGGAGACTTACTATTTATAGTAAGTTCTATTTTTGGAAAAAGGGACATGACAAGTCATTCCTTCCCAAAATTGCTTGTCCTCAAGCAATTGCAACCATAATGCTCCTTACTTCTTATCTTAAAATGATAGAACATGTTAATCTGCATACCAACCCTTAATCTTGTACCTGTGAGGTGTAGCATCTTTTGCCAAGGAACACTATGCAAACTTGGAATCTCATATTCTTGTGTGAAAATGTCATGTAACCAACAAGAATATCCATCCAAACCTTTGATACATTCAATCCAAGTCCAAACATGAACCATATCTTCCCAAAGAATTTCTGCAATAGTGGCCAACATCCTTCCTTCTACGACTTGTCTTTCCCACTGTATATATGATCTAGCATGTGATATGACTAACCTGAAACTCCTGCAACTTCTCCCAAGGATATAAATCTAAATTTTACAGTGTATAGGGCTGTTATAGCAGTCCATGCATCCTCCATAACAACAACTATATATTTTTGAAACAATTACTTCTTTCATCTTTACTTTGTTGAAATACACAATACATAAATGTACAGTAATAGACCTATACATTACCCCACCTTGTGAGGTGTTAATTTCAGCTTCATGGATTGATTTGTAGGAGCCAAAGTACTATGGCAGAGCATCCATTAGCATCATACAACAAAAACATTAATACCACCACATTTTGGGAACTCTAAGAGCAGTGAACATGTGAAGCGTAGCTTTGTAGCAGCAATCTCCAAAGTGCTACCATCTACTTTGTGCTACTTGTTGGCATGTAGTATACCTCCAATTATATTCCATCAATAACCTTCCTTTCTCTACTTGAACCCAAATTTGTGAATGTGCCATAGCATGAGACATGAGCTGGGAGAAGGTCAAACCAAACAACTCCCCCAAAACTGCATTAGTGATAATATTTTCAACACAACTGTCAAGCTTTAACACTGCTCTAATAAATGAGTCTACCTCATGATGTGCCCTAAACTTAAAACAAATAGCAACAAAGAAGATATACTCCTCTAATCTATTCATATCATAGGTGAGATTTTCATCATGTACTCCAGAAATAAATACAATGATATCTTCGAATACGCATTTCCAACCTTGGTAAGGAGTAAGCAATGGCTGCAATAAATTAACTAAAAATACATGCTTTACCTTGATCTGATGGAAAATGATGTACTCCTTTGAGTGTTCAAGAACTCCCTCCTCAAATCTCCTCTAAGAGAATCCCCCATGGCATAAATCAACTTGCATGTACGCTGGAAACACATCATAGCAATCACAAACCTCTTTGTATCTCCTCCAAGTTAGTGTTAGGATGAATGGGGTAATTCCCACTAGTAGTGGAGACCTTCTGCTAACATCAATATGCAAGGATACTTCCTCCAAAAACACCAATCTACAGTTGTTCATGACTGAAATTATCAAAATCAACAACATACAAATGATGTAACACTTGCAAAAATAGAAAACCTGCATAATAGTCATCAATGTGACTAATGTAGAATTGGTGGGCAGCCATGTAAGGACTAAAAATATCTCCACAAAGATTTGCACACTTCTGAAACCTTTCAAAATCAGCAACCTTGAGAGTAGTAGATTATAGTACTTGTGAATACAAATAACAACTCTCCTACAACTTGGAATCATGTAAGAAGTCCTCTTAGCTATGACCATTCTCAGATTTTCCTTAGTGACACCTCCAAACATGAAATCTATTCCTTCAGGTGTAAAATTGAACTCCTTAGATCTATGAATCTATAACAACTCACCAAAGGAATGCAACCATCCTTTATCCCTAACCATGCCCATTTCTCCCTATACATCAACATGGAAATCATCACTTTCTACCCCATCATTAAACATTTTATGAATCATAGCCATAATCATATTTGATCCATTTCTCAACTTAAAATGCAAACTTACATAAATCTTTGTTTGAATTGGAAGTATTCTACTTGAACCCTTGAGATGTATGAAAGTGAAAGCATTACCATTTCCCATGAGTTGCTTCAAGAACTGTAGACATTGTAGCTCTTTAAAATAAGCACCAGGATCCCACACCATTATGTATGAACAATTTTGATTTCCTTCATCCTCCACCTGATGCTTTTCATGATTACAAGAAAATTGTAATGATAAATTATCAAGAATCAAATCTTTTCTAGTATTATTTCTTTCATGCCATAATCTACAATCATGAAGATAATCGAATTACATACCACTAGTTGTTGATCCAAAAATTTCAGCAAGCTAAAATCCAACATTAGTGTCTAGTGAAAAACTTTCATCATGTGCATGCCTCTCAATATGGTTATCCTGAAACTCCTCTTCATAAACTATTTGATTCATGACATTATTTTCTCTTTCATCAACCTGATGACATAAAAAAAATTCTCACCTCAAGCTTACAAATATCTTGTAGATCTCCCTTATGTAGAATTGATTCAATCTTTTGAAGATTTAATGGAGAGTTTTGAGCAAGTGTAACTCCCTCACTTTTGTATTCAGCAAGTGATACTTCCTCCTTGACTTCATTAATATTCTCCTAACACATACAATTATTAGAAGTCAATAAAACATCTTTTATGACCAAAAAAAATTTACCTTCAGACTGAATGGTGGATTCCTTCAAGTTTTACTTCCTTTCAATCTCTTACAAATCTGATTTTTCTTTATGTTGCACCATCATCATTTCTTCCTTATCTCGAAGTTGTGACTCAGGTGTATCCATCACCCCTTCTGGTTCTATTATCTCCCTTTTCTTGATCCCTCTTCTAGCTTCTCTTCATTGCTCCCACTTCTATGACTTGACCCCCAACATTCTTTGCATGTAAAACAAAGCCCTTTTCTTCTCAGTTCATTTTTGGTGTCTTCATCCATCTTCTCTGTAATAGTTAGACTTGTATTCTTTTGTGCAGGTGTAGGTGCATGATATGGATTCTTGTGGAATCCTCCCTTAAACTTATTTTTCATCTTCCCATTACCTTGAATTTGGTAATTCCCTTCACCTCTTTTCTGAGGTTCACTCTTCCTGATGAACTTCAAATACTCTCCCCAAGACATATCAGTTTTGATTTCATTAGTCATGGAGTTGTACTCTGCATGCCATTTGAGAACTGTTTCATGATCACCTTCAGGTAAAAATATGGATTTTGAATCTCTAGGGGAGACATTATTTGTTGCACCATTGTTTGAAGAAACTTCTTCTTTTTGAGACTTTTTAGTAGGAACTAAATTTTGCATGCTATCCTACAAATTTTGAAGTAAGTGGATCAATTTATCGTGGTTCCTCTGTATTTCCATCATTTTATCTACATTTTTCTCATCTTTTAATAATCTCAAGAATCCTCCCATCATAAACAACTCAATGTACCATGTAGGCTGGCAAGATCATGCTCTGATACCACTGTAATAACCCCAATGAAATAATTTGATATATTTTTTCTGAAATAAACACTTGTATTTCAAACCCTTATAACAATATTTTTTTGAAGTTATTTGAAATACCCACAAAAGAGTCAATTTCATAACAAACTATGCATCAAACTTTGACAATTTTTGCACTGAAACTCTCAAATCTCCTTATATAATTAAAATATGATTTTTACACATGAAATCTGCTGTAATATCAAAAATAACTATAGCAGCAGCAACAACAACAAATTCTAGAATTATACTTTCAAGATCTTTACCCAAAAACTATAAATAACACATCAAACTTGCACGGTTTGCTCCACAAACACCCAAAACTAATTTTTATTGATTTCTTGGTGAAAGAAGCATTACAGAGGACTGATATATCAGACACAACACAACAACAACAGCAAACCCCCAAACTGAAAAATAAATATATCAAACTCCTCACAATATTGAAATACAAACTATGAGATTTAACCTGCCAAGCTCCAACAACACCCAATTGTAAAATAAACATATAAAACTTTAGGAATTGATGTAGAACAACAAAACACCACCAATGAAAGTGCCACAATAGCAGCAAACCCACAACACAGTGCACACATAAAATTTGCAACTAACTCCTCTAACACACCACACCTGCAAAAAACACACAACACTGGAATCCTCTAAATCTAAAATAATCTGAAGCACTGATGCAACCTCTGAATAAGATTGCCCTTGGAAATCAATGGGGTTTCATCCATTGACTTCAAATCTCCATTGGGTTTTTGTCCAAGAAGATTTTTGTAGAACCAAAGTTCACTCAGAGAATATGAGGAATAATAAAATGGCCAAAAGATGCTCTGCTAGAAAAATCCATGATATTTATATTGCCAAAGCACAAAATGGGCATTCAAAACCCAATTGCCAACTTGGGAGGGAAATAATAAAATATTAATTAAAATTTGTCTTTTGAAATTTCCACCTCCCATGAAAACTAAAAATAGCTCCACTTACACCTCACCGCTGTAAGAAAATCAAATCCAATCTTGACAAGATTCTAAAATCTCCAATAAAAGCAAAAGGCATCTTCCCCATTTCCAACACCTCCACAAGAGCAAATAAATATTAATATTTAATATTTAATTTCTTTCTTTCCATCCTCATCTTATAGTTAAAATAAATTAGTAATATTTCCTTTTTAAATTATTTTCTGAAAAAGTAGGGAAATTACTAATTTCCTTGGAGTAATCCAAAACTTCATGAAAAATCCACTTGTGTAATAAAAAATAATATTTAATATTTTCTGCTCCCAATAAATAATAGTCTCATAAATTTATGGGAAAACAATAAAAATATTAAATAAAATATTTTCCCTGTGTGTCATGTTACCTCCAACTTACTATTTCTGGATAATGGAGACTTACTATTTATAGTAAGTTCTATTTTTGGAAAAAGGGACATGACAGCTTCTCTCCAATAAACTTGAGGAACATTTTTTTCCATCATCATGGTTCTGGCAGCTTCTTGAATGGTCCGGTTCTTCCTTTCAACAACTCCATTTTGCTGAGGAGTCCTAGGAACAAATAACTATCTTTTTATCCCATGCTTTTCATAGAAAGCATCAAACTCACCAGAAGTAAATTCTCCACCTCTGTCAGATCTCAGACACTTCAATTTCCCACCAATATCATTTTCAACCATCATCTTAAACACCTTAAACTTATCAAGAGCTTCTAATTTTTCTTAAGAAAGTTACCACATCATCCGAGAGTAATCATCAATTAGCAACATGAAATATATGTCTCCTTGCACACTCCTAATTCTAGCAAGACCACAGAGATTAGTATGCATCAGTTCCAATCTCCCACTTGAACCTTGTTCTTTACTCTTGACTGAGATTTTGTTATGTTTACCCAATTGGCATTCTCTACATATGCTATCAGGTTTCACAAGTCTTGGAAGATCTCTTACAGCTTGAGTGGAACTTATTTTGACAATGTTATCAAAATTCACATGACACATCTTCCTATGCCATAGCCAACTTTGATCTATCTGAGCAATCAAACAACTTTTCCCAAAACTACTTAAGTGAAATATGTTACCTCTAGTTTGAGTACCAGATGCAATTTCAATTCCAGAGCTTTCCAAGATTCTGCATTTTCTATCCTTGAATCAAAGATCATAACCTTTGTCAACCAACTATCCAACACTGAGAAGATTATGTTTCATTCTTTCCACATACAGAACATCATTGGTGTTGTTCTTGCCATCAAAAGAGATGGATCCTCTACCATGAATTCTACCAGCTGAATTGTCTCCAAATTTCACAAGTCCTCCTTCATAATTTTCAAAACTCACAAACTTACTCTTGTCACCAGTCATATGATGAGAACATCCACTATCAATCACCCATTCATCTTTTTCAATAACCTAAGCAGCCAAGGCACTTTCCACATTTGCACAGTTAGCAGATTTAGTAGACACCAGATCTTCTTCTTTGATAGCAATAAACACCCAATCATTTTTAGAGGAGCCTCCATGATCAGATTCATCATTTGTGACCCCTTCTTCTCCATTTTCTTGGACATAGTAACATTTCTTCTAACCCTTGTACCTGTTAGGGTTTGGTTTTGAAAACCTCTCCAGACATCTTGAGGCAAAATGACTAATCTTATTACAAGCAAAACACTTGAGTGGTAATTTTTCTTCATACGTACCGGATCCTCTTGGCATTCTTCTGGCAACAAGAGCTTCAAGATCTATAGTTTCTATTTCAACATCTTCAAGACCCTTTCTTGTTTTCACAAATCTATTTGATCTTGCAGAAGAGCTTTCACCCGGATCATATTTTTGTTTTCCATATACACTGGCTTTGAATGCAGATTCAGACTTAGGAAGTGAATCACCAAATTCACTCAATTCAAAAGCTAAAATATTGCCAACCAGGTGATCTCTTGTAACATCTGTGATAGTCATGATCTCTTCTATAGAAGCAACCTTATGTTTATATGAATCAGGCAAGGATTTGAGCATTTTTGCCACAATCTCTGATTCTTCCAAAGTTCAGCCAGTACATCTGATCCCACACACAAGTTCATTTATTTTTTGCATGTAGATTGTGATGTTTTCATCTCCACTCATCCTCAAATTTTCAAATTTTCCTCTCAGACTTTGTAGTTTGGCACATTTGACAAATTCATCTCCTTCATACAAATTCTCCAACTTCTCCCAGATTTCATGAGTAGTTTTCAGACCAAAGACATTAGTCATTTTTGAATTAGTCAGGGCACTCAACAAGGCTTCTTTAGCTCGAAGGTTATTTTCAGCATCTTTGACTTGATCTGGACTTGAAGGACCTTTCTCTAGAGGTTCATACTTATTATTGGTTATTGACCAATAAGCATCACCCATGCATTGTAAATGGCATTCCATGCAGTTCTTCCAAATAGAGTAATTTGCTCCATCAAATCTTGGACTATCCTTCTTGTAAGTTGACATCCTGGATCTCCTCAAGTGGTCAAGATTCTTTTAGAGGAACCTCGCTTTGATACCAATTGTTGGAAATAGTCCGAACAACTGAGAGGGGGGTGAATCGGTTGTTCTTAAATCTTTACTCTTTTTCAGAATTTTCAAATCTTCTTGCTTAATTAACAACTAGATTAATGATGTAAACAATTAAGCATAAATCAACATATGAGCAAAAACAACATGAACACACAACACCAGAATTTTGACGTGGAAAACCTGATTAAGGGAAAAACCATGGTGGGGGTTAACCCACAAAAATGCATACCCTATTAAAAGTACTTAATAAAATAGAAGGCACATGCCTTCGGGTGCACTGCCCAAAGCTCACTGCTCAAGAAGAGGCTAACTGCCTACAGAATTTATTTAGAATAGAAAGAATTGACTGAGAAATAGCATCTACTTCATGTTTGATTCAGTTTCAATGAATGCTCAAGAACTTCTACTTTGCCCCAAATTCTTCTTTGCTAACTTCACACTCTATACTACTCTCGCTCCTTTTCTTCTCTGCTCTGCTCCTGATCCTTTATTCAGATTTTATCTATTTTGCTCAAGGATGCTTTTCAATAACTCTTCAACAAGTATTTATATGCTTCATCAACCTTGGAATGATCAACAAGGTCAGCCAAACTTGACGCGGATCATCATACTATTGACCAAAGATACTTGAGTCTTCAATTTGCTTCTACAACCACTCCACACTTCATAAAAATCCTCTTAAAGCATCCGCAACATGCTAGGAACATCTGGTCGGCCAAGACTAGGAAGAACATCAACCTCAAAGAAGAAATCTTCAATCAACAGGCTCAAACTTCAAAGCATACCTCCAACATAGTAGCCACACGATCTAGAGACCTCCACAAGCACATTGAATTCACCAATAACATTCACTCTAAACCATATTACCAGAAACATTTGAATCTTCCTCTGGAACCTCAAGAACACTCTCTGCCATGACAGTCAAATTAGAAGGATAGCTTGCAGACCTCCAAACCACGAACCACTGGAGTTGATGATACACACTAACTTCCCAAACATGCCTTCAGATCCATAGACCAAGATATTTTACTGCGGAGCAATCCGGACCAACTTACTGTCACACTGTCTCTTCTGAATACTGCAAAATTTGGTTTTACTCAGATGGCCATAACTTCTTCAAATCTTCATGTGGGTCTCTCAATTCTTGACTAGAGAAACCTCTAACAATCCTCTACACAACCATATGGTCCGCATGCATTGATTGTCATTAATTTTCTCAATATCCTCAACAATCTGGTCTTCTATACAAACAGCAAAATAGGATACAGTTGACACCAATGGCAACAAGGATATGTTGACATCAATGACAACACCACTTAGGCACATATTTGCAACAGAAATAGCATAAATGCTTTTGGCTATCTCATATTTCTATATTTCTAACCTGCTTAAAGAAATTTATATGATTTGAAAAGAAAATGATAAAATTTATAGAAAATATTCCTTCTTGTCTCTATTATCTTCAAAAAAACACAAGTAAAGGGTTAGTAGGCATGAGTTTTCCACAATCCGTTAGATTAGTGCATAAAGTGATTATGGATTTAATTGTGTTTTTGCATCAATGTTTCATATCACACTTAGTGATCCATCATCGAGAAGAGGATAGTGAATCATTTAGTGTGATCCGAAATGTCAATGCAAAAACACAGAGTTAAATCTAGAAGTGCTTTTTGCACTAAGCAAAGGGTTACCACAAATGATATCTGAATATATCATGAGACTGTAGTATCAATTTCAAGCAACTATTGTTTTTCACATATAAGGTTCACATAGTAGTTTATAGGTTTCCAATGTCAGATCTGACTAATTGCTAAGCGTGTAAACCAATGATGATAGATTCTACATGATATTGTAAATGGAAGGTGAAGCCAAAAACTTGACTTCTAAATTAGATGATCCACCACAACTCTTTCACAATTCATGAAAAGTGACTATCTTACATTTTGGGCATTGCACATAAACTCATAAAGCAAAAGGATGATATATGTCTACCAATTTGAAACTTTTGGTAAGAAAGAACTATTAATAATTTTTGGAAGGCTCTGGAAATAGCAAAAACAAATCTTTTTTAAAATAGGAATATAGAATTTATCATGCAACCCTAATCAACAAATTCCAAATTTGATCCTGTTGTTAAATGTAGTTGTCAATAATATTTATAAGTTAACCTTCTTGACATGGATTATATTTTATTGGAACTTATAAAAAAATTATATTAACTAAGCATTTATTTCCATTCCTCTGACAATTAAATAAAAAAGCAATCATTTGTCATCAATAAATGGTAAATAGAAATCATTGGAGCATATATTTATTCAAAGAAATCAGACACTGTCACCATTTCAACTCAAGTTCAACCAAATTTGGTAACTGTCATGCCAAATACAATACAAACTAATTAATAAGGAAAAATTAAAAGATAAAGAGTTAGAAAATTATGCAAGATGTATACTTAGTTTATTAATTCTTAGAATATAAGAGTAAGAAATATATTTTTTAACCAGGTGACTAAGATATATATATATATTTGACCAGGACTGCGCTAAAATAAGGTTGTGCTAAATAGGGTTGCACTAAAATAATGTGTGCAGGATCAGATCTCTAATAAGAATGAAGGGAAAATTTATCAGCATAATGAAAGGGGAATTTTTTTCAAAGGTTCAAGTTGTGAGTGCCCTGGTAGTCCAATAGGCACATCAACTATTTTACAAAGTGCCTAAAAGTAAATGTGGTCTCATGGACTACAATGATCCCAGCATAGGAACAATATGGATTTGTTGAAAAGACTTTAAAGCTTACAGTTGTAGCAAGAGGTAGACATATAGCTAGGTTCCAAAATTTTCTAAAGTATGTTGTTTATCTCAATTTGCTGACACCTGAAACCAGCCTCATACAAAATCAGATGAACTCTAAATAAATAGAGACATGTAAGCCATGTTTCCCCAAGATTCATTAATGCATTTTGAAGGGGTTCCACATCATTAAAAAAGAAATCTCAGACCATGGAGATACTCAGCTAGCTTCAACCAAAACATTGAAGACTGAGAATTCAAAACAACTTGCATAATGCATTATTACTGCATGGAGAAAGCTGATATAATTGATCGGTTACAAAAAAATTAAGGAGACAAATTCCATTGCACCAATGAGAGCTTCACACTCTAATGATGTAGAGGTATGCCAAACAAGCACAAAGCAAAATGGGAAGTTCAACACATTTGCATAAATATGGATGATAGAGATCAAAAGAGATATCTAAATGAATCAGAAGTACATGAGAAGTCAGAAGAAGAGCAACAGTGCCTAGAAGAGAGTAATTTAAATGAACAAGAAGCATGTAAAGAGTCTGAAATTATCACATCATCCCATTGTCAACCTTCCCCTATAATTAAATAATAATAATAAAAAATAAAAACCATCTCTAAACCCTACATATTCTCACCCACGAGTCCCATAATCAACACCATTTAAATTCATTGCTTACCCTAATCACAGAATCATAATTTACACCACCCCAAACAATCAAATCATCAATTTGTCCAAACACACCACATTGATCTACCTCATTACCCAAATTGAAATTATAACAAATAGTGGCATACACAAGTCTATGGAAAAGGGGTAGGGACGTTGTTCAAACCACCCAAAACATGTGAACCTCTTCACCAAGAAAAACACAGGGTCCCATTTAAACTCATTTAAACAAATAAAAATAGGAAAATGTCAAATGTGAAGGTTGTTCAACGCATCTCAACAAAGAAAAATAGTAAAACACCAAATATGAAGACACATGAAAGAATAATGGCAATACAAAAAAACAAGAGAACAAATTTTCTTGGTAGGGAGCACCATTTACTTGGAGGCCTACACCAAATCCAACCAGCACCCACAAAAAACCATCCACCTACACTGCCCTAGTCCACAAAATGGGTTATTATAAACGGTTAGATTTAAAGAGCTCAACAATGGACGCAACACGTGGCCTGAGCAAACTCTGCACAGGAGCCACATACCTCCATATGTGTTTATGAGTAAAAAACTTGAAGAAATCTCACATCCATGGAGAAAACATGTCTGCAGTGTCTCAACTTTACAAACCCTTAAAAAAATGTCTTTGCTCGTGCTTGATTCGTCAAGGAAAATCCTCCCATTTTTGCAAAGACAAAAAACCCTAAAACACCAAGGAAAATACTGTCGACAAATCTAGAAAAAGAGATGAAACAATGAAAAAAGCATTTTTCAAATACATCTACAGCAAACATGAGGGAAACTAAAATCTATAATTTTTCTTGGAAACTACAACTCCACGAAAACAAACTTTTAGAAAAGAAATCAGCGTCATCCATGCCATCTCAATCTAAAAGCCTCTAGAAGGGATGCAATCTATTACAAATAAATATAAATGAGCTGCAGAAATGAGTCGCTCTTCCTAAAAATAATTGTAAAATAAATGTAGAAGCCAAATGTAAGAAATACAAACAAAGCCATCACATAGGAATCCAAAAACTAAAGACATCCGAGGAAAGTTTGGTAAAACCAGAGCAAAAATAAAATAACAGTAGCACAAAGGCAGGAACTAGACCTTTTTGAAAGTGATGATAAATTGAGAAAATAGCAGCAGATTGCGTCCAGAATAAAGCCTAAGGAATCTTGAGTTTATTTGCAACATGTCAAACCCAAGGAAGAAATGAGTTATAAATTATGTAGCACATTGGAGGATCGTCGGCTCAGCTGTTCGAGTCATGAGCCCTCCATATTGTTCTGCATGTGCACAAACGAGATTGGTGGTACTGTCAAGAGCATGATCCTCTTCAGAAAGACCACCTGGAATGCATTCAAAGTGTATATCCAGCTTCAGCCATCGCGGAGACTTTGTGGCCTGTATTACTCTACAATGATAGAAGTTAAAATTGACAAAGGTAACGAGCACTCCTTTGGAGGCCAAGCTCTTTGAAACCTATAACATGGGATTGATGTGGCCTACTCATGATATTACCACAACATGACCCTTCCTTCCCCCATTTACAGCCACACAGGATGTGAGCGAACATCTATTTTGACAACACATGTCCTGCACTTGTCATTGCCCAGACCTCCAACGGGTAATTCCATGCAAATATTAGGGGTATAATAGTGGTCCAATAAAAAAAACCATCAAACAGAGGATTGTACTTTCGAATGCACTTAATTTATTTATACTTTTTTTATAAAGGTTTTCTCCTTCCAAAAGTGTCATGCATCGCAGTTTGAAGATATTAAGTTTTGTCTTTTTCTATCGTATCTTGTACGCAAAGAATAAAAAAATTTAAGGCAAATGTAATGCACATTAAAATAGTACGTGTTAAATAATCCCCCAATGAAAAAAAGGCAACATTCACAGGGAAAACAATAAAATATCTCGGACCTTAGTTAGGACTTTAAGAAAAAATTATATGCACACGCTTCCAAGTAAAGAAATGATCTTTTTTGTAGAGCAAAAATAATAGTCCTCTGCTTAACGTAGGGACTAATAATTTACAATTATTTAATTAATCAATACTTTCTTCTAATATAATTAAATAATTTATAATTATTTAATTAATTAAATCATGATCCTACATTAATTAAATAAATCAAATATTTATTTAATTAATATCACATCTTCTTCTCCATTCCTTTCCTTTTTTAACTCGTGTGTATCTAATTAATTTATTTAATTAGATAATCCTCTCAATTATTCTCTCATCTTCTTTTGAGTTATTTCCTTTTAAATCAAATAAAAATCAAATCATTTTCCCCTTTCAAATCTTATCTTCTACTTGTTTTATTTCTTCTTTTGTGAAATAAAGAGAAAAATCAAATCTCTTCTTTCTTCTAATATTAATTAAATAATTTATATTATTTAATTAATTAAATCATAAATCCAAAATTAATTAAATAAATCAAATATTTATTTAATTAATAAGATTCTAATAACATCTTAATTTTTTTCCAAAATTGAACTCATGTGTATCTAATTAATTTATTTAATTAGATAATCCTCTCAATTATCCTCCCATCCTTTTTCAAAGATTTATTTCCTTTTGAGGATTTAAAGCTAAAATCAAATCTCCTTCTATCTTTTCAAATCCTATCTTATCTTGTTTTATTTCCTCTTTGATCAAATAGAGAAAAAATTAAATCTCATCTCTAAAATCAAATCTCTATCAAATTTTCTTCCCTCCACATCAAAACTCTATAAATATAGCCTCAACCAAGCCATTTTGGAGAACACAACAAAATAATCACACAACAAAGTAAATTTATGTTGTAGGAATCATGAGCAACCAACATAGCAATCATTCTATCAATCAAATTGTGCGGATTTGATTGAAGGAGAAGGTTTTGTGTTTGCATTTATCTTATGTTTTCCTTTGATCAATTTTAATGTACACATTTTGGCACGCCTACAACTCTAACCCTCACTTTTTACAGGTTTATGTGCTTAAATTTACAAATCTAGCTTGCTTTTTGTGGGTTTTATTAACTTTTTGTTGCAAGTTTATACCATTTTTGGAAAAAAGCCCTAGGTTTTAAATATTTTATCATATCCTTCAAATGGATGTGAATTTTGCTATAAGATTTTAATAGAAGTTTATTGATCATCTCATGAACCTACAGCAGAAAAATCACGTCTTTATCATCAGTTTTGAATGAGTTATAACGATTTTAGTTTTTTCATAATTTTCATTTTTTTATGCAAACTAGTGAATTTTCCAAAAAACTTTACATTTCTAGAAAGCTCTTGAAATTTTAATGGGGGTCTGTTCTTTATAGATTTAATTTTGAGGTCAAATAAGTTACGAAATGATCAGATCTTTGTCGACTGTAGCAATTTCATAAATCCGCATTTCTAGGCTCAAATAAGGGAATTTTTTTGACTTTTTTATATTTCTGGAAAGGTCTTAGAAAATTAGTAGGGGTCACTTTTATGATTTTTTATATTTCAGGTCAAAAACATTTCAAAATGATCAAATCTATGTCACTATCTGAAAAAAAAATGTATCTGAAATTGCAATCTTCTGATGAGCTTATCTTTTTATGGCTGCACTTTAACATTATTTTCTAATTTTTTCTAGGGATTTAGTTTTGTGCTAACACTTTGATTGCAGCTATCTCATTTGTCGAAGATCAAATCATTGAAACTACTAATAGATTGTGTGCAGCACCGCTTGTCAAAGATCAAATTTTTATCACTAATCTAGGCACTTAGTTTAATCTAGAGGGTTAATTAATTGTTGTTTGTTGTGCTTGTAAGGTGGTAGGTGTATGCTCTCACCTTGTACAAACTCGATGATCAAAAGACAAACCCATCTCTTTTATGTTTTTAACCCCTTAGAGCGCCTACCTCCTGATTTGTGAGAGGGAACGACCCAAGCGGTATTTTCATTTCGGTCCACTATATAAATAATTATAGTTGTGATGAACATCATCAATCACCTAGCGCGGATGTTCTATACTAATGGAAGTCTCCCTCAATATCCATGAGATGCGTAAAAACCCTTTCTGAGGGCTGGGAGGCCTCTTAAATGAGTGAACCACTGCATGTATAGACACCAGATTATCCCAAAACACTGACTAGAAACCACTTGTTGTTGAGCCCAAAAACCTTTTTTGCTTGTTGGTGTAGGAGGTCGAACCTCTAAATCCACCCTACATGTACTATTCATGGTAGAGACAAAAAATCCCTCGGTTCATAAGATCTCTAGATCTTCAGGGTAAGAGATTTGGTGTGCCCGTGTCATGGTGGGGGAGCTAGTGTCACCAATATCTCTAGTTGTCTACCTTGTCTCAGTATATGGAGTAATCCAAGTAGAGACTCAGCAAGTAGTATCCTCTTTCCAGCCTAGGTTGTGCATGCTTACGAGTGTTTTCAAATTTGTCGAGGCCAGTGAAAAATTTTGGGTTAATCTAGGCCCTCATTCAGACTTTTACTTTGATTTTGTATCAAAGTCATCCAAAACTTTTTGTCTGCTATGTTTTGTGTGTGTGTTCAAAACAAACATTTTCTACTTCCTATCAAACATCTATCCATTGTGTTTTTGTGCTTGAAGTGCATCCTTGTCACCATTTGTCATTGTGAATCCTAAGAAGTTCTTTAATCGATCAAATCATCCACTCTATCCATTTCCCACCTAATTCATTTATCATCATATTACTCATATTCTTATCCTTGAACCTAGTCCAATCTTCATTCGTCAATATGGTTGTGATCTTCAACAAATCTAGGCCAAATTCAAAACCATATATACTCCAAGGTGGTCCAAAATTCGCTCCTAATGATCATGAGGATCTTGTAGATTTTGAGGCATACTTGGAGGAACAAACCAAAATCCAAAGACTTCAATCTATATGTAACTCCATCCCAACACAAGAGAAAAAGATCTTAGCCCAAAAACCACAAACATGCCAATTCCATGAGTCACCCTCATCATCATGTCAACCTAGTTCCTCCTTATCATCTAATCTCATGAATATTCCTCAATATCCATCTACTAGTCCTCCATCACCATCCAATAGAATGCCTATCCCAAATCATACTAGTCCTACACCAACACCACCAGCAAACTTCCCAAGCTCTAATCCATCAACCAAAGAATCATTGAATGATTTTCTCCAAAGATTCTTTACAAAATCTAAAAGCAAAAGAAAAGCTATGGAGAAATCTAAATCCACTCATCTAATTTCATCCTCATCTAACACAAGCAATCCTAATCTTACACATAAGCCTACACCTTCTATCATTATTCTTCATCCATTATATTGTGCATCTACCCATATACTAATGAAGGATGTGATCCATTGGATACTAGCAAGGAATCAACCACCACCCTCATGCCATCAAATTCCTATCCTTGAAACTATCCAAGAACCCTCAAATGTCATGCCTATTTCTCCTATCCCATCTTGTAGTCTAAAAGATGTCCAAGAACTTTCAAATGTTCTTGAAGATCCACCTGCCATAAGCTCGATTCATTCCACACCATACATTGAACCTATCAAAGAAACCTCCATGCCTATCCAAACTCAAGAGCTATGTCAAGAGCCAACTCCAAAGCAAGATCAACCTTGTTCCTTACCAAATCAAGATCAAAGCCATCAAGAGCTTATCACTCCTTCCACTCGTGATCCTAATACTATTCATGATCAAGAAACCTCCACCACTCCTATCCCTCCTCCACCACTCCTATCCCTCCTCCACCTAGCCCTATCTATGATCCAACAACATCCACTTCCCTTGATGAGACACTTGGTCCCCAAGAAAACATAGATAATCAAACAAATAACTTGGATCCAATTACACTAAATCTTAATGAGAACAATGTTGAGCAAGATCCAAGCATTCCAACTCATCCATTTTCTGATTTCACACCATCTCTTATTGATCCCATTCCAAATCCATCTCCCATTGATCTTTCATCATCCCTTATCAACCCCATCCCAAATCCATCATCCTATCCCCTTGGTCTAACTACCTTCATCCATGGTGGTTCTCTCATGGGAGAGGAACAAACTCTATCCACCACCCATCCTTCTCCATCTAATAATGGACTCGCATCTTATTTCCAAAGAAATAAACATCCCATTGCGCATCACATGCTCCAAAACATGAGTTATCAAGGCAAAGGCTTAGGCCTTCTTGAACAAGGTATCTTGGAGCCCATCCATGTCCAAATCCATCCACACATGCATGACCTTGGATATAGACTTGAAGATAAACAATCCACACATGTTGGTACCACCTTCACCCCTCTTAAAGCCACTTCTTTTACTCACAAACCTGGTGCACCTCATCGCACATTCAATTCATATGTCGCCATCCCTCACCCATCATCATACCATATCAAAATCATGTGACCATACATCTCCCTCCATCCACTCCTTCCAACACCTAATATTCCCATCCTTAATCCCTTCATCCACAAGTTCCTTAATCCCTCCATCCACAAATCATGTTCCCTTAAATCCCTAACATTCCTAACTAGGATCAGTGAAGGCACACATCACCTAAACATGAAGCTATCATAAAACCCATGGGATTCAAAAATAAAAATTTGGATGTCTCCTCACATAAAGGAAAAAGCCTACAAAAGCTTCAAAATTATCATTCCGAAGGGCATCAATACACAAGTCAAAATCAAAAATCCAAAAGGCTACAAATGCCCACACCCCCAAAAGCAAAAGTAAAAATGGTGTGGGTCCCTAAGCAAAAAGAAATCAATCCAAATGAAGCATCCAAATCCCACTATATCACAAATCCAAAATCCCAAAAATCCCAAAAATCTTGCTCCCTATCTAAAAGTTCTAAAAATCCTAAGTCCATTTGGGTCCCTAAGTACTCAAATCAGAAAAATAACAAATCCCCATTACTCCCGACACCCCCTCCCAATCACAAGCTTCAAAATCTAAAATGGTGTGTGCAACAGTTGGTCTTGGTTCCTTTCCATTCCACAACTTTACCACATACCTCCATCTCTGTATCTTTCATCCACTATCCCACATATTTCACCCATCATATCCCTATGGTCCATGCTTTTACATAATTCACATCATAACCCACTATCCCCCATTCATTCTTGCATAAACCTATCATAATCCACCATCTCCCATCCATCCATAATTCACATCATAATCCACTCCATTTCCATCTCATCCAATCACCTACCAACATTCATGTGCGTAATAACACTTGACATGTTCTATGTGCTGCAAGCATCCAAAAATAGGACACTATCACCTCCTCTTGGAAATAGATGCTTGAGTCCCCATCCTCCATCCAAATCTCTCTCCCACCATCCACCCATCCCATATAAATAGAAAAAAAAGTAGTAAAGACAAATCATTAGTCTAATGTTGAAAACTTAGCAAATAAGCACCTTGGATAAGTACCATGATGAAAACCTAGCAAACAGGCATCATGTTAAGGTTGATTGTCTATGCACCTTACACTTGGGGGCACATTGTCTCATTCTATCATATCCTATCTTACCATCTCCTTCTTAAAATCCTTATCCATTACACCCACATACACATACTTATCATGATGAGTTCATCCCTCCTCCCTTCCTCTTGATCTTGACAAAGACATGGGGGCACAATGTTGACAAATGTTTTGGATATCTCTTGACGTACTTCATTCTTTCCAAACTAAATCCTATCCTTACCCTCTTGTCATTACCCATTTTTCCATCATTTCCAAACCAATCCATCTTATCATTCCTATTGTCATAAGTTTTGTCATTGATGAGGGTTGAAGTAGTGTTTGTTAATGAATCATCATTTAATTTTATCAATCTGAAGGTCCTGGAGCAATCTGTGATAAGACTCTTTGGTATGGGGTGATTTGGTTGAATGGTTCATGGATGGAACTTGGTCTGTTGGTCTTTACAGAAATGAAAGGTCATACAGAAATGAAAATCTATCTATTTGCTTCAGAAATAAACACACATGCAATGAAATAAACTATTTTTGCTTGCTGGAAAATAAACAAATTTTGCGGGAAATAAACACACTTGCAGTGAAAGAAATTATTCTAGCTTGCTGGAAAATAAACACACTTGCAAGGAAAGAAACTATTCTAACTTGTTGGAAAATAAACACACTTTCTAGAAAAGTAAATAAAAATAAACTGCCTTTACTTGTTAAGCTACAGCAATGAAACACTCTGAATATGACAGTGCTGTGGAATAACAAATCTATTTTAGAACTTATAAAACAATCCTACAAGGAACAACTTTAACTAACAATCACACAAAAGAGAAACACACATCACATGAACACAAGTACAGAGCTAACTGAATAGAAGATATAACAGAACTGAACAAACATGAAAATACCGAGAGATCTCCTCCAAAATGGGGAAGCGGGCCCTAATTTCCCAGCTGGAGACGATCCTCTTTGCTCGACTAACTCTTTCAGAAGAATTCCCCCTTCATTTGCATTCAATCATAGTCCAAAGAATGGACAAAAGTACATGTCTAAAAATAAGGAGTTTTCCTACTATTAGAAACACAATCTAGCGAACAACTATCTAAGAAAAAATGGAACTAGCTTAAAGAGATGATTTGCTCCTATTTATACATTCAAGATTTATTGGAAGGAAATAACTTAATGACAGTTCTAACTACAGTGAACTGGACTTGAAACCAGTTGCTAATTTATTACATTGATGATTCCTCTGCAGTTTACTGAAGATCAAGGATTTGCATTGACTTGGTTGTTGGCGATCTTGAGTGATTTCCTGAAATGGCGTGGTGTTGGGTGGTAGATACTTCAGTTAGAATTGATGCCAATTAATAGCTACTTCGGTTAGTCACTAAAATGGAGTGACGTGGAGTTTTAGATCATAATAGCTACCTTAATTGAGGTGTGGGTCATGTTTGCATTGTTGGGCCTTTTGGTAGCCCTAGGATTGGCCGGTAACAGTCATCGGCTCAAGGGGAGGATGACTTAATTGGAGGGTAACGACATCTAGAGCCGTCTGGAGTTCAGGTTCTTCACAGAAAAAGGGGGCTCCAGAGGGATCCAAAGTCCACTTGAAGTCTTACTAGCGTAATCCTCATGCAAACACAAACCACTTGTATCATAATTCATAAGATATGTATTTTGAAAATGAAATTCAAGTAAATAAGTAAAGATAATTCATCAAAGGAAATGAAAACCAAACATGTGCATAATCCATCCAAAAGACAAACATAATTATAATAATATGTAAATATATATGCCATAGTGTTTTGTTAAAGTCTTTCAGAACAAGAAATAGAATGAAATAGATGAGTCATATATTTGACTCATCATCCCCCCAACTCAGTGTATGCCATGTCCTCATGGTTGTGCCCCATCTGCTTCATCCAGTATGTTCTTGCCCTTAATGATTGTATTGCAATTTTAGTCCTCATCATGGTATTGGAACAACTTTCTCCCTTTTGGCTAGAACCCATCATTCTCCTGTACCCTGCTGAACCATTTATTGAGTTTTGCTTCTCTCATTGGTTGTCCATGAGGGTGACTTAGGTGAGGAGTTGGCATCAGAATTAGTGGTGGTCTGAACCTCATCCCAATCTAATTTTGTTGCCTCTGTTGGATCAGGGGTATTATTTTCCTGACCTTGTCTATCATCCACCTTATGTTTGTTGGGGACACTTGCTCCCTTCTCTTGAAGATATGAGGCAATTCCTCAAATCTGGATATGCATCTTGAGACTGTTGTGCTGGGGAGAGAATCTGCAACTGCAAAGAAATCAGAAATACAGGAATTCAAATTTCTCACATACTAGTCTATGATGCCCTGCCTATAAGCATTTACTTTGAAAGTGTTGGAAAACCATGTAGTTTTAGGGCACTCATGTCTCATTAGTAGCCCTATAGACCCTGCTGCAGCATCATATTCTTCCATCCTTTCTTCCCATAATTTGTTATTCCAGAGCATAGATAGATAGATTTAGATTTGAAGTTCTCCCACATATAGGATTTAGCATTGATGTATTGACATGCCCCATAATGTGGCCATGGAAGAATTCACACAAAAGGTTTTGTTGATCTTTAGGATTTTGCATATAACATTCAACAAAATCTTTATCATTGTTAAAATCAAATGGAAGATTGCATCTTATCCTGAGTAATTTCCATCTTAAAAATTATTCCCGGAGGAACAGAGCATACACACCTAATGGCGGTCATTGTGCTAACAGGGTTTCTCCTGTCTCACAGGCTAAAGACAAGTTGTTCTCTACCACCACCTTTTCCTATTTCAGTGTCTCCATGTCTCTCCAGAGCTGTATAATCTCTCCTCAAAGTTGCCTATTATCCAATGTAAGTTGTAGGTTCTAAGCATAAACATTCAATAAGGCAGGTGTAGGGGCTTGCTGAGCAACCTGTTGCCTGAGTTGAGTTATTTGAATGTCTCTTTAGGCCACCATGGCCTTTTGGTTATCCACCTCTGCTTTGAAAATAGAAATTTCCTTTTCTTTTTCTTCCTTCTCCTTCTTAGCTTCTGCCTTTTACTTTTCTAACTCCTTGTCTTTGGCCTTCAATTGTTGAGCTAGGGCCTCCAATTGTTCCCTACATTGCTTCAATTCAAATTCATCTCTGGATAGAGCTAGGGCATGCTGAATTTCTTGTGTCATGGTGTCCTCAAAGCTTTCCTCAAGGGTCTCTTTTCCTTTCCAGTGACTGTGTTGCAATGTATCCTCCCCTGTTTCTTCTAGGATGTCCTCATTGCCAACTACCTCAGGAATCTCTCCACCACCAACTTCCTCAGCTCCCCTCTTCTCATGAGTCTTTTCTTCAGGGTGTGCAGCAGGGGATGTGTGGTCACCTGAGAGAGCAATAGGGTTTTGTTTTGATTCTCCCATTTCTTCTTCATCCGAAGAGATCACTAACTAATGGTGGCATATTTTGGTAGAGGTGGATGCAATGGGTTCACCTTGCTAACTACTTTGCTTTGTTCTTCTCCAAAGCCATCGGAACCAGACTTCAGGGGAAGTAGAGGAAACTGCAACAGGGTCTCCTAAAACTGAGACAGTAGAAGCATGATGTTTCACCTTTTTCCTTCAGGCCTGTAGGGCGAGGAAATACTCCCATTTCTACTTACCATCCTCCTGTTGCAGGAAGTGGTGCTTAATAATTAAATGTATCAAGCATGGATAACTAATTTGCCTATCTTTGCCCTTTCTTTTGGTTAGCATGGTGACAAGATTTGTATGCAGAAAAGCAAGAACATTTATCAAATATTGGGGGTTATTGGCTCCATGCCTCAGGTGGGTAATTAGCCACATCCCAGGGCCCAAAACTGTACCAAATTGGCCATCACATGTGAAGAACTTCATGACCCATGGGACCACATTCTTCCATGGGTCTGGAAGACTGGTCCTTTCAATGATTTTAGTTGCTCCCTTACAATATATTGGGGAAAGGGCTCCGGAACAACATGAAAATTCTGAACTAATTCTTCATATGATGGTTTGTTTGCAAACAAATCAATGCCTACTGGAGGAATACCAAAAATTTAATTAATTATGGTAGGGCTGATTGGTAATCTTACCCCTTTCACAGTGATGAAGGTCCTATCGAAGTCTGCAACAAATTCCTCAACCAAGCCAGCTTCAAAGCCTTCAAATTTCTACAAAAATACCAACCATCCAACCTACAGGAAGATCTACACGTTGGTGTCATCAAAAATTACATTTTCAGGTTTCGCCTTCCTTTTGTTTACCATTTGATTAGTAGAATGAGTTTGCAACAAAATGTTACAATGGAGCTCTGTATATATTTTTATCTCTGGTTTGAACAAGAAGGAACTGTGAACTTTTGAGTTGTCAATTGCAAATTTGTGCAAAGGAATAATTGCATGCAAGATGGACAGGATGGCAGTTACTTTGTCTGTCTTTTCATCAATCATGGCATGAACTTTGGAGTTTTGAACTAGAGTGGGAGCGTGTGAAGTGTAATTTCTCAGCTGCCACCTTAACTGCTCTTCCATACTCTTTCGGAGCTGATGCCAGTGATCCTAGTGCTCATGTCTTTTCAAGTGTACTTCCTTTAAATGGCCATAAATACCGATCATCATTGTTTCTTAATCCAACTTTGATTTTTGTTTATGGCATTTATTTGAAATGTCATGCCATGATGACTAAGTACTTGTATTTCATTGTGAAGCATGCAAGATCTATGGACAAATCTTTGGTTGCCACCTGTCAGATTGTAATCATTTATACACTTGTTATGGCATGTGAAATATGAGGGCTGCATGTGGGTAACTTTGGGGGAACACGTGGCATACATAAATCTATTAAAATAATTATATAAGTTTTAAGGAAGGAATATACCTTGTAAAGTACTAATTCCCTTGATTATTTCTCCTTAACATTTTTAGTGAATCACTTTTCGCAATGCAACATCACCTAGCGCCCGATGATGCTTTGGAAAGCAAGCATCCACCAATGTTCATCTGGAGCAATCCGTAGCCATCTGGAGCTATTAGTATCCATTTGGATCTCTTCAAAAAAATTCAACACAAAAACCTGCATAACTGCAACAAGGAATTTTATTGAAGGAAATGGGGAATTCAAAGGAAAGATCGCCATTACTAGTTTTCAATCTTCCCTCCAGCTTTTGCCTGATTTTTTTTTTTTTAGAAAAGGCCGTCGTTTCTCGTTTTCAACCTTTACTGCTTTATTTCTCCCAGAGTCATCATTTAGAACATGAGTCCCATGGAAGAGAGATCTTCTAGGGTGAAATGCTCTATCCAAGTCTGGATTTCTACAGAAAACTCTTCTTTGGAAGCTGGTTTGTGGTACAGCTTCAATCTATGTCCATTTACCAGAAGAATTCTACAATCTCCATCAATGGGAACTAGCTGAACAGTCCCATTGCTGAAGGTTTCTTTGATTTCATAGGGCCCCAACCATCTAGTGTGCAGTTTCCCTTTCAAATCTTGATATTTGGAGTTGTACAACAGGGCCCAATCTCCTTGCTTGAATTGCTTACTGATAATGTGCTTATTGTGCCATTCTTTTCTCTAGTGTTGGATCAACTATGTGTGTTAAAGTGCTTCCATCCACATCTCTTCCAATCTGTTGAGCTGCATCATTCTATTTTGTTGTGCTTCAGTTAAATCTATACCCACTTCAAGTGTTGTTATCAATGTTGCCACCTCATATTCTATGGGCAACACTGGGTGTTTTCCATAGACTAATTCATATGGTGTGAAATTAGTGGTGGTTCTCCATGTGGTGTTATAAGCCCAAACATCTTCTGTCATCCTTTTAGCCTAATTTGTTCTTTTACCTAAAATGGTTTTTGCAAGGATTCTCCAGTTCTCTGTTTGTTACCTCTACTTGACCATTGCTTTGAGGATGATATGGAGAGGACTTCCTGTGATAGATTTGATATCTTTCCAGGAACGCTTTGATCATAGCAGACATGAATTGTGGTCCTTGATTAGAAACAAGGACTCGAGGTGCTCCAAACCTTTGCAAAATGTGCTTATACAGAAAATCTGCAACCTTCTCCTCCTTTGTTGATGGTAGTGATTTTGCTTCAACCTATTTAGTGGCATAGTCAGTGCAAACCAAAATGTAGTGACTTCCTCTGGAAGGCAGATCTATCAGCCCCACAAGATATATTCCCCACTTTTCAAATGGTTTGAGAACTACTTGAGGATGGAGCGGCTTCTCTATGGTAGGAGTTAGACGTCCCATTCACTAACATCGATCACAGTGCTTAACATAACGTTGAATATCCTTGGTCATTGTTGGCCAAAAGTATCCTGCTCCCAAAATTTTATGTCCCGTCTGGAGGGCTGAAAAATGTCCACCAAAAGGTTCATCATGGCATGCTTAGATTATGTCATACACTTCTGTTTCCTACACACAGTGACATAATACATGGTCAGGGCAATTTTTAAATAAGAGACCATTTACCCATTTGTATCTGGAGCTCTCTCAAACTAGTTGTTTGGTTTCTTTTGAATTGAAATGTTGTGGGCATTTGCCTAAAACCAAATAGTTTGCTTATTCTGCAAACCACAGATATTGTATGGATATAGCAAATAGATGTTCATCTAGGAATGCATCATCCACTCATTCATTATTTCCCTACATAGTCAATCTGGATAAGAAGTCAGCAACAACATTATCTTTCCATGGTTTATCAACAAAGGTTATTGTTATCACTGGTAATTGCACCCGTATGCAAAGTTGAAGAAGCTCTACAATTTCGTGTAACATGGGACTAATTTCAGGTCGTGGGTGCCCTATAATGAAATTACACCTCCAAATTATGGGCTAGTTCCATTCAAATGTTCTATTGGAATGTATGTTTTTTATTTTTGGAAAAGGGAAGAAAGAAACTATATGAAATGAAAATTGTAAAAATCAGTGATGCACCTAATTTGGATAATAATATGCAATCTGGTTCACAATATAACTCAGAAATCTGACTTTAACACAATCCAATCTTAGCATAAATATCACAAAAAGTGATTCTAAGGAAGGCTTGAAAACAAGCTTTCTATGAAGGAAAAGGTTTTTTACAACACAAAAAGATTATTTTCGGTTAACACAACCTAAAACCTGTGATGATTATATGCTTAATGCTACAAGCAAGAAAGTAAGACAATAATTTTAAAGGTTTAAAGGTTAAACACAGCAAAATTTCATCAAATCACTTCAAATAATTAGCACTAAATGGAAAGGTAACTATTTGATCTCAAAGGAACAAAGGAAATACTGCAAACGAGAAAAAAATAGAACCTATAACCTGTCGATCTCTCAATAAAACTGTAAAAAAATTGAGCTACAAAAATTCTCTAATCTGTTTGAATCAGAATGAGAATCAAGAACTAACTTCATAATGAATGGAGTTTTACAATATATAGAAAAGATAGGTCAAAAGATTGACCTAAAGACAACTAGACTTTGAACCTCAATTATCTTAAAAAAGCACATGTATAAATGATAATTGATTCACGTACAAGCCCTGAAATCATGCAAAAAACACTTCCAAACTGATGGAAAAATAGATATAAGGTGTCAAAACTGTTTCTGATCCATGCACCAATGAAATGAAGTGCCTAACTCAAGGTGAACTACTTATATAACTCCTTAATCTTCTCCTCAAACTACTCCCAACTAAAAGATCAAACTGCTCGTATCACTCCATGTACAAGTCAAAAAATAACTTATATCTTCACCAATCCATGCAATGCAATGGCAAGTAAATAATATTCAATAAATGAATATTCCATCCAGTCCTCTTGTGTGCTATATATGACTTATATTTAAAATAGTTTATTTAAGCTATTATTAGTAACAATTAGTGTAATTGTCCTAATAATATCTTAAATAAACTATAATACATTTACTATTCATAACATAAGTCAAAACCTTATGTCTCCCTTTGACTTCACATCCTTGTCATGCATTAAGGCAAAATTATCCTTATTACTCCACTTACAATATATTCACCATGCAAAAATAACAACAGTCTAAGAAGACCCCCTACCATCTTGCCAAATGCCTTATCATCCAAATCATATCCTCTCTTATGCAAAACAATGAATTCTAAATATAGGCCTTTGCCACCTTTCATGCATCTTATCTTTACATGAATTCACACCTTTGACTTCTTTTTATGATTCTTTAAAAAGGGCATAAGGAATATTCTTATTTGGCCATGCAATGTCGACCATGTGATTTTGAACTTGATTTATTTGACCTAGCTCATAGTCGATCTCTAAGGAAAGGGGGTTTGCATTGAATATCACGAGGCATTAAGGCATAAGCCTTACCCTTATTACTATCGACCACCTTTATCACATAAGATTCTTTGTATTTTTCTGAGTGAGAAGGAATGGCAAAAGTGGTAAGTGTTGTATCTTCATTTCTTACTGGTATTTCTTTCATTTTCTGCAACTTCTTGTGCCAATGGCCATGGCCATACTTATCTTCCTTTTCTGTATTCTCTTCTTGACATTATTTTTTCTTTCTCTATATGAAACTCCTTGCAAATGTGAGAAAAATATGATAAGACCATCATCAGAAGGGGTCGCCGCCATGCTTTTCTACTCTCTATAAATGAAGGTAAGCTCTTACCATTTTTCATGTTCTCTCCTTTTGACATTGCATCATAAAAGACAAAGGCTGCTTTTGTGAGAAAATGGAAAGAATGAAATAGGTATTATATTTCTTTGCACAGACCATTTTCTATGTTACGGCCATGCTATGGTTTGTCTCCTATAAATGCTCTTCCTACCAGAATACAAGAAGAAAAGAGGGTTTTTATTGAATCTTGCACAGGAATACTTCTCTATCCCACGGCCACACTAAATGTTGCTTTTCTTGTATTTTGCCTGACTATATCTGCAAAGAGAAGAAAGGTTTCAAAACCTGACAAGGGTTTCTTTATAACTTGTATACTCTTCTTGCCATTTTTAGGCACGGCCAACTGTAACACCATTTCTCTTTGAAACTATATGGATTATGTTAGGGTTTTGCAAAAAACCCTTATGGGTGTCTCAGAAAAAAAAACCTTCAGGCACGGCCATGGTGCAAACCACCTTTCTATAACTTTCACCTTCACTTTTGGTCACGGCCTATGCAAACAAATACATTGTAGTTTGTTTTCTTTCTACTATATGTATGAAACGTGCTAGGGTTTCCAATCCTCCTGTAGCAATTTATATCTTTAATAATTCTGTAGCTTGTCTATTTGTCTCTGAACATTTTTTGGTGATGGTAAATCTATTTTCCTATAGCTCTGAGCAACATATGTATTCATCTCTATAGAAGAAAATGTATAAGTTTTGATGGCACCTCTTTCTATGTATCATACTTTTCTAGAAGGCTTGCAGTTTGTACTATTCACTTATCTTCTTAAGCATGTTCAATAGGTATTTGATTTCTCTCATGTCCTTCATGAGGCAAGGCCTGTATCACAACTGTGCCAGTTAGGAACAGTAACATAAGAAATAATGAATGCTTGTTTTTGTCTCTGTCAACTTTATCACTAGAGAATATATATGGCATGAATGTATACATCTTCTCTTGTACACCTCTTTTCTTTAGTTGTCATCTGCTACTCCTTTTATACTATAGCTTCCACTTTGATGATAAGGGTTTTGAAATATACATGAGGGTTTACATTTCCTTGAAGAAGAAAAAAAAACTACTTTCTGTGTACGGCCATAACAATTATGCCTTTCTTTTCTTGATATTGTTCTTTTGTTTTATTCAACCTGAGGCTTGGAATATATGATAAGGATTTTGAGCAGAAAGAAAGGTTTGTTACTTGATCACTGTGTCTTTTACACCTCATTCACGAAAAAAAGTGGTAAATATTTGTGCTATTATAGTCTTTAAGACTGCTCTTTGCTCTCATAGAATGGTTTCATTATGCCTATTATATTTAATGTTTGCTCTTTCATTTCTGATGTTGACTGCTCCATCTTGATTATTCTTAGCTGCTAATCTGAGGACAAAATGTATCCTGGTATCTCTATTCATTAAGGTAGCTATACTTATGATGCTCTTTCTACATAATCTCCTTTACCATACAATGTGACTGTTCCTTATTGATTGCTCTTTATTTGTATGATTGTCCTACTTGTTACTTGTAGCTGCATTTTACCTTCATGTATACCTCTTAACATGTCATGCTTTGTGTAATTATGCATCACTGTTCCATACATCTTGAAACCCTCCTAATAATGGCAAGACACTGTATATTCTTTATCTCTCTTTTGTGTTAACCCCAACACAGAGATGGTCTGACTGCAAACATTGAATGATGGGGTTGAGATTCCCTCAAAAAGATAGAGTTGGGGATGCTGCTCTGCCTCTCAAATGGCTACTGACATTGTATGAAGAAGAAAATACTTGGACACTGTGTACTAGAACTGCTTCTTGTTCTTCTTGGACTAGACTCTGCCCTCAAGTGATTGCATCTTTTTTAGGTTGTTCTGTTATGCCTGCTATAAGTAGCTCCTCATGACTATATTAGCATTTATAATTGATGATTGGGACATTGTTTGATCAGTGGTGGTAGTCTTTCATTAGCTAAACTATTCTATCCTCATTATGATCTCCTTATCTGTACTTTATAATTCACTTTGCTGATCTGTACTTGTCTTCTTTACTTGATGTATTATCTTCCATTCATGACTGTCATAGTCAATGATGCATAAATCATCTGTCTTCCATTGTAACATCATATGATACAAAACTTTGACATCTTCAGTGACTACTCTAAACATTCATGACTCTAGTTTCCTTTTGGTACAGCTTTCCCTTCTTTTAGCATACAAATGATAATGATGGTTGTAGCTGCTCCCTCTGTTGTTTCATGATATTGATCATCTTGTAGCTGCCTGGATAATGTATTTGTTTGAACAACTATCCTTTGATTACAAACACATGACTACTCCTCTATGCATGATGAATGTCTGTTACAACTATGATTGTCCTATGCATTTGTTGATGGTTGTTCTGTATGTGATCATAATTCTACTGATCTGGTTGCTTTAACGCATAAGGCACACAATAAACTTGTTGCACCTATACAGTGATAGATGTGTTCTTTGAACATGAAGTTTGCAATGTATGAAATATACAAAACACATGGGCATCCTCATGATGCAATCATATAATCTAATCGTTTGTTATTTCTACCTCATATGCCCTGACTGTACTTTGTAATTCATTTGATGGCATAGGGTTGTTCATCTGTCTCTAGCACTATACAGGGATTTATAATTTGATTCTAAATTATTGTTTTCATGATAAAGGATGAGAGAAATACCTCTGTTATAGCATGATATGTTCTTCATCACTGTTCCATATGACTTGGTCATTCATTTTAGCTAAAGAACATGCTTCTTAGTCAAAAACTGTCACTAATAATAGTGCCTAAGCATGTTGGGCTCAACCCTCGTGGGAGCCACATTTCCTCCACATGCTATGAAAAGAATTTGAAAATGAATGTTTATTTGTATCTGCACATGGAACACACATGTTAATCATAAAAAAGTACCTTTGGATATTGATTGATCCTCTTCATGATCTATGTCTTGTAGCACGTCTGATATGATTTTCATATGAAATGCATGATGTGATAAGTAGATATATTTGTTTGATAAAAGCATATGATAACTTTAAACATCCAGAGTGCTAACAGGGTTGCCCCCAAAAATTTTGCAGGTTAAACTGATGATGGGAGCTGAAGATAAAGATTGAAGACTAAAGACCAACATCAACAAGCAACCTTCTTGCTCAGGCAATGATGGATGTTTCATTTTATCATGTGTTTATTTCATTTCTTTGATCAATCAGATGTATAGCTTGCATGTCTGCAATTGCTCAGTCTAGTTACTCCCATGGCTTGTGTGGGACACATTTGAACACTTCCTTTAAACATGATCAGTTAATTTCTCTTATGCATATGATGTATGTGTATTTCCTTTTTAATCAATCCATAAGATAAAGTAACAGATATTGAATGTATGTTCAAAATATGACATGAAATAATAGTTCAATACAAATATCTTTCTTTCTTTTATTCAAAACTGATTAACTGAATAATCAATCTAACTTATAACTCCTAAAAGATAACATAATGCAAAAACAACTGTATTTCTTGAATGATTGGTACCTTGGCAATCCTATTCTCTTGTCATGATGACTCATCAGTCTTGATTAGACTGATGGGCTATCCTGTCAAGTGAATTCCATCTCTGCTCTGTCAAGATATCAATTATTCATTGAATGCATAACTTTAAAATTTTCTTTTATTCCTTTTGAACAATTGCGCTTAGGTCAAACTAATTTTTAGTGTGAACAAAAAATTAGTAACATTTCTGGCAACCTCTCAGGGGTGTTTGCCTGGTAAACAGCTTAGAACTAGTAGCCTTGGCAACTCCATTGGGCATAGAGTCTTTTCTACCCTGAACTTAGAAAATTTTTGCAACTCACACTAACTGAACACTACAGCAGCAACAAAACTGAAAACTGAAACTAGACTGACTTGCTTAAAACTAAGCCAGTAACATGTGCAAAAGCACTTCTTGGAAACAAAACAACAACTGAACTGAAATTCTACCTACCCTAATCTAACCAGCCAAAGGTGTTGGTCAAACATTTCCATTAACTGTTTGGTTGAAATAACTTCCTTTTCTCAATAGGGGACACTGATTCAGATGCTTATGAGCAGCTGAAACTTGATAAAGTACAAGAAAGTACTCAATGAATTGTTGCATTGCTTCATGAAAAATATAGATAATTTCACTCACCAACTGAACCTGATCATGCAAACCTCTATCATGGGGTAAAAAGATGATTTGATTTTGCTGTCCTGAGGCTAAAATCTATTCATTTGGTACAACAGCAATATGTACCTTCTCATTTAGCTCTTTTTCAACTAAATCTCTGATAGGACAGCCTCTTATAATGATGTATCCTTGATTGATACTCCTGGTATCCTAATTTTGATCTGTTATCTTATGATCACATGTAATTTCAATCTGACTTGAAAGATAAAACTCATATGAATAAAGAGGATTAATACCTGCCTCTTTGATTTGACCTTGTTGCATCATTTCATGACCAATGTTAGAACAAAAATCCTCTATAATATCATAAAACAGACTTTCATCTAACTGATATTGCTACATTGAAACTATATGAGCTTCTTCAATCTGTTGTTTAGAAGTTTCATCTTGCATGATGTGTTGCCATATCAACTCCTCTTCCAGGGTTAATAAATCACCCTCTTCTGTTAGCACGGCTAATAACTCCTCAAAATTATCAGGTTCTTGAAAGCTACTAGGAATAGGTGGTAGAACATGGTTGTCTTCCTTCTACTCTTGATAAATCTGCAGACTGTCACAATTACTTGCATCTTTTGGATGTTCAGTTACTTCTATCTGTGTTATGAGCTCTTCATCAGGCTCAATAAAAGAAGGCAGCTGATTAAATAAAAAGACTGAGTTCTCTGCTTTGTCTAATTTATTCTCACTTAGAACTTGGGCAGTTTGTCCCTGCAACTAGAGATTTTGCCCTTCCAGTATTTGTGACCTGATTTCATTTATCTTGTAAATAGCATTAGAAAAGTTCTCAAACAAATCAAAATGCAAAGGATTTGGCATCAAACTTGAACTATCATCCTTTTCATATGCATTATGCTCATTTTTAGCTAGGACAGAAAAAATAGCAGTAACTTCTTGCTCCACATCTGCTTTTTCTGATTTGGTGGGACAAGGACTGCAAAAAACCTCAACTGCTGGGTTGAAGCTTGGAATCTTGATAGGCTCTTGTTCAATATGCCAACTTGGAATCTTGATAGGCTCAGAAACTACTACCTTTTCCTCTTCCTGATCTTGGATTGGTATGGAAGGGGTAGCCTTTACAAGATTTGACATTTTGTAATCAGGATGCTTGGTTCGAGAAGGCTGCCATGGTTGCTCAGGACTGTGATGATTTGGTTTAGGTAATTGATGTGACTGATACTGAGGATTAATGGTCTGATTTTGAATGCAAACAAGTTCCTGATCAAAATCACAACTTCTAAAACTTAACAGTTGATAACTATTAACCTCATTTTGAAAATGCCGATCTAAAATGAATGCAACTGTTTTGATGTTCTGCTTTTGTATTTGCTCAAGCAAATACTTCATTTGTGCCTCTTTTGCTGCAATCTATCTTGCAAAATCCTATTCAAATTGTATCCTTTGTGTCTCCAATTCCTGCTTATGAAGATAGGCCTGATAATCCATCTCTTCTTGCTGTTGCTGATACTCTTGCTACCTCTTGAACTCTTTTATCTGCTTTGTGATTTCTAGCAATGTGTTTTTTGTTTCACACATGCCATATTTCATATCCCTAATCTCTTGGGGCTGATATGAAGGATGAGCAGGGGTGGGCAGGAGGCAAACATGTTGAGCATGCCGATTTCTTTGCAAATCAAAGGAATTAGGAATGAAATCAGTAGCATGGCTAATCTGATATGGCTGATAAAATCATGGGTTAGCAACATTCTCATGATATGATGGATGATATGACATATTTCCATGAAGGAAAGACATGTCTATTCATTCAAAAGGTCTGATCTATCAAACCAGAAAGATAGAGTCACCAGGTATTTGTAAATAAACCTCTAAAAAGGTTGTATAAACTGCTAATCATACCAAAAACAATAGCAATAAATAAGTTCTTTTGAACTGAAAATCAGTTCAAAGTCCCACCGAGTGTGCCAAAAATTGTTATCATTGGGAATTGTACCCGTATGCAAGGCTGAAGAAGCTCTGCAATTCCATGTAACATGGGACTAATTTCAGGTTGTGGGTGCCCTATAATGAAATTAGACCTCTAGATTGTGGGCTGGTTCCCTTCAAATGTTCTATTGGAATGAATGTTTTCTATTTTTGGAAAAGGGAAGAAAGAAATTATATGAAATGAAAATTGTAAAATTTGATGATGCACCTAATTTGGATAATAATATGCAATCTGGTTCACAATATAACTCAGAAATCTAACTTTCACACAATCCAATCTTGGCATAAATATCACAAAAAGTGATTCTAAGGAAGGCTTGAAAACTGGCTTTCTATGAAGGAAAAGGTTTTTTACAACACAAAAAGATTATTTTCTGTTAGCACAACCTAAGACATGTGATGATTATATGCTTAATGTTGCAAGCAAGAAAGTGAGACAATAATTTTAAAGGTTTAAAGGTTAAACACAACAAAATTTCATCAAATCATTTCAAATAATTAGCACTAAATGGAAAGGTAACTATTTGATCTCAAAGGAATAAAGGAAATACTGCAAAGGAGATAAAAATAGACCTTGTAACCTGCCAATCTCTCAATAAAACTGTAAAAAAATTGAGCTACAAAAATTCTCTAATCTGTTTGAATCAGAATGAGAATTAAGAACTAACTTCATAATGAATGAAGTTTTACAATATATAGAAAAGATAGGTCAAAAGATTGACCTATAGACAACTAGAATTTGAACCTCGGTTATCTTTAAAAAGCACATGTATAAATGATACTTGATTCCCACGCAAGCCCTGAAATCATGCAGAAAACACCTCTAAACTGATGGAAAAATAGACATAAGGTGTCAAAATTGTCTCTGATCCATGCACCAATGAAATGAAGTGCCTGACTCAAGGTGAACTACTCATATAACTCCTCAATCTGCTCCTCAAACTACTCCCAACTGAAAGATCAAATTGATGACTCAATTCCTCTTATCACTCCATGCACAAGTCAAAAAATAACTTATATCTTCACCAATCCATGCAATGCAATGGCAAGTAAATAATATTCAATAAATGAATATTCCATCTAGTCCTCTTGTGTGCTATATATGACTTATATTTAAAATAGTTTATTTAAGATATTATTAGTAACAATTAGTCTAATTGTCCTAATAATATCTTAAATAAACTATAATACATTTGTTATTCATAACATAAGTCAAAACCTTATGTCTCCCTTTGACTTCACATCCTTGTCATGCATTAAGGCAAAATTATCCTTATTACTCCACTTACAATACATTCACCATGAAAAAATAACAAAAGTCTAAGAAGACCCCCTACCATCTTGCCAAATGCCTTATCATGCAAATCATATCCTCTCTTATGCAAAACAATGAATTATAAATATAGGCCTCTAAGGAAAGGGGGTTTGCATTGAATATCATGAGGCATTAAGGCATAAGCCTTACACTCATTACTACCGACCACCTTTGTCACATAAGATACCCCTCCTATCGACCACTCCTTGTAATAATCACTAGGGATTACATCATTTGACATGTTGACCTTAGTCGACAATTGGATTTAGTAATAATGTTTGGCATTGTATGAGTCAAAAATGAAAGATGGGGAAAGAAGTTTCGAACAAAAAAAGGAATAACCCTAAACTTGTTATTCATTTTCACTCCTTCATTTTTCAGGCCATCACTCTGCAACTCCATTGCACTTAGGGTTTGATCTCTCTTTGTTACTCCTTGGGTTTCTAAGGTCGAATTCCATAATTTATTTGCATTTTTATGAGTGAGAAGGAATGGAAAAAGTGGTAAGTGTTGTATCTTCATTTCTTACTGGTATTTCTTTCATTTTCTGCAACTTCTTGTGGCAATGGCCATGGCCATACTTATCTTCCCTTTCTGTATTCTCTTCTTGACATTATTTTTGCTTTCTCTGTCTAAAACTCCTTGTAAATGTGACAAAAATATGATAAGACCCTCATCAGAAGGGCTGCCGCCATGCTTTTCTACTCTCTGGAAATGAAGGTATGCTCTTATCATTTTTCCTGTTCTCTCCTTTTGACATTGCATCTTAAAAGGCAAAGGCTGCTTTTGTGAGAAAATAGAAAGAATGAAATGGGTATTATATTTCTTTGCACAGACCATTTTCTATGTTACGGCCATGCTATGGTTTGTCTCCTATAAATGCTCTTCCTACCAGAATACAAGAAGAAAAGAGGGTTTTTATCGAATCTTGCACAGGAATATTTCTCTATCCCACGGCCACACTAAATGTTGCTTTTCTTGTATTCTGCCTAACTATATCTACAAAGAGAAGAAAGGTTTCAAAACCTGACAAGGGTTTCTTTATAACTTGTATACTCTTCTTTCCATTTTTAGGCACGGCCAACTGTAACACCATTTCTCTTTGAAACTATATGGATTATGTTAGGGTTTTGCAAAAAACCCTTATGGGTGTCTCAGAAAAAAAAAACCTTCAGGCACGGCCATGGTGCAAAACCAACTTTCTGTAACTTTCACCTTCACTTTTGGTCATGGCCTATGCAAACAAATACATTGTAGTTTTTTTTTCTTTCTACTATATGTATGACACGTGCTAGGGTTTTAAATCCTCCTGTAGCAATTTATATCTTTAATAATTCTGTAGCTTGTCTATTTGTCTCTGAACATTTTCTGGTGATGGTAAATCTCTTTTCCTCTAGCTCTGAGCAGCATATGTATTCATCTCTATAGAAGAAAATGTATAAGTTTTGATGGCACCTCTTTTTGTGTAGCATACTTTTCCAGAAGGCTTGCAGTTTGCACTATTCACTTATCTTCTTAAGCATGTTCAAAAGGTATTTGATTTCTCTCCTATCCTTCATGAGATAGGGCCTGTATTACAACTGTGTCAGTTAGGAACAGTAACATAAGAAATAATGAATGCTTGTTTTTGTCTCTGTCAACTTTATCATTGTAGCATATATATGGCATGAATGTATACATCTTCTCCTGTACACCTCTTTTCTTTAGCTGTTATCTACTGCTCCTTTTATACTGTAGCTTCCACTTTGATGATAAGGGTTTTGAAATATACATGAGGGTTTTCATTTCCTTGAAGAAGAAAAAAAAACTACTTTCTGTGTACGGCCATAACAATTATGCCTTTCTTTTCTTGATATTCTTCTTCTGTTTTATTCAACCTGAGGCTTGGAATATATGATAAGGATTTTGAGTAGAAAGAAAGGTTTGTTACTTAATCACTGTGTCTTTTACACCTCATTCACAACAAAAAGTGGTAAATATTTGTGCTATTACAGTCGTTAAGACTGCTCTTTGCTCTCATAGAATGGTTCCATTATGCCTATTATATTTGATGTTTGCTCTTTCATTTCTGATCTTGACTGCTCCATCCTGATTATTATTAGCTGCTAATCTGAGGACAAAATGTATCCTGGTATCTCTATTCATTAAGGTAGCTATACTTATGATGCTCTTTCTACATAATCTCCTTTACCATACAATGTGACTATTCCTTATTGATTGCTCTTTATTTGTATGATTGTCCTACTTGTTACTTGTAGCTGCATTTTACCTTCATGTATACCTCTTAACATGTCATGCTTTGTTTAATTATGTAATACTATTCCATACATCTTGAAACCCTCCTAATAATGGCAAGACACTGTATATTCTTTATCTCTCTTTTGTGTTAACCCCAACACAGAGATGGTCTGACTGTAGACATTGAATGAGGGGGTTGATATTCCCTCAAAAAGATAGAGTTGGGGATGTTGCTCTGCCTCTCGAATGACTACTGACACTGCATGAAGAAGAAAATACTTGGACACTATGTACTAGAACTGCTTCTTGTTCTTCTTGGACTAGACTCTGCCCTCAAGTGATTGCATCTTTTGTAGGTTGTTCTTCTATGCTTGCTATAAGTAGCTCCTCATGACTATATTAGCATTTATAATTGATGATTGGGACATTGTTTGATCAGTAGTGGCAGTCCTTCATCAGCTGAATTGTTCTATCCTCATTATGATCTCCTTATCTATACTTTATGGTTCACTTTGCTGATATGCACTTGTCTTCTTTACTTGATGTATTATCTTCCATTCATGACTGTCATATTCAATGATGCATAAATCATCTGTCTTCCACTGTAACATCATATGATACAAAACTTTGACATCTTCAGTGACTGCTCTGAACATTCATGACTCTAGTATCCTTTTGGTACAGCTTTCCCTTCTTTTAGCATACAAATGATAATGATGGTTGTAGTTGCTCCCTCTGTTGTTTCATGATATTGATCATCCTGTAGCTGCCTGGATAATGTATTTGTTTGAGACAGCTATCCTTTGATTACAAACACATGACTACTCCTCTATGCATGATGAATGTCTGTTACAACTATGACTGTCCTATACATTTGTTGATGGCTTTTCTATATGTGATCATAATTCTACTTATTTGGTTGCTTTAATGCATAAGGCACACAATAAACTTGTTGCACCTATACATTGATAGATGTGTTCTTTGAACATGAAGTTTGCAATGTATGAAATATACAAAACACATGGGCATCCTCATGATGCAATCATATAATCTAATCATTTGTTATTTCTACCTCATATGCCTTGACTGTACTGTGTAATTCATTTGATGGCATAGGGTTGTTCATTTGTCTATAGCACTATACATAGCTTTATCATTTGATTCTAAATTGTTATTTTAATGATAAAGGATGAGAGAAATACCTCTGTTATAGCATGATATGTTCTTCATCACTGTTCCATATGTCTTGTTCATTCATTTTGGCTGAAAGAACATGCTTCTTAGTCAGAAAATGTCACTAATAACAGTGCCTAAGCATGCTAGGCTCAACCCTCGTGGGAGCCACATTTCCTCCACATGCTATGAAAAGAATTTGAAAATGAATGTTTATCTATATTTGCACATGGAACACACATGTTAATCATAAAAAAGTACCTTTGGATATTGATTGATCCTCTTCATGATCTCTGTCTTGTAGCACATGTCTGATCTGATCTTCATATGAAATGCATGATGTGATAAGTAGATATATCTGTTTGATAAAAGCATATGATAACTTTAAACATCCGGAGCGCTAACAGGGTTGTCCCCAAAATTTTTGCAGGTTAAACTGATGGTGGGAGCTGAAGATAAAGACTGAAGACTGAAAACCGACATCAACAAGCAACCTTCTTGCTCAGGCAATGATGGATGTTTCATTTTATCATGTGTTTATTTCATTTCTTTTATCAAATAGATGTATAGCTTGCATGTCTGCAATTTCTCAGTCTAGTTACTCCCACGGCTTGTGTGGGACACATTTGAACACTTCCTTTAAACATGATCAGTTAATTTCTCTTATGCATATGATGTATGTGTATTTCTTTTTTAATCAATGCATAAAATAAAGTAATAGATATTGAATGTATGTTCAAAATATGACATGAAATAACAGTTCAATACAAATATCTTTCTTTCTTTTATTCAAAACTGATTAACTGAATAATCAATCTAACTTATAACTCCTGAAAGATAACACGATGCAAAAACAACTGTATTTCTTAAATGATTGGTACCTTGGCAATCCTATTCTCTTGTCATGATGGCTCATCAGTCTTGATTAGACTAATGGGTTATCCTGTCAACTGAATTCCATCTCTGCTCTGTCAAGATATCAATTATTCATTGAATGCGTAACTTCAAAATTTTCTTTTATTCCTTTTGAACAACTACACTTAGGTCAAAATAATTTTTAGTGTGAACAATAAATTAGTAACAGTTATATCGAATTCCTACAATAATAACAACCATCTGACAATTCTACCTCCTACCACCGCTTTATTCATCAGATATCTTATAGTTGCATGATTAGTATGTATGAAAATTTTATATCCTATGATGTAGTGGCAAAATT
Organism: Cunninghamia lanceolata; assembly: GCA_027924645.1. Taxonomy (NCBI): domain Eukaryota; kingdom Viridiplantae; phylum Streptophyta; class Pinopsida; order Cupressales; family Cupressaceae; genus Cunninghamia; species Cunninghamia lanceolata. The sequence goes on from BSBN01000332.1 coordinate 4,491,647, forward strand.
TATTGATAGCATAAACTATTGCCAAAAATTCTTTTTCAGTTGTAGTATATTTTTTCTCAGCAGGGTTTAAGTTTTTGCTAATGTAATATAATGCATGCATACCTTCAAATTCATTTAGTTGTCCTAACACTGCACCAATGGCCTGATTGGAAGCCTCTTTGTGAATATGGAATGGCTCATTCCAATTTGGTCCTTTAATCATTGGGGCTGTCATGAGGGCACTTTTAATGGATTCGAATGACTATTGGCATTATGGTGTCCATTTGAATTCAGAATCTTTTTTAAGCAAGGTGAACAAATGGTGAGCTTTTCGACTGAAATTTTCAATAAACCTTTGATAATATCTAGCATGTCCTAGAAAGCTTCTTACCTCTGTTTGAGTTTGAGGAGGGGGAATTTGAATAATAATTTCAACCTTTTTTGGATCTACTTTTATTCCCTCCTGTGAGATATGGTGACCAAGTATAATTCCCTCAGTCATCATAAGAAAGCATTTCTTGTGGTTTAGGGATAGCTAATGTTCTTTGCATCTTTCAAGTACCTTGTTCAAACTATTCAAGGCTTCGTCAAAAGTTTTCCCATGTACTATAAAATCATCCATATAAATCTCCACACATGTATTTTCTAGGTCTGTGAAAATTGCCAGCACAGCACGTTGAAACGTGGCTGGTGCGTTGCATAATCTGAATGGGAAAACTTTGTAAGCAAATGTCCCCCATGAGCATGTGAAGGTAGTCTTATCCTGATCTTTTGAAGTGACCTGGATCTGATTGTAGCCGCTGAATTCATCCAAGAAGGAAAAATAGCGACTACCAGCTAGGTTATCCAGCACCTCGTCAATGAAGGGAAGTGGGAAATAGTCTTTCTTAGTGGCTTTATTCAATTCTCTATAGTCAATTCTAAAAGGAATTTAGGTCTGCAAAAATTACTTCCTACACTAATCTAATGAGGAGAGATGAGTGCAAATTCTTTTTATCCTTTACATTTACAATGTTATTAAACCAACAACAGAGATTTTGCAGCAATACACATACACACAGAAAGAAGATAGAAGAGAGAGAGACAAGATAGACATGGGGAAAACCCTTACGGGTGAAAAACTCCACACTCCAAAACACAACTCAAATGTATTCCAGTAAACAATGAAGGTTACAATATAGTTTCAGAGCTAATGCTCTTGCAGGAGTCTTCGACACTCATATCTGGATACAATCCAGTAGCATAACAGTACATGTCAATCACATAATACATCTCTCCAAAGCACCTGTTGATATAGAAGATACAAGGCAAAAATGGCTCCATCTTGAGATGGGCATCCAACATGGCCTCATAGCCCAAAACCCATGCTTAAGGACACTTGTCCAACACTACAGGGTGTTCATGACACTTGTCATATCATCCCATCCCAAAGAGGTTGCCTATTCCCAAGTTGTGCAATGACAGATACTCTTATGACACTTACGACTGTCATAGAATCTGTCATAGCTTACAGTTGTAAGAGAATCTATCATATACAGGCTAAAAATAGCATATTCTCATACAACATGTCATAACCCTCCTTAGGGCACCCAAAGATGCCTTCTTCCAAGATGCCTTGTGACACATGTCTTCACCTGTCATAGAATATTCCATTTACGACTCTTGCGCGTCATAGATTTGTCATAGGAATCTGTCATAACCGTTTTGGTCAATATTCCCTTACACACTATCCAAGATGCTAACACATAGAAAAATATTCCTACCACTAAGTGGGACACCTATCTCTTCATGTGAGGACAAATTTACATGTTGTCACCTTCCACGTAGGATGACACATCACCGTGCCAACTCCCACAAGATGACAATAAAGATTTACATCCTAATTACAATAATAGGCAATAAATAAATAAATACAATGAAATAATACAAGGAATTACCAAGGTTTAGACACCTTAATTCCCAACATTCTCCCACTTGTCGAACACCTTGTAAGAGCCAATGAAAATAATAGGATTTAACTACTATAGGCCGAGAGGCCCATAGACTCCGAACACCATCTGAACTTCTTTGTGCCCACTGATTTTGTCAATGCATCTACAACATTCTTAAAAGTGTCTACCTTCTCCAAATTCACCTTCCCATCCTCTACCATGTCTCACACGAAGTGAAACTATACATCAATATGCTTTGTTCTGGCATGGAAAGTTGGATTCTTTGCTAGGAAAATCGCACTCTAACTGTCACAACAAATCGTAATCTATCATGCATCAACACCAATATCTGAACACAATCTCTTAAGCCAAATGGCTTCCTTACAAGCATGAGTTTCTACCATATACTCAGCTTCTGTCATGGACAAAGCAACCACAGGTTGTCGCTTACTCGTCCAACTAATTGCACCACCGAACATAGTGAACACATAGGCACTGGTGGATCTCCTACTGTCAATGCCACCCGCCCAATCAGAATCCATGAATATAAACTGAATGTGGAGGTCTTGTAACATTGCCATGATAACATATGGAATACTCAGAAGTACCCCTCAAATATCTGAACACTCTCTTAACTACATCCCAATGTACCCATCCAGGATTAGCCATAAATTGACTAAGGACTCCCACTACTTGGGCAATGTCTGGTCTTGTGCAGACCATAACATACATCAAACTACCAATAGCACTAGCATAAGGTACTCTGCTCATGTCCTCCACCTCACTAGGAGATTTTGGACAATCATTAACAAACAACTTTTCCCCCAAAGAAACAGGAACACACAATGGTCTACAATCTGCCATGCTAAACCTATCCAACATGGTCTTCACATACTTACTCTAGCTTAACCAAAGTTTTTTGTTTGCTCTATTTCTTCTGATTTCCATTCCCAGAATGTACCTGGCTACCCCTAGATTTTTTATTTCAAACTATGCTGACAACTGAGACTTCAAATCAGAAATCATATTCTTACCATTCTCGATTAACAACATATCATCAACATACAATGCAATAATGAGAATGCGATCATTGTCAAATTTATAATACACACAATGATCTGATTTTGATCTCAGAAATCCAACTGACAACACAAAGGCATCAAACTTCAAGTACCACATCCTTGGAGACTGCTTCAAACCATACAAAAACTTTTTCAACTTGAAAACCAAATTTTCTTTACCTTTCTCTATGCAATGCTCTAGTTGTGACATGTAAATCTCTTCCTCCAAATAACCATGAAGGAATGATGTCTTCACATCCATTTGCTCCACCTCTAAGTCATAAGCTACTACAAGAGATAACAAGAACTGAATAGATGTAAGCTTTGCAACGAGAGAGAAAATTTCACCATAATTAATTCTCTCCACTTGTGAATACCCCTTCGCAACTAGTCTGGCCTTGTACTTTTCAACACTACCATTTGCACTAAATTTCTTCTTGAACACCCATTTGCATCCAACAAGTTTCCATCCTTCAATCAAAGGTAGCAAGTCCCATGTTTTATTCTTTTCCAAAGAAGCCATCTCATCTTCCATGGCCTCAATCCAGGAACCTACATCTTTCATGCCCATAGCCTCTTTCACAGTTCTAGGCTCATCAGTGTTAGTAAGTAAAGCAAAAGCACAACTAGAATCAAGCAATGAATAACCAAACCTATCAAGTTGCTTTCTTGTTTGTGTAGACCTCCTCAATGGTTGAGGTTGAGGTTCTGCTTCTTCTTCTAAACTTTTAGATCTGCTAGAGCTCTCCTCATCACCAAGTCTCACAGGGTCTGTTGGTTCAGTCTTCTCAGGGGTAGAAGGAAACTGAACCACATCCTCTTTCTTTTCTATTTCTTCTGGTTGTAGAACAATAGAAGAAGGTGTTAGCTCTCTAAATATAACACTTCTGCTATACAACACTTTTTCAACCACATAATCCTGAAGCTTGTATCCTTTCACACTAACTCCATAGCCAATGAAAATACACTTAATAGCCTTGTTCTCCAATTTAGACCATTTCTCCCTAGGCACATGTGCATATGCCTCACAACCAAAAACATGAAGATGTCTAACTGAAGGCTTCTTACCAGACCACACCTCCATAGGTGTCTTACCAACAAGAGCTGATATAGGAGACTTGTTTACCAGGTAGCAAGTAGTGGCTACAGCTTCAGCCCAAAACTTTTGTTTGAGGCTTGCTCCACTAAGCATACTCCTAGCCCTCTCCATCAGTGTTATGTTCATCCTCTTTGTAACTTCATTTTGCTATGGGGTGTATGGAGTTGTCTTATGTCTTTCAATCCATTGCTCTTTACAGAACTTATCGAACTCTACCGAACAAAACTCACCACTGTTATCAGTTCTCAAACACTTAATCTTTTTACTAATATGATTCTCAACAAAAGCTTTAAACTCTTTGAATCGACTAAAGACTTCAATCTTGCTTCTGAGAAAATAAATCCATGTCCTTCTACTGTAATCATCTATGAAAGATACAAAATATACAGATTTGGAAATCGAATGAACGCTAATAGGACCAAACATATTAGAATGAATAAGATCCAATACACCAGAAGACTTGTGAGAACTAGAGTAAAACTAAACACAGTTTTGCTTTCCATATATGCAATGTTCGCAAAAGTCAAACTTGAGATTACAATCATTTAACCCCTCAACAAGGTTTTTATTTTTTAGGGTTCTAAGACCCTTCTCACCAATGTGGCCAAATCTCATATGCCATAACATAGTCTTTTCAATAGGAAGCTTAACTTCCAAAGCATGAGCACCCTTGGGTACACAAGATGCACTACCATTAGAATTTGTTACAACAGATTTCTTCACTGCTTGTTTAGATGGTGGGGAAGAAGTGATTGTAGCTAGATTTTCTTCGAGTCAGAAGAACTATTTCACTGTGAAGTGTATGCCTCCAGCTGAAATAGTGTACCTCTCCGAGTACCCTTCGTAAGCACCATAGATCCTCTAGTCATCTTGCATCCATCCTTCGAAAAGACAACCTGCACACCTGCATCATTCAACATACTTACAGAAAGCAAGTTCTGTGCTAAGCCTAGGATGTGCATAACCCCAGTGATCCCCTTCACTCATCCATTAGGGAATCGGATTGAGACTCTTCCATGACCAACAATATTTAGATGAGAATTGTCACCCAAGTACACTCTTCCACCATCAAACTCTTCATACTTTGTGAACCAACTTCGATGTGAGGTCATGTGGAATGATGCACCAGAATCTATCAACCACACATCATCAGATGCATGGGTGGCTAGGGCTATGATGAAGGAATCACCATCATCTTGTGACTTGTCAGAATCTAAATCTGGGCATTCTTCTTCTTCTGTTTCTTTTCCTCTTTGCATTCCTTTCAGAAATGCCTAGTTTTGCCACAGTTCCAACAAAGAGCCTTGGACTTTCTAGGAGATTTAGATCTCCCATGGGATTTAGATCTACCATTCTCAGCTTTCTTGTCCTTTTTTTCCCTTTCTCCTTGGGTCTTCCACAAACCGTAAGAGCCTCTTTAGCTGCCTCAGAAGACTTTCTCTGCATCTCTTCAAATAACAGTGGTGATACCACTTCATCCATTTTGAATGTGGATGTGGTGCCCAGCAAAGAACAAAGCAAGGTCATACAACGATCCTCCTCCTCCATCTTCAGACCAATGGATGTCAATTGTGCAACTAACATGTTGAAAGCATTCAGGTGATCTATAACAAATCCTCCATCCTCCATCCTCAGAGAATACAACTTCTTTCTCAGAAAAAGCTTGTTCACCAGGGATTGGCCTGATAAACATCACTCAGCTTCTTCCAAAGGTCTTTCATGGTCTTCTCCTCATGGACATTAAATAGGACAGAATCAGCTAGATTGAGTCTTATGAGACCCTTAGCCTTATGATATTTGAGATCCCAATCAACTTGTGTCATTACAATTGGTTTTACACCAGATACAGTTTCCCATAGGTCACGATCAACAAGCATGTCTTGCATCTTAAGTTTTCATAACTCAAAATTGGTGCCATTGAATTTCTCCACCTCTAATCTTCTGGATGTGCCTGCCATCTCTTTTCCTACAACAAGATTACAGAATACTCTACACAAAGCTCCCACTCAACCTAAGATTAGCTCAAAAAACCTCTACCCAACAACTAGGACCAAAGGTGATCAAGCTCTGATACCAACTGAAAGGAAGCTAGGTGTGCGGAAATCACTTCCTACACTAATCTAATAAGGAGAGATGAGTCCAAATTCTTTTTATCCTTTACATTTATAGTGGTATTAACCCAACAAAAGAGATATTGCAACAATACACATACACACAGAAAGAAGATAGAAGAGAGAGAGACAATATATACGTGGGGAAAACCCTTACGGGTGAAAAACCCCACTCTCCAAGACATAGCTCAAATGTATTCCAATAAATAATGAAGGTTAAAATATAGTTTTAGAGCTAATGCTCTTGTAGGAGTCTTCAAAACTTGTATCTAGAGACAATTCGGTAGCATAACAGTACCTATCAATCACATAATACATCTCCTCTCCAAAGCACCTGTTTATATAGAAGATACAAGAAAAAAATAGCTATATCTTGAGATGGGCATCCAACATGGCCTCGTGGCTCAAAAACCATGCCTAAGGACACTTGTCCAACATTGTAGGGTGTTCATGACACTTGTCATATTAGCACATCCCAAAGAGGTCACGTATTCCCAAGTTGGGCAATGACAGATACTCTTACGACACTTACGACTATCATAGAATCCGTCATAGCTTACAATTGTAAGAAAATCTGTCATATACAGGCTAAAAATAGCATATTCTCTTACAACATGTCATAATACTCCTTGGGGCACCCAAAGATGCCTTCTTCCAAGATGCCTTATGACACATGTCTTCACCTGTCATAGAATCTTCCATTTATGACTCTTATGCATCATAGATTTGTCATAGGAATCTGTCATAATCGTTTTGGTCAATATTCCCTTACACATTATCTAAGATGCGACACATGGAAAAATATTCCTACCACTAAGTGGGATGCCTATCTCCTCATGTGAGGACAAATTTATATGTTGTCACCTTCCACGTAGGATGACACATCACTGTGCCAACTCCCACAAGATGACAATAAGGATTTGCATCCTAATTACAATAATAGGCAATAAATAAATAAATACAATGAAATAATACAAGGAATTACCAAGGTTGAGACACCTTAATTCCAAGCAAATTCATACTTGCCACTTACTATTTTTCTTTGGTACGATAACCAATGGTGATACCCACTGGCTATCAGAAATGGGATAGATGAATCCTACCTACAATAGTTTCTCTATTTCTTCCTTCACTATATCTCTTAAGGCTGGATTAATTCTCCATTGTGGTTGCCTAATAGGATGGACATCTTCCATGTAAATATGGTGCATACATACACTAGGGTGGATCCCTTTCATGTCCTTGTATACCCATGCAAAATCCCGGGTATGATTTTGCAAAATTTTTGTTAACTGAATTTCTTCTGCCTATGTTAACCAACTACTAATAGAGAGTTGTTTGTTGTTTTGGATAGTGATTTGCTTTGTGCCATTATGAATAGAAAGAAGGTCTTTGTATGAACTTAGCAGAGTATTTAATGGACAAAAGTGAGGCACAATCTGGTGTAACATTTTTTCTTGTTGATAACTTAAGTGGGAGGCAATTTGTTCAAAGTAGGGATAGTGGAATGCCTTGAAAGATCCTCTCAGATCTCTTTGTATTCCTCATTGTTTGATTCCAACTCTTTGTATTGCTCATTACGCTCTTTGAAATGTTCTGCAATTGTTACCATTGCCAATGAGGAGGCATCTTCTTCATCAGAATCTATCAGGTCATCTATCCATGGCTTATTTTTGTATTGTAGGAATGGTTTGGCAGGGGAATAGATGAAAAGTTCCTTCAAATTTTTCCCATTTGAAATAGTCATGTTCCCTAATCGACAGTCAATAAGAGCTACTGCGGTAGCCAGCCAAGGTCTACCCAGTATCATCAGGTACCCTGAGCATTTCTTTTTGGTCTGAAGGATGAGAAAATCAACTGAGTAATCCCAGGTGTCGATAGTAACTATGATATCCTCCAGAATTCCGTCTAGTTTTGTGATAGATAGATCAGCCAGTTGTAACACAGTTGATGTTGGATGAACATCTGTTAGTGCCAATGCTTCAACAGTATCTGATGTCATTACATTAATGGCAGCTCCCAGATCAATCAGAACATTTGAAACTAAAACCCCTTTTATGTCTATTGTAATGATAGGGCTCCCAGGATCTCCATATTTTTGAGGAATTAGCTTTCCTGATAGGACATCGACAAGTTTCCCATCTACTTGGATGGTATTGGGTAATTTTTGTTTCCTGCCTGGAAGTTTTAGACACAAACTCTTAATGGTCTAGTTTATTTCAGGAATATCTTTTATTGCATGTAACAAAGGGACTTCGATGTGTATCTTTCTAAGTTCTTTAATTAATTGGGAGTCATCGTGTGAGAGATGGATTTCTCTATATTTCGAAGGGAAATGTTTTAATCATTCTGGGAATGGGACAGAGGTCTCCTTCAGAATTTCTTTTGAATCCTTTGTTTTAGCCTTCTCATTTTGTGGTTGTATATCAACTTTGGGAATTACTTCTTCTTCCTCAGTGACTTCCTTAGTAGGAATGGTTACAGGAATGTTTCTTGACTAAAGTTGGATGTCATTAATCTCAAGTATATTCAGGGTAGTTGTATTTGGGTCAGCATTGTACACCTGTTGCTATGGCCTATTATTTTTAGGATTCAGAACTGGTTGAACGGGCATTGATGGTTGGTTCACTTGTTCATTGGAGTTTGAATTTGCAGGTTGTGATGGTCCAGGGAGTAAGGCTTGGGGTTGGTTTCCAAATCTTCTCTAGTTATATTGAGGTGCCCACTGTTATTGATATTATTGCTGATTTGACCATTGAGGGTTGGTCCAAGATTGATTTGCCCAATCTTGTTGAGGTCATGCTAGTCCCCATTGCATCAGCATTTGCATTGGGCCCCCCAAGGTCCATTATAAGAGTTGTACCCCAATTTGATGGGCCTCTTGGAGCATATTGGTTCTAAAACTGATTAAATCTGTAATTAGGTTATTTCTAGCCAATGAAATTTAGCTCTTCCTCATCTATCGGAACCTTTTTCAATCTATTTTTAATTTCAGGAAGCAGGCCACACTCATTTGTAGTATGATTTTTCTCACAAATCTTACACAACTCAGTTCGATTTAAGGGGCATTCCCTAAGTGGATGTTTTTCTCTACAATGAGGGTAGTAAATAGCTAAGGGTTTAGTGTTCTTCTTACTAGCTTGCATGCCATCCAAAGTGGTATTCAAATGAAGTAGGATGTTAGTTTTGAGGTTTGCTAGTTCTTCCATTACTTGTGTAACATCATTGGTACTGCCCCTTTTCAGTATTCTTTTACCTGCTCTAGTAAGAGAATAGTTTCTGCAGACTTCTATGATTTCTACAAAAGTTTGTTTATTAATATCTCGCTTACCCATCAGATTTAAAGCTTCCCTGATCTCATTACCAATTCCTCTTAGAAAGATAGTTTTACTTAATTCTTCATCTAGATTGTTTCCACACCTCCTATGGACAAATAAAAATCTATCCACATAATCCTCCAAATTTTTATCTTCCATTTGTTTCATGTGGAAGAGTTCATCTTTTCGATCCCTGACTCTATAGAAATCCTAATACTTGTCAAGAAAAATGGTTTCCATTTCATCCCAGGTAGTGATAGAGTCTACAGTCAAACCCATGAACCATCATAATGTTGATTCCTTAAGAGTGGAAGGAAATAGTTTTAATTTCTAATTATCTATGGTGTAATCATAAGTTTGGTAGAGGACCTTGAATTCAAATAGGAATTGGTCTAGATCTTCCGAAGTTTTCCCCCTAAAGGTGGGTAAAAATGTAGGAGATATATTTTTCATAGGAGGTTCATTTCTCTCATGAATGATGGAGATCGGATAAGAGAATGTTCTATTACTAGCTGGTTCCTCATGGTTACCACCATTATCACCCATTGTTGAGGATGTAGCAGATGACTTAGGAGACTCTGATAGTATAGGTGATCCTTGATTGATCAAATGATCTGGAGGTTCTTCTAAATGAGATTCTAGAGATGTATTAGCTATAGTTTGCTTGATGAATCAACCTAAGGAGTCTCTAGGTCTTCTCATAAACTAATAGATTGAAAGTCTTATCAACACCTTCAACCTACAATGATTTGTAGATTTCCCTGGCAACAGCGCCAAAAATGATGAGGGTCAAAGTAGTGTTTGTTAACGCATCATCATTTAATTTTATCAATCTAGAGGTGTCTGGAGTGATCTGTGATAAGATTTTTTGGTATGGAAGGATTTGGTTGAATGGTTCATGGATGGAACTTGGTTTGTTGGTCTTTACAGAAATGAAAGGTCACAGAAATAAAAATCTATCTATTTACTTTAGAAATAAACACACATGCAATGAAAGAAAACTATTTTAGCTTGTTGAAAAATAAACATACTTTGTTGGAAATAAACACACTTGCAGTGAAAGAAATTATTCTAGCTTGTTGGAGAATAAACACACTTGCAATGAAAGAAACTATGCTAACTTGTTGGAAAATGAACACACTTGCTGGAAAAGTAAATAAAAATAAACTACCTTTACTTGTTAAGCTACAACAATGAAACACTCTCAATATGACAGTGCTGCAGAATAACAAATCTATTTTAGAACTTATAAAACAATCCTGCAGGGAACAACTTTAACTAACAATCACATAGAAGCAAAACACACATCACATGAACACAAGTATAGAGCTAACTGAACAGAAGATATAATAGAACTGAACAAACATGAAAATATCAAGAGATCTCCTCCAAAATGGGGAAGCGGGCCCTACTTTCCCAGCTAGAGACAATCCTCTTTGCTCGACTAACTCTTTCAGAAGAATTCCCCCTTCATTTACATTCAATCATAGTCCAAAGAATGGATGAAAGTACATGTCTGAAAACAAGGAGTTTTCCTACTGTTAGAAACATAATCTGGTGAACAACTATCTAAGAAAATTTGGAACTAGCTTAGAGAGATGATTTGCTCCTATTTATACATTTGAGCTTTATTGGAAGGAAATAACTTAACGACAGTTCTAACTACAGTGAACTGGACTTGAAACCAATTGCTAATTTACTACATTGATGATTCCTCTGCAGTTTACTGAAGATCAAGGATTTACATTAACTTGGTTGTTGGCGATCTTGAGTGATTTCCTGAAATGGCATGGCATTGGGTGGTAACAACTTTAGTTAGAACTAACGCCAATTAACAGCTACTTCAGTTAGTCACTAAAATGGAGTGACGTGGAGTTTTAGATCATAACAACTGCCTTAATTAAGGCATGGGTTATGTTTGCATTGCTAGGCCTTTTGGTAGCCCTAGGATTGGTCGGTAACAATCATCGACTCAAGGGGAGGATGACTCAATTAGAGGGTAACGGCATCTGGAGTTATCTGGAGTTCAAGTTCTTCACAGAAAAAGGGGGCTCCGGATGGATTTGGAGACCACTAGAAGTCTTACTAGTGTAATCCTCATGCAAACACAAACCACTTGTACCACAATTCATAAGATATACATTTTGAAAATGAAATTCAAGTAAATAAGTTAAGAGATTTCATCAAAGGAAATGAAAACCAAACATGTGCATAATCCATCCAAAAGACAAACATAATTATAATAATATGTAAATATATATGCCATAATGTTTTGTTGAAGTCTTTCAGAACAGGAAATAGAATGAAATAGATGAGTCATATATTTGACTCATCAATCATGTCAAATCCTAACTAGAATGGGGCATGTTATTCCTATGCGACATAGTCTTTAGAGATCACATCCTCTCCCCCCTCATGATGCATACATCCACTTCATTTATTATCACCCATTCATTTATCCATCTTACTTCCATCCTTGCACCTAGACTTGGTTCCCCCTTGTCACCGGTATCTAGCATAAAAGCTATTAAAAAATTGCCATCCAATGCCATGTCAAAACATTTCAAAAAATTTAAAAAAAAAAAACATTTTCAAAATCCAAAAAAAAAACCAAAACATTTTCAAAATCCAAAAAAATAAAAAAAATCCAAAAATCCAAAAAAATAAAAACATGCAAAAAATAAAAAAAAATTTAAAACATTCAAAAATACAAAAAAATTAAAAATCCAACAAAAATCCAAACAATAAAATCAATTCATCCAATCAACTGACATTCTTCTAATCAATCAATACAATTCATCATCCAATCCTATCATCAATTAATCCATCCAAATCAATCAAAATTCATCAAACCATTCCAAACAAATCACTTCTTAAAATCAATCTCCTCATTTAAATCATTCAATCAAATCACATCAATCCAAGCAATAAAATCAAATGCAAATCATCTTTAATCCATATCAATCAAGCCAATCAATCTTGTCAAATTATCCAATTACATCAATGGTCTTGATCCTAGCCTTGTTGTAAACCAAATCAATCAATTAATCCATCAATCATCAATCAAATCCTGGTGTTGCTTGCATGGCCAACAAAACTAGTGTTAATCAATCAATCAATCATATCAATTGTCTTATACAGGATGTTGTATTGTTGAAACCAGACCAGACATCTTATACGACATGTTTCATTTCTAAAACTAGACACTATCAATCAAATCAATCAATCAATCACTTAATCATCGGTTTACAGCTTGACATGGGCAATACCTTGTTTGTTTTTAAATAATTTGTGCATGCTTTATTTCTTGCTTGTGTGTGTTATCATTTTATCTTGCATTTATATCCAAATCATCTCAGCTAACATTCATATCTTGTATCTAGATAAGGTTGTATTACGCTGGGCCAAGAGAAACATCGTCCCCCTGGTCTTTATACCTTGGTGCATAATGTCTAGTGCTACATCAAACTATATGGTTTCTCACCTAATGCAGCATAACGTATCATTCCTCTATTTCATCCATCCCTTATCTTTCCTTAACCAATCTATTTCATCCATTTCGAGAGCATATCGTGTTCTTCTAATCCACCTATCCTCTCGAGGGGGCATACCATCCCTACATCATCTTTCCTTGTCACTTTCAAGTGACTAGGGCATCATCATCCCTAATCCTACCATCTTCTTCTATCCAACTAAACACTATATTTTATCTTTCTTTGAAATGATGTTGCTTCACAACACCATCTCAAAGAGGGGCAAAATGTAGACACCTAAAATTGACTACAACTTCACCATCACTCACTATACCTTATTCTTCCACATTAATTAAATAATTCTTAATTATTTAATTAAGTTAAATTTCCCACTTCCTAGCATTAATTAAATAACTTACAATTATTTGATTAATCCATACTTTCTTCTAATATTAATTAAATAATTTATAATTATTTAATTAATTAAATCATGATCCTACATTAATTAAATAAATCAAATATTTATTTAATTAATATCACATCTTCTTCTCCATTCCTTTCCTTTTTTAACTCATGTGTATCTAATTAATTTATTTAATTAGATAATCCTCTCAATTATCCTCTCATCTTCTTTTGAGTTATTTCCTTTTAAATCAAATAAAAACCAAATCCTTTTCCCCTTTCAAATCTTATCTTCTACTTGTTTTATTTCCTCTTTTGTGAAATAAAGCGAAAAATTAAATCCCTTCTTTCTTCTAATATTAATTAAATAATTTATATTATTTAATTAATTAAATCATAAATCTAAAATTAATTAAAAATCAAATATTTATTTAATTAATAAGATTATAATAACATCTTAGTTTCTTTCCAAAATTGAACTAATGTGTATCTAATTAAATTATTTAATTAGATGATCCTCTCAATTATCCTCCCATCCGTTTTCAAAGATTTATTTCCTTTTGAGGATTTAAAGCTAAAATCAAATCTCTTTCTATCTTTTCAAATCCTATCTTATCTTGTTTTATTTCCTCTTTGATTAAATAAAGCAAAAATCAAATCTCATCTCTAAAATCAAATCTCTATCAAATCTTCTTCCCTCCACATCAAAACTCTAAATATAGCCTCAACGAAGCTATTTTGGAGAACACAACAAAATAATCACACAACAAAGTAAAGTTATGATGCAGGAATCATGAGCAACCAACATATCAATCATTCTATCAATCAAAGTGTGCATATTTGATTCAAGGAGAAGGTTTTGTGTTTACATTTATCTTCTATTTTCCTTTGATCAATTTTCACATACACAACTATCAAATCAAAAATCAAATTCTTTTCAATTTGGAAAACTTTATACCTAATCTAGGATCATCCATTAAACTTCCCATCTTCAAATTTTATACCAAAACCATGACCTTTACACCATTCATTTTACCAAAATTTTCATCCTCATCCCATCTTGAAATTGTACCTTTGAGACTTTAATCTTTTACCAACTCATCAATATCCCTTTGGACCAATCCTTCATCCATTTTTATCCAATACACTACCTATCTAAAACCAAATTTCCTAAAGTTCAAATCTAGATCTTTTATCCGTTATCCCCTAGTTTACATATTGTTAAGAATTTGTTTATCTTAAGTAGTGTGTGAATTAGACCTCATTAACCTTGGATAAATCAGCTTAGGAGCTTAGACTACTCCTAAGTTAGTGGACACCAAGTATCCCATTTTGCTTGGGTGTCTTGTCTACCCCAAGTAAAATAATCCCTATCTCCCTTTTGCTTAGGTTTTTTCCTACTCTAAGTAAGAGGGGATAAAATCCTTATTGTTCAAAAGATATAGATTTTGCTTGAACCACTTTTGGTTGAATCCAAACTATCCCTTGATCATTTTAGCCAAAGTATCTTTAATCATCCATCAACCAATCAAACACCCATCAACAAAATTAATTTTGGTCTAAAAACTTTGAAAAGAAAACCTTTTCCCAAAGTCTCAAAAGTCTTTCAACACATATCCAAAGCTCACGTCTTCCATCCCATACCCTAGGTCACTTTTCTTTGTATGCTCGTAACCACAAGATCACAAGTAAAGAAAGTGATTTCACATCAACCAATTGGGATACTTGAAGACATTTCACAAATGACCAAGGAGAGGGCACATTCTCTTCTCCTCCCCAAACTCCACAAGACCCTAACAAAGACCAAGAGATGATTAGATTTACCCAAAATCCAAAATGCATGGATATGTTAGACTGAGTCCTAAAATCTGATCCAAATCACTATAGTTCCTTTTTACTTCAACATGGCACTACAGGGCCTAGTAACATCCCATAATAAAATAATCCACTACAAACATTGTATGATCATCCCAACCTCAATAAAACCAAACCCAATCTCCCAACACCCAAAATATCCCATCTTCATCCATAACAACTAGCATCCCCATTTTAAAAATTCCTATAAACATCCCATTAACCTCCCAACCCTTTGGCATGTCCATCCCACAAACATTAGCCAACCAAACCTCATCCCTTCATATAAATATCCCCACCAACACAAACCTATCTAGAACCACCACAAGAATTCCACAACTTGATCCCAACACTATAACCTTCTTATCACAATACATCTCCCAACCCTTAATATCCATACAAACATACACATCAATCCCACTCACCTCTCAAAACATGACATCCCAACCCCTTAATTCTTACATTTCCTAACCCTAAACAATACACATACATCTATCCCCCTAAATAATACCCAAACATCTATTCCACTAAACACAATATCATCTTTTACCTTACCCTTCAACTCTCACAATACCCAACCCAGTAACTCCCACACACAAATTTCATCCTTTCTCCAACAACTCTTAACACAAAATCCCACCAACACATCCCAACAACAAAATTTCATCAACACATCTCAACAACAAGAATCATCCTTGCTTCAACAACTAGAACAACATCATGCCAACACACCTCAACCACAACCGCCCACCTCCAACATAACACAAACACTTCAAGATTTGATCAAAAGAGTAGATAACATGCAAAATGGATACAAGAAGAAGCAATAATCTTTTGAAGACATTTTTCCATACCCTTTTAATCGCTCTATCATCATGACCCCCTTCCCTCACAACTTTGAAACTCCCAAGTTTGACAAATATAAAGGGAAGGGTGATCCTAGGGAACACCTTAGGGAGTTTCACGTTGCTTTCCTAGAATTCACCTATGATGACAAATATATTATGCAACTATTCCCTAGAAGCTTAGGAGGACAAGCCACAGAGTGGTTCTCCCATTTAACCCATGGAATCAAAACATTTGAAGAACTTGTGGAGTTTGTTAATCATTTATCCTATAACATTGAACATGAGGTATCCATGAAGAACCTTTGTAACACTAAATAAAGGAATGGGGAAGCTTTCGTGTCCTTCTTGCAACGATGGAGAAGTTTGGCAAGCAAAATCCCATGGTCCATCCACGAAAAACAATTGGTTAATATGTTTGTCCAAACCTTAAATTAGGAGATGGGCATCCACCTACAAAGGCACAACCATTGAGAAATCCCTCATGGCAAAAGGGTTTGTCAAACTCTACAAAGATAAAGACAAAAACAATAACAACACCCAATCTAGTGATAAACCCTAATTTTGGGCAAAAAACACAATTTTTTTCAATGATGGTGTGTTATATGTTAAAATGTCTAAAATGTACAAGCACCTCCACCATTTAACACTCAAACAAAAAACAAAAATTTCTACATACCCAAGGGCCAACCCTAACAAAGCAATGTGCCTAGAAGAAAATTTACCCCATTAGAGGAACCTATTGAATCTGTTTTGCACAAGTTGGTCCAAGCAAATTTAATTGAAGTCCCTGCCATTAGGCCCTATGATGATAATTAATTCAAACCCTCATGGTTTAATGAAAACACCTATTGTGAATACCATAGGGTCAAGGGCAACAAAATGTCAGATTGTATGAGATTAAAGAATTACATACAAGACCTTATCAATAGGGATGAAATTTTGATTAATGATTCCCCTAATTGATCAACTAACAAAGACTTAGGTGCATACAAAAATCCTCTTTTCAATCACAGTAAACGGAAGTCTTCCAATCCAACCAACACAAACAATGTTAATGCCTCTACTTCTTCTTATGACTCTATTATGGGTCGTATAGAAGAATGTTCCCATCATGTAGCCACCATTACCATAAAATTCAAAGCTTCTAATTGTGTTGTTACCACCCGTCATTGGCACATCACCATTCAAGGAGCCTCATACTCATCCACATCTTCTACCAAATATAATATCCTTGATCACCTTGGAAAAACTCCAACCTAAATTTCTATTTTGGAGTTGCTCCACACTTCACCTATCCATAAATAAAGCCTTGCAAGAGACTTGTGTCCCTAATAACCTTAATATAGACCAATTTAAAGCCATGTTAGGACATCTCTCCTTAATGCACCACCTTACTTTTTTAGAAAAAGATCTACCCACATTCGATTATCCCACAACGATGCCTTGCACATTGAAGTCCACATCCACAAACATACCATTCAACGAATCCTAATAGATGGTGGGTCTGGTCTAAATCCGTGCACTCTTAAATCAATAAAGCACTTGGGATACTTTGATGAAGTCATAGACTCACATAAAAGCATCACATTAAAAGTATATGTTGACAACGAGCATCAATCAGAAGGAACAATCAGGATACCGATTCAAGTCAGACAAAAGATCTTGGAAACCACATGTCAGGTACTTGACCTTGACCTCCCCTATAACATTCTCCTTGACCATCCATGAATTCATGCCATGCAATCCATCCCATCCACTTTTCACCAATGTCTCAAGTTCCCCCATAAGGGATAGAAGTAACCATATACATTGATCCTCGTCTCTTCCAATATTGTAGATTTTTAGAAGGAAGCTACAAAAAAAATTAACCAATGTCCCATCAATGATGTCATCAAACCATCACCATCCTATGTTGACATGTCCACCCTTGCATCATCTTTCAACTCACACCCTTCCATTCCTAAGGTCAAGGTCAAGATAAGTGACAAGGGATGTGGAGAATATGACCTACATGGTGCCTTTTGTGTAGGAAAACTCCCACCTTCCCCAAAATCATATGGAAAGCCTAAACTTTAGACTTGGTAGCCACTATGGTCATAAAAGGAAAATTTGAATGCAATCACTTTATGGATCAAGATGTTCTTGAGGACATATCAACATGTCTCTACAAAGATG
This sequence comes from Cunninghamia lanceolata, assembly GCA_027924645.1. NCBI lineage: Eukaryota > Viridiplantae > Streptophyta > Pinopsida > Cupressales > Cupressaceae > Cunninghamia > Cunninghamia lanceolata. Next base: position 4,509,897 of record BSBN01000332.1, read on the forward strand.
AAGAAGATAAGGCCATCTCCTTACCCCTAGAGAAATATGGAAAAGGCCTTTGCATTATCCAAAACATGGGTTATGAAGACTACGGAGGTTTAGGTCTACGTGAACAAGGAATTGTTGAACCTATAAAAGCAACATGAAAATATTATCACCAAGGGCTAGGGTATGGAACTTCTGAGTTTGTACCTTTAGAACTTGAATGTATACTCAACGAAGGAAACAAAGCTTTTCCTATCATTGAGAATACCAATGGAGGAACCCATGAAGACTCCTTCGAGCATATCACTAACCTCTTTCAAGAAGTCTCTATTTGTACCATATATATCCTTTCATCCATTCCATCCTCATCTAATGAACTTCCACTTGTCTATCCCTAACTAATAGATTAGGACCAACAAGGTCCTCCCATCCTTGATACTTTTCAAAATGATGAGGTCATTGTAGAATTAATGGGATTGAGAGAACACATACCCCTGGGAGATCATAAAGCAAGGTACGCTATTGATCTAGATATAAATGTGTACTTCAGGGAGACCATCAATTTCCTTAGTCGCAAAAAGGAAAACAAAAAAAGAATCACATCCCTTAGTGAAAACCACAATGTGGCACTTTCAAATGATAAAAAAGTTTTAAAAAAAAGGATGTATCCTATGGTAAAAACCTCTCTGAGATGCTAGACAATGAGGAACTTGACCTCCCTGATGTACCTAGATATTATCAGGAGAAATCTACAAACTTGGTGGAAGAAGCACAAGATATGAACCTAGGAACCAAGGACACACCTAAAATCACTTTCAAAGCAACGTCATTAACCCCAACAAAGTAGATAGAATTTTTAGCATTTTTCAAAGAAAGAACTATAAGCTTTGCATGGACTTATGCTGACATGCCTAGTTTGGACCATTCACTTGTGGTGCATCACCTTGTAGTTTATCTCGATGCCAAACTAGTCAAAAAAAAGCTTAGAAAAATGCATCTTTAGATCACACTTCTAGTCAAGGCTAAGCCACAAAAACTACTAGAAGTTGGATTCATTCATCCAATTGATTATCCAGAATGGCTATCAAATATTGTTCCAGTAGCAAAGGTCACTAGCGGCATCTATATTTGTATAGATTTCCATGATCTAAACAAAGCATGTCCTAAGGACGACTTCCCATTGCCAAACATCGACATAATAATTGACCTAACTGCAGGACATGAGATGTTGTCCCTTATGGATGGTTTTTCTAGATACAATTAAATCCAAATTGTTGAAGACGATCAACATAAAACTACTTTCATATGTGCTTGGGCTATCTATTATTGGTAGGTCATGCCATTTGGCCTTAAAAATTCTGAGGCCACCTATTAGAGAGACATGATTGTCATTTTTCATGTCATGCTACATTAAATCATGGAGGATAATGTTGATGACCTCCTTGGAAAATCAAAAACTAGAGAAGGCCACCTTCAAGTATTAGCAAAAATCTTTGACCATCTTGAGGAATATCAGGTGTAGCTAAATCCAAAAAATGTGTCTTCAGAGTAACCTTAGTAAATCTTTTGGGTTACATTGTGTCAGTTCGAGGCATTGAGGTAGATCCAGCAAAAGTGAAAGCCATAGTAGAAATGCCTCCACCAAAGAATTTGAAGCAATTGTGCAACCTTCAGGGAAAACTTAAATCAGTCAGACACTTCATAGCATAGTTAGCAGACAAAAGCCATCCATTCCAGCATCTCCTTCATAAAAATGTGGCATTTAAATGCAATTCAAATTGTCAAACAGCTTTTGATCAACTAAAAGAATATCTAGAGACACCTCCTATATTAATGGCATCTATTGAAGGATAACCTTTATTATTGTACATATATGCCATTTCAACAGTAGTAGGGGCATTATTGGCTCAGCATGATGATATAGAAAAAGAGAGAGCCATCTATTACGTCATTCATACCCTAGTGGACTATGAGCTTAATTATACACCCATTGAGCAAGCATACTTATCTGTTGTCTTTTCCTCACTACATGCTTAGTCACAAAACAAAGCTCATTTCCAAAATTGACCGACCTAATTACCTCTTGTCGAAGACTACTCTAACAGGTCACATGCCAAAATGGATAATGATCTTAAGTGAATATGACATAGAATATGTGGATCAAAAAGACATCAAGGGCTAGGTTATAGTTGATCAACTCGCTGATGCACCCCTCCCAATTGATCATCCACTCCTATCAGAATTTCTAAATGAAGTTATATTTTCTATCACACCTACAAACTGGAAAATGTAATTTGATGTATCATACACACAGCATGGTTCAGGAGGTGGAATCCTATTTGTCACTCTACAAGGAGATTGTATCCCAAAGTCCTACAAGATAGCATTCCAATGCACTAACAACATAGCAGAATATGAAGCTCTCATCATAGGACTCGAAATGGCTATCCAGTGGAGAATTGAAACATTATATGTCTATGGCAATTCACAATTGGTCATCAAGCAAGTTAATTATGAATACAAAACTAAATACAAAAAGATACTTCCATACAAAAGGATGGTAGATGACTTTAAGGGCTACTTTTTTTATATTCAGTTTGAGAAAGTACCATGACTAAACAATAAAGGAGTTGATGCCATAGCTACCATCAGATCTCTTATAGACATGTTGAACAATATCCAATAATGTGAGTTTCTCATTGAACAATTGATGATTCCTGCTTATGATGTCCCAAAATCAAATCTTGTTTGTGAACTTGTTGGTCCCCTATCACCTTAGTATCAAGAAGTCTACATTTATCTCCATGACAACATCCTTCCATCTAAACTATCCTCCACCCAACATCACACTTTTATTTGTTAATCCTCTCATTTTAACCTCATTGGTGATACCTTATATCAAAGGAATCTTAATGGTACCCTCTTGAGGTTCCTTAACTCAAATGAAGCCTGAACTACCTTGCAAGAGGTACATGAGGGTATCTATGGTGCTCACTCAAGTGGACCTACCCTTGCAAAAAAGTCTTGAAAATAGGGTATTATTAGCCTACAATGAAACAAGATGATTACTAGTTGGTCAAGAAGTGTTTACAATGCCAGCAACACAGTGACTTAATTCGTGCACCATCATAAGAGCTCCAACATATCACTACTCCTTGACCCTTCTCTCAGTAGGGGATAGACCTCGTTGGCAAAATTCACCCCTCATCTTTCAATGGCCACAAGTTCATTATCACTACCACTAAGTATTTTATAAAGTGGGTTGAAGCCATCCCCCTCACATATATCACTAACAAGCAAATAACAAAGTTTATCATCCACTACATCATATGTCGATGTGGTATTCCCTCTGCCATTGTCACTGATAATGGAAAACCCTTCAAAAACCAAGATGTCCATACTCTTTTCCAAAAAATCCACATCCAATATCATTTTTCCACCCCATATTATCCCCAAAGTAATGATCAATCTGAGGCTTCAAATAAAACCATACTTAAAATCCTAAAGAAGATAGTCAATGAAGCTAGCTGTGACTAGCACCTCCAACTTCATCCCACCCTATGGGCCTACCACACCAGCATCCATACACCCACGAGAGCCACTCCAAACTCACTTTTCTTTGGATCAAAATCCATTTTACCAATTGAGGTCAAGCTCCCCTCTTTAAGAATATCTTTGAAAAATCTCATTAATGAGGAGTATCGTGTTACACAACTACATGAGCTAGAACTTCTAGATGAGTGACACCTGAATACTTTGAATCATTTGCAATCTTATCAGAATCACCTCTGCCATAACTAAAAAAAGATCAAGACATGTTTCTTTGAAATTGGTGACCTTGTGTTGAAATAAAATTAGAGAAATTTGCAATATCAAGACAAAAAGGGCAAATTTGAGCCTAATTGGCTAGGACCTTTTGTCATCATTGCCTTCTATGGATCAGGAGCTTATCAACTCACAACACCAAAGGGCCATCCTTTAGATGAGCCAATTAACATCATACACCTCAAGAAGTTTTATGACTAACCCTCCAAGTATCTCGATTGGCAAAAAAATCAAAAAATCAAGAAAAATACAAAAAAAATCCAAAAAAACTAAATTGTAATAAAGTTGTCCAATGTTGAAAACCAATTTAGTGGCACCTTGGATAAGTACCAAGGGTAAAACCTATTACAGGCACCATGTGTAGCAGTTGCATCCACCATCTGCTAGGTTCTTGTCCATTTCCATATTCCCTATTCCCTATACTATCATGGCTTGATTTTGTATATGTTAATGTCATTTCTTGCATCCATTTACCATCCATTTCCATCATACCATACTAGGGGCAAGCCCCTAAGCCTAGATAAGGATGCATCTCCATAAAAAGTAAAAAAATAAAAAATAAAAATAAAAAACTAAGATTCTCCACCCATCCCATAATAAATCCCCCTAATCCACCACTATGACCCACTCCCATCCCATTTCATAATAAAAATCCTTTCACCAACTTGACCTTTAGACATTCTAATCAAACTCGCATGAAAAAGCAACATATCACTACACAAATCACACATTTAACCAATTTTTTCAACTACCATGGCTATCCTATCTTGCACCTACCTATCAACACTCATCATCATAGTTGTGCCTTAGGGATATATCCTTCCCATACTTGGCATAATCTCATCCTACATAATCTATCCATAATCTTGGCAAGAGATTCAATGGATGTTTGGTCTGTTCATCAGTTGGTCTTTTGTTTTTTACTTATCTTTTTATACCCCTTCTACGCTTCCCCAAGATCACCTAGATCTTCTATATCTTGGTGTTATTGGATATAATAGAATGGGGTAGAGTTATTTTTATCTATATGCCATGTTGTATCATTGTTCCTTTGCATTAAGGATAATATTGATCTTGGGTGTGTAGGAAAGGCTTTAGGTATGATGCATGATTCCTTATAGTAAGGACAATCCCTTACATGTTTAAGGGCATTCTTGAAAGGAAGCTAGGTGTGTGGAAATTGCTTCCTACACTAATCTAATGAGGAGAGGGCTATGCAAATTCAATTTAATCCTTATCACTATAGCAACATATCACATCTAACAGAAATATTACAGCAATACACAAGAACCAGAAAGATGACAGAAGAAGAGAGACAAAGATTTACGGTGGGGAAAACCCTTATCGGGTGAAAAACCCCACACTTAGAAACCTGCACAATGTATTAACAAATCTAAAAGTTATTTACAATACACTTGCAATGCAAACTTCAATGGTCTTCGACACTCGTGTCTGGAGTCAATCCGGCAGCATAATAGTACCTGTAATCCTGTGATACAAACTCCATCTCCAAGCACCTGTTTATATAGAAAATACAAGGCAATATTGGACCTATCTTGGGATGGGCATCCAACTTGGCTTCATGGACCAAAAGCCATGCCTAAGGCAACTTGGTCAACATTGTAGAATATGCCTGACACTTGTCCACTGCTCCCATCCCAAAGAGGTCACCTATTTCCAAAATGGGCTATGACAGATGTTCTTACGACACTTACGATCATCATAGAATCTGTCATAGCAGTTACAACTTACAGCTGTAAGAGAATCTATCATACACATGCTATAAATAGCATATTCTCTTACAACATGTCACAGTCCACCTTGGGGTGCCCAAATATGCCTTTTTCAAAGATGCTTCATGACACATGTCCTCACCCGTCTTACAAACTTCTATTTCTGACTCTTACATGTCATAGATTTTGTCATAGGAATCCGTCAACCGTTTCGGTCAATATTCCCTTACACAACATGGAAGATGCTGACACATGGCAAAATGCTCCTACCACAAAGTGGGATGCCTATCTCCTCATGTGAGGACAAAATTACAAGTTGTCATAATCCATGTAGGATTGACACATCACCGTGCCACATCCCACGATATGACAATATGGAATTTACAAATATTTACAACATAAGCAATTAAATAATAAATACAAACATTAATAATGTAAGGAATTACCAAGGTTGAGACACCTTAATTCCCAACATTCTCCCACTTGTCAAACACCTTGTAAGAGTCAACAGAAAAATAGGATTTAACTATTATAGGCTGAGAGGCCCATAGACTCCGAACACCATATGAACTTCTTTGTGCCCACTGGTTTCGTCAATGCATCTGCAACATTCTTCAAAGTATCTACCTTCTCCAAATTTACCTTTCCCTCCTCAACCATGTCTCGCATGAAGTGAAACTGAACATCAATGTGCTTTGTTCTAGCATGGAAAGTTAGATTCTTTGCAAGGTAAATTGCACTCTAACTATCACAACTGATCGTGATATGACCTGCATCAACACCAATATCTGAACATAATCTCTTAAGCCAAATGGCTTCCTTACAAGCATGAGTTGTATCCATTTACTCAGCTTTTGTCATGGACAAAGAAACAACAGGTTGTCGCTTACTCATCCAACTAATAGCACCACCAAACAGTGTAAACGCATAAGCACTGGCGGATCTCCTGATGTCAAAGTCACCTGCCCAATCTGAATCCACAAATCCATGAATATCAATAGAATGCGGAGGTCCTATAACATTACCATGATAGCATATGGAATACTCAGAAGTACCCCTCAAATATCTGAACACTCGCTTGACTGCATCCCAATGAACTTGTCCAGGATTAGCCTTAAATCGACTAAGGACTCCCACTGCTTAGGCAATGTCTGGTCTTGTGCAGACCATAGCATACATCAAACTACTAATAGCATAGCATAAGGTACTCTGCTCATGTCCTCCACCTCACTAGGAGATTTTGGACAATCCTCAATAGACAACTTTGTCCCCAAAGAAACAGGAACACACAATGGTCTACAATCTGCCATGCTGAACCTTTCCAACACGGTCTTCACATACTTACTCTAGCTTAACCAAAGTTTTCTGTTGGTTCTGTCTCTTTTGATTTTCATTCCTAGAATGTACTTGGCTGGCCCTAAATCTTTCATTTCAAATTGTGCTGACAACTAAGATTTAAAATTAAAAATCATATTCTTACCCTTCCCAATGAGCAACATACAGTGCAACAATGAGAATACGATCACCATCAAACTTAAAGTACACACAGTGATCCGATTTCGATCTCACAAATCCAATTGACAACACAAAGGCATCAAACTTCAAATACCATCTCCTAGGGGATTGCTTCAAACCATACAAAGACTTCTTAAGTTTGCAAACCAAATTTTCTTTACCTTTCACCATGTAATGCTCTGGCTGTGACATGTAGATTTCTTCCTCCAAGTCACCATGAAGAAAAGTTTTCACATCCATCTATTCTACCTCTAAGTCATAAGCTGCTACAAGAGATAACAGGAAATGAATGGATGTCAGCTTTGCAACAAGAGAGAAGATCCCACCATAATCTATACCCTCCACTTGTGAATACCCCTTCGCAGTCAATCTGGCCTTATACTTCTCAACACTACCATCTGTACCAAATTTCTTCTTGAACACCCATTTGCATCCAATGGGTTTCCGTCCAGGAGGCAAAGGCACCCAATCCCAAGTTTGATTCTTTTCCAAAGAAGCCATTTCATCCTCCATGGCCTCCTTCCAAGAACCTACATCTTTCATGTCCATAGCCTCTGATACAGTTCTAGGTTCATCACTGTTAGTAAGCAAAGAAAAAGCACAACTAGAATCAAGCAATGTAAAACCAAACCTTTCAGGTTGCTTTCTTATCCGTGTAGACCTCCTCAAGAGCTGAGGTTGAGGTTCAACTTCTTCATCTAAGCTTTCAGAGCTGCTAGAGCTCTCCTCATCATCAGGTCCAACATTGTCTTTTTGTTCAGTCTTCTCAGGGGTAGGGGGAAACTAAACAATGTCCTCTTTCTTTTCTTTTTCTTCTGGCTGTAAAACAATGGAAGAAGGTGTATGCTCTCTGAAGATGACACTTCTGCTATACAACACTTTTTCAGCCATAGGGGTCCCAAAGCTTGTATTCTTTCACACCGACACCATAGCCAATAAAGATACACTTAACAGCCTTGTTCTTCAACTTTGACCGCTTCTCCCTAGGCACATGTGCATATGCCTCACAACCAAAAACACGAAGATGCCTTACTGAAGGATTTCTACCAGACCACATCTCCATGGGTGTCTTACCAACAAGAGCTGATGTAGGAGATCTATTAACAAGATAGCAAGCAGTGGCAACAGCTTCAGCCCAAAACTTTTGTTCTAGGCTAACTCCACTAAGCATACTCCTAGCCTTCTGCATCAGTGTCCTATTCATCCTTTCTGCAACTCCATTTTCTGCAGGGTGTATGGAGTTGTCTTATGTCTTTCAATCCCAAGTTCCTTGCAATATTTATCAAATTTTGTAGAACAGAACTCACCACCGTTGTCAGTTCTCAAACACTTAATCTTTTTACCAGTCTGATTTTCAGCAAAGGCCTTAAACTCCTTAAACTTACTATAGACTTCAGATTTGCTTCTGAGAAAATAAATCCATGTCCTTCTACTATAATCATCTATGAAAGATACAAAATATACAGATTTTGATAACGAAGGAACATTGACAGGACTAAATACATCAGAATGAACAAGGTCCAACACACCAGAAGACTTGTGAGAACTCGAATAAAACTGAACACAGTTTTGTTTCCCATAAATGCAATGTTCACAAAAGTTGAACTCAAGATTACAATCATCTAACCCCTCAACAAAGTTTTTATTTTTCAGGGTATGCAAACCCTTCTCACCAATGTGGCCAAATCTCTTATGCCATAACATTATCTTTTCAGCAAGAAGTTTAACTTCCAAGGCATGATTACAAACATCAGAACCAAAAATAACAGATCTCTTAGCTGCTCATTCAGATGGTGGGGATGAAGTGATTGCTGCCCTCTTCCTTGAATCAGAAGAACTATTGAATTGTGAAATACATGCCTCCAGCTAAAATAGAGTACCTCTCCTAGTACCCTTAGCAAGCACCATGGCTCCTCTAGTCATCTTGCATCCTTCTTTCGAAAAGACAACCTGCACACTTGCATCATTCAAACTACTTACAGAAAGCAATTTTTGTGCTAAGCCTAGGATATGCATAACCCCAGAGATCCCCTTCACTCGACCATCAGGGAATCAGATAGAGACTCTTCCATGACCAACAATCTTCAGATGAGTCATCACCCAAGTACACCTTTCCACCATCGAACTCCTCATACTTAGTGAACTAGTCTTGATGCGAGGTCATGTGGAATGATGCACTAGAGTCAATCAGCCACACATCATTAGATGCATGGGTTGTCAGGGCTGCGATGAAAGCATCGCCATCATCTTGTGATTTGTCAGAATCTGAATCAGGAGCTTTCTTCTTCTTCTTCTCCTCTTTGCATTCCTTTCAGAAATGCCCAGATTTACCACAGTTCCAACATATAGCCTTGGACTTTCCAGGAGATTTGGATCTCCCATGGGATTTGGATCTACCCTTCTCAGCTTTCTTGTCCTTCTTTTTCCCTTTCTCCTTGGGTCTTCCACGAACTGCAAGAGCCTCTTTGGCTGCATCAAAAGACTTTCTCTGCATCTCTTCGGATAAAAGTGAAGAAACCACTTCATCCATTTTGAATGTGGATGTGGTGCTTCCAATAGCCATGATAAGGTGATCCCACGAGTCCGGCAAAGAACAAAGCAAGGTCATACATCGATCCTCCTCCATCTTTACACCAATAGATGTCAACTATGCAACCAGCATGTTAAAAGCATTCTTATGCTCGGTAATGGATCCTCCATCCTCCATTCAAAGAGAATACAACTTCTTTCTTAGAAAAAGTTTATTAACCAAGGATTTGGCTTGATACACATCTCCCAACTTCTTCCAAAGCAAGGTTGCAGTTTTCTCCTCATGGACATTTAACAACACAGAATCAGTAAGACTAAGTCTTATGAGACCCTTAGCTTTTTGATCCTTGAGATCCCCCTCATCTTGTGACACTGCAGCTAGTTTAGTCCCATTAACACTTTCCCAAAGGTCTCAGTCAACAAGCATGTCTTCCATCTTGAGCTTCCACAGCTTGAAATTAGTGCCATTGAATTTCTCCACTTCAATTTTTTTAGATGTGCTTGCCATCTACTTGCTGTAATAGAATTCAGAATACTCTACACAAACTCCCACTCAACTTAAGATCAGCTCAAAAAAACCCTACCCAACAGCTAAGACCAAAATTGGCCAAGCTCTGATACCAACTGAAAGGAAGCTAGGTGTGCGGAAATCGCTTCCTACACTAATCTAATGAGGAGAGGGCTATGCAAATTCAATTTAATCCTTATCACTACAAAAACATATCATATCCAACAAAAATATTACAGCAATACACAAGAACCAAAAAGAAGATAGAAGAGAAGAGACAAAGATTTACGGTGGGGAAAACCCTTATCGAGTGAAAAACCCCACACTCAGAAACCTGCACAATGTATTAACATATCTGAAAGTTGTTTACAATACACTTGCAATGCAAGCTTCACTGGTCTTTGACACTCGTGTCTGGAGTCAATTCAGCAGCATAACAGTACTTGTAAACCTATGATACAAACTCCATCTCCAAGCACCTATTTATATAGAAAATACAAGGCAATATTGGACCTATCTTGGGATGGGCGTCCAACTTGGCTTCATGGACCAAAACCCATGCCTAAGGACACTTGGTCAACATTGTAGAATGTGCCTAACACTTGTCCATAGCTCCCATCCCAAAGAGGTCACCTATTTCTAAAATGGGCTATGACAGATGCTCTTACGACACTTACGACCATCATAGAATCTGTCATAGCAGTTACAACTTACAGTTGTAAGAGAATCTATCATACACATGCTATAAATAGCATATTCTCTTACAACATGTCATAGTCCACCTTGGGGCACCCAAATATGCCTTTTTCAAAGATGCTTCATGAGACATGTCCTCACCTATCTTACAAACTTCTATTTCTGACTCTTACATGTCAGATTCTGTCATAGGAATCCGTCATAACCATTTCAGTCAATATTCCCTTACACAACATGGAAGAAGTTGACACATGGAAAAATGCTCCTACCACAAAGTGGGACTCCTATCTCCTCATGTGAGGACAAAATTACAAGTTGTCATATTCCATGTAGGATTGACACATCACCATGCCACATCCCACAATATGACAACATGGAATTTACAAATATTTACAACATAGGCAATTAAATAATAAATACAAACATTAATAATGTAAGGAATTAACAAGGTTGAGACACCATAATTCTGAACAATTCTCATCCTATAAGTATCTACCCTCACACGGTCCTCCAAGGTTGTATTATGTAATAACATGTCTAGGGATAACCTTTATTTGAAGTGTCAAAGTCCATGCAAATGGATACATCGTCACCCTAGTTCCTTATACCTTGGTGCATCATATCTTTTGCTATATTAAAATTTAAGATTGCTCTAAAAATATACCAGGATAATCCCACCCCCATCTATCCTATCACTCTCCCCATCCCATATATCCTATCAATCCATAAATCCCCCCATCATATGATTCTCCTTCATCTCACTCACCTGTTTCCTAGGGTATCTTTTTCACCCACTCCTCCCACTAACTATTCCCCCCCATCCTACTAATTATCCCCATATAACTACTCATTTGCTTAACTTACCACAATAATGACACCTTGTATCATGACCAAACAAAAAAATCTGCATCTATCACCCCATCATTCATTGCATACACCTATATAAATATGTTAGTACCATACCATCATCATAAGTCTCACGATCATCTTATATATCATCACATAACATAATCATATACATCAACATATGCATTATCCATAATATCAAAAACCATCCATATATATATCCATCATAAATCATCCATAACATAATCATTTACATCATACATCATGTACATCCATTATAATCATTACAAACATTTATTATATCATAAACATCTGCATATCCATCCTACACATCTATCATAACCATACATCAAATGCATATACATAAATCCATAAAAACATATACATCCATACATTTATCCATAAACATATCTTCATCATAATCATAAACATCCATACATCAAAATTATTTGCATATCATAAACATTTGCATTATAACACCACATATCCATAATCATAATGCATCCATTTCATCCATATCATAAACCATATCATGTATGCATTAAACATATCATATGCATCAACCATAAAACCATAACATAAAAACATAATCATGCATCACAACATCATATAGGTCGCTAACAAAATGCCACATCTCATATATACATCATTAAAAAAAGGGACATGATACAAAAATATGCCCATAGGCTAAGTACATAAATGTATAACATACAAATGAGCTCGTAGGCATACATAAATGTCATCATCTCAAGCTAACATGAACTCCCCTACCCTGAAGGTGAGGGTGAAACTAGTCGTGGCCCTAATGGCCCTACCAGTGGATCCTGTCATGGTGGTGGTGGCCCCATAACTGAAGGAGTCCCCATCCTCGCTGACCAAGCAACCCTTGATCAACTCTATGCACTGAAACTCAGCTACCTTTGAGATGCAGGCACCGCACTATGGTACAAAATGTAGTAATACTCAACTCTCTGTGTGGTCTAAGTTAGCTCCCCCTGCACCCACACCATGTTTCTCCACATCTCTATCATACCTTGTGCACCCAACAGATCTCTAGCAATATCACACTCTTGGCGGAGTTGTGCCTCCTGAGCCTCAACCCTCTACTATAAGGCCCTCGTAGCATCCCTCTATAATATAATCATATCTTTCTCCTATATCACTTGGGATAGCTCCTATCCATCACCTCCCCCTCACCCAACCTGCTCTAGTGCTAGTGTGATCTCATTTATATGCTCCCGAGTTACCCTTAGAATCCCTTGTAGTCTATCCACCTCGACATCAACACTATCCTGCTCTGCCTGATAGGTATCCCTCTCCACACTCACATCCACCAAACCCCTCTGCATAGCATCTAGCTCTAACATCACTATCACCAGCTAGATCCTCATGGCATCCAAAGTGCCCTCCTCCCCCAGTTCCTCTACCTCACTATCATCATCACCACCTCCCTTCTCTTGTCCACCCTCCTCTCCAGCCTCCCCACCTATCCTCTGGTGCACTCTACATGCTCTGTTTTCATCCCCTCCTCTCTTGTTGTAGGCACCATTTTTCTTTCTAGAGCCATCAACCAAGTTGGTTGCTCTCTTGCCCACCATGCATCATACTCTATCGTAGTCCCAGCATCTATCACATCCACCCTTGGATCCCATGCAACTAGCACCAATGCCTAAAAAAGTTGCCCTCACTATAGTAGGATCTATAGTTACTCCCCAAAAAGGTACCTCTCTGACAACCCATGGAAAGACAACATCATGCTAAGGCATTGTCTGTGGAAGCCAAAATTGTTTAAGCACCCGCTTTGGTAGATATCTATCATTGATATGCTTTGTACAACCCATAATATACTATGCCTACTGCACATACACTGGCTGCTCTCCATCACCCTTTGTCAATATGCCATATCTCCCAACTGTCGATGTTGTAGTACCCCACCATAAGCATACGCATAAGGTAGACTAGCTCCCTATGTCCTGGCTCCTATCGTTTGTGTCACCACTATATGCTCCCAACCCCATATATGCAAGAGCATCATTCCACATACCAAGCATGCCCCTAACCTATATACCACAACATGCATATCACAGTATAAGTGTGCTAAGACACATGGTCCCCACACATACACCAAACCATCCTACATCATCTTATATAGCACTATCCCCCATCCTACTAGGAATCCATGAGACCTCATGTCTGGTACAAGTTTTGAAATCAACTCTACTACAAACAAGTTCAACTCATATAACTCTACCATAGCATCCTCCCATATCATCTTTGTCACTACCCAATCCAAAGGAACCTCATATGGTGTGAACACCTGTCTTAGGAAACCTGCACATCAAGATGAATTGTAGACCACTAACTCTAGATAAATAGGGATTTGTAGAATCTACCACACATCCTCAAGGGTGATGGTCATCTCACCTGTCAACAAGAGGAATACACACCTCTCACTCTGTCATCAATCTACTAGGGCTGTCATCATCACCCTATGTGCCCATATCTCAGGCATGTATGCAAGGTGAATCAACCCTATCATGCTCACGAACACATGTCCTCCCTCAGCAATCACTCTCTCAACCTCATTGTAGGAGGTCTCCTCTCCCATGATTGAATAGGCCCTAGCTACTCCTACATCCATCGCACCATCTCATTAGTCTTTCTATCATTTTCATATTCCTAAGTCTATCATTTTCCTTAAAAAATGCAAATGCGCTATCCCCCTTTGCAAAAGTGCCACAAGGCACCAATGCGCTAAACCCCATCTCAAATGTGCCATAAGGCACAAAAGTGTTGATCCCCTTCGCATATGTGCTACACTAAGCAAATGTGCTAACCTAGCCCTCAGAAGCATTACGCTTTTCAAAAGCGCTAATCTACCTAGCATATGTGCTAAAATATGGCAGATGTGCTAATCCAATTCAAATGTGTCGATTCATGGCAAAAGCGCTAATAGGCCTATCATATGTGCTAATCACGATTTGAAAGTGCTAATCTAATACTTTAACGTATTTGTTTTTATCCTAATCTACCTGCACTTATTGTGCATTAATGACCCAAAAAAAATCCTAAAGACTCGAAAAAGGGAACATACCGCTATGCCAACACCTGGAGGTCTCCAATAGGCCTGAATCCACTTCGCATGATGCTCATTTCATGGAATACCTACCATCTCGCTCATGCTCCTTAGCTCTCTATCACTCTCTATCACTAAAATCTCAAAAGCTTGTGCATGCAAAATAGCCTTATAAACCCCCCTTAACCCTATTCATAGGCCCTTGAGCCCTAATTTCCTAGCCTAGCCTCTATTTCATACCCATTTTTCCTCATTTTTCTTCCATTCAACTTATTTTTGCATCCTCTATCCATGTTTCATCGCCATTTCTTCTTTTCAAGAGCTCACCTGAAAAATTATTTCTTCGACCAATCTCTTGAGGGGACATACCCCATCCCTCCATCTCTCCTTCCATCGACTGGGGCAAAATGTAACTTTATTTGATATGATGCCACTTCTGCTCAGTCGTGACGCCACATCAAAGAGGGGAAACATATAGAAACTCAAAAATGACATGGCTTTCACCACCATTTTCTGGCATCTCCTTTACACCCATTTCACGCTAACTTAGCCTCCTTCACCATTTAAATTAATTAAATAAATTATTTTATTTAATTAATTTATCTAATTTCTACTATCCCCTATTCAAGAGTAATTGAATAAATTTTATTTGTTTAATTAATTATCCCCTTATCCATCGCCTTAAATTAATTAAATAAATCCTAATTTATTTAATTAATTACCCCTTCCCTCCATTAGCCTAAATTAATTAAATAAATTATGTTTATTTAATTAATTAAACCCTTTACCATTGTCAACCTTTGTTAATTAATAAATTTCACTTATTTAATTAACCCATCCCACTAATTTCCTACAGCTATGATTAATAAAATTGAACCAATTTAATTAATTGTTGCTCTCAAAATCAGCTACGCTCGTTTTTTGTAGACAACCCCTACGAAACTTGTTCGTTTCGTAATCTACACTCTAAGTTCGCAAATCGAGACAAAATTCTCTTGGCCTCGTGTGAAGTCATACGACATCCTAAACTAGTTTGCAACATTCCCCCGAATCGATTCCTTGAAGTTTGTGCAAATCGATTAGGTTGTAAACTAACCAAAATATCAATTTTGATCATTTTGGGGTGTTAGTAAAATTTTGAAACTGTATGTACAAAGTTGGCAATTTCCACCACTCTTGCATACCTTCTTATCCATTTATGTTGTGTCAGAGAAAATTGCCGCTTTTACATAGTCTTTTGTTTGAACATGCCCAAGCAGTACTTTTTGCTATCGTTGCATGTTCTTCATTGTAAGCAAGTGTAGCGTCGGTATTTTAACATCCCTCTAGTCGCATGAAACGTCAGCATTTTTTGCCACTTGAACGAATCCCGCGAGATCAACGACTCATAATATGCATTAATGGCACTTGTGCCATGTTTAATGCATGACTCTTGAGTCTTTTAAAAGTATTTTATCTCGTTCTAGTTTGTTCGTTACTCATATTAGAAACCCCTAAGTGAGATTAAAATACCTTCCACACCAGGTCTCTTCACGAAATTCACGGGGATTCTGGATTTGCTTGATCGCGATTTTCTTCATTACATCTGGTTCTTTGTGGACCAGGTAGGTCATTATAATTTTTGTCTCATTTTTATGCTAGGGTTTTCATTATGGTTTTTGTATTGTTAAATCATGGTGACCTATTTTTCTTTTCTTGATTATGTTTAAGCCCTAGTTTTTCATTTAGGTTTTTTGCGTTGTTGGAAAGCATCGTTGTTTCCTTGTCTATATGAGACTTAGGGTTCTTGGTCAGTGTTTTGGCTCTGAAATGAGAAAGCGGTAGAAACCGTCACCTTCACATTTCTTTCCTTGTGTTGTTACTTCATGTGTTGTTGGCATTGTCTGCCGCCCCTACATGCCTTGTTAGCTTCACCTGTAATGGCGGTTAAATCTACCACCATTACAACCTTTTACTTTCAAAACCTCGCTCTCGCATAGATTTCAAAGCATATGCAATAACGGCAAATTTTGCCGACTTTTCATAATTGTTTCCAAACATGCAAAAGTGGTAGAAATCACTACCGATTCGCTCAGAAATTTTCAACCACATTTGCAATTTTCCCATATCACGTACAGTGTCGGCATTTTTTACTGCTCAAACATAAAACACTTGCAATTCTTCTAAAACATGCAAAAGCGGTAATTTTCGCCGTTGATACACATGCATTTTCAATTTACCTGCACGGGCGGTAAAAAATCGCCACCCTGACACTTGCAAACTATCCCTTACATGCAAGGGCGGCAAATTTTGCCGGCCGTGCACACATTCTCTCAAATTTTTCTAACTCTAGGATATTTTCAATTTTGCTTTTCCAAGCCTGCTTTCCTCCATTTTTTTTGACCTGCTCGCACTCTAGCCCTTTCAAGCGTATCTCCATAGTCGTGACTGTCGACATGCAATTTTCCCAGATTACCAGTATTTCCCGTAATTACATGATCATGGCTTTTTGTTGCAATTTCTTCTACGGATTTTCTCTCTTTATCAACATCCTTCTGGTGATAGGTTTTTCAGATGACTGAGTTGTCTCCTAAGAAATCGAAAGCAATGAAGTATAAGTATCAAGGTGTTTTTCCAATCACCTTGGTTACTTCCAATGTGGATGACATTCGGGATACAGAGATTGGCCATGTGGACATGGCTGAATTTGTGGAAAGAACTAAGTCCAATAATCCCAATTCTGCAATGAAGAAGATTATTGACAGTAACATTCATTTGGTGTCATCTTTCTTGGTGGCAACCCAGAACACAGTTTGTTCTTCAGTGTGCTCAGTTTTACAACAGGGATACTAGGGCAGTAATGGATGCAAGTGGCAATGTGATAATTAGATTAGATCCTGAATTTATTGATAAAGTTTTCATGTGCCCTGTTGTTACAGAAGTCATAAAGCTAGATTTTGCTGAAGCACAAAAAGAGTATGACAAAAATCCTGAGAAGGCTAAGAAGATAATCAATACTAAATGGCTCAAGACTCCATGGTCAAACTTGTCTAGGTGGCCACGGAGTTTTCCTAGAAGTGACTTTATAGAAGAAGCTGGTGATCTTATAACTCTTCTCAGCAGGATAAGGGGATTGGCCTCTTCCTCACTTTTTCATGAGTGGATGTACCCTTTCATCAAGGTAATACTCCAAGGTAAACAAGCCATCTCCTGGGGAGAGAAAATCAGCAATGCTTTGCACGAGCAATTGACAAAGGTATCCACTACCTTCAAATTCTACATGACTTCTTACCTGGTGTATATAGCAACCTCCATGAGAATCTTTCCAGGTCTAACATCAGAAGGAGATAGGAGGGTAATTCATGTATATCAGTATTATTCCCAATTGACATTGAAGGGTTCTATTCACCACTTCAATAGGGTAAATGATGCTTTCTTCGCAGTGTTCTTGTGTCTTTTTGACCCTCAACTAGAACAAAGAAGAGTTTTAGATGAAGCTCGGTTAGTGGTAAATGATTTTGGATGCATGTTCTTACAATTTCCTTCTTTCTCATATCTAAGGGTTGGCTTTTTCCAAGGTCATCCTTATATGTTGCCAAGGTTCCCCTCAGACAAACTTGTTTTAATGGAATTATGTAGACAAATGATTGTCGTACATAATAAACAAATGGAGCTCAAGAAACCAAGATTCAGGTTTCCCATTGAAATTGGTAGATTCTCAGTATTAACTGCTGCAAAGGCTAGAGTCATGGAAACTAAAATGCAGCTTGTAACCATGAAACAATTCAAACGAAGGCCAAAGTTTGATTATAGGGGTGTGAAAGACAAAATCAAGAGAAAGACCCAGTTTCATGAACCTATGGTCGAGGATGTCTGGGTGGATTTGAGAACAGAAGAAGATGTCAGAAAGTTGGATTATAGCTAGTTATCTATGGAGCAGATTGAATATCTAGGACTTGCTGATATTCCTAAAGACCTAGTGGATGATGGAGAGTTGATCGATGATAGATATAACACTGAACAGGTTGCTGGCTCTCCTCTTCCTCCTATCCAATGGTCTCAAAAAGAATTGACCTCTCTGCTGAAAAGATTTGAACCCATATTGGCTAACACCAATAACTGGATAGCATATAAGGGAATTGCTTTGAAACAATTCCTCACAGGATCAAAGACTGAGACCCAAGAACAAATAGGTAAAAAGGTGGAAAATAGGATGAAGAACAAGAGTGATGTTCCCTCTTCTTCCAAGCCACACAAGTCCAGGATCAAATTTGTGACGAAGAAGTCAAAGGCTGTGGAAAAAGAGTTTGAGATAGAAGATATGGAAATTGAGAAACAGAATACTGAAGAACCAGCCATAGAGGAAATGGAGGTTGAAGATAGACCTACAGATCAACAAGGAGGGGAAGTTTTGTCTCCACAAGAGAATGTACAACAAGAAACGGGAGTCTCTTCTCCTTTGCCCGACACACCTGTTTTAGTTCCTCTATCTGTTTCACCCATTGACATCCCCTCTTTTGAATCTCCATCATCTTCCAAAACAATTATTGACAATCCTCAAAATACTTTTGAAGATGTTCTTCATTCCTCAGAGTCTATTCCTAGCTTGTCCTCCTCGTCTTTTGATATTAGGGATTCTTCTTTATTTGATCACTTTGTAATGAATATTGAACAGGTATCTAATGTGAATGTAATAGGTGCAGTTTTTACTAATACTCCACCTATTGTTTCCACTTCCAGTGCAAGTGTAGTTCCAATAACACGAGCAATGGGAATAGATCCTAATGTGAGTACTTTTGTGCTTCCACCATGGTTGTCAGCATATACACCAAAAAGGAAGAAACAAGACATCTCTCCAAATGACTTTGATTTTAGTAAGCTAGTGCCTGCGAAAGCTAAGACCCCGAAGAAGCCAAAGGTTCTTTCGAGAATGCTCGAGGACAAGGGACACAAATTTCTAGAGATTGCAAGACCTCCACAAGATGCAACCATGAAAAACTTTAGTATGAATTATTACTCTATCTCTAGGGTTGAGTTAGGCAAAATAACTCATGAAAGTGCAAAGACTGACATGCAATCAACAATGGACATTTTGATTCAGAAGTTTGACAAAGAGAAATAAATGAAGGATCATTACAAAGCAATGGTTGAACAGTTGACTGCAGTGGTGAGAAAAATCACTTTGAATTTAGAATCAGTAACTCCTGAGGCCATTTATGTAGAAGACCCTATCATTCAAAAAGTTGAAAAGACTCATCTTAAGGGAAGGGTACTTGAAGAATATCTGGAAAGGATGTGCACACAAGGAATCTCTCTGCTTATAGAGCTATCTAAGAAGATAGACAAAATGGAGAAAATAAGAGCAGAACTTGATGACCTGATTGATGTTATTTCTCAAGATATCGAGCGCCTAGAACAAAATCATGATAAGTGGGTGGAGATGAGAAAGCTGAAAATAAGCACTCTGATATCAATTGGTGTCATTCCTAATAGAGATTCATATACAGAAACCAAAGAGGCATTGACATACCGGAGCCGTGTGCTGAAGGATTTGATCAATGACCTGGAAGATGCAAGGAAACTAAGTGAATAGAGTGATGTTAGTCTTTTGCATAAATTGGAGGAGCTGCCGTGCAAACTTGTGTCACAGGATAACCAATTTCTTTCTGCAGAAGAGATGATTTAGGAATTTAAAAATATGTTCCGGAAAGAGTTCGAGGGCAAAACATTTTCATTGGCCTCCGTGGATAACATTCTTGACAATCAGTTAACTTTGGATAATCTGAAGACCAAGTTAACTAGTCACGCAAAATCAGTCACCACGGTCAGAGATGCAATAGTTAGAGCCAGAATGATTTTCAAGAACACGGTTAGTCCGAATAGTCTTGGGATGCAAGTTGCATTCACCATGTCAGATTGCAACATGAAGAAAGAAGGCAATGCAAGCTGAAGCAACTTTTCCATGACTTAGTTTATTTTCCACTTTTCAGATGTACTTTTGAAATAATTTTGGACATATTTACATGTACTTTTTCCATATGTAATTACATGTAAAAACATAGGAAGTCCCAAATCAAAAAGGACTCCTTTGTTGAAAAAATCATAGTTAGTTTTTCTTTTCCTATTTTTGCTCTTGGTTCCTCTTATAAATAAAGAGGACCCCCATTGTAAATATCCATCTTTTAGTTATTGAAGTGAAACTCTGCCAAATTGAAGAGCATTTTGAGACTTTGTGTTCAAATTGTAAATCAAATTTTATCAAGTGAATAAGAAAGCAAGTGATCATTCAATCTTTGTGTTGGAATAACTTGTGGCGTATTGGAAATTGTTCTTATGTCCTTTTCCTAATACTATCTTATCTGTTTGATCAAATTGTAGTGTGAGTGAGAATAATCTGGGAGATGTTCTAAAGTTGATTGTGGAGACTTTGTGCTACAACAATTATCTTTAGTTTGTGATTTTATGTTTTGAAGTAAAAGATATTGGAGAGGCTTTGAACTACTATTATCTTTTGTGATCATATATTCTGTCGTAGTGTTCAGTGAAGACTTTGATTTGCACCTTATTCTACTTGGTTCTAAGTTATAAGTTGGTAAAAGAAACAATGATAGACTTTGTGCTCTCGTTGGTTTCTTGGTTATTCAATTTGTATCAAGAAAGTGCTCTTTCATTTTGTAAACATCGTTTTTAAAAAAAGAGAAATGGATGATATGGTCTCACCCCCAAGTTAGTATTTAGTTTAAATAAGTTTGTGATAGTTGATAGGGAACCTCCCCTTGCTGAGAGGAGAGATTTATCTCATTACATTGTGGTCGATATAACCATTTTGCCTTCAGTTAGTTGAAGACAAAATATTCACCCAACATTAATCTAACCCTCATTTAATCCCCTTCTGACAAATAATTAAATAATCCCTATTATTTAATTAATTGCCCTTGCCACATGTCACTATCCTCATCCACCCACAAATAAAATCAAATTAAAAATTCCCTCCACAAAAAGCCAAAAATCCAAAAGTCAACTCTTCCTTTTATCATAGCTCTCCATCTCAAAAGATGCCCTAAGATGCAATCCTATCCCTCCATTCCACCTCAAAATCCCATTTGACCTCACAAACTCTCATTCTCATTGGCCCACAACACCACTCTATCTCAGCCCTCCATTTCAAACCCTCTTATCTCAACCATTGATCTAATCCCAGCCCAAAAGTATATACATAAGACCTTTCTCTAGGCATTATTATCTCCATCCTTTCTTGCTCTAGCTACATGTTGTCCAAATCCTTGCTCCAATATTTCCTCCATTGCTTTCTAGATTATGTTTTTTCTTTATAGTGAGCAATCCACATTCAATAGTTGTTGAGTATAGCTAGGTTTGCAATTTGTGTGCAGGCATTCCTCCACTCTATCAAGGAGAGTAGAATAGCTCAAGGGTTTGAAGGTATTGTACATTTGTTTGTCCATCTTTCATGTTTGTTCCCTATTCTATTCTAACATCTTCAAATATTATTAAGGAATATTGCAATTGTTTAATTTAAAAAATGTACATTGTAAGTAGAGATTTTTAACCAAGTAGGGTTATCTCTTAAATTTGCAAAAAATTGTTATCATTAATCAATGTTAAGGATTTTTTTAACTATATCTAAATTAAACTCATAATTTAATATGTTGATTCTAAATTCATATAGTAAGTTAAAATTTATGCATTGTGATTTGGTAAATTAGAGGTTCAATATACTCCCATAATGAATATGAAGGCTAAAACTAATATGTTTAATTATTCAACTTGATAACTAATGTTGTGAGGTAGTTTCTGAATACATTTTGGTTTATACTTACTATTCCTAATTGTTATACAAGAGGTTGTATGCAATGTTATTGTTGCATAAACTATATAATCTTGGTCGAGTTTTATACACAATAATATTAGTCAATGAATAAATCTACAATTTTGTATTTAAGGGGATGAATATAATTATCTCTTATTGTAGCATACTTTCTTGTTGAACACAAATCAAGATAAATAACCTGATTAAATGGTAATGTAAGATAATTATACAATAAAACATACACTTACTTGGTGATTAAACAAATAGAAATGGTGTAACTTACAATCTAATATATTATACAACTTAATTTAGTTAGTCAAACCTACAAACATTAATTAACACAATCAATGTAATAAACTTGTTATGTAGAAAAAGAGGGATAATGGGTTGATTTGATGTATAGTTTAGATCCTCCTTTCACTACACACATTCAAGGACATTTAATCGAGTTGAATCACAACTTCTACAAGAGGATTCACCTATAGGTTGGTTGTCACTTGTAATGATAGGGAAATTTGGAAATTGATGATTAATGTGTTAATTTAAGCCCAATTATGCTCAAAACCCTAATTATGTAAAATTGTGAATAAATAGATGAATTCTGACAAATGCTTGTACACAAAGATACGAAATGAAGATTGAATACATACCAGATTTTGAAGTTTGGAATCCTGAACAGTCGGGGGTAAAGGGACTCGCGCCCAAGCCCAAGGTAGTCTTTTTGTTGAGGGTTTATGGACCTTTTCTACTGATGATTATCATTGTTCAGGAGATTTTTGGCTATGTAAACCTGAAGGGCAAGGGACTAGCACCCAAGCCCTGATAGTTCTCTTCTCTACTTTTTTCTGTCAAATCTAAGATCCTTATACTCTGCAACACTCCTTTGAATTCGACACCTATCACCTGCAATCACAAGAGACGTGTTGGGGGGTTGTGGTGTTTAGGAGCTTACCTCGATCAAGCCCCGGAATGGCATTCAAGCTTTCCAACACCGTTGTTTGATAGAGAATGTGTATCCTTGTAGGACAGAGGCAAAAACCAATTGATAAATGATTGATTGAAAACACAAATAGATATCACCTCGGAGGTGTAGCTCTCACAGAGATGAAACCCTTTCACGCCATGAGAAGATGAAGCCAAATCTGTAATAACAAACACAACAACAATATTCTACTCTGCAACACAATGAATACCTTGAATGCTCTATGATCATAAGTTCACCAAAATCTCAAAAATTATCTTCTTGAAAGGAAGCAAGGTACATAGAAAATGCTTCCTACATTGATCTACTGTGGAAAGATTTATGCAAATTTTAACCTTTTACAGTTACAGATTAAGATGCACATTAACAGGAAGGTAATAACAACATTCAAATGCAAACAAAACTCACAACACAAGATATACATGGGGAAAACCCTTTCAGGTGAAAAATCCCACACTCCAAACCTGCACAATGTATTATCAAATCAAAAAGATGATTACAATACACTTGCAATGCAAGTTCTTTCAGGAGTAGACACTGTCAATTTTCATTCGCATCCCATGACCTTTCACACTCTCCAACCTCTTATAACAAGCTTTTAGAAGCTTCAAGAAATTAAGGCTTTACAATGTCATTTTTCATTTTGTCAGTTAACAAAATTAACCACTAACACATTTATTAAATAAAAGTTGTTTGAGGTTTCGGGGGTGCTGCCCCAAGCCCTCACGGGGGTGCTGCCCCTGAGCCCCCATTAATTATTCAAGGGGAAAACCGCGGCTACCAAAGTTACCAAAATTTATCTTGATGCATGTACACAAGGTGCCGAATATGCCAACTCAACATGGGATCTTACAACATAGTGCTGAATAAATAAATACAACATTAGGAACTTGCAAAGGTTGAGACACCTTAATTCCCAACATTCTCCCACTTGTCGAACACCTTTCAAGAGCCAATAGAATGACAAGATTTAACTGCTAGGGGCCAAGAGGCCCATAGACTCTGAACACCATCTGAACTTATCTGTGCTCATAGGTTTTGTCAAGGCATCTGCAACATTCGTCAAAGTGTCAACTTTCTCTACATTCACCTTCCCATCCTCTACCATGTCATGAACAAAATGGTACTAGACATCAATATGTTTTGTCCTTGCATGGAAAGTAGGATTCTTTGTCAAACATATAGCACTCTGACTGTCACAACAAATGGTAATCTCCCCTGCATAAAACCCAATATCAAAACATAATCTCTTAAGCCAAATGGATTTTTTACAAGCATGAGCTGCCGCCATTTGCTCTACTTTAGTAGTGGACAAAGTGACCATAGGTTGCCACTTACTCATCCAACTAATAACACCACTGAACATAGTGAACACACAAGCATTGGTGGATCTCCTGCTGTCAATGTCACCTGCCCAATCTGAATCCACAAATCCTTGAATACAAAGTGAATGCCAATCCCTTGTAGGATAACCATGATAGCATAAGGAATACTCAAAACTACCCTGCAAGTATCTAAACACTCTCTTCACTACATCCCAATGTACCCATCCAGGATTAGCCATAAAACAACTAAGGACTCCCATTGCTTGGGCAATGTCTAGTCTTGTACAGACCATAATATACATCAAGCTGCCAACTACACTAGCATAAGGAACTCTTATCATATCCTCCATCTCAAAAAAAGACTTCAGATAATTTGCAACAGATGACTTTTTCCCCATCATAACAGGAACAGTCAATGGTCTGCAATCTACCATGTTGAATCTCTCCAACACAGTCTCCACATACTTGCTCTAGCCTAACCAAAGTTTTATGTCTCCAACTGACATTCAAATTTGGGACCCTGCCAAAATAAGGTAGGGCAAGGGCGCCAGCACCCAAGCCCTAGGACCTATTTTGGGTTAGGATCTAAGCTCTGCAATGTTCGCTAAGTCCATTTTGACATGTGTTTCAAGGCATTGTGTCTTGGGATTCAATTTTAACATGCATGATGAAAAATAAGGGACCCGAGAGCTAAAACTTAGGAGGTAAAAGTCCTAGGGGGACATTTTACGACGTAACATTTAGCCCCCACTTTAATGTATGTATGATCTTATGACCCATACGTGCATTAAAGTACTGCCAAAACACAGTAAACACACCAGGCACTTGAAGATAATACCTACACAAAGATTGAGGAACCATTTCTAGCCCCCAGTCTCAGGTAGACATTAGAGAAAACACATCTCAGACATGCCAAACACAATGAAGACAGTAACAAGCACGCAAAACACAGAAAATATAGTATTGAAAACACGTAAAACACGGGGAAGACACAAGAAAAATCATGAAGAATACACTTGATCTTTTTCTTTTTCATGTATATAAATGCATAGAAAGTAAAAATGCAACACACAACCCAAAATGTAGGAGGGGCATTTCGCCACACCCTTGAAACTACATATGAGGGAGAAGACACACCAAACAAATCCCAAAGTGTAGGAGGGGCATTTCACCACACCCTTGAGACTACACTTGAGAGAAAGTGTGCCATACAAAACCCAAAGCATAGGAGGGGCATTTCGCCACACCCTTGAGACTATGCTTGGGAGAAAACACACAATACAAAGCCCAAGTGTAGGAGGGGCATTTCACCACACCCTTGAGACTACACACAAGGGAAAACACATAGAAAACACAAGCATCGTATAGCATGCCATAGACATACTATATGTCTAAAACATGGCAAACAAGGCGATGGAAGGAGCTTATTGCTAAGTTCCCACCATCTCAAACACGCTGCAGACACACCTGACAGTTGGGCTTATGCCACAACAACCACGAAAGACACACTTAAGGGAGAATAGTCTCAGATCCAACCCCACCTGCTTGGAGGACTTTTGAAATAAATGGATGTGCACTAGCTCAAGAGATACCCATCCCGCCACACACGAAGGGGTTTTTGAATAAAAGGATACGCACGATATCTTTCCTCCATAGAGGGCTTTTTTATTGCAATATAGATAAAGATGTGCACTCACATTGGAGGTACAAATCCTGCCTCCTTAGAGGGCTTACAAACACGCTTCATTAGTACCAAAATCATCAAACAACTTACCTTATATGCCCCCATCTTAAGGTTGTTGATGTCATGTACCGATATCAAGCACATTAAGGTAGAGAGAAAACACACAAGGGAACAAGAGCTTTCGCAAAACCCATGCCCCCAAAGGTGACATGTGCTTCACCATCATCAAATGTTCCCATAAACACACCATTTTCAATGATAAACAATAACAAAGGTTAGAATTCTTTTCCTAAGATAATAACTGTAGACACTTAAAAATGTCTCGACCACCAAACTGACTCCCGATATCCCTAATCATGTCAATTTCCCTCCTAAACCAATTAATTAAATTTTATTTAATTAATTATCCCTTCATCACCCCATTTTTCATCAACTTATCCCAAACAATTGAATTATTTTCATTAATTCAATAGTTTCAAACTTAGCCAAATGAATTTAGTAAATATGCAATATTTACTAAATCATTTTTTTCTTTTTTGCCACCAAATTCAATTAATTAGTTAAAATCATGTTAACTAATTAATTTAACCCATTTATTCTAGCCCTAGGGTTAATTAAATAAAACCAATGTTTAATTAACCCTAAATCCCTCATTTGGATGGTCAAACCTAGTTTAACCCAATTTCCCACATTCTCCAAATAAAGAAATTGGAATAAATCCACCTAAAATCCCACATCACAATAAATAATCATTTTTCCCATGCCTATACCTCTACTTCCCCCCAAATGAATTTTTAATTCATTTGCAATTTCCCCCATGAATCTTTTATTTGGGAATAATCTTCCCCCCATAACTTATTTAATAATTTCCTCTTCCCCAAAATGAATAAAAGATTCACTTTTATTCATAGCCATCCATTCTCCTAGATTAGATCTAGGCACTCCATATCATCTTCATCCTCCACCATTGATCTCTCCAACCAATCTCCACCCTTGGATCAAAATCCCCTCCAAAAGTCTATAAATATAGCCTCTCCCAAGCCATTTAGAAAGAAGCCAAGTCTATGCAAAGACATAATGTCAAAATCACTCTTGAGCTAGGATAGTGAGTTGCATAATTTGAATAAGCATTTCACATTGGAATCCATTGTCTAGGGTAATCTTTGTCAAGGAGTTTGTTTTGGGTGCAAAGGCTTCTTCCTCCCTTGATGGGATTGGATTTGCTTGTAAGGTATAACTTTGTGTTTATTTGCACTTTGTTTGGTATTTTCACCCTATTTGCATTTCTAATCTACATTGGCACGCCCGGTGGGACCCACAAGGTCCAGTCTAACTTATTTTTGTGAGTTTTTGGTGTGAGATACGTGTGTTTTGCAGGTGTAGCGCCATTATACCCTCGCAGCGACACCATCACTGCCTAGTTTCAGTGCCATTGTCTATTTTGGCACTATTTCTGCGCAGCCCACCTCCTTACACACTCACTCACATTTTCTATTTTTAAGATCCTCCTACAATATTTGATGTTCACTTTGCTCTCTATTTACACAAAGATATTGAAGTAGCAAGGGGGGGGTTATGTCAAAATTTTTACAAGGGGTCTAAAAAGGCCCTTTAGCTTTGTTATCATCTCATTTTTCATTTACTCTGACTAACAAGGCTAACAAGACCCTGATTTTACTATTTGACCCCTTGCATTGTGTAGAAAAAATCACCTTTTTCCAGGACGAATGTGTTCAGTGTCGTATCAGCGCCATCACCCAGATCGGCACCATCTACAGGATAACCAAATGCCCTGAAAGGTTGCATAGTAGCGCGTTCCTATACCTTTATCTGCGCTATCATCTGGATCGTCGCGTTCCATCTGCTTTATTAGCGCTAAAAGTTATATTAGCACTATCTTGTATTTTGTCACTTTCATAGTCTTACATTAGTGCCATAAGTTTAATTAGCGCCATTTCTTGTAAGTCGGGTTGTTCTGCCCGCAGTGACGCTTTCACATACCTATTTTAGCGCTATTTTTAGAAAAACTAACTTTGCTGTCTGTGCAGGTGCTGACAAGGGTTTTTGCAGGTTCTTATCATCCTTTGCAAGATACTAACAAACTGTTTGTAGGGTTCTTTTAGTTTTTCTTGCACAATATCATTCCATGTGGGACTTAAAATGAACCTTTCCTTTGGCATCCTAGTTAGACAACACTTCAATTTGGTGTTTTAAAATTGATCAAACAAACAAACAACTCCTTTTGTGTGAAGTGTGTATGCCAATAACATTTGCTTTGGTGCCCTAAAAATTTACTCTTTTGTGTGCCAACAAACAAACAAATCAAACACTTCGATTTTGGGGCTTTAAAAAGAACCACAAATTTGCATAAAGCATCTTGGTTAAAAAGAACAACTTGCATCTTTCACGCATGTAACCAAGAAAATCATCTTAATTGTTGAAGTGTCTTGTGCTCTTTTTGTTTGTAGCGTGAAGGAGCGTATGCTCTTCCCTCGCACCATTTTGGTGACCTTGGGAATCAAAAGCTCATCACAAAACTTGCAAAAAATCACACCCTATTTTAATCTAAAGATCTAAAATTGAACCATGTTTAGTGTGATACAATCATTTAGAATACGTATGCTCTCCCCTCGCACCTTTGAGTGAACTTGGGGATCAAAGCATTTTTATGATTGTATTGCTTTTGTAATCCTTAGAGGGCCTGCCACCCTGCTTCGAAAGGTGGGAACGACCCAAGTGGCATCAAGCTAAAGCCAAGCTCTTCCAAGCCGCTATATAAAATAAGGTGTTTGGGATGAAAGTCTCAAGCGACAAGTGTTGTTGTGTTATACCAACAGCCAACCTCCCCCAAAACCCTCCAAGGCATAACCCTTGGAGGCTGGGAGACTCCATAACAGAGAGTAGCGTTGCCGCACGTATAACCACCTGAACGGATGCCCTTACTACGAACTATTGTTTAGCAAGCCAAAATCCTTCTATTTGTTGGCGCAGAAGGGAAACCATTGAAGCGGCCCCGATTCATGCGGTTCTTAGCCAAGGTAGCAGGGACAATCTAAAGGTTTGGTGAGGGACAAGCCTTATAAGAAACCCAGATCTTGGTATGCGTGAGAAGTGTGTGCAATTATAAGGAGGAGCCAGTGCTACCAAGATCCTAGAGCTACCCGCTTTGAATAGGCGCAGCTAGGGGATTCAACAAATACTGTCACATTCTCACCTCAGGTTGTTCAAAGTGCTTGTTAAATAAAAAAATCACACATCTTTTTTTCAAAACAAAAAAAAAATCTTGATTGTTGTGTGATTATTCTGCTTGAATTATTTGCAACACATTGCCAAGAGACAAACCACATCATTTGATCACATTCCAAACAAAGTAAAATCAAGAAATTACCATCAAAAATCTATCTTTTTAGGACCTTGACAAACACCGCCTGGTTTTAGCGCCATCGATGTTTGATTGTGGCGCCATTTCACCCGTGGATTGGTGCTATTCACAGATTGACTTGCCTAAAACAGAGACCTAGTTAGTGGTGATCCACACCTTCTGCACTACCATAATCCATAGTCACATTCCAAAAAAATCCGACCACAGTCCATCCATTTTTCTTCCAAATTTTTCCAAAATCACGCCTTCTCTTTTGACCTTAGAGGATTAATCACCACCATTGTTGGACCCCTTGGCTATATCAAACCCATTCGAATCTCCATCCGCTTGTCTTCAGTGATTACATATCTTTTGGACCAAATCAAAATCCTTGTCATAAGAAATCATTCTAAAAATCCCCAAAATCTCCCAAATCAAAACATCATCAAAATTTGTCATCCTTTTGAGCTAAAAATCAACCTAGATTTTATCCTACACACATCATACCTTGCTTGGAAAGTCAATAGTCTACCTTCCAAGTGAAATCATTATCCCTCTTTGTGTAAGTTCATTAGTCAACCCCGAACAAAGAAAGACATCCCTTTTGTACAAACCACAAATCTAGGTCCTATCCAAGCTCAAATTGTTGACTACCAAAATCATCCATATCACACATCAAAGAATCAAACATCAAACAAAATCTCCTCCAAAACAAATGTCATCTTTGGTCCAACATTTATGCAAAATCAATATCGGCCATCCACACCACCTTTCAATTGAAACCTCTAGCAATACATCCACCGCATCACCTCTTCTACCTCACCCCATTACCACATCCATCTTTGGGTCCAACATAATCAATCAAATCCTCTAAGGTTTCCATTCCTATTTCATTTTCACATTGTAAATCAAACATATCCACTTGTATGCCCATCACGAGATCACAACACAAGAAAATCCAAGAAATGGCAAAGCAATATCCAGGCATAGGAATGCCTAATACCAACAGTCACAACATACCCATCAACCAAGCATTCAACCAATCTACGTACCTTTACATCCCCTCATATGGTGCCAACGAAAATCCCTCCCATTACTTACAACAACTACGACCATCACCACCACCACCACAACACATCCCCCTCGTATCCCAGGATGATTTTGATGTCTTAGCCTTCACACAAGACGCCGATAACATGGATATGCTTGACAAAGTCCTAAGGTCAGATCCAAACAGATTTCTAGATCATATTCTCAAAATAGGTGCTCAACTACCCCCTATCATGACATCATCACAACCATCCACCATGACAATCGCCTCTACCCCATCAAATAACCAAGCATCCAAATCCAAAACCCAACCCACTAGCTTTCAAACGACAATGCCCATCATCTCTCAAATGTCCACACCTGTCGTATCTACCACCAACACTACCTCTACCACTACCACATCTACCATCACTACCAATATCCCTAACCCCACCACATCACAACCCGTCACCACATCCACTACTACAACAACAGTAAACCCTTCCATGCCACACATTACCATGGGCATACAAGGCAACATTACGCAAGCAAGTACATCCACAAGTGTGCCTCCACCAAATCCCAACACCATGGCATATCTGCGACAGTTGTTCTCACAACCACCATACCATACATCCAACCCATCCCACGCCTACCAATCCAATGTCAATCCATCCACTGTCACATATACACATAACCTCGTAACATCATCTACACAATATCAAACAAATCCCCAATATCAAACCCCACCCCACTTCCAACATCTCACCAACCAACAGGCATACATACAACAACCACAACAACCACAGGATATCAACGCTATTGTACAAGACTTAATCCAATAGGTAGTGGACATACGAACTGGGGGCAAACGCAAACATTATTCCTTTGAGGATATTTGCCCCTACCCATTTGATGGCACATTGTACATGCCCCCTTTCCCCAAAAACTTTGAGACACCCAAATTCAACAAATACAAGGGAAAGGGAGACCCTAGGGACCACCTTAGGGAGTTCTACATTGCTTGCCTAGAAGTCTCTAATAATGACACATATCTCATGAGACTCTTCCCAAGAAGTCTAGGCGGTCAAGCCGCTGAATGGTTTGCCCATCTTCCACCTGGGATTCGAACGTTCCCTAAGCTCACAGAAAAGTTTGTAAACCATTTCTCTTATAACTTGGAACATGAGGTGTCTATGACTGACCTCTGCAACACCAAACAAAAGAATGGAGAAGCTTTCGCTTCTTTCTTACAAAGGTGGAGGGGCTTGGCAAGTAAACTCCCATGGCCCATTCCTGAAAAACAACTTGTCACCATGTTTGTGGCCAACCTCAATCAGGAATTAGGGTTTCATCTACAAATACTTTGTACATCTACCTTTGAAGAGGTCATCGACAAAGGCACTACCATCGAACGAGCCCTCATTGCCAAGGGCTCCATCAAACTATATGACCATAAGTCCAACTACAACAACTACAAATCCAATAACAACACCCCCAACACAAACAACACTACTAACACGCAATCCAACGATAAATCACGCTATTGGGGGAAGAACAAGAACAACCTGAATGACGGTGTCACAGATGTGAAAGTCGTCCAATATATCCAAAACCAAACACCTGCACGTATGTATGCAACAAATGTAAATAACCCAAGAGGACCAAATAAACCATGCAAACCTCGCCGACCATTCACACCCTTAGCAGAACCCATCGAGGACATCCTCGATAGATGTCTCAAACAAGGTGTCGTCACACTCCTGCCTATTCGCCCACGTCAAGACAATAAACTAAAAGCCGCGTGGTACAATGAGAACAACTACTGCGACTACCACCGTGTTGCGGGACATAAAACAGCTGACTGCATGCAACTAAAACATTGTATCCAAGATCTTATCGAACAAAACCTAGTCAGCCTCGATCACGGCACCCACCCATCACCAAACGCCAACCTAGGAGCTTACAAGGATCCCCTACCTAACCATAATAAAGCTTCGTCATCCAACCAAACCTACAATATCACCCCACCACCCGCATCCTACGACTCTATCGTAGGACGTATAGAAGCATCATCCCATCATGTCAACATAGTTACTATTTGGGCACAAGCACCTGATTGCGCTGTTACAACTCGCCGCGGCCGTGTATCCATCCGCACAGCCCCTCCCACTGAACAAACGCCTGCATCCATGTCAACTCCCTTACCTCCTCGTCCAACCACAAGTCCATCACCTACCCACCAGTATAACCTCCTAGAACACCTAGGCAAGACACCCACACAAATCTCCATCCTCGAGTTGCTTCGCACATCTCCCCTTCATAAGGACGTCCTTGATAAAGCACTCTTGCAAACACAAGTCCCTGCCAACTTAAATGTAACAAAATTCCAAGCCATGGTAGGACACATCGCCGCACCACATCGTCTCACCTTCTCAGAAAAGGACCTACCCGCCTCCGACCACATACATAACGACGCCCTGCACATAGAAGTCTGCATCCACAAGCACACCATTAAAAGAGTCTTAATAGATGGTGGCTCCGGCCTCAACATATGCACTCTAAAACTGCTAAAACACTTGGGGTACTCCGATGTGGTTGTCGACACCAGCGAGTGCATTACGATCAAAGGATATGATGACACCGAGAGGTTATCCGAAGGTACTATCAAGCTTCCCATTCAAGTGGGACAGAAAATATTGGAAACTAAATGTTAGGTCCTTGATCTCGACCTTCCCTATAATATCCTTCTCGGCAGACCCTGGATTCATGCTATGCAAGCCGTCCCATCCACTTTCCATCAATGCATCAAATTCCCCCACAATGGCACCAAAGTCACAATGTATGCCGACCCTCGCCCCTTCTAGTACTGCAATTTTCTAGAAGGCCACAACCAGACATTTTGCCCATACAATAAAGCCACCGCTGAAGCCAAGCCAACAACATCAAACCCATATATCGACCCCACAAGCATTGTTTCCACTTCATCCCAAGCAACTCCACCACCTGAGGTCCAGATCAAGCTATCCGACATGGGATGTGGGGAATATGACCTACACGGCACTTTTTGTGTGGGCACATTACCCAATCCTAAAACATTCGGCATCCCAACAACAGAGACAGCCAATACGGTCATCATAAAGTGCAAACCCTCTCCCATCTTCGAGAAGAAACACCTCCTGGATCAAGATGTACTTGAAGATATTTCATCTTGGCTTTACAAAGATGATGAGCCTGAACAAGAGGCCCCCACAATCCCCACAGAAATCTACGGCAAAGGTTCTAAAATTGTCAAGAACATGGGCTATAAAGGACAAGGCGGTATAGGCTTTCATGAACAAGGAATCGTGGAACCACTGCAAGCAACAAAGAATCCCTATACTCAAGGGTTAGGGTATGGTCAACTGCAACGCATCCTCACTACAGGTGAGTGTATCTTATTCAAGGTCGCTACGGCCCCCTTAGATGTCGACAATGTTAAAGAAACGAGCCTTCAAGACTCCTTTAGCCATTTCACCAACTTCTTCGACTCCTCCATTTGTACCATCTACTCCGTCACCACCCTCACTTCATCTTCCACTGACTTGCCACTAGTTTACCCTGACCTCATTAATTGGGACCACCGGGGACCTCATGTCTTCGACATCGCACCTAACGACGAGGCCATCGCCGAAATGATGGGGGTAAGAGATCACTTCCCTTTGGGAGATCATCGAGCAGGGTACATAATGGAACTCCATCCAAATGCCTATTTCGGGGAGACAACCCCTGCTTCCAGTCACAAAAATGCAAAAAGAAAAAATGGATCTGATGGTGAAAACCGTTCCACGGTAGTATTAGATCCCAAAATAGTAAAAATAAAAGACGTATCTCCTAGTGAAAACCTCCACGAGGCGCTAGGAGATGGAAGCATGGGCCTCCCTGAGATAGACAAAGTCTATCCCAACAGGTCACCCATCTTGGTCAAACCAGCTCAGGAAATGAACCTTGGAACAGAGGAAGAGCCAAAAATCACATACAGAGCAGAATCTCTCAGCATACGAGAACAGGAGAATTTCTTGTCCTTATTCACACACAGAAATCACAACTTTGCGTGGACCTACGTAGACATGCCAGGGCTAGATCCCGCGTTGGTGGTTCATCACCTTGCAGTACGCCCTGACGCAAAACCAGTCAAATAGAAGCTCCAAAAAATGAATCCTCAGGTCACTCTCCTCATTAAAATAAAGCTCAAGAAATTACTAGATGTTGGGTTTATTCACCCAATCGATTATCCTGAATGGGTTTCAAATCTGGTGCCAGTTGCTAAACCAGATGGCTGAATCCGTTGTTGTACCAATTTCAAGGATCTCAACAAGGCCTACCCCAAAGATGACTTCCCACTACCAAACATTGACATGATAGTGGATCTCACAGCAGGATATGAAATGTTATCCCTCATGGATGGTTTCTCAGGATACAATCAGATAAGAATTGCCGAAGAGGATCAGCACAAAATGGCCTTCATATGCCCATGGGGAACATATTGCTGGGTGGTAATGCCATTCGGCCTGAAAAATGTAGGAGCCACCTATCAAAGAGCCATGACCGTCATCTTCCATGACCTCTTCCACCACGTCATGGATGACTATGTGGACGATTTGCTAGGCAAATCCAAGACCAGAGAAGAACACTTAGATGTGCTAGCCAAGATCTTTGACAGGCTAGAGCAATATAATGTTCGTCTCAATCCGAAGAAGTGTGTCTTCGGCGTCACCTTAGGTAAACTTCTAGGATACATAGTTTCGAGAAGAGGAATCGAAGTTGATCCTGCAAAGGTCAAGCCATCACCGAGATGCCACCTCCCAAAACATTGAAACAACTGAGAAGCCTGCAGGGGACACTACAGTCCATCCGCCGGTTCATCACCCAACTCGCTGATAAGTTTCAACCATTCCAACATCTCCTTAGGAAAGATACGGCTTTCACCTAGACCAATCAGTGTCAGAGTGCCTTCGATCAACTAAAAGAATATCTAGCTAATCCCCCTATTCTAACTCCACCAAGACAAGGAGAGCCCCTCCTCTTGTATATCTCCACGACAGACACAGCAATCGGGGCTTTGTTAGCACAACATGATGAGTAGGGGAAGGAAAGAGCCATTTACTATATCAGTCGCACCTTGATCTCGTATGAGCTCAATTATACACAGATTGAACGAGCATGTTTAGCCCTTGTCTTTACGTCACAAAAGTTGAGACACTACATGCTCAATCACAAGACCAAGCTCATTGCTGAGATTGACCCACTAGAGTACCTCCTAAACAGAGCTACTCTTACTAGCAGAATGGCTAAATGGGTCATGATCCTCATAGAGTTTGATATAGAATACACTAAGAGAAAGGCCATTAAAGGGCAAGTTATAGCAGATCAGCTGGCTGAAGCACCTATCCCTGCAGAACATCCTACAATTGCAGATTTTCTAGACGAGGCCATCCTGACAATCACACCAGCCCCAGACACATGGAAAATGTATTTTGATGGATCATACACTCACAGAGGCTCGGGGGCAAGTGTCCTATTTGTTACCCCTCAAGGCATCACAATCCCTAAATCCTTCAAGATCACATTTCCATGCACCAACAACATAGCAGAGTATGAGGCCCTCATCACAGGTCTCCGCATGGCCATCCAATGGAAAATTGAAAAGATACTGGTGTACGGTGACTCTCAACTGGTCATCAAGCAGGTCAACAATGAATACAAAACCAAGGACGACAAGCTCCTTCCCTATAAAAAGATGGTCGATGATTTCAAAGATTACTTCGATGACATCCACTTCGAGCAAATCCCAAGACTCAATAACAAAGCAGTAGATGCTATGGCAACTATCGGATCTCTGGTAGACATGCAAAAGGACAGCAAGAAATGCGAGTTCCTAATCGAAGAACTCCCTATCCCAGCATACGATGTTCCTCAATCAGAACTAGTGTGCGAAGTCGTTGGCCCCTTATCCCCATGGTACCAAGAAACATACCTTTACCTTCATGACAATATCCTTCCCCCTAACCTATCCACTTCCCAGTGAAAATCATTCATCTGTCGAGCCTCCCGTTTCATTCTTGTCGCCGACACACTATACAAAAGGAGTCTTGACGGCACGCTTCTACAATGTTTAGACTCTAGGGAAGCTAAGGTAGCCTTGGAAGAGGTACACGTAGGTATCTGTGGGGCGCATTCTAGTGGACCTACCCTATCTAAAAAGATCCTCCGGACTAGATACTACTAGCCAACCATGGACCGCGACGCCCACAGGTTTATCAAGACATGCCTCCCATGTCAACAACACGGCAATCTCATCCACACACCAGCATAGGAGTTACAACCAATTGCAATGCCATGGCCTTTCTCACAGTGGGGACTCGACCTCGTAGGAAAAATACATCCTCCATCCTCAAATGGCCATAAATTCATTATCACCGCTACCGAATACTTCACAAAGTGGGTAGAAGCAATACCACTCACCTTCACCACAGGTATCCAAATCTCCAAATTCATCCTCCACTATATCATATGCCGATATGGTATCCCCCATTCCATCGTCACCGACAATGGAAAGCCCTTCAAAAACCAAGAAGTTCGCACTTTGTGCAAAAAGTTCGACATCAAACACCGCTTCTCCACACCGTATTACCCTCAAGGAAATGGTCAAGCAGAGGCATCTAATAAAACCATCCTCCGCATCTTAAAAAAGACAGTCAATAAAGCTGGCCGCGATTGGCACCTCCAACTCAACCCCGCCCTATGGGCCTACCGTACAAGCATCCGCACTCCTACAGGAGCCACCCCATTCTCACTAGTATTCAGATCTGAAGCCATTTTACCTATAGAGGTCGAGTTCCCATCTCTCCGAGTGTTGCTGCAAAACATTATCTCTGATGAGGATTACCGCGTCGCAAGGTTGCATCAGCTAGAACTACTGGATGAGAAACGCTTGAATGCATTAAATCACTTACAGGCATACCAAAACCGCCTCAGACGAAGCTACAACAAAAAGATCAGAACGAGAAAATTTGAGGTAGGTGACCTTGTCCTAATGGAAAATCAGAAGAACCTGCAAGAGCGTCCGAAGCAAGGAAAGTTTGAACCCAATTGGCTAGGACCTTATGTCGTCATGGCCGATTATGGGTCAGGAGCGTATCAACTTGCAACATCTGAGGGGCAGCCTCTAGATGAGCCGATGAATATCCTGCATCTCAAGAAATTCTATGCATAACCCATCTGTTACCCCAAGTCAAAAAATCAAAAAAATCAAAAACACCAAAAAAAAATCAAGAAAAAAATCAGAGTGCAATAAAAACTTCCAATGGCGAAAATCACTTCGGTGACGCCTTGGATAAGTACCATGGTGAAAACCTGTTTCAGGCGCCATGCGTAGTGGCCGGTTCTACCATCTAATAAATCCTCTTTCTGTCACATCACTCCATATCTCACGCATCCCATGGCTTGGAATACCGAAACATCAAGTCCTATCGCCCAACCCATCCTATCCCATCCAAAGGCCAACTCATGGAACGAGGATCCTTGTAAGTTCCCTTTGTACATCACAAAATAAAAAAATCCAAAAACATCGCAAAATCAAAAAATCCAAAAACATCGCAAAATCAACAAATCCAAAAACATCGCAAAATCAAAAAATCCAAAAACATCGCAAAATCAAAAAATCTAAATACATCGCAAAATCAAAAAATCCAAAAGCATCGCAAAATCAAAAAATCTAAAAACATCGCAAAATCAAAAAAAGACAAAAACAATACAAAATACAGAAAATCCAAAAAACACACATCAATCCTCATCACATCCATCCCGAACCATTCCCACATCACCAAGTCTTGCCAGAACTACATATTCATTACACCCGCATCTTGAAAGTACCTTGATCCCATGGACACAGGGTATGTAGGCAGTCTGGAATATGAAGGATGTTTCCAGCACTCAGGTATCTAAGATGCACCCATCCACCCCCATTGGATGGTCCCCCATTTACTAAGCTTTCTCGATCTCATAAATGACACACAAGCTATGCATACACTTCAAACAGGTCCCCCAATGCAAAAAATCATCAATCAACATACCAACCATAATCCTACACATGGCCAGACCGTTCTTTCGCCCATCTTCCAACAAATTCTCTAATCCACACCAATGGATCTGCGTCCTAGGATATATCTTTCCTACAATGGACAAAAATCTATCATTCTATCATCATGTCTCTTGGCAAGAGCACACAAAGGTTATTTGTATCTTTTCATTGGTCTTTTTCCTTATTGATTTTTATCTTTTTGTCTCGCTCTAAGTCATTTCCAAAGCTACCTTGATCTCATTATATCCTGGTATGTAGCGGATAGCACCTAGAGTCGACATCGTCATTGATTCTGCATGCTGTGCTTGTGGGTTGATTTCATTACTCCAAGAATAGTGTTCATATCTTGAAGTCCGGGTTAGTTCTAGCATGATGTGTCCTATTTTGCACATACAGGCATTAAAACCTTTTATGCATTTTTCGCACTCATCACTATGAGTCCCCTTCCTCGACTAGACAAGATTATACTACCTTGCGCATGCATGAAATCAACCTATTGTTTGTGGGTCTAGTCCATGCAATTGTAGGGTATACATCATCACGTAGGTCATTTCATACCTTTGTGAACTGTATCCTACATTGCTACATTAAACTAAGAAATGCTCTCAAGTAACCTTGTGCAACTACTGTTACTAGCTCAAAATCACCATCCTAATCACTCAGTCAACTATCCCATCTCGGCCTAGATTTAATAATCATTTTCCCCCATCTCCCACCAACCAACCCCTCACTAATCCCATTCCCCCACCGCCTTTCCGCTCAACACATTCCGAACCCAAATAAATCTCCCCTCAATTGACGTGGTGTCTTACGACCTAACAACCCTCTAGTCTCCTTCCCCCCCCCGTCTCTAGGCACTCCCAATCCTACCCATACCCATCCATGCACCCCTATCTTCTCCCCACCTAATCCCCTTTCCCACAACCTCACCACTCAGGGTCAACACAAAGAACATCATGTGTATCAGGACTGGACCACCTCACCTATCACCTAGTTTGCATACCACCTATCACCTAAACTGCATCTAGCATATCATTTAGCTACATGTCATGATCATTTACTTGCATATCATTTAGATCCATTTTAATCCATCTTAATTGCATATCACTCAGGTGCATTTCATCCATTTAAATTGCATATCATTAGATTCATTTTAAATCATTAGATTCATTTTAAGATCATTTAAATTGCATATCATTAGATTCATTTTAAATCATTAGATTGATTTTAATCCATCTTAATTGCATATCATCTAGGTGCATTTTTATCCATCTTAATTCCATATCACTTAGGTGCATTTTTATCCATTGAAAATTGCATATCATTTTAATCACGTAAATTGCATATCATTTAGATTCATTTTAAGACCATTTAAATTGCATATCATTAGATTCATTTTAGACCATTTAAGTTGCATACCAATTAGGTTCATCCATTTAAAATGCATATCACTTAGGTTCATTTTAAAATACATGTCATTTAGGTTCATCCATTTGCATATCAATTAGGCTCATTCATCCATTTTAAGTTTGCATAATGATGCAGAGTGGCACAAGGGAAGCAACAACACAATGGTTTACTACCCACTCACCCACTCACCTAGCCTTCAACCAAGCTAAGTCACTCACCAAGTGCAAATTATGGATTTGTGGTCTAGGCTATTGTCTAGCCTCCAAGGCTTCTTTCACACCTCAAGGCAAGTCTGCAAACACCTTTTTGACAGTTGGTTTGGTTCCCAACTTCACACAACCCTCTAATCTTGACTAGGCCTAGTGAGGCTACCAGCCCTCTTCTACTAGTTTTCTTCACACCAAATGACAAAATCCCAAAGGACTAGGCAAACAAATGAT
Source organism: Cunninghamia lanceolata (assembly GCA_027924645.1). NCBI lineage: Eukaryota > Viridiplantae > Streptophyta > Pinopsida > Cupressales > Cupressaceae > Cunninghamia > Cunninghamia lanceolata. Next base: position 4,550,761 of record BSBN01000332.1, read on the forward strand.
GGAATTGAACACCCTTCAGGGGACCCTAACAAACCTCCAAATCTCCAATCCCAACTCTACTCTAGCAATTCAAAACCCCCACTAGGTCTCTAGGCCTAATTGATCACTTTAGGCCTGGGTTACAAAGCAAAGGGTTCAAATTGGGTTCATAGGTCAGGGGTAGGAATTTAGAATGTCTCTACCAGGTCCCTACAACACAAAACCACCATCCTTTCATTCACCTTGTCTAGATTTTGTCACCTACAACAGCAAATAGCATAAAACAGGCCAAATACATGGTAATACTTGACCTAGGGCATCAAATTAAAAATAGAAGACTGCATTTTCAAACAAAAATCTTTTGTAATCTTATAGTACATACCCCTAGCCTACATTTCACTAGTTTTTGCAAATTTTCAACGGTGGGAATGCATTCTAGGGCCGGATTTCTATGGCTGCCCTAGAAAACAGGGTTTCTAGATCTGTTTTGAAAGAAAAATCTATAACCTTTGATCCCGACCACTTTAGGACCTCAAACTAGTTGCATTGGAACCCTGACTCCAAGAGATTTCAGAAAAAGTACATTTGCACCCCTAAAAAATTTGTACAAGCTATACACAGCAAGAAAAATAGCGAAAAACAGTCAATTTTCTTGATTTTTGTGCCCAAATTCTGTACAAAAACTTTTTCCTCCGTACTGGAGCAATATGTCCTCCATATCAACCTATCCAAGTTAGTTTACAACTTCTCCAAATAGTTTTAATAACCAAAATGAAGTTGCAACCGATCAATGTGTCATTGACACCATTGACAACACTTGACACTATGGAGTTTTTTTCATTTTCCAAAGGATGGTGATTTGTTTTTCTTGTCCAATGGAATCAAAACATCCTCCATACTCCCAAAACATGCTAAAACACACAAACAATAAAAAAAACTCAAAAACCAATCCTTAGACCTTCTAGGCCTAAGTGGCATAACAAGGATCCAAGTGGACTAAGCATGATTGAGGTTTATATGGTCACCTCAATCATCTTGACCGCACAAAAAGGACCATATACTCATGGCTAAAGCCTTATTACAATCAAAACCACAACTTTCAAAAAAAATGCAAACAAAGTGACTTTAGGAACCAAGGTGCTCCTAGGTGCCCTGCAGCATACATCCACTGTCAAAGAGAACTCAAGTCTCTTGAGTTGGAATGCTGTCAAATGTGAAACCTGCCTTCTCAATGTCTGCCCTGCTCATCCAAGTGGCATCCTCCTGAGGTTTGTTTAGCCACTTCACCAAATAGTCATGATAGGTGTGCCTTCTAGTTTGTTTTGCAATCCTCTTGTCCAAAATGCACTCAATCTGATTTGGAGATGAAGGAATGAGTTCCTGGAGTATCTGATCAGTTTGATCTTCTTCAACAGCAGTGTGAGGATCAGATCCTTTATAGGGATAAAGGTCTGAAACATTAAAAATTGGAGACAAAGCAATGCCATCCGGAAGTCTGATTTTATATGCATTTTCTCCACATTTCTTGAGCACTTCACAAGGCCCAATCTTCTTCATGAGTAGCTTGGTATGTTTACCTGCAGGGAGCCTCTCCTTCTTCAGATGGATCATTACCAAATCACCTTCCTTGAACTGCAAATCCCTTCTTTTCCTGTCAGCAAACTGTTTGTACTTCTGTGAAGTGGACAGCAATTTTTGTTGTACTTGTTCATGGACATCTTTCATGACTTGAATGAAGTCTTCAGCCAAGGCACTACTGTTTTCCAATCCTTCAACCTCCCTAAGTTCCAAAATACCCCTTGGGTGAGTGCCATAAACAATTTGGAAAGGAGACAGGTCGGTGCTTCTATTGACAGTGTCATTGTATGAGAACTCCGCCTGAGCCAAAATTGAATCCCAACTAGCACCCTACTCCTTTGTTAGGCATCTTAGGAGGTTGCCAAGTGACCTGTTAATCACCTCTGTTTGTCCATTAGACTGAGGGTGATAGGCAGATGATAATGACAAGTTTGAACCTAGTCTCTTCCACAGTGTCCTCCAGAAGTGTCTTATGAACTTGGGGTCTCTATCTGAGATTATGGACAAAGGTAAACCATGTAACCTGACTATTTCTTTGAAGAAAAGACCTGCTATGTGTGAGGCATCATGTGTGGTTTTACATGGGATGAAGTGAGCCATTTTTGAGAACCTATCTACAACCACAAAAATGTTGTCATACCCATTCTTTGTCCTAGGCAAACCAAGTACAAAGTCCATACTTATGGAATCGCAAGGCTTTGAAGGAATAGGTAGAGGAGTGTATAAACTTGCATTGGATGTATGCCCCTTTGCTCTTTGGCAAATTTGACAAGTTTCAACAAACTTCCTTACATAGGTTGGCAATTTTGGCCAAAAATAGTACCTCCTAACCAATTCTAGGGTCTTATCAATACCAAAGTGACCTGACATGCTGCCACAATGCTTTTCCCTGATTATATTCTCTCTAACAGATCCTCTTGGGATACACAACATGCTACCCTTGAAAAGATATCCATCTTGCAACAAAAAATTAGAAAAATCAGTATTATACCTTCCTGTCATGGCCTCGCAAGAGAGGTATGGTTCTTTGAAGTCTTCATCTGCTGCATACTGATCTTTGATGGCTTGAATACTTGTACTTTCCAACTATATGGTCTGCACAACAAGATTTCTCCTACTTAAGGCATCAGCTACCTTATTGGCCACTCCTTTCTTATGTTTTATAGAGAAGGTGTATGCTTGGATGTACTCCATCCACTTGACATGTCTGTGATTCAACTTTTGCTGCCTATTCAAGAAGCTTAATGCATGGTTGTCAGTAAAAACTATAAATTCCTTTGGCAATAAGTAGTGTCTCCATTTCCCTAATGACTGAACCATGGCATATAACTCTAGATCATAGGTGTAGTTTTGTTTTGCTTCATTTAACTTCTCACTAAAGAATGCTACAAGCCTCCCATCTTGACTTAGGACTCCTCCAACAGCCCTCTTACTTGCATCACACTCTACCACAAAGACCTTGTCAAAATTAGGTAGCACTAGGACTAGTTTTTCTGAAATTTTTTTCTTTAACAGTTCAAAGGCTTGAGTGGCCTCATTTGTCCATACAAACACACATTTCTTGCCCCCTTTTATGGTGTCAACAAGTGGAGCACAAATGCCACTAAACCCTCTAATGAACTTTCTATAAAAGCTGCATAAACCATGGAAACTCCTTACCTCCGAGGCTGTTGTAGATGTTGGCCAATTAAGAATGGTTGCAACCTTACTTGGATCCATTTTTAGGCTGCCCTTGGAGATGACAAACCCCAAAAATATCAACTCTTCTTGTAGAAAGACACATTTATCAAGATTGATTCTCAACTTCTCCTCTTGAAGCCTCCTGAGCACTTGATGGATATGCCTTATGCGGTCTTCCTTCCTGTCACTAAAAATCAGTATATCATCCAAATATACAACAATAAACTTGTTAAGGAAAGGTTTTAGCACTTCATTCATCAATCTCATGAAGGTGCTTGGTGCATTTGACAAGCTAAAAGGCATGACAACCCATTCAAATAGTCCTTCATTGGTTTTGAAGGCGGTTTTCCACTCATCCCCCTCCCTTATCTTGATTTGGTGATAACCACTTTTTAGATCTATCTTGGTAAAATACTTAGCCCTACCCAAGCAATCCATTAAATCTTCTATTCTAGGCATTGGAAATCTATACCTGATAGTAATCTTGTTGATGGCCCTAGAATCAGTGCATAGTCTCCATGTTCCTTCCTTCTTGGGTGCAAGTACTGCAGGTACTGCACATGGGCTAATACTCCTCCTGATAAGTCCTCTATCCAATAAGTCTTGGATTTGTCTTGCCACTTCAGCATTTTGCTCTGGGGTCAACTTGTAGGCTACTTGGTTTGGTAGGGTGGATCCTGGGATGAGATCAATGCAATGACTAATCTCCCTCTTTGGTGGAAGGGCATCCTTGCCTTCATCGGCTATCACATCCTGAAACCTCTCCAATAGTTCTTCCACTTCCTTTGGTCCAATCCTCCTAAGAGGTTGCTGCACTTTGACCTTCTTGGGATTCACATCCTTGGGCTTGATGACTACTGCAAAACATGGCACTTTCTCTTCCTTGAGGTTAGCCAAAAACTCTTTTTCACCTACCAACATAACTGAACTAGAAGTGACTTTCTCTTTGCAATCATCAAGCAAAGGAGTCATTGTAAACTTTTCACCATTCTTGGACAAATGAATCACATTGTTGTTACCATCATGTTGGGAACTTGTGTCATGTTGCCAAGGCCTTCCAAGAAGAAGGTGGCATGCATCCATATCCACTATCTCATAAAGAACCTTATCATGATATTCACCTATCTTGAATTCAACCCAACATTGCTCTTTTACTACAATTTGTTGTTCCTTGGTTAGCCAAAAGACTCTATAGGGGTTAGAATGAGGCATTCTTTCCAATCCTAACTTAGTCACCATTTCATTAGAAGCCAAATTTTCAGAAGAACCTGAATCTACTATTACCTTGCAAACTTTTCCTTTCACCTTGCAAGTGGTTCTGAACAAGTTGTTCCTTTGGGGCTGCTCCTTGGTGGCTAGCATGATGAGTGACCTATTGAACATGATGCATTCTCCACTCTCAGGTGCTGCAGACTTGGAAGAGGTTGTTTGGTAACTTGTGGTGCTTTGACAGTCCTCTTCTTGAAGGAGTTGCACTCTTCTTTCTTTCTGTTTTGCAGCAATGTTTCCCATTTTCTCCGGGCACCTAAAGGACTGATGTCCAATCTAATTGCAAGAGAAACACCTTCCAGTAAACACATTGGGACCTCTGCCCCCACTTCTACCTCTTCCATTTCCTCTCCCTCTAAACTGATCCTGATTTGCACTGTTTTTATCAGCCTGCCCTTGGCTGCCTTCTTGTGATCCGCCACCTTGGAGTCTAGAGAAATTATCTCTGTTTTGGAATCTGCCTCTGCCCCTAAAGTTCTGATTTCCTCTACCTCTGCTACTGCTGTATGAATCACCTTTTCTTCTTTGTTTATCCTCAATTCTCAATGCCATTTGAAAGCACTTATGGACTGTCTCTGGGTCAAAGAGAGTTAATTCATCTTGAATGGAGAACTTAAGGCCATTGAGATACCCTGCAAGCTTCTGTTTTTCATTCTTAGGCATCTTGGCTTTCAATGTCATCTTGTGAAACTCCTCTGTGTAGGTGCTCACATCCATGTCCTTTTGTCTCAAGTTGTGCAACTTCTTGTTCAAGTTGACCTCATTATCCTCAAGGACAAATTGCTTCTTGATTTCAAGTACCATCTTCCTCCATGTAGAGATAGGATTCCTATCATCTTCTATCCTTTCATTTTGAATAAAATTCCACCAACTCAAGGCTGGCCCTTTCATTCTTGATCTGGCAATCTTCACTTTCTAATTTTCTGCCACTTCTTCACATTCAAAATAGTTCTCCATTGCCTCAATCCAATCAAGGCACTCCTCTGGATTCATCTTACCAGGAAACATAGGTAAGTCTGCCTTCGTATCCTTCCTACTCAACTTTCCAAGTGCATCTAGGAATTGTCTCTCTGACATGCCTCCTTGTGGCTCTTCCATTGGCACTTCTTCTTCCTCATCTTGATCCTCTTCATCTGAATCCAAGATGACCTCTGGCTTCTTCTTCTTGTCTTTATCTTTCTTCAACTTTTCTATCTCAGCCTCCATCCTTTTGTTCTTGGCTGCTTGTTCTCTCACTATCTTTACCAATTCAGCATTTGTCACTTTTGAAGGAATTTCCTCTTCTTCTCTATCTCCCATCTCTTTGATGGCTCTGATACCACCTGATGCAAAGTGGCACAAGGGAAGCAACAACACAATGGTTTACTACCCACTCACCCACTCACCTAGCCTTCAACCAAGCTAAGTCACTCACCAAGTGCAAATTATGGATTTGTGGTCTAGGCTATTGTCTAGCCTCCAAGGCTTCTTTCACACCTCAAGGCAGGTCTGCAAACACCTTTTTGATAGTTGGTTTGGTTCCCAACTTGACACAACCCTCTAACCTTGACTAGGCCTAGTGAGGCTACTAGCCCTCTTCTACTAGTTTTCATCACACCAAATGACAAAATCCCAAAGGACTAGGCAAACAAATGATGGAATTGAACACCCTTCAGGGGACCCTAACAAACCTCCAAATCTCCAATCCCAACTCTACTCCAGCAGTTCAAAACCCCCACTAGGTCTCTAGGCCTAATTGATCACTTTAGGCTTGGGTTACAAAGCAAAGGGTTCAAATTAGGTTCATAGGCCAGGGGCAGGAATTTAGAATGTCTCTACCAGGTCCCTACAACACCAAACCACCATCCTTTCATTCACCTTGTCTGGATTTTGTCACCTACAACAGCAAATAGCATAAAATAGGCCAAATACATGGTAATACTTGACCTAGGGCATCAAATTAAAAATAGAAGATTGCATTTTCAAACAAAAATCTTTTGAAATCTTATAGTACATACCCCTAGCCTGCATTTCACTAGTTTTTGCAAATTTTCAATGGTGGGAATGCATTCTAGGGCCGGATTTCTATGGCTGCCCTAGAAAACAAGGTTTCTAGACCTGTTTTGAAAGAAAAATCTATAACCTTTGATCCCGACCACTTCAGGACCTCAAACTAGTTGCATTGGAACCCTGACTCCAAGAGATTTCAGAAAAAGTACATTTGCACCCCTAAAAAATTTGTACAAGCTATACACAGCAAGAAAAACAGCGAAAAATAGTCAATTTTCTTGATTTTTGTGCCCAAATTCTGTACAAAAACTTTTTCCTCCGTACTGGAGCAATATGTCCTCCATATCAACCTATCCAAGTTAGTTTACAACTTCTCCAAATAGTTTTAATAACCAAAATGAAGTTGCAACCGATCAATGTGTCATTGACACCATTGACAACACTTGACACTATGGAGTTTTTTTCATTTTCCAAAGGATGGCGATTTGTTTTTCTTGTCCAATGGAATCAAAACATCCTCCATACTCCCAAAACATGCTAAAACACACAAACAATCAAAAAAAAAAACTCAAAAACCAATCCTTAGACCTTCTAGGCCTAAGTGGCATAACAAGGATCCAAGTGGACTAAGCATGATTGAGGTTTATATGGTCACTTCAATCATCTTGACCACACAAAAAGGACCATATACTCATGGCTAAAGCCTTATTTCAATCAAACCACAACTTTCAAAAAAAATGCAAACAAAGTGACTTTAGGAACCAAGGTGCTCCTAGGTGCCCTGCACCACATAATAATTAAGTTCATTCTAGAATCATTTAGTTGCACATTATACATCACATTTCATATCATCTCATAAACCACATAGTCACATAAACCTCTAGCTACATATGCACATCATCATCATATAAACATAACATATCCATAACATACAAAATCCATAAAGAAATAACACATCCATAAGCATCATAAATCACCAGAAAGCATCATATCATATCAAATCACCACAAAAAGTGTACATCGCTCACATATGTATACAAAAAATAAAATGTCCTGATACAAAAATGCCTCCAAGGGCTATCATGATAGGGCTATCACATAGAGGATCCCCTCTCTAATGGAGTGGGAGACTCTGATCCTGGTCGAGCCTGTGACCCTGTCGGTGGCTGTGACTACGGCGGTGGCTGTACCTGCACCTGAGGGACCTGCTAGGGCACAAATGAGGGAGGAGGCATCGTCTACTAAATAGACTAAATAGATCTTGATCTATGAGATCTTGATGCCCCCGATCTGCTGACCTAGCTGTAGCTTAGTGCTCGCTACTCTGCTGGCACGGCTGCATAATACAGCCCCCTATAATACTCCATCTGCCTACTAGCCTCTATAAAATCCCCCTGGGCCTGATTCAACTGTGCCTACAGCTGATAGGTCTGTGTCTGCACTTGAGACAACTGAGCCTGCATCCCTGCCAAAATCGGGGCCAGTCCCCCACCCGAAGCCTGTAGATTGCTCAATGCAGTCTCTGCCTGCTGTGCCCTGCCAAGTGCTGCATCCCACTCCCTGGTCAACACCCCTATATCACCCTGCGCCTGGGCCAACTGTGCCTGCAACGCAGCCACTTGTCCATCTGCCCCATCTAATAAAGCCAAGGCACCCCGCAATTGCACTAACTCTGCCTCACGGCCCTCTAGTGCCTCCTCCAGACTGGCCACCTGTGCCCGTAGGGTCTCCATCTCCTCTTCCTCATCCCATCGCCTCTGACGAGATGAATGCCTCTCACCCTCAACCTCTACCTCCAATGCTATCCCTGAGGTCCTGGCCTCTGCATCATGCCCACCAACCTGCCGCTGCCCCTCCTGTGGTGGAGGTAGGTCACCCTCATCTACTCTCAGCTGCCCCCTGCACCGCCGGGGTACTCTCGACTGTCGCACAGATCCAATCTATACCTGCTGTGCAGGAACCTGCTCAGCCTGTACCTACTGTGCAGAAACCTGTTGTGCAGGAACCTACTGCGCCTGTCCCTGTCCTGCTGCCATTGCCGCCAGCACATCTATCGGCTGGCCGTCCCTCCCAATCACTCTCTCCTCTCCATCATCCCCAACCTCCACAAGGAAGTCCTCAATGATCACCTCTCCCTCCACGCGATCCTCCCCATCAGGGTCATCTCCACCATCTGAGTCATCGCCCCCTGAACCTGTTGCCTCCTCTCCTGGATCCGTCAACTAGGTAGGCTGATGCATATGCCACCATATATCATAAGCAGTTGTGGTCACTGTATCCCTCACCGTGCTCCTCCAATCCCATTGTACTAGCCGAAGCACTGCAAAATCTGCTAGAGCGACCTGTGGCTGTAGGACTGCGGACCAATAGGCCGCATCTCGCGGGGTCCGTGCGTATATCGCCATCTGCTGAGGGGTGTCCTGCACCAAACCAAATTGCCGCATAACCCGCGAGGGTAGGTACATCTCTATACAACGATCTCCTCAACCCATAAGATATCTCTGCTGAAAAGTGTAGGGGAGATGAATAACATCATCTGGCCACTCCTCACAACCGATGTATGCTCGCCAAACCACACTAATCATGTCATCCAGCATCCTCCTCCAATATCGCACCTGGCCAGTATATGTGTACTCTACATCCCGATATAGAAACACAAAGGCCTCAAACTATCGTCGATAGTACCCACATGTCGGCCGAGTGACAGGGATGTGCTCCCAAGTCCATACATGTAGCAGAGTAACTCTAGCGGATAAGGCTCTATCATGCAGATAGGCGACGGTGTGCATCTCATGATACAACTGCGCTAGCATCACTGGCCCCCAAGTGTAGACAATCCCATGCATCACCATCCCCTCTATCACCCCTCCCCAGCCAACTGGAAAACCCCTGCCTCGCCTATCAGGCATCACCAGGCCTCCAATCAATGCGCAAAGGAATAAGGCAAATGGATCTGCACCCACAGCCAATGTCCTCTCATAGTCCATCTCCCTCTCATTTGGAGAGAGAACAAGATGATCTGCACCAAACACTCTGACCAGTGCCCTCCGCCCGCTCTTTGTGTCATATCTGACATGTCGACCTCAGATAGGTAGATTGAGGATGCAATATACATCCTCAAGTGTGATGGTAATCTCTCCTATCGGCAGCAAAAAACTACAAGTCTCAGTCCGGTATCGCTCCATCATGGCCATCATCAGAGCTCTATGAGCTCACAAAACGGGCATCGACGCCACTGTCAGAAGCCCCAAGCTCACCAGTCGCACCTTCGCGACATCGTCAAAACCATCGAATAAGGCCATCACAGCGGGAACTCGTCGCTCTCGTGATTGTAATATGAATTGCTCTGTATCCTACATACACAACATTATGGTTAGATATCAACCTATCTTCTTCTAAATCAACCGTCTTTTTCTACGTGTCTAACAAGCCAGCATCAGGTGGCATGCAAATAGACAACCCTTGTGCCATTTTTAAAATGGCGCTAAAATTTATTCTAAATAGCGCTAATACAGAGTATTGCGCCACTGCGCATACCTCTTTGCGCCAATCTAAAAAATAGTGTTACTCCGCGCTATTCATCGCGCCACTTAACCATATGGCGTCACTATTAATTTTGGTGTTAATTCGCCTAATGGTGCCAATTATCCCAATAGCGCTAGAATAAATCATTGTGCTAAAACACACAATAGCACTAAAATATGTCATGGCGCTACTTCCCAGGATGGCGCTATTGCAGACAATAGCGCCACTTTGACCCCCATTTGGCGTTAAAATGCCAGAAATCTATTCCTCCATAAAATGGCGCTAATCTGGAAGATAGCGCTAAAACTCCCACCTAATGGTGAAATAACCACCCTACTCTACCCAGGCGAATAGCACCAATCCAGAGGATGGTGCCAATCTGCCTTGCCATTGGCTCTACGCGCTCCAATCCTGACTTTTAAAACCCTAAAAAAATGCACGTAAAACAAGAAAATTACAAAGTCAGGGTTAGGCCCTACCAGGGGTCCAGCGCCGGGTGCCCGACCAAACTCTCGGAACTGCTCAGAGATGTGTCGAAGTCACGGGAACTGGGGGTTGCGGTCAGCCATCTCTCCTTCGCTCCTTCTTCTCTAGGGTCAAAGTGTGCAAATGTGGCACTCTTAGGGCCCACTTTGCCTAATATAGTGGGCCATGTCATCCTTCCACCCTTTCTTTTTCCTCCAGGGTGCAGATCTCTGCCTTTTTTCTCCATTTTTCTTTTTGCCACCTTCTTTTTTCCGCCACCTATCCAACTTTCACGTCTGTCACATCCTTTCGAGAGCTCACCTAGAAAAAAAAAACTTTATTTTCCCGCCAACCTCTCAAGGGGGCATCACCCATCCATCTTATTCCTTCCTGGCAGCTGGGGCATATTTTTCTTCGACCTGACGCCACTTCCCTCCTAGGTCCTGACGCCACGTCAAAGAGGGGCAAATGTAGACACCTAAAAATGTCTCAACCACCAAACTAACTCCCGATATCCCTAATCATGTCAATTTCCCTCCTAAACCAATTAATTAAATTTTATTTAATTAATTATCCCTTCATCACCCCATTTTTCATCAACTTATCCCAGACAATTGAATTAATTTCATTAATTCAATAGTTTCAAACTTAGCCACATGAATTTAGTAAATATGCAATATTTACTAAATCATTTTTTCCTTTTTTGCCACCAAATTCAATTAATTAGTTAAAATTATGTTAACTAATTAATTTAACCCATTTATTCTAGCCCTAGGGTTAATTAAATAAAACCAATGTTTAATTAACCCTAAATCCCTCATTTGGATGGTCAAACCTAGTTTAACCCAATTTCCCACATTCTCCAAATAAAGAAATTGGAATAAATCCACCTAAAATCCCACATCACAATAAATAATCATTTTTCCCATGCCTATACCTCTACTTCCCCCCAAATGAATTTTTAATTCATTTGCATTTCCCCCCATGAATCTTTTATTTGGGAATAATCTTCCCTCCATAACTTATTTAATAATTTCCTCTTCCCCAAAATGAATAAAAGATTCACTTTTATTCATAGCCATCCATTCTCCTAGATTAGATCTAGGCCCTCCATATCATCTTCATCCTCCACCATTGATCTCTCCAACCAATCTCCACCCTTGGATCAAAATCCCCTCCAAAAGTCTATAACTAGAGCCTCTCCCGAGCCATTTAGAAAGAAGCCAAGTCTATGCAAAGACATAATGTCAAAATCACGCTTGAGCTAGGATAGTGAGTTGCATAATTTGAATAAGCATTTCGCATTGGAATCCATTGTCTAGGGTAATCTTTGTCAAGGAGTTTGTTTTGGGTGCAAAGGCTCCTTCCTCCCTTGATAGGATTGGATTTGCTTGTAAGGCATAACTTTGTGTTTATTTGCACTTTGTTTGGTATTTTCACCCTATTTGCATTTCTAATCTACAATAACCACATCACATGATAAAAGCAATGCATGCAAACAAGAGTCAAGGCTATACTATAGATTTGGAAACTAAGTATAATCGTGGGGCTATACTGCAGAAGTCTTAGAACTGAGTGTAACCAAGGCGAGACTCAAGATAAACAAAGTGCACGGAGTAGATGTATTGTTATGATTTGTTAGAAAGATAGGACAACATCAAAATATCACACGGAGTGATTCTACTAGCCAAGCATTAGATAATATATATCAACCCCTTCTTCATGCATGGATTAGGTCCATTTTTGCTTTTCTTGCTGAAGGGACACGTGGTCCATGTCAGTATATGTTTGTTTTTCGTCTTCTGCCAACTAGGTAGAATCACTAAAAGAAGGTAAACAATAAAATGAGAGGGGAGAACAAGTGTCTTCGGATCGTCACATAGGAGGATGCCCCCCAGGTCATCAACCACAATGCTATGCCCCTAAGGCACGACACACAATAATAAAATAGAAGAGAGAACCAATAGAAGAATGATGATACAAATAGAAGAATGGTCACAACAGAGGTGGTCTCCCAATATCCTTGACCTTACAAGAGTATCAAGGATCATCCTACGAGGCCTAAACAACACATAATACAGCACGGGGAGATCACAACACAAGAGGGGAGGTCACATAAATGAGCAAATAATGCTACGACATAGGTGACCACCAGGGTTAGAAATACTTACATGTTGGCACAACTGAACTAGCAATTGTCAACAAGCAAATCATCATCTTCCCAATCTTGAATGTTAGAGGAAAGAGGTACATAAGTTACAATAGCCCAACTTTTGTCATTATCCTTAATCTCTTTCTCTTTACGTTTTTCTTTGTTTGGTTCAATGTTAGGTGGAATGTTTTCTTGTTGAAGTGCATTTCGTTGGGAAAAAGCTTGTCTTCTCTTCCTCCTTTCTCTTTCTTGTCTATTCCTTTTTGTTTTATTGCTTATATATCCAAAAGGAGTTTCATGTTTATCTATAGGTTTTCGTATCTCAAAGGAGGAAGCTTGTTCAAATTTAATTTGTCTTGATGAAGTGCATTGTTCTCGACGAATACCTCCCGATCCTTGTAAGGATGATGGAGGAGGAACCTTAGGATAGAGTCCTTTACCTTTCGCTCTAGGAAGTTCTTCTAATGCGAGTTGTTCTTCTCTTGTTGTTTGAATAGGAGGCCCAGCCACTCTAGATAGTAGTTTTGCTTTGTATCATTTGTATGCTAAGAAAAGTTGATCTCTTTGTAGCTCAGGTTCTCTATCAGGTCATGGCCAAAAGTAATCAAGAGTAAAGTTCTTTTCCATAACCATGGGTTGCTATGTATTATGGTGAATAGTATGCACTTGTCCATGTAAAGGAAATTTTATGCATTTGTGAATTGTTGAGGGGACAGCCTTCATAGATTTTAGCCATGGATGTCCTAGTTTTATGCAGAAGAGGTCAGATAAAGGGATGACATCAAATAATTGTTCCACGACTTTATCATATATTGTAACCAACAAGGATATCTTCCCAAATGTGTCTTAATCATTTAATCTCAAGGTTCATAAGATTCTTGTATCAAATCATGTTAGAGAAGAAACTCTTTCGTTACCACATCAGTCATGCAATTAGGATCTATAAGTGTACCATGCCTAGGAATTTCCATTACCTTTACGGTGATGTAAAGAGGCCCTTCAATGTTATGCCCTTACTTCCATAGTGTATATGGTTATGAATAGTCAACTTGTGGCTATCTTAACTCTTAATTAAGTCATATTATCATTAGTATATTGTTATTTAGTTGTTTAGGTTGGCCTAAGGCTTATATAGGGCTACCTAAGTCAACCTGGGTGATATCCTAGGCATAAATAGGTATATATAGGAGGTAGTGAGTCTTAATTCATCATATTGAATATTGTGTTCTCATTGAAGACTATTGGAGGTATCCCCCTCGAAGTGGATTAGGAGGTTGCCCCCTCAGAGTGGCATATTATTATCAAGTATTTGCAGCATATTTACTATTATATTTAGATATTGTGCAAGTTGTTTCATTACAAGTGGTATCAGAGCATGATCTTGGCACTGTGAAGGCAAAAATAAGGCAATTTTTTCTGATTTTGGAGGTCATTTTGGAAGGCGCATATCTCTCAGATTTTGGCAAAAACTTTACTGAGTTTAAAAGGGTTTTTGAAGACCATATTAAAGTATCTACAGTCTAGATTTCAGAGCATTTGGAGAATAATTAAGTGATTTATAGCAAAATTAGGGTTTCTGCCATTATTTTTTGGTAGCACATATTTCTCTTATTTTGGAGAATTTGTGCAAGATTTTTGGTGGGTTTTTCAATATCAGATTGGAGATAATACAGTCTAGATTTGAGAACAATTGGAGTAGAATCAAGTGATTTATTGCAAAATTAGGGTTTCCACCAATTTTGCTCTCTGGGTTGCACATTGTCAGATTTCTTGGAGATTTTTTTAGGGAAGTGAGATCTAGGCCCTAGTAAGTTATAGTAAAAATTTTAGATTGATTGGATTTGTTTTGTGTGATTTATTACAAAATTATTATTTCTTATCATGGCGCATCCTTCAACAAGAGGCAAAAAGAATCCTGTCACACCAAGAAAATCCCCAAACAAGGAAGATATAGAAAGTGGGCATACTTATATTAAGGATCTACACGAGAAAATGACTAAGGTGGAGGAGGGTATTTCATTAGTGCAGTTAGAAATTGAGGAATTATCCAAGAACATGTATTCCTTGCTACAAAGGAGATCTCAAAACTTGTTACAAATGAAGAAGAAGCAAGAAGAAGAAGAAGAAGAAGAAGAAGAAGAAGACTAATCAAGCTATTCAACCAATGCAAGGGTACCATATACTATTACTCACCTCTTCCTCTATGGCACATCAAAAGGTTCAAGTAAAGGAAGAACACATTCATCACCATTAAGAGCTAGATGCAAAGGGAAGGCACATCTTGGAGATGAAGTTAATTTTCTAGACATGCATGAAGAAGCTGAGGACATCAATAGTTCCAAGTTACCTCATTACAAGGAATTTTTTTCTAGTTGAAGTTGCCACATGGGATGATGAATATTATATGAAGAAACTACCACAATTGTTCAACATTAAGGACAACGCTTTTGTAAATGTGGGGGGCATGTTATGCCCTTACTTCCATAGCGTATATGGTTATGAATAGTTGGCTTGTGGCTATCTTAACTCGTAATTAAGTCATATTATCATTAGTATATTGTTATTTAGTTGTTTAGGTTGGCCTAAGGCTTATATAGGGCTATCTAAGTTGTCCTGGGTAATATCCTAGGCATAAATAGGTATATATAGGAGGTAGTGAGTCTTATTTCATCATATGGAGTATTGTGTTCTCATTAAAGACTATTGGAGGTATCCCCCTCGAAGTTGATTAGGAGGATGCCCCCTCAAAGTGGCATATTTTTATCAATTATTTGCAGCATATTTACTATTATATTCAAATATTGCAAGTTGTTTCATTACATTCAATGTTTCCAAATGTTTTATCATGAGGTATGAATACTATTTCAAGTTCAGGGATCTTTCTTTTCAAATAAGGTCTAGGAGGGAACCTAACATTATTGTTTCAATTAGAAGCCATATATGTATGTTTTCAAATGGATGAAAGATCTGATTTTAAAAGATTTTGATATATATGCAATGAAATGTATGCAAAAATATGTTTGTTTATGACCTAAAATGCTTGATTTTTTCACTTTTTTTTCAATGTAAATGCATAAAAGTTGTAGTGCTGTGATGAAATTAAATAAGGGAAGCAAATTAAATCTTATTATCAGGCCAGTAATGTATAAATATCTTTCACAACACACCTATCATGCAAATCTAGATGAAGGATAAGTCAAAATCTAGTGAAAATTCAAGGAGTATAAACCCTAATTGTGAAATTAAGGGATGAAACTATGAAAAGTAATGTATGAATGAAATCTAATCAGATTTATGATGTGAAATAACTTATCTCAGATCTGAAAATGGTGTCAAAATCCTACAATGATCAATGCAAGTGCAATTATAAAGAAAGATGAGTGAATATGCTAGTTTTTGTTGAAATTGACTATGTGTAAATGCAAAATTTGAGATGAAAATGCAAAGACACACAAAGATATAACACTATAAACAAAATCAAATTTGATTGAGTGTCAAATATGAGTAGTAAAATGTGAAACAAGATTTTAACTACAAACCCTAGGTTTTGGAATCACTAGGTTATGAGAAAAATCCAAAATTTCAAGCAAACCCTAGCAATTTTATTGTAAAAATCCAATGTGAAGGATTGTAGGATGGTGAATTTATGAAATTTATATCAAATCTGATGTAAAAATCAGAGATCAGATGAAATGTAATGAAATTGATGCAAAATATGCCCTAATGCAAGCCTAGGATGCCAATTTTTTCAAAATTTTCAAATTCTTGCAAGATTTATGAATGTAAAATGAAGTAAATGATATGTATGAATGCAAATCTGAAGTAAACACTCAGAAAGGTGCAAAATTTAATTAAAACATGAGTTCATCAAAATGTTATGTATAAAAAGAGGGATAATGGGTTGATTTGATGTATAGTTTAGATCCTCCTTTCACTACACACATTCAAGGATATTTAACCGAGTTAAATCACAACTTTTGCAAGAGGATTCACCTATAGGTTGGTTCTCACTTGTAATGATAGGGAAATTTGTAAATTGATGATTAATGTGTTAATTTAAGCCCAATTATGCTCAAAACCCTAATTATGTAAAATCGTGAATAAACAGACGAATTCTGACAAATGCTCACACACAGAGATACTAAATGAAGATTAAATGCATACCAGATTTTAAAGTTTAGAATCCTAAACAGTTGGGAGCAAAGGGACTCGCACCCAAGCCCAAGGTAGTCTTTTTGTTGAGGGTTTCCAGACCTTTTCTGCTACTGATTATCATTGTTCTAGAGATTTCTAGCTCTATAAACCCAGAGAGCAAAGGGACTAGCGCCCAAGCCATGATAGTGCTCTTCTCTACTTTTTTTTGTCAGATCTGGGATCCTTATACTCGGTAACACTCCTCTGTAACTCCACTCCATAGAATTCAACACCTGTTACCTACAATCACAAGAGAGGGGTTGGGGGGTTGTGGTGTTAATTAGGAGCTTGCCTTGGTCAAGCCCCAGAATGGCATTCAAGCCTTCCAACACTGTTGTTAGATAGAGAGTGTGTATCCTTGTAGGACAGAGGTAAAAACCAATTGATAAATGATTGATTGAAAACACAAATAGATATCACCTCAGAGGTGTAGCTCTCACGGAGATGAAACCCTTTCACGCCATGAGAAGATGAAGCCAAATATACAATAACAAACACAACAAAAATATTCTTCTCTACAACACAATGAATGCCTTGAATGCTCTATGATCATAAGTTCACCAAAAACTCAAAAATCATCTTCTAATCATCTTCTAGTTTGCAAATGAAGTCCTAAACATGCTTATATATGCATTCCTGCTTTAATTTTGTAATTCAAACTTAAGATGTTGGCAACAGACACTTTTTAACGGTCTCCAACCGACATTCAAATTTGGGACCCTGCCAAAATAGGACAGGGCAAGGGTGCAAGTGCCCAAGCCCTGGGACCTATTTTGGGTCAGGATCTAAGCTCTGCAATGTCCCCTAAGTCCATTTTGACATGGGTTTCAAGGAATTGTGTCTCAGGATTCATTTCTAACATGCATGATGAAAAACAAGGGAACCGAGAGCTGAACATAAGAGGTAAAAGTCCTAGGGGGACATTTTACAACGTAACAAAACTATCATTCAAGGAATGAAAAGGATTTGGGTGAGAGATTTGGGAAGAAGTAAATTGAGTTAAGGTGAAGATACATGATAGTTAATCATGCATTCATCATGGTACTAATGAAACTCAATTGTCCATTGTGTACATTAAAAGAAAATGTATATCTAAAGGTTAGGGAACATTAAAGGAGGAAAGTTTTCTAACTAGAAAAGAAATAATTTTTTAAATTGAATGTTAGTTTGTTGGAGGATAAGGATTTTATCAATGGTGTATACACCATTAGGAACACTAATGAAGTTGTTTTTCATTCTAGCTGTGCTATTAACTATTGGAATAAGTTAATGCTTGGATGGAATAAATTTTTGAATACTACTAGAAAAAATAAAACTTTAGATAGAAGAAGAGAATAAAAATGTCTAGAGGAGAACCTTACAACTCTGGAATCCTAGCTACAAAAAGACCTTGGTAATGAGGACTTTCAAAATGAGTTAGTGGAGGTAAAACATAATATAAGATTTCATAAATTTACAAAGCCCAGGGAGCTAAGATTAGAGTTCAAATGAATTGGATTAAATGTGGGGACAAGGGAACACAATATTTCTTCAATATTCTTACATCCAAACAAACAAGGAAGGTCATTGGTCCCATTATGATTGATGGGTACCTGAATGAGAACATAGAGGACATGAAAGAAACATTTAGTAGCTTTTATAAAAAGCTTTTCTCTATAGAAGATGATAATAATTAAAGTAATAAAGCTAGGGATCTTTATGCTAAAATCATCCCTAGGAATCTTAGTAAGGAAGATTCTAATTAGATTGAAAAAGATATTTCTATGGAGGAATTTGAAAGAACCATAAGATCTTTTCAAAATGGGAAATTTGTAGGTGTCTATGGTCTTTTGATTGAGTTCTACTAAGAAAGCATTGACTAGATAACAATTAATTGGATTGAGGTATACAATGAATCCATTGAGCAAGGTTCCTTAGAAAAAAATATTAATAGAGGTAGCACTACCTTTGTCTTATAGAGGGGGATAGATCCCCTATAAAAACTAGAGACCAATCACTCTACCTAATGTGTCATAAATTTTTAGCTAAGTTGCTAGCTCCTAGACTTACTAATATCCTTCCCAAAATTATCTCTGAGACTCAAACTAGATTTATAGAAGGTAGATGTATTATTGAAAATTTGATTACCAATTGGGAAGGCCTTGAATGGGTAGAAAAAGTAATTTGAATGTTTGTATGATGCTTTTAGATTTTGAAAAGACATGTGATAGAGTGGAAACGTCTTTCATCTTGTTGGTGTTGAAGTCCTTTGGATTTTCTCCCAAATCTTGTAATATGGTTAAGATTTGTAGGCTTAGATTAACATCGATGGATCATTAATTGATCCTTTTTCCACTACAAATATCTACAATACAAGGGTGCCCTCTAGCTTTGACACTACTTGTCAGTGTCTCAAATGATTTATAATATATCGAGGTCCAATATATTTAGTCCTCTGGTGAAGGGAATTTATTTGCCTAACAAAGATAACTTGATTAATATGCAATTTGTTGATGACACTACATTATTCTTTCAGTTGATCAAAGAAATTTTTGATAATTTTATGAGTCTTAATATATATTGTAAAGCCTCTGGTGCAAATATATTCGAAAGTAAATCTATTATGCTTAGTTGGAGGGAATCCCCTCCTAAATGGATAGAAAAAAGGAATTGTAAATGGGTAGACCAAACAAAATTATCAAGTACTTGGGCATTCCATCTGTTGTTGACCCTTCATTGAAAAAAATTTGGGAATGAATGTTTAAGAAAATTAAAAATTAAAACGTAACAAATGGTAGATCCAACTTCTTTCTTGACCTAATAGAATATAGCTATATCAAAAGGTCCTTTCCTCCTATAGTAGATACTATTCCTCTACTTAATTGTTTGGGAGTTGCTAAGTTGAGAAAATTCAAAAAATTATGAGAATCTTTTAATGGTTAAATGGTAAGGGGAATGAAAAGAGGCATGTTATAAATTGAGGGTGGTGTTATCTACCTAAATCTATGGGGGGGTTTAGTCTTAAATACATCAAGATGCAATATGTTTCTCTTATAGTTAAATGGATTATTAAAGCCTAGGCACGAGCCTTGGAAAGTTCTAATAAGACATAATATTACATTAGTGGTCCCTAAGAAAGGTAAAATTTAGAAACGCTTGCAACCACATGATGTGTTTCTTATCAAATTCTTTATCAAACCCTTTGGATCTAATGTATTTTGTAGCATTTGAAGAGTATGAGAGGTAGTTAGGAATCTAAATATTGTGTAGGAGGATTTAGATTCGATGAGATTTTCACTAGCTACAAGTGCATTTGGTGGAATCTTGATTGGACATATAAGTTGCTTGCACTATTTCAAGGTTGCTCTACTAAATTTTGGGCATGTAAAGAGCTTGAGGGTTTTAATAACATTTTTCCAATGGGTAGCTCTTGAATTAGGATCATTTCAAATGTCTTCTTTTAAAACCCAATTCTCATTGAGCTTTTTTTGTGCTTTAAAAATCTATGTACAAAGTTAAATTTCCAATTACTTTGAGGTTGAGCATTGAAAGTATGGATGAATTCTCTTGGATAGATGGTATCTCTTTTTTCTAAATTTTTCCAAGAAAATTTATCCTATACTAGGTGACACCTAGGAGGTTAGCAATAGTATTAACCATAAGTGGAATTTAAACTTATCTAATGATAATTGGTTTTCCATTCTACAAGTGATTTGGTCAAGTATTTTAGATCCCAAAAAAGCTTGTTTAGGTGAATTCTTCTTCTTAAGAAGATATCCATTGACTCTATTCTATTTGGTGTTGGTCTATCCCCTTGAGTATATGATATGTGTAATGTGGTAGATCCTTTTGAATACCTTTTATTTAATTGCAAGTATGCTTGTAATCTCTAGTATATTTTTTCAACAATTGTATGAGTTGGGCAAGTAAGAATGGTATTTCATGATAGGAAATCTTATTTGGTTATGTGAATATCTTTGATGATGTTCTTAACAAGTTTTGGTTAGTCTTGCCCATGAGGTCCTTTGGCATATTTGGAGAAGTAGAAATGATGAAGTATTCCAGAACAAGAGGAGATTCCCTATAGATTCTATTAGTGAACTCACTCTTCTTCATATTGTTGTGTAGGTTTCTATGATCTTGGAAATCCCCTTGTACAAGTTTTTTAACTTGATGAAAGATGGTATGGCTACTATCTACAAAAAAGAGATAAAAAAGCTACATTTGGCCTCATGATAGTGTTGATGAAGAGTTTGTTAAAAATATATGGAACAATAAAAGGAATATATAAGGATCCAAGCATACAATATCCTAGAATTATTTGATGATAGAGAAGGAAATATGTAGTCAAAATAAAAAGACCCAGTGGATGTTGAAATGGTACTCCAAAACATATAAAAGCTTGATAAACATGTTATAAAAGAGAATGGATTTAGTGTTGATGACAAACAATATGTTGATGTCAAGGAAGAAGTTAGGTTACTTATTGGTACCTTCAATTGTGATAAATACATGGGTGATAATAACCTAAAATGCTACTAGGAATAGTGTGTTTTATAGTATGATCCCATTGAAACATTCTGATCATGGCTAGTTAAGACGTTGATTTTTTTTGTTGTATCTTACTCCCACATGCTTTTTTGTAGTAAGTCCTATGGTGATTTATTTCTGGTACTAATGCTTCATTTTTTGCTGAACTTTTGACATATTAGTCTTTACTATTGTATTGGCCCAGTGGGCCATCATATATTGTAACCTAATTAAGTTATCTAACATTTATGTATACAAGTTCACTTGATTTACAAGATGAACAATTTGATTATTAGAGTAACACATAGAATGTATGGGGGATTAAAAGTGTGTCTCGAGATACTTCCAATTTTAATATACATTAACACTTAAAACAAAATAAAATTTAGCCCTATTTTAGGTGCACTTTATATTGGTATCAGAGCCCCAATTTTAAGAAACTAAAGGCCTCTAGGATTCTATATTAAACTAAGAATGGTTTTTATTGTGTGTAGAGGAACAAAGGTGAAGATTCAAGTAGGAGGAAATTCTTTGGGGAAAAATCCTCTAAGGTAGAATAGTGTACAGAGGGGATATAATTCACCACCTCATCTTCATCATACTTCACCATCATCACCTTGAGATGAATTAATTTATGGGTTAGTGAATACCTTAAACACCATTGAAGACATAATGGATACCCGAGATGGAAAGATGTTTGAATTGAGATATAAACATAATCTAATGAAACAACCCACACCTAAGTAGCCTAAGATAAAAGAGTTAGGAGTTGACAATAATGAGGAGCTTACAAGGTAGCAAACTTTATCTCTTTGAAAATACCTAAAGAAGAAATCATCACCTAGAGTTAACGGTTAAGAACTAGGCAATGTAGGTGAAGCTTAGTGAATCAACTTGAAGAAATAATTTAGATTACAATACTTATAAAATTAAAAGGTTGTACTTGGGGTCTTTCAACTTGATGTTGTTGTTAAATGAGAGGGGGGGTGAATCAGTTATCTAGATTATTTTAACTTTCTGTTCTTCCTAAAAATTAGTGCAACATCAAATTAAGTAAGCATGCATAACCATGAAAACAGAAATAAACTCAATACACATAACACAATGATTTTGACGTGGAAAACCCTGTTAAGGGAAAAACCACGGGGTGATTAACCCAAGATTGTATTCTCTGTTAAAAGAATAAGGTAGTACAAAAAGGCACTTACCAATTAGGGCTCACTCCCTGAGCACACTGCTCACAAGAGGCTCACTGCCTACAAGAGACTCACTGTCTACAGGTTATAAGAGTAACAAGATATTTGAACTAATGAGAAGCATCCACACATGCTGAAGTTCAGTTTTGGTTAAGCTTAGTACACTGATCTACTGCACTTCATTCTTCCTTTTCTTAGGTGCTACTGTCCTGTCACATACAGGACCTGTATTACTGCTTCCGCTCTGTTCTCTACTTTTCTTCGCACTTCACAATACCATACTCACACCTTCTCATAGAGATCCATCTGGTATATATATCTGCACAAAGGATTTCAACAACTTTCTAGTCGGCATCCGGAATACTTCACTATTTTCTCAAACTCTGGTCTGTCGGCTGAATACTTGCTTACCAAGTGATGCGTATCAAGGAGAAGCTTGTAGAAGTCATCAATCATGTCAGCCAATCATGAATGATACCTTAGGAAGCTTGATCACCATCAATATCTTATCCGGATTAATGTCTGATGCTCTGTCGGTCAGTTCTTCCTCAGTCTACTTTGCCAAACAAGAACCCAATACTTAGGTGCTCATATCTCTTCACTCTTTCTTCACCAGAGGCTCAATCCCTAGAATCTATCAGTCAAGATACTCCTCTTGACTTCCCCAAGTACGCACTTTATTGAGATACTTCCTCTGAGGGATCCAGACCTGACTATCGGACCTTGCTACATGCTTTGTTCTTGCTTATCGGACCTCAACACTCTTCAATCTGACTTTCAGTATAGGCACACCATGTCCTGCAGATGAGTGGGATGAACTTTGTTGCCATCAATGACAACACTCATGAAGCTACACTGTGTCTCTTGCCAACAGATGAAGAGGCAACCCTTTGGTGGGAGCATATCAGTGCTCTTAAGGAATTCAATCTAGAAACCCTAAGTTGGGGAGTGTTTAAAGAGAAATTTAGAGATAATTTTTTAGTTTTTAGAGAAAAGAAGGGGGCCAAGTTTCAATTGCTACAACAAGGCAGCTCCATAGTGGCTTAGTATGAGTCCAATTTTATGAACCTATTAGGGCATGTTAATTACATGAAATATGAATAAACTAGAGTTACCAAATCTAAGTTAGGGTTAAAGGAAATAATCATGCATGATGTAAATATGACTAGAGGCAATTAAGTCAACTTATTGGGCTGAAGAAAAACACATTGCTCTCCAAAAGGTCAGACAAGATATTAAGAATATAATTAATTAATTAAAGTGCTAAATCAAGTGGCAAGTCACCTTCAAACAAAGATTATAGGAAGAATAATTCCCTTGAAAATAAAGGGTATCAAGGTGGGAATGGAAGCAATAGAGATGTACCCTACCAAAGGCCTACAAAAGCATCTACCATAAGAGAAAATATTATTCTGTTTCCACCTAGGAAGCCAAATGATGGTTATTAGAACTATGTTGGTATAATTGTTACTCCATAGATTTTCTAGAACCAAGAAGGTGGTAAGATCCATAAATATAATAATATAAATAATAAAATGGAGAAGATAGATCACACATACGACAACAGATGTTTGTGGGCCAAGATGCCTTAATATAATATAAGGCAGGGTAACACCATACAATACTCCGTATGTAAGAAGCAACTCCATGCTATATCTCTAAGAGATCCCAAACATATATCATACTCTTTGCATCCCTTATAATGATATTGGCTTTCTTTATATAGAATGCCTCCTAATAACATAATGGAGGGGTAAACCACTAAACCCATTTAGGTTGAGCCTAATTACCTAATATAGTTCACAATCAAAAATTACTAACTTAAGGGATGTGTGCCACATGTTGGCATCTCTATCCACCTATATATTATAATATCATATCCCTAGGTACATAACATGTCATCCCTCTGTTGGCACCCAGTTTAACAAATGTAAAATCATGTCTTGTGCCCCTTTGTTATCTTGGAAGTATTTACCCATCATTGATAACCAATCTAAGAGATCTTTAATGGGTTGTACCTTGGTCAAACTTTGTTTTGAAATGGTCATTTACTTCCCCCATGTCTTCATCATGCATTTCCATGTCCAAAAAATCTAAAATTTCTATGTGCAAGGGGCCTTCCATTCAATTTCCAAGGCCTAGATCAAACTTTAAAATTTCAAAGTGTCTCATCCTGGCATGCCTTTTCCTTGAACTCCTACAATTTACACTAAAATGTCAGAGGTTTAAACTTTTCCTTACCAACATACCTTTTTAGAGATTTTCTTTCATGGCATACATTTCCTTCCATTTCCCCATCCCCCATTTCCATCTAATTCCATTTTCCTACTTCCTTCAAATTTCAGAATTTCTGAGTTTCTCATCACGTCATCCTGACGTGCCTTTTCCCTGAACTCCTACAATTTACACTAAAATGTCAAAGGTTCAGACTTTTCCTTACTGACATACCTTTTTGGAGTTTTTCCTTCATGGCATGCCTTTCATTCTATTTCCCCATCTCCCATTTCCATCTTAAGTCCATTTTCCCACTTCCTTCAAATTTCAAAATTTTAGAGTTTATCATCCCATCATCCCAACATGTCTTTTCCCTAAACTCCTACAATTTGCACTAAAATGTCAAAGGTTTGGACTTTTCTTTGTCAACACACCTTTTTGGAGTTTTTCCTTCATGGCATGTCTTTCCTTCCATTTCCTCATCTCCCATTTCCATATAAGTCCATTTTCCCACTTCCTTCAAATTTTAGAATTTCTCATCCCGTCATCCTAGCATGCCTTTTCATTAAACTCCTACAAATTAAACTAAAATGTCAAAGGTTCAAACTTTTGACATACCTTTTCAAACTTTTCCTTCTTGGCATACCTTTCAGAGTTTTAGAGTGTTTTCTACCTTCTTCCCCCTTTGACATGTAATGTCTTGAAACTCTATCGTTCAAACAAAAACCTTACCTACCTCCTTACATGACCCAGGATGGCATTAATGGCCTCGGATGGACATGACCAAGTAGATGAAGACTCCCATACTCCTCCAAATACCAGTGGACCCCTCAAGGACATAATGGCATGGGCAAATGACCAAAATGAGTATGATTTCAGGTGTGATCCATGTGTAAGTGATGTGAGTAGGCATGGGTGGTTGTTTTCACTTGTAGATGACCAAGACTCTTCTTCCATGATGGATTCCTAATGCAGGATGAAGTATATAATGCATTTCCTCATTCATAATAAGGGGATGGATTTTTGGTTGTAGAGCATAAAGAAAGAAATAATAAGTACAAGTGAAAACCTCTAGGGTTTTCTTCCAATGATTGTTTTTGAGCATTTTCATTGTAAATTTTATGCATTTTCTTCCAAAGACTATGATTGGGCATTGTAATCATGAAGAATTGTTAGTGTAGGTTTTTTATTCCTTTTCCTAAAGGTTTTTCCTACACATATTATTAAGCTTGCTTAGGTTAATAAAGTGAGTTTAATTAGGTGAGTGGTTTGAGGTGTCATCATTCTACAAGGGAGGTGCATTTTCTATCTTGGGAAGATGCTTTTGCTATTTTTGGATCGCTTGATGGTCACTCTCTATTGGCTAGTTTTGCCACCTCCACCCTTTTCCTCGTCTATATAAACTCACTACCTAGCTTGTATTTTGTATTTTGGTTATAGTATTGCAATTCATATTTTGTTGCAACTTCATTTCTGATCTTTTTGATATTCTCTTTGTGCTTGCCTTTAGCTTTCTAGATTTTGGATTGTGATTTCTATAACAAAATCTAACATGGTACTAGAGCAGGTTAATGTTTAGGATTAGTCTTTCAAAAAATTTAGGATTTGAGATCATGGTTACTCTTGAAAGTTGCTCTTCTCTTGCATCCAATGATGACCTAGAGAATCAAAAAAACTTGATAGAAATACCACTTTACGGGGAGGGTTTTGTATGTGGCTTTGTGTTGTAGGTAGCTTCAGGAGATTCTTGGAGCAAATCTAAGCTCACCATTGAGTTCAAAGTGCCGAGAAAATCAAAATAGCCCTTTTTTTCATCCAGATTGGACATCGGAAGCCACTTTTATGAGGGAAGGTGCATGCCAGATCTGGTGGGTCCTTGATCTTTCAAAGTAGTTTGAGGCCAAATGGACCTTGCAATCACGTCCAAAAGGCCCAGAAACCTTAAGATTGATTTTTCAATCACCAAAAGCGAAGCAGTTATTTGAAAATGCAAAAAAAAATGCCCAAGGAGGCATACGGCTCCCCAGCATGCAATTAGAGGCATTTTTCTCAAAAAATTTACAAATATATTTTTCTGTGATTTTCTTAGTGAAACCCAGAAAATCATGTAAATAAATAACATAAAGATAAACAATGTAAATATCTTCAAACCTTACACAAAATTGGACTTCACATAGGCTGCAATGAAGTGCACCCAAGCTCCATTGATTTGTCCTTTGGATGATTTGTGGGTTGCTCACACAACCAGCATAACCATGATAGAAAATGATATGAGATAAATGAAGATTGATAGATATGCGTGTGTATAGAAATTCGATGAGAGTGTGTGAGGGTTTGAAATTGAAATAAGACTTTCAACTTATAGATAGAGAGGGAATCAAATGGATGGCCAAGATTAGAAGGGTGAGGGATGAGGTGGATGGCTAGGATTGAAAGTCAATTTTAGTGCTTACACCATAAATGAGGATGACAAGTGACTAAAATAAGGATGGGAGTGGGAATAGGTGGGATTTTTAATTTATTTTGGAGAGAAAGTGCTTATGACGCACAATGAATGAGGCTAAAAATAGAGATGTGAGTGGGATTAAATAATTTAAATAATAAAATTATTTAAATTACGAGAGACATGTGGAATCTAAATAAATATTTAATTTATTTAAATTGGATGATGGAGGAAAATAAGCTTAAATAAATAAGATTTATTTAATTTGATGTAGGAAGAGGATAAATGGATAAGAGGACTTAGTTAAATAAATATAATTTATTTAACTAATGGGAGTGATGGAAGGGGTCATCGAAGAGGACCCAGGACAAAATATGTCAAAATGTAATGTCGTAAGATATAGTCAAATTTAGGTGTCTACACTTAGAAAAATAAAATAAAGTAAAATAAAATTTTACAAGAAAATTGTAATTGTTTTTTTGTAAAATATTTTTTTAAAAAATCAAAATAAATATTAGGGTACCTGCACAGGCAAGTACCTACATAGGCCCCTATGCTTAGGATTATGCTTTTGACATAGCTCTTGACTTGATTGAATGGAAGTTGAAGTGGATAACTCTTGGAGAGGATTGATATGTTCTAGATGGTCAACAACATGAGAGTGCAATGGAGTTTGATTTGGACTCATGAGGGGAGGTTCTTCACTAGGTTTGGTATGTTGTGGGTGACATGATGGGTTTGAAGGACTAGGTATGGTGTTGGAAGATTCTTTGATAGGATGAAGGATAGGTGTTTGGTGACATGGAGGGGGTTTATTCCTTGCTAGTAGCCAATGGATCACATCCTTTGCAAGCATATGGGTGGATGGACAATACAGTGGATGAATATTGAGGGTAGATGGTGTTGGCTTAGGATTATGATTAGGACATAGTGGCTTTAGGATAGGCATGCAATTGGATGGTGGTATAACATACTTATAGGGTGCATGAACTAAATTGGTGTTTCCCTTATCAAAGGTAGCATTAGAGCTTGAGGTCATTTGACCTTGTTTCAAAGGGTGACTTAGGTTCACATGTGCTTGTTGTGATGTAGATGGATATGAATATTGGTTGGCATGGAAAGAAGTGGGATAGGTTGATGTGACGTTGACTTGATAGGTGGGTGGATTTGGTTGGTATGAAGTGGAGGGGGATGACACATAGGATTAATCTGGAATTTGTTGAGGTTGTGGTTGTGTTTATTGGATTTGACAAGTGGCTATGAATTGTTGGGCTTGGGCTAGGAGGTATTATATTTGAGGTGATTGGATTTGTTGAAATTTTTGAATGATGGATTGGAATTTTTGTATGGTTTGTCGGTCTATGGGTTGAGGAGTTTGGTGAAATGTTTGGATGAGGTCTTGTAGTTGGGGTGCTAGGACCCTATTTTTGAATGTTGGCATGGTGTCACACGTGTTTAAGTCTTTGCATTTTGTCTTGTTCTTCAAGGTATGTCACATAGTTCTTGTCGTCATTAGAAGTAGGAGGAGGGGCCCCTCAAAGTATGATTTTGGGTCTAGGATTTGTCTCATTATTGGGATTAGAGGAAGGGCCTCCTCGAAGTATGATTTTGGGCTTAGGATTGTATTCATGATTTGGATTAGAGGGAGGACCTCCTTGGAGTATAAGCTTGGGCTTAGGATTGGGCATAGGCTTGCTAACTTGGATCAAGACCATTTTGACAATTGTTTGATTAGGACTAGGATGATGATGTGGAATGATGAGGATAGAGTGACTGGATGATTAGGAATGATTAAGATGAAATTGATTGGACTATAATGAAGATGAGATGTGGATGTTTAGAATGATGTGCTTATGTGTTTGTGTTGGTAGCTTGATTTGGCAATTTGCAAATAAATGATTATACATATACACACATGAATCATATGTGCAAAACACAGCAAACAAAATGTTTTGGATGGATCTGATATAAAATTAGAGTAAAAGTTTGAATGGGGGCCTAGATTAGCCCCAAAAAATTTCACTCGTCTCGACAAATTTGAAAACACTCGTAAGCATGCACAACCTAGGCTGGAAAGAGGATACTACTTGCTAAGTCCCTACTTGGATTACTCCATATACTGAGACAATGTAGATGACTAGAGATATTGGTGACACTGGCTCCCCCACCACGGCATGGGCACACCAAATCTCTTACCCCGAAGATCTGGAGATCTTATGAACCGAGGGATTTTCTATCTCTACCATGAATAGTACATGTAGGGTAGCTTTGGAAGGTCTGAACTCCTACACCAGTAGGCAAAAAAGGTTTTTGGCCTCTACAACAAGTGGTTTCTAGTCAGTGTTTTTAGATAATCCAATGTCTATACATGCGGCGGTTCACTCATTTAAGAGGTCTCCCAGCCCTCAAAAAGAGTTTTTACACATCTCATGGATACTGAGGGAGTCTTTCATCAGTATAGAACATCCACCCCATGTGCTTAATGACTTTTGTCACAACCACAATTATTTATATAGTGGACCGAAATGAAAGTACTGCTTGGATCGTTCCCTCTCACAAATCAGGAGGCAAGCCCTTTAAGGGATTAAAAACATAAAAGAGATGGGTCTAGCTTCTAATCACTAAGTTTGCATAAGGTGAGAGCATATACCTACCATCCTTACAAGCACAACAAAAAGTGATTAATTAACCCCCTAGTTAATCTATATGCAAATAGACATTTGAAAAAGATATCTAATCAATGAAAGCCCTGCAAAACCACTGTTAGTAGTTTGAATTTCCAGTCTTTGACAAATGATATAGCTGCAATCAAAGTGTTAGCACAAAACCAAATCCCTAAAAAAATTAGAAAATAATATTATAATGTAGCCATAAAAAGATAAGCTCATCAGAAGATTGCAATTTCAGATACATATTTTTTTAGATAGTGACATAGATTTGTGTTGGAGTACAATCAACATTGAGACGGGGGGTGAATCAGTGTTGTATGAAAAAATAGATTATTTACTTCTTATCAACCTTAAAAGGATAAAATGAAAGAATCAAACTTCACAATATGTTTCATCAAATGAATGAGTCAAATACTAAATTTATAAGCATGAAGGACAATTAAATCACACAAAAATTTGAAACCAAGACACAATAGTTTTCACAAGTGGAGAACCCTCCCAGGGATGAAAAACCACTCAAAATTGCCTCACTGGCTTAATCATGGAAATCAACAATTACATAGCCTCACTGGTTGATGAATACCTCACTGGCAACAAATAGGTCTCACTAACCATGCAAGCCTCACTGGCTACAAAGAGAAACTTCAAATTAATAAAAAGATTCAGAGGGTTTCTCTGTTTCAATACAATGCTCATAACCACATATCATTCTTTATTAGTCTGGAAATCAAATTGCTCTGCAAATGTGCTCCATAATGTCTTCTCAATGTACTTCAATCCCCTGCAATATCATCTCATATACTTCTCAATTCTCAGACAAAACATTCTCTCGTCCTCTTCTATTTTTTTCTTCAAAAACCACACACATCTCATAACATCATCTCCTGTCAAAACATATCTTCTTCTTTATATATCATTCCTACAATAATAAATCTATCACAAAGCACCTGTAATAAAAATATAAACAGAATGACCCTTGATATTCCTCTCTTCTCTGCATTTACATTTTCTCTGCATAAATCCATTCACCTGCAAAAATAAGATCATATATATCTTCTCTTCATAACCATTCATATTCCTTTTCCCAACTCTTCAATAACTTTCAATATGTACAAAAAAAATGGCTCTCATAATAAAAAATAATGTCTTCAAAAAGACACTATATGCTTCATAAAAACTCCTCGGTCACAATAAAATACTACTTGTTCATATTCCTTGCAATGAATATTTCTTTTCAAAAAGAAAAGCCACTTCTATAGAAACTTTCCTTTTAAATAATGTAATTAATATTGCATAAAAACTCTTAAAATAGAAATGGAATTTATTCATTCCCTTATCTACATGAAGGGATCTAAAATAAGAAAAAAAACTCCTTAAAATTATGCTTTTAAAACTCCAACCAAAACTGCCTTTTAAACATACCAAAAATAGCCTTAAAAAGGCATTATTTTATGCAGGCATATATAAAGACGTTCAAATGCATATATACCATTTAAAGAGAGCCCTTGATTATTCTTTTGGCGCCCCGCGCTCAAGATGAACACCGGTGAGTCCACTCTCCTTAGGAAAAGTGCCCAGTCAAACCACGATTATAACCCCTTTATGTTGTCACTTAAGTGACAGTCTACCTACGATAGCAATTCAGTGACCAATTATAACAAAAAGTGCCCGACTGTGTGACAGGCTAGTGATTAGGTCTTTAAGAGTTGGTTTTAGGATTTGGATCCCTAAAGAGTAAGTCTATCAAACTCTTATCAAAATCAACCAATGATCTAAACAATTTTCTGCATCTTAAAGCAGCCATAGTTATAGTCAACTAATACATAGGTCCTCAGGAATAAACAAAAGACAAGCCCACATACTCTTGGCATGAAGAAATAGAATGGTGAAGAAATGCTGCCATGGTGTCAATGAACACTAATTAAAAATGAATACATATAAGCTCAACTCAACAAAGTAAGAGTGCAATGGCTCTGCAGAGGTTTTAGATACTTCAGGATATTAACATTTAGACAAAACTCTTTGAATTTGACTTAAGAGCACTTGAATGAATAGAGGGCACAAAGAGTCAATAATGACTAGCAAGACATGACACAAAGAGGCTATCCTTAACAAGGTCTTCTTACTATAGCAACTCTAAAAGCTTTGACATGAACACCAAATGATCTTTTTCATCAACTAACAATGTGAGACATAACCTCATTATGAAGAGCATCACTTTGCAAGACATGAAGGATAAAGCACCATCAACCTGTATCAACCTGCAACATGTGCATTTTCCAACAATCTCCAATACTGGTATGAACTCAAGACATCATCAATATATGAATTCCATCTGAAACAAACATGAAGTAACTCCATAAAACATCTTGATCTTGTGGTCCTTTGCAACATTAATGGTAGACACCAACCATCAAACACTAACTCATGAACTTGAAATACATTGAACTAATAAAGTATCAACATCACAATGATCAACCATTAACATGATGAGAACCAAGCTGAACTACTCAGAAAACATTAACCATAAACATGATGAAAACCAATATCAATAAATCTGATCTAACAATCAATATCAAGGCATCAAACCATAACATAGTGATCCTGATTGAAGGTATAATCATTATCAACAACATCTAAACCTCTTAATTCTGCCATACCAACTGCCTTCAACTTTGCCATCAGAGAGGATTGCAACATTAGAGAACATCATAAGATTTGCATCAACATTATAGAACAATGATCAACATTAGAAGTCAGTGATCAATACAAATGTGATCCTGCATAACATGTAAAATCCTAAGATCCTATTTCCTCTCTTGCTCTTGTCCTGAACAACAACATTGATGCAACATGTGAAGCACATCTGAAGCACTGTTCCAAAAGCATGCTTCTTATCTTTTGAAACATAAGAATTCTTCCCAACTCAACCTTCTTGTGTGTGTCCAACCTTGTATCATCATAACACAACCAAACCATCAATGGCAAACTACTCAACACGTTTTTGACATCAATGACAATCAACATCCATCAATATCCCCCTTTGTCATTGATGGCAAAACTACATAATACATTTTCTCTCTCTCTCCCCCTTTTTGTCATCAAATTACAAAGGATAATGTACTCCCCCTATCATTTAACTCCACTAAAAGATGTTAAAGCTTGTATACATCTTCTTCACATATGACAAACCTTGGTCACAATACCCTGAAACAACTCAACTTGAGAGCAACAAGTCACCATGAAGCACACATCTAAAGACATACATCCTGAAGCACAAGACCTAAGGACAACATCATGTGAGGCACACAAAACAAAGCACCAAACCACTGTTATAAACTGCCGATAGACTATACCATACTTTGCATACATAAAATAAGATCTGTTATATCATAAAGTCTGCACAAAAGAGCACTGTCCTGTTAGTATGAAGCATGCATGTCTACCTCATCACAATACAACTTCTTGTCACAACACCAATATGAAGATGAAGATGGAAACTAACATCATTGAGATCTTCTTATCACTTCTTTTGACAAGATGAAAACTGGCATATCTCTGCTATCAAATATAAACTCCTGATGACATCACTTGTGGTTGCAAAACAAACTTTTCATAACAAACAATTCTTTCACAGTCATCAACCCTTTTTGACCTAAATGACAAATCTCCAAGATCTCTCAAAGCATAAAGTATGATGTATGATTATGATGGCATAAAAATGACTCTTAGATTTTAGATAAATCAAGCCTTTGACATGACACATATGAACTTGAACACCATGCAAAGATATCATAAACACTTCAACACCCATAAACACCAACATGAAGACTACTCATCACACTATTCACAACTCATGATGACATGATGACCACTCTAGAAATGACCTTGATAAGACTTCCATAATAGTGACAACAAGATACATCTTAATGGACAATCAACCTGCAACTAATCTACTTCTGCACACACATCTTGACATGATAAAGAATGAAAACAATCCTCCTGTTCCTACACAAGACACTTTTTACAACACAATGTCAAATCTGATATATACAGAACCACATCCGAAACATACTGCAATCAATAAGAATTGTTATCTCTTGACTGTATCAATCAAATCAGCCCATCAAGTTTGCACATCAACAAACTAACTACACCATCAAGTTCTTCCTGCAACAACACTTTACAAAACCAACTGTAGAGACAAGTGCTATGAATTGACTTCTTCCATTTTCAACTTCCTTAGCCAACATATGCTAACATCTAATAAAAGCTCTTTGAGTACACCTTAACTAGAATTGAATAGCTCTTTGCTATGACAACCAACACTTCACATTCTCACTAACATATCAAGAACACTTTGAACTGCAACATCATAACAACTCAACCTTTGTAAGTATCAACATGATATGAACAAGATATAAATCAGATCATTTATAAACCAAGTCACTCAACATCATCAAACTCTTTGTGCATTGAACCCCTGAACATCTTATCAATATCTTGTATGCATTATGACATCAATGATAACATGAACCACTGATCACCTGTATAACTGACATACGTTGAAGATCAATATAGTTATCAACATCATCATGAACTTTATTTCACAAGACTGATATGAGTAGCATCTTAGCAAACATTATCAAGTAAGAATCTAATAATATGATATACAAAATCACCATATTGACAAACATCAAATGATCTTCTCCTGAAACTTCTTGGGAATAATTGATAGGACATGGATAGCTCCCCCTTCTTCATGCTATATGTTATGCAACTGATGATGTGACTTGTGCAAAATGCACAAGTTTAGGATCTATCTTCTCTTGCCTTTGTTTCAGTCTCCAAACTTTCACAGGTTCTTTCTTTTGTTCAGGTTTCTTCTTCCAAACCTTTTCAACCTTTTTCTTTTTCCACCTTTCAAACTAGGTGATGCTATTCTTCCATACATTATGCAACTATATGCTTTTTGACCAAGAGAATTGCACTTGAAACATACAAGATTAGTATTCCTTCTGCAATCAATTACTTTGTGTCCAAAATGATTACAGGTATAACAATAACCAAAAAATGAATAATTATACCTGTACATATATGCTTGTCTTACTAGAGCAGTTCTTCTAAAATTTCTTCTTTGATTGTGCATTTTTACAAACTCATCTTTGGTTTTCATTTCAGCTTCAATCTTCTTTTTGCCTTCAGGAGCAACATCATGATAACTCAAATCAATTTTCTTTCTAGGAGTCTCTATGACTTTGGAACACTCTCCTTCTGTCATGCCCACATTTCCCATGCAGTCACGACACGCAACACACGTGTCATGTCCACATTTGTCATGTGGTCATGACATGAAATATCAAAAAAATTTCCACGCTTCCCTAGAAACCCCCTCAAACGCGTAAGTGTGCTCAGTGGCGTTATTCTTAAGGCGTAAACAATACAATTGAATGTAGGTTAATGTGTTCACGTGCACATACCAATCGCAATGAAGGCCAACTAGGGGGTCATCGCGACGTGATTAACGTCATCAATAAGGTTAGGATCAACAATCGAAAACCCTAAGTTATCCTATGTGAATGAAGGGATTTTAACGTAAGTCAAAATCAATAACCCAAAGCCAAATGCATGAGAGAATGATAAAATACAGAATTCAAATTATGATACTCGACAGAAAACAATATTATATTCTCTAACAAGGTTAAACTTCACTAACCTAGCTAAACCCTAAATTCTGGAAAAATCTGGCAGCATAACGCCTCACAGGCGTGAGTAGGATTTATTGTACTAAAACTAATTTGATCGAAAGGTTTACTGATTTAGTTTAATAAATTACTTACGTCTCACTAGGTGAATTGGTAAAATAGTTGATTAAGTTAATGGGACATTTTTCAACAAAGTCTGATCAATTTGTTCTTCTTCACGTTTTCTATAATTTAAAACTTTTTCAGCAAAGCTCGATCGATTTGTTCTTCTTCATGTTTTTTATCAATCAGAGTTATCTCTACATCATTTACATTATTCCTAATTTCTTGGTAGATCAGAACTCAGAAACAGGTTTCACTAACTTCGTTTAAAGAGTTTACCAGGTTTCTGATCGGGTTTAAAACAACGTTTAATTTAATTTCGTTAATTAAATTGCTCCATCATGATTAAAAGGAATATTAAATTTTGATTAATAACATGGGGTTTAAATCGTCCTCGTAGAGTTAGATTTCTTAACCTGTTTGTTTAAAATAACTACCTCTCAATATTTTAATTGTATAAAATATTAATTGATACAAATAAATCTTTTTTTCCCAAAAATTTAAATAAAA
Organism: Cunninghamia lanceolata; assembly: GCA_027924645.1. Taxonomy (NCBI): domain Eukaryota; kingdom Viridiplantae; phylum Streptophyta; class Pinopsida; order Cupressales; family Cupressaceae; genus Cunninghamia; species Cunninghamia lanceolata. The sequence goes on from BSBN01000332.1 coordinate 4,586,940, forward strand.
ATCAATAAATTATAAATCCATCTAATCGTGATTAAATCAATTTATTTACATCCACTAACAAATAAAAATATTAATATTTTTAAAAGAATAAAGTTTTACCCTTTAAATAATTATCTCAAATTCCCTATATAATTTCCAAACTTAAAGCAATGAACAAAAATAATAACAAGAGGGGAATTTAAATTTTAAATGGATTTTATTTCCACCTTGACCTAATTTCTTCCAACAATAAAATATGATTTTCTTTATTGCAAAAACCCTAACCCTATTTTCTCCTCATTTTTTTCACTTTTATCTTTCTTTCTCTTTCTCTCTCATTTTGTGTTTTCTTGGTTTTGATTGCAGGTTTAATGGCCACATATGAAATGCATATGATGGCATTCATATATCTATAAAAATGTATATATTTATTTATTGTGAATCTAACTAGATTTTTTTTTAAATATATATATTTTTTTGTTAAATCTAAAAATCCTAAGTTAATCTTGGTTTTGTTTTGTTTTTTTTTTTTGTGTTTTGTTTGTGGCAGGTCTGTGAAGGGCGGCGTTGAGAGGAAGAGGCCGCAATGTTTATGGCCGACAGCGGAGGTGAAGCGGCGGCCGCAACAATGGTGGTGAAGGTTCTGTTGGCGAGGCTGGTGGTGAGAAGGCCACAAAGAGGGGGCCATAGAGGAAGGGAAGGTGGAGACTGGGGTGTTGGCGTGGCCTGCGCGGTGGTCAGCGTTCAAGGGAACGGCAGGAGAGGAGGAAGCCACGGCGCTGACGGGAGGGCAGAGCTACAAGGGAGGTCGTGGCTGAGCAAACAACGGAGGGGAGTGTGGGGAGGGGAATGGATCCCCCACCCACATCCCATACGATGGGATGTGGGTGGGGGCTCCGCCCCCCCTCCCCACACCCAGAACTTTGAAGGCACAATAGTGGGGGGGTTCGAACCCCCCCACCATTAACATTGTTTATTCTCTGTCACTCAAAAACATTGACTGGAAAATGCAGTCCGTCCAATATCCATGTATTATATTTTTTTTCTTTTCTTTTATGAGATCTATTTAATAATATATATATACAGCAAGAGCATAGTTACATTTAAAACACAGTTTTAATAATTATTAAAATATAACAGCATATTTATATATATTAGATGCAATCTCTTTTTTTTTCTTTGACAGAATATTTAAAATCAGTTTGTTCTTAAATACATATTGAAACACATTCAAATTTCTTATAATATATATAATTAACTAAATATAATTATATTTTCAACTATAATTCCTTCCTTTCTTTTTTTTTCTACACTTACAAATTTATTCTTACACAAATAAACAAAAATATATATCCATTTTTTATTTTTATCAAATCTCTACAAGACAAGAAACCCATATTATTATTATTTTTTAAACAAAATATATTCATTGCAATATTAATAATCACATTTTTAAAGGAAGGAAATAATACAATTTAGTAAAATTCTTTCAATACTTAACATCATCTAATTTTCTCTTTTTCACAATAACAATATACAATTTTCATGTTTGTCACAAACTAAAAACCACAACTCTTTTATTTGACAAATGCTTAAAATTTACATACAATGAATTAACTTATAAAACAAATTTTATTCCTTCAACCTATTTGTAGGATAAGAATTAAATCAACAAATTTTAACTTTCTATTACAAAGTAAATAGACTACACACAAAATAAAAACATACATTTTTACAACAAGAGGGAGAACAACGCTCTTCTATTAGACAAATAGCAAATGATATAATCTCCTAAGTAGGTCAAGCTCTCTCTCAAGAGCTAAAAGAGTAAAGGAAAATAAAATATTAACTCCAAGAACAAGGTGTTTTCTCCAACTTCACAACTTAACTCCAATGAACCTGCATATCACAACAAGGGGAAAGAAAACTACACATCTTGCTCTCCTCCCTACCATAGACCCGCAAGAGGGTCACCCCCGAGTTAGGGAGGTCATCCACACACTTGGGAACTCATTCCACTTCACAACAAGGCATTCAAACAACCAAACACAATTTTTTTTACACCCAAGGATAGTACATCACAAGAACTCAACCAAGATAAGTTCAAAGGGGGTAGGGGAGTGGACACACTCAACTCAAGAGTGCCACTCCTACAAATATCCCAAAACAAATAACTCATAAGGCCTCTAGCCAACACATTTAAACACAATTTCCACAAAGTTTACATTTTGGCTCTCAAGCCATTTCTCATATTGCTCAAAATCTCATATATTGCCCTCAAGGCTTACAACACCACAAAAACAAGGTAATGACCCCGAGGAGGTTCACTCCTCCCCTACCCCACACTTGTTGAGTATCTTCTTCCAAGTGGGAGAGCCTCTTACAACACCCTACAAATTTTCCCCACAATAACAATAAAAACTCAAGAAAATAGATCACACACATAGCATCATGCAAGCAAACAAAAATACAAAGGGAAGGCCTTAGCCTTGAATCCAACCTTTAAAAGCCCAATTATGGAAGATGGTTGATGTAGAGCTGCTCCAAATCCTCCTCCAACATAAGCCACAAAACTCTCTCTATCTTTTTCCCCAAAGTAAAATTCAAACAATTAAAATTTCCCCAAAATTCAACCCATAACCTTCTCCAAGTGGCATTAAAATAAGCTCAACCCATCAGCTTAGAGGAATGGGGAGGTGACACTTGTCACCTCCTCACTCTTTCTCCCCACTACAAGCAAGACCCATGGGATGGGTGTTGACACATGTCACTCACCCATCCCCAAGTCTCTCTCACCCCTCCACTTGTCCTCTCTCCAACATGTGGGAGAGAAAAGTGGAGCTTAAGAGGGAATCGGTGACACGTGTCCCCTTCCTTTCCTCCCAAGAGGGACAACACAACTCCAAGGTACCCTCACCAATTGTGAGAGAGACTTGGAGTCAAGTCCTCCACAATTGGCAGGTCTTGGAGACATCTCCAAACTTGGGAAGTGGAAAGGGATGGGGTTGAGTGTTGGGACCACTCATCCTCTCCCTCCCATGCCTCCAATTTCGTCCCTTAACTTCAGGGTGAAGCTAAGGTGACCAAATGGAGGTTTACCAAGGTTTTCCCAAGTCCAAAGGGTCCCTAGACCCAAGGGTTACAACCCAGGGTCAAGTTTAGCTCATTTTGAGCACCTAGGGTTAAGTTAAAGCACATGAAAAGGGGTCTCAAAATTTAAAATTTAAAAAATAAAATTCAAAGACAAAATTCTTACAACACCCATTAGAATTCAAATTAAAAGAGGGGTAGACTTAGCCCGATTAACAACATGCAATCAACATTACAGAATTTCATCATACACAGGGTTGATCTTGGTTCCTCGTGGAGCTAGATCGACTTCACAAGGGATAACAACATCGTGTGTGGGATGATCTCCAATTTTTGTGGCTTGTTAGAAATACCTGCGCACTCAATTGCAAAGTTAATTCCACATATATATATATATATATAATAGCTAAAGCAAATTAAAAACATGCACTCGCATAAAATATCTCAAGTTCACTTAAGCATAAGGAAGTCACATTACAATTAGATTCTAAATACTACATTTCAAACATCCATTCCCAAGATTAAATCACAAAACTAATTTCTATCTAACATCACCCAATTAGTTTTCCCATAACATCATTATATAAAACATCTATCTAACATCATCAGTAAAGCAATATCCAAGTCTAACACATCGTAAACATACTAAGCATAACAAACAACACACATCATAAAGTCTAATAGTCTGGAAATTCAGGATCAACAGTCCCACAAGTCTAAATGTATCAGCAACAGTAAAGTAAATAGTCAAATGTACAGGAATGAAAAAGGTAGGCCTCACACCTTCTTCATAACCTAGACCAGTAGTGTCCTTATGATACTTTTGTTTGCCCAACATTTCATGTAACTTGTTTGTGCTTTCTTCAAACTCCTGATATTTCTTGGACATAACCTTGAGAGCTTCATAATCTTTTCTAAGATTGATAATTTCAGCCTCTAATTTCAGATTTTCAATTCTTTTAACCTCAAGGTCTGACTAAGTTGTTACATCTATTATTCTTTTGGCTTCCTCAATTTCTATCTTTAGTATGATAATCAATCTGTCAGATTCATCAACATGACTCTTTAAGCCTATAATCTAATTTCTTGCCTCTTCAAGATAAGAAGATACTCTTTCAAGGTCTGGAAGTGCTTTGTCTTTCGATTCTTTTTCTTGTTGTAGCTGCAACTCTAATATCTAGTTCTCCTTTTTGTACTTCTTGATTTCACTTAGAGCACACATGAGTTCTCCTTCAACATCAACCTCACATTCTTGTTCATCATACTCCTGATTATAGTCACTCATTGTGTGATCTTCTTCTTCTGAATTAGATTGTACCTCATCTCCTTTGTGTGAATGACTTCCATCATTGTCACTCTTCTCAAATAACAAGTTGTCATCTCCTTTAAGTGCATCACCTTGATAGATTCTTATCAATTCCTTCCATGCATCCTGAGTTGTTTCACAATGCATAACTTTAGAGGAGACTTCATTGGATAATCTAGACAGAATAATATTCTTTGCTATATGATTACATTCATAAGCTTCTTTGTTATTTGTAGTATTAGGTGATTGAGAGGAAATAAAATACCTATTCTCAACAGACATCCAAACACCATACCCTAAAGAGGATAGATAGACTTGCATTCTAATACACCAAACAAAGAAGTCTAAACCATCAAAGAAAGGAACTCTAGAAAATTCTTTCTCTAATTTAATACCTGACTCAACTTGTGAAACATTTCTATCAACTGATTGTATATCAATATCTAAATTTGGTATAGATGGTGTCTTTTGACCAGTATGTGGCTTGACATTTCTCCTGCCCTTATTTCTTTTACACTTTCCCATGGTACTCCACAATCAGGACCTCCCCAAGCCGGTTAGACTTCTATATGGAACATAAGCTCTGATACCACTTGTTGGAGTACAATCAACACTGAGAGGGGAGGGTGAATCAGTGTTGTATGAAAAACTAGATTATTTACTTCTAATCAACCTTGAAAGGAGAAAATGAAAGAATCAAACTTGACAACATGTTTCATCAAATGATTGAGTCAAATATTGAATTTATAAGCATGAAGGACAATTAAATCACACAAATTTGAAACCAAGACACAATATTTTTCATGAGTGGAAAACCCTCTCAAGGATGAAAAACCACTCAAAACTACCTCACTAGCTTAATCATGGAAATCGACAATTACATAGCCTCACTGGCTATAAAGAGCAACTTCAGATTAATAAAAAGATTCAGAGGGTTTCTCTATTTCACTATAATGCTCATAACCACATATTATTCTTTATTAGTCTAGAAATCAAATTTCTTTGCAAATGTGCTCCATAATGTCTTCTCAATGTACTTTAATCACCTGCAATATCATCTCATATACTTCTCAATTCTCAGACAAAACATTATCTCTTCCTCTTCTATTTTTTTCTTCAAAAACCACACACATCTCATAACATCATCTCTTGTCAAAACATATCTTCTTCTTTATATATCATTCCTGCAATAATAAATCTATCACAAAGCACCTACAATAAAAATATAAACAGAATGACCCTTGATATTCCTCTCTTCTCTGCATTTACATTTTCTTTGCATAAATACATTCACCTACAAAAATAAGATCATATATCTCTTCTCTTCATAACCATTCATATTCATTTTCCCAACTCTTCAATAACTTTCAATCTATACAAAAAAAATGGCTCTCATAATAAAAAAAAAATAATGTCTTCAAAAAGACACTATATACTTCATAAAAACCTCCTCGGTCACAATAAAATATTACTTGTTCATATTCCCTGCAATGAATATTTCTTTTCAAAAAGAAAAGCCACTTCTATAGAAACTTTCCTTTTAAATTATGCAATTAATATTGCATAAAAACTCTTAAAATAGAAAATGAATTTATTCATTCCCTTATCTACACGAAGGGATCTAAAATAAGAAAAAAAAAAATCCTTAAAATTATGCTTTTAAAACTCCAACCAAAACTGCCTTTTAAACATACCAAAAATAGCCTTAAAAAGGCATTATTTTATGTAGGCAAATATAAAGACGTTCAAATGCACGTCAAAGTGCATACTGGAGAAGTAAGGGTCGATATTCAAATATAAACCCTTGATTTAATAGAGCACACTCATCAACCATTTAAAGAGAGCCCTTGATTATTCTTTTGGCACCCCGAGCTCAAGATGAAGACTGGTGAGTCCATTCTCCTTAGGAAGAGTGCTTGGTCAAACCATGATTATAACCCCTTTATGTTGTCACTTAAGTGACAGTCTACCTATGATAGTAGGTCAATGACCAATTATAACAAAAAGTGCCCGATTGCATGATAGGCTAGTGATTAGGTCTTTAAGAGTTGGTTTTAGGATTTGGATCCCTAAAGAGTAAGTCTATCAAACTCTTATCAAAATCAACCAGTGATCTAAACAATTTTCTGCATCTTAAAGCAGCCATAGTTATAGTCAAATAATACATAGGTCCTCAAAAACAAAAATAAAAGACAAGCCCACATACTCTTGGCATGAAGAAATAGAATGGTGAAGAAATGATGACATAGTGTCAATGAACACTAATTAAAAATGAATACATATAAGCTCAACTCAACAAAGTAAGAGTGTAATGTCTCTGCAGAGGTTTCAGATACTTTAGGATATTAACATTTAGATAGAACTCTTTGAATTTGACTTAAGAGCACTTGAATGAATAGAGGGCACAGAGAGTCAATGATGACTAGCAAGACATGACACAAAGAGGCTATCCTTAACAAGGTCTTCTTACTGTAGCAACTCCAAAAGCTTTGACATGAATACCAAATGATCTTTTTCATTAACTAACAATGTGAGACATAACCTCATTATGAAGAGCATCACTTTGCAAGACATGAAGGATAAAGCACCATCAACCTGCATCATTTGCATTTTCCAACAATCTCCAATACCAGTATGAACTCAAGACATCATCAATATATGAACTCCATCTGAAACAAACATGAAGCAACTCCATCAAACACCCTGATCATGTGGTCCTTTGCAACATCAATGGCAGACACCAACCATCAAACACCAACTCATGAACTTGAAAGACATTGAACTAATAAAGTATCAATATCACAACGATCAACCATCAACATGATGAGAACCAAGCTAAATTAGTCACAAAACATTAACCATAAACATGATGAAAACCAATATCAGTAAATCTGATCTAATAATAAAGATCAAGACATCAAACCATAACATAGTGATCCTGATTGAAGGTATAATCATTATCAACAACATCTGAACCTCTTAATTCTGCCATACCAACTGCCTTCAACTCTGCCATCAGAGAGGACTGCAACATTAGAGAACATCATAAGATTTGCATCAACATTATAAAACAATGATCAACATTAGAAGTCAGTGATCAATACAAATGTGATCCTGCATAACATGTGATATCCTAAGATCCTATTTCCTCTCTTGCTCTTGTCTTGAACAACAACATTGATGCAGCATGTGAAGCACATCTGAAGCACTGTTCCACAAGAATGCTTCTTATCTTTTGAAGCATAAGAATTCTTCCCAACTCAACCTTCTTGTGTATGTCCAACCTTGTATCATCATAACACAACCAAACCATCAATGGCAAACTACTCAACACCTTTTTGACATCAATCACAATCAAAATCCATCAATTTGATCATTTTGAAATGTTTTTGACCTGTAAATTAAAAACTCAAAGAAGAGACCACTATTAATTTTCTGAGACCTATTGAAAAATATAAAAAGGTTAGAAAAATTCCTCGATTTGCACCCATAAATGCGGATTTATGAAAACCCTATAGTTGACAAAGATTTGACCATTTCACACCTCATATGACCTCAAAATTAAATCTGTAAAGAATAGACCCTAATTAAAATTTCAAGAGCTTTCCATAAATGTAAAAATTTATGGAAAATTTGCTTATTTGCATACAAAAATGCAGATTTATGAAAAAAAAACTAAAATTGTTATAACTCAGTCAAAATATATGATAAAGACATGATTTTTCTGGTGGAGCATGCTTAGACAATATAAAAACTACAGTTAAAATATTGCAGAAAAATATGTAGCCATTTGGAAGATATGATGAAATCTTTAAAACCTAGGTTTTTATCCAAAAATGGCATAAACCTGCAACAAAAAGTTAATAAAACCTACAAAAAGCAAGCTAGATCAAGGGAATTGATTCAATAAATAACCAGGCCTGCCAAAATGAAACCCAGAAAATCATGTAAAGCAATAACATAAAGATAAACAATGTAAATATATTTAAACCTTACACAAAATTTGATTTCGGATAGGACAGAATGAAGTGCACCCAAGCTCCATTGATTTGTCCTTTGGATGATTTGTGGGCTGCTCACACAACCAGCATAACCATGATAGAAAATGATATGAGATAAATGAAGATTGATAGATATGAATGTGTATAGAAATTTGATGAGAGTGTGTGAGGGTTTGAAATTGAAATAAGAGTTTCAATTTATAGATAGAGAGGGAATCAAATGGATGGCCAAGATTAGAAGGGTGAGGGATGAGGTGGATGGCTAGGATTGAAATTCAATTTTAGTGTTTATGACGCACCATAAATGATGATGACAAGTGACTAAAATAAGGATGTGAGTGGGAATAAGTGGGATTTTTAATTTATTTTGGAGAGAAAGTGCTTATGACGCACAATGAATGAGGCTAAAAATAGAGATGTAAGTGGGAATAAATAATTTAAATAATAAAATTATTTAAATTACGAGAGACATGTGGAATCTAAATAAATATTTAATTTATTTAAATTGGATGATGGAGGAAAATGAACTTAAATAAATAAGATTTATTTAATTTGATGTAGGAAGAGGATAAATGGATAAGAGGAATTAGTTAAATAAATATAATTTATTTAACTAATGGGAGTGATGGAAGGGGTCATCGAAGAGGACCCAGGACAAAATATGTCAAAATGTAATGTCGTAAGATATAGTCAAATTTAGGTGTCTACACTTAGAAAAATAAAATAAAGTAAAATAAAATTTTACAAGAAAATTGTAATTGTTTTTTTGTAAAATATTTTTTAAAAAATCAAAATAAATATTAGGGTACCTGCACAGGCAAGTACCTACATAGGCCCTTACGCAGGAGGTAATGCAGGGTACCTTGCCCTACATACCCTTTTCTTGGGTTACACCGCCTTATCAAAGGGAAGTGTCTTCTTCTAAGAGGTCACAACCTCTTTTAGAGGTCAATGGACTTCCTAAAGCTGCAACCCTATCTTGACATGGGGTGTGGGGGTGGCTTCAACCCCCCCTCCCCCACTTAATTTTTTATTTATTTATTTCTATCGGCCTTTAAATCCTTTGTTTGGCCTTTGTTGGAACCTGTGCCCAATACCTACCCCGCCTTGGCCTTCGTGTTCACTTTGGTTGCTTCAAAGGCAGTTTTGCTAAATTTAGCAGGCTTTTCTATATTTAGCAGATTTTTCTAAATTTGGAGGCACTTCTGACTTTGGACAAGCTCTACATTTGGTCATGTTCCAGACTTACCTAGCAACATTCTAAATTTGGTGCATTTCTAAGTTTGGCAACAGTTTCGCCAAATTTGGTTGCAAAAAAATTATTTTTTCTCCCCCCTCGCTATTGGAGTTTTATTTTTTGCATCTGAACTTCGGGAGGCCCATTCTCAGCTATACAGAGGTCTTATTGTGTGCAATTTTTTTATTGATTGATTTAGGAGGTCTCTTGGTGTGATTGTGCTTGTGCATCTCTTTCTGCTTGTGCTTTCCTTTCCTTTCACAAATGGGTAATGTTAAGTTTCCATTGCTAACACCATACAATTACAACACATGGCAACAAACTGTATGGAACTTCTTAATCTAACAATGTTTTACACCCTATGTTGAACAAAAGATAACTAAACCCACAGACGCTAAGGAAAAATACTCTAGATGATTAAACAAATAAAAGCTCTAGGTTGTCTTAGGAGTTTAGTTTCTCTTGATATAATGTTTCAACTTGATGGATGTACACATTCACATGATGCATGGGACAAACTTAAAACTCTCAATGGGATAACTGATGAAGTAAGGGGATATCAAACTGATAATCAACTAATGGCACTTGATCCTAAGTCTTTTGACAACATTCAAGACTTTGTAACAAAAGTTAATGATTTGAGAGCACAATGTAAAGCATGTGGTATTGAGAAAAAGGACATTTAGTTAATCTATAATGTACTGAACAAACTTGGTCTTGAATTTGCAGCTTTTGTTTCTAGATTTCACACTCACAGGCTAATTATGGGAGCCACATACACTATGCCTTCATTTGCATCTTTTTTCGAGATGTTAATGCATGAACAATAGAAGCTTCTTTCTATGGGTCTCATTAAGCCATCACAGTCTCAAGATTTGCTAGTTGGTCATCCTAAGGGACAGAAAGAGTTAGGATAATTAGACAAGAAATAGAAGAAATCAAAGAAAAATCCACAGATAGATCAAGCACAAAACAAATCCTCTTCAAAAGAGGACTCATCTAAGAAGGAGAAGCCTACTTGTGCATATTACAAAAGGACTGGACATGAAGAACATTCTTGTTATAAGAAGGATATTGATGAATTGAAACATCTTATTAAGAAAAACAACATTGATCTTCCTTCTAGAATGTCTAAATCTGCTTCTTCACATTCTAAATAGTTAGGATCCGGTAAGGAAAAAGGCCATGTAGGTTTTTCTTCTGAGTCACAGAAAAATAAATGAAAATCTCTTCGTGCTTCTACAGGTCTTGTATCAAGGAAATGAATTCTCGATTCTGGATCTTCTCACCATATGGCTTCTTCATAGTCCATGTTCTCTTATTTTGAGCCTTGTATTATGCCACCTATTCTGATGGGAAAAAATACTTACATGAATGTAATTGGGAGGAGATTTGTTAATATTGGGGATGGCACTTTCAATGATGTTTTGTGTGTACCTCATTTGTCAAACAATCTTCTTTCCATTTATTAGATCACCCACATTGGAGCAGGGAAGATTGTGGAATTTATACCTGATTCAGTTGTCATTCAAGACTTGGATAGCAGAGAGATCGTTGCTACTTGGATGGTTGATCATGCATCTCGGGTATACTCCTTTATAGACTTTGCACCTGATGATGGCTCTGATCCTTTGGCTGTTGATCACTCTCCTTGTGTGACATTTGATTTTGAGAAGAATTTTGGTTACTTGAACATGGTTACTCTCACATTAGATCCAATTCTTGAGCCCTGTATTTCTTCTCCTCCTCCTCCTCCTCCTCCTATTGGTTTTGAGATTTGCATTGTAGTGACGTGGGAGGTTCACACTGGTCTTCCAGAGATGGTTCCTTGGACACTTTTCTACTTGATATCTCATCTTTATTTGTAGAGTCCCACATTACATATTTAGGAGACACTATTGATTGCATTCATCTTCTCTTTGATGGATTTAATTCTTCTTTAGATGATATGAGGGCACATTCAGACCCTTATGTTCTTTTCTTGCCTACATCTGCTTCTACATTGACTATTTCTGTAGATATCCATGAGTCATATCCGACTCAGTCATCATTCATGTTGACATCCTTTGTAGAAGTACCATCAACTTCTATGGTACCTAATCCATCATATCAACATTTGTCACAGTTTGGCATTGGCTTAGAGATCCTTAAGAAGCATTTGGATAAGGCATCCTTGTTTTTAGAGGAGATATCCTCATCTTTGGATCCTATTCTATCTCAGTTTCCACTTGGTTCTAGTTTGTCAGTTTCATTAGTTAGGCTTGGGACTCCTGATTTAGTTGTGGCATCTTTCAACATCGACATGGAGACACATGAGCAGTTTGCAAAGATTTCATACATATTGAGCTTTCTTCCCTTATATTCCTTTTAGGAATAGGAAGACATTCTACATACACTTTTGGTTTTGTTTCTTCCCAAGGGGAGGAACGTTGTTTGATGATCATAGACCATCTTCTACATCTAGTTTCAAACATCAACCATTGGTATTGTTGCTTGCTTTCGGGGGGCTTCTTAGTCCTTCTCTTCACTCTCTCTATTATGGGGGGATGTTCTCTCTCTATCTTGGGTGGGGGGCTTCCTCTATTTTGTGGGAAAAATCTTTGTACATGGGTACCTCATCGAGCTTTATTTGTCGGACCCATCTTTTCACCCACCTAAGCTACACTTAAGGTGGGGGTGTTAGTGTAGGTTTTTTAATTCATTTTCCTAAAGGTTTTTCCTACACATATTATTAAGATAAGTGCTTAGGTTAATAAAGTGAGCTTAATTAGTTGAGTGGTTTGAGGTGTTGTCATCCTACAAGGGAGGTGCATTTGCTATCTTAGGAAGATGCTTTTGCTATCTTTGGCCTGCTTGATGGTCACTCCCTATTGGTTGGTTTTTCCACCTCCACCCTCTTCTTGGTCTATATAAACTCACTACCTAGCTTGTATTTTGTATTATAGTTATAATATTGCAATGCATATTTTGTTGTAACTTCATTTATGATCTTTTTGGTCTTCTCTTTGTGCTTGCCTTTAGCTTTCTAGATTCTGGGTTGTGATTTCTATAACAAAATCTAACATGAATGAATTAAATGTATAGATCTAGCATTTTATTGAGTGTCTCCATGAACATTACACAAGTTTTTGGTGATTTGGCAAATCCCCTTAATCATATTTGTTGATTTGAGTATTGTTCTTGATTAGTTAGACAACTAGAAGGTTATAAAATCCTCTATAAAGATTTTACATGGTATCTTTTTCAGAATAATACATGAGATTCATGAGTTTGTTTTTAGATTATTAAGGTATGCTCAGTAATATGTTTCTACCATTTCATGTGCCTATTTGTTGTTATGCATAGAGCCTAGCTTATGTGTAAAACCTTTAGGTATGGTCTTTGTTGATATCTTGATTAAGGTATCATTATGTGGATTGCATTGATGTCCCCTTTGGTGGTGACTTAGACTCTGCTACCCTCATTGGATAAAGGCACCAATCTGCTATAAGCTCCCATCCCATCAACACACCAAAATAAAATAAAACCTTAATATTTATCTCTATTTGTATTGTTTTTTCACCCACATCCATTTTTAGATCTATGCATTTGCATTAGGGGTTATCAAAGAATCAATTTAGAATCTTTGCATGGTTGTGTATCTGCTTTATGAAGATGTATAAACCTTGTGTTTTCAAACTAGCATACATGCACTTAGTGATAATTAAATTGGAGTTTCATGTTCATTGGGTATAGTTTGATTCAAGGTTTAGTTTCACCTTATTATCAGTTACTATACTCATACACCTTAGTGAATCCCCCCTTGGTCTAGTAGAACCTAAAGAAGAAGAAGGTATTACCCACCTTATCAAATTGGTCCATTGTTGCCTCATCCTAATCATAAGTTGGAAGTATTTTTATTGAGTTTGACACCCCCAACACTTAAGAACTATTTAGCTTTAGGGATTTGACGAGCCTTGACTTTGAGCACCAACACCCTCCTTGACATGTTTTGTCCCTAAAACATGAGAAGAAGACAAATAGTAAGATTGTTGCAAGTCATTACAAAATGATGTCATGTACTATCATCCAACCATCCATAGGTGATCTTCGTGGTGGTTTTATCTTGATGATACCTAGATCCCGTCCTTGATCCACACTATATTGTTGGAAACAAGGTAGTTAATTAAGAGGAGGGGTGAATCAGTTAGCTTAAATATTTAACTTTATTTTCTTCTTTAACAATTAGTGCAACATCAAAACATATAAGCATACATAATCATGAGAGCAGAAAAGAAATCAACACACATAACACAAGGATTTTTACGTGGAAAATCCAATTAAGGGAAAAACCACGAGGTGACTAACCCAAGATTGTATTCTCTGTTAAAAGAATAAGAAGTACAAAATGGCACTTGCCAATTAGGGCTCACTGCCCGAGCACACTGCTCACAAGAGGCACACTGCCTACAAGAGACTCACTGTCTACAAAGTTATAGAAGGTAACCAGATGTTTGAACTAAAGAGAGGCATCCACATATGCTGAGGTTCAGTTCCGATTAGGCTCAATATACTGATTACTGCACTTCATTCTTCCTCTGCTTTAGTGCTGCTGTTCTGTCACATACTAGACTTGTATTGCTGCTTCCACACTTCTTTCTGTCCTTCCTCGCACACTATATCACACCACACACACCTTCATACCGAAATCAATCTGGTATATATATCCGCATCAAGGATTTCAACATATTTCTAGTCGGCAACTAGAATATTCAAGATATTTACAAAGCATTGATCTGTCGGCTGAATCCATGCTTAATATGTGATGTGTATCCAAGACAGAGTTAGAAGTCATCAATCAAGTCGACCAACCATGTATGATCCCTCAAATAGCTTGATCACCATCAATTTCTCATCCGGATTAAAGTCTAATGCTCTGTTAGTCAGTTCTTCCTCAGTCTACTCTACCTGTCAAGAACCCAACACTTAGATGCTCATATCTTTTCACTCATTCATCACCAGAGGCTCAATCTCTAGAATATAGTAGACATGATACTCCTCTCAACTTTCCCAAGTCCACACTTTGCTAAGCTACACCCTTTGAGAGATCCGGACCTGATTGTCAAACCTTGATGCATGCTCTGTTCTTGTTCACCGGACCAAAACATTCTGCAATCTTACTTCTGGTATAGTCATACTATGCTCTGCGGATGTGTGGGATAGACTTTGTTGCCATCAGTGACAACAATCATGAAGCCACACAGTGTCTCTTGCCAACAATCTCCCCCTTTGGCATTGATGGCAACACTTAGTGAAAAATGACTAAGTGTCGTAATAAGCTCCCCCTTGGCTAATGCACTGTCTTATGTACACTTTTACCGGAGCTCCCCCTTAGCTAGATTCCACATTTTTCACTACTCCTCACTCCCCCTTTGACATCAATGGCAAAGGGTGGAATCTGCACACCAAAATTTGCAAAAATCAACCTATACATAGCCGCATAAGTATATATACATGTTATACTTACATATACTTAAGTATATCCGCAAAGGTAGTCTTCAACTGTACAACTTCTGTCGCCCAACTCTCCTTCATCCTGTCCAAAATTGAAATGTGGCCACTCAACAAAAATGCAAAAGCTTCTCCCCTTCTTAAGTCTGCCGGATCATTGGTCTAGGCTATGGTCTGAGCATCAGTTAAGGCCTCATGCATGGCCTCTAGCTTGGGGATAATTATCCCTCTTAGTTCACTCATCCTACTTATTATATTCTTCCTCTCTTTTTCAAGCCTCTTTATTTCATTTATAATGGTGATGGCCTGGCACTCTTGATTCATTAAAGATGTGGTGAGGGGATCAAAATTTTGAGATAAACTTGACAGTTTATCTTCTTGTTCTTTTACCTTCTTTTCAATATCCTCTATCACTTTAGACCAGGATAGATAAAATTTATATATTTCTCCACCATCTTTAAGAGCAGTTTCTAAGCTCTTTATGCCAATATCCAGGGTCCTCCTGTCATTAGTTATGAGTCCCTGCACTTCAGTGAATCTCTTTCCCAAAAATTCTTTCCAGACTTTCTCTTTTGCTGATTTCTCCAAAGAATCAAAATGGGTGCTAACAGAATTGACAAGAGATTTCAAGTTACTGGATGGAGAGGCTGAAAGATCCTTTTGGAAGGATGGCATGATCTTCTCCAGCATCTCGGATGCAATTTCTATTAGCTCACAATCTTCCATGTGAGACTTCAGAAGCTTTTCTTTTGCTTTAGCTTGGGCAAAAGATGCTATCTTCATTGTCTGAACTGGAGAGAGAGAGAGAATCAAAATTGAGTGGTACTTGGAATAGTTCCGGTTCATCTATCTCCATCATTTCTTTGGTCAAGAAATTCTTTACTGCTTCTGCAGTGTCTCTTGTCGGAGACTTCTTTCCTTTTGCAGCCTCAGAACTGTCATCAGAGATCTTCTCTGTTTGTTCTTCTTCTCTTCCCTTTTTCTCCTCTTCTTGATTTACTTTCTCCTCTTTTCTTCCTTCTCCTTCAATTCCTGAATCTGTAGTGGCATCCAGAGGAGAGATGTTAACTTCCTCATGAATTTCCTCTTCCAGAACAGAGGAATCCAAGTCCTTAGTCTTTTCCTCATCCATCTCTTTGGACTCTTCTACATTTTTCTCAGTGGATTCTTCTTTTGATGAACTTAATCCTTCGACATCCATGGTAGAAGGTTCTTCATTTATTTCCTCTATAACAAGAAGATTGAATCTATTGTAGGCATTCTGGAGGATGTCTTCTATTTCTTTTGCTACTTGATCTGTCTCTCCAAGCATAAGTTTGTTCATTCTGGCTTTGCTCCAGAACTCATCCTTGCAGTCCTTGAAGATCATGGTCATTTGTTTTGGAGTAATGGAAGGATAGAGTTGAATTGCAATATGTTCCTAGATCTCTAGGTCCTTTGCCTTAGCATTCTCCTTTCTCAGTTCAAGTTCCTTCTATAGACTTATGGGAATTAGAGAGATGATTTCAATAAATGCTTTGTTATAAATGTTTAGGTACCTGACTGTAGCATCTTCCAAGATTTTCTTGTCAGTATCACTATATTCATCATAAAATTTAGTGATTGGTTGCAAGTTCCCATCCACTGTGACTGCCTTGATGATATCATCAATAAAGAGAGTAGGCCTTCCAACAAATTCTTCTGCTTCTTCTTCTTTGTTTTTACCGGCAGAGGATTCCCTGGAAGTTTTCTTTTTCTTCTTCATTTTCTTAACCTCTTCATCAGTCTCTATTTCTTCATCATCCTTTTGGCTTATGTATGACCTTGTTGCCTTTGTCTTCGTTCTCTTCTCTCCCTTTCCGGATGTCTTGGCTTCCGGTTTTGAGGCTTTTGGGCTCTTAGAGGTGGCAGGTGCAGAGCTCTTGGAGGATCTAGTCCGGGAGGAGGCTTGTACCAAAAAACTTTCCTTTTCTGCTTCTTGTTTCTCTTTCTTAGCTCTTTCTATTTTTTCTCTATTTGCATCAACTACCTCTTTTGAAATCCCATATCTCTTGGTGATTTCCTCTACTTCCTTTCTAACTTTTCTTTTTATTTCAGGTTGCCTTAGTTCAACATGAATCTTTACACTCAATTCTTCAAAGGTTCCAAACCTTTCTGCCTCAGGGTCTTTAGGCTGACTCAGCAAATGTTGAACATGTAGCTCTAAGATTTTCTCATCTACCTCATAGCCCATTGGCATAATTCAGACTGTTTTGGGCTCCACTGCCTCCATTAGGCATTGATCAGTGTCTACCATAAAACACACTGTATCCTTGTATTTTTCAACTATAGATTGGGAGATTCTTTCTCTGGCCTGCATCATACTTTGGAAGTTCTTGAAGTATCCCAGAGTGCTATACTTTGAGCCTTGGCATCACCAAGCCCATACATATAATCTCTGATTTGTATGGCAACTAGTCTATCATTTTGCCATACCCAACCACTTGATCCGAGTAGCTCATTCACATAGTAAAAGAATAAACACAGTATTAAACCACCATACTTGAATGAGTTCTTCTTGTCCTTCTTGATCTTTTGCAAGTTTTCTAACAGTTGGCTCAGGAGAAGCTCACATAGATCATAGTCTGCATTTTCCCTTAGCATCTGATATGCAGTATAAATTGCAGTTCCAGACACAGAGTTCTCCCTACTGGAATGATATATTTTATAGCCAATTATCATAGAGACAAATTTGATATCCGGATCTGTAATGTCTTCTATTGTCATTGCTCTTTTGTCAAACTTTGATCTAGTAGCCTCACTTACTGTTTGGTTCTTGACCGATTTGAGAGCAGGCAACCCACCGGATGAATGCAAACCAGTTACTGCCCTAATGGCATCTTTTGTTATCTTGAATGGCCTCATCAACCACATGAAGTTGTCATGTATTCTGCTAAGAACATACCGGACCCATTCATCTTCAGCAAAATAGGGAAAGTGGATGCAATGTCCGAAATGCTTATCCCATATGGCCTTGTATTGGGGTTTGAGTTCAAAGGTTTCATCTATTAGTTGTTTATGGTAGATATCCATCAGCTTGAATTCCCTAAATTCTTCAATATTTGCATGTATGTACACCCTAACATCTTCTACGTGTAGAACTCCATGCGGAATTCTAGAGAAGGCACCTAAGGGATCAACTTCTAGGGATTTGTAGGGGTGTTTCTTAAACTTTGGACACGGCCTATCAATGATCTTAACAACATTTAGAGTAGCCATCTTGCAAAATATTCAGAGAGAGATATTCAAGAATGGAAATACCTTTTTACGCTTCTAGGGTTCACAAAATGAGCCAGAAAAGATCACTGGTTGAATCAGATTCTGCGATTGATCTTTGAGAGAGTTGAAACAATCTATTTGCAGAGCTCTTCCTTTCTTCCTTTCGAATGCAAATGTGCAAATGATGAATAAAAGAACCCTTATATTTCTACGCAAACCCTAATTTCATGTTGCAATAAATGCACACCTTAAGTTATTCTGGTTCCCTTGTTCTGACCTTGTTCTGAGAGAGATATTTCTGAATCGCTGAGATGCACTTAGAATTATTCTTAGTGATAATTGACAATGTATCTCCCTTCATCCAATCATGCCATTTATCCACAGATCAAGATATTTCAATTTTGAATCATACCGGATTTAACTGTGAAAATCCTGGTTTTACCAGATGGTTGTCAAACCGGATCAATCTTGGATGATTAAACTCTTCCAAAACTCCTTGCGGATCTTTCATATTTTTACGGAGGGTTATTTAGATATTTCTTTGAGAACCTTTTAATCCACAACATTCCATGTGCCAAATTTAGGCACCAATTGACTGGCTGGGGGAATTTATTTTCCTTTGTGACTCCCCCTGAGCCAGAGCTCATCTGTTTAGTTTCTGGAAGGAATATCAGCACCAGATTCTGGTGCGGATCCATCTCCAACATATTTTGTACTCTTCTTCACCCAAATCTTGTTCATCTCCTTTTGAACTTCATCCGCATTCACTTTGCCTTTTCCTTTGTCTTGATTTTGATTATGATGTACCAGACCCTTTTTTATCCTGATTCTTACTTCTACAGAATTTGGCAATATGATCGGATCTATTGCAATTGTGGCAAACAACATTCCTCGGCATATTTGACTGATATCCTCTTGATCTACACTGATTAGCCATATGTCCCATTCTATTGCATGCAAAGCATTTACCATTGAATGAATTGTTTATTTGCATATTTCTACATTCATGAGATTTGTGACCATAGCTTTTACAGTTGAAACACTGTCTGGAGAAGGATGAATTAGTCTAATTCATTCTTCTTCTGCACTGAGTTACTTTATGACAGAAATTGTTGCAATTGTAGCAGTATCCATTTAAGGATGGATATCTTTGAGCATTTGGTTGCCTTACCAAAGGTCTTCTAGGCATGTTCCTTGGATTTCCTGATCCAGAGTTCTTCTGACCGGATCCGGAGCTTTCACCTTTCTGATATCCCAATCCATGCTTGTCATCTACCCTCTTTTGGCTTTCAAGAAGAACTTCAAGCTGAGCAGAGCTTATCTTGAATTTCTCTTTGTATTCATTTAATGTTTGAAGATCCCTTTTAAGAGTGTCTATCTGATTCTCAAGTTGTTCTTCATTATCTCTAGCTTCTTCAAGATCAGATTCTAGATGCCTGATTATTCTATCCATTTTGTGGCAGTCTTCTGACTTCTCCTTGAGAGATTGTTTTAGATTATCTTCAATTTTTCTTTTCTCTTCAATTTCTTGGGTGAATCTCATAACCCCTGATTCCATTTCATGTCTTACCATAATGACCTCTTTTGATAGCTTCTCACATAGCTTGTTTTTCTCATTCAGATCTTCATTAGTATCATTGGCTTCACTTTAAATGGCTAATTGTTGAAGTAGTTCCTTTCTCTTTTTCACAGAGATACTCAGTTTCTCTTTTAGTTCATTTATGAAATCATCAGCTTGTTTGAGTCTTTCCCTCAAGTTATTGACTTCAAAGTGAGATTGCTCAAGATCATCTAGGGCAAACTGAAGTTGTTCCCTCATACCATACATATCCATTGAGATTCCCAGATCTTCCTCAAGCTGTTAGGCTTTGTTTGGAGGAACTTAACTCTGATACCAATTGTTGGAAACAAGGTAGATAACTGAGAGGGGGGGTGAATCAGTTATCTTAAATATTTAACTTTCTTTTATTCTTTAACAATTAGTGCAGCATCAAAACATATAAGCATACATAATCATGAGAGCAGAAAAGAAATCAACACACATAACACAAGGATTTTTATGTGGAAAACCCTGTTAAGGGAAAATCCACGGGGTGACTAACCCAAGATTGTATTCTCTGTTAAAAGAATAAGAAGTATAAAATAGCACTTACCAATTAGGGCTCACTACTCGAGCACACTACTCACAAGAGGCACACTGCCTACAAGAGACTCACTATCTACAAAGTTATAGAAGGTAACCAGATGTTTGAACTGAAGAGAGGCATCCACATATGCTGAGGTTCAGTTCTGGTTAGGCTCAATATACTAATCTACTGCACTTCATTCTTCCTCTATTTTAGTGTTGTTGTTCTGTCACATATCGGACTCGTATTGCTACTTCCACACTTCTTTCTTCCCTTCCTTGCACACTATATCACACCACACACACCTTCATACCGAAATCAATCTGGTATACATATCCGCATCAAGGATTTCAATATCTTTCTAGTCAGCAACCGGAATATTCAAGATATTTACAAAGCACTGATCTGTCGATTGAATCCATGCTTAATATGTGATGTGTATCCAAGACATAGAGTTAGAAGTCATCAATCAAGTCGGCCAACCATGTATGATCCCTCAAATAGCTTGATCACCATCAATTTCTCATCCGGATTAAAGTCTGATGCTCTGTCGGTCAGTTCTTCCTCAATCTACTCTGCCTGTTAGGAACCCAACACTTAGATGCTCATATTTTTTCACTCATTCATCACCGAAGGCTCAATCTCTGGAATGTAGTAGACATGATACTCCTCTCAACTTGCCCAAGTCTGCACTTTGCTGAGATACACCCTTTGAGAGATCTGGACCTGATTGTCAAACCTTACTGCATGCTCTGTTCTTGTTCACCGGACCAAAACATTCTTCAATCTTACTTCCGGTATAGTCATACTATGCTCTGCGGATGTGTGGGATAGACTTTGTTGCCATCAATGACAACAATAATGAAGCCACACAGTGTCTCTTGCCAACATATATTGTAGTCATCTAATTCCATTCTTCATCATAGTACATGCTCCTTTTCTACCATGAATAGCCATTACTTCTATGGTGCCACTTATTATTATAATTACTCCTTTGATTCCATGTAGATCCATAGTGATTGTCCTATTCATTCCATTTACTATCATTCCTCCGTGATTATTTTCTCACAACAATGCAGATGTCTCTATATTGCACCATTTACTATCTATAGACCCTTATGTGATTCTTCACCCTTTTTTGCCACTTGTTCTATTGGCCCATTATGGGAAATAATATTTTCCTCTTTTTTCATTACACCTAATTTTCCTCTTGTTTGTCCTATGATTCTTCAATAGATTCTTAAACTTTCTCTACCCTAATGTTCCTTTAATCTTCATTATGTGAAATATCTTGCAATGTAACTTTTTCCTTTCTATACCAAATCTTTATGAACTTCTCTTGCACATTGATGTTTATTGTCCCTAAATATTCTAACCAAATATATCCAAGAACAATATCTAACCCATTCATATTCACAACATTAAAAATTGAATGCAAAACATATTTATCCATAGAGAGCTTCAAATCTTCCAAAATTTGAATATCCTTACCCTCTATTTGACTATCCATGATTTTCTTTGCTTGTACCTATAGTTGCTTGGTTGATTCATGTTGATGAAGTTATACTTGTTGCTAGGGTTTAGAGAAACAATAACCTTTTCCTTTTGAATACCTCCACGAAATTAAAGGATTGAATCTTCCTTCCTTGGAGTTAAAATGCATGTATTTTATTCTTCATCATCCTCTTCTCTTTCTTCTTCTTCTCCTTTTCATTCTCATTCTTATCCTTCTTCCTCTATGATTTGTTTTTGTTCCCATCTATATAAGAAGGCTTGTTCTAGTTCATCTAAAGAAAAAATGTTATTATGGAATGACACATACCATTCATTAGCTTCACCCCTTAAGTGTAAACAAAACCATGATTTCCATCTTTTATCTTAACCATAAGCCCTTTGAAATTGGCACCACTAGATTTTAATGCATCTTCATTTCCATCAAAAGTGGGACACCCCATTGAAACTAGGGTTTAAAAAATTCTTTCAATAAATCACCTTCCCATCCATATCATTTACCCAAGTTTGACCAAATCAATTCATGATATAGTCAGCCTCAAATCCAAAATAAAAATAATAGACCCTAATGAATTTTGACAAGCCTTCCAAAAATGTAAAAAAACTGAAAAAAACTATGATTTGTAGCCTAGAGAGTGAATTTGTAAAATAAAATAAAATTACAATAACTCACTCAATTTTGATGATATAAAGATAAATTTTAGATTATAGATTCCTTATCTAATCCTCCAACTCTAGTAAAAAATACAAAAAAGAAATCACAGTCATTTGGAAGATATAGGCAAATCTTCAAAAATTATGGTTTCATCCTCACCTTTGCCCAAATCGTAGCTTTGATACTACTTGGTAAGATCCACCCATATAATAATGGAAATAATACAATGTAGAAGATAGGTCACACATACCAAAATAGATGTTTATGGTCCAATATGCCCTAATATCCAATATATGTAGAAATAGATAAATCCTTGAGGTAGGGTAACATTGTACAATACTAGCTAGTCTATCGGTGGGGTCCACTGTGCATCACCCGAGAGGTTATAGGGGGCTCGCCCTGTCAAAGAGCTAAGCTCTGAGTCACTGGGCTAACCTGTCAATTCCTCTTGGTAAAAAACAAACATTGTACAATACTTCTTGTGGAAGAAGCCACTCCATTCTATATCTCCAAGATCCCAAACACATATCATACTCTTCACATCCCTTAAAATGGTATTAACCTTCTTTATATACACCTCCTCCTCATAACATAATGGAGGGGTAAACCACTAAACCCATGTAGGCCTCCTAATTACCTAATATAATTCATGACCCAAATAACTAATTTAAGGGATGTGTATTGCATGACATCATCTCCATCCACCTATATATACATTATAATATCATATCCTTGATACATAACAAAAGGAACCAAGGTCCAAATAGGTAGATTTATGTTGTAATTGATAACCCTTGTAGAGATGTGCAAATGTCACTCATTAAATTACTAGGTAAAATCTATTAAGTCCTAATTTTGATTTTTATTGACCCAAGAGCTACTAACTATTTCATCTCTCCTAATATAGTTAAAAAGTGTAAATTAAAAAGTAAATCCTTGCCAGAGGGGGTAGTGTCGAATTAGGCATAGGAAGAAAACAACATATAAATCAGATCATACCCAAATTGGAAGTAGAGGTTGGGACCATGAAAATCATGGTAAATTTTTTTATCCTACCCCTAGGATCATATTCTTTGATATTAAGCATGGATTGGTTGCTAAGACACACAACCCAAACCAATTACAGAGAGAAACAAGGACATTACTTGGATGAATCTAGGAATCATGTAGTCCTTCGAGGATTACTTGGAATTAGATAATTAAAAACTATTTCTCCTTGCAATTAAAGTGGGCTACTGAGAAAGGATGTGCCTTGTTGTTGTCCATTTTAATGTGACAAATAAAAAAAAATTAGTGGATTTGAGTCATCCATTATTATAAGAATTTCAAGATGTCATTCTTGAAAACTCCCCAGGTTACCCCAAAAATAGAATTTGACTTCTCTTTTGAAATTGTGTTAGTATCGACACCTCTATCTCAATCACCTTATCAGATGAATTTATCTAATCTGAATGAGTTGAAGGTACAACTCAATGAAGTTGTTGAGAAAGGATTGATAAGGCCTAGCATTTTGCCTTGGGGTATACTATCCCTTTTCGTGAAGAAGAACCATTAGGCTATATATGAATTATCACATGTTGAATAAAGCTACAATAAATAATAGATATCCATTGTCTCAAATAGACATGATCTATTCAACTAAGTGATAGGGGAAACCATATTTTCCAAAATTGATTTAATATCTGGGTATTATCAATTAATAATTAAAGAAGAGGATATCCACAAGATTGTATTCAATATTCATTATGGTCACTATGACTATACTACAGTCCCTTTTGGGATGACTAATGCACCTACAACCTTTATGAATCTCACAAACAACATCTTCTAAGGCCATTTAGATCATTATTCTTTGGTCTTTTTAATGATTTTCTAATTTATTCAAAAGATATAGCAGAGCATAAGCAACACTTCATATTGGTGTTGTAGAGATTGAGAAGGCATAAACTATTTAGAAAGTTATCAAAATCTTCCTTTTTTTTTCTAAATTTAGGTACATTACTGGGGTCATGTTATCTCTTAGAATGGAGTAGTAATAGACATAAGAAAGATCAAGGCAATCACGGATTGGCTTGCACCTTGGAATGTCCCTAAGATGAGAAGCTTCATGGGCTTGGCAAGTTATTACTATAAGTTTGTGAACAACATTACAAAGATTTCACTTCCCATAATTTCCTTGAAAAGGAATGGAAAAAAGTTTGTTTGGATCAAGGAGTGTGAGGCAACTTTCCACAAGTTGAAGGAACTACTCACGATTGCCCCTATACTTTTAATCCCTAACCTGAATGTATAGTTTATTGTTTGGACTAATGCCTCTTTGGAAAGATTGGAAGGGATCTTGTATAAGATGGTGAAATTATAGCTTATGAGTCATGAAAACGCAAGGATCATGAAAAAAGCTATGCTACCCATGACTTATAGTTGGTTGTCACTATGCATGTTTTGAAATTGTGGTGGCACTATCTTTTGGCTAAGAAATTTGAGCTCAAAATAGATCATAAAATTTTAATCTACATTTTTAATCAAGATAATTCAAATACAACCTAGAGAAGATGGCTAGAGTTCTTCTGTGATTTTGATCTAGAAATTACCTATATCAAAGGTAAATAAAATTGAGTGGTTGATGCTTTGAGAAAATGTAGACATTTGGCTATAATTTTAGGACTACAATTTAAAATAAGATGGAAAATAATTGAATAACAAAAATTCCTTTTTATACTAAAATGGACACTTTTACAGTTGATAATCTTTAAAAATCAAGATATTCTTTTGATATGGATGGACTTAAAAGGTTTGTAATAGTGCATTTATGTCCCTAAAAAAGAAATTATGTGGCATCAATTAATGTCAAAAGCTAACAGAGTCTCATATTTTACTCATCGTGGTATGGATAAAGTGTTACACAAATTGAAATTATATTTTATTGGCCTAAAATGAGGTTTTATGTGTCACAATTCATGGCAACATGTTTGGAATGTAGAAGGTTAAGGCATAACATGGAGATCCAAGTGGGTTTTTGTACCCTCATGATGTTCATAGCCATAAGTGGTATGTGATCAACATGGATTTTATTTATGGATTGCCTAGAAATAGATTAAAGCACGACAATATTTTAGTTGTTGTGGATAAATTAACTAAGGTATCTAATTTTATTGCTAGGAACATACACGATGATGCAACAATCATGACAAAAAAATGTTGAGGAAATTATTAGGCTACATAGAATTTTGGATATGATAATTTCTAATCAATATAAGTTGTTCATTTCTCAATTTTGGGCCACTTTAACAATAGCTTCTAGCATGAAATTAAATTTTTAGTTTTGCCTACCACCTAAAACTAGATGGTCAAACAAAGAGAGTAAATTAGATTTTAGAGGACATGCTAAGGATGTACACCATGGATCAACCCTCTAAATGGGAAGATTTTTGCATTTGGTAGAATTTACATAATAATTCATGTCTTTCTTCAATTAAAATGGCACCATTTGAGGCATAGCACAACAAGTGCAAAATCCCACTTGGTTGGGTTGGGATTGAAAATAGTAGACATTGGACCTGAATTACTTCAAGACTATTATGAACATATCAAAATCGTTATATAGAGATTGAAAGAAGCCTTAGATAGGCACAAGATTTGTGCAAATTTGAACTTAACTCTTGAGAAATTTTCTATGGGGCCAAAGGTATTTCTACATGTAAGACTCTAGAAAAGTTCTATAAGGTTTCAAATGGCCATCAACAAAATTGGCCCCATGGTTTGTTGACCCTTTTGAGACTCTTGAAGACGTCAAATCTATTACATACCATTTTGCATTGTTTCCTTCCTTGGAAAAGGATTCATAATGTATTTCGTGTTGCTTTAATGTGTAAATATGTTGCTAATATTTGCGTTAAATTGGCATGATATTTAGGTAGAGGATGGGCAAATAACTCTCAATTCGATCTAAATTCTTGACTAGTGCAACATTAATTTACCTAACCAGACTATGCAACAATTATTGATCTAGTGGGCCCATATGAATCCTCACAACACCACTTGGGAAGACATGGTATTCATGAAGAGAAACTTTCCTAAATTGTTCGACAATATTTAATATTTAATATTTTGATATTGTTAAACTTGTAAAAGTTTATTATTCATACCTCTATGGTTGTGTACCAAAGACAATATTGCTTTAATGGGGGTAGGATTTAGTGGGTCTCCCCAAATAGAATTCACTGGACTCCTTAAATTGATTGAGATATAAAATTGATTATGGTTTACTTGTTGTTGACTAAATTTGTAACAATTTGTGTAAGCAGGGAATTATCTTGGACCATGATAAGTTTGATTGTTCAATTTTCATGTTTTGATCTATTCTTTATATGATATGGTGTGGAGTGCGATGACAATTTAGTTGCTTGTCTCACAAGAAAGAAATAAACCCTTTTATTTAATATGTTATTCATCATATAACTGGCACAGGGCATTACCCAACAAACTATTGGCACTGGCAATTTATTTCATGATTTTTTATCTTGTATTGATGTTCATTATTGATTTTTGTCGTGATTGTTTAGTAATTTTGGTATTTATTATGGTTGAGTCATGTTGCTACATGATTGTTGTGCTTCTATAACTAGGACATCTATGCATAAATATAAAGAGCCATTGTAAAATGATATATTACTTTAAATATTAAATCGATGGATTTTAAATAATACACACAAACATGGATATACATACATACATACATATATAAGTTATACGAATCATTGTATATACTATATAAAATTACTCTTATTAATTATTAGATCAAACCTAAAATTATTAGGCCATGACCTTGGTTATGTCTAACGTAATACCTCTGGTGCTTGTGCTTTGTCATCTATTGACTCTTTGCTTTGGATCCACTATTGTTATTAGCAATGATGTGTTATTATGCCATCAACATGTTTTTCGATGGGGTTTTGTATCGGTATCTAGGTGTTTACCTATGGATGTATATGTTGTGATTTTATATGTTGGACCTTTCAGTGTTACCGTTCTACTATTTTGATATGAGTATATATATTGTACAGATGTATTTATTGTACATGGATTAATACTTTGGATTATTATCAATTATTGCATCTTTATGATTATGGTTGATGATTCATGTTAGTTACATGATGTTTATTTAATTATATAATATGATGCCACATTAGGTTTTTACGTTTTGCTTTGGCTATTATATACGAATAGGTACACTTGGTGTTTGACTTGGGTGTGTAGGTTCAAGATTATTCCCCAATGATGGTTATAAAATGAGACATTTGTATTGGGTTAAATCTATGTGTTAACCTTTCTATTTCTTGATTCAAGCATGAGATGGATCATGCGTATCCATGTGTGAACCTAAATCTAAATCGATGGCAATTTTGGGATCCATATGTTGTGAAAACTTGTAAAGTGTGTGGATGTCCTTTATGTGGGTTTTATTATATTTTAACGTGTTGCATTTAAATTATCTTGAGCTACATGTTTACTGTGTTTGTTGAAAAGATATTTAATTACACTTGCTTAGAAAAGCTTGGATCATTTTATTATTCCTTATGTATAGAGAAAATATAATGAAGATCGTTGCATCAGAGAATTAAAATATATTGCATGAAGAAAATAAAATTATTTTATAATTGAGAAGTTTATTAATTTATATTACCTTTGGAAAATATTAGTCATGGAGTTCTCAATTAAATGGCTTTAGTTTAAATAAAATGAATATTGTTATTTATATAATTGGAAATTCAAAAAAGCATGTTAAAATATCCTGGTGAGTGTAAGAAAAAGAGGAAAAAGGATTAAGGAATTATAGAAAAGTAAAAAGAAAGGAGTTCGGTCATTCATTCTTGTCTTTTAGGAAATCTCTCTCTCTCTCTCTCTTGGAAATAAATTCTCGGTCTTGCAGAGGTAGGATAGATTGTGCTTACTTGTTGATTGGAGTGCTTGGAAAATTATTGCTTGGGATTTAAAAGAGAATTGCTTCCATTTGATTTGGTGTTCTTCGTTTGGAAAGGTAGTCTTCCCCTGTGCATTTTGATTTGAAGGTTTAAATTTTAAATGGAATTCTCCATTAACATGCCCACCCTTGGTGGAGCACATGGTCTTCATGGTGTAGGTGTGAATTTGATTCAAGAATTGCATGTGTAGGATGCATGTGTTTTATTGTAGGGTTTCAATTTGGAAAAAGTCCATTTTAGAGCCATTACTATGGAAAAAGTTTATTGGAATCCACTTCTCCCAATTTTGTTGTGAATTATGGATGTTGGATGGATTGTGAATTAAAGGGTAATTCTAAATCTTGCATTTCCTTTCAATTTCAAAATATGAAAAAGTTGAAGGTTGCATATGACTCCATTAATGGAGGCATGGGTAAATTGCATGGTTTTGCAAGTTTGTGTGAGATGGTAAAATTGCAATTTAGGAATCAAGAATGGTTGTATTATTTTATTGAATGATGTGTTTTTATTGTTGGATGAAGTTTTGCATGCCTTTGCCACATGTTGTAAATTACCACCTTGATTTTGTGCCACACCCAAGTTGGGTGTGATGAACCTTAGGATGGAGATATAGGGGTTTAGAAAGGAGTGGTTTTCTCTCATTTGTTGTGATACAAAAGGATCAACATAACAAATGAGAGGAGATTTGTAAACAGAGTGATGACATTAATTTACATTGAGTAAAATCAATGAATTAATCAAGAGTTCCCCTGTGATGCGAATGCTTGTGGAGATTTGATCATAGTGTGAAGGGCATGTCACAACTCTAGGAATTGGTGAATGTTAGAATTTCCCTATAGTCATTGTGCTATGTGTAATGATATGCCATAATTTCCTTGTAGCCATCATGCTATATGTGATGACACTCCTTGTCTATTTCCTAGTATGCTCATCCTTATTATGGTTGGATTGTTCATTTGATGAGTCTCGTGTCATGGTTGATTGGCATGTGTGTTGCCATATTTTCTTGCTTTGTGTGAGTGTGTTTGTACTTGTTAATGATGATTATTAGTCATAACAACACTCATAAGAAATTTGCACAACAAACCTTTATTATCTTGTCAAGTACGATCAATTTGAGATAAATTGATGACTCCAAGGCTCTGTTGATCAGGTCATGATCGTCTGATGTTACTCAGAGGTTGATGTGACATGTTGTTTTCCATTTCAAGGGGTCTTACACTATTTGAATGATTGATTATATAACTGCTTACTGTAAATTCACTTCACAAATGATGTTATTTTCACTATGCTCAACAAATTATGATTATATTTACAAGTTTGATCAATTCTTCTAAGCATCTACTTTCTTGAACCTATATATACTTTTGCACTTTGTATTTAATCAAATGATGTGCCTACAAATAGATATTCATATGTTTATCATGGATATACATCTATATTTGCATGATCTTTATCAATTTTAACATGCTTTCACTCAAAATATGCTTTGTATTTTCAATTATTTATGAGATATAGGCATATTTCATGTTCATTTGCTTTAGATTGTATGTTATTTGCAATTATGGAGGTGATTTGTAATGAAATTCAAATAAATTTAAAGAAATACTTCTAATTTTAGTGAACCTTTAGCTATTGAGTCACATACATTCCAGATACAGTCATGAAGAGAAGAAATCAAACCATAATTCACCAGGTTGTTCCACAGCTAGGTATGGTTGATGCTAACTTCAAAGGAACAAGGAATGAAAACAACATATGCAGACTGACAAGCACTCCAAGGGACACAACTAATCAATGCATATATCCAGATTTCACTCATTGATTACTCAAGATTTACAATGATTTGTAATCAAACAACTTCTCTTTCATCAAGTATGCAAAAACATGTACATTCACAATAACCTTGAAATCACTTCTGAATTCTTCAGCAATCAAATTTCAATTAAGTTTCCAATGTCTAAAAGAGTGCCCTCCTTCCCCTTTTATAGAATAAGGAGAGGAGGTGGTTACAAATGACCAATGGTCAAGATTCATCTATTCAGATCAACATTTCCTCATTGACTTAGTCAACATCTTCATCCATGGCACAAGTTGCCAGTTGGCAACTATCTAGCAAAACTTACATGATTGTAAGTAGCCTATGCATATGTTTACATTGTGATGAATCTCTACTTACTCTTTATCTCCTTCTTCTTCTTCACTTTCTTCTTCCTCTTCACTCTCTACATCATCTTCATCTTCATTATCACTGTCACTTTGACGTAGATCATCTCTAATATGTACCTTTATTGTTGTCCTAATGGCCTCATATGACTGCACAACTCTGTCAATCTCCCCTTCATCTTGGACTTTGGCCTTTACTACTGCATGTTTGTGAGAATAAAATTTAGCCTGAAAG
This sequence comes from Cunninghamia lanceolata, assembly GCA_027924645.1. NCBI lineage: Eukaryota > Viridiplantae > Streptophyta > Pinopsida > Cupressales > Cupressaceae > Cunninghamia > Cunninghamia lanceolata. The sequence goes on from BSBN01000332.1 coordinate 4,617,955, forward strand.
GCATCCATCTTACTTTTCCTGCTGGTCAATGTTTCATTATAAGTCTCCACCCTGACCTTTATCCTCATGACCTTGTTCATTACTTCTTCTGTCATGTGGTTCAGGGGGTCCTCTGCAACTTGCTTGAAATTATCATGGAAGGCTTGGACAGTAAAATCTACATCCTGATTTTCAATCTTCCCTTCTACTTTCCCTTCCAACGTCTCCAGGGTTTTTGCCTCATGTGCCATTAGATTGTGCAATTTGACACTTATATCCCTGAGCTTTCCGCTGCATCTCTTCAATATATCACATTCAAATCCTATATCTTCATACCAAATACTCAGCAACTGGGAGGTGTTATTATCTAGTATATTATTACTTATCAATATTTGTGTGTCAATCCTCTTCATTTCACCTAAAGCATCTAGGTGCTTCTCCAGCTTGAATGACCTCCTGCCTACTTCATTTTGTAATTTATCTACCTTTCTTTTCAAGGTACTCGAATTCCATCTCTCCAAAGAGGTTTTCACTACATCCTTAGCTTCAAAAATTGATGACATCATCCACTTCTCCATTACCTATACTTTATGCCTCATCAGGTCCAATCTGGTAACCTCTTCCTGGGATATAATGGTTAGTGGGAAGGTTGGATCAGCAGGCGCATGATCAGGGTTAATTAACCCTTTAATAAAAGAATGTAGTTGAGCAATGAGCTCTTTATGTTTTTTATTCTTCTCTTTCTCTCTCTTCACCCTCTGTGTTAGAGAGTCAATAATGTCCTTTCCTTCTTGAACTTCTCAGTCCTCATTTGCAAAACCTAGATCAACATTGGTGATCTGAAAATCTTCAAGGTCTATCTTACCTTTTTCCTTTTCTACTGTAGGCAGGGCTATTTGTGCAGTTCTCCTACCTATAGTAGGGTCCCTTTTGATTGCAGATGTTATCCTGGCCTTTCTTCTCAGTTTTATCATGCTTCTAGCAAATAGTGTAGAAACATCAAAGTCCTGTACCTCCTCTACCTATTGCAGATGTACTTCTCATTGCAACCAATGAGGTACATCACCTTTGGGTTCTTGATGATCACCCCCTGTATTTTAGGTGTCTGGTGATTCTGCACTATGTTCTACCCTTTTAGGTGAATGTCTTGTTCTAATTTCTTCCTCATGTACTTTCTCGTGAGGGGGATCTTGCTGGGGTTCCTCATGTTGAGGGATTTCCTTTTGTGGAGGAGGATCTTGTGAAGTATTTACATTTTGATCTTGTGCCTCCTTTTGTAAGCTCTCCTCTAGAATTTCTTGAGCTTTCTCCTTTTGCTCATTTTGTCGTACGTTGGCTTCTTGAGAAGTTTGTGTATTTTGACCTTGGGGATCACCTTGATCACACTTTCTATCTCTTTCTTTGTACCCTCACCTTGTGACAAACTTTGTCCTTTATCTTTAGATGCATTAGCTTCTCCTAGGTTAACTTCTTTCTCAGTTGATTTCTCCTCTGATGCTAGATTACTACTTTCATCACCCCCTGCAGTAGGTGGCCATGGACCACTTTGGTCTTGCTCAGTACCCTTGTTTGGCATGTCTTGATCACCCCCACTATGAAGTTGTGCTTCTAATTGTTCTTGTCCTGTGGGTGCCTTATTTTGATCCTTGTCTTCATCAGATGTCACATCACCCTTCTCGATATGCTTTGTATTTTCAGCCTTTTTAGGCTCCAGAAGTGGATTACTGTCTTTATTTGGGCTAATATCACCCCTGTTGGTTAGGTCTATTGCTGCAGGACTAGTAACCTTCTCAACCAAATTATCCAACCCTATCTGTTGGGCTACTCTTTCAGGGCTATCCTGCTTTGTTTCATCCTTTTCATCCCTTACCTGGTTAATTACCATTTAGGCCATTGGGGTCCCACGAGGAGTCATCTTGGTATTGGCAACTAAGGTTTCCATGTGTTGAGTAGCCACGTCCTGAACTACCTCATCATCTAATAACTCTATAGTATCATCTAGAGGGAAAGGGGACTCCCTACTAGACATATGCACTTCCTTTTCTTTCTACTCCTCCACCCTCTCAGTCTTAAACTGAATTATCTCAAGAATGGGGACTTCATGTTGTAGCTCTCTCCTGAAGGCCGCACCACCCATTCCCATTAACATGATGGGGTTAGTGCTAACATCTCCCCTCATGGTTGTCCTCTGCTTCTTGGGTGGTGGTGTCTATAGTACCTTCTTTCTTTTCTTGTTATCAATGAGTCATCATCCCTGGGATCTTTATTCAATTGTTCTCCTTCTAAGGGATTACCTTCTTCTAACTCATCTTGTAGAGGCTCATCTTCTACCTGCCTCTCTGTACTTTCAGTAACAGGCCTCACTATCCTTTTGGTCTTTTGTTTGTCAAGGGGAGGCTGTGATGTGGATGCATGGGCTAATGTGGGTGTCCCATCACCTTTTGATGTAAGCCTCTTGATGATCACCCCTTTTTGTTCATCCTCCACCTTCTTACCCTTGGATGGTAGATTTTGTTCTTCAGCGGGCAATCTTTCTCCATTAGATTTTCTCTTCTCAATAAGAAAGTCATCATATTCTTCATCTAACAATTCTTGCCTTTTCTTCTTATTATCGACTGTGAGGACCATGCCCTTCTTCAATTTGGCAATCTCTACATCTACCCAACTTTGGGTCAGTTGAATGACCCCTTGCATTATGTGGTCCAAGAAGGTCTCCTCTAGATGTGTCAGATCAGGGGCTGAAAATGGTGTCATTATACACCTTCTTGTCCTCATACTCATTGGACATTATATTTCCATCATCATGATGTAGCTGTGCGGGCACTGGGATGCAATCAAAGGTCTTGATTTGATTTAGGGTGAGCCTTTGATACTTTCTTCTTCTCACCTCTACCTCATCATCATAATTAGTCCAGAAGTCCTCTAGATGCTTTTGATGTATCTATTTTCCTAACAACTTTTGCATCCTGCCATAAGGGTCATATGACCTGGCGATAGGGAATGGCTGCAAGTACATGAGTTTCAACCCCCTAATAACATGCTTGATGCTCTATCTGTCTGGGAATAAGTACCAACCTATGTAAACTAGGAATAGTATAGAAGGAATTTTCTTTTGCTCTATGTGAGCTTCAACTGCAGTAGACACTTGTCTGACAAACTCCATCAAGATGACCCTATCAGTGGGGTATCTTGGCAACATGAGAGGTTGTCCTTCAAATCCTTCAATCCTTATGTATGAAAAGTGGAGAATTGGATAAACCAAACTCCATACTTATAAATAATTTCTTGAGATTCCATGCTCAACCTCTTGGTTCGGTCCTCCTCCATTGTTCTGACTAGATGCATTGAAAATGCATCATTTACCCGTTTGTAATCCTAGAGGTATGCCTTTTTTCTGCAATTGGGGATAGTGATCCCAAACATTCACATCACCAGTGTTGTTTCCTACCTTGCCTACTATTTGTAGGGCATCAAATGTTCCTCATAAAGCACAAGAATATACAACATAGGAGGTCGTGTAAAATATGCAGGTCTTACCTCCTAGCTTCCTTATCCCCTCATCTAGGCAATCACTGATGATTTTGGCCCACAGAGGCTTGTTATTTGAGTATAATACCATCTGGATGATTCCAAACATCCAGTTCTCAAAGTTACCAGCATGAGGTCTGTCAGTCATCCTGCTCAATAGGGCAATTATATACTGATATTCATCATCAAAGTCAAACTTGTATAGGTATACTAGCAATTTGGCCGAAGTTGTGTAGGTACTGTTCTTCGCCCTCCATTGATATATTCTCTTCCTAGCCTCTTTCTTATTGTTGTTATACTCCTTTTCTAGTTTATTGAGGTCTACAGTTACTACCTTATTTCCCACTGGCAAGTTAAATGTAGCAGCGATGCCCTTGACTGAAAAATCAGCATATACTCTACCATGTTTTTCTATTCTCCTGGTTTTTGGTTTATAATTTCTGGCACATTCTACTACTAGTTCAATGGCATCCATAGCATATGGGAATCCTGCTACATGCCACATACCTGTTGTAAATATCCTATCCAGTATAGGATTGTCAGTATCATCATCCAACTTCCTTGACCATGCATCCAAGTTTGTTTATCCCTGATGCGTGTCACTGATAACACCATATTTGAATTCCACTCCTTCTAGCTGTATGAACATAGGTTTCAAGAATTCAGCCTTATCTATTCTTTCTAACCTTCGCCATTGACTCCTACAATAGACATATGCATGTCTTACCCTATGGTGTTTGTACGAACATTCAATAATATCATGCATCTCCTAGCTATTATTCATCATTTTAATTCTTTTCATGCATCATCATGCGGATTTAACCTAGTAAATAATCATTTTACCTGGATATTTGCAGAAACTGACAATGAAGAGGGTTTTGAAATTACTTACCTGATATCGCTTTCCCTTTTCTGATTATATGACTGATAATGGGAAAATGTAGATGTGTAGGGTCAACCATTCTATTCCGTTATGTTGAGGGTCATGATCTACTAGCAGATGACTGAGAAGGGTTTGACTTCCAGAGTCATGTAATTCTCAATTAGTTGTAGGGTAAATGTAAATAACCTTTGAATTTTAATTTTAAATGGATCAATACGACAAATTAGGGCATATGTGTTGCTCTGATCAAATCCATTGATTATTTGCATGAAGCTCATAGATGACGCCAAGTGTTGAATTTGTATTTGAAATCGGTGGGGCTTCATCTACCATTTTGATTGCATTTAATGCCAAAAGGTGATCTTCGAAAGATCAGGGATATCTAAAAATATGACCCCTAACGAATAATATGACCCCCTCGATTTTGCACGGGATAATCGTTTACTAAAGATCAGGTGATATGGTCAACTTTTGACCACGAAGCCAGATCAGGTCATCAGATTAAGATCAGGGATATTTCAAAATGTGACCCCCTCAGGGCTAGATCATGATGACATCATCATGCCATCAATGCTTCTTAGTTATCGGGTCTTGGTGACGTCATCGTCATATTGAAAAATATGATGGATATTTGGATATATGACCCTTCGTGGTCGAGTGAGATGATTACGTCATCATTAGGGTGATTTCTTTCATTCGTTAGAACTGAATGATATCATAGTCATACTGGCGCAGGGTGATATTCGTGCAGGGGTGATATTTTGTAAGATGACTTATATTAGGAAATATGACCCCTCCCCTGAATACATGAGGTTCTTTAACAGGTAGATACATGTTCCTATTTAATTTTGACATTCATGTATCGGGTATCTAATGGTTATCAAGTGATTTTCTAAATCCAGGTGATGTTAGCGAATATGACTGATGTTTAGAAATATGACCCCCTAAGGGAAATATCAGGGTTGACCGAACTTTGACTCAACATAACTTTCTACCCTTAGACAATATTTGGGTGATTCAAAAGGCAAACTTGCTGGGAATTTTGTATTCTTTTCAACCATGAGGTTTATGATAGCAAAAACTATCTTTGGCAACTAACCCCCTCTTGAGATGCATATACCCTAGCAAAGGTGACATACATGATTGATTTTACCAAACCGCCCAAAGCAAGAAAACAAGCAAGCAGAAGCAAAAAGAAAAGTTGGGTCCCTGCTTTGCTAAGGCAAAATGGGGTGTGTTGTGTAACCACACAACAGTACCCTTGCATTTGTCTCTCGGTATAGTGGGGTGAGCTTGAGGATACCACATGGTTGGGTGGCACTATACCACCATTGGGGATTTAGAGATCTCTGGTATATTTGGATTATGTGCTAAGAGCTTGCCCATATCAATGACTTGGTGAGTATTTAGTGTTGTATTTTCATTAGTTTTATTTAAGTTTTATTTTTCTAACTCTTCATTTTAAAAAATGGGAATTGCTTATTTTTGGAAATTTTTCATGTGGCCAAGTTGGATCCCATGACCCCATGAACATACCCCCAAGGCTATATCTAAATCAAAATAGTAAGGGTAGATATGCCTCATAGAGTGGGGAAAATAAACTTACTTTTTTCCTTGTCTTGGCTCTTTTCTATGTTCTATTTTGCAAGTTAGAGTTATAGTCTAAACTATAGTACAGATCGGGGTTGCCAGTTTGAATTGTTGATTGTATTTAGAGTCCAAAAATCAAAGTGTAGTTATATCGAAGCTCAAAAACCCGACACACATGCATAGTGCAAGTTGCATCTGACTTCCAGAGTCTGAGGTAGTTGGTAGTCCAAGATTCAAAAGTCAACTACACTTTGCATAGCGTGGATTGTCAACGTCTTTTGAAGTTAAATTTTTTGTAGTGTCTATAGTTTGGTGCCTACTTGCACTTTGCAGATGTGTAGATTGCTAGCGAGTACTAAAGTCTAATGTGATGTTGGTTTAGAGTCTGGACCTTGATTACACTTTGTAGATGTGCAAATTGCAAGAGGTTCTAAAGTCTTAAAATATTCTTAGTTGGGACCTAGAGTTCATTTGCATGTTGCAGCATGCATATTGAAGAAGTTTTCTAGAGTTTGTTGTGGTTTGAAGGTCAGAGTCTAGGGTCAACATGTCTTTTGCACATTGCATTTTGTTAATAGAACCCGAGGTCCTCAAGGGTGCAGATTGTGATTGCATCCCAAAGCTTGAGTTTGAACAGTGTGTAGAGTTGCAAGTTGTAACCCAAGTCCAAAGTCTGATCCACTTGCAAGTTCCTACTAGAACCTGGACCTTGGCAGTTTTAGCCTTTCTTCTTATCGTATTTATGTGAAATATGGAGGATGGTTTAGTGGGGATGTTGGGAAGGTGTTCCAGTGGTTTTGAACACCTTGTCTCTCATCCAAACATCATTTTATGTGCCAACCATGGTGTCTCATCCCATGGTGTAGTCAAGTCTTCTGCTAGTGTCACCCTACTTATGTATAAATGTGTGCCAAGTGTGTCATCATGGGTTGCATATGACACCTTGGGCATGTTAGTATGTTATGTGGTTTCTCATTACCACTTATGTTATGTAAAAAATTTGTTCAATTTTCTTTTATCCCTTAATGTCTTGAGTGAAAGATTGGGGCATTACATCTAACTTAAAGAATCTAAATTAGAGGGTTGGCAAGATTTTGGGTTTCAACTTAGACCTATTTTTTAATCTTTCAATGGTATTTGGCATTACTTATCGAATGGTTGGTATTCACCTACCATTGGTTAGAGTATATGGAATTTATTATTGGAGACTACCTGATACATAATTATTGGTCTTGAATGTTTAACTGGGAGGATATTTAGAGTAACTAAGGGCCTCTCCTACCTCACAAACAATGTTGAGGTTGTCATAGAATTCTCTAGAGTTGAAGGATCATTCTTGACATTCTGGTATTCATTTTGGTTAAGTTTTCTCTACTAAAGTTTTACATGCCAACTCCTACAACCATGAGTTTTGTAAATCTCTAAATAATCTTTCTCTTTTATAGGAGTTGGAGTGTTATTTGGATTGGGCATTGGAGTTTATAATTTATTATTTTTGGAATTTTTCCAAGCATTGTTCTTATGAAAGATTTGGTGGTATCAATTTATTTAGCATTGTTGTGGAGAAACTTTATAATTATTCTTGGAACCATTTTGGTTTGATTTAGGCTAGTCAGTCTCTTCGTTGCCATCTATGGAAGGACTAGTGGCATCCTATGAAAGAACTGAGGTGCTTAGCCATAACAAGGTCAACATTTGACTCTTAGTACCTTGAAGTGCCTAGTAATATTTTGAACTCGTAACTCGTGATATAGAAATTACAGATCATATTGGACATATAATACCCTCATGCATTAGAATTTGATGTTGCATCTCTTTTTCATAATAACTGTTGTAAATAATGGTTTATTGGGTTATAATTTAAAGACTTGGTATTTAAAGGATATGTTAAAGATCCTTGGGATTCTATGTCCAAGGTTGCTTGGTAAACTTAGAAGGAGAATCTCAATGTCTATAAGAATACTTTGTGCACTTCCTAAGGTTGTAAAAAGATGAATGTTAGCATGTGGAGCCAATAGCCCACTACATAATGCCTTGTGTTTGGGATTGGGGTTAGGTGGCTTAGGCAATTCAATTCATGGATGGGGTCATACAATGAATAATGTTTTTTGTAGGTTTTTTTCTCTAGAAGTTACTTTGCATCTTTGTTGGTTATTGTTCAATTTAGAGAAAGAGTTCTCTTGTAAATATTATATTGTACTTAAAAGTTTATGGTTATTAGTTAAAAAAACAAGATAAAATGCATAAAAATTATCTTTGTGCCCTAGTAGGAATTGCATAAATTAAAATAGTAAATTGTAATTTCCTTCTAAGGCATGTATGTTGTAGATAAAAATACTAACAAGGAATATTGTAATTGTTTTTAATGTAAATAATGTACATTGGAAATAGAGATTTTCAACCAAGTAGGATTATCTCTTAAATTCGCAAAAAGTTATCACTAATCAATGTTAAGGATTTTTAAACTATATCTAAATTGAACTCATAATAATATGTTGATTCTAAATTCATATAGTGAGTTAAAAATTATGCATTATGAAATGGTAAATTGGAGGTTCAATATAATCCTGTATTGAATATGAAGGCTAAAACTAATATGTTTAATTATTCAACTTGATAACTAATGTCGTGAGGTAGTTTTTGAATTCATTTTGGTTTATACTTACTATTCCTAATTGTTATACAAGAGGTTGTATGAATGCTATTGTTGCATAAGCTAAATAATCTTGGTCAAGTTTTATACACAATTATAATAGTTAATGAATAAATCTACATTTTTTGTATTTAAGGGGATGAATATAATTGTCTTTTATTATAACATACTTTCTTGCTAAACACAAATCAAGATAAATAACATAATTAAATGGTAATGTAAGATAATGATGCAATAAAACATACACTTATTTGGTGATTAAACAAATAGCAACAATGTAACTTACAATCTAATATATTATACAGCTTAATTTAGTTAGTCAAACCTAAAAATATTAATTAACAAATGCAATAAACTATCTTTCGAGGAATGGAAAGGATTTGAGTGAGAAATTTGGGAAGAAGTAAATCAAGTTAAGTGAAGATACATGATAATTAATCTTGCATTCATCATTGTACTAACATGAGTCAATTGTCCATCATGTACATTAAAAAGAAAATGCATAACTAAAGGTTAGGGAACTTATTCCCACTTAAGTTATCTAACAATTATGTAGACAAGCTTGCTTAAGTTGCAAGATGAACAATTAGATTATTAGAGTAACACGCCAGATGTTGTTGGGAAAAAAGTGTTGTTCACCTTGCATAACATTAATTCATTTAATTATATGTAAAATAAATGTTCTTTTGTGGTGCATCTTAATTGACATGTTTAGCCACATTAAATATTTATTTGGTATCACTTGTAAAAGTTGTATTTAACATTGGGAGACATAAGGCAAATATTATTATTTGTCAAAATAATTAATTTTGGGGTCAATGGTTTTGTGCTCATGGTTTTGAGTCACACTGGTTTTATCTAATACCACAAGTTGTATGTGTGTGAGCTTGAGTCTATAAAAGCAAGCACAAGGTTAGTGGTTAGAGTTGGCTATTATCTTACAGATTGTGTGAGAGGCTATCATTGTATTGAGTTTTCTCTTGTGAGTGCATATTGTAAAGCATGGCATGGGATGTGTGGATTCATGCTTGGACACATGGAGGATGCATTAGAGGAGCTTGATGTTTCAAAGATGTTTATGGAGACTCTGTGAGTGTATTGTAATTTTTTATTGCTAAATAATACATTGAGTATGGATGCTTTTGGAGACTGGGTTTTCTCCCTCAATGAGGGTTTTCCCAAGGTATATATTGTGTTATCTTGTTGATTGTCTATTGATCTTTGCATTATGGTAAATCTGTAAGATTGTATGCATCATTATCTCCTCTGGGTTATGTAGAATTAGTTTGATCTACCTGTAAATTCCTAACAAGTGGTATCCGCTAATGTCAGCGGTATAGATGGGTCCCCTAGGGCCCCTTTTAGCCCTCAAAGGGTAGTTTTCTTTTGGGGGCATAACTTTCACCCACTGTGTCAGATTTTCAACTTCTTATAGGTGTCATAAAGGTCTCTCCGAGAACTACGCAGTGATGTAGGTTTGGTTGTTAGATTTTGCTATTTGTGTCAGAATTTGGTGTCTAAAGCTAGGCATTGCTCTGAGACAGTTTTATGCTCATAACTTTTGCATACGAAATCATATTTTCAATTTTGGATAGGCGTTGGAGAGATATTATTGTGTATTATAGATTGGATTGTGTAGTTTTTTAGTTTGGTGTGTAGAGAGAGTTTGGTACTTGTTTGATCACTTGTGGGAGCTAGAGATTCAGGGTACGTTTATGAGTGCATTCAGATGGATTTTTGGGCACAAACTTGTGGGAGTGGATGTTGCTATGTGACCATCAGTATGGTATAGCAAGTTTTTTAGATTTAGTACTTCTAGTTACTTGTTTATAGTTTTTAGAGTTTGAGCTTTGATGGAGACAGGTACATAGGTTGTCTTCTAGTACGAGGACATGATTGATACACGTGTGAGACTGGGAGTCTCGTTTCAGTGGGAGTTGAGTACATGTACAGTGATGATGATGATTATGGTGTCATGTATATGTAGGTACACTTTTGAATTGACATGACATGATCATGTATGCGGTTGACAGGTATGGGCTATGATGTTTGATTCATGAATGTAGGTGGTGTTGTGGTGTAGTTTTAGGCGATTGTTCTTATCTCCTAGACGCTTGGTAGTTCCTTGACTATGGTTACTTATGTTGTGGACTTGTTTGGCAAATCTAATCTAGCATTGATTTGGTGTTTGAGTCTTGGAGTCTACAGATTGTCTTCTTTGATATCTCAGTTTGCATGTTAATAATGTGATGAAGAGTTTGCATGTTACATGTCTTTTGGATCTTTGAGTTATGTAGTTTTGTGGATTTGGCACCCCTTGGCTACAACGGGATGACTCGTATGTGGACTGTCTTTATTCACGATATTGATTCAATGTTTATGCAAACTTAGTAAGTTGGTCTTGTCTGTGGTCATTTGTACATTGGTATGTTGCATTGAGATGAAAGGATGGATGATTAGAGTGCATGTATAGTCAGTTTTTGGGACTTATAGCATGTTTATCACGATGTCATGGATAGCTTGGATACATGGTTTTATGTGAGCTTTTGACAGTGATGGTTTTATCTTCTTAGTTTAGAAATCATGGTTTTACTTTACCTTTTGGGAGTTGTTGATGTTACAATAGGATTCCTTGATTATGTTGGGGCCATGGATGATCTTCATTTAGGAAATGGTTACTTTGTTGCCATGTATGGCTCGGTGCCACAATTCAGTGGGAGCTTTAGCACCGATATGGATTCATCATTAGTGATGGATGATCTTATTTAGTGGTTGTGGGTGTCTTAAAGAGGTTCTTGGATTATGATTCTTGTTTCAGTGAGAGTGCTTTGACATCCTTAGTTCTATTGTTAGTAGATGGTTATCTTCGTGTTGTTGGAGATTTTGGCATCCTTGTTTACCATGGAGGACTCTTTTTGAGTCTTTGGTTGAGGTGTTAGTTTATGACTTATCATCTTGACATGTCGATCCTTTATTTAGAGATGTTATTGTGTCTTGATGGACTCTTGATTCCAGATTAGAGTTTTGACATGATATAGGTTCTCTTGAGACAGGATGTGTGCATTGATGCATATGATCTCTTAGAAGGAGATGGTTAGATTGTGATGTCATGATGGGCTTCTTGATTATGCAGATGTGTAGTGGGAGTATTGACAGTGATCTTGTTGGATCTCTTGGTATTGAGTACATTGATCATGTGCTTGGGAGCTTCATGACAGTGCGATGTTGCATTTGGAGTTTAGAATGGATTGATCATGGAGGTACTCTTGGATTCTTGGAGACTTAGGTGAGGTTGGAGTTCTCTTGGGATTAGAGACACTTGTTGAGACTGTTACTCATTAGAGGTTTCGATAGATAGACTGAGAAGCCTACACCTGGATATGGACGTGAGTTCATTTTGACCTAGAGGAGACTATTCTTGGAGAGTCTTTGCAACTTGGTGTATCCAAGAGGGGCATTCTTATTCCCCACTCTTGGTCTACTTGACGGTTTATCATCTATAAGGTATTGCCCATCCTTTTAGATGCATTTTGCTTTGTGTTTTATCTTCTCGTGGTTATGGATTTTGAGCTATGGTTATTGGTTCTGGATGGTTCATTTGAGGGACATTGGCATGGTTATCTCTTTGTTCATATGGTTTGATTTATGATTTCCATTATGAGGAGTTTAGGAGATGTGATTGGGCTTATTCCTGGTTATGGAATGGTTATGATTTTATTTTACGTTGATTAGAGAGGCTTACATCCATGTTGATTACATGTTGCATATGTTCATTTGATCTATGATATTGAATGGTTGGGTGTTGTTGAGGCTTTTTTGATTTGGGGTTGTAGAGGAGATCATACTTGACACAAATTTGCACTTTGAGGTGTTGGTAGGATATTATGATTTACAGGTTTTCTCTCTTTGTCTTATGGCTACTTCCTGGAGGATCATGTTGATATGGTTGGACTTGGGATAGTTATGGTGACATGTTGTGAGAGAGTATGCAGTGATTTATCTTGCATGTGTGGATCATTGTGATTGTTCTTGATACTATATTGGCTTGTTGTTTAGACGCACCTTGGTTTGAGTGTTGATTGGTAGACTTGGTATGCCTTGGATCTATTTTCAGATTTGACATTACCCATGCAGTGGGAGTTCCTAGATGTATGTGTTCTTCATTGACAAGTTTTATACATGGAGCTTATTATTGTAGTATATGGGTTTGATATGTTGTTGGCATGAGTTTACTGATGTTGTTGATACCTATGAAGTATGGATGGTTGGATGCATTAGCATATGTTGTGGTGCTATTTTCAATCATGTGGATTTTTACCTTTGATAGCTACTTGGAGCTTTTGTTATCACTTGGATTTGATGCTAGTGTTCTTTGGATTAGTGCATCTTCACCCTGACATGTTCCTTTTCTTCCATAGGTGGCACATTGGAGGATGAGAGGAGTTCTTGCTCAAGATGGTGGTTACTTTGATTTTATTGCAGATATCTTGATGGAGCACGAGAGCATGTTGGAGATTCACGTGGTTTCATGTTTGCCTATGACGATGTATTTCATTGATTGACCCTTATGCAATGTATACAACAAGCGGGAGAATGTTGGGAAAAAGGTGTTGTTCATCTTGCATAACATTAATTCATTTACTTATATGTAAAATAGATATTCTTTTGTGGTGCATCCTAATTGATGTGTTTAGCCACATTAAATATTTAATTGGTATCACATGTAAAAGTTGTATTTAACATTGGGAGACATAAAGACAAATATTTATTATTTGTGCAAAATAATTAATTTTGGGGTCAATGGTTTTGTGCGCATGGTTTTGAGTCACATTGGTTTTATCCAATACCACAAGTGGTATTTGTGTGAGCTTGAGTCTATAAAAGCAAGCACAAGGTTAGTGGTTAGAGTTGGCTCTTATTTTATAGGCTGTGTGAGAGGCTATCACTGTATTGAGTTTTCTCTTGTGAGTGCATATTGTAAAGCATGGCAAGGGATGTGTGGATTCATGTGTGGATACATAGAGGATGCATTAGAGGAGCTTGATGTTTCAGAGGTGTTCATGGAGACTTTGTGAGTGTATTGTAATTTCTTCTTGCTGAATAATACACTGAGTATGGATGCTTTTGGACGCTGGGTTTTTTCCCTCAATGAGGGTTTTACCAGGGTATATCTTGTGTTATCTTGTTGATTGTCTATTGACCTTTGCATTATGGTAAATTTGTAAGATTGTATGCATCATTATCTCCTTTGGGTTATGTGGTATTGGTTTGATCTACCTGTAAATTCCTAACAGATGTGTGGGTAAATAAAAAAGTGCCTTCACTTTAAAGCAAGGTACTTCCAACTTTAACGTACATTAATACTTAAAACCCAAAAAAATAGCCTTGTTTTAGGTGCACATGGCATAAATTTTGGTGTATTTTATGTGAATTCCTTTAATGTGTTATTTTATATATTATTTCATTAGTTCCACCATTTCACATTAAGGAGAATAAGTAGTTATGTATTCCAACATTGCAAGAGGATGGATATTCATTATGTGTAGTAGTATGTGAATACATATTGCATAGCTACACATATTTCATTCTCAAATGTACTTGATTTTAGTTGTTGTTGTGTGTATTTATAAGTTGAGACAATAAGCATCAGCCCACGATTTATACAAGTATGATCTATGTAGAATTATAGTCATGGTATTCTTTCCTATGCATGCATTACATTCAAACATATGATCCATATGTTGTTATATACTTAAATGTCAAACACAAATCCATGCAAATTCATTTTGAGCATTGATAGAATATCATATTGAACTAATATGAAAGCATAGTCTCTGGTTCCCAAAAAAGTTAGGCTTTGGAAATATGAATTCTAATTTGTCCCTTTTGGCACGCTTGAGATTAATTTTCTTGAAATAATGAATTTGACATATTTGAACTTAGATTTTGGTGTTTATATGGGTTTGCATTTTTTTCTTTAATTTTTTTTTATTTTTTTATTTTATAGAGATGAGAATGAGGTTTATTCTTTCACTCACCAAGAACATTCTAGTTTATATTTTTATGTCGGTGAATTGACAATTGGAAAATACAAGAGAATTTTAGATCACTTGCTCCCTTAACTTTGCCTTAAAATAGCATGGAACCTAAAGAAATTTCAACAATTGTGAGACCAATAATCATGTGCATACCTCTTTTTAAAGAGTTATCAGCTTGCACACGTCGAACTTATAATTAAAGGATTATTGTGCTAAGTCTATTTTATTTTGTTCCTTAGCACACATTTTTAATACCTTTCTTAGTTCTTTATAGCCAGTCATTTAAGTGACACAATCAGTGGTAACCTTGGTGTCCTTAAGTTCACCATATTGACTTGTAAGATAAAGTGCAAATTATTACTTGTAGAAAGAGCGTTTTATTTGGAATATAAAACTATAACATTTAAATTTAAGACCAAGGATTTTCTTTCAAAATTCTCGCATGACATCTAACCCAACCATGTTCATACAGAAGCCATACAATTGACAATATCGAATTTATATCACATTTCCATGCTATATCTTTGAATACAACTATCTAAATTGAAATATTGAATTAACACCCTTTTCTAAAATACACCTTTCAAGTTGTGAGTGACTAATTGATCAATGTTATACGACACAAGTAACTCAAAGTTGTAAATAGACAAGTCAACCAATTACCAAAAGTAACATACTAACTAATAAGCTCACATTGTCAACCAAACTCATGCTTCTCTTACAAGGGACCCAAGAAACATATTTAGAAATAAATTCATTACATTCAAAATGTGTTGATATAAAAGCATACACGACCATCAAGATCATTATATTTCACCCTTTAAGAAATATTAAGCCAAATGCTACAAAAGCACTAGTGATAGTTAGGATGGCGTAATGGACACTTAAGATATCATATATATATATACATAAGCCCATACACCCTCCCATCAACACAAAGAATTTTTGTAGTTGGGTGGCACAAGGCCTCATTATGTTTTGTCTTGTTGTTGGCCACGAACTACCTAAGCAATATATTATGCCTCTTGTTGTATAATTCTTTGCTATTACAGAATAAATTTCATGGTAAGGTCTAATAAGTGTATGTAGTGCAATATAGGCAGTCACACATTATCGAGTGTCCAAGTTATTACAAAAGTGACGCTTGCCATAATATTTCAAGGTAGACGGTGCACTAAACATGAAGTAAATTTGACTGTCTACATGTTCTTAAAGCGATGGGAACTATTGAAAGTACAATGGGAGAAATGATAATCAACATCATGGTGTCAAATTTGAAAGTTAAAGGAGTATTAGTCGTTTAAGAGGGCAAGGATAAGGATGTTCTACTGGTCACCATAAAAAAAACAAAAATATAAACATTGAACGAGGTAACAAGGATGAGTTAGCAAGCCTACTCTCCTAGAGGGTAGTTGAATAATCCAATGTCATGCCCAATATAGATGAAGGACAATGGGCATATAAGAGAACTTCCATTATTGCAAGGTATTGTTTTGAAAATACAAGGTCAACAATAATGAGGGACATATCGAGCCCATCTTACTTGCTAAAGTGGTATTAGGATCCATATGAGTACCAAAGAAGGAATTATTATTCCCTTTGATAATACAAGGAGAACAAGTTTAGTTTTTTGGGAATATTTTCCAAAATGACTAGTCATTTGAGGCTAATAATGAAATCATATATCATCATGGTTCTTTTGTATGATAAAAATTATAAACTAAGAACTTCTTACATGTACATACATTCTTCCCATGTACATGTATACTAAGCATGATGAATGGTGACACGACAAAATTCCCACATAACTATGGGATGTTCCTAACGAAATGAGGGGGCTACTGAAACCTAGATTAATCTAAAATGGACTTAACATGCAAGACAAAATATATTATTCTAGGTGTAATAAACCATAACATACATTATTAGGAGTGTTATATGCTTTAGTGTGATGGAATATGTTAACGGAATCTCTCATATAGTTCTCTAAATCTATTTTTATATGGTGACAAGACATACCTTCTAAGCTTAGGTGAAATAAATACAACACAGTTGTCCCATAAGAAAAAAGAACAACTTGAAAGTAGAGAAACTAAGGAATGCTTGTTATAAAGTACTCAAAAGCTAGGTAGATTATAAGATTCTTAATTAAGCCACATCCCCGGTGGGAAAGACTAAAATACTTCTTTGACTTTAGAGATGACCTTTCTTATTATAAACTCTAATATTTTTAGAGTTTAAGTGATTCTCATTAAACACAAAGAATCAAATTACAAGGAAAAATAAATAAATTTATGTATAGTATATTGTTACTTTCATTAGGGATGATTGTTTTTTTATAAAATAAGAGAGGAGATGGTATGAAGCAAACTACCATAACTTACACATGGTGCATAGTTAGTGTCAATCTTGTATTTTTTAATAATGTCAATATAACATCCAAATCAATTGTAGAAAACTGGAAAGAGGTTTTAAACTAAGTGAGGACATGGTATGAAACAAACCAACATAACTTACACATAGTGTATAGTTAGTATCGACCTTGTATGCTTTTTAATAATATTAATATTACATCCAAATCAATTGTAGAAACTTGGAAAGAGTACATTACAAGGAATATAAGAATCACTTCACAAAAGTTTTAAAAAAATGATTTTACATTTAAATTCAAATTGAGCATTTATCATCAACTTCACATGTTTGAAGTTTTTCTTGTCCATGTCAAATTTAAAAGCTTATATATCCTTCAAAACACATTAAAAAATCCCAACCTACGACTCATATGAAATATTTTCTCACACTCTTTGCATCAATAGAGATTCCACTGAAAAATCTTTTGACATGAAAAAGAGAAACACAAACAAAGGGAGATGAAAAACACACACCATATAAATTTGTGTCATTCTTGTCTATATTGAATGTCATTTATGGAATCTATATTCATGGCTTGTAACATTACAAATCCCATTCTAAACAAGAGAGACATTACTATATCTAATCTAAACAAAAACTGTGCATTTAGCTTCAAATTTATTGATTTATCATCAATCTGTCACACACATGAGCTTCCTAAACCACCCCATGTTTGAAACCCTCATTTTCCTTCAAAACTCATCTAAACTTCGCAATCAACGACTCACAAGAAAGCTGACATCCTCCTCTTTGCACCAGAGAAAATTCCATTAGAAAATGTTTTGAAACGAGGGAGATCTAGCCATGGAAAGAGAGATGAAAAGCACAAAAACAAGTGCACCCAAAAAAAAAACCAAAAGGAGTGAAGAAAAAGGGTCTCAATGGAACCTCACTTACCGTAGATAAGGCGGGATCGGACGGGGCACATTCAAAATTTGAAAGTGATCAATCCGTGTGAGACGACGTTGGACCAATGGGAGGACTTGTTTAGCTTATGCTTTTGGGTACTTAAAAGGCTTTGAGGGCACAAAGCAAAGCATTCCAAACTGCAATCGAAATTCTCTGCTTGTGATAGCTTTTGAGATTTTCTGCGATTGATTGTTCTGTTCTTGATTGAGAATTCTTTTTTGCGATCTCTAGTTTTACGAAATCGATGGCGTTTACAGATGAAAATGCACCTGCGGCTCCTGCGGCTGAAGATGTTGCCGCACCAGCCAAAGCTGAAGAAAAGGCTGCCAAGGTTCCTAAGGCAAAGGCTCCCAAGGAGAAAAAGCCCAAGGCTCCCAAGGGTTCGAAACCCGCACCTGCTCATCCTTCCTATACAGAGGTATAATTTTGTTTTTAAGATTTTATGTTGCTCAATTCTCTTCGATTCATGTCGATTTGCTTCTTTTTTGTGTGGAATCCATCCAAGATCGGGCTTTTATTGATCAGGGTTTCTGGTTTTCTGCAGATGGTGACGGAAGCCATTAGCAGTCTGAAGGAAAGGACTGGTTCAAGTCCTCATGCTATTGCGAAATTTCTTGAAGACAAGTATAAGACTGTTCTGCCGGCCAATTTCAAGAAGAAGCTCTCTGTTCAGCTCAAAAGCATGGTTGCCAAGGGGAAGCTTACTAAGGTTAAGGCTTCCTACAAATTGTCTGAGCAGCTGAAGAAGCCTGGTAAGCCAAAGGCAGCAAAGAAACCTGCTGCAAAGCCTAAGTCTGCTGCGGCCAAGCCTAAATCTGCTGCTGCCAAGCCCAAAGTTGCTGCGAAACCGAAAGCTGTAGCCAAGCCTAAAGCTGCTGCTAAACCTAAGGCCGCTAAGCCGGCTGCTAAGAAGGCTCCTGCTGCAGCGAAACCTGCTGCCAAACCCGCTGCTGCCAAGCCAAAGCCTGTTGCGAAGAAACCTGCTGCTGCTAAGCCCGCTGCCCCTGTGAAGAAGCCTGTTGCTGTTAAGGCCAAGAAGCCCAAGTCTGTGAAGTCTGCCAAGAAGGCGCCTGCTAAGGGAAAATCCCCTGCTAAGGCTCCTGCTGCTAAGAAGGCGAAGAAGGCAGCTTAATTATGGTTTTTTAAGGATTCTGTTTTTATTAACAATGGTGTTCTTTAACACCACCTGTCTGAGGTTGCGTGCTGGCCGCTTCGATTTGATGCCGTGCTACGTGTTTTTATGTTGTCGTGCGGCAGTGTATATGCGCACGCCTGTACAGTGTTGTTGCTACATTAACATTTTATTTCAGATGATTTAGCTGGTAGGATTTTAGGTTTTTAGGAACTGATTGCTTTGGGTTGAATTCTATTATGTCTGGCTGCCGTATTTTTTAATGTTGGATACGGTGAAGCCTTTATATTTTATGATCAGAAAAATATGAAATTTGTACTTTTCAGGATGCTACTTCTGTGTCATGTTTCATGGATGATCTTATCGTATGTCAATTTCTTTCAAAAAGTTGTTAACAGCCTGGTTAATGTCGTAGATTCATATTAATGTGCTTTGATTTGTTGTTACAGTGCTTGTTTTCTATATTCTTTTGTTTCCCTTTCAAGGGTTTCAATTTGGCTTTCGCTGAAGCAAGAGGGAATTTTTCTGTACTGTAAATCGGTGAATTTAAAATCTTGGTGTAGAAAGGGCTGGAAAACTACGCACCACCATTGTTGGAAAACGTGTTTGTAACAACTGGAGTTGTGCAGACCGTTAGTGCGAAGTCTGTTTAGACTGTTACTTTGAAGGCAAATCAGGATGTAACTTGTTTTTCTCTGCATGCTCTTAGGATCCATTCTAACACATGATGTTACTTCGGTGCCGAACCAGGCTGATAAGTGAGAGGATGATCTTGGAAATGTTAATAAAAAGCTCAATATACTTTTGCTTAATGAGAGATGAATGAGCGTTTATTTCTTTGCTTGTTAATTTCTAGCCATTCAATGTTCAGAAAACAAAGCCCAAGCAGGAGATGGTAGGAATATGTTACTCCCTGTTAACTAGATTACTGATCTGGTTTTGTAACGTTTGGAAAGAACCTGCGAATGTTTAAGAGTTGTCTTGTAAACCGATTGTATTTGTTTGGCTGATTGCTTTTTTATTGCTTTGATTTTTTTATTTTTTATTTTTTATTTTTTTGGGGCTTGTTTCATCTTTTATGGTTGACTATAATTGTTTAGGTTGATGGTATGTTTCTTGATTACACCATTTATTAAAATTTATGTTTGGTTCAACTATTGATTCTCATTCTCTTGTTTATAATTTTTATTCACATTATCTTGTTTATAATTTTGATGACCATAAGTTGTGCTGGGTTTAATAACTCTTGTACCATTTTGATGGTCATTAGTTGTGCTGGGTTTAATAACTCTTCTACCATTTTGATGGCCATTAGTTGTGCTGGGTTTAATAATGTGTAATTTTGGTAGCAATAAGTTTTGTTTGGTTTAACTGTTGATTCTCATTTTCTTGTTTATAATTTTGATGGTTATGAGTTGTGTTGGGTTTAATAACTTTTGTGCCATTTTAATGGTTATTAGTTGTGCTTGGTTTAATGTGATTTTGATAGTAATAAGTTGTTTGGTTTTAACGTTTGATTCTCATGTTCTTGTTTACAATTTTGATGGCCATAAGTTGTGTTGGGTTTAATAACTCTGATTTTGATGGCCATTAGTTGTGCTGAATTTAATAATATGATTTTGATTCTCTTGCATGATTTTGATGGCTGTTTAGTGTAGTTGAAGGATGATTGGACTAAAGATGAATGTACATTGTCATGTTATAATCCATTTGTTATAAATGGTAGAGATGTCTATATCTATTTTTAAACCAATTATCTTCATAATGTTTTTAAAAACTAATTTTGAAATCACACTAGAATGGATAGACATCAAATTTCCATGGTCCATAATGCTTGAAGTTTGTGGTCCATAATGCTTGAAGTTCAGTATTTCAGGATTAAATTGTGTGCAAGTTTTTTCAACATAATTTATTAAATACTAGCACTTGCACCTATAGGAGGTTCAAGGAATATGCTGATTGAAAAACTGTTGGAATTTAGGAAATTTTTGGGTGTATTTTTACTGTGTGAGACAATTCTGAGCACTATACTGCTCACAACTAAAAGCCTATCGGCTAATTATTAACTTATAAAAAGAAAAATTGTATTATTTTTAATTTTTTACTACACTTCTATGTTTTAGCCATGTTTTAGTTACGTCAAACATTTTGTTATTTAAATTGGACCAGTTTATTTGTTAATAAATTGCAAAATCTAAAACCCCGGCTCACCATTTTTACTCTATTCATTTATGTTCTCTACTTTCATTTTTATCCAATTTTTTCATGTTTTGAATGCAAGTAGTATGACACATTTGTTTAACTAGTTAGTAATTACGGCCCCATTTTAAAAACACAAATTCTTATTATATTTAGAGGTGTTGTGCCAAAATTGTTTGAATTTGGGGTCTATAGGAACGTTTGAAGACCATGTTGTAGTACATCCATCTTTTTTCATGATAGCTTTGGATTAGATTGACTTGGACACTTGGCCTATCGGACAATGCTTACAAATATTCTAGGGATTTTTGATGACATCTTGTCCATAAAATTGTTCGTTTGTTGACTCTTATAAAAAAAGAATAAGAGAGGAGCACCAGAATTATCCCTCCCTATTCCCCCAATCCTTGCATTAATTTTAAAATCCCCGAGAGGTAGAGAAGACCAGCTCTCCACTTGTTGAGCCTTCCTTAATAGTTACCTAGTTGTTCTAGACGAAATAGAGCATGAGCCTCTACCTAATAAATTTAAATTTCGAGCAACCTCAAAGTCCTCAGGGTTTGAAGGGGTAGATACATTACACTTAGCAAATAGAGTCTCTCGGAACATACCAATAATCTGTTGCCACACCTGTTGAACATATTTGCCATATAATGAAGGGCCAATATCCCAAGCAACTTGTAGAAAAGATGCCTTGGTTGGGGGTTTCCCCAAAGATCTCAAGAACTGAACCAAAGAGGAGACATGAATACAAGTCTTTTTCCAAGCCCCCACCGAAAGTGCCAAATCTCTTTAGCAAAGGAACATTGAGAAAACAAATGAGTAGCCCTTCCTCACTGTTGCCACATAGAACACAAATAAAGGCCTTTGAAATCCTCTTTTTTGAAGATTATCCCAAGGCAACAATTATGTGCAACCAACCAAAGCAAAAAATTGCACTTAGGCCAAGCAAAATTACTCAACACATCTGTCCACCAAGTGATACCAACTCCCCCATATTTCCACCTATCCAACTCCTCATATCCGGAGGCAACTGAGTATAGACCCTTTTGATCAGGGCTCCAAGCTAGAGCATCATGCTCCCTCAAAGAGCTACAAGCTCGTCCAGCAAGAATCTGAACTAACTCTTCCCGGTCCTTCAACGAGCCTCTCAATAGCCACTCGTGTGACCCTTTCCATCTAGAAACCTCAACTTGCCCCAAGACTTGAATAGATTTAAAACTCTCCACCTGACTCCAACCTACATCAAGAAAGATATTACAGAGCGATTGCAAATGCGGGTACATGGATAAGATCGGAGGACAACCATCTTAAGAATCATACCAGAACAAAGCTTCAGAGCCCCTATTACATATCTAGAAAAACCCTTGATTAAGTTAGCACCCCTTTTAAGAGTGTCCCAAATCATAGAATCCCTACCAGAAAAGGCAAAATATAGGGAACATTAGCACTGGCCACCTCTCCTAGGTATTTGCAAGTGAGGATCCTAGCCCAAATCTGATCTTGATTAAGGCACCACCTCCAATAAAGTTTAGCTGCTAACGCCTGCCCAGAAAGACTTGCCTGACAAAGACCAAGACCCCCCTCTTGCTTCGGCCTACATATAGATTCCCACTTGACCAAACACCACTTCACAAAATCTAAGTTACCAGCGATAAGAATATTATTTTATGTAGTTACAATGGAGGAGTATTTTATAATTATTTATGATAGTTGTAAGTAGTAGTAGAGTTTAAAAAAAAATAAAAATTGGGAGAGTATTTTGACTAAATCAAATATTATTATTTTATGTAGTTACAAGTTGACTATCGGGAGGAGTATTTTTATAATTATTTATGGCACTCGTAAGTTTACAAAGCAATTTTAAAATTTAAAATAGTTTGTGTTTATTTTGAAAGGGAATATTTGAAAATATTTTTAATTAATATTTATCCTATATATTGAGATGTTGAGATTTGTGTCTAAGTTTGGAAATAAGATTTGAGGATGAAACTCTTCAGATTTTTGGAGATTAGAAAACAAAACTTGTTATCTCATAGCAATGTCATGTAGAGGTTGTATTTGCACTTGAAGCTTGTTAAGATTCTAGTATATTTTCAATATCTAATTTTGTAGGATTGAGTAGAATTATGTTTAGATTTTATAAATATTTGTATTGTTATTATTATTATTATGTTGCTATATACTTTAATGAATATAATGTATAAGTCAATTCTAGTATTTTGGTGAAGATATATATATATATATATATATATATATATATATATATATATATATATATATATATATATATATATATATATATATATATATATTTCATGTGTGTAAACTTTGAATAGTTTAAGATATATATTTCATGTGTATAAATTTTGAATAGTTTATTGACATAGTTTGCAAGGGATTTGAGAAATTAAGTATTTGACATGCAATATGTGAGTAATTTCAATATGTTCTATGTCAAGTTGTTAAGAATATTTTAGATATAACTATTTTGAGGTTATTATAGTGATATTAAAGTTTGATTTTAGAGTAAAATAAATTGATGATGTCAATTATGGGAGGATTTTTGAGATTTTTAATAAAAATAAATTAATTCAAGATGATATGAGCAAAATACAAATTGTATTTGTAAAGTAGCATGTAAATATAAATTATATTTAACATTGCAGAAAGAGAAGATTGATAGAATATTTGAAGGAAAGTTTGATGTTTTCAAAGTATTTGGAGTTACTCAAAAAGGGGACTAAAAATAAAAGAGACATGTATGATAATAGAAAATAGTTTTAAGTAGAAAGAAGAAAAATTAGAATCAAGGCTACAAGAAGTGGTTAAAGAACAAATAATTGAGTCACAAGTTATAGAGGTTGAAGGTAAAGACTCACTAATTAGAAAAAATATTTTAGCAAATTTTGATGAGTTTACACACTAGGAAAGTATTTGTTTTTATGGAGTCGATGAGAAACTAGCATTGCATATTGAAGATAAAGATCTAGTAATTGAAAAAGATATTAAAATAGTTTTAAATGAGATCTAAGATATGACATGATTTCAAACATTGAAAAGAATAAGCCATTGTCGTGTGAAAATTGATTTACAAAGTAGTTGTGTTGATAAGCATAAA
Organism: Cunninghamia lanceolata; assembly: GCA_027924645.1. NCBI lineage: Eukaryota > Viridiplantae > Streptophyta > Pinopsida > Cupressales > Cupressaceae > Cunninghamia > Cunninghamia lanceolata. The sequence goes on from BSBN01000332.1 coordinate 4,642,399, forward strand.
TTTGTCAAAGAGTGTTGATTTTTGCTACAATAATTTTTATTTTGATAATTTGGGTAACAAGAATGATGATGTTGTTTCAAATATCTCTAAATCAACAAAAGAAGGTAAATGCCTTGATTGCCTCTTTGACTATTTCTCAAGAAATAAGGAGGATAATAGTAGTAAAGAATTATTCCATCAATTTCATTCCACATATTACATAAGGTTTTTCATCACGGGAAGCATTTTAATAGTCATGAAAAGTTGAAGGGCACAACTTTTAGGATCCATTCCAATGCATGATGTTCCTTTGGTGCGAACTAGGTTGATGAATGAGAGGATGGTTTTGGAAATGTTGGTAAAAGACTAACATAGTTTTATTCTTTGCATAATAGTTGAATGAGCATTTATTTATTTGCTTGTTAATTTAAAGCCATTCAATGTTAAAAAAAGCCCAACTCCAAGCAAGAGGTGGTAATAAAATGTTTGAGAAGAGCGTGCAAATGTTTAATGAGAGTTTGTCTTATATAAAAATATTGTATTTGTTTGGTTGAATGCTTGTTTTTGTGGATGGTTTGTTTGTTCTATCTTATATGGTTGATTATTAATTGGTTAAGTTGATGGTATGTTTCTTGATTATACTATTTATTGAAGTTTAAATCTTTAGAGGAGCCATTGGGCTTGGTTTAATTCTCGTATGATTTTGATGGCCATAAGTTGTGCTTGGTTTAACTACTATGTGATTATCATGCTCTTGTGTGATTTTGATGACCATAAGTTGTGCTTGGTTTAACTATTGTGTGATTATCATGCTCTTGTGTGATTTTGATGTTCATAAGCTATGCTTGGTTTAACTTGTGTGACTTTCATGGCCATTGGTTGTGCTTGTTTAAATAACTAGTGTGTATGCATCATTGCTCTTGCATGATCTTGATGGCCATTTCTCATAGCTAGGTTCTTACTGGGGACAACTTAGTTGAAAGACAATTTCTAATTTAAATAATTATGCATTGTTTCTCATCATAATTTTTTATTAAATAAAAAAGTTTCTAATATTAACTTATAAAAAAAAATTGTACTATTAATAATTTTGTATTGTAGTTATTTTTAATTATATTAATAAACATTTTGTTATTTAATTTTGGTCCAATTTATTTGTTAATAACTTACAAAATCTAAAACCATAACTCATCATTTTTACAATGGGAGAAATATTTTTTTTCCATGTTTTGAGAGCAATTACTATTGACATTTGTTTAACTAGTGTAATTGCCAAAATTGTTTGAAACGGGGTTTAGGCGATGTTTGAAGACCAAGTTGTACATGATGACTTTGGATTTGATTGACTTGGACACTTGGCCTATAGGACTATGTATACAAATATTCTTAGGGATTTGATGACATCTTGTGCTATTTCTAGGGAGGTGTGGTTAGATCTTACATTGTTGTCTCTTTTATAATTTGAAATGTGGCTACATCTTTATTGTTTCTTTGAAAAACAATTGAAGTCTCGAAGGAAAATTTTTAGGTGTATATTGGAAGACTTTTATTAGAAGATGTTATCTAGGTTTTTAACATGACAAAAACATGAAAACTTTGTGCCTTGAGTTAATTTAATAGCCAAACGAGATTTTAAGAAACTACTAGTTTGTTGAGTTTTGGTTTGACTAGTTTATTATAAGTTGGGCTCGTGGATTCCATTTCACGAGGAATCTCTTAATAAAATTTAATGAAGAGGATCATATGTAACTCTTAATTTTTTTAATACTATATCAACTCCTTTATATAGTATAGTGTTTTCTCCCTAATTAATATAATTTTGTGGAGATTATTTCCATATTTTTTTTTGGTACTTAGAGATGGGCCAAATAAAATATTGTTTAATGGGGGTGGGACTTTATAAATAGAGTATATGGGAACTTTCAAAACATTTTAATATTTTTATTTATCATAGAATTTATGATAGTTTATAATTGAGGAGTTATGGTTGATTAAATTAAATAAATAATAGTGCTATGATAAATTAATATAGTGGGGAATTATAGAGAGTTAATTTTCGGAGAGTATTTTGATTAAATTAAATATTATTATTTTATGCAATTACAAATTAATTATTTATGATAGTTGTAAGTAGTAAGGGAGTAACAATTTTTTTAGAAGATTATTTTGACTAAATCAAATATTATTATTTAATTGTAAGTGGGTGATAGAGGAGAATTTTTATCAATTTTGGGAGTCAAGTGGGGGTTTATTTTGAGAGGGAATATTCAAAAATATTTTTAATTAATATTTATTTTGGTATATTGAGATGTATAACTCAACTTTTATATAAATATGGTTTTTTTTATTTCTCGTTTTTTCACCAATTTATCAATTTTGTTCATAATTTAAATATTTATGTTCAAGTACAAGATTTGAGGATGAAATTCTTTGGTTTTTTGGAGGTTGGAAAACAAAATTAGTTTTTTGAAGGCTATGTTATATATAGGTTGTTGCACTTTAAGGTTGTTAGGATTTTAACGTAGATTTAATATTCAAATTTGTAGGATTGTGTAGAAGGGAATTTTAGCTTACAAAAGTTTTGTTTTAGATTTTATAAATATTTATATTGCTATTTCTTTTATATAATATTTTAACATGTTACGTATTTAATGAATATAAATTAGTTTTAGTGTTTAGGTGAAGGTATATTTGATGTGTTTAGGTGAAGAGTATCAAGGGAAGTTTGATGTTTACAAAGTTGCATTAACTTTTGATAAATACTTGGAGTTACTTAGAAAGGGGACTTAAAATAAATGAGAGATATCATAATAGAAAAGAGTTTAAGAAAAAGAAAAATTAGAACCAAACTTATAAGAAGTTGTTAAAGAACAAGTAATTGAGCTTAAGCTAGAGAAAATAATTTTGTAGGAATTGGAAAAAATATTCTAGTAATTTTTGATGAGTTCATACACTAGGAAAGTATTTTTTTCATGGAGTCAATGATAAACTAGCATTGCATATTGAAGGTAAAGATTTAGCAATTGAAAAAGATATTAGAGTAGTTCCAAATGAGGTATAAAAAATTACTCATTACTTTAAACATTGAAAAGAATAAACCATTGTCATGAGAAAATTGATTAACAAAGTAGTTGTGTTGATGAGTATGAATTTGTCAAGGGTGTTGATTCTTACTACACTAATTTTCATTTTGATAATTTTGGTAACAAGAATGACAATGTTTCAAATATCTCAAAAATCTTTAGATCAACAAAAGAAGGTAAAAAACTTGATTGCCTTTTTAACTATTGGTCAAGAAATAAAGAGGATAATAGTAGTAAAGAATTATTACATCAATTTTATTCCATATCATTTCATAATGTTTTTCATCATGGGAGACATTCTAATAGTGATGAAAAGTTGAAGAGCACAACTTGTAGAAAAATGGCAGAAGAGTCCTTTCTCTCAAGTCCAAGCTTGCTCATGCAAGATGGTGTGGGATCTTGGTGCTATAAGTAAAGAATTTTGAATAGAAGACATTGCGAGGTACATGAAGGTTGAAGTTTTTTATGGGTTCAATTTCATAGTTGTTAATAGATTCACCATTCCACACACTTGGACAAGTAGACAACTCAATGTAGCCATGAGTGAGAGCATAAGGTATGTAATGCATTCTATATTATGAGAATTGACATGGTCATGGATGTACAATGGTTACATTCCATTGGTGATTTTTTACATAATCATCAATTTAGGAGCTAAAGTTTACATCTAAAGGTTATATTCTATTGGTGAATTCTATGTAAGAAAAAATAAGAGGACTTCTTGAAAGCGATAGGTTGCCTGGGTAGCAATTTGGTTGGTGATGAAGGGCATGCACATTATTTTATTTTTTGGTAAGAAATATAGTTATCATTTTGATATTCAAACTCTTTTGAATCAACATATTGTGGTGTTCAATAATATGCTTCCAAGATTGCTACCGTATAAGGATTCCAACATGTCATAGAGTTGAAACTAGTCTTGAAACATGTCATGGGCACTCCTTGCCACCACTTGCAGACACATAGATATAGAGAGAAGATAAATCTTAAGCAATCGCTTAAAATGGGCCATATTAGTTCTACCCCATTTGTTCCCATTTGTTCTATTAGTGGTCCTTGATAAGGAATATTCAGAGAAGATCTTTTCTATTTATGGCAGGAAGATGTTTGCCATTATGTGTGTTTTGACAAAGTTCAAATGATACTTGATTTGTGGTAGCTTTGTGATTAAAACAGATAATAGTAGCTTGAATTTTTTCAAGGACCAACTTCACTTATATGATCAACAACAAAAATAGGAAAGTAAGCTCCAAGCATATGATTTTTATGTATTTGTTGATGCACTTTTTGGATGTGTACTCTTTACTCCACTTATACTATTTTTGTTGATAGGGAGGTTTCTATCATGTCAGAATATGTTAAGAATACCTTTGCTACAAACATCTTGGATAGAAGTGTGGAATATGATAGATTTTTAGAAATAGATAGTCTCATTCTATGTAAAAATAAAATCTTCATAGTCTTTGAATCTAATGGAGTAGAAGATTTTGAATACCCAGGATTCTACATGACTTGTAGGCAAGCAAGAGGGAAATTTTCGTAAAGTGCTTTAAGGAGGATATTCTTAAGCATATTAGGGAGTACACTACAAGTCTTCCCATAGTAAATGGTAAGGCTTGCATTTATATTGTAGTGGATAGAATAACTAAATATGCACACTTCGTTGTTGTCCTTTCAACATTCAAAATAGATCATGTGGTATATTGATTTTTTAGAGAAGTGTTTAGATTACGCGGGTTGTTTAAAACATTATTAGTGATAAGGGTAGTAGATTTTCTGACTGTTTCTGGAAAAAAAATATTTATCACACATAAGGAGTTGGACAAATACAAATGGTGAATAAGTGGCTTGAAGGATATTTGAGGGATTATGTTTCAAATAAAAAATCAACATGGGTTAAGTGGTTGCACTTGAGAGAATATTACTACACCACCCATCATATTCTCTTGGTATATTTCTATTCATGGCATTGTGTGCTTACGATGCACTAACTTACATTGATTCAATGTTCACAGATAATAGAGTGTTACTCATATGGGTACTAGATGCCTTCATTGATACAAAAGTGAAGAAAACAAGAAATAGAGCCATCACAAAATTTCTAGTTCGTTGAGGAACCTATCTATAGAGGATGTCACTTGGAAAGAATCATAAATCTTGGACCATATGAATTTGTATTTGTTTGAGGGAAAACAATTTCGGGAAGGGCAGACTTGTAATGTCTTCTTTTTGATTAATTTAATTTTGTAGAGAAAAAAATTTCTTATATTTCTCGTGGGATAAGAGGAAATTGTTAGGGAAATGTTTTTAATTCATTTTAATTATTTGGAGTTGAATTAATTATCATTTTTAAAATTCATGAAATGAGCTAAATAAATAATAAAATATTATTTAATTTCTTAAATGGAGTGTGGGAATTCATAAATGGAGCATATGGTGACTCCCAAAGTATTTTGACATCTTCATTTATGGCAAATTCGATGATTGGATTATGACAAAATCTATGACAACTCATAATTAGGGAGTTACAGTTGGCAATTAGGGGGGGTGTTACAAAGAGCTAAATTAAATATTATTGTTTATAGAGTTACAAATTGGTTATTTGGAGGAGAATTTTCATAATTATTTATGACAATTGTAAGTTGGGGTCAGAGGAGCATCTTTATTGACTTAAAATAGTTGGTAATCAAGTGGGGTCATGGCAACTCATTTAATAGGAACCTATTTTGAGAAAGAATATTAAAAAATATTTTTTAATTAATATTTATTTTGGCATATTGAGATGTTGGGATTTGTGTCCCAACTTCTATATAAGTCTAGCTACTTATTTAATTCTCATCTTTCGCCAATATATCAATTTTCTTCATAGCTTGAGCACTTGTGTTCAACTATAGGATTTAATTTCTCTCATTCTCATCTTTGAGGAGTTCAACATAGTTTTTAATATTTAGTTTTGTAGAATTGTGTAGAAATCGGAGCTATATCAATTTTCTTCATAGCTTGAGCACTTGTGTTCAACTATAGGATTTAATTTCTCTCATTCTCATCTTTGAGGAGTTCAACATAGTTTTTAATATTTAGTTTTGTAGAATTGTGTAGAAATCGGAGCTATGAACCAGGTACAACAACAAAAAACATGCAATTCATAGATAGCGTGTCTTCGGGGAGTTTTGAACCTTGATCTTCATCATGAAAACCAAGTGGCCTTAGCTACTTGATCACACCCCATACACAATTTTGTTTCAGATTTCATGAACATTTGTATTGCTGTAATTTTTAATATATTCTAGCATGTTGCTGTATATTTCCTAGATATAAATTAGCCCCAACATTTTGGTGAAGTTATATTTTATGTGTGTCGACTTTGAGTAGTTTATTGACATAGTTTGTGAAAAATCAATAAGATGTGTTTCATGAAAATAATTTCAATATGTTTTATGTTAAGTTTGTTAAAAAAAATTAGATATAAAAATATTTGCATAAATATTTTGTTAAGGTCATTGCATATGGTTATTTTGGTCAAAGATCCTTTTTCTAATCCAGTGTGTAACTCCTCTTTTGCATGTTTTTATATACTATTATATGGAGCATAAATATTCTTATGAATCTAAATCTTATAGATGTTTTCCACATCTACATAACATAGATGCTCTTTTATATGTTGTAATACAAAAGTTAAGTTGTATTACAACAAATTATAAATATTAAAAAAAATTAAAACTATAAAATTAAAAATATAATTGACATAATTAAATATAAATATAAAAATATAATTGATATAATTAAATATAAAATAAAATAAATATAAAACTATATTTTTACTTTACTTTATCAACTCAAAAAATAAATATATTGTAAAATTTTTAATTTTTATTTATTAGAAAACTTATTATTTATTTTTAAATATAAAAACATCAAATTTTTAAAATATATATTAATAGTATATAATATTTGTTATATTTTTCAAAGTAAAAATAAAACAAAAGAATTACTAAATGGTAGATTTTTGAAATAAAATAGCTCTTCAAATAACAATAAAGTAAACAACTTAGATAAAATGAAATAATTCTTAACTAAAAATTAAGATTTATGTGTTTATGTATGTATGCAACTAGTATACCTATCTTAGATAAATTTATGTAAAAAACATTGAGAGCTAGCACGCATTTTAATCCATATGGTAATGATATGGTGATTTATTTAATATAGCAAGGCACACATTTTTTTTTATGAGTGAATTGGCTAAGGTGGCCTATCATAAACGAGAAGGTAATAAAAAATTAACAGGCTACTCTAAAGGACCACATATAAAATACCCATTATGGGTGATATCTATTAACTGTAAGTGTTTTACATAATTACAGATTACAAAGCCTTCATAATATCTATACTAACCACTATTGAAAGTTTAAACTACCTGGGCATGGTATCATCTAGAGTGTCCCCTACACTTCCACTCAGCCCTTCATCTAACTCCATCTCCAAAGAGCCCTCCAAAACCAGTATAAAAGACCAGTCACACTCATTCTCCAATGACACACCAGCAACGCATTTTAGAAATTTGAGTCCCCATGCATCCTTCTTTCGCCTGGCATCAACCCCATACCCAGCAAATTCAACCACACAGGGGGTCCAAGGCTCATTAGAAGTGAGAAAACACGACTAGCTAGGTACCCTGTTCAGTCTGGAACCCGAAGCCAACCACAACAACCTCCAAGAATTCATGACAACTTTATTATCTTTCATTGTTCTCCCTCAAATCCAACATAACCGCGACAAACATTGATGCTACATCAACATTACCCAGATATTTGTGTGATGTCGAGAAAAAGACATCTCCCAACACCATCCAAATTGCATGTAGCACAATAGTAGAATGGGTCTTGAACACTTTCTTGAGTCTCTTGTCTGAAATACTTCCCCTAAAAGCCATCTATCTATACTTCCCACGGAGGCACATCATCATGTCCATCTCAAAAATCATAACTTACCATAGATGGAGCAGTAGTTAACTGCCTTTGACCCCCCATATGTCATAATTGTACAAACACATAATTGTCCCTTCATGCCATTGAAACTAGACATCCCGAGCTATAAACTCCAACTCTCCCTCCTCATTACTTCCTATGCTTCATCATCCTCCATGTGATGATTAAAGCTGGTGGCCAAGTGAATTCCAATCCTCCAAATTATTAGCGAAGAAATTAATGTATTGCATAGTTGTGGCCAAATTGGCTAATCCATCTGCTTCAAAATTAACCTCACAAAAAATGTGCAATTTTAAAATCTTTCAACTTGTAAATGTGGGACCAACACAATCTCAAAATATTTCTTATTATCCGATTCATATTGGGCTTTGAATTATTTCTAAGGCTATTAATGACCACCTGGGAGTCCCCTTCTATAAATAATTTTTTAATGCCTTTGAATTCCCCAACCTAAAGCCCTAATAGGAGGGCCTGAGCCTCTGTTTCATTGTTGATCCCTATAGGGAGTTTCTTTGTTTCCGAAATAACCATTGTACCTAAATGATATCAAATGATGCACCCAACCCCAGAGATCCCAGGGCTGCCTTTAGCTGCTTCGTCAAAGTTCAATTTATGCCATCCCTTGTCTGGAGGTACCCATCTTGCATCCACCCTAGGATTATGAGATGGATGTATAGACACCTAAAATTGTCCCATTCCCAGATCAGACATTCACCTACCATACTTCACACTAATTAAATAATTCTTAATTATTTGATTAAGTTCACTTATCAATATTCATCTTATACCTCCATATTTAATTAAAGAATTCTGATTATTTAATTAAATCAAAATTTCTCCTCACATTAATTAAATAAATAATTTAAATTTATTTAATTAACGCTAATATTCCATTTCTTTAAAATAAATAAAATTTAATATTTTATTTATTTATCCATGTGCATGAAATTAAATAATTAATTAATTTAATTTCGTATTATTCCCTCTCATCCATAATTCACTCTCAATCAATTTAGATAACTAATCAATCAAATTAGTTAACTAAATCAATCAAATCAATTAACAAGTTAGTCAATTTAGTTGACTAGTCAATCAATTGAGTTAACTAAGCAATCAACTCAGTTAACTCTCTAATCAAATCTGTTAACTCCCCTGATGCATGAGAGGAGAAGGACACTTGTCACTCTCTCATTCGTGCACATCCTCTCAACCATTTCTAGCCATTGATCCTTTTGATCACTCTACACCATTGATCTTCATTGTTGGAAGTCTATAAATTGAACCTCATTCTCTATTACTGATCCTCTTTCATCTTCATACAACATCACGCTGCTGAAATCATTCTAAATCTTAACATCTTTATGTCACAAGGTTATGGACAAACTGGGCAATCCACATATCAACGTAGCAAAGAGCAATCGATTGGAGTTGGGTGCACTTTAGTATGCTCGATTAGTGAAGTTAGATTTGTTTATGCAAAAGGAGGCAAATTGATATGATTTGGTTTATCTTTTATTTATGTTTGCATCTCAGATTTTACCTATCACATTTTGGCATGCTTGGTAGTCTAACTCTCCTCATTTGCATGTTTATGCATTTTGATTTATCGATCTAACATCATTTGTGGCAAGCTTTGGAGATCAAGTTTTGCAGGTCACCTCCTATGCCAAATCTGACCTCACAGTTGCATCTGGGAGGCCTCGTAGGTGAAAATGACATAAAATACCCCTACTTTTTGTTACTATTTTTTTTTGAATTTTCTACCCCCACACAGGCCGTACCATATGGATCTGTATGGCAAGCCGTAGGTTGAGATTGCAAGTTGTTAAATATAAAAATTTTATCACACCAAAACAAAAAACTAAATAATCGTGGCACAAACTTTAGGTAATAAATTATAGGGGTAATAAATTATAGGTTTAATAATTTTTTTGCAGACCCCTTAGGCTGCCTCCCCATACTCCTACACCCACCCCCTGTACACCACCCACTACCCCGCTCCCATCTCCTACACTACGCTCACCCTACCCCCGCCTCCCCTCTGCCCACTCCCTGCCACTACCCACTACACCAACCCTGTCGCTTCCCATTCTCCTCTCCTGTGCACCCCAATTCAAGCCCATCTCACCCACTCTTTGCCCACCCCATACCTCCCATCCCTCCCCGATCGCACTCCCCCCAACTCCTCCTCTCTGCTCACCCCTCCCTGCTCCTTGCTTGCTTCTTACTCATGCTCCATGTTTTCCCCGACACCCCTCCACCCCTCTGCTCCATCCTGGCCTCTACACCTTGCTCACCCCATACTACTCCACTCCTTGATCCCCCCTGCACTGCCCAACCTACCCCCTGCATCGCCTAGCCTACCCTCCCCGCTCCGCCCAACCTACACTCTGCCGCCTGCAACAAACGCCTATCCCTGCCGATCTTCTCCCTCTTCTAATCTCCCCACTGTTGTCCTCCCTCCCTGCGTCCTCCCCTTTCCCTGCAATAAAAATGCTTACCGCCAATTAAAAAACAACATAAATAATACCCTAAAACATCATATGCCTTAATTTTTAATTTTTAATTTAATTTAATTTAATTTTTTTTTTTTAGGCACTCAGCCCCTAGTCACATGGGTGACTAGGGACCTTAAACCCCTTAACCTCCAGCTTAACTGACACCCCCCTAAACCACCCCATGTGACCAACACAAACACAAACTGTTAGCTGTTAACTAACCACCGGATTGCTTGTCCTTGCCTTTCAATTGCCCTAAATAGAGCCTTTTTTTCTTTTTTGCACAACTTGGGCAAATCGTATCAAAATCACACAAAAGTACAATCATTGGAAAAATTATTTGATGTACTTTTCAGTGGTGTAAGTTTCATCAACAGATTTGGTCAAATTTCTTAGGTATAATCAGTCAAACACCATTGTTGCTTGCAAACTTCAAATCACCATAACTTTTGCATTTCTTAACGAAATTTGAAGATTTTTTTTAAATTGCATAGAATTTCATGTAGAATATGATCATAAAATCTAATCTTCTGTACCTAATCATCATTATTATAAATTTTCTAGATTACTCAATTTTTTGCCTAATAAGTTGGCTTGCAAGTTTCTTTGTTCTTTTTGTTTTGGTGGAATCCAGAAGGACATCAGGAGATTCACAACATCCGCATCTGCATCAGATGTGAAGATAAAATTTCTAGGTGCACTTAACACAACTTTTATCTTTTCATTTAATCAAAAACTTGTTTGCAATCACACTTTGATTTGGGCTTAAGACAAATGATTGTTTGCATCATCATACTTGAAATTAGGTTTAAAATGAACATGTGTATTCATTATCACACTTGGATTTGGGTATATAAATGAAATTGTGCTTGAATTTCTTGGTAGATTTGAGTGTGATTCAGGGTGTGTATGCTCTTCTCGTGCACTTCGTGTGATCTTGAGAATCAAAAACATCCCTAATCCATTCATCTTCACACACACATTTCTATTTCAAAAGGTAAATTAACATTGCGAGTGTGAGTTAAGTGTGTGTGTATGATCTCTCCTTGCACCACAAGGTGATCTTGGAGATCAAAAACACCCACTTGATTTGCTTTTGTCACCCTTATTAGGAGGCCTTCTTGGAGACATACCACTCCAAGGGATGACCTTAACTCTTGTGTTCTGACGGAGTATAAATAGTGAGGAGTGAATCAAAAGACACATCTCTTGGAAGTTGAAATCTTGTCATTCAGGCTAAGCCCCCAATAAATTTATACCTTGGGGATCAAGTGAAGGTGAAGGGTGAGTTACCCTCTTCTCTTGGCTGTGTGGCATTATTTCACTTTCATTTCACAGAATTGGGCCCCCCGTACCTTGTGTATATTGGGGACATCCTTAGACCACTTGTGTATCCTAGACTAAGACCTATTGGCCAAAACCACTTGATTAATATTAGGCTTTTTTATGTGTCTTCAAGTTTCTTCATAATCATATCAATCAATCTTGAAAGATAAACTTGCCATTGTGTCTTGTGTGTGTGATTCATGCATGTACATGTGAAATATTTTGTTTGAACATTGCCTAAGTTGAGATCTCAACACAATAACACATTCCACATCATCCTAAACATTCTTATCATCAAATCCATCCTAAGCCAAGTCATCTTCATCATAATCCAAACCCTCATCATCCTACTTGTCATATCCACACCTTCATAATCGTTATCCACCTCAATTAATTTTGACAGTATACCCATGTCTTTCACCCCGTCCTATCCTCTCGAGGGGGCATCGTTCCAAATCATCAAATCACCATCATCCTAGTCACTTATCCAATCATATTCATCCATGTATCACACAAATCATCCAATCACCATCATCCCAATCTATCCATAATCCAATCAATTTCACCCATCTCATCATCCTAATCATAATCCCATTTCGTCCATATAATCCTTGTCACATTCCATACTTTATCATCCTTGTCAACATGGTTATGACATTAGAAAACAAGAACTATGAGGATGATCATTATGGTGTTCAAAGAATGTTTGATGAACTTAAGAGGTTATATGGAAAAGAACAAATCATACAACATCAACAAATTCCCACTCAATCCTATATGTCATCCCCCTTAACTTCATACCAACCAACCACACATCATGTTACCCCTACATCAACATGTCCCACTTCTTCCATTGTTAACCCTTATCTATATCAATCCATACCTCAAGAACATCTAACCCAACCTAATCAATGCACACATCATGTTACTCCTACACCAACTTATCCCACTTCTTCCAATGTTAACCAATATCTATATCAATCCCTACCTCAAGAACATCTAACCTAGCCTAATCCAACGACATGTCATGTTACCCCTACATCAACCTATCCCACTTCTTCCATTGTTAGTTACCCCTATCTATATCAATCCATACCTCAAGAACATCTAACCCAACCTAATCCAAGCACATATCATGTTACCCCTACATCAACCTATCTCACTTGTTCCATTGTTAACCCCTATCTATATCAATCCATACCTCAAGAACATCCAACTCCTTATCTTAACATTTCACCTCACCACCAAATCTATTCACAAGGATATCAAGCTCCTTCACAACAAGCACACACTAGTCTAAGTTACCCTTTGCACCAAAATCAAGTGTCCTTAAGTCCTTATGGTACCTTTGACAAGGGGAACACCACAACATCATCCAATCAAATACCAATCAAAGAGCCTACTAGTCCTATCCTAACACCTCCATGTAGTCCCTATCATAGTCCATTGGTCCATCAACCTTCTAATCCAACAAGCCCTTAATTACCTTCATCCCCATGTTCCTCCAATCTTCCACCAAAGGATTCCTTGGAGATGACCCTACGACAATTGATCCGAACAACATTGCTTAAGCTACACCTGATAAAACCATCCAATTCAATTCCTAGTATGTCCAATACCATTATCCCTCCACCTAATCCTAATCATAATCCTACAACATCCACCTTTATTATCCCTCCACCCAATCCTCATCCTAAGCCTCCAACACCATCCACCATTATTATCCATCCATTATACTTCCCATCCACCCATACACTTATGAAGGATGTGATCCAATGGCTATTAGCAAGGAATCAACCATCTCCATGTCATCAAACACCTATCTAAGAGCATATCAAAGAGACTTAAAACATCACGTCCATTCCTTCAACCCCATCATGTAATCCATAACCCATAAAGCCTATTGAAGAGTTTTATACCATGAGTCCAAGTCAAGATCATTCTACCCTCATGTTGTTGACCATCTTGAACCTATCAAGCTTATCCAAGAGTCTTCTACTCCCACTTCCATTCAAGAAAATCAAGAGTTATGTCAAGAGTATAATCTAAAGCATGTGGAAACATTAACCCCTCATCCAAATCAAGATCAAAGAACTTCCACTCATCCTCTCCATAATCCTCTTTATGATCAAGATATTATCTATGATCAAGTTACTACCCATGATAAAGGAATTTAAGTTCATCCTATCCAAGCTCACTATCACATTATCCATGTTAATCCTCTCTATGACCAGAATCCTATCCATGAGAAAATTTATCCTATCCATAATCCCACACCTATTCATGAGCAAGATATCCAAACTAACCCTATACATCCTCCACCTAATCCTATCCATGATCCTAAAACATCCACTTTCCTTGATGAGACACTTGGTTGCCAAGTAAGCATAGATGATCAAATAAATAGCTTGGATCTTATGAGCATAATGACAATCAAGATCCTAATAATCCTTTCTCACCCACTATTGACCATATTTCAAATCCACCATCATATACCCTTGGTATTACCACCTTCATCCATGAATGTTCCTCCTTAGGAGCGTAACAACCATTATCCACCACCTCATCCTCTCCATCAAATATTGAGCTCGCATCTAGTGTCCAAAACACCCATAATCCCATTGTCCACCGCATACTCCAAAAAATGAACTATCAAGGTAAGGGATTAGGCCTTCATGAACAAGGTATTTTGGAACCCATCCATGTCAAAGTCCCTCCATAATCATATGGCCTTTGTTATATTCCCCAAGAAAAATAATCTCAGGATGTTGGTACTTCCTCCATGCCTTCTAAATCCACCCCTTTTTATCCTAAACCACATCGTACCCCCAAAACATATGTTTCCATTCCTCCCCCATCATCCTGCAAATCCCAAAAGCATGCAACCATACACCTTCCTCCATCCACTTTACCTCCACTACTTCCAACTCCTAATATCCTTCCATCCACTCTACCTCCTCTCATCCCAACACCTAATATCCCTATCATCTAATCCCCTTATCCATTTATCCACAAATCCACTCTTAATCCCTCCATCCATATATACCCTCACATACCTAATCATGACCAAAAAATGCACACATCTACCAAACATGAATCTTCCACCAAGTCCATGGGATTCACAATTAAAGTTTTGGATGCCTCTACCCATAAAGCAAAAATTCCTAAAAGTACTTATGTCTTAGGGTATCAATGTAAAGAGTCCAAGAAAAATCTATCCAAAAGGCTACCCAAGCCCATACTTTCACACGAAAAGTCCAAAAATAAAATGGTTTGGGTCCCTAAGCAAAAAAACGTCAAGTCAAATGAAGCATCCACATCCCAAAAATCCCAAAAATCTCACTTCATCCAAAAAACCCAAATTCCTTCATCCCATAAATCCCAATGTAAAAATCATAAAATAAGTCTGTGTGGGTACCTAAATTTCTACATCGACCATCCCCTAAGCAAATAGGTCCATTACTTCGTATACCTCCTAATCAAAAGCTTCAATATTTATCACGGTGTGTGCAACCATTGGTCTTGGTTCCTTTCCATTCCACAACATTTACACATACCTCCATCTCCCCATATTTAATCCATTATCCTACATATTTCACCCATCATATCCCTATGGTCCATGCTTTTGCATAATCCACATCATAATCCACTATCCTTCCATCCATAATCCACATCATAATCCACTATCTCTCATCCATCCTTGCATAATCCTTCCATACATTATCCACATCATTATCCATTATCCACCTACTCCATCTCCCTCTCACGTAATTCCCTACCAACATCTATGAGTATAATGACATTTGACATGGTCCATGTGCATCATCCATCTTTAATTGGGACTATCATCTTTCATGGAACTAGATGCTTGAGTCCTTCTTGTCCATATCCACCTATTCCGTCCAAGTATTCCAAAAAAAAAAAAGAAAAAAAAAAGCAAAAAGAAAAAAGAAAAAAATCAAAATAATAAAGAGAAATCCGTTCATCCAATGGTAAAAACTTGGTAAATAGGTGCCTTGGATAAGCACCATGATGAAAACCTGACAAACATGCATCATGTGTAGGTTGATTATCTATGTGTCTTGCACTTGGGGGCACGTTGTCTCATCCAACCTATCATTTCCTTCCTATCTCCCTCATCGTATCATATCCTATCCTACCATCCTTTACCATTATACCCACATACCTATCCCATCTATCCATCCATCCTCCCTTCCTCCTTTTGATCTTGATAAAGACATAGGGGCGAAATGTTGAAAAATACTTTAGAAAATATCTTGATATACCTCATCCTCTTCTACCAATCCAATCATCCTCTCGTCCTAAGCCAACCAATCCAATCATCCTCTCGTCTTAAGTTTTGTCATGTAAAATCCTAAACATACTACCTAGAATGGGGCTTGTTATTCCTATGCGACATAGTCTTTGGAGATCACATCCTAGCTCACTTATGAAACATACATCCATTCCATCCACAATTGTCTATCATTTTATCCATCCCTCTATCATGAGCTTTCCATCCCATGCACTATTGCCTACCCTTTTATTCATCTCATTATCGTGTCTTCCATCCCATTTGTTATCACCCATCCTTTTGTCCACTTATCTCATCCTATCTTCCTCCTTGCATCTAGACCTGGTTTTCCCTTGTCATTGGTATCTAGCAACAAGGCTATCCAAACTCCAATACAATGCCATCCCATAAAACAAAAATATCCAAAAATAATAAAAAATCACAAAAATATCCAAAAACAATCACAAAATCTCAAAAATATCCAAAAACAATAAAAAAAATCTCAAAAATATAAAAAACACTCAAATATTCAAAAAAATCGAAGCAATAGAATGTCATTTATCAAAATTCCAGTGCAATGCTCTGCTCTACTAAAACTCACACTTCCTTTACTGCGCTCGGTGACAAGGGTTCTTACGTTCACCATAATGTGCCTGCGGACGATGGCGGTTCTGGCTCTGAGGGTTTGGCGCGATCCTCTCCAGCTAAGCTTGTGGAGGGCTCACTTTCACTGGGCTGTGGTTTCTCTATCTCGCGTGGGTCATCGAGGGATGCAAATTTTGAGACTAAGGTAGATCTGGTTCAGAGCGCAAGTGTGGGTGCCACTACTGGTGGAATGGATATCTCACCACGGTGGTTGGTTGATGCCCCTATGGACTTCAAAGTGGATTTGTGCCAGGATACTCATGTAGGGTGCAATCCTTATCTTCCACCCAATTCACCTTAGTGCACCTCTCCTTCCGACCCCTCTTATCCACACATTACTGGTAATCTGAAACCCCCTTTCTCTGTTCTACCTTCAATTGCGATACCAGAGATTAATGTGGGTAGCCTCATTAGCGATAGAGAGGAGTTCCTACAAGACAGTGCCCTTATTTGTAGATTTATGAGAACTTGGCCAAATTTGCAAGATCTACACACCTAGATAAGTGATAATTGGAGAGAACATATGGCGGATGAAATTAACATTTACCCATGCGCCAGGGGTTTTTTATCTTGGAATTTGAGTCTGAGGAAGAAAAGGATTTGGTGCTTAATGCTAGACCTTGGTTATTTCATGGGGATTTTATATGCATGAAGCCATGGTTCCCTTCGTTTGACCCTTGAACGGAGACATTTTCCTCTGCATTTCTATGGGTGTGTCTTCCTTATCTCCCCTTACAATTTTGGGAAATTGAGTGATTGAATGCTATTGGCAACAGTTTGGGTAAATATCAAGGCATATCAAAAGAAACTATCAGCTATGCATCCTCCACCTGTGCAATACTTTGTGTCGAAATGGATCTTTCAAAAGGTCTTCCAGTAGAGATTTCTTTGAGGGCTGGTAAAAGATATTGGAGGCAGCGAGTCGATTATGAGAATATTGATTTTAAATGTAGGATATGTTTTTCAACAGAACACTCCACTTCCCAATGCAGCAAGAAGCATGCTCATGTGCGGGCAAAGCCTACCTGGAGGCAAGGGGCTGAATCCCATCACTATGTTTTTCCTTCCATTGAGAAACTAGATTCAAATGCCCCAAATGCACTTCATGATGACACTCTTGTGCTAAGCATCCCCTCACCACATGGCCTGCATGCTCCTGCGCCCGAGCCCATTAAAGAAGCTAATTCTATTTCAGGTATCAAAAGGGCCTCTAATATTTTAGGGGAGTATTTAAACACACAATCAGGCATTCTGACTCCATCCATAGTTTCAATCGGGTTACTTATAGCCACTGGCTGTGGAGGTACTTTGAATAAGAAATAAAGTTCTAAAATGGAGTCCCCATCTAGAATTGAGTTGCAATGGACATAAGTAAAGAGAAAGAAAACCCCTGTTGTAAAAGCAAAGCATCATATGCCTTAAGATTGTCAAAGAAAAGGAAAGATTGGAGAATATGTAATTCTAATGCACACCCATTTGGGTCATGTGAGTATTGTTATTTTGTTTTCCATTTATTTGGGAGTGGACCCCTTGTCCACAACTTACCATTAAAACAAGATCCAAGTAATAAACCAAATGCAAGTAATCCTTAATCCAATACTAATCTAGTCAATCAATCTAGCCAAATCATCCAATCACATCCTTTGGTCTTGATCCTAATCTCGTCGTAAACCAAATCAATTAATCATCACCAGTCAATCATCAATGGGATATATCACTCTCGTATCCTTGTGTTGATCTAGGGATATATTGTTCCCCACAATGACAACACTATCATCATCATCATCAAATCAATCAGTCAATCAATCAATCATTGGTTTATAGCTTGATAGGGGCAATACCTTGTTTGTTTTTGTATCATTTGTGCATGCTCGCTCGCTCGCTTGTGTGTGTCATCTTTTTTTTTTATCTTGCATTTGTATCAAATCTGTATCTTTCTAGCTAATATTCATATCTTGTGTATGTTAGAATCGCTTTTTGCATTATCCTTTGCATCTAAGGTCATATCATACCTTATGTGCATTAGGACTTTAATGCTCTAAGTATCCTTCCTCATATGTCTCGACAAGGTTGTATTATGCTGGGTGCACAAGACACATCATCACCTTAGTCCTTATATACCTTGGTGCATAATGTCTAGTGCTATAACAAACTATAGGATTTCTCTACTCAAGTCAGCATAACTACTCCCCGTGTTCAATCCATCCTTTTATCTTCTTCATTTTTATCTCTTTCATTCTCCATCTTCTATATCCTTCTTTTCTTCACATCCATTCATTTTGAGAGCACACCCATATTCTTCCAGTTCATCTGTCCTCTCAAGGGGGTGTCATTCAACCCATTAATTAATCTACTAAGTACTTCTACCTGACTGGAGCATCATCATTTCTAATTCAATCATATTGTTCTTCTAAACCAAAATCTTCTTCCATCCAACATAGCACTATGTTTTAAACTTCTTTGAAATGATGTTACTTCGCAACACTATCTCAAAGAGGGGCAAAATGTAGACACCTAAAATTATCCCATTCCCAGATTAGACATTCACCTGCCACACTTCACATTAATTAAATAATTCTTAATTATTTGATTAAGTTCATTTATCAATATTCATCTTATTCCTCCATATTTAATTAAATAATTCTAATTATTTAATTAAATCAAAATTTCTCCTCACATTAATTAAATAAATAATCTAAATTTATTTAATTAAAGCTAATATTCCATTTCTTTAAAATAAATAAAATTCAATATTTTATTTATTTATCCATGTGCAAGAAATTAAATAATTAATTAATTTAATTTCCTATTATTCCCTCTCATCCATAATTCACTCTCAATCAGTTTAGATAACTAATCAATCAAACTAATTAACTAAATCAATCATATCAGTTAACAGGTTAGTCAATTTAGTTGACTAGTCAATCAATTGAGTTAACTAAGTAATTAACTCAGTCAACTCTCCAATCAAATCTATCCACTCCCCCGATGCATGAGAGGACAAGGAGACTTGTCACTCTCTCATTCATGTACATTCTCTCAACCAAATTTCTAGCCATTGATCTCTTTGATTACTCTACACCATTGATCTTCACTGTTGGAAGTCTATAAATTGAACCTCATTCTCTATTTCTGATCCTCTCTCATCTTCATACAACATCACGCTACTGAAATCATTCTAAATCTTATCATGCTTACATCACAAGGTTATGCTAACAAATTGAGCAATCCACATATCAATGTAGCAAAGCGCAATCGATTGGAGTTGGGTGCACTTCAGTACGCTCGATCAGTGAAGTTATATTTGTTTATACAAAGGGAGGTAAATTGTATTTGATTTGGTTTATCTTTCATTTATGTTTGCATCTCAGATTTTACGTATCACAGGATGATCCCATGACTTCCCAGAAACATGGGGATCACTAAGACAATCCATACCTTTTTAATTTGATTATTCCAATAGGAAAATTAGTTGTTTTTTAGAGATTGATTTTTTATTGCATTGTTTATCACTTCTATTATGGTGTGGTCATTTTTTTAAAACTTCCACGGGTACTCCTTTGTCCTAAAAAATTCTCCCATTCCTTTCTTGTCACAATTTCCAAATCACCAAGGATGGACAAGTTATCCAAAGGTTGGAAAAAACTAAAATTCCTATATAGTATCAACCAAGCAGTGAATTCTGCCCACTTAACTTTTCACATACATACTTCCAACATTTTTACACATTTGCAAGTAAAAAATAGGTGATCTACCATTTCTATGGCCTCCTTACAAAGCACACATCTAGAAGGCCCACTAAATCCCAACTTCTTCAACCTGCTGCTAATCAAAATTCTCTTTTGGAGGGCTGCCCAAGCAAAGCCGCCAGCTTTGGGGAGACACTTCTTATTCCATCACAAATGAGTAGGCCAATCAGAGACTTCCTCTGATCTTTCAACCAAAGAATAACCAAGTTTCACATTATACTTGGCAGACTTAGCTGTACACCACCTAATTTGATCTTCCTCATCTGAAATGAAAACTTTCCTTGTAGAAAGTGCATCTTCAGTACTTTTACCCACCCCAATTCAAACCCCATGTTAGAGAAAGACTTCTAATTCCATTCAACTACACCACTACTCTCATTAGAAACCATATAATCTCTCATATATACCCCCACAATCTACATAGAACTGATCTTATCACTCTAATATTAGGGATCTCCGCCAACACTAGAAAATCATTCTAGGAATCATCCCAAAATTTTGCCTACCACCCCACATTAAATTATTTGTGATCAACTCTTTGCAAGAAAGCATGAAGTTCCAAATCGCCGAGCCCCTGGGAGGATTAGTCATAGTGAGCATTCTCTTAGGATCCTGTGAATCTAAGTATTTGTTTTGTAACATTATGCCCCATTTGAGATTAGGCTGATCAAATATATTCCACACCAACTTAGCTCCTAGTGTAATATTCATATCTAGCCATTTCCTTAGCCCAACCCCATTGGCCTGCTTAGGTTTACAAATTTTGTCCCAGATAATAAGCGGGAATTTATTTTCTTCTGAATTACCTTTCCAAAAAAAGTCTCTCATCTTTTGATTAGTAGTAGTATAGGTTTTCATTGATATCCTTAAACAAGAGAGGGTGTAAATTGGGATTACCGTAATTACTACTTTTTACATGAGAATTCACTCCACATTCAAGAGCCATTTCTGTTTCCAAGATGCCATTTTAGGGAAACATTTGAGACTAACGAATCCCACAACTGTGATTTTCAAGCTCTGATAAATAGAGGGATGCCCAAATATTTATTGGGGATGGGACTGCACTTGTAACCTAGAATCTTAATGACTTATTTCTATTTTGGTAGATTAATATTAAAGAAAAAAAACTCCAATTTTCTCTTATTTAGTTGCTTTCCAAAGCCTTGGCTATAAGTGTCCAGAACTTTGTTTATTGCCTAGGCCTCCCTGCATCTTGCATCCCCAAACAACAGTGTATCATCTGCAAATTGTAAATGTGTTAGAGGAGAAGTGTTTGAAGCAACAAAAATGCCACACCAGTTACCAGTTGAGCTAGAATTCTTAATCAATCTCCCAAGAGCTTCCACATCTATGATGAAGAGAAAGGGGGACAATGGATCCCATTTTTGAGGCCCTTGGAGGATTCAAAAAGACCTTGGGGAACTCGTTGATAATGACTAAAAATCTAGGAGTTGATATGCAATTCTAGATCCACTTTACCCATTAAGAGAAGAAGCCAAAAAAGACCTTGGGCAACCCGTTGATAATGACTAAAAATCTAGGAGTTGATATGCAATTTTGGATCCACTTTACCCATTAAGAGCAGAAGACAAACCATTCAAAAACATTCAATAGGAATTGTCTATCCATCTAGTCATTCACCTTCCTAATATCCAAATTTATGATCATCCTTTCATTCCTTCTTTTTTTGATTGTGTGTATAGCCTCTAGGCTATAATTATGCCTTCTATAATTGACCTCCCATGTGTAAATCCACTTTGTTCTTCAAAGATGAGAGAGGGAAGAAGCTTCTTAATTCTATTATCCATTGCTTTAGCAATGGTTTTGTATGCAGAGTTACATAAAAAGATAGGTCTTGTTATGGAGTAAAAAGTGGACACATGCCTTTTTACCTCCTTGTTTACCTCCTAGGTCCCCGTGATTACATTATACATTCTAAATATTCATCCCGATACAAAATCCCCTGAAACCAATGCAAATTGGGAACAAGGGGCCCATGCTTAGCCTTACCCCAGACCAAAAAGGAGCCTTGGGACTTGCGTGCCCATGCCCAAGTCCTCCTTGATTGGTAAGGGAAAGTTTAAATGCATGTCGATATAGGACCTTTAAAAGGGTTTCTCCTTTTTGGCTCTTTTGGTTAATTTGACAAATGTTAGCGGGAAAACATATATAATTGTGTTTTTGAATTCATTATGAACCTAGATAGAGACAGCCAACTTGAAGCATTGGAGTAAAGAGCATTCAAGGCATTCATTGTGATTCTAGAGCAAATTTGTATTGTCATTGTGTGTGTTGTTGTAGGTTTGAATTTATCATCTATCTCTCCTTATGAGTTTAAGAGCATTCATCCTCCTAAGGGTTTCATCACACAGGTGATATCATTGTTGTTCATCATCATTTGATTTCATCTCATTGATTTGTGTTTAGCCTCTACCATGCAAGGGAACACTCTATTAATCAAACAATAGTGTTGTGAAGCTTGAATGCTATCTTGAGATTTGACTGAGGCAAATCCCTAAACACCATAACCCCCAAACCCCTTCTCTTCTTGTGTGCAAGTTACAAGTGCGAGATCCAGAAAAGTGAAGACATGGGAAGACTAGTAAAGATAAAGGTTTCAAGATCCGACAACATTTTAGAATCATTCTTCTGTTCCAAACTTGGGCACCTACAAAATAGTCCTTCTGCCTAAACAAACTTCAGATCTGATATCAGGGTAGTCTCTATAACATTTCTCTAGTTTGCAGTTTCTGAAGATTCCATCTTTCTAGACTTGGGCACTCCCTAAATAGTCCTCTGACATTCCAACTTTCAAGACTCAAGTTATGATATCTTTCTAATCACTCTTGTGAAATCAATTTCTGATTATCTATCGTATATCTCATGTTATAATCAGATCTTTGTAAATCTAGGGTTTAGTGCATTGATTGACCTAAGGTTTGGTAAAAGGCTTGATTAAATTAGATCTTTCCATAGCACTCTTGAGTACAAGATTTCTAGCTAAGTCCACCTCCATTTGGTAGTGATTTGTCTTAGTCTTGTCCTTGAATGTTATTGTGGAAGAGGGTTTGATCTAGTGCGCATGCTAGTCTTCTTCATTTTCCTTTTTTCACACTTAACATTTTGGTGAACCCATAGCTTCGAGCATTGGCATCTTGTTGATAGTTAAATTTAGATCTTGCATTGATTTCATTGCATATTCATTAATATTCATTTGAAAATCTTGTATGATCTTGGAAAAGTACATATCTAGGCCTTAAAAAGCTTGCATCTTGATCAAATCTTGCATTAGTGTTTCAAAAATTCTCTTGCATTATCATATTGGCTGCATTAAATAGTCATCAAACCTAATATGGTATGATATTCTTGCATCATCACATATCATAGAATTCAAAATTCATATATTTGCAATTACACATTATGTATTTCAACATAAGAATATAATTTCTCTTTCACATTTTGTAAACACTATTAAAGAGATTTACACTTGCCCTTGTGTGCAACACTTTAACATTGGGATCACTTGGTTTGCAATGACACTTGTGTGTTCTTGATCTTTGAAAAAAGATTCAAAAACCCAGTTTTCTCAAGCTAGTGCCTTGTTGTTCAAAAGTCTCACATACATGGTATCCAATCAAAACAAGGGTGGTGTGGTTCCTCCCTAATCTAATAAGAAGAGGAAGACACTTGAACCTGTCATATCATTTATACCACATGAGGTCACAATTAGAGACATTGATGGCCCTCTTTAAATTACAACAAGAATGAGTGGAAATCCTACAAGAGGAGTTCTTATCGATCCTAATTGTATGATGAATGTGATAACCGAAGAATTCTTATACATGCATGAGCTAGCACAATATACTTCTGATTCTACACATATAATGATCAAAGCACATAATGGTTATTTCCTCCTGGCTATTGGAAAAAAAAACATTTTTGATTAAGGTGGTTGAAAAAGCCCTGGAAGCTTCCTTTGTTATCAGTCCCACTTCGGACCTCTTTCATGTGAAATTAGGATATCCTTGGATGAAATCCATGAAAGCAGTTCCTTCCACCATTCATAAATGCTTAAAATTACCTCATCAAGGATGAGTGCATGTTGTTCATCATAGTGGATGGAAACCTTTCGCCACTCGTAGAAATTTCAACTTGGATTACTTTTGGCCACAACCTACTGAACCAAATCAACCAAGAGAAGATCAATTTTTCCTAGCATATAAAAAATATAAGGAAAAGTTAATAGCTCAACTATCACATGGAAAGAATACTCCCAGACCTTCTTAGTCCCCTGAGGCTACAATTCCTCCTACCGAACAAATAGAGAGTGAAAAGCAACCCGAGTTGAAGGAATCCCATTGACCAAGAGGTAAAGGAATTTTTGTCGAGGTTCCACCTCTGTCATCCTTACAAGGATTGAAGACAACCTTAAGGAGTGAAGCATTTCATCACAAAAGATCAATTTTGTACTAGCTTCCTCTTTCAAAATGTCAAATAATGTGGAAAATCATGAACCCTCGATGGTAGACAAAGAAGCTCCCTTGGATAATATAAATAACAAGATAAGAAGAAACATGAATTCAAGGGAATGAAGAAGAAAGCAACAAGCATTAGCCCAAAAGATGTCTCCGCAAGAAGAGGACATCCCACCAAATGATATGGAAATAAAAGAAGAATTTAAGGAAGAAGATTCAAGTTGGTCCATAGTGCCCTATGTACCTTTTCAAATCAAATTCAAGATTGGGAGGAAGATGATTTTCTCAAAGACAACCGCTAGTACAATTGCATCTTCTCACAGGTAAGTATTTCTCACCCATTTAGCCCCCTTCGATGTAGTTCCCCTTTTAATTGCTCTCACGGGTGGCCTCCTCTTATGTGTTGTGTTGTGTTCCTCCATATTGTGTTAAATATTGTTTAGGTCTCCTTAGACGACCCTTGATACTCTTGTAAGGTCAAGGATACAAAGAGACCGCCTCTATTATGACACTTCTTCTATGTTTTTCTCTATTCTTCTACTCTTCTCTATCTTATTGTAAGTGTTGTATGTGGTGCCCTTGGGGCATAACATTGTGGAGAATGTCTTGGGGACATTTTCCCATGTGAACCTAAGTCACTTTTGTCTCCTCTCTCATTTTTAGTGTTTTAATTATTCAGTGGCTCTACTAGTCGGCAGATGATGATAACAAATAAATACTGATAAGGACCGTGTGTCCCTACAAAAAGAAAGCAAAAATGGACCTAGTCCATATATGAAGATGGGGTTGATATGTTACTGACTCTTGACTAGTAGAATCTGTTGGATTGGCACTGATTTGTCATTGATGTCAAAGGTTCATTGTTCATGGTGTTTCCTTGATGCTTCAGATGTTCTTGCTCATTCAGGTAAATCCAAAGGACCATCAGGATTGCTTGTTCAGAGGTTGATGAGATTGATGGCTACATTCAGGTACATCAGAGGAGTTGTGAACTTGCTTGGTGTCAAAAGAAGGAGCAGAGGTGCATGGTCATGCAGAGTAGAGACATCTTTGTTGGATTAGGTCTGGATAACTGAGAGGGGGGGTGAATCAGTTGTCACACATTCTTGATCTTTTTATTTCTTTTACAACTTAAAAATAGTTAATGAAATAAACATTTTAGTCATCACATAAGCATAAATGAAATAACACATTTGACACTAAGATTTTTGACGTGGAAACCCGGTTAAGGGAAAAACCATGGTGGTGGTTAAACCACAAGAATCTAATACCCTGTTAAAAGTATTGATACAAAATTGGAACGCACATGCATTCGGGCTCACTGCCCAGAGCTTACTACTAAAATGAAGGCTCACTACCTAAGACAATATTACAAATGAAATACAGAGATATGAATTGATGATAGCATCTACTTATGTAGAAAGTTCAGTTCCGGTTGAGTGCAAAAAAATTGATCTTACACACTTCATCCTAGCTTTGTTCTTCTCACTGTTTTGCTCTTATTCACACCTTAGATTTCTGCTCTATTCTCATCCACTTTTCTTTGCATCATTTCTTTTCTAAATGAACGAATTCATCAACTATATATATTCGCAACAAGATCTATAATCATTCTACTAGTCGGATTCAACAGTACTTAGAACACCTAAGAATGCTTAGCCCTGTCGGCTAGATCTATGCATAACTTGGAGTGCGGACCAAAACTTACACTTGCAAATCATTACTCATGTCGGCCACAGTTATTGAATGCCACCATTTGTCCAACAAGAAACTTCCATTCCTCCAGAAACAAGAGCTTCAGCAAGGTCTACCCGTTCTTGTTCTGTCTGCTTTGTCAGACTCGAACCCGATAGACAGATGCTAATAACATTTGATTCCTTCATCATCGGATGACAAAATTTTGGATTTAGAGTGTATTTTCTATGCTGTCAACAACCTTAGATCTACAGCATACCATACCTTTCAACCAGAGAGATCCATACCAAAATACAGACTCTGCTATATACTCTGTTTCAGGCTTCCAGACTTAGATAGATTATTGTTCTGACTTCTGGTTGTTGGGAATTAAGGTGTCTCAACCTTTACAAATTCCTAATGTTGTATTTATTTATCCCATGTTGAGTTGGCATAGTTAGCACCTTGTGTATATGCAGTAGGGTAAATTTTGGTGACTTTGGCAGTCGTAGTTTCTCCTTTGAATAATTAACGGGGGTTTGGGGGTAGCGCCCCCAAGAAAGGGTCAAGGGGCGTAGCCCATTGTGGGGTCCAAGGGCAGCAACCTCAAATGATTTTTAATTAATGACAAGTGTCGGTGAGTATCTTTGCACGAGAGAAAGGCATCTTTGGGTGGTCAAGGGCGGTTATGAAATGTAAGAGGAATATGACATTTTTAGTCAGTGTATAACAGATTCTATGACAGCTGTAAGGTGCGTAAGAGCATCTGTCGTAACCTATCTTGGGACCAGGTGCCCACTTCAAGATGGGATGTTGGAGAAGTGTTCTTAGGCGTGGGTTTTGGGGCATGAGTCCAAGATGGATGCCCATCTCTAGAAGGTTCCATATTTGCCTTGTAAACTCTATATAAACAGGTGCTTGGATGGGAGATATATAACTTTGGTACAAGTACTGTTATGCTGCCGAAATATCTCTAGATTTGACATTTGAAGACTCCTGAAAGAGCATTGGTTTTGAAACTGTATTGTAATCTACTATTGTTTACTGTAATACATTTGAGCTGTGTTTTGGAGTGTGGGGTTTTTCACTCGTAAGGGTTTTCCCCACATATACCTTGTCTCTCTCTCTCTCTCTCTCTCTCTCTCTCTTTTCTGTCTACTTTCTGTGTGTATGTGTATTGCTGCAATATCTCTGTTAGATGTTCTATGTTGCTATAGTTGTAAGAATTAAATTGAATTTGCATACATCTCTTCTCATTAGATTAGTGTAGGAAGCGATTTCCGCACACCTAGCTTCCTTTCAGTTGGTATCAGAGCTTGATCACCTTTGGTCCTAGTTGTTGGGTAAGGGTTTTTTGAGCTAATCTTAGGTTGAGTGGGAGTCTATGCAAAGTATTCTGATTTCTATTGCAGCAAGGAGATGGCAAGCACATCAGGAAGGTTTGAAGTGGAGAAGTTCAATGGCAGTAATTTCGAGCTGTGGAAGCTCAAGATGGAATACATGTTAGTTGACTGAGACCTTTGGGAAAGTGTGAACGGAACTAAACCAGATACAATGACACAAGCTGATTGGGATCTCAAGGATCGGAAGGCTAAGGGTCTCATAAGACTTAGTCTTGCCGATTCTGTGTTGTTAAATGTCCATGAGGAGACTACTGCAACACTCCTTTGGAAGAAGTTGGGGGATGTGTATCAAGCCAAATCCCTTGTCAATAAACTTTTCCTGAGAAAGAAGTTGTATTCTCTTCAAATGGACGACGGAGGATCCGTGGCTGAGAATATGAATGCCTTTAACATGCTGGTTGCACAATTGACATCTATCGGTGTAAAGATGGAGGAGGAGGATCAGTGTATGACCCTGCTTTGTTCTCTGCTGGACTCATGGGATCATCTTGTCATGGCAATCGGAAGCACCACATCCACATTCAAAATGGAAGAGGTGGTTTCTTCGTTGTTATCTGAAGAGATGCAGAGAAAGTCTTCTGAGGCAGCCAAAGAAGCCCTTGCAGTTCATGGAAGACCCAAGGAGAAAGGGAAGAAGAAGGACAAGAAAGCTGAGAAGGGTAGATCCAAATCCCATGGGAGATCCAAATCTCCTGGAAAGTCCAAGGCTCTTTGTTGGAACTATGGCAAGACCGGGCATTTATGAAAGGAATACAAAGAGGAGAAGAAGAAAAAGAAGAAAGCTCCTGATTTAGATTCTGACAAATCACAAGATGACGGTGATGCCTTCATCGCAGCCCTGGCAACCCATGCATCTGATGATGTGTGGCTAATCGACTCTAGTGCATCATTCCACATGACCTCGCATCAAGACTGGTTCACAAAGTATGAGGAGTTCGATGGTGGAAAGGTGTATCTGGGTGAAGACTCTCATATGAAGATCGTTGGTCATGGAAGAGTCTCTATCCGATTCCCTGATGGTCGAGTGAAGGGGATCTCTAGGGTTATGCACATCCTAGGCTTAGCACAGAACCTGCTTTCTGTAAGTAGTTTGAATGATGTAGGTGTGCAGGTTGTCTTTTTGAAAGAAGGATGCAAGATGACTAGAGGATCTATGGTACTTGCTAAGGGTACTCAGAGAGGTACTCTGTTTCAGCTGGAAGCATGCATTGCACAATGCAATGTTCTTCTGACTCAAGGAAGAGGGCAGTAGTCAGTTCATCCCCACCATCTGAACGAGCAATGAAGAAATCTGTTGTTTCTAATCTTGATGGTTGTAATTGTGCATTGGAAGTTAAACTTCCTATAGAAAAGACAATGTTATGGCATAAGAGATTTGGCCACATTGGTGAGAAGGGTCTGCGTACCCTGAAAAATAAGAACCTCGTTGAGGGGTTAGATGATTGTAATCTTGAGTTTGACTTTTGCGAACATTGCATTTATGTAAAACAAAACCGTGTTTAGTTTTACTCGAGTTCTCATAAGTCTTCTGGTGTGTTGGACCTCATTCATTCTGATGTGTTTGGTCCTGTTAATGTTCCTTTGTTATCAAAATCTGTATACTTTGTATATTTTATAGATGATTACAGTAGAAGGACATGGATTTATTTTCTCAGAAGAAAATCTAAAGTCTATAGCAAGTTTAAGGAGTTTAGAGCCTTTGCTAAAAATCAGACTGGTAAAAAGATTAAATGTTTGAGAACTGACAACGGTGGTGAGTTTTGTTCTACAGAATTCGATAAGTATTGCAAGGAACTTGGGATTGAAAGACATAAGACAACTCCATACACACCGCAGAAAAATGGAGTTGCAGAGAGGATGAATAGGACACTGATGGAGAAGGCTAGGAGTATGCTTAGTGGAGCTGGTCTAGAACAAAAGTTTTGGGCTGAAGCTATTGCCACTGCTTGCTATCTGGTAAATAGATCTCCTACATCAGCTCTTGTTGGAAAGATACCCATGGAGGTGTGGTCTGGTAGAAAGCCTTCAGTAAGGCATCTTCATGTTTTTGGTTGTGAGGAATATGCACATGTGCCTAAGGAGAAGCGGTCAAAGTTGGAGAACAAAGCTGTTAAGTGTATCTTCATCGACTATTCTGTTGGTGTGAAAGGATACAAGCTTTGGGACCCCGTGGCTGAAAAAGTGTTGTATAGCAGAAGTGTCATCTTCAGAGAGCTTACACCTTCTTCCACTGTTTTACAGCTAGAAGAAAAAGAAAAAAAAGAGGATGTTGTTCAGTTTCCTCTCACCCCTGAGAAGACTGAACAGAAAGATAATGTTGGACCTGATGATGAGGAGAGCTCTAGCAGCTCGGAAAGCTCAGATGAAGAAGCTGAACCTCAACCTCAGCTCTTGAGGAGGTCTACACGGATAAGGAAGCAACCTGAAAGGTTTGGTTTTACATTGCTTGATTCTAGTTTTGCTTATGCTTTGCTTACTAATAGTGATGAACCTAGAACTGTATCAGAGGCTTTGGATATGAAGGATGCGGGTTCCTGGAAGGAGGCCATGGAGGAAGAAATGGCTTCTTTGGAAAAGAATCAAACTTGGGACTTGGTGCCTTTGCCTCCTGGACGGAAACCCGTTGGATGTAAATGGGTGTTTAAGAAGAAGATTGGTGCAGATGGTAGTATTGAGAAGTATAAGGCCAGATTGGTTGCGAAGGGGTATTCACAAGTGGAGGGTATAGATTATGGTGAGATCTTCTCTCCCATTGCAAAGCTGACATCCATTCGATTCCTGTTCTCACTCACAGCAGCTTATGACTTGGAGGTAGAACAGATGGATGTGAAGACAACTTTCCTTCATGGTGACTTGGAGGAAGAGATCTACATGTCACAGCCAGAGCATTACATGGTGAAAGGTAAAGAAAATTTGGTTTGCAAACTTAAGAAGTCTTTGTATGGTTTGAAGCAATCCCCTAGGAGATGGTACTTGAAGTTTGATGCCTTTGTGTTGTCAATTGGATTTGTGAGATCGAAATCGGATCACTGTGTGTATTATAAATTTGATGGTGATCGTATTCTCATTGTTGCACTATATGTTGATGATATGTTGCTCATTAGGAAGGGTAAAAATATGATTTCTGATTTTAAATCTCAGTTGTTAGCTTAGTTTGAAATGAAAGATTTAGGGGCAGCCAGGTACATTCTAGGAATGGAAATCAGAAGAGACAGAACCAATAGAAAACTTTGGTTAATCTAGAGTAAGTATGTGAAGTCCGTGTTGGACAGATTCAGCATGGCAATTTGTAGACCATTATGTGTTCCCATTTCTTTGGGGACAAAGTTGTCTGTTGAGGATTGTCCAAAATTTCCTAGTGAGGTAGAGGACATGAGTAGAGTACCTTATGCTAGTGCTGTTGGTAGTTTGATGTATGCCATGGTCTGCACAAGACCGGACATTGCCCAAGCAGTGGGAGTCCTTAGTCGATTTATGGCTAATCCTGGACAGGTTCATTGGGATGCAGTTAAGCGAGTGTTCAGCTATTTGAGGGGTACTTCTGAGTATTCCATTTGCTATCATGGTAATGTTTCAGGACCTCTGCATTCTGTTGATATTCGTGGATTTGTGGATTCAGATTGGGTAGGTGACATTGACAGCAGGAGATCCACCAGTGCTTATGTTTTTACACTGTTTGGTGGTGCTATTAGTTGGATGAGTAAGTGACAACCAGTTGTTGCTTTGTCCACGACAGAAGCTGAGTATATGGCAGCAACTCATGCTTGTAAGGAAGCCATTTGGCTTAAGAGATTGTGTTCAGATATTGGTGTTGATACAGGTCAGATCACGATCAGTTGTGACAGTCAGAGTGCAATTTGCCTTGCGAAGAATCTAACTTTCCATGCTAGAACAAAGCACATTGATGTTCAGTTTCACTTCATGCGAGACATGGTTGAGGATGGAAAGGTAAATTTGGAGAAGGTAGATACTTTGAAGAATGTTGCAGATGCATTGACGAAACCAGTGGGCACAGAGAAGTTCAGATGGTGTTCAGAGTCTATGGGCCTCTTGGCCCCTAGCAGTTAAATCTTGTCATTGCTTTTGACCCTTGCAAGGTGTTTGACAAGTGGGAGAATTTTGGGAATTAAGGTGTCTCAACCTTTGCAAATTCCTAATGTTGTATTTATTTATCCCATGTTGAGTTGGCATAGTCAGCATCTTGTGTATATGCAGCAAGGTAAATTTTGGTGACTTTGGTAGCCGCGGTTTCCCCCTTAAATAATTAACGGGGGTTTGAGGGCAGCGCCCCCAAGACAGGGTCAAGGTGCGTAAGAGCATCTGTCGTAACCTATCTTGGGACCAGGTGCCCACTTCAGAATGGGATGTTGGAGAAGTGTCCTTAGGCGTGGGTTTTGGGGCATGAGTCCAAGATGGATGCCCATCTCTAGAAGGTTCCATATTTGCCTTGTAAACTCTATATAAATAGGTGCTTGGATGGGAGATATATAACTTTGGTACAAGTACTGTTATGCTGCCGAAATATCTCTAGATTCGACATTCGAAGACTCCTGAAAGAGCATTGGCTTTGAAACTGTATTGTAATCTGTTATTGTTTATTGTAATACATTTGAGCTATGTTTTGGAGTGTGGGGTTTTTCACCCGTAAGGGTTTTCCCCACGTATATCTTGTCTCTCTCTCTCTTCTGTCTACTTTCTGTGTGTATGTTTATTGCTGCAATATCTTTGTTAGATGTTCTATATTGCTGTAGTTGTAAGAATTAAGTTGAATTTGCATACATCTCTCCTCATTAGATTAGTGTAGGAAGTGATTTCTGCACACCTATCTTCCTTTCACCGGTATGATCAGATACTGCACTACAGAGGTGTGGGACAATCTTAGTTGCCATCAGTGACAACTCCTATCAATGCTATGTAGTGTGTCTTTCCAACAATCTCCCCCTTTGGCATTGATGGCAACACTTAGTGAAAAATGACTAAGTGTCTTAGAGCAACTCCCCCTTTGTCTGTGCATTCGTGCTCTTCACTTATTCTTATTCTCTCTCTTTTCTGAACTCCTCATTTTTCACTGCCCTTCACTCTCCCTTTGACATCAACGGAAAAGGGTGGGGTCTGCAAGTCAAAATTCTCAAAAAAAGTCTGATTATACTGTCACGTATGTACAACAATTCATCAAGTCTTGTTCATATAAACTTGAGAATGTCTGTAAAACTGGTTTTTAATTGCACAAGTTCAGAGGTCCAAGTGTTCTTCATTCCATCCAAGATTGAGATGTGCCCACTTAGCAAAAATGCATATGCTTCTGCCTTAGCCAGATCCGGAGGATCACTTGTCTGGAGTGCATTCTGGGCTTCAGATAAGGCATTATGCATGGCTTCCAACTTGGGGGCAATCAATCCCCGGAGTTCGCACATCCTCTTCATAGTATTGATTTTTTCTTTTTCAAGTCTCTTTATTTTATTTGTCAGGCTAATGATCTGACAATCTTGACTTATACGAGAGGCATTTAGAGGATCAAAATTTTGGGATAGAACTGATATTTTCTGTTCTTGTTCCTTTATCTTCTTCTCAACATCCTTATTGACTTTAGTCTATGATAGACAAAATTTATATATATCTCTTCCATCACTTAGAGCATTTTGAATGCTCTTTATGCTAATGCCCAGTACCACTCTATCACTCCTTATCATATTCTTAACTTGATTAAATTTCTTATTCAAAAACTCTTTCTGAACCTTTGCCTCTACAAACTTTTCAAAGGACTCAAAATGTGAGTCAACTAAACTTATAAGATTTTTCAAATGGCCAGAGGGGGAATCATTTTGATTTTTCTAATAAGTTGGCATTAATTTCTCTAACACTCCAGTTGCTAACCCTAGTATCTCATTGTCCTCTAAGTGGGATTTCATCATCTTTTCTCTAGATTTTACTTGAGTGAAGGATGCTATTTTCATCAATTGAAATGGAGAGAGCGCATCTGGATTGGTTAGTCCTTGGAGTAGTTCAGGCTCATCAAGCTCAATCACTTCCTTTTCAAGAGAATCTTTCACTGCATCTGTAGTGTCTCTTGCTACATTTACTGAATCATATTTTTGATCATCTGATTTAGGTGCTTTAGGTGTTTCAACATTTGCACCATCTTCTTCTGCTTTGTCTGCTTTAGGTACTTCAACATTTGCATCATCTTCTTCTACTTTATCTTCCTTTCCTTTTTCCTTCACTTTCTCTGTATTGATCTTCTCTGTGTTCTCTTCTGAGAGACTCATTTCTGTTTGCTCACCACTTGCTGCTTGATCCAGAGGGTTCTGAGTGGTAGCAATATTCTCTTTCTTCTCAGAGTGATCAGGTGGAGGAGATATCACTTCATCAATTATTCTATTTATCATCTCTATGTCTTCCTGATTGACTTGTTCCTCTTCCTGAACTTCTCCAATATTTAGATTTGATGAATCAAGTTCCAGAGAATTTAGAGTGATACTTTGATCATTGATTCTCTTGTCAATTTTTTCTACTGGAGCAGCAAGATTGTCTTCTTCATCTTGCTTTTCTGAGATAATGTAGTGCTTATTTTTGTCTACAA
Organism: Cunninghamia lanceolata; assembly: GCA_027924645.1. NCBI lineage: Eukaryota > Viridiplantae > Streptophyta > Pinopsida > Cupressales > Cupressaceae > Cunninghamia > Cunninghamia lanceolata. The sequence goes on from BSBN01000332.1 coordinate 4,677,093, forward strand.
CCTTTCTCAGAATTTCCTCTTTTTCCTTTGCAATTTCTTCAGTTTCACCAAGCATTAGCTTGTTCATCTGGACTTTGCTTCTGAATTTATCTTTGATTTCACTAAGGATTTTATCTGCTTCTTTTCTAGTTAATACGGGGCACAAAGAGGAGAGAACATACTCTCTGAGTTCTATATCTTTTTCTTTGGCTACATCTTTCCTCATTTCCATTACTTTCCTCAAACTTTTAGGAAGTTCTTGCAGGATTTCCAACAAGGCTCTATTGAACTTATTTAGATATATGATAATGGCATCTTCTAAAGTTTTCTTATTAGCTTGATCAAGATTATCATAGTAAGTTCTGATAAGTTTTAAGTTTCCATGAACAGTGATTGTTTTTACAATTTCATCAATAGTCATGGCAACCTTACCGGATACTAGCTTTTTACTGGCCCTCATGCTTTCGGATGGTTGATCTTCAATTTTTTTTGAAGTTTTGACCTTTTTGGATCTTATCTCTTTCACTTCTTCATCTGTTTCAGTCTCCTCATCATCTTGTGTGCTCTTGAGGATTCTTGTTGCCTTAGTTTTCTTCCTTTTCCTTCCTTCACCAGATGGAGTGGCTTCCAGCTTCTTAGTGTGAGTGGTCTTGAGAGGCTCAGCAGGAGTTGCAGAGCTCCTTGTTTTTCTTGGGGCTTCCAGGGGAATTACAGGTTCACTTTTTGCCTACTCTGTGTTCTTCTTTATCTTTTCAATTCTTTGTCTGTTTTCTTTCACTGCTTCTTTTGTAATCCCAATGCTTTCTGCATACATCTCTACTTGCTTATGTACCTTTCTTTTTGTTTCTGGCTGTCTAAGTTCCACATGTAGCTTTAGGCTTAGTTCCTTGTATGTTCCAAACTTTTCAACAGAGGTATCTTTAGGTTTGCTTAGGAGATGTTGAGCATACATGTCCAAAATTTCTTCATCCACTTCATAGCCCATGGGCATTATCCACATTGTCCTTGTTTCTATAGCTTCCATCAAACATTTATCTATGTCTACCATGAAACATATTTCATTTTCATACTTTTCACCAACTAAACTAGGAATTCTTTCCCTTGCATGCATCAAATTCTGGAAGTTCTTGAAGTAGCCCCAAATAGCAGTCTTTTGAGTCTGGAAATCGCCAAGACTGCGAAGAAGATCCCTAATTTGCCATGCCACTAGTCTTTCAGATGTCCATTGTATATCTGAAACTCCCGGAACCTCATTCATGAAGTATAAAAAGATACATATCACCAGGGAACCATACTTGAAGGAATTTTTCTTATCCTTTTTGATTTTGTTCAGGTTCTATAGTAGTTGGCTTTGTAGAAGCTCACATAAGTCATAATCCACATTTTCCTTTATCATCTGATATACGACATAAATAGCTATTCCAGAGACTGAGTTCTCCCTATTGGAGTGGTAGATCTTATATGCAACTACCATCGAAGAAAACTTGACATTCGGATCAATGATATCATTGATAGTCATAGCTCTTCTGTCAAATTTTGCTCCGGTTGCATCCGTTACTATTTGATTTTTCACAGCCTTAAGCATGGGTTGCCCACTAGTTGCATTCAGTCCAGTCACAATTTGGATTATATCTTTTGTAATCTTAAATGGCTTCAACAACCACATAAACTCATCATGTATCTGACTCAATACATACCTAACCCATTCGCTTTCATCAAAGGATGGAAATTTAATAACCTGTATGAAGTGTTTGTTTTCTAGGGTTTTATATTCCGGCTTCAATTGGTGATTGTCATCCTTCAAGTGGTTTTCAAATAAATCTAGTAATTTCAAATTTCCAAATTCCTCTATATTGTAGTGAATGTAAGCCCTAATATCTTCGACATGTAAAACCCATATGGAACTCCAAAAAATACACCTAACGACTCAACCTCTACAGATTTGAATGGATGCTTCTTGAACTTGGGATGAGGCCTTTCAATAACATCTACCACTAGAGGAGTAACCATTTGCAAAAATTGAAAACTCAAAAGATTTTGTAGAAAATGGAAAATACCTTGCCACGCAGATTGGGGTTTTTGCTTGGAAATCCTTTCTTACTTCTGACTTTTGAGAATTCTTAGTCTAGGCTTGTCTACTTCTTTATTTTTGATGCAAAGTGTTTAAAATGAGGAGTGAATGACCCTTTTAAGCTTCGCATCATCTAATTTGCCTTTGTAATAAATGCTCTACCCTAGCACATCCAGTTGCCCTATTTTTGATTAACCCTTCAAGTATTGTTCTGCATATTGCCATATCCATCTCTTATTTTCCAAAAATTCTTCCATATGATCTGAAGAGAATTTAAGAACTCTTTTCTTACTGTGCTAGATCTGGGCACTAACTTACTGGCTAGGGAATTTGATTTGTAAGGTTGCTCCCCCTAAGCCAAGACTTCCAACTTAATTCCTGGAGGAATTATTGACACCAGATTGTGGTGCAGATCCATTGCTATTGTTCATAATGGTTTTCCTAACTCATATCTTGTTTGATTCATCCTGAGTCTCATTCACATCAATTTTTTCTTTGCCTTTGCCTTGTCTTTGTTCATCTGGTTTTCTGTTTACCGGACCTCTTCTTCCATAGTTTTTACTTCTACAGAATCTTGTAATATGACCAGATTGATTGCAGTTGAAGCATACAACATTTCTTTTCTGATTCTCTCTTGATCTGCATTGATTAGCCATATGTCCAAACCCATTGCAAGCAAAGCAGTAATCATTGAAAGAATTGCTAATTCTTCTATTATTGAAATTATTCATTGTCATACTTCTGCATTCATTTGATCTATGACCATACCTGTTACATTTGAAGCATTGACCAGAGAAGGATGGACCATTTTGATTTACTCTATTTTTGCACTGAGTAGCTTTATGACCAACTTTGTTGCAATTGAAGTAATTTCCATTGAATGATGGATATTTTTGAGCATTTGGTTGTCTTACCAGAGGTTTTCTAGGTCTGATTCTCCCATTCTTAGGTTGAGGATTTTTCTGTCCAGATCCAGAGCTCTCACCTTTCTCATATCCAAGACCATGCTTGTCATCGACCCTTTTCTGTCCTTCAAGTAGTGCTTCAAGTTTAGCTAAACTTATCTTGAACTTCTCCTTGTATTCATTTGCAATATCTAGGTCATGTCTGAGAACGACTATTTGCCTTTCAAGTTCTCTCTCATTATCTCTACTTTCTTGCAGATCAGACTCTAGATGGCTGGGTATTCCATCCAATCTACAACAATCTTCAGATCTTTCTTTTAGTTTGTGTTTCAGATCTTCTTCAATCTTCTTTTTATCTTCACTTTCTTTGGTTTGCCTCATCACCCTAGATTCCATTTCAATTTTTAGAACAATGACTTCTTTTGAGAGATTTTCACATTCTTTTGTTTTTTCTTCCAAAGCTTCATTCAAATTATTTTCTTCAGGTAAACTGGATAGATGCAAAAGTAGCTCCTTTGTTTTTTACAGAGATTTCTTTAATTTGTCTTTTAATATTTCAATGGTGTCATCAACATCTTTAAGTTCACCTCTCAGATTACTAATTTCTGTTCTAGATTGAGCAAGTTCTTCTAGGGTTGATTGAATATCTCTTAGTGAACCCATTGAATCTTCTTCCAAGATCTTTTCCTTAAGCTGTTAGGCTTCTCTAAGGATCCTTGCTTTAATACCAATTGTTGGATTAGGTCCAGACAACTGAGAGGGGGGGGGGGTGAATCAGTTGTCACACATTCTTGATCTTTTTATTTCTTTTACAACTTAAAAATAGTTAATGAAATAAACATTTCAGTCATCACATAAGTAGAAATGAAATAACACATTTGACACCATGATTTTTGATGTGGAAACTCGGTTAAGGGAAAAACCATGGTGGGGGTTAACCCACAAGAATTTAATACCCTGTTAAAAGTATTAATACAAAATGGGAATGCACATGCATTCGGGTTCACTGCCCAGAGCTCAATGCTCAAGTGAAGGCTCACTACCTAAGACAATATTACAAATGAAAGACAGAGATATGAACTGATGATAACATCTACTTATGCAGAAAGTTTAGTGCCAGTTGAGTGTAAAAAAATTGATCTTACACACTTCATCCTAGATTTGTTCTTCTCACTGTTATGCTCTTATTCGCACCTTAGATTTCTACTCTATTCTCATCCACTTTTCTTCACATACTTTCTTTTCTAAATGACTGAATTCATCGATTATATATAGCTGCAACAAGATCTATAATCATTTTACCAGTAAGCTTCAAAAATACTTAGAACACCTAAGAATGCTTAGCCTTGTCAGCTAGATTTATGCATAACTTGGAGTGCGGACCAAAACTTACTCTTGCAAATCATTACTCATGTCATCCATAGTTACTAAATGCCACCATTTATCCAACAAGAAACTTCCATTCATCCGGAAACAAGATCTTCAGCAAGGTCTACCCATTCTTCTTTTGTCTGCTCTGTCAGATTGGAACCCGATACACATATGCTAATAACATTTGATTCCTTCCTCACCAGATGACAAAATTTTGGATTTAGAGTGTATTTGCTATGCTGTCAACAACCTTAGATCTGCAGCATACCATGCCTTTCCACCGGAGAGATCCGGACCAAAATACAGACTCTGCAATATACTCTGTTTCAGGGTTCCGGACTTAGATAGATTATTGTTTTGACTTCCAGTATGATCAGATACAACATTGCAGAGGTGTGGGACAATCTTAGTTGCCATCAATGACAATTCCTATCAATGCTATGTAGTGTGTTTTGCCAACAATCTTGTCGTGCAGAATAGAGATTACTGCAAAGCTACCTTTGCTATGTTGGTTCTTAGGTGTATAGATGTGCAAACATGCTTCATGGAATAGGTGGTTGTCAAAGGCACAATGCTTCAAGATGTGGACAGTGTCTTCATGTTCATTGATGTCAAAGGTTGAAGTGATGTTGGTTGGTTCAGGATGTGATGGTGGATGTTGAGTTCATGGTGTTGCTTTGATGATTCATGTTGTGTACCATACTTCAATTCTTGTTGTGAATGTTTAGATGGACTACAGTGCTTCATGTTTCAGATGGTGGTTGAATTGCAAGGAGGTCAGTGGTGAACACATCATCAGGAGGTTAGATTAGGAGAATATTGACAAGGTTCTTATCATTCATTCCTTGGTGTGGTTGGCAAGGAGTTGTCACTGATGTCTTCACAACATGACAAAGTTCACATTTCATGTTAAGTTCACATGCTTCTTTCATATTGATGTTGGTTGAGGAGTTGATCATAATCATCATGCTACACAGGTTGTGCTTCAAGAGTTGAGGAGTTGTGATAGGGTCTCAGATTGTCTTGGATCATCTCAGATTATCTTCTATTGTGTTATGTAATTCATGTTCATTAGGTCAGATTGCCTTGGGGCAGTAAACAAGTCTTTTATCAACATGTTGTTTTTGGTCCTCCTTGTTGGTGTTTGGTGGATGTAGTATTGGTATCTCAGGAGATAGAAGGATCTTTCTCTTTGGTGGTGATTTCATAACTAAATTTTGAGATGGAGTTGCTAATCAAGGATTGTGCAAGCTTATGTCTTCATCTAGTTAGGGTTTCCATGTATTGACAGATATCTTTGTTTGAAACCTAATCCTAAATGGGTTTGAGTCTTGTTGACATCCTAAAATCTGTGTAGTCTAAGTGAGTTCATAAACCCTAAGCCTAACCCTAAATTCCCTATGCTTAGATTGTATATATTTCTCTGCAACTTAGCTTTTGAAAGATGTTTTTGTGGTCTAAAGATAAGTTAGGGTGTGTATCTAAGATAAGTTCCTAAACCCTAAATTTCCCATCGTGAATAAATATCACTTTATGTCTTAACTTAATAGTGACTTGTTATAACAAGTAGGTCACTTAAGTTTTACTTTTTGGAGGGTCTTTAAGTCATGGATTTCAACCGGCCCCCTTTTGGCATCACCATCATTAACAGGTTGTAACTTCCATCGAGTGCCAAAATGAAAATCTAAAGGTTGAGATTTAAAGTTATAGTGGGCGCGAATCTCAGATCGAGGATTGTAATTCAAACAGGAAAGGATATCCTTTTAAGAATAATTTGACGAGCAGTTGAAAAGTTGGTGCTCTAACTGTTAATATTCAAGTTTTCCAATGGACATGATGGCCAAGGAATTTTATTTCTTAGTATGTGTGATAGATAAGAATGTGATACTTGGTTGTGTGTGATATATAGAGATAGATCTTCATGCCAATGATAAGTTCTAATATGATGTTTTTTTGAGAGACATGTCTGTGTGTAGTTTTTTTGAGACATGTCTGTGTGTATATTTGGCTTTGTATGATGTTTTTTTGAGAGACATGTCTGTGTGTAGTGCATCTATTTAACTGTTATAGAATGAAGGATGAGAATATGCAGTTTGTTTAGATGATTGGCTTCTTGTCACATTGAATAAAGAACAATGTACATATATGAGACCTCATGAACTAGTATTTATTGTGAAGTGCTAGAGATAGGTGTGAGGAAACTATGTAGCAAGTGAATGACAGAAAGAGAGATAAAAGAGGGTTTGCTGACATCATTATTGTAGAATCACAACAATACAGTGATGACTGATGGAAGTGACAATAAAAAAATGTGTTGATTGCAAAGGTATATTGATAATGTAGATGCTATCTTGATTGGTTTATGATAATCTTGATATTCTTGAAGGTTATTGTGAAGGAGATTTGTTAGCAGTTTGTATTGATGACATAGTAGAGATCAGAGGTGTTTCATGACATAGTAGTGATCAGAAGTTCATTCTCATTGTAAATAGATTCATATTGTATCAATTATGACATCATTGTGATCAAGTGTTCAAGAGAGACATAAGGTGTTGTACTGAAGAGAAACAAAGTAACCCTATGTATAAACTTATTCATTCAAACCTTTGGAATTCATGTCAGTGAGACAATCCATTTTTTGTTAGTGAGGCATATTCCTATTAGCGAGGCATGTTTTGTAGCCAGTGAGACTTATTTGGTCAGTGAGACCTATTTGTAGCTAGTGAGGCATGTTTTTGATTAAGCCATTGAGGCATTTTTGAGTGCATTTTTCATCCCTATGAGGGTTTTCCACTCATGAAAATCTTGTGTCATGGTTGATGTTGATTGTCTTCATGTTTTGTACCCTAATGTTTTTATTTAAGGTCTTGATCATATCATTTGTCCTTATACTTATGCATATGTGTTTGATAGATCATTGAAGTCTCTCTCATTCTATATCTTGTAATTTAAAAGGTGCAATTTTTTTAAAAAGTTTATAGACCACTGATTCACCCCCCTCTCAGTGGTCCTGTACTCCAACAAGTGGTATCAGAGCATATGTTCCCTATAGAAGTCTAACCGGCTTGGGTAGGTCTTGATAGTGGAGTACCATGGGAAAGTGTAAAATAAATAGAGAAAAGAAAGAAGCCAAGCAAAAGGTTGTTCTGCAAACCCCAGTCAAGTCATGTGATGAGTTGTATGCATTTCCCCTGAATGATGATATAAAGTGTGATGAAAGAAAATATGATTTTGCTGTTAAGATTGATGACACAGAAGAAGACCTCTTCATGGATGAAGATGAACATGAGTTTGATGAAAATGATTTTGAAGTTGATTTAGAAGGTGAACTCTTGTGTGCCTTAGATCAGATCAAACAACTTAAAAAGGAGAATCAGAGATTATAAGACCAACTTCAACAAGAAAAAGATTCCAAAGATAAGGCATGTTCAGTTTTGGCAAAAGTTTCTTTAGAATTTGAAGAGGCAAGAAATCAGGTTGTTAACTTAAAGAGTCAAGTTGATGAATTTGATAAATTGATTATAAGTCTAAAGACTAAAATTGAGGAAGCCAAAAGAATAATAGATGTAACTAAATCTGATCTTGAAGTAAAAAGAATAGAATTATGTCTGAAGTTAGAGGCAAAAATAGTCAATTTGAGAAAGGATTATGAAGATCTCAAGGTTCTATCAATGAGGTATCAAGAGTTTGAAGAGAGCACAAGCAAGTTGCATGAAATGTTGGGCAAACAAAAACACTATAAGGACACAACATGCTTAGGATATGAGGAAGGTGTTGCAAGTATGGGCCTAACCGGTGTTGTCATTGATGTCAACATACTCCTATTGTATTGATGATAAGGATTGGATGAGCTGTATGCTGAGGATATTGAGACAATTAGTCCTATCAAGAACAAAGAAGAATAGTGAAGATAGTGAGGTAAAGATTCCAGCTAAGATGAAGATCAGAGGATGCACATCAAAGGGTTTGTAGATATGTGTCTTAAGATGATCTAGTAAATATTTCATAGGTCCGCATGAAGATCTGAAGAAGTTATGGCCACTTAAGTAAAACTAATTCTGGCAGATGTTCAGAAGTGACAGAGTGACACAAATAGGTCAGGTGAGATTTGGAAATGCAATATCTTGTTCTGCGGATTTGGTGGAGTGTTTAGGAAGTCAATGTGAAATGACAACTCAATTGGTTCATGGTCTGGAGGTCCGCAAGCATCTATTCCAATATGACAGTTATGACAGACTATGTTCTTGAGGTTCTAGATGAAGGAGAGAATGATTTCAGTAAGCAGAAGTAGTGTGGATGTTCCTGGTGATTCAGGCAAGTTTGTGGAGGTCTTTGGATTGTGTCCAGTTTGTGTTGGTGGTCAGCATAGAAGATTGAGCTTGGAATTGAATAATTACTTCCAAATGATGATGTTCTTCCAAAGTCTAGCCGACCGGATGAGTTACACATCCTGCGGATGATCTTGGAGATGTTCTGTGAAGAATGGCATGTTCCTAAGGAAGATTGAAGTCTCAGATCTGTGTGGCTGACAATGTGTTGATCAGCGTGAAGTCTTTTTGTAATTAGTCATGTTGTATTTATGTATTTTCCCTGTAATGTATGCCGACTTGGATGATTATCCCTAAGTCAATGTCTTGTATAAATAAGGAGTTGTAAAGTCATTTCAAAGGTATCTGGTGGAGATGAAAATGTGGTAGAGTGGAGTAGAGTGAAAGGTAGAGAAGAAGTATTGGGCTTAAATGGAACTGACTCAAGCATGGTGAAGATGCTATTCTTTAGTTCAAGTATGTAATACTTATTATTCTGTAGACAGTGTGTCTCCTGTATGTAGTGGGCCTCTTGTGAGCAGTGTGCTCAGGCAGTGAGCCCTAATTGGCATGTGCCATTTTGTTCTTCCTATTCTTTTAACAGAGAATACAATCTTGGGTTAGTCACCCCATGGTTTTTCCCTTAACTGGCTTTTCCACGTCAAAAATCTTGGTGTCATATGTGTTAATATGTTTCTGCTCTTGAATTGTTGCATTATGTTTCCATGATTAATTTATCATTATGCTGCTGAGTTAAGAAAAGGATTTAAGTGATTAATTGGAAGAAAGTTTTGGACAATTAATTCACCCCCCTCTCAATTGTCTATCCTAAATCTAACAATTGGTATCAGAGCCAAGTTCCTCTAAAAAAGCTTAACTGCTTGAAGAGATCTAGGATGTCGTCCTACAAGAAGGATAGTCCGAGGTTTGATGGAACTAATTTCGCTCTTTGAAAAAGTCGCATCGAATGCCACTTGCAATGTATGGGAATGTAGTATTGGATCATGGCTTCAAAGAAGTATGTTCCTCCACAGAATGGTCTGAGTACCATAGATGAAATCAGAGATGCTGAAAACAATCTGCGGACAAAAGAAGCTCTTCTAAGTGCCTTATCTGATTCAAAGCTAACAAATGTTATTGATCTAAAAACTGCATATGAGATTTGGCAAAAACTGGAACTTCTGCATGAAGGAGACAAGTCTATTAAATGTGCCAAGCTACAGAGTTTGAAAGGAAAATTTGAAAACCTGAAGATGAGAGAAGATGAAAATATCACTACATTTATGCCAAGAGTAAATGAGCTTGTTTGTGGCATTAGATGTGCTGGTGGAATCTTGGATGAAGATGAGATTGTTGGCAAAGTTCTCAAATCCCTTCCTGATTCTTACAATTACAAGGTTACTGCTATTGAAGAATTCAGATCCTATTCAGGTATCACAAGAGATCAATTGGTTGGTAAATTGGCTGCATTTGAATTGACCGAGTTTGGAGATGCACCCCCCAAGACTGAATCTGCATTCAAAGCTCGTGCCTCTGTAAAAGGAAAACAAAAGTTTGATCCGGGAGAGAACTCTTCAAAGAAACTATCATGGTATGAAAAAGCAAGAAAAGACCTGGAAGAAGATGAAGCAGAAGCTGCTCAACTTGAAGCCCTTATTGCAAAATGACTGCCAAGAGGATCCGGTAAGTATGAGGGGAAATTGCCTTTTAAATGTTTTAATTGCAATAAGATTGGTCATTTTGCCTCAAGGTGTCCGGAAAGATTTTCAAGGCCAAATCCTAACAGATCAAGGTTTCAAAAGAAATGTTACTATGTTCATGAAGATGATGATGATGAAGGAGTAACAGATGATGAATTAGAGACAAGAAACAAATCCGGAAGTGACTGGGTGTTTATTGCCATCAAGGAAGAAGATCCAATGCCCTCTGAATCTGTCAATCATAAAATCATAGAAAGAGCTCTGGCTGCCCAAGTTGAAGAAAAGGATGATTGGGTCATTGATAGTGGATGCTCCCACCATATGACAGGTGACAAAAATAAGTTCATAGATTTGGAAAGGTATGAAGGAGGAGTGGTAAAATTTGGTGATAATTCTGCTGGCAGAATCAGAGGTAGAGGAACTATTTCTTTTGATGGAAAGAACAAAACCAGTAATGTACTATATGTTGAAGGTCTGAAGCACAATCTTCTCAGTGTTGGACAGTTGGTGGACAAAGGCTATGATCTCTGATTCAAAAATGGAAAATGCAAGATCTTTGAAAGTTCTGAAATAGAGATTGCATCTGGTACTCAAACAAAAGGTAATATCTTCCACTTGGTTGGTACTAGTAAAAGTTGTTTATTTGTTCAAATTGATCAAAATTGGTTGTGGCATAGAAGAATGTGTCATGTGAATTTTGATAATATCATCAAGATAAGCAACACCCAGGCTGTGAGAGATCTTCCAAGACTAGTGAAACCTACTAATAGTTTGTGCAAAGAATGTCAGTTGGGTAAGCAGGGCAGAGTCACATTCAAAAGTAAGGAAAAATCTTCTACTAGATTATTGGACTTAGTTCATACTGATCTATGTGGTCTGGCAAGAATCAGGAGTGTGCAAGGTGGTAGATACTTCATGCTATTAATTGATGACTACTCCCGGATGATGTGAGTGACTTTTTTGAAAGAGAAATCAGAGGCTCTTGAGAAATTCAAAATATTCAAGGCTATGGTAGAGAATGAAACTAGATTAAACATAAAATGTCTGAGGTTTGATAGAGGTGGAGAATTCACATCTGGCGAGTTCATAGGATTCTGTGAGAAACATGGAATAAAAAGACAGTTGTCTTCTCTAAGGACTCCACAGCAGAATGGAGTAGTGGAGAGAAAGAACCGGACCATCCAGGAAGCATCTAGAACCGTGATGATGGAATCAAATGTTCCTCAGATCTACTGGAGAGAAGCTGTAAGCACTGCAGTCTATACTCTTAATTGAGTACAAATCAGAAGCAATACTGTTAAGACTCCTTATGAACTCTGGTATGGCATCACTCCCACCGTGAGGTATTTCAGAGTCTTTGGTAGAAAATGTTACATTAAAAGAGATGAAGATCTAGGCAAATTTGATGCTAGAAGTGATGAAGGAATATTCTTGGGTTATTCTACTCAAAGCAAAGCATACTGGTGTTATAACAAGAGATTGAGAAAGATTATAGAAAGTACAAATGTGAAGGTTGATGAAGGTATTAAAAAACCCTCAAGGTTTTATGAATATGATGAAGATGATCAGAATGATATTTTGATCCAAGGAGTCCAAGCCCCTTCTAAAATTTAGATTTAAACTGATCTGGTGAATCAAGAAGAAGAGATGGGTTTGAATGAACCTGCTCAAGAAATAGAAGTGTAAGAAAGTCTCAAAATTCCTAGGTATGTAAGACTGAATCACTCTGAAGATTAGATCATAGGTGATAAAAGAAAAGGTGTTCAAATAAGAAGAAAGATTTCTCAAGACTCAGAAGAGTATTGTTTGATTTCAAAGATTGAACCAAAGTTAGTAAATGAAGCATGCAATGATGAAAGCTGGACTAAAGCAATGGAGGAAGAGCTGATGCAAATTGAGAAAAATCACACTTGGATCTTGTTCCCATACCTAGAAACAAGAATGTGATTAGAACCAAATGGGTATTCCAGAATAAACTGAATGAAGATGGCGAAGTAGTTAGAAACAAAGCCAGATTGGTCTACAAGGGTTACTCTCAAGTAGGAGTTGATTTTGAAGAAGCTTTTGCTCCGGTAGCAAGAATTGAAGCAGTTAGGTTATTTCTTGCCTTTGCTGCCTTCAAGGACTTCAAAGTATATCAGATGGATGTCAAGTCTGCCTTCTTGAATGGTGACTTGGAAGAAGAAGTTTACATTGAGCAACCGGATGGATTTCAATTGTCTGATCATGGTGATATGGTTTGCAAGTTGAAGAAAGCATTGTATGGACTCAAGCAAGCCCCAAGAGCCTAGTATGAAAGATTGGATAAGTATCTTTTGAAGATTGGTTTCAACAAAGGTACCGCTGACAGTAACTTGTACTTCAAAATTGATCATGAAAATATCTTGATTGTTGAAGTGTTTGTTGATGATATCATTTTTGGAGGAAGAGATAGTATGTGCAAAACTTTTGCAAATCAAATGAAAAGTGAATTTGAAATGTCCATGTTCGGGGAAATAAATTTCTTCTTGGGTCTGCAAATCATTCAAACAAAGAAAGGAATCTTCATTTCTCAGACTAAATATGTGAAAGAATTGTTGAAGAAATTTGGGATGGAAGACTCAAAACCAATGAGTACTCCCATGGCAACTGGATGTAAATTGAGTAAAGATGATGACTCTCCTAAGGCTGATCAGAAAAAGTACAGGTCAATGATTGGAGGATTATTGTATCTCACTCAAACTAGACCTGACATTATGAATGCTATTAGTCTTGTTGCTAGATGATCCTAGAGAATCTCATGTCATGGCAATCAAGAGGATTTTTAGATTTCTAAAAGAGACAGTTGAGTATGGATTGTGGTATCCTAGAGATCATGATTTTTCTCTTCATGCATATACAGATGTGGATTGGGCAGGAGATGTGGATGACCGGAAGAGTACTAGTGGTGGAGCATTCTTTTTGGGGAAGAGATTGGTTTCTTGGCTGAGCAAGAAACAAGAGGCAATATCTCTATCCACTGCAGAAGCAAAATATATTGCAGCAGCAGGTAGTTGCACTCAAGTATTGTGGATGAAATAAATGCTAAGAGATATCAGAGTGGAGTATGAAGAACCTATCACAATTTTCTGTGATAATTCAAGTGTAATTAACATATCAAAAAATCCGGTGTTGCATTCAAAGACTAAACATATATCCATCAAGTTTCACTTTTTGAGAGAGCAAGTGAACAAAAATGAAGTCAGATTGGAGTTTGTGCCTTCCAAGGATCAGATTGCAGATATTTTTACTAAACCTCTACCCAAGGACTCTTTTGAGTATCTCAAGGAGAAGTTAGGGGTTATTACCCCTCCAGTTCTGAATTAAGGTGCAATGATGTGCATCAGTCCGGTGGATCTCACAGTCATGTCTTGTGGTCCGGATTGATGATGGGAAGCTTCTACTCAGGGGGAGCATCTAATATGATTCTAAAGTGATGCAAGTATGTGCCCTTTGCCATTGATGTCAAAGGGGGAGAGAAGACATGTGAAAAACAAGTAGTTGTTGATCAAAGGGGGAGCAGTAAAGGAAGAGAAGACATGTGAATGGTTGTTGTTGATAGGGGAAGTTATGTCAGTGAGGAGAAGTTCTTGTCTTGATGGTTAAAATAGTTTTTCACATCATACGTTGCCATCAATGACAAAGGGGGAGATTGTTGCAAGTATGGGCCTAACCGATGTTGTCATTGATGTCAACATACTCCTGTTGCATTGCTAATAAGGATTGGATGAGTTGTATGCTGAGGATATTGAGAAAAATAGTCCTATCAGGAACAAAGAAGAACAGTGAGGTAAAGATCCCAGCTAAGATGAAGATCAGAGGATGTGCATCAAAGGGTTTGTAGATATGTGTCTTAAGATGATCCAATAAATATTTCAGAGGTCCGCATGAATATCTGAAGAAGTTATGGCCACTTAAGTAAAACCGGTTCTGGCAGATGTTCAGAAGTGACAGAGTGACACAGATAGGTCCGGTGAGATCTGGAAATGCAATATCTTGTTCTGCGGATTTGGTGGAGTGTTTAGGAAGTCAATGTGAAATGACAACTCAATTGGTTTGTGGTCTGGAGGTCTGCAACCATCTATTCCAATATGACAGTGATGACAAATTATGTTCTTGAGGTTCCAGATGAAGGAGAGAATGATTTCAGTAAGCAGAAGTAGTGTGGATGTTCTTGGTGATTCAGGAAAGTTTGTGGAGGTCTTTGGATTGTGTCCAGTTCATGTTGGTGGTCCGTATTGAAGATTGAGCTCTTAATTGAAGAATTACTTCCGGATGATGATGTTCTTCCTACGTCTGGCCGACCAGATGAGTTACACATCCTGTGGATGATCTTGGAGATGTTCTGTGAAGAATGACATGTTCCAAAGGAAGATTGAAGTCTCAGATCTGTGTGGCCGACAATGTGTTGATCTGCGTGAAGTCTTTTTGTAATTAGTCATGTTGTATTTATGTATTTGCCTTGTAATGTATGCCGACTTGGATGATTATCCCTAAGTCGATGTCTTGTATAAATAAGGAGTTGTAAAGTCATTTCAAAGGTATCTGGTGGAGATAAAAATGTGGTAGAGTGGAGCAGAGCGAAAGGCAGAGCAGAAGTATTGGGCTTAAATGGAACTGACTCAAGCATGGTGAAGATGCTATTCTTTAGTTCAAGTATGTAATACTTATTATTCTGTAGACAGTGTGTCTCTTGTAGGCAGTGGGCCTCTTGTGAGCAATGTGCTCAGGAGTGAGCCCTAATTGGCATGTGCCATTTTGTTCTTCCTATTCTTTTAACAGAGAATACAATCTTGGGTTAGTCACCCCATGGTTTTTCCCTTAACCAGGTTTTCCATGTCAAAAATCTTGGTGTCATACGTGTTAATATGTTTCTGCTCTTGAATTGTTGCATTATGTTTCCATGATTAATTTATCATTATGCTACTGATTTAAGAAAAGGATTTAAGTGATTAATTGGAAGAAAGTTTTGGACAACTGATTCACCCCCCCTCTCAGTTGTCTATCCTAAATCTAATAGAAGGACAATCTTCTAAGGAAAGAAAGACACCTAGGAAGAAGGTAGATTTGAGTGATCATGCTGCTCTTGAAGGTGAAGGTAGAAGGACAATCATGTTCACAAGATCTTTACCCACCAAGCAAACAATGAGGTACAATTATTCTCAATTCCATGGTTATTGCTACGCATGTCATGTTTATGGTCATATGGCTAGAGATTGTAAAAGAAATGGTTTTGGTAAAGAGAAAAGTTTTTATAGATGGTCAAATCAGGACTACAATAATGCTTGTTATAATTGTAATAAAGTTGGCCACCTAGCAAGAAACTATTGGATGCATGCAAGGTATGTCAATAGAGACTCTCACAAATTGCCTAGAAGAAACTATTTTTCTCTTGGTCAAGACTACAATACTTTATGCTATAATTGTAATATGTTTGGGTACAAAGCACAATGGTGTAGAGGAATGTTGATAAAACCATTTAGAGGCTACATGTTCAAGCAAAAGCAAGTGAATGCCTTGGGAAAGGAAAACAAGGATTCTGTACTAGTTTAGAGGAGAAAACTAGATCCAGGAAAAGCAAATCCTGATCTTGTGCATACTGCACAAGAAACATCATTAATTGCATAAAATGGATCTTGAAGACAGGGGGAGCAGGTTAATGTTTTTCTATTTAGCCCCTTAATGAAGATAAAGAGCATAGACAAGAATGAGAATAGGAAAATGCAAGAGCTTTCAAATTTATGTTGTTGTAAAGGTACTTTGGATATTGCAAGCCACATTTGAACTCTAACAAGATGAAATGGGTATTCACTTTAATATTTCATACTACAATGATGAACAACTTTATTTAAGAATCATTGCATGTTAAGTCCCTGAGGCAAGAAAGAAGTATTACTGTTTTGCATGGAGATTCAATTGATGAATCAAATGTCTTACATATCAATACAAGAGTATCCTAGTGACAAGGCATGTGTATCATGTGAAGTTGAGGTGACATGAGTTTGTCTGAAATTTGTTTGAGGTAGTGATGTATGGAGTAATGCAGTGAGTTCCTCCTAAAAGGCAGTGCGATGTGTTCATTGAATGTCAAAGGAAGTCTTGATGATTTGTTGACAGATCTAGTATTAAGGGACACCAAATACAATCTAGATGCTAAGAAGGATGATCATGTTTTGATTAGGATGACAGAGGGTTCTAATAATCTTATGTGTTTTCATGACTTGATAGTAACTTGTAGTATACCATTATAAAGTTACCATATTGCTTGTCAATACTGACATGTATGGGTTACTATTGTACCAATGTGAGCATATCATGGTAACCACATACCCTTGACAAGGACAGGATTTGTTAGTAGGAAATGTCATTTGATGGAAGTATGAAAGTCATTTGAAACATGACATGGCAAGTATAGTGTGTAGACCTCTATGAGTAGATCTTTGTGATGTAGACCTTTAGAGTGTAGACTTCATGTTGTAGTAGTGCAGGCTTTTATATTTGCAGTGACATAGTATTATCTTGATAATGTGACAGAACCTTGGTGAAGTAATAGTCCTGCTATTTTTTTATATCTTTTGTGGTGTACAGTGTTTTGTTTGCAATAATGAGCAGTAGTGTTTATAAGCATATTGGACAGTGATTTTGTAGAGTTGACAGTGGAAATGATAGTGATACAATTTTGGAGCAGTGTACCAAGTTTTTGGAATGTGATCTCTGCCAAGTCAAGGATAGTGAACTTAGTAAAACAATGATTTGTCTATCATAAAATGACAGTGCTGACTTGATGATAACAATGCTATTTAGTATTATCAGGAACAACAGATTAGAGCAGTCAAGTCAGTCTCTTGCTAAGAAGGTGATAACTGTTTGATGGGAAGTGACAGTTCATAGTGTGACAGTGGTCATGTTTTGTGCTCCATTGAAATGGATCTCTTGCTTGAATGCTAGATAGTCAATGAAGTAGCATGTTGACTGCATAGTCTTCTTACATCTTGTCTATACAATGAAGATGTAGTGATTGCAAGGCTTAGATAAAATAGATTTTTTGAAATGGCTTTAGGAGTCAAGAAATTGCAGTTGGCAGGGGTATGTTCAACATGGTACGGATAATGATAAATGCTTCTACATTTGCAAGTCATTATTATAAGATTTGTTATTTTAGTCAAGAGTCTTTTGTTCACTTATCAAAGGTAGTATGCTATCCTTTGTCATTAGATGTCAAAGGGGGAGAGAGAAATGCTATTGTTAGTTTGACATCAATGCCAAAGGGGGAGTTTGTTGGATTGGCATTGATTTATCATTGATGGCAAAGGTTCATTGTTCATGGTGTTTTCTTGATGCTTTAGAAGTTCTTGCTCATTTAGGTAAATCTAAAGGACCATTAGGATTCTTTTTTTAGAGGTTGATGGCTACATTTAGGTACATCAGAGGAGTTGTGAACTTGCTTGGTGTCAAAACAAGGAGTAGAGGTGCATGGTCATGCAGAGTAGAGACATCTTGTCATGCAGAGTAGAGATTACTTAGAGTGCAGAGCTACCTTTGCTATGTTGGTTCTTAGGTGTATAGATGTGCAAACATGCTTCATGGAATAGGTGGTTGTCAAAGGCACAATGCTTCAATATGTGGACAATGTCTTCATGTTCATTGATGTCAAAGGTTGAAGTGATGTTGGTTGGTTCAGGATGTGATGGTGGATGTTGAGTTCATGGTGTTGCTTTGATGATTCATGTTGCGTACCATACTTCAATTCTTGTTGTGAATGTTCAGATGGACTACAGTGCTTCATGTTTTAGATGGTGGTTGAATTGCAAGGAGGTCAGTGGTGAACACATCATCAGGAGGTCAGATCAGGAGAATATTGACAAGGTTCTTATCATTCATTCCTTGGTGTGGTTGGCAAGGAGTTGTCACTGATGTCTTCACAACATGACAAAGTTCACATTTCATGTTGAGTTCACATGCTTCTTTCATATTGATGTTGGTTGAGGAGTTGATCATAATCATCATGCTACATAGGTTGTGCTTCAAGAGTTGAGGAGTTGTGATAGGGTGTCAGATTGTCTTGGATCATCTTAGATTGTCTTCTATTGTGTTATGTAATTCATGTTCATTAGGTCAAATTGCCTTGGGGCAGTAAGAAAGTCTTTTATCAATATGTTGTTTGTAGTCCTCCTTATTGGTGTTTGGTGGATGCAGTATTGGTATCTCAGGAGACAAAAGGATCTTTCTCTTTGGTGGTGATTTCATAGTTAAATTTTGAGATGGAGTTGCTAATTAGGGATTGTGCAGGCTTATGTCTTCATCTGGTTAGGGTTTCCATGTATTGAAAAATATCTTTGTTTGAAACCTAATCCTAAATGGGTTTGAGTCTTGTTGACATCCTAAAATCTTTGTAGTCTAAGTGAGTTCATAAACCCTAAGCCTAACCCTGAATTCCCTATGCTTAGATTGTATATATTTCTCTACAACTGAGCTTTTGAAAGATGTTTTTGTGGTCTAAAGATAAGTTAGAGTGTGTATCTAAGATAAGTTACTAAACCCTAAATTGCCTGTCGTGAATAAATATCACTTTATGTATTAACTTAATGATGACAGGTTATAACAAGTAGGTCACTTAAGTTTTACCTTTTGGAGGGTCTTTAAGACATGGATTTCAACCGGCCCTCTTTTGGCATCATCGACATTAACAGGTTGTAACTTCTATCGAGCGCTAAAATGAAAATCTAAAGGTTGAGATTTAAAGTTATAGTGGGAACGAATCTCAGATTGAGGGTTGCAATTCAAACAGGCAACAGATATCCTTTTAAGAATAATTTGACGGGCATTTGAAAAGCTGGTGCTCTAACTGTTCATATTCAGGTTTTCCAATGGATATGATGGCCAAGGAATTTTATTTCTTAGTATGTGTGATAGATAAGAATTTGATACTTGGTTGTGTGTGATATAAAGAGACAGATCTTCATGCCAATGGTAAGTTCTAATGTTGAGGGTTCTGTATGATGTTTTTTTTGAGAGACATGTCTGTGTGTAGTGCATCTCTTTAATTGTTAAAGAATGAAGGATGAGAATATGCAGTTTGTTTAGATGATTGGCTTCTTGTCACATTGAATAAAGAATAATGTACATATATGAGACCTCATGAACTAGTATTTATTGTGAAGTGCTAGAGATAGGTGTGAGGAAACTATGTAGCAGGTGAATGATACAAAGAGAGATAAAAGAGGGTTTGCTGACATCATTATTGCAGAATCACAACAATACAGTATGACTGATTGAAGGGACAATAACAGAATGTGTTGATTACAAAGGTATATTGATAATGTAGATGCTTTCTTGATTGGTTTATGATAATCCTAATATTCTTGAAGGTTATCGTGAAGGAGATTTGTTAGCAGTTTGTATTGATGACATAGTAGAGATAAGAGGTGTTTCATGACATAGTAGTGATCAAAAGTTCATTCTCATTGTAAATGGATTCATATTGTATCAATCATAACATCATTGTGATCAGGAGTTCAAGAGAGACATAAGGTATTGTACTGAAGAGAAACAGAGTAACCCTCTGTATAAACTTATTCATTCAAACCTTTGGAATTCATGTCAGTGAGACAATCCATTTTTTGTCAATGAGGCATATTGTGTAGCCAGTGAGGCTTTTTTGGTTAGTGAGACCTATTTGTAGCTGGTGAGGCATGTTTTTGATTAAGCAAGTGAGGCATTTTCAAGTGGTTTTTCATCCCTATGAGCATTTTCCACTCATGAAAATCTTGTGTCATGGTTGATGTTGATTATCTACATGTTTTGTACCCTAATGTTTTTATTTAAGGTCTTGATCATATCATTTGTCCTTATACTTATGCATATGTGTTTGATAGATCATTGAAGTCTCTCTCATTCATATCTTGTAAGTTAAAAGGTGCAAAAGATTTTAAAAGTTTATAGACCATTGATTCACCTCCCTATCAGTGATCATGTACTCCAATAGAATCACCTCATGTTGTGATGTGATCATGTATCGTATTGTGAAATTTCTTGTAACAAACCTTTGCAATACTCTAATATGCTTCTATGAACTTTGAAATGTTTTGAATATCACCTTGTAGCTACACTCGGTTCTGAGATACATGAAGTATAACCTCATGGCTATACTCGGTTTCGAACCCTTAAGTGTAGCCTTGGTTTATTAGGTGATATGATAAATGATTTATGTATAAGTTTTATGAGATAATTTGGTTGTTATCTTAGCTTATATTTCCTAACCAAAGCTTATATAATGTCAGTGAATGATATTGATGTGTTTGTTGGGATCATTTGGCAATTGTAAGAACATGTCACTTTGAGGCATGGGCTTTGCGAAAGATCTTGTTCCCTTGTGTGTTTTCAACTTTACCTTGAATGTGATTGATACTCACAAGCGAGATCAACCACTTTAAGGTGGGGCCATATATTGTGGTAAATACTTGGATATTTTAGATATTATCGATAAAGCATGTTTACATATGCTTCCTTTTCAAATTAATGTGTCTGTGAATGTAGGTGGGGTCATGTACTTTATTTTTCTTGTGTATACCTCCTTTTCACTGTGATGCATTTGCATGATGCATGTTGGGTTGTATACTTTGTACACACACTTCCTTTTCATTGTAAGGCATCTGCAGATGCAGGTGGGGTTGCATTTTGAAATCCCTTATGTGGAAGGCGAGATTGTGTCTTCCCTTGAGTGGTTGTATATCCTTGTAAAAGTCCTCTACGGAGGCAGGGTTGGATCTTGAGTTATTCACCCTTAAGCATGTATTTGGTAGTTGTGGTAGCATAGATCAACCATTAGGTGTGTTTGGATAGTCTTAGATGGTGGAGCGTAGCGATGAGCTCCCCCCATCACCCGTCTTTTATGTGTTTAAAATGTATAGTGTGTTGACAACATACTCTATGACGCTCGTGTATTCCATGTGTTTTATGTGTCTTCCTTGAGTGTCTTATGTGTTTTAGTGGTGGTGCGTCATGATGAGCTCCCCCCATGCCATGTGTTTTATGTACTTTTGATGGAGGCACGTAGCAATGAGCTCCCCCCATCGCCTAGTTAGGGTTATATATATAATTTTTTAATCTTGTTTTCTCTTCATGTATACCTTGTGTATTACATGACTGTACTCATGTTTTCTCTGTGTATTGCATGCTTTACTATCTTCTTCATGTATTGCATGCTTCCTTACTATATTCACTGTGACTTATGTGACTATCAAGTGTTTTCTTATGTTTGCTTAAGCTTGGGGGCTAGAAATAGTCCTTCAAACTTAGGGTATATATTTGCTCTAGTGTTTGATGTATTTGATATGGTTTGACCGTACTTTAATGCATGTATTGATCGTAAGATCATACACACATTAAAGTGGGGGCTAAATATAATGGAGTAAAAAGTGAACACATGGCTTTTTAACTCCTTGTTTAGCTCCTAGGTCCCTGTGATTACATTATACATTCTAAATATTCATCCCAATGCAAAATCCCCTGAAACCAATGTAATTTGGGAACAAGGGGCCCATGCTTAGCCTTACCCTGGACCAAAAAGGAGCCTTGGGACTTGGGAACCCACGCTCATGTCCTCCCTAATTGGTTGGCACAAATTTAAATGCATTCGACATAGGACTTTTAAAAGGGTTTCTCCTTGTCGGCTCTTTTGGTTAATTTGACGAATGTTAGCGGGAAAACATATATAAGTGTGTTTTTTAATTCATTATGAACCTAGATTAAGATAGCCAACTTGAAGCATTGGAGTAAAGAGCATTCAAAACATTTATTGTGATTCTAGAGAAGATTTGTATTGTCATTGTGTGTGTTGCAGGTTTGAAGTTATCATCTATCTTTCCTTATGAGTTGAAGGGAATTCATCCTCCTAAGGGTTTCATCACATAGGTGATATCATTATTATCAATCATCATTTGATATCATCTCATTGATTTGTGTTTAGCCTTTGAACTACAAGGGAACACTCTTTTTATTAAACAACGATGTTGGGAAACTTGAATGCTATCTTGAGATTTGACTGAGGCAAGTCCCTAAACACCATAAACCCCAAACCACTTCTCTTCTTGTGTGCAGGTTATAGGTGCGAGATGTGAAAAAGTGAAGACACAAGAATACTAAGTAAAGATAAGGGTTTCAAGATCTGACAACATTTCAAGAATATTCTTCTATGCCAGACTTGGGTGCCTGCAAAATAGTCCTTCTGCCTAAACAAACTTCAGATTTGGCATCAGGGTAATCTCTATAACATTTCTCCACTTTGTAGTTTCTATAGATTCCATCTTTCTAGACTTGGGAACCCCCAAAATAGTCCTCCAACATTCCAGCTTTCGAGACACATGTTCTAATATCTTCTTGATCACTCTTGTGAAATTAGTTTCTGATTATCTAATGTATATCTCCTGTTATAATCAGATCTTTGTAAATCTAGGGTTTAGTGAATTGATTGACTTAGGGTTTGGTCAAAGGCTTGATTAAATTAGATCTTTCCATAGCACTCTTGAGTACAAGATCTGTAGCTAAGTCCACCTCCATTTGGTAGTGATTTGGCTCGATCTTGTCCTTGAATGTTATTGTGGAAGAGGGTTTGATCTAGTGTGCATGCTAGTCTTCTTCATTCTCCTCTTTCACACTTAACAGGTCTAAAATCCTCCATAGATTTTGTAGAATTATTTTTTTGAATTAGCACTAAGAAGGTATTATTCAGGTCTTTGAGCATTGTACCTTTTTTGTGTGCCTCTTCAATAGCACCCACCAAGTCCTTTGCTATGATCCTCCAATTTTTTATAGAATCCATTAGGGAAACCATCTAGTCTTAGTGCTTTATCCAGGCTCATTTGGAAGGTAGCCAGTCTGATTTCATCTTTTGTAAATGGTGTGTTCAGAAAAGTATTTTGTTCATCAATTATCAGACAAGGCAGATTATTCAAAACTTAATTCCTTACCTCCACATCCTGGACCCCTTCATTTAATAACTCCTTAAAGTATTCCACAACAACCTTTCCAATCTCCTCAAGATCTTCCAAGGCACACATCTTTTTTACTAAATATAAATATGCAATAAATTTAATTGAAAATAACTATTAAAATTTATTTAGAAATAATTTTAAAAAATTAACAAACTACTCATAGAGGAAAAAGAATTAAGAGAATTAAGAGTGGCATAAGAGAGAAATAAAGAAAGCTATTGTTCAAATTTTTTTAGTTTACACAGTATATTGATTTCTTTTTACTAGATTTTTTTCTTAAACACACTAGTCTTTATAGATAAATATTGGAAGCCAAGCAATTTTACAAGCCATTGGAGATGAATTCTTCATAGATGAAAGTATTTTAAAGATTGTGATTGAAACATATAAGACTATATATGTAAGTAATGCTATTCTTATATATATATATAAACTATATTATTTACATATCTATTTATTATATAAGCAATGTACAGATAGATATATTTACTTAAGAGTTTTTTATTTTAGTTATTTTGAGGATACTTACATATATCTAATGTATAGAAGATATATTTATTTAAAAGTTATTTTATTTTAATTTTATCTATATACATTTTTATCTATAAAAATCTACCAATAAATGTATTATTTATTTAAAAGTTATTTTATTTTAATTTTATTTATATACATTTTTATCTATAAACAAATTATCAATAGATATTATCTATTTAAAAATTATTTTATTATATACATTTTATTTATAAACAATCTATCAATAGATGTATTTACTTAGGAATTATTTTATTTTATTTACATTGTTTTGTGGATACTTTCATATATAAGAATAATATTACTTACATATATTATATATAAAAGTAATATTACTCTTGTGTGTATATATATATGCATGTATGTTTATCTATCTATATATATGTTATCTATATACATTATATACATTTTTTTAAGAGTTTTTTATTTTTATATGTAACTTCTAATTTTACTTTTGGAAAAAATCATATTGTTTTGTTTTTACTTTGATTTATTTACTTTATATTTTATTTAAGGGCTATTTTATTATATATATATATATATATATATATATATATTACTCATGTATTTCTCTTGTTCATAGGGTGTTTGGAGTCAATTCCAATATGAGGTTAACTTTGAATGAAATTAAGTGGATGACACATCCACGCGGTTGGGCCAAAATAAACTCTAATGGAGCTTTGAGAGGGAATCCTGATCGGTCTAGAATTGGGTGTATTGTTTGAGACTTAGAAGTGTTGTTGATCACTGTTGTCTCTTTAAAAATCAAATGATGGAACAAATAATGAGATAGAAACCTAGGCCGTAGTGTTTGGTCTCCAAAATTTCCATTAATTTGGGTTTAAAAATATATAAATTGAGTGAGACTCGATGAACATAGTAAATGCAGTTTGCAAGTAGAGAGATGAAAGTTGGAAAAATAACAATATACTAAGGAAAATTTGGCCAATATTAAATTCTTTGGACTTATTTACAATATACCACATGTATAGAGAGGCCAATTATGTAGCTGATTATTTCACCAACTATGCAATTAAAATGAATGAGGCTAGGAGAGTGAGCAAGCATAGTGATGATTGGAAATATTTAATCAAAAATTTAAACTCCTAACCACAATGTCACTCATCATTGTGTCATACTTGGCTTTGGCCAAGAGTACATCAAATTAATGTTGGCACAAATTTGATTTGAGCCTTCCAAGATCATTTCGCCTAGCATGAGCCAAATAGAAGACATTGTTAATGATTTTTACAAAAGGGTTGTTATGTGATGAAGGTGTAGATACTTGAATTTGTCCTAGCACAACCTTATTCTTAATTAACTAAAAGATCACATTTTCTTAATTAATTTATCTCAACCTAATGTATCCCACACACTAATTAAATAAACTTATTATTTGATCAGCTATTTTTTCCCTCACACATAATTAAATTATTTTATTATTTTATTATCCTCTTTTCCACCTCATATGGCCACCTCATATAACACATGGTTATTTTCTCTCCAACATGTTTCTACCTTTTTCTAAGCTAAAAGACACATGTTCCATAGTCAAAACACATGGCTATTTTCTCTCCACTTCATCTCTACCTTTTCTTAAATTAAAGGGGACACATGTTGCATGAATACAACAAACCCTCCTCAATCCTAGGAAAATCCTCTCATGCATTCTCCACTGTTGGTCTTCTTCCCTAAAAATTTATAAATAGAGCCTCATTCTCTCATTTGACCATTCACTTTATGCTATCCATATGTTATCATTTTATAATGCATATTCGTACTAAGTATATGCTATCAAAATAGTAATCAATTTTACAAAGAGCATCCACATTTCTCAATCATTTTGGAGCAAATATACCTTGACAAGATGGAGTTTATGGTAATGAAATTTGTTGTTCATTTGCTAGTTTAATCTTCATTTTTGTTGCTCAATCTCAAGGTTTTCATACAGATTTTCAAAATTAGTTTATGATTTCATTGATTATTCATTTGCTAATGTTTTTTTGAGTTTATGCATTATCACAACCATCACATAAGGAAAAGAAGAAACAATAAAAGAACACACATCCAAGGCACATAAGGAAGAGGAACCTTTGATGGATTAAATGAAACTATACAAATCACTTTTTACAAGGGAATGCCACTCACAACAGCCAAAATATGTCCACAAGTAAGCACAACCAACTAAGAAAGTTATTAAATAGGCAATGTTGTATTTCATAGACAATATTGTATTTCATTTCCAATACTCCTCATACATTAACAAAAATAATAGAGGGATTCCCATAACATCTAGCAACATTACTAAAATAGAATAGAGAAGAAGTGCTATGGGCAATAAAAGAAATAAAGAACAAATCCCTTAAAGAAAATGTGGTAGAATTATCACAAGAGATAAAAGAGAAATTGAAGAAACTACTACAACAAAAGCTAAGATTGAAAAATAGAGTAGATACACTCTTATCTTAGATAAAAGAAGTAGTAGAAAATGTAAGACAAGAAACTATGGAGGCTATTCAAAAAGCTTACATCACAATGCTATAGGAAGAAAAGGGAAAGGAAGTACAGAAGGAAGACACATCGAAAAAGAAAGAACAACAACACAAAGAAAAGAAGGAACAACATGAAAAGCAACAAGAGGAAGGGCATGAATAATAGGAGATATTAGAGCAAGAGCCCACTTTACCTCCATCAACCACACATACACACATAACTTAATGCAACAAATAAAACAATTTTTGGCAGTACAAGAGTAGCTGCAACCACTATCGTACCCTTCAATTTTACAACTGCTAATTACAATCTAACACAGATATCTCCACTGCAAAAGTTTCAATTACTGGATATGTTAGAGTTAATAGCAAGGGAAGATCTGATTAAGCAACAAATGGATATAGTGGATATAGTAGAAAATGTGTTGAACACACAAGAAGCATCTCCTCAGCTCACCAAGGATACCTTAGTTACCTTGGGATAATAGTTAAAGCAAGCCACCGATGACATGCTACAATAATTGTAGAATTGAGAAGATATAGTTAGGCAGCAGGCGATAGAGGATATAAAAGGAAATAAGGAATAAGTATGCCACCACACACACCAAATTTGAAGTTGAAGTAAGGAACATGCAGCCAACACAAATGAATATAAGCTCCTTGTACCAATTTTGCCTTGGATGGCCCGCCACAAAAAAAGCTCTAAAATTTCAACTTGAAGACATTTAAAACCAAATGATGTAGCAAGCATATACTTATAATGTACAAAATGATCAATATGGAAGCCAACAAATGTACATTGAAACTCTTCATAACTAGTACCAACAAGTTCAAGATTAGAGGGAATGGCTAAAGGACAGATAAAACAAATCTGAGTAGTTATCCTCCACCTATCCCATATGACAACCCTATTAACAAAAGTTAATAATGTTACAATACAAATTTAGATACCAAATACCTTGGATGAGGGAGAACAAATTCTACTTAGTATCAATGGGAAAATCTTGTTGCTACAACAAGGAATCACACAATGAGAAAACACATATGTCACACCCCGTTCTAAAACAAACATACTTGCCATTTTATTTTAAGTAGACAGATAGCGAGTCAGTGAAATTATTATGATTAAAGTGATGTTGTGTTAGATTAGAAAATGTATTTGATTTATATTATTTTATATGCAATGAATATGTGACATTATTACTATGACATGTGATTAAATGATGTAATGGACTAACTACCATTGTACAACTGAGGTGGATGCAAGGACATTATTTTCCCCTCTAGAATGAGGAGGGAGGGTATAAACAAGGAGAGGGTGATAGATCACGTGAATACAGTGATCATTGTGCCATCAGAGAACGTACACACACATTCACATTAGAGGTTTCATTAAAACTAGAGTAAGTCTTAATCTTTAGTTGCTAGTTGTAATTGCAATGCTTTTACGTTGCTACTATCCTTGTCATGTGGTTTCAATATCTTTTCAAAGATTTTGTTATCCATGTTGACAAATGAGGAGGTTAAGAATACCTCTATGGGTTAAGACAACTCGGGAAGTTGACATATCAAATCGATATTTTATTCATCGAACACATAATGAAAGTATTCATTAATGCATCATCGACGTCAATGAATAAGCTTATTATCGTTTAAACCCATGCATAATTAAATGTAAAGTTGTGGATTAAATAAGTTATATACTAAATGTATAGAACATGGGATAAAGTTTATATAGATTAAATTGTTATACACATTAAAATTTTATTTTTGAGGGAGGAATCTCCCCACCGGAACAATCCTAGTTTGTAGGAGAATGGGAAGGAGTAGTAGCTCCACTTCCCTATTCTCTTAGATTAAGGGCAACGAGTGGTTGGAAACCACTTTTGGGAAAATAAATAAAAAATCTCTTTTCAAAACATTCTATGCCTACCTCCTATTAATGGGGCTGGTGGTGCTGATACCCTCAAAAAGAGAAGAGAGACTAGATGGACTCCACCTACGAAAGACTAGGTAAAGCTAAATTTTGATGGTGCCTCCAAAGAAAACCCAAGAGAGTTGGGAGTAGGATGCTTGGTGTTAGTTCCCAAAATAAATTCAACCTAAAAATCTAAAACATTTCTAAAACACCCAGACTAGGGATTATCGTCAGTGTGAAACTTGAAGAGGTTTATCAACAAGTTAAGGGGGATTTTGGCCGACTATAAGAGTGGGTAGACTCCTCAGTACTTCAAGCTTAACTAAACCTAGGAGGGATATTCCTAGAGGCATGAAATAAAATACCAATAAACAAATACAACCATACCCAATGTACACTTGATCCCAAAGCTGTCACTAGATCAAGACAAACTGGCTACACATGCCTCTCATTAAGATGATTCAACTATGCGAATGTACATGCACAAGAAATATGGTTTTTACCCTAAACCACAGGTGAATGATTTGTTTGATTTATAAAGAGTGTTTGGTCCCTCTCCAATATGGACTGGTGCCTATTCCATTGGGCAACAGAGTCATAGAATGCAAGGAGGAAAGGAAATACACAACAAAGGATCAACAGAACTAGGCATATATTTACATATATGACTTTTAAGTATATCTTCCTATAATGGACATGCTTAACAATCCAAAAGAGGATTGCAATGATTTGTGTGCAACAAAGAAATGGTAAATACAAAGCCTTGTATTAACTTAGATGCTGTCACACACCTCCAAATCTCTATTACAATCATACCAGCAAATGTGGCAAGGGAAAATATACAACTGCGATTATATATTTACCAAAATTACTACAAACTACCGTGGAGACATCCTTTAGATTCAAATATGCATTACATAATATTCCTACTCTATGTTGAATAAATCCCTTCACTGACAAACTAGATAGATCGTGTGTTGATGCCAAAGAAACTCCTTAGGCTCTCCCAGACCAAAAAATTAGCTCTCAAACCAACCCTGAGAATGTCTTGAATTGATGCATATATAGCCACATGGTCATGGGCATTGGAAAGATTGGTCAACAAGCAGCCCATGTTGCATTGAATGTAGGCCCATGACCATAGTCAGAAGACTTGGCGGACTTCTCAGGCGCCCATGCCTTTTTGAAAAAATCAGTGGAACATAAGGAAGCCCATCCCCCATAGGTTTGTTTCACGTCCTTGAGAGGACCAGTAGGAGACATGGATGTTGAAACTTTGCACTCCCATTGAATCTGGGTACCCGTGTCTTGACTGCAAACACTATTCCAACCACTACCCTGGTGCTTGCATTTCGCAACCTCACGCATTCATGACAAACATGGAACAAAAAGGTGCTTTTAAATATGAACCCACCCAAAGTGCTTGTAAATATTTTACAACACTTTAAATTTTTAAAAGTTTTTACGCTTTTCAAATTCACGCTTTACATCAGATCTTTGTCCATTAATTTGTCTTACCAGAAAATCCTCATATTATTGAACTTGGTCTGCTTTCTCATTCTCTTCTCCATTTGCCTCATCGGTGATTTTCATCTTTTCTGAACTGTGCCCTCTTCCTCATTGTTTGTGCCTTGTCGGAAAAATATCGATTTGCCGAACTTTTCTTTCTTGGCGCTTCCTTTTCATTTCACCATTTCTGCTACTTTTTGGCCTTGTCGGAAAGTCCACAGAAATCCAAACTTTATCCTTTGTTGCCTTCGCCAACCTTATCAACAAATATGAAATTTGCTAAACTTTTCTTTCTTTTGGCCTTTTTATTTTTTACCATCTGCCATATTGGCGAATCTTTCCTTTTTCTAACCATCCATTCCTTTTTCGCTTCTTTACTTTACCTCTGTCAACAAAAATGAAATTTGTCAAACATCTCATTTCCTTTGCTTCATTTCAGCAAAGTTCCCCTTTGCCAAACTTTTCTTCTTCTTCTTCACTATCGGCAAACTACCGAAATTCTTATTCATTGGTTTTGCATTCAGCCGAAATTCTGACAAGGCATCCTTCTTCCATTTATGCCTTATCCAATTTTGCCTTTGTTGGTAAAATTGAATTTTTCCAAACCAACTTTACTTCCCTCTTTGAAGCCTCCATGTTGCCCCTTATCGACAAATCCTCCATCAGTCGAACCTCCCGTCGGCGAAGTTGGAGGTTCACAAACCTCCAACTTCGCCGACAAAGCCTTCCTTTGCCTTTGAAACTTTGCATGCTATGCCACTTCCTTCTATCTTCTATTAGCAAATACCATTGTTAGTGAACCAATAGAAAAAGGAATTTGAGAACAAGTTCAAAAGTTAGAAGTTTCACCGATTTTCCAACAACAAGGAAAAATTTGAGATTTTTTCTAAGGGACAAAAGGGAGCAAGACATAACCATTCTGACCAAGGAAAAACATAAAGACCAAACTTTGACCAAGGATAAATTCTTCATTTTAGGGAATTTTGAGATGGTTCAAAAGGCAAATTTGTTGCAAGTATGTGCTAATCGGTGTTGTCATTGATGTCAACAAGCTTGTTTTGTCATTGGTGTCAACTGTGTCAAGAGTATGAGTAGTTTGTGTGGAGCATAGATCAAAGATAAGGTAGTGCATAGTTGAGGATATAAGCTATTGCTAAAGGGGATTTGGTTGCCTTGAAGAGGTGCTAAAGATGTTGAGATTATGTTTCTGTTGGTTGGTTTCCAAGTGCTTTCGAGAAAATTTGATTAACAAAGGAAACAATGTGTTGAAGAGATTGATTGGCTTAACAAAATAGTGATCGAGTTTTGCTCTACATTTCTTCATTTAATTGAATATCTGATTGTGCAGTTTGGATATGTTATTCAGAGGTGGTCAGAGATGTTATGTTCTAGATTGTGTGCTCTGGTTCATTGTACAGAGAAAGTTGTGTTCACCAGTGTGCAGACAGTGTTTCTAAGTTGTGCATAAGTGTTTGGGAGAAACTATTTTACTCCACATTTCTCTGCATATTTGTTTCTGGCTTTGCAGTTCTGGATTTATGCTTATAAGGTCTATATCTTTCTTTAGTTCAAGTGGTTCATGGTTTGGTGCTCCACAAGTACATCTCTTAAGTTGTAGTTGATGACAGAGTATGATATAGCTGGTTAAGTACTCTGGTGTGAACTTTCTTCAGGTGAAATATTATGCAAAGGAATTTGTTGGCTTTCAGGTTTTTATGGATGTTTCTAGATCATGTTCATGTTTTGTGCATGGTCCACATGTCATCTTTTGATGTTGAGGAATAGTGTACTTAAAATTTCTATGTTAACACAAGTTTGGCCGACTTGGTTGTTTACACTAATTGCAGTTGTGCTTCGTTGATTGTGAAAGTGTGATGAAGCGTGTAAGAGTGGATTTAGGTCCATGCTAAGGTGTGAAGTAGTCCGCATTCATTCCTTTCCTCTATGGGAATGTTTTGGTCCAGACCTAATTTGAATCTCATGGGTTAAGATGTGTTACCGACCTTGGAGAATGTTTTCAAGATTGATGGTGGTATAAATAAGTGTCAAGGATTCGTGAGTGGATTTATGCACGATGGATATGATGTTTGTAATGTGATTTTGATTAGTGCAGTGAGGGATTTCATGTGTTAGGCTACTAGATGCAGTGAGCAGAAGGTGTCTACTATTTTTCAGTGTTGTTGCGAAGGTGTTGTTTGTGTTATGGTGAATATCGAGCTCCATTGGAACTGAACTCCATGCATAGGTTAGATGCAATTATATCAATTCAACCCTGGCAGTGAGCCTCTTCTTCTTCTATCTCTTTCTTCTGGACAATGAGTCCTTTGGTAGTGAGCATTTTGTAATTTGATATTGCTACTACTTTATATTGTGAGCTAATCCTCACTTTTTTTTCTCTTATTGGGTTTTCCATGTAAAATCTAGCATTGTCTTGTGTTTGGTGCTGTTATGATTTAGTTTCTATAATTTGCTTTTCATGCTTAATCATCATAACAAGTTAAAAGGTTAATGTGGATATGAATGTTTGTGAGGGTTTGAAATTTTTGATACAACTGATTCACCCCCCCTCTCAGTTGTCTTGTGCATTCAACAAAAGTTGCCTAGAAGTCAAATCTCCATCTAATGGTGACCTTGGCTAAGACATTTACACATGACTTTTGGATTTTTTGGGGGCAAAAGGGGCATTCTGAGAACTAAATTTTTTGGGCTCCAACACCTGGTTTGAGATTGGAAGGGAGACACTATTGGAAGGGCAGCCAAAAAACTTAGGCATGGATCGAATAATGAAGCTGAGCTTAATGCATTAATTTTAGGCCTATCACTTTGTCACCAACTTAGAGTGTCGAAAGTGGAAGTCAAGGGAGATTCCATGATCGTTATTAATGCATTAAGAAAGGGGGAATTTTCAAATTGGAAACTTAATAAACTTTTGAGGGAGGCTTTGCAATTACAAAGGGTCTTTGAAAGCATAGTTATTAACTATGTTTATCAAGAAGGAAACAAGGATGTTGATGAGTTGGCCAACTTAACCATCACTTCTTCAAGTGTTACGCTATGGGAAGTTATGCTAAATGATACAACTTGTTAAACCCTGTGACAGAATGTCTTGTCCCAGCAAGGCAATGAGGTTAGTGAGGCATGTGAATATGTCTTTATCTAGCAGTGCACTGATTTGGGTGGATTTGTCTTGGTTTTGGTAGATTTTACTTTGGCTTCTCTCTCAGCTTGTGATGGACACACTTATCTATCTGTTAAGCAGAAAATGGCAGATTTCCTTCCTAGGTTCCATCACGTAGAAAAAGTTGCGACATGTGTTTAAGACAAAAAGTGACATAGTTTTATTTGCAATCGAATGGGTCCTTGGGGAGGAGTATATGGTCAATGCCAATAGATATAGGGTGAATTCTAATTTGGCATCTATGTTTCTCGCAGTGTTGTTAGACTTGAACGAGGAAAGAGAGGCAATCCAAACTCTAATTGATGTAGGAGCATCCCTAGTTCAAGATCAATCTTGCATCAACCAAAAACATTTGCATTTCAGTTTGTTTGCATTTTAGTTTATTTCATTTTCCAGTTCAGTTCAGGCAGTTCAGTTAGAAGCAACTTCTACAGTTTGATCTGACATTCTATCATGCAGTTACATTTTAGATCATGTGGATCTAGATTTAGCATCTACATTCATTCATCTACATCATGTCCAAAATTTTTAGAGATCCACACTTCAATACCAGAAAGATATCACTATCAGAAGTTGATTGTTTCTCAGAACAAAGTATCCTGATAATCACATACAACTAGCTGAAGGAGAAACTTGTGGAAGCATTTCCTGATCTTTGGAGCCTAATGACACATCATTTAATGATCTTTGGTTTGTGGCCGTTGTTCCCAGAAGATCCACACATCATTCCATTTATTTTCTAGATGTGTTCTATGCATTTAGGTCTGACCTATCTGTGTACACACATTACATCTCTTCTTTGGAATTTGTGATCTTCCTTGGCCAACGCAAAGGAATCTATTGATCCAAACTTGATATATATTGATGTAATAGATCCCTAGGAAAGTAGTTATCAAGTTCATAACATAGTGATAGCTGATAGTTTAGATTTTGTGCGAAGGAGCTTCAAAGCTTTATCTTGTACATGTATGTAATCAGGCTTGTGAGCCCTAATTGTAAGCCCTCATGTTGCCGACCATTCTGAATTTGAATTCTATGATATATTGAATGACTGAATCTGCATATGCTTTATTTCTTTGAGTTGTTTCCATTGCGTTTACTCTTGCTACATGGTTCAGATAGTTCATTCTATGAACCCTCCTACTGTGACTACACCAAGTGGTATTAGAGTGAAAGTTTGATTCTTTGGAGCGAATTGGGAAAGGAGATTTTGTAAGATCTTGTTGTAAGTAGATCGCTGATCTGAGGTAGGTTACTTGTGCACAACTGATCACTGATTGAGAGGCAGTTGTCGCTTGTAGCTTGATCGTTGAATTTGAGGTAGTTTGCACTTGATCTTAGGAAGATGCCACCATGAAGAGTTCCTCTTATTGGTACAATGGCTAATAAAATGGATGAGATGATGGAATTGATGAGAATAATGTGAATTTGATTGGATGTTGTTGAAAAAGATAGGCGAAGAGGATTGACACTGAGACCTAATGTTGAAAGCGATGATGAAGAAGAATTTCAATCTATTGAACAAACTGGCGAAACCCTAGGAGGTGATCAAGAAGAAGAATCAGATCAAGTGAAGATGTTGCAAGCTATTTCAAAGATTGGAAAGAGACCTAGAGTTGATGTGCCAAACTATACTGGTAATTTGAACCCTGAAGAATTGATTGACTGGATAAATGATATGGAAGAGTACTTTGAATATGAGGAAATTGAAGATCCAGAGAAGGTGAAATTTGCAAAGACCAAGTTGAAAGGGCATGCTTCTATATGGTGGAAAGAAGTTCAGTTGGAAAGAAATAGAAGAGGAAAAGAAAAGATTACAAAATGGGATAGGATGGTGACAAAGTTGAAGAATCAGTTCATACTTGTTGACTATGAGTTGGAACTATTGAAGAGATTGCAGAACCTGAGACAAAAGGAGAAATCTGTGAAAGAGTACACTGAAAAATTTCATAAAATGATTATAAGAATAGGACATAGTGAAGAAAACAAGGAGAAAGTGGCTAGATATATAAATGGACTGAGATTGAACATTTAAGAAGAACTAAGCTTGGTAAGGATGACATCTTTGGAAGAAGCATATCAGTTTGCCCTGAAAGTTGAAGAGAAGCTGAATAAGAGACATGATCAGAGAAAAAGAGGCAGAGGAGGTAAATTTCAAAGAGGAAGAACATATTCAGGACAAGATAGATCATTTCTGGAGTAGAGCAAGCCTGACATCCCATTTAAGAAGGATGACAGAGATATTATTGCATACTAGAGAAATGATAGAAATTTTCATCCCAGGGGCAACTATAATTCATACCAGAATGAAGGGTACAGAAGAGAGGGAAGAGGATTGGATAAGAGAACATTCAGAGGTGCTTGTTTCAAGTGTGGAAGTGAAGGACAGAGCATTTGAATGTAATCAGGGTAGTACAAGCAAGAGGATAGAAAATAGTGGAAAAGCAGCCTATATTGAAGAAGAACCCGTTGGATCACCTAGTTCAGTTGGCCAACCTGAGAAAGGAGAATCATTGGTGATGAGAAGAGCACTATTTCAAGTAGAGACAAATGAGGAACCACTGCAAAGGAAGAGTCTGTTCAGAACTAGATGCAAATTAGGAGGTAAGTGTTGTAAAGTTGTAATTGATAGTGGTAGTTCAGATAACCTAGTTTCAAAGGAGATGGTGACTAAGCTGAAGTTGGAAAGATTGAAACAATCTAAGCCCTATTAGATAGCATCGATTTAGGATGATCATAAGGTATTGGTGAGTGAATAAATTTCATATTGGATCTTATCATGATGAAGTCTTGTGTGATATTATGCCTATGGATGTTTGTCATATCTTGTTGGGTAGACCTTGGCAGTATGATAGAAAAGATATACATGATGGGAGAAAGAACACATATACTATAACAACAAATGGAAAGAGAATTACTTTGATTCCTTTAGAAGATGATCCTAAGAGTGAAGTATGCGGGAATGCTAGAATTTGTTTGGTAGATGGAAGAAAATTTCTGGATGGTTTGAGACATGAGAATATGTGTTATACCTTGATTCCTAAGAAGCCTAAAGCATTGAAGAAGGAGACTGAAGAGATACAATTGGAGGAGATAAGAGAGTTTCTGATAGAGTATGAAGACATCATATCAGATAATGTACCTAAAGGATTACCACCTATAAGGAGTATCAGTCATCACATGGATCTTATATCAGGAGCAAGTTTGCCTAACAAAGTAGCACATAGAATGACACTGGAAGAGAATGAAGAACTGCATAGACAGTTACAAAAGTTGTTGAGAAAAGGTTTGATCAGAGAAAGCTTGAGCCCTTGTGTAGTACCTGCAATGATAGCACCTAAGAAGGATGGAGAATGGAGAATGTGTATTGATTCTAGAGCAATAAACAAGATCACAGTTAAGTATAGATTTCCTTTACCTAGGATGGATGATATTATGGATTGTTTGAGTGGAGCAAAATATTTCACAAAGATAGACTTGAAGAGTGGATACCATCATATCAGAATTAGAGAAGGTGACGAATGGAAGACTACTTTTAAGACAAATGAGGGATTGTATGAGCGGTTAGTGATGCCCTTTGGATTGACAAATGCACCGAGTACTTTCATGAGATTGATGAATGAAGTCTTGAAGAAATTCTAGGGTAAGTTTGTTATTGTGTACTCAGATGACATTCTGATTTTCAATTAAACAAAAGAGGAATATTTGTGGCATATTAGACAAGTTTTGCAAAGGTTGAGAGAAGAGAAATTGCTGATAAACATCAAGAAGTGTAGTTTCATGAAAGAAGAGTTGGTATATTTGGGATTTGTGATTTCTAAGGAAGGATTAAAGATGGACCCTGAGAAAATGAGAGCAATTGTTGAATGGCCTACACCAGAGAGCATTGGAGAAGTTAGATCATTTCATGAATTGGCTAGTTTCTACCAGAAGTTCATCAGAAATTTTAGTTTAGTTTGTAACCCTATGACAGAGACAATGAGAGGTGACAGAAAGGATTTCAAGTGGACATCAGGAGAAGATACAAGTTTTGAATTGTTGAAGCAGAAAGTGACAGATCAACCTATTTTGGCTTTACCAGATTTCAATAAGGTATTTCAAGTTGATTGTGATGCAAGTGGAAATGCAATTGGAGTAGTGTTAAGCCAAGAAGGTAGACCTGTAGCATATTTCAGTGAGAAGTTGAATGATGCAAGGAGGAGATATTTAGTTTATGACCAAGAGTTCTATGCCATAATTCAAGCCTTGAAGAAGTGGAGACAATATTTATTGCCTAAGGAGTTTGTGTTGTATACAGATCATCAAGCTTTGCAATATCTGAGCAGTCAAGGTAACTTGAATCAGAGACATATGAGATGCGTAGAGTTCATACAAAGTTATACTTTTATGTTGAAGCATAGGAGTGGAAAATCAAACAAAGTTGCTGATGCCTTATGTAGAAGAGGAAACTTGTTGACATAGATGAGAGTTGAAGTGTTGGGTTTTGATGAATTGAAGAACATGTATGAGGGAGACACTGATTTTGCAAAACCTTGGAAAGCATGTAAGGAACATGTTGTGATAGATAGGAGTAAGTGGTTGGACTATTTCATTCAAGAAGATATGTTGTTTAGAGGAAATCAGTTGTGCATACCTGGAAGTTCAATGAGAGATAATTTGATCAAGGAGGAGCATAGTGGTGGATTGGCAGGACATTTTGGCATTG
The DNA here is from genome assembly GCA_027924645.1 of Cunninghamia lanceolata. Taxonomy (NCBI): domain Eukaryota; kingdom Viridiplantae; phylum Streptophyta; class Pinopsida; order Cupressales; family Cupressaceae; genus Cunninghamia; species Cunninghamia lanceolata. The sequence continues at coordinate 4,714,769 of BSBN01000332.1, forward strand.
ATAAGACAGTGGCTTTGGTGAGTGAAAACTACTTTTGGCCTTAGATACATAAGGATGCTCAGAGATTTGTGTAGAGTTGTAGAGTTTGTCAAGTTGCAAAAGGGAGTAGTCAGAATACTGGATTGTATAAACCTTTGACAGTACCAGAGAGACCTTGGGAAGACATAAGTATGGATTTTGTAATGGGATTGCCAAAGACACAGAGAGGACATGATTCAATATTTGTAGTGGTTGACAGATTTTCAAAGATGGCTCATTTCATACCTTGTAAGAAGACAACTGAAGTAGTGCATGTAGCTGACCTATTTTTCAAGGAGATTGTGAGATTACATGGATTACCTAGGAGTATAGTTTCAGATAGAGAAACAAATTTTGTTGGATACTTTTGGAAGACACTTTGGAATAAAATGAAGATGAATTTGAAGTTTAGTTCAACGTTTCATCCACAGACTAATGGACAGACAGAGGTAGTGAATAGGATTTTGGGAAACTTGTTGAGATGTTTGGTTGGAGAGAAGACAGGAAGTTGGGATATGATTCTTTCACAAGAAGATTTTGCATACAATAATTCTGTAAATAGGAGTACCAGAAGAACACCTTTTGAGATTGTAACCATAATGAATCCTAGCGGAGTTGCATAATTGAGAGATATCAGCATGGAAGAAAAGAGAAGTGTAGAAGAATTCACAGATCATATGAAGACAATGCATAATCAGGTGAAGAAGCATTTAGAGAATATGAATAGTAAGTACAAAGAAAAGGTAGATGAGAAGCGAAGACATAAGGAATTTGAAGTTGGAGAGGAAGTGATGGTGTACTTGAGAAAAGAAAGATTTCCAGTTGGGACATATAACAAGTTGAAGATGAAGAAGTTTGGACCTTGTAAGATACTCATAAAATTTGATTTAGGAAATGCTATGAAGTAGAGTTACTAGAGACATTGGGTATATCACCTATTTTCAACATTGCATACTTATACCAGTATCATGAAGTAGAGTTCAGTGACAGCATGGAAGAAGACTTGCAAAGGCAGTTACCACAACAAGCACCGGAGCAGATTGAAGACATTTTGGACAACAGAGTTGGACGTAGCACTAGAGGAAGACAATACAAATAATATCTTGTGAAGTGGAAAGGCAAATCAGAAGAGGATTCATCATGGATTTCTTAGGCTAAGGTGGACCATCTTGGTTCTCCCTTAGCCCTAGAAAAGTGAGGGACTCACTTTTTCAATAACCCCAGATGTCTGATGCAGGAGCATCCCTAGTACAAGAGCAATCTTGCATCAACCAAAAACATTTGCATTTCAGTTTATTTCATTTTCCAGTTTAGTTCAAGTAGTTCAATCAGAAGAAGCTTATACAATTTGATCCAACATTCTATCATAGTTAAATTTCAGATCATGTGGATATGGATTTAGCATCTACATTCATTCATCTACATCATATCCAAAATTTAGAGATCCGCACTTCAATACCAGAAAGATATCGCTATCAGAAGTTGTCTGTTTCTTAGAATAGAGTATCCTGATAATCACAGACAACCAACTAAAGGAGAAACTTGTGGAAGCATTTCCTGATCTTTGGAGCCTAATGACACATCATTCAATGATCTTTGGTTTGTGGCCGACCTTCCTAGAAGATCCACACATCATTCCATTTATTTTCTGGAAGTGTTCTATGCATTTAGGTCTGACCTATCTGTGTACACATGTTACATCTCTTCTTTGGAATCTGTGATCTTCCTTGGCTGACACAGAGGAATCTATTGATCCAGACTTGATACATATTGATGTAATAGATCCCTAAGAAAGTAGTTATCAAGTTCATAACATAGAGATAGCTGATAGTTTAGATTTTGTGCGAAGGAGCTTCAAAGCTTTATCTTGTGTATGTATGTAATCAGGCCTGTGAGCCCTAATTGTAAGCCCACATGTTGTCGACCAATCTGAATTTGAATTCTATGATATACTGAATGACTAAATCTGCATATGCTTTATTTCTTTGAGTTGTTTCAGTTGTGTTTGCTCTTGCTGCATGGTCCAAACAGTTCATTCTATGAACCCTCCTACCGTGACTGCACCACTAATGGAGTCATTCATGGAAGCTGAGTTTCATGGGGGTTGGAAGGAGGTGGTTTGCATTGCTCATGATGGTCTTGGTGTTCTGCTACCTAGAGATTTCCATAGGGTAAACAGTGCTAGAGATGTTGTGAATTGATGGCCTTTTGTGATGGAGGATGGTGAGTCAAAAATTGCAGGTCGCAAGCATCGTACTACAAAAGGAATTACCTTCCTAACAAAGCTGGCTAGGTTGGATGTAGAAGTATATTGGATGTAGGAGATTTTGGATTAGTATTATGCTAATGATGCTCATGCATAAGAAGGATTTCAAGTTTCTGTGTTTATAGTTATATAGGCATAGTTTATACTGATGCAAATATGTATTTAAGCAAAAGTTTGTAATAGATGTTAATAGGAATATTAGGGATTTTGTTAATTTACCCTGGTACTATGTGGTTCTCTCTGCAAAATTTCAAACTTTGTTAATCTTTTTGGTTAATTTTAATACAAAAGGGAGCTGATCCCAAGTCAACAATTTACCGATTAAAAAAACATTTTGTGCCTACCTGAGATGGAATAAAAAAGGATATAGCATTATGAATATTATCTTTTGTTTTCATTAACTGGAAGTGTAAACCGAAAAGATTGAGGTTCATATTTCTTTGCATCATGAGGAGTGGTGACCATAGAAGCACCTGTACCTTCTATACTTGTAGTAAAGACTTCAATTTAGGTTCTCTCATATCGTTTACATGCTCAGTCTATCTATTCTTCTTCATGCAAATATGCTAGAACTTGTTTATAAAAATTATACTTTGAATACGGTATGTGTTTATCCATTTTATTGAAGACTGAAAGAATATATATTTTTTGTGTTCTCTGCATAAAGGTCGAGAGTCTTTAAGTGTGGTATTACTTGTAATGGCCAATGAAAGGCCATAAGTCTTTAAAGACTATGTTATTCTTTGACGGCCTTAGAAGGTCGATATCTCTAAGAGGCAGATAGCCTTGCTCTTAAATATTGGAGTCTATTTTATAACTCTTGGTGTACTATGTGAAGACTGATAAGTTTTTAAACTCTGAGTATTCGTAGAAGGCCGATATGGCTATAAACTCTATGTATAGGGTAAAGACTATCTAATGGTTGACTTATATTTTTGTTCCTTGTATCTTTTATACACCTAAAGAGAGGTGATAAGAAAGCAAAGATGCATGATTAGTATGACCTTGAGGCTGATAAAACTATGTTTCATGGCTTTGTATCGTACGCCTATAAGAGGCTGATCAATAGAGTCGATCTCTGCATTCTTATATGCCTTTATAAGAAGGTTGAAACCTCTATTTATTGTTTAAATTACATTCTTTGTTAAGCTTGTAGGAGGTCGACATGCATTTCATATGCATAGTGTAGCTTTATGCTCTTTACATTGACAATATGGCCGATAAACTATAGTCTTTTTCACTCTTGGTGATGCATGTAAGTAGGCCAACAACTCGACTTTCTCATGCATGCCTATGTAAGGAAAAAAGTTATAAATGCATGAGTAATTATGTAGTAAGCTGCCAATAGAATAAACTTACATTTGAATACCCGAATGATTGATAGCCTTTAACTAAGATTTTTTTTTTTTTTGAATAAACAATATGTCCTTACAAACATCATGAGGCAAAGAGCTATGTGGGACTCAATCTTTTGGTAAGGCTGATTGGCCAATGATAGGAACTCATCCTTACATTATGTGTAAGTGATCTTATTAGTTTCTCTCCTTGAGATGAATTTGTTTAAAGTATTAAAACATTATGGTAGTCTATAATAAGAAAATAATTTGATATGATTACATAAGTGTAATCCCAACTATGAATAACCTTGAGTCTATTTTATATTTTGGATAATATTATCCCATACTTTGTAAATGGTAGTGTTATGGACAATCGAGATGAGTATATAACATCATTGAAAGAATGAATGCCAAATTTATTCATGAGCATGGAATCAAGTTTGACTAGCCATTGAGTAGTTTGACAAGTTGTCATAGACCCAAGATTGCAAGGATGCAAAGAGGGGCTTAATGCCATTACATAAGTCACCCAGGCTCTTACCTTATACTTATCTTGTTGACCTATAGTAGAGGGTATACTCTATGTCAATTATACATATATAGGATAAGCATATCAAAGTATGTTGATTTATTAATTATCGATATAAAAGAATGTTGTCACCAAGTCGAGAAAAGAGTGTTTGAACATATGACTTATTTATATGAAACTTTGGAGAAAGTAATGCAAAAGTCACTACTTGCATTGTCAATTCACTGTGCTCTAGATAGCATAATAGTTAGAGGGGCTGTACATAACTAGAGATAGACTAGAAGTTGTAAACCTGATTATTTTTAGCTAGGACACTGCACTAGTTCCTAGATGGCACAAATAATCAGTTTATTCTCATTATATATACCCTCATGAAGGGAAGGGTGACTTCCAGTAGGAAGTTGTGTGGGGGTTCACCAGTATCTGGTTGGAGGAAAAACACCAAGGTGATGCTCTCCCTCTTTCAGTTGACTGTCGAAGACTTGTGAACAAGAAACATTTCTCCATATGTAAATGTAACTGATAAATGTTGTAAGTTGTGAGGAATGCGACCTTCTAATATTGTACATGTAAATATGCAAAATTTGTAAGTCGCATGTAAAGCGACCATCAGCTGATATATTATATTATGAAAACTTGTAAATGCAAATGTACCTACTTTACTTTATATGATAGAAAAATAATAATTATGAGATTATGACATTTATTGCTTAAATTTTTAAATGTTTTATTTAGCATTTAGATTGGAGATGTTACATATGGTATCAAAGCTACTGGGTTCAAAACTTGGACCTAGGATCTCATTGCAACTTTTTGCAAATTGGCAAGTGATGCTAATGTTAAAATGGTTGTTCTTGTGCTAGAATGATAGGAAAGAGAAGAATACACAAGAGATCCAAGAAAACAAAACCTAGGAACATGCCCGAGGTCACTATTAAGAAAGAGCCTTCTTCTGAGCCAAAAATGAAGGAGCTAGTGAGCTACAAAAACTGGGCTTAGCTCACATATTCAGAGATGTTGGTCGATGCACTCAAACATATCCACATCAAAAAGAGGAAACGGTTATAGGCAGCAAAAAGTTATCAATTCCTACTTATTTTAAGATCATTAAATCATCTTCCCATCAAGATTTAACTTTCAGGTGTGGTCGGAATACACCTGTAATAGGAAAGGAGGTGTTGGTTAAGTGCTCACGAGTACATAGACCCTCTAAATTTGTGTTAGTTGACTCTGACGGAGAGGAGGAACTCGAGGAAATTCCTCTGTCAGAAAGTTATATGTAGACACTTTATTCTTTTAAAAAGAAAAGTTTTATATTTGAATAAGGAAGTAAAATCCAATATGCGAATAAAATAATTTTTGTTTTCTATATAATAATGGCACATGTGGGATATCTCTAAATTTCTATTTTTATGAACTTAGAGTTTTTTTATGTAAAAGTTCTTAGTTTTGATAAAAATCCTATGCAATGATAGAGTGGGAAATATCAGCATGGTACACACTAGAAATCACTTAGGAAGGAGCCTAGATGGTTCCAGTTTTGATAAAAACCCAATAGAAAAACTTGATCAAATCTTATCTATACTAAACGAAACAAAGGAAAGATTGGAAACTCTAGAACATGAAGTTAGAGGAGTAGAAGACATTAAAGAACACCATTCTAAGAAAGGGGGATAAAACACCCAAGGATATAGTTCACAATGTTAGGGATTGCATGCAAATGATATCGATTAAATGCAAATAAAGATTAAACAAAGGAATGAAAATACACAGAAATAATAACAATGAGAGATAAGTTTTAACGTGGTTCACCCAAACTCAGGCTGCATCCACCAACAAAGAGTCCAATATTATTATCCATTAAATCAAACTGATTACAACCAACAATCCTTGCAACTCAATACCTCTGCAAAATGCTACAATACATCAATAGAAACCCTAACCCTTAGCCGCTTTTATCAAGCCTTATGTCGGTTACAAAAATAGGTTTTTTTTTTTATGTTGGCCAATAGAAAAATAACTCCTAATACCTTTATAAAATAATAAAATTTGTTTGACCCCATCTTGGGGGCGCTACCCCTTGACCCTATTAAATAATTTGGGGGAAAACTGCACCGATAAAAGTGGGGTAAATTTAACCTTTGAGTCTTATTAGGCTCCATATAACAACAATCTCCCACTTGGAGACTGATTAGACTCCACACCATATCATCTCCCACTTGGAGACTGATCATAACACCGCTGACCTTGTAAGTCCCACTGGAACTAAGCACCCTGGACTTTGTTGTTATGATTTTATTGTTTTTCAGTCTTGAAGACCAACCAAAGTTGAAAAGGAGCTCAACTTCTCCCTTGTTACTACCTTTGTAAACATATCCACTGGATTTTCATTTGTATGGATCTTTTCCATCTGTAACTGTCCATCATCCAACACCGACTAGATGAAGTGATACCTTAGTTGTATGTGTTTGGTCTTTGAATGCAAGGTAAATTCTTTGCAAGATCTATGGCACTTTGACTGTCTATAAACAAATAACTGTTAGCCTGTTGTTTGCCCAATTCTTCCATGAAAGATTGCAGCCATATCATCTCCTTGCTTGCCTCTATTGTAGATACATACTCCGCCTTCGTGGTGGATAAAGCAACCACCTTTTACAACCTGGAGATCCAACTCACCGCTGTCCCACTTACAATAAAGACATAACTGTAGTACTCCGCCTGGTATCAATATCTCCTGCCAAATCTAAGTCCACATAGCTTACTAAATCAGTATTAGAGCCCCCAAAACATAAGTGTTTATTGGATGTACCTCTCAAATATATGAGAATCTATTTTACCGCATTCTAATGCTCCAATCCAGGATGACTCATATACCTGCTTACAACTCCTACAACATATACAATATCCAGTCTCATGCATACCATGGCGTACATTAAACTTCCTACAGTTGAAGCATATGGTACCTTGGACATTTTTTCTTCTTCCTCTTGTGTCGTAGGACACATCTCCTTAGTCAATTCCAAATGACTAGGCAAAAGTGTGCTAACAAATTTTGCATTCTCCATATGGAATCTCTGCAACACCTTTTCAACATAATCAGCCTGAGATAGAGTCAATTTTCTATTCTTCCTATCTCTACAAATTTTCATACCAAGGATTTGTTTCGCTTCCCCCAAATCCTTCATAGCAAATGACTGTGCTAACTATTGTTTTAACTCTCTTATGTGATCCATGTTAGACCCTGCTATAAGCATGTCATCAACATATAAATATAAAATAATGTAGCTATCATTATCTGACCTCTTCAAATAAACATAATGGTTAGAATTACACCGGATGTAGCCTTGCTCAACCATAAAACTATCAAATTTCAAATACCATTGCTGAGGTGCTTGTTTCAAGCCCTACAAACTCTTCTTCAATCTGCACACCAGTTTCTCCTTACTGTTGACCTCAAATCCTTGGGGCTGTTCCATATATATCTTCTCCTCCAAATCACCATGGAGAAAGGTAGTTTTCACATCTAGCTGTTCCAAATGCAAATCTTCAGCAACCACAATACTTAAAACAGTATGAATAGAAGTCATCTTAACAACCAGAGAAAAATCTCATCAAAATCAATACCTTTTTTCTGTCCAAATCCTTTTACAACTAGCTTAGCTTTAAATTTTTTCTTACCTCCATCTTCCTCTTTCAGCCTATAAACCCATTTGTTTGGTAAAGCCTTTTTACCTGTAGGCAACTTACATAATTCCCAAGTCTGATTTTTCAGCAAGGAGTCCATTTCTTCTTTCATTGCAAGCTCCCATTGAACCTTTGTATCCACCTGCATAGCTTCATCATACCCTTTCGGTTCACCAGCATCTGTTAACAAAATAGAATACAAAGAGGGAGAAAACCTTTTAGGAGGTCTACTTAGCCTTGTTGACCATCTAACATACACTAGAGTTTGTGGTATTTCTTGTTGCTATTGCAAAGCATGAGGAACCATTGGAACATCATTATCTGGAGTATCATCCAGCACCACATAATCCTTTTCTTTCTTCTCATGCTGCTGTAACTGATCTTTGTACAACACCTTCTCATTGAATACAACATCCCTACTTCTCACAATTTTTTGATTTTCAAAATCCCAAAGCCTATAACCAAATTCATCAATCCCATATCCAACGAAGGTACACCTTTTTGATTTTGCATCCATCTTGGTTCTATTTTTAGAATCTACATGTACAAATGCTTCACATCCGAAGGTTTTGAGAAAAGAATAACTCACCTTCTTACCTGTCCATGCTTTCTCTGGAATACCACAACCCAAAGGAACTGAAGGACCTCTATTAATTAAATATATAGCAGTATTGACAGCCTTTGCTGACATGTTCAAAGGCAGCCCAACATGCAATTTCATGGTCCTTGCACTCTCCATTATTGTCCTATTCATGCATTCATCCACTCCATTTTCCTGTGGAGTCCTTGGAACCATTTTCTGCCTACAAATTCCATTAAAGGAACAATAATCCTCAAATTCTTTACTGCAATACTCACCACCATTAGCAAATCTGAGACATTATAATCGTTTACCTATCTCATTCTCAACCAAGCTTCTCCATTTCTTAAATGTTTCAAATACATCAGATTTCTACCTAAGGAAATAAATCTAAACCTTCCTAGTTGCATCATCTATGAATGTAACAAAATACCGAGAGCCACCAAGAGCAGATACATGAGCTGGTCCTGATACGTCTATATGCACAAGCTCCAAATTTTCATCTTTCTTTTGCTTCCCATCCTTGAGAAAACTGACTCTCTTTTGTTTGCCATACACACAACTTTCACAGAAATCCATATTAATACATTTTAGACCTGGTAAAACTTTCTTAGAATGAAGTACCTTCATACCTTTTTCACTCATATGCCCAAGTATGTTATGCCACAATGTTGTCTCAGAACCTGCAATAACTGTTTCAGTCTCTTCCTACAAACTTGTAACAATTGTTCCTAAACTTGTTTGTTTTTTATCTGCAACAACTAAAGTAGAAGGAACAGTATGACCTGTAAAAAGATATAAGGTGCCTACTTTCACACCTTTTGCTACTATTAAGGCACCTCTTGAAACCTTCCTATTTTTATCAGTAAATGTAACAATGCAACCTTCATCAGCTAGCTGCCCTGCTGAAATTAAATTCCTACTCAGCCTTGGAACATGCCTTACCTCTTGTAGTAGCCAATGATTCCCATTATGCAACTTAATCTTGATTCTTCCCTTTCCAACAATCTGGCAGGGTTCATTATCTCCCAAATAAACCAGCCCAAAATCCCCTTGGACATAATCAAGAAATTAACTTCTATGGGGCGTAGCATGAAATGAGGCCCTTGAATCTAAAACCCATGAATCATCAACATTATCTAGGGAAAGAATCAAAGCATCATCTTTAGATTTATTACTTACCACATTTGCCTTCATATTGCCTTCTTGTTTGTCTCCTTCTTTATTCTTTCGAGACTAGCAATCTTTCTTCAGATGACCTAGTTTTCCACAGTACCAACAATCCTTCTGTCCTCTGGATTGGGACCTCTTGTCCTTTGATTTTCCTCATGACTTCCCCCAAACTTCAGAACCTTTTCCTCTCTCCTTTGATCTGCCCTTGCTTTCTATATTCAAAACACTACCTGATGTGGACCCTCCTGAGATTTTTCGTCGCATTTCCTCGCTAAGAATAACACCAACAACATCATCAAATTTCAAAGTATTTGAACTAGAGACAAAGTTACTTATAGCCATTACCAAGCTATTCCATCTTTCTAGCAAAGAACATAATATCAAGAGAACCCTCACCTCTTCATCAAAACTTAATTTTACAGAAGTTAACTGACTGATAATCGTATTAAACTCATTGAAATGATGTGTCACAGATCCACCTTCAATCATTTTCAGATTAAATAAATGCTTCATGAGAAATACCTTATTTGAGGCTGAGGGTTTTTCATACAATTTAGCTAAAGCTTTCATCAGACCATCTATTGTCTTCGCTTTTGTTATATTGAATGCCACCGATGGTGCCAGACACAACTGAATGGTTCCCAGTGCCTTTCTATCCAAAAGATTCCAATCCTCATCAGTCATTGTTGCTAGTTTCTTGGCTATTCCTTCCAACAGCCTCCATAAATCCTTCTGATAGAGATAATCCTCCATCTGCATCTTCCATAACTGATAGTTCTACCCATTGAATTTATCTAGCTTCAATTTACCCTCGTCTGCCATTGCTCCCACTCAACCGTGAGACCTTCCTGTAGACGATAATCGAACACAACCCACTTTGATACCACTTGTTAGGGATTACATGCAAAAGATATCAATTAAATGCAAATAAAGATTAAATAGAGGAATGAAAATACACAGAAATAATAACAGCGAGAGACAAGTTTTATTGTGGTTCACCCAAACTCGGGCTACATCCACCAATAAAGAGTCCAATATTATTATCCATTAAATCAAACCAATTACAACCAGCAATCCTTCCAACTCAATACTGCTGCAAAATGCTACAATACATCAACAGAAACCCTAACCCTTAGCTGCTTTTATCAACCCTTATGTTAGTTACAAAAATAAGGTTTTTTTTCTATGTCAGCCAATAGAAAAATAACTCCCGACGCCTTTATAAAATAATAAAATTTGTTTGAGATTTTGGGGGTGCTACCCCTTGACCCCGCCTTGTATCACGACAGGGAGAGTGCCAGGGGCGCTGCCCCTTGACCCTGTTAAATAATTTGGGGGGAAACTGCACTGATAAAAGGGGTAAATTTAACCTTCGAGTCTGATTAGGCTCCATATAACAACACACAAAGTGAACCAAGAGGAAGTAAACTAGAGTCTCAAGTCCCTGGTGAAATCAAAACTCACTTCACTGTCAAGTTAGAAACAAATATGAAAAATATTACTCCTCCTAAGTTTGATGGAACTGTGAGTGGTGATGCAGCCGAGACTTGTCTGACAAAAATGGAGAAATATTTTGAGATTAGAAACTACTCTAAGATCACTAAGGTAGTTTGGGGAGCTTACCAACTAGTTGGAGGAGCATCTACAAGGAGGATGAATAAGAAAATGGAATTGGTACTGAGTTCTCTAAGTCTAACTTGGAATTAGTTTGTGGACCTCTTTAGGAAAAGATGGTTGCCACAATTATATTTTGATAAAAAGCTAACTGATTTCCAAAACTTACGTCAGGGAGACATGACAGTTATAGAGTACTAGGAAAAATTCACAAGGTTGTTAAAATATGTACCACATTATCAAAAGGATGAGAGATTTTGAATAAGGAAATTCATTATGGGCTTGAATGCTCAAATCAAAGGTGAGGTAGATGTTCATGGATGAACAACCATGGACTAGGTCTTTGAGAAGGCCATCAAACAAGAACAAAAATTGAAGTCTATCTCAGCTTATCGGGAAATATCCCACAAGAACTATAGTTGGAATCATCCATCCATCTCTTTCAAAAAGAAAAACAATAATAAAGATACACAAAGGAGGAACTATGACAAAGATTACAGGTACTGCAGAAGTGAAAACAAGGAAGAGTATGGAAGCAATACCTCTAAAAAGAATGATGAAAATTCCAACCGGTCTTTAGTAAAGAAAGGTCCCCTTGGAGGATGTTTCACTTGTGGTGGAGACCATTATGTTAATCACTGTCCTACTAAGACCTCAGGGAATCCATATCAAGGTAACTCTCTACCATCACAGAAAATAGCTCTCCAACAGAGGGTCCATGCCACTTTGGACAACTGACATGTTAAATACTAGATTGCCCCAATTGAAACCACGGGTAATTTATTTGGCAATCCAATTACCATTCTCATAGATATTGGTGCAACATAAAGTTTTATTAATCCTAGCTTACTTTGTAGAATACCAAGAAGAGCTAGGTTCATGGCGAAGCCATGGATAGTAGAATATGCAAACAAGTCAAGAGCTCAAGTAGAGCAATGTCATTTGAAGCTATATTGAGTCTTCCCTCTTTCTCTACTGAAGTTAACTTATATGTGTCCCCACTAGGATTCTATGATATTATCCTAGGAATTAACTCGCTATGACAACATAGGGAAAGAGTGGATTGTTTTTCTAAGACTGTGGAGTGTCTTGATGATGTTGGTAATATTTTTTTAATTCAAGGAGTTCAACGTGAAATGAAAATCAGACAGATCTCCACTATGTAAATGAAGAGAACTAAGTGGAAGGGTTGTCAAATGTTTGCAGTCAAGATGGAAGAATTGATTGAAAAGGGTGAGATTTTAAAGAAAGAAAAAGGACCCTTAGTGGAAGATCATCCTTGTCTTCGAGAATTTTAGGACGCATTTTCTGAAGACCTCCCAAGTTTTCCCCCAAAAAGGGCATTTGATTTCTCTATTTATATCATTCCTAGTTCTGAACCTATGTCATAGGCACCCTACCGGATGACCACAATTGAGTTAATGGATTTGAAAGCTCAACTTCAGGATCTATTGTCAAAAGGATTCATTAGACCCAATGTATCTCTGTGGGGGGCACCAATGATCTTTGTTAAGGACAAGGATGGTACCCTAAGGTTGTGTATTGATTATCGTATGCTTAATAAGGAAATAATAAGAAATAAATATCCTTTATCGCATGTAGATGATCTCTTTGACCAAATATGTGGGGCAGTTGATTTTCAAAGATTGACTTGAGATCAGGTTACCACCAAGATTAAAAGATGCAGACATCCATAAAATAACCTTTAGAACAAGGTATGAGAATTATGAGTTCACGGTTCTATCTTTTGGGTTGACCAATGCTCCAGCAACCTTTATGAATCTGATAAATATTGTCTTCAGAGATTATTTGGATAAGTTTGTACTAGTTTTCCTTGACAATATCTTGATTTACTCCCGCAATGAGGAGGATCATATTCAACATTTATAGATAGTCTTACAATGCTTTAGGGAGCATAGGATGTATGGTAAGTTGTCCAAATGTACTTTCTTTTAGAAGGTAGTTCAATACTTAGGCCACATAATTTCTATAGATGGAATTGCAATAGATCCTTTGAAGACAAAGGCTATCTTAGAATGGCCTACACCTAGAAATGTGCATGAAGTTCATAGTTTCATGGGTTTGGCTGGATACTATAGAAAGTTTGTTTTGAACTTCTCAAGAATTGCTCACCCCATAAGGAAAAGACTGAACAAAGTAGAGATTCAGACTTGCCTTTTGTGATATAGATTGAATATATATAATGGAGATATAATGATTACTGAGTAATATTTAAATGTTTTATGATGTATGTGATGTATTGTGTATGATATATTCTTACCGCATTATGTTATTTCCTCCTATAATTATCTACTATTCTATCATTGTCTCAATTGGGGTATAAACAAACTACCTAAGAGTATCTTAGGCTCCCATCTCCTAATTGTGTCCCTAATTCTCTTGCCAACATTTGTTTCCATTATCGGGCCCCTTGTAAGAGTAGTGAAGAATAAATAAGATAGTTAAGAGGAAGAAAAGCGCATAATAAAAAGAATAGTTAAAAGAGATAATATAAAAGAGGCATAAAAAAATTTATGATCTGACAAGATTCTCTTAGGTCCTAACCTTGTGAGAGGGGGGCAAACACCTAAGGGATGACAAATGGAAAGGGGGAGGGATTTGAAAAGATCCTCGAAAATATGTAACCATTCAAAATAGGTCAACCATGGGATACAAAAGGACTAGTGGAATATCATATCTTAAACACCCATGACCAAGGGAGATAACAAGAAAATAAGGGAGATTAGAGAAATTATACATTAGCTATGGACATGAACATGGAAGAAAGGAAACAAAAATAGATTCAAGAATGTCAAGAAAGATATCGCAAGAGGATGGAAAAGGCAGAAGAAATGGAAATAGATCATGCCAAGAGGGCTACAATAGAAAAGGAGATGGATAAGGAAATAGAGTTTGCTAATGAGGGTGTTGCTGAGCGCGCCACTGTGGGTGTAGCTAGACAAGATAACAATAACCTATCTAATCTTGAGAAAAGTAATGAGCACGCCACAAGGGTTGTATCCAATATGATAGAGATAGACCTATACAATACTCCATAACAAATGAATCTACATATTGACAAGGCTACAAATATTTTAAAAAGTCTGTAAGGATGCATCACTGCTTATGAGACATCTAGAAATATATGGGAAGAAGAATGCAACAGAATACAAATCCTAACCCTACTACAATTAATTGGGGCACCATCTATTCAACCAAACTTATCCAATATTCATATTAGGATTGATGAAAACTGGGAACCAATATTGAACCCTATAAAGAATCTTCAGCCTCTAAAAGTCGATACATAGTATTTAGAGAAATTAGTAAATAAGAGTATGACAAAAATAAGGGAGGAAGAGTTACATGCGGTACTTGACAGGATTAATTTCATGTTCAATAATACAATTGAAATAAGAGAGGAAAATGAGATGACACCACTAACTAATAGTATGTCTCTAACAAACAAAATGTTATCCCCTAAAATAAAATAATAATTTGGAGAGGTACAACCCCCTAACAATGAGTCACCCCATGTGCCATATAAACCTAGAAAAATTTCAGTACAAGATCAAATTGAAGAAGTGAACAAATAAATAGAGGAAGAAGAGTAGTTTGTGAGAGATTGTGATGCATTATTGGACAAAGAATATTTTGATATTCAGTTAGCAAGAGACAAAGGAAGGGAGAACAAACCTTTACTATAGAGATATATTAGGAAACTGAAAGAACCAATACAAAAACCTTACCGTAAAGAGAAAGAACAAAGGAAAACTCAAATGGACTCCCCAATCAAGTTGTCAGTGTTTGGAAAGGACACAACTGAAGCCACATAACACATATTTGTCTTAGAACCTATTTGGCAAAAGAAAAATGTAACTAGGGACTAGACCAAGTTATTTGATTTTGTAGGAACACTAAGAAATGATGCTTTAAAGTGGTATAGAAAAGCATGCCCAGAACATGATAAAGAATGGGATGATATTAAGAAAGCATTCTTAGATAACTGTGAGTCCCCAAAAATTCCAACTGAAGGGATCAGTAAGATGAGAGACCTAGTGCAAAAAGAAGGAGAATCAATAAAGGAATTTGATAAAAGTTTTAAAGATGTCTCAAGCAAGTTAGAGGAACCTCTAACAAATAAGCAACACATTGAATGGTTTGTATTAGGGTTGGCTCCTAAAATCAGGACATCCCTTGATAGTAAAACATTCACAACATATTCGAAAGTGGTGACTCTAGCTTGCCACATTAAAGCCCAATTATGGAGGAGAATAGATAAGGCAAGGAGAACACAGAGCTGGAGAAATTAAACTTGAATTGGAATAATTAAAGTAAAAACAAGAAATATTGTTAGGAAGGAGAATAGTCCACAGAGGTAAAGACCAAATATCTGGTGCAACTATTGTACAAGGGAAGGACACCTTAGAAATGAGTGCCCAATAATTAAAGGAGAAAATAAGGTTTCCGCACTGAGGGTAGACCTCAAGACAACACCAAAAATAAGTCAAATAGTATATTATGGTATTTGTGGTGAATGGGATGACCATGAAACTAAGGATTAGCCATCCCAATTGTTTAGATTGCATAGTGAGGATGAAGACCATGAACCTTGGTGCAATACCCACTGCAACAATAGAACAATAGAGGAAGAAATGTCATATGTGAAGGGACTAGTTGAAAGACCTCTATACAACCAAAATCATGGGTATAAAGTACCCAGTTGGGTAAATCAGAGGAATGTAAACACATTATAGAATACACCTCCAAATCAAGGACCCTACTCTAATAACTATAACAATGATGAAAGAGGTCCATATAATAGTTATAGAGGTGGAAGAGGTCATGAAAGAGGCTGAAGAAGGAGAGATGATGCTAGCTACTACATGTGTGTTAAGCAGGGTCATTTTTCCAATGAATGTTGGTCAGATAAGATTAAACAATGTGCATTCTATGGAAACTCAAAATAACCCGTTTAACTATGATAAAACACAATAGTATTTCGATAATGCACCATCAAAATATAAAAGTGATGAGTTGCAAGGGTTTAACACACCTAAAGGAGAAAAAATAATGAGAAAAGTGCCTAAAAAGACACAAGCTGCAAGAAGGTATTGAAAAGAAGACAAGTATGACTTCGACACTTCAGACATTGAAAATTCAAAGGATGAATACTAGGAAAACAAACTGATGAGACCATAAACTATCTCATATTTAATCCAAATAAATCATCTCTTTCTTCTTAATAAATAAGTTTTAAAGTGTATTTGAGTATAATTTGAGAGATTTCTAGCTTGTTTAAGGTAGAATGTAAAGTAGATATTTGGTTTGTTTTTAGTACAAATGTGATTTGAATTGCTTCTTAGTTTCTAATATTTCTTCATGAGTATGTGCAAGATGCTATAATGTATGTGAATGAGTTATTGAAGACTAAAACTCATGCCAAGTTGGAGCTCCAAGGATATAGGGTTTCATAGATGCAGAGCGCCGGAGATGCAAAGCACCAGAGATACAAAAGTCAAAAATGTAGTTTCAGTAAAATTGCAATATCTCACTCATTTCTTAATGAAAATTAGAATTTCAAAATGATCTAGAAATATCAAAGAGAGGAATAGATTCCGAAGGCATTTTGAGGAGATTCATTAAATGAATAAATGGTTAATGACAGAAATTGACTATTACAGAGTGCCAGAGAAAAAGTCAAAAAAATAGTTTAAAAAAACTGTGATATCTCTCTCATTTCTTAATGAAATTTAGAAATTAAAAATGATATGGAAATATGAAAGTGAGGGGAACAAAACCCAGAAAGAATTTAAGGAGATATAGTAAAACAAATGACAAGTTAATGACAGAAGATGACTGTTCTACAAGCTCCGGAGATGTTCCAGAAATACTTTATGAAGTTGTTGCGGATTCTTCCAATCTACCAACATGTACTCCGAGGTTTTTGAGGGATAGATTGACTATAATTACTCATAAATTAATGGATCTAATTTTGAGTAATTGTTCCATGCAAAGAATACACACTTAGTGTCATTGCATGTCTTTCTAACTGACTGCATGTTTTGCCTTGTAATCAACAATTATACAATCAGTTAACTAAATGAATAAGTTTAGTTAACAAGATAAATAAGTTTAGTTAGCTACATGAATAAGTTCTCTACTCTAGAGAGACTCTCAATTAGAATTTAATAACCATAGTTATATATAGAGAACTATGACGTAGAAAAAGAGGAGAAAGTTGTAAAAGAATAAATTGGAAAAGGAAGAACTTTGTTATTTTACAGCAGCATGTACTCTTGATTTTGAAGGTTATTGAATAAAGAAAGTTGTTCTACCCATTTACTGATTGTTGGAATTGATTAGTCTCTCTGGAGGAAGGAGCAAGGGTCCACTCTAACAGAAATGCAGAGACTACATTTCATAGTTTGATTAGTTGCTTTGCTGTTATCCACTTCCTTTATTTATAATTCCTTTAGCTGTTCCAGTTTTGCTTTCCATAGATAAAGTTATTTTTTTGTTGTGCAATTGCTTTATTGTAGAATTAGATCAGCTGCTCAAGTTATTGCTTTCTTTAGATTAAGTTGTCTTTTTTAGCAGAGTTTAAACCCTAGTTTGTTTCATTCAATTGTTGTTAATTCCCTTTTTGTAGAAAAGATTTCCATGCAAGTTATTCCTCTTCCCTTTTGCATACAACCATGGACACTGCCTTGGATTGATATTTATTAAAATTAAATGATGAGGACTGCAATGAACCTCATCATTTTTGGTGTCGTTGCTGGGGATAGGTGTCATTAGGGAGTTGCTGTTGATCTAGTGACAACAGGTCAAAAAGAGGGGAGAATTAGTTTGGTAGTCTTTTTAGGTTTATTGTTTTGAAGTTTAGTTTTCAACATAGGTAGATAAAAGAAGTTCCTCAAGAGAGATCTGTATGCCAAACCCCCCCAAAATAGCAGATCCAAATCATAAGGTTCTTGCATGCAAAGAAATTGAAAAACCTTGTTGTTCTGTAATTTCAATTCTTGTGCAACTTCTTCAACTAGATGACCATGACTCCAATGTCCAGCAAGAAAAAATGCATTTTAGAAGGAGACATTGATGCCCTATTGCTTGTAATAGGTAACAAGTATAATAAATAAATCTTATTTCCACTGGAGGAGCTTGTATGGCAGAGTATTATTTGGATGCCTTCAAAGTGTAAAGAGGGCTACCCAATCAAATATTTGAAGAACAACAAGGAGCTGCCTCTAATCATGCATGTATCAGAATATGAGGAAGGGTTTCAAGATCTCTCCAATAAGCCTATGAAAAAAAAGGAGTTGCCTCTAATCATGCATGCACCAAAATGTAAGGAAGGGTTGCAAGATATCTCCAATCAGCCCATGCATGAACTAGAATCCGAAATTATGGAGAAGGCTATTATTTTAGAGGAAGGTGAAGCATCAAAGTTCAAATTTTCAGTCATCTTCTTCTCATGGTTTTTCTTTTCTTTCAAAAATTTGAATGCATGGATCCATATTTTGAGGAAAGGAAGTTATTTTCCACAACCAATCAATGGTTTTGTGTAACTTATCCCTACATCACTAAGTAGAGCAGGTTAGGGTAGGTTTATTTTATGGAAATAAGTGCTTTGCACATGCACTTTTCTATACAAGTTGCTGCTCACTAGAATAAGGTTGATACAAATGTTATTCAACATAAATGATCATGTTACAACTCTCAGAAGTTGAAGACCTCTTTGCATGCATCATGGGGAACATGGGCTAAAAAGGTAGAAAATGAACTGGTGCATGATGGTCACATGGAAAACTAAGATGGACTCATGTATTTGCTTTATTATTTTACTCTTATTTAGTTAGAAATTTATTTCATTATGCTTAGTCCACTTAAAAAAAATTCTGAGCGTCTACATAACAACAACTCCGGAGCTAACAGAACAACTCTGGAGCTATCAAAATAGCAACTCTGAAGCTAAAAGAACAACAACATGGAGCTAACAAAACAGAAACTCTAGAATTATCAAAACAACTCTAGATCTCTCAGGATAACATCTCTAGAGCACTCAGAACAATAGCTCTGGAGATCAATAGAACAACAGCTCCAGAGATCAATAGAACAACAGCTCCAGAGATCAATAGAACAATAGCTCTAGAGATGGAAATCAGGCTATCAGCTCTGGAGATCAGTAGAACAAGAGATCTAGAGATGCACAATAGGGTATTAGATCTAGAGATGCACAACAGGGTATCAAATCTAGAGATCATCAGAATAGCAACTCTAGAGGTCATCAAAACATCAGCTCTGGAGGTCAGCAGAACAACTCTGGAGCATCTTTGGTGCTCATACTTTTGCAAGCTAGAGGAAGCTACACAAATTCAAATGAAAAAATAAGAGAGGTTTTTGTTTCCCTTAGCCTTATGATGAAAAAACTCTCTCCATTTTTACACAACAGCAATGGTCAAAGAGATATAAGTGTTGAAGTTCTTAGCTCTATGTGGAAATTTTAGATGAAGGAAAAAGAAAATAGCTTGTAGGAGGACCTACATGGACTTAAGTGTGGGGGAGAGGATGAGACCATAAATTGTCTCATATTTAATCCAAATAAAGCATCTCTCTCTTCTTAATAAATAAGTTTTAAAGTGGATTTGAGTATAATTTGAGAGATTTCTAGCTTGTTTAAGGTAGAATGTAAAGTAGATATTTGGTTTGTTTTTAGTACAAATGTGATTTGAATTGCTTCTTAGTTTCTAATATTTCTTCATGAGTATGTGCAAGATGCTATAATGTAGGTGAATGAGTTATTGAAGACTAAAACTCATGCCAAGTTGGAGCTCTAGAGATACAGAGTTTCAGAGATGCTGAGCATGGGAGATGCAGAGCGCTAAAGATGTAGAAGTCAAAAATGGAGTGTCAGTAAAATTGCAATATCCCACTCATTTCTTAATCAAAATTAGAATTTCAAAATGATCCAGAAAGATCAAAGAGAGAGGAATAGATCCCTAAAGGCATTTTGAGGAGATTCATTAAAATGAATAAACGGTTAATGACAGAAATTGACTATTACAGAGCGCTAGAGAAAAAGTTAAAAAGTAGTTTCAATAAAACTACTATATCTCTCTCATTTATTAATGAAATTTAGAAATTCAAAATGATCTAGACATTTGAAAGTGAGGAGAACAAAACCTAGAAAGTATTTAAGGATATCTAGTAAAACAAATGAGAAGTTAATGATAGAAGATGACTATTCAACAAGCTCTAGAGATGTTCCAGAAATACTTTATGAAGTTGTTGCGGATTCTTCCAATCTACCAACACGCACTCTGAGGTTTTTGAGGGATAGATTGACTATAATTTATCCTAAATTAATGGATCTAATTATGAGTAATTATTCCATGCAAAGAATACACACTTAGTGTCAATGCATGTCTTTCTAAAAGACTGCATGTTTTGCCATGTAATCAACAATTGTATAATCAGTTAACTAAATGAATAAGTTTAGTTAACTAGATAAATAGGTTTAGTTAGCTGCATGAATAATTTATCTACTCTAGAGAGACTCTCAATTAGAATTTAATAACTATAGTTATATATAGAGAACTATGACGTAGAAAAAGAGGAGGAAGTTGTAAAAGAATAAATTGGAAAAGGAAGAACTCTATTATTTTACAACATGTACTCTTGATTTTGAAGGTTATTAAATAAAGAAAGTTGTTCTACCCATTTGTTGATTTCTGGAATTGATTAGTCTCTCTGGAGGAAGGAGCAAGGGCCCACTCCAACCAAAGGCAGAGACTATATTTTATAGTTTGATTAGTTGCTTTTTTGTTATGTACTTTATTTACAATTCCTTTAGTTGTTCCAGTTTTTCTTTTCATAGATTAAGTTATTTTTCTATTGTGCAATTCCTTTATTCCATAATTAGATCAGCTACTCAAGTTATTGATTTCCTTAGATTAAGTTGTCTTTTTCAGCAGAGTTTAAACCCTAGTTTGTTTCATGCAATTGTTGTTAATCCCCTTTTTGTAGAAAAGATTGCCATGCAAGTTATTCCTCTTCCCTTTTGCATACAACCATGGTCACCACCTTGGATTAATATTTATTAAAATTAAATGATAAGGACTGCAATGACCCTCATCACAAACAAGAGCCTAAATAGAAAAACCTGGTGAAATACAAGAATAAAAACAAGGTTGTGGTGGTAAACAAAATATGAACTAATATCGGAAAGGTATATTAAACTGAAAGTGAGGATGATGATGAGGAAGAAGAGGAAGAGGATAACTTCTTCCCAAATAAATACCAACATGATAGGATAATAGAATAGTCAAAACAAACTATACACAAAGAACAACTGAAGGAAAAATAACAAAACAAATTTTTTTTAGAAGTATTAGCATTGAAACAACTAACCCAACTAACAAAATAAAATAACCTACTAGAGAAACTTAAACAATTTTGCAAATATTGGAATAAACATGAAAACCAAAAACCCCAAATAATGAAGATGAAAAAACATAAAGAACATGGAAAACTAGTCCACTAACAATTATTGCACATATTAACCATAAGAGAATTAAACAGGTAATGGTGAATATAGGAGCGAATGTGAAGATGCTTTTGAAAAGGGTCTGGGAACAATTGGGAAAGCTAAAACTGGACGAAACCACATACAACATCAGCCTAGTTGATGGGTCAACTATGGGAACAATAGGAACTTGGAAAAGGATAGAAGTTAACGTGTTGGGAGTGAAACAAACTATAGACTTTGATGTGGTAGAAATGAAAGAACTTTTTGACTCATTCAATGCACTATTCTAGGCCTACAATGGTTTGTAAATACCAATGGCATAGTAGATTCTAGGAGGGAAGAAATTTCCTTTGCAAATGAAACTAGGATAGTACACATACCATTAGGCAAAGAGATCAATGATGCATATATAAAAGAAATTAACCAGGGGGAACAAAGTGACGAGGATTCCAAAATCCTCTATTCTATCTCTAAATTACCTAGACTAGAAACCATAGATGAACTAACTTTGAAGGGGAAATAAAGATTGACAATGGCAACTATAGCATAGATAGTGAATAAGTATTAAATGCATAGTTGCAAGAAGAACTAGAACTAAGAACTCAGAAAGTCATAGGGTTAAGGAGAATATTTATGTTGCACATAATGAAAAAAATTCTACCGCATTTAATGAAACTACACCGCAAAATATATGCGGCACATTAAAAGACCACTAGGAACATACCCTCCAAAACTTACATCAAATTAACCACATCTCACAGGGTATCTCACATATTAAACTCCTTAGGTATTTAAGGATAGGGGACCTTAATACCTACCTAGAAGAGATAGAATAAATTTTTGATAGAGAAAACTTAAGGTTGGAAGCTTTGCAACATACATTGGTATGTAATGCAGTAAGCTGGTGGAGAAGACATAAGGACACTATTTTGTAGTGGCAGGTATTCAAAAAATTAATAAAAAAAAGGTATCTACAAGAAGAAGGGGAATATACAATAACCCTTAAGCATAATGAAGAAATCCCACCGAAAGAACACTTAGATATGTGCATAATGATATTGAAGGGTAGAAATGAGTACGATAAGAGACTCTATATACAAATGTTCTACTAGAAATTGATACCAGTAGCCTAGACATGGTATATCAACTAGGAGAGAAGGGCATGAACAAAGGACTGGGATGAATTACAAGGAGACTGTATACATACATTTTCCTTTTATAGTCCAAACGAACACATACATAATGCACTCCTCAAAATGAAACAAATCATTTTTAAACCTACTGAGGAGGATGCAATAGAGATATACCAACAAACTCCTCCACCACCTAAAATAGAAGGGATATGGAAGTTAATTGAGTGGACGAACAAAGAAAATGAGTGTGTAGAGAGAAGGTGCTATAAACACAACAAGAAGAGGATGATAACCAACCTAAGTTAGACATAGAGGTTCATCGAGGGGAAAGGGAGATAGAGTTAGAAACTAAGTCAAAAGGTAAATACTACAACTAACCCCTAAAACTCTGAGAAGAGAACATAGCCAAACAAGGTGATCCAAAACTAGCCAACATTCGGGACTAATGGGATGAGAAAGTAGTTATGCAAGTAGCAGAAATATTATCAGAGATTGAGGAACTTTTCCCCCCAAACATTCACTAATTTGAAAGGAATAAAGGAAGAAGCTGGGGATGTGAAGATTCAATTGAAAGAAGGGGTAAAACCAAAAATAAAGAGAACCTATAGACTCAACCCCAATATGAAGAAGAAGGTGAAAGTGGAGTTAGACAAAATGATAGCAACGAGCATAATAAAACCAATAGAAAATGTCAAATGGATAAGCCTTTATGGTGGTGCAAAACAAGAAAATAGGGAAATAAGGATATGTGTTGACTTTAGGGAGATTAATAAAACATGCATATATGATCCCTTTCCTACCCTCTTCATAGAGGAAATCCTAGAATCAATAGTAGAAAGAGAGATATATTATTTCACAAATGAATTCTCAAGATATCACCAAGTAAAAATCAGGGAAGAAGACCAACGAAAGACAACTTTTACAACCGAGTGGGGCTCATTTATTTACACGATGATGCCCTCTGGTCTCAAAAATGCACTAGAAGTATTCAGTAGAATAATAGTTAATGCATTTAAATATTTTATTCATGACTTTCTAGAAGCACATCTAGATGATTAGACAATATATGGATTAGTCAAAGACCATGTCCAAACACTTTGGATGATGTTGAACAAGTACAGGAGCTATGGATCTCCCTGAATTTGAAAAAATATATGTTTGTGGTACCTTTTGGTACATTATTGGGACATATTATATGCAAGGAAGGGTTGATGGTGGACCCTTTGAAGGTAACATTAATAATAACACTACCACCACCTAAGTCCACACCAGAAGTAAAGACCTTCCTAGGATACACATGCTATCACCACAAGTTCATAAGAGGCTATGCAGCAATAGAAACTCCTTTAGAAGAACTATTAAAGAAGAAATTAGGAAAAACAATTTAATGAAGTGAGCAATGCTAAACTCTTTTAATACACTAAAACATAAAATTGCGGAAGCACCTATCCTAATCTTCCTTGATTTGACATCACCTTTGCATGTCCATGTGAATGCATCTATAATAGCTATAAGGGCAGTGTTAGCATAACCAAAAGGGAATAAGAATTACCCTATAGCATTTGCCAGCAAAAAGTCAAAGGAAGAGAAAAATTATACAACCATGGAAAGGGAAGATTTGGAAATGGTATATGCACTACAAAAGTTTAGACATTATTTATTATCAACACCATTAACATTTTTTACTAACTGTAGATAGAAAAATGGATCAAAGGAACAAAGAAGATAAATGTGACTAACCCAATACCTTCACCTTCAAACCAAGTCCTCCACACTCAATAGAACAGAGTAGATGCACCCAAATCTACTAGCTTTGTTCTCTATGATATGATGGATAGAATAAGAAGTTGATTGCTCATGATTTATATAGCATAACACTAGTATGAGGATGATAAATAAGAGGATATAGAGTGATTTGGACAAAATGATGTTGTATCAAGATGTGATGCCCAAATGGATTGGGTGAGGCTTCATTTATAGGAGATGAGGGATAGGAATGGATGGCTAGGATTAGATTAGTGATGGATGACTAGAATTAAGTGAGACATAGAGTTGTAGTCATGTGAAAAATGTCTCATGAGGGTTGAATGAGAGCAATAAAATCAAGAGGTTTCCTTGTAATAAGGCTTTCTAGAAGCTTCTAGTCATGTGGGGATAGAGACAAATGGGAATTAAAGAATAAAAAATATTTAATTTTGGAGAGGGATTATGTGAAAAACATTAATTAAATAAATCTTTAATTAATTTGGAGGAAAAGTGGGAATTAATTAAATAAATGTCTAGAGGGATTAAAATTGGATTGAAATGGGATTTAATTGGGATTAGTTAAATAAATATAATTTATTTAACTAATTAGGTGATGAAAGGGGTTATGAAAGGGTCCTAGGACAAAATGTGTCATAAGATGTCTCAAAAGGTGTCGACAAGGTGATGTCACAAGACATGTGTCAATTTTAGGTGTCTACATTTTGCCCCTCTTTGAGATGATGTTATGACTAAGAGAAGTAACATCATTTCAAATAATATAAGGTGTGGATGAAAGAAAAGGATGCCCCAACCACTTGAAAGAGTGACAAGGAAGAATGGATAAAGGGATGGGATGATGTAAGGATAGGATGATGATGTAAAGATAGGATGATGATGTAAGGATAGGATGATGCCCCCTCAAGAGGATAGGTGGATTAAAAGGACACAAGTATGCTCTTGAAATGAATGAAATGATAAAGGATGGATAAAGAGATGGAGGGTGCAAGATAAGGGATGGATGAAAGAGATGAATGATACATTTCGATGCAATGAAGTGAGCAACCATATAGTTTGATATAACACTAGACATTATGCACTAAGGTATAAAGACCAAGGTGATGATGTGTCTTGTGCACCCAGCATAATACAACCTTTTCTAGTCATATGAGGAAATAAACTTATGACCTTGGATGCAAAGGATAATGCAACAATCTATTCCAACATGCACAAGATATGAATATTAGCTGGAATGATAAGGACTCAATACAAATGCAAGATAAAATGATAACACACACAAGCAAGCATACACAAATGATACAAAACAAACAAGATAATGCCCCTGTCAAGCTATAAACCAATGTTCGATCGATTAGGATAGTGTTGTCATTGTGGGGAATGATATATCCCTAGATTAACACAAGGATGTGGGAACAATATATCCCATTGATGATTGATAATTGATGTTTGATTGATTGATATGATTTGATTTGATTTACAACAAGGCTAGGATCAAGACCAAAGGATGTGAATGGATAATTTGGCTAGATTGATTAGCTAGATTGGTATGGATTAAGGATGACTTAAATTTGGGTTTATTGCTTGGATTTTTGTTAGAATATTTGTTTTTTTTTTGTATTTTTGAAATGTGTTTTGATTTTTTTTGTATTTTTTGGAAATATTTAATTTTGTTTGGATTTTGAATTATTTTGGGATGGCATTGAATTACAATTTGGGTAGCCTAAATGCTAGATACCAATGACGAGGGAAAACCAAGTCTAAATGAAAGGATGAAGATGGGATTGGATGAATGAATAAAAGGATGGACAATAATAAATGGGATGGAAGACTCATGATGGATGGATAAAAGGATAGTCGATAACTTGTGTGGAATGGAAATCTCATGATAGAGGGATGAATAAAAGGATGGGTGATAGTAAATAGGATGGATGAGTGAATCATAAGGGAGCTAGGATGTGATCTCCAAAGACTATGTCACATAGGAATAACATGCCCCATTCTAGGTGTAATGCTTAGGATTTTACATGACAAAGCTTATGACCAGAGGATGATAGAACTGGTTGGAAAGAATGAGGTATATCAAGATATATCCAAAGCATTTTTCAACATTTTGCCCCTATGTATTTATCAAGATCAAAAGAATGGAGGGAGGGTGGATAGATTCAATAGGATAGGTATGTGGGTTTAATGGATGGGGATGGTAGGATGGATATGATGGGATGGGATAGGTGAATGATAGGTTAGATATGATAGCTTAGATGAGACAATGTGCCCCCAAGTGTAATCCACATATATAATCAACCTACACATGACATTTGTTTACCGGGTTTTCATCATGGTACTTATTCAAGGTGCCGCCAAGGTGGTTTTCACCATTGGACGAAGGGATTTTTCTTTACTAATATTTTTTTTTCTATTTTTTTTGGAATATTTGGAAGGGATAGGTGGATATGGGTAAGAAGGATTTGGAAGAGGATGGGGACTCAATCATTTAGTTCCACGAAAGGTGATAGTCCCATTAGAGATGGATGTCACACATGAACCATGCCAAGTGTCATTATGCTCGTAGATGTTGGTAAGGGATTGCATGAGAGGGAAATGAAGTAGGTAGATAATGGATTATGATGTGGACTATGAAAGTTTTGTGCAATGATGGATGGGGGATAGTGGATTATGTATGGTAGGATGGTGGATTATGATGTGGATTATTTATGGAAGGATAGTGGATTATGATGTGGATTATGTATGCAAGGATAGTTGATTATGATGTAGATTATGGATGGAAGGATAGTGGATTATGATGTGGATTGTACATGGAAGGATAGTGTATTATGCAAAAGCATGGACCATAGGGAGGTGATAGGGGAGATATGTAGGATAGTGGATAAAAGATGGGGAGATGGAGGTATGTGGAATGGAAAGGAACCAAGACCAATGGTTGCACACATCGGATTGGATTTTGAAGCTTTTGATTTGGAGGAGTAGTAAGTAATGGACATGTTTTCTTAGGGGATGGTTGATGTAGGAACTTAGGTACCCACATAGACATAGGATTTTTATGATTTTGCATTGAGATTTTTGGATGGAATGGGATTTTTGAGATGTGGATGTTTTATTTGACTTAAGTGACTTTTGATTAGGGACCCAAACCATTTTATTTTTGGACTGTTCTTGTGAAAGTATGGGCTTGGGTAGCCTTTTGGATAGATTTTGCTTTAACTCTTTGCATTGGTGCCCTAAGGCATGAGGATCTTTAGAATTTTTGGGTTTATGAAAGGAGGCATCCAAATTTTTATTTTTGAATCCCATGGACTTGATGGAAGCTTCATGATTGGTCAATGTGTGCATTTGTTGATCATGATTAGGAATGTGAGGGGATTTATGGATGGAGGGAGTAAAAGTGGATTTATGGATAAATGGATGAGGGGATTGGATGGTAGGGATATTAGGCATTGGGAGAAGTGGAGGTAAAGTGGATTGGAGGATAGGGATGTTAGGAGTTGGAAGGAGTGGGGGTAGAGTGGATAGAGGGATATTAGGAATTGGAAGGAGTGAAGGTAAAGTGGTTTTGAGGATGGGAATATTAGGTGTTGGAAGAAGTGGATGAAGATGTATGGTCACATGCTTTTGGGATTTTTATGACAATGTAGGAGGGATGGAAACATATGTTTTGGGGGTATGATGTGGTTTGTTATGGAAAGAGGTGGATTTAAGAGGTATGGAGGTGGTACCAACATATTTATATTATTTTCCTTGGGGTATATATCCAAGGCCATATGATCGTGGAGGGACTTTGACATGGATGGGCTCCAAAACACCTTGTTCATGAAGGCCTAAGCCTTTACCTTGATAATTCATTTTTTGGAGTATGTGATGGACAATGGGACTGTGGGTGTTTTGGACACTAGACATAAGCTCGTTATTTGATGGAGAGGGTAAGATGGTGGATAGTGGTTGTTTCTTTCCTAAGGAAGAAAATTCATGAATGAAGGTGGTAAGACCAATGGGATGGGATGATGGATTTTCAATATGGTCGATATTGGATGATAAAGGATCAATAGGATCTTGAGTATCATTATGATCATTAAGATACAAGCTATTTGTTTGATCATCTATGTTTACTTGGGATCCAAGTGTCTCCTCAAAGGAAGTGGACGTTTTTGGACCATGGACAAGGCTAGGTGGAGGCTGGAGAGGACTAGTTTGGATATATTGCTCATGGATAGTTATGGGATTATGGATAGGCTCTTCATTGTAGATAATATCTTGATCATAAAGAAGATATAGGTTATGGATAGGTTGAACTTGGATTACTTGATCATGGTTAGGGACCTGATCAGAGAAAATATATATGTTATGGATGGGTTGATGTTTCCACATGCTTTATATAATACTCTTGACATAGCTCTTGATTTTATTTTAATGGAAGTAGAAGTGGGAGACTCTTGGATAGGCTTCATAGGCTCTTTATGGTCAACAACATGAGAGTACATTTGATCTTGACTTGGACTCATGGTGGGAGACTCCTTAATAGGATTGATGGGTTGTGGATTATCTGATGTATTTGGAGGACTAGACATGTTGTTTGAAGG
Organism: Cunninghamia lanceolata; assembly: GCA_027924645.1. Taxonomy (NCBI): domain Eukaryota; kingdom Viridiplantae; phylum Streptophyta; class Pinopsida; order Cupressales; family Cupressaceae; genus Cunninghamia; species Cunninghamia lanceolata. The sequence continues at coordinate 4,743,987 of BSBN01000332.1, forward strand.
CTCTTGGATAGGTGCAAGGATAGGTGTTTGATGACATGGAGATGGTTGATTCCTTGATAATATCCATTGGATCACATCCTTCATAAGTGTATGGGTGGATGGACAATATAATGGATGGATAATAATGGTGGAAGATGTTTTAGGCTTAGGATTAGGATGAGGTGGATGGGTAATAGGGGTGGAAGGTGTTGTAGGCTTAGGATTAGGATTTGATGGAGGGATAATGGTATTAGACATATTATGATTTGGATTGGATGGAGGGATAATGGGATTGGGTGGATTGGGATTTGGACTAGATGGAGGGATAATGGGATTGGATGGATTGGGATTAGGATTAGATGGAGGGATAATAAGATTGGATGGATTGGGATAAGGATTGGATGGAGGGATAATGGGTTTGTATGGAGTGGATTTATGATTAGGATTTGATGGAGGAGTAATGGGATTGGATGGATTAGGATTAGGATTGGGATCTTCTATCACAATCTTATCACAATTTATGAGGTTTTTGACCAATCTTTGAAGTGTGAGACAATGGAATGTCATATGGCCCCTAACCCTATGATATGCACAATAATATTTTTCATTATACCAATTGGGTTTAATGTGGTTTTCTCCAAAGGCTTTTATCAGTGGTAGCTCAATAAAATTTGCTTGGAGCAATTTTTCTAAAAGTATCTCAGCTGCGTCTTTTGGTGGAGGATTGGAGGAACATGGGGAAGAAGGTAATTAAGGGGTTGATGAAGTGGAAGTTATGCATGCTAATGGCTTAGGATTAGGGTTACATGGTGGTGTTAGGATAGTACTAGTAGGCTCTTGGATTGACATTTCATTGAACGATGTTGGAAGGTATCCATTGGATGCATAAGCTAGAGTGGTGTTCCCCTTGTCAAAGGTACCATGAGGACTTAAGGATGCTTAATCTTGGTGCAAAGGGTAACTTGGACTTGTATGTGCTTGTTGTGAATGAACTTAATAGTCTTGTAAATGGATTTGGGTTTCACATGAAATGCTGGGATAAGTAGTTGGATGTTCTTGGGGTATGGATTGATATGTATATTGGTTGATATTGGAAGAAGTGGGATAGGTTAATGTAGGAGTAACTTGATATATTGATGGATTACGTTGGTATGAAGTTGAGGGGGATGACTCATAGGATTGAGGTGGAATTTTCTGATGTTGTATGGGTGATGGTATAGTGGACGATGTGTTAAATGAAGGTTGTGGTTGTAGTTGTTGAATCATGGATAGGGGTTGTGTTTGTGGTTATGTTTGTTGAGTTTGGGATTGGTAGGTGGCTATGAGTTGTTGGGTTTGTTAGAGTATGGTTGTATTATGTTGGAGTACAGTTTCTAGTTGTTGTTGTGGGGTGATGACTTGTTATTGGATGATTTTTTCTTGGTCTAGGACTTGTTGTTGAAGTGGTTGATATTGAAGTAGGGTAGTGACTTATTCCCTTTTTATATAGCATCCTAAGTTCATCAAACATTTTTTGAACACCATAAGAATCGTTCTCTAGGTTCTTGTTTTCTAGTGTTGGGATGGATTTATACATATGTTTAAGTCTTTGTATTTCATCTTGTTCCTCAAAATATGCATCATGTTCTACAATGTGCTCATCATTATTGGAGCTAGAAGGAGGTCCTCCTAGGATTGTGATTTTGGGTTTTGGATTTGTCCTAGGCTTGTTAATTATCACAACCATTTTGACAAGTGATAGATTAGATGGGGCTCAAGAATAGGATTAGGATTAGGAATGATGAAGAATGGATTGTAATGAATATTATGTGGATGAAATTGGATTAAGACAATGATGTAAAATGATATAGGGTTATGATTATGATGATGATATGGATGAAATTGATTAGATTATGAACTCTAGACTGATGATGTGGAGTGATTAGGATATGATTAAGATGATGAGATGGATGAAATTGATTGGATTATGAATAAATTGGTGATGTGGAGTGATTAGGATATGAGATGGAAGAAATTGATTGGATTATGAATAGATTGGGATTGATTAGATTATGATGAAGGATTAGAACGATTAGGGATGGGGTGAATAAGAAGGGTGATTAGGATGACTATGATGGAGTGATTGGATACTTAAGATGATGAGGATGGATAATGAGGATGACTTAGATGGTTAGGAATGATGGGATTGGATGATTTGGAATGATTAGGAGTGGATGATTAGGTGGATGACTAGGATAATGGGGATGATTAGACTGGATGATTTGGAATGATTGGGAGTGGATCATAAATAAGGTGATTAGGATGAATGATGAAGATGATTAGGATTGTTAAGGATGAATGATTGGATAAGTGACTAGGATGATGTGGATACGACAAGTATGATGATTAGGGATAATGAGATGAATAACAAGGATGATTAAGATCACTAGGATGGATGATTAGGATAATTAGGGTTTGGATTATGATGAAGGTGACTTGGCTTAGGATGGTGGGGAATGTATTTGTTGATAGCTTGACTTGGGCAATTTTCAAACAAAAGATTTCACATATTCATGCATAGATTTGCAAAACACACATACAAGACACAATGACAAGTTTAACTTTTTAAATTGATTGTTGTATTTATGAAGACACATCAACAAGCCTAGTATTAGTCAAATAGGTGTGGCCAATATGCCTTAATATAGGATGAACAAGTTGTCTAAGGATGTCCCCAATATACATAAGGTACGGGGGGGGTCCAATTCCTTGAAATGAAAGTGAAATAGTGTCACATATCCAGGAGAAAGGGGTAACACACCCTTCACCTTCACTTACCCAAGGTATAAATTTCTTGGGGGTTTAGCCCGAATGAGAAGATTTCAACTCCCAAGAGGTGTGTCTTTCAATTCACTCCTCACTTTTTATACTCTGTCAAAACACTAGAGTTGAGGTTGTCCCTTGGAGTGGTGTGTCTCCAAGCAAGCCTCCTGAGAAGGGTAACAAAAGCATGTCAAGTGGTGCTTTTGATCTCCAAGATCACCTTGTGGTGCAAAGAGAGAGCATACACACACTTGACTCATACTCATAATGTTGATTGACCCTTAGTAATTGAAATGTGTGTGTGAAGATGAATGGATTAAAGGATGTTTTTGATTCCCAAGATCACACGAAGTGCAAGGGAAGAGAATACACACCCTAATCACACTCAAATCCACCAAGCAAAGCAAGAATATGTTTGTTTTATACCCAAGTCCAAATGTGATGATGAAATTGTTGGGAATTAAGGTGTCTCAACCTTGGTAATTCCTTGTATTTATTTATTTATTGCCTATTATTGTAATTAGGATGCAAATCCTTATTGCCATCTTGTGAGAGTTGGCACAGTAATGTGTCATCCTACGTGGAAGGTGACAACATGTAAATTTGTCCTCACATGAGGAGATAGGCGTCCCACTTAGTGGTAGGAATATTTTGCCATGTGTCAGTATCTTGGATAGTGTGTAAGGGAATATTGACTGAAACGGTCATGAGAGATTCCTATGACAAATATATGACGCGTAAGAGTCATAAATGGAAGATTCTATGACAGGTGAAGACATGTGTCACAAGGCATCTTGGAAGAAGGCATCTTTGGGTGCCCCAAGGAGGGTTATGACATGTTGTAAGAGAATATGCTATTTTTAGCCTGTGTATGACAGATTCTCTTACAACTGTAAGATATGGCAGCTATGACAGATTCTATGATAGTCGTAAGTGTCGTAAGAGTATCTGTCATTGCCCAACTTGGGAATAGGCAACCTCTTTGGGATGGGGTGATAGAAAAAGTGTCATGAACACCCTGCAGTGTTGGACAAGTGTCCTTAGGTGTGGATTTTGGGCCATGAGGCCATGTTGGACACCCATCTCAAGATAGAGCCATTTTTGCCTTGTATCTTCTATATAAATAGGTGCTTTGGAGAGGAGATGTATTATGTGATTGACAGGTACTGTTATGTTGCTAGATTGTCCCCAGATACAAGTGTCAAAGACTCTTGCAAGAGCATTGGCTTTGAAAATGTATTGTAACCTTCATTGTTTACTGGAATACATTTGAGCTATGTTTTGGAGTATGGGGTTTTTCACCCATAAGGGTTTTCCCCATGTATGTCTTGTCTCTCTCTCTCTTCTATCTTCTTTATGTGTGTATGTGTATTGCTGCAATATCTCTGTTGTTGGGTTAATAACACTGTAACTGTAAAGGATAAAAAGAATTTGCACTCATCTCTCCTCATTAGATTAGTGTAGGAAGCGATTTTTGCAAACCTAGCTTCCTTTCAGTTGGTATCAGAGCTTGATCACCTTTGGTCCTAGTTGTTGGGTAGGGGTTTTTTGAGCCAATCTTAGGTTGAGTGGGAGCTTTGTGCAGAGTATTCTATAATCTTTTTGCAAGAAGGAGATGGCAGGCACATCCGGAAGATTAGAGGTGGAGAAATTCAATGGCACAAATTTTGAGTTATGGAAACTTAAGATGGAAGACATGCTTGTTGATTGAGACCTATGGAAATCATATCTGGTGTAAAACCAACCGCAATGGCACAAACTGATTGGGATCTCAAAGATTAGAAGGCTAAGGGTCTCATAAGACTCGGTCTTGCTGATTCTATCATGTTAAATGTCCATGAGGAGAAGAACACGAAAGACCTTTGGAAGAAGCTGGGTGATGTTTATAAGGCCAAATCCCTGGTGAACAAGCTTTTTTTGAGAAATAATTTGTATTCTCTAAGGATGGAGGATGGAGGATCTATTGTAGATCACCTGAATGCTTTCAACATGTTAGTTGCACAATTGACATCTGTTGGTGTGAAGATGGAGGAGGAGGATTGTTGTATGACCTTGCTTTGTTCTTTGCCAAACTCATGGGATCATCTTGTTATGGCTATTGGGAGAACCACATCCACTTTCAAAATGGATGAAGTGGTATCTTCGTTGTTATCTGAAGAGATGTGGAGAAAGTCTTCTAAGGTAGCCAAAGAGGCTCTTGCAGTTCGTGGAAGACCCAAGGAGAAAGGGAAAAAGAAGGACAAGAAAGCTAAGAAGGGTAGATCAAAATCCCATGGGAGATCCAAATCTCTTGGAAAGTCCAAGGCTCTATGTTGGAACTGTGGCAAAACTAGGCATTTCTGAAAGGAATACAAAGAGCAAAAGAAGAAGAAGAAGAAGAAGAATGCCCCAGATTCAGATTCTGACAAGTCACAAGATGATGGTGATACCTTCATTGTAGCCCTGGCCACCCATGCATCTGATGATGTGTGGTTGATTGATTCTAGTGCATCATTCCACATGACCTCGCATCGAAGCTGGTTCACGAAGCATGAAGAGTTCGATGGTGGAAGAGTGTACTTGGGTGATGATTCTTATTTGAAGATTGTTGTTCATGGAAGAGTCTCAATCTGATTCCCTGATGGATGAGTGAAGGGGATCACTTGGGTTATGCACATCCCAGGCTTGGCACGGAACCTGCTTTCTATAAGTATGTTGAATGATGTAGGTGTGTAGGTTGTCTTTTCGAAGGATGGATGCAAGATGACTAGAGGATCTATGGTGCTTGTGAAGGGTACTCAAAGAGGTACTCTGTTTCAGCTAGAGGCATGCACTTCACAGTGCAATAGTTCTTCTGACTCAAAGAAAAGAGTTACAATCACTTCATCCCCACCATCTAAACAAGAAGTGAAGAAATCTGTTGTAACAAATTCTGATGGTAGTGCATCTTGTGTACCCAAGGATGCTCATGCTTTGGAAGTTAAGCTTCCTGTTGAAAAGACTATGTTATGGCATATGAGATTTGGCCACATTGGTGAGAAGGGTGTTAGAACCCTAAAAAATAAAAACATCATTGAGGGGTTAAATGATTGTAATCTCAAGTTTAACTTTTGTGAATATTATATATATGGAAAGCAAAACCGTGTTCAGTTTTACTCTAGTTCTCACAAGTCTTCTGGTGTGTTGGACCTTGTTCATTATGATGTGTTTGGTCCTGTTAGTGTTCCTTTGATTTCTAAATCTGTATATTTTGTATCTTTTATAGATGATTATAGTAGAAGGGTATGGATTTATTTTCTCAGAAGCAAGACTGAAGTCTTTAGTTAGCTCAAAGAGTTTAAAGCTTTTGTTGAGAATCAGACTAGTAAAAAGATTAAGTGTTTGAGAACTAATAACAGTGGTGAGTTTTGTTTGGCAGAGTTTGATAAGTTCTATAAAGAGCAAGGGATTGAAAGACATAAGACAACTCCATACACCCTACAACAAAATAGAGTTGCAGAGAGGATGAACATGACACCGATGGCGAGGGCTAGGAGTATACTTAGTGGAGCAAGCCTCGAACAAAAGTTTTGGGCTGAAGCTGTAGCCATTGCTTGCTACCTGGTAAATAGGTCTCCTACATCAGCTCTTGTTGGTAAGACACCTATGGAGGTGTGGTCTGGTAAGAAGCTTCAGTTAGACTTCTTCATGTTTTTGGTTGTGAGGCATATGCACATGTGCCTAGGGAGAAATGGTCTAAATTGGAGAACAAGGTTGTCAAGTGTATCTTCATTAGCTATGGTGTCGGTGTGAAAGGATACAAGCTTTGGGATCCTGTGGCTTAAAAAGTGTTGTATAGCAAAAGTGTTATCTTTAGAGAGCTAACACCTTCTCCTGTTGTTCTACAGCTAGAAGAAATAGAAAAGGAGGATGTGGTCCAAATTCCTTTTACCCCTGAGAAGACTGAACCGACAAACCTTGTGAGACTTGATGATGAGGAGAACTCTAGCAGCTTTGAAAGTTTAGAAGAAGAAGCAAAACCTCAACCTCAGCCATTAAGGAGGTCTCACGAATAAGGAAGCAACTTGATAGGTTTGGTTATTCATTTCTTGATTCTAGTTGTGCTTTTGCTTTACTTACTAACACTAATGAGCCTAGAACTGTGAAAGAGGCTATGGGCATGAAAGATGCAGGTTCCTAGAAGGAGGCCATGGAAGATGAGATGGCTTCTTTGGAAAAGAATAAAACATGGGACTTGGTGCCTTTGCCTGAAGGACAGAAACCTGTTGTATGCAAATGGGTGTTCAAGAAGAAATTTGGTGTAGATGGTAGTGTTGAAAAGTACAAGGCCAAACTGGTTGTGAAGGGGTATTCACAAGTGGAGGGAATTGATTATGGTGAAATTTTCTGTCCTGTTACAAAGCTGACATATATTCGGTTCCTGTTATCTATTGCAGCAGCTTATGACTTAGAGGTGGATCAAATGGATGTGAAGACAACATTCCTTCATGGTGATTTGGAGGAAGAGATTTACATGTCATTGCCAGAGAATTACATAGAGAAAGGTGAAGAAAATTTGGTTTGCAAGTTGAAAAAGTCTTTGATGGTTTGAAGTAGTCTCCTAGGATGTGGTACTTGAAATTTGATGCCTTTGTGTTGTCAGTTGGATTTCTGAGATCGAAATCAGATCATTGTGTGTATTATAAATTTGACAATGATCGCATTCTCATTATTGCATTGTATGTTGATGATATGTTGTTAATTGGGAATGGTAAGAATATGATTTCTGATTTGAAGTCTCAGTTGTCAGCACAATTTGAGATGAAAAATCTAGGGGCAACCAGGTACATTCTGGGAATGGAAATCAGAAGAGATAGAGCTAACATAAAACTTTGGTTAAGCTAGAGTAAGTATGTGAAGACCATGTTGGACAGGTTCAGCATGGCAGATTGTAGACCATTGTGTGTTCCTGTTTCTTTGGGGACAAAGTTATCTATTAATGATTGTCCAAAATCTCCTACTGAGGTGGAGGACATGAGCAAAGTACCTTATGCTAGTGTTGTTGGAATTTTGATGTATGCTATGGTCTGCACAAGACCAGACATTGCCCAAGCAGTGGGAGTCCTTAGTCAATTTATGGCTAATCCTAGACGGGTACATTGGGATGCAGTTAAGAGAGTGTTCAGATATTTGAGGGGTACTTCTAAGCATTCCATATGCTATCATGGTAATGTTACAGGACCTTTGCATTCAGTTTGTATTCGTGGATTCATGGATTCTGATTGGCCAGGTGACATTGACAGCAGGAGATCCACCAGTGCCTATGTGTTCACTATGTTTGGTGGTGCAATTAGTTGGATGAGTAAGCGACAACCTATGGTTGCTTTGTCCATGACAGAAGCTGAGTATATGGCAGCAACTCATGATTGCAAGGAAGTTATTTGGCTTAAGAGATTGTGTTTAGATATTGGTGTTGATGCAAAATAGATTACGATTTGTTGTGACAGTCAGAGTGCAATTTGCCTAGAAAAGAATCCAACTTTCCATGCCAGAATAGAGCATATTGATGTACAATTTCACTTCGTGCAAGACATGGTAGAGGATGGGAAGGTAAATTTGTAGAAGGTAGACACTTTGAAGAATGTTGTAGATGCATTGATGAAACCAGTGGGCACAAAGAAGTTCAGATGGTGTTCGGAGTCTATGGGCCTCTCAGCCTATAGCAGTTAAATCCTGTTATTTCCATTGGCTCTTAAAATGTGTTCGACAAGTGGGAGAATGTTGGGAATCAAGGTGTCTCAACCTTGGTAATTCCTTGTATTATTTTATTGTATTTATTTATTTATTACCTATTATTGTAATTAGGATGCAAATCTTTATTGTCATCTTGTGGGAGTTGGCACGGTGATGTGTCATCCTACGTGGAAGGTGACAACATGTAAATTTGCCCTCACATGAGGAGATAGGCATCCCACTTAGTGGTAGGAATATTTTTCCATGTGTCAGCATCTTGGATAGTGTATATGGGAATATTGACCGAAACGGTCATGAGAGATTCCTATGATAAATCTATGACACGTAAGAGTCGTAAATGGAAGATTCTATGACAGGTGAGGACATGTGTCACAAGGCATCTTGGAAGAAGGCATCTTTGGGTGCCCAAGGAGGGTTATGACATGTTGTAAGAGAATATGCTATTTTTAGCCTTTGTATGACAGATTCTCTTACAACTATAAGATATGACAGCTATGACGGATTCTATGACAGTCGTAAGTGTCATATGAGTATATGTCATTGTCCAACTTGGGAATAGGTGACCTCTTTGGGATGGGGTGAAATGACAAGTGTCATGAACACCCTACAGTATTGGACAAGTGTCCTTAGGCGTGGGTTTTGGGCCATGAGGTTATGTTGGACGTCCATCTCAAGATAGAGCCATTTTTGCCTTGTATCTTCTATATAAACAGGTGCTTTGGAGAGGAGATGTATTATGTGATTGATAGGTACTATTATGCTATTGGATTGTCTCTAGATACGAGTGTCAAAGACTCCTGCAAGAGCATTGGCTCTGAAACTGTATTGTAACCTTCATTGTTTACTGGAATACATTTGAGCTATGTTTTGGAGTGTGGGGTTTTTCACCCATAAGGGTTTTCCCCACGTATATCTTGTCTCTCTCTCTCTCTTCTATCTTCTTTTTGTGTGTATGTGTATTGCTGCAATATCTCTGTTGTTGGGTTAATAACACTGTAACTGTAAAGGATAAAAAGAATTTGCACTCATCTCTCCTCATTAGATTAGTGTAGGAAGTGATTTCTGCACACCTAGCTTCCTTTCAGAAAGCACATGTTCATTCTATGCCCAAGATCATGTATGATGATGCAAACAAGTGTTCTTTTTAATACCAAATTGAAAGAGTTAGATTAAGTGCACCTTTAAATATAATCAATACACTTGATAGTAGTTTTGGATAATGATCTTTGACAAGCGTAAATAAGTTGCACCACACTTGTTAGTAGTTTGATAGATTTTAGCCTTTGACAAGAGAACCTACAAACAAGTATTAGCTCAAAAAAGGATTTAAATCTGTAAAAAACTAGAAATAATTATCAAGATATAGAAGATTAGATGTCACCAATAGATTCCTTATGATGTTCTATATAATTTCAAAAAGAAATCATCAAATTTTGTTAAGTTTTGTGAAAGTTATGAGGGTTTGAAGTTTAAAGGGTTGTTTCAAAACATAGGCGTAGATCTATGAACCAAAATTGCATCATTATAGACCATAGGTGAGGATCTGCATACCAAAGGCATAGATTTAGAATCAGGCCACCAGGATGCACTAAAATATAACAAGGCACGGATCTATGAACCAAAAGCACGTCGTTAGCAACCAAAGGCACAGATTTAGATTTAGACCACTAGGATGCCCTAAAATGTAACACGGTCTTGGATCTATGAACCAAAAGCACTTTGTTCACAACCAAAGGCATAGATTTAGCAACCAAAAGCATGGATTTAGAATCAAGCCACTAGGATGCCCTAAAATGTAACACAGATGCAAATCTATGAACCAAAAGCACGTCATTAGCAACTAAAGGTGCATATCTACAAAAAAGGCACTAAAGCAGAAAATAAGGTTACAAAATCAGCACACAGGCGCAAATTGACAGTTAGAAGCGCGGATCTGCAACCTGCAAGGCAAAATGATGAAACTTCTCCAAAAAGGGGTTAAATCAAGGATGTGAGTCCCACAGGGCGTGCCAAAAATGTATGTATAAAATTAGATCAAAGGTAACAAGAAGATAAATGACAAATAACTAATATCTTCATCTTCAAACCAAGTCCTCCATACTCAATAGAATAGAGTAGATGCACCCAAATCTACTATCTTTGTTCTCTATGATATGATGGATAGAATGAGATGTTGATTGCTCATGATTTTTACAACATAACATTAGTATGAGGATGAAAGATAAGAGGATCTAGAGTGATTTGGACAATAGGATGTTGTATCAAGATGTGATGCCCAAATGGCTTGGACGAGGCTTCATTTATAGGAGATGAGGGATAAGAATGGATGGCTAGGATTAGATTAGTGATGGATGGCTAGGATTAAGTGAGACATAGAGTTGTAGTCATGTGACAAGTGTCTCATGAGGGTTGAATGAGAGGAATAAAGTCAAGAGGCTTCCTTTCTAATAAGGTTTTCTAGAAGCTTCTAGTCGTGTGAGGATAGAAACAAATGGGAATTAAATAATAAAAATTATTTAATTTTTAGAGAGGGATTATGTGGAAAACATTAATAAAATTAATCTTTAATTTATTTAATTAATTTGGAGGAAAAGTGGGAATTAATTAAATAAATATAATTTATTTAATTAATTGGCTAGAGGGATTAAAATGGGATTGACATGGGATTAATTGGGATTAGTTAAATAAATATGATTTATTTAACTAATTAGGTGATGAAAGGGGTTATGAAAGGGTCCTAGGACAAAATGTGTCATAAGATGTCTCAAGAGGTGTTGGCAAGGTGATGCCACAAGACATTTATCAATTTTAGGTGTCTACAGCAACCATGAACCACTAAAGTACCTACTAAATAGACCTATAACCCAAGGCAGAATATGCAGATGACTACTTCTATTCTATTAGTTTGATTTCAAAATAATGATCAAACTTGGAAGAAATAATCAAGGACCAGATTACTTATCTAGGATAGAAACAAGGGATGAATCGGATATCCAAGAAGATCTTCCTGGCATAAACTTATCTAGGGTGAATGCGGGACCTGAAGAGCTACATGACATATCTAGCTTGCTATCTACAGGGAAATTTCCACCAAACATGCTACCGCAAAACAAACAGATCCTACTACAGAAGGCTCTACCCTATACACTAATAGAAAGGGAATTACACATATTAGGGAGAGATGACATCATGAGGAGTATAGTATATGAGCATGAAATGGAAGCTATACTAAGAGAAGCCCATGAAGGCATATCAGGAGGACACAACTCCAGTGAGGCCATAACAAAAAGAGTAAAACTAGTAGGATTATGGTGGCCCACCCTGAATAAAGATACCAAACAGTATGCAAAACACTGTGACATCTGCCAACAGATAGGGAGACCTACTACAAGAGATGAAATGACCTTGAAGCCAGTGTTAACCCAAGTGCCATTTAAAAAATGAGCAATATACTTTATAGGTCCAATAGATCTTCCTGCAAGGCACTCAAATGCAAGATTGATCATTACAGGAGTAGAATACTTGACCAAATGAGAGGAGGAAAAACCTACAAAAGATTGTATCATAAAGACTGCTACAAGATTTTTGTATAAGAATATCATTACAAGGTTTAGATGTCCATTGAGTATAACAAGTGATCACGGAAAACATTTTGTGAATAAAGTGATTGTGAAGATTTTACAAAGTTTCATGATAACACACGATAAAAGCTCACCCTACCATACACAAGCCAATGGGGCCAGTGAAGCACTAAATAAAATCATTGGGACAACATTAACCAAGATGTGTAGTGGTAGCAAGGAAGATTGGGACATCAAAATACTTGCGGTACTATGGGCATACCACACATCATACAAAAGGGCTACAAAGTTTACACCATTTGAACTTATATATGGGATGGATGCAACCCTACCAATCAATTTCATAATCCCCAATCTACGTACCGCATTAGCTTTGTGGTTGAATGATGAAGAATCACCAGCACACAGAGTCAATGACCTAGAGAAATTGGATGAAAATAGACTCTTAGTGGTGTACAATCAAAATTTGGAGCGTAAGAGACAAAAAGCATGGAATGATAGAAACTTGCACTTGAAAGCATTTAAGGAAGGTGAATTAGTAATCTATGATTGCAAGTTTAAAAATCAAGGAAAGCTAAAGGTTAGATGGCTAGGACCCTATTATATTCATGAAATTGTGGAGTCTGGGGAAATCAAACTTAAATCAATAGACGAAAATACTCTAATGGAGTATTCAACGAAGCTAGGTTGAAACACTATCATCAACTAGTGGAGAAAGAATAAAGTTGGGAAATTTATAATTTGTACTATATGTAACATAATACCATTAGAAGAAAAGAGCCGCGAAAAAAGGTAACAACTAGAAAAGCCCGAGAAAACATCAATGAGAACATGCATTAAATTCACAAGGGCACCATTAAAAGTATATAGGATCCACACACTAAACACTTCACAACATTTACAGCCTAAATTATCCACAAGCTAAGCATAAACTATGAAAAACAAGCAAAACCCTAGTTGCAGACTGTGTGACAATGACAACTCCTGTATTGGTGGATATCTCTGATAAGTCAAGCGTGAAATACAAAAAATATCCCCATAAGGAGATGGAAGTAGACCCAGATGGAGCCTTCTCCATCATTCCACCAGATGTAATATACACAGAGGACTGCAGAAGTAAATACATGCAACAATCTTAGAAATTGACCATACCAAGTTTAATGAGCTTTGCAAAATGCTCCTGTAGCTAGACCAAACACAATACATGTCGCAATACTAGAAGATTGCAAGAAATAAAGTTGATGTGTGGAAGGATTTTCTTGACTTTTTTGCAGAACACAGCTGGGTGAAAATAATTCTAAGAATAATACACGATGAGTTTATCTACCTAGATAAACCCTACAAAATTACAAAGTAGGCCATTCAAGCGGTAACGGGGGTGAGTGTAATAGGAGAGTTGCCCTCCAAAAATACCATTAAGAACAAGAAAGTCACAGAATTGACTAGAGCAACACACAATGGCCAGAGTTTAAATGTGAAGGAAATTACAATCCTACGGTATGATATGTAACAATGGGCATTACATACAAGATCTATTATGCCAACTAGGAGGACTCCGCAAGCAGTACATCAATACACACTGCGTATCAAATTGTGGTTGAAGGAAATGATTTTGACCTATGCGAGGTATTCCATGAGTAGCTAATGGAGAACCTCCAAAAGACAAAGACTTCACAATACAACTTCTAGTTGGTACACTCATTATATGCCTCATCTTCTATTTCATGAATGCACTTCCAAAATTTTCTAGAAAAGCATGGACTAACCACATATCAATTGCCACACAAATAAACTATCATGTAAACTAGTTTAAGGATAAGAAATTATACATGGCAGTGTATTGGGGGTTTTTCAAAGCCCTCCAATAGCATATGAAAAATAGGGAGAGAATACCATATGAAATGGTGAAGAAGTATATCAATGGCATAGCTTTCCTAGTGGATAAAGACTATACACTCATGGAGGCTATATAACCTAGAACTTCATGGATACAAAAACTCCCTTATGAGATAACAAAGGAGGAAGCTGAGTCATATAACCAAAACCTACTCAAACAACCCAAAGATACAAATGTAGAAAGGTTTGGGACATATAGAGAATTCATGGACAAACAACAAAAGAAAGATGCGAAGGAAAAAGTTGAGAAAAATAAAGAAAAATTACATGAAAAATGGGGATTCCCATCAAAGGAGGCACAACAACCTAGCACCATAGCACCACAAGCTAGTACCTCCATGCCACAAATGCAGACATCTAGGAGGCTATACTTAGGTACTCCAAGTTCACAGGTTGCATCAAGGCCAACCACATTATCATAAACCCAATCAGTGTCTACTTTGCAACCTCTAGAGAAAGACCCAAAAGTTGAGGAGATATCTGAAATTATCTTACAAATGAGTGTGGAAAGAAAGAATATGCTAGCCAAGAGGAAATAAGGGGTAAAACAAAGCATCATAGAGGCTTCCGAAGGAGGAGGAGAAGCCAAGGAAGATGAAGTACATGAAATAAAGAAACCTCTACAAAAGAGGGCAACAAGAAGATCAACAATATAGATAGAGGAAATGGAGGAAAAAAACAATCCTCAGAGAAGGAGACAATATTGGATGTTGATAACCTTACCACAACAATTGACAATAGAGGGATGATAAAATAGACAATAGATATGTATAACCAGGTGGGTGAAGAGAATAAATAAGTTATACTAAAAGCCCTAATAAGACACATCCGAAGGTATGATAAGAACTTGGAGGAGATAATTGATAAATTCCTAGAGGAATTGGCCACCCCATAAAGAAGAAGAGGGAAAGGGCCATAGAGTTGAAGGAAGAAATAAGGAAGCAAGCCCTAGACTAGGTGGACCCAACTCTATCTGTTGCATAGAAGGAGAAGTTGGTGCAAACGCAAGCCAAGGAATTATAGACAAAATAGAGAATGGAAACTCTAATGGAATGACAAAAGAAGAGAAAGGGAAAATCCAAAAAGAGACTAATGTGGTAAAAAATAAGGTGTATGAGGTGATAAGAGAAGAAGGAAAAGCTCAACAGGAGCAGGAAACACCTTCAACAAACAATCATCGGTAGAGTGAGCAGGGCGAGGGGTCACAACAACCATCATCACCACAAAGAGCTTCCTCCTCTGTAACATCTCCCATGCAATCCATTAAGAATTTTCTAGTGCAATAGAAGAAAATCCAACCTATGTCAACACCCCAATTATTGCAAATACCATTACTAGGGTTACAAGTAAACTTGAGTAGCATCTCTCTAATACATAAGTTTTAACTAGGAGATATCTTTCACAGTACTACAAGGGAAGAAATCTTGAAACAACACATGGAGAGCATGGAGCAATTGGAGGATGTTATTGCTGCCATACAAAGTAAAATGCCACAACTGTAAAAGGATGCATCACTGCCATTACCACAACAACTCGAATAGTTAGTGGAAGGGGATATAAACTGAAATGCATTATCAGCCAACAAAAACAAAAAATTAAGTGACAACAAAGATGACTAAAAATAGGATGGATGATGCAAGGAAGAAGTGTGTTGTAGCACACACTCAATTAGAAATCTAGATCAAAACTCTGTAATAGACCATAAATTATGTAAATATCCTATATCAATTTTCCTTACAGTGGATGACTACAACAAAGAGCCTCAAAGATCAAATTGTTCTTTTGGAAGCACATATTTTGCAAGTGGTAGGAACATATGACCCTATAAAAGATATGGATGGGTTGATTAGGGCAAAAATAGAGGCTATTCACACACAACTTCAACAGGTACAGGATTAAAGAGAGCAAATAAAAGGACAAATCAAACAGTTGAGGGAAGTGATAATCCTAGGATTAGCTCATATGACTAGCATACTGGGAGAGGCTAAAAGAAGACACAACAAATACAAATCCCTACCAGCATAGCTAAGGAAGAGACTACACTCATCCAAACTTAGGGCCATATACAAGTACTGCATTAGGCTAAGAATCAGTGGGATACCACTTTGGCATAGCTAAAAATCATTTACAAGAACATCCTACCATCTAGTTGAGTTTGCATGTCTTGAGGACAAGACATAGTCTAAAAAGGGGGGATGATGTTGGCAAGGTAAATAGCATGAAGGAGAAGCTACTGCAACTCACCACAAAGGAAGTGCAGAGCTTAAGACTGACTAGGGCTATTAGAAATAAGACTATTTTGTAAGGGACATGAACCTATTGTACTATAAAGTATAATAATAGTAAGTTAGGAAGTAAGTAAGCAAGCGGAGTTAAGGAAAAGACTAAATAGAGCAGAGACTCAAAGTATCCTTTTGTGATAGAGATTGAATATATATATATATATATATATTTGAATATTTTATGATGTATGTGATATATTGTGTATGATATAATCTTACCACATTATGTTATTTCCTACTACAATTATCTACTATTCTATCACTGTCTCAACTGGGGTATAAACAAACTACCCAAGAGTATCTTAGGATCAGATCCCTGGACTATGTCCCTAATTCTCTTACCAATAGTTGTATGATAGTGTCTTGATCCCAAGTTAGATTATTGAAAGTCATGGATCTATGGGGCTCTTGTCTAGCATACTCATATTCAGAGTCTTCATAGTTGAAACAATTTGAGACTTGTACCAATAGATATAGCAATATGGATCTTTTGAAGGTAGGAGTGAGAGGTTCATATGTGGGAATTTCCCCTTGAACTTTATCCAATTCCATCATACTCTGGGGGTGCAAGAAACACTGTAGAATAAATGGAATGGAATGGAAGAGAAAGATGAAGATGAAATGGAAGTGAAGTGACAAAAATACAAAAAGCTCACCTAGAAGGATTTTCTCTTCACATTAGGTTCACTAAAATATGTGTTAGAAATCGATTTAGTTAATTTTCAAGTGAGCCAAACTTTGACATAGCACATGAACCATGTCCTTGTAAAGGCAACCATCCTAGTCACTCCTACTCTTGTGGAAAAATCCAATCAAGTGGTGGTGGAACCAAGGGGGTGTTATATTCTTGAGTAATTAGAATGTTGTCAAGTGTGGTTGGATTAATCACGGTGTTGTTTTGAGTGTGATGTTGTTGATTCTTGTGACTATTTTGATGTTGATGGAATCATTGAAGGGGAATTGTTATTCTAATGTAACCTAGAGGGTCATTTGATTTGATCATGTTTAGTTCATTTGTTACTAAGTGATGGAATGCATCTAGTCTTTTTTATTCTAAGTCAATTAATTCCTCTAGGAATCTATGTTCTCTAGCTCAAATCTCCTCTAGGTGTCTTTGTTTGTTTTGTTGTTCTATTTTACTTAAGATCTCTTCTTATTCTTGTGCTTCTTCTTTAGTGGGGTTTTCTTGGATAGGGACATTTTCCCTAATTTCCTCTAAGATTGATTGAATTGAATCTTCTTTCATAGTTGGGCACATTGAGTATGTGTACTAGGTGAATGAAGAGGGATGTTCTATTTTCACTTTTTTTGTTGAAATCATTGTACCTCATGATGAAATTGAGGGTTTGTTTAAATGTAGAAACATTTATACTTCATGACGAAATTGAGGGTTTGCTCTATTTTTATTTTCATGTTTTATATGAGTTTCTAATGCAACTAATACAAAATACATGCAAGCTTTTTAATTCCATTTTCCAATTTTTAGATGAGCTAATTACTATGAAAATAAAATATGAATGCAAACTATATGGCTTTTCCCTAATATAATTTATGTAGGTTTTGGGTGTTTTTGAGTTTGATTTACGAGATGAAGCTATTCTAATAAATAAAACTTTGCAACTAGTTTAAGAAATGCAATGAATTGAAACTAGATCTAGAAAAGCAATAAACCAAGAGAAAGTAAAAGACAAGTTTTACTTCTCAAGGGAAAAGGTGTTTCTAATTACTACTTCTAATCTATAAAAATAATAAAGAATCTCTAATCCAAAAAAAGGCACCAATGCCAGGCCTGTGTCCTCAATTATCCAACTTTGATTGGTAACCTTCTTTGTAGCAATTGGGTACTATGCTTAATGACTTGTGTAAACCCTAGATTTAGAATCAAAGCAATAGGAAACTAATGAAAATCTAAGATCTCTACTCCAAACCTAAGAATATCTCAAACAGAGCATAAGGAAGGAATGTAAACATTGAACAAATACTCAATACAAATGGAATATTATATCGTCCTTATTTTAAGGATTTTCTCTTTGATGTTTGATTGATGTAGCTGCTCCAAGGTTGTGCAAGATTTCTATATGTGCCTGTAGATTCTTCTTGATCCTCTCCCCTCTCTTGGTTGAGGATGATGGATGATTTATAAATGTTTGGATGATAGGGTGGAGGGATAATATTTGATTAGATGGATGACTAGGATTAGATGTGAGCAAGATTAGAAGCTTCTAGGACATTCTATAAGGATGGATGGTTGAGATTAAAGATGAATGAATGGTTGAGATTGAGTGAGAAGAATTAGGACAAGGATGTAAGTTTCTAGGGCTTATCCTTATGTGAATGGATAGTATTAAAAGATATGGGATGGAAATGGGTGGTGGAGATATAAAGTTAGTTTGACTTTTGTGGGAGTGTCTAGGTTCAATGAATCTAGACAACTTTTAGTTGGTCATGTGACTAGTTAAATTTTTAATTCATTTTTGAGGATAATGGATAAGGATAAGATTTAATTAGGATAAATCGAGGATTAGAATAGGATTTAGAATTTTTAGACCAATTAATCAAATAATGAAATTATTTAATTAATTAGTGGAGAGGGATGTGAATTAGGTTAATTAAATAAATATAATTTATTTAATTAATTTGATGATGGATGATACAAATGTGGTTAGGATGGCTTGAGACAGCGTTGAAAGGAATTATATGTGTCATTTAGGATATGGTGACCACTTTTAAGTGTCTACAATTTTCCCCTCTTTGAAATGGCATTACAACTAGAGGAGCAGTGCCAATGTTCAAAGAAAGTAAATATAGGCACTTGGTGGGATGACATTGGTAATAATATGCCCCAAGTGTTTGATGATTTTAAAATTGATTGGTGATTTAGACTTGATTGAAAGGATTGGATGATTAAGATTGGTTATGATATTTCAATGCTTGGAGGGATTTTTGGATTCAAAATGTCAATCCTAATTAGATAGAGGGATGCCACCTTGAGAGGACAAGAAAGTTTGAAGAACATGGGTGTGCTCTTGAAATGGCTGAAATAAAATAGTTAGTAAAGATGATAGGGATGAATGAAAACATGGATGTTAAGAGGGTTAGTTGCAAGTGATGGATGGAATTAGTGATGATGAGAAGAGAGGTAGCATTAGGGGAATGAAAATTAAAGATATACAAATTAGTAAATGAAGGGGACAATGGATGATGGATGCTAACGATAAAGGGATGAATATGATAAAGGCCTAGGTGGAATAGATATGATGAGGGATGAATGGTTGGGATTGTTGAGGTACATGCTATGAATCTTATAGAAGATGCCTACTATTGTGAGCAACTTGATGTTTGCTATAGCATATGATAGGATGAACCATGATATGGAAAAACCATGATGACATGATTGCTAGATGTTATTAGATTGACCCATAAGAAAAAGCCACAAGTAGGCATATGGCATATGACACCCATGATATGCATGACCATGATGTCATTGTCAGGAAAAGCCCTAAGGACTATCTAGATGCAAGAAAAAGTAGAAACATGCAAGAAAGTAAAAGAAGAAACATGCAAGCAAGCAATCACATAGATAAACAAGATTTTACCCCTAGTCAAGCTAGAAGCTAAATATTGGTTTGATGATGATGATGATAACATTGTTGATTTGGTAGCAATATATCCCAATAACAACATAAGGATTGGGAACAATATATCTCGATGATAAGGTAATGATTTGAGCAAGACTTGTAGAAAGATGAGGAATAAAGATTATGGATGCTTTTGGATGAGTGTTAGATTGCTTGGCTAGATTTGTTAGATTTTTGTTTTACTTTACTACTATGTTTGGATTGTGGTGCTAGGATAGGTATGTTAGATTATGATATGCATTTGGATTGCTAGTGTTTGGATGGATTGATTTTTTTTGGGTGTTCTTTTGTTATGCAGTAAGATAGGATTGTTGTCTCAACGGTGGAACCAATGACAAGGGAAACTAATCTTAGGGATAAGGATGAGAGGATAATTAGAAGGATCAAGGGGCTGGAATGGATAGGAGATGGATGGATGGATGGATGGATTGATGATGTAGTCTCCAAGGGATACACCACATAGGAATAACATGCCTCTACTCGATGCATACTATTCAATGACATTGTACTACAATGTAATAGATTGTAGGATTTACTGCAAAAGATGGAATATGCCAAGAAGTGTCCAAAGCATGTTTAAGAATTATTCCCTTGCCCTCATAAAGATCAAGTGTAGGAAGAAAGGATGGATCGTATGATGGAATGGCTATGCAAATATGATGCATGGGTGGGATAGGATGGTATGGAGGGAAGGGATGGAAATGATGAGGATGACTAGAGGGAATAAGGTTGCCCCTAAGTGTAAGTTTCACATAGGTAGTTGACTTACACATGACACCCGCAAATGTATTTTCATCATGGTACTTACCCAAGGCACCACGAGAGTGGTTTTCATTGTTGGACAAATTTTTTCTCTTTACTCTTGATTTTTTGATTTTCTTGTTTGTTATTTTTTGATTTTTTGATTTTTGATTTTTATTTTGTTGTTGCTTTAGGTATCAGGTTCTTGTTGAATAGATGTAGCTATCTTGGACACTCCTATCATGACATGCCACTAGTACCCTACCTTGCATAATTGCTTGGCTAAGATCATGCCATTGATGTATAATCTGCATGTGCTGTGATGGTCTTTCATAGTTAGTTTGGATTTATACAAATGTGAACATCTCGATAGGGTACCATCATAGCCCTTATGATAAAGTGTTGCTCCTAGGATATGACATATTTAGGATTTTAGGTTCTTGGACTTAGGATCAGGGAGCTAGATTGGGATTTTTGATTTGGGTATTTGGATTTAGGAATTGTGGATTGGGATGTGAAGTTGATATTAGGATATTTGGATTGAGATAAGGGATGTGGGGATTTGAAGGTGGGGTTGAATTTAGGAGATGTGGATTGGGATTTGGGGTTAGTATTAGGATTAAGACCAATAATCTTATTGGATTGTGAATCTTTGCATGTTGGGATTGATAATAAGTGTGGAGGTGGTGCACACCTATTGTATGGAATACATGACTTTTGATTGATTGATTCCTTGTGACATTTTCATTTGATTAGATTTAGTGCTTCACTTTGCTTTGGGATCCATATCATTTTATGGCTTTCTTTTTTATGGTTGAATTCCCGTTGCTTTTTTGTTTCACTTGGATCTTTTGCTCAATTTTCATTTTCTACTTGTTTCTTATTTGGTGCTTGGTGTAGATCATTTATTTGGCGTGACTCTTTGTTTGATATGATGTATAAGCTTGTTGGTCCAAATCAATGGGTTTAGGATGTGGGAGGTGAAGGTCGACGAGATGGTTGGAGGTGGGGCTGAAAGGGTTAGTGGCAACAAGATTATTGTAGGGGCTATGAATGGCCTCTATTTCAATGTTTGCATTGGATTAAGTTTCCTCAACAATTACCAATGGATCGCTAACATCATTAGATGGATTGTTAGGAGGTTTGCAACCAATACCTTGATATCCATGATTAATATACATTGGTACAGGTTCAAGAATGCCTTGCTCATGGATGCCCAATCCCTTTCCTTTGTAGCCCATGATGTGACATAATTTGTTTAAAATAAGATACTTGTTTCTTTTGAAATAGGATTAGAACCCATTGTTAGATAACCAGGACCCATTAGAACTTTTAACTTTCTCATCTATAAAGAAGGGAAAATAAAATGAAGGAGGTTGGGACAAACTAATTGTAACATGTTGATGAGTTTCAGGTAGCACCTAGAATAATACACCTTTTTACCTCTCTTTTCCACCCCTTTTATTCTATGTCCTAGTAATTGCACCATAGTAGACTGATAAAATTCATTTTAACTACATTAACGAGAGATGAATTGCCAAAGGTCATGATTTTTAATTGAAGAACTAATATGCAAAAAACTAATGAAAATGTATAGATAAGTCTCTCTTTTTGCGTCTATAGGTGCAGTTGTACGAGCAAAGGCAATTTTAAGCATCTCCAAAGATGGTCCTAGCAATCTCCAGAGCTGACATGAAGGAAACTACACCAGACTCCAACATTTTCCTAATATTTGGAAGTATTTTGAAGCAAGGGAGCCAAGGGTGGATCATCTCTGGACCTTCTGGCGATAGCACGTCTCCGGAGCCCCTTAGCGATAGTGCAGAGTCTCCGGTGCCACTATCAATCTGCACCTTCAAAGGCAACTGGAGTGCTCCAGAGGTTACTCAGCCAACACCAAAATGATCGAGTGAAGACTCTAGTTGACTGCTAGGGGTCTAATTCCTCTTTTATTGATTTTGAAGTTCCTAAAGACTTATTAAATACCTATATTTTAGGGCTTTGCTATCCAGTTGTTATTCAAGTTAAGACTCTGGATTTGGTGGGACTGCTATACCACTAAAATCTATTTTAGTTGCATGATTTTACTCTGTAGTTAAACAGTTGTTAAAATAATAGATTGATGATATCGCATAGATAAACTAATAGTTAGACTAGAATGATATCTCATCAATTGATTTGATGTGTGTGTGTGTGTATATATATATATATATATATTGTTGCAAAGTGTGACCCTTGGTCTCCTTGTTCAGCGTTGCGCTATGGTGGTTTGTGACAAGGGCTTAACCGCCTCCCGTGCTTGTTAAGTCAAGTGGTTGTATCGGGCATTAATAGGTCGATCTTTTGGTGCAATGGTAGCTAACAATTGGTATCAGAGCCGAGGTCACGGGTTCAAACCCCACGCTTGCGCTAGGGGGGATTGTTACAAGGTGTGGCCCTTGGTCTCCTTGTTCAGCGCTGCGTTGTGGTGGTTTGTGACAAGGGCTTAACCACCTCTCGTGCTTGTTAAGTCAAGTGGTTGTATCGGGCATTAATAGGTTGATCTTTTGGTGCAATGGAAGCTAACATATATATATAGTAGAAGTAGCAAAGAAACACATATGATTGATATTAAATTATTGTAATCTTCATTTTGTTCCAAATTAGACATACTTTTTGAATACAAGCATACCGATGGGATTGGACTGAAGAAAGACTGTGTTATTATATTTTTGTACTGAGTTTTTGTTTTAGTCTTCAGTCTTGAGGGCGAGGAATAAGGGCCCACTCCCACCATCAAGACAGGAGGCTAGTATTTATTTGTTTCATTGTCGAGTTTCAAATTCTATTAGGAAGATAGTTTACTACTTTCATAAAGATAGATTTATTTCTGTTTAATTGTTGTTTCCAGTAAAATGCATAATTTTAATTGTATGGATTAGAGTAGGTCAATTTCAGCAATTTACTATTTCAGCATTGTTTTAGTATTTTTAGAATTTCTTTCCACAGCAAACAAATTAGCAGTGCTAAACTTTGAAGCAGTCAGATCAGTAGAAGTAGTTAGTGGACTGGTAGCTATGGAACCCCTTATTGCAGATAGCCTAGGACACAGCCCAAGATTTGACACATGAAAACATGATTAAATGACAAGGACCAACGCCCCTTGTCATTTTTGGTGCTATTGCCAAGGACTCTTGTGTTAGTAAGGAAAACTTAGTTAACAATCCTTTTTAGGTTAAATTGAATCTATATGGTTAGACCTAGGGATTCGAAAGGTAGATACATAAAATGAACACCCCAAAATCAAACTATAGGAGAAAGCAATAGGGTAGCACAAGATCTTGTTGAAGAGGAACACTTAGAACCTACCTTGGAAGCTACACCCCAACTTGACATTCCCTTAAACCCTCAAAACCCTTCACTCTCTGAGTATATCCAAGAATTACAAGAAAGATACCAAGCAAATCCTTTACCAAAATCTACTTCCTCAAATTCCCACACTGAATCTTAAAGAGAAGAAACACCAGACATGGAAGATAACCATGATGAGGAAGATAATCAAGCTTCCAGGACCTTCTCATACCCTATTGTCCTTGCTCGAGGAGATAATGTCCCTATGAAGAATATCTCACCTGCAAACTTGCCAAACTTTAGGGGTCTTTCTTATGAGGACCCAGATCAATTCCTTTTTGAGTTTAAAGCCGTATGCCAAACCTATGACTATGGATCAAATAATAAAAAACTCAAACTTTTCCCATCAACCTTGAAAGATTTTGTGATGAGGTGGTTCATGGGATTAACTCCAGACTCCATTCACTCTTGGGATCAAATGGAAACTAAATTCTTGGGCAAGTATTAGGATTACTATAGGGTCAGTGATAAAAAAGAGTAAATGTTCAAAATTAAACAAAGAGAGGATGAAAGCTTAGAGGACTATCTAGATAGGTTCAATTTCACCTTGAGGAGATATGGCAATCTTGTGACTCACCCCTTGATCAGGACACTATTTGTAAAAGGATTGGACAGATAATCAAGACAGGCACTAGATCTAATGGGGAGAGGGAACATTAACAAAATGGATATGCCTGCTATAGAAGAACTTTGCAAAAACTATTCTAGATCCCAAGATGGAGTGAGAACACCCATATCTTTTAAAGGGAAGAATGAGATATGATAGTTAATGGAAGAGATTACAAATCTTAAGATAGATATTCTGGTCCAATTGAATACCACATTACATGGGATTCAAGCAAAGACTAGAACAACTAAACAAAGCAAAACAATTGAACCTCTCTCCATATATTATCCTAGATGTAGGAACAAACACCTATTAAGAGAATGCCCTTTAGACAAATCAGAAATCTATCAGATCTGTGACCGGGAACACCCTACCAGTGAATGTGATCAGCTCCCAGCCTTAAAAAGGTTGACTAATAAAAATGCCATAATAGAGGAGGAGCTAAATTACGTAGGACAAAAATAAACTGGCAATTTCCCTTATAATTAGTACCCAAATTAGGCTTCCTATAGGGGCCCTTCAAACTGGGGAAACAATCAATGGAATCTAATGTGGCAAGGGCCTCAGAACATTCCCCCTTGGGGACCACAGGATTGGTCAAACCAATAATGGAAAAACCAGCCCTGGGCAAATCAATAATGGCCACAAGAGTGTCCACAACAATTTGGATCGCAAAACATGCAGCCTCATTGAGGTCCTCAACAGGGTTATAATCAACAATACCAAGGACAACCTAGACATTTCCAACCTCAGCAACAAGCACTACTAATTGGACTCCCCAACACATAGGGACAACCACAAAATGAGCCAGTTAGTCAGTTACCTTTACGAGCCCAACCTATAGATAATCCATGAAATAAACAGGGAGTAGCTGTTTACATGACAGAGCAAGAAAATATGGCTGGTGTCAATGCTATGTATCTCAAATTTAATCTCTAGCTATGTTCTGGGAAAACACTTCCAAGACCATCTCCCTCACTCATAATTGAAGTAACCAATGATGTGGAACCTGAAAATCTATCCACTCAACCTTAGGAGGAGATTACTATCGAAACTATGCTAGAAGAACAGCCCTTAAGTAACTTTGGAGTTCCTCCTAAAGGGACAGTTTCAAAGAACAACTCTGGAGCCACTTCTGTAAAGAACTTCATTGCTACTTCGGAGATAGAAAAACTAGCACCTTACCTAGAACAACTCAAACAACATGACCCCCAGAAAACTGTCCTACAAAAACAAGTCCAACCTACCATGGAATCAAAACTTCTACAAGAAATCAGACAGCTGAACATTGAAATTCCACTCTTACAAGCAATCAAGGATGTGCCTGAACTCAAACAATTCATCAAACAACATTGTGTTAAAACCCAGGGTAGAAAGAAAAACTTTCCTGCTACCATATAGGTGGAAGGGAAAGTGATGGACCTTCTTGTGGGAGAAATGCTCCTCCCAAAATATGGAAACCCTAGAAACCCTGTCATAACTATCTATATTGTAGGGGTAGAAATATCCAGTGTTTTGGTTGATTTGGGGGCAGCAATAAATGTAATGATAGTGCACACCCTGGACAATTTAGCTCTGACAGGTGTTCAGGCCACATCCACAATCCTCCAACTGGTCGACCAATCAGTAGCTATTCCAAAAGGGGTGTTAACTGATGTCCCATTTGTGGTGGAATCATGGGAATTTCCCATAGATTTTCTCATATTAGAACCCAAAAACTAGCGAAATGCCTACCCCTTGATCTTAGGAAAACCATGGTTGGCTACAGTAGCAGCATCTATTGATTGTCAAATAGGAGACATGGTCATTTCCAATGGGATAGATATGAAGAAAATTTATTTATACCCTCCAGCTAAACCATCAATACATTACTCAGGAAAAGTGTGGGTAGATGAGCCTAATAACATGGGAAATAGTGCCTCAATAGCTATGGTTACCATTAAGGAACATTTGGGTGAGTTAGAAGAAGGAATAAACTATGACACAATAGAAGACATCACCCACATTCTTATTGACCAGGATATAATGGAATTAGCCTAAGACTCAAGGAGAGAAATTCTTACTGCCACCCATTGTACCCTTGCAAACATTATTCCTTGTGGAGAAACCTTTTATAAAGACTTGCCCACATTCCATATGTTGCTCCCACATTCCTGTCCTCTTAATACTATGACACCAGGATATGGAGTAGGGACATCTATGGATCAGATTACAAAGTAGGTCATGATTTTACCTGGGAAAACATTGAACATCAACACCCAGTTAGCAGAAAGTAGGAAGAAGCACTCCTTAATCTTTTGGTCTCCCATTCAACAACTTTTGCTTGGGAATACCAAGATATGAAAGGCATTCCTCCTGAGATCTATACTCATCATATATACACTAAAGATGTCAAACCTGTCAGATAGCCCCAGAGGAGATTAAATCTTTCCTTGAAATATATTGTTAAGACTGACATAGAGAAATTGCTGCAAGCAGGGTTCATATATCCTATCTCAGACAGTCAGTGGGTCTCACCCCTAGTCATAGTACCTAAAAAGAATGGGAAGTAGAGAGTATGTATTGACTATAGAGAACTAAACAAAGCCACAAAGAAGGATTATTTTCCCTTACCATTCATAGACCAAGTGCTAGACAACCTTGTAGGGAAAAAGTACTTCTCATTCCTAGATGGGTTTAGTGGGTATTAGTAGATTCAAGTAGCACCTTAGGACTAGGACAAGACAACCTTTCCTTATTCTTGGGGGACCTTTGCATATAGAGTTCTTCCATTTGGACTATGTAACACTCCAGCTACATTTTAGAGGGTTGTTTTAGCCATTTTTGTTGAATTGGCTAATGAGTGTATGGAAGTCTATATGGATGACTTTATTGTGTATGCAGACACCTTTGAGGAATCTCTCACAAACCTAGATAAGGTGCTACAGTGTTATGAAAAAGCCAACTATCCTTGAGCCATGAAAAAGGCTTTATGATGGTACAGGAGGGAATTGTACTTGGACATCACATCTCAACAAAAGGGATCAAAGTAGACCAGAACAAAATAGAAGTGATAAAGCAGTTACCCTCACCTAAAAACCAAACAGATGTTAGAAGCTTTCTAGGTCATGCAGGATACTACAAGAGATTTATAGAAAATTTTAGTAGAATAGTTGCTCCTATGTTTTCCCTACTTTCCAAGGATGTTGACTTCTCATGGATACAGGATTGTCAATCAGAATTCAAAACCATTAAAGAGAAACTTACTGTCACACATGTTTTGAGGGGACCTAATTGGCCTTTGCCATTTCACATACAAACTGATGCTTTAAATGAGTCCATTGAGGCAGTCCTAGGACAAAAAGAAGAGGGAGAAGGTATGTATGCCATCTACTACATTAGTAAGAACCTTACTCCAACAAAGAAAAATTATACCACAACTGAAAAAGAATTCTTAGCAGTCATATATGCTATAAACAAACTCAGGCATTATATCACAGGATACAAAATATTTGTGCATACTGATCATGCAACTATCAAATACTTAATGAATAAACCTATAGTGGGTGCAAGGATAATTAGATGGATGTTACTATTGTAGGAATTTGACATTACCATAGTTGACAACCTAGGGAAATTCAATTTGGTTGCTGACTTTCTGTCAAGGTTGCATACAGGTGGAGAAAACCAACTAGTGGAGGACAAATTTCTAGATGAACATCTTTTTTTTGTTTCCTCTACTACACCTTGGTTTGATGATA
This sequence comes from Cunninghamia lanceolata, assembly GCA_027924645.1. Classification (NCBI taxonomy): domain Eukaryota; kingdom Viridiplantae; phylum Streptophyta; class Pinopsida; order Cupressales; family Cupressaceae; genus Cunninghamia; species Cunninghamia lanceolata. Next base: position 4,772,355 of record BSBN01000332.1, read on the forward strand.
TAGCTAATTTCTTAGCTACAGGCTTGTTTCCATCCCATTTCACCTCAAAACAAAAGAAGTGATTGGTAAAAGAAATCTTATCTTACAAATGGTTAAATGGTTTACTGTTTAAGTGTGGTCCTGACTTTATTTTACGCATGTGCTTGAGAACTGATGAAATTTTTTATGTCTTGACAGCATGTCATGATGAACCCTCCAGTGGACATTATTCCTCACAAAGAACCATTCACAAAATTCTGGGAGCTGGTTACTACTGGCCCTCTCTTCATAAGGACACCAAAAGGTATTTGTAGTAGTGTGATCAGTGTCAAAGGGTGGGTCAGCCAACCTTTACCCAGGAAATGTCACTGCACCCCCATGTAGTGTTGGAACCATTTGAGCAATGGGGTCTAGACTTTGTGGGACCAATTTCTCCACCATCTTCAAACAAAGTATACATTTTGGTCCGCACAGACTATGTAACTAAATGGGTAGAGGTTCAGACATTGCAGTTTGCAAGGGAAGAAAAAGTTGTTGATTTTCTCATAATAGAATCTTCTTGAGGTTTGGAGCTCCAAGATCCATAGTTTTAGACAAAGGACCATAATTCACTTCTCAGGTAATTCAATATTTCATAGACCTATACCAAATTAAACATAGAATGTCTTCACCTTACCACCCCCAAGCTAATGGGTAGGTAGAGGTGACTAATAGGGAGTTGGAAAATATCCTAACAAAAATAGTGGCTATGAATAGAAAGGATTGGGCTAGCAAGTTACCTAAATCAGTTTGGGCCTACAATACCACCTGGAAGTCAACAACCAAGTTCACACCATATGAATTGGTTTATGGAAAGAAACCCATTCTGTCCATAGAATTTGAATTGCGGACACTAAAGACCTCATTGGATATTGGCCTACCATTGTCTATAGCACAATAGAACAAGATTTTTTAACTCAATGAGCTGGATGAAATCTGGATAGAACCCATACAGCAAACAGAACTTGTTCAATATCAGAGAAAATAGTGGCATGACCAACACATCAAGAAGAGAACATTTCAGTAAGGAGATTGGGTTCTCCTATATGATTATAAGTTTAAGGAGTTCAAAGGAAAGTTACAAACTCACTGGATGGGCCCTTACCAAATCAAGGAAGTCTATGAGAATGGAACAGTTTTGCTAGCACCCATTGATGGAGGTGAAGACACATTCTTAGTAAATGGCCACAAAATTCATCTCTATACAAGGCCAGCAACTAAGGAAGAATTTACCAATGACTTGTGCTTGGTGACAAGGGTTACAGCCTCTGCCATAGGTTGAATAAATTCAAGGACAATAAATAAATTAAAAAAAAAGAAAGGTTGAAAACAAGCAAATGGCGGCCTTTCTAAAAAAAAAAGAAGGGTTAAAAACCAGAAAATGGCGGCCTTTCTCAAAAAAAGAGAGACAGATGGAAAACTAGTAAATGGTTATCTTTCTCAACCAAGGACATTGAAAACCAGTAAATGGTGGTTCCCTTCTTCTTGCAAGATTTCAGTAGATGATTTCTGGAGCTAACCAGGTACCCAAGAGCCACTAAACATATCTTTGGAGCGGTCTAGGAGCACCTTCGATGCTTCACCAATAATGGAGCCATCTCAAAGAATAAAGGGAGAGGACCCAACTCTCTAGGCATCAAAGTGGGAACACCATATGATGAGGTCGGCATGACTCATTCTCCACATTTGAAACGCAAAAGCGATGAGGTCAACATGACTTATTCTCCACTTTTGAACAGCAAAAGTGATGAGGTCAGCACACCGCATTGTTTACAAACAAAAAGGAAGTTGTTGCTGCATCTGCACATCATCCAGGCTACTCCTGCTGACATCACCTGATTACGCATCATTTCCAAATCTACTCATGAGGAAAGATTTCTAACCACATGACACTAAAGATGTTGACACCATTCCAAGTGACCTGGGGACTACACACATGCCAAGTCACACCACACCTCATCAAATCTGTGACATAGCAGCCAAGTACATCGGGCCATCATCACGAAAAGTGATCTAGGTAATTCACTCAAGTTAGTTAACTATTACTTGTCTTGTCATTTCTATTTTTTGGTGCAGTTACTTCGACACATATCCCTACCATTATTTCCCTTTTCAACCTATGCATGCCACCTTAAATGCCACACCATCGACCTCACTCCAGAATGTCATGTCATTCCCTGCAGTATGACTGAGCCATTAATTCAAATTAATTGAAGTTGATTAACCTTCCTCTAATCCAAGCAATTGCCTTTAACGGATATCAAGCCTCATCTCAGAATTTGCACAGTGTTCCCAAACCTTAGAGGTAATCTTTAAGGTTTTATGGCCACAGTCTTCCAAAGAGCAAAGAAGAAGAATTACAAAGAAGGCTGAGAGAAGGTTCATTCATAAGGGGTGAATTAAGATAGGAAGATGGGAGTGAAAAAGAAATCAGAACCTGAAAATGCAACAGGACTGCTGCAAGACCAAGTTGTAGCAAATATCTTAAGGAATGTTGGGTGGTTGGAATTTCTAGAGAAGTTTGAGGGATTTCAGGAGGACATTGTAGATGATTTTTTGTGCCACCTGAAGAATAACCAAACCACAGTAAGAGGGGTTCAAATCAATGTCTCATCCACCATTATCAGCCATTTTTTAGGGCTACCCAAACAAGGTGAGAAATTCTATCATCTAAAAACCCTGTACACTTATTTGATTAAAAATTTCTTAGTAGAAGGTGAACCTGAAATCCAGTTGCATTTAAGTAAGAATGAAGTCAAGAGAATTGTTAGGACCTCACTCACACAACCATGGCAATCTCTAGCTATGTGGTTAATGAAATATTTTACATGTGATGGGCAATTCTCTCTGGTTTTAGGACCAATCATGAAGATGCTAATTTTCATAAGGCATGGGCATGCACACCTTGAATTTAGCATAAACCTCCCAAACTTTATGTACTCTGCTATTGTAGCCTTGGTAGACAAGTATCAACAGGGGAAGGGTCCCATGAAACACCATGGCCTCATTTTCGTGATTGTAAAACACCACTTCTTGTCCCAAGCTGATGGAGAGGCCTTATGGTAGACATTTTTAGATAACAAACCATAGGACAGGACACCAAATAGGGCACATGGTACATATGAGACTTCCTCTACTCAACAAGATGAGGAAGCAGTGCCTTCTACTTCCTCCCCAGCCACTGGAAAGGGGAAGGGCAAGAAACAAACAATGGAAGAAACACCAACTTCCACCCCTGCTACTGACAAGAAAAAGAAAGGGAAAGAAGATTTGGGAGAAGCTTCAGCTGCCACGGAACAGCTAAAAGAACTTATTACAAAGCAACCCTTCCATATGACTCGCTTAGCAAAATGAAAAATAACCTTAGCTAAGGAGTCTACTCCAACCAAGAAAATGAGGGGAGCAATCATCATGGAAGAGGAAATTACACCGACCTCTGTCCAGACTTCTAGCCACAAAAGGCAAAGGAAAGAAATAGGGAAAAAAGAGAAAACAAAAAGGACTTCAAGGACACCTAAGTCCTATAGACATCACAGGGCTGAGGAAGAATCAGATGAATCAGATGAACTCCCTCTAGTTAGAAGAAGAATACAAAGAAGAGTAGTTGAGGGAACTACTCCGCAGACACCTGCTCAACTGAGGTCTCAGACTCCAGAGCCACAACAAACTCAAGCTATGGAGATAGCAGAAAAAGAAATCCTCACCATTTCTTCAGAATCTGAGGGTAATACACCAGCTCTAGAGAAGCAAGAGAAAGAGATAGCCTACTCAGGTTGAACAAGACACTGCTCTCATAGCTGAGGTCCTCATGGGCTTCAAGACTTCCATGGAGGAGGCTAGACCTTCATCAAACCCAACATTTGTAGATGAAAGCCAGGAGGAAGCTCAAGAAAAGGAGACTTCAAGGGATGATGAGGATGAACAGAGGGATGTAGTTGACAATGAGGGGTAAAGAGACACAAAAACCCCTGATGAGGAAAGAATAGAAGGGGGAGAAATGGGAAGTTACTCTCACCCCTTTGATCAAGAGGATGTAGAGGTCCCAAGAGAACAATAGCTGATAGAAGAAATTGACAATCTAAAGAGACTGTTGTGGGGGAAAAACCTAATCATCACTAACCTCAAAAAGGTCATGAAGGAGAAAGAAATAGAACAGAAGTAGGTAATTGAGGAGCTGCAAGTTGAGCTCAAAGAGAAACAGAGGATAATTCAAAAGAAAGAGGTTGAAGTCAGAGAAAAAGAAGAGGAAGTAGCATAGAATATTTCTGACATTGTTAACGCCAAAGACAATAATCTCACATTAATTGCAGCACTCATTAAAAAGACACAGAGTCAGGCTAAGCAGCTGACATGGGCCAACAACAAGATGGATGATTAGGAAGAGGCCATTTATGAGCTGACCAATCTGGCTGCTACCATGGAACAGGGGACTCAAACAGACACATACCTAGGGGTGCTTCCAATAGACATCCCTAAGGCCCTATTTCACTAGGGAAGGTGATGTCAGGAATATGAGGAATCCAAGCCAATGCTGCAACTGCAAAGGTTAATGACTACCATGTCACAAAAAGTACAGGTCGTAGAGGAAAAGGTCATCAAGGTGGCCACTCTCTCTATTGAGATCAGATCTTGTAGACCTCCCAGTGGCAGTTATGCTTTGTTTTTGTAGGAGTGAATCCTCTAGAAAAAGACATCATTGGTTTTGTCTGATTTAACTGAAGATATATAAATAGAGGCAAACTTCGTGGAGGTATACATGAAACGTTCTAACGAAGATAAGGACTTCCTGTGTGAGTTGTATTTGCATGGTTTCTACATCAAAGACCATACTTTCTTTATCAACTACTTTGTGGGGGAATGTCAACTCAGGGCATTCATGTCAGTAATGATAAATCACCAAATTTGGAATGAAAGGATGGAAGCTTACACAAAGAAAGATACAAAAACAAGCCTCTTCCTCAAGAGGGAATGTCCAAATCCCATGGGTTTTGAGATTCATTTCAGTGTAAAAATTTACTCCCCAAAAGGTAGAACAAAGGTTTATGCCTCTATATCAAAAACACCTACAGGAGTGTGTTGTTGATTTTGGTCTCCTCATGCACAGTTTATCCAATCAAATGCTCCCAATGGCAAAGAAAAGGTGGAATAATCTAACTATGGAGCAAAAGATGAAGGAAGTAGTGTCTCCTGCCAACCTCGGGTTATTTATGAGGAAATCCAAAGTAGTGTCCAAACTAATGGACAAATATGAACAAGATTGGATAGGTGGTCATTTCAGACCTCCTCTCATTATTAAGCCTCTGCCTATATGGGAGAAATTGATGGAAGATTCCAAATTTTAGGAATGGCTGAGGCAAGTTGAGTAGTTCATGGGGAATAGCAATACAAACCGCACTACTTGGTCCACGTATGAAAGAGAGTTCAATTTGATTGATAGAATATTCCACCTCAACAAGTCTAGGTTGTAAAGTGCAGGAGGACCTGCTAACCTTCAAGTTCGGGGGGATTGATGAGTGTCAGGTAGCACCCAGAATAATACACCTTTTTACCTCTCTTTTCCACCCCTTTTATTCTGTGTCCTAGTAATTGCACCATAGTAGACTAATAAGATTTGTTTTAATTACATTAATGAGAGATGAATTGACAGAGGTCATGATTTTTTATTAAAGGACCAATGTGCAGCAAACTAATGAAAATGTGTAGATAAGTCTCTCTTTTTGCATCTACAGGTGCAATTGTACAGGCAAAGGCAATTTTGAGCATCTCTAGGGATTGTCCTAGCAATCTCTGGAGCTAACATGAAAGATACTACACTAGACTCCAACATTTTCCTAATATTTTGGAAGTATTTTGAAGCAAGGGAGCCAAGGGTGATCATCTCTGGAGCTCCTGGCGATAGCACACATGTCCAGAGCCCCTTAGTGACAGTGCAGAGTCTCCAGTGCCACTATCAGTCTACACCTTCGAAGGCAACTAGAGTGCTCTGGAGGTTACTCAGCCAACACCAGAATGATTGGTCGAAGACTCTAGTTGATTACTAGGGATCTAATTCCTATTTTATTGATTTTGTATGAGTTCCTAAAGACTTATTAAATACCTATATTTCAGGGCATCGCTGCCCAGTTGTTATTCAAGTTAAGACTCTGGATTTAGTGGGAATGTTGTACCACTAAAATCTATTTTAGTTGCATGATTTTACTCTATAGTTAAACAGTTGTTAAAATAAGAGATTAATGATATCTCATAGATAAACTGATAGTTAGAATAGATTGATATCTCATCTATTGATTTGATATATATATATATATATAAAGTAGAAGCAGCAAAGAAACACAGATGATTGATATTAGATTATTGTAATCTTTATTTTGTTCCAGATTAGACATACTTTTTGAATACAAGCATACTAATGGGATTGGACTAAAGAAAGACTGTGTTATTATATTTATGTAGTGAGTTTTTGTTTTATTCTTCAGTCCTAAGGGCGAGGAGCAAGGGCCCACTCCCACCATCAAGACAGGAGGCTAGTATTTATTTGTTTCATTGTACAGTTTCAGATTCTATTAGGAAGATAGTTTATTGCTTTCATAAAGATAGATTTATTTTTGTTTAATTGTTGTTTCTAGTAAAATGCATAATTTTAGTTGTATGGATTAGACTAGGTCAATTTCAACAATTTACTATTTCGGCATTATTTTAGTATTTTCAGAATTTCTTTCCACAACAAACAAATTAGGAGTGATAATGTTTGAAGCAGTCAGATCAATAGAAGTAGTTAGTGGTCTTGTAGCTATGGAACCCCTTATTGCAGATAGTCTAGGACACAACCCTAGATTTGACACATGAAAACATGATTAAATGACAAGGACCAATGACCCTTGTCACATGTCATCTCACATTACCCATAATGAATCATAATTAACCATATTAATTAAGGTTAAGAATACATCTTGATTAACATAATCATAGTTAAGCAAGAATGAATCAATATCATCATGATAATTAAACATGCTATTCTTTTTTGAATATTTCAAAAATTTAGATTTACAACATCTCTGGATAAATTATTAGTGAATAACCTTCACTATACATGTACAAAGCTATGATCATGGCATCATTTATACAAGTTTACATAATAACTAACTATCAAGTCATATAAAGAATGCACTGTATCTAGAAATTTGACATCTGTCTTTATAAGTCTCATCTTGTCTTCTGCTTGGGAAGGAGAGCATCACCCGAGTGCTTTTCCTCCAACCATAGACCGGCGGTCCCCGCACAACTTCCTACCTGGAAGCGGTCCTACCCTTCACGGAGGGTATAGATATAAGGAACCATTAGGTTTTCCATCTAAGTATCTGGTGTTGTGTCCATAATATCTCACAGTCAGACAACTATAGATCCACTCCAACTATGTATGACACTACTAGAAACATTATGCCATCTGGAGTACAGTGGACAGACTAATCCATGTAGAGACGGATGCACTACTTTGGACAAAGATTTACATACATATACATTTCATAATGAACATAGTCATATTTCCACCACCTCCACTCGACTTAGAAGCTATCTCATCCTACAGTGTTCAAAATTTCATCTTTCTAGGTTTTGATAAAGATCAGTCTTTCTCCCATAGTCCATCTATCTTGGACTTTAACTCGATTCAAGAGTGCATCATTACTCATCTTATGATGTTTAGCAATAGGTAATTGGTGACTCCATGTCACCCCTTTCCCATTTTTTCTTTTACAATTTCATAGTTTCAGTTTACATGACCAACCTTGGTCTAGTTTTCTAGGCTTTCCTAGTTTCGGGTTATCTCCATATCACATCGACTATACTTAAACCATTGTAGGCTTCAAGTAGTCAAGATGAACATATAACTTTACTCAAGGGTTTTTAAAAGGGTTCTCACCACCCTATACTTCATCACGAAGCATGGACATTGAAAAAGAAATAAAACATATAATGTTTTCAATTAAGGGTTTGCTCTCTTGACCCACAAGGTAGACACGCATTTTAATACAAATTTCTACATAGTTATCTTTAACCACAGGTTATCCCTTTATGGGTATTACAAGTCTTTATATTCTTCTACAGTCAAGACTATGCTTGAAGGTATGGAATTATTATCATATACATAGACAAACTAATGCATTACTCCGTGACCCACGTGCCTCTACGGCCACCATGGTGTGGTGTTGTTGATAGCTTCGACTCACAACAATTTATTTTCATCATACTAAGAATAGGTTGTCGGCCTTACTATTATTTTATTCTCTTTTAAGAGAAATAAAGTCTCGCATCCTGCATGCATAGTTACTAAATCCATTGCCAAGGCTCTCAACTGGCATACCCAAACTGTATCTTTCTTATGAAGGATACACATAAAGAAACATAGAAATTTCAATACTTCAGCTCGATAAGTCATGACAAGTTTAACTTAAAATCCATCGCATGGATAGCATGGCACTTCTACGTAGTCAACCATGAATACTTTTATACCTATGCAATGTTATCATTATAACAAGCAGCACTATATGTTCTCTTGGCCATTACGGCCTTAAACTTAAAGAAGTTATCATTAATAAATCATGACAATATGAGTTTGCGGCCTGCAGGCTTAACAAAATCACAGCTAATATAAGATTTCACTATGGCCATTTATTAGCTATCGAATGGCTTGCAAACAATAGTATTTAATATGCAAATTACTCATGACCAAATTACACTGTCATACTTATGTGTTAGTTTGTAGCCGATCCAAGATATTAAGCAATACACTGTTGTTGAAGGCTCGGCTCCTTCTGTGAGCTTTAGTGTTTTATCTTATTGCCTGTATCTTTCTCCCACGAGAGACAAATATCCAACATTGCCAATAAAAATACCAAAAAACATATGCTCTCCAACCCACGAAACCCCCACAGAAAGACTCATTTGCATGCAAGGTTCTCCACTTCGCCTATCCCCGCCACCCTCACACTAAAGGTGGCAAGTTAGTTACAATGGCCACTAACTTGCACGCTCATTCTCAACTCCATAAGATCCTTACCTCCCATTCGAGAGTAATGCTAAAGGAGGTTATCTAGGCTTAGCTCGCAACAGTCCCCACTCACTCCACATTTTGTGGGTTGTGAGGTGGTGGCGAGCATTTAGATGTGGTTGGGTGAAGAGATATTTGAGCGCTTGATGATTTATTTTCAGTTCAAAGGGTTTTCCAAGCTTGTAGAGCATGTATGACTGCTGCCAATTCCAAATCATGAGGGGCATAGTTTTGTTCATAAGTTTTTAGTTTCTTGGATTCACATGCAATGACTTTGTTGAACACCCAAAGTATTGAGAGGGGGGTGAATTAGTACTTTATTAAACCTCCTACTTATTAAACTAATAATCCATTTACCACATGCAATAACAAAGCAAATTAAACATAGAAGTAACAGCCACAATCCATCACACATGAACACCATTATTTTTACGTGGAAAACCCAAAAATGGGAAAAACCACGGTGAGTGTTAGCTCATAATATATTATGTAGGAACAATACTGAATTACAATAAAGGTTCACTGTCTTAGGGCTCACTACCCAAAAGAAGTGCTCATTGCAAGAAGGATAACTGCCTAGAGAAAGAAATAAGAAAGAAGATGGCTCACTACCAAAATGAACTGCTCTGATTGCATCTACATATGCATGATTGCAGCTCCAATGAATGCTCAAAATATTGTCACAAAACTCTTCATCTTGACTGCTCTGTTTCATTGTTCTACTTTTACATTGGACAAGATCTCTCTTCTTTTGCTATTGTCACCTACTCTATACTTCACATCTTTCATGCCTTCACATTCAAATCTCATCACACAAACATTGAATTCAAATTAGGTTGGCCTAATAAAGTGTACCATGTAGTCATGCATTTTGTACTCTATCGGCCAAATTCATTCATCAAAATTCACAGTGGACCCAAATAACATTTGAAATACCTTCATACATGTCGGCCTCATCCATATACTTGCTTAGGATAAGATTCCAAACACCAAAACTTACTGCACACACATCATATTGTCATGTCGGCCTTAACCACAGAATGTTCACTGGTTCATTCTAACTATCAGACAACATCTTCCACCATGGACCACAAGACTTGGTCAAATCCACATCAGAGACTCTTCACATATCATAGATCATACCTCCAAAAATGCAAATCAAAATGTTCTCTAGCAGTAGAATGCGGACCATCATAACACATGCTCTGTCACAATCAAACTATACCATACCAAGTAGCGATACTTAGGCATTCATAACTGACTCTCCGGTGGAACTTAGAACTTGAAACTCTAGATATAGATACTTCATACATGTGTTTACAACACCTCAAAACCACACAACAAGATATGCAATAGAGGAGGAATGCGGACCAATTCAGCTGAGTGTTCTGTTCTGGTTTCCTCTGTTCTCTGCACTGCCGGACTTGGGCTTTTTGAAGATAGACATCTGGTACTCATCAAGGACTAAAATCTTGGACAAATGATCATATGAGGGATTTGAACAACATACCTAAACTGCATGATATGATCTTCTACTACGGACCAATGCCAACCATTATACTGCCTCTCTGTCATTGTCTCTTGTGTACTGCCAACACTTAGCCAAAATGACTGTCTTTTTCACCAGACCAAAACTTCTATTCTAACTTTGTTCCTTTTCTTGTTGCCATCAATGACAATATCTTTAGACATCATATACAAGTTGCCAACAATCTCCCCCTTTGGTATTGATAGCACCACTTGATGTTAAAATTGTTGCAACTCCCCCTTTCTCTTTATACATTGCTCTCCCTATCTTCATGCTTTATTATGTTCAAACATTTTTTACATGCTTCATTTCTTCTCCCCTTTGACATCAATGGCAAAGGTGTATGATACAAGGATATGTACAAGTTGCCAAAATTTCAAAAACTATTTTTCTGCTTTACCGCATATATACAAGTGATATCAAAAAATGCTTATTGTTGTTGTTTCGGGAGAACATCTTTATAGATTATTTTTAGTTGCACCATTTCTTCATCCCAACTGGTCTTAACATCGCTCAAAACTAGTATGTGCCCATTAATCTGGGACACCAAATCTTCTACTTTCTTCATTGTATCATGGGCTTCAGTGATTTGTCTTGTCTTGTCGATTGTTGCTATCAACTTGGTTAGGGATGCAATTTTGAAACTTGCTACCTCCCAGAGCTGACTCATTCTATGCTTTATGATTTCCCTATGGGTCTGCAACTTATGTATATTAGAATGAATGGTTTCACACTTGTGCCCTTTGATTTCCAATAGTATCTTTTGCTGAGTCATAAGTTCTGGATACCTTCGTTATCTAAGATTCCCATCTATCTATTTTATCTTTTATATCCTTAGTCTTTGTTACCTAAATTTCACTGCAACTCATTTAGGTAGAGCTTTGATTCAAAGTTTAAAAGGTACATTTTATCTGATCCTTATTACATTACATTCAAGTGCATAAATGAAATAATTTAAAAGATTATGATTATCAAATTATTGCATTTATCCAAGTGCATGTAACATAAGAAAGATTTATACAAATCCTTTTTGAAAAAATAAATAATCTTTATTGAATGTAAAATGTAAATTATCTTACACAAGCTGTGAGATTAACTTTTCTTATTCAATGAAATTGAAGAACAATCTATACATGAATAAGTAAATGAAAGTAAAAGTGCATGTAAGGATAAAGGCCAGTGGTTGCCTGAGAATGACTGGTTCTGGTTCTGGTGTGTTGTCTTGTTGCCCCGAGTTGTCTTTGTCCATCCTAATTTTAGGTTGCTCCTAGTTCCTGCATCTGGCAAAAGAATGATGTTAGAGCGATGCTCTAAGCAATGAATGGTCCCTAACCTAACATGAACAAGAACCTATACACGTATAAAATGATCCTCAAATGCATTAAACAAGAAATGGATACCTTGGATGTCCTGGAGAATAATCAAATCATCAAACACATCCAAGGTATGCATTTATTTTTTCTAACAAGTTTGCTTCATGTGCAGATATAGGTGAAATTATGTTTCTGATTGTTTCAGCAGTTTATATTGAGTGGGGAAAATGTGGCTCCCACAAGGGTTGATCCCAGCTCATAGTCATTACAAAACATTTCATATGCAATATACAAATGCAAGATAGAGTGCCAGAGAGATGAGGGACAGTCATAAGAGAACTGTCTAGAACAGTCATGAAAGGCACTAGAGCATGAAAATAGTCATAGAGCAATAATGGAGAAATTATAGACAATGCTTATAAATATTGTAGTAGTCCTCATTTTAAAAGAATAATCATCTGCTAAGAGTATGATAAGTCAAGAAGGAGTAGTGAGGATGGAGTGTGTATAGACAGCATTGAAGCCTAATGACAGTGAGCATACACAGAGTCTACTATTGAAAGTTATTGAAAGCCAAGGTATACAAAGACACTCAGCCTAGGGACAAATGCAAATAGAGTAACAGTAAGACAATAGCATGAGGATAAAAGTCATACAAATACAGTGACACAGTGATAAATGATTGTCAAAAGGTTAGGACAGAGTGGGTAGATAGTTATATGAAGGAATAGAAGGCACATAAGATATTTGCTCACAGTTCGGAGAGGTATTTTCATAATATACAGAGGTCTATAATAGGATATCAATGTTGTACCCTTTAACATGCATGCAAAGATGCATTTAAGGCAGGTCTAGGAAAGTTTTCTACATGGACCTGCATGGTCATTTAAGACTCTACCAAGTTAGACAGGAATTTAGTGTTTGATGAAGATATAGCAAGAGGAGAACATTAAGAGAAAGAGAGTTGATGGTGCTATATATTAGTCATGGAAGCCTATCTAGGAGATATGTCAATGCTCTCAAAAGATGACTATCAGCAGTTAGAAGGGTTTCTGAGTCATATAAGTCATCTTGACTACAATAGTCAAGAGGGAATAAGAACTTTGATAATCAACAGTCAAAGAATAGTCATAAACAGTCTCAAAAAGCATGGCAACAGTCCTAAAAGACCCCTAGCAGTCATTAAGATAATTGTAATAGCAGTGCTACAGTCATGTTGAGAATAGTCCATCAATGAGGGACAACAATAAAGAACTTGCACAGTCATAAAATCAGGGGAAAATGCATAAAAGAGCTCATAATGTGAAAAATCACCAATGCTATCAGAGAGTTCTTGAATGATAATAGATGACTGACAATAGTGGTTTTATAAAGTGATTAAAGATGCATATTCAAGTTTACTTGGGAGGTTTTAAAGCGATTGCAAGTCTATGAATTAGGTATGAAGGGAATGCTATCCTAAACTCCTCCTGAAACCCTCGACAGTAATAGGATAGTCTTGTTAAGTTTTATGTTTACTAGATATCTAGAACACAGTGATTTGTGTAGAGATGGAGGGCCTTTGAAGAGATTAAAGGAGCTGGAACAATGGTAGGAAGCAGTTGTCTAAGGTTAGTCACATGCAAGAAGAAAATGCAGTCATCAGATACCAAGAATAGTACTTACAGAAAATAGAGACATATATCAATCAGATAGGGACAGGTCATAGGAACCCTATAGGAGTTCAAAGAATGCATGCAAACCATCAGGAGAACATGGAGAATCACTTGTTTTGATGGAATAATCAAATGGAACATGAGGTCTACTAGTGGAGAAAGGACAGTATTATGTCATGAAGACGATCCACGAAACAAGTGTTGGGACTACATGATAGTAGTATGCAGTTGTAAAGGAGCAGAGAACAATAGTCAAGATCACAATAAGAACAACATGCATCCTTAAGGGATAGTCCTAAAAGCAAAAAAAAACAACAAGGGCAGTCATAAAAGGATGAAAGTCCTGTCATGGTGGAAGTGTTTTGACCTAATGAAGAGATCATCAAGACAGTGACAGTCCTACAAGAAGAAGGACAGAGACATCAGGTGGTATATGTAGACAAAGAGCTTGTACATCCTTAGAGTTTTCATGGCAGCTATAGGTTTCAAAGAGTAGTCATCCCCTACAACAAGAGGACAAACACAAAACAACAAAGATGCAGTCATAAATCAAGAGGAAAGTTGTCAAAGGCTAGAGGCACATCCATACCAAGACTGTGTAGCAGTCTTATTGACTATTAGGACTACATAATAGCAGTGCCAGTTATGAAAACAACAAACATCAAGCAAGAAGAGTCATGAAGGTCAAGATTGAGAGGCCCTATGTAGAAACAGGGATGTATTGAGACAGTGAGCATAAAGTGCCCTTGTTCATTCATTGGACTGTAAGAGGTTTTAGAGACTTTCAAAAGAGGATCATGTGTAAGCTTCTACCTGTTAATATATGTGATTAAAGAGGAATGCCTATAAAGACAACCTATAACAAAGAAGGTAGCCATAGAGAAGGCCTATAATGGACTGTTCTTGTCAATGGAAAATAGAGATATGTCAATGACTATCATAGAAAATCAATGCATCTACATAATGATAAGAGCAAAAAAGCCTAGCAAACAGTTATAGGTGGGATCAGAGTTCAAATCAAGCAATGTGTAGAGTCAACAAAGGTATGACAGTGGCATAATGATGATCTCATTGTTGATGATACCCTCACTGGTGCTTGATGAGATGCAGTCTTAAAAAGAATAACAGTGATAACCTCTGTAATGCCTTTTTTCACAATGGTATCCTTTTAGTCATCATTGTTATATTCCTGTCTATAAAGATCTAAAAAATATATTAGGATCAGATGGAGCTATAAGATCCATGTAGCAGCAGTGCCATACCATCATTATGATTCCTGATCCATATGGTTTTGGGGCAGGTAGATATGATGAGAGCAAGGGTTAGGGATTTGGTCAAATCTGTGTTTTCCCTACACAAGGTCAAACAAATCATACAAATAAGTTAATTGTGAAACTCATACAGGTCTATTAATAATTGCCTGAGGGTTTTGAGATAGTAAGACTGTGATAATACTTTGAAGGAGTTGTCAAGAGTATAGAAAGTGTTCAATTTGAAGGGAGCAGTCAGCCATTGATTGTCATCTAAAACAATAGCATGCATAAGGCAAGGCAAAGGTCTAATAAAAGTTGACAACAATCTACAAACTAGTAGAGAAGACCTTGAAGAGCTATAGAGAAGCTAAAATAAAGTTTGTCAAAGGATCATTAGGTATGACAGAGGATTATAAAAGTAAGGACAATGCCAAACAACAGTCCCAATGTGAACTTGTTGTCTCATGAAACATGCAGGTAGTATCAATATGAGATAGAATCACAAAATATAATGTTGACTGTCAAACTGCTAAAGAAACGTGTAAGGAGCATCAAGACATCAGTCTATTACAGTTAATGAACAATGATATCACAAAGGAACAATAGCTATAATAGTGAAAGAAAATGTCCAGTATAAGACAGAGATCAGTCATGACCTTAAGCAACATGGATACAACAATGCATCTTCTTAGACTATGAGATACAGTGTATAGGGTCGCCACCATGGAAGAAATCAATACACTCATTATACACTGTGCAGAAATAGCAACAGAAGTAGCATTATTTTCTATAGTTTGCTTTCAAAAAGATAAAGTTTTTTGACTTACCAAGTCCAGTAAAGTAAACTCGCACAGATCTGGAGAAGATACAGTTAAAAAATGCCTTCAAAACCCTTAGTGTGAGCTACAAGATATACCCATAGCGGCGCCCAGAACACAACAAAGTAGAAGGTGCAAAATGAAATGAATGTTTCATTCTTTGCCCTATTTTTTGTTTTAGGGTTTGTGAAACCTAAAACACGATGGCATCATTTTGCCTTATGTTTTTTAAAAAAATTGCAAGTTAAACTAATGCTCACCGAGGGCTAAGACTTATGTCTTATGCCTTAGGTTTATAAACTTGCATGGCATAAGTCCTTAGGACTTTATAAACATTTGCTTTGACTTCCTTATGGCCGAGTGTTATTTAATTATTTTTGCATCATTTTTGAAAATGTAAAGCATTTAACTCAAGTGATAATTTATAAATCACCTAAGTGTAAATGTTATTTTTAATGCAAAATGAAATAATAGGGCTTTCAACGCATAATGACTATGAGATATGCTTTGAGTTATGATTCACAAGCATCTAGGGAAGTTAAGAGGCAGTTTGAAAACATGTGGAGGGTATATAGACATTTTAGTTGTTTTGGGGAGTTTTTATGAGCATTTTGAGGTGTCATCATGGTGGACAAAGTCAAGTTTGACCTTTTCATTTATTTGGAGCCCTTTTGGATGATATCTAGTGGCTAGATTTTAGGCTTTATTGAAGCATCCGACCCAAGAAGCTTCTAGGACCTATTTTCTTGGAGTTTAGTTTTCTAGGAGTTTACTTATACTTACTTGTAACTCATTTTGGAGTTAGTTCTTCTTGTATAAATTCTAGAGATAGAGACTTTTACAGTCCTTTTCACAGTTTGAGCATACTTTGTAACTCAGTATTTTGGGATATCATATACAAATAATACCTTGGATACCATTGATTACATTGTTTTGCCTTTTCATTATTGCAGTATTGTGCATAACCAAGTGATTGATCAAGTTGTTAGTGATGTATTTTAATCTCCTTGTAGTTTTGTCTCATGTTTTCATGTCATTTCTGCAATATGCTTATCCAGGTTATGGGTTGTGTTTAAATCACATTTATCTTTTAAATTGTGAAAATAGTATTTTCCTTTTTTTTAAGATAATGCACTCAAACTTTCTTGTGAAACATTGATGTATAAACTTATAGAAATGAATTGTGCAGTTTAGATGTTATCATCAATATTCAAGTGTTCAGAAAATCTAGAATTTCATAGTCCTAGTCTGTTAGGTGTATCACCCTTCTATTTTCATTTTTAGCATTTACCTTTTAAAGCATTTTTCTTCTTCCTTTTCCTTGTCAGAGCCATAGAATATTCAATATTTTAGGTGATAACCATAGGAAGCTGGCCTTCTCTGGAGGTTGACCTCTACTTTTAAAGCTACCCACAGCTTTAGAGGTCTTCCCATGTTTCAATAGATTATTGAGCTTCACATTCAACAGGGTGCAAATCTCATTGATAACAGTCTTAACTGGCCATGTGAGACAAAATTGATACAATTCACTGGCTTCTTTTAGGGCTAACTATGCATATTCTATACTTTTATCTAACAAAATTTTATCTTGAAAAGCTTTTGTTGGTATGTGGCAACTGATTATGCAAGTATTGTACACTTGTAATGCATCCTCGTTGGGGTTCGGGGTCGGAGTCGGTTGTTAATTTTTTTGTTAACCGACAAAAGAAAAATGACATTATAAAACCCTAATTCTAGAAGCTTCCAAAAGGCTTGTTATAAGTGGTTGGGATGTATGTTGCGGGTGGGATTTCGATATTGTTTTGTAGCATTTGCAGCGATATTGAGTTGCAAAGATTGCTGGTTGTAATCGGTTTGATTTACTGGATAATAATATTGGACTCTCTGGTGGTGGATGTAGCCCGAGTTTGGGTGAACCACATTAAAACTTGTCTCTCTATGTTATTATTTCTATGTATTTTCATTCCTCTATTTAATCTTTATTTGCATTTAATTGATATCTTCTACATGCAATTCCTAACAAGTGGTATTAGAGCGGGTTGTGTTTGATTATCGACTGCAGGAAGGTCTCACGGTTGAGTGGGAGTCTCACGGTTGAGTGGGAGTCTCACGGTTAAGTGGGAGCAATGGCAGACAAGGGTAAATTGAAGGTAGATAAATTCAATGGGTAGAACTATCAGTTATGGAAGATGTAGATGGAGGATTATCTCTATCAGAAGGATTTATGGAGGTCGTTGGAAGGAATAGCCAAGAAACTGGCAGCAATGACTAATGAGGATTAGAATCTTCTAGACAGAAAGGCATTGGGAACCATTCGGTTGTGCCTGGCACCATCTGTGGTGTTCAATATAACATAAGTGAAGACAACAGATGAACTGATGAAATCTCCCACCCTCAGCCTCAAATAAGGTATTTCTCATGAAGCATTTTTTTAATATGAAAATGATTGAAGGTGGATCTGTGACAAATCATTTAAATGAGTTTAATACGATTACCAGTCACTTAACTTCTGTAAAATTGAAATTTGATGAAGAGGTGAGGGCTCTCTTGGTTTTATGTTCTTTGCCAGAAAGTTGGAATAGCTTGGTAATGGTTGTAAGTAACTCTGTCTCTGGTTCAAATTCTTTGAAATTTGATGATGTTAGTGTTATCCTTAGTGAGGAAATGTGATAGAAAAGCTCAGGAGGGTCCACATCAGGTAGTGTTTTGAATGCATAAAGCAGGGGTAGATCTAAGGAGAGAGGAAAAGGTTCTGGAGGTCATGGGAAGTCACGAGGAAAATCAAAGGACAAGAGGTCCCAATCTAGAGGATAGAAGGATTGTTGGTACTGTGGGAAACTAGGTCATCTGAAGAAAGATTGCTAGTCTCAAAAGAATAAAGAAGGAGACAAACAAGAATGCAATAAGGAGGCAAATGTGGTAACTAATAAATCTGAAGATGATGCTTTGATTCTTTCCCTAGATAATGCAGATGATTCATGGGTTTTAGATTCAGGGGCCTCATTTCATGCTACGCCCCATAGAAGTTATTTTCTTGATTATGTCCAAGGGGATTTTGGGCTAGTTTATTTAGGAGATAATGAACCTTGTCAGATTGTTGGAAAGGGAAGAATCAAGATTGAGTTGCAGAATGAGAATCATTGGCTACTACAAGAGGTAAGGTACGTTCCAATGCTGAGTAGGAATTCAATTTCAGTAGGGCAGCTAGCTGATGAAGGTTGCATAATTACTTTCAGTGATAAAAATTGGAAGGTTTCAAGAGGTGCCTTAATAGTAGCAAAAGGTGTGAAAGTAGGCACCTTATATCTTTGTATAGTTCATACTGTTCCTTCTACTTTAGTTGTTGCAAAGAAAAAACAAATAGGTTCAAGAACAGTTGTTGCAGGTTCGCAGGAAGAGACTAAAATAGTTGTTGCAGGTTCTGAGACAACACTGTGGCATAACAGACTTGGACATATGAGTGAAAAAGGTATGAAGGTACTTCATTCTAAGAAAGTTTTACCTGGTCTGAAATGTATTAATATGGATTTCTGTGAAAGTTGTGTGTATGGCAAATAAAAGAGAGTTTTCTCAAGGATGGGAAGCAAAAGAAAGATGAAAAGTTCTAGCTTGTGCATACAGATGTATGGGGACCAGCTCAGGTATCTTCTCTCGGTGGCTCTCGGTATTATGCTACATTCATAGATGATGCAACTAGGAAGGTTTGGATTTATTTCCTTAGGTAGAAATCTAATGTATTTGAAACATTTAAGAAATGGAGAAGCTTGGTTGAGAATGAGACAGGTAAAAGATTAAAATGTCTCAGATCTGATAATGGTGATGAGTAATGCAGCAAAGAATTTGCAGATTATTGTTCCTTTAATGGAATTTGTAGGTAGAAAATGGTTCCAGGAACTCCACAAGAAAATGGAGTGGCTGAGCGCATGAATAGGACATTAATGGAGAGTGCAAGGACTATGAGATTACATGCTGGGATACTTTTAAACATGTGAGCAAAGGCTATCAATACCAATGTATATTTAATTAATAGAGGTCCTTCAGCTCCTTTGGGCTATGGTATTCCAGAGGAAGCATGGACAGGTAAGAAGGTGAGTTATTCTTTTCTCAAAACCTTCGGATGTGAAGCATTTGAACATGTAGATTTTGAAAATAGAACCAAGTTGGATGCAAAATCAAAAAAGTGTATCTTCGTTGGATATGGCATTGATGAATTTGGTTATAGGCTTTGGGATGTTGAAAATCTAAAAATTGTGAGAAGCAGGGATGTTGTATTCAATGAGAAGGTGTTGTACAAAGATCAGTTGCAGCAGCATGAGAAGAAAGAAAAGGATTATGCGGTGCTGGATGATACTCTAGATAGTGATGTTCTAGTGGTTCCTCATGCTCTGCAACAACAACAAGAAATACCACAAACTCCAGTGAATGTTAGACAATCAAAAAGGCTAAGTAGACCTCCTGAAAGGTTTTCTCCCTCTTTGTATTCTATTTTGTTAACAGATGTTGGTGAACTAGAAGGGTATGATGAAACCATGCAAGTGGATACAAAGGTTCAGTGGGAGCTTGCAATGAAAGAAGAAATGGACTCCTTGCTGAAAAATCAGACTGGGGAATTATGTAAGTTGCTTGTAGGTAAAAAGGTTTTACCAAACAAATGGGTTTATAGGATGAAAGAGGAAGATGGAGGTAAGAAAATATTTAAAGCCAGGTTAGTTGTAAAAGGATTTGCACAGAAAAAGGGCATTGATTTTGATGAGATTTTTTCTCTGGTTGTTAAGATGACTTCTATTCGTACTGTTTTAAGTATTGTGGCTGCTAAAGATTTGCATTTGGAATAGTTAGATGTGAAAACTGTCTTTCTCCATGGTGATTTGGAGGAGGAGATATATATGGAACAACCATAGGGATTTGAGGTCAAAGGTAAGGAGAAATTGGTGTGCAAATTGAAGAAGAGTTTATATGGCCTAAAACAAGCACCTTGACAATGGTATTTGAAATTTGATAGTTTTACGGCTGAGCAAGCCTACAGCCGGTGTAATTCTGACCATTGTGTTTATTTTAAGAGGTTAGATAATGATAGCTACATTATTTTATGTTTATATGTTGATGACATGCTTGTAGTAGGGTCTAACATGGATCACATAATAGAGTTAAAACAACAGTTAGCACAATCATTTACTTTGAAGGATTTGGGGGCAGCAAAACAAATCCTTGGTATGAAAATTTGTAGAGATAGGAAGAACAAGAAATTGACTCTATCTCAGGTTGATTATGTTGAAAAGGTGTTGCTGAGATTCCATATGGAGAATGCAAAAGCTATCAGCACACCTTTGCCTAGTCATCTGAAATTGACTAAGGAGATGTGTCCAAAGACACAAGAGGAGGAAGATAAAATGTCCAAGGTACCATATGCTTCAAATGTAGGAAGCTTAATGTATGCTATGGTATGCATGAGACCAGATATTGCACATGTTGTAGGAGTCATAAGCAGGTATATGAGTAATCCTGGATTGGAGCATTGGAATGCGGTAAAATGGATTCTCAGATATTTGAGAGGTACATCTAATAAACACTTATGTTTTGGGGGCTCTAATACTGATTTAGAAGGTTATGTAGACTTAGATTTGGCAGGGGATATTGATACCAGACAGAGTACTATAGGTTATGTCTTTACTGTAGGAGGGACAGCAGTGAGTTGGATCTCACGATTGTAAAAGGTGGTTGCTTTATCCACCACAGAGGTAGAGTATGTAGCTGCAATAGAGGCAAGCAAGGAGATGATATGGCTGTAATCTTTGATGGAAGAATTGGGCAAACAATAGGCTAACAGTTATTTGTTTACTAATAGCCAGAGTGCCATACATCTTGCAAAGAATTCTGCCTTCCATTCAAAGTCCAAACACATACAGTTGAGGTATCACTTCATTCAATCAGTGTTGGATGATGGACAATTACGACAGGAAAAGATACATACAGATGAAAATCTAATGGATATGTTTATGAAAGCAGTAACAAGGGAGAAGATGAGCTCCTCTTTAGCTTTGGTTGGTCTTCAAGACTGAAAACAATAAAATCAGAACAATAGAGTCTAGGGTGCTTATTTCCAGTGGGAGTTGCATGCATAACGGTGTCATCCAGGATCAATCTTCAAGTGGGAGATTGTTTGGTGTGGAGCCTGATCAGTCTCCAAGTGGGAGATTTTTGGTATGTGGTGACTGATCATGCAAGTACTATACACTCGTAATGTATCCTCGCTGGGGTTCGTGCTCGGAGTCGGTTGTTAATTTTTTTGTTAAACAACAAAAGAAAAATGACATTGTAAAACCCTAATTCTAGAAGCTTCCAAAAGGCTTGTTATAAGTGGTTGGGATGTATGTTGCAGGTGGGATTTCGATATTGTATTGTAGCATTTGCAGCGGTATTAAGTTGCAAGGATTGCTAGTTGTAATCGGTTCGATTTACTGGATAATAATATTGGACTCTCTGTTGGTGGATGTAGCCCGAGTTTGGGTGAACCATGTTAAAACTTGTCTCTTGTTGTTATTATTTATGTGTATTTTCATTCCTCTATTTAATCATTATTTTCATTTAATTGATATCTTCTGTATGCAATTCCTAATAGCTTTATCTTTTAGCTCAACTAATATCTTACTACCTATTTCAGCTCTTACCTTTTTATTAGCAACTTTCTCAAACAATTCAAAATGGTAATTCATAGACTCTATAAGCTTTTCCATTTGCTCTGTGGGAGAGAGTGTTCTATCTCTCTGAACTCCAGGCATGATCTTCTCAAAAATATTTATTGCTTCACCAAGTAATTCACTGTCTTTCATGTGAGACTTTATTATTTGTTCTTGAGCAGTTGCTTGGAACATTGTGCCCAACTTCAATTTCTATAGGGGAGACATGGTTGCCAAGTTTATTTGTCCTTGCAGTAGCTTAGATGTATCTATTGTTTGTGCTTCCTTTTGTTTTAACAAAAATTCCCTTAATGAGTCAGTAGTGTCTCTTTTTATTTTTTCTTGAGACATTCTAGTATCATGACTCTCTGAAGGGGGATCTTGAATGTTTTCTTGTCCATTTCATTCAGGTTCCAGAGTAGGAATGTCCATCATTTGTTTATTTTCCTCTTCTCTCTTCCCTTCTTGTTCCTCAGAGATATTTTATTCAGGGATTGTCCTTGCTTCTTTACACTTCTTTTCTTCTTCAGTTTCTTTTATTTCTTCAACCTTTCCTGAGCTCTCTGGAGGGGTGATTGTGCCTTGGTCCATACTCTACTCAACATTTACTTTTGGAGCAATATTAGAAGTATCAACATTGTTAACTTGTTCTTCTCCATCAGTATTTGCAATAGTTGTAATTTATAATTCATGCAACACACTCTGTGTCATCTCCTTTGTCTCTTTAACTAGTTTCTCAATGTCACTGGCCATAAGTGTATTAACTCTTCTCTTTGTTCTGAATTTATCATTGAGTATCTTTGTGACTTTGGCTTTTTCTTCTTTTGTTATGTCTGGACAGACTCAACAAGACATATTCTCTTATTTCCACATATTTGTCCATAGCCACTTCTTTGGCTAACATGATGCTGGCGAGGCTATCTGGTAATTGATCTAGAAATTCAATCAAGGCTTTGCTAAACATTTCTAAATATCTGACAACTGTAGTTTCAATAATTATCTTGTTTACATCAGATCTTTCATCATACATTTCAGCTATGGGTTTCAAATTCCCATGTTGAGCAAATGCATTAACCATTGCCTCCAAGGAAAGCGTTGCCTCACTTTCAGTCTTCTCATCTTCCTTCTTCTTCTTGGTCCTTTCTGGGGGCTTTTTCTTCTTACCAGAGGTGGTTTTCTCCGTTCTTGCTCATTTTTCTTCAATGTCCTCATCTATCTCTATTTCATCTTCCTTTTCTCCTTCACCCAGGCTCATGTATACTCTTTGTGTTGCCTTTGTTTTCTTTCTTTTCTTTTTCTCTTCAATTTTCTTTACTAGTACTTATTTTTCAGGCTTAGTCTTCTCTTTCTCACCCCTTTTCTCAAGTGTCTCTATTTCAGCACTTGCAGCCTTTGTCTTTTCAATAGCGGGTCCAAAAATCTTTGAAGCAGCTGCAGAAGTGGATGCCCTTGTTCTTCTTGCAAGGCCTGATGCAGGATTTTCTTTTTCAATTTTCTCTTCTTCCTTCTTCTCTGGGGCTTTTAATGTTTGCCCTTCCAGAGCACTTACAACCTTAGATGCCTCTACTTTTGCTCTTGCTTCACTTATTTCTTCATCTGTGAAACCTTGGCTTTTGAAAAATCATCTGCCATTTTCCTTGATTTTTTCTTATCTCCGATTGCTTTTGCTCCAGGTGAACTTTGAGTGATAGTTCCTCAAATGTCCCAAACCTTTCCTCCTTGGGGTCTTTGGGTTTGCTCAATATAAGATCTATTAGACCAGTTAATACTTCCTCTGAGACTTCATATCCCATTGCTAGGACCCATACAATTCTAGGTTAAATAGCCTCCATGAGACATTTGTCCTTGTCCACCATGAACACAATATTTTTTTCATACTTCTTCACAACTGATTCAGGGATCATATCCCTAGCCTGCATTTTCTTTTCAAAGTTTTTGAAATAACCCCATAAAGCTGCATTTTGTTTGTCAGCATTTCCCAAACTATGAAAATGATTTCTGATTTGAGCAGTTATAGGTACATGATCAAGCCAACCTATATTCTCCATACCAGGTAACTCTCTTAGAAAATAAAAGAACAGACAGATAATCAAAGTTCCATACTTAAAGGGGTATTTTGTTTCCTTTATTTGTTTTAGGTTTTCCATTAGTTGTTCCCAGAGCAACTCACATAGGTCATAGTTTGTATTATTCTTGACCATATCATATGTTGTGTATATAGTAGTTGCAGACATTGAATTCTCCCTATTGGAGAAATAGACCTTATACCTAATAACCATCAATGCAAATCTAACTACTAGATCCACAATGTCATTCACAGTTAGTTCTCTCTTATCAAATTTCTCACCAGTTAACTGCATTACTACATTGTTCTTCATGGTTTTCAGAGTTGGAACCTTTTTGGTAGAGTTCATGCCAATTACTACTTTCATAGCCTCCTTTTTTATCATGTGGGGCTTAACAAGCCAAAAGAATTCATCATGAATTCTGCTCAAGACATATCTAACCCATGCATCATCTGAGATTATTGGAAAGTCTAACCATGTATCCAAGTTCTTCTCATGCAGGACATTGTATTCTTCTTTCAACACAATATTGACAGTAGTTAGCTCATCCAAGTACAATTTTCCTAATTTCATGTGGTCATATTCCTCTAGGTTTGCATGTATATATGCCCTAACATCCTCCATGTGCATAACTCCGTGTGGAATCTTAGAAAATGCACCATCCGAATCAGTCATTAATGATTTAAAGGGATGTTTCTTAAACTTAGGGTGAGGCCTCTCTGTTATCTCAACTACTTGAGGGGTATTCATCTTTACAAACTTAGAACAGGAAATTTTTCAAAAGAAAGAGTGGTAAATACCTTTTTCCTGTGTTAGGGTTTCTTCATCGAATGCTTAAATTTTTCCCTAGCTTGCTTCTTAGGTGTCTTTAGTCGCTTGAAGGTTTGAATGAAAAGTAATTTCTCTTTCAAATGGATCCCTTATATTTTCTTTTGATTAAGACTTAATCGCAATAAATGCTTCATTAAAAAAAATTGTCAAACCCTTTCTCTATTGTCCCCAGTCGATCAAGATTGCTCCGCAATTTACCACATTGGATTCTTTTTTGCCAGAATCTTCTTCATAAGATTTGTCATTCATTCTTGTAACTCATATCTTTGTGCTAGATATTAGCATCACATTTCTAGCTGGGGGAAATAGGATTTTGCATTAATCTCCCCCTAAGCCAAAGCTCTCAATTTACTTCCCAAAGGAAGTATCAACACCAGAGTTTGGTGTGGACTCACCCTTGACTTCCTGCACTTCCTTCTTAACCCAAATTTGACTCATCTCCTTCTTGGTCTCTGCTAGATCTACCTTTTGTATCGATTCTCTCTTTTCTACATGATTATTCCTCTTTATGTTCTTGCTTCTACAGAACCTTGCAATATGTCTAGGCCTATTAAAATTGAAACATACAACATTTCTCTGTCTATTGTTCCTTTCATTCACCCTTGATCTGCATTGGTCAGCCTTGTGCTCAAATCTATTGCATGCAAAATAATTCCCATTGAAAGATTGAGTATTCCTTCCATTGTTATAGTTGTTCCTTATTTGATTTCTGCATTCACTAGCTTTGTGACCAAACTTCTTGCATATGAAGTAGTTACCTTTAAAGGTCTGAACATTCCTTCTATCGTTATAACCATTCCTTATCAGACTTCAACAATCATTAGCCTTGTGACCTACTTTATTGCAAGTGAAACATTGACCAAAGACTGATGGAACATTTTGATTCACTCTACTCCTACATTGAATAGCCTTATGACCAAATTTATTGCATGCATTACAATAACCATTGAAAGAAGGGTACCTTTGAGCATTTGGTTGTCTAACCAATGGTCTTCTAGGTCTACTCCTTTGATTCTGAAACTATTTTCCTTTGTCCTTCTTGATCCCAGCATTCCTTTCTTGACCGGTTTTGGAACTTTCACCTTTCTCAAATCCCAAGCCTTCTTTATCATCAAGGCTTTTTTGACTAGCAAGTATTCTATCAAGTTGGGCAGTACTCACTCTGAATTTTTCTTCTTGAGTCCATGCATGTTTTAGATAAGCTTTTAGATCCACAACTTCTTGTTCAAGCTTTGTGTCGTCTTCAATTTTTCTTTTCACCAACTGATTTAAGTCTTCTTTTGCTTTTGCTCTTTTTACAACTTCCACTTCAGATTACTCAAGGTGTCATTTGCAGATATCAATTGTTCACTAACCTCCTTATATTTTTCTTTGAACTTCTTGACTTGCTCCCTCAATTTTTTGATGCACTCATCTGCTTCCTTGACATTATCTTTCAAATCCCTATTTTCTATTTCAGCGTTTTCAAGATCTGCAAGTGCAAGCTTAAGTTCTTCATTGACAAGTGTGCATTCTTCTTCAGTTTTAGATGCATATATTTCTTCAAGAGGGGTAGGAAATTTTTTACCTACCATGTGTTTAGTCTCCAAGATCTTCCTCAAGCTGTTAGACTTCTTCCAAGGAACCAGGCTCTGATACCAATTGTTGAACACCCAAAGTACTGAGAGGGGGGTGAATCAGTACTTTATTAAACCTCTTACTTATTAAACTAATAATCCATTTACCACATGCAATAACAAAGCAAATTAAACACAGAAGTAACAACCACAATCCATCACACATGAACACCAGTATTTTTTGTGAAAAACCCAAAACTAGGAAAAACCACGATGAGTGTCAGCTCACAATATATTATGTAGGAACAATACCGAATTACAATAAAGGGTCACTGCCCAAAAGAAGTGCTCACTGCAAGAAGGCTCACTGCCTAGAGAAAGAAAGAAGAAAGAAGATGGATCACTACAAAAATGAACTTCTCTGATTGCATCTACATATGCATGATTGCAGCTCCAATGAATGCTCAAAATATTGTCTCAAAACTCTTCATCTTGACTGCTCTATTTCATTATTCTGCTTTTACATTGGACAAGATCTCTCTTTTTCTGCTATTGTTGTCTGCTCTGTACTTCACATCTTTCACACCTTCACATTCAAATCTCATCACAAACATCGAATTCAATCCTATATATATCCGCAACAAGCAAAATCTCCATATTAGGTCGGCCTAATAAAGTGTACTATGTAGTCATTCATTCTATACTCTGTCAGCCAAACTCATTCACCAAAATTCATAGCAGACCCAAATAACATTTGAAATACCTTCACACATGTCAGCCTCATCCATATTCTTTCTTAGGATAAGATTCCAAACACCAAAACTTACCACACACACATCATACTGTCATGTCGGCCTTAACCACAGACTGTTCACTGGTTCAATTTAATTGTCTGACAACATCTTCCACCGTGGACCACAAAACTTTCTCAAATCCATATTAGAGACTCTTCACATATCATAGATCATACCTCCAGAACTACAAAGCAAAATATTCTCTAGCGGTAGAATGTGGACCACCAGAACACATGCTCTGTCACAATCAAACTATACCATACCAAGTAGCGATACTTAGGTTGTGATGCCCCGTCATGCAACCCTAGAGTGTTAGACTAACAAGTGCAAAAATTATAAAAATATTTTTCTTCTTAAGCAAGTAAATGCATTAACAATAGATAACATTATACTATCTACAACTTTTACACAAAAATGATCAACTAACATTTCTAGGGAAACATAACTGCATCAAATAAACATGAAATCATAACAATACAAGTGATATACATTATAATACACCAGAAGAGAATTTGCATCATTCATTTATAGAGATGAATAATTACAAAGGTTCAAATACAAGATTAAATGACCAATCCCATCAATTTACAATATACAACAATATAATACAATTATGAAGGTATATTACAACTCTGAAGATGTAGAACAAATCTAGAACTGGAAACACTTCTGCATTGATCTCGAACCAGTACATCCAAGAAACCAATGGATTAAGCTCTTCCACCCAACCATGTGGAACCCTGAGGTCCACCCCCCGATCTAGGAGATAATAATGAGGCTCCACTAGGTCACAGGATACAAGCAAGTAGATACAGACTTGACCTAGATAACTCAAATCATCAAGACTACACAAATCATCAAGGCAAGACAGTACTCCAGAGGCAACAACAAAAGATAAAGAGGAAGTAACTAAGTTGCAGTAGGGAGAGTGTCATCGCATGGTCCTAGCATGGGTTACCTAGGCTATCTCTCACTAGAAACCGGCCCCCATCTATGGCTACCCTGGCAACCTCTGTCTAGGCACCGGCCCCCATCTATGGTTACCCTGGTAGCCTCTCTCTAGGCACCGACCCCATAAGGTGACACATGCAAAGTTGACATATCCTCTCATGGAGACAAGGAGGTTGACCTTGCCAACCAGGCCTTCTCATCCCATCCTTAGCCTATGAGAGCACTCAAGGCATGGGTGAGGCATCTTACTTATCTTGTTATGTAAATTACACCCAACCCACCTAAATAAATTATTAAGTTATCACTTGATTACAAATTCATGGGGTTACCCAGGCAGCCACTTTGGGCACCGGCCCCACCATAGAAGCCACTCTCCTACATGCAACTAGCAACCCCCTAACCAACATCCAGAAACTAATTAAATAACATGCATGGACAAGGGACCGAAAGGCATCTATCTTTTTGCAAACCAATACATTACATAAACCATTACAATCCAAAACCTCAAACAACAAAACTTTCCCCTATCCACTTCAAAATCTCAAATCCATTAAAACATTTAAAACAACATGACTTAATGTTGTACTGGAACCCAAGAAGTCTAACCTCTGGAGTCGGGTAACTCTTATCACACAAAACTACTATTCATATATCCATTTCCCGATATGGAAAACAAGGGTTTAAACAACTTGACACTTAATTAGCACAATATGACTCATAACTAAAGAATAATATAATAAACCAATTACATCATTACTACTTGACGCCATTAACTGACAATGAAATTTCAAGCAAGACCATATTTAAAATTAACTCAACATTACACCATTGAACAAATTAAACCGGAAAGCACTATAAGGTTTTTGCTCTCTTTTAAAATAAAATCCAAATATTATTCCACTCAAGAACTATAAATCCATCTAATATTTGTTTATTATTTATTAATATGATAAAATGAGTATAACTAATATTTAACTCAATATTTTTAAATTCTAGAATGTAATACCCAACATCTTTTATTTAATCACTATCATTACGAATTATAACCTATTAATACTCTAATAAAGTTTTAACTCAATATTTAATTCAATTTATCATTTATTTAATAAGTAGTATCACCATAAAAATCTACTGCACATTAAAAATCTAATTTATTCATTTAATCAAACTTGCATCTACTAAGGCAACTCTTTTTTTTTTTAAGAAATTAATTTTAAAATAATACATATATGTCCTAATAATCTATGAGATATACTAATATTAACTTATCACTATTGCCTTTTAATGAGTTTGATAAAAAAAGAAAGTCAATTTAATAAATCAAAACTAAAAAAAACACAAAGCAAGATTTATGAGTTGATCAAGGAGCTTTAAATAGAAGTTTTCTAACTATTAGATTACCTTTGCATACATTCTAAATAAATCCAATAATAATCTTCCTAAAACCACTCATATAATACATTTTTTTAACTATAAACTTGTAAGTCTATTCATTGTTACACAATATGATAATTAATGAAGAAATTACAGAGATTAAAAAGTTGAAAGAAAGCAACAATGCCAAGAAACGACATGAATTTATTTATTGCAGAGGTCAAAGATCAACCAAGGCAGTTGAAAGAGGAGAGGAGGCACAATCTTCAGGTAGGCATAGCCATTCAGGTAAAAAAAATTCAAGAAATTTCATTTTAGATTCAAGAATTCAACTGAGACACTAGAAATTGCAGAGAAACAGAGGGTCATAAAACTAGTCTGGCAGAGAAGAATCTGTAAGAGGTTTTGGTAAAATGACTTCCAATAAGTATGGGTTTTCAGGCAAGGAAAAAAAATGGTTTTAACATCAATAATTCTAAACTAGATGAGAGCAAGATTTAATTTATTTTAATATTATATATTTTTCTTGATTTTCACTAGTTGGAACAACCCAATCCCGGCCATACCACAGCCAAGAATGAGGACCAAAATTAAATTTTCAAAAGTTTAATGTATCAAGCTCTCCTCCAACACCATACGGTCAGCAAAAAAACAAGATTGTCAAGGTTTAACAGCTAAAAATTTCAGACAAAACGAATGCAAAGGGGATCGTACGACGGCAGCTAGGGAAGGTTGAGAATTGCAGATTTGAAATTGGCATAAGACAAAAAATCACTCCAATAATATCTTAATCAAGCAGAGGTAAAACTTGAAATTGAAATGGCAGATCAATGCCTGGCAAAAAAAATAAAGAAAGAAAGAAACCTCATTTTTTGGCAGAGAGTTTACTAGAATCAAGTTTAGGCAGAAATTGACCCACTAACATTATTGTACTCTGACAGGAATCAGAGAATTGGTTGATGAGCAAAACAACCAGAGGTAAAAGAAATTTGATGAGATTCTAAAGAAGTTTCAATTTCAATGTATAAAATCAAAATAAAGGTCTCAATTTCTGGCAGTGGAGACTTCAACCAAATCAAAAGAAAAAAATTTCAAATTTCACAAGAATGGAAAAGCAACTATCAAATACAGGGTTATTTGGAAAATTTGAATGGTGATAAGAAGACAAAGAACTCACTAGACTAACGGGACACTTTCAAATACACACCAGACATTTAACTAAAAATTTAGACTAATATGACAGTACAAGTAAACATACCCAGAATTTCAATTCCAGGCTGCAATTTCCTTCAGCTTCCTCAAGTTCTTCCTCTCTTTCCCCGTGCAATATCTTCCCCCAATTTTCTATCTACTTCTTCAGAACAATACTCCCCCAAAAATAATAACCCCCAAAAGCAAAAAATAGCTACAACTCATAAATTTCTACTATCATGAATCCGTTACCGAGAATCCCACTACTCAGAAGAATTTAAAATTTTTACTTTACATAGAGATTCCCTAGATCTGGAATCTTATTCGACAACTAACAAACATTAAATTCTTGACTCATATTATTCTATAAATAACTATATACTAATTAACCATAATAAAAACTTATGACTCATATACTATTAAAAACATTAAAATAATTAATTTAATCTACATTAAAATTACTTAAAGAATATTCCAAATTTCCTTAATACTCTACGACTAAGCAAAATACTATTATATTTGACATATTAATAACATTATTAATATAATATTAATTCATTAATGCATTACCAAAATACACATAGGCTTAACTAAACAAAGCTCGACAATAACTCCACATACCACTTGACAACCAACAACCTGAAGACTGAAACTGACCTAGGGGAAAACCTCATGTTATCTCCCACCAACGTTATCCATTGGTACAAGGGCATGCTCAGACCTGATAAGTCAGGTGGAGTCAATGCTCGGTACCTGCAACCTACATCAAGACGATAGGTTGTATACGAACAAATGCATATATATCAAATACACATAGAGTCAGAGAATCGCAGCGTAGTAAGGTGCTCGAAATGAGTAGTACTACATCGTCCCTGCTCTAAAACAAGACAATAATCATAAACATTTCTATTTAACAATCAGCTAACAACAAATCACATAAAACATGATAATATCAAACCATTACTGATCATGTCAATCTCATCTTAACTAGAATAACAATAATGTCATCATAAACTCGTAACACATGTCAAAACTACATCAATCACACATAGTTCATCATGATCATAATAAGCATAAACCATAAGCCTAATAACTCAAATGTCTCAGAACTGTCTAAATGCAATAAAAGAACTAACAACTGTCACAAGCCAGAATTGAGGGGCATTACATAGGCATTCATAACTGACTCTCCAGTGGAACTCAAAACTTACAACTCTAGATATAGATACTTCATACATGTGTTTACAACACTTCAAAACCGCACAACAAGATATGCCATAGCGGAGGAATGCGGACCAATTCAATTGAGTGTTCTGTTATGGTTTTCTCTATTCTGTGCACTACCGAACTTAGGCTTTTTGAAGATAGACTTCCGGTACTCATAAAGGACTGAAATCTTAGACAAATGATCATTTGAGGGCTATAAAGAACATACCTAAATCAAATGATATGATCTTCTATTTCAGACCAATGCCAACCATTATACTGCCTCTATGTCATTGTCTCTTGTGTACTGCCAACACTTAGCCAAAATGACTAAGTATTTTTCACCGGACCAAAACTTCTATTCTAACTTTATTCCTTTTCTTGTTGCCATCAATGACAACATCTTCAGACATCATGCACAAGTTGCCAACAGACTTGTCCATCCTAGACTAGTACACCACATAAGCCTTCCCCTAAGGCATCGGTAATGACTACAAAATGACCTTCCGGGTCAAGTACTTTCAAGATAGGTGTTGAAGTCAATCTTTCCTTTAGTTGGTCAAAGGCCTCCTAGCACTTGTCTGACCACTCAAAATTCTTGCCTTTTCTCTGCAAAGAAATAATAGGATAAGCAATTTTTGAAAAGTTTTTCACAAATTTCCTGTAGTATCTTGCTAGGCCCGTGAAACTTCAGACCTCATGTACATTTCTTAGTTCGGCCATTCTAATATGGATTTAATCTTGGCTGGGTCCACAACTATTCTCTTAGCTGAAATTATATGGCCCAAATATTGCACTTCATTTTGAAAGAAAGTACACTTGGAGAGCTTGCCATATAGTTTATGCTCTCTTAATCTTTGAAGAACAATCCTTAAATGCTAAAGGTGTTCTTCCTCATTCTTAGAGTAGATTAGGATATCATCAAGAAAAACTAGGACAAAGTTGTCCAAATAGTCTCTAAACACACTATTCATTAAGTTCATAAACGTTGCAGGTGTGTTTGTTAATCCAAAGGGAAAGACAATGAACTCGTAATGTCCATACCTTGTTTTGAAGGCTGTTTTGTGGATATCCTCATCCTTTAACCTCAATTGATGGTACCCAAATCAAAGATCGATCTTAGAAAACACAGTTGCTCTTCTCATTTAATTGAAGAGATCATCAATGTGGGGTAAAGGGTATTTGTTCTTTATTGTTGCCTTATTTAACATGTGGTAATCTATGCTAATTGTAATGTACCATCTTTCTTTTTCACAAATATTACTGGTGCTCCCCAAGGTGACACACTAGGTCTTATCGGTCCTTTATCCAATAATTCCTGTAATTGAGCCTTTAGCTCCATTAACTCAGTTGTGGTCATTCTGTATGGAGCTTTAGATATCAGTTTTGATCCAGACTTATATCTATAGAGAAATCAAAAGCTCTTTTAGGAGGCAATCCCGGTAGCTCATTTGAAAATACATCCTCAATATCTCTAAGAAAAGGGTACTTGTCCATATCTGATCTCTCCTGGTCTATGGACTTCCTCTTCTCAACTTTGAGTTTGAGATTCATAAAACATTAAATCATCTTGGGAATTGGTTTCCTCATAACCATTTAGTTTTTCCATTTTGACAGCAAAAAGATGGCATCCCTTTCTTTGAGCTCTTTTCATTTGTAGGGCAGAAATTTGTTATAATTTGATTTCTCTGGGGTTCCCTTGCAAAAAGACTTGGCTCCCTAGGTCATCTAGAAATTCTATTATTTTGGCATAATAGTCCACCTTGGCTCGGTGTCTCCATAACCATTTTATCCGAAGGATAATATCATATGAGCCTAACGGAGCTACGTAAAGGTTCACCTCAGTGGAGAAACTTGGAAGTTCAACCTTAGCCTCAAACAAGTTTTGCTCTACTTGAGCCTTGGTTTGATTTGCATATTCAATTGACCAATTGTTTTCCATGTATCCAGCTCTTCTAGGAATTTTATTTAAAACTTTTGGGGAAACAAAACATTATGTTGCACCAGTATCTATCAAAACTAAAATTGGGAAACCAAATAAAATACTTGTAGTTTCAATGGGAGTGACTTGGTATTTAGCTTGCCTATTATCCAGGGTTGCATGTATGCGTTGTTAGAAAGCCATCTGTTGTGAGGGTAATGAATTTCCTCGCGGTTGAGTTCCCTATGTCTTATTAGGACATTGGTTGGCGTAATGATCACCACCGCATGTATAACACCCTCCCACGGGTCCTTGCCTCTCCCGAGGCTTCCCAAAATTATCTCCATTTTTCTTGGAGTTATTATTGCCTTTCTTTTCCCCCTAGATTTATTTTGCTTTTTCTTGGACCCTTTATCATTTTTCTCAGTAAAATCCTTCTTTTTCCCCTTTTTTCTTAAAAGATTGAGAGGATTAGGACCAATTATACCTTTTGCGATTCCCTTCCCTATAAGCAAACATAGCTTTCAAATTTTGTTCCTATTTAATAGCTTTTTCATAGACCTGGTCCATTGAAGTGGGACCATGCACATCAACTTCTCCCCCAATTTGGGTGTTCAATCCCATAATAAATTTTCATTTGCAAAATCTCTCATCTTGTTGATATTACGGAACATACTTGAGTAGGTGAGTGAAATTTTCCTAGTATTCATTCACAGTTAAATCTCCATGTTTCAGATTCTAAAAATCTATAAGCTTTTGGTCATAAAATAGCTGAGGCAAACATCTTTGCCTAAAGAGTTCCACAAACCTATCCCAGGTTAAACTTGTAGACCTCAAGCCTAACTCCATTTTCTTATTCATCCACCATGTGGATGCTTCACCTGCCAAATGGTATGCTCCCCATATTGCTTTGGTGCTTTCAGTATAATTTCTTATTTCAAAGTATTTTTCCATCTCCGTAAGCCATGCCTCCGTGGCATCTCCTCTTACAGACCCATCAAACTTGGGAGGCATAACCTTTTTCATATACTGGGATAATTCCAAAGCCCAGTGGCTTCTTCTATCCCCTTCCTATCTAGCCTCGGAGTTATTCTCACACTCATTCACTTTAGGTGGTGTCATCATGACATGCCTCGTCATCACCCCCATAATAGGCTTCCCGCTTGGGTCCATGTTGACCCCTAACCTCCTACTTGAGAGTTCCAATTCTCACTCTCATCTCTTGGAGCATAGCAAGGATCTAGTTGAGTTTAGATTTAGAGTGGCCTAAAGGTTGCCCTTCTTCCTAGCTATCTCCCATATTGGCTCTTATCTGGACCAGGCTACAATCTACTTGTCCTGAAGTTTGTAGATTAATCATTCAATTAATTTTTCATACCTTTGAATCAATTCATAAATGTAAATCCATTCTCATTCATGTAATCTTTAACAAGAAGGAAAGATTTTCCAAAATTCAAAATGCATTACAGTTTTCCATGGATTACATATAATCCATCCATAGTTACAAAATTTTGTTTACATCTTGCTGTACTGCAAGTCATTATCATATTGGGATACCTTCCCATGTTCATTTCACATCCTTGAGATTTATCAAATTAGTTTTAGGAGGTGGACATACTCGCAGGTACTCATCCACAACCTCTCTAGTAACATTAGGATCCTTAGGGTCACTTTCCATGACTAGTTCCTTAGATGTAGAGGGTTCCGCTGATTCATTTTCAGATATAGAAGCATTAATCCTAACTACTTTCCTCATCTCCTGCTTGATGTGTTCAGAAAAGGTTTCATCATCAGCAAATCATATGCCTACCAAGTAACCAGTTTGTTTGAGGCGTTTCATTCTTGAGGCTTGCTCCCTCAAGGCCTTAAGGTAACATTCATTTCTCGTTACCTTCTTTCTAGGTGTCATTCTTATTCTTACCATTATGGCATAAGAACATCCAAACATTAGCAACTGTTAACGTTGGATAAAGAAAAACATTATGTAGTGAGCTCATAGGTCCATGTATTGAACCCGGTAGCTCTGATACCATATGTAACATGTCATCTCACATTACCCATAATGAACCATAATTAACCACCTTAATTAAGGTTAAGAATACATCATGGTTAACATAATCATAGTTAAGCAAGAATGAATCAATATCATCATGATAATTAAACATGCTATTCTTTTCTGAATATTTCAAAAATTTAGATTTACAACATCCATGGATAACTTATTAGTGAATAACCTTCACTATACGTGTACAAAGCTATGCTCATGACATCATTTATAAAAGTATATGTAATAACTGACTATCAAGTCATATAAAGAATGCATTGTATCTAGAATTTTGACATTTTTCTTCATAAGTCTCGACTTGTCTTCTGCTTGGGAAGGAGAGCATCACCCAAGTGCTTTTCCTCCAACCATAGACTGACGGTCCCCCGCACAACTTCCTACCTGGAAGCAGCCCTACCCTTCATGGAGGGTATAGATATAAGGAACTGTTAGGTTTGTCATCTGAGTATCTGGAGTTGTGTCATTCATTATGTCTCACAGTCACACAACTATAGATCCACTCTAACTATGTATGACACTACTGGAAACATTATGCCATTTGGAGCACAGTGGACCGACTAATGCATGCAGAGATGGATGCATTACTTTGGCCAAAGATTTACATACATATACGTTTTTCAATGAATGTAGTCCTATGTCTACCACCTCAACTCGGCTTAGAAGTTGTCTCATCCTACAGTGTTCAAATTTTCATCTTTCTAGGTTTCGATAAAGATGGGTCTTTCTCCCATAGTCCATTTGTAGACACCTAAAAATGTCCTAACCATCTAACTATCCTCTAACATCACCCATATCACTAATTTCCCATCTGATTAATTAATTAAATTTTTATTTCATTAATTATCTCACCCAACACCTGAATTATTCACTTTTTTCTTCATCATTTAATCCCTAAAATTGAATTAATTTAATTAATTCAATAGTCACACCTTCTAACAATTTTCCAATTAATTAAATAAATATGACAAATATTTATTTTATTAAATTCTCCACTTCCCTAAACCTAATTAATTAGATAAATTATGTTTATCTAATTAATCAAGCCTACTAATTAGCCTACCCCTAACCTAGTTGATTAAATAACCATTATTTAATTAGCTACCCTAGCCTACATGACCCCTAGACCTGGATTAATTAAATAAATCATTATTTAATTAATCTTAAACCCTGATTACCTCATCCACTAATTTACTACAGCCACATTAACTAAGTTAATCACCTTGATTAACTTGGTCAAAGCATGATTAACACCTTCTCCCACACCCACAAATTTAAAATTACAAAATATTCCAACTCACCTTTACCATTTTTGTATAAAAACATCTTCCTCTTTTTTAGCCTACAAATGTAAGAGGCCAAAAATGTGCACATGTCACATGTTTCTCACAACTCCACATAAAATAGAATTTTTAATTCTAACTCATCCCAAGGAAATTAATTTTAAATTTCCTCATCCATCTCAATCACATTTAATGCTAAGTCCTCAAAATGAATAAAAGATTCATTTTTATTCTCCACCCTCCAAATTTGTTGATTAAATCCTAGCCCTCCATCTCACAATCAATCTCATCCCTTGATCTCATCAATGAATCTCCATCATTGGATCAAAATCCCCTCCAATTTGCCTATAAATACAAGCCTCCACAAGCCATTTTGACATCCAATTTTTGAGTAGTGTTATTATACCCAAATTTCTCTCATCCTCTCCATTTTAGCTAGGCTATGTGTTGATTTGCATTTGTATTGAGAGCATTTCACATTGAGAAGCATAGTCATGGGTGAAGCTAGAGCTTGTGGGTGCTAAGCTCTCGACCTTATCAAGGAGTGGGAGATTCTTCATGGTATATCTTGTGTTTTTATGCATTTGGTATTGTTATTTTACCTTGATCATTTCTCTTGTCTTCATTTGGCATGCCCAATGGGACCCCATGGTCCCTATTTAATCCTTGTTTGTTTGAGTTTTTGCAAGGAAACGAGTTTACAGAGTTTTGGCGCCAAAACCTCTTTATTTGACGTCATCCTTCCGTAGTTTGGCGCCATTTTCCTAATTTTTGGTGCCATAATACACTGTTTTGGCACCATCTAGGGATGACTGTGTGACAACATTTTAAAGGCTTGAAAAAAAATTAGGTGTTTTACAGGTTTTTAGTAGGTTTTGGAG
The DNA here is from genome assembly GCA_027924645.1 of Cunninghamia lanceolata. Lineage (NCBI taxonomy): Eukaryota > Viridiplantae > Streptophyta > Pinopsida > Cupressales > Cupressaceae > Cunninghamia > Cunninghamia lanceolata. The sequence continues at coordinate 4,810,779 of BSBN01000332.1, forward strand.
TCTTTTCCTCTCTATTTTTATTAGAAAGACACAGGTGCAAGGGGTTATAATGCTAAAATTTGGATAGGAATGCATGGAATATTTTTTGTTTAACCCTAGCATGTTTTGCTTTATACTAACTTGTCTCTCACCTCTAACCTGGTTTTTGAGTGTTTCTTGGCAGGGAAAAGGGCTTTCTTACCTCGTTTGATCTAATATTTGCAAGACTAATGTGTTTTTGAATAGGTTTTGGGAGACTGCCCTGCTCTGATGCCATCTCTACATAGAATGATGCCATCTCCTTGTGTGGCAAGGTAAGACGGGTAAAAAACCCTTTGTGACGCTCTTTCCCAAAATCTTAGTGCCATTTCATGCATTTCTGACGCCATATTTAATTTTGGCACCATTTTCCTTATATGTAGCGCCATCTTCATTTTAGGTTTTGTTGTCAGTCTGATTTTAGATTTTGAGAACATTAGCACCATTTGCTACTTTCTCAATGCCATCTTTCTTATCTGTAGTGCCATTTGAACTATTCCTAGCGCCATTTTACTGATTTTTGGTACCATTTCCTTTTATTTTGGCGCTATCTGGTCGAATGACTTTGGAATCTATGTAGGTAGTTGACAGGTTTCTACAGGTGATAAGAATGCTAATCAAAGACAAAAATCAAACTGCTAACACATTTCATTGCAGGGTTCCTTTTTTTATGTGTTTGCATTGTTAGCATAAGAACACTTGATTTGGTGCTTTAAAATGGACTTGTGTGCTTAAAGTAGGAACATTTCAACTTGGTGCCCTAAAAAGAACAAGTGTTTACCGTGTTTGGTGCACTTACACATTCTTGTTAGTAGATCCTAAGGTAGGACAAAAGTATCCTCTCCCCTCACCTTTCAAAGGATCTTGGGTGTAAGAGAAATTGTTCTATCTTCTTTTCTCTTTTTAGGAGAGCCGACCTTGGTGGGAAAAGAGGTACTCACCCCAAGGGATGACTCTAAGCAGTGCTTTTAATTTGCTCCTCTAGATAAATGGTTTAGGTAAAAGTCGAAGACTTCTTGGTGAATTATTCTTATTCTGACAGTTCCCCAGTATCCATACACTTGTGTGTGATACGTCAACCCCATTCTTTCCTTGCAAAAGGATTGATGTAAGTGGTTGGGATAGTCTCTTAAGTGAGTCGTTGTTGCATGAATAAGCATCAAGTCCCCGAATTTCCACTAGACACCTTAAGTTAGAAGCCTACCCTATTGACTTGTTGGTTTCTTGTTCAATGCAAGGGTACGACGCCCCCAAGATTACTCACCATATGGCTCACCTAAGATGAGACAAAAATCCTTGGCTTAGCATAAACTACTTGTTACCTTTCTAAGGAGAGGGTGATTGGGTCATCTTTCTAGTCTTGGAGGCCCCTACCTGTCCTCTCTTGCAAATAAAAAAGTGTATACACCCACATTAAGTGTTCCTACATTTACGTCGATAGAGATTCCAAGTTGTGGGCTTGAACAAGTTGCCATTGGCCATTGACCTTAGGTAGACTAAGCATTGTTTTCAAGTGTATTTGATTGTGTCTAGACCCCTAAAAATTTTGCCTTGAGGGGCTATTAAACATACACATAACATTTATACTTCTTATCAAACATTGGGCCCTTGTGTTCTCTTTCTTGATTGATTGTTTTGCCAAGAAATCTCATCAACATTATCCAAAAAACCATTTGAAAAATCAAACCATTGAACATTTGAGCTTTCCAAATCAACCATTTGACCTTCAAAATCCAAAATTTTGAGTCCAAAAATGTAATATTTGCCAAAAATTGCTAAATACCTAGACAAAATCCAAGACACTGTCTCATTTAGCGCCATAACCTCTATGTTTGGAAACTTAAAATTGCCCTGTGGTACCATTTTCTCTGACACCACAATTCACTGTTTTGGTGCCATCTTCCTAATTTCTAGCGCCATTTCATTTTATTTTTTTGATGCCTTATTACCAAAAATTGACGCCATATGGAGACTAAATCTCACATGTGTTGGTAAATTGTCTTGGAATCCTTGAATCCTGCCCAGACATAATCTGTGGTTACCTTGTCAAAATCTGTCAAAATCCAAATTCACCTTTGACCATCATCCACAACCATTTTGTCCAAATTCATCCATATACTTTCATCTTGACCTTAGAGAAAAAAATCATTTTGACTATTGGACCATTCATCTCATATCATTAATCAATCACCAAGTCTAACCATAATCCATCTTTTTCATCTCCACATAATCCAACCTAATCCTACATTTTGATTTTCACCTTTGAACCTTTAACTCATCCATTCCAAAAATTCATTTTGAATCCAACATTCACCCAACCTTATCCAAATTCTATCCATCAAAATCATCCAAAATCCACAAGCAAAAAAAATCATCCAAAAATCCAAGTGTCAATCAACATCCAAAACCATACCTCAAATCAACTTTTGTGTAAGAATTATATCTAGATCTTACTATCCTCTAATATCCCATTTTTCTTGTTGGTCATTATCTACCTTCAAGTAAAATAATCATCCCCCTTTTTTTCCTAAGGTCATAAGTCTAACTTAAGTAAAGAAGGACATCCTTTTTATAATCCAAACATCTAGATTTATTCAAGCTCGCTTTTGATTTGAACATCCTTTCTAAACATCATCAAAACCTTTGATCATCCAAAACATCCAAATCATCTAAGGTTTTCCTTAGTTGATTATCATCTAAGGCCTTCCTTGGTTGATTATTATCCAAACCATCTTAATACTACCTTAGTCACATCATCATCCCTTTCAAATTCATCCTAAAATCATTCTTCACCTACATCCCAAAACCATCTTGCTTCATCCATTCCCACCATCCTCTTTGGTCCAAAATTTTTGAAAATCAATTCATCCATTTATCTTTGAGGTTTTAACCTCTAAGGTTTCCACCCGTCCTCATACCTTTATCATTAACCATCCTTAGGTTTGCAACTTTTGAGATTTATTCTATAAAGCCAAAACCCTATATATTATCATATCCATATCATTATCCTTAGGTTTAGAATTTGAGACTTTATTCTCTTAAGGCTAAATCTTTATTCCCTTTCATTGAATTTTCATCATCACCTATCCTTGGGTCCGGTAATTTAAAATCCATTCTCTAAGGTCTCAATCTCCATCCATCTAACCAAATCCACACCCAAATCCATTGTATGCCCTTGAAAAGGTCCCAAGCTAAGAAAAACAAGGACATGAAACCTTTTAGGGTCAATGTTGGCATAGGGATGCCTCACACCGACCAAAACAATGTCCCCGTAGTCCAACAACTACCAACATTTGATGCCAATGCTATGATAAATCCTTTTCCATTGACCCAAACAACCAACACAAACCAAGTGGATCAATATGTCCTATATTTCACACAAGACGTCGACTCCATGGACATACTTGATAGAGTCCTAAAATCATATCCCAATAGGTATCTTGAATTCCTCCTTCAAAATGGTGCCACCATACCTAATGTCACCACATCATCACAACCATCCACATCCCATAATATTCCTAACACATCACAAGCCTCAAATGTCACCACATCAACTACACCAAATGTCTCGACCATGATGACATCCACCATCACCACATCTACACAACAAATCACCCTCAACATTCCCAACAACACCATGCATGCAAGTACTTCCACAAGTGCCCCCCAACTTGACACTAACACCATATCTTTCATGACCCAATTATTCTCACAACCACATTACAACACATCCAACATCCCTAAAAATAACCCATGTAACAACCCTTCATCCAATTTCACGTATGTACAAAATCCAATCTCACAAGAACCTATTACATCCTCCGTCCAAATCGCACAACAATCAAAACCAACAAATTCCACCACATGTTCTACAACAACTCCTCACCTATCAACAACACCTCACTCATCAAAACCAAAATCAAAACCAAATCTCACAAAATCTTGAAATCCACCCCAAAATCAAATTCCACCCTTCCTCCAACAATTAATCCAAAACCAACAAACCTACGTTCCACAACCACCACCTACTCAAGATTTACCTAGCATTGTGCAATCATTGATCCAAAAGGTTGATGACATACAACATGGAAACAAAAGAAAGCAATATTCTTTCGAGGATATTCACCCATATCCATTTGATAGAACATTACACATGCCCCCCTTTCCTAAAAATTTTGAAACGCCAAAATTTGACAAATACAAAGGAAAGGGAGACCCTAGGGAACACCTTAGGGAGTTTTATATAGGTTGTTTAGAAGTCTCATATGATGATACCTATTTGATGAGACTATTTTCTAGAAGCCTCGGTGGTCAAGCTACCAAATGGTTTGCTCATCTTCCCCCCAGTATTAAGGCATTCCATGAGCTTGCGGAGAAATTTGTGAACCATTTCTCCTATAACTTTGAGCATGAAATATCCATGACCGACCTTTGCAACACAAATAAAAGAGTGGGGAATCCTTCGCTACCTTTTTACAAAGATGGAGAGGCTTAGAAAGCAAACTCCCTTGGCCCATTCCCGAAAAACAACTAGTCACTATGTTTTTGACTAATCTAAACCAAGAGATGGGGTTCCATTTACAAATCCAATGTGCATCAACCTTTGGGGAGGTTATAGACAAAGGAACAACCATCGAAAGAGCCCTTATTGCTAAAGTCTCTATAAAACTTTACAACAACGACAACAAAACCAACAACAACAAATTCAACAACAATAACACCAACACTTCCCATACGAACAACAACATACAATCCAACGACAAACCTCGCTTTTGGGGAAAAAACAAGAATACCCTCAATGACGGCATCACCAATGTGAAAGCCATCCAAAATGTACAAAATCCCATCCCACCAAGTACAACCGCGAATAATAATGTCAATGTTCCTAGGGGACCGCCGATACAAAACAACCACCCTAAGAGAAAGTTCACACCTTTAGGGGAACCCATTGAAAATGTCTTGAATAACCTTGTGAAGGCGGATTTAATCACATTACCCCCTATTCAACCTTACGATGAAAATCAATTTAAACCCTCTTAGTTTGATGAGAATGCCTATTGTGAATACTACTATGTGAAAGGGCATAAGACATCTAACTGCATGAGGTTGAAACATTGTATACAAGTCCTTATCGATAGGGTGACATAACCATCAGTGAACCTCCAAGACAATCACCCAATGCCAACTTAGGAGCATACAAGGATCCCCTTCCTGACCATAACAAAGGAAAAGCATCCTCTTCCAACCAAACATACAATGTTCTACCACCTCCCTCTTCTTTTGACTCCATTTTGGGATGAATAGAAGATTACTCCAACCATGTCAACACTATCCCCATTAGAGCTAAGACACCAAATTTTGTTGTTATTACTCATTGTGGCCACGTTTCCATCCACGGTGCCCCTACCAATGATCAACCCTCTACATCTGCACCTATCAATCCACCATTCTCTCACAAGTACAACCTCTTAGATCACCTCAGAAAAATCCCCGCACAAATCTCAATCCTTAAACTACTCTGCACATCTCCCCTCCATAAGGAAGTCCTCGACAAAGCCTTAATGGAAACCCAAGTCCTACCAATTTGAATGTTGACCAATTCCAAGACATGGTAGGCCACATCGCCTCACCTCATCGCCTCACATTTTTTAGAAAAAGATCTACCCACATCCAATGCTGCTCATAACGAAGACTTACATATCAAAGTCCTAATCCATAAGCATACCATCAAAAGAGTCTTAATAGATGGTGGCTCTGGCCTAAATCTTTACACTCTAAAATTATTAAAATATTTGGGATACTCCGATGTGGTTGTGGACTCTAGTGAGTGTATAACCATCAAAGGATATGATGACACTGAGAGATTGTCTGAAGGCACCATCAAGATTCCTATTCAAGTAGGACAAAAGATCTTGGAAACCAAATGTCAAGTACTTGATCTTGACCTCCCATATAATATTCTTCTTGACCGACCATGGATTCATGCCATGCAAGCCGTCCCATCCACCTTCCATCAATGATTAAAATTCCCCCATAATGGCATGGAAATTACCATCTATGCCAATCCTCGTCCTTTCAAATATTGTAGTTTCTTGGGAGGACATGACCGCACTTTCTATCCTTACAACAACGCAACCAAAAAATCCACCTCACATGCCAAACCTACATCATCCACCTCATACATTGATCCCTCTAGCATCACAACCACATCACAAACATCCCCTCATCCTGAGGTCAAGATCAAGATAAGTGACATGGGATGTGGTGAATATGACCTACACGGCACATTTTGTGTGGGACTATTGCCATCTCCTAAAACATTTGGTGCTCCTAAGGAAGAGGAAGTCTCTACGGTGGTCATCAAGTGAAAACCGTCACCAACCTTCAAGAAGAAACACCTCCTTAAAAAAGATGTTCTCGAAGATATATCCTCTTGGTAATACAAAGAAGAAGAAAATCAAGAAACTCCTACTCTCCCAACCGAGATCTGTGGAAAAGGTCTCGAAATTGTCAAGTATATGAGCTACAAAGGACGAGGTGGCATAGGTCTTCATGAACAACGAATTGTAGAGGCCATCCAAGCAACAAGGAATCCATATCTCCATGTGTTAGGGTATAGAAAACAAAAGTCTACCCCCATCAATATTGAGTGTATCTTGAGTGAGGTTGCTAAGGCCTTCCCCGTGGTAGACAACATCAACGAAGAGGACCATCAAGATTCTTTTAATGATTTTGCTGACCTCTTCGAATCATCCATATGCACCATCTACACCTTAACTACTATGCCATCCACATCCAATGATCTACCTCTTGTTTACCCCCAACTCATAGATTGGGACCAACAAGGACCTCCTGACCTTGATGTCGCATAGAATGTTGAAGAAATAGCCAAAATTATGGGGGTTAGAGATCACTTTCCCCTTGGAGATCGTAGGGCTGACTACATCATGGAACTGAGCACATCCTCATACTTTGGGGAGACAGCCCAAACTCTTAGTCATAAAAATATGTAGATAAAAATAACATCCCCTAGTGAAAACTACTTTGTGGTACTTTCAGATGAAGAAAAAATCAAAATAAAGGACGTATCACCTAGTGAAAACCTCCACGAGGTGCTAGGAGATGAGAGAATGGACCTCCCCGAAATATTAGAGCTATATCAAGAAAGATCCCCAATCCTAGTTGAAGCATCACACGAGATGAATCTTGGAACAGAAGAGACACCCAAGATCACATTCCAAGCAAAGTCCCTCACAACAAAAGAACAAGAGGATTTCTTAGATTTCTTCAAACAGAGAAGTAATAACTTCACATGGACATATGCTGACATGTCAGGATTAGATCCCACTCTAGTTGTCCATCACCTTGCCATGCATCCTGATGCGAAGCTAGTAAAGTAGTAGCTAAGGAAAATGAACCCCCAAGTAACACTCCTCGTCAAGGCAGAACTCAAGAAACTCCTAGATGTGGGATTAATTCACCCTATAGATTATCCCCAATGGGTATCCAACATTGTACCGATAGAAAAAGTCACTAGGGGTATCCGTTGCTGCACAGATTTCAAAGACCTTAACAAGGCTTGCCCTAAGGATGATTTTCCACTACCTAACATAGACATCATCATGGATCTCACCACAGGACATGAGATGTTATCCTTGATGGATGGATTTTTTGGGTACAACCAAATCAGGATAGCCGAAGAAGATCAACATAAGACCTCCTTTATATGTCCATGGGGAACATACTACTAGGTTGTGATGCCCTTTGGGTTGGAGAATGTAGGAGCTACCTATCAGAGGTCAATGATAGTCATCTTCCATGACCTTTTCCATAGCATAATGGAAGATTATGTAGATGATCTACTGGGAAAGTCCAAGACTAGAGAAGATCACTTGAATGTGTTGACTAAAATCTTTGATAGACTAGAGCAATACAAAGGGCAGCTAAATCCCAAGAAGTGTGTCTTTGGGGTCACCTCTAGAAAACTCCTAGGATACATTGTGTCAAGAAGGGGAATTGAAGTTGATCCCACTAAAGTTGAGGATATATTGGAGATGCCTCCACCTAAAATACTCAAACAACTTTGAAGCCTACAAGGAAAACTTCAATCCATTCGCCGCTTCATAGCACAGTTTGTCGACAGGTGTCAACCATTTTAGAATCTTCTCTGAAAGAACACAGCTTTTGTATGGGATAATCAATGTCAGAACACCTTTGAACAGCTAAAGGAATATCATGCTAACCCACCTGTTCTTATTCCACCAAAACAAGGACAACCCCTTCTATATATCTTAACAATAGAAATAGCAATACGGGCCTTGCTAGCACAACACGATGAACAAGGAAAAGAGAGAGCAATATACTATATCAGTTGCACCTTGGTGACATATGAGTTGAACTACACTCCTATTTAACGAGCATGCCTTGTCATTGTCTTCACTTCCCAAAAAATAAGACACTACATACTCAACCATAAGACAAAACTCATTGCCAAGATTGATCCGCTCAAATATCTACTAACTAGACTAGCTCTCACAAGACAGATAGCTAAGTGGGTTATGATCCTGAGTGAGTTTGACGTCGAGTACACAGAAAGAAAAGCTATCAAAGGACAAGTGATCACTGATCAATTGGCCGATGCACCTATCCCAACAGAACAACCACTACTTGCTGAATTTCCAAATGAGTCCACATTGACAATAGCACCGACAACAGAAACATGGAAAATGTATTTTGATGGATCCTACATGCATCATGGCTCGAGGGCAGGCATCTTGTTTATCACTCCTCAAGGAGACACTATCCCTAAGTCCTACAAAATCACATTTCCATGCACATATAATGTAGCAAAGTATGAGGCCCTCATCACAGGACTTTGCATGGCCATACAGTGGAAAATTGAAAAGCCGATATTTTATGGAGACTCCCAATTAGTCATTAGACAGGTCAACAATGAGTACAAGACAAAGGATGACAAACTTCTTCCCTACAAAAGGATAGTAGATTATTTCCATGATATCCATTTTGAGCAAATTCCAAGGTTAAACAACAAAGTAGCAGATGTTATGGCCACTATAGGATCCTTGGTCGACATGAAAAAGGACAACAAGAAGTGTGAGTTCCTGATCGAAGAGCTTCCAATACGAGCTTACGATGTACCACAATCAAAGCTAGTGTGCGACATTGTTGGTCCCTTATCTCCTTGGTATCAAGAGACCTACATGTACCTCCATGACAACATCCTACCACCAAACCTATCATCCACACAACGTAAAACCTTCATCTGTCGAGCTTCATGTTTTACCCTCATAGGAGATACCCTCTATCAAAGAAGTCTTGATGGTACTCTTTTAAGATGTCTCGACTCTAGGAAAGTTGAAGTGGCCTTACAAGAGGTACATGAAGGCATTTGTGGGGCACACTCTAGTGGACCTACCTTAGCAAAATTCTGAGTATAGGGTACTATTGGCCGACCATGGAACAAGATGCTTACTGCTTTGTGAAGAAATGTCTACCATGTCAGCAACACACTGATCTCATCCATGCACCTTCAGAGGAGCCACAACCAATAACAACTCCTTGGCCCTTTTCACAGTGGGGACTCGACCTCATAGGTAAAATTCACCCACCCTCATCCAATGGCCACAAGTTCATCATCATCGCCATCGAATATTTCACCAAGTGGGTCGAAGCTACTCTACTCACTTTTACCACAGGCATCCAAATCTCTAAATTCATCCTCCACTACATAATATGTCATTATGGTGTTCCCCATTCCATCATCATAGATAACAGGAAACCATTTAAAAACTAGGAAGTCCACACCCTTGTGATAAATTCCACATGCAACAGCACTTTTCCACACCATATTACCCTCAAGGTAATGGTCAAGCCGAGGCTTCTAACAAAACCATCTTACACATTCTGAAAAAGATGGTTAATAAAGCCGGCCGTGACTGTACCTTCAGCTCAACCATGCCCTATGGGCCTACTATACAAGCATTCACACACCCACAAGAGCCACACCATACTTATTAGTATTTGGTTCTGAAGCCATTTTGCCTATTGAGGTCGAGCTCCCGTCACTTAGGATTTCATTACAGAATATAATCACTAAGGAGGAGTACCGAGTTGCACGACTAAATGAGCTAGAGATACTGGATGAGAAATGCCTGGATGCTCTCAATCACCTTCAAGCCTATCAAAACAGCTGACATAGGAGCTACAAGAAAAAGATCAAGAACTGCAAGTTTGAGATAGGCGACCTTGTCCTTATGGAGAATCAGAGAAACCTACAAGAGGGCACCAAGAAAGGAAAGTTCGTGCCTAATTGGTTGGGACCATATGTCATCACAGCTAGCTATCGGTCAGGAGCATATCAGCTGGCAACACCTGAGGGGTAGCCTCTAGATGAACCTATGAACATCATGCACCTTAAAAGGTTCTATGTATAACCCATCGAGTATCCTAAATCAAAAAATACAAAAAAAAAAATTTAAAAATCAAAAAATTTGAAAAAAATAAAGAAAATCTTGAGTGTAATAAAGTCGTCCAATGGTGAAAATCACTTCGGTGACGCCTTGGATAAGTACCATGGTGAAAACCTGTCTTAGGTGCCATGTGTAGTGGTCGGTTCTACCATCTAATAATCCCTCTCATACATCATAATATTCCACATCACATGCATCCCATGGCTTGGAATTCTATAACATCAAATCCCATCACCCACCTCACATTATCCCACCCAAAACTAATCCATGAAATGAGGATCCGTGTATGCTCTCCCTGTACAGCTCAAAAACGTTAAAAATCCAAAAATAATACAAAATCCAAAATTTCCAAAAAAAATCACAAAATTATGAAAATACAAAAACAATCCTACATCATCATCCCACTTAACACATCATCTTACACCATCATCAAATCTATCCCGAACCATTCCCACATCATCAAGTCAAACCAAAACTACATATTCCTCTCACACACATCTTAAAATACCTTGATCCCGTGGACACAGGGTATGTAGGCAGTTTGGAATATGAAGAAAGTATTTAGTACTCAGGTATATAAGACGCACCCATCAAAACATCATATCCTACACAAAAATCATCAATCAACAAACCAATCATAATCATCACATATGGCCTACTAGTCCTTTTGCCCACCTTTTGAAATTTATCCAACAATATCCAACCAATTCTCACCTTAACGGATATATCATTCCTCCAACAGGCAGAATCCACCATCTTATCAACACTTATCTTGGCAAGAGATACAATAGTTGTTTGTATGGTTTGTTGGTCTTTTTAATTATTGATTTTTATCTTTTGTCTTGTTCTAGGGATCATTCCAAAGCTACCTTGATTTCACTATATCATGGTAAGTGGCGAAAAACACCTAGAATGGGCATGGTCATTGTTTTGTATGCCATGCTTGTGGTTTGATTTCACTACTCCAAGAATGGTATTCATATCTTGAAGATAAGGTTGGTTCTAGCATATTGTTTCCCATTTACATATAAGGTTAGCCACACCTTATGTGTACTAAAAGAACTTATGATATGAGTCCCCTTCCCTCATCTAGGCAAGGTTATATTACCTTGGGCATGCATGAGATCAACCTATTATTTGTGAGTCTAGTCCATGCAAAGACGGATATATATCATCACCTTAGTCCTTTCATACCTTGGTGAAAAACATCCTATTTTGCTATAATAAACCTAGAAATGCTCTCAATAATATTAATGCAAGTACTCTACCTAGCTTACCCATCTCCCTTTCTAATCACCAACCATTCAACACACTATCTAGACTTAGCATTTATAAATGATTCAATCCCCCCCATCTACTCATCCACTCTAACATTCCCCCTACAATCAATCACTCAAACCAATTCACTCTGCATACTTCACCCATTCCAACAACACCCCTCTAATAACATGGTGTCTAAAGTGACCTAGTATCCCTAAACCTATCTCAACCATCCCTAAACCTACCCCAACCACCTAACCCCATCACCCAAGGTTCAAAGAACATCACATGTATCATGACATCCAACCATAGCATCGACCCATCCCTTTCATTATCATTACATTTATCCATTATCATTTCATTAATCATTTGTCCATCTGCATTATCATTACATTTATCCATTATCTTATCATTAATCATTTGTCCATTTGCATTATCATAGTCACCTATCATTTTACCATTTATCATTTTACCATTACCATTTATCATTTATCCATTTACCATAACCATTTTACCATTTGTCCATTACATTACCATTAAACATTTTTTCATCATTGCATCCATTATCATTTATTTCATTAAATCATTAAATAACATATCCATTTAATCCATCACATACACAATCATTACACATCCATTTCCATACATAATATATGTTTATTAATTTGAGCATATATCCCATTCATATCATCACATATAGAAAATGCATCCATAATAAAATAACATCCATAACCATTTACAAAGCATAAATCCATGCATTCATAAATATCCATAAATGCATCCATATCCATAACATCACATCTATATCCATAACATTATTCACATCATAAATATCCATCACATAATAAATACCATCATAAACATCACATAAAAGCATAATCCATAAACATCCATAATACATCATATCATAAACATCCATAAAGTACATCGACACCAAAAATATACATCACTCAAAATACAATGTCATAATACATAAACGCCACAAGGGCCAAAATACATCAAAGTCTATAAAAATATCAACCTTGGGCAGATGACCCCCTAGCAGATTCAGTGGGAGACCTAGGACGTGGTTGCTGATATTCCTGAGGTGGCTATTGTGGAGGTGCCTATGGTTGCTGCACGGACTGTTAAGATTTGCCAGATCTCCTGGAACCTAACATCCTTGATCCACTCCTCTGACTATAACCTGGCACCCGCCAACCCTCAGGAACTGCAACATAATAAGCACCATAATAATACTTGGCCCTCGAATGCTTCTAGATGGTCCTGCAGTTGCTGAATACATTGTTAAGAATCTGAGTAAATTTGGCCGATACTGGTCCCGACGACCATCCCCTGCAGATGGGTAACCTCTGCCTATAAATCCCCCACCTGTACATCTGCATCCTGATGCAGGGACCTCTCAGTGTCTCTCTCTGTGGTGACCCTGACCACTTGTGCCTGTAATTATGTCACATGTGTCTATAACTGCCCGATCTGTGCCTGTAATGTCCTAATCTACCCATCTCCTTCTCCCCCACTCCCTCCATCTAGCAAAGCAGCTGCTCCCTATAACTAGGCAAGCTCCTACCTCTGACGAGTCACCAGGTCCTCCAAGCTAGCTACCCAAGCCCGTAGGGTCTTAATCTCCTCCTCCTCGTCAGCTCAAGTACACCGACACACAGTACATGTACCCGTATCAGGATTAGGCCCTGTCCCTGAACTCCCTACCTCTGCAGCCCCAGCCCCTGTGAATGGTCCCATCTGAGCCACTGGCACTTGTTGCTGCTGTCTATGGTCTGACATGCTGCTGGGGTGGTGCCTGCCTAGGTCCCTGCTACTATGGTGGTGCTCGTGGCGGTGGCATCTATCCCCTCTGAGCCTGCTGCTGGGGTGGTACCTGTGGGGGTGCCTGCCTAGGTCCCTACTGTTGTGGTGGTGCTCATGGCAGCGGCATCTGTCCCCTCTGTCCTACTTGTGCCTACTGCACAGGTGCCTGCTATTGTTGCCCCTATTATGGAACCTCCCCAGCTACCCGTTGCCACTGAGGACTCTGTTGTCCTCGCCCCCATCCTCTCCCTAACACCTGCTCCACTACTACTGTAGCCAACATCCCGATAGGATCACCCTCATCAACCTCCACCTCCTCCAGTACTATCTCCTCCTCAACCTCATCTCCCTCCTCCCCTCCTCTATTGTCATGTCAGGCTCGACCACGAGATCTGTCAAGTGGATTGGCCTCCATACCGCCCACCATCGGTCATATGTAAGGGTGGTCCCTACGTCAACCACTATGCTCTGCCAATCCCATTGTTGGGGCTGCAATCCTATAAAATATGGAATCACCACCTAGGCCGCTATTTGTGGTGGCCATCTAACATCTCGAGGCATCCTCACAAAAATCACCATCGCTTGTGGCCAATCCTGCTGCAAACCAAATTGTCTCATCACCCGTGAGGGGAGATACCTATCAATGGTATGATCCCCTTGGCCCATCAAGTAACGCACCTAAAATGCATAGGGCAAATGAATGTGCTTGTCTGGCCAGGCCTCCACTTCAATATATGGTCACTAGACCATTGTAACCAAGTCATCAAAAATACGCCGCCAATATCGTTGCTACCAAACATAGGAATACTGAAGGGGTGCTTTGTATAAAAAGATGAATGCTTCGAACTACTCCCAAAATAGAGCTCCCTGTGGCCTCATAATACCTATATGCTCGAAGGCCCACACATGTAGTAGTGTCATGCCAGCAGATAAAGCCCCATCCAATTGATACACAACACTGTGCATCTCATGGTAAAACTGACCTAGCATGCATGGTCCCCATGCATACATCGTCTCATGTTGCACCATCTGCTCAATCTCCTCTCCCTAGCCTATGAAGAAGCCCTACGTGCATCGATCCAGCATCACTAGACCCCCAACCACTCCCATCACCAAAGTCTGAGTGTAGCTCATCTATCGTTGCTCTCATGTCAGAATTGGGTGACTTGGGACAAAGGCCCTATCAAGGGCTACTCGTCCTCTGGCAATGTCATAGGTGGATCACGCTCTGGTAATTGACAACCTCAAAATCTGATACACATCCTCCAAGGTGATGGTGATCTCACCTATGGGGAGGAGAAAGGAGCATGTCTCTCTCTGCCATCGCTCCACTAGGGCCGTCATCATGGCCCTATGTGCTCGTATGATGGGCATCTCAAACACTGTCCGTAGGCCCAATCTCCCTAACCTGGCTAATGTAGCCTGATTGAAACCATCTAATAGCCTCATAACTGTGGGAACTCGCTGCTCTCGCAAAGCCACAATATGCCCATCAATCTACATCTGCAAAAATAAACATAAAAAAACTATTTTTTCTTCTAAATCATTGCCATAAGTGCTATTCATAGCCCCTATGGTGCCAAAGTAGACTTTGGTGCCAGTTTTAACTATTTTGGCGCTAATCTGGAGCATGGAGCCAATCCTACTTGTTTTGGCACCAATCCTATCCATCTTGGCGCTAAACTAGCATTTTGCATTGAAAACCCTTCGCACCCGAAAAACCCAAGGCACCAATCCGAAGGATGGCACCACAAACCCTAGGTTTGGTGCCATTCCAAATGATGGCGCCAAAGCACCATAATATGGCATTAATCTAGAGAACCATTCGACTTAGGGCACCAAACCAGAGTTTGGCATCACAAATTTCAAGGATGGCACCATTTCACCGAAAAAACCCTATTTCGACATGGTGTCAAACTGCACGATGGCACCATAGAAACCTAAAATGGTGCCAAAACTTCTTAAAATTCCCCTTGGCCTATGGCGCCAATCTAGAGGATGGCGCCAAACTAGCCGTGGATGGCACCAAACAGCTATGCTATGGCACCAATCCACCTAACCTACCCTTTCCCATGCAATAAATGACCCAAAACCCTAAAATTGACAAAGTCAAAGATAGTCCACATACCCATGGGACTGCCAGCGGTGATCTCAGGTAGGTACGGACTCGCTCAAATTGATGCTCGTAGCGTGGGAACGGTGGTTACGCAGCCATCTCCTCTTCTCTCCTCTCATCCAATAGGCTCAATGTGTGCAAATGTGGCACTTTAGGCCCACATCTTCTATTTATAGCATGTCATGTCACCCTCCAACACACTTTTCTCTCCCCATGGTGTAAAACATAACCTTTTTCACCTGTTTTTCTTCCTGTCAACCTATTTTTCCATTCTCTATCCATTTTTCACCATCATTTCTTCCTTTCGAGAGATCACCCAAAAAAAATTCCACCCAACCTCTCGAGGGGGCATCTCTCATCCATTTTATTCCTTCCCGGCAGCTGGGGCAAATTCTTTGACTTGACGCCATATCCCTATTAGGTCAAGATGCCACGTCAAAGAGGGGCAAATGTAGACACCTAAAAATGTCTTAACCATCTAACTATCCTCCAACATCACCCATATCACTAATTTCCCATTTAATTAATTAATTAAATTTTTATTTAATTAATTATCTCACCCAACACCTGAATTATTCACTTTTTTTTTCATCATTTAATCCCTAAAATTGAATTAATTTAATTAATTCAATAGTCACATCTTCTAACAATTTTTCAATTAATTAAATAAATATGACAAATATTTATTTGATTAAATTCTCCACTTCCCTAAACCTAATTAATTAGATAATTATGTTTATCTGATTAATCAAGCCTACTAATTAGCCTACCCCTAACCTAGTTGATTAAATAACCATTATTTAATTAGCTTCCCTAGCCTACATGACACCTAGACCTATATTAATTAAATAAATTATTATTTAATTAATCATAAACCTTGATTACCTCATCCACTAATTTACTACAGCCACATTAACTAAGTTAATCACCTTGATTAACTTGGTCAAAGCATGATTAACACCTTCTCCCACACCCACAAATTAAAAATTAAAAATATTCCAACTCACTCCAACTCACCTTTACCATTTTTGTGTAAAAACATCTTCCTCTTTTTTAGCCTACAAATGTAAGAGGCCAAAAATGTGCGCATGTCACATGTTTCTCACAACTCCACATAAAATGGAATTTTTAATTCCAACTCATCCCAAGGAAATTAATTTTAAATTTCCTCATCCATCTCAATCACATTTAATGCTAAGTCCTCAAAATGAATAAAAGATTCATTTTTATTCTCCACCCTCCAAATTTGTTGATTAAATCCTAGCCCTCCATCTCACAATCAATCTCATCCCTTGATCTCATCAATGAATCTCCACCGTTGGATCAAAATCCCCTCCAATTTGCCTATAAATACAAGCCTCCACAAGCCATTTTGACATCCAATTTTTAAGTAGTGTTATTATGCCCAAATTTCTCTCATCCTCTCCATTTTAGCTAGGCTATGTGTTGATTTGCATTTGTATTGAGAACATTTCACATTGAGAAGCATAGTCATGGGTGAAGCTAGAGCTTGTGGGTGCTAAGCTCTCAACCTTATCAAGGAGTGGGAGATTCTTCATGGTATATCTTGTGTTTTTATGCATTTGGTATTATTATTTTACCTTGATCTTTTCTCTTGTCCTCACCATCTATCTTGGACTTTAACTCAATTCAAGAGTGCATCATTACTCATCTTACAATGTTTAGTAATAGGGAATCTACGACTCCATCTCACCCCTTTCCCATGTTTGCTTTTGTAATTTCATAGTTTCATTTTACATGACCAACCTTGGTCTAGTTTTCTAGGCTTCCCTAGTTTCAATTTTCTCCATATCACATCGACTATACTTAAACCTATTACTAATTTTTGTTCACACTAAAATTAGTTTGACCTAAGTGCAGTTGTTCAAAAGGAATAAAAGAAAACTTTGAAGTTAAGCATTTATTGAACAGTTGATATCTTGACAGAGCAGAAATGGATTTCAATTGATGGGATAACCCATCAGTCTAATCAAGACTGATGAGTCATCATGACAAGAGAATAAGGTTATCAAGGTATCAATCATTCAGGAAATACAGTTGTTCTAACATAGTGTTATCTTTCTGTAGTTATAAGTCAGATTGATTATTTAGTTAATCAAATTTGAAAGAAAGAAGGAAAGATATCTATTTAAACTGTTATTTCATGTCATTTTTTTTAACAAACATTCAATATCTGTTACTTTATCCTATGCATTGATTGAAAAGGAATCATACATACATCAAGTGCATAAGATAGAGTAATTGATTATGCTTAAAAGAAGTGTTCAAATGTGTCCCACACAAGTTGTGGGAGTAACTACATAGAGCAATTGCAGACATGCAAGCTATACATCTGAATGATAAAAGAAATAATATGAACACATGATAAAAGTAAACATCCATCATTGCCTGAGCAAGAAGGTTGTTTTGTTGATGTTGGTCTTCAGTCTTCATCTTCAACTCCTATCATTAGTTGAACCTGCACAAAATTGAGGAAAGTCCCGTAAGAGCTTCGGATGTTTAAATTTATCATATGCTTTTATCAAGCAGATACATCAACTTGTCACATCATGCAATTCATATGAAGAATCAAATAAGATATGTGCTACAAGTCAGATATCATAAAGAAGATCAATCAATACCATCAGGTATATTTTTTATGCTAACTTGTTTGTTCACTATGCAGATATAGGGAAAGTAATGTTGCTGATTTGAAGACAATAAACATGTGGAGAAAATGTGGCTCCCACAAGGGTTGAGCCCAGCATGTTTCCTTTTTACTCATTTGAAAAGGAATGTTAGAAAAAGACAGGATGCATCATTCAAAGTACATCATGCATCATTAATCAACTTATAGAGAAGCTATGTCATCATGACATTCATTACAGTTGATTGAAACAAATCAGATTAATTTAAAATGCCTGAGTCAAGTTGGCAAAGTGCAGAAAGCATAATTGCAGCCATAAAAGGTATTTATCTTATTTACATCATTATCAGAATTCTATCAAAATACTTGATTGCTCTCATTTTTTATGTCACATTTCACAAAATCAGACTTAAGGAATGACAGAGGTATGAAAAGAACATGAATAGTTGTTCATGATAAAAAAGATACACATTTATCATGGAGAGCATCTGACAGGTAGTCATCAGTGATATTTGAAATAGATACATCAAGAAAGGAGCATCTGACTGATATAGTTTCAAAATGAAAGCCACGTGATAAAAGTATCTACAGGTAGTGAGCAAAGGAGATCAAGACAATAATACCCTAACTGATACATGTTGTAGTTAAGTATTCATTGATCATACATCATGATGTCTGACTGATACAGTGATGGCAAGCATATGCCATGTTCAAAGGAGAGAATAAATGACATACTAAACTTGCTACAGGAGTTTCTAAATGCACAGAAGGATAAAGTATAAAGACACCATTTTGAGTTTGTAAGTTACAGTCATCACTTACATTATGCAAAGTGTAAATCTATCAAGAAGGGTGCAAATATATCTGAAGTAATTTTGTGTTAAAAGGTATCTGGCAGTTGACTAGTTTAGGCCAAAGAAAAGTGAAATGACAAACCAAAATCTATGCTCAAGAAAGTGAAAAGTATAAAGCTCCAAGTCTTTTTTAGAAAAAGTATGCTACAGAAAAATGCAAAAAGAATGTCAAAGTAATTATAGAGAGCAACATGATGATTACCTGATAGTAGACCAACTAAATACAAAAAGAATATCAAGATAACATCTCATGCCTAGAAATATGTTCATATATACAAACCTTTTACATTTGCCTCTTTACAGAAAAGATGATATTATTGCTCAGAATTTCAGAGTCTTGTTTTCATGCATAGAAATGAAGAATTCATGCTCAAGAAAAGACGATAGATGTCATGGGTTACAATGAAATTCATGTAGAATGAAACTCTTAAGGAGGGTTTGAAACCCTAAACATATTTCATGCATACAGACAAAAGAATCAATACAATGAAGGTTTCTGCCATAGCCGTGATCTTGAGAAGGGTTTTATGCCTAAAAGAAGATACCCTCATGCAAAGTTTGAAAACCTCATTTTCAATGAAACCCTAGTTTCATTTTATGCACACAGTGAAGGAGGGTTACACAGAGATGGTTTTATGGCTTGGCCGCAACATAAGGAGGGGTTTTTACAAATACCCATATGGATTTTCCATCAAACCCTAGTGTATTTTTGCCATTACAGTGAAAATGATGAAGAAAAGTGTCTTAGCATCGTAGTCATGCCTGAAATGGCAAACATTATGCAATTTTGTAAGAAAACCCTTGTTGCAGTCAAGAGGCCCTTTTTTCATTTTTGCAAAGACAGTCTAAAGAAAAGAAATACAAGTGTTTTCTGGTATGGCCGTGCATATGTAAGGCATTTGTATGCATTTTAAAGAAACCCTCATGACAAAATTTGAAGACTTCGAAGTTCATGTCAAAAAACCAAATATATGTTATAAAGAGTAACAGTGGCCACGACCATATGAACTACAGAGAAGGAGTTAAATGCCCAGATGAAGAAAACCCTTGTTTCTTTTGCATATGCAATGAAAGAAAAGTATCTACAGGAAGGAAGAGCAGGAGATTTACCTTCAAAAAAATAGAGACAAGAATCATAACCACGGCCTCCTGGGGAGTTTTTCTTTTCTTTACCAAATTTTTATCACATTTTGCAGGAAAAACACACAGAAAACAAAAGAATATTGTCAAAAAATGCTATAGGAGGAGCAAGAAAAGTAGAGATGGTCGCAACCATTAATATGGAAGAAACCTCAAGAAGTGATGAGAAAATGCCATTTGAAACACAAAGAATGCCATACACTTATCACTTCCAACCTCTTCACTCAAGAAAAGAAAGAAATCATGGAGTTCGACAGTAAAAAGGGTCGAGAGGAAGCCATGGAAACCAGAAATCCTAAAGCCAAACAGTTGCAGAGTGGCGGCCAGCATAGAAGAGCAAGTGAAAATGAACTAAGTTTAGGGTTCCTTCATCTTTTTGTTCGAAGCTTCCTTTCTCTTTTTTGTCTTTTGACTTCTCAAAATAAATTATCATTGCTATATCCAAATGTCGACCGGGGTCAACAACATCAAATGATGTAGTTTCCTAGCATCATTATAAGAGGTGGCCGACACATAATATAGACCTTGCATCTTGTTTGAAATCAAATGGTGGTCGGTGGTCATAAGGGTGAGCATTATACCTTGCAAAATTCAAACAACACTCATTACCTTGGGTTGACATTGCATGGTCGAAGAGGTTCCCTATCATCTTGTGCTTTTTGATAAGACAAGATTCCCTTAAACAATACATGTATCATGTGAGGTAACCAAATATGGTCAAAGAGAATATTCCTTATGTTTTGAAGAGTCATCAAATGAAGACAAAGGTGGCCGACAAGGAGATTGCAAGATGAAGATAAAGTGACAAAGATATGATATTTTTTGCATGAAGGAACTATGAAGAGAATATGGTATTTTTTGGCATGGTAAATACATATGGCAAAGTGACAAGGAGACTTAGGACTTTTTATTTTGCATGATATATATGTGAGGTAGTGAGATAATTTTGCATGGTGATTAGAGTTATAAGGCAGAGAAGAGATATTTGTTTTCTTTTGATACAAATATGGAGTTATAAGGGTTTGTATGTAATGCCTTGGTTTTTATGCATTCTTGATAATGTATTTGGAGAGATAAGGGTATAATTTTTCCTTAAGGCATATTGGCATGCAAGTGGATGTTTTTTCTCACAAGGAGCTATAAGGAGATTGTGTTTTTCTCTAAGTCCTATTTTTGCTCAAATCATGCAAATTAAGCATGTGTATTTGGAGTGATAAGGAGTTTATATTTTTCATGCATGATTTTACAAATAAATCAATTGTAAATAAATAGTAAAGTAATATTCTCCAAATTACTTTATTATTTTCCACAAATTGTAAAATCAAAATAAGTACAAGTTGTAACCAATAATAGAGTAATTATTTTAATTACTTTATTATTTACTCACAATCAATTTTGCAAAAAGCAAAATCATGCAAATTGATAAGTTGAGTTAACTAGGCCATCTAGGGGTCTCTTGCATGATTTAAGGAGTATTTTTAGGGTTCTTGGTCAACTTTTTGATCAAGCACATGGAGAGGTCCAAATTGGAGCTATTTTTGCTCGATTTGTGGCAGTTTGAGCCCTTATTTTGGGGGATTTTTGAGTTTTCTCGTGGATCACTTTGGAGAACTTATTTTTAGAGGCAGTTAGTTGCAGTCCATATTTTGCATGCCTCTTAGTGAGAGCAAAGCTATATATTGTAAAACAAAACTTGTTTTTGCTAGTTCTTGCCTTTTTGCTCTTATGCAATTTGAGAGAAGAAGGTTTTGTAGCTCAATTTTTACAGTTTTATAGAGAAATCACAGCAGGTTACAGGTTCAATTTCTTTGTTTTCTTGCAATATTTCCTTTGTTCTTTGAAATCAAGTAGTTTCCTTTCCATTTAATGCAAATTCTATAAAGTGATTTGATGAAGTTTTACTGTGTTTAATCATTAAAACCTAAAAAATTATTGTCTCACTATTACTTGAATCATTAAGCATAGTGTTGTTATAGGTCTTAGGTTGTGTTAATGAAAATAATCCTTTTGTGTTGTGAGAAATCCTTTTCCTTCATAAAAGCCTATTTTCAAGCCTTCCTTAGAAATACTTTTGTGATATTTGTGCCAAGATTGGATTGTGTGAGTCAGATTTCTGAGTTGTATTGTGAACTAGATTGCATATTTTCTATCCATTTTAGGTGCATCACCAAATTTTATAGTTTCATTTCCTCGTAGTTTCCTTCTTACCCTTTTCCAAAATAGAAAATCATACATTCCAATAGAATATTTTAAGGGAACCAGCCCATAATTTGGAGGTCTAATTTCATTATAGGGCACCCACAACCTGAAATTAGTCCCATGTTACACAGAATTGCAGAGCTTTTCCAGCCTTGCATATGGGTGCAATTCCTAGTGATAACAAAACCATTATAGGCTTCAAGTAGTCAAGATGAACATATACCTTTACTCAAGGGTTTTCGAAAGGGTTCTCACCACCCAATACTTCATCACGAAGCATGGCCATTGAAAAAGAAATAAAACATATAATGTTTTTATTTAAGGGTTTCTCTCTTGAACCACAAGGTAGACATGTATTTTAATACAAATTTCTACATAGTTATCTTTAACCATAGGTTATCCATTTATGGGTATTACAAGTCTTTATATTCTTCCATAGTCAAGACTATGCTTAAAGGCATGGAATTATTATCATAGACAAACTAATGCATTACTCCACGACCCACGTGCCTCTACAGCCATCGTGGTGTGGTGTTGTCGATAGCATCAACTCACAACAATTTCTTTTCATCATACTAAGAATAGGTCGTCGGCCTTACTATTATTTTATTCTCTTTTAAGAGAAATTAAGGCTCATGGCCTGCATGCATAGTTACTAAAGTCATTGCCAAGACTCTTAGCTGACATACCCAAACTGTATCTTTCTTACGAAGGATACACATAAAGAAACACAAAAAATTCAATACTTCAGCTCGATAAGTAGTGACAGGTTTAACTTCAAAGCCATCGCATGGATAGCATGGCACTTCTACGTAGTCGACCATGAGTACTTTTATACCTATGCAATGTTATCATTATAACAAGCAACACTATATGTGTTCTTGGCCATTATGGCCTTCAAATTAAAGAAGTTATCGTTAATAAATCATGACAATATGAGTTTGCAGCTTGTAGGCTTAACAAAATCATAGCTAATATAAGCTTTCACTGTGGCCATCGATTATCTATCAAATGGCCTGCAAACAATAGTATTTAATATGCAAATTACTCATGACCGATTACATAGTCATACCTGTGTGTTAGCTTGCAGCCAATGCAAGACATTAAATAATACACCATCGTTGAAGACTAGGCTGCTTTCGTGAGCTTAGTGCTTTATCTAATTGCTCATGTCTTTCTCCCATGAGAGACAATTATCCACCACTGCCAAGAACAATACCAAAAACATATGCTCTCCAACCCATGAAACCCCACACAAAGACTCATTTGCATGCAAGGTTTTCCACTTCACCTATCCCTGCCACCCTTGCACTAAAGGTGGCGAGTTAGTTAGCATGGCCGCCAACTTGCAGGCTCAGTCTCGGCTCCATAAGAACCTTACCTCCCATTTGGGAGTAATGCTAAAAGAGGTTATCTAGGATTAGCTTGCACCATTCCCCACTCACTCCACATTTTGTGGGTTGTGAGGTGGTGGATCACAAGAGCTCTCAACTTAACATAAAAAAAAAAAAAAAAATACTCGACCACTATAAGTGGATCGATAAGAATTATGCTTAATACAACATCAATCAAATCTAAAATGGTGTATTGGCAACACCACAATAACTTAATTATTAATAAAGTAATATCATCAAGGTAGTATCACCAATATGCGAATATGGGGTCGAGTTCTCTCCCCCTCTTCACCTTGTTTCAACCATAAACAAAATAATTAAACTATAATCACAAAATATAGAGAAATAGATACGTGAAAAGGAAGACTCTGACAAAACAACTAGGTTACTATTGATTGAAAAAAATGATCTAAAAACATTATCAGGTCGAAACAATGAAGACAACTTCAGGATACTAAAAAATTGTTAATTTGATGTTGGTCGAATTCAAAAATGACTTAAGCAGGGAAATGACTTAAAATCACCTTATCTTTGCATGAGTTCACAAAATTTTAACCTCGATACTCAGATGGCAATTCTGACCTTTTCCTAACATCTATCTCCTCCTTCCGGGTGATACTCTTCTTCTATCCATGGAGGGAGATTATTTTCCTGATTACACTCACAACCATATAACCATGATTAGTGTATCATCATTTGATTCGCAAAACATTAAGACAAAATAATCTTATCAACATGTAATCTCATGTCTAACTAACATTAGTCAATATTCATATAATCAATGACTCTATTTGATATTTTCCACAAACATCAAATCATAAAACTATGATTAATCATCATGTTTACCACACAGAAGCAAGATTAAACTAAATCATAAGTTGGGGGTATAACACTGATACGATTTTTGTGTTTTCTCCTTATTCACAATTGTGGTATCTTGCTCGATTGTATGTTCAATGTGATCATTCATGAATTGCTTATCCTCATGCTACATGTGATCAGGATCTTGTACAACTTGATTTCTAGTATGCTCATCATGATTGTTTTTCTTATCTATGTGTTCGATGGAAACAATGATCTCCTTATGGAAATGTCTAGTTATGGGATGGTGGATAGAATTAGTTGGATATTGGATGGGATTGAGTGGATTATGGATGGTATTAGTTTGGATTTCTTGATCATGGATGGTGAAAAGATGGTTGAGGAGATCATCATGGTTCTCTAGATCATAGATGGGAGCAACTTGGATAGTCTGATCTTGATTTGGTGATGGGTGAGGTTGACCATGCTTTTGGACAAGCTCTTGACATAGCCTTAATTTCTTATTTGACAATAGGGATGCACATTGTTTGGATTTGATATTCCCATTAGTGATTAGATCATGGATATACTCCTTGATTCTTGCACATTGATTGGTGAGAGGCATTTTACTCTTATGTGTTTTGTGGATCTTGTGGACTTTGAACCTTATGGATTGGCTTCATTTAATTTCCCACATAAGTTGGCTTTCAAAGGTAGTAGCTCTACGAGATCTTGATTACGCTTGATAGTTTTTTGATTGACAATGTTTTTGCATGATGGTACTTGACATTGGGTGGGAATGGTGCTAGGGGGCTCTTAGGCAACTTGAGTAGGTCTCAGATCTATAACTGTATGGGATTATTGGTGTTGCAAGACTCCTCAACTTTACTCGATCCTTTTCAATTGTGATCCTTTTCTAGTAGTCCTTGGATAATATCCTCAATGGGTTGCTTGGATGGGGTTATATTAGGTTGATGATTGGATGGTTGATAAGATTAGTGATAAGATTAGTTTTTATAGGAAGGGTTAGATGATTTGGATGTTGAAGGTTTGGAAGGTGGAGGATTTATAGCTATTAGTTATTCATGTGGGATTTGGAGTTTGACGATAAATTATTTGATATAATCTTGTTTCGGGATGGTGTTCCCTTGGTAAAAGGTACCATAGGATGGTTGAGGGATGTTTGATTTGAGCCTATAGGATAGATAGTACTAGCATGCTCTTGGTTAAAGGGATTTTGATGAATACAAGAATTCATGAATCTATGATTGGAGATATGGGATAATTTGCTCATGGTGATGGCATCTAGATAGGCATTATCATGTTCATATCTAGACAAATCATAAGGTTCATTACGATATTATTCTTGATATACTAGGCTATCATAACCATCGTCATGCTTAAAGGTATCGTACTCTTCCTGGGTGTCAAGACTATCATCAACATCACTCACAAGTGGGGTTCCATTAGGATACTCTTTTTGATGGATAACCTTTACTTGTACTTAGATTTTGGGTTTTGCACGGGCTCCACACAATGGGGAAGACATAGGAGTTTGAGGTTCTAAAATGAATTTATCAAATCAGTCCATGATGCTTATTCCATTAGGCTTTAGATTTTTGGATGTTTGGATGATTAGATTTGGATTATTGGATAAGGAGTGATTTGGTTGTTTTGGATTCAGGGATTGGATTATGGGATGTGGAATCCCAAGGATGGTCTAGACTTTGGATTAGGATTTGATACTTGGATGATGAGATTTTAATCCCTAAGGATGACCTAAGGCTTTGAGTTCAAGGATTTATCTTTGAATTTGATGATCAGATTGATTTTGGATAGTTGGATTTGGGACCTAGGAGTGGCCTAAAGTTCCAAGGATTTTGATTATCAAGGATTGCCTTAAGATGATGTTGTTTTGGGATCAAGGTTTTGATAGGAAAATTTTAATCAAGGTGATTTGGTGGTTCAATTGATAAGGACTAATTTGATTTGGATTTAGACTAAGAACCTTGGATCCAAAATTTGTATGGAGTTGTTGAGTTTGATATGCATTTTCAAGATGATGATGTGATTTGCAAAGGTTTGTTTGGTTTTGTAGTTTACAGATGAGCATAGGTTTAGCACAATTGCAAGCAAATTAGACACACCAACAACCTAAATTATTCAAGTGGGTGTGTCAATTTCATGGGCTCACCAATATACTATCTACTAAGTTGTGGATAGTTATGGAACGCAAGTCATGTACTATCTATACACCCCTTATTGTGGAGGCCAAGGCCCTCCTGATAATGAGATCTATGACTACAAACTTAGAAGTACAGTGTGAGTAACTTCCCAGGGCTAATTGCTTACTGGTGCACCACAAAAAAAGATGGGTGATAGATTTCTATTTAGGCTATACAAGTTCGCTACAAAAATTCTCGATATACCAAAGGGTATGTGAGGCTTAATTCCATGAACCAAAGTCCATCTACAAGCATATATTCATGGGCAAGCCCAATTCTACTTCACCTTGACTCCTTACAAAAAGAGGCACCAAGGTTGTGCTAGACATGATGATGAATCTTTTGAGGTATAACTTTCACTCTCCCCCTTTGTATACTCTACTAAAACATGTGGTTTGACTTATCCCCCAAGGTGATGAAATCCTTAGGTAGGGCCCAAAAGGGAAAGACTTTCAATTGCTTTTGGTTCCCAATATCACCTTGTGGCACAAAGGAATAATATACACAACTTAGATTCTTGAGATTAAAAAAGTGAGCCAAGAGATGTTTTTGATCCCCAAGATCACCTTTCAGTGTGAGGGGAGAGTATACACAGTCACTTGGTCCACACAAGCACACCAAACAAGATTGATTAACCTTAAAAATTTAATGTGTGGTGTGAAAATTAATGTGTTCAAAGGGTATTTTTGATTCCCAAGATTGCCTTTTGACATCAAGGAAGATCATAAACACACCTTAAAAACACACCAAATTCACCAAACAATGTCAAACAAACACACAAGCGAGGTTTTAATGAAATGTCTTCTTCAATAGAACCCTCAACACACTTGTTAGTAGTTTCAAAGGTTTAGGGCTTCGACAAGTAAAAAATGCTACATACAAGGTGTTAGCAATGATAATAAACCCCCAAAAAAATAGGAAATAATATTATCTAATAGAAAAATAGATGTGATCCTGAGATTCCTTCTGATATTCTAATCAATTTCAAAAAAAAGTTTGTTGAAATTTGATTTCTTATGCAAACGTTGTGCCATAAACTAGGGTTTGAAAAAAAAATTCAAGAAATTCTTTTCTACTATAGATCTAAAAAATAAATTTAAATATTTCTATCCACTTGCAAAAAATAAAATGTGATTTCCTCACCTAGATTGCAAGATATGATTTTTTTTTCAAAAAGTTGTGCGTCACAAATTTTTGAAAATCAACATCGCAAGGTCAACTTCAAGTCACCATATCTTCTTCAATACTAATCCAAGTATTTAATGTGACCACTTTTCAGAAATCTCTTGAAGTCTTCTTTCCAATGAATCTAAAATCTCCTTTTTTTACAAGTCCTATGTGAGACACAACTCTTTGCAACAATTTTGCCCCTAAATAAAGAAAATCAACAAAATAAAGAATTTTCAACTTGTAAAACCAAGGTTAGACAAGGGACAAGGTCCCACTGAATGTGCCAAAATGTATACCCTAGATTTAGAATCAAGGCGATATGAAACTAATGCAAATCTAAAATTCCTATTCCAAACCTAAGAATACCTTAGAGCATAAGGAAGGAATGCAAACATAGAACAAATACTCAATACAAATGGGACATTATATCTTCCTTGTTTTAGGGATGTTCTCTTTGATGTTTGATTGATGTAGTTGCTCCAAGGTTGTGCAAGATTTTTGCAACATGTACCTATAGATTCTTCTTGATCCTCTCCTCTCTCTTGGTTGAAGATGAGGGTTGACTTATAAATGTTTGGATGATAGGGTGGAGGGCTAGGATTTGATTAGAATAGATGGATAGGATTGGATTAGATAAATTAGGGAAATATTAGAAACTTCTAGGGCATCCTATAAGGATGGATGGTTGAGATTAAAGATGAATGGATGGTTAAAATAGTGGTTGAGATTGAGTGAGAAGAATTAGGGCAAGGATGGAAGCTTTCTAGGGCTTATCCTTATGTGAATGGCTAGAATCAAAACATGTAGTATGGAAATAGATGGTGGAGATACAAAGTTAGTTTGACTTTTGTGAGAGTGTCTAGGTCCAATGAATCTAGACAACTTTTAGTTGGTCATGTGACTAGTTGAATTTTTAATTCATTTTTTGGGGATAATGGATAAGGATGGGATTTAATTAGGATAAAAGAGAGATTAAAATATTATTTATAATTTTTAGACTAACTAATCAAATAATGAAATTATTTAATTAATCAGTGGAGAGGGATGTGGAAAATTAAGTTAATTAAATAAATATAATTAATTTAATTAATTTGATGATGGATGATGAAAATGTGGTTAGGATGACTTGAGATGGTTTCAAAAGTAGAATTACATGTGTCATTCAGGATATGGTCTATTTTAGGTGTCTACTACATGAAAGCATGGGGACTTGAGGGAATTTTGCAATAGAAAAAAAGCTTAGAAACTTTTGGGAAAAACTAAAGCAAAAGTTTCATGGGGTCTTGTGAAGAGCATAAAAATGCTATGGGGTTGCTTTACATAGGCTTAATTCCTAAGAGAGAACTAATTCTATGAAGAATGCAAGGGAAATTAACCTCCTATCAAGAGCAAGGGCTTAGAAGCAAAATAAAAGGGAAACTTAGCCTATAATAAGAATTCAAGAATGCAATTATATTGACAACCTCCTATTGGGAGTGAGGGCCTAGAAGCAAAACAAAAAATAAAAGTAAAAGGCTCTTGAAGTCCTGCATGGGCACAAGAGTTCTATTGGGGATGTTATGCATAAGCATGGAGAATCAATAATACATGAAAACAAACTCCTATAAAACAAGTGAGGAGGGGTATTTATAAGTAGAAGATCAGTAGGATTGGAGGGAAAAATGAAGATATAAGTATATAATAATGTAATAACTAAAGATTGAATGGAAAAATTGCTAAGAATGGATAGGAGGATAATAAGGAAACAAGAAATTTGAAGAAGACTAAAGTCATTTGGGAAAATTTCTAGAGGAGATTGGTAGTAAATAAGAGATTGCATTGGAAAGTTTCTAGAAGAGAGTGGGAGTAAACAAAAGATTGAATTAGAAACAAAGGGAGAGGAGGATTAGTTGGAATAGAAAAAGACAAGATAAAAATCAAGGAAAAGGTAAGAACTAAAATACTTTATGCACATCCAAGGATGATAGGGTCACACCTTTTAGGACCTAGATTGCCCCTTTTGCTAGGGATGATCACTTAGGTGACCCTACAACTTGAGGATAGATCACCCAGGTAACCCTCTTGCTTGTAACGTAAAACATTGCATACCCTTGAAATTTCACGCAACACATTTTTTACTCACTTTGGTTTCCATTTCCTTAGCATGTTTTAGGCTCATTCTTATCCCTTGCCTTGTCCTTTTCCCACCCATGGCATTGAGTTTGCCCTTCTGTTCTATCATTTTTATTTGTGTTCAAGTAATTATGTTTAAGTGTTTTACTCTTGTTGTTATCCTAAGCTGTTTTGAATCTTTAGGAACTTAAATCACCTAGACGATAACATGAAACATAGACATCCACACAATGTGCTAGAATCCCATGACTACCCATCACCTAGTGACTATTTCTAAGTGTTTCTCATCACCTTCCTCTATATGCTTGATTTTTGGTAATGCCTCTGTCATGTTTAAATAACTCATTTTTGATCTACCTTCCCTATTCTTCCCTCCAACTCTAGCATTTTGAATTCTCTTAGAAAAGTATTTTGATTTTATAACATTATCCATTGGCTCTTTCATACTATTTGTTGGGTTGAATTGTTGACTTCCTTTTATAATGTTTTTATATGTTTTTAAGACCTTTTCATATGATCCTGCAAATACTTTACAGACATTACCATTATTATATGTTGTTTCCCATATACTTTTCAAAGACTTTAAACCTATGCTGATAAAATGGAATATGGTGGTTGTATTATCAATTGGATGACTTAAATTACAAATATGCATGTAATATAGATAGAATTCCATAGTTTAATATGAAATCTATTTTGTGTGCATATGTTTGGATAATTAACCCTGTGCAGCAAAGACGTGACATCCAGGAAGGAGTGATTGTAGCAAATTACAGAACAGGGGAATTAAGTAAAGTGCAGTTCAAATGCTAGAAGTGGAGACCGATGGGGATGGACATGATCATCATGGAAGAATAAATACAAGAGAAGAAGAAGACTTGTTCTAGAATTCTAATCGTAGCTTATGTGTTTTCATCCATGAGCCATTGAATAAGAATTACTGTTTGAATGGAACTCTGCTTCCTTTGTTTTAGTTGGATTAATAAATTGATCTCGAACCTATACCCTGATATCTAGGGATGAATTGATGATCAAGTTAGTTGGTAGTTACATCATACTCTCCCATTTCTGTATAAGTTAGAAGGGATGAGTTCGATGGTAAGTTAGTTTTTCTTTCCAAGTTACTTTATTTTTATAGTTGCTCAACAATTACTCTATTTTTATGTTGGAAGATCCAGACATGTTTTATTGAATAAAATCTGAAAAGATCATGTTTCTGATATGAAGTGAATACAACTATGTGTTATGAGAATCTAAAGTAGATTTAGTTTCCAGATTAAGTGAGATAGTTCCCTGAGCTGGCCACTTAAGGTACTAACCCTCACTTCGTATCTTTCCTTATTTATTTATGCATTTCTAGTTAAAATTGTTTCATGTTATTTTATAAAGTTGCATTGTGGAATGAGTAAAATATCTTGATTACTATTTCTAGTAGTTGTGATTCGTGAATAGAGTGCATTTTTTAAGTCATCTGGAGGTTAGTGTCAATTCTTTTATCATTCTGTGTATTTTGAGTTAATTTTGTAATTCTCTGTTGAATATAGTTATCTTTAGCTTATGCTAAGGGTACCCGTAGCAACTGGATTTTTAAATTGTTTTCACTGTTCTTACATTTCTGTGAACTTTAGTAAATTAGGTTAATTAGAATAAGTCTGTATGAATTAGTTTAGGATAGAAATGAGTCTTGAAGGCATATATAATGCAGGCATCATCATAAGCTTACACTCCTTGGTTGATAATTCAATGTAGGAATGCAATGATAGAGTGGACTATTCAGATAGGTTTACCCTTGAATTTTGTTTAAGTCTACAATGCATTAGTTTTCCTCTACACTATTAGTATTCTACAACACTCTTTGTAACCTTTCTTGGCATTCTGTAGCAAACAATGACATTGTTGTGTTTTCTTTAAGCTCCATGTGAACAATCTTCAAGTATTTGACATCTTCGTGGAGTTTTGGAACCACTATCTCCTACTAGGCTCTTGTTTGGGCCTTGTTCTTGGCTATGTAGCATTAATTTTTCTCCTTAAGGTGATTGTGTTCCATTTTCCCACTCTTTGGTAATTATCTTTGTGTTAATCAATTTTTGTGTAGAAAGCACTTTGTGGGTTCCTCCATTTCTTTTCATTTATGTCATATACATTAGTTTTATTGGCTTGTGTAGATCATAGATTGAGCATTCCTATAATTATCATTATGACTATTTTTCTTTATCTTAGGAGCACATAAGATTAAAAGCACACACTGGTTTTCCTCCATTTTTATTCTATTGGTTATTCTTGGAGGTTAGTAGACCGTCATAGGGGCTTGCCCTGAAGGCAATCTCCTAAACAACCCCAAGAATTTCTTATTCTTGGTAGCCCATGGGTTTTTCATGAAGAGGACGTCTAGTTACATGAGAGTTTCATTGATTTTCTCTTTATCTTGTTATTTCATCATCTCTTTTGAATAAATAGATAAAATATCTTCATATTTCATCCCTGTTGTTATCTAGATATTCTCTTGGTACTCTATTGTTTCTTCCCATGTAGGTTGGACACAGTCCTTGACTAAAAAGGCTAAAGTTCTAGTTTTTTGTGTTGTATAGACTACAAGGTGACGTGTTGGAATCCCAGGCAGCAAGCTTTAGACTTATGTGATAGGTCCCTATTCATAGGGTATATTTAAACTTTTGCTTCTAGTTTATTAAATTTCTAGCTATAAATTTTGTAAATTTAGTTTCTTTCAAATTGCATAGTGTTTTGGCTTGATAGAAACCTATTTTTTCTTGAGGGTGAAACACATTAGGTTCAAATAGTTAAATCTACTCTTTTATTGAGATAGCAGTAGATTAAATATGTCCTAAATGAGCTAATTGTTCCTAGTGTAGTGCTATTGAGATCATTTGGTGAGGTGAATCATGCTTTTATTTACTGAATCAAATTTCATACACTACATTTTGGTGAACTCGATGCTCTTTAAACATTTAAACACACAAACAATAATCTAACATTCCTCACATCATCTTATATTGTGTGTTGTGAAGCTTAATTTATTTTATGAACTTCACAACCCAATCCCTTTATTCTCATAGCATGTTTAGATGAAGCTTGTGAATTATCAAAATGTCTCACTCTCATGCTTCTGCTACTATTAGATCAACACTTGATTTCATAAATCCTTCATATGATACTACTATAACAACTCTCCATTCTCTTTCCACTTTCTCAACTCCCCCACTTACAAGTTTTCATGATACATAAGTGGCTTTCAACCACGAGGTTGCATTAAACAATGTTTCTCACACTCGAGTGTGTGACTTAGATCAACACATGGCAGACTATCATGCCTTTTTAACCAATGAGATCATGTCTAATGATGTTGCACCTATTTTCGATGCCCCTATGCTATGTTAACGAATCACCCTGATGGTCTTGACTTCATTTTTGGTATTGCTCACATTATACACAACAATGTTCCTCTATTAGCAAGCTACTGCGAGGGCACCCAAGGCTCCCACTCTAATATCATAGGTCAACTTTATATTCAAATGGCTACTTCTAGTGCTCATACATATACATCTTCTCATATGATCACTAATGTTACACATGGTTAGGTAGACTATGGTTCAACTAGAATGGCACATAACCCCATTAACCAATATGTGTTCGCTCCCCCTTATGTACCTTTAAAATTTGATTTTCCTAGTGAGCACCTTGGAACTTTTCAGACCTTACCCTCAAAGCACATGACATTACCTTTAACAAGCCCTATTATTTCTACCACAACTTCCACCCCTATGCATACTACAGATCTTGTTACAAATGAACTTTTTAAAAATGTGGGGACTCTAGCAATAACTTGCCACACTCTCCACATCTTCAGTGCAACTACTCATTTTGCCATATTACTGTCACAGTCCCCTATCTCTTAGCATCCTAGTCGCAAAGTTTCATGTTGGTTTTGAGGCACTCCAATTTGAAAAGTATTCTTAAACATATATTTAATAAGTCAATACAAGCACATACTACTATGCCCTTAAAGCGGAAACAGACATAGTTGATTTCCCATCATATTAACCCTTAGAGGAAAGACAATGTAGCTTACAGATCTAAGTAAATTTCGGCAACATAACGACATGTAAATTAACACTTTAGGAATATGAAAGAAGAAGAATAGAAGAAAAATAGACATAAGAGAAGAGACACCAATATACATGGGGAGAACCCTTTCGGGTAAAAAAACCCCACACTCCAAAGCATCGAACCAATGTATTAATCTGCAACAACAAACATGTTACAATACACTTGTAGGCTCAAAGCCTTAACATGGAGATTTACATCTTGCTCCTCTAGAGGAAAAATTGATAGCATAACCTTGCATAAAACACTCCTCAATGCCTCCATCTCAAGCCCTTAATATATAGACTCATGGGAGCCCAAAATACAACCATAAGGCATTACCATGGGCCCAAACAAGGTCCAAAATACCATGGTAAAAATTCATACGACCCACATTTCCATGACATAAAATTCCAACGCCTAGGCTAAGTTTGGGCTTCCAGAATATTATTAGAATATTCCTTACACATGTAAGATGTTGTCATAAGTTGTCATAGTCAACCTACCAACTTAGGCACCCAAAATATAGCATTTACCTCCTTTAAAAAGATGCCTATGACATACGTCATAAACTATCATAATGTTGGTCAAGATTCTTGGTTCACAATTAGTAACTCCCTATAATCATGCTCTTATGCGTCATAAGAATCTTTCATAGAATTTGCCATAAAATTTGTCATAAGAATCTACTATAAATAAACCTTCTAATGACACATTACAACTCACCACAAGATGCTGACACATGGCAAAGATGCCACCTTGGAAATCCCATGCCCCATTTTGGTGGAGCACAATTATTAAATAAAATAAATTATAACAATTTCCAATTAATTATAGGAAAATGATTAATTATAAATAAATAAATTTAGGAACTTGCAATGGTTGAGACACCTTAATTCCCAACACCTTCACCGTACTCTATAGTGATTTCATTTTTCAATATTATCTTTTAGCCAAACTATTCTCATGGTCATTGACATACACCACGTTGGATTGGTTTTGCTCATTGTTGGACCACTCTATCTATTCTTTCAAGTAGTTGGTAAATTAGCTCCTACAACATTTCCAAGAGAATATTAGGCACTATTGTCAAGGTGCTCAGGAAAAAGTAATAGACTTCATCTTTTTATATCAATCTTTTGTTTTCACAAATTCCATATGCATTACTTGATTCAAATGTGCAGGGGTTTTTTATTGGAAACCTACAGCCTATGATTAGGGATAAGATTTTTTTAATGAAATACCCTTCATTTTCTCATCTTTGTATAGCGTTACATGACTATTAGCAAATGATAAGCTAGTTTGAGGCACTCACCTCACATGCTCCTATTGTGTCATCTGAGCCTTCATCTTCTTCATTTAATAATTATAAAAATAATATAAACTTTTTAAAAATAATACATCAACAATGCAGTGGCCACAACACGTTCATCTATTTCCATGGCCCTTTCCTCATCAAATTAGCAGAGAAATAGACAATTCACTCCTTTGTTTGAGTCTCTTTATTTAATCTTATAACTCCTAAATAAGATTTTAGTGTAGTTTCCACCTATTCATCCTCTAGATACCAACAAACCTTTATCATCTTCTTATGACCTTAAGGCCTTCTGTCAATTTCACAGAGTTTCAAGACATGATACAAAATGATTGCATCTTAAGCATATTGTACAAGCCTTGATTGATTCCAACGTGATAAAAGTTTCTAGTATAAATGATAGAGGAAATAAATCCATTGCACAACCTAATCAAAATTTGTAGATTTACACAAACCCTCTTCCATGTCATTCCTCAAATTCATTGACCTTGGTTCTGCCTCATTGGTGCTAGAAATTGGTATTGATTAGTCTATTTCTCCCCTCTCACAAATGATAGGAATGGTGGATGCCTTCCCTTGAGTCCCTCGAGAGTGGTCTGTTCTCGAACTTATCATTTCTTTCTCCTCTACCGATATGCTCGTGGGCATATTTGATGGGCATCTATACATTATAGCTCAGGTTAATGGAAAACCCATAAGAGATATTCTAATTGACCCTATTAGCATGGTAAATGTAATAACAAAGGATTTCCTATAACTACATGAGCTATATAAAGATCAATATGAAAAGTTAGAAGTCTTTATATGGATGCACGACAACCTTTCCAAGCCTACTTTGGGTATGATCACCCTTCTTGTCTAAGCAGGACCTAAAAGCCTGGATGTACCATTCTTTGTGATACCCACCTCAGACCACTTTCAATTGAAGTTGGGTCACCCATGGCTCACTTCTATGAGAGTAGTCCCCTTGGTGGTTTATAAGTTTTTGAAGTTCCCACACGACAATGCAGTGCATACAATCCATCATAGTGGATTACTTCTAGCCAACACTGACTAAGCCTCTCCGACCCCGCAATGAATTTTTAGTTATATCTTATTAAAAGTTCAAAGCTATCTAGATTGCACTCGTCTAGTGGTCCTTTTCCTTCTTCTTCTTCTTCTTCTTCTACTTCTTCTATGATTGATTTCCCTGGGGTTTCTCAACCCCTAGTGGTTTCTCCTATTCCTCTTCCTGCCCCTACGATAGTTAAAGGAAAATATCCCATGTTGAGAGCCCCTCCCTGCTCCCCTATGGTTTCCTAGTATTCAACAATTTATCCTCCTACTCCTTATTCAATAGCTAGAGGAAAACAACTAGTACTACATAAACCCCCATTCCCCTTGTGGTTTCCCAACCTTTAACGGTTGCTTCCATTCCTCCTACCTCTTCGGCATCAAGAGGAAAGCAACTCATGTTGCGAGACCCTCCCCCTCGCCTTGTAGTTTCCTAACCCTTGGTGGTTCCTTCAGTTCCTCCTCGCATCCCTCCAATAGAGGAAGAAAAGGAACCTCTATTAGAAAACCCTCCTCCTTTAGTAGTGGCTCTAGCTCACACCCAATGAAATCAACTTACAAGAAATCATAAACATCGTCACCATGTATTAGTTTGAGAGCATACTACCCAACCTGATCTCATTCCTAAATGCCCTCCTCCTATGTGGCTACCTCCTGATTTGTTACCTCCTTCTGAGTCATAGCCTCCTCTTTCTTAGCCTAAGTGACTTCCTTATCCGACCCCTCCATCTCCTCAGTTAGACCCAAATGAATGGAACCTTGGATATTCCCAACATAAATGTAATTTATAGCACAACCGTTCATCACTTATCCCATTCCAGTGCACCCACCACTAGATTTTACCAAATATCCTTCACCTTGCCACCGTTGATATCGAAATTCCTTGCCCTCCACCAAAAAGTAAACTAGAGCATTGCCCCACCCCACCTTTTAGCAAACTAAAGCATAATCCTCCATTGTCACCCCCTCTGAGCCCTTCTTTTTTAGTTCTTCCTATCGTGGAGGAACTTCCTCCACTTATGGCTCTTATTGCTTGGATTTCTACTAATAGTAGTGAACAACCATGCCTTGTTCAATATTCAACCAATGATTCACACTACTCCTCTCTTGAAGATTGTATGTTTGAATCCTTCGTGGACATTTCATCTTTACCTTTGATCTTCACAAGATCATTGACAAT
Source organism: Cunninghamia lanceolata (assembly GCA_027924645.1). Lineage (NCBI taxonomy): Eukaryota > Viridiplantae > Streptophyta > Pinopsida > Cupressales > Cupressaceae > Cunninghamia > Cunninghamia lanceolata. The sequence goes on from BSBN01000332.1 coordinate 4,848,663, forward strand.
AGCCCCTGCTAATGCTCAAGAGGATGTTGCTCTTGCAGTTGATCCTCTACACTCTATTGTAGGAGATTCTCCTAATACAAGTCTTAATATGGTTCCTTTATCAGCTTATCCTTTGTCTCCTTATGAGGAAGATTAGGACTTGGATGATCTAATGGAGCTTGACCCATGAGAGAAGCACCTTTATTTCATATGTATGTGTGTGTGTGTGTTTGCATGTATGTCTTGTTTTCCCCATAATATTGCTTGACATGTGTTTGTTAATTCCTCCTAGAGGACTCATATGACCCTTGTATGCACATGGATATAGGGGGAATGAGAATGTTGTTTGATTCCTCTATTTGTATCTATATTCTTCTATCTATTATACCCTTTACTTTTTCACATTTTAGGGATGATGCAAAGCGTTGGAAGATTTAGCTTCCTTCCATGTTGACCCAATTTTTTAAATTTTCTTTTCTTTCATGTGAGATTATTCCTTTATGTTCATAGTTCTACACACTTGGGGGATGATGATGATTCCAACCTTGTCCCTCGATGACCTTTAGCTTCTATACATTTATACTAACCCCAAGCATGTAGATCCTTTGGTGTCTCTTAGGATGTTACTTGATTTTTATTTGGCATGCTTTTGCTTTTCTGGTTATCATTCCATGTTTACATAATTTTTTGAGTATCATGCATGTAGCATCACTTTGGTTGCCTCTCGTTAGGGGCACTTGTTTTCAAGGGTGACTTTGGGAACATATCTCCCCATATATGTTTCCTAAAGTTTTTTCACCTTCTTCCCCTTTTTTTACCTTAAAATGATATGCATACTCTTGGTTTGCAATTATTTCAAGGGGACCATACTTTGTGCTTTCATATTTGCACACACCACATTGATGGTACGTTCCTTGTAATGATATTATCTTGTGGTCCCAATAAAATGCACTTTGTTGGACTGATCACACTTATCAGGATTACCTAGCCATGCTAGTCCATGTAATCTCTGATATTGTATTGACATGTGAGCCACCTAGAGACACAATGCTAGACAATTGTGCTCCATTTTTAGCTACTTTTTGATACTTATTGTGAGTCACCTAGTAATGTAGTTTTCTAGCATTTGTGATTTAGAAAAGTATGGTATGGCTCCTAGCCCTCACAATGCACTAGCCCTAGAACCATACATGGCATCCTTCTAGCAGCACAACATTGGAAATGCCTTCTTCATCTTCTTATTCCTTCTTGTATGTTCTTGTGTTCTATGTTTATGTTTTCTCTTATGTTTTATGTTTAGTGCATATTAGATTTTTTATGGAGTAAAAAGTAGCCACGTGTCTTTTTACCTCCTTGTTTAGCTCCTAGGTCCCCATGATTACATTATACATTATAATTAGTCGTCCTGATGCAAAATTGCCTAACACCATTGTAAATTGGGAATAAGGGACCAATGCTTAACCTTATCTTAAACCTAAAAGGGGCTCAAAGACTTGGGTGCAACTGCCCAAGTCTTCCTTGATTGGTTAGGGCAAAATTAATTGTATGTCAGCTTGAGACCTTTCAAAAGGTTTCTCCTTGTCGTCTCTTTTGGTTTAATTTCATGAATGTTAGCGAGAAAGCATATGTAAGTGTGTTTTTGAATTCATTATGAACCTAGATAGAGATAGCCAACTTGAAGCATTGGAATAGAGAGAATTCAAAGCATTCATTGTGATTCTAGAGCAGCTTGTATTGTTATTGTGTGTGTTGTTATAGGTTTGAAGTTATCATCTATCTCTCCTTATGAGTTGAAGATCCTTCATCATCCTAAGGGTTTCATCACATAGGTGATATCATTGTTATTTACCATCCTTTGATTCATCATATTGTTATTGTGTTTAGCCTCTGCCCTGCAAGGGCATGCTCTCTTTATCTATCAATGGTGTTGGGAAGCTTGAATGCTATCTTGGGATTTGACTGAGGCAAGTCCCTAAATACCATAACCCCCAAACCCCTTCTCTTCTTCTTGTGTGCAGATTACAAAAGTGAGATCTGAGAAATATGAAGATACAAGAAGACTGAGCAAGGATCAGGGTTTCAGGATCCAAAAATAGTTACAAAATATTCTTTTATGTAAGACTTGGGCAATGGCGCCCTAGTCTTTCTACCACAACTGACTTCAGATCTAGCATCAGGGCAGCCTCTGCAACATTTCTCCAGTTTACAATTTATGTAGATTCAACCATCTAGGACTTGGGTAGTCCCAAAATAGTCCTTCGACATATCTGCTTCCAGGACACAGGTTCTATCATCTTCCTGATCTGCCCTGTGTAATTAGTTTTTGGAGATTTGTTATACATCTTTTGTTATAACCAGATTATCATAGAACTAGGGTTTAGTGCATTATTGACCTAGGGTTTAATAAAAAGGCTTAATTAAATTTGATCTTTCTATAACACTCCTGAGTACAAGATCTATAGCTAAGTCCACCTCCATTTGGTAGTGATTTGGCTCAATCTTGTCCTTGAATGTTATTGTGAAAGAGGGTTTGATCTAGTATGCATGCTAGTTGTCATCATTCACCTTTTTTCACAATTAACAAGATTATATGATTTGCTAGCATTTTTATTCTGCAAATTATATTTGATCTAATCCCCTTTTCTTGTAGACTTCATAAATGTGGTTTTTACATTGCCTTTTATGTAGGTTTTTGTTGTCTAATACTGTGGTTTTGTGGTTTTCAGTCCATGGGCATGATTCCTCCACTTGAAGAACTCTTTGTAGCCTCTACAATATCTTTTTTGGGTAATTTTTGTGATCTTATTTATTTTGTGTACTTTAACATAGCATATCACTTAGGGTCATAATCTTGCTAAAGTGGGGGCAAAATGTAACATCAAAAATTGTATATCCTTACAATTTCATGCTACATTTTTCACTCACTTTGGTGTCCATTCCCTTAGCATATGTTTTAGGCTCATTTTTAGCCCTTTCCTTAGCCTTTTCCCATCCATAGTGCCAAGTTTGCCCTTATGTTCTATCATTTGTATTTATGTTCAAGTAATTCTATTTAAGTGTTTTACTCGTGTTATTGTTCTAAGGTGTTTTGAAGTTTTAGGAATTGAAGTCACTTAGACGATAGTGTGAGGCTTAGATGTTTGCACAATGCACTAGCATCTTGCGACTGCCTATCACCTAGTGATCATTTCTGAGCATTTCTTGTCACCTTCTTCTGCATGCATATTTTTTGGTAATGCTTCTATCACATTCGAACAACTTGTTTTTGACATACCTTCCCTATTCTTCCCTCAAACTCTGGAATTTTAAATTCTCTTCAAAAATTATTATGATTTTATGGCATTCTCCATTGGCTCTTTCATACTATTAGTATCCTACAACACTCTTTGTAATCTTTCTTGGAATTCTATAGCAAACAATGGCATTGTTGTGTTTTCTTCAAGCTTTTGACATCTTCGTGGGGTTTTGGAACTGCTATCTCCTTCTAGGCTCTTATTTGGGCCTTGTTCTTGGCTATGTAGCATTCATCTTTCCTCCTTGAGGTGATTGTGTTCCATTTTCCCTCTTTTTGATTATTCTCTTTATGTTAGTCAACTTTTTTGTAGAGGGTATTTTGTGAGTTCCTCCATTTCCTTTCATTTTTGTCATATACACTAGTTTTCTTGGCTTGTGTAGATCATAGTTTGAGTATTCATAGCATTATCATTGTAACTGTTATTTTTTTTCTTAGGAGCACATAAGACTAAGAGCACACATTGGTTTTTCTCCATTTGTATCCTATTGGTTGTCCATGGAGGTCGAAAGATTATCATAGGGGCTTGACTTGAAGGTAAACTCCCAAACAACTCCAATAATTTCCTATTCCTTACAACCCACAAGTTTTTCATGAAGAGGACATCCAATTGCATGAAGGTTTCATTGATTTTCTCTTTATCTTGTTATTTTATCATCTTTTTTAAATAAACAGATAAAATCTCTTCATATTTTGCTCCTATTTCTATCTAGATATTCTCTTGGTGCTCTAATGTTTCTTCCCATGTAGGTTAGACAACTACTTGAGTGAAATGACTAAAGTTCTAGTTTTTCATGTTGTATAGACTACAACATGATGCACAAACATTTGTGTGACGTGCTAGCATCCCAAACAGTTAGCTTCAAACTTCTGTGACAAGTTCCTCTTCACCTTGTATTTATAGTGCTACTTCTAGTTTATTAAATATGTAGCTATAAATTCTTTAAATTTAGTTCTTTCAATTTACATAATGTTTTGGGTTGATAGAAAACCTAGCTTTTCTCAAGGGTAAAACACATTAGGTCCAACTAGTTAAATCTGCTCTTCTATTGAGATAGTACCAGATTAAATTTGTCCTAAACAAGCTAGTTTTTCCTAGTGTAGTGTTATTGAGATTATTTTATGAGGGGAAACACACTTTTCTTTAACGAATCAAATTTCATACACTACACTGCTAAGGATTTGGGAAGGGGTGTTTGGAAAGCACAATGTCTTGGAACTTAGTTTGAAGGCTAGAAAAGGTGGCTAATGGGTTAAAGAGGTTGGTGGATGCATCATCGAGAATGAAATTCTTGATAGAAGTATGATTCACACCTTCAAGGGTCGTGAGCTAGACCACCACATCATCATCGAATTTCCATGTAGCCCTGTGCAACTTTTTAGCACTTATAGTCTCAAAGTGAGGTTCCAGAAAGCCCATGGTTAAAGGATGTGCAATAATCTTATATGACAATTGTGTGTATCTAGCATCCTTAAACTCATCATTATCATGTCCATTTGGTCTTGCATCCACTCTTTTCTCTACTTGAGTTATCTTTTTCATGAGTGTATTAAGGGTAGAGGGAGTAGTGACAAAGGAAGGTTGGGTTCCACTATGATGTGTATGAGTATGGGTATGATTGATATGAGGAATGAAAGAGATAATGGGTTGGAAAAGAAGCATGAAGGAGGAAATGCAGTGAAGTGTGTGCATGGGCATGGACATGGGTGGAGGAATGGAATAAGGAGTAAACATGGTAGAGAATGAAGAGGTAGAAGTAGGGATTGCACAAGCAAGAGGGGTGGTGGATATAGTAGGGGACGAAAGAGAAGTGGAGGTATAAAATATCATGTAGGATGTGAGTATGATAAGAGAAGTGTAATTAGGAGGCAAGCCATAGAGAGGAGTGAAGGTGGAGAAAGGGTGGAGACACTATGGTGGTACACTAGTGGAGGTAGGGGTAACACTATGGGGTAGAACAAGGGTAGTAGAAAGATTAATGTTATGAGACAAAACAATGGTAGAAGAAGGTATATCTAAAGAGGGAGGGGAGGTAGATACACAAAATAAGATAGTAATTGAAGCAACCTTAGCACCCATAACTTGTAAAACTTTAGCCCTTATGGCTCGTTGATAAACATATTATGGATCATGTTCACTAGTTGTGTAGGATTTTTCACATTAGCTAAACTCACAAGTTCACTAGCAAAATCTTATTGCTCCACATGGGACATCACAGTATTGTCATTATTCTCAACATGAGCATCAAATAAAACTTTAGTACCATTAGAGTGGGAAGCCATATTGGGGTTTAGACAAGCACTCCTCCTCAATGGAAGATTAGGGTCCTGAGTAACTCATGGCATAAATAATGCAATATAGCTTATGATAGATAGGAAGATAAGGCATCGTGCATCACTTTTAGATTTAAAAAATTAGTGAAATATCAGATTTGAGAATGAAACCTTAATGAGGTAATCAAGGATGGGTAGGGCGGGTAAAATTGTAGGTCACAAAATGAGGTACAAACCCTAGAAGAAAAGATATAACTATAAAATAACAACTAATATGAACACAACCCTAGCAAGATTTGAAAATGATTAAATAATTAGAAAAATATAAATATGCAATTATAAGTGAAGGTATAAACTCTAAATCAAAACACTAGGGTGGTGTAAGATACGTTGGGTTCACCAAACATGTAAAGAAAAAATGATCTCTTTAAGGAGTTATCTAGGTTAATTAATTAACATTATCAATAAATACTCAATTAACCTAAATAACAAAGTTGGGTAAATAAATCTTGGAGTAAATGAATATTTGAAATTAAATAGAAAGGACAATGCATTTAGCTATGGGAAATGTGATGAATAATGATATTTGATGTCATATAGAACTCAAATGTCCAATAGAATTCAGTTGTCCAAGCATAGAAGCATAGAAAAGACAAATCTCCTTTATGTTTGTTATATGGGAATTGCATTAGATTTTTGTATACAGATTGAATTTGCAACATATGGGATCAAACTCATACACTATGGACATGTTTTGAGGTGTGAGACTGATCTTGTTGTTTATGTATATTCGTGACCTAATTCACCTATGTCTCTAATTCCTATTGAAATATAAAGACTGACAATATTTAAAAATCCATAAAGGAGATTATTAAATTAGGGGAAAGGGGCCAGTAGCCGCCCACGCCTCAATAACCGCTATGTTATTGTGCACTTGACCCCCCAATTAAATTTTTAAATTAAAATACCCATCTAATAAATAATTGCAAATGCACCAATACATGTTCACAACTCCATGTGTAGTTTACCATAGAGAAATAACTACACGCATGCTCTTCCACTTGAATTTACAAGACAAGTTGAAGCAAATTGGAGAAGTTCCAAATAAAAAATACACTTTATTGATTTCATTACAATGGGTAATGTTTATAATAACCACCCATTTGGACATGGCTCAAAATTCAAACTTGTCACATTAACATACTTTGGTGCACACTTATTGGTACCTAAGCTACCAAAAAGACAAAAAACCCCAATCCCAAATAGTTGTCAATCACACATTCTCCCATACTTGTTATCACATCCACTTGCACAAACTCCATTTACAATAAGTACATGCACAAACACAAAATGGTGTCAGGCTCCCCAACCAGACATAAATAAATAAATAAAACAAAATTAAACCAATTTTATTACAGAATCATTAGAAAATTTGCCAGATTTAAAAATCATATCATCGAATACAATAGCTTCTATGCATTTAATCAAATTCAAACTCAACAACCAAATTCAATTTTGCATATCATATCATCAATTACAATAGCTTCTATGCATTTAATCAAATTCTAGCTCAACAACAAAATTCAATGCATTCCTTTTTCAAATTTGAATTGATTATAAGAGGAACATTATGCAGTGTAGATAATGTTTTTAACATAAATTTTCTGAAGGAGCACTGCAAACGTTGTCTGCTGCCAAGAAGAATTTTGCAGGCCATGTTCCAAACTTCCAGAAATAGGTTTAGGTTGGTACATCACATTCTTATATTCCTTCCTCTTTATGTTATGTTTCATTTGTGCTATGTTTCCTTTATTTTTTGTCTTTTCATTCCTCTTTATGCATATGTTTCTATTCATGTTAAGCCTAGGTAGTCATCTATATTAATGTTAAATCTGTTCATATGAAGTAAATGTAATAGCTATTCATTTGCCATCTGTAACTTGTAGCTGTTAATATTAAATCTGTTAATACGAAGTAAATGTATTTGTTAATATTAATGATAAATCTATTCATATGCCATTTATAACTTGGTCTCATGTTCTGTATGGGGTTAAATGTATACCAAGGGTTATATATATATATAAAATTAAACCTATATATTCTAATTTTCAGCATATTAATCAAGAGTAATATTAATATATGGTTTACATTTATCTATGTGTTTAAATATATATTAAGGGTTTGAGTATATATATATAGCTTCAACCCCTCTATATGTGTGTGTGTGTGTGTATATATATATTGGTAAATAATGGGGTTAGGGCCCATTCCCATAAAATACTGATAGTAAAAAAGATAGAAAAGCTTCAGACCCAAAATAGGGGAGCTCAAAGAATCAAGAAATCACTTAGAAATCCACAAGAGACATAGGTTAAAAATCAGAAATAACTCTCCCATAAGCACAAAGAAACTCCAACACAAAGAAGCCAATCACCCTCAACAAGTGGACCAGCCATTAAAACTGTTTAGCTAAACTTTTATTTTTTGCTCCTGGTGAGGAGAGCATCCATGGTTCACTGGGTGCCCTCCTAAACAACATCTCTTCCCTCTGACCGGAGCTTCTCTCCTTCAGATTTCTGACCTTTTTTCTTCCCCAGTTTACTGATGTTTGGTTTTGAAATGTGGTTTGCCGATTGAGCAAGAGTGCTCACCTTGAAAGGATCCATCATATCATCATGGTCTAAAAAATCATGGAAATCTTCATCTAAATCATCCAAAAATGAGAAAGTACCCTCACCCTTAGAGATGTCTTCCATTCTATCCAAGGATTGATTAGAGATGCAAAGATCATTTACGTGGACATGAGAGGGAACAACAGGAAAAGAAGCTTCAATAGGTGGCCCCGGATCTAGACTAGTCTCCTCCTGAGGCTCCATGAACATTCCATGATTGCACCAAATAAAATCAGCATCAGGAGAGCTAGATTTTTTATCCATTTTTTATATTGAAGATCTTCGAGCCATTCGGTCTTTTTATAGTGCATCCCACAAATTTGTGACCCACCATGTTGCATCGAAAGCACCTAAAAGGTAACCCTTCATAATTTATAAATTGAATCCAAGATCCCTGCGAGGAATGAATTCTGATAGAATGATGCAATGGTTTGGAGATGTCTACCATGGCACACACCCAGGTGAATCTACTTGGTGATTCAGAATCTAGCTTAACAAAGAAACCCAATTGATCCACCATCTACCTTATAAGATTAGGATTTCACATGATCAAAGGGAGATTATACAACCTTATCCAGATGGGTATAGAGGAAATTCTTGTGGTAGTAGGATCAAAAAAGGGGCTCCAGGAAGTAAGGAAAATGTCAGACTGATTAAAGAACCATCGCACGTTGTGCTTCATAAATTTGCAATCTTCTTCTAACTGAAAACGAAGGCAAAAGAAACCATAGTCCATAAATTCATCTTCCAGGGTGGCAATATTGTTCCATGTTGATTTTGTCCATTCCACCAAACCTTCCAAAGGAGGCCGTTTTCTTAGCAATCAGACAATGAGGGACCAATTTCCAACATCTGCATATGCTACATTGACACATTCATCTGGATATGGAAATCAACAAGCTCTCCTATCAAAACCACCTTTGTATCTCCCAGGGCACAAGTGCTTGAATCCAGCTCAGTTCCAGGGTTCAGATCCTTATCCTCAAGCAGAGATCACACCATCAATTTGGGAGAAGAATTCAAGGTAGCCAAAATCTAATCCCTGCAAAAGACTCCACATTCATGATAAGGGTTTGACTAGTTTCTGCATTCGACATATATTTTCTTGTCTGCTTCCCCACCAACCCGCCCCTTTCCCTTCTAGCTTTCGAGAGCGAGGAGACCATCATTTTTAGTAGATTCCAGTAAAGGCAGATTGGGAGGGAGCTTAGGATTCTCCATGATAACCTAGGTTTTGTAGAATTTAGAGTAGCTGTGGAAAGGATTCTGCCTATTTCTGCAGCCCTCAATGGATAGATTTGAGGTAGCGAATCAGGAGTCGAAGGAGGTGACGGATGAGCCAACCCTTCCAACAAAACCTTAGGAAGGTCAAGAGTATTCAAACCCTTGGAAGCCTTAGCCCTCGCATTGCCCTTCTAAGCATTTGTTCCTGCCGCAACCAGTCGCGTTTGCGGAGACTTCGCCACTCGTGCTCCATCACCTTTATGCCTTCGCCGCCCGTCTGCAGAAGCTCCTTCATGGAGCGAATCACCTCCGTACATTGCAGAGGAATCCTTTTACTATCCTCTCTATATATATTTAACCCCATACGGAAATATATTAATATTACTGTTGGTTAATTTAGTGAAACCAAAAATATATAGGTTTGTTTTTTAGTGTAGGCGTATATACTGCATTATATATATATATATATATATATATATATAATGAATGAAAGCCTTAGTGTAGATGCCTATATAGGTTTAAATTTTAATGTAGATGTCTATATAGGTTGAGTGTACTAAGATTCTCAAAGACCACATTGTCCAAGATAAAGATTTGATTTTCAGAATATATATTCTCACACCCTCCAAAATATGGACTTCACATTTCACTGTCTTCTCTGATATTACATGTCCAAAACTTTTCATATTTAATAATATTTAATATTACATTTAGGTATATACGGGTGTTAAGACCGGAAAGGATTCTTGAAAAATGAAGGTCCTTCCTTACTAAGTCTGCTTAGATTAGAAAATGTGTCTTAAGATTTTTTAGATATTCAGATATTCTAAGTACATAAAATCTGATTACACTAGATTTTTTAGATATTCTAACCCAAGAAAATCATCCTATAAACACTGTCCTCAGATATTTTCTGATAATCTCATGCCAATTGAATTGGAGCCCATGAACAAACTGCCTATCCCACCTATAAAATCCTTTGGACAGGTTGAACTCTCCAAACACATAAAGCAATGGAGGTGGAGAGTGGATGTGGTTGCTTGCAAGAAGATCACAAGACCCAAATCAAGCGGTTGTTCAATGCTAGTTCAGAGCAACTGGTCATTGCAATCCAACAAGTTGTAGGAATGCAACACTTCCAGGGAGGCCATATCTGCCACTATGTGATCTATCAAAAATTCTTCTCCATGGCTATTCAAATCCTAGGCAACAAAAGTCACAGAAATAACCTGGCCACCAAGTTCATGAAGAAGGAATTGAAAGACACTGTGACCAGGGTGATCTCCAATTTTGACAAGTATCCAAATGAAGGTATGATTGGAGGTGTGTTTGAAGTTGAGGCTGTCAAACAAAATAATTTGGCAACACAAGCTTTACAACTATTCCAGGAAGGAATACTCAGAAATAATTTGGAAACATTTAATTTTTATTTGAGTAATTATGCTAACTTGCTCTCTCCTGCACACGTTGAGAGAGCAAGTGAAGTGGCTCAAGGCCTTCCGGTATTGATCCACTGAAAGCCATAGTCAAAGTCTGGCCTGGTCAATCTTCATCATTGCATTTTTGTATTATTTGACAAGCAGTGCTCACATATGCTTAAAAAACTCATATATAAAGGCTTTTATTTTATGCAAATGTTGCTACATAGAAACATATATCTATGTACAGTATGTATCTCCTACATTAACAGACATGATTAACAAATTTTCTATTCGAAACATATATCATTTCTCCTTCTGATTTTAGTATTGCCTTCATTCTAATCTTTTGGTTTCATTCGATGTTGTCTATGCAATCATTATACAGTCGTTTACCTTCGTGTTTGTCTCGTACAACCCATGATTTCAGTATTGGTATCTAATTTTCTTATTCACGTCCGAATACATATTCAACTACACACTGAATACTTAATCATTTTAGAGAATGTTCTTGACGGTGTACTATATATATATACATGTCTATCTATATACATATGTATATCTATAGACATATGTATATCTATATACATATCTGTAGACATATGTAAATCTGTATACATATGTATATTCATTCTAATCTTTTGGTTTCAGTACTGCTTTCATTCTAATCTTTTAGTTTCATACGGTGTTGTCTATGCAATCATTATACAGTCATTTACCTTTGTGTTTGTCTCATACAACCTGTGATTTCAATACTGGTATCTAATTTTCTTATTCACGTTTCGAATACATATTCAACTACACATCGAATACCTAATCATTTTAGAGAATGTTCTCGACGGTGTACTATATATATGTGTGTGTGTGTGTGTGTATACATGTCTATCTATAGACATATGTATATCTATATACATATGTATATCTATATGTACATATGTATATCTTTAGACATATGCAGCATAGACAATGTTCAAATTCAAGCTCAACAACCAAATTCAATGCATTCCTTTTTCAAATTTGAAATCAATTATAAGAGGAACATTATGCAGCGTATACAATGCTAACATTTCAGGCATATACAATGTAGTAAATGTAACAAATTCTACATAACTTGGCCCCATGTCTTTTTCAAGCGCAGACTACCTACATGTGACATTTCCTACATATATATTAATGTTAAATCTATTCATGTTATATGTCATTTATAGATTACTGAATGCCTGAAATGTAACATTGTCTATGCTGCATATATATATATATATATATATATATATATATATTTATAGACATGTGCATCGTAGACAATGTTAACATTTTAGGTTGGTACTTTACATTATATCATTTTACAATTATATACATCTCATATTCAAAGTCTGTAGGGAATTTTAGTCCAATTTGTTTGCTGAACTATGCTACAAGTTTTCTAGTTGTTTGCTTAATGGGCAGCTTCATTCAATTGATGTTACTGTACTGTATATATATTGGAACCACAGAATGATAAAACCCTCAAACATTGATAATGTGCAGTCTAAAATGGAACAATACATTGGAACATTATAAATTGGAACACATTATGTTTGTCGTTCGTGCCACTGCATTCACCTTTTGCTGCCATTATGAAATCTAGATGCCTTAAATCTATTTTTGTCATTGCATTAAGGATGTCATCATTTATACAAATCACTTCTGGCACTTATTATGTTTGTTTTTCTTGCAGGTTTATAGATAGTTATGACTGGAGGTAAGAAGGGGAGGAGAACATGCAGAAGGAGAACAATTAGAGTAACCCGAGGGGCCAAGTTTCCCGCTGTCGTATTTGGAGGCGAAGATACACATACAACAAAACTAGAAGAGGCTTATGTGGACTGTATAATTCCCTCTGCACATACGAAGGCTATGGAAACAAATATAGATTGTGGTCAAACAATTGCTGTGCACACTGGTTCTTCAAGGTTCAACAGAAGTATTTAGACAAATAATGACATCCAGAGTGCTATGGCTAATGTCAAGGATAAGAATATGTCTATCAGAGCAGCTGTAAAAGAAGTGGGGAGTGCTTGCTAGCATTTGAGGGCCTAGTTGCTAGGTATTACCAACACTAAATGGAGGGGGCCACGAACCATCCTAATTGATGAGGAGGAGGCATAAATAGTTTAGTGGTGTAAGGACATGGCTGACATAGGCCATGGCCTTGAAATTGCACAATTGAAAGCTATTGTGGCACAAGTCATTCAGTCTATGCCAAACCCTTTCACCGATGGGATGTCGGTGAGGTCATGGTGGGAAGGATTTAGGAGAAGGCATTCAGATCTAACTATTAGAACTGCAGAGAGGGTGGACACTGATAGAGCCATTATGCTAAGGCCAAGCATAGTGGCTTCCTTCTACGACAATCTAAAAAATCTTTACAGTAGACATGAGTATGGGTCCAACAGAATTTGGAACTGCGATGAAACTAGGGTACAAGCTGGCAGGAACTGAGGAATGTGGGTAATTGCAAAATTGGGATCCCAATGGGTGCCCCACCTAATCTCAAAAAGTAGGGAGTGGATTACTATTTTGGCATGTCTAAGTGCATCGGGCTACAGTATCCCTGGTTTTTATCTGTTTAAATCCAAAAGGCATATCAAAACTACATTGCAAACTATGACCCAGGTGCATGCAGGGCAGCTCAAGAGTGTGCATAGATGAAAAAAGAATTGTTTCTGAATTGTCTATAGCATTTTGCTGCATCTATCCCCGGAGGGGTTTCACCAACCAACAAAGCTCTTCTAATATTTGATGGTCATGGCAGCCATGTTGCCTTCAAGACCATCGAGGAAGCACAACATTTAGGGATTGACCTCATCACCCTACCAGCTCATACAAGCCACAAGTTGTAGCCACTGGATGTGAGTATTTTTTCACCATTCAAAACTTATTTCAATAGCAAAGGTCTGTATGGATGGCAAGCCATCCCCAAATTGAAATTGGAAGAGAAGAGTTGGTCACTCTTGCTAGCAAGGTATTCAAGCAAGCCTTGACCCCATGCAATATAATTAGTGGGTTCCGAAGGATAGGCATTTGGCCATTGAATAGGTCCGTGCTTGAAAAAGACATGAGGCAAAGTGAGGGCTTCCAAGTATTAGATGAAGGAGAATTTGTTACAGCAGGTAGTCAAGAACCTATGGTCACTGCAACAGAGAATCGGGCCTTCACAGTGGAAGAGGATCTTGAGATAGTTGCAATTGAAACCTTCTTGCAATTCGTTGGATATTTAGAGGAACAAGTTGTGGAATTCATCTGCACATACAATAGAAGTGGAAGTGAACAGAATCCAATTGATGTACAAGAAGAATGCACTGAAATGCCTATTGGTTAAATAGTTTGTAATGTTGTTGAAATACTACAACTAATAAATATAGCTACTGTTTCCAATGGTGCTGAAACTGTTTCTAGTTTGCATGGTCTTAGTTTGCCAACTCAAGCTACCCAACTATAATGGTTGGCTAAAGCTGCTAGAAACTTAGGGTTGGAAACAAATTTTAGTCAGATGGATGTCAACCTTTCAATGCCTTCAACACCTGATCATGATCCAGCTGACATTGTACACTACTTCACCAGTGCATCAAACTGGGATCCACTTAATGAGGACAATGCAGAATAAGAAGAATGTACATGTGAGGTGGAAGTTGATTATGTACCATGCACCTAGGACAGTCAGTTGCAGCCACCGACATCAAAGAATTGATTTCTCAAGCTCCCGGTTCGAAGGGTGCAGGCAAGGGGAGGTAAGAATAGGACTGGGGTACTACGTTTAAGTAGGCAGTCCCAAATCTTAACATCTGATGCGTATATGGAATTGCTAAATGAATAGGAGAGAGATAAAGTTTGGGTAGAAGAGTTGCAAAATAGGAAAAGGGAGCAGATGAAGGAGAGGAAAGATGAAAGAGAAGCCATGTTGCAGGAGAAGGAGATAATAAGATTGGAAAAACAGTTAAGAAAGTAGAAATTGGCGAAGAAAAAATGGGAGAAGGAAATTCAACGTGAGCAGACAAGGATTGCTCGACAATTGAAGACAGCAAAAAAGGAAGTCGACCAATCAGTAAATGAGAGACGATTGAGTACCCCAAATTCTCCTCTATCAGTGCAACATCCCATTCTACAGGAGATGTTCAACATCTTGAGCCCAGGCTTTGCAACTCTAAGCAATCTGTAGGCAACATCTAGCCCTGGAAGCTCAAATAAGTTGGTTCTAAATGCAAAATCAAATCAGGCTTTGCTTGCCTAGATTGCTGCATCGCTACAGAATATAACTGAACCACTCGGTTTAACTCAGAGTGCCTAGATTGCTGCTATAGAAGAGGAACAACCTATTCCTTTTCTTGGATTTATGGAGAATTGAAGAATATGTGTGTCAATATGGTTTTATTTTGGATGGAGATAGTTGTTGTCTATGAAATATCTATGCGTAGATATCATTTTGTTAAAATATTTTGTAATAACATTTTATAAGTGCAAAATGGTTCCTTCGTTATATGTATACATTTTTATTTCTGTTAATGAATATATGTGTAACCTAGTTTACTATACAATGAGACATCTTATGTTTGTATGTTTGTATGTTTGTATGAGTTAAAATAGTAAATATATGTGTAACTTATAAATATTGCAATGGTTAAAACAACATGGTACTACAAATTCTCTACATATTTACTTGTAGCATGCTGATTTAGCATTTTGTTCATGTAATGTTGTTTGTTTCAAGCAACAAGTTATTATACCTTAATTGAATTGATTCAAGCATCCATGTTAAAGTAGTTTGATTCAAGCAACAAGGAAAGACAACACTAAAAACTTGTCCACAATAGTTAATAATAGGAATGAAAAGAACCTAAAACAACTAGAAAAACAAAGCTAAAGCCTAGTGGATCATTGCCAAAGTAAAGGAAATTGATGCAAGCATGCATGTTAATGTAGTTTGATTGAAGCAATGTCAAGGAAAGAAAACACTAATGCATTATCTACAATAGTCAACAATAGGATTGAAAAGAACCTAAAACATCTAGAAAGAAAAAGCTAAAGCCTAGTGGATCATTGCCCAAGTAAAGCCTTATAAGACTTTACCTGAATTGAGTGCTCGTGATCCAAGGTGCTCTAGAAACAATTGACCTCATCGCGTATGCCTATAAACATAGAAATCATAATCCAAGCAGTAATGAACATACACCAATTTATCCCAATAAATTTAAGCACTGCATGTACATCTATGTAAAGACATTTACATAACCGAATAATTTAAATTGAACTGCAAGTGCATCTATCTAAAGACATTTTGTAACAATGTAAATAACTCAAGTAATGGCTATCAGAGCAAAATATCCCAATAGTGGTGATGTGTTGACAAACACAAATTCATAGTACAATTCCACAATCAGTGGTATAAGTATTATGCACATACATACATACATACATCAATACATACATATGTAGATTATTGTAAACAGAATTTGCATTGTAAAAAAAATCAGATCAAGACATTACTATAACCTCACAACAATAGGTAAATGCATATATTCATTTGTCCATCAGTATCCTTTTGCTTTTAAATCCTGTCATAATATATGTTTATTAATATGAGCATATATTCATTTGTCCATCATTATCCTTTTGCTTTTAAATCCTTTCATAATATATGTTTATTAATCTTAGCAAATAAATACATGTATACATACATACCATTGTACATATGGATAATACATTAACACACTCGATAGAAATCAGTATCCACCCAATTAAATTAGAATGATAAAAAATGCATTGTTTAATTTATATTATAGATTGACATACATCTACATATATGCTAGTACATGTATATACATATATATGTATATAGATAGGCATACACATATAGATATACATGTATAGATATACATAAACATATAGATGTATACATATACATACACATATACATGAATACATTAAATCATATCGAGGCATTTAAACTTTATATTCACAAGCAAAGGTAAATGCATCGTGCAATTTATATTACCTGTTTACATACGTATACATTCACTTTCACTTAACTAAGGAAATTAAACAGTCACATATGCAATTGCAAAATGAGACTATATAATCCAAGTAGGGGCCATTAGAGCAAAATATCCCATGAGTAGTAGTGTGTTAACAAACACAAATGCATTGTAGAATTCGACAATTAGTGGTGTAAGTAAAGTCTTACAAGACTTTACCTTCAATGACTACTCACAATGCAAGGTGCTCTACAAACTGCTCACACGCCTGCAAACATATAAATCATATGCCGGGTAGTAATCTAGGTAGTAACGAACAAAAATTAAATTATCCAAATAAATTTAAGCACTGCATGTAAATCCATACTAAGTCATTCACATAAAAAAAATGTAATAGAATCTATGTGCAATGATACAACTATATATTGCACGCATATATAGTTATACATGTAAAAAATATACATGCATACATATATATCTATATATAATCTATAATATATACAATGGGGACTTAGATCATAGCCACTCCTCCACTAAATAAGTTATACAGTTGGTCCTTATTGTAATTAGGGTCCCTGAAAAAGGATATATTAACACCCCACCTTAATTGAAGTTGGTTGGGCCTTCGATCATATTGACACCTTTTAATTTTGAAAGTACATCTAAAGGTGAATGGAGTGGCACGGACGACAAACATAACGTGTTCCAATTTATATACATTAATGCACACATATATAGAAATACATGTATACATTATATAATGTATACATGTATTTCTATATATGTGTGCATTAATGTATATAATGTATACATGTATTTCTATATATGTGTGCATTAATGTATATAAATTGGAACACGTTATGTTTGTCGTCCGTGCCACTCCATTCACCTTTAGATGTACTTTCGAAATTAAAAGGTGTCAATATGATCGAAGGCCCAACCAACTTCAATTAAGGTGGGGTGTTAATATGGCATATGTATCTGTTTTCGACGATGCATTATCAACGTTTGAGGGTTTCATCATGTAAAATTTAGCAAAGAAATTGGACTAAAATTCCCTATAGACTTTAAATTGGAGATGTATATAATTGTAAAATGTTGAGCTGTAAAGTACCAACCTGAAATGTTAACATTGTCTACGTTGTATATGTCTTTAGATATACATTTGTATATAGATATACATATGTGTACACACACACACACACACATATATAGTACATTGACAAACATGATTTAGTCAATTGAATGAAGCTGCCCATTAAGCAAACAACTCGAAAAGATGTAGCAAAGTTTAGCAAACAAATTGGACTAAAATTCCCTACAGACTTTGAATATGAGATGTATATAATTGTAAAATGCTGAAATGTAAAATACCAACCTGAAATATTAACATTGTCTACGTTGCATATGTCTATAGATATACACATGAACATATATAGACATATGTATATCTATATACATATGCAGCGTAGACAATGTTAACATTTCAGGGATTCACTAATCTATAAATGGCATATAACATGAACAGATTTAACATTAATATATATGTAGGAAATGTCATATGTAGGTAGTCTGCGCTTGAAAAAGACATGAGGCCAAGTCATGTAGAATTTGTTACATTTACTACATATGAATAGATTGAACATTAATATAGAATACTACCTAACATGAACAAAAACATATACATAAAGAGGAAGGAAAATACACAAAAAGTAATATGTCATCCTTTGTGTAATTTTACACATGATCTTTGAGATTCCCAGAGAAAAATAAGTTAGTAAATCTATGGAAACAACTCTCAAATATTCTAATGTCATCTAGGGGAAAGACATTATATATATATATATATATATATATATATATATATATATATATATATATATATATATATAGTTAGACATGTGTGTGTGTATATACACATTGACATACATGATTTAATCAATTGATTGAAGCTGCCCATTAGGCAAACAATTCAAAAAGATGTAGAAAAGTTCAAAAAACAAACTAGACTTAAATTCCCTACAGACTTTGAATATGAGATGTATATAATTGTAAAATGCTGAAATGTAAAGTAGCAGCCTGAAATGTTAACATTGTATACGCTACATAATGTTCCTCTTATAATTGATTCAAATTTGAAAAAGGAATGCATTGAATTTGGTTGTTGAGCTTGAATTTGAACAAATGCGTAGAAGCTATTGAATTCAATGATATGATATGCAAAATTGATTTTGGTACATGAGTTTGAATTTGATTAAATGCGTAGAAGCTATTATATTCGATGATATGATTTTTAAATATGACAGATTTTCTAATGATTTTGTAATAAAATTATTATATACATATACACACACACACACACATAACACATACATACATATATATGCCACTGAAAAATGATTGCATAGAATGAAACCAATATTGAAATCATTTGGTTATATGATGTATTCATTACCTGCATGGAGGGCGACTGATATGAAGCAAACCACAAAATTACGAAACCCCCAAACGTTGGCCATGCATCTTTGAAAAGGAATTGAGAACCCTCAATATAATGGGAATAGTGAATATTTCAACAACAAACCCTTAATATAATTGAAACCATCACTATAATTGAAACCCTCAATATAATTGAAAACCCTCAATATATTATATTAAATGAAACCCTCGATAGATTATATAAAATGAAAACGTCAATATATTATATAAAAACATAGGAAAACAACTGTAAATATTTAATGTAACAATAATTAAAAAATAGTATATTCTACTGTACAAAGAGAACTCCACATCTCACGGCTTGTCTTTGTCACATCTGGGAAGAATCCGACCTCAAAATTATTACGGAGACAAAGCCGTAGGAATCAAAACATTTGAAACCCTCATACGATGAAAACCTTAACCCTAATATGATGAAACCCTTAACCGTTGACAAAGCACCCTCGAAAATACTCAAATCACAGGTTGTATGAGACAAACATGAATGTAAGCGACTGTATAATGATTGCATAGAAAACCCTCAATATAATTGAAAACCCTCAATATATTATATTAAATGAAACCCTCGATAGATTATATAAAATGAAAACGTCAATATATTATATAAAAACATAGGAAAACAACTGTAAATATTTAATGTAACAATAATTAAAAAATAGTATATTCTACTGTACAAAGAGAACTCCACATCTCACGGCTTGTCTTTGTCACATCTGGGAAGAATCCGACCTCAAAATTATTACGGAGACAAAGCCGTAGGAATCAAAACATTTGAAACCCTCATACGATGAAAACCTTAACCCTAATATGATGAAACCCTTAACCGTTGACAAAGCACCCTCGAAAATACTCAAATCACAGGTTGTATGAGACAAACATGAATGTAAGCGACTGTATAATGATTGCATAGACAACACCGTATGAAACCAAAAGATTGGAATGACAACAGTACTAAAATCACAAGGAGAAATGATGAAGGTGTTTGCTACCTTCATGGTCAACGACTGCGGAGGAGGGCGACAGATGGTATACCAAAACGGAGAAACCCTCAAACGACCACCATCGAACCGTCGAGAACCTTCTCTAAAATGATTAGGTATTTGGTGTATAGTTGAATATGTATTCGAACGTGAATAACAAAATTAGATACCAGTACTCAAATCACGGGTTGTATGAGACAAACACGAAGGTAAACCCCTGTATAATGATTTTATAAACAACACTGTATGAAACCAAAAGAATGGAATGAAAGCAGTGCTGAAATCACAAGGAGAAATGATGGCGGTCGTTACCTGCATGGAGAGCGACAGCTAACGGATCCGGAGAAACCCTCAAACAACCATCGCACCGTCAAGAACATTCTCTAAAATGATTAGGTTTTTGGTGTGTAGTTGAATATGTATTCGGACACGAAGCAAAATTAAATGGAACACATAGTGTTTGCCGTCCGCGCCACCACATTCACCTTAGCATGGATGAACGAAATAAAAAAGGTGTCGCCTTACTTAGGAAAGGTGTCATTAAACGCATCAAAGGGGTGTCATTAGGTTTAGGAAAGGGGCGGATATGTTTCAAGGCCCCACCAACTTGATTTATGGTGGGGTGTTAATAAACATATTTTAAACCTACCCTAACTATAAAAAGGATCAAGTGTGTAACTTATTTAGTGGAGGGGTGGTTTTTTTTTGGGGGTGATGGCGAGCGGTTATTGGCACATCGTTGCACATGCATGGGGCGACATGTTGAATTGACACATTTTTTACCCATATGCACATAACGTGTCGTATAGTGAAATGTACAAGTGCCCACAAGCTGAAAGAATAGCTTTAAGCTCTTCGGTCGCATATGAAGAAACCAAAAAAAAAAAATCATCGAATTCCAATATATCTAGTTACAAGCTTGACGTGCGCGAAGTTAAAGTGGACGGCTAGTGACCCCTCCCCCCTAGAGTTTTATGTTCTTTTAACGAACCCCCTTCAAAGACCAACTTTATGACAATGAGAATTCTGATTCGAGTGCCGTTTTTTTCCTTATATTATTTAACAAAACTAGAATACTAGGTATAACCTTTTCATACTCGTTATCTTCACAACAATAACTTGCCTAACCAGACTATTTAAATTGCGGATTCCATTTTCCACATACGAGTTCGAATCCCGGCAGAGTTCTCATTAAAAATTCTGGAACAGCAATACCCTTATAGTGCAATTTACTAACCAATCCACATATATCTCTTCCGTAAACAAAACAATCCATATACGAATGCTCTGAGTCCAGCATTCCCACAGCCAATACAGGATGGCCGCCTTTATTCAATCCCAGGCATTTGCAAAGCCATCCTGTCTATCCCATTCTGTTCTCAAAAAAACCCCAAATTCAAATGCCTCAAAATTACATACTTTCCCTTTTGTTTTAAATCCCAATCTATGGCTACGCCGTTTGCCTCAAAATTTTTGCGCTTCAGCCCATCTGAAGGCTATTTCCTCTTCTTCTAAGTGGACTTTTGAAAAAATGGCTATGCAGAGGAGAACTTTACCAAATAGGAGGATGGCATTTGCAGGAGAAGCTACAACAGGAAATGCCGAAGAAGAAGAAGAAGAGCCGAAGCAGGGGGGAATCGATTTTAGCCGTCCTTTCAGGCCTATCGAGGCGCCTACAAAAATCGATTATCGTCCGTGGATTGCAGGTACGTTTTTTTAAAAATAAATTTGTTGCAAGTTATAAAAATTATTGTATTATGATATTTTATATTAAGTAGGGTTTTCTAGTAAAGCTCACTAGGGTTTAGCCTTCTGTTAAAAGTAAAACCTAATTCAACACTTTATCATGCTGACTGAGATTTCATAATCACAACATGACGACTTTTAACATCGTTTAAACCAAATTGGTCTGCAGGACCTTTCAAAGTGTCTATACAAATTTATTTGACTTTTTAACTTTGCTCCTCAATACAATCTAGGGCTCCGTTATGGAAGCCTTGGTAGTTTTACCGCGCGAGCTCATTCTATTCCGCATATATTCTCATATTTTATTATCAGCGGGTTCTAGATTTTGATTCTTGAAGTGCTTGAAAATAAAGTAATTAAAAGTACAATGCGGAAAGTATTACCCTAACCAGTTTCTTTTTTTCCTATGGTTTGTTGATTTCATTTTCATTTGGGCTTAACCTTTTTTTTAATTTTCACTAGGGTTTAACCTTTTTAAAATTTACCCTAAGATTTAGCCTTTTTTTGTTTCCAAAATGATGGCAAAGAGATTAAGCACATACACAATGCCAAACTTATAGCTTCAACCTGGATATTGAGATGATTTCATTTTGGAATGAACTTGCCCTGACATGTTCATGCTGGAAGGAACTTGTTCACAAATATAAATGTTCAGGAATGAGTTTATCCTGGATTGAGTTCATACAATACACATTTGCGCTAGTCCAAATTTGTCTAGGAGAGAAAAAAAGCTGAATTGTGGATCAGTTGGATGATGTCCATTGGGTTGCTTGGTCGATTGGAGTCCATAGTTTTGGGAATTAAGGTGTCTCAACCTTTGCAAGTTTCTAGCATTTATTATTTAATTGTATTTATTTTTTGCCTATTATTGTAATTTGGATGCAAATCCTATTTCGTCACTTTGTGGGAGTTGGCACGGTGATGTGTCATCCTACATGGAAGGTGACCACATGTATTTTTGTCCTCATATGAGGAGATAGGCGTTCCACCTTGTGGTAGAAGAGTTTTGCCATGTGTCGGCATCTTTCGGGTGTTGTAAGAGGTTTATGACGCGTAAGAGCTATGACAGAATCTATGACATGTAAGGGCCAGAAATGGAAGATTATATGACAAGTGTCCGAAAGCATCTTGCATGGGGAAGTAGGCACCCAAGTTTGACTATGACAAGGTTGTAAGAGAATCTGCTATTAATAGACAGTTATGATAGATTCTCTTACAACTATAAGAGTTGTCATATATGATGGATTTTATGACATTGTAAGAGCATCTGTCATACCTTAATTGGGTAAATTTGGGGTGCCCAAGTTGGGGGATTGTAAGGGATGAAAGAGAATCACTTACAAGTGTCATACGCATGTTTTATGACCTTGGAAATTGGGCCACATGGATTTGGACGAGTTCCTTGTGTGACTTGCTCTAGAAGCTACCTCCATTCGTACTACTCTTTATATACAGGTGCTTGGAGAGGAGATGTAAGAGGTGATTAACAGGTGTTGTCATGCTGCCAGTTTGTCTCTAGATACGAGTGTCAAAGACTTGCATTGCAAGTGTGTTGTAAACATTGTTGTTTTGATAATACATTGTGCAGGTTTTGGAGTGTGGGGTTTTTTACCCGAAAGGGTTTTCCCCACGTTATATCTTGTCTCTCTCTTCTGTCTACATTCTATGTGTATGTGCATTGCTGCAATATCTCTGTTGTTGTATTAAACATTTTGTAATTGTAAAGGTTAAAATGAATTTGCACCCATCTCTCCTCATTAGATTAGTGTAGGAAGCGATTTCCACACACCTTGCTTCCTTTCAGTTGGTATCAGAGCTGTTCTCTTTGGTCCTAGTTGTTGGATAGGGGTTTTGTGTACTAATCTTAAGTTGAGTGGGAGTTCGTGCAGAGTATTCTGAAATCTTATTGCAGGAATGAGATGGCAGGCACATCTAGAAGAATAGAGATGGGGATGTTTAATGGTACAAATTTTGAGTTATGGAAACTTAAGATGGAGTGTTATGGAGTTGATCATGTGGTTACATTTAGTATGATATTGATCTGGAGCGCCTGTTTGACAGTATGTAATAACCCTCATGCATGGTGGTTATGTTCTATCATTCTATGGTCGTTTGCAGCAAAGTATTCATGTTGGGTGTTTGTTCTTGACTCCCTAATCACATGGAGAAACTTGGCTTGTTATGACTATGGTTTGATGTGCTTATGTTGGGTGCTTGGTTTTAGTCCTTGGCATTGGAAGACATTGTCTTGTTAACTTTGAATGCATGTAGGTTGTGGCGCTGATCATTGAATGATCTGAAAGCTTCTGGAACAACCTAGCTTCTCCGTATGCTTGTACATGGTGATGGTTGTGGAGTTGGCCTACAAGTGGGCCTGAAGTTCCTGGACCTCTATTTCATTTAGTTGGTTGTACTTGCATGTCTCAGTTTCATATTGATTTGATCTGAGGGTTTTGTAGATGTTCCGTTTCAAAAATCTATGGTTATGCTTATCTATGTTATTCCATTATTCTAGTTTAACTATATTGGTGATTTTCAGACTTGTGTGTTTTCAGATGATAAGTGGATATGGATTTGCATGTATGTCAATGACATGGTGGTTTTACAGGTTTTACATGGTTAATCAAAACTTGTGGTTTTGTAAATCTGCAGACAAATTATTTTTCAGATTATGATTCCTTGAGAGTTTCTAGATGTAAGATAGTTGCAGATTTGTATGTATGCTTCATGCACAATGTGAGGAGGTTTGTATCTTTCTCAGTGTGGAGATGTTGGTATGTGATTTATCACTCATCATTTCTACAGCATATGCTTGATTAGTTCCTTGACTACGATCACTCGTTTGTGGACTTGTTGGCAAATTGAATCTAGAATTGATTTGATGGTTGAGTCTTGAAGTCTACAGATTGTCTTCTTTGGTATCTCAGTTTGCAAGTTACTAATGTGATGATGAGTTTGCATGTTTCATGTTTGGGAGCTACGAGTTATGCAGTTTTGTGGGTTGATCACCTATTTGATTGTAGTGGGATGACTCGGATGTGGACTATCTATATCCACAAGATTGATTCAGTGTTTATGCAAACTTTGTTAGTTGGCCTTGTCTGTGGTCATTTGTGTATTTGGTATGTTGCTTTGGGATAAGAGGATAGATAATTTGAGTGCATGGATAGTCAGTTATTGGGACTTATAGCATGTTTATTTCGATGTCATGGATAGCTTGGTTACACAGTTTAGTGTAAGCTTTTGACAGTGATGGTTTTATCTTCTTGACTTGGAGATCTTGGTTCTACTTTATTCTTTTGTGTTGCTGATATTGCACAGGACAATTATTTGATTGTGTTAGAGCCATGGACGATCTTCATTGAGAGGATGGTTATCATGATGCCTTGATAAGCTCGATATCACAGTTTCAGTGGGAGCTTCAACAATGATGTTGGATTCATCATAAGTGATGGATGATCTTCTGCAGTGGATATTGGTGTCATGGAGGAGCTCTTGGTTTTGAGAGTTTTTTGACATTTTCAGTTTTGTTGTCAGGAAATGGTTATCTTCATATGTTTGGAGATGTTGACATCTTGATTGAGGTGTCGGGTTTATGATTTGTCAGTATGACATGTTTATCCTTTGTTTAGAGATGTTATTGTGTCATGGTTTACTCTTGATGCTAGCTTAAAGTTTTGGCATGATACATGTTCTCTTGAGATAGGATGTACACATCATTGTACGCTTTGTTGTATGTGATCTTCTTACGAGGAGATGGTTAGATCATGATGTCATGATGAGCTTCTTGATCATGCAGATGTGCAGTGGGAGTTTTGACAGTGATCTTGTTTGTTCTCTTTGGTTTTGAGTATTAATCATGTGCTTGAAGCTTCATGATTTTGCAGGATGAATTTGAAGTTGGCATGTATTGGTTAATGGATGCTCATGGATACTAGAGAGACTTGAGGTGAGGCTTGAGATCTCTTGTTGAAGGGATCATGTGTTGGAATGGTGAAATTTTTTAGTAGAAAGACCGAGGAGCCTTCACTTGTTATGGACATGAGTTCATATTTGAACTTGAGAGGAGATTGTTCTTGGAGAGACTATATGAGACTCGGTGTATCTCAGTGGATCATTCTCATTCCCCACTCTCAGTTCACTCAGTAGAAAATGATCTGATAAGTATTGCGCATGTTATTTTAGATTCATTTTATTTTATGCTTTGATTTCTCATGGATATGAATCTTGAGCTATAGTTATTGGTTCTGGAGGTCTCATTTGAGGGATGTTAGCATGGTTATCTTCTTGATTCATATGGTTTAGTTTATGATGTTCATTTATGAGCAGTTTAGGAGATGTGATTGGGCTTATTCCTTGTCATTGAATGATTATGAGTTTGATCTACCTTGATTAGAGAGGCTTACATCCATGATGATGTTTATTTGATCTTATGAGATTGAATGGTTGGGTGTTGTTAAGGTTTTTCAGTTGGGGTTTTGTAAAGGAGATCATACTTTGCACAACTTAGCACTTGGTGGTGTTGGAAGAAGGACATGATATGGTTTGCAGTTTCTCTTTATGGTCCCATATTTCTTCCTAGAGGTTCTTATTCATCTAGTTTGATCACTGGGTTTTGTGTTCATCTACTGTTGTTGTACTTTATTGTTTTTTAACAACAGTATGTGTTCTTTTTAATGTATATCATTTGAGATGTGGAGGACTTGGGAGAAGTGGAGGAGATCAGAGATGAGAAAGTGAGCAGAAAACTGTTTGTGGAAGTATGCTCTGTTTTGTAGTAGTTGGTTGCAGTTTGCAGATCATTGTGATTGTTCTTTGTATTAAATGTTTTGATTATAAGCCACACTTTTATGTAAGTGCTGATTGGTAGACTTTGAGTTACTTTGGTTGGCATTGCTCATGCAGTTTGATTCCTAGGATGTATGTATATCTTTGGTAGATGGTTTTTCATTGGACTGCAATATCAAAGGTCTTTAGATTTTTTGCACATCAATGGTTATTGGTATGTTTGTTATCATGGGAGACGGTAACTTTGTGCAGGACAGTGGATTATACAAGGATGAGAATTGCAGTATGGGATGAATATGTCATGTGTAAAAGTTCTATCAATGGTGGTTATTTAGTTGGATGTAAACAACTAGCTGTGGTTGTTGTTCTAACTGTTTTGGAGCTTACGTGCTCGATCTTGTTTTGAAGATGTTTGGACTTCAAAGTCATGTTCTGTTAACCAGTTTGAAGTTGGATACATTGGTGTGTGTATGTGACATTTAGTGTTTCATCATATTTTTGGCATTCTAATCTTTTTGTCATGTTGGTGATCACTTGGAAGATGTTACAGGTGTTTCTGTAAAACTAGTGAGCATAGTGGAGTTCAGTTGAGCTGAGTATTTGGCAGCTACTCATGCTTGCAAGGAAGCCATTTGGCTTAAGATATTGTGTTCATATATTGGTGTTGGTGCAAGACAATTTACTATCTATTGTGATAGTTAGAGTGCGATGTTGCATATGCATTAACGAAACCAGTGGGCACAGATAAGTTTAGATGGTGTTCGGAGTCTATGGGCTTCTCGGTCTATAGCAGTTAAACCCTGTTATTTCCATTGGCTCTTGAAAGGTGTTCGACAAGTGGGAGAATGTTGGGAATTAAGGCGTCAACCTTTGCAAGTTTCTAGCATTTATTATTTAATTGTATTTATTTTTTGCCTATTATTGTAATTTGGATGCAAATCCTATTTCGTCACTTTGTGGGAGTTGGCACGGTGATGTGTCATCCTACATGGAAGGTGACCACATGTATTTTTGTCCTCATTTGAGGAGATAGGCGTTCCACCTTGTGGTAGAAGAGTTTTGCCATGTGTCGGCATCTTTCGGGTGTTGTAAGAGGTTTATGACGCGTAAGAGCTATGACAGAATCTATGACATGTAAGGGCCAGAAATGGAAGATTATATGACAAGTGAAGACAAGTGTCCGAAAGCATCTTGCATGGGGAAGTAGGCACCCAAGTTTGACTATGACAAGGTTGTAAGAGAATTTGCTATTAATAGACAGTTATGACAGATTCTCTTACAACTATAAGAGTTGTCATATATGACGGATTTTATGACATTGTAAGAGCATCTGTCATACCTTAATTGGGTAAATTTGGGGTGCCCAAGTTGGGGGGTTGTAAGGGATGAAAGAGAATCACTTGCAAGTGTCACACATGTTTTATGACCTTGGAAATTGGGCCACATGGATTTGGACGAGTTCCTTGTGTGACTTGCTCTAGAAGCTACCTCCATTCGTACTACTCTTTATATACAGGTGCTTGGAGAGGAGATGTAAGAGGTGATTAACAGGTGTTGTTATGCTGCCAGTTTGTCTCCAGATACGAGTGTCGAAGACTCCTGAGAAGACTTGCATTGCAAGTGTGTTGTAAACATTGTTGTTTTGATAATACATTGTGCAGGTTTTGGAGTGTGGGGTTTTTTACCTGAAAGGGTTTTCCCCACGTTATATCTTGTCTCTCTCTCTCTCTTCTGTCTACATTCTATGTGTATGTGCATTGCTGCAATATCTTTGTTGTTGTATTAAACATTCTGTAATTGTAAAGGTTAAAATGAATTTGCACCCATCCCTCTTCATTAGATTAGTGTAGGAAGCAATTTCCGCACACCTGGCTTCCTTTCACATAGTGTCAAACATTGAGCACATATTAGCTAAAAGAGAGCCTAAGGGAAGATGAATAACTAATTCAGACATTTTGAGTGGTTAGAGTTTAGATATAAGTAGAGAAGAAGAGAAGACAGTGGAGAACATAGTTGCAGAGATGCAGAACAAGGGAGATAGGTGTTTGGTTGAATGTCATTGTCTTGTGAGCTTGTAACTTTGCATTTCTTGTTGATAGTGGATAGGCACAACCCCTCTTGCTAGACAACCACTCTTGATATTGATTTTCTTTTGTATGGTGATTGTGGTGAATCTGCAAGATCCAAAAGAACAAAGAAAGCGTGCATGGTATTATAACAAGAATGCTGTAAGAGCTTAATGTTTACAAACCGGATTTGCAATTTAAAATTGGCAGATTCCATAAGCGACCATATGAAACAGATCAATTATATCAACTTTTAAGAAACAACTTTGTACAAGCTGTAATGCTGTCATCAATGAGGAGTTTATTGACTCCACCTTAAAAGGTTTGCTAAAATTCCATGAAAACCTTGTTACTAGATTGACTATGTCAGGGAAAAATAGGTACAATGTCTTTCAATGAGGTTGAACTTTTGAAGGACTAGATTATGTTGTGATCAACTCAGCTCGAAGGACTAGATTATGTTCTGATCAATTGCTTAAGGATAATGATGGAAAACTATTATCTGCTTATGCAGCTGAATTCTAGAGTTAGAAGCCCATGGTACAATAGATATATCTTCCTCCACATAAGAGAGTAGACCAAGACCATCAATCTGTTAAGATCCCTGTAACTTGTGATTACTGTGACCAATTGTGGCACCACGTAAAGGACTGCAGGAAGAGGAAGTGTGAATTTAACCAAAAGATGTAAGGGGAACATTTGCAGCAACATGAAAATGAGAGAGATAAACATCTCTTTGTTGCAGCACATCAATCTGAGCATAATGAATATGGCTAGGTTGTGTGCATAGATTCTAAAGCAGCATGTCACATGATGAAGAAGAAATATTTCTCCAAAATGTTGTTGATCCTGAAGCTGATTCAGTTATGTTGGGAGACAACACCAAAGTGCTAATAAAAGGACTTAGGAAGACACCAAATACTATACCCCACAAGAGAAGACCTTTATTGGAGATGTCCTTTATGTACCTGTTGTATTTGAAGAAAAAATTTCTTTCAATTTGTCAGGATGAGGAAAACAATGAGTGGATAGTTTCATAAGAAAGGTCTTTTTGTCAAGGTTCAAAGGAACAATATTATAGCTATTGGTACCCTGGTAAATGGCTTTCACAAATTAATGGCCAATCTGGTAGACCAAAAGGCACTATTTTTTGATGCTTCTTCAAAAAATAAGTTGTGGCATAAAAATGAGACATTTGAACTACTCTCATCTCCAAGTATTTAATGACAATCATTGATGACTTATCAAAGAGGACACAGTTTTTTCCTCTAAGAACAAGTTAGGAGCCTCTGATGCTCTACAAGGAATTTGAAAAGAGGCAATGGATGAATGTGGCCAATAAGATCAAATGTCTAACATTAGGTAATGGGTGGGAATATTATCTGCAAGGAAGTTGCATGAATTTTGAAGACACATAGCATAAAAGATATTTTTTTGCACCACATATGCCTCAATGAAATTGAGCGGTGGAGGTGATGAACAAAACTATGGTAAAGAAGTCTGAAGAACAACTCCATGATAAAAGGTAACTTTTGCACCTCATATGTATCAACAAAATGGCATGATGAAGGTAACGAATAAAAATCTGGTAGAGAAGGCTAAAATTCTCTCTCAGAGATTTTAGGGAGAACCAATTAAAATTACAGTTTTCTTTAACCAACAAAAGTTCTATAAAGGCAGTCAAGAACATGATACTAGAGAAGTCTTGCATAAACAATAAGCCTACACTGACACTCAGGAATCTTCAAAGGTGCTGCATACCATCAACAGTCTACAGGATGATAGGAAAAGTTTGAGGTATAAGGTTTAAGGGTGTATTCCATGGATAAAGCAATGCCAATATAGCCCTACAGGGTGTACCAGTAGAAGACAAAAAATGGTGTATGTATCTAGAGTTGCTGTCTTTCAAGAAATTGGGCAGAATAGCGAATTTGCTGTAGGGAATGACTGACTAGAATCAAGTTCTTCTAGTCAGGATGATGTATCTCAAAAACACATGAATAAATATCGATGAATAGAATGATTTGTAGCTTTCTTTTGAGGTAAAATTCTCCAAGAGTTATCTTAAGACAATTTTAAATGCACGATTGGCTGATTGTGAAGTCAAAATATAATCCAAAATGATGCCCTCACCTGATACGTAAAATCGTGGAGATAGTCTCCAAGAAATCACCAATAACAGATTACTCAGTGTCAATTCTACACAACACTCCCTTGAACTGAAACTTGCTTAGAATTGCTTATGAGTTCAGTTAGCAGGTTCAATTATGCAAGAGAGCATGGAAAACAAGAAAACACATCCATACAAATGCAACACACCATAAAAAAGACTGAACACGCAAGATGCACCTACAGGAACCCTCAAAAGGGAAGGGAACTCCAGAAGAGTGAGCTTATGCTCCTCATGCTACTAAATCCAGTCAAGTATAAGTGTTTACAAGGTCCAAATTGACATATTGGAACTCTTTCAGCAAGTACAACAAGATTCTATGAAATGTCCCGTACTTGTTAGGGACATTACAAAAGTGGCCGACCTCCTAATAATACGGGCCAACTTCCCTTGATTGAATAAAATTTAAATTAAGATTTAAATTTATAGGTGGCCGACTTTCTTGTGGTAGCGCCACAAATAATAAGACAAATTCTTATTTAAATAAAGATTCAAGCCATGCGATATATATGAGACAGTGATGCAATTAAGAGGAATAAGGAGATACGATCTGCATTTAATATAAGGAGCGATCAGCGTATACATAGTGGCGACTTTGAATAAGACAAAAAAGGTTGTTAATGTTTTGATAAGACACGATCTGTATTAAGACAAGAGGTGCGAATGGTAGAAAGGGCAGCAGTTACTCATTGAAGAGCAGCGATCATCAATAGAGGCGACTGCTCATATCAAAAGGTATGTCTTCTAGCAAACTGCCTCTCTTGAGGAGAAAAGGGAATATATATATATAAGGCAGAGATAAATCTGCAAGGAATACATGGGAGTGATATATATATGCAATAATTGATAACAGCAGAGAATTATTTATTGCAGCCATTCTATCATGCTATAACTCTATCATCCTCTCATTCTATTAATCTATTATTCCATCTTTCTGTTATTCGATTATTGTAATGTCCCCTTTTAGGATATTGCTGATTTCTTAACCTGCATACAATAATAATCACTAGAAAGGGACATTAGAAATATTAAAGATCAATAAATTAGATAATAATCAGTTCATAGCATTATTCATATTAAAATTCATCTATCATAGCATAATTAATAGTGAGATCAATACTTCATAACATAAATAATGAGATCAATTCATCATAGCATAATCAATAATTAGTTCAATCCATAACACAATTGATATCCAAACCAATCATAGCCTAAACAATATTTAGTTCAATACGTATATTAAACAAGCACAAAGTATACACACCATACATGAAGCATACACGGGTTATTCCCAATGGTCAACCACATAATGGAATTCTTTGAGAAAGCATATAGGGCGCCAGGAGCCTGTCTTCCTCAACCAAGCCCAAGGGTGCGACTGCGGTACGTCCATCCCGGATAATTCCACCCCTTGGCCCACAAGTGGCAGGAACTCCCGTCCATCCTACTTGGGGTGGCCTACTTGATGAAGGGACCAGTGTTGCTGCTTGTCCTCTAATATGCATTTCACATTCATTCCAAATGTGATGGCCCATTGGGTTAAATGGGTAATATAAAGTACCTCTTGATAAGCTCAATTACAATGTCAATATATTCTTGCTGTTACTGTATTTGGTAGTGTTGCTGTTGTAATATAATATATATAAGTATCTGCTGTTACAGCTATATATATATATATATATATATATATATATATATATATATATATCACTGTTGATATATTCCTGCCTCTAGCAGTGCCCAGTCAGACCCTGCAAATGCCCTCTATTTAGCTGAGAATTGTACATATATTAGAATGAATTTTTGTTTTCCTGGTTACAAGCCCATTCCTATGGACGCCTTTGTAGATTCTGGCTCTTCTCGAAGTTTTGCTCAAACAGATGCCATTCCTCCAGAGTTTGGAAGCCAAGACCAGATCTTCCTTCAGGTTACGCTATTAATGGCCAACAGGTAAAAATGGGGAGATATGCCCAAGATGTGACCATAGAAATCCAAGGAAAGAAGTTTGTTACAGATTTCATTGAGTTAGATGGCTTAAGAGGTGATGTCCTACTGGGGTTCATGTTTTTAACAAAGTATCAACCATTTGTGCTTAGAAGCCACGAAATATCACTCTGCCATGAAGATGGTCATCTTAGAATTCCTGCCCTGAAAGTAGTCAATTACAAATTTGACAAAAAGACTACTAAAACAGGAAGAAAAGAAAGTGCAAATCTCCAGACACAGAAATTGCCGCCGTTGTTAGAACCTGTTAGAGCTAAATTTGAGCAAGATTGCTGTAGTCTCAATCCTCTAAAGTTCTGGTCTAAAGATCATGAGGAATGTGAGATAAAGATTAAGCCAGAATGTCAGTCAATAATACCTTTTGAACCTGCCTACTTGATGAGTCCCACAGAAGTTCAAGAAATGGATGAGCATCTAGAAGAATTGCTTAAAGGCAACTTTATCAGAGAAAGCAAGAGCCCTTTCAGTTGTCCAGCATTCCTGGTTAATAAGCGAGCAGAAAGAGAAAGAGCTTCTAAAAGGATCTTCTCAAAGTTTGATTGCAAGTTAGGATTCTGGCAAATTAAGGTCAAAGAAGATGACAAGTATAAAACTACTTTCTCAGTCCCTCAGGTTCTATATGAATGGAATGTGATGCCGTTTGGTCTCAAAACTGCTCCAGCATATTTCCAGAGAAGAATGGATAAAGCTTTAAGGAGTTTAAAAGAATTTTGTGCTGTATACATAGATGATATCATTATTTTCTCTGATGATGAAACTCAGCATTTGAAGCACTTGGAGATGTTGTATACCACTATCAGATCTCATGGAATTTGCTTGTCTGCTAAAAAGATGGTAATAGGTCAAGAAGAAATAGATTTCCTTGGTCTAATTTTGTCCAAAGGAAAAATAAAATTACAGCCTCACATCTTGAAGCATATTAATGAATTTCCTGATGTCTTAGTGGGAGTAAAACAAATCCAAAGGTTTTTAGGATGCTTGAACTATGTCTCACCATTCTACAATGGACTGGCCAAAGACAGAAAGAAATTACAGAATCAGCTGAAGGAAGGAGCAGGGCCATGGACAGATGAATTGACTGAGATTGTACAAAGAATCAAACAAAAATGCTAGTACTTGCCAACATTGCATCTGCCTGAAGTAGGTTATCCACTAGTTCTTTATACTGATGCTTCTGATGAAGTTTGGGGTGCTATACTTTCGCAGGAAATTCCTTTAAAAGGAACACAGATACGTGGCTATAGGTCTGGAACTTTTACAGACACTGAATGCAGATATACAATCTATGAGAAAGAAATTCTTGCTGTTAAGAAAGGCATTCAGAAGTTCAAAATTTTCTTAAAGCCAAATCATTTCATAGTCAGAACAGACAGTCAGCCGATGAGATCCCTCCTCAAGAAAAAGCCTGACAAAGATATAACACATGGTAGAATTGCAAGATGGTATCTGGACTTCATCAGTTATGACTTTGACATTGAATGGATTCAAGGAGATAATAATCCACTAGCAGATAGTTTGACCAGAGAAATGTCAAAGCTAGCAGAGCATGCTTCCATGTTGATAGAACCAGGAGAAACCTTCCTGAGAAATGATGGGACCGAGGTATTTGAAAGTACCAATGAAATAGGGGAAAAAATATTGATTCCACAATTGCCTCCCGAGATAATTGAACCAATACTCCATGTTCATTTTCTGAACAAATGGCTGCAGGATTTAAGAAATATGATTTCTGAAGCATTTGATAAAGGAATTCTTGATGCAGCAGATCAGCTAGCTTTTCTGGAGTATTTTGGTTTAGAAGAAGCCAGTTTAGCATTTTCTATCAGAAATGGTTTCACATTTGATTTATGCATTACTTCTTTATTACCTATGAATTGGGATGTCAGAACCAAGAAGAATCTGCTTAAATGTGCAAAATTTGGTTTTATAAATAGTATCACAATTCTTCAACATGAATTTGAAGATTACGCAGATTTCTTCTTAGGTTACAACAACAAAATGTTACAGCCCGACATAGAAGAGTTTTTTAACTACATTCAAGGAAATTTTGCATGGGCAATTTCAGAAGGAATGATAGGACCATCGAGATATCTCGCCAATCCTCATAATTTCTGTATACCAAGGGTAGAATATTATCCTTTGACCCATGATTGGTTTGCCAAGGCAATTGTTCAAGATATGGAACCCTCTTTGGTACCGGCCCTTGTTGCTGCCAGGATGGAGATAGATATGGCATCCATAGAAGAAGTAGAAAAAATAATTTATGTCTTCAGACAGAGAGCTGATGACTTAGAAATCATTTTTAGACCACTTCCATTGCATTTAATGCCTCCAACAATTTTTGACTAGCACTTGGGTTTGTCAGTGCCGTGATGTCGGCCACGTTAAGATCCGACAACAGGACGCACAAGATCTCCATATCTGCTTTTGGATGTAAAGCAAACCATCCTCGCTTACAGTGTCCTTAAAGTGATTGTCTTTTACTTTCCACTTTTGTTAATGCTTGCGGACAAGATTGTTTAACAACTGTCCACTTCTACAGTGGTTGTTACGTGTCAATATTGTATGGCCGGACTCCTAGGGTAGTTTATAATTTTTGAGTTCCACCAGCTATAAATAAGGGCTTTGAGCCTCATTGTATTCATTTGGAAATTATTCAAGAGTTGGTTTAGAGTCTTACAGAGAGCTTCAGAGAGAGTCTTAGGATCACATGAGTATGCTCTTGTTCTGTGCGTAATTGCGAACTGAACAATCAGAAATTGTGTAGAAAGGTCTTATAGTGTGATAATCCTTATCGGTTATTACACTCAAGTTCTGTCATATTTCTCCATTGTAATCATTTTCATATGCAATAAATACTTCCACTTAAAAAGGCAGGCAGGAATATATATCAGCAGTGATATATATATATCACTGCTGATAAATATTCCTGCCTGCCTTTTTATATTTTGTTTCTGCTCTTTATATTCCAGATAATAATTCCTTGATCGATTCAATAATAGAATTATAGAACGATAGAATGATAGAATAATAGAAGGAGAGAATAATCGAGTGATAGAATGATAAAATTATATAATGATAGATAGAATAAAAGAATGAAAGACTGATAGAATGATAGAATGATAGAAGAATAGAATGATATAATAATCGAATAATAAAATGATGGAATGATAGATTAGTAGAATGAGAGGATGATAGAGTTATAGCATGATAGAATGGCTGCAATAAATAATTCTCTGCTGATATCAATTATTGTACATATATATATAACCCTGCCGATACATTCCTTGCAGATTTACCTCTACTTTAGATATCTTCTCTTGCTGATCTGCTGATGGATGATTTTCTATCTCTGTTGTAATTCTGTTTTATATATCTTTTATATTCCTGTTGATATCTTTTTCCCACACTCATTTCATACTTGCTCTCTACACACCACTCTTCCTTTTAAATCTGCTCTTACTCAGAAATAACTCATTGTAATTTTTTTCTTATTTCTGCCTTTATAGTCCAATGATCATTCTTATTGCTTGATTTTAAAATCACCTTTCACTCACCTTTTTATATATTCTCAATGAAGGCTTCCTTGGTAAATGGATATGTCTTTAATGAAGGTTACACCTCTTCATAAATCACAGCCCTTCACAAACAAAAACCTCTTCATAAATGATCGCTGCCCTTAGTATTAAATCGCTGCACTTTTTTATCTAAATCACGCCTTATTGTTGTTTATTTTAAGTGCACCTCTTATCATATAAATATGATCTTTGACGCTTTCTTTTGAGGGAAGTCAACCACTTTTAAGATTAAATCTTGTCTAAACAAAGAAGGTCGCCTGTCTTAAAGTGGTCGGCCTCTTCATTCTTATTTGATTGCACCTCATACTCATGCACCAATAATAAGACGTTTAAATGTATATGTGGAGCGCTCAGTTTGATAAGGATCGACCTCCTCTTTTATTATCACTTTTGTTATTATGATTTTAAGATATTTTTGTCTTATGTAAAGTGCTTCATGTTTATTTCTAAATTGCACCATTCATCTCCTTTTTAAATGTAATCACTACCTTATGAATAATCCCTTCTCTCTAATTATAATTGCTGCTTTTAATTATAATATCTGCTTTTCATATTGTTTGATTGCTATGCATCTTCCCTCTTTACTTGGGCAACTTAAATCTTTTATACATGTATGCATTTTACTTGGTGCCAAAGTGTGGTCGGCCTACAACAAGTTGGCCCATATTGAAATATGTTTTATTTCCAAAGGTCGGCCATCTTTTGATTGAAAGGTGGTCGGCCTAAGTACGGGACATTTCAATTAATATATCATTCTTTCATTCTATTCTTCTATCATTATATCATTCTATTATTCCATCATTCTATTATTATATCAATCTTTCATTCTATCCTTCTGCTCTTCTATCATTCTATAATTCTATCATTCTATCATTCGATTATTCTATCCTTCTATTAATCTATCATTCTATCGTTCTATAATTCTATTATTGAATCAATCAAATCAGCGAATATCTGAGATATTAATTAGCAATCAAAGGAAGCTATCTTCATTATAAGGAAGTCATATAAGAATCAAGCAAAAGGAAATATATCAAGTATATATGTATTTGCTATACAACAAGTGTTAACAACAAAGAAGGATATATTGCAATCGTTGAACTGAACTTGAAATCCATCAAGAGGTACATTGTATCAACCATCTAACAAATTCTCAAGCAATACAATTGAAATAAGGTGATGTTAGTAAGTAGGTGGTGTGGAGGCACCCAATCTACAGGAGCTTTCATGAGGCATTAGCTGTCTTAAAGTTGTTTTATGTTTTCAATGAAGTCCTAGACGGACATTAAATGTAATAAAGTCTGAATTGACCATGCTTTGCTATTTTTAGGATAGGTTGTTACGTTGGTGAGGCGGTCACATCTCCCAGCCACTGGGAGTCATTTTCTGTACTACCCCGTGAGGGGATAAATATGTGAGATCTGATCGATCTCAGAAGGGAGGAGAGGAACAAGAAGAACAGAGTTAGATCAGTAAGATTGTAAATCAATTCTGTGAAGAAATGAAAGAAGTTTGTGTTCTGGTGTAATCGCAAGGGATATCGTTCGGGGTCATTCCACTGGTGGATTTCTTTGAAATCAGTGGAATGACCTCCGTGTTATTAGTTTATTTTCTATTCTGTTAAATTTTTGTTGTTTCCTGTGTGCTGTTCGGTTACAGAAATCGTTGAGGAGATTATCGGGTAAAGAATTCTGAGATTTCATTAAATGTGCATTTTATGAGTATACCGCAGTTGTATGTCGCAGTCAATGTATGTGTATACCACAGTTGTATGTGGAAACATTCTGTATGTATCTATCATTCGTATGTCGGGTTTGTATGTACGCAGCGAATGTAC
The DNA here is from genome assembly GCA_027924645.1 of Cunninghamia lanceolata. Classification (NCBI taxonomy): domain Eukaryota; kingdom Viridiplantae; phylum Streptophyta; class Pinopsida; order Cupressales; family Cupressaceae; genus Cunninghamia; species Cunninghamia lanceolata. The sequence continues at coordinate 4,887,201 of BSBN01000332.1, forward strand.
ATTTTAATGTGCATTGTGGTAGATGCGAATGATGACCGGCCATATCGGTCAAAGCAGGAGATGATACAAAGGAATTACTGGTGATGGAAGGTTAGGTTATGTATGTCTGTGTGAAGGAAAAGATATCGACGTGAGATGCATATCGGGAGCTTGAGATAATGCCAGGCCGATGGTTTAAGTCACGGGGAAAGTAAGCAGATCGTTCATCGGGGCGAATCGGTGGAAGTCTTAGCGAAGGAAGACTCATCGGTGTAAGTTTGCGCATCGGGAGACAGACCGAAAGCTACGTCGACAGTATTAAGTTTGGGCGATGCATAAAGTGAATGCATATTTCGGTGAGACATTAGAGATATCTTGCCGATATAAACAGTAATAGCTATTTTGTTGGGTTTATGGGTATTTTTCACCCTATTTGTTTGTTTCCACTGGTTGCTCATCAGTAGGAAATGATGGCCCTTTCAGGGTTCACGAGATGGTGGAGTACCCATAGGCCCCTTCATCAAGCATGCCACCCTGAGTTAGTTAGCTTGTGGGCCGGGAGGCGTATCAGTGCTCCTGGGCTTGTTGAAATAGCGGTCTTCATGCATCTTATCAAGCATGCCACCTCGAGATGAGACACTCGTGGGCTGGAAGGCGACTAAGTGCTCGTGGGCTTGATCAAGGAGGATGACCAGCCTCCAAGGTGGACTGGGAGATGTAAGGATGGCCCCCCTTGCATGCTCTTGACAATATTGTTACTAACACTCTTGAGAGATTCAATATGTGATTGGCTTGAGGAATGGTGTTATGATGGATTGAACTAAATATTGATTATGCTATGATGATTTGATCTCATTATTAATGTTTAGTATGAAAAAGGAGAATGACAACAACTAGCACACAAACTAGATCAAACCCTTTTCCATACAACATTCAAGAACAAGGCCGAGCCAAATCACTACCAAATGGAGGACTCAACTATTGACCTTGTTCTCTTGTATGCTATGGATGGATAAGATTTAACTTAGTCTTTTTGTCCAACCCTAGGATAACAATGCATGAAAACCCTAGTTTTACAATGATTTGCTTATAACGGAGAAAATACGACAAAAACCCAGAAACTGATTGCACATAGATAATTAGGGGACTGGTAGAACTTGTCTCCAAAAAGTAGAGGTGTTGGAGGACCTCGGCGGTACCGCCCAAGTCCTGATTGGAAGAATCAGCCGAAGGTGTGGACTGGAAAGTTGTCCCAAATGTTGTCCTGATGCCAGATCCAAACCCAGAAAAGGCAAGAGGACCAGGGCGGTTTTTCCCAGATCCCTGATGAGGTAAAGTCCCGAAATTGTCTTCAGATCCCGAAACCCTGTTTTGCACTCAGTCTTCTTGTAGCTTTGTATTTTCCAGATCTCGCTCCTGTAACCTGCACACAAGAAGATAAAAAGGGGTTTGGGGGTTATGGTGTTTAGGGACTTGCCTTAGTCAAATCCCGGGATAGCATTCAAGCTTCCCAACACCGTTGATTGATAAAAAGTGCGTGCCCTCATGGGGGCAGAGGCTGAAAACAATGATAATATGATGATTCAAATGATGACAAACAAACAATGATATCACCTATGTGATGAACCCTTAGAATGATGAAGATCCTTCAACTCCTAAGGAAGAATAGATGATAGCTCCATATCTGCAACAACACACAATAATAATACACAAATCTGCTCTAGGATCACAATGAATGCTCTTGCTTCCTTTTCACTTCAAGGTCTCAAGTTAGCTATCTCCATTTTGTCAAAAATGAACTCAAAAACACACTTATATATGCTTTTCTGCTCATAATCGTCAATTCAAACCAAAAGAGCCAACAAGGAGAAACCTCTAGAGAGGTGTAGAGCCGACATACACTTAAATTAGCCCCAACCTAAAAGGAGGGACCTGGGTGGTACCGCAAAGGTCCTTTAGCCTCCTTTGGGTCTGAGGTAAGCTAAACCAAGTGGCCCACATTCCAATTCCATCTTGGTGTCGGGCAGTTCTGCATTGGGAGAAATATTTTGATGATAGAATGCAATTAAGGGACCTAGGAGCTAAACAAGGAGGTAAAAAGACGTGGACACTTTTTACTCCTTAACATTTAGCCCCCACTTTAATGTGTGTATGATCTTACGATCAGTGCACGCATTAAAGTATGGTCGAAAACACATCTAGCACATCAGACACTAGAACCAACAGCACGCCCAAAGTTTGGAAGGTCATCTCTAGCCCCCAAGCTTAGGTGCACATAAGAAGACACATGACAAACACACAAAACATGAAAATATTACGGCAGCACGCAATACACGGAGAAGACATGAACGAAGTCACGCAATACACGGAGAAGACATGAAGGGAGGACATGATTAAACAATTATATAACACTAATAGGCGATGGGGGGAGCTCATTGTTATACGCCACCATAAAACATGGAGAACACATGGAATACACGAGTGCCGTAGAGTGTGTTGTCAACCCACTATATGTCTTATACACAACAAACATGGGCGATGGGGAGGAGCTCATAGCTATGCTCCGCCATCCAAGACACGCCAAACACACTTGATGGTCGAGGGGCTCTTCGCCACATTACGACGACCGCCAAAAACACGCTTAAGGGTGAGTAACTCAAGACCCAACCCCGCCTCCTGTGAGAGGACTTTTTCTAAAAGGATGTGCAACCACTCAAGGGAATACACAACCCCGCCTTCCACAGAAGGGCTTTCAAAAACGAGTCATGCAATCTCTTCTGAGATATACACAACTCCGCTTGCATCACGGAGACGCCTTACAACAAACAAAAGCATACAACCCCACCTACATCATAGAGACGCCTTATAGTGAAAAGGAAGTATGCACACACAAAATTCAAAGCATACAACACCTGCATCATGGAGACGCCTTATAGTAAAAAGGAAGCATACACAACACAATTCAAAGTATACAACCCCACTTGCATCACGGAGACGCCTTATAGTGAAAAGGTAGTACACACGACACGCTTTATCACAATATCTAAGATATCCAAGAATTTATCACAATATATGCCCCCACCTTAAAGTGGTTGATCTCGCTTGCCGCTAGCAAACACACGAGGGAACAAGAGCTTTCACAAAGCCCATGCCCCAAAGTGACATGTGCTTACAATCGCCGAATTGTTCCCAACAATCACAATAGAAACACATCAATATCATTTGCTAACAACCATTGATCAACAATATGCATGTATATGAAAGATCACGGAGATCAAAACAAACTTCGGCTAGATGGGGGATAATTTGTCCTTTAATGCGAGCAACTGACAGAACAAATATCTGGAAGAGGGCAGTTGAGAAGATTAAATTCTTCAGTGACAACACGTTAGACAAAAATCTTTTTAAAATTACCCAACAAATTCCCTTTATACATTAAATCATCGTCCCCTTTGATTCTATGCCTCATCACCTTTGGAAATCTTCGAAATCTGACCTTTGAATGCCTTTGCCGATTGAACCTACACATTTCCCGCCGTCGGGATGCCAAACAATTTCATTTGAATATGAGCCGTAGATGAAATTACCTTTAGGATCGACGGCTTAGAAAGCTTTGAAACTCCAGTCGACACCGTTGAAAAGTCCACTGGCACAATGAAAATGTGCTAATCGGGCGGTCTCAACAGTCAACATACACATTGGTACTGAAGACTGCCACGTGTCACAAAATCGTAGTCGCGCATTGGAGGGTGGGCCATCTCTTTTTTACCTTTGCGCGAGTGCGCAAAAGCCTCCTCGTGTCTGTTCACATATAAGCCTTCTAATTCTCTCCGGGAACTGGACACATGGCTGCATCTCGTAGCCGCGCAAAGGATCTCTGCCTCTTACAAGATTCTTTTGCGATTGTGCATTGTCGTTAGATCTTCATAGCTGCGGTCCCACTGCTTCGTTTGTTTTCTTAACACTTGGCAGCATCTTGTTCATCATTTCAGAATCATAGATATTACGGCCATAGGCCCGAGCATCCTCGACACATGGCGCCATTCCGGGGTCGGGTAGGAGCAAATGAGCCACTCTCTTTTTGGCTCTCCAGAAACGAGCTAAGCCTTCCACGTGGCCCTCCTCTTCGTAGCCTTTTTCTTTCATCCGGGGAACCAACCACATGGCATCATCTCGCGGCTGTGCGTTGAATCTTTCCTTCTGACAGGATTCTTCTATGCCATTGCGCGGCCGTTGGATCCTTTCATCGACCCACTTCCTTCCTTTATTCCGTGACACTTGGCACGATTTGCACCATTAAGCCAAGTCAACGATCATATGGCCAGAAGGCCATGACACACTTTACAGGTGTCCTTACTTTGCAGTTGCGCAGTAGGGATTATGACGTCACCTACAATGGTCTGCGGGCATGCGACATACTGCCACGTGGCACTTTTGGGCCCTATAAAGACTTAAGATTTATAACTTTACGAAGGATAAGACATTTCAACGGGCAATAAAAGGTGGGCAATAGGACTCGAGGTCGGTCATTTCACGGTTTTGAAGGCTCGGTGTTATAACATATGCAACTGGAAGCCTAGGACAAATGGTCAACATCAGATTAGAAGATATAGTAGATATATGACCGCAGGTCTTAGGGTTTTGAAGGAAAATTAAGAAAACTTTAAAGGGAATAAATTTAAAACCCTAACAACCTAAACAGGTGTCAACGACGTGTATTCAAGTGTATACTTTATGACTTACGTGTATTCAAGTGTATACTTCGTGACTTACGTGTATTCAGGTGTATACTTCTTGACTTATGTGTATTCATGTGTATACTTCACGACTTACGTATATTCATGTGTATGCTTCATGACTTACGTGTATTCATGTGCATACTTCGTGTATTACGTGTATGCTTCATGCTTCGTGTATTATGTATATTTATGTGTATACTTTGTGTATTACGTGTATGCTTCATGCTTATTGTATTACATGTATGCGTATATTTGGTGTATTACATGTATGCTTCATGTTCCGTATATTATGTGTATTTATGCATACTCGTGTAGTGCATATATGCTTCATGCTTCGTGTATTACGTGTATTTATGTGTATTCTTGTGTATTACTTATACTTTGGGTATCACGTGTATTTATGTGTATGCTTCATGCTTCATATATACTTATGTATATACTTCGTATATCTATGTGTTTGCTTCATGTCTAATGTTCCTTCAACAAGTTTACTCCATGTGTATGCTTAAAAATTATGAAAATGCCAAATCTATCAAAGCTTTATTTGTCAAACACTTCTCGGGTTGAGGAGCACTAACAAGTTAACTTATGTAATAATGAAGAGTTGTAACTAGTAAAGTGAAAAAGTGTGACTCCCTCAAAAATTGAGATATAAAAGCAGAGAACAGTTCATTTGAGAAAGACATCCAAAACATCATTGAAGAATTCAATTGAGAATAGAACCCTAAGAGATTTTATGAAGTAAATTAAATTAGGTCCTCAAGAATAATGATGATGCGAGAAAGGATGAACCCCCGAATATGAAAAGTGTGACCCTTCAAATGTAAGACTCCCTTAACAATAAAATATAAAAGGGGAATCATTTCTTGGTGAAGAAACCATCAATAGAAAATAAATCTAACAATCAACTCAAAGGTAAAGTATTATTCTTGAAAAATGCAGCCAAGAAGAGTAGTGACTCCTTCAAGAAATAGATATAAAGGATAAAGCAATTCATTGGCATAAGCATCTATTCATCAGGAAATCAAGCAATCAAAATATCAAAAGTTTCCCAAGGAAGGAATAATCAATCCTAACCATTCAACATAGTTGAATCTAACGATATAATTTGACTTCCAATTCTCAAATGAAAATCTAATTGTCACGGAAACTTAGATACAAAGATGGATTAGGGTTATCTTTCAAACTTCGAGATTTAGGTACAATGTGGTATCATCTTGACCTAGGATGGTCAATCTCTTAAAAGCCAAAACAACAATTTTGAGAGAATGTAATGAAGACAACTCAATTCTTTAGGAACCTACAAATTTGGAGAAATGTTAGAAATCTATCAAAAGATATATTCATCAAGCTTCATGGAGGAGGAACATCATTGAGAATAAATTGTTCTATTCCTTTGGAACAAGATCAAATGTACAATCATATGATCTATCCCATACTCATAGAAACAATGGCAACACATGGATCAAACTTGTAACCTACAAAATTGATCTAGTAAACTTATATTAAGAACCAAATTCACTTCTATATTAGTTCGCTCTTCCAGGAGTATCCTCACAAGTTCTTTTCTTAATCAAAGTAGCTCCAGATTCAAAAAGGTCAAGAACATCAGTACTAGGCATGTAGGTACCTGTTGATGATGTTTTCTTGACAACAACAACATTAGAATAAAACACCAAGTGCTCTATCTTCTCTTAAACAAAGCGTCTCGAATGCTAAACTACGTGATCAAACAAGAACGCTCCAAGGTTCCTTGTACGTGATTTGCAACGGATAGGCTCGGTGGTATGATGTGATAATGCTGTTTACACAAAGGGACTTACGCAGAATTTATTCATCACTCCATTCAAACATGTACTCTTTCCTTGTGAAATGGAACTTACTCTGATCAACTATGAAAAGAAAAGGCAAAAGACAAGGGTTAAGAAGACTAATCTAAGGACAATGACGTGATGAACGATGCTATGGTAGACAAATTCCCTTAGAAACCAATTTTCACTTCGCCATGACAAGCAACAACTACATGAAATAGGTGCAATCTCCAAAGGATAAACCAAGGATTTTCATATTGTTGACACACTCCAAAGTACCCACAGCTGGCGCAACTCGAAGGAGCATCAACAATCGAACTATTTGCAAGATGTGGTTCAGGCTAACTTTACATGATGACTTACCATCGACAAGCCATCAAAAGTATGAACCAACGGGAATTCATCAAATATCATTGCATATATCCATTACATCAATGAACTCTATCTACTTTATCATCTAAGCTACTTGGAAACACATCTCCGTCGTATTCAAGAACTTGAAACCTTGCTAACATTTCAAAGCCACAAGATCATTATGCAAAACAACAACAATGAGCTTGTATTACTTTTGAAGTGTGTGATTACAACAATCTCATGTCTCTCTTCATGACTTCGAAGAGCTCCCTCTCTACTCTACTCCTACTTGATCTCTACTTCTAATCTCCCTCTAATGATCTTCTAATTCTTCTAATGTCCCCCTTTACAAATGAGAGTAGTGAGCCTTATATAGAGCTCAAGAATTACAATGAATGGCTTAGATTGATTTAGCAATCAACGGTCGAGATTGAGACAACAAGGCAGTTTGTTACAAAATTTGCTATTTTTAGAACATTAAAGAGGCAATGAAGGCACGTTTCCCAATGTGATAAGCATCTTTGGAGCATCTTTATGGTGGGCCCTCTTTGATGAATGACATGGCAGAATGCGATTGGCTTGATGATGTGCACGTGCCACCTCAGCCTCTTCAAACAAACTAGTCTGGTTCACCTCATGTTCACTTTACTTAGAATATTTTCTTCTTGTTGTCTTGATGTAACTCATGGATCGCTTTGATGATCATGCTCATCTCTCATCTTGTGATGTTGTTCTTGCAGGACTTTGGACTCTTGGAGTGTTGAGGTGGAAGATGTCTTGTGCGTGACTTCTTGCATATGATGGATGCACATGAAATAGACAACTCTGGATGATGACCTCCTTCTCATGTTTGGCATAAGATGAACTTGATGCAGGAGTTCTCCTCCATGTGGTGACGATGACAAATTTGAGCAACTTTCCTCCGCCTTCCAAACTTCTCATGTATGAGCTCTCGCCATTCACCTCGTTGGATCCTCCATCACCTACAAGAAGAAACACATCATATTAAGATTTGATATAAAGGATTTTCAATAACAAATTACATTCATCTTATGCATGTGGGATTAAAAAAATGACATTTCAAAACATATCCTTTCGTGTGAAATCCATGCCTAAGTGCCTAGGCGGGTTTAGAGGGGTAGTATAAATTATTTGATGTGAATTCCATGTCAAGGTGTGAAAGCCACTCAGGCTGGGCGGGTTTAGGGGTGTCATCCGAAGAGTGTCTTGTGAATGACATGACATTGTCCTGGCAAAGTGCTCAAGACCGCCTAGCACGGGCGGGATTGGAGGAGGTATAAGGAATTTTCATCACTTAAGCATTTTCTAGCTTGGTTTTGACAACTTAAGAGCTCTTCACTTGTTTCATTGAGATTTTATCCTTCTTTGAATGCTATGTAACTCTTGAAGCATGGGCAGATTTAGAGTGAGTGCATGGAGTGAATGGTGTGGAAGACATGCATGATGGTGGGAGTCACTTGACAAGGCAGTCCTGAAGGGTATGCATGGATAAAGAGCTGTGAAGAAGGTAATGTTGTCCAAGCATGATGTTGAAAGCCGCCTAGCATGGGCGGGTTGGAGGATGATACATGGATTTCTTCCCTTAAACTTCACTTATTACTCATTCCTCTCCTTGTGAAGACCTTTCCCTCTAACTTCCTTAAGACTTAGCTAATTTTGAGGTGTTTTTTTTTTTTTTAGTTGAAGGACACATCATGGATGTTAGGTGATGATCTTGTCCATCTATCTTGGTGAAATCCGCCTAGAAAGGGCGGGTTTGGATAGCTAGTAAGGATTTTGTTACTTAAAACATTTTGAACCCTTCCAAACCTGATTGCCTCACCAATGAAGTGCTTTATTTCATCAGTTCACTAATCTCTTCTTGCAAATTTGATTGTCTTTACTCTGAGCGGCTTTGGGGGCAGTGTATGGAATGTTTCATATGGGACAAGGCACAGTCCATAGACACCCCTTGAGGCCGCCCAAGTAGGGTGGGTTTAGAGGTTACCTTTGGACTATTCCTCAAAATGCCTCAGAATACATTCAATCTTATGCACTTTCATCAAATCTTCCTAACCTTATTGTACTTCAACTCAAAATATTGCAAACTTGATAAGTCTTCTCCTTGAGCGGGTTTGATGATGGTGTTTGGAGAGTGTCATGTGCAGGAGGTGGAGTTGTCCAAGCATGGAGCTCAAGGCCGCCTAACATGGGTGGGTTTGGAAGAGGTGTCTGGATTTTCAACCTCACTTGATTGTTCATTCCTCCATCTTCGTGACTTAATGATTCTTCAAGCTTCCCTTTTCTTGAATGACTCTCTCTAGGATGTGAGGCATCATGATGAGTTAGGGAGTCAAGATAGAGTAGTTGCATTGCTTTGACATCAAAACTCCAAGCTGACCTGTCTAGGCCGCCCAGGTAGGGCGGGTTTGAGAGTAGGTCTTGGATTTTGGCACTTAGACACTTCTCATTCCTTGAACTTGACTATAACCTTACCTTGTGATGTCATCTTGACTATACTTAGCACACAAACCTTGCAAATTGCATTGTTCTTCACCCTGGGCGGTTTGGAAGGTACTATTTGGAATGTTTCATGTGTCAGGTGACAGTCCACAAGGGCCTCTTGAGGCTGCCCAGGTAGGGCGGCTTTAGAGGTGACCCTTGGATTTTTCATTTAAAACTCACTTAATCCTCTCAAACCTTCAAGTTTTCATCAAAACTTCATGATATTCAAATGCTTTGTGTTTGAAACACTTCAAAACTTAACACTTTCTCCTAGGGCGGGTTTGGAAGCACTATCTGGAGAGTGTCATGAGGTGATGAAGACATTGTCCATGTCTACATGCCAAAGCTGCCCAAGTAGGGCGAGTTAGGGAGTGACACTTGGAATATTGCTTATTATCCACTTGACTTCACTCAAACTCATAAATCTTACTTACAGATCACCATACCTCAGTGTTTTGTGCATGAAAACCTCAATACTTGACCATTTTTCTTGTAGGGCGGTTTTGAGAGCAGTGTGTGGACAATGTCACCTGGAACAAGACAAAGTCCATGAATGCATCTTGAAGCTGCCATGGTAGGGCGGGTTTGGAGGTGACCCATGGAACTTTGCTTGAAATGCCCTTGATTCTATCTAACTTGCAAACTTTCATTGGAATTTCATCATATCCTAGTGTCTTGTGCAAGAAAACCTTGAAAACTTAACCATTTTTGCTTGGGCGGATTTGTGGGTGTCATCTGGACTGACTCTCCTGGAGGTGAAGACAATGTCCAAGAGGACCTTGTGAGGCTGCCCATGCTGGGCGGGCTAGGAAGGAGTGCTTGGATAGTGTCATGTGAAGCCTTAGAATCACTCAGACTTACAAAATTTCTTTGAATTTTATCATCTCTGTCATCAAAACCTTGTAAATTTGACAAGTTTTCCCTTGGGCGGATTTGAGGGGTCTGTTTGGACAAGTGCATGTGCATGACGTTGAATCCATGACCTTGTGCCAAGGCCGCCCAGGTAGGGCGGGTTTGGACATGGAGTGAGGAATTTCTTGCCTTAGTCAAATTTTGGATTTCCTGAATGGAAGTATATTGAAAATATGTTTAAGTATAAGAAACTAATATTTATCAATATACTTCCAGGATGTTTGAGTTTCTTATACTTTAAATATTTATCAATATACTTCCAGGATGTTTGAGATAGGTCCTGGATCCATAGGATTTAGCCTGCAGATTCTAGATTTCTGAGGATCCACCAGATTTCAGACTTAGTCATTTTTTCAGGATTTTCAGGATATCAGACTTAGTCATTTTCAGGATCTTAGTGACATGCATCAGGATGAAGGCATATAGACCTCTTGGCAAGAAACTGTCGAGACATGGGCAAAACAACACTACCAAAACCCTACAAGCTCAGAGCAAAACTAAACTTTAAAGCAAAACGAAGCGAGAAAACAAAGAAAAAAGAGGGGGTCCCCATTTGCAATGGGGCGATGTGTGATTACATCACAACAATACCTTTGATAAATTTGATAAAATCAAGTTACAACTGAAAGAAAGGGGGGTCATAATATTGCTGTCATCTTTCATTCTTAGAGGATACAACCAGTCCATTAGCTAAGTTGCTATTTGCATATCAAAAGGTTGAGAGTTGAGACAATAGTAAGATCCATTGAGCATTTATGAATAAAGTAAGCTTAATGTCAATCCTCACAGTTTACTCCTTTTTAACTCCCAGTCTTATCCATCAATTAACGAGGGTCCTTAATACAAGTCTAACATGCAATACGAGATACCCTAAGTGGTTCCCAATCGATGTTACTGACAGAGCAGGAGAGTATGTTTACGTTTAGTAAAAATACTCTTAAATCAAAATCCTAGGGTTGTCGAAAGTTGTGACATATCTAGACTGTATTATGGTCAAAATCTTGGCAGCATCTTTCTTTTATTTCCGAAGTTCCAATCCAACAAGTATAATAAATTAAACATGATCAAACTTTAAATCAAAAGTCAAGCCTCACAACATGCTTTGATAGTAAGAAATGGGAACCATCTGCAAGATGTTCATAAATATATTTTAGATAAACATGACCAGCCACTAGTAAACTAGTAGTTAATAAGTTTTCATTTCATTTATTTAACCTTTGCGATCGGGATCAAAGATCTTCTATGTATGCTATCTAGTACAATCACTGTACATTGTCGAGAAATCTATCCCTGTTCACAATCATCTTGTACTGTCCTATAGCTCTTAATACAGTTCAAGATTTGTGGGACTCCTCTGCATCACTATCAGGTCACCATGTCTGGACAATTCATCACTAGGCAGTTTACAGGGTATTCTAAGGTTTTTAATTTGGTTGATTGTGTTTCCCTTAACTAACAACATATTATGACTTTACAAACATCTACCTACAAGTAAAGCCAATACACATACTACTAAGATTCGTGTTTGGCGTCATCCCAGAATGACCAGCCACTAACGAGTATACACATCTTTGCTAAATAGTTCCTATAAAACAATAGTGCCAACCAAATATAATAAATGACATAAAAAATCTCTCAAAAAGACATACCCAACCCCATGTGTTGATCTGCCAAAAGAAAAATTGATCTTTGCAATGATGTTTCATTGCTTGGTTTCGAACTAGCTAATGCAAGGTGTTGTTTGGTTTCTTCTCTCTGAGGATGAGAGAAAACTTGTCTTAAGTTATAGACCCTACTTGTTGCCAACTCTTGGTTTTGTTGTTGAGAGATATTGGAAATACAAGTACATGAAACAAAGGAATATTGGATAATACATTATCCTCATACCTTAGAGGATATTATTAGTCTTATGATATTAACAGACTATGTCGATGGTTGGATTGAGGCAAGTATGCTAATAACAATTCTTCAAGGATAATCAATGTCTAGGAATTACGAACTTACAAGGTTGATTTGATCTTGATCGATAATTGCTAAGCAATCTTGGGCAGGGCGGACTGTCATGCCCCCGAAATAAGAATGCAAAATCGTAAACCTACCTACGACCGACTTCATCATATAATGTAAAAACTACCGAATAAATATATGTTATGTGATTGATAAGAAAATGATGTATGATTAAGTGTGGATGATTTGTAATTAGATGCGATTAAGACAAATATGGTGTGATTTATATTATGATCCATATGCAGTGCTAATACAATAAGACAAAGTGTTATGTATAAAAGGATGTTGAGCGACTAAGCTAGCAGAAGAAGATCGATTAGTTATAATTGAAAGGGTGCGGAATTAGTATGAGGTGTGATTATTGTAGAGAGGTGTGACCTGTATGAAGTGTTGCCTTGGTTGGCAATAGCTGTATCCTTTATTTAGAATCTTTAAGATATATAAGGAGTCTGATTAGGAGGAATCAATCATCAATCGATCAATTGGATCATTGAATATTACAGCAGACATTCGATCTGCAGAAATATATTTATTTAATTAGTCATATAGATTAATAAAGACAAGAAGGATTACATTGCAAACTCTGAACTAAACTAGAAGTTCAATAAGAATCATTATTGGATATACATGCAGAAATAGAATAAGGAACAGTAGGTCAGATCATTATTGACTATTAATTATCTTACTTATTGCATATCACTATCATAAATATATAAATTAAGGCCCACCAATCAAAGAAGAATGGTGAGGGGACTGTTTGGAGGGAGAATTGTTGACACCCTGCCATGCCTCCCTGAGGGGACTGTATGGAGGGAGAATTGTTGACACCCTGCCATGCCTCCTTGAGGGACTGTTTGGAGGGAGAATTGTTAACACCTTGCCATGCCTCCCTGAGGGGACTGTTTGGAGGGAGAATTGTTAACACCCTGCCATACCTACCTGAGGGGACTGTATGGAGGGAGAATTGTTGACAATCTACACCCTACCATGCCTCCCTGCACCATCCACTTCTATGACTGAATTTTGTAAACAAACTGAGTTAGCTGCATAGTAATGTATGTGTAATCTCTCTATATTGATATTGTTTATAAATTTGAATGCAAGGGAATCTTATCTAACCCTAATGGTTAAAGATGTATATTTGTATATCTATATTTTGTATATGTTTTTCCTATGTTATGATTGCAGAATTCAAGTACAAGAAATTATGCAGTTTTTAAGATAATCTAAATGGTAACTCTAAAACCCTAAACCTAACTTGTGGCATTTGAATTTTCTAGGGCAAATTGGGTAAGGGGACATTACAGAGAATCCGATAATGGAGTGAATTGTCTTTGTTGTTGTCGAAATTTGAATGGGGTCCGATTTGAAATGGCTGCCACTTGCGATTGAAAGTTGTTCGACTATTGCCCATTGATCTTGATGAAATTCTTGTTATGCTTCTTGAATGATTGTTGAGGTGTTCCAACTTCAAATTGACCAATTGGAGTCGATGAGTTATGATTCTCATACTTACTAGCCGAAAGTTGTGTTGATGTGTTTTTTATGCACATGCAAACTCAGAATAAAATACCAAGTATTCTATCCTCTTTTGATCAAAGACTCCCCAAATGCTTAACTTTGTGATCAAATGGGAGACTCCATTGTTTATAATATGTCAGGTCTTGACTTGCAATGGATAGACTCAGTAGTTGATGTGATTTGTTGAAAACTCACAAAGGGACTTACGCTGAATTGACTCCTTATTCCAATGAAATATGTTTTTCTCCTTGTGAAATGGAACTTCTTCTAACCAGCTACGAAAAAGAAAATACAAAAGGACAAGGGTTTAGGAAATCTACACTAAGGACAATGATATAATGAAACATGCTAGGATAGACAAACTCCTCATGAAACCAGACTTCGCTTCGCCATGAGTACCAACAACTACACGAAGTCGGTGCAATCTTCTAAAGAAACTCAAGAATTTTCATGTTGTAAACTTTCATCCAAACACCCACTGCTGGCGCAGCTTGAACGAGCATCCACAATTGAACTAAAACAAATGTGGTTCAGGCTAACTTTGCAAAATGATTTATCAGCGACAAATCATAAAAAGTATGAACCATTAAGGAATTCATCAAATATCTTCACATATAAACATTACATCAATGAACTTTTAATCTAATTCTACTCTACTTGGAAACATCTCTCCATCATATTTGAGAATTTGAAACCATGCTAACATTCCATCACCACATAAATCACCATGAAGCATTCAACAATGAGCTTATATTGGTTTTGGAAATGTATTTTTTTACAACAATTTCATGTTTCTTCAATGACTTCGAAAAGTCTCCTCTAATCTATCTCTACAGCATCTACTCGTACTCCTTGATTCTTGCTCTCTCTGATAATTCCTTCTTACAAATGAGAGAAATGGGCCCTTTTATAGACCTCAAAATTACATGAATGGCCAGGATTGATTTGAGAATCGATGGCCCAGATTTTGACAACAAGGCAGTTTGTTACAAAATTTACTATTTTTAGAATCATTAAATGCAGACGGATGACGTGGCAGACTATGGTTGGATCAATGTTGTGCACATGCCACCTCAGTATCGAGCAAACTGGTTTGATTTTCTTTGTGTTCATATTGCTCGGAATATTTTCCCAAATCATGTCATCTTTTGGAGTAGTCTTTGAATCTTCGAATTTTCACCTCTGGAACTTGGCTGCTTCGAACTTTAAAATTTGGGAAATTTAGAATTTCTTCTTGTTGTCGATGTAATTCATGAATTTCTTGATGAACTTACTCATTTCTCTTGTTCATGACTTTCTTGATGATATCGTTGTGCAAGATGCAAGATTCTGGTTCTGGAGGATTGGAAGTAGAAAGATGCCTTGTGCATGAATTCTTGGAGTGACTTACGGATGATCTTGATTGCGGAAATTCCTCCATTTGGCGATGATACCCATTTCCTTGAATGTTCTTGAACAAGACTCCTCCATGCATTGAACTTCTCCTGTGCAAGCCTTTCGCAACTATCCTTCCATATCGCTTTTCATAACTGCTTGGCTGTCCTTCGCACTCATTGCTCACCTGCATGAATATCCAAAATTAACATATTGAAATAATGCATCAAAAAGGGTGCAAAAGGATAAAATCTCATTAATTAACAAAGGTGGGATTTGAAATATGCCATTTTAAATAACCTTGTTCTTTCACAAAGAAAATTACTAATACGGAATTTGCAAATCCAATCTTGACCTTTCAACAAACTTTGCTTTTAACTCACCATTTTCTGCACTGTCACGATCTACTCATTAAATCACCATAGGAATGTAAAACTAAAATAAACAAATGCTCCACAAATACCTGCATCATTAGTTTTACAATTACATCCACTTGGTATTTAAACAACTCAATTTACTACTTGGGCAAATTTATCCAATTTCCTCTATCACAAGCCTGTGTCTTGAATTTGCCGATAAAGAAAATTGATTTCGAAGGCACAAAAGCTGTCTGTGTCCCTAGCTAAAATCGATCATGCCCTCTGATGATACTCAAAAAATTCTATTATGGTGCTATTGATCAATGTCTAAATGGCCTCGAGAAAGGAAACTTGCAGCCTTAAATCACTGTTTCGAATATCTTGCTTCCTCTACAAACATTGCAACCTCAAGTTTTAACCATGTTGAATGCTCTCATACTTAGGCGACGCTGTTATATATTGGAACTTGATGCTGTTAAAATTAGAAAATGCATTATCACTCTCCACTAAAAATAGTCTCCCCACTCAGCATCGTGAATTGAAACCTGTAGTGAGTCATCAACGTACCCAAGTGATGCTCCTAATTGGCATATGGTCAGGCATTAATAAAGAGTTCATGCCTTAATTGCTCCTTAATGAGGAAAGCTATTTTTAGACAGCGTGAATCTTCTTACCTCATCCGCCTTATTTGAAATCATAACCGCCAAGAGAGAAATGAGGGGTCGTCGTGTTCTTTGGTGGTCAATCTCTATTTTGCATGCTTGTTATTAATCAGCGTCACCTGGCGGACCCTCCACTTCAATGTGCATAACATACAAACTACAATAGATTACCAAAAGTCCACTGCGTCTATGTGCTATGAGTACATGTTTTGCAAACCAATCGAGGAAGTCCATCTAAGCAGACATTTCAACCGCCAAGGCATAACACAAACAATGCCAATGGTTCAATAAAGTCCGCTAGTAGTGAACCTGAGTAGACAACTCGGAAGTGTTGTGCCATATTCAAACTATCCCACCGCATTGAAAATGTCCGCTAAATCGGACTCTAGTCTTTAAACATGAATCCACTCTTCGTTTCATTCATCGCTTTATTAACTTGCTTCGGTAGCGAACTCAAATATACTTGCACAGCCGCCGATCTTGGAGGTTTCATAAGACACAACTATCAAGAAGAGTTCGAGCGGACACCTGAGGCTACCGTGGATTGAGAAGAGAAAGGAAGGTTTGCAAGGAATATCAAATAGTCCGCCCGAGCGGACATTAGAGGCTCATATGAATGTCAAAAAATAGAAGTATTACAATGCATTGTCAAAAGTCCGTTTGAGCGGACATTTGGATGCCCCACGGATTTGCCGCACAAAGCGAAGGTGAAGAGAATGCTTTTCCAAAGACCAAGCGGTCAACTAACACTCTACATGGAAGCTTGCATGGGGCGGACAAATTGGAATGTTATGCACATTGAGTGACTAGCGACTATGTTACATAACTATGAATCTATGCCTTGGGTAATTATTCCAAAACAAATATCCCATACCCCGCATACCCTGAGTGATCCCCTTTATGACCCTACGCAAAGATATAGATGCAAACACTCCATTAAAATGCATCTATAGCGGTACTTCTGACCTTTGTCTATAATTTGAAACCTTAATCCTTGCCGATCCCTTATACGCACAGCCCAAATATTTGCATTATATGGGCTTTGGATTCTCACCATTTCATCAAGACAAAAGTTCATTAACTAGAGTATGCTTTCAACAATCAGCATCGATCCCAATAATTACCTGCAAACTCACTGCTGAAACAAAATAGATCAAACCAAAATTTGAAGGGGGTCCCCATTCTTGATGGGGCGGTGTTGTGGATACGTCACAACATCTATCGCCAATTCGAATAAATGTTCTTGAACATTTCAAAAATAAAGACCCAATCCAAACCCAAAAACGTTTGACAATACCTTTAAAGTCATCAACCTGCTAGGAAATGCACTCAAAAGGGAAGAAGAATCCTAGATTGGATCAAGATACTTCATAGTTAAGCATTTCCAGAACAGTGATTAATATAAAAATCTCAAGTGTTCCAAAGATAAACAAGAATCACAACTTCAAAATTCCCGCGTACACCCACACATTAGGCCAAATAGACATGCATACTTGATCAAAGAGTCAAAATCAAAAGCTTAGCACAACCTTTCATATCTCGAAGATCTAAGTGTGTGCAATTGAGTTCATTCCCATCCATTGGCAACTTCAGATCATCTCAGTTCCTTCACATTAGGCTACGTGATTGGTACACACCTCATGAACTACCTGGACATGGCCCCGCTGCCAACGAGTGTCTATACCCCCGACGGGTTTGTCTCGTAATTCCACTCGAGCAGAGCCCTACTGCCGGTCAAGCGTCCATAGCCCCGGTAAAGATTACTCGATCGTCCATCTAACTGAGTTATAGTGTGTGATTTGTGATTTTCTTTTCATTTCTTTTTCTTTTCTTTTCTTTTGATTTTCAACAAGCTTATTGCTTGGTGGAGTACAATGCAGTACCGCTACGTGATAATTCAGCTAGTTGGGTGTGGACTTATGATGGCGGCAAAGGTGGACCCTTAGATTTTTCACTTAATGCCGGATCACAAAGATTCACTTAGGTACCTCTAGATTTTTAAAGCGTGAAAATATATAAGGTCTCAAAACAATTCAAGTCGCTCCAAACAGTCAATTTGTCTTCCAAGAACAAGCAACATGCTATTCAAACACCAACAATGGAGTCCACAATGAATCTATCCATCTGATGCAAGTTTCTCAAAGGAAAACTAAGAGGTTAATAATTAAATTTAGATTTGGCATTTTAAACATATAATCAAGATGTCGGTGTCAAGACACAATATATGATTCCCTTCTAAGTCAAGTACAAATCTTAGCTAGTTGATAAAGTTAAAGAAAATCATCTTCATAATCCAAAGAATTTCATGAAAATTTATCAAAGAAAGGAACTAACATTCGATAAGAATCAGGCTAAATGTGCTTAAAGGATAACAATGCCCACTTCACGAATGGGAAACCCACAAAAGCAAACCTAAACTAAAGAAACAACCTAAACTACGGAAAGAAAACAAAGCAAAAGACTAACTAAACACGACAGACTACTCTAAAGCAATAGAAAAGAAAACCTACTCTAAGCAACTATGTACAAAGAGCGAACAAGAGCCAAAACACCGGAATATATACAAGACCTCGAATGATTTCTCAAAACGAAAAGCAGTAATAAGGCACATGTGATGGTTCGGATTTTGGCAAATTTGTCCTTGAATTTGGAGAAAAATTCTCTCACAACACAATCATTGAATTCAGAAAAAAGTTTGCACAAAAATCAATAGTTGTGGCAATTCATTAGGACCATGATTTATCCAAATGCAGGTTGTCTTTCCTAAATTTCCATAATCAAATTCATACTCTTCAAATTCACAACCTGGAAATTCATGATCTTCAAATTCGTAATCTTCATCACTATGAGCAAGGAAAGATACAACCTGGTGGTCTTCATCCTCAAGTAGCAATTTTTGTTTGTCGCTCATCAACGCGTCGGGAGGTTGAAGTTGGTGATGAATCATACCTCTCGCACCTGCAACATGCAAATTAGCATTATAATCAATAGTGGGCATATCAAAATGAAAAGGTGAAAATAATGGAAATTTAGAAGCACGGAACATTTCACCTGTTAATTCATCGTAGATTTTCAGCAACGGATCCAACATCAATTCGAATTGCTTTGTATATTTGGCCTCCATTTGTTCATTTGGCATAGCTTTGACAGTACTTCATCTATGAGAGCGTCGAGCGCCCCTTCGAATTGCACTTGATTGTCAGGCTTGTGGATGATGGCTTGTAGCATATCTTCATGATTAGCATCTCTTTCAAGGACTCTCGCAACCTCTTGCAATTCACCTTTAATAATCTCGTCTAGCAACATGAATGAGTATGCAGCAAGGAATTTTTCTTCTTGTAATGAACTTGATTCACTTTCTTCTTCGATAGAGGAATCAACATCCTGTTCAGCACTTATCTTTATTTGAACATCTTCTATTCCTTTTTCAACTTTTTCAGAAGGAGGTTCGTTCTTACTTGGAAGAAGGTATGCAAATGGACTTTCCACTTGATTACCAAGTTCACTTGTGCTATCTTCTCTGTTGAATAACATGGGAACATCTTCTCCTCTGGGTTGCGAATTGATTTCTTGAAGGCATTTGCTCCACAAGTCGTCTAATCTCAATTGTACTTTGGATTCTTCTTCCAACCTTAATTCTTCCTTCACTTGATGAACAGCTTCCTGACAAGACGAACACATGAGTTCTGAATGAGCGGTGTTGTGAATCCTGCACCAACCACCTGGTATCAACATTTCTTCAGCAGCCAAGTCCTTCTCGATACTTAGTCTTTTCTTGATCATTTCCTTAAAACTTATGAAGAACTCTCTTTCATCAAACAAGGCGTCGGGAACCATCTTTGTAGAAACAATCGGCTCATGTACCTGTGAGAAAGAAATTTTTCCTTGCAATGCTAATTCCATCCTTGATAAAAATGTTAGACAATATAGCTCCTCGTGTCCATTGGTGTCATGAATTCTACATCCCTTCCTTGATGCAAAGTCGTCCAAACTCTTAGGATAGAGTTGTGCGTTCAAAGTCCACCAAAGCTGAAGAATATCACCTTGATGATGAACATATTGCTGCTCACAACCTTGAAACTGCTTCACATATGCTAAGAAATCCATCCTTGTTCTTTGGTATTTTCAAATTTTTACTTTTTTTGGATTTTTGACATTTTATACTTTTTTTGGATTTTTTGATATAAAAGAGATTTAGCAAATCTCAACTTTGGCTTTGAAAGCTCACTTGGTTCCAATTCCACAATTCGGAGTTTGTTCGCGTGCTCAGAGTGAAAGAAGCAACGCAATTCCTTGTTCATGCCCTTTTATCTTGAGTTGAGATGTATGAAATTTTTCGTTCTAGCCTCCTCCTTGCTGAACTTTGTCGAGCAGTATGATAGAGCAATGAATGATAAAACACCAGAATATCTTTTGTATGCTTCAAACAAATGGAGCAATCCGTTGTTCTCGCCATCCTTCTAGCACCAATTCTGTTGATGTGTTTTTTATGCACATGCAAACTCAGAATAAAATACCAAGTATTCTATCCTCTCTTGATCAAAGACTCCCCAAATGCTAAACTTTGTGATTAAATGGGAGACTCCAAGGTTCATGATATGTCAGGTCTTGACTTGCAATGGATAGACTCAGTAGTTGATGTGATTTGCTGAAAACTCACAAAGGGACTTACGCTGAATTGACTCCTTATTCCAATGAAATATATTTTTCTCCTTGTGAAATGGAACTTCTTCTAACCAGCTACGAAAAAGAAAATACAAAAGGACAAGGGTTTAGGAAATCTACTCTAAGGACAATGATATAATGAAACATGCTAGGATAGACAAACTCCTCATGAAACCAGACTTCGCTTCGCCATGAGTACCAACAACTACACGAAGTCGGTGCAATCTTCTAAAGAAACTCAAGGATTTTCATGTTGTAAACTTTCATCCAAACACCCACTGTTGGCGCAGCTTGAACGAGCATCCACAACTAAACTAAAACAAATGTGGTTCAGGCTAACTTTGCAAAATGATTTATCAGCGACAAATCATAAAAAGTATGAACCATTAAGGAATTCATCAAATATCTTCACATATAAACATTACATCAATGAACTTTTAATCTAATTCTACTCTACTTGGAAACATCTCTCCATCATATTCGAGAATTTGAAACCATGCTAACATTCCATCACCACATAAATCACCATGAAGCATTCAACAATGAGCTTATATTGGTTTTGGAAATGTATTTTTTTACAACAATTTCATGTTTTCGAAAAGTCTCCTCTAATCTACCTCTATAGCATCTACTCGTACTCCTTGATTCTTGCTCTCTCTGATAATTCCTCCTTACAAATGAGAGAAATGGGCCCTTTTATAGACCTCAAAATTACATGAATGGCCAGGATTGATTTGAGAATCGATGGCCCAGATTTTGACAAGGCAGTTTGTTACAAAATTTACTATTTTTAGAATCATTAAATGCAGACGGATGACGTGGCAGACTGTGGTTGGATCAATGTTGTGCACATGCCACCTCAGTATCGAGCAAACTGGTTTGATTTTCTTTGTGTTCATATTGCTCGGAATATTTTCCCAAATCATGTCATCTTTTGGAGTAGTCTTTGAATCTTCGAATTTTCACCTCTGGAACTTGGCTGCTTCGAACTTTAAAATTTGGGAAATTTAGAATTTTTGCTTGTTGTCGATGTAATTCATGAATTTCTTGATGAACTTACTCATTTCTCTTGTTCATGACTTTCTTGATGATATCGTTGTGCAAGATGCAAAATTCTGGTTCTGGAGGATTGGAAGTAGAAAGATGCCTTGTGCATGAATTCTTGGAGTGACTTACGGATGATCTTGATTGCGGAAATTCCTCCATTTGGCGATTATGCCCATTTCCTTGAATGTTCTTGAACAAGACTCCTCCATGCATTGAACTTCTCCTGTGCAAGCCTTTCGCAACTATCCTTCCATATCGCTTTTCATAACTGCTTGGCTGTCCTTCGCACTCATTGCTCACCTGCATGAATATCCAAAATTAACATATTGAAATAATGCATCAAAAAGGGTGCAAAAGGATAAAATCTCATTACTTAACATATGCAGGATTTGAAATATGCCATTTTAAATCACCTTGTTCTTTCACAAAGAAAATTACTAACACGGAATTTGCAAATCCAATCTTGACCTTTCAACAAACTTTGCTTTTAACTCACCATTTTCTGCACTGTCACGATCTACTCATTAAATCACCATAGGAATGTAAAACTAAAATAAACAAATGCTCCACAAATACCTGCATCATTAGTTTTACAATTACATCCACTTGGTATTTAAACAACTCAATTTACTACCTGGGCAAATTTATCCAATTTCCTCGATCACAAGCCTGTGTCTTGAATTTGCCGATAAAGAAAATTGATTTCGAAGGCACAAAAGTTGTCTGTGTCCCTAGCTAAAATCGATCATGCCCTCTGATGATACTCAAAAAATTCTATTATGGTGCTATTGATCAATGTCTAAATGGCCTCGAGAAAGGAAAACCTGCAGCCTTAAATCACTGTTTCGAATATCTTGCTTCCTCTACAAACATTGCAACCTCAAGTTTAAACCATGTTGAATGCTCTCATACTTAGGCGACGCTGTTATATATTGGAACTTGATGCTGTTAAAATTAGAAAATGCATTATCACTCTCCACTAAAAGTAGCCTCCCCACTCAGCATCGTGAATTGAAACCTGTAGTGAGTCATCAACGTACCCAAGTGATGCTCCTAAATGGCATATGGTCAGGCATTAATAAAGAGTTCATGCCTTAATTGCTCCTTAATGAGGAAAGCTATTTTTAGACAGCGTGAATCTTCTTACCTCATCCGCCTTATTTGAAATCATAACCGCCAAGAGAGAAATGAGGGGTCGTCGTGTTCTTTGGTGGTCAATCTCTATTTTGAATGCTTGTTATTAATCGGCATCACCTGGCGGACCCTCCACTTCAATGTGCATAACATATAAACTACAATAGATTACCAAAAGTCCACTACATCTATGTGCTATGAGTATATGTTTTGCAAACCAATCGGGGGAGTCCATCTAAGCAGACATTTCAACCGCCAAGGCATAACACAAACAATGCCAATGGTTCAATAAAGTCCGCTAGCAGTGAACCTGAGCGGACAACTCGGAAGTGTTGTGCCATATTCAAACTATCCCACCGCATTGAAAATGTCCGCTAAATCGGACTCTAGTCTTTAAACATGAATCCACTCTTCGTTTCATTCATCGCTTTATTAACTTGCTCCAGTAGTGAACTCAAATATACTTGCACAGCCGCCGGTCTTGGAGGTTTCATAAGACACAACTATCAAGAAGAGTTCGAGCGGACCCCTGAGGCTACCGTGGATTGAGAAGAGAGAGGAGGGTTTGCAAGGAATATCAAATAGTCCGCTCGAGTGGACATTAGAGGCTCATATGAATGTCAAAAAATAAAAGTATTACAATGCATTGTCATAAGTCCATTTGAGCGGACATTCGGATGCCCCATGGATTTGCCGCACAAAGCGAAGGTGAAGAGAATGCTTTTCCAAAGACCAAGCAGTCAACTAACACTCTACGTGGAAGCTTGCATGGGGCGGACAAATTGGAATGTTATGCACATTGAGTGACTAGCGACTATGTTACATAACTATGAATCTATGCCCTGGGTAATTATTCCAAAACAAATATCCCATACCCCGCACACCCTGAGTGATCCCCTTTATGACCCTACGCAAAGATACAGACGCAAACACTCCATTAAAATGCATCTATAGCGGTACTTCTGACCTTTGTCTATAATTTGAAACCTTAATCCTTGCTAATCCTTTACACGCACAGCCCAAATATTTGCCTTATGCTTTGGATTCTCACCATTTCATCAAGACAAAAGTTCATTAACTAGAGTATGCTTTCAACAATCAGCATCGATCCCAATAATTACCTGCAAACTCACTGCTGAAACAAAATAGATCAAACCAAAATTTGAAGGGGGTCCCCATTCTTGATGGGGCGGTGTTGTGGATACGTCACAACAAGTTGGTAATCACAGAGAGTTGTGTATAGGTGTTGAAAAGAACTATACTTCATCAACAATATCTTGTCGCGTATGTTCGGTTATAGATTCGTAATGAATACTTTTTGAACATCCTCATTTGTAATCGGATATTGTATTTGTGCAAAGAGAGCTTGATATCGACTAATGAACTCTATTAATTTCTCTTTTGGACCTTGTTTACAATGGAACAAATCAATCAATGAGACAGGAGGTCCAATGTTCGCTTGGAAATGTTGCAAGAATTGATCAACTAGCCGTGAGAAGGAATGTATTGAATTAGGAGGTAGGGAGCAAAACCATTCCAAAGCTATATCTTTGAGAGATCGTGGAAAATGTTTTGCTAGCAATGTCTCGTCAAAAAAGAAAGCACTACACATTGTTGTGAATGCTGCCACATGATTGTTAGGATCACCTTTGCCACTCTACTTTTCAAAGTGGGGAGTCTCAAATTTGTTGAGCATTTGAGCTCTTAAGATTGTGTAAGATAAAGGACTGCGAGCATGATATGTTGGTATATTAGGTTGGGATGAAGCATTGGTCATATTCACCACTTTTTGCTTCAAGGATGTCATACTTTGCAAAAGTTGGTTTAGGATTGCATCATTAGATGATGTGGTTTGCGTATTGGAGACAAGGGTATTTAATGGTGCAATCATAGAAGTGAGGGGTGGTTGGGAATAATTATTCACGGGTATGGATACACGGGGTAATGAATTTTGGTAATTATAATGTACGGTTTTGTAATTGTTTCCATTAGATGTTCCCATACAAGTGATAGCATTGCTACAAGCTTGTGTAGTGGTAGTGAGAATTGATGATGTAAAAGTGGATACTCTTGTAGTCGGGATGGGTGCTGATACTTGTGTCCCAATTTGATTCGGTGATGACACATTTTTTATGATATTCGCGCAGCTAGCCGCTGATATAATGTTGTCATCCACTATATGGGCTATTCCACGGAGCAATATTCATCTTATACCCTCAACAAGAGGTACCACTTCTTGAGCTAGATGTTCAGTTCCCACAAATTCTTGAAAATCAGCTAGTTCTTTGTCTAGTTTCTTGATTTGAGCTTTAGGTACATGTGCAACTATGTCAATTATGTTGTGAGAGTCATGAAATGTTTGCTCTTCCGACATGTTGGTGTTGGTGATATTTTGTAAAGATGTTGATTCACCTTTTGTAAAATAGTTGAGTAGTTGATTTTCCGATGTTTGTACATCGTTGCTATTGAAAGCACTAGAACCCATCAATCTACAATTTCTTCTTACCACGGTGTTGGTATTAGGGCAGCGGGTTATAAGACTCATACAAAGTTTTATAATGCTCAATGCACTAATCAAGGAGACTATCAATAAGATTACGAATATCAAAATATGCACTTTTTCCAAAATTATGCAAGATTTTCAAATGAATATTGATAAATATGCAATAAATCAATGCAAGATCTGATTTGAACAATCAACAAGATGCAAATGCTCGAAGCTACAAGTTCACCAAAATGTTTAGTATGAAAAAGGAGAATGACAACAACTAGCACACAAACTAGATCAAACCCTTTTTCATACAACATTCAAGGACAAGGCCGAGCCAAATTACTACCAAATGAAGGACTCAACTATTGACCTTGTTCACCTGTATGTTATGGATGGATAAGATTTAGCTTAGTCTTTTTGTCCAACCCTAGGATAACAATGCATGAAAACCCTAGTTTTACAATGATTTGCTTATAACACAAAAAAAACGACAGAAACCCAAAAATTGATTGCAAAGAGATAATCAGGGGAGTGATAGAACCTGTTCCAGAAAGTAGAGGTGTCGGAGGACCTCGATGGTACCGCCCAAGTCCTGATTGGAAGAATCAGTTGAAGGTGTGGACTAGAAAGTTGTCCCAATTGTTGTCTTGATGCCAGATCCAAACCCAGAAAAGGTAGGAAGACCAGGGCGGTTCGGCCCAGGGCCATGATGAGGTAAAATCCCGAAATTGTCGTCAGATACCGAAATCCTGTTTTGCACTCAGTCTTCTTGTAGCTTTGTATTTTCCAGATCTCGCTCTTGTAACTTGCACATAAGAAGATAAAAAGGGGTTTGGGGGTTATGGTGTTTAGGGACTTGCCTCAGTCAAATCTCGGGATAGCATTCAAGTTTCTCAACACCGTTGATTGATAAAGAGTGCGTGCCCTCGTGGGGTTAGAGGCTGAAAACAATGATAATATGATGATTCAAATGATGACAAACAAACAATGATGTCACCTATGTGATGAACCCTTAGAATGATGAAGATCCTTCAACTCCTAAGGAAGAATAGACGATAGCTCCATATTTGCAACAACACACCATAACAATACACAAATTTGCTCTAGGATCACAATGAATGCGCTTGCATGCTTTTCACTTCAAGGTCTCAAGTTAGCTATCTCCACCTTAGTCAAAAATGAACTCAAAAACACACTTATATATGCTTTCTCGCTCATAATCGTCAATTCAGACCAAAAGAGTCGACAAGGAGAAACCTCTAGAGAGGTGTAGAGCTGACACACACTTAAATTAGCCCCGACCTAAAAGGACGGACCTGGGTGGTACCGCCCAGGTCCTTTAGCCTCCTTTGGGTCCGGGGTAAGCTAAACCAAGTGGCCCACATTCCAATTCCATCTTGGTGTCGGGCAATTGTGCATCGGGAGAAACATTTTGATGATAGAATGCAATTAAGGGACCTAGGAGCTAAACAAGGAGGTAAAACGAGATGTGGATACTTTTTACTCCTTAACAATTAATTATGCTATGATAGATGAATTTAATATGAATGATGCTATGAACTGAGTATTATCTTAATTTATTGATCTTTAATATTTCTAATGTCCTTTTCTAGTAGTTATTATTGTATGCAGGTAAAGAAATCAGGAATATTGTAAAAAGGGACATTACAAGTGGTATCAGAGCTTTGATCCTGCCAGTATGGAGATCAAAGATAGTCTATGCAAGTAAGCCAAAGAGCTCAATGGGCCTTAAATAGGGAAAGAAGAAAACTAGAAGCAAGTAGTAGCCAAAGTACTAGTAGTAAAATGGGTGATCACGAGTTCCACCTGGGAAACAAATTGAAGGCTGTTATGGAGCAACAAGGGAAGACATCAGAATTGCTTCTCCAAACACTCCAAAACATAAATAATACAATCAATTAAACCTACACAAATCGATGGGAAAGATGTTAATTCCAATCATTTTGAAAACAATAGAACTCCTTTAGGATCAACATCTAGAGCTTTAGGATCAACATCTAGAGCAACACGACCTACATTCTTGCCTAGTGAAGAACAAGCAGGAGAAGAAGAGCCCATAACAACAAATGGCATTGAGGAATTGGTAGAAGCCTATTCCAAAATTGATCCCGAACTTAGAAAAAATATTCCATCTAGAGACTATTGTGATATAAGAACAAGAAATACATCAAGGAAACTAACAAAGACTTACAAAAAAAAAAGTTAAGTAGGATGAACCTTGAAAGTATTGATGGCTCGGGAAAAGTCACGGCACAAGCATGGATCCGGAAGCTCGACACATACCTTTCTCTTAGCCCCATGACTGAGGAGGATGCTCTTAAATTTGCCATTCTACATTTAGGAGGGGTTGCACAAGAATGATGGCGTCACGGGATTGTGACACAAGGACACCAAAATGTTGTAACATACGACGAATTTACACAAAGACTCATAAATCGATTTGATCAAAAACATCCCCAAAGGCATTTCAAAGAATTGACGCAATTAAAACAAACGGGATCCGTCGAAGATTATGAGGCCGAGTTCCAAAGAATTTCAGTCATGGTGTCGGGCGTTGATGAGGAAAGGCTCACTTACATGTTTATAGAAGAGTTGACGGAGTTAGTTCGTTGTTTGGTGGGTGCTCTTGATCCAACAACCCTCCAAGATGCAATCCAGAAAGCATTAAGATTAGAAGTCACAACAACTAAGAACAAGACCTACTCCAAGGATGTACCATCTAGGCCAAACTATCAACCATTTTATAAGAAAGATGAGAAACCGAGGACAGGGCCTCCTAAATATGATGATCTTCGAAAAAAGGGTTTATGTTTTAAATGTAAAGAACCATGGGGATCGGGTCATCATTGTGCAAAAAGAGGACAAGTGCACAACCTAGAAGCCATGATAGACGAAGAATTGGAGGAAGAAGAAATGGAACTCGAAAAAGAGAAAGGGAAGTATGAAGAAGAAGATGTTGTAAATAGTACATTGGCAACACTTTCAAGGGAAGATCTATAACAACACAGACGGTGTGGATTCAATTTCCGAAATCAAATTCGGATTATTGATTGCGTCCTTCAACTAAATTTCCTTCAATTCTAAATACACTTGCTGACTTATTTCATCCCTCATGTCTCACATACTCTCTTCAATAACATAGATTATTTTGCTCTTCTAATAATTTTATCTCTCATAGATTGTCTCCACACTATCTTATCATCTTCACTGATTACTCTACACTTCTACAACTTGTTCAATAATTAAAGTCTTACTTAAGATTCGAATTTTCCTTCTCAACAACATCACTAAATTCATCTTTTCCAGTCTTTCTTCAAGTCCTCTTCATCAATCAGATTTTCTATCAATATTGCTTCGTCTTTGGAGTATTTTGCAATCTCTAATCTTGGATTCTAATGCTCTCAATTTCTTCTTTAGCATTAAAAATGTTTTGTTCCTTCCTTTCTGCATTCACTTACGTAACTACATCTTCATTGGTGACACTTGCATCATCTCAATCGCATTGTTGTTATTCAAAACATCAAACAAATGCTTACCAATACATTCGTCTTTCATTAGTCCTTTCAAGTATTCTCTGGTCACAAATTCTCTTTCCATGGAATCACAATCATTTACTCCTTCGCTTTCTTAGGGCATGTTCACAATAACATTCATTCTATCTTCTTCTTTATCCTTAGGGGATCTGAACATGTCTTCTTCTATCCTTCTCAACCTTGGGCTAAACTACACGATGACAAGTACAAGGTAGTGGAAGAGATTATTCTATACAAATACGAATTCCAGGATTGAAGATGAAAGAAAAATAAAATAAAATAATAAGGGTTATTTCTAGACACTCTTTGGGACTAGTTATAGAATATGAGAATCCTGAAAGTAAACCAAAAGATATAAAAATCATTTCAGAGAGAACAAGTCATAGATGCGTGTCGTGCTTCAAATCCTCATTTTAATATATGAGAAGCTCACTTTCCTACTTGGACTTGTTGATGATTGTTTTTAGACAAGTCAACAATAGAGTAAAACACTAGAGTATCCCACTCTCTTGAATAAAGCTCTTCGAACGCTGAACAATGTGATCCAGTGAAGTAACTCCAAGGTTCCTTTTTATGATTCGTGATGAGTTAACTCAGTGATTACATGTGATCTTGCTGATAATCACAAAGGGACTTACATAGACTCTTCTTCTTTCATTTAGCTTATCTCTCCTTCAGTGTGGATGATTTATATACGAGGTCCCAATAACAAAGAAATAGAAAAGATAAGGGTTTAGAAAGCTAATCTAAGGTCAATGAGGCAATGATGATTGTACGAATAGACAAACTCCTAAATTAACTTAACTCCACTTTGCCAAGGATGCCTACAACTACATGAAGTTGGTGCAATCTCCTAAGGTTATGCAAATGGTTTTCAAATCATGAAGGCTCATACAAGCACCCTTTGAACGGCACGGCTCAAACAAGCATCCACAATCGAACTTAAGCAAATGATAAGGCTCAGACTAGCTTTACACAACACTTCATCGGCGATGAATGTTAAAAGCATGAGCTAGGAGTTGATCAAATATCTAGTACAACATACATAACATCAAATAACTTCTAATCTACTTCTAATCTAATTGAAACATCTTTCCATTTCATCAAAGTACAAGAAACCATGTAATTCCACAAGACAAGACTTAAACACCAAGTGAACTCCAATGTCCTTGCATTAATCTTGAGAAATATATACAACAACTTCAAGTCCTCTCAGAGAATTTTGAGAGTTTCTCCTATTCTACTCTTACTTGCCTACTCACTATTGAATTACAAATGAGGCAACAAGGCTTTTATATAGAGGTCTAGGTTTACAATGAATGGCTTAGATCAATTTGATAGCCAAGGGCTCAGATCATGCCACCTCAGTCGGTAGTTACAACAACTTTCTATTTTTAGTACAAAAGAGAGGCAATGAAGGCACGTTTTCCAATGTGATAAGGATAGGATGAAATCATTTAAAACATCTTCCACATAGGCGTCCCTTTGGCTTCTTTTATTAAATGATACATTGAATGCAATTGAGATAATGTGGCGACTTGCGACTGGATGATGAAGTGTACTCGCCACCTAGGTGCCACTTTAGCATATTTGATGGATTCCAACTTGTATCACCTTGTGTGATGTCTTCAATGGGATTGCTTTGAATGAAGTTGAATACTTGGGAATGCTTTGTTGATCTTGCCTTGCTCATCTTCTTGTAAACTGGATGTATGATAAATGTTGCTTCACTTGCATGACTTCATGACTTGGATGAATACATGATGATCTTCTCTGGATGATCCTTCACGAAGAGTAATGTAGTAGATGATGTTGCCTCCTTCATCGTGTAAGAGTAGATGATGATGATACTTGATTCATGATTAGAAGAAGAGTCTCTCTTGGACTTGAAGATTTGAAGAATCTTGAAATTAAATGGATGAAGTGCCTTGGAATGATTTGATAAAGTGTAATCCCATGGATGAATGCCTTTTGGATGATGATGCATTCTTGGACTTGATGTAAACCTTTTGGAATGATGCTTCCTCTGCAACTTGAAGGTGATTCAAGCACTTACTCTTGATGATCATGATGTAATTGATGAAATGCTTCCTTGAAGATGATCTTGAATCTTGAAAGAACTTGACTTGAAGCTTGGATGAATAGATGCCTTGTCTTTTGAACATGATGCCATTTGATGAAGAGTTCCAACACAAGGATGATGAAGGATGCCCTTGAAGCAGTTACATGATGCTTTCTACAGGATGACAAACTTGTTGACTCCGGATGTTAGCCCCTTTGGTGATTCCTTAGTCCCATTAAAGGTCCTTGTTCCTACAAGACATAGACATGAATAAATAACTTTGAAAACAAATCACTTCAGCCCCTATATCATTTGAAATCTGATTTTTTCAGTGTTCTTAAAAATGAAATTTCACAAGAAGATCATAATGATTGACTATCCTTCATACAAATTTCATTTAAACTTAGACAATTTTCTGTTTAGAATTCAATGAACCTGCTGAAAACGAAGGAGAAATTAGAATTTTATCCTTAGATCAAACTTTCCAAAAGACTAATTTGGAGAGCTACTTTAAAATCAGACTCAACTTGACTAAAATCAGACTTGACTTCCTAGGAAATTTCTTTGCTTTTTAGAAAATGCTGAAAGATAACAAGGGTGCAGTGGTTGAGACTCTTGATTTCCCCTTGCTCTGAGCGCATTGGATGAGGTTTTTTAATTCTCCATCTTATCTAAAATTTAAAGTGCATTAGATCAAGTCTTTGAAATCCTCGTCATAGTCTTAACTTTTCCTCTCTTTGGCGCATGAGATCAAAGTTTTAAGCTCTCCTTGCAAATAGATTTGGAAGGTGGCGCACTAGATTGAGTTGTTGAATCCTCTATATGGTTGGCGCACAGGATCAAGAGTGCGAGATCATCATCTTTTGGAGTGGGCGCACGGGATCAAGAGTGCGAAATCATCATCTTTTAGAGTGGGCGCACGGGATCAAGAGTGTGAGATCATCATCTTTTGGAGTGGGCGCATGGGGTCAAGAGTGCGAGATCATCATCTTTTGGAGTGGGCGCATGGGATCAAGAGTGTGAGATCATCGTCTTTTAGAGTGGGCGCACGGGATCAAGAGTGCGAGATCATCATCTTTTGGAGTGGGCGCACGGGATCAAGAGTGCGAGATCATCATCTTTTGTTGGCCGTTTTTCAGGGTATCTAAGGGTAAAGGTATATTGAAAAATATATTTAAGTATAAGTGAATTTCTTTTAAATATTTTTCAATATACCTTTCAGGATGTTTGAGATAGGTCTCGAATCCACCGGATTTAACATGCAAAATCTAGAATTTGGAGGATCCACCAGATTTCAGACTTAGTCAAATTTTCAGGATTTTCAGGATTTAAGGCTACCAGACTTAGTCACTTTCAAGGTCTCAAACATACATCAGGATTGATCTTAGTGTTCATGAACTGGATGGAATTTGACCAAGACTCTTCATTACGGCAAGTTCATGTTCCCGATGAGACCTCCAGTTATAAAGCAAAAATCTTCTAGGAGAGAGACTCATGTTGGATTGGCAAAGGAAACGAACCTAAGACATCATCCAGAACTAAATGCAAAGCATCAGAGCTAAAAAAAAAAAGGGGGTCCCCATTTGCAATGGGGCGATGTGTGATTTGGTCACAACAGGACTCAAAGGATATCCATGTGCAAAAGTTGTGCCTACTTAATTGGTTCTTTGAAGCTGTCGTTAATACCAAAGAAGAAAGTGATCTTTAGATTGATGCTTCATGTACTTGGTATGCAAGATGTCTTTTGGTTTCTTCTCCCTAAGATGAGAGAAAACTTGTCTTAAGTTAGGGACCTTACCAGTTACCAACTCTTGGTTTTGTTGTTGAGAGATATTGGAAAATACAAGTATATGAACCAGAAGAATATTGGACAATACATTATCCTCATACTTTAGAGAAGGTTATCAACCTTATGATCTTAAAGGGCTATGTTGGCGGTTGGATGGAGACAAGTATACTAACAACCATCTTCAAGGAGGATTGATTTGGGATGCTGATTACTTTAGGAGCGTCCTAGTTTGTGATTGCTTGAAGACAAGCAATCTTGGGCAGGGTGGACTGAAATGTCCCATACTTGTTAGGGACATTACAAAAGTGGCCAACCTCCTATCAATATGGGCCGACTTCCCTTGATTGAATAAAATTTAAATTAAAGATTTAAATTTATAGGTGCCGACTTTCTTGTGGTAGTGCCACAAATAATAAGACAAAGTCTTATTTAAATAAAGATTCAAGCCATGTGATTTATATGAGACAATGATGCAATTAAGAGGAATAAGGAGATACGATCTGCATTTAATATAAGGAGCAATCAACATATACATAGTGGCGACTTTGAATAAGACAAAAAGGTTGTTAATGTTTTGACAAGACACGATCTGCATTAAGACAAGAGGTGTGAATGGTGGAAAGGGCAGCGGTTACTCATTGAAGAGCAGCGATCAGCAATAGAGGTGACTGCTCATATCAAAAGGTATGTCTTCTAGCAAACCGCCTCTCTTGAGGAGAAAAGGGAATATATGTATAAGGCAGAGATAAATCTGCAAGGAATACATGGGAGTGATATATATATATGTAATAATTGATAACAACAGAGAATTATTATTGCAGCCATTCTATCATGCTATAACTCTATCATCCTCTCAGTCTATTAATCTATTTTCCATCATTCTATTATTCAATTATTATATCATTCTTTCATTCTATTCTTCTGTCATTATATCATTCTATTCTATCATTCTATCATTTCTATTATTCCATCATTCTATTATTATATCATTCTTTCATTCTATCCTTCTACTCTTCTATCATTCTATCATTCGATTATTCTATTCTTCTATTATTCTATCATTCTATAATTCTATTATTGAATCAATCAAATCAGCGAATATCTAAGATATCAATTAGCAATCAAAGGAAGCTATCTTCACTGGAAGAAAGTCATATAAGAATCAAGCAAAAGGAAATATATCAAGTATATATATCTGCTATACAACAAGTGTTAACAGCAAAGAAGGATATATTGCAATCCTTGAACCGAACTTGAAATCCATCAAGAGGTACATTGTATCAACCATCTAACAAATTCTCAAGCAATACAATTGAAATAAGGTGATGCTAGTAAGTAGGAAATGATGGCCCTTTTGGGGTTCACAAGATGGTGAAAGTACCGATAGGCCCCTTCATCAAGCAGGCCACCTCGAGTTAATTAGCTCGTGGGCCGGAAGGCGTATGAGTGCTCCCGGGCTTGTTGAAATAGCGGTCTTCATGCATCTTATCAAGCACGCTACCCCGAGATGAGACACTCGTGGGCTGGGAGGCGACTAAGTGCTCCTAGGCTTGATCAAGGAGGATGACCAACCTCCAAGGTGGACTGGGAGATGTAAGGATGGCCCCCCTTGCATGCTCTCGACAATATTGTTACTTACTAACACTTATGAGAGATTCAATATGTGATTGGCTTGAGGAATGGTGTTATGATGGATTGAACTAAATATTGATTATGCTATGATGATTTGATCGCATTATTTATGTTATGAAGTATTGATCTCATTATTAATTATGCTATGAACTGAATATTATCTTAATTTATTGATCTTTAATATTTCTAATGTCCTTTTCTAGTAGTTATTATTGTATGCAGGTAAAGAAATCAGGATTTTGAACACGAGGAAGTTAGAATTGAAGTAGTATTTTTATTTTAGGATTCTTTAAGTGTCTTCCTAAAATATTTACAATTAGAGATTAAATGGTAATTCAGAGTCATGCTTTGACACAAATTTGGTATTTGCATTTCTGCCAAGTACATTTGAGGTTGTTATTAAATGCTTGTAATTATAGGAGAAGCAAAGGGTGGAATTAAATGTAAAAACAAGAACAGTTAAACATATGATTGTAGATCACAATAAATAACTGCTTGGCATCCAAGAGATGGGTTTTCTTAATTCAAATTTTAAATGTTCTTTGTAGAAACACCAAGTTTTCAGGTGGCTTAAAGAGCTTTAAGCTCATTCCCATTTTTAGTATTTACTTTGTTAGAGTGGGAAGAATTTGGTTTAACCACATTTTCAAATGTAGCATCAGAACAAAGAAAAGCATTCTAAAGTCATTTGGATTTTATCTTCTTATGGAATGAGCCCCATACAAATCATCTACATGCATAGCTCCCTCTGTGTATCTTGTTTAGAGGTTGTTCTTGGGTACAATAGCTGAATGAACATTTGGCCTACATAATGATTTTCATTCCTTGCATTGACTTCCATCCTTTTTGAATGTTGCAGGCTTTGCCATATTTTATCTCTTATTTTGTGATGTTATGGTTCGTGAACTGGTTTACTGGTTAAAACCTGCTGTTCTTGGATTGGATTTCTTGATTGACAAGGTGAGTATGGTGCTGTATACTTTGCTGAATCCTCTTGTACCACTAGCTGCAGTAGTTATGGCAGGAGGAGTATGGGCTACCAATATTGTTACGATAGTTTACACATCCATATTCGTCATGACATCTGTCCAAGCATGCTCAGAAGCAATTGTTTTTTCATCAGCTGTTCTTGGTATTGGGGAGGCTACAAAGGCAAATGCTGTCAGCAGCCAACCATACACAATTGGTTTGGCTGGTTTCTTAGGATTGGGGGCTGTTTTGGGACTCTTGCCTTCATTCATTTTTGTTGTTCTTCTCCTTGCTTTAGTTTCATTCTCATTGTGGGTGAAAAAAAAGGATATGGTCTCTTCAATTATGCCAGTTGCTGCAGTGTTAGCTGCTGTTGCAGAGCCATGGGTAAGGGCTTTTGCTATGGCCTCCTTCCTTGCCCTTGCCATACATCAGAATTGGAAGTCACCTGAGAAGGAACAGGTACCTCTAGACAATGGTTTAAGGTACAAAGTACAACCGATAATAATACTGCGTGTCTTATCCCTTATGGTAGGAATTATTGTTGCAGCGCAGTGGCTGTATTTCCGTCACTTGATATGGCTTGCAAAATGATATTCACATATTTCCTCAATTCTGTATATATTTCATAGAAAATGGTTGTGTTCTTCAGGCAAATGGATCATACTTTATCCTGTTTCTTGGATATATGGTTGATGCACAGTAATTTCTCCCCACCTGAATATAGAAGTGCTCATCTTTTTCTTGTAGGATTTGTTGTGCAAAATCAAGTCAGAACTTCGTAGAGATTTTTATGACTGGCCTTGGAGGCTATTGACTGTTTTAAGTCATATGGTTGATTGCAATTGGTTGTTGAGGCAGCTTCAAGTTGTAAGGAGGATCTCCAAGATGGTGTGTGATAGTTAACTAGCAATAATTTAAGACAGATTTATTCTCTGTGAGCTGTATTCTTTTTTATCAACACATAAAAATCTACTTCCGTAATTTGGGATTTGGTTAGAACAATACTGAGAATTGAAGTATAGGTTTTCTTGTAAATTCTGAAAGATAATATGCAAGATGACTGGGCAAAAGTTGCAGTTCATCTAGTATATTCTAGTTTTAGATAATTTTTTAAAAATAATTTGAATTGTCTAATATAATTCATCTAGTTTATGCATTCATATTCAACATGGCATCTTACCAAGCATTCGCATTAGCAATTGCTCTTTCATCAGCTGTTCTTGGTATTGGGGAGGCCACAAAGGCAAATGCTGTCAGCAGCCAACCATACACAATTGGTTTGGCTGGTGTCTGAGGATTGGGGACTGTTTTGGGGCTCTTGCATTCATCCATTTTTTGTCGCTCTTCTCCTTGCTTTATTTTCATTTTCTGTTCTTTCACCAGCTGTTCTTGGTATGGGGGAGGTTACAAACAATTGGTTTGGCTGGTTTGTTAGGATTAGGGGCTGTTTTGGGGCCCTTGCTTTCATCCATTTTTGTTGCTCTTCTTCGTGAGCTGTATTCTAACAAAATAGCTTGTTGGTGATGATTCATTTTTATCAACACAAAAATCTACTTCCATAATTTGGGATTGGGGTAGAACAATACTGAGAATTGAAGTATAGGTTTTTTCTTGTAAATTTTGAAAGATAATATGCAAGATTACTGGACAAAAGTTGCAGTTCATCTAGTATATTCTAGTTTTAGATAATTTTTAAAAATAATTTGAATTGTCTAATATAGTTCATCTAGTTTATGCATTTATATTCAACATGACATCTGCCCAAGCATTCATAGAAGCAATTGTTCTTTCATCAGCTGTTCTTGGTATTGGGGAGGCCACAAACGCAAATGCTGTCAGCAGCCAACCATACACAATTGGTTTGGCTAGTTTCTTAGGATTGGGGGCTGTTTTTTGGGGTTCTTGCCTTCATCCATTTTTGTTGCTCTTCTCCTTGCTTTAGTTTCATTCTCATTGGTGGTGAAAAAAAATGGTTTGTTCAATTATGCCAGGTGCTGCAGTGTTAGCTGCTGTTGTGGAGCCATGGGTAAGGGCTTTTGCTATGGCTTTCTTCCTTGCACTTGCAATACATCAGAATTGGAAGTCAGCTGTGAAGGAACAGGTACATCTAGACAATGGTTTAAGGTATGAAGAACAACCGATAACAACTGCATGTCTTATCCCCTTACGGTAGGAATTACTGTTGCAGCGGAGTGGCTGTATTTCTATCACTTGACATGGCTTACAAAATGATTTCACATGTTTCTTCATTTCTGTATATGTTTTGTAGACAATGGTTGTGTTTTTCAGGCAAATGGATCATACGTTATCCTGTTTCTTGGATATCTGGCAGATGCATGGTAATTTCCCCGCACCTGAATATATAAATGCTCATCTTTTCTTGTAGGATTTGTTGTGCAAAATCAAGTCAGACCTTCGTAGACATTTATGACTGGCCATGGAGGCTATTGACTGTTTTAAGTCATATGGTTGATTGCAATTGGTTGTTGAGGCTCCAGGTTGTAAGGAGGATCTCTGAGATTGTTTGTGGTAGTTAACAAGCAATAATTTAACACAGATTTATTCTTCGTGAGCTGTTTTCTAACAAAATAACTTGTTTGTGATGATTTTTCTTAATAACACAAAAAAATCAACTTCCATAATTTGGGATTGGGATAGAAGGATATTTAGAATTGAAGTATCGCTTTTCTTGTAAAGTCTGAAAGAAAATATGCAAGATGACTGGACAAAAGTTGCAGTTCATCTAGTATATTCTATTTTTAGATAATTAAAAATAATAATTTAATTGTCTAATATTAAAAGTAATAATGATTTAGGCTTAAAATGGATAAATATCTATATTTTAATAAATTATTAAACCAAAGTCTTGGCCATACGAAGACCTATCACACTAAATGATCCCGTTGTCTATGGTGAGCGTGATCGTGATCAAGATTCAGATGCTCGTGATCCAGATTCTTGGTTCAGGCATATAAAACTAGCTGTTTTTCCCATTTTCACTATAGAATAGACATGGTAGTTTCAAAGTCTAATTTGTTTCAGATGATGTTTGTTTTCTCTCGCATATTATAATTTACAACGCTTTAAAAATAATAAAAAGTTTCCATAGCCAATGTTTTTGAATATTTTAAAGACATTTACATATTATAAAACAAATTGTAACATTACCACTGTATTAGGTCTACCATTAAGGTCGAGAGATGTCTTAGTGTGTAATTTGTCAAAATGAGTAGTTTTAAAATTAAACCTTTAAAATTAGAAATAAAAGATAACAGATTGCTTTAATTGTTCTAGGTGATAATATGTGATATTTTATACAAAATATAAACATACTAAAAATTAGTATAGATTTATATATTCATTTACAGAAATATCTGAGAAGTTATGCAAATTTATTATAATGTTTTAGTATATATCAAATTCCTTGTTAATGATATAATTATTAATCATATTTTTAAATAAGTAAATTCTATTATTCTTATCATAGAAATAGAAAATATAATAAAGATATTTTAAATCATAAATTTAATAATAAATAGAATCAACATATAATAAACATCTAGCCATTTAAAAAAATAATGGATCAACATAAGTGGAAGAGAGGTGAGAAGAGTTCTGGAGTTGGGAGAGGAAGATGAGAAGTCATCCTCCATAAATGCTCATCTAGCCATTTAAAAAAATAATGGATCAACATAAGTGGAAGAGAGGTGAGGAGTTTTAGAGTTGGTAGAGGAAGACAAAAAGTCATCCTCCATAAATGCTCTAAATGTTCTTGTAACTTTTTTTTTTTTTCACATATTAGTTAAATTGATAGCCTTTGTCATCTTGGTAACGGTTAGTTAGTTCTTGTCTCTCCAAATTTGTTATTGTTGTATATAAAATTTTGCATTTGAATTGAATTTGTGTTATTGTTTGATTTTTTTTGTGATTTTGGTGGTTGAATTTTATTGGTAATTAGCTGATAGGCTTTTATATGAGAGCATTATAGTGCTCAGAATTGTCTCACGCCGTAAAAAAAAAATTCACGCCGGAAAATTTTCGAAAGTCGTCAATTGTTCCTATCGGCGTATTCCTTGAACCTCATATGGGTGCAAGTGCTAGTTTTTCATTCTCGTCTCCTTGAGAATGTGGAACTACCCTTGACTTTGGAATTAGTAACATGTGAATTCAATTCTTCATATCTATTTGATTGCTCCCTTAATTATGTCTTGGGTATTGTTCGTAAGTAGAGATTTAACTTGTTTTATGGCACACGAATTGGTAGTAAATGCATATTTTAATGGGGGAGAAGATGGAAAGGTTGGAGTATTTTTTGGTTTGAATTTGGAAGGAGTGATTGGTGGGTATAAAGGTTAGGGGTTTGGGAAAAGCTTTATACAAGTTGTGTGAGTAGAAGAGCGTTTTGTGGTACTAGAGTTTTCATTTTTCTTTGAAAGGAGCTGCAATGGAGGAAAAATATTTGCCAAAGGAAGATAGGAACAAAGTAAGGAAGATAGGAGCAAAGTAAGTCGTCTCATTGTCTTTAGAAACTACTTATTTATCTTCTAATTTTGAAATGATTGATGCAGTTAAAAAGAAATAGGAAAGACTAAAAAATGATGTTATTTGCCAAAGGAAGATAGGAACAAAGTAAGTCGTCTCATTGTCTTTAGAAACTACTTATTTATCTTCTAATTTTGAAATGATTGATGCAGTTAAAAAGAAATAGGAAAGACTAAAAAATGACGTATTTTTGGTTTGTTTGAATAGTCTTCCCCTTCTAGAAAATTCTTTGATCATTGGGTGACCTTTGTGTGGAAAAAGAAATTAGGGATTTTTTTTTTTCATTTGTAGAATGATTCATCTTGGGCTTTTTATGGTGACTTCAAACCCATATCTTGAAACCCTGATATTACCTCTAAGGAAGTTATTGCCCATTCAATCCTTGGATGGGTTGAAATCCTGAATGTCCCTCCTTGGCTATGGTTTTTCCTTCTACGTGCTTTGAAACCCTTGGGTGAAGCATCGTAGATAGAGGAGAGAAGTTACACCCTATTGCACTTGAATGTTGGAATGCTAATGTCCATTAAATTGGATATTGAATTTCTTGAGGTGCTTTGTTATCAATTTGAAAATAACATTTTTCAGTTTAATATTAAGCAATTAGGTGGGCTTAATTCATGTTTTTTGTGTAAATGGAATGGACATTTGAGGAAAAAATGTATTATAACCCCTAAGAAAATGCACGCTAGCTTTGATATTGTCATTCCGTCTATTGATAGAGAAGATACTAGTAAGATTGTTGAGAATATAAAATGGTTTGTTTGGAGGATTCTTAGTCTAACAAAACCAA
Source organism: Cunninghamia lanceolata (assembly GCA_027924645.1). Lineage (NCBI taxonomy): Eukaryota > Viridiplantae > Streptophyta > Pinopsida > Cupressales > Cupressaceae > Cunninghamia > Cunninghamia lanceolata. Next base: position 4,928,102 of record BSBN01000332.1, read on the forward strand.
ATTTGAGCACTAAGTATGGATTTTTTCTTGTTTTTGCTTACCTCATCCCATTTAAAGGGTTCTTCAAATTGTAAAAATAAAATGGACATTGATCAATGTGCAAAAGGTTCTGAAACAAATAAGGAAAAGATCTTGAAAAACCTTTGATTGAGTCCCAAATTCTCAAAGTACCCCAAAAGACTATTGATTATGTAAATATTCCCAATGGTTGCCACAACTTTTGTAGGTGGCTTAAAAAGATTAAAGTTGGTCATGGAAACTCTAGATGTTGTAGAGTTAATCCAAAAAATGCTAATGTCTTGAGAAGTGAGGTAGGAACTTCTTGTTAGGAAAGGTGTCTCAACCTTGCAATTACAAAAAGTGTGATTTTTTGGTTTGGGCTATAAGGTTGGTTTTTGGCCAAAATAAAAATTTCAGGTTCGACATCACTATAGATCTCTTCGAACTCTTCAATTAAAAAAAAGAAACAAACCCAATTGGCCTCTCGGATCAAAAGTTATGGCCTCCAGAAGTTGAGCCTCCCACATTGGAAAATGTAAAAACGTGTTGGACATAGAAAATAGTTATAAGGGGGAGTTACACATGTTGATGCATGTTATGGCACATCATAAGACATCTTTGATTAGAAATAATAAAACCCTAAGGATTTGAATGCCACTTTTGAGTGGTTTTAACTCGTGGTTTGGTAATTACAATTTGACAGTTTCATGTATTGTATCTCTTATATATTAGGTACTTGAGATGGAGTTTGTGTAAGAGTCTTATAGATGTCGTTAAGTTGCCTTCAGATCTCTGTTGGTGATAGTCCTATGAAGGCTTGCTTTGCAAATATATTGTAATCGTGTTGATTTTAAATAATAAACTGAGTTGTTTTTGGATTGTGGGGTTTTTTTCTTGAAAGGGTTTTCCCTATGTAAATCACTATGTTGTGGTATGATTGCTATTTATGTTTATTTTTGTATAACTACTGTAACTATTGTAAATATATGAAAAGTTTTGCATAACTTTTCTTTCAAGATTAGTGTAGGATGTTGTTCTGTTACCTTAAACTTCCTTACAAGTGGTATCTTGATCACCTTTGGTTTCAGTTGTGGGTTGTTGGATTTTTTGAATTAATCTAGTTTTGAGTGGAAGCTTGTGCAGATGATACTTTGTGATCTTGTTGCAGGAACTTTTAGATGGCTAGCACATTAGGGAGAATAGAGGTAGAGGAATTTTTTGATAACAATTTTGAGATGCGGAAGTTGATGGAAGATCTATTAATTGATTGAGATTTGTGGGATGCTATTGATGAGCATATTTCAAGGCTTGTAGATGCTACTTTGGCTGCTCAATATGATGTTATGGACCAAAAATGCAAAGGTTTAATAAGATTGTGTCTGACAATCTCTTTTATTCAATGTCCATGAATAGCCCTCTGCGAAGAAATTATAGAAGAAACTTGGTAAGATATATCAAGCCAAATTTTTTTAGTGAACAAGATTTTCTTGAGGAAGAAGTTGTATTCCTTGAGAATGAAAGAGGGTGGACAAATTGCAAACTACCTTGAAGCATTCAATATGTTGGTGGCTTAATTGACATTAGTTAGTGTAAAGATGGATGAGGAGGAGAGATGCCAGATCCTGCATTGTTCTTTGCTTGATTTGTGATATTCTCTTGTTATGGCTGTTGGGAGTATTTCTGTTGTCATGGAAGTTGAAGATGTTGTGGGTTCTTTAATTTTTGAAGAGATGAGGAAGGTATCCATCAATGCCATAGAGGCTCGGAATGTTCATGGAAGACCTAAAGTAAAAGGCAAGAAGCGTGACAAATCCAAGTCCAAAGGGAGATCCAAATCTCCTGGAAAGTCCAAAGTTATTTGTTAGAATTGTGGTAACTGTGCACACTTCTATAAGGAGTGCAAAGAAGAAAAGAAGAAGAAAAAGAAAAAAAAATGATTGTGATTTTGAGTCCAAGAAGGAAGATGGCGATGCGTTTATTGCAGCTTTGGCCACTCATGTAGGTAATGATGCATGGTTAATTGACTCAAGTGCATCTTTCCATATGCCCCCTAATAGAGATTGTTTTTTAAATATGAAAAATTTGATTGATGTAAGGTGTATTTGGGTGATGATTTTCATTTAAATATTGTTGGGCGTGGTAAAGTTAAAATCAATTTTTTTGATGGTAGAGTAAAAATGATTAATGGTGTGTTGCATAGCCCAAGGTTAGCACATAATTTATTATCTATGAGCAAACTAATAGATGCAAGTGTGTAGGGAGTCTTTTCTAATGCAGGATACAAGATGGTTAGAGGTGCTATGGTCATCGCTAGAGGTGTTAGATTTGACACATTGTATAAACTTGATGCATACACTGGTGAATGCAATAGCACTTCTATGAAAAGAAAGTTTGTGACTACTTAGTTGGAAAAAGTAAGGGTTTCTTCTTCAGTAGATGGTCGTGGCTTCTAGGTACCTACGAGTGCTCCTTCTGAATCAAAATTGCTTGTAGAGAAGATTATGTTATGGCACCAGAGATTAGGTACATTGGAGAAAAGGGTTTAAGGATCTTGAAAAATAAAAACCTTGTTGAAGGGTTGTTTGATTGTAATCTTGATTTCAATTTTTGTGAGCATTGTATTTATGGTAAAGAAAATCGTGTTCAATTTTACTCGAGTTCTCATAAATCTTGTGGTGTATTGGATCTATTTCATTTTGATGTGTTTGGTCCCGTAGATGTTCCTCCATTTATTGATGATTATAGGACATGGGTATATTCTCGAAAGAATAAAGTTGAAGTTTTTAGTTGATTTAAAAAAAATAAAGCAATGGTTGAGTTGTAGGCTAGAAAGAAAATAAAATGTTTGAGAACTGGCAATGACGATGAATTTTGCTCTAATGATTTTGATAGATTCTGTAAAGATTGTAGCATTCAGAGACAAAAGACAACTCCATATTTTCCACAACAGAATGAAGTTGCAGAAAGAATGAACATGACACTGATGGAGAAGGCTAGGAGTATGTTTAGTGGTGCTGGTCTATAACAACAATTTTGGTTTGAATTTGTTGCCATTGCTTGCTACCTGATCAACAGGTCTCCTATGGAGGCATGGCCGGGTCACAAGCCTTCATTTAAACATCTTGGAGTTTTTGGTTGCGAGGTATATGCACATGTGCCAAAGGAGAAGCAAACAAAATTGGAGAACAAGGTTGTGCAATGTATTTTCATTGGTTACAATTATGGTGTGAAAAGATACAAGCTTTGGGATCTTGTTGCATAGAAGGTAATATATAGTAGAAGTGTGATTTTTAGAGAAACTAAGCCTTCTTCAGTTACATTACAACCAGAACAAAGTGAACAGAAAGATGTGATTCAACTTCCTTCTACTCTTGAGAAAGATGAATTGAGGCCCCTAGATAGACAAGAAGTTGAGAAGAGCTCATCTAGCTCTGAATCTTTAGAAGAGGAGGAAGAACCTCCAACTCAGCTTGTTCAAAGGTCTATGAGGCATAGACAACCACCTGAAATATATTGACCTAATGATTGGAGATGTATTTTTGCTTTGAATACTAACATGGATGAACTCTGATCTGTAGAAGAGGTATTAGGTATGAATGATGCAGAGTCTTGAAGATTTCTATGGATGAAGAACTTGTATTTTGAAAAAGAATGGTACATGGGATTTAGTACCATTTCCTGAAGGACGAAAACCCGTTGGTTGCAAATGGGTGTTTAAGAAAAAGATTGGTTCAAATGGAGGTATTGATAAGTATAAAGCATGGTTGGTTGTGAAAGGTTATTCTCAGGTTGAGGGTGTTGATTACAGTGAGATATTTTCCCCTGTTGAAAAAATGACATCCGTTAGATTCATGTTTTCTATTGCTGTTGTTCATGATTTAGAGGTTGAGCAAATGGATGTGAAAACGACATTCCTTCATGGTGATTTGGAGGAGGATATTTATATGACACAATCAGAGCACTATGTGGTGAAATGTAAAAGTAATTTGATTTGTAAATTGAAGAAATCTTTGTATGGCCTTAAACAAAGTCCTAGAATGTGGTACTATAAATTTGATACATATGTGTTGAGTTTGAGATTTGAGCATTGTAAATTATATCACTGTGTTTATTATAAATCTGATGGTGATCATTCCTGTTTATTGCACTATATGTTGATGACATGCTATTTATTGGTAAAGGGAAAGGAATGATTTCAAAACTAAAGTCTCAACTTGTACCTAAATTTGAAATGAAAGATCTTGGTGTAGCTAAACACATTCTTGGGATGGAAATCAAAAGAGATAGAATGAACAAAAAACTATGGCTTGGCCAAAGCAAGTATGTCAATTCAGTTTTACAATGGTTTAACGTGCAAGATTGTAGACCATTGTGTGTTCTTTTTACACTTGGAATGAAGTTGTTTGCTTCATAATGTCCAACATCCCCATTGGAGATGGGAGACATGAACATAGTGCCTTACCAGAACGCAGTCAGAAGTTTGATGTATGCTATGGTCTATACCAGACTAGACATTGCCCAAACAGTGGGAGTTCTTTCCAAATATATGTCTAATCCTGGTAGAGTTCATTGGGATGCATTTAAAAGTCTTTAGATATTTGCGTGGTACCTTAGAGTATTCCTTGTGCTTTCATGGTAATTTGATAGGAGACATGCATTCCCTTGATATTCAAGGTTATGTGGATTCAAATTGGGCAGGTGATGTTGACAACAAAAGATCCACCGATGCTTATGTGTTTACTTTATTTGGTAGTGCAATTAGTTGGATGAGTAAGTGATAAACTATGGTTGTTTTATCCACTAATAAAGTTGAGTATATGGAAGCTACTCATGGTTGTAAAGAAGCCATTTGGCTTAAGAGATTGTGTCCAAATATTATAATAAAATAGGCTGTAGTGACAGTTTATTGTGATAGTCAAAATGCGATCTGCCTAACTAAGAACCTGACATTTTATGCCAAGACCAAGCACATTGATGTACAATATTACTTTGTTAGAAATATGGTTGAGGATGGTAGGGTGAAGTTGGTTAAGGTAGAGACTGTGATGAATGTTGCAGATTCATTAACTAAGCCTGTAAGCACAAAGAAGTTTAGATGATGTTCAGAGTTTATGGGCCTCTTGACCCCTAGCAATTAAATTATGGCGTTGATACTCCCTTTGCTCTTGCAAGGTGTTCGACAAGTGGGAGAATGTTAGGAAATGTGTCAGCCATGTAATTACAAAAAGTGTGATTTTTCAGTTATAAAATTGAATAAACTCAATTTCTAGGCTATAGAGTTGATTTTTGGTCAAAATAAAATTTTTAGATTGTTTGGAACCACCTAGGAAGTGCCTGATGCATAGATCTCTTTGAGCTCTTCAATTTAAAAAAAGGGGCCCAATTGACTTATCAAATCAAAAGTTATGGCCTTTGAAAGTTGGGCCTCTTACATTGGAAAATGTAAAAATGTGTTGGACATAAAAAATAGTTGTAAGGGGGATTTACACGTGTTGATGCATATTATGGCACATCATAAGTCATCTTTGATTGGAGATAATGGAACCCTAAGGATTTGGGTGCCACTTTTGGATGGTTTTAGCTCATGATTTTGTAATTACCGTTTGACAGTTTTATGTATTGTCTCTCCTATATATATTAGGTGCTTGATATGGAGGTTGTATGTAAGAGTCTTATAGATGTTAAGTTTCCTTTAGATCTTTGTTGGTGATACTCCTGTGAAGGCTTGCTTTGCAAGTATATTTTAATCGTGTTGATTTTGAATAATATATTGAGATGCTTTTGGAGCGTGGGGTTTTTCTCCCAAAAGGGTATTCCCATGTAAATCACAGTGTTGTAGTATGATTGCTATTTATGTTTATTTATGTAACTACTATAAAGATTTGAAAAGTTTTACATAACTCTCCTCTCAAGATTAGTGTAGGAAGTTGTTGCGCTACCTTAGCTTCCTTACACTTCTTGTAAGAAGAATGTTGAAAATAAGGAAGATCTATTAGATGATACAAAATAGAGGAAACCAACTAAGCCAAGTAGTCTGAATCCTAAAAGAAGTAAGAAGGGGAAGGAAGAGAAACTCCCTAGTTCCTTTGATAGGTTAGACAAAGGACCTAAACCCCCCTCTATCCCTAATAGATGAAAGTCAAAGTTGGAATGTGAGGGGTTTAGGGGTTGATGATATAAAAGTTGTTAGAATGTTTTGTAAGAGTAGAGATTGCTTGATACTCCAAGAAGTCAAACAGTTAGTTTTCCTCTTGAATGTGCTCCTAAATATATTTGGACAGGGCCTACTAGGTTTGTAACCAATTGTGATAAAGGGAAAGGAGGTTTGACGATTTTGCTTTATGAGAAATGGACTCCTCATGTGGTTGTTTCTAGGAAATCTCCTTTAACAAAATTGTGTGGGTTATTGTGGAAAATCAAGGTTTCAAATTTTGTTGGAAAGGTAATGAATTATTTTTTTGGTTTAAAAGGAAGTCTTAAACCTCAGAGACCCTATTGAGGGGTGTACAATGGATAATGAATGAATTTAGTTCACATGGTGTAATAACTGGTGAGAATAAGAGACTCTATTCCAGACTTGATAGATTTTATTTGAACAAAGATTTTTCAGTCCTTGCTCTCAAGTTGATAATAATGTTGTGTTTGTTATACCTTTCACATTGTCTAATCACTATCATATTGAAATTGTTGTGGAAATTAAAGGGGTTTGTTAGGTGAAAAGATATTGAGATGAAGAGCTTTTTAAGACAACTAATTTGTTGAAAGATGAGAACTATGTGAATAGAGCCAAGATTATTATGACCTTTGTTGGAAGTTCTAATCTCACTTCATCATGCATTTCTTAGTGGAATAATTGTATCAATGCTTGACAATTTATTACTCCAAGACTATTGGAAAATTTAAGGCCATGGCTAGGAAAAATTAGGCTAGAGACTTTGAAGAGAAACTTGTTCAAATAGAGGAAAACTTGCAAACTAACCCCCAGAACTTGAGTTTGTGAGAACAACTTAATATTTCTAAACATAGATGGATGCGCTATCAAAACTCTATTGCCCAAGGTTTGAAAAAAGATCCAAGATGACTTGGATTGAAAATAGAGACATGGGATCAAAGTGTTTCTTTAACGTACTTAGAGCTTAGTTTATTACGGAGAAAAATGTCCTAGTTAATATTGATGGGTCCTTGACTGATGAACATGAAAAGATAAATAGTGCCTTTTTGTCATTTGATAAGAATCTATCCACTTCTAATGGGAGGAATGAAAATATTGATAAAGCTAGGACATTGTGCACGAGTATTATTCCAAAGAAGATAGGTGATGGTGGTGTTCTTGAAGGGGACATCAATATTGATGAGATACATTTTGTTATAAATTATTTAAAGAATGACAAGTTCATTGAGATTGATGATTTCTCCATTGAATTTTACAAAATAAATGTTACTAGGTGGTTGAGTATATGCTTGAATTGTATAAGACATTAGTGTTGGAACTTTGGGAGAAGAAATAAGTAAAGGAGTCATTAAATTATTACCTAAATATGGTGACAGGTCTCTTGAGAAAAGATGGAGACCTGTAACATTGCTAAATGTATCATATGAAATCCTAGCCAAAGTGATTGATGTTAGGTTACGGAAAATTTGCCCTAAGATTATTTCATGGTCTCAAACATTTTTTGTAAAAGGTAGATATATTCTAAAAATTATTTTGACAAGTTGGGAAGGTTTGGAATGGGCTAAACCATATGAAAAAATGCTTGTATGGTTTTGTTTGATTTTGAAAATGCTTATGATAGAATATAATGGCGTTTTATTCTTCTTGTCTTAAGAGCTTTTAGAGATAAATTTTGTAGAATTGTGGATATAAATGGAGCCTTGTTTGACCCCTTTGTTCTCCAAAGATCAATAAGGCACCTGCTATCCCCTATCCCTCTTTGTTTGTCATTGCCACATAAGCCCTTAACTACCTATTGAGAGATGGTTCTTTTGGAACACGTGAAAGTGATTAGTCTCCCTAACATTTAGTTTTGAGTTAGTTGATATTCAATTTGCTAATGATAATTCCTTGTTTCCTTGCGTTGAGGAGAATTTCTCGAACATGGTGAAAAGATTAGAATTATATTGTTTGGCTTCACAATTTAAGTTATATGGACAAAAATTGTAGTTATTAGCTAGTTTGACACCCCTCCTTGGGTTTCACAAAATTGGTTGGGAATGGGGGGTCCTAATAAAATGGTTAGATATTTGAGGATTCATTTTGCTATCTCTCCTTCACATCATGAGATGTGGGATTGGGTAGTTCAACAAATTGTAAAGAAATTCTCTAAGTGGCACAGACACCTCTTTATTGCTCGTAGGTTTCAAATTTGTCAAAAAGTGTTCTCTTCTTTCATTCTATAGTATGACTTGTACTTAGATTTTTGGGAGCTATCAAGTTGATAAATTGCATAAGATAAGATATTTTCTTTAGTCAGATGGAAAAGGTAGTACAAAAAGACATGTTGTCAATTAGAACTAGAGCTATCTTCCAAAGAAACTTAGGGGCTTGGGATAGGAATTTAAAACTACGTGATGTGTCCTTAGTTGCAAAATAGATTCTTAAATACTTTGAAGGAGATGAACCTTGGAAAGTCCTAATTAGGAATAATGTATGTAATGTTGCACCAGAAAATAAGAAAAATTGGAAAGGTCTCCATGCTCATGATTTGTTATTTGGAAAGGATTTTGTAGAACCTATAAGGTTAGCCATCTTTTGTTGTATTTAGAGAGCATGGGAATCAATCAAAGAATCTTTGTTAAGATAGTACATCTTATCTAAGAGGGATGGAAGTCTTCAAAGCTATAGGTCTATATGGCAAAGTCCGTGCAATATAAAAATAAACTTTTAGATCTTATCCAAGGTTTCTTTGCTAGAGCTTGGAATGCAAAAGGTTTTCAAACATTGGGATATCTATTTAGAAATGGACTGTTGGGAATTAAGGTGTCTCAACCTTGCAATTCCTAGCATTGATTATTAGATTATTTATTTATTTATTTGCCTATGATGTAATTTATGTTGCATATCTTGTTTTATCATTTAGTGTGAAGTGGTATGGTGAGTTGTCACTCAACTTGTAAGGTGACTAGGATGGTCAACTCATCCCATGTGGATATAGGCATCCCATTTGAGGTGATACTAATATGCCATGTGTTAGCATCTTGTGTTATGACAGAGGAGTTATTTTGTATGACATAATCTATGACGCGTAAGAGCCAAGTATAGAGATTCCTATGACAAGTGAAGACAAGTGTCAGAGAGCATCTTTGCATGTGGGAAAGGCATCTTTGGGCACCCAAGTTGGGTTATGACATGTTGTAAGAGGAATATGCTATATTTAGTCTTGTATGACATATTCTCTTACAACATTAAGTGTTGTTTTGTTGGGCAGATTTTATGACAACTGTAAGATGCGTAATAACATCTGTCATAGCCTATTTTTAGCCTGGAGCACTCCATCTTGGGAAGTCAAATCTGCCATGTATGATAGATGTAAGAGAGGTGTATGCATGTTGGACAAGTGTCCTTGGGTGTGTGAAATGGGCCATGTGGCCAAGATGGACGCCCACCTCTAGAAGCTTCTCAGTTATGCCTTGTAACTCTATATAATGAGGTGTTTGGAGTAGTAGTATGCATAGTGTTTTTATAGGTACTGTTATGCTACCAAAATTACTCCAGGAACGACATTTAAAGACTCCTGAAAGAACTTACATTACAACTGTATTGTAAACATTTCAGTTTTGATAATACATTGTGTAGGTTTTGGAGTGTGGGGTTTTTTACCTAAAAAGGTTTTCCCCACGTATATCTTGTGTCTCTTTTGCATTCTTGTGTTGTGTTTTCTGCTGTAATCTCTATGTTATACACATAACATAACTGTAATTGTAAGGATTTTAAAGAATTTTCACTCTATTTCCCCCATTAGATTGGTGTAGGAAGTGTGTTCCGTGTACCTTGCTTCCTTTCATGGACAATTAGTGTCTTGGAAGGGTATCAAGGAAAAAATTATGATCCCCGACTGTAAAAATAACTTTTTCAATTTTGGTGAAGGCTGCTAGTGGTCTTCCTAGGTAGGTTAAGATAAACTTTAATACTGAAATTTTGGATTATATCGATTGGAATAATGGTACATCATTGACTAAAATCTCTAATAGGTTTCTCTATGATATACTAATCAATAACTATGAGTTTTTTTTGAACAAGTGGGGTGTCATTTTTTTGAAATGGGCTAGAATAAAATATTGTCCTTAGTTGGTCTTCTTGTCTTGAACCCAAGAAGGCTTGTTTCCATTGGTTGTTTCTTCTTCAGAATTTCACTGTGGGACTTCTCTTAAAAACTATTAGTTTTTATACTATTGTTTGTTCTTTGTGCAACATTGAGGAGTCCTTTCATTCATTTTTTGATTGCCCTTTTGTAAAAAAGGGCCAAGGTTTTTTTCTCAAGGTTTGAGTTAAGTGGGCTAATAAAGATGTTATTTCTTGGAATGACATTGTTAAAAAATATAATAAATTTTGGATTGTTCTATCTAATAAAGTTTTGTAGTTCATTTAGAGAGCTAGGCATAATGAGTTGTTTCAAGGTAAAAGGAGCTTGCTTGTTGACTTATGTTGTGAAGTCACCTCTATTTTTATTCTCTCACAAGTTACAATATTTTATGACATTTCAAAAGAAGATTATGAATTTCACAAAAGAAGATATTAAGCATGCAAAATGGTGGTTTGATTTTGATGATGATAAACAATTAGTTGAAAGTAAGTAGAGTACATATGCTGGGTAGATTATTTCTTGTTGTAACATTAGTCAAGGATAAACTCTTGATGATGGTCCTAAGGAGTGAATGCATGATGATAGATTGGTAGAAAAATAAACAATTGTTTGTGCAACATTTTGTTGATCATAATTTAGGCATGTTGGCAAGAAATGAGGAGGAGGTAGTCCAGAGATCCGGTCCTCAGTGAAGTCTCTAAAGTTAGGTTTATATCCCAGTCATACAGTGAGAGAATCATAAACAAACATTAAGGAATTATGTTATGTGGTACAATCTAAATCATACAAAATATTAATAAGACTCATTAACTTATATCAAAACCCTTATATCTCCATTATATATATTCATAAGCAATTGGTACATATACATTCCTACCAGCAGGTCTGAGTCACTGCCTCATGTATATCTATTTCATTCACATAATCTCTCTCTCTCTCTCTCTACGATACTTACATATATCTCCTATATATCTACATAGAGGTGTGTCCTTTTCCAAAATACCTCTTAGTGTATCGGTTCTACCCTTCGCATGCCCTTTGCAGTAACCTGCAGTAGTTTCTGCTTGGTGCCCTATTCTCTGCCAACATCATTCCCCCTTCTAAAGTATGTCTTGTCCTCAAGACATGTTCTTTTTAGTTTGAAGGTAGGATGGTTTTGTATATTACTCTGAGCTGGGCCAAAGTTGTGTCCCAATGTTTCTTTGTAGATGTCAAAATTTGGATTTGACTCTCTAACTAAATATGTGTCCTCTGCATCACCTAAGGTAGTTGGTATGTGTATCTTTTGTGTCATTTGTTTGGCCTCAGTATACACTCCAGTTAGGGATGCTAGCCTTAGGCTTACCACCTCTCTCAGCTACTCGATCTATGCTTTGATTTGTTCCCTTTGATCTTGGAACTGCTGGAGTTGGGAGTGTAAGGTCTCTACTTGTGCCCTTATGGCTCCATTAGTATCTTGTACTGGATCATAAGTACTAGCTACTTGTATTATTTGTGTCTCTAATGCCTCTATTTGATCCTTTATACTCTTAGTAGTGGTAGGCCATTGTAAACAAAATTGGTAGAGTACCTTAGCTTCCTCCATACCCTACTAGATGCTCTTTATTTGGGCTTCTAGTTTATTGTGTGCCTTAGCACATTTGTTAGAAGCATCAGCTAATCTTTTCTGGTTCATTTTCTCTGTTATTTTCTCTTCTGCCTTATTCTCCAAGTATTGAGGGTGTGCTTTAAAACTTTGCATTAGTTGTTTAAGTTGCTGTGTTGGCGGTAGGGTTGTATCCCTTTGAGCCTCTGGCATTTCATTTTGAATTATATCTACAGTCTCTAGTAGTATTTCACTACCCTCAATGTGTTGTTACAAATTTCTTCCCTCACTATGGAGTGGAAGATATCAAACAATTATAGCTTTTGTAAGGGTGAAATACTAGATAAATTTACTTGCCCTCCTATCACTGGCACTTGTAGTAGCTGTGGGGTCACCATAGGTTGTATTTACTTTTGCTGCGCTAGGAAATCCTTAATGGATTGGATAGGGGAAGTAGATGAGGATGCATCCTGAGAATCATGTATATTGTCACATGTATCCAATGTCTCTTGTTGTTGTTGTTGATCCTCCTGATCTGTATTAGTGTTGTGTGGAGGAGTTCTTTGTTCTATATTTTGCGAAGGATTTGTATGCTGTTGTACCACATTTTTCTCTGCCTCCTTGATAGTGTCATAGATTTTATTTGTTATTTGCTTTGTTTCTAGTTGTATTTTGTCTCTATCAGCTTGATCCATGCTCATAAGGGTATCAATCCTTTGTTTTGACGTAAGCTCTGTAGCCTGTAATTGGGTACCCACTCCATCAATGGCTTGTTGCCTTAGATCTTTATCCAATTTTAGAGTTTTTTCTCTTCTTTACCTTAAGGCATCTACAAGACTCTCTGGTAATAGTCCCAATATCTCATCCATTGTCTTATTTGCCTTTATCATATATTTTATTATCTTTCTCTATGATTTTCTTATCCTCTGCAGATACTTCAGGATATAACTCTACTGTTTCTTGTAGTAGTCCATGGCATTCTATCCTATTCAAGATTGCATCTAAGTTCAATGGCTCCTATTGAATATTTTGTTATGTTTGCCATTGCTTCTTTTTCTTTTTCAGCTGGGAGACTTCCTCTTCTCCTTCTTCCTCTTCTGTCTCATCTTCCAACGATTGGGTTTTCCTTCTCTTTTCTTGTTGCTTTAGCCTAGTTGTCTTTATCTTATCCCCTCCTAATTGTACCAAATCTCAAAGGCTACTCTCCTCCCTGTGGACACTGTCTGTGTTGAAGATGTCATTTTTGGTACAGCTTGTGCACTGGTTGTCCCAGATGTACTTCTCCTAGATCTCCTTGGATTTTGTGGTGAACTAGGAGCTAAAGTTGTAGCTTGCGGAGCTTCCGCAGTGGCTTGCAGTACTGATGTGCCTTCCTGTGGTGGGATTTCTCATTTTTATGTAGTTTGTCTCTATTTTTCTCCAAATGTTCCTCCACATTATTTCTATGCAGCTTATCCATTATTTCCCTATATGTTCCAAAACTTTCTACGACAATGTCCTTAGGTTTTATTAGTAAGTTCTCTGCATATGCATTTATTTCTGCCTTGGTAACTTCATATGGTAACCTAGGTATCTAGAATGTTCTAGGTTCTACTTCTTCCATATAGGTGTAGTCTTTTTCTACCATGAAAGTTATATGATTCATATATTATTTTACTGTTTCATAGGGTATTCTTTCTCTATTTTGCATATCTGACTGTAAAGAATTGAAGAATCCCCAATGTGTCACTAAAGCTTCTAATGTGATGTTTAATTTGTGTGACAAATGATAGGAGTTGTTGCCAAAATTTCTCTTTGAATCTCAATAATTCATTTAGAAAATAAAATACTAGGCAGATGATTAACGTACCATATCTGAAATTGTAGTTGGACTCCTTGGTCCTCTTCAAGTTTTCCATCAACTTCTCTCTCATTACTTCGTAAAGGTCAAAGTATTTGCCCTATTTCACCATTTGATATGCAGTGTGGATTGCGGTAGCTGTAGCTAATCTCTCTTTGTTCGCATAGTACACCTTGTAGGATATACCCATAGTTGCATATCAAATGCCATGATTTGTGATATCCTTTACACTCAAGCTCTACCCATCAGGTTTTGCTCCAGTAAGCTCAGTGACCTTGTCATTTTTAATGGCCTTCACTGCCGGTACTGGTCCTGTTAGCTGGGTCCAGTTACTGCTTTGATTGCATCCTTAGTTATTCTGCATGGTTTATCTAGATAGATGAATTCATCATAAATCTAGCTAAGTATTATTATTACCCACTCATGAGCATCGATGAAGTCTGGATAATCTTTCCATATGTCAAGTTTCTTGGCAACAATGTTCTGGTATTCAGCTAAATACCCTGCATCTTCAAGTAATGTATCCCTCAACTCCTCAAATTTCATATGATCATTTTTTGAGATCGTAGAATGGATGCACTTTCTAACATATTCTATGTAAACCACGTTTGTAGACACTCTGGAGAATAATCCTTCCTTGTCTACCTCCATTGCCTTATATGGGCACTTCTTATACTTGGGCCTTGGCTTTTTTGTGACATCGATTAGCATTGGGATCGCCATCTATTCTCTTTCTTAGCTAGGTGGCTAGGGTTCACTCTCTTTGTTAGAGCTTAAAAGTTCTCAAAGTGTTTCATATGCAAATGAGACTTGTAGGGTGATTTAGGGTATATATAGCCCTAATTTCCACTTTATACATTTATGGCATTTATCCGTTGTGTTTTTCGCAACGTTTTATATTCGTTTAGTGTCTTCCAGTTGCCAACGGTTAATTTATTATACAATATATTACAATATGATACATTTCTATGATACATGGTAGAATTCTTCCGCATTTCTTCTTTTCATCCCAGAGGTTTGTGATAGTGCTTTATACGAGCTCTATTAACATATCCAACTGCAAGTTTTCCTTCTATATCTTTTAATCTGACAGCTCTGGATTTTGCAATTTCTTCAATGTAATATGGTCCTAGCCATTTGATTTTGAGTTTTCCTAGTTTCTTGAACTTACTATCATATAGAAGTACTAAGTCTCCTTTGAAATGTTTCCTCCACAAGTTTCTATCATGCCAGGTTTTTTACCGCTTTCTTACCAGATTCATGTAGGCTGCCAATAGCATATTTTCATCCAATTGTCCAATTCCTCAATTCTTTGTAAAGGGATTCTGTCGTATTTAGTTTTAGAGTTAGTGTGGTATGAAAATTGGGAAGTATAAAGTATACCAGTATAGTAGCATATAGGCCATAGACTAATTCATAGGGTGTGAAATTTTTGGTTTTTTTTTATATTGTACGGTAGGCCCAAAGTATCGCGGATATCTTTAGGTCCCAATTTGTTTTGTTTCCATCACACATTTTTGTCAATGTCTTTCCAGTGATCTTGTTTAAGGCCTCACTTGCACTGTTTGCCTGTGGATGATATGGTGAGATTTTTTTGTGTGCAATCATAAAAGATTTTAGTAACTCCACAATCATGTTATTTGAAAAGTGTTTTCCTTGATCACTTGTGATACTTAGTGGACAACCAAATCTAGTGATTATATTCTCATAGAGGAAATTTGTGGTTGTTATTGTGGTACAGTCCTTTGTAGGTTGAGCTTCTACCCATTTTGTGAGATATTCTACTCTAGTGATGATGTATCTTGATTTTGATTGTTTGGTCGGTGGATCTATTGGTCTAATAAAGTCAATTGCCCATTTCTGAAATGGAAGTTGTTCTAGTACCGGTCTCAATGGAATCTCATCCTTGGTGGTAGGTTTACCCATTCTTTGACAGATATTATAGTGCTTCACATACTTTTTAGCATCCTGAAATAAGGTAGTCCACCACAAACCTGCTAGTTATATCTTACGTGCGATGAGTTCATCAGAGTTATGACCTCTTGCTACACATTTATGTGCCTCCTTGAGCATGTCTTCTCCTTCATGTTCATAAAGTACTCTTCTAATGATATCATCTTTTCCTCTTATATGTAGTTCTCCTTTGATAGGTGTGTATGGAAATGCCTTCCCTATCAAAGTTTGTTTATCTTGCGGAGAAGTATCAGATGGAAATTATTCTGTGGCAAGTAAATATGCAATGTCTTTTAGTTCTTTCAGTACTGCAGTGACTCTGATAAGGTTTGCGCCAGGGAGTTCCTCGTCTTGGCTTTCTGGCTCATCCCCTATTTCAATTGTAGATAAGTAGTTAAGACCTTGATTTTGTTTTCCCAGTTTTACCTTAATGGTAAATTCAAATTCTTGGAATAGTAGTAGCCATCTACATATTCTCCCTTGAGTGAATGGTTTGTTCAATAGGTACTTTAACGGTTCATGATCAATAAAAAAGATGAAGGGTGTGGATAGTAGGTAGTGTCTAAATTTTTATAGTGCATAGACCATTGCTAGTGCTTCCCTTTCTATCATGGTGTAATTTTTCTCAGCTTTTGATAATTTCCTACTGGAAAATGCTATAGGGTTAGTCCCTTTAGGTTGAGCTAATACTGCACCTATTGCTATGTTTGAGGTATCTACATGGACATGAAAAGGAATGTTCCAATTTGGAAATATCAAGATAGGAGCTTCTACAATTTTCTGTTTTAGTATGTCAAAGGAAGATTGAAATTGCTCATTCCATTCAATATTTTTCCCATTTTTCTTCTTGAGTAGTTCTTCCAAAGGTGCTGCTATTGGTGCATACCCCCTAATATAAATTTTTGGTGATACCCAGTATAACCTAGGAAAGTTTTTACTTTTGTTATTGTTTTAGGTGGTGGTAAGGTAAGTATTAAAGTTATTTTCAAGGGATCTACCATCAACCATTCCTTACAAATAATGTGTCCTAATAAAGTTACAAAGAGTACCACAAATGTGCATTTCTTGAGATTCAATGATATTTGTAAGCTTCTGCATTTGTTTAGCATCATCCTCAAAGTCTGGGTGTGATCTTTTACTAATCCATAAACGGTCCAATCATCTAAGTAAACCTCTAGGAAATCATGAATAAATTCTTTGAATGCATTTACCATTATTCTATTGAAAACTGCTGGTGCATTCTTTAGTCCAAAAGGCATTACTGTGTACATGTAGGACCCTAGTTCAGATGCAAATGTTGTTTTAGGCTGATCCTCTTCTCTAATATTTACTTGGTGATAGCTAGAAAATCTATCAGTGAATGAATATATTTCCCTTCCGGCAACTGATTCTAATATCTCCTTTGTGAAAGGTGTTGGAAATAGATCATGTATGCAAGCTTTGTTTACTCTCTGTAGTCTCTGCATATTCTTATTTCTCTTGATTTCTTGTTTTGTACCACCATTGGACTGATCAAGTCTGCTTCCTCAACAGGTTTAATGATCCTTGTTGTTAACATCTTGTCGATTTCTACTTTGACTCTTTTCTTCATATTAGGATTGAGCCTGTATGGTCTTTTCTTTACTAGTTTCACTCCTTTCAGTTGTATTTTCATCATTCCAGCTTATTCTTTAATTCCTTTCATTTCGGTAAAAGTCCTTGGGAATAGATCCTCAAACTCAGAAAGAATGTCATTGACTTGTGCTACTACCTTTTCGTCCCAATAATCTCTAATCTTTGCTAGTTTAGGGTCACCTTCCTTTGTAATATTTTCTTCTCTGATTTTCAGTGGTTCATTGTAATATTGGTCCTTTGGTTCAATCAACATTTCTATCTTTCTCCTTCTTGGACATCAATGTTTATATCCTCATTATCCTCATCATCTATTTTTGTTGTTTTGTAGCATTTTTAACCCATGTTCCTTTACTGTCGATCTATCCATTCCACCAATTTCCATATCCCTTCAGCTCTTGATGGTGGTGTATTAAGATCCGGTTCTTCTTTATTTTTTTCTACTAGTTGTTAAATAATTATGTCCATTTTAAAAAGTGCATTATGTATAGATCTTTATGGACTGTAGAAAGAAAATGTATGGATGAAATCATTTTGTACTTCTTCCAAATTACTGGTCTCTTTTCTTCTTTCTTGGTTAATATACCAAGTTTGGGCTATTGGTGTTAATGTCCAGTAGAATAGATGGGTGTATAAAAACTTGCTATATTCTTTTCTGCTTTCCCATGCTACTATACAAGTTTTTAAATGTCCTTGCGGTAGATTTTGCCCTTCATACTTGGGTATTTCTTTGTCTTCTCCTTTCTCTGGTAAGTATCTCACACTGATAAGAAGCTTAAATGTAAACCAATTTTTACGAAATCTTTATGTGTTGACCACTAATTTGCTGCATTACATACTAGTGTATGCTGTATTGCTTCTATTCTGCTTTGTTCTTCTGAAAAGATTGTCTCCATCTCATTTAAGTACACTTGTAGGTCTTTTACCCTTGAGAACTTGGGTAGTTTGATGTGGGAAATTCCTTTCATAATATGATTTATATGGTAAGATCTTATAGATTCCTCTTTATTTTGGTCTTCCTTAATGATGCATTCCTTTTGCAGTGGATTTCTATTTGATGTAGAGGATTGCAGTAAGTTTTCTTTACTGGTTTGTGTTGTCCTATTTTGCCTTCAGGCCAAATAGCCCAAGGATCCCATAAATCCTAAGTGTTTTCTCTTATGAACTGCAAGGAAGAAACCCACAAAATGGCTAAGTCCAAAAATCCTAAGTGTTTTCCTTAGGTTTTATGCCTTTTAGAGTTTCAGAGTTTAGGGTTCTCTTATTCACCATGTCATTCTTATCGGCTCCAAACTCCGCCTTAATTCCTTGTAAAATTGCCTAAGTGTTTCGAGCGTTGAAGGTTAGAGTGGTGGCCTTTCATCTTCTTCTAGGCAGGCAGAACAGTGAGGGTCCAACAACTGAAGTCTGACGAAGCTCCTTTTCTTCTAAGTCTTTCGGGCGGTGGCAAGCGAGAGGTTTCTTTTCTTCCTTCCTTTTCGAAGATGGAAGGCGGAAGGCTTGACAATTGAAATCTGCTGAGCTCCAATGTTCTAAGTCATTCAGACGTCGGTGACCAGGAAGTTACAGTCTTCTTATTTCCTTTTCGCAAGCGATAGGCAGAAGGCCTGACCTCCGAGGTCTGCCGAAGCTTCATAAAACACATAAGTCTTTCAGGTCTCGAAAGTTGAAGTTGTGGTCTTCCCCTTTCCTTTTTGAAGGCATAAGAGAGAGGGTCCGGGGCCTGATCCCTGACAAGATTCACAATTTCATCTAAGTATTTCAAGATCGGGGATCAAGCAGTTCTCTTTTCAAAATGCATGATGCATGGTGGAGGCCTGATATCCGAAGCTCGACGGTTTCCCTTCATTCCTTTCAGACTTTGGAGATTAGAGTTTCCTTCTTCACCCTTTCAGATGATGATTCTGTGGTGGAAGCTCAATCAATAGAAGCCCGATTGGTCAGAGCCTGACTATTTTGCCTTCCCAGCTGGTGTAGTCACTGTAGGAGGGTTCACAGAGTGAACTGTCCAAGCCGTCCAACAAGAGTAAACACAACGGAAACAACTCAAAGAAATGAAACAAATGCAGATTTAGTCATTTAGTATATCATAGAATTAAAATACAAATTGGCTGGCATCATGCGGGCTTACAACTAGGGCTCAAAGGCTTGATTTTAGAATATGCACAAGATATAGCGTTGAAGTCCCTTTTGCGAAGGAGCTAAACTAACTACTATCTCTATGTCATGAACTTGACAACTAACTCCTTTCCTAATGATCTATTACATCAATATATATCATCTCTGAAACAATAGATTCCTCTGCGTCGGCTAAGGAAGGTCACAAACTCCAATGAAGAGCTATAACATGTGTACATGGATAGGTCAGACCTAATCATGTAGAACACCTCTGCAAATGAATGGAATGATGTGTGGATCTTGGGGAAGGTCAGCCACGAACCAAAGATCATTGAATGATGTGTCATTAGGCTCCACAAGTTGAGGAATGCTCCGCAAGTCTTCTCCTTTAGCTGATTATCAGAGACTGTCAGGATGCTCTGTTATGAGAAAACAACTGATCTTCTGATAGCGATAACCTTCCAGTACTTAATCCAAATGCTCTGAATTTTGGATATGATGTAGATGAATGAATCTAGATGCTAAGTCCAGCTTCGCAAGATGTGAAATGCAATTGTGGTAGAATGCGGACCAGAAATAGAAACTGCTTCTGATTGAATTGCCTGAACTGAACTGGAAAATGAAAGGAAACAAACTGAACTGCAAACAAATTGAAATGCAAATGTTTTTGGGGTATGTAAGATTGCTCTTGAATGAGGGATGCTCCTGCATCAGAAATCTGGGGTTATTGAAAAAGTGAATCCCTCACTTTGCTGGGGCTAGGGGAGAACCAAGACGGTCCACCTCAGCCTGAGAAATCCATGATGAATCTTCTTCCGGTCTGCCTTTCCAATTCACAAGGTATTCTTTGTATTATCTTCCTCTAGTGCTACATCCAGCTCTGCTATCCAAAATGTCTTCAATGTTGTGGTAACTGCTTCTTCAAGTCTTCTTCAATGTTGTCACTGAACTCTGCTTTATGATATTGATATAAGTCTGCAATGTTGAAAATAGGTGATATACCCAATGTTTCCGGTAACTCCACTTCATATGCATTTCCTGAATCAAATTTTCTGAGTATCTTACAAGGTCCAAACTTCTTCATCTTCAACTTGTTATATGTCCCAACTAGAAATCTTTCTTTTCTCAAGTATACCACCACTTCATCTCCAACTTCAAATTTCTTATGTCTTCTCTTCTCATTTGCCTTTTACTTATACTTACTGTTCATATCCTCCAAATGCTTCTTCACCTGATTATGCACTGTCTTCATGTGATCTGCAAATTCCTATGCTTCTGCACTTCTCTTTTCTTCCATACCAATGTCTCTCAATTCGGCAACTCCTCTAGGATTTACTCCGGTAACAATCTCAAAAGGTGTTCTTCCGATACTCCTATTTACTGAATTATTGTATGCAAAATCTACTTGTGAAAGAAGCAAATCCCAACTTCCTGTCTTCTCTCCAGCCAAACATCTCAACAAGTTTCCCAAACTCCTATTCACTACCTTTGTCTGTCCATCAGTCCGTGGATGAAATGCTGAACTGAACTTCAAATCTGTCTTCATTTTCTTCCAAAGTGTCTTCCAAAAGTATCCAGGAAATCTAGTGTCTCTGTCTGAAATTATACTCTTAGGTAATCCACACAATCTCACAATTTCTTTGAAAAATAGGTCTGCTATATGCATTGCATCAGTTGTCTTCTTACAAGGTATGAAATGATCCATCTTCAAAAATTTGTCAACCAATACAAATATTGAATCATGTCCTCTCTGTGTCTTCGGCAATCCCATTACAAAATCCATGCTTATATCTTCCCAAGGTCTCTCCGGTACTGTCAAAGGTGTATACAATCCAGTGTTCTGACTACTTCCTTTTGCAACTTGACAAACTCTACAACTCTGCACAAATCTCCTAACATCCTTATGTATCTGAGGCCAAAAGTAATTTTCACTTACCAAAGCTACTATCTTATCAATGCCAAAATGTCCTGCCAATCCTCCACTGTGTTTCTCCTTGATCAAATTATCTCTCATTGAACTCTTAGGTATGCACAACTAACTTCCTCTAAACAACATATCTTCCTAAATAAAATAGTCCAACCACTTACTCCTATCCGTCACAATAGGTTCCTTACATGCTTTCCAAGGTTCTGCAAAATTAGTGTCTCCGTCATACATGTTCTTCAATTCATCAAAACCCAACACTTCAATTCTCATTTCTGTCAACAAGTTTCTTCTTCTACTCAATGCATCAACAACTTTATTTGATTTTCCACTCCTATGCTTCAACACAAAAGTGTAACTCTGCATGAACTCTACCCATCTCATATGTCTTTCATTCAACTTACCTTGACTATTCAAATATTGTAAAGCTTGATGATCTATATATAGTACAAACTCCTTAGGCAACAAGTAATGTCTCCACTTCTTCAAGGCTTGAATTATGGCATAGAACTCTTGGATATACACTGAATATCTTCTCCTTGCATCATTCAACTTCTCACTAAAATATGCTACATGTCTACCTTCTTGACTTAATACTACTCCTATCACATTTCCACTTGTTCACAATCAACTTGAAATACCTTATTGAAATCCGGTAACGCCAAAATAGGTTGCTCTATCACTTTCTACTTCAACAATTCAAAACTTTTATCTGCTCCCGATGTCCACTTAAAGTCTTTTCTGTCACCTCTCATTGTCTCTGTCATAGGGTTGCAAACTGAACTGAAATTTCTGATGAACTTCCGATAGAAACTAGCTAATCCATAAAATGATCTAACCTCTCCAATGCTATTTGGTGTATGCCATTCAACATTTGCTCTTACTTTCTCAGGGTCCATCTTCAATCCTTCTGTAGAAATCACAAATCCTAAGTACACTAGTTCTTCCTTCATGAAACTACACTTCTTGATGTTTATCAGAAATTTCTCTTCTCTCAACCTCTGCAAAACTTGTCTAATATGCCACAAATGTTCCTCTTTTGTCTTACTAAAAATTAGAATATCATCCAAGTATATAATCACAAACTTACTTAAGAATTTCTTCAAGACTTCATTCATCAATCTCATGAAAGTACTCGGTGCATTTGTCAATTGAAAAGGCATCACTAACCGCTCATACAATCCTTCATTTGTCTTAAAAGCAGTCTTCCACCCATCTCCTTCTCTGATTTTGCTCCAGGTATAAGATCCATGTGATGACTGATACTCCTTATAGGTGGAAATCCTTCAAACACATTATCTAATATGATGTCTTCATACTCTGTCAACAACTCTGTTATCTCCTCTGGTTGTTCTCCTCCAGTCTCCTTCAATGTTTCAGGCTTCTTAGGAATCAAAGAATAATACATATTCTCATGTCTCAAACCATCTAGAAATTTCCTTCCATCTACCAAATAGATTCTAGCATTCCCACATACTTCACCCTTAGGATCATCTTCTAAAGGAATCAAAGTAATTCTCTTTCTATCTGCTGTTATAGTGTATGTATTCTTTCTCCCATCATGTATAGCTTTTCTATCATATTGCTAAGGTCTATCCAACAAGATATGACATGTAATACCCCGCCATGCAACCCTAGAGATAAGTTCAACTAAAGCAATAAAAGGGTGGATTTTTTTTTTTAAACTAAAATAGAAGTAACTAAAACATAACATAATCTATCAACAATCAGTTAAACTAACATCTCTAGGGATTACACAACTGCATTATTGAAATTAAACATTAATCAACAACATACATAGTTTATTTAAATAACTCAAACTAACAACTTGATTACCTCATCAGATACATACATCAACATCTTTGCAATAATGTTTACAAATGCAGAATAGTTTATCTTACAAGAGGAATTACATAATGTCTATGATAAAAAAACACTTCCTTTCTGATGACATTAAATTACATTATGAGTTCCACTGATACACAGATCTAGATGCGAATAGTATAAATATCTATCTTCAAATACATGTACAAATCTAGAAACATGAGATACAATTTCTTTACACACGAGCCACGGTGCTATAAAACCAATGGAAGAATGCACATCCATGTGACCATGTGGAACCCTGAGGTCCACCCCCCGTGCTAGAAGATAACAATAAGGTCCCACAACATGAATAGTTAGGCAAACAATATCTATGGTGAACAAGAACTACACATGACCACAACAACACAGGGCAATACACAAACATCACTTCCAGAGGCAACCACACAACAAATGGGAAGAGTACAACTAGGGAATGCTAGATTACAGTAGGGAAGAGTGTCATCACATGGTCCTAGCATGGGTTATCCAATCTATCTCTTTCTAGAAACTGGCCCCCATCTATGGTTATCTTGGCAGCCTCTCTCTAGGCACCGGCCCCATAGGGTGACACATGCAGAACCAACATTCCTTTCATGAGGACAAGGAAGTTGATCTTGCCAACCACAACCTTCTCATCTCATCTCAAGCCTAAACAAACACTTGAGCCATGAGTGAGGTATACTTTATCTTGATTAATGTGAAAGCCCTCCCCTTCGCCCCCCAACCCTTCAAATTTATTATTAAGTTATCACTGGATTAACAACTTCCAATGGGTTATCCTGGCAGCCACTTTGGGTACCGACCCCACATTGGAAGCCACTTTCCCACCTGCATCTAGAAGACCCTATTCATCAAGTAAGACATAACGACAAGTATCCATATACCATGCAAGGCATTTACCTTCTTGCATACAAATCTCAACAAAATGTATCCATAGCAAGGCATGGGTCCTCTTGCTCCAAAAATATCAACCGATTACATAAACCAACACAATACTTTATTTCATGCTCAAAACAATAATGAACCCCAACATTCAAGAAGAACTCTACCACCACATCTTGAAAAAGATATCAACATGAGTTCAAGGCAAAACCACAAGAATAGGTACACTGAGCAAGGCACAAACCATCTTGTACATGCGTCATTCCAACATGAATAAGAAACCGTATTTCAAGAATATATTTCATTCAACTCACATGATGCACACATAGCCAACCCCCACACAATCACACCCTCCTAGGCCTCTGGAAACCACTTTCCCCAAATAACACAATGCATGACACCATTAAAACGCAATGGTCACACATCACAATCACTTCCAAAACACATCATAAACAAAAATTTCTCATCAATACTTCAAAAACAAAACCACAGATGTAACACATGATCTGATGCACTAATAATGGGTCTTGAAGAATGCAACATTAATTCCAATCATGGTCAATCATCCAACAAACATAAAGTGAATCTATCTCAACAATGTAGAACAATATTATTCTAACTACTAGTAACAGTTACTAATATGATGAAATGATATAAGTGCCATAAGTAACAATATTCAATCCAGTCCTATGCTATTGGCAATAGATAATATTAAGAGTCTTACTTAGACTAATTGCAAGGTTAACATTTAGTAGTTGAAAGTCATGTACTATTATCAACGACTCATCATTAAATGATTTCTAATTAAAACCCAAAATTGATACTTCTACCTTAAATTAGAACTATGTTGATTCTATTCCCTTCAAACACAATAAGTCTCAAAATTATCATCCAATTTAATTAATTTTCCTTCTACCATTATCTAATTTTCTGATAAAAAATATAACTTGATAAACGTTATGTTATTTCTAATGCATTTAAGAGAATATAATTCAATTCAAACATAAATATTTTCATAATCACTACCCCATGTATGATTTCCAAAATCTTTTAATTTATGTTTCTATTATTAAATCCAAATTAGACTATATTGCTAATTTGAAATCCTAAGAAAAGAATCTTAAAAACAAGAATCAATCCTCAGATAACCAAATATCATGTTCAAAAGCACTAAAATAAACCACTAAGAAAGAAACATACTAATATGACCTATTAAGATATGCAAGAACAGATACTATATCAGAAAGAATAATAGATATAGATTGTTTTGATAATGATAAGAGACTTTGAAAAGGAAATGCTCTAGTAGACATGTATGCAAAAGTGAGAGCACAGACAATGCATTAACTGTTCAGCAAATTGCCTCAAAGAGATGTCAAATTATGGAATGCAGTAATTAAAAGATATGCATAGAATGAATTTGTAGATTTAATAACAACAATCAAGATGACATAGGAATGTCTGTCACTAATTGATACATATCTCTGAATTGACAAACTGGGTAATGCTAACTCTTTTGGATATAGTTTTCATAGGTAAGAGCTGAATCTTATATAAAAATTTCAGAGAAACCCAATTTAAAAATATAGAGTTATTGGTGACGCAACTAATTGTTTTAACAGAGATGAAACAGGGGAAAGGTAGACAGTCACAAAATATTCATATCTCCAAAACGACAAACTGGGTATGCACAATTTTTGGATATGATTTAGACAACTAGGTCATGCACCATATATCAAACATTTAGAGAAACCCAGTTCAAAAAACTAAAGTTATTACTAATACAACAAACTGCTAAAACAAAGACGAAATGACTGAGAGGTAGACAGTCACAAAATATTCATATCTCCAAAACGGCAAACTGGGTATGGACAATTTTTGGATATGATTTAGGAAACTAGGGCATGCACAATATATGAAAAACTTAGAGGAACCCAATTCATAAAACTAAAGTTATGGCTAATGTAACAGACTGCTAAAACAGAGATGAAATGACTGAGAGGTAGATAGTCAAAAAACATTCATATCTCCAAAATGAGAAATTGGGTATGGACGATTTTTGGATATGATTTAGGTAACTAGGTTGTGCACCATATATCAAAAGTTTAGAGGAACCTAGTTCATAAAATGAAAGTTATGGCTAACACAATAGACTGTAAAAATAGAGATGAAATGGGCGAGAGATAGACAATCACATCAATTGGTGATTCCTAGAAATGCAATGATACAAACATGCACAATTGGATCTGATAACAAGGCTTCTAACCTCTCAAGAAAATTACCATCAACATGAAAAATTATAAATCAAACATTTGCTTCAACAGAAAAATGAGACAGAAATTAGAACCAAAGGAACCTGATTTCGCTTGCTTGATTGGGCTGAAGATTCGATGTCGGGTTCAACTGCTGCAGCCACAAACCAGAGTCCCCCCAAAAGTTCCATCTGCTGAAAATTCTTATGAGAGAGAAATCTCCCCCTAAATACATCCCAAAAACTCCCTATTTTTAGCGAAAGAAATCCCCTAAAATCTTCTAGAAGATTCCCCCCACAAGAGGCAATAACTCTTGCATGAACAATATCTTATAGTTTGCTATTTAAAACATTTTACAACTAGACCAAGATAAATATATTTTATGGTAACACATAAATATTATTTATTTATTTATTTCTATTTGCAATTACATTTATTACTATTATTATTATTATTTATTAACTTCTAGAATAATATATTTTTCATAAACTAAATTTACATAAGGACATTTATATATATTTTTATTTAACAAAAATGCTTCATAACTAATTATTTTATTTTAAGGCAACAATAACCAAAACAATACCAACAAAATAACCCAACTATCAAACCATACCTGACTACTATGCAAGATAAAAAAATAAGACGACCACAACAATGACTGACTATCATGACCAAATCGACAACACTGACAAGGTACACAACCAGATACTCATACTCTTCAAGGATGATGGCTAAGCTAGGGGACCATATGTTATCTCCATTCAACAGCTCCATTGGTTAAGGCACACTCAGACCTGTTAATTCAAGTGACGTCGATGCCTGGTACTTGCAACCTACAACAAACAACACGGTCGAACATGTATATATATGCAATCATGTAGTCATACACACAGTGAAAGGAAGTCGCAATGTAGTAGGGTACTCATGCATGAGTAATGTGACACTGTTCCTTTCACCCACACATCAAACATGTAATCACAACACACATATAAATCAGTTACTGAACGACTAAGTAAGGACCATCATCAGATAGTCGCATGATACTCATAATATGATTGATCCACACGAAAAATCATAACCTCCTATGATACAAAATCAGTTGCATAAAACTCAATTCTAACATATGACAATCATAGTAAAATCAAGATCATAATCACCTGAATGCAAGGCAATGTCAGAGCATGTGAATTATCAGTATTGAAACAAGGTTCATTGATAAAATATACTAACCTAAGTATTCCGATTATTTACATTCATCTTTACACTCCTTTGTCCGACCACCTATACATCCAAGGTGAAACTAGAGGGGCACTACATGACAAACATCCATAGGCATAATATCACACAAAACTTCATCATGATAAGATCCAATATGAAATTTTACCAAACATTGTTCACTCACGAGTACATTATGCTCATCCCGAATCCAACCTATTTGATAGGGTTTAGGGTGTTTCAATTTTTCTAACTTCAACTTGGTCACCATCTCCTTTGAAACTAGGTTATCTGAACTACCACTATCAATCACAACTTTACAACATTTACCTCCTGATTTGCATCTTGTTCTGAACAAACTTTTCCTCTACGGTGGTTCCTCATTTGTTTCTACTTGAAATAGTGCTCTTCTCATCACAAGTGATTCTCCTTTCTCCGGTTTACCAACCAAACTAAGTGATCCAAAAGGTTCTTTTTCAACATAGGCTGCTCTTCTACTGTTCTCTATCTTCTTACTTGTTCTACCTTGATTACATTCAAATGCTTTATGTCCTTCACCCCCACACTTGAAACAAGTACCTCTGAATGTTCTCTTATCAAATCCTCTTCCCACTCTTCTATATCCTTCATTCTAGTATGCACTAGGGTTTCCTCTTCGGTAAGCATTATTATCTCTGTCCTCCTTGAATGTGCTATCAAACTTGTTCTACTTTGAATGTGATCTGTCTCCTCTGGAAAATATTTTGTCTCGGATCATGTCTTTTATTCAACCTCTCTTCAACTTTCAGGGCAAACTGATATGCTTCTTCCAAAGATGTCATCCTTAATAAGCTTAGTTCTTTTTGAATGCTCAATCTCATTCCATTGATGTATCTAGCCACTTTCTCCTTGCTTGCTTCACTGTCCTATGCTTATAATCATCTTATGAAATTCCTCAGTATATTCCACAGATTTCTCCTTCTGTCTTAGGTTTTGCAATCTTTTCAACAACTCTAACTCATAGTCAGCACGTATGAATTGATTCTTCAATTTTGTCACCATCCTATCCCACTTTGTAATCTTTTCTTTCCCTCTTCTATTTCTTTCCAACTGAACTTCTTTCCACCATATAGCAACATGTCCTTTCAATTTTGTCTTTACAAATTTCACCTTCTCCGGATCTTCAACTTCCTCATATTCAAAGTATTCCTCCATGTCATTTATCTAGTCAATCAATTCTTTAGGGTTCAAATTACTAGTATAGTTCGGCACATAAATTCTAGGTCTCTTTCCAATCTTTCAAATAGCTCACAACATCTTGACTTGATCTGATTCTTCTTCTTCATCACCTCTTAGGGTTTCACCAATTTGTTCAACAGATTGAAATTCTTCTTCATCATCACTTTCAACATTAGGTCTCGATGTCAGTCCTCTTCGTCTATCATCTTCAATAGCATCCAATCAAATTTGCATAATTTTCATCCTTTCCATCATCTCATCCATTCTACCAGCTATTGTTCCAACAACAACTCTCCTCGGCAGCATTCTTCCTAGGATCAAGTGCAAACTGCCTCAAGTTCGGCGATCGAGCTACAAGGTGACAACTGCCTCACAATCAATGATCAGTTGTGACACAAGTAACTTGCCTCAATTCGGTGATATGTTCACAACAAGATCTTACGGAATTCCTTCGCCAACTTTGCTCAACTTGCTCCCAAAGATTCAAACTTTCGCTTTAATACCACTTGGTGCAGTCACGGTAGGAGGGTTCACAGAGTGAATTGTCCAGGCCGTGCAACAAGAGTAAACACAATGGAAACAACTCAAATAAATGAAACAAATGCAGATTTAGTCATTCAGTATATCATAGAATTCAAATACAGACTGACTGGCATCA
This sequence comes from Cunninghamia lanceolata, assembly GCA_027924645.1. NCBI lineage: Eukaryota > Viridiplantae > Streptophyta > Pinopsida > Cupressales > Cupressaceae > Cunninghamia > Cunninghamia lanceolata. Next base: position 4,957,528 of record BSBN01000332.1, read on the forward strand.
TGCGAGCTTGCAACTAGGGCTCAAAGGTCTGATTTCAGAATATCAGAATATGCACAAGATATAGCATTGAAGTCCCTTTCGCGAAGGAGCTAAACTAACTACTATCTCTATGTCATGAACTTGATAACTAACTCCTTTCCTAAGGATCTATTACATCAATATATATCATCTCCAGAACAATAGATTCCTCCATGTCGGCCAAGGAAGGTCACAAACTCCAATGAAGAGCTGTAACGTGTGTACACGGATAGGTCAGACCTAATCATGTAGAACACCTCTGCAAATGAATGGAATGATGTGCGGATCTTGGGGAAGGTCAGCCATGAACCAAATATCATTTAATGATGTGTCATTAGGCTCCACAAGTCAAGGAATGCTCCGCAAGTCTTCTCCTTTAGCTGATTATCAGAGACTGTCAGGATGCTCTATTATGAGAAAACAACTGATCTTATGATAGCGATAACTTTCCGGTACTTAATCCAAATGCTCTGAATTATGGATATGATGTAGATAGATGAATCTAGATGCTAAGTCTAACTCCGTAAGATGTGAAATGCAACTGAGGTAGAATGTGGACCAAAATACAGAAACTGCTTCTGATTGAACTACCTGAACTGAACTGGAAAATGAAAGGAAACAAACTAAACTGTAAACAAACTGAAATGCAAATGTTTTTGGTTGATGCAAGGTTTCTCTTGAACCAGGGATGCTCTTTTATCACCAACTCTTTCCATTGTTCAGAACGTGATGGGACTGCTCAGTGACCTTCCTGGCTACCATTAATGCTTCTTTAGAGCCCAATTTCTTAAGGAAGAAGATTTCTCACACCCCTATACCACTATAATTCCTTTTGCAATGAATTCTTGTACCTAAGGCATGGGTGGATGTTATTCTTCAGTGGATTTCTAGGGTAGAGCCGTGTGGGTATGCACCAAGGACACAAAGATGAAATTATTGTAGCATGGGTGATTGGTTTTCCTTGTTGAAAACTATTCCCCATGTCCATGACTACTATAGTATGATTTGAAATGCTATATATGCATATGTTTGAAATGTATTTCTATTAGTTGGTTGCTTTCCCGAGTCACTACACAGGCAAGAGATTTGTTACAGCAGCAAACCTTGTGATTTCTTCCATAACTATATGGATTTGATGTGTTGTGCTTGATCCTAAGCCTTTGAAATCTCCATCTTCAGCTCGCCTATGATTGGGAGTTCTCTTTTTGTGTTTATACCTCTCTGTAATGAATCTCCCTTCTTTTGTAATGGCTTTCGAGCCTTCATGATCAAGATAAACTCCTATTTTGCCTCTCTCTAAGACTTATACACTATGTTATTTGAAAATTGTATGCTTGTATTGTGGGTAAAATGATTCCTTTCATAGCTCCAATTTTCTATCTTAACCTCTGTTATAGTTTGCATGAGTCTGTGCAAGTCTTTTCCAATTTTGAGATCATTGTTGTGTTAATTTAGGTTCAACTGAACACCCTAAATCTTGGTGCATTACCTCCCTTTTTACTTTAGTCTCTTCTTCCCCTTTTCCTTGGTGATTAGTAGTATAGGTTTAGTTATTTTATCTGAGCCTTAAGTTCAGAAAGAGGAACCAACCTTCTCTGGAGGTCTGATCTCATCTGCAAGGTCCCACACCTTGAGATCAATCCCACTATGTCATTGGAATGCTTGAATAGGCTTCAAGCAAGGTGCAATTCCAGGTGATAACATTTTCTGGCATGCCCGGTGGGACTCTCTACTTTGAGTAAGAGCTGAACTGAGAAGATTTAGTGTTGTTCTTAATTGATTTGCTATTATGGAAGCATTCAACAAGCACCTGGTGACTCTACTGGTCCAGGATTTGAACTAGTTCAATATTTCATGCCTGGAGTGCAAACAAGATTTTCTTCGAGAGGTAATTTTCAATTTGTTGAGCTACCCTTGTCTGCTTCTAGAAGAAGAAATAAATTATCTAGGTCCTCTGTGAGAGGAAATAGGAGTGTTGTTTCGTCTCCTTTAAGAACCCAATCCACACCCCCTCCTATTAGACTTCAATATTAAAAAAGAACCCTACATATACCCAAAATCAATTTGAATATCCCAAATAAGGAAAGAAACCTTCCTTTTGTCACCTTCAATGGGGGAAGTCCCCTCAACCTAGCACAATATGATGATATTCTAGCTTTGAAAGCTATTCCATTTTTTAATGGTGAAAAATCTACTACACTTGCTGGACATAGACAAGATATTGCTAGTGTGTGCTCTGTCCACAATGTCACCAAAGACAATGTTGCTGTGAGGCTTCTTGCTTCCTCCTTCAAAGGAAAAGCACTCCAATGGTACAATGGTCTACCAATTAATTCCATTTATAATTGGGACGATTTGGTAACAAGACTTTGCCAACATTGAAGATAAAAGTGACCACCTGTATTTGATGGAACAATTAACAATAATCAAAAGGGCTCCCCATGAGTTTATGGTGGACTTCAACTACAGATTTCATAAGACATGAGACAAGATTCCATTGTTGGTGAAGCCCTCTCCTAACACTGCCTTTATATATTATTTGAGGTCATTAAATAGTGATATTGCTGTCATGATTCAATCCATGGGAGGGACTGTATTACCAAATGCTTATGACATAGCAATAAGGGTAAAAAATTATCTAATTCAAGTTGGGAAGATTGCTCCAAGACCACCAATGTCCCTATTTTTAGAGGCTCTGGTCATCCAGACAAGTGTGGCTCCAATCCCTACAACGGTCACCCCCACAACCTCTTTGATTACACCCCCAAATGATGCATGAAGTTAAAACCCTGGTACAAAGCTTCATAAATAAATTAGTAGAAATGGAGAGGCAGCAAGCGCAATCTAACAGGCCATATCGACCTTCTAATCAGACTCACTAGCCTAATAGGCAGCCTTATCAGAGCAATGTACAAAGGCAAAATCAACCTAGTTATATTAGGCCTCTAAATGACCTCAATCCCAATGCTGCAAGCACATCCTGACCTCTTGTGCCTATACAGAACAATTTGGCTCAGGACAGTGATTGGTGCTATCCATGCAATCAGCCCCATGACCAAAATTTATGCCAAAGAGGACAATTTAGCCAGACTTTGACAGTGTAAAACTCATTAGTCCTTCTAGAGAAACAACCTAGTTCCAATCAAGAGATTGGGGGAGGACAAGAACAAATACAAAACAATTCTACTTTGGTGAATTAGACGCAGTATGACTTTTGTGGTGTTAATCAGGGTACAAGCCCAATAGCATACACCACAAGAGAAAAAAGAAGAGTGGTTGAGGATGCATTAGTTCCTATAGTTGGTCGAGCATTTACCTCTCATGCATCCCCAATGGTTACAAATGAAGGTGTAGTAGCCAAGGCTCCTTCAACACAAGTAGATCAAACTATTGGTAGGGTAAATCCAGTGCTAGAACAACAACCCCAGGTTGGTCAACAATCAAAGGTTGACACTATGGTTACCAAAATATCCTAGAAGGTTAGTCAGATCCCTTTCAGCATAGTTAATCAGATGAAATTGACTAACCTGAATGTCACTATGTGGGATGCCTTGTTAATCCCATCTCAAAGGGATTTACTTCAGGAAGCCTTAAAAAGTTTCAGTCTACGTTCCAAAGAGACAACAAAATAAAAAGCAGTCGCTTCAATAAACCTATGCCAACAAAAAGAGGTGGCAAGCACAAGAAAAATTAGTAAGCCCCCTCCTTTCTATGTCTCCCTAATCATTGGTGACAAATTGTTGCATAATTGCATGATTGATTCCAGGGCTGGTAGTTCTATTATGCCTAAAAATGTAGCTAATCAACTAGGCATCAAGTATGAAAAAGGGGTGGTGCAACTAGATGGTACTACTGTTAAGACTGTAGGTGTTGTTAAAGACCTAAAGATTACCCTACAGGCATGCCCTAGCTACTCTGTTTTATAAGATAGTTCAGTCATTGATCTCCCTGCATACTTTGGTATATGTTTGTCTAGAGATTTCACTGCTAAAATAGGTGGATACCTTTTGTTTGATTGGTCCCATATGTTGTTTAGGACAATGGATGGCACTAAGGTTGAGCCTATTTCCAAAGATCATATAGAGCCTTATTCCCCTAAACCTACCAACATGAACTGCACAATCCATGATTTAGAGGAGGATGACAACATGCATGAGGCTGCCACACATGTGGAGGAAATCCCAGATATACTACTTGATGAATGGGAAAACTATTTTCAGTTTGATACCCTAAATCATGTAGAGGAAATAGGGCTAGGTACATACTGTATCCATGATGTAGATGCCATCATCCCTAACCTTGTAAGGTCAAAAAGGATTTAGGTGGGGTATGGTAGATGTATTTTGATGGCTCCAGGAGAAAAAATGGAGCAGGTGCCCGTGTAGTGCTGGTTTCACCCCAAAAAGAAAGTTATTTCTTTGCTTTCAGATTTCAGTTTAGCTGCACCAACAACGTGGCTGAATATGAGGCTTTAGTTCAAGGCATGCAACTGTCACATAAGAGAGGAATAAAATTTTTATAGGTATTTGGTGACAGTGAGTTAGTTGTCCACCAAATCAAGTCACAAATTGCTTCAAGGAATGACTTGTTGAAGTCATAAATACAAGGTCTGGGATCTAATTGAAGACTTTGATGCCTTCAATATTCAGGCAGTGCCTAGAGAAAGAAACATAGATGTTGACATGCTGGCTACAATTGGTGCCTAGTTTGACATTCCTAAGAATGTCAAACAAAACTCAGATCAACATGTGAAGGTTGTTGTGCGGCTTATTGTACCTGATAATATATCCAGCTAGCAGATATTTGAAAATGATTAGCAGATTGTTAGTTTTCTGCAAGAGGAGGCAGAGTTTGCTAATCTGTCAAAATTGCAAGAGCAGTATGGTGATCAAGTGATCCAGTTGAAGACCAACAAACTGCCTAAGGGATTGATCACTTTAGGAAACATATTTGGTGCTGATGATCAACCCAAAAAGGAGAAAATGAACATAACAGTCATAAAAGAAGACTATGAAGAGGTGGAAATTGCACAGGGCTAATTTCTAAAGCATGGCAAGGTATGTGATCAAGCTGAAAGACAAGGTTTTATTAAACTTTGTAATGAGTTTGATGATTTAATTGCTTGGGATTATAGTGATCTAAAGTGTTTTGCCCCTGGTTTAATTCAGCACACTACTAATTTAGATCCCAATGCAAAACTTGTCCACCAAAGGCAAAGGCTAGTTAATCCCAAAATTGAGCCATTGATGAGGAAAGATCTGTCCTAGCACATAGGGGCCAAAATTGTCTATCCAATCAAACACTCCTCTTGGGTGGCCAACCTAGTTCTAGTTAGGAAAAAGAATGGAGAAATTAGACTGTGCATGGACTTTAGAGACCTAAACAAGGCCTCCCTTAAAACCCACTATCCACTTCTTCCAATGTAACAGATCTTACAAATAGTGGTAGGAGCTAAAAAATTTTCACTCCTAGATGACTACTTAGGGTATAATCAGATTCTTGTAAAAGAATCAGATCAGTATTTAAAATGACCTTTACCACTAAATGGGGTACCTTGGCTTACCAATAAATGCGTTTTGGGTTGACTAATACTTGGGCAACCTTCCAAAGAGCAATGGATTTGGCCTTCAAAGGCCTAATCAATGATATTATTTTAGTATATCTTGATGATTTGACTGTGTATTCTAAGCATGTAGTTGACCATTTAGGTCATTTAAGAAAAGTCTTTGAAAGATGTAGAAAATATGACATATCATTGAATCCAAAGAAGTGTGTATTTGTTGTCCCAGAAGGTAAATTGTTGGGACATGTAGTTTCAAAAGAAGGGCTTGCCATTGATTCAGAAAGGACAAGTGCAATTCTATCCCTTCCCCTTCCTAGTCACAAGAAGGGCCTGCAGATCTTCCTAGGAAAGATCAATTTTGTGAGGAGGTTCATACCTAATCTTTCTTTAATAGTTAAACCTCTCACCTCCAAGCTAAAGAAAAATGCTGCTTTCACATGGTCAAAAGAAGGCAAAGATAGTTTTGAAGCTGTCAAATAGGCCATTGAAAGGAAGCTAGGTGTGCGGAAAACACTTCCTACACTAATCTAATGAGGAGAGGGCTATGTAAATTCAAATTATTCCTTACAACTACAGAAACATAGAACATGTAAACGAGATATTGCAGCAATACACATGAACTAGAAAGAAGACAGAAGAAGAGAGACAAAGATTTACGGTGGGGAAAACCCTTATTAGGTGAAAAACCCCACACTCAGAAACTTGCACAATATATTAACAAATCTGAAAGAATGTTTACAATACACTTGCAATGCAAGCTTCAATGGTCTTTGACATTCGTATCTGGAGTCAATCCGACAGCATAACAGTACCTGTAAACCTGTGATACAAACTCCATCTCCAAGCACCTATTTATATAGAAAATACAAGGCAATATTGGACCTATCTTGGGATGGGCGTCCAACTTGGCCTCATGGCCCAAAATCCACACCTAAGGACACTTGGTCAACATTGTAGAATGTGCCTGACACTTGTCCATAGCTCCCATCGCAAAGAGGTCACCTATTTCCAAAATGGGCTATGACATATGCTCTTACGACACTTACGACCGTCATAGAATCTGTCATAGCGGTTACAACTTACAACTGTAAGAGAATCTATCATACACAGGCTATAAATAGCATATTCTCTTACAACATGTCATAGTCCACCTTGGGGTGCCCAAATATGCCTTTTTCAAAGATGCTTCATGACGCATGTCCTCACCTGTCTTACAGACTTCTATTTTTGACTCTTACATGTCATAGATTCTGTCATAGGAATCTGTCATAACCATTTCGGTCAATATTCCCTTACACAACATGGAAGATGCCGACACATGGCAAAATGCTCCTACCACAAAGTGGGACGCCTATCTCCTCATGTGAGGACAAAATTACAAGTTGTCATATTCCATGTAGGATTGACACATCACCGTTCCACATCCCACAATATGACAATATGGAATTTACAAATATTTACAACATAGGCAATTAAATAATAAATACAAACATTAATAATGTAAGGAATTACCAAGGTTGAGACACCTTAATTCCCAACATTCTCCCACTTGTCAAACACCTTGTAAGAGCCAATAGGAAAACAAAATTTAACTGCTATAGGCCGAGAGGCCATTAGACTCCAAACACCATCTAAACTTCTTTGTGCCCACTGGTTTTGTCAATGCATCTGCAACATTCTTCAAAGTATCTACCTTCTCCAAATTTACCTTTCCATCCTCAACCATGTCTCGCATGAAGTGAAACTGAACATCAATGTGTTGTGTTCTAGCATAGAAAGTTGGATTCTTTGCAAGGCAAATTACACTCTGTCACAACTGATCGTGATCTGACCTGCATCAACACCAATATCAGAACATAATCTCTTAAGCCAAATGGCTTCCTTACAAGCATGAGTTTCTGCCATATACTCAGCTTTTGTTGTGGACAAAGCAACAACAGGTTGTCGCTTACTCATCCAACTAATAGCACCACCAAACAGTGTAATCACATAAGCACTGGTGGATCTCCTACTGTCAATGTCACCTACCCAATCTGAATCCACAAATCCACGAATATCAACAGAATGCAGAGGTCATGTAACATTACCATGATAACATATGGAAACTCAGAAGTACCCCTCAAATATCTGAACACTCACTTAACTGCATCCCAATGAACTCGTCCAAGATTAGCCATAAATTGACTAAGGACTCCCACTGCTTGGGCAATGTCTAGTCTTGTGCAGACCATAACATACATCAAACTGTCAACAACACTAGCATAAGGTACTCTGCTCATGTCCTCCACCTCACTAGGAGATTTTGGACAATCCTCAACAGACAACTTTGTCCCTAAAGAAACAGGAACACACAATGATCTACAATCTGCCATGCTGAACCTGTTCAACATGGTCTTCACATACTTACTCTGACTTAGCCAAAGTTTTCTGTTGGTTCTATCTCTTCTGATTTGCATTCCTAGAATGTACCTGGCTGCCCCTAAATCTTTCATTTCAAACTGTGTTGACAACTGAGATTTAAAATCAGAAATCGTATTCTTACCCTTCCCAATGAGCAACATATCATCAACATACAGTGCAACAATGAGAATATGATCACCATCAAACTTATAATACACACAGTGATCCGATTTCGATCTCACAAATCTAATAGACAACACAAAGGCATCAAAATTCAAGTACCATCTTCTAGGGGATTGCCTCAAATCATACAAAGACTTCTTAAGTTTGCAAACCAAATTTTCTTTACCTTTCACCATGTAATGGTCTAGCTGTGACATGTAGATTTCTTCCTCCAAATCACCATGAAGGAAAGCTATTTTCACATCCATCTGTTCTACCTCCAAATCATAAACTACTGCAAGAGACAACATGAATCGAATGGATGTCAGCTTTGGAATGAGAGAGAAGATCTCACCATAATCTATACCCTCCACTTGTGAATACCCCTTCGCAACCAATCTGGTCTTATACTTCTCAACACTACCATCTGTACTAAATTTCTTCTTGAACACCCATTTGCATCCAATGGGTTTTCGTCTAGGAGGCAAAGGCACCAAGTTCCAAGTTTGATTCTTTTCCAAAGAAGCCATTTCATCCTCCATGGCCTCCCTCCAGGAACCTGCATCTTTCATGTCCATAGCCTCTGATAAGTTCTAGGTTCATCACTGTTAGTAAGCAAAGAAAAAGCACAACTAGAGTCAAGCAATGTAAAACCAAACCTTTCAGGTTCCTTTCTTATCCGTGTAGACCTCCTCAACAGCTGAGGTTGAGGTTCAACTTCTTCATTTGAGCTTTCAGAGCTACTAGAGCTCTCCTCATCATCAGGTCCAACATTGTCTTTCTGTTTAGTCTTCTCAGGGGTGAGAGGAAACTAAACAACATCCTCTTTCTTTTCATTTTCTTCTGGATGTAAAATAATGGAAGAAGGTGTAAGCTATCTGAAGATGACACTTCTGCTATACAACACTTGTTTAGCCATAGGGTCCCAAAGCTTGTGTCCCTTCACACCAACACCATAGCCAATGAAGATACACTTAACAGCCTTGTTCTCCAATTTTGACCATTTCTCCCTAGGCACATGTGCATATGCCTCACAACCAAAAACATGAAGATGCCTTATTGAAGGCTTTCTACCAGACCACACCTCCATGTGCATCTTTCCAACAAGAGATGATGTAGGAGATCTGTTAACAAGATAGCAAGTAGTGGCAACAACTTCAACCCAAAACTTTTGTTCTAGGCCAGCTCCACTAAGCATACTCCTAGCCTTCGCCATAAGTGTCCTGTTCATCCTTTCTGCAACTCCATTTTGCTACAGAGTGTATGGATTTGTATTATGTCTTTCAATCCCAAGTTCCTTGAAATATTTATCGAATTCTGTAGAATAGAACTTACCACCGTTGTCAGTTCTCAAACACTTAATCTTCTTACCAGTCTGATTTTCAGCAAAGGCCTTAAACTCCTTAAACTTACTATAGACTTCAGATTTGCTTCTGAGAAAATAAATCCATGTCCTTCTACTGTAGTCATCTATAAAAGATACAAAATATATAGATTTTGATAACGAAGGAACATTATCACGACCAAATACATCAGAATGAACAAGGTCCAACACACTAGAAGACTTGTGAGAGCTCGAATAAAACTGAACATGGTTTTTCTTTCCATAAATGCAATGCTCACAAAAGTCAAACTCAAGATTACAATCATCTAACCCCTCAACAAGGTTTTTATTTTTCAGGGTACGTAGACCCTTCTCACCAATGTGGCCAAATCTCTTATACCATAACATTATCTTTTCAACAGGAAGTTTAACTTCTAAGGCATGATTACAAACATCAGAATTAGAAACAACAGATCTCTTGACTGCTCGTTCAGATGGTGGGGATGAAGTGACTGTTTCCCTCTTCTTTGAATCAGAAGAACTTTTGCATTGTGAGATGCATGCCTCCAGCTGAAACAGAGTACCTCTCCTAATACCCTTAGCAAGCACCATAGCTCCTCTAGTCATCTTGCATCCTTCTTTCAAAAATACAACCTACACACCTGCATCATTCAAACTACTTACAGAAAGTAGGTTCCGTGCTAAGCCTGGGATATGCATAACCTCAGAGATCCCCTTCACTCGACCATCAGGGAATCAGATAGAAACTCTTCCACAACTAACAATCTTTAGATGAGAGTCATCACCCAAGTACACCTTTTCACCATCGAACTCCTCATACTTAGTGAACCAGTCTTGATGCGAGGTCATGTGGAATGATGCACCAGAGTCAATCAGCCACACATCATCAGATGCATGGGTTCCCAGGGCTGCGATGAAAGCATCATCATCATCTTGTGATTTGTCAGAATCTGAATTAGGAGATTTCTTCTTCTTCTTCTTCTTCTCCTCTTTCCATTCCTTTCATAAATGCCCAGATTTACCACAGTTCCAACAGATAGCCTTGGACTTTCCAAGAGATTTGGATCTCCCATGGGATTTGGATCTACCCTTCTCAGCTTTCTTGTCCTTCTTTTTCCCTTTCTCCTTGGGTCTTCCATGAACTGCAAGAGCCTCTTTGGCTACATCAAAAGACTTCCTCCACATCTCTTCAGATAACAATGCAAATACCACATCTTCCATCTTGAATGTGGATGTGGTGCTTCCAATAGCCATGACAAGGTGATTCCATGAGTCTAGCAAAGAACAAAGCAGGGTCATACACCGATCCTCCTCCTCCATCTTTACACCAATAGATGTCAACTGTGCAACCAACATGTTAAAAGTATTCATATGTTCGGCAATGGATCCTCTGTCCTCCATTCGAAGAGAATACAACTTCTTTCTCAGAAAAAGTTTATTAACCAGGGATTTGGCTTGATACACTTCTCCCAACTTCTTCCAAAGCAAGGTTGCAGTCTTCTCCTCATGGACATTTAACAACAAAGAATCAACAAGACTAAGTCTTATGAGACCCTTAGCCTTCCGATCCTTGAGATCCCAATCAACTTGTTGCATTGTAACTAGTTTAGTTCTGGTAACAGTTTCCCAAAGGTCTCGGTCAACAAGCATGTCTTCCATCTTGAGCTTCCACAACTCGAAATTAGTGCCATTAAATTTCTCCACTTCCATTCTTCTAGATTTGCTTGCCATCTCCTTGCTGTAATAGAAAATAGAATACTCTGTATAGACTCCCACTCAACTTAAGATCAGCTCAAAAAACCCCTACCCAACAACTAGGACCAAAGGTGATCAAGCTCTGATACCAACTAAAAGGAAGCTAGGTGTGCGAAAAATGCTTCCTACATTAATCTAATGAGGAGAGGGCTATGCAAATTCAAATTATTCCTTACAACTACAGCAACATAGAACATGTAAATGAGATATTGCAGCAATACACGTGAACTAGAAAGAAGACAAAAGAAGAGAGACAAAGATTTACGGTGGGGAAAACCCTTATCGGGTGAAAAACCCCACACTCAGAAACCTGCACAATGTATTAACAAATCTGAAAGAATGTTTACAATACACTTGTAATGCAAGATTCAATGGTCTTCGACACTTGTATCTGGAGTCAATCCAACAGCATAACAGTACCTGTAAACCTGTAATACAAACTCCATCTCCAAGCACCTATTTATATAAAAAATACAAGGTAATATTAGACCTATCATGGGCGTCCAACTTGGCCTCATGTCCTAAAACCCACACCTAAGGACACTTGGTCAAAATTGTAGAATGTGCTTGACACTTGTCCATATCTCCCATCCCAAAGAGGTCACCTATTTCCAAAATGGGCTATGACAGATGCTATTACGACACTTACGACCGTCATATAATCTATCATAGCGGTTACAACTTACAGTTGTAAGAGAATCTGTCATACACAGGCTATAAATAGTATATTCTCTTACAACATGTCATAGTCCACCTTGGGGCACCCAAATATTCCTTTTTCAAAGATGCTTCATGACACATGTCCTCACCTGTCTTACAAACTTCTATTTCTGACTCTTACATGTCATAGATTCTGTCATAGGAATCCGTCATATGGTCAATATTCCATTACACAACATGGAAAATGCCGACACATGGCAAAATGTTCCTACCACAAAGTGGGAGACCTATCTCCTCATGTGAGGACAAAATTACAAGTTGTTATATTCCATGTAGGATTGACACATCACCGTGCCACATCCCACAATATGACAATATGGAATTTACAAATATTTACAACATAGGCAATTAAATAATAAATACAAACATTAATAATGTAAGGAATTATCAAGGTTGAGACACCTTAATTCCTAATATCCATTGTACAAGCTCCTATGGTGGTAAACCCTAACTATGAAAATGATTTTATCCTTTATGCTTTTGGAGGCAAGGAGTATATGAGCAGTTCTGACACAACATAATGAGGAAAAATTGATGTAACCAATTGCTTTCTTTAGCCAACCCCTCAAGGATTATGAGCTTAATTATAATTTTGTTGAAAAGCAAGTGTTTTCTGTGGTGAAAGCACTCACAAAGTTTAGGCACATGATTTCAAAAAGAGTACTACAATTAATGGTGAACCACCCCAGTGTGAAGGAGTTTCTTTTGAGCAGAGATGCTAGTGAGAAGAGAGCTGGGTGGATCACAAAAGTCATGCAATATGACGTAAATATCAACATCACCAAGTTGGTAAGGGGTAAGGGACTGTGTGAGAAGATGGCAATAAACATTGGAACTAGAAATGACACAGTGTATGCCTTTGAGCAAGTCCAACCAACTGATTTTCACACCCCAGCTGACTAGTATCATGACATGGTTGATTTCTACAGTTAGGTAAATGCCAAGATGGCCTGGATCAAGCTAAAAGGAGGTATTTCAGACTTCAATCCATCCCATATGTTCCTTTTGATGGTGTCCTATTTAGGAAGGACATCATTGGAGTTCTTTTGAGATGCATATAGTAGAATCAAACCAGTAGGGTGTTGGAAGAATTCTACAATGACCATGCAGGGTTTTCACCATGGACAACTACTGTAAAAATTATGAGGGCTGGTTATTACTGGCCCAACTTGTTCAGAGATGCCCATAGACAAGTAGGGAGCTGCAAGTAATGTGACTTATTTCTAAGAATATAGTGGTTGGTAGCTCTTCCGCTGCATCCAATCCAGACTGATCAACCATTTGTCTAATGGGGTTTAGACTTCATTGGAATAATTAATCCACCATCCAATGGTGGCCACAAGTGGATTTTAACAACCACTAATTATTTCACAAGGTGGGAAGAAGGAATTGCTTTGAAAGATGCCATAGAGGCCTCCATTCTGGATTTCCTTGAAGGTATAGTTACAAGATTCGGTGTCCCATTCACTATCATTTCTGATAATTCTAAGGCTTTTGTAGGCACAAAAATCAGTGAAAATATGGAATTTACTTGAAGACATCTTCCAACTACTACCCTTAAGGGAATGGCTTAGCTGATTCTACCAACAAGAACCTGATCAAAATCATCAAGAGAACAATTGAAGATAACCAAAGGACTTGGCATTCCAAGTTGAAAATGGCTCTTTGGGTTGATAGAATCACTCCTAGGAGGGTCATTGGCAATTCACCCTTCATTCTTGTTTATGTAAGGGAAGAAAAACTTCCATTATCACTAGAGTTGCCCTCACTTGAACTTTCTCAACAATTGGAACTGCTGGAAGATGATGCCATGACAATTAGATTTTCTAAACTGATGGAGCTAGAGGAGAAGAGAGATGTTGTCATGAAGACCCTTGAGGAAAAACAAGCATAAGTGAAGAGGATCTTTAATAAAAGGTTAGTTGATAGAGTCTTTCAAGAGGGAGATTTGGTGTTGAAGTGGGATGACGACAGAGTTGAAGCTGGGAGACATTCAAAGTTTGTTGCACTATGGAGTGGCCCTTATATTATTACTAACTGCAAATAGGCCAATGCATTTCAACTTTCCAAGCTGAATGGAGAGGTTCTGCCAATCCCAGTCAATGTATTCCATCTAAAACCTTTCTTTTAGTATGGTTGTGAGATTTTATAAATATGTTAGGTGTGTTTTCTTTCAATAAGTTCTCTTGCACAAGTAACATCCTCATTAGGAGCTTGTTTTCCTTGTTTATTTTGTTTTATCTTGTTGGTGGAAGCATGTTCAGTTTTGTGTGATCTGGCCACCCCATGTTCTTGTTGTTGCTACCCTTTTTGACTCTACACCCACTGGATTGATAAGGCCATTGGATCTAAGTGTTTAGTAGGCAAACACCCCTGCATAGTCACCAAAAATGTTGTCATGTTTTGCCTTCAAGACAAATAGCCCAAGGATCCTAGAAACCCTAAGTGTTTTTCCTTATGAAGTGCAAGGAAGAAGCCCACAAAATGACTAAGTCCAAAACTCCTAAGTGTTTTCCTTGTGTTTTTTGCCTTTTTAGAGTTTTGAAGTTCAAGGTTCTCTTATTCACCATGCCATTCTTATAGGCTTTGAACTCCACCTTGATTCCTTGCAAAATTGCCTAAGTGTTTCAGGTGTCAGAGGTTGGAGTGGTGGCCTTTCGTCTTCTTTTAGGCAGGCAGAACGGTGAGGGTCCAATGGCTAAAGTCTAACAAAGCTCCCTTTCTTCTAAGTCTTTTGGGCACTGGCAAGCAGGAGGTTTCTTTTCTTCCTTCTTTTTCAAAGATAGAAGGTAGAAGGCCCGACCGTTGAAGTCCGCCGAGCTCCAAAGTTCTAAGTCATTTGGACGTCGATGACTAGGAGGTTGTAGTCTTCTTCTTTTCTTTTTGCAAGTGATAGGTAGAAGGCCCAACCTCCGAGGTCTACCGAAGCAAACATAAAATGCCTAAGTCTTTCGAATCTCAGAAGTCGAAGTTGTGGTCTTCCCCTTTCCTGTTTGAAGGTGGAAGAGAGAGGGTTTGGGGCCTGATCCCTGACAAGCTTCGCAATTTCATCTAAGTATTTCAGGATCAGGGATCGAGCGGTTCTCTTTTCAAAATGCATGATGCATGGTGAAGGCCCAATCTTTGAAGCTTGATAGTTTCCCTTCGTTCCTTTCAGACTTTGGAGATAGTGGTTTCCTTCTTCACCCATTTAGATGCCGATTGCATGGTAGAAGCCCGATCTGTGGAAGCTCGATTGGTCGGAGCTTGACTGTTTTGCCTTCCCAACTCTTTCAACTTCTCAGAACGTGATGAGACTATTTAGCGACCTTCCTGGCCACCATTAATGCTTCTTCAGAGTCTGATTGCTTAAGGAAAAAGATTTCTTGCACCCCTATGCCACTATAGCTCCTTTTGCATTGAATTATTATACCCAAGGCATGGGTGGATGTTCTTCTTTAGCAGATTTCCAGGGTAGAGCCATGTGGGTATGCACCAAGGACACATAGATGAAATTATTGCAGCATGGGCAACTAGTTTTCTTTGTTGACCACTCTTCCCCACATCCATGACAGCTACAGTATGATATGAAATGCTATATATGCATATGTTTGATATGTCTTTCTATTGGTTAGTTTCTTTCTTGAGTCACTACACATGAAGGAGATTTGTTGTAGCAACAAACCTTGTGATTTCTTCTAGAACTGTATGGATTTGATGCATTGTGCTTGATCCCGAGCCTTTGGTGTCTCCATCTTCATCTCGCCTATGATTGGGAGTTCTCATTTTGTGTTTATATCTCTCTATAATGAATTTCCCTTCTTTTGTAATGGCTTTCTAGCCTTCATGATCAAGATAAACTATTATTTTGCCTCTCTATGAGACTTATACATTGTGTTTATTTAAAAATTGTATTATTGTATTGTGGGTAAAACAATTCCTTTCATAGCTCCAGTTTTCTGCCTTAATCTCTATTATAGTCTGCATGAGTCTATGTGAGTCTTTTCTAGTTTCAAGATCATTGTTGTGTTAATTCAGGTTCAACTAAACACCTTAAATCTTGGTGCATCATCTCCCTTTTTACTTTAGTCTCTTCTTCCCCTTTTCCCTGGTGACCAGTAGCATAGGTTTAGTTATTTTCTTCGAGCCTTAAGCTCAGAAAGAGGAACTAACTTTCTCTGGAGGTCTGATCTCATCTACAAGGTCCCACACCTTAAGATTAGTCACATTGTGTCATTCGAATGCTTGAACAAGCTTCAAGCAGGGTGCAATTCCAAGTGATAACAGTTTGAACCATACATATCCTCCTAAATGCTATTATTCTCTGGGTTTTGAGTTCTGGTTTATCTTTGATCCATGCTTCCAGAACTTCTTCACTAGCAGTACTGTCATTATCAATCTCTTCCTCTATTTCTCCTACTGAACTTGGTTCTTCTTTTGTTTCATTTGTTTGTAAATTTGATATTGTGTAGATGTTCTTAGGATAATCATCCTCTCCTGCATAATTTGATTCTTCAATATAGGATTCTTCCATAGGAAACCCTAAAGGTATATATACATTTTTATTATCATCTACAAAAGATAGTTCCTCTTTGTGGGAGTCTACTATGCCATTTGCATCTACAAACCACCTCAATCTTAGTAGTGCATTGAATGAATCACCTTGCTCTTTTATAGATACAACCAAAAAGTTTATGATTTGTTTTATTCCCATTAGGTTAACCTCTACTTGTTTCCATGTTCCAATAGTTGACATGCTAGAGCCATCTACTAAAGTGATATTATAGGGTGTTTGAGACAATTTAGGTCTTCCTAGCTATTCCCAAATCTTCTTAGTGATCATGTTTATGTCCGCACCCAGGTCTATCATTACATTTTTAACGTTTTTGTTATTTATACGTGCATCCACCAGTAATGGCTTTGTCTTCCAATGTATGTCATTTCTACCCATTTTCCTGACTTGATTTATAGATATTTTCTCCTTATTCCAATATTTAGCAAATTGTTTAAACTTCTCCATCAGATTGTGTTGTTGTGTTCATGATGTAAATTGTTTTAGTGCCACAACTTCTTCTTCTGTGAAGAATTGATTAACTTGTTTCCATTTCTCTTGTTCTTCTGACACAATGTGCTTAGTTTTTTGCACTATATCATCATGTTGTCTTTTATCTAGGAAGAATATATCTTCATCCTCACTTTATTCACTATCTATTTGAGTAGTCTCATTTCCTCCAATATTTGTTCCTTGTCTTGTAAGTACTATTGCTTTTTATTTTCCTTTATTCATTTTAGATTTTTCATCCTTAACTCCTGTATTTTGTTTTCATCTACTGAAGAAGATATATCTGTATTGCCATCCTTCTCTCTGGTAGGTCCTTAGGACTTAACCTTCTTCTTTAGGTATTCTCTGGATTACTTTGGCCCCTTTTTGCCTATCCAAGTCATCTCCTTTTCCTTGTTGCAGGGTAAAAGTACAAAGTTGTGTCACACTTTTATAAAGGAGATGATCGACACTGATCCAACCATTAAACTTGAATCACTAAAATGTGACATATATGTTATGAATTTTGAAATGATGTAAACTAATAAAATATTTATTTTTAGTATATTTTATATTTGTATTTCTTTAAAAAATTATTTGAATATAGTTCTTAATAAATTGACACTATAATTTAGTTGCTGATAAAATGCTAAAAAATGAAGTTACATGAGACATCAATCTTTATATAGTAAATTTTACTTGTTTTTCTTCATTTTTTTGTGTGTATTTATAACTTAAAACTTTAGTGCATGGATATATTTTTTCCAATTTTGATAAATATATATTTTTAAATAAATATTAAAATGTGCGTGTATTAAAACATAGTTGTTACCATTCGACGTCAACTTTCATATTAACTATTTATCTAAAATAGAAAACAAATTATACCATATTGATATAGATTCTTTTATCTAGTGCATCATATTTTTTTTCAAAATTTTAATAAGTTTTACTATTTTTCCTTGACATGGTAGTCGACCTAATTTTTCCTAAAAAGGAAAATATAAATAATAATTAAACTATATATATATATATATATATATGAAAACTAAACTGATAGATCTACAAAAGGGTATTTTTATATTTAAAAAAAAATGTTATTTACATGAGTAGAAGTTGAAATATCAAGTTTTTCAAATAATTTGATTTTTTAGTAAATTGGCCTCATTGTGGTGCTACATATGCATTTAGCCAACAATTTTAGTTGGAAAAGTTGTGGACATATATAACTTAGCTAGAATGAATCTTACAATATCATATGTTTGACCAAAATTGATTTTTAGTTAGAAATACTTAAATTCACTTGTGTTGATAAGTTGGTTGAAAGTGTGACACAACTTTGTGCTTTTACTCTGCAGTGCATTCTGAAAGTATTGTTGTGCCTCACCACATGTTAAAAGGTCATGCTCTATACTATTGTAGAATGTGCATTATCTTCATCTCTCTCCCCAACACTCATTAGCAAAGTACCCTGGCTTACCACATTTATAACAAGTGGCTTCATCTCTTCTTCTTTTGCCTCTACCTCAGCCTCGACCTCCTCTATAACCTCCAAATTGGCCTCTATCATCATTACTATAGTTATTTTCATATGGAGCATTAGGATTTGCATTCTGAATGGTGTTCATGTTTCTCTGATTTTTCCATGAAGGTTGCTTATAACCTTGATCTTGAAGATATAGTGGGATTTCTGCCAAGCCTTTTACATATGCCATGGTGTTATTGTATGCTTTGTTCTTATGATGTGCATTACACCAAGATTCATGGTCATCATCCTCTTCTCTCACCCTGAATAGTTGTGAAGGACAATCTGGAGTTTCATGATCATCCCATTCTCTATATAATCTGCAATATATAGTATTAGGTTTCATAGGTATTGCCTTTATATCCACCTTCAATGCGGTGGCCTATCTTTCTCCTTTCATCATTGGACATTTTTTTTCTAATGTGACCTTCTTTTGTGCAATAAGAACACCATATGTTTGGCCTTTGTTTGTGGGAATTTTCATCCTGCTTTGCCATAATTTCCTGTTTCAGTTTCAACTGATCCAATTCCAATCTCATTCTTTCCAATTCCAAGTTCTCTTTAGTTTTATCTTGTTTGCACCATGTTTGTGCCTCAATGCAGTAGGCTAATGTGATAACTTCTACCTATGTTTCAAATATTCTTCCATCCAGAGATGCTCTAACATCTGGGCTTATCCTGGATGTGAACCATTCAATCTTCTACTTCTCCGTTAATGGCTCTTCTAATTTGTAGACCGTTTCTTTAAATCTTTTATCAAACTCCTTTATAGTTTCTCCTTCTTTCTATATTAATTCTCTCATTTTACTAACTCCTTCAGTAGGTATCTTCGGAGTTTTAAAATTTTCTAAGAACTCTTTCTTAACTTCATCCCATGTTTTGTCATGTCTAGGACAAGCCTTTCTATACCATTTTAAAGCATCGATCTGCAATGTCCCAATAAAGTCAAATAGTTTAGTGTCATCCTTGGTTATTTCATTCCGGTTCCAAATTGATTCTAGGAGAAATACATGCTAGATGGCTTCAGTTGTATTCTTTTCGAATACCGGTAACTTAATTATAGCATCCACATTTCCTTTCTTTTATTTTTTTGGAACCTCCGACGTCTTGCAGTAAGATTCTTTTTGATTTCCTTTCTCCTTAGTTTTTATCCTCTATATTAGAGTTTTATATTCTCTTCCTTTATCTCTCTGTAATTTGATGTCAAAGTAATCTTTTCCCAATAGTTCTTCAAAATCTTTTAGAACTTCTATTTCTCTATCTTTCTCACTATCAACTTGATCCTCTTTTAAAATTCTTCTTGCTTTATAAGGCACCCAGGCTGACTCCTGGTTGATGGGGTGTGTCTCTTCAAACTGCCTTTTCATTCTTGGGGATACTTTTCTATTTGCAAATGACATTATATTTTCTGTAGGTGACTTTTAACTACTTTATCATATACTTCCAGAATTAATTTCTTTATATACTGCCTCTTCTCTAATCTTCATTATATTCTAATTTACCAAGTGATTTAAGTAATCCGCATCCAATTTTAAGGGCTAGAGGTTGCGTATAGGATTTAGTAATTCCTCCCATTATTTATCAACTCTAACTTGTATATTAGCTAAATTAGGTTAAAATTTTGAAGTTTTGCACATTTGTGGTAGGGCTAAACATTCTTCCCTCCATGTGCTCCTTAACTGGCCCTATGCATCCATTTTCCTTCTATACTTTTCAAAAGTTTTGTAGCCTTCTCAATATGCATTGTTATCGTTTCAGGATTTTCTATATCTCTTTGTATCAAGTTTGTGGTAGCCTCTATGGCTGTTTCATCCATTCTTTCTTTTCCCTTTATATTCTTCCCTCTGATAGCACCCACCTTGGCGCACTCAACCCTCATTGGCACGCTCATCCAATTGATTCTTTTCTTTTGTAATTTCTATTTCTTGGTTTCTACTTGTCTCTCCTACCTTCTCCATCCTTCTGCAACATCTTTCTTGTCTTTCCTAGGTTTGTTTTTGTCTCTCCTCTTTGCTTATCTCCATTCCAGTTAGTATAATTTCACCAATTTCTCTTAGTCTCTTGTTATCCCCTTTTTCCATGGGTGTTTTTGATTTGGTATCTTACTAATCCTTATGTATCCCATGGTTGGCTTATCTTGAAGAGTTACATCTTTTCAAGGATCCTTTAAAATCCTCCCCCTTTTCCATTTGTCATCCCCTTAAGTGCCTACCCCTCTCACAAGGACAGGAACTTAAGAGAATTTAAATTTTTCTCCAGATCATAAAAAAACTCCTTTCACTCAAGTTTCCTTTGCGCTACTCCACACTTATCCTTTTACTTTTTATCCTCTCTTTTCTTCATTGCCCTTTTCTAGGGTCCCGATAATGAAACCAAATGTTGGCAAGAAATGAGGAGGAATCAGTCTAGAAATCTGGTCCTAGTCAAGTCTCTAAAATCAAGTTTATACCCCAGTCATAGAGTGAGAGAATCATAAATAAATATTAAGGAATTATGTTATGCAGTACAATCTAAATCATACAAAATATTAATAAGACTCATTAAATTATATCAAAACCCTTATATCTCCATTATATATATTCATAAGCAAGTAGTACATATACATTCCTACCGACAGGTTTGAGTCTTTACCTCATGCATATCTATTTCATTCACATACTCTCTTACTCTTTTCTCTCTCTCTCTCTACATTACTTACATAGATCTCCTATATATATACATAGAGGTGTGTCCTTTCCCAAAATACCTCTTTGTATACCGATTCTACCGTCTGCATGCCCTTTGTAGTAACCTGAGGTAGGTTCTGCTTGGTGCCTTGTTCTCTGCCAATAAGGCATTTCTCTTGTAGAACATTTGACTCTTGATTAGGAAAACGAACCAAAATTTGACTCAAAGACCTTGATTAAAAAATATGGCTTTGAATTATGAATAAGCTATTTGTTATGATGTAATCAATGTTTTAGACTTGATATGAAACTTTAAAACTTGTTGCTTTAAGTGCTTTTGATTTATGTCCCTAATTTTCTTATAGTTTAGGGTGCTACATTTTTATAAGTATGGTTAGTAGATTGTCAGTCTTTGGCTGGTTAGTAGATTGTCTGTCTTTGGCTAATATATTGTAACCTATTTCTTAACTATTTTGTAATATAAAAAATAATCAACTAAAACCTTCAAGTTGGAAAAGTTGAATTTCAAACATTCTTTCATATTTTTAATATATAAATTTGAAATCATAGAATATTTATCTTTTCAAACTTGTACAATTAAATATAATTGAATATTGTTAAATAAAAAAAAATCAAAATCATATTTTCTCTTTATATTTATTGTTTAAATATTTGTTTCCCCACTACATCAATAACTATATTCTTTAACATCTCATTCCAACTAGAATGGAATGCAAGAGTGACACCAGTGAATATGAAGGAAAGGATGGAGAGAATGTAGGTGGGAAGGAGAAGGAATGACACACGGGTGAGTGAACTAGGATCACAACTAATTGGGTTGTGTAAATACAAAGAAAAAAGGAATGCTTCTGGTTTTGGGCATGATGATTTTAATAAATTATAGCACATGAAGAGAATTTATAACACATTTTGTCTTCCTTTAATTCTGTAGTCCCTAATTCAGAGAAAGTTTTGTTGATGAGAAAATTAGAAGGAATATCCTTCTCATATATTTAGTGTTTTTTGCAAAAGTCAAACCTTACAAATTTCCCCCATTTCCCCCTTATTGATTGAACAAAATCAGCTATCTCCCACCAATGGGATGGTTAAGCAATAACTAAGAGATGATGAGGTCCCTAAGATGGATGCCTCTATAGCCTCTCACCCTAATTCAACACTTAAAATGGAAATATAGAAATTTAGGAAGAGGTGGCATCATTTTCCTTGTGGGGTGTACCTTTTAAATTGGCCAAAGAGGTGCCAATTTTGATCTTGGATGATGACAATATATAATCAGTGGAGGCGGAGATTGATAGGTCTTTGATTTGTAGGTGTTTGGGAAAGAGACCTTAAAAATATTTAGTTTATTGGATGAAAGAGGTCTAGATAAACACTAACTCCCCATCCATTTCTTTGTTGGAAAAAAATTTCTTCATTGTCTAGTTTTGGTCTATTAAGGACTATACTTTTGTGAGGGAAAATGGGCCATTTTTTTAGAAATGAGGGCTCTTCAAATGCTTGTGGTATCCATTTTTTGATCCAACCACTTCTCTAATTACTAAGGCCCATCCATGGGTAGGCTTTACAATCTCTCTGGTAATGAGAAATCTAATTTTACTTTAATATTGTTTGGTGAGTAAAGTCGGCGATTTCATTAGAATATATGAAGCCTTAAATGGTTTTCAACATAGATTCATGAGGGTTTGCATGCTTATTGATTTATCAAAGCCTTTCTCATTCATTTCCATTAAAATTTTATCTTCTCATGGTGTTTAAACCCATTTCATCAATTTTGAAGGTACACCTTTCCTTTGTTTTTTATGTAATCAACTTGGGCACAAGATAATAGTCATCTTCTAAAAATATAACACGCTCTTACATTGTTCGTTTACAACAATAGGTCTAGAAATAGAGTAGAGAGGAATTATATTTTTTCAGGAAAAACCTTGGGATCTTCTTTGTTCATCACACCATACCTTTCATGGTGTGTTGCGAGGAAGAGGGTTGCTAACTAGGTGGAAACTACAAAATTTTATTTTTCAATGCAACTTACGGTTTTGACTCCATTATCAATTGATAATTTAATTTTAAAGATTTCTAAGGAGGCTACACTTTAGGGCACTAGAGGATTCACTAGATGAGAAGGTTGAAATGACTCAAGTAGAAGAGATAAATCATCTGGTTTTATAGAAATATATTAACCATATCTCAATCACAATTCACAAAGACCAAAGCAAATTATGGATCTTTAGTCAAACATTGAGGAAGGAAGACATAAGTTGAGAAAATGCATTTGAAAGCTATAAATTTTGTAGGTGAGGTTTCTTAGTGGACCATGTGTTGCAAGTATGTGCTAATCGGTGTTGTCATTGATGTCAACATGTTTGTGTTGTCATTAGTGTCAACTGTGCTCTTGTTTTGTTACTTGATTATGATGAGTTAGTTGATTTGTATTGTGTTGTATAAGTTATGAAGATGATAAGAATATGTTTTTGATATTGAGTTTCCAAGTGCTTTTGAGAAAATTTGGTTCATACTGAAGACAGAGTTGTGAAGATGTATTTTGGCTTACAAGATACTGTCTGAGTTTTTGCTCCACATTTATTCTGTGTTGAAGACCAGAGTATGAGATTTGGATATGTTTTATAGAAGTTTTTGAATATGATAAATCCATAATTTGGTGGTTTGGATCATTGTGCAGTAGAAGTTATATTCACTAGTTTGAAAACTATGCCTGGCAACATTTGTAGTGTGACAAGAAGACAATATTTTGCTCCGCATTCCTCCGCAGTTTAGTTTTTGGTCTTGCATTTTTTGACATATGTTTATAAGGTCCTTATTTATCTTCATTCCAAAGGATTTTGTTATTGAATAGCAAAACTTAGCAGTGTTGTTTGTAAGTTGTCTTCAAGTGAAACTTGTTGTAGCTAGATTTGTTGGCTCCCAGGTTATTTTATGTTGTTCATGGATGTCTCCAGATCATGTTAAAGGCTTGTTCTTGATCCACAAGCTATAATTAAGTTCTTGGAAGCATGTATCTAAGTACTCTTGGTGTTTGCACAAGTTTGGTTGACTTGGGTGCTAACACTCTTTGCAGATGTGTTTCGTGGATTGTAGAAGCATGTTGAAGCATGTGAAGATGTATTTGGGTTTGAGCTAAGACGTGAAGTGTTCTTATTTCATTCATTTGATTTGTAAGTTGTTTAGGTCTAGACCCAATTTAAATTATGTAGGTTTGCTGACCTTGGAGATTGTTCCAAAGGTTGTAGATTGTATTGCCAACCTTGATGTATGTTCCAAGGTTGATGATTGGTATAAATAAATGTAATGAATCCATGTGTAGTGTGTGCAGTGTGTGAAGATGTGAAGATAAAAGTGCTTGTGTTGTAAGGCAGCAAATGTGATATTGTGCTTCAATGGAACTAAACTTGGGCAGGTTGTAGATGCTATCATATCAGTTCATGGCAGTGAGCCACCCCTTAGTAGTGAGTCCTATTGGCAGTGAGCCCTATTTGTAGTGAGAATTTCTTTGGATAGTGAGTCCTTGGGTAGTGAGCCCTTTGGCAGTGAGCCTCTTTTTTATTCGGTAATGTTACTACATTATATTATGAGCTAACATCACCGTGGTTTTTCCCTTTTAGGGTTTTCCACATAAAAATCTGGTGTTCATGTGGTGTTAATAAGTTTAAGTTTTAATTCTGCATTTCATGTTTAATCTTCATAATAGATTAAGGGGTTAAAGCAAGTGAATGTGAATGTGATTTTGTTTAAGAGAAGTTAAAGTTTTTGATACAACTGATTCACCCCCCCTCTTAGTTGTCTTGTGCCTTCAACACCATGGTGGCCATTTTTTAATGCAAGGGTAGAAGGATGCTTCCAACTCAAGGATGCTCATGCTTAATTCTCTCATAAGTTCTTAGGAGGGGTTTTGTTTTCCTTTTTAGGCCTTTGTTCCATTGTAATGGGTGATCTTTCCTTTTCTAGTTTTTATGATTCATTAGATGGCCGAGTCCCATTATTTTTCTAAACATGTAATATAGTTTATTTTTTAGGAGAGGACTCCAATATATTCCCTCACTTTACCTAGAAAAAATAAATTTATATGCTTATGTAATTGTGCGTTAAGACACTCAAGCCTTGTGTGGGGTCACTTAATATTAACATTTATTTTATTTAATTTATCTTAATCATATATGTATCTATGTGTGTATGTATACACACATATGATTAATCTTGGAAAAATATAGTTGGAATGTAAAAATATCAACTTACCTTGAAGATTATGAACATGATATTTAGACTGGGTACTTAGGAATGAAAATGTGTTCACAGTTTTAAAAGTTTCATTCAAAATATGACAAAATTTATAAGCTCCTAAGAAGTATACCAAAATAGCTCAAACATAGCAACAAATTCCACAATAAAACAATATTACCATCTCTTAAAGAGCTGAATTACTCCTTAGAGCCACATATTAAAAATAGAACCACACATTAATACTTAGAGCCACATATTTATCTTTAGAACCATATATCATGATTGGAGCTACAACATCAAAAAGAAAAACAATTATTAATTCTTAGATCCATTTGACAACCAAAAAGAATAAAAAAAATCAACAAGAATGATCCAACTTCCCCTTTCCTTTCTTTTTTTCCTTTTTTCTTTTGTCAATAGAATCTAAAAACTACTTAATTGATATTTCCACCTTTTAGTCTAAACTCTATGCACCCTCTAGACCATCACTTAGGACAGGTCTTGATAGGTACATCCAGATAAGGTGTGCTAGCTTCATCACCTTTTTCACTTGTAGAGATATTTGAAGAATCTTTTTGTGGCCTAGTCTTTTGAGGAACCACATCAACATCAAAATGTCTCTTTAGGCACCCATCTTCACAATACTATAATATGCAAACATCATTAGTTGCACCTCACTTTAAAGCATGTTTAGAGTCTTCTCCAACTTTTGAAAAATGTTTAACTTTTTCTGGGATTTTATTAACTTGAACACTAACCTGCAAAGAAATCAACAAAAAATGTGACTTCTTTGGAGAAGTGAGCGAGTACTCTCTTATCATCTTGAAAAAATTACTTATTTATTGCAAGACATAAAAACCATAAAGTTTTAGTTGAGAAGAGTAACCATAATTTAGAAGTGAATTTGGAGAGTTTAAATTTACAAGAAATGGATCCAAACAAAATTTCCCACCACTCAATCTTACTTTCTTTGCATAGACCAACCTAAATAATTAGAAAAAAATTCCAAACAAATTGAGCATAAGGGCACTAGAAGAACAAATGCATAATAGAATCATTATCACCACACACAAGACATTTATCGGTACCTAAATAAATAATCAACTTTTGATAAAATAAAATCCACCTAAAAAAGATTTTTTGGGTTCAAGACAAGTGAACCAAACAAATTTAAACCTCCTAACCCAACAATTAGTAGTATCAATAAGGATTCATAGAGAGTTAAACTTGTCAAATAATTCATTGGAATAAGATATCAAAGAATAAATGTATTTAGTAGAGGCTGAAAAGAACTTGCATCATCCAATCCAATGACTTTTTTCTACTTGTCCAACACATTATAGTCTTTCAATCCAATTGAAAAGTTTCGAATGGAATTTTGAATCACTATGTAAATTATTTTATGTGTCTTTGAAAGACAATATTAATCCCTTAGATTCTCCCAAGAGAGAATCCCCCATAACTTAAAATGTTTTCAAAATATTGAATACCTTTAGAGGCCCATTATTTTGTTGAACACCCTATTAATAGAGAAATAAGTTTATCCTTGTGCTTTAGATTCCACCAAATGGATCAACCAATATAAGGAATACCATAATCACCTAATAATCCCTCCTGTACCTTAATGAAACTCTTAACAAAGTCCCATGCCATCTAGACTGGTCCAAAAATAGAACCCCCTAGACTAATTTTCATAGGACCAAATAATAAATTCCAGTGAGGAATTCCTTTCCAACCAAGTTTTTTTTAGGGAAAATTGAGCATACATTTTACCTAATTAGTACTTTCCAAGGTTCCTTTCCATCCATTACATGAAAAATCCATTTTTCTACAAGAGAAGTCCCATTTAGGAAGAGATTTTAAGCTTCATACCACCAATATTCCTTGGTTTATTATACAAGTCACAAGAAACAACATGTCTTTTTTTGGAACCCTGCCATCTAACCATTAAAATCTTATAAAAAATTTCTCCAATTAATTAATGTGTGGGAAAAACAAGCCAACAAAATGAATAGTTAATTGTGTATAAAGACAAAGTCTTCTAACAAACCTAGAATCTCCCAACTAAAGACAAAAGTTGGCATCACTACTTAAATTTTATTGTCAATCTTATTCATTACACATCTCCACATATCCTTTTAGGAAGGAATCAATGCAAAGGAGATCTCCAAATATCTGACCATTTTATTAGGTCCTACACAAGTCAACCCTTTGTTTAAAATCCACCTTGGAGGAGAACCAAACCAACTAAGAATAGAAGATTTACTCATTGACACTTTTGAACTAGATGCAAGACAATATATAGAAAACCTCTTATCCAAATTAACAAAAAATTCCTCTTCCAAAATAGGAAAATGGGAAGTAACATTAGAAAATTGAACTTCAATTGGATTTTCATCATTGGGAAGAATCAAACCTTTCACTAGAGGTCCCAAGGAGCAATCCATTAGAGGGTAATGG
The DNA here is from genome assembly GCA_027924645.1 of Cunninghamia lanceolata. Taxonomy (NCBI): domain Eukaryota; kingdom Viridiplantae; phylum Streptophyta; class Pinopsida; order Cupressales; family Cupressaceae; genus Cunninghamia; species Cunninghamia lanceolata. Next base: position 4,985,419 of record BSBN01000332.1, read on the forward strand.
TTAATTTAACAACAATTATAAAATAGGCAAGGGCAAGTTGTAATGCCCCAAGATTTTACCTAGGACATTAGTGGTAAAAGAATGGATAGACAAATTTTTGTGATACAATTATAACACCATGTGGAAATGCACACTAACGCACTAGAGATGTTGTGACAACACATGAAACTGATAGTATGCAATGCCAATGCACAAAGAACTATTGCACAAGAAAAAGACTTAACTTTGTCATGTGATGAAATCACCACAACCATGTGAGAGGGTAGAGTTACCTCTAACCATGATGATAGGGTACAAGACCATTAGCCCCTCTCTCATGAAAGGATAAGGATAGAATGCAAACAGACCTCCATTTACTAGCCTAAGGAATCCCAAGCATCATTTCATCCCTCTAAATAAAATAAGACACAACCACACATATAAAATGATGTGGAAATTCCATCCAAACCACAAGGAATGTTAAACTAGGAGGTTGAATGGTAGGGACAATTACTATCTTAACCCAGTCTTGCAAGAGACTACTTGTTTCCTTCTAAGGCACAAATCTCAACACAAAAGGAAGAATAAATGGAAAAGGACATAAAATACCATTAAGCCAAGATGATAGGATTTCAGGGTAGACCCTAGGGAACAACTTTCATTTAGGAATTTTTTAGTAAATAGTCAATAACTACCCACTGTCCTAGGATTACCCTTATTGGACCAAATTCCCCATTTTCCAGTTTGGAATCACCTAGGTGATTTGGCACCTTTCATTAGTAGAATCGCCTCTACTAAAATAGGAAATTTTGGATTGCTAGAGTGCCCTATTTTGGATAACGAGACCTCTAAAGACCCCATTTGAAAGGAAGAAATGGTATGTAATACAACTCATACACTAAAATTTGAGGGGAGGTATATGCGAAACAATTAATCTTATATTTACAAAAAATAATACACAATACCATAACAAGACGATTTACATGGATATAACCCTTTCGGGAGAAAACCCTACACTCCAAAGTAAAACCAATTGTATCATTCAATAACTATGAGATTATAATACAAATATCAGGGTATGCCTTTATAGGAGAATCACCAACAATTAGATCTTAGAGCAATCTTGGTAGCATAATAGTAACTATAAAATAATTATACATCCCATACTTGGCTCCAATCCAAGCACCCAATATAAAGGAGATCCAATACAAGAAACTATAATTGATAAACCACAAACCATGGGCCAATACCATGACCCAAATATGATGCCCAAATATAGGGCCCAAGTTCCAATGCCCCCTCCATGATGAGTAGACATGCTAATAATACTAGATGCTCTTACATTGTCATAATGCTCCATAATCTCCCTCAAAATATGTTCTATGACACATCATAACATGCATCATAAATTTTCTCAACTTCCCAGTCAACAATGCAACTCATCTACAATTATGCTCTTACATGTCTTAATATATCTTTACACCACTATATTTGTCAAATATACTCTTACACATTTTTCATGACAAGATATTCTCTTTCACACCATTATTTATGTCATAATAAGGCATACACTTAGCATAATAGTTAATTCATAAGTGGGGTCACATCCTTTTCCTTGTGGGTTCACAAATAATAAATAAAAGGAATATTAAATAATTAATTTCAAACATTAGAATTGCAAGGTGTATGACACACCTATTCCAAGATTCTTGCACTTGTCATATACCTTGCAAGAGCAAAGGGAAACACCAATATTATCAACTAACTATTTGGGGCTATGAGGTCCATAGACTCACTGCATCGCCTAAAATTCTTTGTATTGACGGGTTTTTTCAATGCATCTACAACATTCACCAAAGTATCAATCTTCTTGAGCATTACCCTCCTATACTCTACCATGTCATGAACAAATGGTACTAGATATCTATGTTCTTTGTCCTTGGATGAAAGGTCAATTTTTGCCAAACATATGGCACTCAACTGTCACAAAGAACTCTGGTAGCTTCTTGACTTAGCCTCATATTTGAACACAATCTCTTAATCTAGATGGCTTCCTTATAGGCACAAGTAGCTATCTTGCTCATCTAATTGATAGCACCACCAAATAAATTGAAAACATAACCACTTGTTGATCTTCTATCGTTGACATCACCTACCTAGTTTGAATTTAAAAATTCATGAATATTCATTGAGTGCTAGTCCTATATAGAATCACCATGATAACAAATAGCATATTCCTCTGCAAATATCTGAAGATGCTCTTAATTGAATCCCAATGATCTCATCCATGATTAGCCATGAAATGGCTAAGGAATCCCACTACTTGAGCAATATCTGGTCTTTTATAGATCATAGCATACATCAAACTCCCAATAACACTAGCATAACGTACCCAAGCCATGTCTTCCATCTCACTAGGGTGTAGATAGACACTACTCTACAAATAACTTTGTCCCCACTAAATAGGAACACTTAAAGGCCTACAAATTGACATGTTGAATTTCTCCAACACCGAGTTCACATTCTTGCTTTGGCCCAACCAAAGATTGTTGTTTTCTCCATCTCTTCTAATATCCATGCTTGGAATGTACTTGGTTTCTCCCAAGTTGTTCATGTCAAATTATGTTGAAAGTTGAGACTTCAAATCATAAATCACTTCTTTACTATCACCAAAGAATAACACGTCATCTACGTACAATGTGATAACAAGAAAATGATCACCATCCATCTTATAATAAATATAATGATTTGATCTAGATCTCAGAAACTTCAATCTCAACAAAAAAATCCAAACTTTTTATACCACATCCTAGGTGATTACTTGAGACCATACAAAGATTTTTTTAATCTTCAAACCAAAGTTTCTCTACCTTTCTCCATGTAGTACTTTGACTATGTTATTTAGATATCTCCTCTAAGTCACCATATAAAAATGCTATTTTCAAATCCATATGTTCTATATGAAAATCAAATGCTCTTGCTATAGATAATAAGAACCTGATAGATGTTAGCTTTGCAACTGATGAAAAAAATCTCACCAAAGTCTATCCCCTCAACTTGGGAATAGCCTTTCACAATCAACCTTGCCTTGTACTTTTCAATATCACCTTCAGAACTGATTTTCTTTTTGAATACCCATTTATATCCACTAGACTTTCTTCCTTCTGGCAACAATACCAAGTCCCATTGTGTCATTCTTTTTCAATGCAACCATCTCTGCTAGAATATTATATCTTAGTATAGTATATAGGTTAGATAATAAATATAAACTAACATGTTGGTATGTTAATGTTAATTTATAAATAAATGAGAGTTTGGTAATAAATTTATATTTGAGAGGTACTTTCATAGATGGAGGTAGGTATTGGGTGGCTAGTGCATAGGAAAGATGAAAGACTTTTGTAGTGTAGAAAAGAAATCTCTAGCCTAAAGAGTTAAACTAGTTTATCTCTCTTCTACAAAACATTGAGGCACAAACTGAGCATGGCTTCTACCCAAGGAGGAGATCCAAACTACAGGGTTTTTTCCCTTTTGTTGTATATAGAAGGACCAAACACGTTTAACTAAAACCAAAAAGCAAGCCAAGACTATGATTAAACCATAAAATGATGAATAATAGACTATAACAGACTACTAGAAATTGAACTCAAAGATCAGCAAGTACAACAAAGATAAGAGAATAATTTAGAACTTGGAAAATATAATAGAAGTACCTAGGACAGGGATGTTTAGGTGCCCTGGTCCTCTTTTAGGGTTAGACAGAACTTTGAGTATTATCAAATCTATATCCGTTTGCACTACCTTCTCCTCAAAAATTAGCCTCTGAAACCTATTCTTCTTACCTACACACACGAAAAGAGGGAAAGGTTGTGCTATGTTTAAGGGTTTTCCTTAGTCAAATCCCATGTTGGTGTTCCCACCTCTAATACATCAAATGATAAGATCCAAGAATGTGTGCCCTAGGAGGGCAAAATCCCAATTTGCGATAATATGATAGATAATGACGATAAATGATGATAATAACCATAAGATATCCAACCTTAGTTGATGAAGATCAAACACCAACAAAGGAGAGTGATGAAGAGGGATTCAAACTTCCTTCAAAGCCTGCAAACAACTTCAATAGCATTCACAAGTAGAAGACAATCCAAACATGAAGAATCCTTTAACATAGAACATCACATGAGAGTAATTTGGCATTCATCTGGTTAGGTGTAAAATGAACTACAACACACACTTAAATATGCATTCCCGCTCACCTACTATAAATAAAACAAATTTATGCCGACAAATACTAACTAAAGAAGTGTCTTAAGCCGACACCACAAAGTGGGACCAAAGTACCCAAGCGAGACCAGGGCACTCGGGTATCTTGGGACTTTGGCCCATAGACTTTGAAAAGTGTCTTTTAATGCGGGCTTAGTCTAATCCTAAATTGATTATGTCAGGTTTACTTGTCAGGATTGAGATATTCATCGTTTATAGATCAAAGAGGTGTTAAAATAGGTCTTAATTAACAAAGGCAACAAAATAGGTCCAACCTAGGAGCTAAACTAGGTGTAAAATGATAGTGTACACATTTTACGACTCTACAACATTATAAAACTATATTGTATCAATGTAAATCATCCCGATTAAATGTAGAAATCCCATTTGAAATATAATATCATGCGACATTTTATATATTTGTAACCATCTTTTAGTTTTTGCAATCAATATGGTATCGGAGGATGATTATCCTAGTGTGGAGCTATTGACTATAAGGAGAGGACAAATTGTTGATTGGCATAATGGTGGAGGATTTGAGAGAAGCTTCATAGGAGTGTAGCAATTACTCATGTGCCATTTCCTAATTGCAGAGGCATTCGACCTGGCAAGACAATGGAAATTATGAGACTACTCGAGTAAATGAAGTGTGGAAGAATATCAAAGGAGTGCAAAAGTTACAATATAAACACCATACCAACAATAGAGTAGGCACAACCAAAAGGAGATTTGAAGTTTATTTGTGCCCTAAGTTTTTTCTTTTCTATCTTCGTGTAGCTTTTGACTGTGGAAATTTATTTGGAGGCCATGTGTAATCCTAACGAGGAGAATCCTACCCTGTTTTAGGCAACCAATCAAATTCTATTTGAGGTTGCTGGCATAATGGTGCAACATCAATGAGAAATGCTAAACATAAATAGCGTACTCCTATAAAGGCATAGAGCATAAACTATTTCTGTGCCTGTGACTAACGTTGGTCTTTGCTATCCTCTCCCATGGGCAACAAAACCTAAATCTTATGGAGTGGGTGGAGGAAAGTTGGCAATGGATGACCTATTAAAGATCTTGCACTCTGTTTAAACATCATCCACTTCAATGGTTAATAAACAGATCTCATGCCTTAACACTATCACACCCTCTTTTCTCTTGTTGAACCTCACTCATTTTTTATCAAAAGCCTACTCTTTAATATGCTTGGAGAGTAGGAAAGTTGTTTGGATTATGTGAACCCTATGAGAAGTAAAGAAACCTACAAAGTAATGGGGTGACCCACATTTATGTATGCAATAACAAGTTGAAAGAGATTGACATATATACAAATCAATCAAACCAGCTGGTGCATTTAAGCTTGGAGATATAGTGTGTTTCCTCTAAGCAAGAGATAGAAAGAAAGGGTGCCTCAAGCAGTTGCAGCGATGACTTCTTTGTCTAAGAAGTAACTATAGACACCCAAAAATGTCCATCTCTTGCAACACCTTATGTTTTTCCCTAAGCACCCATATCATCACATAATTTCATTTTCCTCTTCATATCTTTAATTAATTAAATAAATTTTATTTATTTAATTAATGTTCATTATTCTTCTATCTTCCATCAAATGATTAAATAATTTTGAATTATTTAATTATCTTATCTTTCTTCTAAAGTAATAAGTAAAACTAATGTTTTATTTATTTTCCCATCTTACATATGAATTAGATAAATTAAATTTATTTACTTTAGATTTTATTTCCTCCAAACATTTCCTCTCATTTAAATAATAAATTAAATAAATATGTTTTTATTTAATTTATTATCCACTTGGCCCACCTTCCATTTCCATCTCTCAAGATGACTCAAATCATCTCTTGAGTTAACTCTTTTACCTTCCATTTCTTCTCCCAAGTTGTACAAGCAACTTTCTAATTTCACTTCCACACACAAAATAGAAATCTTATTCCCTCCATCCTCTCACATTTGCCTATAAATTCACCCTCAACCACCTCATTTGCATGGATGAACTTTCAAGTGCCATTACTTTGCCAAATTTTCTTCTGAATCTCTCATCCATCAATCATCTTTCATCCATCATTTCATCTATATTTCATCCATCAATCTCAATCCAACGTTATGCTGCAGATCTGAGCAATGAACAATCCAAATTATTCGAGCAATCAAACATGTATGCATCATCAATCTGAGGTATTCAAAAAGGTTTGGATCAAGGTATTGCATGTCATTTGTTTTATCTTCTTTCATTTGTCCAAATTTTCTCATCTACAAAATGGCACGCCTGGTGGGATCAATGGCACGCCTGGTGGGATCTACTTCTCCTGATCAATCTTATGTTTTTGGTTGTAAAAATTTATGCTTTCTAACCCTTGTTTTCAAGTTTGCATGTGATCTATCATAGGTGATCTCCTAGGCTCAATCTAACTGTGCCATCATGTCCGGGAGGCCGATTCCATGCTCTTTGACTATAAATTCGTATATGTTTCATCACTATAATTTTTTTTGTAAAAAATTGAAATTTTTTTAATCACAGATCCATACAGTATGGATCTGTACCATACATATGCTATGCCTATGATAGTCTCTACGTATTTTGTTTCATGTTTGGTTTCCCTAGATTCGATGTTCTGTTGTAGATTTAACATTGATATTTGGTTTTAGGTTTTTTGTCAATATTTGTAGATTGGAAGTTGATGACTGTAGATCCTAAGTCAATATCTTACGACTTCTGACTACCAAAACTCTAAGGCTCTGTCGTAGCCACCACCATACTGCCTGGTCACCTCCAAAAAGATTTAAGTCACCACTGCCTATCTCCTGGTCACCTTTGCCTGTGAAACCTGACTGCCTTCCTTGCATTTCGACCAAAACCCTATGCTCACACCTTCCATCGACGTACTCTTAACTCTCGACTGACCTATTTTAAACTTCAACCATAGTCTTTTAAACTCCCAGTCGCACTCTCCATACATCCGTCGACTCTATAAAACTGAGCTACCACTTACCTTAAATCTCTTGTCGCCATCAAAATTAGCTCCTGTCATCTCTTGCTCCTTGTTTCCCTCTGGAAGCATTTCGACCTCCCCCTACATAGACTGTGAAATTGATGAGGAGAATACAGTCGGTAAGACTTACTTCGTCGGCCACCTTGCAACTTATCACTCTGACCGTTGTAGTCACGCCAATGTGAGGTCCAAAAACTCTAACTAATGGCAAGACTAATACCATCAATCATCTTTGACCTTATCTCTCTGATCTCACAACTCTCCCTGATGGATGACTCTACGTTACTCACCTATCAGCATGACTTAGGTCATCGGCGAACACTTATGAGCGTTGGCCGATGTGCCAATACATGTCTTTGGTGAGGCTTGGATACCCGTCCGACTGATGCACCGATCCCTCTAGCGTCAACTCTAACTTTCACTTATCAGCGAAACTACTACTATCGGCCATGGCAAGAGTTGCTTTGCCGATGCACCGATTCCTCCCGATGGATCTCCGTCAACGCAAGTTGTCCCTTGTCACCCCGATACCCTCGATTAGCGAGACCAACACTATCAGCCCAACGCCAAGTTATCTACTCGATGTACTTCATCATTCTGATATGAATCTTAGACCACAACTTCTATTCAACGGTTTGAACCTCTCTTCGGCTAGACTATCCTTATCGCTTCGAGAGAGAAATGTTTTGTCGATGGCCTTTATCTCACCGATAACGTCTTCAACTCCTCTGACTTGTTTACTCTATGATCAAACCCTAGTACATGGAGATGCTAGGCTGTCTACTGTGCGAAATCACCCTGTTTGGATCCTCTGCACCGTCGAACACAAAAACAAAACAAGAAACAAGAAAATCAAATACTATACAACGAAGCGATTCCATTGATTTCGATAGAAATCATACTAGTGGAATGCTTCACATCGACATGCTGCAACAATGGAATGCACAGAAAGAACTACACTTCAAACAAAATTCTACAGTTACACAATACATAGTTACAAAGAACAGAAAATCCAAATTAACGGAACATAACAATTTTTATTTCTTAGATGATTTCCAAATTACAATCCTCAAATCTACTCCCCCTTCCTCGTTTACTCCTCTGTGCTTTTATTAAGCCAGAGGTGGAAGATCAATGGTTGCTCAATGGTTAGGGAAGGCCAACTGCCCTAAATCCCAACCGACTCCTATTGATCTTTTTAGATTCTGCAAAATATGTCCATTATTTGCCAAATGGAAAACAAAACTCCTAGGTTTTTAGAAACAAGACATGAACAAAATGACATGGCCACATAGGCCTTATTTCAACATAGTAGATTTACATTGATACAATAAGGCCTATGTGGCCATGTCATTTTGTTCATGTCTTGTTTTCTAAAAACCTAGGAGTTTTGTTTTCCATTTGGCAAATAATGGACACATTTTGCAGAATCTGAAAAGATCAACAGGAGTCGGTTGGGATTCAGGGAAGTTGGCCTTCCCTGACCGTTGAGCAACCGCTGATCTTCCAACTTTGGCTTAATAAAAGCACAGAGGAGCAAACAGGGAAGGGGGAGTAGATTTGAGGATTGTAATTTGGAAATCATCTAAGAAATAAAAACTATTCTTTTCCGTTAATTTGGATTTTCTGTTCTCTGTAACTGTGTATTGTGTAACTATAGAATTCTGTTCGAAGTGTAGTTCTTTCTGTGCATTCCATTGTTGCAGCATGTCGATGTGAAGCATTCCATTGGTACGATTTCTATCAAAATCAATGGAATCGCTTCGTTGTATAGTATTTGTTTTTTCTTGTTTCTTGTTTTGTTTTTGTGTCCGACGGTGCAGAGGATCCAAACAGCGTGATTTCGAACAGTAGACGGCCTAGCATCTCCACATGCTAGGGTTTGATTGTAGAGTAAACAAGTCAGAGGAGTTGAAGACGTTATCAGTGAGACAAAGGCCATATACAAAACATTTCTCTCTCAGAGCGATAAGGGTAGTCTGGCTGAAGAGAGGTTCAAACCGTTGAATAGAAGCTGTGGTCTAAGATTCATATCAGAATGATGAAGTACATCAGGTAGATAACTTGGTGTTGGGACGACAATGTTGGTCTCGCTGATTGAGGGTATCGGGGTGACAAGGGACAACTTGCACCAACGGAGATCCATCGGGAGCAATCGGTGTATCAGAGAAGCAACTCTTGCCATGGCCAATAGTAGTAGTCTCGCCAATAAGTGAAAGTCAGAGTTGACGCTAGAGGGATCAGTGCATCGGTCAGACGGGTATCCAAGCCTCACTGAAGACAACATGTATCGGCACATCGGCCAATGCTCATAAGTGTTCGCCAATGACCTAAGTCGTGCCGATAGGTGAGTAACACAGAGTCATCCATCGGGGAGAGTTGTGAGATTGGAGAGATAAGGTCGAAGACAACCGATGGTATTAGTCTTGCCAATAGTCAGAGTTGTTGGACCTCACGTCAGCGTGACTACAATGGTTGGAGTGATAACTTGCAGGGTGGCCGACGGAGTAAGTCTTACCGACTATATTCTCCTCATCAAAAATCTCACCTCTTAGTCATTTTGTTGTCATTGTAGTTGTTTCCAAACTTATCGACCAACGCCTTCATTATCTGTCGGCTTCCATTCACAAAGTCTATGACCTCCCAGTCGAAGTCCATTCCTCATTCGCAGTTAAAACTTCCTGCTGGCCTGTTGATATCACAATCATCTTTTGTTTACCCTGTTGACTTCAAAATCTGCCTAGTCGCCATCTAAGGGTTGCCTTCTTGTCATCATCTCTGCCTTATGTCATTCAATTGCTTCTAGGTCTCGACCATCCCATCGCCCAATCCCCTTGTCGACTAGGTCTTTCTTCGCTTTAAGTTTAAACAGTCGACCTCAATCCAAGCCGTGACCACAAAACTTTAACAGTCAATCTCAAAAAACCCTAGCCTTAGGCATTTAGACTTCACATTTTAAATGTATGCCTTTGGATATCGACTTACTATTTAGGCTTTAATATTGCAAATCAACATTTATAATTTGGGATTTAGGTCTTGGGCTTTGGGATCTTAAACTTTGAAAGAGGGGGTGATTTTTAGTTCAAATTGTCAACCCAAAATAGTAGCCACAACACATAACAGGGAAAAAAATCTTGCAAACTATCAAAAGATCCAAAAAATCAAAAGTTAAACAAAAGTCAAATAAGTCACCATGTTTTCTTCAGCATGCCGAAGGGGGGTTCTATTTCTTTTTTCCATAACAGGAGGATACGAAGGGCAAATTGTGCAAACAAATACTCATTGGAAAGGTATCAGAACAAAATTTGCAGCAGTACAACTTTCATCATGTAATTTTATCATTTTATCAGATATTTTTACAGTCAAAGTTAAGCTACTATCCAAACTTAAATCTATGGTTTTTCTTGGAAACTAATGTTTTATCTGCGTAGCTTGTTAAAACACACTTGTCAAAGAATGGAGAAAACAAACTATTGACATATCTTTTGCAGGTTTGAGTGGTCAAAGAATATTTTTTATCACTAGATTAGGAACACTTCAATTTGGTGTTTAAAATGAACTCTGCTTTCTCCATGCTTGTTTTCTTTTCTTTGTTTGCTTGCTGAGTCTGTGTGTAACCCAACTTAACAATGAGAGTATCCTCTCCCCCTGCCTAATCAACGGATCTGAGGTGCAAGAGAAATCATTGCTAACTCTAGAGGGCCTTCTTTCCCATTGTGAGAAGGTGTACAACCCAAGTGGAAATATGCTAAAGCCAAGCCCTTCCAAGCCACTATATAAATAATGCGTTTGTGCCAAAAGTTGCAAACGACGAGTGTTGTTTCATTATACTGATGAATGTTTCCCCTAAAACCCTGCAGAGTGTAACCTCTATAGGCTGGGAAGCCTCCTTAATAGAGAGAATCATCACATGTATAGCCACCCAAATGGAATCCCGTACTAAAAACCTCTATGTAGCAACCAAAAACCCTCTATCTACTGGTGCAGGAGATCGAACCTCTAAAGCCATCCCACACTTTCGCAGCTTATAGTAGAGATGGAAAATTTCTGGAGGTCTTCGAATCTTTAGAAATTTGAAGTCTGATATGCTCGAGAAGTGAGTGCACTATAAGGGGGAGCCAGTGCTATCAAAATTCTAGGCCATCTGCTATAAGTAGGTGCGGATGGAGAAATTCAAGTGGGAACCCAATAGATATTGTCCTTGCCTAGCCTAGGGTGTACACATTTATCATTGTGTTTGGTGTGCATGCATGTACATGTGAGATCTTGTGTTTGATATCGCCACATCATCCTCAACCTACTTGTCATAACACATTTCCCAATCATTACACTTCATCCAATCCTTCCAAACCAAATCATCCTTGTCATCCAATCAACCACATCCTAATCAACCCAAGTCATATAACCTCATCATTCCACATCATCTTCTTTCTAATCCAATCCACATCATTCTACACCATGTTAACATTAGAAGACCTAGTGCCTCAATTCCAAGACCTCCTCTAAGCACTTTGTCGAGAACCACAACCTCTAGACCAACGAATCATTCACCAACTACAAGCCTTCATCCAATAACCTCAACTCCAAGAAAGCCAATCACCTCACATGCAACATTGTATAGCACAAGCCCAACACCTCATAGCTACTTGTCAATCACAAACCCAACAAGTACATCATCATCCCTTATACATTCCACACCAACCAATTCCACTTCATTCCTATGTCGCATCCCCTTCCATTTCACACCAATCTAATCCATCCACATATGATAATAATCCCACATCAACTTATCTTATTCCTTATCAATCTAATCCATCTACATTTCAAATCACTTCCACATCACCTCATCCTACATCTCTTCATAACAATGCCACATCACCTTATCCTACATCTTTCCATAACAACTCCACATCACCTAATCCTATACCTTCCCATAACAATGCCACATTACCATACCCTACTTCTTCCAATATCAACCATTATCCACAACAACCCATACCCCAAGCTCTTTTACCTACACATCCTACCATTTCATCTCTTCATCAAACCCATTCATAAGACTATCAATGACCCCCACAACACGAACATGTAAGTCCAAGTGGCCCTATGTACATAAATCAAGTGAACCCAAGTCCACTTTTGCAAAAAGACCTAATAGAATTAAGTCCACCGATGCTACAAGACCTAATAACCTTTGACTCAAGTCTAAGTGACCCTTTGTACATAAATCAAGTACCCTTAAGTCTGCATATGCTACAAGACTTAATATCCTTTGACGAGGGAGATACCAATCTAGTCACTGCATCCTATGAACATCCTCCATGACCATCTGATCACATGCCAACATATGAGTCTACTAGTCCCATCTTGACATCATCATGTGATCCCGTTCCTAGTCTATTGACCCACCAACCATCTAATCCATCTAGTCCTACTATCCCTCCATCCAATCCCAATTTCAATCCATCCTAGCACATTATCCCTTCATCTAATCCAAATCCCAATCCATCTAATCACATTATCCCTCCCTCCAATCCTATTCCTACTCCTAAGCCTCCAACACCATCTACCTTTATCATCCATCCACTATATTGTCCATCTACCCATGCACTTGCAAAGGATGTGATCCATTGGCTAGTAGCTAGGAACAATTTATCCCCATGTCAAACACCTATCTCAGTACCTAGCAATGAGCCTTCAAATGCCATGCTTATTCCTCCAACTCCACCATGTGGTCCACAAATCATTAAACTTATTTAAAAGACTTCTCCCATGAATCCACATCAAGACCTATCAAACCCATCATGTAACCCACAAACCATCAAGCCTGTCCAAGAGTCATCCCCTTCCATTCAAGCAACCCAAGAGCTATGTCAAGAGTTTAATCCAACGCATGTGGAAACACCAAGCCTTCATCTAAATCAAGATCAAAAAATCTCCAAGATCAACTAATCTTTCACTTTTATGTTTTCTATGATCAAGATATTATTTATGATCATAACCCTATTCATGAGCAAAGTGATCCCATTCATAGCCAAATTAATCCTATTTATGCTCACCTTTATGATCAAGATTCTATGTATGATCCTGAAAACCACGATGTGCCTCTTAGCCAAACTTTATGCAAATCATGATCAAGAGGTTATCACTCCACCTATCCCTTCTCCCATAATCATCCAAGAGCAAGATATCCAAATTGCTCCTATCCATCCTCCGCCTACCCATGATCCCCAAACATCCATTTCTCATGATGAGACATGTGCCTCCCAAGAACACATAGGCATAGAAGATCAAACAAATACCTTAGATCATAATGCACATAAGAAAGATCCTAATGATCCTCCATCACCCACTATTGACCCTATTTCAAATCCACCATCCTATCCTATTGGGATTTCCACCCTCATTCATGAATGTTCCTCCCTAGGAACACAACAAGCTTTGTCCACCATCTCACCTCCTCCATCCAATAAGGAACTCATGTCTAGTGTTCCACCTGCACCAAGTCCTATAGTCAATCGCATGCTCCAAAACATGAACTATCAAGGTAAAGGCTTAGGCCTTCTTGAACAAGGTATTTTGGAGCCAATCCATGTCAAGGTCCCCTCAAGCTCACATGGCCTTGGACACACACCCCAAGGACAATGATCTAAAGATGTTGGTACTTCCTCCATCCCTCCTAAGTCCACCACTCCTATCACAAATCCCATCATACTCCGAAAACATATGTTTCCATTCCACCTCCATCCTCTTACAAATGTCAAAAGCATGCGACCGTCCATCTGTCACCATCAACTTTGCCTCTACTTGTTCCAACTCCTAATATCCCTCCATCGAATCTACCTCCATTACTTCCAACACCTTATCCATCCATCCATAAATACTCTAAAAATCCCAATCATGACCAATAAATGCACATATTGACTAAACATGGAGCTTCCACCAACCCCACTTCCACAATACCCATGGGATTCCAAAGTAAAAATTTGGATGCCTCTACCTATAAAGTCAAAAATCCTAAGGGTCCGCATGCCTTAGGACACAAAAGCCAAGAATTAAAGAAAAATCCATCTCAAAAGTTGTATACACCCACACACCTCAAAGCAAAAATGAAAAAGGTGTGGGTCCCCAGGCAACAAGTAATTACTTCAAATCCATCTCTAAAGTTGCATACAACCACCCACCTCAAAGAAAATTTGAAAAAGGTGTGGGTCCCTAAGCAAGAAGCAAGCAAGTCAAATGAGGCATCCACCTCTCAAAAATCCCAACCATCCACTTCCACCTCACATTTGCACTCCATTCAAGAATTTCATATTCCATCCCACAAGTCAAGCAAAAGTCATAAAAATACTAAGTCTATGTGGGTCCCCAAATGCCTATGCCATCCATCTCCTAAGCAAACATCTGCTTGCTTCCTACACCACCATCCAACCAAAATCTTCAACGTTTATCACGGTGTGTGCAACCATTGGTCATGATTCCATTCCATCCCACAACAATTCCACATACCTCCATCTCCCCACCGTTCATCCGCTATCCTACATATCTCACCCATCATATCCCTATGGTCAATGCTTTTGCATAAGCCTTTCACCCATCCTCTTGCATAAGTCTTCCATAATCCTCATCATAATCCATCCATCCATAAGTCCTACATAATCCACTTCATAATCCACTATCATTCCCCTCCATAATCCATTATCTACCTACTCCATCTCACTTTCATGCAATCTCCCCTACCAACATCTATGAGCGCACTTGACATGGTCCATGCAACGACATCCATCTAGCAGGACTATCAATTTCATGGAACTAGACACTTGAGTCCCTTTTCGTCCATATCCACCTATCCTATTCAAAAAAGTCAAAAACAAAAAAAAGAAGAAAAATAAAAAAAATTAAAAAAGTAAAGAGAAATACCTTCATCCAATGTTAAAAACTTGGCAAACAGGCGCCTTGGATAAGTACCATGATGAAAACCTGGAAAACAAGCGTCATGTGTAAGTTGATCTTCTATGTCACCTACACTTGAGGGCACCTTGTCTCATCCATACCATACTTATCATTTTCCATCCTATCATGTCCTATCTTGCCATATCCTATCCTACCACCCTTATCCATTACATACATACACTTATCCCATTGCATCCATTCATCCTCCCTTCCTCATCTTGATCTTGATAAATATTGGGGGCAAAAATGTTGAAACATGCCTTGGATATCTCTTGATATACCTCATCTTATCATCATCCCATTGTCATAAGCCAAATCCTATCACTATCCTATTGTCATGAGCCTTGTCATGTAAAACCCTAAGTACTACACCTGGAATGGGGCATGTTATCCATATGCAACAGTCTTTGGAGATCACATTCTAGTTCCATTATGAGGCATACATCCATCCACTATAGCTTATCCTTGTACCCATCCATCTATCATGAGCTTTCCATCCTATCCACTATTGCCTATCCATTTATCTATCCATCCCACCTACCTCCTTGCACCTAGACTTGGTTTTCCCTTGTCATTGGTATCTAGCATAAAGTCTGCACAAATTGTAAATCCATTGACATCCTCAAAAAATATCAAAAATCCAAAAAAAATTATAAAAAGTCCTGAAAAAACACCAAAAAAATTATAAAAAGGCCTGAAAAAAATACAAAAAAAATCATAAAATTCAACAAAAATCCAAACAATCATCAAAGTCAATCATCAAAATAAATAAAATCATTCAATCACCAAATCCAATTCATCTAATCAAATCATTAATCCAATCATCAAACTCAATCATCAAATTAATCACATCAAATCCACTCATCACTCATCCCATCATCATCATCAAACCAAAATCAGAACTACATCTCATCTCTATCATTAAGTACCTTGATCCCGTGGACACGAGTATGTAGGTAGTCTAGAGTATGAAGAAAATATCTAGATTCAGGCACAGGCGATAACCCATTTCCATCTTTCATCCTTCTTCCTATCTTCGCCAATCATCTTTATCCATCTCATTTCTTCTATCATCTATCTTCCACACCTAAAATCCAATTATCACTACATCAAATCACATCAATCCACTCATCACTCATCCCATCATCATCAATTAAACCATAATCAGAACTACATCTCATCTCTATCATTAAGTGCCTTGATCCCATGGACACGGGTATGTAGGCAATCTGGGATACGAAGGAAGTACCCAGATTTAGGCACAGACGATATTCCTTTTTCTTCTCTCATCATCTTCTTCTATCATCTATCTCCATCAATTTATCAATCTTTCAAAACAATTCTTCCATTCAATCACTCAAATCCACTTCTTCAATCACTTCTTCCATTTATCCTTATCAAATCATCCATCTAATAAATTCAAATGAAACTCATCATTTATTCATACCAACCAAGTCAATCAATCGTGTCAAATTATTCAATCACATCCTTGGTCTTGATCCTAGCCTTGTTGTAAACCCAATCATTAATTAATCAATCAATTAATCAATCATCCTTGTGTTGATCTAGGGATATATCGTTCCCCTCCATGACAACACTATCGTCATCAATCAATCACTCAATCATCAGTTACAGCTTGACAGGGGCAATACCTTGTTTTCTTTTGTATCATTTGTGCATGCATGCTTGCTTGCTTGTGTGTGTTATCTTTTTATCTTGCATTTGCATCAAATCCTCCTAGCTAATATTCATATCTTGTACCTAGACAAGGTTGTATTACACTGGGGCATGAGACACATTATCACCTTGGTCCTTATACCCTGATGCATAACGTCTCGTGCTATATCAAACATCATGGTTGCTCACTTTCATTGCAACATAACGAAGCATCCTTTTCTTCTATCCATTTCCTTATCTTTCTTCCTTGACCAATCCATTTCCTTTCAAGAGCCTTCTCGTGTTTGTCCAACCCGCCTATCCTCTCGAGGGGGCATCATCATTCCATCATCATCCTATCATTTCATCACCATCCTGTCTTCCTTTCCATCATCATATTTTTCCTTTATCCATACTTTAGCTTCTTTGAAATGATGTTACTCGACACAAATCTCATCATCTCAAACATCATTTCAAAGAGGGGCAAAATGTAGACACCCAAAAATGTCCATCTCTTGCAACACCTTATGTTTTGCCCTAAGCACCCATATCATCACCTAATTTCATTTTCCTCTTCATATCTTTAATTAATTAAATATATTTTATTTATTTAATTAATGTTCATTATTCTTCTAACTTCCATCAAATGATTAAATAATTTTAAATTATTTATTTATCTTATATTTCTTCTAAAGTAATAAGTAAAACCAATGTTTTATTTATTTTCCCATCTTATATATGAATTAGCTAAATTAAATTTATTTAATTTATATTTTATTTCCTCCAAACATTTCCTCTCATTTAAATAATAAATTAAATAAATATGTTTTTATTTAATTTATTATCCACTTGGCCCACCTTCCATTTCCATCTCTCGAGATGACTCAAATCATCTCTCTAGTTAACTCTTTTACCTTCCATTTCTTCTCCCAAGTTGCACAAGCAACTTTCTAATTTCACTTCCACACACAAAATGGAAATCTTATTCCCTCCATCCTCTCACATTTGCCTATAAATTCACCCTCAACCACGCCATTTGCATGGATGAACTTTCAAGCACCGTTACTCTGCTAAATTTTCTTCTCAATCTCTCATCCATCAATCATCTTTCATCCATCATTTCATCTATATTTCATCCATCAATCTCAATCCAACGTTATGCTACAGATCTGAGCAACCAACAATCCAAATCATTCGAATGATCAAACATGCATGCAACATCAATCTGAGGTATTCTAAAAGGTTTGGATCAAGGAATTGCATGTCATTTGTTTTATCTTCTTTCATTTGTCCAAATTTTCTCATCTACAATAACCTACAAAAGCAATTTCCAACTACATAAGATTCAGATTCATTCCAATGTGTAAGGTATAGATTCATTCTCAGGAATCTTTGAGTGCATCTACAACATCCTTGCATAATTTGAGAGTATGTTTTTATTTAATATTTGCTTTGAAGATTGAAAGTTCAAAAAAATCTTTTTGTTTATATTGGTTGTTGAACAAAATATTGAATTAAGGAGTGAATATATTATGAAGTGGACTCATCCTTGGCATAAAAGCATTAGAAAAAAAAAGGTTTTTTAAAAGCCTCTTCTAAGCTATCATTTGTGGATTGGATATCATGGATGGTGCATAAGTTGTGTTCGAAAATTACAAGCTTGAGCTAGACATTGAAAATTAAAAATTAAAAAAAGTTAAATGAGGAAGCTCTATTGACTAGGAAAGGACAAACATTAGGATTACATATTTGAATGGGATGACGATGAATACATAAAAATTGTATTTATTTTGAATTGGATCTATTTATAAGATTTTTTTGGGGGTGCATTATTATTTGAATCTAACACCCAATTTCTTGTTTTTTAAATATGAACATACATGTATTAACTATTGCTTATACTTTTGGGGCCATTCATACTTTATTTGATGGGGCTTTCAGAGATTCATATGCTTGGGTTATTGGAGAGTCTAATGAAACATCAAATAGATAAGTGTAACAAAGGTCATAAAGGAGGTTGGTGGCACTAAAGGTTGGAGGACCCTTATCATCTTGAGCTAACTTCTAGCTCAAAGATGGTACTTTGCATGATAAGTATTGGTTCTACATTTGTGCCCCTTCATGTGTTGTATCTGTGGATAGTTAAATATGTCTCAATCCATAGATTTGGTTATTCATATCTATGGATAGTTGAACATGTCTCAAACCATAGACCTAGAGGTATGCACTTGTGGATAGTTGAGTATGTCTCAATCCATAAAAGAAGTGTTGTTGATGTGGATAGTTGAGTATGTCTTGATTCACAGTTGGTTGGTGTTGTTGCATTGCGAATAGTTGAGTATGTCTCGATTCATAGTTGGTTGGTATTGTTGCATTGTGAATAGTTGAGTATGTCTCGATTCACATGCGAAGTGGTATTCTTGTGGATAGTTAAGTATGTTTCAATTCATAAGAGGAGTGGTGTACTTGTGAATAGGTGAGCATGTCTCGATTCACATGTATTGTTTAATAGTTAGGACATCTACTGATGTGACTAGTTTGGTGTGTTCTAGGTGAGCACGGAGATGTGGTGGAGTTGCTTCATCAAATTTCTAGATAGACTGCTATGTTTAGTCCATGCAGTGTTCTGTCCTTTGTTTAGAATGATGTAATAAGGGGGGATGTTGGAATATTACATCTTACCATAGTACATAAGTTAGATAATGATAGAAATTAACATGTTAGTATGTTAATGTTAATTTATAAATAAATAATAGTTAGTAATAAAATAACATTCAGGAGTTACTTTCCTATAAGGAGGTAGGTATTTGGGTGGTTAGTGAACAAGAAAGATGAAATGATTTATAACTCTATGTTGTATGATCAATGTAAATCATTACAATTAAATATATGAAATCCCAAATGAAATATAATATCGGGGTGAGTGCAGGATCATCACAAGCCAAACAGTGGCAATAGGAAAAAAAATCACGTTTTTACTTAGCCAAAATCGAAAAGGGGAAGTTTGACTTTCCCAGGCATTGATAGAATATTCATTTTGGTTTGGAATACCAAACCAAAATGGATATCCATTTGGAGACATTAAAAACACAAATTGGGTCTGCGTTTTGCAAACCTGCGGCTTGCAAAACGTAGACGTGTGCTAAAAACATATATCAAAAGCAGGGAGAACGGATATTTGATCTAGGTATGAGAAATTCTTCTTTTTTTTATTTTTTTTGGTAAATTAAGTAATTTTTGTTTGTCTTTTATCCTAAATGGGTATGTTTTGTATTTTAAATAGGTAAAATGGATGAACAACATGAAAACCCAAATCCTCCCCCACCAAACCCTCCCCCTCCAACAATCGAAGAGAAAATTGAAAGAAATATTGATCAAATAAGTAGGATTGTAGAAATTTATCGCCACCACCCTCGATTGTCTTCAATGACATCAAATTTAGAGGGGATTATTTCTCATGTTCGAACCCTCACAAGCCAACATGAACATTTAAGCAATGGCGAGAAACCAAGAAGGCAGAATATGCTAATGGTTTATCATATGATCAAGTGAAAGATTTAGACATTACCAAAGCTATGTTAGCCCAATATTTTGTCAATCCTAAAACCAGATTGCATGTTGATGGTCGTAAGCCTAAGGATTTGATCAAATGGTGTACACATGAGGGTAATAGTCAGAATTTTTGGGATTGTTGGTGGATGGTTTTTGATAAACCACCCAACAACAATTTACATATACCTTTGTATTTCCTTTGTAAACTATATGCAGAGTTTGTAATGGGTCACCATGTGAATTATTTTGATTTTAGAGAGTTCTAGGGAGTAGGTAAGGGAATGCCTCAAGATAGACCTGGGGCAATGAGACAAGTGCAAGGTCCTTTTATCCCCCCTCCTGTTATCCTTTCTCCACCTCCAATTCAACACCCGGACGTTGTTGCAAATATAACACAACAGGGCCTCATTGCCATACACTCTTTGACTGAGCACTTGATTACATAGACCTCTCAATTTGCACATTCACATGATGTTGGCAGTGATATTGGGTCACCTGATATTACTAGACCCTCCTCATCCACACATGTTTCTGTGTCTCATAATTGCATTTTTTGCAATCAGTTGCACTTAGGTCCTCTTACGAAGAGTAGTGAGCCACCACTAAACACTTTGGAGTATGATGTCCCCTATACATCTCTTTCATGAGATGAGGCAACGATGTCTAGAACTCAAGATGAGGGGTCAGAGATAAGAGTAGAAGCACAAGCATCAATGGGTAGATAAGGAGAGGAGCATGTCCAATCTTTTATGGAGGTAAAATTTAAAGTTAAATTTCATGGTGTATTCCATTTGAATAATATAAACAAATATGAGTACTAATGTATCTAAGGGGCATAACAGTTGATGACAGAGGAGGAGTTGACAGAAGTTCACCATGGAACTCTCTCTACAATCCAATTTGGCTTGGACTTGCTGGTATAATTTTTTCTACACATCAAATTTTTTATTGTATACATTTAATTCATCGTGAGTAATTATATATTAATTTATATCTGGATGTTAATTTACTTTTATAGTCAATCCAAAATGTGAATGATGTGGCATCTTTGACAATGGCCTTTAGTCAAACTCCTGATCGACCTAAGGGACCATCATTCACAGAACAACTTTTTGAATGCCAACAAAGGGTGGAGGTAATTCGATTGAACTATACTTTAATTGATAATTTAGAGAACTTAAATATTTGATTATAGTCATTTAGATAAATAATAAAATAGAGAATTGATCTATTAATTTAAAAATTATTATGATTATTTGTATACATAGAGTCTTACATTCTTGTCATTTTTCATACAAGAGATATTAGTTGGTTCATCCATGATGAGTCCTTCTCAATCGATGTAGGAGGCCTCGATGGTGGTATGTGCTTGTTTTCTAGTAGATAAGTTTTTTTGTAGTGTAGTCTAGATTGTTTGTGTAACACATCTAACCTTTTTTAATGTATACATTTCCTTTTTTGTTTAATAATTATATATTAATTTATTTCAATGTTACTTTACTTTTACTGTCTCTTGAGAAAGTGAGTGATGTGCCACCTTTGCCATCATGATTCAATAGGACACCTGATCATCTTAAGAGAAAAACATTTGCAGAGCGAATGTCTGAATGACAAGAAAGAGTCGAGGTAATTGAATTGGTTTTTTCTAAATAATTGATAGTTTATAGAGGTCTTATAGTTGATTGTAGTGATTTATATGTATGTTAATAAATGAAAGTTCTAAATTGTAGTAGATAAGATTCTATATACTAACTCTAACTTATTTATATTTACCATTGAAGAGATTAATCAAATCTATGGTTTGACTTGTTAATGCAGTCAACTTTGCCTCCATCAACTACTAGACATCATGTCACGAAGAGGACACTTTTTGAGGGTCCATCACAGATTGAGGATTCACTAGAGACATAGGGTCAAGTGGAACTTTAGTATTTGATGTAGCTATTCAGCATATAGATTGTATATAGATTTTGAGACATGGCATAGACCACATTTTGTAAAAAATGTTTTGAGTTGGCATAGTTGCCAAATTTTTGTATATGTGTACCATTATGGACTAGATTTTAATATATATATATATATATATATATATATATATATATATATATATATATATATATATATATATATATATATATATATATATATATATATATATATATATATATATATATATATATACACCTTGATATACAATATAATTTAAATTCCTTATTTGCATGTATTCCTACTTTGAAACTTAAAATTTTAATGTATAATCATTTTACAATGGTTGAGTTATGATCAATAACATGTTATAGATTGATTTCTTGTTATATATGATTGTTTTTCTTGGTAGAAAGATGATATATGTAGTTTCATACCTTAATACATAACTTGATCTTAATTGCCATGTGATTGTAGTTCCATATGTAGTTGTAGCTCTTCATTTTTCAAGTACAAACATCAAAAAGTAGTTGTAGATGACTAATTTAACCATCAAAACTTCATTTCTAGCCTCTTTTCTTCATGTTTTCTCTATTTTTAGTCTTAATTAGGACATCTGCAATCTAGAATAACAATTTGGTAACTCATGGAAGGATGCAAAAATCATATCTAAGGCTGCAATTCAGATATAAGATTAAAAAGTTCATTTTCATTCAGCTCCAAGACCTTGATTCCTTCATCTTTGACCATTTCTAGCTATGATTGTGTAGGTACAATAGTGATATAGGTCTGAAAATCAAGTTGTTTCATGGTTGGTATAGCAAATTAGAAGTTTGAAATGTTGTCACAACAACACTTTGCAAAAAGGTTTTCAAAATTAGGTAAATGGGAAAATCTTGTTTCATTTCATCTCCTAGAGTTTGTCTTCAAACTCATTGACATCATCTAGCTTTCATTTTATAGGTACAAAAGAAGATCTTTCCATTTCATGAAGTTTCCACCATGTTTCTACCTTGTTTTTAGATGTTTCTAGCCTCACAAACCATGTTGTCAAATTTGTTGTTGTGGGAAACTTCACAAATTTATCATTTTTCCTTGGCTTCCTAAATCTTCACCATTTATGCATGACCAATCTTAACTTGTATAGCCTACACTTGACTATAAATGATTTCTCTTGAGCTATTTATGAGGTATTATGGTAGCCTTTGTTATTTTGACAGTCTATTTGCATACTTATGGACCATTGTTATAGTCTTGGGAGTGTTTTGATAGCTCAATTCACTCCATTCTAATTTAGAACAATTAATCAAATAGATTCAATGTTTTATGTGAAAGTACACTAAGGTTCACAAAAAATCATTTCATCTCTCCCTTTAATAACCCCTACCATAGTGCAACAGACCTCCACAACCATGGATGTCCATCATTTATGACAACTCTTCATTGATATGACAATCATTCCTTCAACCTTTTGACTACGTTAGGACCTTATACATTCACCTTCAAACCTTATGATAGTGTCTTTTCATTATGACCAACTTTATGAGGCATAAGATGGGGATCCAAGGGTGTAGGTGACTTTCTCAAAGGATTGCAAGTAGCTTTATGGATTGTGGTAGCATGATAAAACTCTTTATGACTGTCCTATAAGGACATAAAAGCACTCACAAGATCTAAACCCTTTCAAAGTGTTGTATACAATCTAAGGATTTATTGTTCTATTATATGAGACAACAAAAAACTATGTTTGGTGAGTGTATTGTGATGAGATATTAGGACAGTCAAAGACCATTTAGAGATCATATGATTATAATAGTTTTATTTTTTAAATGAATTCTCTCTCTCAAGACCTTGACAAAATGATTAATTCTTCTAAAAACTATCCCAAGACCCTATTGATTTCCAAATTCCATAACTAGGTGTGATAATAGCAGAGCAACATGGTGATAGTCCACTTTATCTCATTTATGATAGTGCTCTTGCATATAATAGTAGTGTATTAGACTCTTTAGTTGATCCTTGATGATAAGATATGATGGTAGTCTTATATTGTCCAAACAATCCCCTCCATGAATTATGTGGTAGTCCAAAGGTGATGAAGATCATGAAAGTCTAGTTAAGTTGGAGTGTTGATTGACTAGATGACAGTCCCTTGTCCCATCCACATGCATTTTGTAGTTGTTGAATGATCTCCTCTAGTTGCATGACAAAGTCAAGAACAACATGCATGACTGAATTCCTAGAGACATGATAGTCCTAACATCCCTTCTACAACTTTTATGTTTCCTTTGACAAATATAAACTCCTATTGACTATCCTTCATTGAATCTAAACCCACTCTCCTCACTCCACCAAGACCTAAGGTTTATGACACAAGTTCCAATGCTTTAATCCCACCTAATCATGACTATACAATCCCTTTTGACTATAACAATCTTTTTCAAACAATGTTTACATGGTCTCTAAAGCACATAATGGAAATCTCCTTACATATTTAGTGTATTCATCCCAATGTAGAAACTTATGATGTATATGATACCCCAATGATCTTAACTAAAGATGAATGTCATGACAACCTCATGTCTCCATGGCTGCACTATTTGAGATGACAATTATATAATCATTGACAACATAATGACATGGATACATTTTCAACTTACATAGTGTCTAATTATGTAAAGATTGATTCAAGGAGATCCATGACTATTCTAGGGTTTAGGGAAAGATGATATGGTCATGGATCAAAGCATGACTATTCAAAACTGACCAAGACAATTTCCAAATTTCCTCATAGTTATATAATGGTAGCTAATAGTTTTGTGGTAGTTTTAGGGTTCTTTTGGTATGATAGTCCCTTGACTATTTTTGTGTTTTAATAGTGAAGATTAAGGGTTTAGAAACATGCAACTTGATCATTAATTGTTGATGACAACTCCATGGTGTTGTCATAGTGATCTCCTACATAATAGGATAAGTTGCTAGGTAATATCCATGGGTGAATGCAAAGAGATGGGGGACCAAAAAGTTGCCACCACAGGATTTTTTGTTCCAAAAGTTTAAAAAACACGTGCGCATTATAACACACTCACGTTTTGGTTTACTTAAAAGCAAAAAACAAGCCATTTCTCCTCATATAGCCGCGACCATTGAGAGAAACAACAACAAAAAACTCTGTTCAAAGCACGACCATATTGAAGGGAAGCCTCTCCAAGTGAGTGTAAGAGAGAACAACAAATTCACGATGCCACCTCACCGCCAAAGACATCTTCAAGCAAATTTGGTGGGTCTCGCACAGGAAGAAGGTAGGGTTTGACTAATTTTTGTTAGTTTGAGAAGAATTTTTGAGTTTTGCAATGTTTGATTTGTTTTTATATTGCATTTATAGTTATTGGGGCAAGAGAAAACCTAAATCCAGTTGAGGAGGGTGAAAACAACCCCCAAAACCCACCTTCACGTCCTCACAATGTAAGGGATAGTCAAGAAAACTACCTATAGATAATAGAAGAAAACAAGAAACATCTTCAAACTGTTATTCAAATGCTAAACAATCCAAGTGGAACTGCCGATCGTAGGAGGGCACTTGCAAAGTCACCAGAGGAGATTGTTTTCCACACAGATTCAGTGACAAAATAAATCACCGAATTCCAAGACTATAGGGAGAGGTGTCGACAATATTATGCCAACAAGTTGTCATATGAACAAGTCAAGAATGAAAAAATTACAAAATCTCAATTATGTGCATACTTTATTAATCCCAAAACCGGCCAAAGATTAGAAGAAAGTTGCAAATAGTTTCCTATTCATTGGTGTAGGAAAGAAAAAATATCCCAAAACTTTTGGGATAGATGGTACATGGTCTTCGATGAGCACCCATGCAACAATGATGAGGTACCACAATATTTCTTGAGGAAACTCCATTGTGAGTTTGTCCTCAAGAAGATTCCCAATTATTTTGACATTCATGAGTTCCAGGGTAGAGGTGGTGGCTCTGCCCAAGATAGACCCGGGGCTCAACGAGATGAAAACCATGTACCTGTACCCCTGTTGAGGCTAGAAATTAGGTCACTCCCTTTGACTTTGAAGGAGAGTGTTGAGGTGGAGACATTACATTCATTGACTAGTCTCACCCAAACTTTATCACAACATGCCTATGATCTTACCTAGGCTGATGAGGGTGAGAGCAGTAGGCATCATGTGTCCCCACATTTGTGTAGTTCATGTGGGAACTTGTGTGATTATGGGACGTAGGATGCACGACAGGACTCTCAGCAAGATGCTGCGATGCAAGAACAACATCCAATGATGGAGACAACCATATTAGATGAGATTGTTCTCACCGATGATCTCTTACAGACTACATTTGGTATTGACTCTCAGGTAATTTGTTACAAGTTTCATCTTGATTTAATATATCGTTATTTGAATTTTGTAATTAATTTCATATGATTATCTATATTATAAGTCAAAAATAACATGTATGTAATTGTCCGAGCAATAAAATTCTAGGGTCAGAGTCTCCATTCTTCCTCCGTTAGCCATCCATTGGTGGGTTATGAGAGGAGGTCAAGTCCGCAGGTATGTAATTTATCACATGATCGTAATTATTGTAGATATGACAATTTGATGATTTCAACAGTCACCAACACCTGCACGGTTTCCTTGGTCCCCTAGACACAAATCCACCACTTTTACAGAGGTAAATTTAACCATTTCTAATCATTATGCATTTTTTAAATAATGTTATGTATTTATTTTGGTCTAATAATCTTGAACTTGATTTTCAAATACTGAATGTGGAGACTCCTCCTCATCTTCGTGAGTCAACATAGATAGGCATTGCTACAACCATGATGTCTTCAAATCCTTTGACCGAGGTATGAGCCAATAATATGAAAATGTCATAATTTTGTATTTCTTGTTTTATCTCTTGTCATTTGATGTACATAAATGGTATTTATGTTTAGTCAATTTTGCTTCTTGATGCTTCTCACAGGAGGTCACAACTCTAGCCCGTCCAACTATGGACAAAGAAGCTAGAGACAAGATGATGGAGAGTGATCATCAGATGGAGGTAAGTGATCGATTACATATGTGATGTTATATATTTCATGTACATTTTCTAGAGTAATGGGCATATTGTTTGATTGTATTAACAGGTGGAGCTACATGAACTTGAACTGTCGAAGAGGTCTACTCGATGGTAGAGAGAGGATAAGTCACGAATTGGCTCTCCATCTTCACGGTCAAGCAAGGGCCGCCGATTATTTCATAAAAGTCCATAGGAAACTAGTTTTTGGGACTTTTTTTGTATGCCTGGATGGCTTTGTATGTACATAATTTTGTATGTTACCTATGTATATTTTTGTATATATGCCTGTATGGCTTTGTTTGGACATGCCTATATGGCTTTGTATGTAAACTAGATGTTATGTTCATGACATTATGTATATGACAATTTATATTAAATATTTAATATGATGATCAATTATCATTACAGGAATTTGGTTTTACATGTGCCAATTGCATTTGCTTGAAAGTAACTTATAAATCATTTTCAAATAATCCATTTTGTGCATATCTTGCAATCATTGCATTCTGTGGGACTGTGCATTTCTTTGAGGCATCATTTCAAACAGTTCACGCACCTTGTCTATGCTTCCACACTTTCCATACATGTCTACAAGGGCAACTGTAAATACAATACATGTGACAAAATTCCTATATCATTTATGCTTTGATGGTTGTCCACACCATGTTCCCCAAATCCCATTCTGGCATAGGCAAGGAGGAATTTGGATAAGGTTGTGCAATTTGGTTTTAGACGTACCAAAATTTGTGTTTGGTTGAAATTTACTTTTGTGCATTTTCTTGAGAGTTTTTAAAGCCTTATGAAAAATCCATTTCGTGCATATTTTGCAATCATTGCATTCCATGAGACAACATTTCTTTGAGGCATCGTGTCAAACAGTTCACGTTTGTTGTATATGCTTCCAGACTTTGCATACATGTCTTGCAGGATACTTAAAACTACAACATTTGACAAAATTCCTATATCCTTTATGCTTTGATGGATGTCTATACCGTGTTCCAAAGATACCACTTCTAAGTTTTTTGGAATTTGGCTTTACGTGCTTGCCAATTGCATTTTCTTGAAACTTTCTAAAGGCTTATCAAAAAATCCATTAAATGTTCATATCTTGCAATCATTGCATTCCATGAGGTGGCATTTCTTTGAGGCATCATGCCAAACAGTTCACGTGCCTTGTCTATGCTTCCACACTTTGCATACATGTCTCTAAGGGTAGCTGCAACTACAACATCTAACAAAATTTCCATATGTTTTATCCTTTGATGGATGTCCATTTTGGTATAGGCAAGGAGGATACTAGCTAAGGTTGTGGAATTTTGCTTTACACTCGCTAATCTCATTTACTTGAAAGTTTCTAAAGTCTTATCAAAAAATCCATTTTGTTCATATCTTGCAATCATTGCATTTAATGAGGTGACATTTCTTTGAGGCATCATGCTAAACAGTTCACGTGCCTTGTCTATGCTTCCACACTTTGCATACATGTCTATAAGGGCAGCTGCAAAATTACAGCATGTGACAAATTTCCTACATCCTTTATGCTTTGATGGTTGTCCATACATTGTTCCAAACAATCTATTTTGGTGGATGTCCATACCCTATTCCAAAGATCCCATTTTGGCATTTACACCTGTCAATTGCTTTTTCTTGTATGTTTCTCAAGCTTTATAAAAAAATCCATTTTATGCATATCATGCAATCATGGCATTCCATGAGACCACATTTATTTGAGGCATCATGTCAAACAATTCACTTGTCTTATCTATGCTTCGACATTTTACATATATGTCTTCTAGGGTAGTTGCAACTACAACATCTATCAAAATTCCCATATCCTTTATGCTTTGATGGATGTCCATGTACCATGTTCCAAAGATCTTAGTTTGGCATAGGCAAAGAGTATGCAGTTAAAGGTTGTGGAATTTGGATTTACACCCTCCTATTACTTTTGCTTGAGAGTTTCTAAAGCCATATCAACAAATCCATTTTGTACATATCCTACAATAATGGAATGTTCCATGAGACCGCATTTCTTTGAGTCATCATTCCATGCTAGTACAATATTTGATAAAATTCCCATGTGCTTCCACCCACTGATTTCTTTTTCTTGAAAGTTTCTAAAGCCTTATCAACAAAACCATTTTGTACATATCCTACAATCATGGCATTCCATGAGATTCCATTTCTTTAAGGCATCATGTCAAACAATCCACTTGCCTTTTTCTATGCTTCCACATTTTGCATACATGTCTCCTACGATAGTTGCAACTACAAGATCTTACAAAATTCCCATATTCTTTACGATTTGATGGATGTCCATGTACTGTGTTCCAAAGATCTTAGTTTGGCACTAGCAGAGAGGATGTAGTCAAAGGTTGTGGATTTTATCTTTATACCCACCAATTGGTTTTGCTTGAAAGTTTCTAAAGCCTCATCAACAAATCCATTATTTTCATATCCTGCAACCATACCATTCCTTTTGGGAATTAAGGTGTCTCAATCTTGGTAATTCCTTGTATTATTTCATTGTATTTATTTATTTATTGCCTATTGTCATATTGTGGGAGTTGGCACGGTGATGTGTCATCCTACATGGCATATGACCACATGTAATTTTGTCCTCACATGAGGAGATAGGCGTCCCACTTAGTGGTAGGAATATTTTTTCATGTGTCGGCATCTTGGATGTTATGTAAGGGAATATTGACCGTAATAGTCATGACATATTCCTATGACGAATTTATGACATGTAAGAGTTGGAAATAGAAGCTTGTAAGACAGGTGAAGACATGTGTCGAGAAGCATCTTTGAAAAAGGCATATTTGGGTGCCCCAAGGTGGACTATGATATGTTGTAAGAGAATATGCTATTTATAGCATGTGTATGACAGATTCTCTTACAACTGTAAGTTGTAACTGCTATGACGGTCATAAGAGTCGTAAGAGAATTTGTCATAGCCCATTTTGGAAATAGGCAACCTCTTTGGGATGGGGTGTGTGGACAAGTGTCAAATACATCTTACAATGTTGACCAAGTGTCCATAGGCATGGGTTTTGGGCCATGAGGCCAAGTTGGATGCCCATTCCAAGAGAGGCTATTTTGCCTTGTATTTTCTATATAAATAGGTGCTTTGAGGAGTTGTATTATGTGATTGACAGGTACTATTATGCTGCCGAATTGACTCTAGACACGAGTGTCGAAGACTGTTGAGAGCTTGCATTGCAAGTGTATTGTAAACCATATTCAGTTTTGATAATACATTGTGCAGGTTTTCAAGTGTGGGGTTTTTCACTCGATAAGGGTTTTCCCCACGTTATATCTTGTCTCTCTTCTTTTGTCTTCTTTCTGGTTCTATGCGTATTGCTGAAATATCTCTATTATATGTTTCATGTTGCTGTAATTGTAAAGATTAAATTGAATTCACATAGCTCTCCCCTCATTAGATTAGTGTAGGAAGTGATTTCCACACACTTAGCTTCCTTTCAGTTGGTATTAGAGCTTGATCACCTGTGATCCTAGTTGTTGGGTAGGGGTTTTTTGAGCTGATCTTAAGTTGAGTGGAAGTCTGTGTAGAGTATTCTGAATCTTATTGTAGCAAGGAGATGGAAAGCACATCTGGAAGGATAGAGGTGGAGAAATTCAATGGCACTAATTTCAAGCTGTGGAAGCTCAAGATGGAAGACATGCTTGTTGATCGAGACCTCTGGGAAACTATTAGTGGCACAAAACTAGCTTCTATGGCACAAGCTAATTGAGATCTCAAAGATCAGAAGGCTAAGGGTCTCATAAGACTTAGTTTTGCTGATTCTGTCCTATTAAATGTCCATGAGGAGAAAACTACAAACTTGTTTTGGAAGAAGTTGGGAGATGTGCATCAGGCCAAGTCCCTGGTGAACAAACTTTTTTTGAGAAAGAAGTTGTATTCTCTAAAGATGGAGGATGGAGGATCTGTTGCAGATCACTTGAATGCCTTTAACATGTTGATTGGTCAATTGACATCAGTTGGTGTGAAGATGGAGGAGGAGGATCATTGCATGACCTTTCTTTGTTCTTTGCCGGACTCGTGGGATCATCTTGTGATGGATATTGCAAGCACCACATCCACTTTCACAATGGATGAAGTGGTATCTTTGCTGTTATCTGAAGAGATGCGGAGAAAGTCTTCTGAGGCAGCCAAAGAGGCTCTTGCGATTCGTGGAAGACCCAAGGAGAAAGGGAAAAAGAAAGACAAGAAAGTTGATAAGGGTAGATCCAAATCCCGTGGGAGATCCAGATCTCCTAGAAAGTCCAAGGCTCTTTGTTGGAACTATGGTAAATCTGGGCATTTCTGAAAGGAATGCAAAGAGGAAAAGAAAAAGAAGAAGAAGAACCCAAATTCAGTTTCTGACAAATCACAAAATGATGGTGATGCTTTCATCACAACCCTGACAACCCATGCATATGATGATGTGTGGCTGATTGATTTTGGTGCATCATTCCACATGACCTCGCATCAAGACTAGTTTACTAAGTATGAGGAGTTCCATGGTGGAAGGGTGTACCTGGGTGACGACTCTCATTTGAAGATTGTTGGTTTTTGAAGGGTCTCTATCCGATTCCCTAATGTACGAGTGAAGGGGATCTCTAGGGTTATGCACATCCTAGGCTTAGCACGAAACCTACTTTTTGTAAGTATGTTGAATGATGCAGGTGTGCAGGTTGTCTTTTCTAAAGAAGGATGCAAGATGACTAGAGGAGCTATGGTGCTTGCTAAGGGTACTAGGAGAGGTACTCTATTTCAGCTGGAGGCATGTATTTTACAATGCAATAATTCTTCTAACTCAAGGAAGAGGGTAGGAGTCACTTCATCCCCACCATCTAAACTAGCAGTGAAGAAATCTGTTGTATCTAGTCCTGATGGTTGTATTCATGCTTTGGAAGTTAAGCTTCCTATTGAAAAGATAATGTTATGCCATAAGAGATTTGTCCACATTGGTGAGAAGGGTCTTAGAACCCTAAAAAATAAAAACCTCATTGAGGGGTTAGATGATTGTAATCTTGAGTTTGAATTTTGTGAACATTGCATATATGGAAAACAAAACCGTGTTCAGTTTTATTTGAGTTCTCATAAGTCTTTTGGTATGTTGGACCTTGTTCATTCTGATGTATTTGGTCCTGTTAATGTTCCTTCATTATCAAAATCTGTATATTTTGTATCTTTCATAGATGACTATAGTAGAAGGACATAGATTTATTTTCTCAGAAGCAAATCTGAAGTCTATAGTAAGTTTAAGGAGTTTAAAGCATTTGTTGAAAATCAGACTAGTAAAAGGATTAAATGTTTGAGAACTGACAATGGTGGTGAGTTCTGTTCTACAGAATTCAATAAATATTGCAAGGAACTTGGGATTGAAAGACATAAGACAACGCCATATACCACACAGCAAAATGGAGTTGCATAGAGGATGAATAGGACATTGATGGAGAAGACTAGGAGTATGCTTAGTGGAGCTGGCCTAGAACAAAAGTTTTGGGCTGAAGCTGTTGCCATTACTTTCTATCTGGTAAATAGATCTCTTACATCAGCTCTTGTTGGTAAGACACCCATGGAGGTGTGGTTTAGTAGAAAGCCTTCAATAAGGCATCTTCATGTTTTTGGTTGTGAGGCATATGCACATGTGCCTAAGGAGAAGTGGTCAAAATTGGAGAACAAGGTTGTTAAGTGTATCTTCATTGGCTATGGTGTTGGTGTGAAAGGATACAAGCTTTGGCATCATGTGGCTGAAAAAGTGTTGTATAGCAGAAGTGTCATTTTCAGAGAGCTAACACCTCTTCCACTGTTTTATAGCTAGAAGAAAAAGAAAAGAAAGAGGATGTTGTTCAATTTCCTTCTACCCCTGAGAAGACTGAACATAAAGACAATGTTGGACCTGAAAATGAGGAGAGCTCTAGCAGCTCTGAAAGTTTAGAAGATGAAGTAGAACCTCCACCTCAGCCTTGAGGAGGTCCACACAAGTCAAGAAGCAACTTGAGAGGTTTGGTTATACATTGCTTGATTCTAGTTGTGCTTTTGCTTTGCTTACTAATAGTGATGGAAGATGAAAGATGCAGGTTCCTGGAAGGAGGCCATGGAGGATGAGATGGCTTCTTGGGAAAAGAATCAAACTTGGGACTTGGTGCATTTGCCTCCTAGATAGAAACCCGTTGGATGCAAATGGGTGTTTAAGAAGAAATTTGGTGCAGATGGTAGTGTTGAGAAGTATAAGGCTAGATTGGTTGCGAAGGGGTATTCACAAGTGGAGGGTATAGATTATGGTGAGATCTTCTCTCCCGTTGCAAAGTTGACATCCATTCGATTCTTGTTATCTCTTGCAATAGCTTATGACTTAAAGGTGGAGAAGATGGATGTGAAGACAACTTTCCTTCATGGTGATTTGGAGGAAGAGATTTACAT
The DNA here is from genome assembly GCA_027924645.1 of Cunninghamia lanceolata. Lineage (NCBI taxonomy): Eukaryota > Viridiplantae > Streptophyta > Pinopsida > Cupressales > Cupressaceae > Cunninghamia > Cunninghamia lanceolata. The sequence goes on from BSBN01000332.1 coordinate 5,019,269, forward strand.
GTCATAGCTAGAGCATTACATGGTGAAAGGTAAAGAAAATTTGGTTTGCAAGTTAAAGAAGTCTTTGTATCCATTGAAGCAGTCTCCTAGGATGTGGTACTTGAAGTTTGATGCCTTTGTGTTGTCAATTGGATTTGTGAGACCAAAATCGGATCACTGTGTGTATTATAAGTATGATGGTGATCATATTCTCATTGTTGCATTATATGTTGATGATATGTTTCTCAATGGGAAGGGTAAGACTCTGATTTCTAATTTTAAGTCTCAATTGGTAGCACAATTTGAAATGAAAGATTTAGGGGCAGCTAGGTACATTCTTGGAATGGAAATCAGAAGAGACAGAACTAACAGAAAACTTTGGTTAAGCCAGAGTAAGTATGTGAAGACCGTGTTGGATAGGTTCAGCATGGAAAATTGTAGACCATTGTGTGTTCCTGTTTCTTGGGGGACAAAGTTATCTGTTAATGATTATCCAAAATCTCCTAGTGAAGTGGAGGACATGAGCAGAGTACCTTATGCTAGTGTTGTTGGCAGTTTGATGTATGCTATGGTTTGCACAAGCCCAGACATTGCGCAAGCAGTGGGAGTCCTTAGTCGATTTATGGCTAATCCTAGATGGGTACATTGGGATGCAGTTAAGCGAGTGTTTAGATATTTGAGGGGTACTTCTGAGTATTCCATATGCTATCATGATAATGTTACAGGACCTCCACATTCTATTGATATTCATGGATTTGTGGATTGAGATTGGGCAGGTGACATTGACAGCAAGAGATCCACTAGTGCTTATGTGTTTACATTGTTTGGTGGTGCTATTAGTTGGATGATTAAGCGATAAACTATGGTTGCTTTGTCCATGATGGAAGCTGAGTACATGGAAGCAACTCATGCTTCTAAGGAAGCCATTTGGCTTAAAAGATTGTGTTCAAATATTGGTATTGATGCAGGACAAATTACAATTTGTTGTGACAGTCAGAGTGTGATTTTCCTTGTGAAGAATCTAACTTTCCATGCCAGAACAAAGCATATTGATGTACAATTTCACTTCGTGCAAGACATGGTAGAGGATGGGAAGGTAAATTTGGAGAAGGTAGATACTTTAAAGAATGTTGCAGATGCATTGACGAAGCCAGTGGGCACAAAGAAGTTTAGATGGTGTTTAGAGTCTATGGGCCTCTCAGCCTATAGTAGTTAAATCCTGTTATTCTATTGGCTCTTACAATGTGTTCGACAAGTGGGAGAATGTTGGGAATTAAGGTGTCTCAACCTTGGTAATTCCTTGTATTATTTCATTGTATTTATTTATTTTTTGCCTATTATATAATTTGGATGCAAATACTATGTTGTCATATTGTGGGAGTTGGCACGATGATGTGTCATCCTACATGGCATATGACCACATGTAATTTTGTCCTCACATGAGGAGATAGGCATCCCACTTAGTGGTAGGAATATTTTGCCATGTGTCGACATCTTGGATGTTGTGTAAGGGAATATTGACCGTAACGGTCATGACAGATTCCTATGACAAAGTTATGACATGTAAGAGTCAAAAATAGAAGCTTGTAAGACATGTGTCAAGAAGCATTTTTGAAAAAGGCATCTTTGGGTGCCACAAGGTGGACTATGACATGTTGTAAGAGAATATGCTATTTATAGCCTGTGTATGATAGATTCTCTTACAACTGTAAGTTGTAATTACTATGATAAATTCTATGACGGTCATAAGAGTCATAAGAGCATCTGTCATAGCTCATTTTGGAAATAGGTGACCTCTTTGGGATGGGGTGTGTGGACAAGTGTCAGATACATCTTACAATGTTGACCAAGTGTCCATAGGTGTGGGTGTTGGGCCATGAGGCCAAGTTGGATGCCTATTCCAAGATAGAGGCTATTTTGCCTTGTATTTTCTATTAAACAGGTGCTTTGAGGAGGAGTTGTATTATGTGATTGACATGTATTGTTATGCTGCTAGATTGACTCTAGACATGAGTGTCAAAGACTATTGAGAGCTTGCATTGCAAGTGTATTGTAAACCATATTTAGTTTTGATAATAGATTGTGCAGGTTTTTGAGTGTGGGGTTTTTCACCCGATAAGGGTTTTCCCCATGTTATATCTTATCTCTCTTCTTCTGTCTTCTTTCTGGTTCTATGTGTATTGCTAAAATATCTCTATTATATATATATATATTTTAAATGCACTTGGTAAAATTTTTAACGTGATCAGCGACGCTGGTGCGACACGCCCTCTGGCTCCACGCAAATGATTTTGCTCAGAGCCATGAACAGATGAGGCCACATCATGGGGGACCTCATCCCCTAGCAAGAACACTTCAAACCTACGAGCTTATTGGCCCAGTGAAGGCATAAAGCTTGTGAGCTTGTTGGCCCAGTGAGGGTTTGAACTTTGGTGGCCGCCACTACAACCGAGCGACTTAACCATTGAACCACGCCCTTACCAGCTTCTCTGTTATATGTTTCATGTTGCTATAATTGTAAAGATTAAATTAAATTTACATAGCTCTCCCCTCATTAGATTAGTGTAGGAAGCGATTTCCGTACACCTAGGTTCCTTTCAATTCCATGAGACCACATTTCTTTGAGGCATCATGTCAAATAGTTCACTCACCTTCTCTATTCTTCCACATTTTGCATACATGTCTTCTAGGGTAGTTGCAACTATAACATTTTTCAAAATTCCAATAGACCACATTTTTTTGAGGCATCATTTAATGCAACTACGACATTTGATAAAATTCCCATATGCATTTTGTAAGAATACATGAGATACTATATATTTCTATATGATTACCCTAATTAGTAAGAATTAATAAGAAAGAAGCATAATGACAATAATTAGCATTCAAGGATTTCTAATGAAGACCTAGGGTTTGGGGCCAATGGCAACTCACCAAACCCTCAGATCAATCTTTATAAATGAAGAGATTTTATGATTTAGATTAATATAGATGCTTGGGTATCTCATGATCATATTGAGATCTAATCATTGCTTTGTTTCTTGTAGGGTTTGTTTCCATGCTTCTAATCATAACAATCAAGGTTATGGGACAACAAAGTTATGGAAATTATCTTCCATTATTTGCATATCCTACAACCATACCATTCCATGAGACCACATTTCTTTGAGGCATCATGTCAAACAATTCACTCACCTTCTCTATGCTTCTGCATTTTGTATACATGTCTTCTAGGGCAGTTGCAACTATAACATTTTTCAAAATTCCCATAGACCCCATTTTTTTGAGGCATCATTCAATGCAACTACAACATTTGATAAAATTCCCATTTGCATTTTGTAAGAATACATGAGATACTATATATTTCTATATGATTACCCTAATTAGTAAGAATTAATAAGAAAGAAGCATAATGGCAATAATTAGCATTCAAAGATTTCTAATGAAGACCTAGGGTTTGGGTGCCAATGGCAACTCACCAAACCCTCAGATCAATCTTTATAAATGAAGAGATTTTATGATTTAGACTAATACAGATGCTTGGGTATCTCATGATCATATTGAGATCTAATCATTGCTTTGTTTCTTGTAGGGTTTTGTTTCCATGATTCTAATCATAATAATCAAGGTTATGGGACAACAAGGTTATGGAATAGCTCTTCTCATGTCATATGAGGAGATCATGGTCACAATGCCATCAAGATGTTGTGAATTTCAAGAACAAATTTCCATCTTTCCAAACCCTACCATTGTACACAATCAAGAAGGCAAAAAACAATCAAAAGCATGGACGGTCAAAGGACTAACATGAAATCATAAGGTTGTTATCCATAGGGGGATTGCCTTGAAAGATGTATGACCATGCTAAATTGCTCCTTATCAAGGCCATGATGTATAAAAAAGGTGAAGTTACTAGGTGAATGTGAGAAGTTAGTTTCAAAGAAGGTTTCAAAAGAGTATCTGTTGCTATCACAGTCATGAAAGACTATCATTATGCCATCTTAGAGACCCTATGACTCAAGAAATCGCCATGAAAATGAGGTTGAGGATGCTTGGCACATGAAATGAGACCTTACCTAACATTTACCCACCCACCCCAATGCATTGGCGCAATCTGTTCAGCCTCACGACAAGCATATCATAAAATAAGGCACCTGGCAAGGTTGTGGTGCATGAAACTAAAGCATTTTGCAAGAATGCATTTGATTTTGGCACAATCAAATGGATTGGAGTTGACCAAAACTGAGAGAGGTTATTGTGGACAGACCCCACATGCACCTGTAGGTCTAAACAAAATGTTCCTAGCTACCACGAATTCTGAGAACTGCTCTGTCAAAGTTTGGCAGTTTTTTCGTCTTAGGGATCTTAAGGGACTTTGCCGATAGTGGTACAATCACAGTAGGAGGGTTCATAGAATGAACTGTCTGAATCATGCAACAAGAGTAAACACAATGGAAACAACTCAAAGAAATGGAACAAATGTAGATTCAGTCATTCAATATATCAAGGAATTCAAATAGAGATCGGCTGGCAACATGCAAGCTTACAATTAGGGCTCATAGGCCTGATTACATACATGCGCAAGATAAAGCTTTGAAGCTCATTGCATTAATATAAACTATCAGATACTTCTATGTGAATCACTACTTGATAGCTACTTTCCTAAGGATCTATTACATCAATATATATCATCTCTGGACCACAAGATTCCTCCGCGTCAGCCAAGGAAGGTCACAAACTCCCATGAAGAGCTATAATGTGTGAACATGGATAGGTCAGACCTAAATGCATAGAACACTTCCTCAAATGAATGGAATAATGTGCGGATCTTTGAGGAAGGTTGGCCATGAACCAAAGATCATTGAATGATGTGTCATTAAGCTCCGCAAGTCAAGGAATGCTCCACAAGTCTTCTCCTTCATATGATCGTCTAAGATTGTCAAGATGCTCTATTATGAAAAATAGTCAATCTTCTGATAGCAATATCTTTCCGGTAATGATGTGCGAATCTATAAATTCTGGATATGATGTAGATGCATGAATCTAGATGCTAAGTCTAGCTCCGCAAGGACTTAAATGCAACTAGACCAAAATACAGAAACTGCTTCTAACTGAACTACTTGAACTAAAATGGAAAATGAAAAGAAACAAACTGAACTGTAAACAAACTGAAATGCAAATATTTTTGGTTGATACAAGGTTGCTCTTGAACCAGAGATGCTCCTACATCAGACATCTGGGGTTATTGAAAAAGTGAGTCCCTCACTTTGCTGGGGCTAGGGGAGAACCAAGATGGTCCATCTCAGCCTAAGAAATCCATGATGAATCTTCTTCCAGTCTTTCTTTCCACTTCACAAGATATTCTTTGTATTGTCTTCCTCTAGTGTTGTGTCCAACTCTACTGTCCAAAATGTCTACAATTTTCTCTGGTGCTTGTTGTGGTAATTGCTTCTTCAAGTCTTCTTCCATGCTGTCACTGAACTCTGCTTCATGATACTGATAAAGGACTGCAATGTTGAAAATAGGTGATATATCCAAGGTCTCCGGTAAATCCACTTCATATGTATTTCTTGAATCAAATTTTTTGAGTATCTTAAAAGGTCCAAACTTCTTCATCTTCAACTTGTTATATGTCCCAACTAGAAATCTTTCTTTTCACAAGTACACCATCACTTCATCTCCAACTTCAAATTCCTTATGTCTTCTCTTCTCATCTGCCTTTTCATTATACTTACTATTCATGTCCTCCAAATGTTTCTTCACCTGATTATGCACGGTCTTCATGTGATCTTCAAATTCTTCTTCTTCTGCACTTCTCTTTTCTTCCATACCAATGTTCCTCAATTCTGCCACTCCTCTAGGTCTTATTCTGGTAACAATCTCAAAAGGTGTTCTTCCGGTACTCCTGTTTACTGAATTATTGTATGCAAACTCTACTTGTGAAAGAATCAAATCCCAACTTCATGTCTTCTCTCCACACAAACATCTCAACAAGTTTCCCAAACTCCTATTCACTACCTCTGTCTGTCCATCAGTCTGTTGATTAAAAGTTGAATTAAACTTCAAACCTGTCTTCATCTTCTTCCAAAATGTCTTCCAAAAGTATCTAACAAACTTTGTATCTCTGTCGAAAACTATACTCTTAGTTAATCCATGCAATCTCACAATCTCCTTGAAAAATAGGTCAGCTACATGCACTACATCGGTTGTCTTCTTACAAGGTATGAAATGAGCCATCTTTGAAAACCTGTCAACCACTACAAATATTGAATCATGTCCCCTTTGTGTCTTCAGCAATCCCATTACAAAATCCATGCTTATGTCTTCCCAAGGTTTCTTTGGTACTGTCAAAGGTTTATACAATCCATTATTCTGACTACTCCCTTTTGCAACTTGACAAACTTTACAACTCTACACAAATCTCTGAACATCCTTATGTATCTAAGGGCAAAAGTAGTTTTCACTCACCAAAACCACTGTCTTATCAATGCCAAAATGTCCCGTCAATCCACCACTATGCTTCTCCTTGATCAAATTATCTCTCATTAAACTTCTAGGTATGCACAACTGATTTCCTTTGAACAACATATCCTCTTGAATGAAATAGTCCAACCACTTACTCCTATCTGTCACAACAGGTTCCTTACATGCTTTCCAAGGTTTTGTAAAATCAATGTCTCCCTCATACATGTTCTTCAATTCATCAAAACCCAACACTTCAACTCTCATTTCTGTCAACAAGTTTCTTCTTCTACTCAATGCATCAGCAACTTTGTTTGATTTTCCACTCCTATGCTTCAACACAAAAGTATAACTTTGCATGAACTCTACCCATCTCATATGTCTCTGATTCAACTTACCTTGACTGTTCAAATATTGCAAAGCTTGATGATCTATATACAACAAAAACTCCTTAGGCAACAAGTAATGTCTCCACTTCTTCAAGGCTTGAATTATGGCATAGAACTCTTGATCATAAACTGAATATCTCCTCCTTGCATCATTTAACTTCTCACTTAAATATGCTACTGGTCTACCTTCTTGACTTAACACTGCTCCAAGTGCACTTCCACTTGCATCACAATCAACTTGAAATACCTTATTGAAATCTGGTAATGCCAAAACAGGTTGCTCTATCACTTTCTGCTTCAACAATTCAAAACTTTTACCTACTCCTGATGTCCACTTAAAATCTTTTCTATCACCTCTCATTGTCTTTGTCATAGGGTTACAAACTAAACTAATTTTTTTGATGAACTTCTGGTGGAAACTAGCCAATCCATGAAATGATCTAACCTCTCCAATGCTCTCCGGTTTAGGCCATTCAACAATTGCTTTCACTTTCTCAGGGTCCATCTTCAATCTTTTTGCAGAAATCACAAATCCCAAATATACCAACTATTCCTTCATGAAACTAAACTTCTTGATGTTTATCAACAATTTCTCTTCTCTCAATCTCTGTAAAACTTGTCTAATATGCCACAAATGTTCCTCTTCTATCTTACTAAAAATCAGAATATCATCCAAATATACAATCACAAACTTACCCAAGAATTTCTTCAGAACTTCATTCATCAATCTCATGAAAGTAGTCGATGCATTTGTCAATCCAAGGGCATCACTAACCACTCATACAATCCTTCATTTGTCTTAAAAGCAGTCTTCCATTCATCACCTTCTCTGATTCTGATATGATGGTATCCACTCTTCAAGTCTATCTTTGTGAAATATCTTGCACCACTCAAACAATCCATGATATCATCCATCCTAGGTAAAGGAAATCTATACTTAAATGTGATCTTGTTTATTTCTCTAGAGTCAGTACACATTCTCCATTCTGCATCCTTCTTCGGTGCAAGCATTGTAGGTACTGCACAAGGACTCAAGCTTTCTCTGATCAAACCTTTCCTCAACAATTCTTGTATTTGTCTATTCAATTCTTCATTCTCTATCGGTGTCATTCTATGTGCTACTTTGTTAGGCAAACTTGCTCCCGGTATAAGATCCATGTGATGACATATGCTCCTTCTAGGTGGTAATCCTTTAGGTACATTATCTGATATGATGTCTTCATATTCTGTTAGCAACTCTCTTATCTCCTCCGGTTGTGTCTCTTCAGTATGCTTCTTCAATGTTTCAGGCTTCTTGGGAATCAAGGCATAACACATATTCTCATGTCTCAAACCATCCAAAAATTTTCTTCCATCTACCAAACAGATTCTAGCATTCCCACATACTTCACTCTTAGGATCATCCTCCAAAGGAATCAAAGTAATTCTCTTTCCATTTTCTATTATAGTATATGTATTCTTTCTCCCATCATGTATAGCTTTTCTATCATACTGCCAAGGTCTACCCAACAAGATATGACAAACATCCATAGGCATAATATCACACAAGACTTCATCATGATAAGGTTCAACATGAAATTCTACCAAACATTGTTCACTCACCAGTACCTTATGATCATCCTGAATCCATGCTATCTGATAGGGCTTAGGGTGTTTTAATCTTTCTAACTTCGGCTTAGTCACCATCTCCTCTGAGACTAGGTTATCTGAACTACCACTATTAATCACAACTTTACAACACTTACCTCTTGATTTGCATCTAGTTCTGAATAGACTCTTCCTCTGCGGTGGTTCCTCATTTTTCTCTACTTGAAATAGTTCTCTCCTCATCACAAGTGATTCTCCTTTCTCAGTTTTGCCAACTGAACTGGGTGATCCAATAGGTTCTTCAACATAGGCTACTCTTCCACTGTTTTCTGTCCTCTTGCTTGTACTACCCTGATTACACTCAAATGCTCTATGTCCTTCACCTCCACACTTGAAACAAGTACCTTTGAATGTTCTCTTATCAAATCCTCTTCCTTCTCTTCTGTATCCTTCATTCCGGTGTGCACTAGGGTCCTCTCTGGTAAAATTTTTTGTCATCTCTCCAGTAAGCATTATTACCTCTATCATCTTTCTTAAATGGGCTCTCAAACTTGTTTTGCTCCAGATGTGATCTATCTCCTCCAAAAAATGTTCTACTTGTCTAAAATTTACCTCCTCTGCCTCTCTATCTCTGATCATGTCTTTTATTCATCTTCTCTTCAACTTTCAAGGCAAACTGATATGCTTCTTCCAGAGATGTCATCCTTACCAAGCTTAGTTCCTCTTGAATATTCAATCTCAGTCCATTGATATATCTAGCCACTTTCTCCTTGCTTGCTTCACTATGTCCTATCCTTATGATCATTTTATGGAATTCTTCAGTGTACTCCACATATTTCTCCTTTTGTCTCAGGTTTTGCAATCTTTTCAATAGTTCCAACTCATAGTCAACAGGTATAAATTGATTCTTCAACTTTGTCACCATCCTATCCCATTTTGTAATCTTTTCTTTTCCTCTTCTATTTCTTTCCAACTGAACTTCTTTCTACCATATAGCAACATGTCCTTTCAACTTTGTCTTTGCAAATTTCACCTTCTCTAGATCTTCAACTTCCTCATATTCAAAGTATTCTTCCATGTCATTTATCCAGTCAATCAATTCTTCAGGGTTCAAATTACCAGTATAGTTTGGCACATCAACTCTAGGCATCTTTCCAATCTTTGAAATAGCTTGCAGCATCTTTACTTGATCTGATTCTTCTTCTTCATCACCTCCTAGGGTTTCGCTAGTTTGTTCAATAGATTGAAATTCTTCTTCATCATCGCTTTCAACATTAGGTCTCGGTGTCAATCCTCTTCGCCTATCTTCTTTAACAACATCCAAATGAATTTGCATTGTTTTCATCATCTCCATCATCTCATCCATTCTACCAGCCATTTTTCTAATAGCAGCAACTATCCTCGGTGGCATTCTTCCTAGGATCAAGTGCAAATTGCTTCAAGTTCGGTGATCAAGTGATAAGGTGACAATTGCCTCACAATCGGCGATCGGTTGTGACATAAGTAACTTGCCTCAATTCGGCGATCTATCCACAACAAGATCTTATAGAATTCCCTCACCAACTTCACTCAATTCGCTCCCAAATATTTGAACTTTCGCTCTGATACCACTTGGTGCAGTCATGGTAGGATGGTTCATAGAATGAACTGTCTGGACCATGTAGCAAGAGTAAACACAATGAAAAAAACTCAAAGAAATGGAACAAATGTAGATTTAGTCATTCAGTATATCAAGGAATTCAAATAGAGATCAGCTGGAAACATGCGGGCTTACAATTAGGGCTCACAGGCCTGATTATATACATGCGCAAGATAAAGCTTTGAAGCTCCTCACAGAAATCTAAACTATCAGATACTTCTATGTGAATCACTACTTGATAACTGCTTTCCTAAGGATCTATTACATCAATATATATCATCTCCGGACCACAAGATTCCTCCGTATCGGCCAAGGAAGGTTACAAACTCCCAGGAAGAGCTGTAATGTGTGAACACAGATAGGTCAGACCTAAATGCATAGAACACTTCCTCAAATGAATAGAATAACATGCAGATATTCGGGGAAGGTCGGCCATGAACCAAAGTCATTAAGCTCCACAAGTTTTCTCTCCTTCAGCTGATTGTCTAAGACTGTCAGGATGCTTTGTTATAAAAAATAGTTGATCTTCTAATAGCGATATCTTTTCGGTAATGATGTGCGGATCTCTAAATTCTGGATATGATGTAGATGCATGAATCTAGATGCTAAGTCCAACTCTGCAAGGACTAAAATGCAACTAGACCAAAATACAGAAACTACTTCTGACTGAATTGGAAAATGAAAAGAAACAAACTAAATTGCAAACAAACTGAAATGCAAATGTTTTTGGTTGATGCAAGATTGCTCTTGAACCAGGGATGCTCCTGCATTAGGTAGCCTGCTGCCCTAAACGACTGGGGCACTTGGCACTGTTGATCATGATGTTAGTCACAAACAAACATAGAATAAAAGTTACACAACAACCTTTACTCATCTTGCAAGATACGATGAATTCAGAGAATTCATGATCCCAAGTCTCCGTTGATTAGGTCTTAATCTACTGATGTTACTCAGTGGTTGATGTGTGTTGCTATTTTTTATTCAGGGGCCTTACGTATTTCTGCAAAGTTCATCATCATTCCTCCAAATATCCTGCTCTATATCTGATCTGCATAAATCTCCAATAATTCTACCTCTGCACTTATGGATTCACTCAAATAATGTGCCTACAGGCTGATATTTGCATGATTTCTACCATTATTTGCAATTCTTTGCATGATATTTTCAATACTACATGTATTTAACTCAAATATGCTAATGATTTTCAGTTACCTACGGGATTTCAGCATATTTCTCTGTTCTGCTTGTTATTTATCATGATTTGCAGTTATGGTGATGAATTTATGAAATTAAAAAAAGGAAAAGGGTTAAAGAATGAGATTCCCAAAACTACTTGACTTAGATCACTGATCCACATACAAGCTCCCATACATGCAATGAAAAGAAGGAAACTAAAATCATACTTCACCAGGACATTCCACAAATCCGCATGATCTAGTGCAAATCTTCAAAGGAAAAGTTGATAACAACATGTAATGAAATGAAAGCGCTTCCAGTTGAACACAGCATTCACCAGTACATATCCAGAAATCAACATGAAGATTACGTAAAATTTACAATCAGGATGTAATTTGAAACTTCATATCCATTCAGTATGCTCAAGAACAGGTACATTTACAGTGATCTGAAGAAAGAACCTTGACATTTCAACAATTCTATCCTCATTAGTCTCAGTAATCCGATCTCCTAATTGACTCTACAGCAATCGGCCTTAATGTGCCAAATGCGTCTGTGTATATCCCCCTTTTTATGTTCAGGGTCTGGCTCTTATATAGAACAAATGCCAGAAAACAGTTACAATGATCCAAGGATCATGATCCTCTCATAATAATCAACGGTCCAGATGAAAAGCACATGCTTCGCCAGTTGGCAAATGTACAGCTGGCACAGAATATTCCAGCATCTTTGATTTGATTCGGTCTCCAGCTGGCAAACAGCATATTTGACAATATCCTCCTCATTTCTGGTTCATGTTGCCTCCATGTGCAACCATACAATGCTCAGCTTCAGCAGCAGCATCATGACTTCCTGCAAGTAAACAGAAACATTAAGTTCATCATCATGTGGATAAACAACAGGAAGTAAAATGTTTTATTAAACAAGCCTCCAAAATGTGCAGCTACAGGCAATCGGGCTCCAAATTTCTATCGCTCTATTTTCCCGCCCATTTTCTTGTATATCAGGTTCAAATTATGATCATGTATGTATCGGCGTGACTACACACTGTTGGAATGACAATTTTTTACATTAGGCCGACGGTTAAACTTATACCGACGCCAAAAATATGATGATGTCCATCCATTGGGAAGACATGTTCTATCAGCATGATAACTCAAGATAAGGCCGACAGCAAGACTTAAAACTTTCGTCTGCATGATATTTTGGAAATATGATGCTCCCCCCTTCTGAATGTCCAGATGATGCAACCGTTATGTTTCACTTCTGCATATTGGGGAAAAGAATGACATCATCATCATCATCATGTCGAAGGAAAATAGGAGGATATGAAATATGATCCTGCTGCTGAGGAAAGGAATATGATGGTGATGTCATCGGCATATTCGGGCTTCATTAAAATGCAAAAGACGACGTCACCGTCATGTTTAGTTAAGATCAGGGGATAAATGTAATATCGGGTCACCTAAGGAAGATGATCAGGTGGTGAATGTAATATGACCCCTTTGCGGCCAAGGTAATCCTCTCGAAAGATCAGGATGATGATGATCATCAGGATATCCGGGGCTTTTGTTAAACTTAGAACATGACGTCATCGTCATATTCGCGAACCGGATCATGTTTTGGAAAATATCCTGCCGAAGGGAAATGTGATGATGATGTCCCCCTGATATTTGCTTCTTCGTTTTTTAGGTTAGGATGACGTCATCAGGATATTAGCAAAAGGTCATATTTCTCGGCAGGAGGACATTACGAAATATCGGGTGACAAACAAGATCATGATGATCTTGACAACATGACTGGATAAAAAAATATGATGATCCTCCTCATCGAATATCATGATGGCATAACCATCATATTCCGTCTTCGAAGCATGAGGATGAGTTGAGGTCATCATCAGGTTAGCGCTAGGGTGATATTTAAAATATGATCATGCTAAGGAATGGAATATCACCCTCCCTTAAAAGATAGGGTGATCATCAAGATCATGCAAAAGGAGATCAAGAAGATATGATGACGTCATCATCATATTAGCGAATATCAGCAAATATGACCCTTCCTTGAACGATCAGGATGATGACCCTCCGATAGGATTTTGACATGCGCATGCAAATTATGCAGATGGTGGATTTTCTAAGCAGGGGGATATTATAATATCAGCATGATATTATAATATCAGGTTATGTTATAATATCATGATGCTCGTGATGCGCCTAAGGTCATTTGACGGGTAAAGCACACTATCACCTAAGATTGACGTCCGGATATTGGGACTGCATGATTTTTATCGGGTGATAGATCAAGATCATGATGACCTTGACAACATGGCTGAGGATAAAAATATGATGATCCTTGCGATTATCAGGTTTGACCAAAACTTTGACTGTTCATAACTCCCTCATATGGACGAATTTTCAGGTGATGTAAAAGGCAAACCTGCATGGAATTTCAAGCTCTTTCTAAATATGAGGTCATAGAAACAAAATATAAACTTTGACAAACTGACCTCATGATGATGACCAACCTCATCGAATATCATGATGATGATGCACCTGACTCATTTTTACCAAACCGCCAGAAAACAGACAACACAAGCCAAGACAAAAGTTGGGTCCCTGTTTTGCCAAGTTAAAATGGGGCGTGTTGTGTAACCACACAACAGGCACACAAAACGAGACCTCCCCTAACATTTAACTGCCCACCTCGACGCTTTGGCAAAGTCCATTCGGCTCCACGAGTTATGAAATGCAAAATGTCACTCCTAGCACCTTTCCACTACATGAAACTAAAGCATTTTGCAAGAATGCATTTGATTTTGGCACGGTCAAAAGGATTGGAGTTGACCAAAGTTGAGAGAGGTTACTGTGTACACACCCCATATACACATGTAGGTCCAAATGAAACATTCCAAGAACTGCTCCATCAAAGTTTGGCAGTTTTTCATCTTAGGGATCTTAAGTGATTTTGCTGGTAGCCTGTTGCCCCAAACGACTGGGGCACTTGGCACATGAAATGAGACCTCCCCTAGAATTTACCCACCCACCTTGATGTGTTGGCAAAGTCTGTTTGGTCCCACGAGCTATGGAATGCAAAATGTCACTCCTAACACCTTTCCACTGCATGAAACTAAAGCATTTTGCAAGAATGCATTTGATTTTGGCATGGTCAAACGAATTGGAGTTGACCAAAAATGAGAGAGGTTATTATGGAAGGACCCCACATGCACTTGTAGGTCCAAACAAAACATTCCTATCTACCACAAATTTTGAGAACTACTCCATCAAAGTTTGGTAGTTTTTCGTCTTAGGGATCTTAAGTGACTTTGTCGGTAGCTTGCTGCCCCGAATGATTGGGGCACTTGGCAAATGAATAAGACCTCCCCTAGAATTTACCTACCCACCCCAATGCTTTGGTGAAGTCCATTCGGCCCCATGAGCTATGGAATGTAGAATGTCACTCCTAGCACCTTTCCACTGCATGAAACTAAAGCATTTTGCAAGAATGCATTTGATTTCGGCATGGTCAAACAGATTGGAGTTGACCAAAACTGAGAGAGATTATTGTGGATGGACCCCACATGTACCTATAGGTCCAAACGAAACATTCCCATCTACCACAAATTCTAAGAACTGCTTCGTCAAAGTTTGGCAATTTTTTGTCTTAAGGATCTTAAGGGACTTTGTCGATAGCTTGCTGCCCCGAACGACTAGGGTACTTGGGACACAAAATGAGACCTCACCTGGCATTTACCCACCCACATCGATGTGTTGGTGAAGTCCATTCAGCCCCACAAGCTATGGAATGCAAAATGTCACTCCTAGCACCTTTCCACTTCATGAAACTAAAGCATTTTAGAAGAATGCATTTGATTTCGACATGGTCAAACGGACTGGAGTTGACTAAAACTGAGAGAGGTTATTGTGGATGGACCCCACATGCACTTGTAGGTCCAAACAAAACATTCCCATTTACCATGAATTCTAAGAACTGCTCCATCAAAGTTTGGTAGTTTTTCTGTCTTAAGGATCTTAAGGGACTTTGCCGGTAGCCTACTGCCCCGAACGATTGATGCACTTAACACCATATTTGGTGATCAACATCAACATCATGAGGACACTAAAGAAATCCTTGACACATGAAGACACTGAGAACACTAAAGACATGGAGGACAAAGAAGCATGAAAACATGAACAAACTCCTATCATGAGGAAGAACCACAACCCAGTCCAACTCCTGAAAGCATGACATGTTATTATGAAGAACCACAACCAAATCCAATGATCCAATAACATGAACCAATAACATAAGAAACTATGTCCTACTATTGTAACATGATAAACATGAATGTTATGAACTAACATCCAAACCCTGTGACATCAATCTTGATATGACATGAGTGAAACATGAGTGAACAGGATTAAGACCAATAAGGATCAACTTCATCCATCACTTAGATCTAACCCCATGAAGCATAACATGATGATGATCCAAAAATCAAATGTATACCATAGAAAACAAATCAAACCAATAATGAGGCCTTCACTGCTCAAGTTCATACCACTGCTTGAGTGAGATCTTCACTATTCAAGTTCATGCCTTGTCTTGAAACACTACAACTCTGTGCATCACATAACATACTCTATGAAGAAGCAAGTGTCTTTATATCACAAAACCCAACAACATATCCTAAAAGCATAATGGTATCATCAAACAATAGACAACCAATAGACTTGCACAATTATGCATTCCTTACTTTCAAGCAAATGCAATTGGTACATGTAAAACAAAATTCATGTAAGGATAATTGATCATCATATTAAATATTTAATATAAACAGTCATATACATAATGTCATGAACATAACATCTAGTTTACATACAAAGCCATCTAGGAATACAAAAAATGTCCTAAAAACTAATTTCCTATGGACTTTTATAAAATAATTGGTGGCCCTTGCTTGACCGTGAAGATGGAGAGCCAATCCATGACTCATCCTCTCCCTGCCGTCGAGTAGACCTCTTCAACAGTTCAAGTTCATGGAATTCGACCTATTAATACAATCAAACAATATACACATTACTATAGAAAATGTACATGAAATATATAACATCACATATGTAATTGATCACTTACCACCATCTGATGATCACTCTCTATCATCTTGTCTCTAGCTTTTTTGTCCGTAGTTGGATGGGCTGGAGTTGTGACCTCCTATGAGAAGCATCAAGAAGCAAAATTGACTAAACATAAATATTATTTATGTACATCAAATGACATGAGATAAAACAAGAAATACAAAATTATGATGTTTTCATGTTATTGGCTCATACCTCGGTCAAAGGATAGGAATCCTCAGCAGAATGGAGTGGTTGAAAGAAAGAATAGGATTGTTCAAGAAGCTGCAAGGACAATGGTAAGAGAAGCAAACCTACCAGATGTATATTGGAGGGAAGCAATTCATACTACTGTTTATATACAAAAGAAAGTAAAAGTAACCATCTAGGAAAGTTTTATGCATACTTACAAATTAATCCAACAAACCATCTGGGTCTTCTCTACTCTTTATTGTGTCAAGTATTGCCTCATGGTCAGACTCATGCACCTTCCACAAGGTCTTGTTCAAAGGTCTACCTCGATATTGTATCAAATGAACATTGGTTGCCATGACAAGGTTCGAGTAATGAAGAATCTTTTGATGTGTGTCAAAGTCCTCAAACAACCAAACATTAATACTCATATGTGGGTACCTTCTAAGCCATGTTCCAGTAACATCTACTGAGCCTGTAGGGTATTGGATGTTTTCTCCATCTGTAACTGGGGCCTCCAATTTCTTTTTGGCCTCAACACAATGACACAAGTAATAATCTGTTCCCTCTTCGTTATCTTCATCTGCAATAACTGCATAAACATGCCCTACATTGATGTGTGTAGCAAATTAGATGAAATTAGTCAACATTATAAAAACACTACAAAGTAAGATAACATTAGAAATTTCAAAAACTATGCAAGTAGATATATTACCTGGTTGAACTAGATTTGATATGTGGTCAAAGTCAACTGATGATTCCATGTCTGTTAGTTCTAGTGCCGTCGGGGGTCGATATGTGTCAAGTGGGTTAAGATAACTTAACCACCATTCGTCAACCCACTACTTTGACTCGCACTCATCCTAGGCTTGAATTGTATATGAAGAACAAAAGCATGCCATCTTCTGTGTATGGATACTCCATGAACCTATAATTGAACTTCTGAAAGAGTGTAGCTCACTTGATCTTGTCAGTGTATAACAGTCCTCATATGGTGCAATGTTAATATCATCTATCAACCAAAAAAATCTATGAACTGAAGACTTACCTTCATTACCTAGACCCATCTAAGCATTACACCACTCAATGATTGATTTTGCATATGTCAACTTTGTATTGTCTTTATACTTTAATTCTTATCGTGCTATGGCTCTTTTGATACATGCTTCTGCACCATCATGCTCCCCCTTTCCATGCACGACCTCATAAAAGTTCCACATATGCTGAAAACCTGTAATATTATTCCTCCTACTTAGCCAATAGAAATTCTATGAGTTCTTGTATTGTGATGCACAATTATCCGACCATATGATATGCTGATTGAATGATATGCCCCTTCTAACCAAATCATTGTAGAACACCTGAAAGCAACCTTGCACGAACTCCGTAGAATGCGTACGATCATCACTAATATAAAAATGATACTCCCTTATGATCTTTCTGTCATCCTTTGTACTATCATTCACATGAATGAATGCGATGTGCACAAATATAGAAACCTATGGCGAGTTGTAATATTGTGATTGCACCTCGCGCTGTGGTTGTAGATTGTAGTTCTCTGCAAAGTCGACGACTGAAACAATGCTACCAAGTGGAAATGTGTCCTTGCATAACTTGAATTGCAAGTCCAACCATCGAGCTCTATGGGTATGCCTTACATACTCATACACTATACTGTCACAAAATGAAGACATAAATTGATACACTGGAATCTTTTCAATAACCAATTCACACCTCTTTGTTTCTTTACCATATTTTGTATTGTAGGCCATTGGTTTATACTTGCCAAACTCTACTAGTTCGTTTCCAACTGCATGTGTGATTTCCATATGTTCACATATTAGCATATGTTGCAAGCCACCACAATGCTGACATGTGCCATCCAAGCACAATTTCCTATAGAATATTTGACCTTCCTCTCTTTCACATAAAATTATTGATATGAAGTCTCTTGAAGTAGTTGGTGGGGCACATATGCCACAATCCTACAAAACATTGTTAGTATGCAAATCTAAACATATAGACCGATAAACATCAAAATGGTTAGAAAATTCAATATGTAATCTACAACAACAAGTAGTGCGTGTGTGATTTATTTTGACATAGAAAGGTTGTAGCATTTCAAAATATCTATGAGAAATTTTAATTTGAGGATACATCTCTAGAAATTTACCAAAAAACTATGTTTGAGTCATATCCAAAAAATGCTTTGGATGTGGCTCACGGTTTCGACTACCGATTCTCCTTCGTATCACATCCCTTTGATTAGGAGATACCATTATGTAATTCTTCCAAAAGTATTCAATTAGTGATCTCAAAGCTTCAACAACAACTTTGTCTTTCCGTGGGAGTCTCCCAAAGAATTCCCACAATTCATTAGTGTTTGGGTCCTCAACTCTTTCACATCTTCCAATGGCTCTCATTAGAGTTTTTCTACTTATTTTCAATGCTTGACTTGTCTTTCTAATGAGGCAAACTTTTTTTGTTTGTTGGCTTACTTTTGTCGATGTAATGACACGTCATGTGACATTACTATCCTTGGCGCATGAGGTGGAATGTAGACTCTCATATGCACTCATTAGATTCTTGACAATTGATTTTTCACTTGAGGCATTTGATGTTCTTAGGCCAAGAATCTTCATAGTGGGCCTAAATTTTAGATTTCTCATCAATTCTCCAAAGAGTTGACATCTTCCAATTTCATTTAAATTCTCAAAGAATAATTTCCGTATCTTATGCGCATCTCTTTGGCAAGTGCGCATGGGAATCTTATACTGCATGGGCTTTAATACATTCTCATCAATATCGATTAGAAACTTAGGCTTCCTATGCAAAATTCTAGGAGGCATTTTAATTGGTAGACTCAACATTAGAAATTTCTTCAATATTTACTTGAGATGGGATAGATGACTTACCTTCAATTAGAGGTGAAAAAGATGAAAATGATGTACCTTCAAATTGATGTGTGAATGATGGCGTGCCACCAACTTGAGAATAAAATGCAGATGCACCTTCTACTTTGCATGTGAAAGATGGAGTGTCTCCAATTCGAGAAGATAATGATGGTGTTCCTTTAGCTTGACCTGTGGACGATGGAGTGCCTCCAACTTGGATATTCACTTTCCTCATTGCATAGAGGTTTTGCATTCATTCCCTTTGTGCCACCAATTCCATCTCTCTCTTAGCTTCATTAGATGTGTCATGTTCCTCTTCAATTGGCAATGGTGGAATGTCTTCTTGTATGGTTGATAATTTCCTACTTCCTCGAATTCGCCTCATTCTTTCTCTTTTCCTCTCTTTCTTAGCTTCATGCTCTTCTGGTGTTAAAGTCTTTTCTCATTTCCTCAGCATGATGATGATTTCTACAAGCATGATAAATTTATAAGAGAATGATAATTAGAACCTTTATAATGACAATGAATAATGGTCACAATGAAAAAATACAAAATAAGTTATCATGTTTGGTGATTTGCATCACTTTAGGAGCTCCAATTTCATGAAACTCATCACTGTCCTTATTTATTAAGATATGCTAGATCATGATCAAATTTGAATCATAAATAGGACAAAAATCATTAAAAGATATGATAGACCAAAAAACTATCCCAAAAAACACTCAAATTCTTTGAATTGACAACATCAAGATCATGAGAAAGCTCCCCTAATTCTTGCTTATGCTCATGTGTGAGAATTTCTTGGGCTATGACAGTATCATGGAGGTTTGTAAAATACTTTTGAACTCATCCAAATGCACAAATATCATACACCTCCCCTTGTGGTGAAAGACTAGCTTGATTTGCACCCATTTTCTCAACAAATCAACAACTTGTTCTTCATGTTCATGGCTATTGTAGGTTTGATAAAAAGTCATTTTTATGATGCCCAGGTTGTCCTAGACATGCATAATGTTCATAACTTCTAAAAAATAATTGTGTAGTTCATTTTCTTGACCCATGAAAAAAATTATAATCGTTGTCCCAAAGTCTAGAGGAAGACGTGTGAAGACAAAAATCACGACTTGAATGAATCCCTTTGTGAGTAGTTTCAAATGGGGCATGGGTAATTAATTAAACCCTAACTATGAAGAATATCATTATGAATAAAAGAGGAATGTGGATTTGGGAGGTCATCAAGATGTTGTCTTAGTAAGGATAATCATTATGAGGACTAAATATATTGCATGTTATTAAAGTATTTGTCTAAGCTCTAAAATAAGAACAACTATACAAGGCTTGTGGGACTATCAACAAATTTGCTATGAATCTCATCCTATAAACCTCCAATCCTATTACAAAATGAAGATAGGGATTGTATTAAGTGTTTAATAGACTATTATGATGTGATTAAAACTCACTCATGCTATCATCAAGATGCCAGTCATAATCATTACAATTGGTAGGTATTTTTGTGAACATTATCATGTTACAATAAAGAATTATCAATAGCCATAGGATAGTCCCTAGATGACTGTCATTAACCCTCACGATTGTCATGAGATATTTACCCAAGGTGAGCCTATTTAGCATCAGGGAATTAGCCAACATGATCACAAGATGTTAAACTTTGTAGAAGGATTATCATGAAGGCAACTAGAAGGTAAGGGAAAGGGTTGTCATACCAAAATCACTGAGAATGATGGGACAATTATGCATATCTCTTCCATAATAGTTGAAAATGGACATCTTCATAACCATCCATACTCTAAGGGTTGCTTTGGGTGTTATCTGTCTTAATCACCATACATAGGTCATATTGGATCCAAAGCATCATCAATTAGTTTCTCACAACCATGGTGAGAATGGATTGGCAAGGTTGCCAATGAGTTGTGAAGCACACACACAAGTATGATGACAACATGATAATTCTTTAGGAGTAATCATAATAGTTTTTGAACAAATCTATGAATAAATCTCTCCATGCACCTCAAGATTATTCTAGTGAATTATGGGTCAAGTGACTCATGAGATCCTACAAGCTTGTGAAACAAGGAAGAAGACTATCTTAATTAAGAAGAGATGTCATTCAGCTACTCCCTAGTCATGCCTTAATTGTCACAATAATGGCAAAAAGGAAGACAGTCTCATGAAAGATGTTGTGAATAATAGTGAAAAAATTATGCTTTGGATTAGTGTAGAGGGTGAAGAAGGGATATTGAGACAATTATTGAAGTCAAGGATCATTAATATGGCAATTCCAAACTCAAGTAGATAATCATGTGCATAAGGTAAATTGCCATAAAGGCCACTATGAAGAAGGAGACAACCTGTTGTCATAACCAACACTTAGGATAATCATGAATAGGTACAAATGGCTTGCTCAGGAGTGTTGTTGATCTTTGCAATGAGAATGAAGATGACGATGGGTGTTGCAGAAAGATATCCTAGACAAGTTCATCACATGGAGCTATGGTTGTAATATTTAGATGCAGATAAGATTGTCGTAGCTATGAGGGCAGTCATAATAGTCCTAACTATCTAAGACTATCACACCTAGTTCTAGAGACAACCATTACTATTGATCACTTCATACACATGATAATAACTTTATTCGTAAGGTTCTAAGAGGATTATTTTAGATATTTTTCAATACAGACAAAAGGTGAAAGCTTGAAGAAGATTGACCAAGTGCTCATAAAGGATTGTCATGCCATAACTGATTTATTCAAAAGGATAGTCATATTAATGAAATTTGGATTGAGTTTGATTTCATTTGAGGTGGTGTGATGGAGTTTAATTATGTTCAATAAGTTTCACATACGACTGTCCTAACAATGCAAACCATTGAGACACACATGAAGGAAATCTAAATTACTGAAATACATAGTGTGCAATTCACAGAGTAGTCCTAGGGATAACCATCTAGGGTTATTATGATTAGATAATTATGGAATGATGAAGCCACTATGACATGATGAATTATACGAGTCATGAAGACAATGATGGAGATCCATGGAGAAAACCAAGGAGGACAAGATAAGACACCAAATTTGTGAAGTTGCCAATGACAACAAATTTACCACCTAGATGTCCTTAACTGATCCATGATTGAAAATGGATGTATTTTGGCTTCTATTGACTAAAAGTGACTTATTTATGATGAATATAATGCTCAAAATTATTTCTTGTAGGTCTAAGAAGTTGGAAACAAGTGGACATTAGCTAGAGCTATCTTGGAAACATGAATATTTGGAGACATACCTAGGACTATCATAAAAATCATTAAACTAATCTCTGTAATTTAGGGTATTGAAAGGTATATAGTCAATCAAGGTAACCACCATCATGTGCTAACAAAGGACAATTAGGAAGTTTTGAAATAGTGTCATGTGCATACAAATCATCATTAATAGGTGCATAAGGAATGTCCTAGCCCAAGACACTAAAGAGGTCTCCACATCCTCCAACCTTAGATCCAAGAGAATTCATACTATGAAACATGCATGGAGAAGTTATCAAAAGGACACCTAACATTTATGTCTAAATGATCAATAGAGACAAGTAGGATTGTCATAATAGGGGGCATAGGATAGTCTAAGATTCAAGCCATTGCATGGTTCTATTGAATGAATCATTATGCATATTAAGGAATAAATCCTTCTATATCATCCTAGGGCCAAAATTAAGAGTCTTCCAAAATCAATTTTGGCTCCATTGATCATGAATATGAGTATGACAAACAATTGTTCACTAAAATTATTTTATGAAGTATTTGATATTGGTTTTCTCTTGTATAGCTGAAAATAGGTGAAATGAAGGCATGAAGGGCCAAAACAAGGTGGAAACATGAGGAATTTGGAGTCTCTGTGACTGAACTAACTGATATACCTAGACATGTATATATCTTAGAACATAAAGAACATATAGAACATAAAGACATAAAGACATAAAGACATAAAGAACATAAGAACATATATATGTGAATTAAAATGGACATAAGTTGAACATACCTTAGAATTCGATATTGTAGTTGATCAATTCTCCAAAATATGGCTTCAAAATCCTCAAATTCTTCTTTTTCGCAAGTTTGATTATGAATTCTATATAACTCTAGAATAGGATTAGTGAAATTTATGGAAAAAACAAACATATATCATCAAATTCAATCTATATATCAATGGTAATTAGCTTTGAAACAATATCACACATGAAACATGAAAATTTCAGTTTAAATAATCAAATTTTCTCCAAAAACATGCAAAATCAGTTCTTCTACATTGAAAAAACAAAAAAGGGGGTGGATTGATATAAAAATGATTCTCAATAAGTCAAACAACGTGAAAAGCATTTTCCTGTCTTATATATTGTATGAAAAGCAGGAATAACAGTCATGTGGGGTCTGAAACATGGATCCCACATGATTTTTTCCCATTTTTCATGCTTCCCAAAATGCACTCACATTATAATGTAAGCACATTTTGGGAAGCATGAAAACATAAAGCTTCATGCATGCAAAAATCATAACCTTCTCAATGTTGGTGCCGAAATCATGGTCTAGGATGTCATGCTCTCACATAAAATATATTGTAACTATGCATGTAGTGCATCAAATAGGTAATCAAGTGACGGTCCAAGAGTATCCATAGACTCAAATATCCATGTGGTTCGTGAAATAGAACTTGTCTATACTAGGAGGGACAAATGTAACCTTGTATCTACATGGGAGAGTCTCTCTCTCTCTCTCTTTATTTCTCTATCCTATATATAGAGAGGGACTGAGAGACATGGAGAGATAGAGAGGGACATGGACATGGATAGGGAGAGAGCTCGGGGACATCCAGAAAGAGATGGAGAGATAGAGATAGATTCAGAGAAAGGAAAAAATATAGAAAGAGGGGCAAATAGAGAGATAGAGAGGGATAGGTGGAGATATAGATGGGGAGAGGGAGAGAGGGGGATTGAGATAGACAAAGGGGTCTATAGAGGGAGAAAGATAGAGATACATATATATAGAGAGTGGGAGATATAGGGAGATAGATCTAGCAAGGGAGAGATAGATAGGGAAATACAGAGAGAGAGGTAAATAGGGATATATTAAGAGATAGGGTTATGTGGATAGATATAGATAGGGAAAGAGATGGAGAGATGTCTAGAGACATAGGGAGAGAGATTTCAAGAGGTAGAGGGATGGGGAGAGAGATAGAGAGGAGGAGAGAGAGGTAGCGAGGGATAGAGACAGAGATAGGGGTCCATATCTCCACATAGGGAGATAGATTTGAGGTAGAGGGATTTGGAGAGTGATAGAGAGGGGGAGTGAGATAATGAAGGAGGGAGAGATAGAAAGTAGAGTTAGAGAGAGGGGATCAAAAGAGAGAGAAAGATAGAGAGATAGGGAGAGAGAGATAGAGAGGTATGTATAGTTAGGGAGGGATAGAGGAGACAAAGATATTGCTCCCAGGCTCAGTCTCCTCTATATTTCCCTATTCTCCTCTCTACCTAAACCATAAACCTAAACCTATAAATCTTAACCCCTAAACCATAAACCCTAAACCCTATATAATGCCCCTAAACCCTAACCCCTAACCCCTAACCCCTAAAAATGAGCAACCCTAAACCCCTAAACCCCTAACCCCTAAACCATAAAACCTGGAAGCAACCCTAAACCTCTATCTCCATATCTCTTCCAATCTCTATTGGGCCCCTCACTCTATCTCTCTCTAAACCCTAAACCCTAACCCCTAAACGTGAGCAACCTTAAACCCCTAACCCCTAAACCCTAAACCCTAACCCCTAAACCCTAAACTCTAAACTCGAGCATCCCTAAACCCCTAAAGCCTAAATAATTCCCCTAAACCCTAACCCTAAACTCTAAACCCTATTTACTTGAGCAACCCTAAACTCATGTAAACCTCAAATAATGCCCTTGACCCCTAAACCCTAAACTCGAGCAATTAGGCTAAACACCTAAACATATAGTTTGATAGGGGATGATGGAGGATCAATGGGAAATGGATGTAGAATTCTTGGATCTTGATTAAATCATTATCCTCATTGGGATGTGATTTGATAGGATCCAAGTTATTTGTTTCATTATCTATGTTTTCTTGGGGACCAAGTGTCTCATCATGGGATATTGATGGATAATGAATAGGACCAGCACAGGATGATGGATAGGGCTAATGGATGATGGATAGGAGTGATGTGGGTTACTTGCTCATGGATAAGATCTTGATCATAGATAATATCTTGATCACAGGGAGGATAAGCATAGATAGCGCGATATTAGATATGGATAGGGTAAGTGGGGATGCATTGATATTCATTAGATTGGGGAGTAAGAAGTGGTGATGGGGGTTCACTAGGAGATGTTGGAGGATTAATGATGGGATCAATGTAGAGAGGGGTTGACCATGAGATGGTAAGGGAACCGAGATGGGATTAGATGGGATGTTTGGATTTTGATTAGGATGGGTGGTTGGTGTTTCCACATGCTTTGGACTAGGCTCTTAATGTATAGCTATTGGGTTTCTTAGATGGATGTGATGGGTTCTTGGATGGGATAAATAATCTTTGGATATTTGACAACATGGCTACATGATGGGGTTTGACTTGGACTTATGGTATGAGACTCTTCAATGAAATAGATAGACATAGGAGTGGATGATGGTGTTGGAGTAGTAGACATGTTATTAGGAGGTTCTTTGTTAGGCTCAAGGATAGGAATTTGAGTACATGATGTTCTTAGATTTGTTTCTAATAGTCCTTGGGTCACATCCTTCATGGCTTCATGGGTTGATGGACTAGGATATGCATATAGTTGATGGATAATGATGGAAGATGTGGGGTTAGGATTAGGATCAAGTGAATGGATATAGGAGGCCTGGATGGATTAGGATTGGGAGTGTTAGAGGGGGATGAAATTGGATCAGTGGATTTGGATGGCTCCATATCTTTGCTTTTATTTTTGGATTTTGTAAAGACTCTTTGGAAAAAAAATTTCAAGTGTTCATGGGTTGATGGATTAGATCTTAGAATGTTTGATAGTGGAGTAGATGGTGAGTTATATGGTAGATGGATGCTAGGGATTGATGGATTAGGAGATGGGTGGACTAATGTGTTAGGATTAGGAGGATTGGAGGGAAATTTTAAAATAATTCCCCTTTAACCCTAACCCCTAAACCCTAAATTTGAGCAACCCTAGAAACTCATAAATCCTAAATAATTTACCCCTAAAGGTCAGAGCAACCCTAAACTCATAAACCCTAAATATGCCCCTAAACCTCTCTCTCTCCCAAAACCCCTAAACTCTAAACAATACCCCTAAAATCTAACCCCTAAACCATAAACCCAAGAAACCCTAAACCCCTAAACCCTAAATAATTCCACTAAACCCTAAACTTAAGCAACCCTAAACTCATAAACCCGACCAACCATCTCTCTCTCTCTAAAACAAGAAAACTAGGACTCTCTCTCTCTCTCTCTCCTTATCACCCTATCTCTCCCATCTCTATCCTCTCTCCCTCTCCTCTCACATGTCAACAAAGAATATGGAAACAAGAAAACTAGGACATGCAAAGAGGGATGAGGATATAAATTGGGATGATGAAATGGAAACAAGATAATTTATGAAATTTCATTAGATGGGAAGAATGGTGAGGAGAGGTAGAGAGGGGACGAAAGTAGAGACTGAGAGAGGATAGGAGGTAGAGATGGGAGGGAAGTAGAGAGTGGGAGAGGACCATAGGAGGTAGATAGGGGAAGGAATAAGAGAGAGAGGGTAGGAGGTAGACAGGGGAGGGAAGCAGAGACTGAGAGAGAGGGTAGGAGGTAGACAGGGGAGGGAAGTAGAAAGTGAGAGAGAGGGTAGGAGGTAGAGAGGGGGGAGACGAGAGTGAGAGAGAAGGTAGGAGGTAGAGAGTTGAGGGAAGTAAAGACTTAGAAAGAGGGTAGTAGGTAGATAGGGGAGGGAAGTAGAGACTGAGAGAGAGAGTAGAAGGTAGAGAGGGGAGGGAAGAAGAGAGTGAGAGAGATGGTAGGAGGTAGAGAGGGGAGGGAAGCAAAGACTCAGAGAGAGGGTAGGACGTAGAGAGGGGAGAGAAGTAGAGTGACAAAGATGATAGGAAGTGCAACTGCCCTTGTAGACATGTATGTAAAGTGTGGAAGCATAGACAAGGCATGCCAATTGTATGATGTAACACCTCAAAGAGATGTTTGTAATGGAATGCAATGATTGCAAGATACGCAAAAAATGGATTTGTTGAAAAGGCTTTAGAAACTTTGAAGCAAATGCAATTGGCATGTGTATAGTCAGTTATGCTCAGCATAACGTGAGTGCGTTATAACATGCTCACATTATTGATTTCACACAACGCGAGCGCGTTATAACACGCTCATGTTACACTCAACTTTCTTTGGCATGTTTTTATTAGTTTTTAGCAAAATCTAGAGATAATCTGGAGCGTACTCCCCATCAGGATGGCACTTTTTTCAATGAAAAATAAAAAAAAATACCACCATAATCTTAAGCTCTCTGTTAGCTATCTAACCATATATTTTTTTCACATTTTGAGTACGTTAAGGGTTTCATCTTGAATTTCTTTTGTTAGTGTGTCCACTTTTTTGTCAAAAACCAGTGTCTAGTATTTTTGACTTTTATTTAACCATTTATTAAAATTTGAAATAAGTTACATTTTTAGAAACTAGACTCCATTCTACATGTATTAAAAAAAAATTCAATTTTTGATTAGTTTTCAAACATTTTAGGGGGGAGAACGCTCAAATTTCTATTTTTCAGGATGTGTCCACTTTAAAAATTACTAAAAAATCAATTATTCATTAAAAAATTATTAGAAAAATCAGGGATAAACTACATGGTTAGCTAATTTCTCACCGGAGTGATTATTGAAATACTAAAAAAAAAGTTAACATTTTAGGGGGAGCACACCAGACACTATGTTATGTTTTTTTGAGAAAAACAAGACCAATTTGTGTGCTCCCCCTTTTTGAACCCCTTAATCTCAACAATTTTTGGAAAAAAATAGTAGTTTAGAAACTAGATTCGTAGCACTACAACTCTTGTTTTTGTTCCATCTTCAAATTGTGAGTGTAGCTATCTTCAATTTCTCATCCAACATCAATTTTTCCTGATTTGAGAAAAAAGTGGCATCTTAAGACCCCATTTTGGTCCCTCATCTTTGTGCACTTACCCCCATCACGGTGTCATATTGTAATGACAAGCTTGATAGATGGTCAAGAATGAAGGACCTTGGCAACCATGATTAGAAACATAATGAAATACCCATACAACATCAACAACACACTCATAAAATTTTAATGTATAATCAGTTTACATTGAGTTATGATCAATAACATGTTATAGATTGATGTCTTGTTATATATGATTATTTTTCTTGGTAGAAAGATGATATATGTATTTTCATACCTCAATACATAACTTGATCTTAATTGCCACATTATTGTAGTTTTAGTTAGATATACAATTTTCTTAGAACGTTTGACATGTGAGTTTTTTTCATTCAAGAACACTAGCTTTGACATGTTATATTTTCTTAGAACACTACATTTGATATAGAAACTACTAGATTTGATATGATAATCATTGATAATTTCTCATCTTACATGTTAAACATGCAAGATACATGTTAAAAATGATAAAACTTGTGATGTTTTTCATTCAATCCAAGATAGCTATTTTTTTATTAATGAGCAAAGACATGTTTGTGTGTTTACTCATTTCATTATCTAGTTTATGCAAATAAATGTCATCCACAACCCAAATTCAACAGCCGTTGCATTTGGAAATGTAGATAGGTGTATATAAATTAAATGGAAGTATCTTTCAATATCATATATACTCCATGTTTCAATATCATATCCTCATTTCACGGTCTGTATGTCTCCATGTAGGGAGAGACATGTTTGGCATGATTAACATATCCTCATTTTACCTTCTATATGGTCTCCATGCTTTGCATATCCTCATTTCATAGGTCCACATGTTTCACATGATTCTCTTATCCTAATTTCACCTTGTATATGGTCTCCATGCTTTACATATCCTCATTTCATAGGTCCACATGTTTGACATGATTCACTTATCCTATTTTCACCTTCTATATGGTCTCCATGCTTTGCATATCCTCGTTTCATAGGTCCACATGTTCGACATGATTCTCTTATCCTAATTTCACCTTCTATATCTCCATGCTTTGTATATCTTCATTTCATACGTCCACATGTTTGAAATGATTCACTTATCCTCATTTCACCTTCTATATGTATAACGTATCCTCATTTTACCTTCTATATGTATAATATATCCTCTTTTCACCTTCTACATGTATAACGTATCCCCATTTCACCTTCTATATGTCTGACATTATTTTCTTAAGCTCATTTCACCTTCTATATGTTTAACATGATTTTCCTATCATCATTTCATCGTCTATAGGTCTAGTATACCCTCCTTTCACCTTCCATATGGGTTATGGTAAGAGTAGAATGAGGTAGAGAGGAAGAGAGAGAGACATAGGGAGAGAGATGTACATTTGGCATGATTTGCAATCATTATTTCACCTTCTATATGGTCTACATACTTTGCATATCCTCTTTTTCCTTGTATCTACACAAGTTATGGAAAAACCAGAATGAGTTGTGCCCTTAATGCATTCCAATGTTTGTGGAGGAGTGAACATTTTGCCCTTGTAGACGATGAAGATGACTACATAGGGAGAGAGATACATTTGGCATGATTCATATTTGGACCTAACCAACATCGCCGACAGGTCAGGGTGGGTGGGTTTATGCTAGTGGAGGCCCTGTTTCGTTCCCTAGGTGTCCCAATCGAATAGGGCTATAGTGTACCGACAAAGTCTCTTAAGAGACCTAAGAGAAAAAAGTTTCTAGAATTTGATGGAGTAGTTCTCACACTTTGTGGCACCTACGAATGATCCGTTTGGACCTACAACTAGATGTTAGGCCCCTCTACAATAACCTCTCTCGATTTTGACCAAATCAACATTGTTTGACCATGCCAATGGCAGATGCATTCTTGAAAAATGCCTCAGTGACATGTAGTGTAAAGGTTCTAGGAGACATATTTTGCATTCTTCACCCCATGGGACCTAACCGATGGTGCCAAAATGTCGAGGTGGGTGGGTTTATGCTAGTGGAGTCCCTGTTTTGTTCCCCATGTGTCCCAATCAAATCAGGCTATAGTGTACCGACAAAGTCTCTTAAGAGACCTAAGAGCAAAAAATTGCTATACTTTGACGGAGTAGTTCTCACACTTCGTGGCACTTACAGATGATCTGTTTGGACCTATAGATGGAAGTCAGACCCCTCCACAATAACCTCACTCGATTTTGACCAACTCAACATTGTTTGACCTTGCCAACGACAGATACATTCTTGAAAAATGCCTTAGTGAAATGTAGTGTAAAGGTGTCAAGAGCCATATTTTGCATTCTTCACCCCATGGGACCTAACCGATAGTGGCGACAAATTCATGTGGGTGGGCTTATACTAGTGGAGGCCCTGTTTCATTCCCCATGTGTCCCAATCAAATCAGGCTATAGTGTACTGGGAAAGTCTCTTAAGAGACCTAAGAGCAAAAAAATGCTAGACTTTGACAGAGTAGTTCTCACACTTCGTGGAACCTAAGAATGATCTGTTTGGACCTACAGCTGGATGTCAGGCCCCTCCACAATAAACTCTCTCAGTTTTGACCAAATCAACATCATTTGACCGTGCCAATGTCAGATGAATTCTTGAAAAATGCCTCAGTGACATGTAGTGTAAAGGTGCCAGGAGCCATATTTTGCGTTCTTCACCCTGTGGGACCTAACCGATGCCACCGATAGGTCAAGGTGGGTGGTTTTATGCTATTAGAGGCCCTATTATGTTCCCCATGTGTGCCAATCGAATTGGGATACAGTGTACCGGCAAAGTCTCTTAAGAGACCTAAGAGCAAAAAATTGCCAGACTTTGACAGAGTAGTTCTCGCACTTCATGGAACCTACAAATGATCTGTTTGGACCTACATCTTGATGTCAGGCCCCTCCACAATAAACTCTCTCATTTTTTACCAACTCAACATCCTTTGACTGTGCCAACGGTGGATGCATTCTTGAAAAATGCCTCAGTGACATGTAGTGTAAAGGTGCCAGCAGCCATATTTTACGTTCTTCACCACGTGGGACCTAACCGACAACATTGACTGGTCAGGGTGGGTGGGTTTATGTTAGTGGAGGCCTTGTTTTGTTCCCCATATGTCCCAATTGAATCGGGCTACAGTGTACCGGCAGAGTCTCTTAAGAGACATAAGAGTAAAAAATTGCCAGACTTTGATGGAGTAGTTCTTATACTTTGTGACACCTACAAATGATCCATTTGGACCTATAGTTGGATGTCAGGCCTCTCCACAATAATCTCTCTTGGTTTTGACCAACTCAACATAGTTTGACCGTGCCAATGGCAGATGCATTCTTGAAAAATGCATTAGTGACATGTAGTGTAAAGGTGCCATGAGCCATATTTTGCGTTCTTCACCTTGTGAGACCTAACTGATGGCACCGACAGGTTGAGGTGGGTGGGTTTATGCTAGTGGAGGCCCTATTTCATTCCTCATGTGTCCCAATCGAATCAGGGTACAGTGTACCGACAAAGTCTCTTAACAGACTTAAGAGCAAAAAAATTCTAGACTTTGACAGAGTAGTTCTCCCACTTCATGGAACCTACAAATGATCTATTAGAGCCTACAACTGGATGTCAGGTCCCTCCACAATAACCTCTCTCGGTTTTGACCAACTCAACATCGTTTGACTGTGCCAATGATAGATGCATTCTTGCAAAATGCCTCAGTGACATGTAGTGTAAAGGTACCAAGATCCATATTTTACGTTCTTCACCCCATGGGACCTAACCAATAGCGTAGATAGGTTAGGGTGGGTGGGTTTATGCTAGTGAAGGCCCTGTTTCATTCCCTAGGTGTGCAAATCGAATCGGGCTACAGTGTATCGACAAACTCTCTTAAGAGACCTAAGAGCAAAAAATTGCTAGACTTTGACGGAGTAATTCTCACACTTTGTGGAACCTACGAATGATCCAACCTACAATTAGATGCTAGGCCCCTCCACAATAACCTCTCTTGGTTTTGATCAACTCAACATTGTTTGACTGTGCCAAAGGCAGATGCATTTTTGCAAAATGCCTTTGTGACATGTAGTGTAAAGGTGCCAGGAGCCATATTTTGCATTCTTCACTCCGTGGGACCTAATCAATAGTGCCGACAGGTCAGGGTGGGTGGTTTTATGCTAGTGGAGGCCCTGTTTTGTTCCCCATGTGTTCCAATCAAATTAGACTACAGTGTATCGACAAAGTCTCTTAAGAGACCTAAGAGCAAAAAATTGTTAGACTTTGACGAAGTAGTTATCGCACTTCATGGCACCTACGAATGATCCATTTAGACCTATAGTTGGATGTTAGGCCCCTCCATAATAACCTCTCTCAATTTTGACGAACTCAACATTGTTTGACCATGCCATTGACAGATGGATTCTTGAAAAATGCCTCAGTGACATGTAGTGTAAAGGTGCCATTAGCCATATTTTGGATTGTTCACCTCGTGGGACCTAGCTGATGATGCCGACAAGTCGGGGTGGGTGGGTTTATGCTAGTGGAGGCCCTATTTTGTTCCCTAGGTGTCCCAATCAAATTGAGCTATAGTGTACCAGCAAAGTCTCTTAAGAGACCTAAGAGCCAAAAATTGCCAGATTTTGACGGAGTAGTTCTCGCACTTTGTGGCACTTAAGAATGATCCATTTGGACCTCTGGCTAGATGTTAGGCCCTTCCATAATAAACTCTATCCATTTTGACCAACTCAACATCGTTTGACCTTGCCAACGATGGATGCATTCTTGCAAAATGACTCAGTGACATGTAGTGTAAAGGTGCCTAGAGCCATATTTTGCGTTCTTAACCCCATAGGACCTAACTGATAGCGCCGACAGGTTGAGCTGGGTGGGTTTATGCTAGTGGAGGTCTTGTTTCATTCCCTAGGTGTCCCAATTGAATTAGGCTACAGTGTACCGGCAAAGTCTCTTAAGAGATCTAAGAGCCAAAAATTGCCAGAATTTGACGTAGTAGTTCTCACACTTCGTGGCACCTACAAATGATTCGTTTGGACCTATAGCTAGATGTCATGCCCCTCCATAATAACCTTTCTCAATTTTGACCAACTCAACATCCTTTGACCATGCCAACGGTGGATGCATTCTTGAAAAATGCCTCAGTGATGTGTAAAGGTGCCATAAGTCATATTTTGTGTTCTTCATCCCGTGGGACCTAACTGACAATGCTAACATGTTAGGGTGGTGGGTTTATGCTATTGGAGGCCTTGTTTCATTCCCAAGGTGTCCCAACTGAATTGGGCTACAATGTACCGGTAAAGTCTCTTAAGAGACGTAAGAGAAAAAAATTGCCACACTTTGATGGAGTAGTTCTCGTACTTTGTGCAACCTACAAATGATCCATTTGGACCTATAGCTAAATTTTAGGCCCATCCATAATAACCTCTTTCGATTTTGACTAACTCAACATTGTTTGACCGTGCCAACAACAGATGCATTCTTAAAAAATGCCTCAGTGACATGTAGTGTAAAGGTGCCAAGAGCCATATTTTGTGTTCTTCACCCCATGGGACCTAACCAATGGTGCTGATAGGTTGGGGTGGATAGGTTTATTCTAGTGGAGGCCCTTATTCATTCCCTAGGTGTCCAAATCAAATCGGGCTACAGTGTACCGACAAAGTCTCTTAAGAAACACAAGAGAAAAAAATTGCTAGACTTTGACGGAGTAGTTCTCGCACTTCGTGGCACCTACAAATGATCCATTAGGACCTACAACTAAATGTTAGGCCCCTCCACAATAACCTCTCTCAGTTTTGACAAAATCAACATCATTTGACTGTGCCAAAGGTGGACGCATTCTTGCAAAATGCCTCTGTGACATGTAGTGTAAAGGTGCCAGGAGCCATATTTTGCATTCTTCACCCCATGGGACATAACTGATGGTGCTGACAGGATGGGGTGGGTGGTTGTATGCTATTGGAGGCCCTATTTCATTCCTTAGGTGTTCCAATCGAATCGGGCTACAATGTACTGGCAAAGTCTCTTAGAGACCTACGAGCAAAAAATTGCCAGACTTTGACAGAGTAGTTCTCACACTTTGTGGCACCTAAGAATGATCTGCTTGGACCTACAGCTAGATGTTAGGCCCCTCTACAATAAACCCTCTCATTTTTTACCAACTCAAGATCATTTGACTGTGCCAACGACAGATGCATTCTTGCAAAATGCTTCAGTGACATGTAGTGTAAAGGTGCTAAGAGCCATATTTTGCATTCTTTACCTTGTGGG
Organism: Cunninghamia lanceolata; assembly: GCA_027924645.1. Classification (NCBI taxonomy): domain Eukaryota; kingdom Viridiplantae; phylum Streptophyta; class Pinopsida; order Cupressales; family Cupressaceae; genus Cunninghamia; species Cunninghamia lanceolata. Next base: position 5,054,181 of record BSBN01000332.1, read on the forward strand.
ACCTAAGGGACGATGCCAATAGGTCAGGGTGGGTGGATTTATGCTAGTGGAGGCCCTATTTCAATCCCTAGGTGTTCCAATCGAATCGGGCTACAGTGTACCGGCAAAGTCTCTTAAGAGACCTAAGAGCTAAAAAGTTCCAGACTTTGACGGAGTAGATCTTGCACTTCATGGAACCTAAGAATGATCCATTTGGACCTACAGCTAGATGTCAGGCTCCTCCACAATAACCTCTCTTTGTTTTGACCAACTCAATGTCATTTGACCATACCAACGACGAATGAATTCTTACAAAATGACTCAGTGATATGTAGTGTAAAGGTGCCAAGAGCCATATTTTGCGTTCTTAACCCCGTGGGACCTAACTGACGGTGCCAACAGGTCAGGGTGGGTGGGTTTACGCTAGTGGAGGCCTTGTTTCGTTCCCTAGGTGTCCCAATCGAATCGGGCTACAATGTATCAACAAAGACCATAGTTTTCGTAGGGGGAGACATGTGATTTTAAGAGGTTTTGGGACTATTTTTAAGAGGTTTTTTGGACTGATTTGAAGAGATATACTAGTTTATTTTTAAAATATTCATGACATCAAATCACTACATATATAGCCATCAAATTTAGCATTAAACATAATGAAAAAACACACCTAAAAGAGTGTACTACTAAAATCACATGAAATGGTTATCAATTATTAGCACTAGATGTGAAGAAACACTAGGAGGATATGTAAGATGGAAACATTATTATATTATGGTCATAATATCCTCATAGGATATACAAAATATACAAATATACAAATCTAAAATATAAAAAATGTCTCCACGATGGAAGCTAAATTCTTTAGCCACTGATCTTGATCCCTTGAATACAATAACTTTATAGTCAAAAACACCTGCATTTATAAGTTAAAAAATTGTTAAGCAAAGTAAACACCATCAACTACAACTAACTTAATATTTTTTTATAAGAAGTTTGATGAAGGATATCTTATATGTCACCTTAGGAATTATATCAAATGTCTCCAAAATGAAAGATAAATGATTTAATCAATAATCTCAATCCCTTGAATGTACAATAGCTCTATTCTCCAGAACACCTACATTTATATATTAAAATTTGTCAAGCAAAAAAAACTTTAACCTACTATTAACTCAGTAATGGTGGATGTATTTCCATCGTAACCATGAGTCATACTCAAAACACAGTCATGGTCTAGGTAGAATACAAAAAATGTTGTTTCCAACCGCATAAGTAGATCTAAGTACTCCAACCCTGTGTGAAATACACATGCATTTATAATGCATTAAAAAATTGTTAAGCAAAGTAAACACTATTAACTGTAACTGACTTAAAATAATTTGTAATAAGAAGTTTGATGGAAGATTAAGAAACACTAAGTTTAGAGTTCTATCTTATACGCCACCTTATGAAATATATCGAATGTCTCCAAAATGAAAGCTAAATGCTTTAACCACTATTCTCAGTCCCTTGAATGCACAATAGCTCTATTCTCCAAAATACTTGCATTTATATTATATAAAGATCTTGTTATCTTGTAAAAACTATTAATGGGACTGCTATAGCTAAAATAACACAGGACAATGTCTAGGGTTATTGTTTACTGTGTAATACTGATCTATCTATACCTTTTGGATACTCATGAAAAATGATCAAAGACATCTTAAGTAATGCATTAAAAACAACTTCATGATGGTCATGACTATGATAGTGGACTGTTATATAGAGTTGTGACTATCCTAAACTCATGAAAGCCTCCTTTTTAGTGTTTAATCTCCTTATAACTCCCTTTGTATATCTTGTATATACCCTAACACAACCCCTAAACCTCTTTTTCATGGAGATTTCTTAGATAATGGGCATGATACAAATCGTAAATGACTATCACAATGGAAAATAGTTTTCTAACAAATGGATGAGTGCTTCTTTTTGGAATAATGGTCCTATGACATGACATGAAATAGAAGTAGGACTATTGTATGGACTGTGACGGTCCCTCTTTCTTCAAATTCAAAATTATCATCATGTGAATGTTGACAATGTCCCCTTAGAAGATGGTAGCCATGAATGATGCTAATTTGATACCCTACTAAGACCACAACCTAAATTTATAACATAAAACAATGTTCCTAAATAGATTATGGTAGCCTCTTAATATGTCAACATAGTCATGAAGGGTTGGGACAGTCATGGTAGCCTCTTAATATCCCCAAATAGGAAAGCAGGGCAAATTTCACAATGGGATGTTTGGAGCTACCTTGGTAGACAGTGAACAGGATGTTTGGAACAAGATATGAACATCCACCAAAGCATAAAGGATATGGGAATTCTGTTAGATGTTCTAGTTGCAACTGCCTTGGTAGACATGTATACAAAGTGTGGAAGCATAGACAAGCCACGTGAACTATTTGACAAAACAACTCAAAGAGATGTCTGATGGAATGCAATGATTGCAATATATGCACAAAATATGGAATAGGATTGTTATAGGACTGTTATACCAGGATTTTTATAGGACTGTTATGCTAGGACTGTTATACTAGGACTGTTATACTATGATTACAAGATATGGAATAGGATTGTTATAGGACTATTTATACTAGTCCTGTTATACTCTTCCATATGAACATGGTCATGGTGGTGAATAGGACTGTTATACTAGTCCATATGAACATGGTCATGATGTCCCTAAAGATTTTTTATTCTAAGCTCTAGAGAAGGTTGAATAGGTTATCTTACAGCATGCAAAGATCAAACACAGGGATGGTGAAGAGACCTAAGACCAAAAAGAAAATCATCTTAAGACCTTTGTGGTTGTTCACTTTCAACTAGGACAGTCATTAAGATCTTACAGTCTAGATTGATCATTTCATGGAAATACATGGATGAAGGTTTGTTTGTGGATGAAATGATGAAAAAATGGAAAACAAAAAGTTGTACACGAAGGTCATGATGCCAAAACTGCACATAATATAGCTACATATTAATATATAATGCTACAATGGAAATCTTAATAACAAAATTAGCTATCTTGTTATTTATGCTTGACATATGGCAAGTAGGCATGGCATATGGGGTTTGAAGAAGTTTCTAGATCAACACATGCCTTACTAACGAAGTCATCACCTTGAAAATTGCATTCTTAAGGAACCTATTTTGTTAGAGGAGTTGTTGTTTGATGGAATGCAATGATTGCAAGATATGCACAAAATGGATTTATTGCTTTAGAAAATTTCAAGCAAATGCAATTAGCGGGTGTAAAGCAAAGCATGTAAGGATAGACAAGCCAAGTGAACTATTTGACAAAATAACTCAAAGAGATGTTGTCTGATGAAATGCAATAATTACAAGATATGCACAAAATAGATTTGTTGCTTTAAGGTTATGAGAATTTTGTCAAATGTTGTAGTTGTAATTACCCTGTGACACATGTATGTAAAATGTGGAAGCATAGACAAGGCACATGAACTATTCGATAGAACACATCAAATACATGTCATCTCATGGAATGCCTTGATTGCATGATATGCACAAAATGAATTTAGAAATTAGTATGTAGAAAAATCTAGAAAGCAAAATATTAATAAATATAAATGAACACTAAAAGTCGTACCTCACGTCTACGATGCCATACAAAATAACCTCATTCATAGTCTTGTATAGTCAAAAACATGCATTATAGTTAAAGAAATAAGATTTTTAATAAGACAATTCTAAAAATAGAAAAAACAAGAACAAGTTAGGATAAAAATTGGCATACCTGTCCATCTAGAAGTTAAATGCTAGTCAAGCGTACTTGAGGGGTCATCTCTTACCTTTAGAGTATCCAAAATTTCTTCATGATCAACATTACTGATTGTCCATAGTTGTTTTGTTTTTGGTTTTACATGATGCTTTAGTAACTTAACATTTGTTGCTACAACTAGGTGCGAATACATCGATATGGTTTTATGCTTCTCAAAGTCTTCAAATGTAGGGATGCCATTCTTTCTAATCATATATGTTCACAACCAAGTCCCAACAATAACAACTGATCCTATAGGATATGTAAACCCATCATCATCTGTCGTAGGTCGTGTTAGCTTTTATTTTCCCTGTACACATCATGCCAACCAATAGTCTGATCTCTCTTCATTTCCATGTAGTGCAACAACTGCATATACATGACCTAGTTATACAAGGTCTGAAAGATGTTCATAGTCAAATGAGCTCTCCATGTCATTGACTAAAGATGATTGATCTTGAGATAAAGGGGTTAAATATCATGGAATCCATGCATCTATCCACTCACTTGACTCACAATTATCCCAATGACATTTAATACAATTTTGACAAAAACAAACTAATTCTCATGTCCAAATAGTCCATGCACTTGCATTTGAGCTTCAAAATGAATGCATCTTTGACGATTCATTATTTCTCTAACAATCCAATTTCTCTCTCGCTATCTCCTCATCAACCAACCAAAAGAACCTGCACACTTCTGAATCAAGAGCCACTCCTTATGAAAATGCAAAGTTACACCACTTAACAATAGAATCTACATCATTGAATGTAGCACCACCTCTAATCTTTAGTTGTTCTTTAAAAAGAGCTCTCTTCACGCATGCACCCGCTTCATCATGTTCTCCTTTTCTGTGCCCAGCTTCAAAAAATTCCAAATATGAGGTATACCCTTCTCTGCATGCAATTTTCTCAACCAATAGAATGTACGAGCATTCTTGAATTGACTAGTGCAATTATTTGACCAAATGAGATGTTAATCCATTCTAATATCTTTTTCTTGCAAGAACCCATAAAATTGTTAAAAATAATATTGCACATACTCTGATGAATGATATCGATCATCACTCATGTAAAAATGGTATTCTCTGACAATCTTCTTATTCTCTTTTGTACTCTCAGGGGCATGTCTATATGTGATGTGAACAAAAATAGTAACTTGAATAGAATTGTAGTACTAGTATTGCACTTCATTTTGGGGTTGCAACGTGTAGTTTTTAGCAAAATTGACTACAGAGACAATAGTTCCAATCAGGAACAAGTCTTTACACATCCTGAACTGTTGATCTAACCATCGAGACGTGTGGTTGTGTTTGACATACTTGTAGAAAAGATTTTTCTTAAAATCGTCAATAAAATCAGAAATACTTACCTCTCTTACAATCAACTCACATCTAGAACCTTCACCTCAACTTTTCAAATTGTATTTCACTATCTCACATCTCTTTTTCTCAACCATTCTCTTTCCAAAATCATGATCGTTGCCCTCATGAAAACATGATATAAACTTTGATAACCCACCACATTGTAAACACTTTTCATTTAAACAATCATTCTTGTAGAAAATGCAACCATCATCTCTAATACAAAGAAATAAATCCAATAAGTCCCTAGATGACTTTGGTAGTTGAATTGCACTGTGCACTCTTGTAACAGTTCATTACTGTACAAAGTAGAATGAATATTGCATAATAATTCATGATACATAGAAAACTCTACATGGTATTTGCAACAACATGTATTACGAATTTTAAGAGGAAAAATATAAAATGGCTTAAGAGATTCAAATGCTCTTTGTGAGATTGTCATACATGGGTGTGTTTCACAATATTGTTTGTACAATATTGTTTGGCTACATTCCAAATAATGTTTAGGATGTGGTGTGCGGTCTTTATCACCAATTCTTAACTTTAAAACATCTTTTGCATTCGGTGATACCCTAGAGTTAGTGTGCCAAAATCGTTCAATTTCTTCATTTGTGCTATTTATTAGCTTCTTATCAACTCGTGGAAGCCTACCACTAAAAGCCCAAGTATCATTTCCAAGAGGACTATCTAGTCTTGATCTTAATTCTAGTGCTTTTGACAATGTTTTACGATTCAATCTTAAGTCAACACAAGTTTGCCTCATTAATAAATCCTTTCTTAATTGTTTGCTCACTATTGAGGTTATTATTACTCTACGAGCAGCTCTTTTATCTTTCTCCTTGCTAGTCTTTCCAATAGAATTGAGTGCATTGAAAAGGCTTCTAATAATAATTTTATTCCGATCGGACACTTTGTTTAACTAAATCTTTAATTTATATAGTAAAGGTCTCATTATGTACATCTTTAGTAATTGCACAAAAAGTTGGCATTGTTCGGTTAATGTTTTATTCTCAAAGTATTAATTGAATAGTTTTGAAGCCCACAACTGAACTGTTCGTGACGACCTCTTGCCTTCAAGTTTTTCCATTATGTTCTCATCAATTTCAAGTAACCATTTTGGGGTTCTTGGATGTTTTACAATTTCAACATGCTCATTCTCTTCTTGACAAATGTCCTCTCTTCTTATGTAATTTGGAGATACATTGATTTTCATTGTTTCATCCATGTTATCAACCTCATCAATTTTATCAACAAATGGATTATGGAGTACAAATTCAACATCATGAGATTCATATCCACTTTCTTCAAGAAAACATATATGTTCTTCTTCTTCTTTGTCCATGATATTGCTCTTATCAATAGGTGTTTCATAACATTTTGCAACATTTTCATTTGCAATATCATGGTCAATTTCATTCTTATCTAACATTTCATTATATTCAACATTAACATCTTTAATTTACATGTCATTAGATGGTAAAGAAGAAGCTTCACCTTGATGAGTATCCACCAAACCTGGTCTTCCAATCATCTTCCTTTCTCTATCCTTTTCCCTAATTGCTTCAATTTCCTCCAATGTAACTTTCATCCTCCTTTTTGATTTACGAGGACTGTTGCTCCCCATTAGCGGAACAAAATTGTCACCCTTATGATTGTAATAAGCAAATTGTGGGTCCAAAAGGGCATAAAAATGTTTTTTTGACTGTAACAGGCAGAGTTCATGGGTTTTTCAATAGCAGACAGTCTGTAGGCACGGTTGTCGGGTCCAACAACATTCATTTTGAATTTTTTTGGCTTTTACATAATAGATATCCATTTTGAAAATGGATATCCGTTATCTAAAGCCCAATTCTTTGGGCAACAAAGATCTAGTAACGGATATCCCTTCTACAAAATGGATATCCATTCTATAAAATAGATATCTGTTATGTTTTTCCTATGTTAACAATCTTATAATTGAACAAAATTTTTGTTGGTCGACAAGTGCTTCTTTGATTTCACTCTTGATCATCATGTGTATCTCCTCTTGTGTTGGTTTGATCATTTTGAAATGAGTCAATACGTAGTCTGATGGATCTCAAGGTTTAATGCTAAGGGTCAAATACTTTAATCATGTATGATAGGTCATGCAAGATGAAGTTGATCTACTCTGATACCACTAATCTAGGGTCCAAGTTGGATCCAAGTGGACAACTCTCTAAATGAGGAACTAGGAACACCTGTCTTTTACCTATCATGCTTAGAAACACCTATCTGGGGTTTTTACATAGGTTTAAAATTCTTAGTAAACACACATACCACAAGGTTTGATTCCTCAATAATATCCTTGGATTCATGCACTTGGTTATCATGATTTATACAATTGTTTAGAATTAATAGTTTTAATTTGACAACAAGATCAAATAAATACACACATTTCAGTCTCAAAGCTAGTGTCTGCAAAAAAATCTACATATTAGGACACAAAGTACTCTCAAACCATAAACTCAAACAAGTGTTCCATGAGTTCATAAAGTTGTAGGGTATATACATGAAATACACACATAGGTCAATCCTTGGACAAGGGGATGGAATACTATTGGTGATTTTTTTTACCAAAATTCAAAATATTTTGTAGTCAAGAGTGAATTAAGTTTGAGAGATATTTTTTTGCAATGTGCAAATAATCTATCCAAAGTTGATTTGTGTATGATAATGATTTTCAGAATTGATTTAATGCCATAAGATTTGTTGCTAAATTTAGTCATAACATACAAATGTTTATCCACTTTTAGCTCAAGGAATTTAAATATTCTTCTTTCCATGTGTATGTAGGTTAGTGCTAGGAGTGATTTATCTCAAGTCAAAGAGAGCTATAGCTAGGCCAAAGAAGAAGTATGTAGAGCAATGCAAGTAGGATGGTCATTTAGAAGATTACAAAATGCTTATCCACTTGACATGAATGAAAAGGAGATTCACAAAATCTAAATGCAGCTATAAGACTATCATCTCTAAACCCTAAGTTTGTAGGTGTGAATACCATAAAAAATGGGCTTTGCTTGGAGAATATGGACCACCTCAAGAGCCATGTAGATCTAAAAATGTAATTAAGAGGCCTACCAAGATAATCACCTCCTTGGAGGGAGACTGAAAGCATTCATATGATAAATTTTGTAAAATTTGATGTCAAAATTTGATGAGGTTGCCCATGGCAACATCAAAATTTGATATTATGAGGGAAGAGAGAGAAATTTGAAGATAGGCTAAGTAGTAAATGGTTGTTTGTATTCTTATGAATAATTTATCCATTCTATATGCTTAGGTGAATTGAATTATATTTTAGTCTTATGGTTTGAAAATCTCTGTAGTCCTAAACATCATAGGTGAAGATCTTCTAGATATATACAAGGATAGGTGTAGGTTTAAGGCAATGATAATGCTTTGTATTTTTTAAAGAGTAAAATGTTGTTGAATTAACTTGTTTATATAAATAAATGCTTTTGGACCGATAGGTTTCCTTATTTAGAAGAATTTGATATTGCTTTTTGTTGTGGTTGTAGGACTACATGGTAATTAAACATGACTGCTTCCTTAAAGTTGCTACATGAGATCATGAGGGCTTGGTGTGGAATTGTCACCACCAAGAATGAAACAAATTGTTGATTTGACATAAAAATCTTCTCCTATTGTCATAAAATTCCCTTCTTGACTAGCTACTTTGCCTCTGAAGTGAAGATTGAACTTGAAGAAGTCTATAAGGATGGTGTTTCCCATGAGAGATTTTGACATGTGATGGTTAATTTACACATCCATGAAGGAGATAACCTATATAGAAATAGGTTGACATAAGGAGTTGTTTCTACAATTCTTGCTTGTAGATAAAAGATTGAAAGAACTACAACTTATGCATTGGTGATGTGAAAAAGGCTTTATAGCCACTTTGGAAGGTTGTGGATCTATTCTAAACCATGCATTTTGGTTTCCTAATGGAGAGACTCTTCTGTCTATATGCCACCAAGGGTTGAGAAGGATTTATTTGGGGATCATTCAAGCTGATTGACACAAAAATCTTCATTTGAGTTGGAGACCTATGCTCTTGGGGGATACTAGGATATGCCACATAAGTTAATTCTTGTAAATAAGACTTGCTTCCTTGGAAGTTATTTCTATAACTAACAGTACACGAGGATGACCTTGCTATATGGAAACATATCCAAAGGGAGAATGAACACACTTGGGAACTTGTGCCACTTTATTTTAACATGTGAAAGTCTATTTAGAGATGGAGAGATAGCTTTTCATTGAAGGGAACTTATGGCTAGAAGAATAAAATGTATTTTTGTTTCCCAGGAATGGATATCCTTTTCCTAGGAATGGATATCTATTTCTCGCTGCCCAAAATGGATATCCATTATGTTAATAACAAATATCTATTTTGCTTTAGTTTTGCCTTGTATTTAGGGTTGGGACTATCATAGTTGACTTTTCCTGAATTCTAACATTTTTGCAGGTTTCACTCTCTTCTTCAAACTTCACCCTTCGTGCTGATGACTTTTTTGTATACAAAATTGATAAAATGAAAAGGGTTTATTGAAGAAATTGTCATCTTTCTAAAAATATAAGATTTGCTTGGTTATCATGTTAGTAAATAATTATTAATAATTTTCTATATAGTGTGTGTTTGAAAATCTGATGGACACACTGATTGAAAAACATCCATAACTTTCAAACCGTTTCACCTTTTTGAGATCTAAAAGCTGTGTCACACTCTATGATTTTCTGGCTATAGGTTTTAAAAAAATTGAAGCAATTTTTTTGATCGAGTTAGGCTGGCTAGAAAATTACTTTTAGTTTTTAAAAAAAGTCAGTAAAAAAATCATAACTAATTATTTTATTGGAAAAAAAATTCAAAAAAATATGCGTCACATCCAGGCATGAGTCCTTTACTTATTTTGAAAGATTCAAAAAAAAAAATTCTTTTGTTCATAGTTAGGTTGGCTGGAATGACACCCACTTTTTATTTTTTTCTCAAAAATTTACTAGTTGGTCATTGAAATATTCATTTTTCACTAAGTAAATTTAGTTTTTTTTAAATAGTATCTCATGAACTAGAGTCAATTCTCTACAAATTTTGTTCTTACATATTTTTTAAATTGTGTAGATAATACATTCAAATTTTCACATGAACTTGATTAAGTCTGATTTTTAGTATTTTCATTGCCACTTAGAGGTATAGTTTGGCCCATCATGATCCTGCACATACCCATCATACAACATTTATATATCTGCAACAATGGTTTCTCTTTTTTCATTAGTTTTTTGCATATGCTCTACGGGTATGTGCAGGATCATTGCATGCCAAACAGTGGCAATGGGAAAAAAAATCGTGTCTTTACTTAGCCAAATTAGTGAATTGGCCAACTTTGACTTTCATAGGTATGTTTAAAATATTCATTTTGGGGGTCCCAAAATGGATATCCATTTTCTAGAAATGGATATCTGTTTCTTAAAACTATAAAAAATGATTTTTTTATTATTTTCATTGTTTTTTGCTTAGAACTTACAATTCAACTTGCAAATTTCTATTGTTACATGGTTAACATCTTTTCAATCAATTGACAAAGTTGTATCTCTTTAAAATTTGAACACCTCTCTCTCTCTCTAGTAATCCCTAGTGAGTCTTGTTTGCAATGTGTGAGATGCACTAAGAAAACCTTAGGCTTGATGTTGAATTGGTAGTGGTTGGTAAAGCTATGCATGAGATCTAAATTGAATTCATAAAACCAAGTAGTAATGTGTCAAACCATAAAAGGGCATATTATATCAATGTGGAGGGAAAATTCTTAGCAAGGACATAATCATCAATGGTGACAATTGTGGCTTGGACAAAAAAGTGTCTCATATGTGCAATGAGATCACCTTGGACATTATATAATCAAATTTAAGAAAGACCATATAATGAGGAGATGGTTGTAAGATGATGTCAATTGATAGTGGTGATTTAATCCATCCTATTGATGAGGAAGGAGAGGAGGAGGGTTAAGGTCTTCTAATTGCACTTACAACACCTTGAGTTTTGTGTAGATATAATTATAATTGGGAATATGTGTTAGATAAATGTCACATGGTGGAGGGATGGTGTCGGGATGAGTGATGATTGTTATGGCAATGTTATGGTCAAATGTGTTATGAAAAGGAGGTGGCATGGGTAGTGGGCTATCAATGTTGGGAAAGGTTTAGGGAGGATGTAATAGAGGAAGGTATGTGTGTCATGGTATGATGTCTCAAGGAATGGGAAGAAAGGATGGCGATTCATAAGATAATATGAAGAATGATGGTAGAGTGAATTGGCATTGTGGTGACTATAGCATGTCATGGGGTGAATCATGCGAACTAATACAGGTTGTGGAGTGAGAAAGAGGTGGTATGGGTATGGTTGAATGGATTAATGAGGTGATTTAATTGGTGATGACCTAGGTGAAGTGATTTGGGTAAGGTGTCTTATGTGGTATTGCTAGAAAATGTGATTGGTAATGGTGGGGATAGATAAATGTCATCTTCTAAGGGTTCAAAGGTGAGGAAAGTGTAAGATGGGGATATGGGATAATCCATGGTTTAATGATTATTCAAGGGAGACTCCTTAAAATGATTATCAATGATGGTGTCAATAGGGGGAATGGAGTCTATGAATGTAGGTGTGGGAATGTGAGCTATGACATTGGGATTGTATTGGATGAATAATAGAAAGTAAGGGCACCTATCTAGTGATGGAAGGAGCCACATGATCAAATGATATTTGGGGAAGGGCTTTTCTTAGGAAAGTAAGGATTTGGGTGAGGGTCTAGGGTTTGGTGGAGAAGAATTTGTGAAAAATTTGGAGGTCATTAAATTGACATGAATAGAAGAAGTACAAGACATGGCTAAGGATAAATGGTAGGCTCAAAATAGGATAAATAGGACTATGAA